>JALAZF010000381.1:0-4800000 GCA_022829125.1 Lathyrus tuberosus
CAATCTCGGAATATCTTTCACGAGTGGTGTTGTTAACGAACCAGATGAAGTCGTGTGGTGAATCAATCAACGATTTGCAGAAGATTGAGAATTGAGAAAGTGTTGAGATCTATAATTACGAAGTTTGATTACATTGAAGTGTCAATTGAAGAGTCTGAGAACCTAGTTGAGATGAATTTAGAAGAACTTCAAGCGTCATTAGATGATCAAGAGATGAGGCTGAAGCAGAGGAACTCAGAAAAGGAGAAAGTGGATGAACAAGCCACTACAAGCAAGAATCATCAAGAAATCTGGGAAAGAAAAGGGAATGAATCTTGATAATGATGAGAAGTCAAGAAGGAACTCAAAGAATCATCCTAATTCGACCAAGAAAGACATGGTCAACAAGTATTATGGAAAAAAGTTGACATGAAGGAGGCACAGTACAACTGTCAAGGATTTAGTTACTATGCTCGAGATTGTCGAGGAAAGAAGGAAGCACGAGCGAAAGATAGTGATGAAGTGAAATATGCACATGCTAGAGATAATGATTCTGAGGATGTGGCTACTCATGACCAATACTTAGTCGAACACTAGGCAAATCAACATGTGGTACATGGATTCAAGGTGCAGTAACCACATGACAGGTAATAAAGGCTGGTTCACCAAGCTAGATGAATAAGTTGAGAAAGTGATAAAATTTGTAGATGATAGGCACATCACATTATGTGGAAAGGGAAACATCTCTTTTGTCAGAAAAGATGGTCGAAAATCCAGGTTCACTGATGTGTTGTATGTACCTTCGATAACAAGCAACTTGATAAGCGTAGGTCAATTACTTGCAAGAGGGTACAACAATGAAGATAGAAAATAATCATATAAGGTGTATCATAGTGATGGAAGGCTGATCCTAAAGGCACCATTGATAGACAACGGGGCCTTCAAAGTATAGATCAACCCAGTTGATCACAAGTATCTTACTTCGACTACAGGAGAAGACAAGATTTGGCTATGGCATCACAAGTATGAACATTTAAAATTTAGAAGTTTAGGTATCCTTAACCAGAAGAATATGGTGTATGGATTATCTCATGTGAAAGAACCAAGTCAGGTGTGTGGGGAATGTTGCAAAGAAAAGCAAGCTAGGAAAACATTCAAGCATGACCTGTCAATGAAGTCGAAGAAAAGTTAAAGTTAGTTCACTCTGATTGTGTGTGGACCATTTGTAGTGAGGTCAAATGGAGGTAACTAATACTTCCTAACCTTCATAGAAGAGTTCACTAGATATATGTGGATTTACATTTATTGAAAGGAAGAGTTAGGTATTCACACAGTTCAAGAATTTCAAATTGCATGACGAAAGGCAAAGTGGATACAATTTGAAGAAACTGAGAACTAATGGTGGTGGTAAATACACCTCTAAATTTTTTTCTATATTTTGCAATGATGAAGGTATAAAGCATGAGGTTATTTCACCATATACACCTCAGTATAATTTCATAGTTGAGAGGAAGAATCAAAGTATATTGAACATGACTAAGAGCATGTCGAAAGCTAAAGATATGCCAAAGATATTTTGGGGTGAAACAACTTCGACAGAAGTATACATTCTACATAGATGTCAAACCAAGAAGATGGTCGATAAGACTCCTTATGAGGCTTGGAAAGGTGTGACGCTGGATGTTAGTTATCTTAGAGTGTTTGGATCAATGTGCTTTGGGCATGTATCTGAATAATTGAGGAAGAAACTATATGATCGAAGTCAGGCTATGATGCTCATATGTTATCGTTTGACTGGTGTATACAAGTTGTATTCACCAAATGATGATAAACTAATGATCAATTGAGATGTTCTAGTGGATGAAAGCAAAGGGTGGAATTGGAGTCATGGATCAGTTCGATAGGAGTCAAATACAATTACAACTATTTTCAACAAACTGAAGTCCCAACCAATCGAAATGACGAACCACCTGAGCAGAATGTTAGAAGATCGACTAAAGCAAGAACTGAGTCGACAAGGCTATCTGGATATGAGAGTTTTCGAAATCAATCAGTCGATATAGATGATGACTTAATAGAAAAAGCAACGATGATGACTGAAGTATAACCAATCAATTTAGATCAAGCCATGAATGAGTCGAATTGGATAGCAGCCATGAAAGAAAAACTCAGTGAAATAGAGAAGAACAAGACCTATGAGCTTGTCGAAAAGTCAATCAAGAAGCCAATTAATGTGAAGTGGGTTTACAAGCTGAAACGAAGACCAAACAGTGAAATTTCCAAGCACAAGTCAAAACTAGTGGGGAGAGGTTTTTTGCAAAAACCTGGTACTAATTTTGACGAAGTGTATGCACCTGTGGCGCGGGTGGGAACAATCAGAATTATTGAATCAACAACAACATACAAAGGGTGGAAGATACATCAGTTGGATGTAAAATCAACATTTCTGAATGGACCTTTAGAAGAAGAAGTCTATGCCAGTCAACCACCAGGATTCGAGATTAAAGGGAAAGAGCCGAAGGTGTATAAATTGAGGAAGGCTCCTTTTGGTTTGAAGCAAGTCCTAAAAGCTTGTAATAAAAGAATAGATAGTTTCCTAATCGAAGCAGGTTTCACAAAGTGTGTCTCTGAACATGGAGTGTATGTCAATGATGCAGACAGGGTCAGTCGAATCATCATATGCCTGTATGTAGATGATTTGTTGATTACAGATGCATATGAAGTATAGATAAGAAAAGTTAACTCGAAGCTGATGCAAGAGTTTGAAATGTATGACCTAGGGAATTTGTTATATTTCTTAGGGATGGAGTTCAAAGATACAAATGAAGGAGTGTTCCTGCACCAAAAGAAGTATGCCTAAGATATCTGGAAGAGGTTCAAGATGAGCAACTGTAATGCAGTTGCGACGCCATTAGAAGCTGGAGCAAAGTTGAAAAAGTAGACAAATGATAAATTTGTAAGGGCGACACTATACAAACAAATCATTGGATCCTTAAGGTATCTTTGTAATTCAAGGCCAGACATTTTTCAAAGTGTCATATTGTTGAGTAGATTCATGGAGAAACCCCAAGAATGTCATCCCATTGCAGTTAAGAGGGTGTTGAGATACATAATTGGTACAACCAATCATGGTGTGCTGATGCAAAGGTAGAAGAAGACCAACACAGATGCAGAAATATATGGATACACTGATTCATATTTCAGTGGAGATCACGACGAAAAGAAGAGTACCGCAGGCTACATATTCATGATCAAAGGCCATCAAATCTCATGGAGCTCAAGGAAGCAAAGCATTGCGACTTTGTCATCATATGAAGCTGAGTACGTGGCTACATCATATGCAACATGTCAAGCAACATGGATAAAGATATTACTCGAAGAGCTCAAGATAATGAAACCTAAGATAATGAAGTTGTTTTTTGACAACAAGCTATCGACCTAGTGAATTATCCAATGTGTCATGGCCGAAGTAAGCGCATAAAAATGAGGTATTATTTTATGAGGGATAAAGTTAACAAGGGAAAGTTTAAACTTGAGCATTACAAGATAAAATGACAACTAACCGACATACTCACCAAACACCTGAAGAAAGTCAGGTTCGACGAGTTGAAGAGAAGCATCGGGATGAGAAGTCTCGAGAACATGAATTAGGGGGTGTGTTAGAAGTTTTAATTTGATGTTCTGTCGAAAGCTAGCTTTCGACATGTCAAAATAGCTAGTCGAGATGTAGAAGTCAACTGTATTCAACCGTGTCAAATACAACATATAATTGTTATGTCGAAATGTAACTTATAATTTTGTACTTATGTCAATTTGAAGTATAGATAAGAAAAGTTAACTCGAAGCTGATGCAAGAGTTTGAAATGTATGACCTAGGGAATTTGTTATATTTCTTAGGGACGGAGTTCAAAGATACAAATAAAGGAGTGTTCCTGCACCAAAATAAGTATGCCCAAGATATCTTGAAGAGGTTCAAGATGAGCAACTGTAATGAAGTTGCGACGCCATTAGAAACTAGAGCAAAGTTGAAAAAGTAGACAAATGATAAATTTATAAGTGCGATGTTCTGTCGAAAGCTATCTTTCGACATGTCAAAATAGCTAGTCGAGATGTAGAAGTCAACTGTATTCAACCGTGTCGAATACAACATATAATTGTTATGTCGAAATGTAACTTATAGTTTTGTGCTTGTGTCAATTTGAATAATTTTGGGTCTGGGCTTTAGTTGCCTATATAAAAGGTATAATATGTTGTAAATAATATAGAGAAACACATTCATGGTCATTGAATAATTTTAGTATTAATTTACTATGTTTTAATGTTTTAAGGACTTTTATTGTTAATGAGATATTTTACATGTGATAAACTTTTGTGATTTTTCCATGATCATTGATGGTAATTGCAATAACGAAGAAGGTTTGCTAATAAATTATGCTAACTATTTTGTAGAGTAATCATAATTTAAGAGGGATCATTATTGTCGTGGTGAGAATCGGAGACCGAAACTATTGGATTAGTTTGACTCGCAAAAGATAAGATATCACCACCAAACTGTTATTTTTCCAAGGGAAGGGAGAAAAGATCGAACAAAAACCCTAAGTAAACATGCAAAGAAAAAAGCAAGGCCTAAAGGTAAGAAAAAAGAGATCAAAGGTACGGGGATTGGTTATACTAAGGGAAGGTACCAGCACCCTAAGCATCTGCAGTACTCTACAGGGACCTCTTGAAAATTTTGTGATTTGGCTAAATTGTTTGCTAAAGGTCAAAGATGGGTAAGAAAGACAAAGACAGGAAATGCAAAGCAACAAACATACAAGGACGTGCACATGTCAATAAGTCAACATACAATCCATTTCCCTTGAATTAGATCAAAGCATCAAAAGAAAGCAACATATACATGGCAAGTCATCACGTAATCAACAAGTACATGGCATCAAATAAAATCCACAGACACATGGAAAATCATCATGTAGTCAACATACACAAAGTACAATCAAACAACAAATGAAATCAATAAAATACACATGATAAAACATCATGTATCATGAAGCAACAACTAGAATAAACAACGTACACATGGCAAAGCATCATGTAGAATAAAAAACAAATACAAAGAATGATCAACAACGCATGAAATCAACAAGATACACATGGAAAATCGTCATGTGATCAACAAGCTCAAAGTATGATCAGGGATCAAATGAAATCAACAAAGTACACATGGCACAGCATCATATAATCAACAAGCTCAAAGTATGATCAGGGTTCAAATGAAATCAACAAAGTACACATGGCAAAACATCATGTAATCAACAAGCTCAAAGTATGATAAGGGATCAAATGAAATCAACAAAGTACACATGGCAAAGCATCATGTAGCATAAAACAACGAATATAATCGACAACATACACATGGCAAATCATCATGGTATCAGACACTAAAGTATGGTCAAAACAACAGAGGGAATCAACAAGTACATGGCAAGAACATCATGTAGCATAAAACAACAAAAGAATTAACAATGTAGCATCATGGTAATCAGATAACAAAAAATCAATAAAGGTACATGGCAAAGCATCATGCATAAACAATAAAAAAAACGACAAACGTACATGGCAAAGTATCATGGTCATCAGGAATTAATCAAGGAAAAACATCAAGAATTAATCGAGGAAAACAAGGACTAAAATAGAATCGAGATCATAAGATCAAACGAATATAACAATAGGATCCAAGTCACAAGCTCACAAGGTTGGGAATCCAAATCAATAAAGAAACTTAATTAATAGAAATTAAAATCGAAGTGATCAAAAATAAAAACTTCAACAATTAAGATCTAAACATAAATTGCACAAGATTAATAAATAAGAGAATATTTTTGAGGTTTTTAATTAATTGAAAACAACAAAACTAATTAACCTAGATAATTACCATTAATTATAACCAACATAATTAGAAAAATATTTTCAAAAATTAAGAAAGGATTTCTAAACTAAATATTATAAACTAAAAAAGAAACGATTTAAAAGAAAGAGAAGAAAATAAAGAAAAAGTATGTGGGTTGTTAGGGGTATGCAAAAGATATCTAAAGCCCAAAACCCAATCACACTTAAACCTTAACTAAATAAAACATGATAATTAATAAATGTAAATATAAATAAAAAAAGCAAAAAAACAAAAATCCCACAAAGAGTAAATGGGGCAGTGCACTTTTCTTCTCTAGAAACTTCAACCATGATAGCATGACTAATAAAGCCCTCAGTCCCGAATTTCAACAAAAACTACAACATATATTCCACCAAAACTCACCAATTAATTAAAGAAGACAAATACAGCATGGAGCAGGTTCACATGTGGACAACATAAACCACATTTGAAAGAAGAAGAAGTAGGAAATTCACATAATGCATAATAGAAGGACAATATCAAGTAGCAATCTATACGACCACTGCGTAATTAAACAACATCAAATCACGATTCACACAGACACTCCATAACCGAATTGCAATTACTAACCGAACTATATGCAAACAATCCATAGAAATGACAGAAACATTTATCAAATTGGTATCCTAATTGCAGCAAACAAGCAACGTATTCACGTCATTTACGACAATATCATCGAAATCGATCCAAGATACACAATGGACAGTAAGTATGCTACAATTAACACAAGCATATGCAATCAGCATCAATCACTAGGTAAATCCATCAACACTAACTATACCATAAGCAAACTGATACATAACTATAAATGAGTGCTGCAAAATGAATCTCAATCTTAACACATACAACCGAAATACGCAACACAATCAGAAAACTAACACCGCAAAACTGAATTAAACATCCAATATACAATAATCAGCAAATATAATGAAAATCGATTCCTACAAGATGATTTGAAAATTACCGACATCGTATAACGAGAGGGAGATCTGATGTGAGATTGTTGGTGTCAAAATGCTACCTCCAGTTATGTTTGTTATTGTCGCTTGAGCCGTGTCACCTGCGATGTTGCTTGTTGTGCGAAACAAGGGAGTTCGTCAGGGGTTAGGATGCAAATTTAGAACCCTAACAAGACATGATAAAAAAACTCTAAAAACTAATAAGACAAATAAAAGATAAAAGATAATAGTAAAAGATAACATTTGATTTCTTGATTGATTCTAAAGTGTGTCCAAGACACTTACATATATAATAATACTAATGGGCCGATGACTAAAATACCCAAATACTAGTGGAAGCCCAATTCAATACAATTAAACTAAAATACCAACTAATATAAAATCTTAAATTAATAAACTAAAATATAACTTGATACTCTCTATCATTGCCGCGGGGTTCACTTGAACCTTGTCCTCAAGGTTCTAAAATATAATAGAGATATATTCCGGGATCCCACTTCTTGAACGGAGACAAATTAGAATTTGGAGTAACAAGAAAAAAACCCAAATCTGGTTCATTGTTCTCCAATGTAGCTGTCATTTTAGTTATTTTAGATCCTGCTGCAGTGCTCTTCCCAAATGATTAATCAAAACCAACATTGTTCTCTAATATAACTCTCTCTTCAGTTGTAGGTTTCAACCCCTTACTAGAAGTATTAATTTCCCGAACACCAGCTTTAGCATCGGGGAATTTTATATGATCCCTTACAGGAATCCCAAGCTCATCAATGATCTCATGATTACAATTCGAATTCACCACAACATGTTTACAAAGACCATTAACAAGCATAGCCACTTCCTTATCACTTCCCATATACCTTCCCATCATCATGACAGTAGCTTGAGGATTAGTTCCTGGTGACTCGGTAAATGTCGAGCCATCTACGACACGAAGCCTGTTAACACCGAGAACCTTATGATCCGAGTCGATAACCTTCCCAACGTGGCATCCGCCGTGATAATGCCAAATAGTGATCACAGTGTCTCTACAAAACTGCTCAAGTGATTCTGTGTCATTGACATGCTTTGGTATAAGGTTAACATTAGCCTTCACAGTGTTGTTAAGGAACTGTTCTGTAGCTTGTCTGTCACACAAAGTGAGGTTTGTGAAATGCTTTGACTGAACAACTTTTGAGGCTAAATGGATTCCTTCTACGCAGCGATCAAGATCGTAAGGGTGACTAAAGTAGTTGAAGGAAACGGAAGGGTTGTCGTTTACATTTGTGTTGATCAATTTAAGATCACCGGTCGACCATGGATTGGCAACTTTTGATAAGATGAAACCTCCCTTGAATGCTTCAATTGGAATGTCTCTTTTGTTCTTCGCAAAAGCCTTAACCGCTTCTGTTGTTCGTTGCTTCGGAGGAATCGTCAAAAGCTGGCCAATCTCGGCCGACAACAAACCATGATGACAATGAATGCTTTCATTCATCTGTCCAAACCCGCAGCTAGCTTCAATATACACACCCTTATCATTAATACCAACCGTCTCTATCAATGACTGCTTAACCGGTTTCTTAAGAGGCACAAATATCGTGTTCATCGGGTTATCAGCCATACCCTTCCCAACAAATTTGTTATCAAGCACCACAGAAATGTTCAACTTCTTGAGTTCTTCTCTCGGACCAATTCCACTAAGCAACAACATCTGAGGCGTCCCAATCGCGCCGCTCGTCACAATCACTTCACTTTCCCTATCATCTCCTAGTATTGCCTTATGCATTTTCCCATTTTCATCCTTGAAATTTACTCCCACAGCTTTTGGTCTCTTTCCAGTTGTATCAAAAACAATGTTTTGGACAGTAGCATAGATCAAAACAGTGAGTTTGTTAGGATTTCCAGAAGAAAGCAATTCAGCAGCAGTGTGGCGTCGACCGAATCTATCGAAAATGGTTCCACCAACTTTGGTTCCATATTTATGTTCATAGGTGAATCCATTGAAAGGTGACACACCAACATCTAGAAGACCATCTCTCAGTGCTCTTTGCCAATGTGAAAATGTTGGACGATGAACAATGTGCTTTTCAATCCATGGATATGACTCGTTTACTAGCTTTGTATCCCACCCCATTTTTTCTATAAATCTCAAAGATATCATTGAAGAAGAAGATACACCATCAATCGCCTCGCGCAAATTCTTAGTGTTACATACATTATCAATCAGAATTGTATAAGTAACAAGATCAGGCTTGACATCAAATTTGCTACGCATTTCTTCAATAAAACTATAGACAGAGCTCAATGTGCGGCACTTACATAGATTCTTAACAAGGAAATTGAAAGTGTAAATGTCAGGCACGCAATGCTTCAAAGACAACTCTTTAATCAACTCAACCGCGTCATCTACACGACCAGCAGAACAAAGCGACCGAACAGCTAAATCAACAGTAACTTTATCAGGACTTACACCATCAGAAACCATCAAATTTAGGGTTTGATGGATTGGGGCAAGAGTGGAATCAGTGGAATTGCAGGATTGGGTAAGCAAGATATGGTAAGTGGATTTCTCAGGGGAGAATGAAGGGTGGGTCTTTGTCATGTGACAGAGAAAAGCGATGGAATCGTTAATGGTGGAAATAGAAGCGTAGGATTGAAGAAGGGAATTATGGAAGCGGAAATCATGGGGGGCATTAGAGGTGTTAACGAAGGAATTGAAAAGGGTTTTAGCGTCTAGGAGATTTAGGGATTTGAATGGGGATAAGGGTTTGGGAGGTTGAGGTTGTTGTGGTTGGGGTTTTCGGGATTTCGCAGGGAAATTGGAAGGGGTTTTGTTGGGGAAATAGCGGGGTTTGGAAGAAGATGGAGGGTGTGAAGATGGGTTGATTAGGTTTGTGTTAGAGAGTGCGGAACGAAATGAAGGAGGAATTTTTCCCATCTTGGCTTTTGCTTCTTCTTCTTCGTTCAAAGTGTTGCAGGGTTTAGAGTTTAGGGAAATTGTGTATTTGAGTTGTTGAAGAGAACATGGATCGGGAACTTCGATTTTTAGGGGTTCTTTTTCCTCTTCTAGATCTGGCTCCTCCTCATCTTGAATTGGTAAAATGGGTCTCCATTCCGGTTTAAATCTCCATAACAAAGCTGTTGTAAATGTATCCCAACTATATCGGCGATGAATACGAGACCACCATATCCACCATTTGAGAGCAGAACCTCTCAAAGCTCCAACAGCTTTCAACACCTTCAATGACTCATGTGTTCCATGTTCTTTGAAAAATTTCTCAAAACAAAGAATCCACCAATATGCTTCATCTTCTCCATCAAACAATACTATTGCCATGGAAGAGCTTGAGTGCAAAGATGAGAGCACCAATTGTTAGGATGCAAATTTAGAACCCTAACAAGACATGATAAAAAAACTCTAAAAACTAATAAGACAAATAAAAGATAAAAGATAATAGTAAAAGATAACTTTTGATTTCTTGATTGATTCTAAAGTGTGTCCAAGACACTTACATATATAATAATACTAATGGGCCGATGGCTAAAATACCCAAATACTAGTGGAAGCCCAATTCAATACAATTAAACTAAAATACCAACTAATATAAAACCTTAAATTAATAAACTAAAATATAACTTGATACTCTCTATCATGCGATGTTGCTTGTTGTGCGAAACAAGGGAGTTCGTCAGAAGTATATTTGATTGAAGCTTGTCTCGGTTTGACGGAAAAGTAAGAAGGTGGTGGTTCGTGAAAGATCAAAACGTGGTGTTTTTCTTCATATAAATGCAACACTTGGTGGTGGTGATGTTATCAAGATAATGGTGTCATGGTTTGTGTTGTGGAAGGAGATGAAGTGGTATATACTATAGGTTGTTTATGAAGGGTTTCACGTGAAGAGTTGTTTGGGTTATTTGATTTTTGTTTCTTATGTGAAGGATGCGTGTGTTGGCAAGGGAGAAGAGTGATGATGTGGTAAGATTAGAAAAACATGAAGGTTTAGTGTTGTTATTAATGAATGGTTGAGGAGAGAAGCAAAGGTTTGAAGATGGTAGTGTCACACATGAGGGAGTAAAATAAAGTATGTGTCAACAGGATTAGAATCAAGTTTTTGTGTTTTATGTTGAGAGGAGAAATATGGTAGGTGATTGTTGTATGTGATGGTCCATGGAGGTAATAGTGTTGGCTTTGGTTGTTGTCTGTGTTATCATGTGAGAGGGTTTCATGCGCAGGAGTGAGAGGCATGGGATGGAGGATATGCAGTAGAATGTTTCAAAGTGAAAATGGGAGAGTATCGCATGGCTTGTGAATAGTGAACGTTAATGGTTTTTGTTTTCAAAATGTGCAGGTATATGATATATGAGAAGATGACGATAATCTTTTTTCAAAATAAGGTATAGACGGGAGTATTGTCTGTGTGTGGTTTATGTGAGTGGTGATCAAGAGTGGAAAAGTTTTCGTGAAAAACTAGTAGAAGATCCGTGCGTCTGCACCGTATGTTGATTCCTATCTTAAATTATTCGATAAAAAGTATAAATATTTGTGGCTCTTTTTTAATATATCTTTACATGTATTAACAATAATTGATAAAGTTTGAATTAAAAAATATCAAGAGTAGGTATTGATCCAGCATACATGTGCATCCGCACGGATAAGTTTATCTAATATAATATAAAATATATTTAAATGGATATGTATATTTGAAAAGAAATACTTAAAATCGAATAAGTATTGTTATGGTAGTGACCCGTGAGAATTTGAATATACTTTTTAGAATATTCAAACTTTTTACATATACACTGAATATAAATAATGTTGTACTATAGAATTGAACTGAAATGCATATTGATCGCAATATTTACGCATGGCTTTGTTGTCTTGATCTAACAGGTTGTGTTTCGTATTACTTCATAAAATATTTTACATCTAACTAAACAATATTTATGCATGTTTTATTTCTTGAATTTAACTGATTGTGTCCCGTATCAAATCATTAAATATTGCGATGTCATTTTTAATATTACAGATAAATGAAAATTAATACAAAAGTATATGTATAAAAGTATATATCACATGAATTGTATGATCATACTATTGTTATTATTGTTATTGAAAGATATATGTATCGCAAAAGTATATATCAAAAGAATATATATCATATTATGGCAAAAGTATATATCACAAAAGTATATGTATAAAAGAATATGCTATTTGAAAGATAACTTCTATGTTTTATTCCTATCAATATAATTAAAGCATTTCAAATACTATGATAGTTGTTTATGTCTAGTTGTATAGTTTATAAAATTAATCTTGTTAATTATATTTGGATTCTCTTTATTATAAGTATACAATTGAAAATAATAATTTATGAACGATGGATATGGTATCACCATTATTTGAATGTTTATTTTAGAAAAACCAATTCTTTGGAAACACTATCAGCAAAAACAACTTCTACTTGAAATTGTTTCAAATAGTTTAGTTTTTATAATCATACTCATTTAATATGAAAAAATAAAATAAATAAAAAAATCATTAATTGAAACTTTATGCATGAATGCAGTTGTAGCAACTAACTTAAATATACTATAGGACTGTATTTAATATTTTTTATTTGAATATATTTAGAACTTTATTTGAAATGTTTTACTCCAAATATAGAATTTGCTTAAAATGTTTAAGTTTCAATTATTTATTGTATCTTTCTATTTTATTTGAAATGTTTATTTCAAATATAGAATTTGTTTAAAATATTTAAGTTTCAATTATTTATTGTATCTTTCTATTTTATTTGAAATGTTTTACTCCAAATATAGAATTTGTTTAAAATGTTTAAGTTTCAATTATTTATTGTATCTTTCTAACATGGATTATCTATTTAAAGGATGCGAGTAAAATTACTGTTGTCAAAACACCTTTCCCCCGTGTGTTCTTAATCAGGAATCCCGTATTAACAAAAAGGACAAAGAAATATGAAACAACTATTAAAATCAGGATTTAAAACTTGTCAATTGGTTTAAATGCATTTCTTTTAATTGTGGTACTAAAATGAAACAATCAAAATCAAATTTTCCTTAAACAAAATATAAGGAGAAGAAGCAAAGTCAAATTTATGGAGAGCTTTTTTCGTGAAAGAGAGAGGAAGTGGTCCACTCTTTTTCTTTCCTTCTTTATCAGAAAAGCAACGTTATCATGAGGGAGAGAAAAGAGGAATTGTTTTTTTTTTCCAGTTTTTAAAATCTTTTTCTTCCCATGCCAGCTACGTGAGAGAGAGAGAGAGAGAGTTAAAAGATCAAGTCATCAATTAGATGTGTGGTCCCCCTTTTCGTGATGGCTGAGAGACGTTGGGAAACAAATCACATGGTCATGAAGCAAGTACACAACGGGTCATGAAGATGCCAAGTGGCGTGTAAATTCAACAAAGGAAAAAAGTGATGGCCATTTTGTTAATTACCATTTCATCCAAAATGTAGTGTAAATATTTTTTAAGGGAATGACAATTTAGACAGTTTGGTCAACTTAATAGTAATAGATATATAGTAGATGTGTGTCCTTTCTAGTGAAGAGTGAAGAGAGAGTATGATATAAGATATATAGAATATACATGGAAGGAGTCATGTGTGATGCAATGCAATATGTCACTAGTCTTTTTCCAAAATGGAGCTATAGTAAAAAAAACTTTTTCAAACTTAATGGACGAGTATTTCTAAAAATAGGTAAAAAAACAAAATTTAAAATATTAAAATAAGAAAATGATAAAAAAATAAAATAAAGTAAACTATTTAAAATAAAAATCTAAATTAAAAACTGATTAATTAAAAAGATTATTCAGCTAAATATTAAAATAAAATCGATTAAAAACGAATAATCAGACTGGTATCGAAGTGCTCGAAAAAATAAAATGAATGCACCAAAATGATCAACGCGAAATAAACGACTCGGAAAAATACAGCGTTTTGGTTAAATTTCGAAATAAATTTTCCCTAGTTAAATGACTCAGATTGATCAAAATGCGATCGAAAAGTAGTCAAAAAAATTAAAATGAGCACGCCAGGTTAAACTACGCGGAACATAGATTAATATAACTAACATCTGCAAGCTCGACTTTTAAAACTTTCCGTCCACTAATTTTACGCACAATTGACTTTTAGTTTGACCGATTCAACTGTAAATCCGAAAAGTTTATTCTGGTTGATAATTTGGGCATTATGCATGATGAAAGACATGATAGGCTATGTAGATAATGCAAAGAGAAGCAGGATCTTAGGGATAAAAATTAGGGTATGATAGATGCCCCTATTTGAGTTTCTTCAATTCGGAGATATGAAGTTTGAAAATTAAGGTATGATCGAAGAAACTTAAATACAAACATGCACAATTTTTGGCCCCAAGATACCGAAAAAATGCTTATGATAAGATATGAATACAAGAATTTGAGTTCTGTGGGGAGTGAATCCACAAGAGACAAACTACTGCTGGCAAAACCAAGCGGAGAACAAAGGGAACACCACAGGGGAATAATTAGTAATAGATCTCAAAGAGACACAACTGAGGAAAAATAAGATATTATGGAAATCCGTCAAGGCGACAAAGAGTATCCAGTAATACTTAGAAAGAGAGGGACAAACCCTGAACAGAGATACAGATATCCAGGAAGGCATCGGATGCAAAAAGTAACACACACTGGAAAATATATCAGAAACATCTAGAAAGACATTAGATGTGGAATAAGACCAAATCTGAGGATACAATTGAGACATCCAAAAAGGCACTCAACTTTATTGTGGAATACTCAGGAACATCCACAAATAAGTATCATAACAAGATGTTGAGCAAGATGTCTTGACATGTTGGTCAGACATCATTGACGGTCAGCACGATGTTATGACATTATGTCATGGCATGTTATACCAGGTGTTGGGGTTTTATTTATTTGGAAGATTTGTTTTTGAAGTGTGAGATTCTATATGGTTTTAGTTAACACTCTATCGCATTCCAAGGAGGGTTATTTTTAGGAACATAAGTTTTGTTCAAGAAGTACATTTGTTTCATAAAAAGGATCTTTGAGACTTTTTATAAAACTTTATATTTTGTTCCTATTTTCATGCAGAAGATTTGCAGCTGCTGTTTTGGGAGATGCGTTTTATTTAGATAAAGATCCCAATCCCATGCTGATCTAAAGTTATAAAAAGAGTTATTATAAACCTAATGGATCATTGAAGCCGTATATTAACAAGAAGACCTTTAGAGTTTAGTTTTGTTTTTGTTATTTGTGATCCACTCCTATATCACTTTGATACATGAGTTGGACTGTGTTGATTGTGCATTTGTGAGCCATTCATGTAACTCTTAGGTGCTTGAATTGGATTGTGTTTGAGTTGTAATCACTCATAAGCTTTTAAGAAATAGTGGATTTTGTGTCATTGGAAGTGTGTCTTCTATTGTTCATTGTTCTTAGTTTTATCAGTGTTGTATGATTGAGTGGAAGTGAGAAGGGTCTCATATCTAGGAGTGTCTTAGATATAAATAGCGCGGGTAATGATTATATGTGAAGTTTGTAAAACCAGAGGTTGTTTAGAACTTCAAACTAATACTATTATAGCAGATTTCCTTCCTGCCTTGGATGCCCCTAGATTTAGGTGATGTTGCGTCGAACTGGGTTAACAATTGACTGTGTTATTTACATTCAGCCATTTACTTTAACTAAATAATTGTTTGTGTTGTCATACTGTCCGGATCTCAGTGTCGTGACATCTTACTCGACATCTGGTGTCTGATTACCAGAATTTCAATCGGCACCATAGCAGGCATCCTGTTCTATTTAGGGTGAGCTCTAGGGAATTTTTTTCTGGTACTTTGGAAAAGGAAGGAGGAGGAAATATTAACAAACCCCCAGTATTAGATGGACCTAACTATGACTATTGGAAGGCACGCATGGTGGCTTTCCTAAATTCCATGGATAGAAAATCCTGGAAACCTATCATCAAGGGTTGGGAACACCCCGTGGTTAAGGACAAAGATGAGAACGAGACTTTGAAGCCAGAAGAGGACTAGACTAAGGAAGAAGATGGATTTGCTCTTGGAAACTACAAAGCTTGAATTTCTTATTCAATGGAGTTGACCAAAACATGTTTAGGTTAATAAAAACCTGTACTATGGCTAAAGATGCTTGGGAAATTCTCAAGACCACTCATGAAGGCACATCTAATGTGAAAATGACTAGACTTCAGCTGCTCACTACCAGATTTGAAAATCTAAAGATGAAAGATGATGATAGCATTCATGAATTTCACATGAATGTTCTTGAAATAGCAAACTCTTTTAGTGATTTGGGAGAAAAGATATCAGAAGAAAAGCTGGTTTGGAAGATTCTCAGATCTCTTCTTAAGAGATTTAACATGAAGGTAACATCTATTGAAAAAGCCCAAAACATCAGCAACATCAGAGTAGATGAACTTGTTGGGTCACTTCAAACATTTGAATTGACTATTAATGACAAAAATGAAAATAAGAACAAAAGCATAATGTTTGTCTCCAACACTGAAGATGAAGAGGATCGATGTGACATGGACACTAATGAAGGAATGTCTAATGCCATTGTTCTGCTTGGAAGGAAATTCAACAAGGCGATGAAGAGGATGGACAGAAAGTCAAGACCTAATGTCAAGAACATTGTGTCTGACATCAGCAAGAGCTATAATTCTCAAAGAAAAGCAAGAACAAAAGAAAGGCCCAATCAAAGAAAAAGGGTTCAGTGTCATGAATGTGAAGGCTTTGGGCATATTAGAGCAGAATGCCCTACCTATCTAAAGAAACAACATAAGGGGTTGTCAATTTATTGGTCTGGTGATGAAAGTGAACCTTAGGATGAATCTGCTAAACCTGTAACTGCTTTGAATAGAAGGTGGGCTTCTGATGAAGACTCTTATGATGAAGAAACTCCATATGATGAAGTAGTTACCTCTTACAAAGATCTATGCATCAGAAGTGACAAGCTGAAGGAAAATGTTTCTCAACTATAAACTGAAAAGGAAGAATGTTTATCCACTATCCATGCTCTGCAGAATGAGGTAACCCTGTTGACTTCAAAACTTTAAAACATGACCAAGTCTGTAATAATGTTAAACAATGGGTCTGATATGTTAGATGAAATTCTTCAAATTGGAAAAAGGGCCGATAACTTAAAAGGTATAGGTTTTGATTATCAATCTCTAAAAGGAGACACCCATGTGATAAAATTTGTTTCTCCTAGAAGGAAGCCTGAGCAAATGATGTTGAATCATATGTTTCAACATCATGCCAGACATCAGAACACTCAAGCTGGAAGGAAGGCTTTGTATTAGAGATGCCATTAATATGGTAAATTTGGTCATATTAAGCATTTCTGTTTCAAACTGTATGGGTATCCAAAACTTACAACACAACCTAGGGTTAATCAAGTAGCGGTTAAAGCTAGAAAGGAATGGATACCCAAGGAAGCTACTACTTCTCTTATTGCTCATACCTCTCTCAGAGCCTCAGCTAGAGAAGACTGGTACTTTGATACTGGATGTTCTAGACATATGACTGGAGTAAATAAGTTCCTTGTGGACATTAAGTCCCACTCCACCAGTTATGTCACTTTTGGTGATGGCGCCAAAGGTGAAATTAAAGGAGTTAAAAGACTAGCCCGCACATGATTCCCTAGTCTTGATAACGTTCTCCTTGTGAAAGGACTGGCTGCTAATTTGATAAGCATAAGTCAGTTGTGTGATCAAGGCCTGAAAGTCAATTTCACTGAGTTTGAATGTCTGGTCACTAATGAGAAGAATGAAGTACTGATAAGGGGAGTCAGGTCTAAGGATAATTGTTACTTATGGACACTGATCGGTAAATAGCAAGTGTACTATTTAACGATGTAGTAATAATTGGGGTTATCCCCAGAGTCGGTCTCTCGAGGACTGCGCGTCAATGTAAGTGCAGATGCTAATTCAATTAAACAAAAGTTTTCTTTGGGGTTTGTTTGGTTGAGAGAATTATAATAACAAAATAAAATAAGCAGAATAATAGAAAGTGCTTTTGACAAATATGATGAAATATGCTAGGGAAGATGTATAAATTGCTAGTAAGAACCCGAAATTATCGTCAGAGATATATGTCTCAAAACCTTAATTTTACTAGCCCTCAAATATTTTTCTTAAATTCCTTTAAACGAAAAACCTTTGATATTCTCCCTTGACCCTAATTCCTTAGCAATCAAGAAAGAACATCAAGCAATAGTTATGACAAAGTTGTTTTTAGCCACTACGGGATATCCCCATTCCTAGGAAATATCTACCGTAATGTTATTATGCAAAATCAACGGATTGGTTTTTCAGGCCAAATCCCTAATCGTAAATTGTTCCCAATTTAACTGATCGAAAAATATAAAATAATTTGCACAACAAAAGATTAAGGTAAGAAAACATAAATTCATCAAATAATTCAACAAAGGTTCATTACATCACAATTTAGGGACACCCCCTAGCATTGGAGGGTTTAGCCTCTCATAATATTCGAAACAAAAACAATAATAGGATTAAAGAAAGACATTACAAATTGATCAGAGTAATTTGATCCTTCAATCGCTTCCGCTCATGAACAATCTCCTTCTCCAAATCTCCTTGATCCCATCAACTATCGTAAAATTGTTCGTAAAGTAAAAAGTGTTTATTTTTCTCTCTCCACACAACCTAAGTAGTTCCAAATCAACTAAAACAGCGCGAAATTCCCAGAATACCCCTCAGGTCACTAAACTCAACAAATGAGAAAAAAATCACAAATTAGGTACTCCCAGGCTTGCTGACACGGGCCGTGTCAGGTGACACGGGTACCCGTGTTAGCCCACTGACTCTTGTGCGCAACTTCTTTTACTATAGGCCTGCTGACACGGGCCGTGTCAGCTGACACGTGCACCCGTGTCAGCTCTCTGACTCTTGCCCACTTCTTCTTTGCAAATGCGTGTCGCTCCAGACCTGCTGACACGGGCCGTGTCAGGCGACACGGGCACCCGTGTCAGCCCACTGTCCTCATTCCACTCTCATTCCAAATTTTGTGATTTTTCTCGATTTTTCGCTCCGATTCTTCCTGAATGTTTATGTGAACCTGAAAACACTAAAGAACACAACCAAGGCATAAAATGCGGTAAAAGAGATGTAAAACAAATAAACAATAACAAAATAGTAATTAAAACAAATAGCGAAATAACGTATGAAAACCACTGATCAAACTCCCCCAAACTTAAACCATTGCTTGACCTCAAGCTACAAGCTTGCATAAAAATTTCAGATCAAACTGTACATATCAAATGAATGACTCGTGAAGGTAAGGTGTGTCTGTACTCATACGTGAGCCTTTGTTCCGATCGGCGAAAACTAGTTCTCTTGGTAACCGTCCGTTAACGAAGGTATTACACAAACACAAATCGCGGTAAAACCACAGACCTACATCCCCCTTTTCGGTTACCTCTCCAACTATGCTTTGGGCTTAAGTCTTTTCTTCGATTTTTTACCCCTTTCATTCGGATAATCAGATTAAGGCATTTTTCCGTTTTCCCTCACACGTACAAAATTGATCGAACGTTTTTCTAGGCACCATTATCTCTTTTTTTTTCTCGCGCATTGGCGTTTCTAAGTCCACTTTGGGACGACAATTGAGACTCAACCGCCGTTAGGCTAAGTAACCGGGTGAGAGTTACCCAACTTAGAAGGACAGGTTATCTTTATCGCTATTATTCAATTTTTTTCGGTGCCTTAGGTCATTCTCTCAATCAACCCTGTACATGCAATTCTTTTTAGTCATGCCGGATTATCACTAAGAACTAATCGGGGAATACTTCTCAAATCCAAGTATTATGGCACAAATCTACACGTTTGACTCGTTTCCTTACTCCAGGGAATCTAGGGTGTTCGGGTCATTCCTAAGTTTTCAAACTTTCCCAATGTCCCTAATTCTAACTCCTCTTCCCTCAAACTCTATAGACTTTCTTGACCACCTCAAAATCACAGTATTCACAAGAAAAAATTTTAACGGTTCTAATTCGAGGAGAATTCAGAATGCTTTTCAACACACAAAACAGACATGACCTGTATAAAAAAAGGAAAAACTAAAAGCAGTAAATCCTTCCCCAAACTTGAACTACACATTGGCCCCAATGTGTTAGAACAAGAGCGAGAGAGGTCACTCACAGAGATCCTTCCGGGATGCTGGCGGTAATGCAACACCACTGCTACATCATCGTTTGCACATGTAAGATCCAGATTATTTCTTGCAACCAAAACAAAACAAATAGCAAAAAGAAAGTAATTAATCAGACAAGCGTGGGTTGCCTCCCACGTAGCGCTTCGTTTAACGTCGCATGGCTCGACGGGTTACTCCCCAATGCTATGGGAAGTACTCCAGCTTACACGTTTTGTTGCTTTTGTTGCTTGACCTTTCCGCAACAGAGCACCGGTCAGATTCAGGACTAAGAGCTACCTTGTGATTTAACTCACATCCAACTTCCACATTCTTCCTTTGATATTTCTTTCTCTTCTTTCTTTGATGTTTCTTCCTCTGATTGACTTTTTGACTGGATGTTGGAGTCTTGCTAGGTGTAAAAGATGACTCAGATGCTGCAACCTGATGGATTATTCCAGAGACTTTTTCAAGAAGTGGTTTTGAGCTTTTACCTTTTTCCACTGTTTGGATCATTTCAACTGATGGGTGATTACTTTCCTCTTGACCTTGCTTCTCGAGCTCCAACACTTATAAGGTTCTTTCCTCCTCAAAATATTTCAAGGTTAAAGTACCAGCCTCAATATCCATACTGCACCTACTAGTCATCAAGAAAGGTCGACTCAGTATGATAGCCATCTCCCCATCCTCGGGTAGATCAATGATCTCAAAGTCTACTGGATAGGTGAAGTTTTCAATAGTCACAAGTACATATTCTGCTAAGCCGTATGACCGTTTGGTTGTGAGGTTGGCAAACTTCAGATTTGTTCCCGTTTCACTTATTTTCTTTATACCCAGCTTTTTGAAAATTGAGAGGGGCATGAGACTCACGCTAGCACCCGAATCAATCAAGACTCTCTTAAACGTTCTGTCCTTTATGGTACATGGGATTGACACAGAACCAGGATCTTTCCGTTTGATTGGAATTCTCCTACCTTGTGATTCCCCACTACTCTCCTCACTCAGACTCTTTACCTCCTCTCCACTAGGTTTCTTTTTTCCAATGACCTCCTTCATGAATTTCTTGTATAGAGGCATTTGCTCAAGTGCTTCAAAGAAGGGCATATTAATCTCTAACTTTTTTACCAATGAGCTAAATTTCTCAAAGTCTTTTTCTTGTGTCTCCTTCTTTGTCACTCTTGAGGGATACGGTAACTTGATCTTAGGTTTAACCGCTTCTTTTCTTTTCTCTTCGGTTGGCCTGGCTTCTTCTTCTACAACTTCCTGGTTTTCTGTGGTAACAACATTGACATTCTCATGGTTCTTCGGATTTGGTATGGTGGTGCTTGGGAGGGCGCTTGGTGCTTGAGAATTTGCAACTTGTTGAGCTATCTGACCCAATTGAACCTCCAAATTCTTTATGGAAGCTGTGGTATTCCTATAACTATTTCGGGTCTCTTCCTAAAATTGCATGTTATGAGATGCCATTTTCTCAATGGCAATCTCCCATTGTGCTTTCTGAGGGGCTGGTTGCTGCTGAGAATACAGTTGTCGATTCTGATCTTTTCAGGAGAAGTTAGGATGATTCTTCCACTCTGGATTATAAGTTTGAGCGTAGGGATTATTCTGCTTCAGGAATTTTATCTCTTCAATTTGTTGCGGAGTCGCAACACAATGTGCAGTATAATGAGGTCCACTACAAATCTCACAACTCACGGATTGACCAGTTTGAACTTGTGCCACACTCTGACTACCCACTTTTATAGCCTTTAACCTTCTTTCAACTTCCGCAACAATCTGATCTTCTACCTTCACAACCTGATTATTCAACTTCAAATCAATCACATCCTCAGATTTACTCATACTTCGATCATATAACTCTAAATGTTCATTGGCTGCAATAACTTCAATAATTTTCTTGATACCAGTCGCGGTGGTGAAGTTGGATGATCCACCAGCAGCTGTATCAATAAGTTGCTTAGTTTTCATTCGTAGGCCATTGACGAACACCTGCATCTGCTCAGTTTGATCCATGTTGTGAGTCGGACAGGCTACCAAAACCTTCTTGAACCTCTTGTATGCGTCTCCGAGAGATTCTCCGTCCTTCTGTTTAAAGTTTACAATATCATATCTTTTTCGGATATAAACATAGGCCGGAAAATACTCATTCAGAAACGCCTTCTCCATCTCTTCCCAAGTGGTAATACTCCCAGCAGGTAATGAATAGAACCACTCTTCAACCTCTTCCGCCAGAGTGAAAGTAAACATTCTTAACTTTTTCGCTTCCTCGGTGTGTCCCTCAATCTTGAGAGTGGTGCTCATAGTCAGAAATCTCTGCAGATGTTTGTTGGCATCTTCATTAACCTTTCCGGTGAAAGGTCTCCTCTCAAGTTGAGTGATGGTGCTAGGATGCAGCTGGAAATTCGGCACATTCACTGGTTGGTTCACAATGGTCAACCTACCAGCCGGTGCATTTGTCCCACCGTAATCGCCCAGAAGTCTCTCCGCTGGTTGATTTCCAACCATATTCACAGTATCGCTGTCCGCCTCTGAACCTGTTTCTGACCCTGAATTAGATTGTTCTGAGTGAACATAAACTTTTTCTTCTTCTGGAAATTGGACTGACAGTTCTGCTTCTGAAGCTGCCAGTCTTTCTTGCTTGGCTTGACGATGTCTAGCGTGCAATGATCTTTTGGGTTCTGCGTCAAAAGAAAATGCTGCTGAGGGATTGCCTCGCATATACAGGTTAGACAGGTAATAGTAATAATAAAAATAACAGAAAAATAAAATTAAAAATTTTAGTCACAGAGTGACAAAATTCCAATTGAACTAACACAAGCACTTAAAATTTGGCAGTCCCCGGCAGCGGCGCCAAAAACTTGATTGGTAAATAGCAAGTGTACTATTTAACGATGTAGTAATAATTGGGGTTATCCCCAGAGTCAGTCTCTCGAGGACTGCTCATCAATGTAAGTGCAGATGCTAATTCAATTAAACAAAAGTTTTCTTTGGGGTTTGTTTGGTTGAGAGAATTATAATAACAAAATAAAATAAGCAGAATAATAGAAAGTGCTTTTGACAAATATGATGAAATATGCTAGGGAAGGTGTATAAATTGCTAGTAAGAACTCGAAATTATCGTCAGAGATATATGTCTCAAAACCTTAATTTTACTAACCCTCAAATATTTTTCTTAAATTCCTTTAAACGAAAAACCTTTGATATTCTCCCTTGACCCTAATTCCTTAGCAATCAAGAAAGAACATTAAGCAATAGTTCTGACAAAGTTATTTTTAGTCACTACGGGATATCCCCATTCCTAGGCAATATCTACCGTAATGTTATAATGCAAAATCAACGGATTGGTTTTTCAGGCCAAATCCCTAATCGTAAATCGTTCCCAATTTAACCGATCGAAAAATATAAAATAATTTGCACAACAAAAGATTAAGGTAAGAAAACATAAATTCATCAAATAATTCAACAAAGGTTCATTACATCATAATTTAGGGACATCCCCTAGCATTGGGGGGTTTAGCCTCTCATAATATTCGAAACAAAAACAATAATAGGATTAAAGAAAGACATTACAAATTGATCGGAGTAATTTGATCCTTCAATTGCTTCCGCTCATGAATAATCTCCTTCTCCAAATCTCCTTGATCCCATCAACTATCGTAAAATTGTTCGTAAAGTAAAAAGTGTTTATTTTTCTCTCTCCACACAGCCTAAGTAGTTCCAAATCAACTAAAACAGCGCGTAATTCCCAGAATACCCCTCAGGTCACTAAACTCAACAAATGAGAAAAAAAATCACAAATTAGGTACTCCCAGGCTTGCTGACACGGGTACCCGTGTTAGCCCACTGACTCTTGTGCGCAACTTCTTTTACTCCAGGCCTGCTGACACGGGCACCCGTGTCAGCTCTCTGACTCTTGCCCACTTCTTCTTTGCAAATGCGTGTCGCTCCAGACCTGCTGTCACGGGCCGTGTCAGGCGACACGGGCACCCGTGTCAGCCCACTGTCCTCATTCCACTGTCATTCCAAATTTTGCGATTTTTCTCGATTTTTCGCTCCGATTCTACCTGAATGTTTATGTGAACCTGAAAACACTAAAGAACACAACCAAGGCATAAAATGCGGTAAAAGAGATGTAAAACAACTAAACAATAAAAAAATAGTAATTAAAACAAATAGCGAAATAACGTATGAAAACCACTAATCAGACACCTCAATCAACAAATTGTTCCCCCGCATGTTTGATGTCAAAGGAAGATGAAGTCAAGTTGTGGAACCAAAAGCTTGATCATCTCCATCTGAAAGGGATGAAGAAGATTGTATCTAGAGAAGCTATTAGAGGCATCCGTAAGCTCGGAATAGAGGAAGGAAAAATCTGTGGTGAGTGTCAAATTGGAAAGCAAACCAAGATGTCACACCCGAAGATTCAACATATGACTACTTTAAAAGTTTTGGAACTTCTTCACATGGATTTAATGGGCCCTATGCAAGTTGAAAGCCTTGGTGGAAAGAGGTATGCTTATGTTGTTGTTGATAATTTTTTAAGATTCACTTGGATACATTTCATCAGGGAAAAATCATATGTTTTTGATGTCTTTGAAGAATTATGTCAAAAGCTTCAAAGAGAAAAGGAAATTAAAATTGTCAGGATTAGAAATGACCATGGAAAGGAGTTTGTAGTTAACAAATTTGCTGATTTTTTTTCCTCTTAAGGTATTAGCCATGAATTATCTTCTCCCATCACTCCTCAGCAAAATAGAGTGGTTGAGCGCAAGAATATGACCCTTCAAGAATCAGCTAGAGTCATGCTTCATGATAAACATCTACCATATCATTTTTGGGCTGAAACAATGAATTTTGAATGTTTTATTCATAACAGAGTTACTTTGAGAACTGGTATTTCAACTACACTCTATGAGTTATGGAAAGGAAGAAAGCCTATTGCCAAATACTTTCATGTTTTTGGAAGTAAATGCTACATCTTGGCTGATCGTGAGCAAAGAAGAAAGATGGATCCCAAGAGTGATGAAGGAATATTCCTGGGTTACTCAACAAACATCAGAGCATATAAAGTCTTCAATACCATAACCAAAGTCATGATGGAGTCTATTAATGTTGTGGTTGATGACTCAACCATAGAAAAGATTCCTGATGTCGAAGATGATGTTGAAACATCACCTCGGATGAGTGATACTTCAGAAAATATGGTTGATGTTGAGACCAACAATGAAGTTGCAGATACTGAGTATGATAATTGTAACGCCCCAGTTTTTGTCAGTTTTATTTAATCGAGTCTATTTGATTATTTGATTATTATATTATTTTATTCTTGACTTTTATTTGACAATATATTATTTTTCATCGTTGTTTATGTTTTATCGCATTTTGAGAGCATTTGGGAGATATTTGAGCTGAGGGGTATTTTGGTCTTTTGCTTGGGTAAGTTTTATGTTTTTATATAAATAGAAAGAGATAGAGAGAAAATGAGAGAAAGAAGAAAAAGAGAAAGAGAAGATAAAAAGAGAAAAAAGAGGAAAGAAAGGGAGAAGAGGAAAAGAGAAGGAAAATCAGGAAATCATCCGTTTAAAACGCGAATAATCGGGTAAGGGTGAGAAGTTTCAATTATATCTTGCTTGTGTATGTATATGTGTATGTTATCTTGGAGTGTTTTGGATATTTTCTTATAGTTTTCATTTTAGGTCGAAATGGTAAAAATGAGTAGAAATCAATGTTTTTACGGACGAAAGTCGGAATAAATCGCGTAGTAGAGTCGAGTGATGTTGGGTCGTGATTTAGTGTGATCGTTTGATTGAATCGAGTTGAATTTGTAACTTTTGAGTTTTTGATATATATTGATGTTTTTGTACAAATTGATGTTGTGATCGAGTAAAGTGTTTGGATATGTCTGGTAACATTGGTATATGTTGATATTTAATCGGGTAAGGATAGGAATTAATCGGGAATGGTTGTTTTTGGTGTTTTCGAGTGGTTTTGAGCGAGTTTGGAGTTGAGTAATTTGATAAAATTATGTTTCAAAATATTTAAAAAATGGAAAATGTGTTGGATGGCTTTCTAATAGTGAAAATATTGTAGTATGTTGAATTCTGAGATCGCAGCTTTTTACGGAATCGAAATCGGAGGTCCGGAAGTCATTTAACGATCGAAAACTGATTTTTCAGCAAAATCTGCACCTCGTGCGCTAACCCCCTGCAACTGTGCGTCGACTCATGATTTCATGCGCTGACCCGGGCGAAATTCCCAGGTTCATGCGCTGACCCCCAAGCCTCATGCGTCGGCGCATGATCACAGATTTTCCAAAATGTCCGATTTTGTTGTCTTCATAACTTTTGAACCGTAAGTCCGTTTTGACCCCCGTTTGAAGCGTTGCAAAGCTAATGAAATGTTCTTTCTATTAAAAATGGGTTGGAGGGTAAAAGATGATTTAATTAATTCGCGTTTTTTGAAAAATAGTCAGGTTGTCGGATTTTTATCGCGTTAATTGTGTGCGATTGATGTGTTATCATGCTATATGCTTTTGTTATGTAACGTGTAGCTTGTGTGCCGTTATATGATGTGAATATACATGATGGAATGTTGTGATGATGGTTTGTGGCTTTATGGCAAATATTTGCACTGTTTTGAATTAGATTTCGATGCGGGATTAATGATGTTGTTGTATGGTAAAATACATTGTTTGATTGAATATCAATGTATGTTGTTATGATGTGTTGTAGGTAGCCTTTGTGGTGTGAATCCCTTGTGGAAGTAATTGTGATGGCATGATTGTTGTGGTTTGTGGTGAAATGCATTGTTTATGTGAAATTCAATGTATGTTGTGTGGTGGCCTTTATGGTTTGAAATGCATTATTTGAATTGATTTACAATGCATGAGTGTGATGATGTTGATTAATTCATATGGTTGAATTGTGAATGTATGGAATTGATGAGTTAAAATATATGCATGATGATGTGTGCATTTAAATTTCATGAGTCATTGTATGCCAAGCATCATGATATGCATTGTTGTGACGTCCTGAGTGACGGTTTGGTTCCAGAGGGAATCTGCTATAACATCGTGTGCCCATGTGGGGACCGAAAGCGATGGTTATAGACGATCGTGTGCCTATGTGGGGACCTAAAGCGATCAGATTGTGTGCCCATGTGGGGACCGAAAGCAATCCATAAACGTCGTGTGCCCATGTGGGGACCGAAAGCGACGGGTGAACATCGTAGGCCCGACGGGGAGTTACACTAAGTAACGAGCGATGGTTCCAATAGTTCCTGAGTGAACTGGTGATGAGATATGAAACACTGGAAGTCGGTACCGCATGGCATTTGCATAGAGTCGTTGTGTCGGTCTCTGTGCATTTGCATAAATCATGGATTGATTATGTGTGAGAATTGTGAATGGATGCATTATGTGTGGAAAATCATGATTTGATTGATTATGTGTGGAAATTGTGCAAATATTTTGTGATGTGTTGAGATTGTGATAGCATTGGTAATTTGATGTGCATACGTGATAAATGCATTGGTTGTGGGAAATATGTTTATACGTTGATATATGCTATATTTTGTGGTGATGTGGTGGTGTGGTTTCATATGTCACAATTGTGGTTGGATTATGTGTGATATGTTTTGTATTTGTGGCATGCTATATGTGTTAGTATGTGATGGTATGGGTGAGATGATTTATACATGTGTTTGAATGTGTGTTTGCATATTATTATGCAATCTTGATTTAGTTGTTATTTCTCACCCTTCTGCTGTTTTATAATGCTCTATGAGGCATTGCAGATTAGAGTTGCTGGAGGTCTTTTTGTGGAGATTAGCCCTCTGTTCTGTTGTCGGTCTTGGTGTCTGCTCTGATACGTAGCACGGGAGTCGGGGAACGATTATGTATATATATGTAAACATTTGTTGAATATATTTGGTATTACTTTGGTATGTATATTTTGGTGTTATAAAACAACTTATTTGTAAAACAAGTCGGTTATGGATCTTTCCGCTTTATTCCATAATTGACCTTTCCTTTTGTTGGAAAAAGTTTCCCCTTTGAGGGTATTCTACTTTGTGCTATGTATCAAAAATATTGAGCAGGGATTGTATTTTATTTCTTTAAGTGTGGCATCCCTGTTTCTGTCGGAAAAATAAATTTTTATTCACTCTGATTTATTTATGTATTATTTATTCGCGATGGGAATTGGGGTGTTACATTAGTGGTATCAGAGCAGGTCGGTCCGTCCGGCCAAGTTGTTGAGTCAGTTGGTGTAACAGTTGAATACTGTCGGTGTTGGTTGTCCCCTAGTACGTGATATGTGTGTGTAACACTGTCAGTGCTTTCTGGTTTCTCTAATCTTTTGTCTTCAGGTGTGAGATTGAGATAAGTGGGGGAGAAGCTGGTACTTCTCCAAGTTGCTTCAGTTGTGGAGCGTGGGCTCAGTGTACCGTTGATTACAAGATTATAAGTGTGGTTTGGACAGCGTTGTTCCCGGTTCTGGAAGGAATGCGGAGGTAAGATTTATGTCAACTAAGGATTTGGGCCTTAGGTAGTTTTGTGCGCAGGACGTAAGGAATGCTATTATAGTTTGGTAAAGACGGTTTATGCCCCATCATGATCGTCGGCTGTCTATTGACAAATTGAGGAACTGGTCACCCTTAATCTCTTGTTGATAGCAGACGGGAATTATGTTGGATGGATTAGGCGTGTCTGTCCGGCTTTGATAGTGGGTGAAATGAATTGTTTGGAATTAAGGAAATGGTTACAAATTATTTTGTTGAGTCGAAGAAGATTCTAATATCGGAAGATGAGCCGGATTAGAGATTTTGTATGTTGGTCAAATTGGAATTTCTTTGAGAGAGAACGATTGGGTATCGTTAATGGTTGTTCTCAGAGAGTGGAGATTGAACTTAATTAGACGAAGGTAAGGATTTGAGGTTTGGATCTGCTAAGTAAGTAGAAGAACTTTTAGGAAGTGAAACTCAGATGGAAAGAGCGGTTGGAAGATTTACTGGAAAAGGGATTTGTGAGACCAAGTGTGTCGTCTTAGAGAGCTCCAGTATTGATAGTAATACAAGGAACTGATGATTGAATGGAATAACAAGCATGATGTGTATGAAGGTATCGAGACTATTGACAGCAAAACTTAGAGTTCTGGTGAGGTTTGAAGTCTTTGGAATTGTAGAGCATTAATGGAAATTTTGAGAGGACCTTTAGGTATGGATGTAATATTTAAGAGGTCTTTTTGGTTGGTTGTTGCTACATGTTGAGACTTATGGAATTTGGACGATTAAGAGAAGGACTTGTGTATGGATTACTAACAGTGGAGTAAGGTAACGATTAAGAGCAAGTGTCCACTTTCATGAACAAGATGACTGGAATGGTTTGGTTGAGTTTGAGTGGAGTTGCAAGTGTATGGAATGTTTGATAAGAGTGGTGAATTGTGTGAGTTAAGGCTTTGATCGATTTGATGTGACTGGTTATGTTGTTATCATCGGAATAGGTTGGTAATTACTCAGTTAAGCTTGTGTGTGAGTAGCCAGTTATCCAGTGCAAGGTTTTGCAAAAGCTTTAAGAATTTATATCTTTTGGAAGTTGGTTGGGCATTACAACGTACAGTGGTGTTGTTTGGTGTTAGTAATGCGTTTGTAATGTTTGTGGAGTAGAGGAATCTTATCTTCCATGTTTATTTGGATAAGTTCGTAATGGATTTGATTGAGAACGTGCGGGTCTGTTATAAACTCGGAGGAAGAACAGGTAGAGTGTTTGAGAGTGGAATTACAAGTGTTGAAAAAAGACGAAGTTTTATGCTAAGTTATTCAAGTGTGAATCTTGGTTGAAAAGGTTAGTTTCTTGGATACGTTATTTCAGATGAGAGTATGATTATGGATCCATCGGAAGTAGATGCAGTTCTACATTGAGAGACTCTGAAGTTGGTTAAGGAGATTAGAAACTTTTGGGCTCAGTTGGTTGTTACTGCAGGTTATGGAAGACTTTGCTAAGTTCGTAGTTCTGTTATCTCAGTTGACTTGCAAAGGGTGAGTCGTTTGTTTTGGATGTTCGTTGAAAGGAAAGTTTCAGAGAGCTGAAGTAGAAGTTGTCTACGGCTCCAGTTTTGATTCTGTGTGATCCTAATGAACCGTTTGTGAGGTATTGGGATGCGTCCTTGATGAGTTTAGTCAGTGTGTTAATGCAAGAGGATAAAGTTGTGGTTTATGCTTTACGCCAATTGAGGATTTATAAAAGGATCTATACTATTCTGGATTTGGAATTAGTCGCGGTTGTATTGTGTTGGAAAATTTGGAGGTATTATTTTTTTGGTTCTAGATTCGAAGTGTTTGGTAACCACAAGAGTTTAGAGTACTTGGTTGGCCTGAAGGAATGTAGTATGAGACAATGAGGATGGTTGGAATTTGTGATGAGTTATGACTTTAGTTGGAATTATCCTGTTGGTAAAGGTAAGGTCGTGCTTGGAAAGTTAAGTCGAAAGTTTTAGTGCATGTCAGTTTTGATGATTACGAGTAATCAGAGTGCGCAGCGAAAGCGTGTAGTGGCACATTTCGTATATGAGTGTGTGACTGGTAAGAGTTCATAGGTTGGACATTGGAAACATGTAGGAATGATGAGACCATTGGACGTTTCAGAATGAAAGTGTTAGGTGAAAGGTTTAAATATTAATGGGCTACTATGTAGATGGATGTTTTGGTTGTTTGTTCGATTGATGAATCGTAGCAGTGTTGTAATAAGGTTGTGTGACAAGGATGTTTGGTATTCTGGTTTTGTTGATGTTGTTGAGACGTTGTTGTGTCGTGGGACTTTATGTTCTTGTTTGTGTTGTTGCCTCGTTTCCATGGTGATAGTTTGAGTGCGGGTCGTTAATTCCTTGTGGTGAATTAGAGGAGTGTTACCTATGGTAATGGTAACAATCTCGTTGTGTTTCGGTTCCTGAGTGAACCTGTGTGTTCGTAACTTGTGTATTCTTTGAGTTGTGAGTTGGTGGTCAAGTGCATTGTATGGGCATTGCATTTGGTCGTTGTGCAAGATATCAAGCTGAGCTCACAGCTAGCAGACCTGACATCAAATTTGTTGTTGGTGTTTGTGCAAGATATCAAGCTGAGCTCAAAGCTAGTCACATCGATCAAGTGAAGAGGATTTTGAAGTATGTCAATGGTACACGTGACTATGGTATGTTATATTCTCATGGTTCTGATGCAATGCTTGTTGGATATTGTGATGCTGATTGGGCAGGTAGTGCTGATGATAAGAAAAACACCTCAAGAAGATGTTTCTTTCTAGGGAACAACCTTATATCTTGGTTCAACAAGAAGCAGAATTGTGTGTCCCTATCCACTGCTAAGGCTAAGTATATTGCAGCAGGAAGCATCTGCTCCCAGCTGATTTGGATGAAGCAGATCTTAAAAGAGTATAATATCAAACAAGATGTCATGGCATTATACTGTGACAACTTGAGTGCTATCAAGATTTCTAAAAGTCTCGTTCAACATTACAGGACAAAGCGTATTGACATCCGTCATCATTTTTGTTAGTTCTTGTATTGGCTGGAATTTTGGTAAAACAAAGTTGAACAATGCTGATGTCATAACATTGGCTCTTATCATTAGCAGTTGCAGGGTTGCAGTTTTGTGGTCTGATGTTATACATGATGTCTTGACATCTGTTGACAGAACATCAGAAAACCATCTGTTGTGGTTTTTGTATTGCAGAATGTTGGGTGAGATGTCCTGACATGGTTAATCAGACATCAGTACAGATATGGAGTATTACTGTCATGACAGTATGTCATAACATCTTGGTTTTGGCACAGCAGTTGCTGCTGTTATGTGACAGATGTTGCAGGAGATGTCATGACATCTTAGTTGGGTATAGAAGGTGTTGTTAATGATGTCATGTGTCTGATGTCTTAACATTGAGTTATAACATTAGTGAATGTTAGGGTGTTGAAGAGTTAAAGTGCTGAAGAGTGATGTCACATGCGATGTCTTGACATCACTATACCAGAACATTAAAACATCAGGTTGTGATGTTTTTAGGGCTGCACGTGTTAGTGTGAGTTTTGAGGAGATCAGTTAGAGTGATTGGATGCGAATATCTTGGAGAAGATATTTTCAATTGCAATCAGATTTGGAGCAGATCCTGTTGCTATGTTTAAGGGCTGTTTGATTTAAAAAAGATTTTAAGATCAAATCTGTTTTAAATTTTGTTTTTGATTTCATATCAAATCTGATATTTTCAAGGAGTTGATTTATTCTGAAGAGAATCAGAGATTGCAGGCGAATATCATGGGAGATATATTCTGTTGCAATCAGTTATGAAGAAGATTAGTTTGTTACTAATTTAATGCAAAAAGATATGGAGAATAATTAGAGTTAATTATGAAGAGTTGATTGAAGATTTAATTGAAGATCTATTTAGTAGCTGAATCTTTTGCAGATTTGTAGCAGAAGATTTGTTGTGATTTGAAGGCCCAAATCCAGTTGGGAAAAAGTTATAAATAGAATGCTTGTAACCTAGAAGAGGTACGGGTCCAAGATGTAGATCATTAGGGCTTTGTCTAAGTGAACCACTCGGGTTGTGAGATGGTCACTGTGTTCTCACTCAGAAACCTGTAGGTAATGAGTGTTGTATTGTTCTTGGAGGAATCTTTGAAGCAACTCCAAGGTGTGTCTTTGAAGTGTGTCTTCTACTTTTCTGTGATTGAAGAGTTTTTGGAAATCAAGCTATTGATGCAGTGACTGAGATGTTGTCTGCTAGACATCATTGCGATGATTGGGAGTGAGATGGAGTCTCTTATCTAGGGAGGACTTAGATAGAAGGGTCATTGGGTAGTGATTAAATTAGGTAGATTGTCAACTGGTTTGTTGAGTCTGTAATTTGATACTACTAATAGTGGACTTCCTTCCTGGCTTGGTATGCCCCCAGATGTAGGTTGTTAGACCGAACTGGGTGAAAAATCCTTATGTGTGGTTTATGCGTTTCTGTTTCTATTATTGACTTGTTCATACAACATATATTGATGTTGTGACATTGCACTTGACATCACATGTCTGTACCAAAATTTCAATTGGTATCAGAGCAGGCATCCTGTTTGTCTCTAGATGAGATCTAGGGAAGATACTTTCTGGTTTATGAGCAAGGAAGATAGTTTTGCAGAGGTATGGACTTGTTCAGTTCACACGTTGTTTGAATGGTCCCTTGAAGTGGAGGATGGACTATTCATGATAGGGTATGTCAGGCATGGTGGTGAGCTGCTTTGTAGGGTGATTTATGCTGACCTGTTGCACCTGGAGTGTGGTGTTTTGTGCAATGGTTTTGCCTGGAGGTTGTTGAGGGGTTTTCTTTATCTGTGTTCCGCTGCATATGTATTTGTCAGAAAACTCCTGGTGTTTTTGTGTAAGGTCACAACACTCTGTTCCCCTCTGAAGGTGTATCACATGGTGATGATATTGACTGACTTATTAAAGTGACCAAAGATACTTGAGGTTTGACCCAAGTCCACTCATAAAGGCATTTTCAATAAGTTTGTTGATGAGAGATCAAAAGGATGCAATTTATTTTTGCTCTCTTCTCTGTAAGACCATCCACAGGTCTGAATTGAAGGATCCCATGGTGTTGTTCTTGAATGATGTTCTACCAGTTGTTATGACATAAAACCAGCAGAGTGTGCAGAATCTTGTGGATAAAGATTTGGCATTACAAATGTGTTTTGATCACATCTGTTTGGAACTCTTGTTCTTGTGGAAGAGAAACTCAAAGAGCTATGCACAGAGGAGATATATTAACCTATCTGGTTGGCTGGTGTCTTCATTGTTGGATTGTCATTTTAGATTTGTGTTTGGAGCAAGGAGGAGTTGGTGTTTTTTTGGACCAAAGGATTATGGTTCCCTGGTATCTGCATGAGAAGTTTATTCTTAAGCTGGAGTTCAGTTATGTGGTGTCCTCACATAATGGAACATTTTTTTGAGGATTGAAGGGCATCCTGAAACCTGTTTGAGGGAATTTCCTCTTTAGGTGCAGAAGGATGGCATTCAACATCTCAAAGACAGACAGAAGGTCTGAACTTTAGAAGGTTGAGAAGAAGATTATTGAGATGTAAAGTATGCAGGTTCCTGCTTGTGTGTATGGTTTGGTTTTGAAGGTTGATCAGACACTGTTGGAAGAGATGTGTGTGGATTACTGTGGTTGTTGTCTCAAAAACCATAGTAGATGTTTAATGTGATTTAGACTGATGTCGGAACTGATGTTGAAACATCATTTCAGTTCTTTGCTTTCTCAGCCAAAGAAAGTTAGGTGTGCTCATGGTGGAGTATCAGGTCAAGCCACTTACCTAATCTGAAGTGATCAGTGGTGTGGATTAATAAAAGAGGGATCAGCTAGTGCCACAAGTGTGCAGGAAAAGAATGTCAGACTAGATCAAATGTCGTACCTTGTGTGAGAAGGTTACCTTAACACATATGATAAATAGCTTGACAGCAGTTGAGTATCTGTCTGCTTTTGATAATGTTGTGCATTCAACTAATGACAATATACATTGACGGGAGACTATGTATATGTTTGATGTAAAAGTGCAGGACTGCAGAAGTGTTGAGAATTTACTTTTCTCTATGTGGCTGTTTATTTCTCTTTGTGGTGTGTTGGTGTGTGACAACCTGAATTATGCTGTTGAAGATGGAGATGGAACACTATAAAGACATCATAATCTTGATGGTTGGATCAGGTTATTTCAGATCTAAGTGGTTAGGAGCATGGTGTTTGCTCTGGTTGTGAAGGTCGAGGATAAGTGGCAGTTATCTCTGGCTTTCTACTGACGGCTCTACTAAGGGAAGTGGTATTCTTTGGTATAACTATGGGGTAGTCTTGAACTACTTATTTTCTGAAGACTCAGACGTGGTAGGTTTGAAGTCTTTGGAGTTTCTGAGCAGGATGAAGGTTGTCTACTCAAACTTGATTGTTGAATCAAGTCTATGAGAGCATGGAAATATGTTTCTGCAAAGGGAGGAGGTTCTTCTAAGTGGCAGAAGGAAGAGCTGATTTCAAAAGTTGGATATCATAATGTTGTGACATCTAGCTTAACATTAGAAGTCTCAGCTGGTGATGTGACACATCAGCTTAAGATAGAGGTGATCTACAGGAGTGAACTATAGGATGCTTCAAAAAGATCGTTCTCATGGAAGTTTGCGGGAGCTGCAGGAAGGAGAAGATGTTACATGACCATGGCTTAGGGAGTCTAAATGTGTTTGCTTTTGAGCAAGTGGAACATGTGACTTGAAGATCAAGTTTCCTTGGTGGATCAAGATATCTTTGTGAGAGTTCTGACAAACGTGAAAATGACCAAAATGTGGCATTTGGTTGTTTTCATATGAAGATTCATGAATGAGGTGATCAAACTGTGGCATTTGGTTGATCTCAGAAGTGGATTGGTAGAATCAAGATAATCAGAGTGTGGCAGCTGGTTATTATTGAGGATTGTCTTGGAACAAGTTACTCTTGGGCAGAAGGGTGATGAGTTGAAGACTCAAGAAGATTATTCTTCTTGAAGGTGGATGGGAGGTTATTCTCGAGTTCTTTGGATTACTGTGCAATAGTAAGTCCAGTTGGTGGAGCATATTAAGAATCATGGTGATGATATCTTAGTGTGTGGCAAATGTTCTAACTTGTGTTGGGACATTATCTGGTTGAATATCCTTGGTGAAAGATGATTTTGTTCTGGTTCTGAAGCTTGGTGCATACATTATGCCTAAGGAGCGTCTACATAGTCATACGGGAGAATGATGAAGTAGAAGGTCTGCCTTGGATGGAGAATGTAGAGAAGACTGAAGTAGATCAGGTATTGATTGATTGGGAGTCTGAAGATGAAGAGTAAGATAGGGGGAGTTGAACTTTTGGTTATCTAGATTGGTTGTGGCTCTGGTGAAGGTGTTATGTCGTGCATGATGGACATGACAATTTAGACCTGGTGTATCAATGGATTGGACAAGTAGTGTACATTTACCCCAATGTTTGTCAAATTATGGCTAAAAAGGGGGAGAGAGTTGCCAAGGCGTGGTGTGGTTGTGAAACCTTTTTCTGATATGGTGCAGAAATTGAGGGGAAGAGTGTTTGAACAACTGTGAGCTGGTTATTGTTTTGAGGGGAAGTTTGCCCTATGCTGATGAGGTGATTTCTGCAGCTTGTTGGTTTTTGTTGTTGCTGGTTAGTGAGTTTGTGCAGCTTGTTGAAGAGGTACTGCTAGGTGTTTTGGAAATTTTTTATCCGCTGATGGGTTCTCTGATGTTAGCAGAGATTGTTTTAGCCAAAATTAGCCAAAGGGGGAGATTGTTAATTCTTGTATTGGCTGGAATTTTGGTAAAACAAAGTTGAACAATGCTGATGTCATAACATTGGCTCTTATCATTAGCAGTTGCAGGGTTGCAGTTTTGTGGTCTGATGTTATACATGATGTCTTGACATCAGTTGACAGAACATCAGAAAACCATCTGTTGTGGTTTTTGTATTGCAGGATGTTGGGTGAGATGTCCTGACATGGTTAATCAGACATCAGTACAGATATGGAGTATTACTGTCATGACAGTATGTCATAACATCTTGGTTTTGGCACAGCAGTTGCTGCTGTTATATGACAGATGTTGCAGGAGATGTCATGACATCTTAGTTGGGTATAGCAGGTGTTGTTAATGATGTCATGTGTCTGATGTCTTAACATTGAGTCATAACATTAGTGAATGTTAGGGTATTGAAGAGTTAAAGTGCTGAAGAGTGATGTCACATGCGATGTCTTGACATCACTATACCAGAACATTAAAACATCAGGTTGTGATGTTTTTAGGGTTGCACGTGTTAGTGTGAGTTTTGAGGAGATCAGTTAGAGTGATTGGATGCGAATATCTTGGAGAAGATATTTTCAGTATAATCAGATTTGGAACAGGTCCTGTTGCTATGTTTAAGGGCTGTTTGATTTAAAAAAGGATTTGAAGATCAAATCTGTTTTAAATTCTGTTTTTAATTTCATATCAAATCTGATATTTTCATGGAGTTGATTTATTCTGAAGAGAATCAGAGATTGCAGGCGAATATCATGGGAGATATATTATGTTGCAATCAGTTATGAAGAAGATTAGTTTGTTACTAATTTAATGCAAAAAGATATGGAGAATAATTAGAGTTAATTATGAAGAGTTGATTGAAGATTTAATTGAAGATCTATTTAGTAGCAGAATCTTTTGCAGATTTGTAGCAGAAGATTTGTTGTGATTTGAAGGCCCAAATCCAGTTGGGAAAAAGTTATAAATAGAATGCTTGTAACCTAGAAGAGGTACGAGTCCAAGATGTAGATCATTAGGGCTTTGTCTAAGTGAACCACTCGGGTTGTGAGATGGTCACTGTGTTCTCACTCAGAAACCTGTAGGTAATGAGTGTTGTATTGTTCTTGGAGGAAGCTTTGAAGCAACTCCAAGGTGTGTCTTTGAAGTGTGTCTTCTACTTTTCTGTGATTGAAGAGTTTTTGGAAATCAAGTTGTTGATGCAGTGACTGAGATGTTGACTGCTAGACATCATTGCGATGATTGGGAGTGAGATGGAGTCTCTTATCTAGGGAGGACTTAGATAGAAGGGTCATTGGGTAGTGATTAAATTAGGTAGATTGTCAACTGGTTTGTTGAGTCTGTAATTTGATACTACTAATAGTGGACTTCCTTCCTGGCTTGGTATGCCCCCAGATGTAGGTTGTTAGACCGAACTGGGTGAACAATCCTTGTGTGTGGTTTATGCATTTCTGTTTCTATTATTGACTTGTTCATACAACAGATATTGATGTTGTGACATTGCACTTGACATCACATGTCTGTACCAGAATTTCAATTTTATTAGGGATCTTGTTGAAGACAAAGTTGTTACTCTTGAACATGTGGCCACTGAGAAGCAACTGGATGATATTTTCACCAAAGCTTTGGATGCAAATCAATTTGAGAAACTGAGAGGTGAAATGGGAAATTGCATTTTTGAGGAATTATTGCAATTAATTCTGTTGGAGAAGAAGATAAGGATGAAGAAGATGCTGCTGCTGGTGATATCTCATATGCATTTGTTGTTGTCCAATTTATGGCTAAAAAAGGGAGTAATGGTGATGGTGATGGTAATGTTGTTGAGTTAATATGTTGTAGGGATCTATGTGAGAAGAGGAGAATGATTCAGGGGGAGAAACATGAGAATGATTTATATTTCTCTGTGATTCTTTGTGTTTTATTGTGTGTGCTGGGAGGTCAGTGTTGGTGGTACTCGGATGTCATTCTATATGTCCTGACATATTTTCTTGTTTAGGGAGAATTTATTTTTCTCTGCAATTTTTTTAAGCTCCTATGTGATTGTGTCTGTCCTACAATATGTGAGAAGTGCTTTGGTTTCTCCTTGAGGGGGAATGTATGTGGTTCTATGTGACATGAGGAGTAAATATCTGAATTACTGATCATGCGATTTAGGGGGAGTTTGGTAGGTTGGTGCTTAGGGCTTTCTAAGTGTGGTTGATGTGATTGTTGTTGTGATATCAGACGGGATGTCCTGACATTGTGTTTCAATTTTTGTGTGGAGGATCTTGGTGTATGAAAGTGTATTTCTTTATGTATGTTTTTTTGTGAGGTTGGATTTTTTTTTTCTGTTGCGTGTGCCTCTGAATATCTTGGTTTTATTTTTTTGGTTGTTGCTGATGTGTCTGTTTCTCCAGTATTCACTACTACAAAACACCCAAACAACAACGCCAGGTTTACAACGACATCCTATACACCGTTGTAATAATGTGTACTGGATGCACGCGCATTGATTTAAGTCATATTAAAATGAATATAATGACGGGTAAAATTCCAACAGTGGTAATAATGCGTACTGAATGCGCGCGCATTATTTTAATTAGAAATTTCAAGGGTATAATAACGGTTATTATGAACACCGTGGTGATACAATCAAGCTTTCATGGGTTCGAACCTCATCGCCCTCAAATAGTTTATTATTTGACGTAAATGCGCCCTTTTTAAGTTTTATTTATATTTAACTAAAAAATAATAAGGATATCACTACAGTTATTTCTTAAAACCATTGTTACAAACTGAAGCTTTTTTTTTATGTATTTTAAACACCAAGTATATATCCATTTATCCACTGAAAAAAGAAACAAGACGAAACAACCCTAACACCAACGCCGTCACCATCGTCGGGAAGAAAACAACAAGAACAAGAAAGTGTTCTACTTTAAGTTGTTACAATGTCGCATTTGAAGACAAACTCATCCAAAGGTGTTTCTATGTCTTCTTCCGCTGTAAAATCTCGATCTGGAAATGTTTGTGGTTGTGATGATCATATGATTTCGTACCAATGCAAGAAGGGACAAAATAAAGGAAGGCTTTTTTGGAGATGTCCATTTTGGAGGAGCTATGAAACATGTAATTTGTTCATATGGGATGAAGACATGGGAAAAAGAGGTGGAAATGAAGATGAGAGCATTATGAAGTCAGAGTTGGAAGCTGTGGGCAATTTGAAGGTTATGTATGAGGATTTAAAGAAGAAGAACAAGAATTTGAAGAACAAACTGAAATCATAGAGATTTTTTGGAAATCTCAAGATGTTATGTTTTCTTGTCTCCTTTATGTTTAATGTTTACTTTGTTATGAAATGTAATAGTTGAATTAAGGTTTGAATTACATTGTTGATGTTTAAACTGCATATGCATTGTGATGTACATTGTTGATGTTTGAATTACATTATGAAGACATGAATGCAACTAATAAAACACGGTTTCTTACGAGTAAGTTCAACGCAAACTTTTAATTTTCAATTAGTTATATGTTTGTTAGTATATTAGTTGATAGATATTGTAGCTTCTAGTTTAAACTGTTAAGCAAAAAGATTAAAATTTCATTAGATAAATTAAGTTTCATTACATAAAATTTTCATTACATAAACTTAATCATCAAATCTAAATGCTCTGGATGAGAGGAAGTTTGACCAACCATAGTCAGCCTCATCATCATCATCAGAATCGACAACAACCATCTGCTTTCTCAACATTCTTCTCCTTCTTCTCTTTCTTCTCCTCACCCTTAGAGCTCTTCTTCTTTCCGCGGCAGCCCCATCTACAGCAACAACTTTTGATTCTGAGGAAGGTTTTGAACGACAACTCCGTCTACAACAACATGTTGATTCTGAGGAAGGTTTTGAACTACATCCCTCTCTACAGCAACAACTTCATTCTCAACATTTTTGGTAGCTTGAGCAGTAGAACTCATTTTGACTCTTTTGGATTAAGTTATTTTTATGTTTTGGCTCTTACGCTTTTATATTGTTTCTTCTGATTCTTCATCTTCTCTTGGAAGTTGGATAAGTTTCTGCCAACCTCGAGCTGTTGAATTAATGATTATATCTCTTTGTCTTTTGAAATTTCATTTTTCATCCTTTGATATTCCTTCGTAATTAATGGTTTTGATATCTGTTCACAAATGGTGTATTGCTGATTCTAGTATGATACGTTTGTTTTTTATTCATACACAATATCACAACGGTTATTACTCTTAACCGTTGTTATATGGCACGCGCTTTCCAATTTATTACAACGGTCACAGGACCGTCACTGCAAGTATCATATATATAACAACACTCTACATAACAACACATGTGTCCGCGTCATTATATATTTTTCCCAAGTGTTGTTAAAAGGGTCTTCCGTAGTAGTGATTGCATGCAAATGTTGTTTTAGCCAAAAAAATTCAAAGGGGAGATTGTAAGTTCTGTGATTGGTAGCAATTTTGTTAAAACAAGTATCATAACAAGATGTTGAGCAAGATGTCTTGACATGTTGGTCAGACATCATTGATGGTCGGCACGATGTCGTGACATGATGTCATGACATGTTATAGCAGGTGTTAGGGTTTCATGTATTTGGAAGATTTGTTTTGAAAGTGTAAGATTCTATATGGGTTTAATTCACACTCTGTCGCATTCCAACGAGGGTTATTTTAGGAACATAAGTTTTGTGCCAGAAGTACACTTGTTTCATAAAAAGGATCTTGGAGATATTTTAGCAAACTTTCTATTCTGTTCCTATTTTCATGCAGAAGATTTGCAACCGTTGTTTTGGGAGATGCGTTTTATTTAGATAAAGAGCCCAAGCCCATGATGATCTAAAGTTATAAAAAGAGTTGTTCTAAACCTAATGAATCGTTGAAGACGTATATTGACAAGAAGAGTTTTAGGGTTTAGTGTGTTTTTGTTATTTGTGATCCACTCCTATATCACTTGGATATCTGAGTTGGACTATGTTGATTGTGCATTTGTGAGCCATTCATGTACCTCTTAGGTGCTTGAATTGGACTGTGTTTGAGTTGTAATCACTCATAAGCTTTTAAGAAATAGTAGATTTTGTGTCATTGGAAGTGTGTCTTCTATGGTTCATTGTTCTTAGTTTTATCACTGTTGTGTGATTTAGGGAAAGTGAGAGGGGTCTCATATCTAGGAGTATTTTTGATAGAAATAGCACGAGTAGTGATTAGGTACGAAGTTTGTAAAACCAGAGGTTGTTTAGAACTTCAAACTAATACTATTATAGTGGATTTCCTTCTTGGCTTGGATGCCCCCAGATGTAGGTGATGTTGCATCGAACTGAGTTAACAATTGACTGTTTTATTTACATTCATCCATTTACTTTAATTGCATAATTGTTTGTGTTGTCATACTATCCTGATCACAGTGTTGTGACATCTTACTCGACATCTAGTGTCTGATTACCAAAATTTCATATTTTAAATATATATAATTATTAAAATTAATGAATTAAAAACTGCAAAACAAAATTTTAAGTATTTAACCATGTAAACTAGGCATAAAAATAAAATGCCTCACTAACTGCACTATACTTGTTTTATTTTATAATTCATGATGTTATATATTTATTAGTACATTAAGTGTGTTTTTTAAACCATAACCATTTCATCCATCATGCCATTCTTTCCCCCAATATACATTTAAGTATATTTAATTCAAAAAAAAGTTATTTATTATGAACACACTATTTTACAAATATTCAAAATTTAATCACGAACACACCATTTTGCAAATAAAAATCCATTTAATTATAAGAATACCATTTTGCAAATAAAAACTCAATTGATTATAACAACACCAATTTGAAAATAAAAATCTATTAAATTTTGATCACGCTATTTTACAAATAAAAATTCATTTAATTATGAATACATCATTTTTTAAATAAAAATCTATTTATTATTGCACACACAATTTTGCAAATACAAATCCATCTAATTATGAACACATTATTTTACAAATAAAATCTAAAAACATTTTCTTCTGATTTTATTTTTGAAATTGGTTCTTCTGCTTATGAGGTTCACACAGCCACTTAGTTTGCAACATTGCATTTCATGTTTTCTATTTCTATTACATGAGACTACAAATCTAGCAATTTTTTTCAAAAAATTTATAAATGAATGATTTCTATCTTATTTCAAACAGCTTCAAAAAATTTATGAATGAATGATTTCTATCTTATTTCAAAAATATTAAATATTTAATTTTTAAAATAATATTAAAAAAATTTAATTATTAATTTTTTAATATAATATTCAAACAAATATAAATAGTCTTAAATGCACTTTTGATCGCTCTAGTTTGAACGTTTTAAATAATTGATCCCTCAATTATAAAACCAGTTACTCTTGTCCATTAATTTTGATGACCTTTGAATTTTTGTGGTCCCTTCCACTTTTGTTTACGGGACAATGATGATTAGGATAAAAATTATTTTTAATTAAATGACAAACTAGAATATTTTAATAGTTAATAATGTTTTTTAAACTAATTTAATATTTATTAATGTTTTTAACTAAATTAATATTTAATAATTTTAATTAAGTTTTTTAAATTGATTAATTACAATATTGAAAATATTTTTCAGAACCTAAACTCATTTACTTAGAGTATCGGTCCAACACCTATAAACACACATCTCATATATATATATATATATATATATATATATATATATATATATATATATATATATATATATATATATGAGAGAGAGAAAAAAATCACACATGATCTCCACAATTTAATTTAAAATCTAATGGTTCAGATTCATTATCATGTTTTCATATAAAAATGACATTTTCATAGGATATGTCACACACACACACACACACACACACACACATATATATATATATATATATATATATATATATATATATATATATATATGTGTGTGTGTGTGTGTGTGTGTGACATATCCTATGAAAATGTCATTTTTATATGAAAACATGAGAATGAATCTGAACCATTAGATTTTAAATTAAATTGTGGAGATCATGTGTGATTTTTTTCTCTCTCCTCCATTATTAAAATAAATGATGGAGGAGAGAGAAAAAAATGACATATAATCTCCACCATTTATTTTAAAATCTAATGGTTCAGATTCATTCTCATATTATGGTTCAAATTCATTGTCATATTTTCATATAAAAATTATATATATATATAAACACTTGTATTATTAGTAAAAAAAATCGACATATATATATAGGTTTTGACTTAGCGGGATTTTTCTTCTCCTTTTTTTATTTAGGAAGATAGTGACTGCCTTTTGATGAGAATAACCATTAGCTTCTTCAACACTTCTTTAACGTGTGCGAACGAAAACTTGTGCTTGAAACCTTTATTGGAAGGTGTATGGAACAATTTCCTTGAATTTGAATGCATAGTCAAATCAACTGAGAACTACCCTGCCACAGGTTAAGATTACAGTTTTTTCGAACAGGAAGAAACACCAACTTTCAGGCTCAATGGGGTTAACGAGGGATTGACTTCCTTATTTCTCCAGTGTTTGGGAATTGAAATAATGCCTTGCATCGTCAGCAAAGTTTTATTTGAAAGCATACCGTTCAGCAACTTGGGTATTTCTTTTTCGTCATTCTCCCTCTGGTCTTTACTTAAACAAAAGTCTGATAAAGAAAGATAAATGGGAGAAAAATTGATATATTCGTTTTGAATTTTGAGAAAGGAAAGCATAAATATGTGCAAATGTGAATGAGAATGAATTGGTTCAAAATATGCAATGCTCATTTCATTAACATTAACATTTAAAAACAAACAAGTTTGAAAGCAAATAAACACAATACAAACAAGGAAATTGCAAATAGAAAGAAAACATGGTCTAGTGACTAATCAACATCGAGGATGAGCTTTCCTGTCTAATCCACTGGCTTTAGGAGGTGACTTGACATGCTCTAACCCATTCTTTATTCACCTTGTTTTGGCAAAGTATTATTGACAACATTGGGAATTCTCTTCGTGAAAGTGATAACATCTCCTCTAACCAAGTCTTGAACTCTAGCCTTCAGTGCAAAGCAACCTTCTAGATCATGACCTGCAGCTCCCTCATGGAACTCACAGTAGAGGTCGAACCTAAACCCAGGTGGAAGAGGATTTGGAGGAAGAGGTAAAGGCCTAGTTGTAATCAGACCTTTCTGGACCAAGTAAGGATGCAGTTCAGTGTATGTCACGGGAATAGGGTCAAATTGAGTCCAATTCCTAGCAGTACAATTCTGATTCTGGCCAACATTTTGTTGTGGAAGAGCCCAAGCTTGTGGAGCTTTGACCACATGAGTAACTGTAGCTACATATGGTTGACCATAATGTTGTTTCCTGAGATAAGGTCTCCTTTCATCTGAAAGAGCATTCATATCACCCTCTTTCTTCTTTTGAAAGTTCCCAAAGAACTTTCTTGCACCACTAGAGGCTTTAGCCACATTAGCAATTTTTCTATTCTTGATACCCTCCTCTAGTCTTTCTCAAATAGTGACTAGGTCAGCAAAACCAGATGATACACTGCCTATCATCTTTTCCCAAAATAAAAAGTTGCAGAGTGTTCATCCAGTAAGCTCTCACTACTACAAAACGCGTAAACAACAACGTCATGGTCACCACGCTTATTCCCTACACCGTTGTGACATCTCTAAACTAAGGCGCTATCATAATATTATTGTTTTTTGATTAAAAATTATTTGTATATAACAATGGTTAAGGAGCCAACCATTGTGATAACCTCAAGCTTTCATGGGTTCGAACCTCAGGGCCCTCATATATGTTATTCCGTTAATTGTAAGTGGCGCCTTTTCTTTTTAAATTATTTTTAAATAAAAAACTTAAAAGTTTATGACGATGGTTCAAGAGTTCCACCGTTGTTAAGTTGCGCCTTTTCATTTTTATTTATTTATAAATAAAAACTTAAAAGTTTAAGACGACGGTTGAAGAGTCAACCGTTGTTAAGTCGCGCCTATTCATTTTTTATTATTTTTAAATAAAAAACTTTAAAGTTTATGACTATGGTTGATGTTTACAACCGTTGTGATATATTTTGTTTTTTGTTTAAAATTTTGAATTGTTAATACTCTGGCGCTTTTTTTATGAAATTTCACCATGAAAGTAAAATATCACTACGGTTGCAACTATTGGCCATTGTGGTAGCGTGATAATATTATACACTCCTAGTTTACTTGTCTCTTCAGTATCCTTTTTTCCATTACAAATTGAAACTAGACGAAACAATACACGATTTCAACCCAAACCTTAACGTTCAATACTATGAAACATTACACGATTTCATCCAAAACATCATTGTTCCTACTTCACTGTGTATTTGCCATTGTCGTCATCATCATCAACCAAGTTGACAAGACCATCACGATCAACCAAGTTGTTACCGTCTAGAAGGAAAACAACAACAACACCGTCATCACCACAAGGAAGGAAGACAACACCATCACCAACACCAACATCATTTACTTAGTCATCACGTTTAGGGTACATAAAATATTTTTCCCCATGCATCTACAGTAAACTTCATTTGCCATTTTTGTGGTTGTTGTTGTTTTATTTTGTGGTTGATATTTATGTTCTTGTCGTTTATGTTGTTGTTATTGTTTTTGAACTTAGATGTCGACCTTGTTGAGTTCTTCATCAAAAACCAGCGACGAAACTCAAACAAATGAGATGCTAGACAATGATACTCAAACAAAAAGATCACAAAAAGGTGTCACAATGATGCCCCAATTCATATCTGTCCGGAACTCATCAGGTAAAAAAATTCCTATCCAGTTTGATTCGTTGTATAGAGTAGTGGATTGTCAACACTACTCTACTTTTAAGAGTTATGTTTCGTTCCTTGCACGTAGCAAGGTCAGTATATTGATTGATGATTGGAAACAAGTTGATAATAAGGTCAAAGAAAGCATATGGACTGATGTTAAGGTATTACATACTATAATTTTCATATATCGCCGATATCAATATCTATAATTTCTAATACATACTTATATATTGATTTAAATGTAGTTGAATTTTGAGTTTACCGATGACTCAAATTTGAAAAAAAAGTGGATATCATATGTTGGTACTCGTTGGAGGGGATTTAAGTCACAACTCATGGCTGACTACATTAGGAGGCCTAAGAGCAGTCTTGCTCATCCATGGATTCGATATATTTTTATATCGAAGAAGCAATGGAAAAGGTTTGCAAAGATACGTCGTTCTGAGGAATTTAAGGTTAGTACTATTCTCATGTAACTGATAATGTTATGCTAATGAGTTATAGATACTAATCATATATATTTTTCACTATGTTCATAACAGGTTAAAAGCGAAGTCGGAATACTCAATAATGCCAAGAACATGTACCCCCATAGATTGTCTCGTGTGGTTATAGGAATCTTGAGAAAAAAGTTATGCTTGAAAGACAATCAGAAACAGAAGATGATCGCATTCCATCTCCACCTTCAAGGCATGAGAAATGGAAGGGGGCTCGATTAAGACCAGATGGAGAGTACACCTCTGAGGCGTCAAGAGTAGTTGCCGAAAAAATTGTAAGTATGATTTGTGGTGCTTATGTTAATTTTTATTTAAATGTGTTGGTAACAATATATGTAAGTTTCTCATCTTGTGTAAGATAAGTTGGTTGAGGCAGCCCGTGAAGGCACATTTGTTCCGCAAGCACGACATGACATATTAGTACAAGCTATCGGAACAGATGAGCATGGTGGGCGTGTCCGTGCTGTTGGAGAAGGTGTCGGCTTGAGGTCATTCTTTGAGTCTCAAAGAAAAAGTACCGAAAGCCCATAAATTATTGCACAAAGACAAAATATTGAAAATTTTGAGAAGCAATTAGAAGAACAACAGAGAATGTTAGAAGAGGAGAAGGAAAAAAGGGAGAAAGATATGGAAAGGTTCCAAGAGTTATACTTGGTATGTACTTTACTTGAGATGGTAGTGTTTTATCGGAAATATATGATATATATTGTGCATGTTTTTGTTTTATGTTTTAATTGAATATTATGATGTAGAGATTAAGTGAAAACTTGGAACAACGGACAAATGAAGATCACCATAATGTTGATGGTGATGATGATGATCGAACTCCTAGTAGAAGTGTTGTACGTCATGCTTCTACAAAAGGAAGTAATTGTTCAGTCCATCCCTCCCATGCGGGTAACCGCAATGATATAATGGACCCTAATCTAAATGAAATCACAATGTTATACTTGAAAGTTGCGGTGATAAATGAAGCGCAACATCTCCCGCTAGAACATTGTCCACATTTGGGTTTATTCTATTATAATGCTGATGATGTAAGGGATTTTCTTGGTGGGTATAAGTGGCTGGACATCGAATATTGCAAGTTTGGTGCACGTAAGTATATATAGTTGAATATACATGTCATTATAGAATATTATCATTTATAGAACATCACCCCTAATTTATTCATTTTCTTTAACCATTTAGGTACATTCACCGTCTTTGTATAGAGTTGAATAAATCGAGTACTTACGGAATCTTGGATCCACTTTTTATTCGTTGGGCTTTTAATGAACCAAAAGATATCTGAGAGTACTTGAAAACACGGTTAAATGAGGGAGGAAAAGAATGTTACTTAGTACCATTTCTCTGCACGTAAGTATTTTTGGAATTGATGTTTATATATTCTATATTTAGTTTTGTTTTAGAAAATACCATTAACCTATATATGCTCTTGTTTATTCAATGGTCATTGGCAATTGATCATCATATCATTTAGGACGAATACGATAACTTTTCTGTGTTCCTTGCATGATCCACTAGAAAACAAAAATGAAAGATATGATTAGTTCGTAAGTGTATGCTTAATTCATTTTCTTTGACATTGTAATTAGTTTATCATGTAATATGTTTAATTCAAATTCAATGTACAGTGTTGTGGAGCAAGTGAATATGACGAACAATGTTAGAAGAAAGCCCAGATGGATCTGTCCTAAAGTAAGTGGCACGATTATGTTTCTTTCATTTACATTCATGTGTGGTTATATTCATGTCATTTTTGCTTAAATTTGTAGACAAGGAAACAACCCGGGAATTACGAGTGTGGTTATTATGTCACGAAACACATGTTAAACATTGTCCTTGCCGGCATTGTTGATTCATGGGATAAGGTATACATGTCATAAAATGTTTACATATATTAATATATAAGTTGACTATTGAATCATTATCATACATGTTATTTCCTCTTTCTTATGTAGATGTTTAACAACAAAACCCCATTCCCCGTTGAGGACTTCGTAGATCTTCGGAAACGTTGGGCATATATCCACAATGTTCTTAAGGTTCCCGCTGATTGATGATGTCAATGACACTATTCTGTAGAGATGATGTGAATAACACTTTTCAGTATTGATGACATGAATATAGTGTTTGGTGTAAATATGGTTATAATAGTTACAATACTTACAAAATGTATACCTTATCTGTTAGTTGTATTTTAGGTTATAATAGTTGTGTAAATGTGGTTATAATAGTTACAATTCTTACAGAATGTATACCTTATACCTTATCTGTTATGGTTTAAATGGTTACAGGTTCAAAAGTGGGATGAATTTGAATTGCTGAGAAATGCATATTTAAAACATAGGAAGTATTTTATGCTCTTTATGCATGTATACCTTATCTGTCATGGTTAAAATGGTTAGAGGTTCAAAAATGGGATGAATTTGAATTGCTAAGAAATGCATATTTAAAACATAGGACATTTTGACAGCGGTTTTAAAACCTAGTCGTGGTTGTATATTTGTGTCTGCAAAATATATAACGACGGTTGTATAATACAACCGTCATAATATCTCGCGCACTGCACAGAAAAAAATAAATATCAAAACAGCGCTACTGGGAATCGAACCTAGGACCATTATATTTATCACAACGGTTCATTTGAATAACCGTTGTGATAGGGTGCGCTGTTTCCAGGTTATTACAATGGTTTACTGGGTCGTGATTATAAGTATCAATGTACAACGACACTCTACATAACAACGTATGTGCCAGCGTCATTATATGCCTTTCCCAACCATTGTTAATTGGTATTTACGTAGTAGTAACTTTCTCTACCAATGGTGGCTCCACTTGAGCAGTTAGCTCTCTCCAGCGCTGAGCATACTCTTTGAAGGATTCTTTCTCTTTCTAAGACATGTTATGCAATTGATGGAGATCCGGTGCCATGTCCAGATTGTACTTATATTGCTTCAAGAAAGTGCCAACCAAGTCTTTCTAGCTTTGGATGCGACTCTTTTCAAGTCCCATATACCATTTCATTGAAGCTCTGTTTAAGCTGTCTTGGAAACAGTGAATGAGCAATTTGTCGTTGTTGGTATAAGCAACCATCTTACGGTAGTACATCACCAAGTGGTTCTTTGTCCAGGTGTACGCCTTATACTTCTAGAATTTAAAAGTTTTGAATTTTGCAGACATAACCAAGTCAGGAATTAAGCACATGTCCATTGTGGAAGCACTAAAGACATCGTTTCCTTCCATGGCTCATGACCTCTTCTCTAGAGTCTGACATTGCTCTCTGAATTCCTCAATATATCCATCTTCTTCCTGACTTTCAGATTGGGGACCAGCAACATGATACACAAAAGGAGGATTTTTATAAGTTGTTTGGGCAACAGTATGCACAATGGGTGGAGATTCAGTGATTATTGGAGCTTGGATTACTGGCAGCACATATGGGTCAGCCCTTGTGGCATTTTCAAAAGGGTGGAGAGTAATTCAATGGTAATCCAAATTATGTCCAAGTAGAAGTTGGTTTCGGAGGTGGCATAGGGTCAACAACGAAACTATTGAATTCAGAGATGACAATCCTCTGAGGTTGAGCTTCCTTAGCAGTCAAGGCTTGCAGCATTTCCATGATCTTGCTCACACTGATTTTCAACTCATCAATGTCTTCCCTAACTTTTTCGTTGTGTTGCTCTTGATCATCCATTCTTCTTTTGACGTTGGATCTAGTTTCGTACTTGTGTGGAGGAATCAGCTTGACGGTAACTCAACAAGTTTGAAGATGAGAACAGACAAACATGAGCTTCTTGACAACTTGAATGTATGCAAAAATGAATGCAAATGTATGTAATGAAATGTGAATGCATAAATGTATGTGAAAATGTTTTTTTCCGTTTCATGCATTTTTGAGAGTATGTTACGTTCCAAAAAAAAAGGCAAAGTATGCCAGATACATGGATCCAGGTAATCTCGATTGAATACATGTATGAATTTAATAAATTTCTCACAAAGGTTAGGGTAAATCTAGGTTTGCAAGGTCCCCATTATCATAGTTCGCTCTAAAAAAAATATTGCCCCTTAGCAAAATTGCTTGCTAGTTGACAATACCCTCAAGAGGTCCTCGTCCGAGTGTGGTTCTCGTGTTACCCCAATAAGACAAGTGAGTCTGACATGCCAACACTATGCAACCAATAGTGTCTCGGGTTCTAAAAGGTCCTTAGAGTCACAGACCCAACAAAAGAATATTGCCCCCTTAGCAAAATTACATGCTAGTCGACAATACCCTCTAGAGGATCTACTCTAAGTGTGGTTCTCGTGTTACCCCAACAAGACAAGTGAGTTGGCAGGCCAACACTACGCAACTAATGCCCTATATTAGTGCTTTTCACAAGACTCGGGTAAAGAGTCCATCTCACAAAGTATAGATAGCAGTCAGAACATCCTTTGTAATGCATAAGAACCAAATGTCAAAAACCGTAAAGGGTAAAGAAACATAAGAAAGCAAATAAACAAAATTAATATTTAATCTCAAATCAAACTAAGTTAGGCTTGACACTCTCTAACTTGGAGCATATGTCCCTGGCAGAGTCCCCATCTGTCGTACCTCAAAAAATACGATACTTCTCGATGGTCGCGAAAAATTAGTTCGAACAGAGTCGCCACCAAAATTTATTTATTCCAATGAAGGAAAAGGAAAATATCAATAAAACCTTTAAAAATAGAATAATGGTTATCGCAACCATATTCGAGTTTGGGAGTCGATTACACAAGGGGGAGGTATTAGCACCCCTCATATCCGTTGTACTCAACGGGAACCTCTTAGTTAGATTTACGATTCAAATATTAACTTATGTTAACTGTTTTCTTCGAATGAAAGGATTAAAAAGCGGAAATAACGGAAACCTCAAAAGAGGAGAAATGGAGGTTTTTGTATTAGGGTGTTCGCCAAGATCTCGCAATCTCGTGCATACGTATCCTCAAAATGCAATAAAGAAATCAGAGCATTTGTAGTTTGGAGACTATGCTTTGTTAGTTTGTGTTTTTTAATGGATAAGTATTTAGATCACATTCTAATGGTTGAACATTGGCTTGTCTACTCTCGAGGGAGGCTTAAGCACTAGTCTACAAGCGCATTAGAACGGACTAAACAATATCCTTGTATGAAAAAGTTTTATTTGTGGATCGCACAGGGGCGGGTTATTATGTTTGATTGGTTTCAATCGCACGGGGGCGAGAAAAGTTAGGTTTGATTTGTTTAAAGTATTTTAAATGACACTACAAAAAACGCGCTTGTTTGCGGCAGTTATTTTGAGGGGTGTTTAAAAAACCCCCCCAAATTAGAATAAAAATTGATATTCTCTATTTAATGGGAAAAATAATGGAGTAATTTACGGGGGTTTCAAACTCCCGTAATCTTGGAACATTTTTACTCTAAATAGAGTAATTTACGGGGGTTTGAAACCCCGTAATCTTGGCGCATTTTTACTCTAATTTTTAGTCTCCTGAGCATTTTTAATTAAAATTTATTAAACTAAAATTTTTTGGCGCTAAATATTTTTTTATACCAAAGTTGGCGCGATTTATGTTATTCTCCTTTTAATTTACATTAATTATTAATCTATATAATATATATTATGATATATGAAATAATTATATGATATATCTACAAAAATAAAAAAAGAAATAGAGAAACCCTTCAGTTACTGTAACCTGCTTCTCACAACACACTTCCTTCTCTTACCTTCTTCTCACCCTGTTCGCTAATAGAGATGCTTACCGTACGTACATAGGCCGAAACTGACAACACCGATTTTGCTCACCACCGTTGGCATTCCACCCTTGTCTGTTGCTAACAACAATCTTTGATTATTCTCTAGTCTTCATCTTCACTAAGGTTAGTTTATTCTTCTTTATCTTCTCTTTGTTATATTTAAGATTTGTCTCAATCTTTAAAATCTTGTTTGCTAAAAACCCTCTACAAATGTAGTGTTCTCTCTTTCCTATTTCAATTTCCTATTTCAATTAAAGCATTATAGAATAGTAAGAGGGTTCAATTTCAATGAGAAATAGATTAGAGGTTTGATTTAGGAATTTAGGGTTCATTAGTTTTAATTTCTTTTGGCATTGATTTCTCTGATGGTATGGCAAAGTATTTATGGTGTATGTTCTGATAAGCAGCTTCTTTTGACATTGATTTCTCTTGTTTGTTGAACTTGTTCCAAAACGCTTCATTCATTACTTTTGACATTGAACCTGTTCCAAAACATTCTTATGTTGAAGTTGTTCCAAAATTCTTTGGTGTTCCTTGACTTAAAATTACATATATATATATATATATATATATATATATATATATATATATATATATATATATATATATATATATATATAGAAAGTATGTTTGTCTTTTTTCTGATTTTTTATGTGCTCTGTAGTGTTGTGGCTACGTAATAGTATCGCCGTCGACCACCGATTATTTGTTGATAACACGACAACATCTCCATTGTTGAACTATCATCTGATCTTAAGGTATACAATTTTTGCTTCTCTATATTTTTAATATTATTACAATCAATTTTACTTATTTATGATTTCAATTGAATATGATTTTGTTTTATTCTTCACTCTAAAAATTTGTGTTGTTGATACTGTTAGAATCAATATGAATTTTTGAAACAAATAGTTTATTCAATTGAAATATTTCATAATAATGTCTTGTTCTATAATGAAGTAGCTCTATTTGTACGTAATCCAGTTGTGTACCTCACCCATCTTAGCTTTCTCTGTTAAAAGGTTAAAGTTTACATGAGAAAAAATGATGAAAATGAAAAAGGCTCTGATTGAAGTTATTGTATACAGTAGAAAATAGAAAGAAAATCTTTTTGTAGGCTCTGATTGAAGAGCTATATCAAAGACATTCCCCTAATTAAAGGGTGTATAGTACACTAGACTACAACATTGCCTTGTCAATGTGCATTGTTTTTTTTTTTTTTTTCTCTGTCAACAAGACTCTTCCTATAATTAATAATAGATGGATTGAGCATTCATTTTAAAACTAAAAAGAATTAGAGAAACATAAGCATGAGTAGTATTTCCATATATGGCCTAATGTTATATTTTTCTAGTTCACCACAACTTTCCTTCCTTCTCATTTGGCTCTATAAATAATCTCAATAGCTACTTCTCTTGTTCCATACTCTCCAATTCTAACTTGTCTTGTTTCTTCATTCATCCTAAGAATTAATGATGAGTCTCACAAATTCTCTTATTGTTTTTATACTTGTCTGTGTCATATGTAATAGTGGAGTTGAAGCGTTTCATCGCATATACGTTGATCTTCAGTCAAAGCCTTTTCATTTTCAACCTAATAGAAACTGGATTAATGGTAATTAACGTTTTTTATTTCTTTACGTCTACTGTTTATTTAACTATGCATTTTGATGAAATATAATAATAACTACTTCTTAATATACAACTCCATTTTTTTTGTTTGAATAATCCATTCTTAAGTGAATAAAGTTGTCACAATATTCCAGCAAAATTCTAATGAGTATAGATTATATTTTATCATGATTTGACCATCATAAATATTTTATAAAACTTTATTTAAATATAATTTAATCATAATAAATTTTAAGTTATCTGTTGTAGTCCACCTATCCTAAAAGACAGCTCTGATTTTTATCTTATCATTACTAACTTAATTGTTTCCTAATCAACCATTAAAATGATGTGATAATATAATATATATTGACTAACATCTTTTTTGCTCATAATAGATTAAGTATTGAGAAGGAAAGTTTGTAGCATTTGGATTAGAATTACCATGGGTAAACGAAATTAGAATGATTTATGTAAATTATTTTTTTTTAACTCTAAATGGAACAAATCGGAACGAGACAATACAAATAATGTTGTGTAAAGAAAAATCTGCCTTGGTATATATTGTACAATTAATTGGTGTGTTCAAGAATGACAAGTAGTGTAAAGTAGAATGAAAACACATAGAGATATAAAATATAATAATAGTAATAATAACTTATGAGAGTTGAATTAATGAGGAAGAGAGAAGGTACAGAATGAAACAAGAGTGATTTAATGTATATAGACAAAGAAGTCATGGAATAATGTTGAAGGGTGGTAGAAAACTAGAGAAGATGAACAAGTTAATCAATACACCCTCCATTCTCTTTTGTAAGTAAAAGATATTAGAACACAACACACATTGTTTTATTTTAAAGTGTCTATTTTGTTTTATCTTTTACTCTATAATAATCTCTATATGATTTTATCAAAGTTTTATTTTATTTTTTACTTAGTTAATAATCTTTATAGGATATTTTATCTTTTACTTGAATAATAATCTCTATAATATATCTTTATTCATGATAACTTTCATAGGTATGGATAAGTCTTGGATTTCAAAGCTACATACCACACCTGAATATGAAATTGGATTAGATATATTCTTAGATTTTGCTTATAAGAATGTAGCTGTTAGAGATACAATACGATGTCCATGTCCGATGTGTAGGTTTTTGAAACCGCAAACTAGAAGTGTAGTTAGGGATCACTTACTATGCAAACCATTTCCCAAGAACTATGTCGTATGGACCCTTCACGGTGAGAGAAAACTTCCAGAGTCTTCTAGAAATAAAGACTTTATGCAAGATACGTTCCAATCGGATAATATGATGAAAACAATGCTCAATGATGCATTTGGTAACTATAGGCAAGATGCTACTAATTTAAATGAATCAGATCCGGTAGTCTTAGAGGACATACTAAATGAAGGGACAAAAGTTGATAGTGGTGATTTTCGTGAGTTTCTCAATGATGGAAGCCAGATATTGCAAGAAGGAAGCAATTACACAAAACTTGAATTTATAATCAAATTATATCATATAAAGGTCTTGTGTGGATTAAGTGACAAAGCAATTACTTTGATATTAGATTTGTTGAGAGGCGCGTTTCAATAAGCAAAGTTACCTCATTCATTTTACGAGGCAAAGAAAACCATAAATAAACTTGGTCTTAATTATACAAAGATAGATGCATGTCCAAATGATTGTATGTTGTTCTTGGGAGACGACGAAAAAGAACTGCAAACATGCAAACATTGTGGAGCATCTCGATGGAATCATAGGAAGAAGAAGAAGAAAGCTGCAAAGGTGTTACGTTACTTTCCACTAAAAACAAGATTACAAAGATTGTTCATGTGTTCTAAGACTGCAGAGCATATGAGATGGCATGCTTTGGACAATAACAATGATGGGCTATTAAGACATCCAAGGGATGGTGAAGCATGGAAGAACTTTAATATAATTCATCCTGAATTTGCCTCAGATCATCGAAATGTTCGCTTGGGACTTGCTAGTGATGGTTTTAACCCATTTGGAACCATGAATTCTAAATATAGTGTTTGGCCAGTGTTCTTGATCCCATATAACATTCCTCTGTATGAAACACACTTCCTTCATCTTGTCAATGATCATTCCTGGAAAATTGAGTCCTGGAAATAGTATAGATGTTTACTTACAACCCCTTGTTAATGAGTTAAAGGAGCTATGGAATGATGGCGTGGTAACATTTGATGCATCAATGAATGAAAGTTTTAGAATGCGGGCAGCTCTTATGTGGACGATTAGTGACTTTCCGACTCTAGGTAATCTGTCTGGTTGGAACGTACATACAGGTTTAGCTTGCCCAACTTGTAATTTTGACTCAAAAGGTTGTCGTCTTAGTAAAAGTAAGAAGTGGTGTTTTATGGGTCATTGTCGTTTTTTGAGCAGAAATCATAGATTTAGACTAAATCGCGTTCGCTTTAATGGTGACACAGAAGAACGAAATCCACCATCAAAAATATCAGGATCTGACATTTTAAGGCAAACAAAAGATCTTGATGTTACATTTGGGAGAGGAGAAATGTTGGATGGTAACAGAAAGAGACCTAGAAAAAAGGTTCAGCAGTGGAATAAAAGAAGTATATTCTTTGAACTTCCATATTGGGAGTTTAATTTGCTGCATCATAATCTAGATTTTATGCATATTGAAAAAAATGTATGTGACAATGTCTTGTATACTTTGCTCAATGATAAGAATAAATCAAAAGACAATCTCAATGCTCGAAAAGATTTACAAGAGATGGGTATTAGACGTGATCTTTGGCCAGATGAAAAAGGGAGATATCATCTTGCTTTGTTTTCACTAACACGTGATACAAAAAGGTTGTTTCTCAACACATTGAAAAATGTTAGATTTCCAGATGGTTACTCAAGTAACATTTCTAGATGTGTTGATTCTGCTCAACAAAAGATTTATGGTTTGAAAAGTCATGATTGTCACATTTTATTTGAATACTTGTTACCTTTAGCAATTCGGAATTTATTGCCAAACCATGTTACAACAGTCTTGGTGGAGTTTTGTTCCTTTTATAGAGTTCTCTGTGGGAAAAGTTTGAATATTTCCGACCTTCAAAATCTCCAAGAGCGTATTGTTATTACACTTTATCATTTGGAAATGTTATTCCCTCCATCATTCTTCACAGTTATGGTTCATTTAAGTGTTCATCTAATAGAGGAGGCAAAACTTGGAGGTCCGGTACATTATCGATACATGTATCCCATAGAGAGGTAAATTAATTACATTTGCAATTTAAAGCATCTTGTTATGTGCATCAATATTGTATACACTAATTCTATAAAGGTTTTATAGGGAATTAGGTCATTTGAAATCCTTTGTACGCAATAAGGCTCAAGCAGAAGGTTCTATAGCCGAGGGTTACATAATAGAAGAGTCTCTCACTTTTTGTTCTCGGTACATTGAAGATATAGAGACACGGTTCAATAGACCTAGACGTGTTTGTGATGACTCAAATCAGAATGAATCTTCATTTTCATCTTCCATCTTCCCTCGACTTGGTAAACCAGTAGGAGCTTCCTCAGATTTTACATTAACTCATATGCAAAAAATTCAAGCTCATCGATATGTTCTTCTAAATTGTGCAATAGTCACACCTTTTGTTGAGTGAGTAAATAGAATGAACTTAGTCTTGTTTATTGATGGAATATTTTAAGTATCCTAGTCTCATTTAATGATTTAAATATGTTTAATTAACGTAGTGAATTTAGAGAATTTATAAGGAGAAGTTCAAGGTCAAGAAGACCTTCAGCTACAGATATAGAAAAAAGAATGTATAGGGATTTTGCTGATTGGTTTCAAAGATTGGTAAGTTATAAATAACACTCTAAATTTTGTTGTTATTTTGTGATCATTTCGTGAGATCTAAGCTCGTATGATAACTAATACAATTACTTTAATTTAGATTTTGAAACCAGAATCAGCCAATTCATACTCAGCTGATCTAAAATTCTTAGCGCGATGACCTTTGGACAAAGCAAAGAGATATACTGCTTACAACATCAACGGGTTCAAATTTCGGACATTGGCTAGAGAAGAGGGATTAAGAACACAAAATAGTGGGGTTTTTCTAACATCCAACACATCTTGTGTTTCAAGCAGTGTTGATAGAAACTTAAGACAAGCAGACTTGCCTTATTATGGGAAGTTGAAAGATATCATTGAGATTAACTACTATGGTCATTTCAAGGTTGCTCTTTTCAAATGCAAATGGGCAGATACCACACGAGATAGGGGGTATAAAAAGGATAGTTGGAATTTCAATTGTGTAAATTTTGATAGATTGATTCATAATGGTGATCGTGAAGAACACGATCCATACATTGAGGCATCTCAAGCTCAATTGGTGTATTATGTTGATGATTTAGTTAATAACGGATGGAGTGTTGCCGTGCATTTAAAGCCAAGAGATTTGTATGAAATGGGGGAAGAAGTAGAAGAGGAAGTTCATGAAAACATGTCATATGAAGAACATGAACTTCCTTTGCATTTTAGTAACAATGATGATGAGTATGTGCAATTAGCTACAAATCATTTGAATGATGATGTAGTTGATTAAAATACACATACTCCAAGCCATTACAAAGAAAGTAAAGTCTGAGTCCGGCATCGCAGGACCCAGTTCATAGATCTTTTGGTGATTCTCTTATGAATCTTCTTCATACATGTATATAAAATATTAGGTAGAAGTTTTCAATTTCAATGTTTTCTATGTAACCTTTTTCGTGAGTATTTGGAAATAGAAGGAATTATGTTAGAACTAAGAAATTGACATGGTTTAAGGTTTTTAAAATAGTTGAATTTGTGATTGTTGATGTTGTTTGTTTGTTTGTTGGTAACTTTAGGATTGAGGAAGTGATTTTGAGATCTAGAAAATTATTTGAGATTTCATTAAAAGTTCTGCAGCTGAGATGATGAGGTAAAATAGACTATGTTATATACAATACTATGTGTGTAGATCTAAAGGTATTGTATGTTAAAAGTATTGTATGTTAATAGACTACTGTATGTTAGTAGACTATGTTATGTTATATACACTACAAATATTTCATTAAAAGTACTGATGTTAATAGACTATGTTGTTTTTGTAAAAGTTATTTAATTTATTCATTTTGTTATAATATGTAGGCATGGCAAAGCAAAAGCGTTTCCCAAATCCATTAAAGTCAACACCGCAAACTACACGTGCAACACATTCTCAAGCACCACGAGAACCTTAAGTTCATACTTCACCTCAAGTTTCCCAAGCACCTCAAGCATCCCAAGCTCCTCAACTTCCACCTCAAGTTCATGCTTCATCTCAAGTTCCACCCCAAATTCATATTACACATCAAGTTCTACCTAGAGTTCATACTTCGCCTCATGTTCCACTTCAAGCTCATGCTTCATCTCAAGTTCCAACACAAGTTCATCTTACACATCAATCTCTACCTCAAGTTCATAATATACCTCAAACACCAATTTCATCCCATTCATTACCTCAAGATCAAACTTCAACTCATTCTTTATCTCAAACACATCATAGTGAACCATCTCCAACACAAACTCCAACTAACTCGTCAACATTGAATGGTACAACACCAACAGAGTCTGTAGAAATTCCACAACAATCTCAAACATCTAGACAATATGTTGGGCGTGAATCTACAGAATATTGGACTGTTGAATCAATAGGTATATGTGTTATATTTTCTTAATTTATTTTACTTTTTTATGATAGATTTATGATATAATTTATTTTATTTCTCAAGACTCACAAGGAGCTACTAAGAAGATAAAGCTCAAGTATTGGCAAGTCAATGATTTACCTATTGGGGAACGGGTAATTATACACTTTGATGATCGATGTGCTGCATATGGTGAAGCACAAGGTTTGCTAGCAGGATATTGTGGAACATTAGCAACTAATTGCAATTTATTTCCAATTAATTTTGAAAGGTGGTCTGGAAAGTTAGGCATGCTAAAATCTTATTTTGATAATTGCTTTGAAACTGATTTAAAGGTATTAATAGTTTGTTACACCGTCTATGTTGGACTTTGTATATTTAAATGCCTAAAGTTTTACTTTCTTTTTTCTTGAAGCCTCGGTTTCAGTTTAACACTGTTGAAGCCATGGCAAAGAGATATTGCAAACTTAGCATTTCAAAGAAGTGGGCTGCACATAGACAAAGTTTGTGGACTAGATTTTATGATCCATCTCAAACCCGAGATGAAATCATAAGTAACATTCCAGTTGGTGTAGACCCAACTCAATTGGCTCATTTTGTTAATTATCGCTTAAAACCGGAAACAATGGTAAATTTTTATTACTTTTATTGATTTATTGTTGTATTTTAATTATATTATTAATAATTTGTATTCATTTTTTATAGGAGCGTTATCGCAAAAATAGAGAAAATTGTAGCAAGCAAGTGATTCCTCATACTGGTGGTTCTAAACCTCTTTCTAGAAAAAGACATGAGATGGTAGCTTTACAAATTAACTTTGTATGTTCTACTATTTGATATGATTTACTATCTATTTTGACATATTTTTTTCTTTAGTTTCTGGAAACTGGACAACAACCTAGTCGTGGAAAATTATACATTGAAACCCATAAAAAAAAAGATGGATCATTTGTAAATGATGCAGCAAAGAATATTGTGGTAAGTTCATGATGAGCACAACCTTAATAATGTCCAATTTTATCTAGTTATTATCATAACTTGAAAATTCTACACTTGACTTTCTAAATTCATTTGAAAGTTGAACAGTTAGTTTAGACTCTCCCACTTCATGATTTTTATTACAAGTTTTTAATATGATGATCTTGTATATTGATAGGAACAAATTGAAGTGGGTTTGACACAGAGCAATGTTGATGAATCTCAAATATCTCCTAATGATGTTATTGGTAGAGTCTTTGGGCCCGAGCATTCTGGAAGAGTGAGAAGCATGGGTATGGGAGCAGCTCCTACCAATACATTTAAAAATAATGGAGTTAGACTTTCAAATTTAAATAATTCTTCAACAAGTGTTGCGACATCATCATCTAACTTTTGGCAAGAGAAGTACATGAACTTGGAATCTCAAGTTCAAAACAATATGACAGCATTTAAAGCATATATTATGATGAAAGAAGGAAAGATTCCTGATCAAGTGGCTGACATTTTGGGTTTATCAAATGTAAGTTCTGATTTTTATCTTTAATTTTTACTATTCCATTAATAAAAATAACTAATGCATATTATGTTTTAAGTATATCTCTCAAAGAACCTTAAGCAAAAGATATATCTAATTCTGCTGAAATCTTATAGTTGTGTTGAAAATATGGTTGATGGCTTGACAATTGATATAATAAATAGATATAACAAATTTGTGAACCTGTGAACCTGAAACATTTGCACTTGTTCTATTTGCAATCTTATAATTTGCAATCTTATAATTTGTTCTACCTACTGAAATCTTATAATTTGTGAACTTGTGAACCAGTAAAATAAAAGTGACAATTTTTGGTCTATTTGCACTTGTCAAAATATATTTATTATAATGCATTTCAAAATTAAAACATTTGTGGTACTTAATATATTGTAGATATTCAATTTGGGTTTGAGTACCTGAAATTGAGAACTTCTGAGTAAAAATGTAAGCAAACTAGAATGTTCATGTTGATACATATTTTGAAATATCATATTCTAACTATTATTGCTTTTTACAATATGAATTTGTTTACTACATTAAATATTACCGAATGAAGAAAACTTAGTTGAAGAAGTTAGTTATGCAGATAGTTAATTTTTTATTTTCATGAAAATATCTTCAATGGATAGGGTAATTGGAACTGCCAGAGTGACAATTTTAAGAATATTCTGCAGATTTATTTTCCAAACATATTTTACAAATATTATACATTTTGATAACAATGTTTAATGCATGAATTATTAGTCAAATATTTTATCTAATTAATTATTTCTTTTATAATTTCAGCCAAGTGATGATGCAAGTGAGCCTAATTCGTCGTTGATTGCAAGAGGATCTTGTGGTGGTAGCAACAATTGATGTGTGTTTCATTAAGGAGATTGAACAAGAGTGATATTGATTCTATGTTTTTGTTATATGTTGACTCTTTAGATGAAAATATATGTTAGACTGAATTTGTATTTGATTATCACATTTAATATAATACTGAATATTTTGAACAACACATTATTAACATATTCAAGTTGAAGATGTTATCATGAATTTCAATTGTATGGTTCCATTTTAACTAGATTTATGTTATACTATTTATTTATTTATTCTTAATTTGTTTAGTATAATGATTACATTTAATACTTAATAATAAATATTATAATCTAAAAATATTGTGTGAAAAAATTTCAATAAAATAAAAAAAAAGAATATAAAATTTTAAATATAATTATCTAAAAATAATTTATTGATAAAAAATTAACCGATAAATATAATACAGAATAAAATTTATCAGTTATTGTGGAGGTTTGAAATCCCCACAGAATAGTTTAAAAAATAAATTAAAACTTTTATAAATATGTTATTAGAGGGGGTTGATGATTGCCTCAAATTAACTCTACATACTGTGGAGGTTTAAAACCTCCGGAAAACAACCCCTGCAGTTTGATACCAGCGGTTGGCTAGAACCCCCGCAGGTATTCTATGGGAATTGTAACTTCGGGAGTTTTAAAAAATCCCGTAAAATATGTTGCGGAGGTCATAAACCCCCTCAAAATGGGTATAAAACCCCCGCAAGTCGAGCGCGTTTTTTGTAGTGTGATTGACAAATATTTAAACAGTAGGCTAAGTGCAACCATTACATGAACATTTGGGAAAAGAGAGGAAAATTGCTTCCACCCTAATATTTTTCAATCGATTAATTATGAAATTTATGTGGGAATCAAGTCATGTTCCTTCAACGGACGACAAGTATTCGAACGGTAGGCTAAGTGTTACCATCACACGAATACTTGAGAAGAGTTTGGAAAACTGCTTCCACCCCCATCTTTTTCATCCACCAAAGAATTGACTTAAATCGTTTATTTAAGAGTGTTTTAAAGCGATCGACAAATTTTCAAACGGTAGGCTAAGTGCGGCCATCACATGAACATTCGGGAAAAGAGAGGAAAATTGCTTCCACCCCAATCTTTTTCAATCGGTTATTTATTGAGAAAAATTTTTAACGGATAACTTGACGTTGGATCAAGTGTTTGCAATTATATACAAAATGGTTTGGAAGAGAGTTTGAAAATAATTTGATTTGAGAAAAGTGGGATAGTAGAAATGGTTTGAAAAGAAAGGTTTGAAATGGTTTGAAATGATATGAGGTACTTATTAAAGTAAAAGGCTTGGTGTGTACCAAGTTGATTTTTTTCAAAGGATTGTTTTTATTTGTGAAGGTTAATGGATGTTAAGTGATTGATTTTGGTTTGGAAAAGTTTTGGCGTGATTTTGAAAAATGTACTTGATGTTGATCAAGCACCTTTGATTTTAGTATTTTTGAAAGGTTAATTTTAAGGGTCATTTTATCTTTTTGGATTAAAAATTATGCATCAACTAAAAATACTTTAAAAAAAAGCAATATAAATAAATAAATAAATAAAAGATAAAAGAAATAATAAAAGGAAGGGGGCACACTATCAATACAAGAGGTAAAAGAATTAAAAATCTAAAGGAAATAGAAAAAAAAACAACAATAAGTAAATAAAGCATTAATAAGAAAACAAATAAATAAATAAATAAATAAATACAAAAGATAAAATAAGGATGAAAATTGGGGATATAACTAGGAAAATGCACTAGGCCTAAAGGAGGGGGACCCCACGGGGGTGTGTTGAGCAATTAAAGAGAGTGAGGAGACTTCATCTTCCCCAAACTCACATTTGGCTACTATTTCCGTAGCAACAAAATCATGATTATGGTAGTTATTTTGCTAAGCTAGTCTAAGTAGACCGTGTGTGAAAATTGAGACAGATTCTAAAAAAAACTTTTTTATCATTTGATATCACATCAAATTAGTGTTGGTTAATAGATATTTCATTGAGCGTTGGTCTAAGAATAGTAAATGCTAGGGTTGGACATATGGGCCCGACCCGACAAACCTGAATGTAAAAAAAGTCCAATGGGTGAAAATGGGTCGGTATGCGGGTTATACGGGTTAAACATATGGGTTTATATGGGCACATATGGGTGAAATCGGTTTTTTAATTCTGCCCCCATCGAACCCCATTACCGATCGAGCCCAATTACATTTTTTAAACATGTTTATATATATATATATATATATATATATATATATATATATATATATATATATATATATATATATATATATATATATACACACACACACACACACACACACAAACACACATATGTAGTAAAAATGAGTACCACTTATTGGGCTTTAGTTGCTCTTGGCCCAATCTAATCCACTGAATTAACCCCAGGCAAGTTAACTCATTCTCAAAACAAGCAGAATTCAAAACTCGTTTGAAGCTGAGAGAACGGATGAACCTTAGTTTATGCGTCGTCTGAGTCTCACCTTTTCTTTCGATCGACTCATTTCTTCACTTCCAGAAGACGCTTAAATCCTCAATCTTTTGTAAGCATTTTGATTCTCATTCGCTTCGTTCATTTTTTCATAGTTTATTTTTAATCTAAGTCCAATATGTTTTCCATTTTCCTAATTTATTTGAATGCATAGTTTATTTGCACAGAATACCAACTGTTACGAATATCGTTTTGATAAAAGGTAAATTTCTCTTATATCCTTGCATTTTTGTGTGACTTAGGGTTTTATTTTTATGTATTAGGGGTTTTACTAATCTTTGTTTTTGCTTCTTTTCATATTCTAATGGATGGCTCTGACCTGATAATGAAATGGTTGGTGTTTCATTTTACTCATTTGTATTTTGTATTTTTTTCACCCGTATTAGTTTTTTGACAAACATTTGTATTTGTGTTTTTGTTTAGTTTCATGTTTTATGTTTTAATGGTTTTGATTTTATCTGGCTCTGATCTGACAAACAAATATTGGAACAAAAATAAAAATGGTTAGTGTTTCAATTTTGGATTATCTCTTCTTCTCTCTCTTAGCCTACTTGGTTCAAAATTTGATTGAAGTTTTAAGACATATTTTTTCATTATAGTTATAATTCATCACTACTCATTTGTGTTTTTTTTTTATAGTTTTGTGACTTGTTTGAAGGCTTGAACCTTAATGTTTGGGAGAATGTTAGGTGTCTTGTAAGTTTTTAAAAAAATTTATATGAAGTTATTATGGAATTTTCTTCATCAAAACAAGTATCCCTTCATAAGTCATTCCACCAACTAGCTTCACTCCAATGTGGGCTTAAAAAATCATCCATGAACTTGAACGCAATTTTAGCTTCAAAGGGATATGAAATGAAGTAGAAGTATGAGAAATGTTGTGCGGAAATATAAAATATCAACAGGTTTATTTACTTTGGTGTGATTCCTGACCCTCGATACAAGTTAGAATATGCAGTGTGCAGTGGCGGAACTAGACTATAAAGTTTGGAGTGGCCATAAAATTAAACTATAATTTATAAATAAAATATTCATACCATATTGTATATAAAATATTTAAAATGCAATAAACACAAAGTTGAACATAAAATAATTTAAAAACATTACTTAAAAATACCTTATAATAATGCTCTACGGGTTTTGAGTAGCTTGAAATCCTCAATAATTGTCTCAGAATCAATATTTGCAGCAATTTCTCTTTCAATGTTAACCGTCATATTATCTTCTAGAAAATCAGCTTCCATTTTACTTCTCAATCTTGTCTTGATAATTTTCATTGCCGAGAAAGATCTTTCAGTAGTGGCAGTAGATACAGGCAGAGTCATGACAAGACGGAGCAGTCTATCAATCAAATAATAAATTTCATTCTCTCCAGTTGCAGCTAAAGATGAACATAAGTCTTGAATAGTTGATAAATTATTCAAACTCGATGCTTGGCGAGCATCAATAATAAAATGTCGAAGTTGAAATTGCAAATTAATCCTCTCTTGCTCATTGAAGTCTATAGGATAATACTTTTCAGCTAGAGTGCAAATAGTATCAAAGTTAAAATCCTTGTAGTTATCCTTGGGAGCCAAAGTACAACTTAGAGTTAACAAATCAATCGCTTGCTCACTAAATCTGCTATTCAACTCTTGTAATTGATTGTCAATGGTAGCGAAAAATATTTCAACTCTAAAATAATGCTCAATGGTTACCTGGTTCTCTTTAAGACGAGAGCGTCCAAATCTTGTTGTTGAATGAACATCATCAAGATCAGGAACCTCAATATCATGTTTTTCACAAAAAGACTTCACACAAGTAAACACTTTATCCCAACCATCTTCTCTCAATTCTTGAATAAGAGCTTTTGTTGTACAAACCAAATGCATAACATTAACTACATCCTGAGATTGTTGTTGTAAGGCTTGGCAAAGCATATTTGTGACACCCATAATTTCTTTCATCAGATGCAATATGAATATAAAATCAAATGATTTCAAGTAATTGTAAGCACTATCAGCATCTCCACGTGAAGCATAATTTAATCCTTCCTTTGCAAATTTTTTTGAAACAATACAAGTTGCTTCATACATATTTATCAAGCTAGTAATAGAAGAAAAGTGTGATCCCCAACGAGTATCTCCAGCCCGTCTCAAAGTACCAATTTGATTTTCACCTTTACCAGTTACAATCTCATCAATCTCTAACAAATGTTCAATTTCATCCAATTGGGAAGCTTGTAACTCATCATGACGCTTTGTAGAAGAACAAACAACATTTACAATATGAGTTAGCTTATCAAAGAATTGATGAATTGGTTTAACTTCTCTTGATGCGGTAACCAGGGCAAGTTGCAATCGATGAGCAAAACAATGAACATAATATGCATAAGGGCTATCCTTCATAAATAGTGCTTGTAAACCGTTCCATTCTCCTCTCATATTGCTAGCACCATCATACCCTTGACCACGAATGTTAGAGACATCAAGGGTATGTAGAGAAAGTATATCACATACCTTTTGCTTAAGAGTTGAAGATGTAGTGTCATTAACACGTGCAAGGCCAAAAAATCTCTCTTGTATAAAACCATCTTTATCAACAAATCTCAAAACAAAAGACATTTGCTCTTTTTTAGATTCATCACGAGCTTCATCTACAACTATACAAAATTTAGAATCGCCAATTTCTTCACGGATATGCTTTTTCACCCTACTTGAAAGAATGTGCAAGATCTCTTTTTGAATTTTATGTGAAGTATACTTGCTATTAGATGGAGCATTTTCCAACACAACTTTTGCAACTTCATCATTGTAACATGCCAAGAGTTTTATCAATTCAAGAAAATTACCTTGGTTTAATGATTCTTTACTTTCATTATGACCTCTAAAAGCACAAGCTTGAAAAGTTAACCAACGAACTGTGTCAATTGAAGTCTTGAGACGTAGTAGAGTCTTCATAATTTCAATCGAACTTTGAGCTTCAATAATGTTCCTAATGTGCCCATCTTGATTTAATAGATCTTGACAAGCTTTCATAGCATTGTTGTGTGGTGAACAAGGATCCTTCCCTACGTGTTTAAGAAATGCACAATTCTTTCCATTTATAACTTTCTTCCAACCTCTAAAACCTGTAGAAATGAAGACATCTGAACCAGGACGCCCACTTGGTCTTTTGCTAAAAAGATAACACGGTAAGCAATAAGCAGCATCTTCTGAAGGTGAATACTCTAACCACGAAGGAAAAAGGCTAAACCAAGCGTGTTGAAATCTTCTTTGATGGTCTTCTTTACCAGATAATGGATATTGCTCTAAATGCATTTGATATGGACCCCATTTCAAATAAGCTCTTCGTATTTCATCCATTTGATTTAATGGATATTCCCACATCGGAGGACGTTTTCCAGGATCGCGTTCTAAAGAATTCTCAATGTCATCCGGGCAAACTCTATTAACATTTTCTTCAATTCTTGGATTCTCACGAACTCTTTGAGGTTCTGACATAGAAGTTAAATCTTCGCCATCTCTTTCTTTCCTCTTGAAAAAAGAATCATTTTTTCTACTCTTCATTAGCATTGTTGTGCTGCAAAATCAATTGAACAAATTAACAAAAAAAAAATACACTTTATTTGATTATTGTTCAACTTCAACTAAAATTTAAGCACAACACAACAAATTCCCAACGTTCTTTAAATTCAAAGTAAAACTTATAAAAGAGAAACAATCCAAAAAATCCCTAAATTCACAATTCAATCTTACACAATTTTCTTTAAATTAACACAATATTATCAATTTGATTGTATTATCAATTTGTGAAATTGAAGAAAAAACCTAATATTCTATTATGTAAATAAATAAATAAATAGAAGAAAAATTATTTACCCGAAAAATACACAGTTCAGAGAACGATAAATGGAGACCGGAAAGTGACAAATGGAGACCGGCAGTGCTGTAGAGAAGAGAAAATGTGTGGCTACTATTGCTTTTTTCTTTTCTAAAACCGTGCTTAGTACTGTTAATAAAATAGGGTAAATAGGGTTATGGCAATTTTGTAAATTTGATTTTTAATAAAGGGCAATAATGTATTTTCACACTATGAAAAAAAATTAAAAAAATATTGTGGTGGTCGTGGCCCCCCCTGTCCCTATAATGGTCCGCCTCTGGTAGTGTGTGTTTTAATGATATGTATAGTGATGAGTCTGTGCCTTTTACTGATCTGTTTGATGTGATAAAAAATGATTTGTTTAAACTATTCAATTGGTACAAGGGTATATATGACCAACAACATGGTTTTGGATCATCTACTATTCCTATTGAGGGTAGTTCACTTGGTGATGGTGATGTTCCCAATGCTGAAGTTTCATCTCATTTTGTAAGGGTTGAAGCTTTTAAAGAGCACCTTAAACAAAAAAATTCAATAGATAAAAAAAGGATCTTGAGAGGTACCTAGATGATAATTGTGATGATGATTTTAACTTTGACATCCTTATGTGGTGGAAGCATACCTCTTGTTGATACATTATTTTATTAAAAAATGGTTAAGGATGTTTTAGCTAGTCTTGTGTCCATTGTCGCTTTTGAAAGCACGTTTAGTATTGGGGGCAGAGTTCTAGACACATACACAAGCTCGCTAAGCCCTAAAATGGCAGAGGCTTTAATTTATGCATATAACTGGTTGAAACCTACACTTAGTCAATTCAAGGACCTGGATATAAATGAAGATTTTGAAGTGTTTGTCACTACCGTATCAGGTATATAAAATTGTGTATTTAGTCTGTTAATAAATTAGATTTGATTTTTATTTAATCATTTGGTTTCTGTTTAATTTTTTGCAAAATTTGGTGGTCCCTCTGCTAGTGGATCAATATTTGGTGGTAATTCTGATACTGTTAGAAAAGGAAAAGAACCACTTGCTGGTTCATCTCAATCACAATCATGATTGACAAAACTATGGTTAGTGTATTATTAACTTAATGTATTAATGTAATGATGCGTGTTATCCGCAAGTATACGGATTACGTCAGAGTAATATAAAAGATTTATCGATCCCACAGAGACCAATGTCAATCTATCGATTACTATTGTTACGTTGTTTATCTAAGGCTAATAAATATCAGAGTAAAAGTTTTCTACAAAACGAAAATTAGAAATAAATCAGATAAATACTATACTGGAATGTAATTCACGCCAATGAAACAATACTCCTATCATCTAAATAGTAACACTTATGGGGCAATATTTTCTTCTTTGAAAAAGATTTAATTAAAAAGGATCCGCCGTGTTAGCGTGATCGGAACCAGACCTAACCTTTAATCTATACCAGCCACTCACGCAGCACCGGTCGCTCTCTGCGTTAAAGTGATAAAGTCCTTTTTTATGTAATTACCTCTAAGACTTAGTTAAAAAGTGCTTTCGATTGAAAATATTTTATACCAAAGGGTTTCCGGCATATGCTCAGCCAACCGGATCCTAAATCTATAAACGCGTCCGAAAATAGTTTAAAACCTCTTTCTAATAATATAAAACTTTCCTAGTTAATCAATAAAGTGCTTCCGCTGTATTTATCAATTAACAACTAACAAACTCTTTTCTAAAATGTCGGACGACTTTCGATCTTACCTGATCTAGTCACAGTCATTACACAAACAAAAACACGGTATCATTTACGTAATGACCGATTAATTGAAGTTCAGAAGAGTTTAATTAAAATAAAAAACAACCCCTAAAGTATTTCTAAAGAGATGACAGGTGGAGTACCGTCGGAACGACGATCCTCACATCCCAGCACAAGGGATTTAGCTGGACATGGTAACTAAAAACATAACAATAAATTGGTATGCAAAGTAAAGCATTTGTAAGATAAAATCGTGCAAAGTGTGAGAGTATATTTTGAGAGAATGAATACAAGTGTCACGCTTGCGTTCAGTTCCGAAAGATAAACAGATCACACAGAAACTTAAAATAACAAAGTAAGGGCAGAGACAGAAAATAAATGAATGTAAAGCAGTGCAGGAAAATAAACGAATATAAAAGTGATGCGGAATATAATATAATGCAATTTATAAAAGAAACCTGCTCCAAAGCGGAGACTGAATCTGATACAGAGCTGGAAAGTAAATTGCGGGAAAGTAAATAACTTTGAATGGAAATAACTTCTAACTATGGTTGCTCCAATCTAACTAACAACGATAGTGCAATAACCCCTCGATGTGACGGATTATTGCTTTACAAAATGAACTTTATGCCTAAGGTTGGAAACTAGGATTGGATGAAATGAAAGTGAAAATACAAGGCCTATTTATAGTGGTCATGAAGCTCTAACTGCCACACGACGTTATGAGAACATGGTTAAATAATAATTTTCTTCGTGTGTAACTGCTTCTAACGTTTCTGACCATTTGCCTGTTACAAGGGTCGGCGCCCGCCGACTCCCTCTCTGCGCCCGCCGAGTGTGCAAGAGGAATAAAACGTCTTTTGTGACCGTTGGAATGTGGGCGAAACCTCCTACTCAAATGGCGTCCTCTATGGCGTTCGCTGAGTGAAACGGCTAGTGTACAATTTGCACAGGAAATCTCCGGTTTAGCTCCGTTTTGCATCGTTTCTTCACTGCAAGCTCAAATCAGGCCATGTATCTGAAAGTAAAACAAAATACCATAATAACAAGGGAAAATAAAAAATAAACAACTAAAAACATGTGCAATCGGAGTCAAATATACAGTGTGTTTTAGTGTTATCAAATTCTCCCACACTTAGACCTTTGCTTGTCCTCAAGAAAATTCTCATAAACAGAAAAAAGAAAAAACAGCAAACATACAAGTATCGTATCTGGGCTAAAGACTTAAGTTTGATCAATGATGCATCAGTAGGTACTAACTCATGAACTAAGAGTATCGTAATGACACTTTCCGCGATTTGCGGGCATAAGTTCCTCTCCTATACAAACCAATCCAAACCGTGATGTTATACTTATGCCTATCTTACTCATTCCTTTCTTACCCCTTTTCATTCAGGTGCAGTCACATTAAGCCCGTTATCTTTCACTCGCATGGTGAACATAACCTGTGGTAATCCTGATCCTATTATTATAAAAAAAATTGATACTTTTTGCAAAAAAAAATTCTCTTTTTTTTTCTTTTTTTTCATTATTTTTTTTCTTTTCTTTCTCTTTTCTTTTTCTTTTGCAGGATCTTACCTATTTGCATCGGTTTGTCACTTAGCGGTGGCTAAGATGGTGCTGACTGCTAGAATAAACTACTTAAGGGTAAGCGGTGAAGGGTGAGATTTTAAGGCCACCGTATAAAAAAACTGGATAGGCTCCTATATTTAAGGAACTTACGGTGTAAAAATGATATCGATTTTTCAAAAAGTTTTCCCAAGCCTTTACAAATGATACTTACTTGTCCTAATAACCCAAATTTTCAAAATAAATGTTGTTTTCTTTGACACAAATTTTTTTATTAAGGCTCAAGAATTGGGAAAATAGACAAACTACACGAAATGACTCGTCAAGCACATGTGAAAACAGTAAATAAAATAGAAATAGTAAAGATAACTAAAAGCAGTAAATATCTCCTCCCACACTTAAACCGAACATTGTCCTCAATGTTTCAATAAAAGTGAGAAAGGGATAGATGAAACCTGGCAATCAATCATGTCGGCCACTGGGGCCATCTCCACCGTGCTCTGAACGTCTGGGACGACAACTTCGACTGCGGTGTCGGGTGGTATGTGACAGCTCCATTTGCTCAATCCTCTCTACTAGAGAAGCATTTTGATCTCTAAGTGCTAGGAAACTCTCAAGAGTGGATTGCTGTGACTCCCGTATAAAGTCCATCATCTCCTGTTGTTGTTGGTACATGGCATAGAACATGTCATCACGCTCTTCTTCTCTGGCTTGCTGTGTTAGCCACATTTCTTCGGTGATATAAAATCCAGAAGAAGTACCTGCAGGATGGTTAGTAACAGGTGGGGTGTGTGCAGGTGATACATGAATGAGAGACTACTCCATACGGTCAAACTCATCGCCCGTCTCGTTTCCTTCGTCCTCTGGGACGTTTGGTAGTAACGGGCCAAAAATAGGAGCAGCCTTCAAATCATAGAGCCAATTTGCTCTTTTGCGCACATCAGTGCGACTTGAGCAAGGTAAAGCGACACTCGGGATGGCAGTGTTGCGAACCATGAGGATATAACCTCCTTCCGGCTTCGTTTTGCATAAACACATATCTCGCAGAAATTTTAAATCAATGGTACGAGGTGGGAGTGGTTCCAACGTGGCTAACTCGGTGTCCAAGTGGAGGGCTCGTGCAATAAAGGTAATCAATCCTCCAAATGACACGGTGTTGCCCTTTTTCTCAACAGTTCGCATATGTGCTATCATAAATGGTAAAGGATTTAATCTTTTTCTATATAAAGCAGCCTGTAAAAATATAAATTCTTTAGAATTCATCTTGTTAGGATTTTCACGAGCAAAAATAGTATCAGCTAATAAAAGGCGGAATACTCGTATGGCTGGGTTATGAATGTCGGAAGCCAAATTTCTGTCAAAGGAGTAGGTGGCCTAACCCGTGATGTCTTTCCACAGTTGGAAAGCCTCAGTTGACCAATTTGTGTCTATGGGTGCCTCACAAACTGCACCATTCCCGTAATGGAATCCTAATAACTCAGCTAGTGTATCAGTGGTATAAGTGTATTCAACATTGAACATTCTAAACCTCACTGTGCCTACAGTGCTAGCAGTGTTATCTCTGACAGTGTACTCCAAAGAACTCAAAAATTCGCGGGTTAGCCTTTCGTAAGTAGGCTCCTTGCGAATAAAGATATTATCTAATTTTAAATTCTCTAACAGATAAAATACGCTATACCGTATACCAAGGTTATACAGACAGATATCATTAACGTACCTCGTCGCAAGAATGTTGCGTGTCTGCAGTCTGTCCCATTTTTTCCATTGCTTGACTCCGTCATCTCCATTTTGAAAAATGATGTTTTCTTGGTTCTCCCCTGCCATTGTTGTAGTGAAATGAAGGTTTGGTGGTGGAAAATGGGTAATTTGGGTTTTTGTAGATTTGGGTTAAATATATGGTTTTTATGTGGAATGGAGGGTGTAATGGTAGTGGAAAAGTTATGAAATAAAGGATTTTAATGGATTAGTGGGGTTTTATGGTGATTAAAATTGAAATTATTGGAGGTCGAAGATGAAGAGAGTGGCAAAAATAGGGGTTTTACTATTCTGGTCCGTTAAGATCCCAGGACGCCTCTGCGTTCGCCAAGTAGGGGTCCGCGTCTGCGGACTGTGTAAATTGGGTTGGCACGGGTTTTGGGCTTTTGTTGGTCCATATATCCCTCCTTGGGGTGTCTATAGCATATTGTTACATGTAAGAAACATAGAGAATATTTTGTTTATTATTATTTTATATATTTGTGAATGCAGGAATTAAATAACAATTATATTATTAACTCAAAAAAAATTTAAATTATAAAAATGAATGAAATAAAAAATTTTAAATATTACCAATAGATTGCAATAACGTAGATATTTATTATAACTTGAAATAATATGACACTCGTATATAGCATAAGGATGCAATGAGTCTAATTATAACGATGGAAAATTAAATCTACTAATAGTCTGATAATAAAAATGATAATAACGGTAAAAACACGAATACGGTAAAGGTAAAAATAAACTATCATAATAAGCACGTGGTAAGTCGCTCCACACAAAGTGAGAGCTATGACCCAGAGCTCCTGAATATTAGGAAGATTGTCGATGGACATCCTGACTCATGTGAGGACAAGGTGCCCGTGCTTCTGCAAGCTGGCGTCTGAGATCGCAAATCTCCTGATATAAAAGATCATATGATGAAGCATTCGTTGCGTCTGAGATCTGTATCTGTAAGGTGAGCTCGGCATATTCTTCGCGAAGAGAAATGATTTCCTTGCGCATAGCGTCAAACTCTGAATATATGTCCCTGCGTTGCAGATTAACGTTAGAGGAATAGACAGTAGTCCTTTCAGGATAGGGTGTAGGGTGGTACTCAGGCACAGGTGGGTTCCTAGGTTGGATGGGTGTCTCGTCTTGGCCTTCCAAAGCGTATGACTAGTTAGCATTGTCATGGATACTTGTCCGGGTGTGGTTTGGCAAACCAAAGTAGTGAACGACTTCGTCGTCTATTAGGAGCTTAAAGTTATCTGCACTGAAGAATGCTCTCCTGATAAGGCCACGGCCAAGGCAATGATTAATGTCAATTAAGATGTAGCCACAATGGGATGTAAGATGAGTTAGCTTTTTGCTAGACCTAGGGCGTAAGCTATGTGTGTAACAGTGCCACCTACATGGATAGGTCCTTTGGAAGATCCAACAGTTAAGTATAGGTTATACATTAGAAAATTACCACTGGCTAAAGGGCGTGACTCAGCAGTGAAAAAGAGCATCAGAATCTCTTCTGCAGTATCCTGATTCTCGGTTTCACTTCTACCAAAGAAAGTCTCGGCTAGGATCATTTGGAAATAACGGAAAGCTGGATTGTGGATTTTGTTTGGTAATTGGGTGGAAGGATCAGGTCCTCCTCCACCGGTGATTTTTCTCCAGAATCTATCAAGTTCATCTTGCATAACATTGGTTTCTTGCATAAAATGGATTGCATCCAAGCCACACTGAAAACCAAGTATTCTAGAAAAATCTCTGTGGCTAAGGGTGTACTCATTTCCAAATAGTCTGAATCTAATGCTTCCACTGTTGTAACCTCTACCACTGTAGGGGTCATAAATGAGTTAACTGAGGAACTCTAAGGTTAGATGCTTATAGGTTACATTCATTGCTTCAGAATACTCATCCCACTGGAGCTGGTGACAAAGGTACCTCACACTGGCCTCAATACCTAAGGTTGTTAGACAGTTTGGGTCAGGGTACCTAGTGGGTAGTATCGGTCTCTCAGAAAGGACTACATATTTCTTCCTCTGTGTGTCATCTCTGAACACGATGTGCATGTCATCATAGCTCTGCATCCTGAAAAGAAAGTTAGTAGGACATCTGGGATGATGTGATCTGTAACCTGTAAACATAGACATTTCATAAGTCAGTCCAGTTAATATAATAAATCTTTTTCTTTTCCTGAAATAAATTATATGCATAAATAAAAATAATGAAAAGAAAATCGTGGGTTGCCTCCCACGCAGCGCTTGTTTTACATCGTTAGCTGGAGGAATATAAAACTTACGTTGTGGATGTTGTTATTGGTGGGTCTATTAGAGTGTGACCAGAGTAATAAGTGGGTATGTCACCTCCATAGTAGGGTTTCAATCTCTGTCCATTCACTAGAAAAGGTCTACATGAATGATTTGCAATTTCAAATGCTCCAGATTTCAGGACTTTGGTGACCTCATAGGGTCCAGTCCACCTCGAGCGTAACTTACCTGGAAACAATCGTAATCTAGAATTGAAAAGTAGTACAGGATCGCCTATGTTGAATTCCTTTTTTGTAATCCTTTTTTCATGCCATGCTTTGGTTCTTTCTTTATATATTACGACATTTTCATAAGCATTTCGGCGTAACTTCTCTAATTTGTGGATATCTAGAATACGTTTATCTCCGGCTGTTAAGTAATCCATATTAAGAGCTTTTATGGCCCAGTAGGCCTTATGTTCAAGCTCAAAGGGTAAATGGCAAGATTTTCCGTAGACTAATTGATATGGGGTTGTTCCTATAGGGGTTTTAAAAGTGGTTCTATAAGCCCACAAGGCTTCTTGTAGTCTTAAGGACCAATCTTTTCTAGAAATTGATACGGTTTTCTCTAAGATTTGTTTTATTTCCCTATTTGATACTTCTACTTGTCCACTAGTCTGCGGGTGGTAAGGTGTGGCTACTCGATGTTTTACTCCGTATTTCTTTAAAAGGTTTTCGAATATCCTAGATATGAAGTGTGATCCTCCATCGCTTATTACTAATAGAGGTACTCCAAATCTAGGGAAAATATAGTTTTTAAATAGTTTAATGACTACACGAGTATCGTTGGTGGGTGAAGCTATAACTTCAATCCATTTGGATACGTAATCAACAGCTACTAAGATACATTTGTTTCCCATCGAAGATGGAAAAGGTCCCATAAAATCTATACCCCAAACATTGAAGAGCTCTACCTCCTGAATATTTCTCAGAGGCATTTCATTTCTTCTTGAGACGTTCTTTGTGCGTTGACATCTGTCACATCTTACTATGTAGGAATGAACATCGCGCCATAAAGTTGGCCAGAAAAGACCTACTTGAAGTATTTTAGCACATGTTTTGGATGAGCCTAGATGTCCACCATATGGTGAAGAGTGACAATGTTTAATTATAGTTTCTACTTCTTCTTCAGGGACACAACGACGAAAAATTCCATCTGCGCCTCTTTTGAATAAGAGGGGTTCGTCCCAATATAAGTGTTTTACATCATGATAAAACTTCTTCTTCTGTTGGTAATTTAGATCAGGTGGTATGATATCAGCTGCCATATAGTTAACAAAATCTGCGTACCAAGGTAGGGTTGTCACTATGAGAGCTTTTCCAATGTCTAGATCCAAATAGGGGCCAGGATCATCATTATGGATGGTTCTAACTGCTCCTATTAATCTATCGTATGCGAAATCATCATTGATAGGGACAAGATCTGGTTTTAGATATTCAAGCCTTGAAAGGTGGTCAGCAACCACATTTTCAGTGCCTTTCTTATCTCGGATCTCCAAATCAAATTCTTGAAGTAAAAGGATCCAGCGTAGTAACTTAGGCTTAGCATCCTTTTTGCTTAATAGATATCTGATTGCAGCATGATCAGTGTAGACTATGATTTTTGCTTCTACTAAATAGGATCAGAATTTGTCGATTGCAAAGACTACTGCCAGGAGTTCCTTCTCGGTCGTGGCATAATTAAGCTGAGCCGCATCTAAAGTCCTACTGGCGTAGTAAATCACATGGAGTTTCTTATCCTTCTTTTGTCTTAGAACAGCGCCGATAGCGTAATCGCTAGCATCGCACATAATTTCAAAAGGTTGGTTCCAATCAGGAGGTTGAATGATGGGTGCAGAAATCAGTGCCTATTTTAGGTATTTAAAGGCTTCAAGACATTTATCATCGAATTTAAATTCGGCATCTTTCATAAGTAAGTTGGTTAATGGTTTGGTTATTTTGGAGAAGTCTTTAATGAAGCGACGGTAGAAACCAGCGTGTCCAAGAAAACTTCGGATTTCTCTAATGGTTTTGGGTGGTTGAAGGTTTTCTATTACTTCTATCTTGGCTTTATCAACCTTAATGCCTCTTTCGGACACTATGTGTCCTAGTACTATGCCTTCAGTAACCATAAAATGGCATTTTTTCCAGTTTAGAACGAGGTTGACTTCTACACATCTTTCCAGTATTTTCTCAAGGTTGGTTAAACAGTTTTTAAAACTGGATCCACATACCGAGAAATCGTCCATAAATACTTCCATGATCTCATCAAGGAAATCTGCGAAGACTGACATCATACAGCGTTGGAAGGTAGCTGGGGCATTGCATAGTCCAAATGGCATTCGTCTGTAAGCAAATGTTCCATAGGGACATGTAAAGGTTGTTTTCTCTTGATCATCAGGGTGAATGGGTATTTGGAAGAATCCGGAGTATCCATCTAAATAGCAAAAGTAAGAATGCCTAGCTAAACGTTCGAGCATTTGGTCTATGAATGGAAGTGGGAAGTGATCTTTCCTAGTTACCTTATTAAGCTTCCTGTAATCAATATTCATCCGCCAACCATTTTCTATACGTTTGGCTATTTGTTCTCCTTTTTCGTTTTGTACAACAGTGACACCTCCTTTCTTACGTACCACATGTACGGGGCTTACCCATTTACTATCGGATATTTGGTATATTATTCCAGCCTCTAACAACTTTAACACTTCCTTTTTTACTACGTCACTCATTATAGGATTTATCCTTCGTTGATGTTCTCTGGAGGGTTTTGTGTCTTCCTCCAGCATAATTCGGTGCATACACACGGAAGGACTTATTTCTTTTAGATCAGAGATATTATAACCTAGAGCTGAGGGATATTTTCTTAAAACATTTAACAGTTGATTGGTTTCAGGACCATCTAACGTGGCACTGACTATGACTGGGCGATTTAATTCTTTGTCTAAGAATTCGTATCTTAAATTCTTAGGTAGCTCCTTAAGCTCTATTGATGGTTTTTTCGGACATGGCATATGCTCTGGGGTAAGTGCCAAGCATTCATAAAGACTGTTATCTATGTAAGGTTCAGATAAGCGTTCAAATCCGTCGTCCTCCATTATGGGGATCGAAGGTAGTTTGATGGTTTCTACTGGATCTTCTTTATCCAGTTCTCTTATGCATTCATCAATTATATCGATGGCATAACATGAGTCATCTATGGCCGGTGCATTTAAGAATTGGGATAGTATAAATTCTACTTTTTCATTACCTACCTCGAATGTCATTTTTCCTTTCTTGACATCTATTATAGATCCAGCTGTTGATAAGAAGGGTCTACCTAAAAGGATTGGGATCTCATCGTCTTCTTTAATATCCATTACAACAAAGTCCGTTGGAATATAAAGTTTACCAAGCCTAACTGGGACGTCTTCCAAAATTCCAATTGGATACTTAACTGATCTGTCGGCTAATTGGAGAGACATCCTAGTCGGTTGTATTTCTCCTAGGTTTAACCTTTTACAAACGGCTAAAGGCATTAAGCTTACACTTGCTCCTAAGTCCAGAAGTGCTTTATCAATAACTTGGTTTCCCAAAACACAAGGTATGGAAAAACTTCCTGGGTCTTTCTCTTTCTTAGCAAGCTTATTCTCAGCAATTGAATTACATTCTAAAGGTTTAGGATCATCTAATATTCGTTTGTTGGTTAGAATGTCTTTCAGGAATTTGGCATAAGATGGTATTTGGGTAATAGCTTCTGTGAATGGAATCTCTACGCGGAGTTTCTCAATCACTTTTATGAATTTCTTATATTGGTTATCTAATTTGGTTTGTTTAAGTCTTTGTGGGCATGGAATCGGAGGTTTGTAAGGAGGAGGTGGTACATAAACTTTTTCATTCTCTTCTCTTTCCTTCTCCTTAACTTCCGTATCCTTAGACTTCTTAGGTTCCACCGATTTCTCAACTTCTTTCTCAGGTGTGTTCATAACTTCTTTCCTAGGAGGTTCTAGATTATTCAACCTAGGGTTTGTAGGCCCATTGTAAGTGGTCCCACTCCTTAGGGCTATAGCGTTCGCATGCCCTTTAGGGTTAGGTTGAGGTTGTCCAGGGAATAGTCCTCCAGGTGTAGCATGAGTAGATTGTTGTTGTGCTACTTGAGAGATTTGGGTTTCAAGCATTTTGTTATGGGTAATTACAGAATCGAGTTTAGTGCCCAACTGAGTAATTAGTCCATTCATGTGAATTTTTTGGTTCATGAAATCCTTGTTCTGCTGTAATTGAGCTGAGATGAATTCGTCCATCTTTTTCTCAAGATTTGATTTCTGAGGGGCATATGGTGCAGATTGATTCGGTCTTTGAGTTTGGAAACTGGGTGGTCTTTGAGGTGTTGAGTTTTGAGTAGGGTTATTATTCTTATATGAAACATTTGGGTGATTCCTCCATCCAGGGTTGTATGTGTTTGAATAAGGGTTTCCTTGGGCGTAATTAACCTGATATGTGGTACTCTCGGCTAAAAGGTTGCATTCAGCTATAGTATGTCCTGAGGTTCCACATATTTCACATCCGGGTTGTATAGCTGCTATGGTTGATGTGGGATTAATAGTTAGGTTTTCTACCTTTTGAGCTATAGCATCCATCTTTGCGTTCATATGGTCAGAACAACTAACTTCATACACACCTCCTTTGGTCTCTTTCTTCTCCACCGGTGCTCGTTCGGTTCCCCATTGGTAATGGTTTTGTACCATATCTTCAATGAGAGCGCTAGCCTCGGGGTAGGGTTTGTTCATTAGAGCGCCACCAGCGGCAGCGTCTATGGTCATCTTAGTGTTGTACATGAGTCCATTATAAAAGGTATGGATTATGAGCCATTGTTCTAAGCCATGATGTGTACATGCTCTTAATAGTTCCTTATATCTCTCCCAAGCGTCGAAAAGTGATTCTCCCTCGCTTTGGCTAAATCGAGTTATTTGGTTTCGTAGAACAACAGTTTTACTCGGTGGAAAGTATCTAGCAAGGAATACTTTCTTTAGGTCATTCCAAGTGGTTATAGAGTTAGCTGGAAGGGAATCTAACCATGATCGAGCTCTATCTCTGAGGGAAAATGGGAATAGTCTTAGACGTATTACCTCAGGAGGAGCTCCGTTCGCTTTTAAGGTATCGGCTAGTTGAATAAAGGCTTTAAGATGTTGGTTCGGGTTTTCCGTGGGAAGACCTGGGAATTGGTTCTGTTGTACTAATTGTAACAGAGATGGTTTTAATTCGAAGTTATTGGCTGGTATAGATGGGTTAACTATACTAGAATGAGGTTCTTCGTTAGAGGGTAGGGCGAAATCCTTAAGAGGTTTAGCATTTTCTTTGTCTGCCATTGCTCTTTTGAGTTTTCGAAATAGAAGACGAGCTCGGGCGTTACATTCAGGTTCTTCTAATGGATCAACTAAGTTTCTGGTACTGCGAGTTCTTCGCATTTACCGGCTAAGGGATGCCTTAGTCTATACGGTGTAACAGCAGGGTACAAAATTTTGACGTAATTGGTCCCCGGCAACGGCGCCAAAAACTTGATGCGTGTTATCCGCAAGTATACGGATTACGTCAGAGTAATATAAAAGATTTATCGATCCCACAGAGACCAATATCAATCTATCGATTACTATTGTTACGTTGTTTATCTAAGGCTAATAAATATCAGAGTAAAAGTTTTCTACAGAACGAAAATTAGAAATAAATCAGATAAATACTATACTGGAATGTAATTCACGTCAATAAAACAATACTCCTATCATCTAAATAGTAACACTTATGGGGTGATGTTTTCTTCTTTGAAAAAGAGTTAATTAAAAAGGATTCGCCGCGTTAGCGTGATCGGAACCAGACCTAACCTTTAATCTATACCAGCCACTCACGCTACACCGGTCGCTCTCTGCGTTAAAGTGATAAAGTCCTTTTTTATGTAATTACCTCTAAGACTTAGTTAAAAAGTGTTTTCGATTGAAAATATTTTATACCAAAGGGTTTCCGGCATATGCTCGGCCAACCGGATCCTAAATCTATAAACGCGTCCGAAAATAGTTTAAAACCTCTTTCTAATAATATAAAACTTTCCTAGTTAATCAATAAAGTGCTTCCGCTGTATTTATCAATTAACAACTAACAAACTCTTTTCTAAAATGCCGGACGGCTTTCGATCTTACCCGATCTAGTCACAGTCATTACGCAAACAAAAACACAGTCTCATTTACGTAATGACCGATCAATTGAAGTTCAGAAGAGTTTAATTAAAATAAAAAACAACCCCTAAATTATTTCTAAAGAGATGACATGTGGAGTACCGTCGGAACGACGATCCTCACATCCCAGCACAAGGGATTTAGCTGGACATGGTAACTAAAAACATAACAATAAATTGGTTTTCAAAGTAAAGCATTTGTAAGATAAAATCGTGCAAAGTGTGAGAGTATATTTTGAGAGAATGAATACAAGTGTCACGCTTGCGTTCAGTTCCAAAAGATAAATAGATCACACTGAAACTTAAAATAACAAAGTAAGGGCAGAGACAGAAAATAAATGAATGTAAAGCAGTGCAGGAAAATAAACGAATATAAACGCGATGCGGAATATAATAAAATGCAACTTATAAAAGAAACCTGCTCCAAAGCGGAGACTGAATCTGGTACAGAGCTGGAAAGTAAATTGCGGGAAAGTAAATAACTTTGAATGTAAATAACTTCTAACTATGGTTGCTCCAATCTAACTAACAACGATAGTGCAATAACCCCTCGATGTGACGGATTATTGCTTTACAAAATGAACTTTATGCATAAGGTTGGAAACTAGGATTGGATGAAATGAAAGTGAAAATACAAGGCCTATTTATAGTGGTCATGAAGCTGTAACTTCCACACGACGTTATGAGAAAACGGTTAAATAATAATTTTCTTCGTGTGTAACTGCTTCTAACGTTTCTGACCATTTGCCTGTTACAAGGGTCGGCGCCCGCCGACTCCCTCTCTGCGCCCGCCGAGTGTGCAAGAGGAATAAAATGTCTTTTGTGACCGTTGGAATGTAGGAGAAACCTCCTACTCAAATGGCGTCCTCTATGGCGTTTGCTGAGTGAAACGGCTAGTGTACAATTTGCACAGGAAATCTCCGTTTTAGCTCCGTTTTGCGTCGTTTTTTCACTGCAAGCTCAAATCAGGCCATGTATCTGAAAGTAAAACAAAATACCATAATAACAAGGGAAAATAACAAATAAACAACTAAAAACATGTGCAATCGGATTCAAATATACAGTGTGTTTTAGTGTTATCATGTAATAATCATGATTGAAAAAAAAATCTAGTGAATCAACCTCAGTTGTTGGTTCTAATGTATTGATATTTTTTTGTTTCATTCAATTGATTTTTTGGGGTCATTTTTGAAAATGACCTTGTTTTGGGCTAATGAATATTATCGAAAATCCATTATATTTTGGAATGAAGTGTGTTATTTATTCGATAATATCCACAACAATTCAAGTTTTGGATTTGAAGAAGTCTTTTTTTTTGGAATGTAGAGAAAATGTAGTTTGCAAACTTTAATGGTAAATATTTAGTTGTTTCATATTTTATTTTAGATTTGTGAATGTTGTAGTTTAATAAATTCAATGTTCATTATTTAGTTGTTTTAGATTTAATTTCGGATTTGTGATATTAGGTTGAAATGGAAGAATTGATTAACCTCAACATTCATCATAGTGGGGAATTTATGGATTCTGATAAAACGAACTACGTGAGGGGTAAATGTAACGAATTACAGGTAGATGTTGATAGGTGGTCGTATTTTGAGTTGATAGGTGTTTTGAAAGATATAGGGTATACTGAGGTAGACAACATCTACTACAAGGATCCTACATTTGGGATTAATGTGCTCAGTGATGATAAAGGTGCGTTAAAGATAGCTGACCTATGTAGGGTACACCTGAAGGTCGACATATACATTGAACACCCATTATCCCAACCTGAGTATGTTGATGAGGGTGACACATTAAATAAAGAACCTACAAACATGGAGGAGGACATATTAAATGAAGAACCTTTGGATGTTGTGAATGAAGAACAGTATGATATTGTTGCTGAACTTGTTGATCAAGTCCTTAAGGATGTAAACAATTCTGTTGAGGGTGTCAAGGATGGTGAGAATATGAATTCTGCTGAGGGTCTTGAGAAAGAGGGTGTTCAGAAAGAGGGTGTTGAGAAAGAAGGTGTTGAGAAAGAGGGTGTTGAGAATATGAATTATGGTGAGGGTCTTAGGAATATGAATGGTGATGGGATTCATGGTCAGGTGCATGATGGGAATGATACTTCCTCTGATGATAGTGAGGATTCATCATTTAATTATGATAGTGCCTTGGAGCTTGATTTTAGTGATTCTGATGCTAGTCTTGATTATGATGAAGAACATGTTGCCAAAATGGTGGAGTATGATGAGACACATGAAGGAACTAGTAAAATGAAGAAAAGGAAAGGGGAAACAGATAGTGGAGAGGAGAATGGAGTTGTGTATGATAGTGAAGAGTTAGACAGTGGATGTGATACTGAGGATGATGAAGAACCAAGGAAGAGGAAACATCCAATTTTCAAGGCTATGAAAGACATGTCTAACTATAAATGGGAGTTGGGAACCTATTTTAATACCAAAAGTGATTTTAAGGAAGCCATTCAAACATATGTTGTTCAGAATGGGAGAGGTCTAAAGTTTCTAAAAAATGACAACATAAGAGTGAAGGTGGTATGTAAATCTGGATTTCAATGGGAGGCCTATTGTGGAAAGCTTCCTGATGAGGATACTTGGCAGCTTAGGAAATTAGTTGTCACACATAATTGTGCTAGAGAGTATAATGTTAAGATGATGAGCACGAAATGGCTAAGCAAGAGGTTGCAAAGGCTATTAGGGCCAGATTTGCAGCCAGGGATATGGTAGATGGATCTTATTTAGGAGATTACACTAGGATTTATGACTAATGTCATGAAATTTTGAGGACAAATCCTGGTTCAACTGTTAAGATAAATGTCACACCAGTGCAAGAGGGTATTGTGGATGCAAGACCTTATTTCAAGAGGTTGTATATTTGTTATGATGCTTGCAAGAAGAGTTTCAAAATGTGTAGGCCAATTATTGGCCTTGATGGATATTTTTTAAAGGGTCTATGTGGTGGCCAGATTTTATCTGCAATAGGAACAGATCCTAATGACCAAATGTTGCCTATTGCCTTTGCTGTGGTGGAAGGGGAAAATAGAGACTCCTGGACTTGGTTTTTAAAGCTCCTCATTGATGATCTGGGTGGAAGAGAAGAATGTAGAACCTACACTTTCATTTCTGATCAGCAAAAGGTACCACTAGATTTATTGCCTTTATTTAAGTTTGAATGTATTTCTTGATTTAGAATTTAATGTTGAATTTTTATGCATTTGCAGGGTCTTCTCCCAGCCATGGATGGATTGTTACCAAATGTTGAACAGAGGTTTTGTGTGAGACACCTATGCAACAACTTTAGGAAGAAATTTCCAGGAAAAGTGTTGAAAGAGATCATTTGGAAGACAGCTAGAGCTACTTATCCACAGGCTTGGGAAAGAGAGATGAGAGGCATGAGGAGGATAAATGAAGAGGCCTACAAACACATGATGCAAACTCCACCAAGATTTTGGAGCAAGTCCTATTTCAGAACCACAACAAAGTCTGATAGTGTCTTGAATAATATGTCAGAAGCTTTCAACAGTGTGATTGTGGAGGCAAGGGTAAAACCTTTGGTTACAATGTTAGAAGAAATAAGGGGATACATAATGGAAAAATAGGCGGCAAATAGGCTAAAGTTCTCTAATTTAGGTGATGATGAAGTCTTGCTAAACATAAAGAAGAAGGTCGAGAAAACCAGCAGTTTCACAAATTCTTGGATAGTAAGGTAATCGATAATACACTTACTGTTGTGCTTTTGTAGTATGACTTTCTTTTGATAGGAGATAGACTTACTTCTCATATTTTTATAGGATGTCATCTGAACATATTTTTGAGGTGAGGCATATTGAGAATCAGGGAGACATGTTCTCTGTCAACTTGAAGGAACATTGTTGTTCTTGCAGAAAGTGGCAGCTGACAGGTCTCCCATGCGTCCATGACATTTCCTCAATTAAGAGTAGAGGTCTTGCTGTTGACCAGTTTGTTCCAGACTATTACAAGAAGGCTAGGTACATTAGGGTGTATGAACCTATCATTTACCCTCTGAATGATACAAATTTATGGGTGAGAACTGAATACCCTGATGGGCAGCCTCCCAAATTCAAGAAAATGCCTGGAAGACCAAAGAAGAAGAGGAATAGAGAACAGGGTAAGATTGATGGTTCTGACAGGAAAATAAGAAAAACTGGTATGATTGTGAGGTGCACTAGGTGCAGACAAACTGGGCACAACAAATCAACTTGTAAGATGGCTCAGCCACCACAACAGGCATCACAGGCCACCCAACAAGCATCTCAGTCAACTCAGGTAACCCAACAAGCAACTCAGGCAACCCAGCAAGCATCACAGGCAACCCAGCAAGCATCACAGGCAACCCAGCAAGAATCTCAGGCAACCCAGACAACTCATGCAACAAAAACAACTCAAGCAACAAAAACAACTCAGGCAACCAAAACAACTCCGGCAACCAAAACAACTCAGCCAACTCAGACAAGCAAAACAACTAGGGCAACTCAGGCAACCAAATCATCCCAGGCAACTCAGCTTTCTCAGACAACTAACAAGAAGACTGCAACACAAGCTAGGCACAAGTTGCCTTTCAAGAGACCAGCACGGCATTCAAGAGGACCCACCACCAGATTGAGTGCATCACAGAATGCAGCGGGTCCTACTACTAGGAGGACAACACCAACTAAAAGGAACATTCCAAAGAAATCCTCTTAGGGTCTATAGTTTGTGTTGTATTGTGTAATGGTGTCTTCTGATGTTATGAACAATTTCTGCTATTTTGTGTACCAAGCATTTCTGATATGCTTATGCTATTATGTGTAATGTTGTGTACTAAATACTTATGGTGTACAATGCTTCTGCTATTCTGCTATTATTGTAATGATACTTCTGTTATGTTGTAATCAAATTATGATGTTATCATATTATTCTGTTAAATTATGGTGTACAATGTTTCCTATTTTGTATTTATACTTCTGTTATGCTGTAGTCAAATTATTCTGTTAAAAACTGTTAAAATCATGTTAAAATCTGTCAAACCATTTAGTGTACAAACTAGTGCACAAAACAGGTGCACATACTGTTATTTAGTGTACAAAACAGATGCACAAATTAAGTGTACAAAACAGGTGCACAAATTTGGTGCACAAACTGTTATTTGGTGCACAAATCTGTATGCCACAAACTACTGCAACTTCTAAAATATGTTTATGACAGCAACAAAACAACTCGTTTACTAAGACCACTGATAAATATGGCAACACATGATAAATATGTCAACAACACTAAAAGAGTAGATTTGGTAACAACAACTGATACATCTGGCAACAAAACTAAAAAATTGGTAACAATAATACTCTTTTACTCAGACCATTAGTACATGTTATTGAAGCAACTTTTACATCAATTTCAACATTCACAACACCTTAACCACTAAAACAAATAACACAATAAAGCACAAGGACTTCCAGATCATCTTCCATTTCCTTGTGTTCTTCAAAGCTTCATCTAGCTGCTAATTATTGACCTTCAACACTTCAACCATGCTTTTTGCCTCAGCCAACTCTTTTTGGGCTTCTTCTAACTCCTTAAATTGCATTTCAATCTTCCATTGCAGATTCCTCAGGCTTTCCTCCTTGCAATCTCTTGAATCATCATAGAACCATTCAAAAAAACCGCACCCGACATTCGTGTGTCCCTATACATATATGCAGACAACTTATTAATAGTGAAGCTGTAACGGATGGAATGGATGTGTTTGACAAAGAAGATTACCTTAAAATGTTGACAACCCCAGAAAAGCTTTCCATTATTTTGGACGGTTCTTGCCTTGTGAAGTATAGCAAGGTCTCCACAAGCACACATGACTTTCTCAAAACTGGTATACACTTGTGAATCGAAGCGGGTTCTTGAAGATGAAGAAGAAACACGCCCAGAACTCATTATTGATAGTGGATTTTCTTTTCAATTTGGTAAATTTTGGATGAATTCGTAACCTAGGGTTTGGAATTGGGATTCGATTTATAAAGTTTCAGATTCAATTGGGAAGATGATATTGACTGTGCTACACACCCTAACCAAGTCAGAATCCACATCATCATTTTTAACACCGTTACCATGTAATTAACGGAAAGGATCACTACGAACCTATTTAAAAACGTATGGGACCAATTTGGAACTTTTAAAAGCTAGATGACCTATTTGGACCTACCCCTATAGCTAGAGGACCAAAAAGGGTATTAAGCCATTTTTAAACTTGTAAAGGCCTCATATATGATACAAATGTATATAATAGAATACCAATTAACATCAAAATATAAATTTTACACTCCATAACAAATTTCTTAACAAAAAAAACTCAATAATAAAACAAACAAAATAGCAAAGTATGTTTTTAAAGACTTAAAGTACTAATTTCTTCTTAATTGACTACTACATTAAGCAAAAAATCATAAAATAGATATGCTAATAGCTTTAAACATCCAAAACCCCAATGAAATCATCACCACCAATATCATCACCATCATCTTCATGACTTCATCGGTATCTTGAGTATCATCATCAAATTCTACCCCGGATAAAACACCTTCTTCATCATTAACCATAGTTGGATAGCTTGAAGTTCCACTTCCACCAAATCCAACATTTCCACCATCACCACCACTTTGCACAACATTAGTAACAATAACATCAACTTCCACAACATTGTTAACAATAACATCATCTTACTCAACATTAACTTCACTTTGCATATTTTCCACATTAGGATCTTCAGTCATCCATTAATCATCTTTACACAAGAGAATATACAAGAGAAACATCCAAGTGAAACATATAAGAAAATACTTACACAACAAATGATTGATTTACGGGAACGAATGTGAACAAAGCAAGAGACATAATAAAGGCATGTCGTCTATGAAGGGATGAAAGGAGGAAGAAACTTTGCTGAAACAAGAGACTGGGAGAGAGGCTTTCTAATTCTCGTACAAGCAAAAAAATAGGGTTTTTTTAAAATAAAATAAAATCTTTTGAGGAATTTTGGACTTTTTGGGTTTAAAAAGAACAAAATTAAAAAAAAATTATAGACTTGTAAACTCGCCATAGACTCGCGAGTCTATACGAGTTTATCGAGTCTACCTGGGTCTACTCGCGTCTATAAAAAAATGATTCTATACGCGAGTCTACTCATTTTCGCTTCCTAGACTCGTAAACTCGTACGAGTTTACGAGTCTACCCGCGAGTTTGACAACCATGACTGCCGGTTCCATAGGAGCCATAGAAACGTCACAGAAGATTGCATCCACATCAAGGATGCCATCAAAATCATAATCAAGGAAGGGCACATGAAGCAATATACCAGGAGGAATGAAGCTCCTTGACAGGAAACTCGCGAGGCGAAGAAGCTCGAGGAGGTAACACCGCCCTCCGACGACACAGGGCTACAGGTCGCTCTCTGTATCTCCCGACCAGAGGACTTCTACCTACCCCACGAGGCCGACACGCTCGTGTCCGCTCATAGGCCTTGGGAGAGCTTCCCCATCGCCACGGTCATATCCGACGGAGGGTTCAATAAGCTCTCTATAGGGTCGGTGAAGCAGAAGTTTGACGAGCTGATCGAGGCGAGCTCAGCGCAGAACGCCGCCTTCGAAAAAGTCCAGGGGAGGTCAAACTCCATCACTTTCTACCTCGTCGACTAGGGAAGCTCAGTGGACATAATGTATGCCCACCTGTTCACCGCCCTCCAGCTCGACAAGACGCGTCTGACCCCGTACGTCGGCTTCGACTTGCAAGGCTTCAACAGCACCACCACAAGGCCATGGGGCTACGTCGAGCTACTTGTCACCTTTGGGAACGAGGAAACTGCCAGGCAAGTCAAGGTTCGCTTCTTGATAATAGAGTGTCCCTCTCTATACCAGTGCATTTTGAGAAGGCCAACCATGGCCGAGCTAACAGCGGTACCATCTACAGTCCACCTGAAGTTGAAGTACTACACGGCCAGAGGTCGCGTCGTCACCCTCCACGAAGACATTGAAGCTGCTAGAAGATGCTTTGAGGCAACCACCAAAGGGCTGAACTCAATTAACATCAAGCCCAAGACCTCCGGCAAGCCAGCCTGGGCCGAGGAGAATAATTTATTGCCTCGTGTCAACTCGGTCGACCTCGACAGCAGCTTCCTCGACAAGCAGGAGCAGAACGAAGCAGCGGCCGACACACCTCCAGCAAATGGTGGCAACGGGCAGCTCTTCCATCCAGTGCGCCCTATTCCAGATGGTAAATTTGAGCTCATCACTCTCGACGAAGACCCAGACAGGAGCGTGAAGATTGGCACGGGACTCCCCGACTTGGCGAGGAAGCAGCTGAAAGACTGCCTCAGGGAGAATGCTGACCTGTTCGCGTGTAGCGCCGCGGAGATGCACCGACTTGACCCCGACATGGCCTGCCACCAGCTAACCATAGATCTGGACGCTAGGGCCATAGTACAATATAGGTGTAGGATGTCTCTCGAGAAAATAAAGGTTGCTGAAAAAGCTGTAAAAGACCTCTTAGAGGCAAATTTTATTTTGGAAGCCCAATACACAACCTGACTGTAACACCTCAAAATTTGCCCTCATATTTCTAAATCTAACTGGATTATGTTTCATTTCATTTTGCATTATCATTTGTGCATATCATTGGTTTTTAGCATGGGATCAAGGTATCTAGGTTAGCTCAAGAGGAGGAGATGTTTTTCAGAGGTTCAAGCAAGAAATCATGGGTGCATAGAAGAGCATTGTTCAAGATACCAAGGGAAGAAAAGTCTTTAATATCACCATTACTCAAGCCACAATGGGTTCTTAGGCCTTAAGGCATCCTAATGGGCTCATCACATCATCAAGTGGTTAGGGTTGGCAAGAGATTTCAAGTGGATTGCTTCCTTCTATCAGTTGATCATCAATTAGGGTTTTTGGAATTCTTGGATATATTGCTCCAATAGGCAAGGTCTTTGAAGTTTTATCATCATCATGTAGCACATTTCATCTTTGTTTAAGAGGATGCACATCATACTCAGAGGAATTTGAGTTTTGAGCTTGGGCCGATTTCTCCTAGACTGTGGACACCAAAATTAGGGTTTGGCATAAAATCAGTTTATTTCTGATTTTTTGAGCAAGACTTGATTCCATGGTGTTCCACATGTCCCTAAGTGTCTAGGAATGGAAGATTGTCCATTAATTTCATTCAGAGGGTTGTCAATTGATCATAAGATTTAAAATCAAGAGAATTGGGGATAAAGTCAACTGTGCAGTGAAAAAGTCAACTCCTGACTTTTTGAGGTCAACATGGTGTTTTTCAAGTCAAATATGATTAATGGATGAGATTTGGTCAAGGAAAGTTCAAGGAATTGTCAAAAATCAAGAAATTGAGAACTTGCCATTTTTGTAATAAAATTAGGTTTTAAAAGTTGCTATTTTGGGAAAGTTTTCAATCATTTTCAAAGCCACTTTCAGCATGATCAAGACTTCATTTGCAAATTTGTTCCACATGAAAGTTGTAGTTTGAAACATTTCCTTCAAAATGGACACAAGAACCATATCATTTGGTTCATTTTTGAGAGAGTTGTGATGTCCTAAAGATGGAGGTTTTCAAGTTGTGAAATTCAAAAACTTAGATTTTTTCCAAGTTATGTTTGGACAGTTCTATGCATCTATGTTCATGGCTATTTTCTTAATTGATTTAAGTTTCCTTTCAATACCTTCCCAACATGTTTTTTATTCTATGATCTCCCTAGTTTGATTTGAGCTCAAGATTTCATGAATTGATGTAGAATTCATCAAGTTACGATTCTTTGAATTTGCTTCCATGATGGTTGTAATAACTTTGCATGCCATGACCAAAAGTGTGCCAAATTTTGTGTTGTTCCTCACCAATCGTACAGGCCATCATTCCTTGATTCCAAATTCCAAAAACTTTGCCAATAAGGACTAAACATGCAGCCTGCTACAAGAGAGAGGTACCCTACCAAAAGAGTGCAAAATTAGAAAATTGGAAAAGTGGATCAAAAAGGATTGCACAATATCAGCCCATTATCACACAAATACATGCCTCATTCCACTTTATAAACTCACACAAAAAAGCCACTACTACATTGCCATAACCGTGCACATGCTTTCATTGGCATTTTTCAAATTTTCAAACCAAAATCGTGTAACAAACTTTCAGCTGATTTTCATTCTCCCTCTCACGTGCCAAGTTATTATATAAGCATCCAAAAACCCTAGAAACCATTGGTAACACTCTCATTTGGCTGAAGATCAGATCTGAGCAAGCTCTCTCCCTCAAAACTTTCATCTCTTCGAAGTTCTTCATTCTCTCATTTCCTCTGAAGCTTGTGGACAGATCCTTCATCCTTGAAGCTTAAGGAAGAATTCTGGGCTTTTTACTCTTTATTTACACGTCAAAATAAGGGCCCGCGGAGCTACTCCGTTAGGTAATTTTCTCCATCTTAAATCTCTCATGATAGACGTGTTTTGAGCTTGTTGCTGGTGATTCAGAAGTCCTCTCATGGTAGAGGCATTGTGTGCATGCTTGTTGTTTTGTTTTAATGGAGTTTCAGTTTATGACATAAATTTCCATGACTGTTTTTAACTATGTCAGAGATACTTTCTTGAGAAACCAAGTGTATATTTATGATCCTTATGAAAAATCGTTTGAAATGATGTCTCGTTTGGCCATTTCCATTGATGTTTTGTGTGGAACTCCGACGAGCCTCCCGGAGAAGATGATCGGAGCTAGGGCTCTGGCATCTGATGTGTACACGTTTGACCAGCGTTGAATGTGCCTGCGTGTTACTCATGTGGTGTCCCAGTTAGATCCAAGCCATCCATTATTTTTTAATTGGCATTATATCCAGATCCAAGGGTGGAGCGAGTCCATGATCATGTGGTCTGGGGTACGTCTGATCTTGATCAGATGGTTGTGATGCGCTAAGGGTATCACATGGGTACCAGATCTGAGATTGGAAATATTGGGTGGGTCTGGCATGCTTTTTCTTTTCACACCACCCTTATTTTGGGCCCATACGCGCATGAATTGAATCCTGTTGTATGGAGATTGCTTGTTGCACCCCCTTGGCTTATCTCTTGTTCTCCATTTTCTTTTTTATTCATTTTCAATTTTATTTTATTTTTAATTGATAAAACCATTCTAAAAATTAACAAAAATATGTTTCTGATTATTCAATGTGTTGAGATATTTTCCATAATTTTTATTTTATTTTTAATTTCCTTTTCCTATTTTATTTTGATTTAATTTGAAAGTGTATTTCCAATAATGCCATTCATCTAGGGTTAGGAAGTTTGTTGATCATTGCTCATCTTTAGAGGCTAATTTTTTAGCCAAATTTAGACCTTGATATAGGGTTGATTTGATGCTGGTTAGGGCTTGGTTTGAGTTACTTTTAGTGACTTTCCATTCAAGTTTTGTTGGCCCTCGATTCATGCTCGATTTCTGGCATACCTTGCCTTGTGGATCACTTTTGGACATGTTCTTGAACTTGTTTTGATCCAATATTTTTGTACATGTTTAATTGGATGTTTAAACTTGTCTTTGGATATTTTTTGGGTTTTTATTGGATCACTTTACTATTTTTTGGTTGATGCTTTCATTTGATGGTGTTTTGAGCATGTTAATGCACACTTCTTGACCTTATTTTGTGCCTTTGAATGATACAAACCTCTTTGATGCTTGGTGATCTTTCTTGGATTGATAAGACATGTTTAAGGTTCTGATTTGCCTTGGAACTTGGTGCATTGATCATCTTTTGTATTGTCTTACTTGTATGGAAACATGTGAACCATTTTGGACTTAATCTTGTTGCATACATGCCTAGTTTTGACATGTGCTTTGAGTATGATACTTGATGATTCTTCTTGATTGGTTTGAGTTTGATTATGGTTCATGGATTATGCTCTTGATACTGCCCACTTGGGTTCACATCATGTCTTCACTTCACTTGGTCATTATTGATTGATTTCCATGATGCATTTCATTAACATTTGATTGTTGCTACTTTGGTTCATGATGCATGTTAATGTGAAGCTTTCTTACATGTTTGAATTGGGTGATCATGATGTGACTTAAGTTCTGACTTTGTTTCATTCTCACCTTACTTTGTTCACATTATCTTAGTGTGATGATTAATGATGTTCAATGGTGATCCTAATGCAAGTTGTTTGCACCCTTTCTTGTTTGCTTCTATTTTCTTGTGTGAACTTCAAAGTGTGATCTTTTGAAGCATGTTTGATGGTATGAATTGGGTACACATGATGTGCTTACTGCCCTACCTTGTTTCTTATCCCATGTTTCATCTTTCTTCTTCATCTCTTACTTCTTCCCCCCCCCCCCCTGAATCTCAAGACTTGTTTAAGTCTTGGATTTATTTTTGCATGCTCCCTTAAGGTAGCCTAGTCCAACTTAATCTTTGATTAAACTTGGAGTAGGGTAGACATTAGGATCAAACCATGTATGCTAACATTAGGTAGAATTTTCCCTTCTTACCTCAACCTTAGGGCCATTTTGCATGATAACATTAGGATAGAATTCCCTTAGTGTTTTCTTTTCATCTTTGAGTCTTCTCTTCTCCTCTCATAACAAGTTTAAGACACTTAATAAAGGCAACGAGCATTGTACGCCGTGAGCCTTAAGTACATGGGAAATGAGGAATGGGGTTTTTCCCTTCATTTTTCTAGAGTGTTTAGCGGACGTCACGTCTTGGGACGATTTGCGACGCATTCGTTCATATGTCATAGACTTTAGTGCAATGTGAGTTTCAAACTAACTTTAATTCACTTCTGTCTAAAAAACACAAAAACAAATTCAAATCTTTTTCATCCTTCGCGATTGTTGGGTTTTAAATCATTTTCAGAAAAGAGCACGTCACTCGCATAAAAAACATAATGACCCATTGGTCGAACTACGACTGCTCTAACTTCCTCTCTCTCGTCCGATTGAGGATACGTAGGCACAAGACGGCGATGTCTTGGCGAGTAACCTTCCCCCCATTCACTCGTAGTCCTCCAAACTACGTTGACTCTGACTTTCCCATTGCACGAGGGAATACGTAGGCATAGGGCGGCGATGTCCTATCGAGTCTCTTTTTCCTTTTTTGTTTTCAGTTTCCGTTTAACAGTAGGCTTTAGATAACTCACCCTTTGATTATACAACAAGCGTGGATCCCTTCGAGTATGATGGACGCGAGGGGGTGCTAATACCTTCCCCTCGCGTAACCGACTCCCGAACCCAGACTATGGTTGCGATGACCATGTCTTCTCCCTTTTCAGGTTTTCTTTGACCGTTTCCTTTCCCTGCGCCAGGATAAATAACGTTCGGTGGCGACTCTTCTGTTCTTGTTTCCGTCGGTTGTGTTTTCGCAGTTGCGACAGCTGGCGACTCTGCTGAGGAATCTGGTTCCCTATGCGAGTCAATCCTAGCGCTTGTCTATTTTATTTCATTGGGTGTTTACTGTTGTGCATTATTTGTTGTATATTATTGTATTTTACTGCATTTATCGTATTTGATTATTATTATCATATTGCTCTGCTGCTGTTGTGTTGTTGGGTGGGTTGGATTCATGAGAGATAAGCCAAATACTCAGGCTTGAGTATACACCTAGGACTAGAGTGGAAATTAGTGTGGCCTACTGTTGGTTGCGGAATAGGGCAAGCAAGCAAAAGATTTGGAAGTATTTTTCTGGGAATTTATCGTGTCCACAGAGATCGGTGCTACTGAACTGCCGTTCGACAATATCAATGTTAATGAGTTTGGTTTTAAAATGGTTTAAAGCGTAAAAACAGAAAAGTAAATAAAAACATAAAAACATAAAAACAATTCATTCTTCAATAAGACGAACTTATCAAGCATACATATAATCCACTCGTCACAAACATAAATTTACCGACCAATTACACTCCACCTGCAATACTCGTCAAAATCATCCAGCATCACTCACAACAGTGTCCATCTCTGGCACACTGAGCTGAGAGACAACCGTATTACTCTCTTCGTCACTCTCGCGCACGAAGCCTCGAAACACGGAAGGCATTAAGTTCCGACACCAAAAAGATTATCATCTGCATCTATATCTAGCATCTAGATAATATATATCCATCCCTAATCAAGATTCGTGATGTTTATCTCTAACACAACACAAATCTAAACATAAATGCAAAAAGATCAAAGAAGACATCGATAATGATTTGTAAAGCAAATTTCATATAATATTATGATCAACAAAGATACATATGTTCAAAGTAACTATACAAACACCCAACAAAGAAATTACAAAGAGAAGAGAGAAGAGGAACCAAACATTTCTTGGTTTGTCAACACCAATCGACGAGAGATTCGACTCTGGATCATCCAAATGCAAGCTACAATGATGTTTTCTAAGCTAATCTACAAGAAAAATGAAGTTTGATGGAGTTGAGAGCAAAAAAAACCCCAAAACCATCCCTAAAAATGTGTTTTTACCCATATTTATTGTTGTCATCATCGCAGACCACGCTGAGCACGTTTTTGGGCGCTAAGCGCGCGTTAAACCGCCTTAAGAGCCCGCTCAGCGCGCTCGGGCGCGCTCAGCGCGCAACCAGCTGACTTGAAAAAATGTTTCAGCCATAACTTAAGAACCGTAACTCTGTTTTTTGCCCGGTTCGAAGCGTTGCAAAGCTTATTCAATTTCCTATCTAAAAATGCATAAATATCAACCAAATTGGTGATTTATATTATCCTCATTTTGAGCATTATTCGTTGATGAGTTGCTCAAAATCGTGCGTTTGAAGTCGTGTCTTCGACACTTTATTGCTCATGCTCCAAATACACCTCAATACCTACAAAATGAGTAGAAAACTGTCAAACGGTACACAAATACACTAAAACTTGATTATACACTAAATATACACATTTACATACAAAGTGGGGTTTATTCGAACGATATTTAACAAAAAGTATAGATAAGTGCAACAAAACTTATATACAAAAATAGGTACATTTTGCACTTATCACCTACGTAGCGTCTTGGTACGTTTGGTTTATATGAAATCCACATCCAGACGAGGTTTTCTTGGGAGATATTCTGATTTGTGCATCTTGTGCATTTCAGGGTGTTAACCTTGAAAGTTGTCGACTCTGGCGACCATTCCCCGAGGAATCAGTTGAGGCACTCCTCCCAAGAGGTAGTAATGGCATACCAGAAATTGCAAACCCATTATGCTTCTTGATCCGAGGACTTGAAGCTGGGAACTTACTATAGGGTAGCCTCCTCGATTGATGATGATGCCAAACCAGAAATGGTGACCGTATCATCATTTCTCGACCTGAGAGCCCGTGAAGCTAAGGATCCTCGGTTTTTCTAGAACCTAAATGTGAGAGGGGCTCGGTGTTTACAGGTTTGCAGGTAACCGTAACCTTCAACCTACCTGGTTTTCTGGTTTTCTAGTCAGTGTGTACTTATCAACCTAGTTTTTCTTGATTATCTTGGTGATCCGATATTCTGGTATTTTGGGTTTCTAGATTTCTAGTCCCTGTTCAATTGACAACACATCAGATGTTCAGAGCAATTTGATACCTTGATCCCATGTATGCATCTGCATCATCATTTTGCATTTTGACATACATGTTCTCGTATTTCCAAGGATCTTAACTTTGAGACTAGCTGTTGAGCATTTCCATCTATTTCTTGTGGTTCGTCTGTGAAAAACTTGAATTAAAGCATAATGATTCCTTGGAAATATTCGAACATGACATTTTTGCATTGCATTTCCATACTCATATGCATAATAGGTGCTCAGGAGCGGATTTCTCATTCTGACTTGGTATTATCTTCAGAATTGCCGACTTGATCTGTAACCACAACTCAACCTGTGATAATCAGAGGATAGCCATGGAACAACTTAGTGCAGAAGTGAGTGAAATGAAGATTCAGATGAGACAGTTCAGGGAGGATATGCAGGCCATGTCCCAAGGTCAGAAACTGCTAAGAGGGGAGGTCGACCAGATGAAGACTCAGATGGGCCTTATCATGGAAATCTTGAATACAGTGTTAAAGAAGGAAAACAATTATGTGTTCACTTCCGCAACAGAAGTCATTAACCATCCCATCTCTTTGGGGACTTCTCTAGATCATGGGTTGCCTCGTGAATCCCCTCCACAATCTGAAGTTTCAGAGCTTTCCCATCAGCAATCAATTCCTGCTCCCCAAGAGGATCTTAGGCCGGAGAGACCTAAGAAGAAGTTTGGTCCCCTTCCAATGTCGTATGGGCAACTGCTTCCTTATCTGCTCGAGCTCAAACTAGTCGAGCTTGTCACTTTAGGACCACCTCCAACCAGGTTTCCTTTGAGCTTCAATATCAATGCCAGGTGTGATTTCCACTCTGGTGCACCTGGTCACAATGTTGAAAATTATACAAGGTTCAAGTATAAGGTCCAAGAGCTCATTGATTCAGGGGCAATCAAGTTTACGTCAGTCAGCACTGGTAAACAAGGTGATTTTACTCCAATTGTTGCAAAGGAAGTGAAGACTCCTTCCTTTTCCGTAGGATCCACCTCACGTCATGGATCTCTTCCACAGCCTTATGCTTTAGAAGCTCTGCGTTAGTAACCCTTGTTCGTGCCTCATCCGAATATGGAAAGGAAGGTACAGGGGTAGATTGGGCGCCCGAATCAGCATCGGCAGCGGAACTATCAACAACAGGGGAAACTCAGACCAAGAAGGCCCAAGAGGATATTTGATCCTATTCCTATTCCTTATAGTCAGTTGTTTGCTCGCCTGCTCAAAAGCTCTCTGATTCAGCTGAGGAACACCACGCCAGTGTCGTACCCTATTCCTTCGGACTATGACATGAATGCTAGGTGCGAGTTCCACTCAAGAATGTTTGGGCATACAATTGATAACTGTAACGCGTTCAAACACCAGGTGCAAGATTTGATGGACTCAAAGGTCATCACCCCAGATGGTACCCCCATGGGCTGAAACTTCCTTGTCAGAGTAAGCACCAGATCGCAAGTGCATCATCAGAAGCAATAAGTCCAGACAGAGTTAAGCCTCCTCAACAATGGCAATCTCCGGCTTCGTTACTACATTTTCATGTGTAATTTTTCATTGTTTGTTAGTACAGTGTTTGCATGAAAAAACTTGTTTGTGTTTTGAATGATGATTTTAATGAAATGAATATATTGTTCTTGAAGTACTTTACTTTTATTAACTCATATCATGTTTATATGCACTGCAATACCAACTTTCTTGCCTTAAACTCTTGAGAGAGGAAGATGAAGTGAAAAACATAAAATCTTTGCTTGTGTACTTTTGGATAAAACCTTATTGATGATGTACAGGCATTGCTTCAAATCCCCAAACACCGGAGATATAAGGGACGTAGACCTTTTTTAACCCTGTTGAGCCTTGAAGTAGGAGTTTCTTTTTATTTCGAAAAAACCCTCACATCTAACCCAGGGGCAGGGTAGTTGTCAGTTGATTTGACCGAGCTTTCAAAAGGAGTACGCGTCTAAAGGTTCATTACCCTTTATTATTCACATATCAGGAGGTCAAGGGGCGTGAGACCACAATGGTTATCCCTCGCCGCAAGGAGTGAAGCAGTCACAATCTTTTCAAAGAAGTCAAGACAGCCAATGTCACACGATCTGTTCAAGAAAAAAAAGAGAAGAAGAAAATAGAAAAAAAAAAGCTCGCTAGGTCGAAAACTTGAAAATGAATGACTTAGGCAAAAGTTAGAGCATCCCGCTGGACTTCAAAATCGAAAAAAAAGGAGAATTCAAAAGAATCAGTCTAGGCAAAATCAGGGAAATAAAAGAAGAAAGAGCAAATAGAAAAAGTGAAAAGGCTTACAAAAGGGAAAACCCTCGAGCAAAAGCAAGTCGTGTGACCACGGGCACTCAAAGACGAAAGGAGCGACTACCACTCCGAAACCCTTGCAGACTCCTTAATTGTCACCAATGACATGTCATAACCTCTTGGTAGGAAAAGCGCTCATGCCGGATTAACTGAACGTAGGACCGAAGGACATCATGGAGAATAGGTGGGTACAGACAAATTTTGAGCCATAAATCCTTTGTTCTCAAACCGCGAACCAGGCCACGTTACAACCCTTAAAAGTCCTAATTGAAGCAGGGTTTATTCCGAAAGCGTACTTCTGCGAGATAGTATTCCTGACTCCTATGAGTTATGCTAAAAATATTTTTGTTGGTATTGCATGTACGTATTGTTTTCCATTCAAAAATCAATGTCGCAGCCCAGCTAGTGATTCGTTCACAAGGCTTGGCGACACATTTTCAATAAAACTTCAAGGTTAACATGTGTGTTACATTAGAATTTTCATTCTCATAATAAACATTTTCTGCTTGCATGTGCTTAAGCATCGGGGGAGCTTACACAATGAACGTCAGTCGAGAAGCTTGATCACACCGAGTTGAGATGCTTGAAAATTCTGAAGGACAGTCATGTCAAGGGGCATATGGCCAAGAGATTGTGCGCAACCTGGGGGTTCCCGATGAGTGGTGATAAGATGTAGCCAATCCGAAGCAGTCACATTGAAAACTCTCCCTAAAGCAGCCAAACAGGAACAATCAGGTCGAGATTCGGAAGATCTCTCGAAGATCAATCAGTCAGGGACAAATTCACTTCAAGGCTCGTATTGGGGCAGGCCACCTCAAGAGCACGAGAAGTTATCCACTCCTGAAGACAGTTAATTGAAAGCACCTCTTCAAGGTTCAGAATACTGGGGCAGAGTATTTCAGGTTATTGCGAATCCTTTCGAGGCAAATTACTTTATAAATTATGCAGTATGGGGCAATTATGTCGAGATCTGATAAATCTCTAAGAGTTTGAAGACCCGGGGCATGTTGAAAGCCAGGTCTTCTATAAAATCCTCTTGAGACGATTTCTTTCGTTAGACCCTATAGTTCGGGGCAAGTGGAGATCAAAAAGCTATTGGTCACGTGTGAGAATCAGCATACAGTCGATCAACAGAAGCATGAAGCGCCAAAGTAGTTCCCTCACATGGAATTTCTCTTCCTCAGCAAGGCGCCAAAATGCATCTTTTCCCAGTGAGGGAGGCGTTTGAATCGCCATTCGTCCTCAGCAAAGATAGGTGAAGTTCTATCATCCATGGCAGAGCATTATGAAAGTTCTGACTATCCTCCCCAACAAGAGTTCAGAAGTTTGCTCTCCCCCAGCCAGGTTGGTGAAGTTTATTTCTTTCAGCACAAATCTATAGTGTTGGGTCATTGTTTCTCAAGTTTGTGGTAAGGTGGTTTTTGTCTCCCCAACGGAGTAATGGTAGAATTTCGTCCCCTAGCGGAGCAGATATCGCCAATGGTCGTTCCCCAAGCAGATTTGTGGGTGGTGGTTAGCCTTCCTCAGCAGGTCAGAGGCCAATTGCCATTGGTACTTATCTTCAGCAGAGCCCTGAGGCATTTTCAGCAAATGTTTATTACAGAGCGGAAGTTTTGGTTGGATTCTCGAGCAAAGTCTATGAACATAGAAACGGTTCAGTTTACTGAATGGTTGCAGGGTAGCAAGATTGTTCTCCCCAGTAGAGTTTCTCTCCCCAGCATTGAAATTTCATCATCCTCAGTAGAGCATACTCTCTCCAGCAAAGGCGCAGAGGATTGTTTCCCCTAAATCAGAGTCGTGGTCGGTTTATTATTCCCTAGCAAGCATTCAGAAGTTGATTGCTCCAAGGTGGATGTTGTTATATCTCCAGCAGAAGACTTGTTGGATATCTTCCCCGGACAAAGATGTTATCTTCCCCACAGAGTTTAGATGCTACTGTCCTCTTCAGATCAGGAAGTGTAGTCTCGTCGACGACAGTATGTTTTATCCCCAGTAAGGTAAAGTCATTTCTCCAACAGCAGGTTAAGTTCAATGAGACCCCCAACAGGTTCGGTATTATTGACTTCTCTCCCCAAGCAGAGTTTGGTGTTAGTCCTCGCATTGGTTTGTTCAACGGTGGTTGACATCCCCAGCAGGTTTTAAGTCCAATTGTTATTGGCATTCTTCCGTATCAAGATCTTTGGGTTCCATCTTCAGCAGTTGTCATTCTTAACTCCCCTAGCAGAGAAGAAGTATCAGGTTTTGGGTTTCATCTTCAGCAGAGTTTCTGATCAGGAAGGTCGTTCAGTGTGACTTCCTTAGCAGGGTCTTTGATTCAGAGGACAATTTAGTTTGTCATCCCTGGTGGAGTTGCCTTCGTCTTCAGCATTTATTTTGCTGGAGTACTTCTTTTGCATTGCATAAGCATCATTTGCATGGCATCCTCCCAAAAGTGTAGCATTTCCATTTCGTATGGAGCATGATGCCATATAAATTCAAACATATGCATTCGAAGTATAAGCCAGGTTTGAGTTCCCGTTTGCCAGGTTCCCCGACAGGAAGAACAATAATTCAGGAGATATCATTCAACTTTATTCCCCAAGCGATGGATTTGGTCATCCAGAGAGATTATCTGGTACCCCCCTGTAGAGTTGTTTGTCAGGATCGTTAGTCTATGGTTTCTCTCCTTTTCACCCCTTCGTCCAGGTGGTCTATTGAATTATCCCCTTAGAGTTGTTAGTGTTAGTTAGACACCCGTCCGTGTTCTTTCGACACCCGTCCGTGTTTGCAGTTGTTTCTTCAATACTTCGTCCGTATTGATTTTAGACACCCGTCCGTGTTCTTTCGACACCCGTCCTGCTCGAAGGGCTTTTCGGGCGAGGGATCTCCCTCGAGATGTTGGCCGTTGATTCCTTCATGGATCTCACGTAGAACGTGGGCGACCATCTCCTCCCCGACACATTTGAGTAATGGGATGGAGAACCCTCACCTGTAGAGTTTGTCTTCGACCAGGACGTAGGAGCAGGCCCTGCGCCTGACTGTGCTGGCCTCTTTGAGGTCGGACGAAAGTTCGTCCCTAGCGAGGTAGCTATAAACGGGGGTCATCCAGCAGTTGTTGTCGCTGATTACCTGTACGTCGAGGGCTGGGGATGTCTTCTCGATAATGGGTCGAGAAAGTACCTCCTGGATGACGGACTTGTTTCCGCCCTTTTTCTTCGTGCTTGCTAGTTTAGATAATATGTCTGCTCTGACGTTATGTTCGCGGGGAACATGTTTCACCTCTACTGCAGCGAACTTCGTCATCTTTTCTTTGACCAAGGCTAACTATTTGGACAAGCTGTCGTTTTTGGCCTGGTATTCTCCTCGAACCTGGAGGGCCACGAGTTGTGAATTCCTGCAGATGACGACCTCTTCTGCCCCCAGATCTTTGGCTAGGCGCAAGCCGACGAGGAAGGCTTCGTACTCAGCTTGGTTGTTAGACGTGGGGAAGGATAAGGTGAGCGATACCTCTACGGTGATTCCCTCGGCGTTCTCCAATATGATGCCTGCCCCCTTCCTGCCGAGCTGGATGCCCCGTCTACGAAAATGGTCCACTTGCGCGCCCCGTAGGTAGGGGAATCTGCGAAAGTCATCTCTGCGACGAAGTTAGCCAAAGCCTGGGATTTGAGGGGTTTTCTGCTTTTGTACCGAATTTCAAATTTGGACAGCTCTAGCGACAATTTGAGCATTCTACCGGCCATGTCTGGTCGTCCCAGCAGCTGCTTTACAGGTTAATCTGTCCGGACCACGATCGTGTGGGCCAGAAAGTAGTGTCTCAGTCTTCTGGCGGCGTTGATGAGGGCCAGCGCTACCTTCTCTATCTGTTGCTATCTCAGCTCTGGTCCCTGCAATGCTTTGCTGGTGAAATATACGGGCTTTTGTCCGTCAGGTGTTTCGCGGATAAGAGCGGCGCTCACGACCTCAGTTGTTACGGCGAGGTATAGATACAGCGCTTCGCCGTTGTTCGATCGAGAGAGGACTGGTGGCTCTGACAGTGTTTGTTTTAGGTGGAGGAGAGTCTGGTCGCATTCCTCCGTCCATTCAAACACTACTTCCTTGCGGAGGAGTTTGAAGAAGGGCAGAGCGTGCTGGGCAGACTTGGCCACGAAACGAGACAAAGACGCGAGCATCCCGTTGAGGGACTGGATGGATTTCTTCGAATTGGGCGTTGGAAATTTGGAGGGTGCCCGGAACTTGTCGGGGTTGGCCTCGATTCCTCGTGCTGTCAGGTAGAAGCCGAGGAACTTACCTGCCCGGACTCCGAACATGCACTTCTCTGGGTTGAAACGCATCCGGTATTTCCTGGCCTGTTCGAAGACCTTTCTTAAATGGGCCATGTGATCGATCTCCTCGTGGGATTTCATGATTATATCGTCCATATAGACTTCGAGCGTGTCGCCTATCTCTCCCCAGAAGACCTTATTCATCATCCTCTGGTAGGTCGCGTCGGCGTTCTTCAGGCCAAAAGGCATTACGTTGTAGTAATAGTTGCCCATTTCGGTCATGAAGGTCGTGTATTTTTTATCGCTCATTGCCATTGGTATTTGATTATAGCCCAAATAGGCATCCATGAATGATAATAGTTTAAAACCGGCAGAGTTATCAACAAGTTTATCAATATTGGGGAGGGGGTAGGCATCTTTTGGGCATGCCTTATTAAGATCGGTATAATCAACACACATTCGCCATTTGCCATTAGATTTTTTCATGTGTACAACGTTGGACAGCCAAGTGGTGTACTTGGCCTCCGAGATAAATTTTGCCTCGAGAAGGTCTTTTACAGCTTGTTCTGCAGCCTCCGTTTTCTCCGGAGACTGCTTCCTCCTACGTTATGCTACTACTTTGACGGCTGGGTCGATCGTGAGTTGATGGAAAGCGACGGAGAGGTCTAATCCGGGCATCTCTGCGGCGCTCCAGGTGAACAAATCTGCGTTCTCTCGAAGGCAGGCTTTGAGTTGCTTTTGTACGATGTTGGGGAGACCGGTCCCTATCTTTACACCCTGTCGAGGATCATTGCCGAGCAGGACGAGCTCGAAGTCACCATCCGAGATAGGGCGCATCGGATGAGAGTTATTGTTGGTCGAGGCGGATGGCCTGGTCCTCTTTCTGGTCGTCTTCGGCGAAACGGCTGTCGAGGTTGACGGAGTTGACGCGAGGCAGTGGTTTGGCTTCCTCCGAGCTGCTGGGCAAGGCTGGCTTGTTGAGGGTCTTCGGCTTGGAAGCGATGGTGCTGAGTCCCTTGGTGGCCGCTTCGAAGCACCGTCGTGCAACTTCGATGTCCCCGTGCAATGTGGCGACCATACCTTTCGAAGTGTAGTACTTCATTTTGAGGTGGACGGTGGATGGCACAGCTACCAGCTCGGCTAGTGTTGGTCGCCCGAATATACACTGATAGAGAGACGGGCAATCGATCACCAGGAACTGCACTTTAACGGATCTGGCTGTCTCCGCAGATCCAAAGGTCACGATCAGCTCTATGTACCCCCAGGGTTTCGTGACCGACCCATTGAAACCTTGGAGGTCGGAACCCACATAAGGGGTGACATGCGATTCATCCAGTTGGAGGGTCGAGAAGAGCTGTGAGTACATAATATCGACTGAGCTGCCTTGGTCGACAAGAATCCTGCGAACATCAAAATTGGCCATCTGGGCTTGGACGAGCAGTGGGATACTTGAGTTCGGGGACCCTCCGAGGAGTTCTTCCCTATAGAAGGAGATGGGAACTGATCCCTTCCGGGCCTTGTCGAGGTTGTCAGCCTGCTGGAGCTCGTGTTGATCAGGTGCTCGAACTTTATCTTTACGGAGCCCACAGTGACTTTGTTGAAGCCCTCTTCGGAGATGACCATCGCGGAGGGAAAAGTCTCCCACGGGCTATTGGCCGCGAAGTATGCGGGAGCGCTGAGCTCGTCTGGAGTGGAAATCCTCCGGTCGTGATATAGACATGGCGACCTGGAGGTTGGTTTCTTATGAGGAAGGCACATGTTCCTCTACTTTCTTTGACTCCTGGGCGTCTTGCCGGAGAGCCTCTTTCTTTTTTGTAAACTACTTCAGGTGGCCATCCCTGATCATTATTTCTATGGCATCCTTCAAGTGGATGCAGTCTTCAGTGGTGTGGCCGTGACTCTTATGGAAACGACAGTACTTTGATTTGTCGGCGTTGGGCTTGGCCGATATCTGTTTGGGGAATCGGACTCCCGCCTGCTTAAACTCTGAGTTGGCACACTCGGAGAGAATCTTTTCCCTGGAGACGTCAGGGGAGTGTAGTCGTGGAACCGGCCGGATGGTCCCTTGTTGTCCCTGGATTCCCGGGGACGATCTTCGTGCCTTCTTTCCCCCTGGCGAGATGTCGAGGGCTCGTCTCCCTTAAAGCCCCGGGCATTCTCCTGATGGCGGGAGGCTCGGGCGGAGCTGGCCGCTTCCTTTTCCTCGTACTGAATGTATGACTGCGCCTTGAGGAGGAAGGCGTCCAGGCTTCTTGGAGGTGCGAGTCCGACGGTTTTAGAAAACTCTGAGTGTGGGCAGAGTCCCCTTTCGAGCAGAAATTTTTTCATGTCGTCGGTAGTGGGGACTTGCACAACTTCTTTGTTAAACCTCTCAATATATGCTCGGAGAGGTTCATCCTTCCCTTGAATTATGGCTTCAAGGGAGGCTTCAGTCTTGGGATGGCGGCGTGATGCCGTAAAGTGCCTGGAAAACATCCTGCCCAGCTGCTTCCACGAGGTGATGGACTCCTCGGGCAGTTGTTTGTACCAAGTCATTACCCATTTCCGGAGCGTGGCCGGGAACAGGCGGCACTTGATGGCGCCTCGGACGCCGCAGTAATCTAACAATGCATTGATGTTTTCGATGTGCTCATCGGGATGCGTGTAGCCAATATCTCTTGGGACAATGGGCCGTGGGACTCATCGTCGCTGCTGGAACTGATCCGGGAAGGGGAGCGGACGACTTGCTCGTGACGGCGACTTCTTCGGGGTGAAGGTGTACGGGCCCGGCCCTTTGATCTGACCGGGGGTGAACGTTGATCTCTCCGGGTTCTTTTGTGGCCCGGGGAAGATTGGTTTCGCAGGGAAACATGATCGCGCTTCCAAACAACATGGGACTCTGGTTCTTGGCGCCCCCGATGGTCGATTTCCCGTCGGGGTCGTAGACTCTTGGATCGTCGTTGATTCTTCCTCGGCGGGGAGGATCTCGGACGGGCTGATTCTTCCAACGCCCCGATCCTCTCGTTTTGTTGGAGGATCAAGAGGATGGTTTTGTTGATTGCTTCGAGGAGAGCCACCATGGCCGGGTCGGCGTTGGGTGGAGCTGGAATGGGCTAGATGGCCAGCGAGGGGTGGTCGTTGTTACGATCAGCAGGAGTAGGGGAAGGAGACGCGGTAGCCCCATCTCTCAGGTGGCGGGCGTCTCCTCCGAGGAAGGATGAAGAACCGTCAGCATCGGTTTTGTTGACGGGGCGGACAAAAAGATGGTGAGCATCTTTGACGTGGTCTTGAGAGGCCATGATTGTAATCTTGGACGAAGAATGTGTTTTGGTCTTAGAATCTAAGGTTGATGTTAAGACGGGGAAAACAAGATTCCCCACAGTCGGCGCCACTGATCGTGAAGGCTGATTAGATCCTGTGATGGGCCAAGAAGGATGTCTGTGATGCTGGGTGCGAGATGAGGAGGAGGGGTGTACCTGCAAGGCACTCCGACGCTCAAGTAAGAAAGGGTCAGAGAAAATGGGCAAGTACAAAGTATGAGTTCTTAGGATGATTATTTTATACCTGACCCTCTCAAGTGAGAGGGTTTATATAATGCCCCCAGCGCGTGGCCAACGGTCCCTATTTTCGGGACGTAATAACCGTTTTCCAAAGAATAGGTAACTGCCAAAAACTAGCTGTTATGACAGGCAGGAGTGCCCGAAACTAGCCATTGCTACGGGCAAGAGCGTGGTTCCGGGCACAGGCGTTGTGGTTGTCCCTGGATGACTGAGTCGTGTGTAACGGACAGAGATGCCGGGGAGGAGCAAATGATCCAGAGATTCATCTGTCCATCTGGATGCCCGACGGAGGGGCAAAAAGGTGAATGCTGCCCTCCCTCAGTTGGACGTAGGCAATTGGGCCGTTCTAGGAGTAGTAATGGATTGGGCCATGCCTAGTCATCGGTCCAGTCCGGAACAATATATATAAGGTACTCATACCCACACTTTTACCCGCTTATTTTAGTAGGTAATTGTTTGTGTACATATCCGTATCCATTTTTGCGAGTCTTTACCATACCAATTATGAGTAAATTTTGTGGGAGGCCATTGGGATGCATCCAATTACCATCTCTACTCCCTTTAATTACGAGGAAGAAGAACATAAAAGGTGGTGTTTTATTCAATTTCCCGCTTAACATTTTCAAATATACATATTCAAAAACATCATTAAGTTATAAAATAAACCAATTAAAACCCCATAAATAAGTACATGGGAGATTTACAGAGATACATATACACCTCAAATAAAATACGATGACACATCTTCAAATTAAATTTTGACAAAAATAGGATGTGTAATTTAATTACAAGGGCTTGTATAATTTTAGATGCCTGAAAATGCATCTCCCAAAACAATAATGACATTTTCAAATGGGTTAATACCCCTTTTGCCCCCTGCCATATGGGTGAAATCCCAAAAACAACCCTGTAAAAAAAACACAGATTCCCCCCTTGTCATTTGAAGATTCTACTGTTTTGACCCCTCTTGAAATCCAGTCAACAATTTCTATGACGTGGCAATGTTTTTTAATTTTTTATTATTATTTTTAATTACGTGGACGAATTATGTGGCATTTTTTATTTTTTAAATTTCATGTGCCATTTTTTTCGTATTATTTTTTATTTTTAATTTAATTCTATTTTTTTCAAATTAATAATTTAAAAATTATTTTATCTGGGCCAAGTACATATTCCAAATTTATTAGCCCAAGTATTTTCTAATTTAATATACATTACACAAGTTTGTTATATAAAACATATATTTTTTCCTACATCAAACAATGTGGGACAACACCATCACCTGTGCCTTCCTCCCAAATGAAAACATCCCCTCCTAAACTCCCAAACGATGTGAGAAATTTTTTAAAAGAAAAGTGACTTCTTCTTGTTGGAGTTTCCAGAAACAAGAAACAGAGAAATAATTTTTTTCTTCAACATTTTTTTTGTATCTTTCTCATCTCATTCTCCTCTTCCTTTTCTACGAACACAATAAACAAAACAAACTCATACACAGATCAAATCATATATGCATTTTTTTCAGATCTGAAATCCAATGGAAAGAAATAACACATCATAAAGTAGAATGAAGAAAATACCAGTCGGAGCAAACAAAACCGCGGCGGTGGGTGAAGGAAGCACGAGATGTCCAGACATGGTGGGAGGGCGGTGCTTCGGTTTGTTTGAAGGCGGTGGGGTCACGTTTTGGTGGTGGCGGGACGTGGTGCAGTTTGTGAGGGTGGTCCAGCGATAGCGGTTTTGTGAAAATATGACTGTTGGTGTTGTTCTGTAGAAAATGGAAAGTGGTGAAGATTATTAGTGGGACCCGTTCACCATGTGAAGGAGGGAGTATTTATGAAGAACCATGGAAACAAAAGTGGGTTGTTGTCATATTTGTTGAGGGTTTTATGGATGGATGAGTGTAATGTTTGGTTTTTAATAGTGATGAGGGAGATGTTTAAAAATTCATTTAACATCAATCAAGATTGATCTAATCCTGCATTCCACTCTGCAGCTGGAGCTAGCTTTCAAAAAGGAGTTTGGAAACACTTCAGGGAGCTCTCGTATGAACAACATACATTATGCAGGCCCATGTGAGGAAAATGCAGCAAAGCAAGAGTCCGAAAGGAGTTCAACAATTGAGGAAAATGCAGCAAGTGTGATGCAAATTGATGATGAAGAGAACTGTTGTCCCACATCGTTTGATGTAGGAAAAAATATAGGCTTTATATAACAAACTTGTGTAATGTATATTAAATTGGAAAATACTTGGGCTAATAAATTTGGAATATGTACTTGGCCCAAATAAAATAATTTTTAAATTATTAATTTGAAAAAAAATAGAATTAAATTAAAAATAAAAAATAATACGAAAAAAAATAAAAAATAAAAAAAAATAATATGAAAAAAAATGCCACATGAAATTTAAAAAATAAAAAATAATAAAAAATGCCACATAATTTGTCCACGTAATTAAAAATAATAATAAAAAATTAAAAAACATTGCCACGTCATAGAAATTGTTGACTGGATTTCAAGAGGGGTCAAAACAATAGAATCTTCAAATGACAAGGGGGGAATCTGTGTTTTTTTTACAGGGTTGTTTTTGGGATTTCGCCCATATGGCAGGGGGCAAAAGGGGTATTAACCCTTGTTCTGGACCGGGCAAGGCTACCTGCCCTTAAGGGCCAGGCCCAACCCATCATAACTGACGAACAGGCCCAATAGGCACAATATAGCCGTTGGGCACAATATGACCGTTGGGCACAATATGACCGTTGGGCGTGTGCCCTCACGCGCAGAATAGCTCACGCGACCAACTTCCTCTTCGGATGTTGCGGGGACAGTTAGAAAGACCACGCGCTTTGCACGCCATATTTCCATCAATAAATACCCCTCACTTGAGAGGGGCAGGTATCACAATTTACACACTAGACTTCTCTTACTTGCTTCCCCCTTTTCTTTTGACCAAATACTTACTTTGGCATCGGAGTACCTTGCAGGTACCTCCACCCCTTTTTCCTCTCCTACGAGCAGCTGCACCTGCCCTACACGAAGGCCGTGACGATCTCTTTCTGGTCATCTCCGATCAGTGGCGCCGTCTGTGGCAAATCAGCTCCCCCGTCTTTTCGAATCAAGATCCCTCATCTTTTCACCCAAAAGACCAAAGCTTTCATCTCTCCAAAATCCCAGATCATCATGGCTTTCGTTAAGAGTGACGTCCAAGAACCTCTGACCACCGCTGCCCGTACCGATGCTGTCGTCGGGAACATCCCATCCGAGAACGTCCAGCGCAACGGTGGACCGGCTTCCCCAAAGCCCGACGAACAAAGACCACGAGCGCAAGCCGTGGAACTTTCCTTCGAACCCATTCCGGTTCCTCAAGGCGCTGATCCGACCACCGCGGCGCTCATCGTCTCTTTGAACAATTCCAATCGTTTCATCATCCAGCAGGGAGAAAAGATCAGCGCCCTCGAGCACGCCCTTCAAGAGCACCACGCTTCGGAGACGCTGGACCTCTCCCCGCCTCCGCGAGATGACTCAAAGCGGCGACGTGATAGCCCCTTCCCGGTCAAGGAACGATCAAGATTAAGGAGTCCAACACCTGACCGTGCTCGCCGGCATCGTCGTTCTCCTAGGACAACTAGGCACTCCCCTGCTTCCAAAAGACATCGACGCTCGAACAAGCACGAGCGCGGGCATATCTGTGGACACTCTCCTCGCCGCAGCTAAAGCCGCGACCACAGTCTTTCTCCATCATTCTCTCACAGCTCTAGCAGCGACGACGAAGCTCAAGGCCCATTCACGAGGAACATCGTGGACACACGGATTCCCCGCGGGTTAGAGAAACCTCCCACACTGGCAACGTACGACGGCATGTCAGACCCTCACGAGCACCTGGAGAACATTGAGGCCATGCTCCAGTACCATGGTGTCTCGGGAGCCATCCGGTGCAAAATCTTTCCCATTACCCTGAGGAAAGGGGCGATGCCATGGTTCAAAAGACTCCCTCGAGGATCCATCTCGTCCTGGCGCGACCTCAAAGGCCAGTTCACCCGTCATTTCACAGCCTCCCGACGACATCCGAAGACGGAGGCCACATTAAAAGCCATCATACAAGGCCGGGAAGAACCTCTACGGGAGTACATCGAGAGATTCAATAAGGAGGCAGTGGAAGTCAGAACTTCCGACCGTATGAAGAAATACCTCCTCGAGAAAGGACTCCGACCGAAGAGCGACTTCCGCAAAGCTGTCGGGATCGAAGCTCCTCGAACGCTGACCGAGCTTCTCCACATGGCCAAAGATTACATCCGCTACAAGGAGAAAGAAGCCGCATATCATGCTCGGGATGCCAGAGATCGGGAGGCACCCCGAGCATCCAAAAAGGAGGAGTCAGAGCCATCCCGTAAAGGCAAGGAGAAACGACGGGAGGAGCGTCCCCAGGAAGGCAAAGGGCCAGCTGGCCGATTCAATGAATACACTGTGCTCACTACCTCACGCGAGCGTATTCTCTCCGACTGTATCAGCACCGAATTCAAGCAAGGAGGTGTCCGGTTCCCTAAACCGACCACGTCCAAAGGAAACATCGACAAAAGTAAGTACTGTCGTTTCCACCGTAGCCACGGGCACGTGACGGAAGATTGCGTGCACCTCAAAAGACGCCATAGAGATCCTCATCAAGGAGGGTCACCTGAAACAATACGTGAAAAAGGGAGAGTCGTCCCGGCGAGATACGTCTGATTCAAAGAAAGAAACAGAATCAACCCCCTCCAGTCCTCCCCCGCAGGTCGCAATGTCCATCAGCCGACCAGAGGACTTCCTCGTTCCTGACCACTTCGGCCCGACTTCCCAGGCAGCCCTACACAACACCTGGGAAGCCTTTCCTACGGCCATGGTTATCTCATGTGGGGGGTACCATGAGCTCACGATAGGATCCATCAAACAAAAGTTTGAACAGTTAATCGACAGCAGCCCCGACCAGTTATTCACGGTCGGCAAGGGTAAAGGGCGGTCACAGCCCATCACGTTCTATAGAGAAGAACTCCCCGGAGGATCGCCGAACTCCCACATTCCCCTGCTGGTCAGAGCCAAACTATCATCAACCGACGTGAGGAGAATCCTGGTCGACCAGGGCAGCTCCGTAGACATCATGTACTCCAGCCTGTTCCGCGCGCTGAAGCTGAACAAATCTAATCTCTCCCCGTACGTAGGATCTGATCTCCAAGGATTCAACGGAGCAACTGCCCGACCTTGGGGTTATGTGGAAATTCCGGTCACGTTCGGCGAAGAAGAGGCATCACGGACAATCAAAATGCAATTCCTGGTCATTGATTGCCCGTTGCTCTATCAGTGCATCCTCGGCAGACCAGCCCTTGCCGAACTCGTCGCTGTTCCCTCGACAGTCCACCTCAAGCTCAAGTACTACACGGAGAAGGGACACGTCGCAACTCTGCACGGCGACATCGAGGCTGCTCGCAGATGTTTCGAGGCCGCGACTAAAGGACAGAACCAGATCACGACAACAGCAAAGTCGGCAAAGCGCACCAGAGAGGACGAGAGTCCGGCCGGAGAAGGCCAGCCAGAGAAAAAGCCCACGCTTCCCATGCACACCATTGACCTCGACAACAAGCTTACTACGGATGAAAGTGAAGTTCGGGACGAGGATGGAAAGTTAGGAGTGACAAGCTCCCATTCTCCTACACTACTACGACCAGTGCCAGATGGAGAATTCGAGATCATCACCTTCAGCAACAACCCCAGCAGGGGAGTGAGGATAGGCTCTGGTCTCCCCGAAGGGGTAAAGGATGCTTTGAAGAAATACCTCGACGACAACGCCGACCTGTTCGCATGGAGTGCAGCAGAAATGCCCGGCCTTGATCCAGAAACTGCGTGTCACCACTTGACAATCAATCCAGCTGCCCGCGTCGTCGCCCAACGAAGAAGGAAACAATCCGAGGAGAAGGCACAGGCCGCCGAAAAACTTGTACAAGACCTCTTAGAGGCAAAATTTATTTCTGAGGCCAGGTACACGACCTGGCTCTCAAATATTGTACTTGTAAAAAAAAATAATGGAAAGTGGCGCATGTGCATTGACTACACCGATCTCAATCGGGCTTGCCCGAAAGACGCTTATCCCCTGCCGAGCATAGATAAACTCGTAGATAATTCTGCAGGTTTCAAGCTCTTGTCCTTCATGGACGCTTATTCAGGATACAACCAAATCCCGATGGCGAACGAGGACAAGAGATACACGGCATTCATGACCTCCTCGGGGAATTATTACTATAACGTAATACCCTTTGGACTAAAAAACGTCGGGACCACATACCAGCGCATAATGAACAAAGTCTTCCGATCAGAAATCGGGGACATGCTCGAAGTATACATGGATGATATGATCGTGAAATCCCAAGAAGAATCCGACCACACCACCCACTTGCGCAAGGTGTTCGACCAAGCTCGAAAGTGTAAAATGCGTTTCAATCCAGAAAAATGCACCTTCGGTGTGCGAGCAGGAAAATTCCTCAGATTTTACCTCACCGAAAGAGGAATAGAGGAAAACCCGGACAAGTGCCGAGCACTCGTGGAATTCCCCACGTCGCGGTCGAAGAAGGCAATACAATCCCTCAACGGGATGCTCGCGTCCCTCGCTCGCTTCGTAAGCAAGTCCGCCCAGCACGCCTTGCCCTTTTTTAAACTACTCAGGAAAGAGGCAAACTTCGAGTGGACGGACGAGTGCGAGCAGGCCCTCGTCCATTTCAAGCAACCTCTTTCCGAACCGCCAGTGCTATCCCGACCAGATCGCGGGGAAACAATTTACCTGTATATCTCCGTGTCCGATGAAGCAGTAAGTGCTGCACTCATTCGAGAGACTGCCGACGGGCAGAAACCCATCTATTTCACCAGTAAAGCCCTACAGGGACCCGAAGTCAGATACACGCAAATAGAACGAGTGGCCCTTGCTCTCATTATCACCGCGAGGAGACTCAGATATTACTTCCTGGCGCACACAATCGTCGTCAGGACCGACCAGCCAATTCGGCAGCTGTTGAGCCGGCCAGATATGGCGGGTAGGATGCTCAAATGGTCCCTCGAACTAGCCGAATTCGACATTCACTACGAAGGGAGGAAAGCTCTCAAGGCGCAGGTTCTGGCCGACTTCGTGGCAGAAATGACTCCAGATTTGTCCTCTCTGGGACAAGCACAGGAATGGGTCATCCACGTAGATGGCGCACCCAGCCCCTAGGGCAGCGGAGCAGGAATTATCCTCGAGAACAAGGAGGGGACTCTGATCGAGGTATCCCTGATACTTTCATTTAAAACATCCAACAATCAAGCCGAGTATGAAGCCTTCCTCGCGGGGTTACGCCTCGCCAAAGACGTCGGCGCGAAGAAAATCAAAATCTGTACTGATTCCCAACTCGTGGCGTCTCAAGTACGAGGAGAATTCCAAGCAAAGAACGACCAACTCGCCGAATACTTGGTCGTGGTGAAAGGCAAGATGGCAGAATTTGAAGCATGGGAAGTTCAACACGTCCCGCGCGAGCAGAATACACGAGCAGACATCCTCTCCAAATTAGCCAGCACCAGGAAAAAAGGGGGGAACAAATCCGTCGTACAAGAAACACTGACCAGCCCGAGCATTTCAAAACCCGACCTGGTAGATGTTAACGTCGTCGGAGACCCCCATTGTTGGATGACCCCGGTATACAATTACCTCACCAAAGGCGAACTTCTCGAAGACAGTAAGGAGTCATGTATCACTAAACGACGAGCCTGCTCGTACGTACTAGTCGAGGACAAGCTATACCGACGAGGCTTTTCCATTCCCCTATTAAAATGTGTCGACGAGGCCCAGGTCCCCGAAATATTACAAGAGATCCATGAGGGCATCAACGCACAACACTTGGGGGGAAGATCCCTGGCTCGAAAAGCTCTGCGCGCAGGGTATTACTGGCCGACCATGCAGCACGACGCCAAAGAGCATGTGCAAAAATGCGACCGTTGCCAGCGCCACGGGGACATGCACTTGGCACCACCCAACGAGTTGAAGACCTTCTCCTTGCCTTGGCCCTTCGCCTGGTGGGGGATGGACATCCTGGGCCCATTTACAACGGGATCTTATCAAAATAAATTCCTGATCGTGGCCGTCGACTACTTCACAAAATGGATTGAAGCCGAAGCGCTCGCCAAGATCACAACCTTCAACATACTGCGTTTCTATAAAAGAAACGTCCTCGCCAGATTCGGAGTACCCCTGGCCCTCGTGACCGACAACAGAACCCAATTCACGGACAGAAAGTTCCAGGACTTCGTCGCCAAGCTGGGAACGAAACAACACTTCACTTCTGTCGAGCATCCCCAAACCAACGGGCAAGCGGAGGCCGCGAACAGAGTAATCTTGCGCGGATTGAAACGAAGGTTAGGCGAGGCCAAAAAAAAGGTGGGTCGAGGAGCTCCACAGCGTCCTTTGGGCATACATGACGACTCCCCATTCCACCACCAGGGAAACCCCTTTCCGACTAGCATACGGTACAGAGGCAGTAATACCGGTGGAGATAAGGGAGCCCTCCAGAAGGACAGAAGCTCCACTCGACGAAGAAATGAACGATGAGGCTCTACGCGAGGAACTCGATCTGGTCAAAGAAATAAGGTCGGGGGCTGCCCTCCGCGAGGCCGCATTGAAGCAACAAATAGCGTTGCGACACGATGCCAGAGTCATAAAGCGCGACTTCCCCGTAGGTAGTCTGGTCCTACGCAGAAACCAGAAGGATTCTCGCGAAGGAAAACTGGCAGCGAATTGGGAAGGACCTTACAGGGTCAAGTCCAAAACGGGCACAGGAGCGTATTACTTGGAAACACTGGACGAAAAACAACTTGCTCGACCATGGAACGCTGAAAAACTCAAGCAATACTATAGCTAAGTCCTCAACCACGAGGATAGACAAGTCGCCGTCATAATCTACCCAAAACAGGAAGAATTGCGCGACCATCGTATCGTGCCCTGGTGAAGCACGACACGCATTACAACGCCGGCCAGCTTATGCTCTTTGTGCGAGCAGATCCTGCGCACAACGGGGATACCTCGACCGAGCTCCGTCGTTGCCACACCATTCAGGCAAGACACCCAGCTCGCGATGGGAACAGTCCAAGCCTATGAGACTAGTACCTCAAGCGAGGTCCTAGCCTCATCGTGGGCGAAACCACTTTGCCCTGCTCGGCAGGTTTTACGCCTAGCCGAGGACACACGCACACATAAACAAGAGCAAAGTTCATATAAATAGTCCACAAAATCCAAATATATTAAAGTACTGGCCACGACCAGAGAATATCGTAAATACAAAAGGGGCAGCGCCCATAGAAAATAATAAATACAAATCGATAAGGGCACACAGGCCCACAAAAACATGCTAAAAATAACAGTCCTACCCTGCGACTTCACTCTCCTCCTCCGCGGGGACAACTTTACCGTCCACTACCGTGCTGAACAAACCCATTCCATCCGTCAGGAGCTGCACGTCGGAGTTGAGGGCCACCATCTGCTCCTTTGCCGCGTTAAAGCCGAACTCAACCGCTTTCAGGTTGTCCTCACCAAGGATCCTGATCCTCCCGATCAGATCAGCCCGCGACTTCAAGGACTGTTCATCATCTGTTTCATCCTGAACGGCGGAGGTCAAGCCTTCCAACTCAGCGATCCTCACCTGCAATTTCTTCCTCTCCTCGTCAGCATTGAGCGCGACCAGCTTAAGCTGAGTCACCTCCGCCTGGAGCAGCACTCTGGCCTCCTGATGACCTTCGAACTGCTTCAAATCATTGAACAGTTTGTTGTTTTCTACCTCCAGCTCAGCTACTCTGTTCTTGGATGTCACGAGGCTCGCCCGAGTAGCGGCTTCATCGTCTGCTAGGACAAGGGCGGCCTCGAGAACTCTAAACATACCCGCTGCGTCCTGGCACAGCTGCTTCCTCCTCGCCTTAGAATTGGCATTCAGGATAGCCACGCCTTCAGACTCATGGACCTCAATCGAATCCCCTTCAGCGAACAGATCCCGGCGAGTATAGCAGGCGGGCAGGACAAGATGACCGACGCCAGACACACCCGGACCAGCGGCCACAGAAGCCCGTACGGCATCTCTCTTCCTTTTATGGGAACTCTCCGGTGTCAGCGGCGTCGAAGCTCTCTCCGGTTCAGGGGCAGCTCCAGCGGTAAAACTCTTTATCACTGTCTGTTTGGTTGCCCCGGTCTTGGCGCTTGTGGTCGCTTTCCTATGAACTTTAGCTGCCTGCGACCTCATCAGACGTTCTCGCATATCAGCCATCATACCTGCGAACACGCGTAACAAGTCAGGACAAGAAGAATCTAAAGAGATAAAACAAAATAGCGAGGCATACCAAGCAAAGTCAAAGTGTCGTCGTCGTTATCACACTCGAGGAGGGCCTTGACATTAATATATCTAGCTGCACGGACAGGCTCATCCTCCCCGACTAGCTCGTTACCGTCCCGATCGACGACGTAGGCCGGACAAAAACTCTCCACGTAAGTGTGAAGGATCCTGTACGACTCCTTATCAGCCGGGCAAAGATGCTCATGCTTCACTAAGAACTGATCTGTCCGGCATTTAAAACGGGTGTAGACCCATTCCAAAGGAAAGATGGAGACCACACTGTCCCGCTCCCGACCATCCAACATCATCTTCTCAACGGTCGAGAGGCTCCTCTTCGCCTCCTCAGTCATAGGCCTCACGACCAGAAACCTGTCCTTGAAGTTACGGATCGAATCAGAGTACGGCCAGAACAGCCTAGTCTGCTGCTTAAACGACACCCAACTCTGTTTCGACCCCGTCGTGCTCCGCTGAATCTGGAAGAGGCAGAAGAAGAGGTCCGTGGTCGCTCCGATATTGAGATAACGACATACCAACTCAAAGGCCCTTATAAAAGCTAAGGCGTTTGGATGAAGCTGGGACGGGCACAAAGACAAATAGACAAACAAGGAGGATTGGAAATCGGTGAAAGGAAGACGCATCTTAGCCTCCGTGAACGCGAACTCATACATGGGAAAACGAAGCCCAGGGTACGAGGAATAGATTCTATCGTGTTCCCCAGGACGGAAAGCTTTCCAGGCCCGTGGAGCACCCTCGTCGCGCCTCTCCAACATGTCGAAGTCCCGTATCTCCTCCTCGGAGAAAGTTGATCGAAAAGACAAAGGTTCATGCCCAAGCCAGTCAAGGTCCCCTCCTGCGACCTTGATATTCGAATAGTCTGCGTGCACACCGGCGTCCTCGGGTCCTTCCTGCGAGTCGGGCACAACGTCATCGCGGGGTTCAGCCATTTTCACCTGAAAAGCAGAGGAAGAGAAGTGAATTTGACGTCCATGATCAAATCCACCCTTCCACCACTAATCAAGTGAAAGGGCGTTAACGAGTCCGAGTACAACTGCATGTTCGCCTAAACTGCCTACAAATAGCTGAGAGAGAAAGTCTCCGCGACCAGGACTCACAGAAGTACATGCGAGAACGCGTGTTCGCCCCAAACTCACACTAAAGTCCGAACAGGCCTAGTGCCCGACTACAAACTAAAATCTACACCTAACCAGGTTCTACAAAGATCTACGCTAACAATTCCTACAAATTTCTGGAAATTCATAAAGTTCATCATGTTCTTCATAAAATTTCCTAGAATTCATGTGTTCATCAAAGAACACATGAAGTTCAACCGGAAAATATGAACTTCTACCGGAAAACTTACGAAAATATCCAGAAAGGAAGAGAGAACTTACAAGCAGAAGAAGAAGTTGACGGTGTCGAAGAGAAGCTCCGGCGAAGGCTAATTGCAGAGCAAACGAGAGCAAAGAGTGAAAAACTTGGGAGATTATAAAAGTAAAACTTTCCCCCACCCCTTTTATAGCCATTTGATCGTGGGGAATCGTGAAGGTCATCATAGCCTATACGCCCCTAGGACTGACAAAGGCCATAAACGCACACCACGTGTCACAAAAACTCTTCGCCTGGTTCAACGCAGAAAATACGCCAACACTTGGCCCATACGAGCAAGCCTCTCCGTCAAAGTAAACGCATCCGGGCAGAGATGTTCGCCAAAAAACTCCCTTTTCTCCGAGGACGTTGCAAACCTTGATCGACATTACGCGCTAGTAACTAACGACCACATCTGGTCGGGGCACGAATGGGACACCCTACGCGAGAAACCACTTCCCCGACAACATGTCCGAGGTCACAACAGCGTGAAGTCATTACTCTTCGACAGAGCAACGACTTGGGGGGCTCCTGTTCTGGACCGGGCAAGGCTACCTGCCCTTAAGGGCCAGGCCCAACCCATCATAACTGACGAACAGGCCCAATAGGCACAATATAGTCGTTGGGCACAATATGACCGTTGGGCGTGTGCCCTCATGCGCAGAATAGCTCACGCGACCAACTTCCTCTTCGGATGTTGCGGGGACAGTTAGAAAGACCACGCGCTTTGCACGCCATATTTCCATCTATAAATACCCCTCACTTGAGAGGGGCAGGTATCACAATTTACACACTAGACTTCTCTTACTTGCTTCCCCCTTTTCTTTTGACCAAATACTTACTTTGGCATCGGAGTACCTTGCAGGTACCTCCACCCCTTTTTCCTCTCCTACGAGCAGCTGCACCTGCCCTACACGAAGGCCATGACGATCTCTTTCTAGTCATCTCCGATCAACCCTTTTCAAATTTTTTAAGGTGTGAGATGCAACCTATACGATGAGACTAAAATAAACAATTCTATTATGTCATCGTGATCACCATTTATTGGTTGGAGTGATCAAGTAAGTGTTTCATATACAGAATATAATTGGTGAATTCTTATCTACCCACTTCAAAAAGTTGGGTAGAGTTACCCATAGAGTAAACTAGGCTACATTGCATTGGAAATCTATAAAATTTAAATCATTAAATAAATACTTAAGTATAATAAAATGATATGGCATTAGTGGATTGGTTGAAGGTAGACTATCCAACTTTTTGTGATGGGTAACGAAGTTGTCCCCAATATAATTATACTAAAAAGGATATAAAAGTAATATTGAATTTAAAATTGAATTGAATATATTTATTTTAATTTTAAGTTTTATATAAAAATTTAATTTTATATTTGTTTTGTTCAAATCTAATATAAACACAATTTATGTTAAAACAATCTTTTGTTTTCAGTTCTTACTACAAGATAATTCTTAAATTGTATAATAAATTTGATAAAAATATATTATAATATTTCTTTGTTGCTTATTCTTATGAATTTTTACCATAAGATTATGTCTCATCCATTTTAAAATGAATTTTATTTTAGCAATATTTTTAAAATTAATATAATTTTAAAATTAACATAACATTGATTATTTTATTCAAATTATACTCTATAGTTAATACTTTATGAATTAATATAAAATGTACCTCTCAAAAATATTTTTGACTATTTCTTATCACACCACCCTTGTTTCTTAGGCACCAAGTGAATTTTCGGTTTTGTCCCTTGATTCTGGATGTGCACATCCGGACGCACCATATTTTTTAAAATTTTCATTTTTTCCCGGATGTGCACATCCGGTAAAAGTTCGTATTTGCAAATCCGAAAAAAATACTGAAGCAGAACAACAAAACCAAAAATGTTTCTCACATTCATAAAATAAAATCGGGATTACATTGAGAAAATCGGCATGACATCGACAGATATTTAAATATTACAAGATCAATAGCCCGGTGGACGCTTGCACATCTCTAAGATGTCATCGACCGTTCTTCGGATTTTGACGGTCGCCTCGAACTCGAACGGGAATTGTTCCTCGTAACCCAAATAAGTTTGTCGCATCGCTCTAACATCGTCTTGATTCTTGAGCTCAACAAGGATGTAAGCGACGTTCCCTTCGTTGTCAACCGAAGGTGAACGATACTGAAGCTTCGCAACCTTCCGTTTGTCTTCGTAAGGTAGGAGATGTTCGATGTCGTCAATGATTTGGTCGAGGGGGATGTCCCTCATTATCGTAAACTTTTGACCGCGTGTTTTGCCGTCGGTGAAGGAGACACTTGCGGCATACCAACGGAATTTGATTTGATACAATTGAGACATTTTGAGGTTTTATGAAAGATATCAAATGAAACCCCTAATTTAAAGAAAAGTTAGGGTAAAGTTATTTCTGCCCAAGTTCGTTCCGGATGTGCAGATCCGGACAAACCCTACAAATATTATTTCCGGATATGCACATCCGGAAAAAGTTTTTAATTCTTAAGGATTCGGTGCGTCCGGATGTGCACATCCGAAATTAGGGGGCAAAAAAATAATTTCACATGGTGCCTAAGAAACTTGGGTGGTGCATTAAGAAACTTCCATATTTTTTCATTAAAAGTAGTTAACATCACTTTTAAATCGAATTCATATTAGATGTCTCTTATATTATTAAGAAAATTTCAAGTTATAGATATCACAATCGTTAGTTGTTCTAATGATAATTAGTGCTGGATTTAATATCAAGGATTGCAATTCAATTCTCGTAACTTGATCGGAAAGAAACTAGAACCACTTGATGTCTGATGCCCGATGTCAGAATTAATTCCCAAACCGGATTAGTCGATTTAGAGGACCTAATACTAATGGTGGAAAGAAAAAATAGAGATCATAAATAGCTTATATAGAATGACTCACATCATCTTTAAAATCGATTTTGTATGAATTCTCTAATTCTAATATATTGTAAAAATTCTATTGCATTGTAAAAATGTGTAAAAATATTAATCCACAATCATTTTGGAGTGAGAAAATAGGTAGTAGTTGTTGCGCCGCTACTCATTATCAAAAATAGACTCAATGTCTTCATTATTTTGTAAATATGAAGCTTTAGGTTAATTTAAAGAGATAGTGTTTTAGACGATAGTCCAGTTTGTGGTTGAAAATAGACAAGGAATCCTATGTGTGATAACAGTCTGTCTTTTCTCCGCAAAACAAACAAGTGTTTTGTATCCATCTTCTTTTCTTTTCTAACCACATTGTAATTTGTATCCAATTTTTTCTACGCAGTACTTTTTTAATCACCAACACTTTTTAATTACCAACGTTAATGATTTCTAGTAACAAGAAAGAACATAGTAACACGGTATATGTTACTACTGACAAAATCCACGTGCTCAATGTTTGAAAATTAAATTTGATTTTTGTTTCTTGCCCTTGCGTACCGACACAGACATTATCAGTAAATGTCTACCTACCTTAAGACTCAGATCGATACTAACTAAAAATGAAACACAAACAGTCAACAGCATAAGATAAGAGAACAAAAATAAGGTTTCAGTTGAATAGTTATGGCCACGGCACTGGGAAAGACCACGCTTGATTCAGGTTGGTTTGCTGCTAGGTTCAACGAAGTTCAATACACTGGAACTCAACTCACCACCACTAACCCTCCTTCTGGAACCACCTTGCCATGGATGGAAGCTCTCGTGCCTGGCACGTGAGTACTCTCTCTCTCTATGTAGCTGCTACTGAAATGCTGCATCATGATTCTTGCATTATTGATTGTTTCAGTTTTAAGTGTTTTATTTTTTTTATTGATTTGACAGTGTTCTTGGAACTTTGGTGAAGAATAAACTTGTGCCTGATCCATTTTATGGACTTGGAAATGAGGCTATTTTGGACATTGCTGATTCTGGAACAGATTATTACACTTTCTGGTTCTTTACATCTTTTCACTGTAAGCTGGTGAGATTCTCCTCTCTCTTACTCTCAAATCTTAGGTTTTTTTTTTTTTTTTTTACTTTTTGATTGAAGCATTCTCATTTTGTTTTGATTTCACTAGTTTAGTTCAGTGTGGTTGTGATTTGGAATAGGATGCTTTGAAATCCATGGAATTGAATTGATTCTGGTTTGGGAGTTCTTTTCTTTGAATTTTGGTGGATGTTTGCTAATTACTCGACCCTTTGCAGTCTAGCAATCAGCATTGTGATCTCAACTTCCGCGGAATCAATTACTCTGCTGATGTTTATTTGAACGGGCACAAAATGGTGCTCCCGAAAGGAATGTTTCGGAGGCATTCTCTTGATGTTACTAATATTCTTCATCCGGATGGTAATAACCTGCTTGCTGTTCTTGTGCACCCTCCGGATCATCCTGGGAGTGTTCCTCCTCAAGGAGGACAAGGCGGAGATCATGAGGTCAGGAATTAAATTCATAATCCAATCTATTAAACTCTCAATTCATGAAAAAAAATCAAATTTCAAGTCAAGTGATTAATGACTTCTGAGATCCGTCGGTCATTTTTTTCCTTCCGGTTTTGTAGATAGGAAAGGATGTGGCTACACAATATGTTCTAGGTTGGGATTGGATTGCTCCTATAAGGTGGCATTGCTATAAATTGCGTGATAACATTCTAGTAATCTCCTAATCATTCTAATATAAGGAAACTTACGCGAGTATTGATTTGATTGCAGAGATAGGAATACGGGAATTTGGGACGAGGTTTCCATTTCTGTTACTGGTGTAAGTCACATGAACTACTGTAGTTCCTTCTGAAATATCTAGTATTTTTTTCATACACTTTTGTTGATGACACTTCCAGCAGTTCTTTGGTACGATGATTCTGGTTTCTGTGTTTGGTGCAGCCAGTAAAAATAATTGATCCCCACTTGGTGTCGTCATTTTTTGACAATTATAAGAGAGTATATCTACATGCAACTACTGAGTTGGAAAACCGAAGCTCCTGGACTGCTCAATGCTCGTTGAGTATCCATGTCACAACAGAACTTGAGGGGAACATTCACTTAGTAGAGCAGCTTCAAACTCAAAATATTTCGGTTCCAGCAAAATCACGGATGCAATATACATTTCCCGAGGTCAGTGTCAGCATTTTGGTATCATGATTTGTTCTAGACAGCTTTTGTGCAACTGCAAACTTGTTGGTATAGCTTATGACATATTTCTTTCGTTTGTCTCCTTGAGTTAAGAAAATGTGTAATCCTGGATTGACAACATTTTGTATCGTCGGTTTACTATTGATCCTGTTAACTTGCATAACTCGGGGTTTAAGTCTTAACACTTACTTTCAAGTTGTCTGAATTGGCAGCTCTTTTTCTACAAGCCCGATTTATGGTGGCCCAATGGAATGGGGAAGCAATCTTTGTACAATGTTATTATTAGCATTGATGTTAAAGGATTTGGTGAATCTGATTCATGGAGCCATTACTTTGGATTCCGCAAAATTGAGAGTCATATTGATAGTGCCACTGGTGGGAGGTATGGTGGCTTGTTTCTTCAATATTGTAATACTCAACTTTTTCCTTACTAGAATTCATTCAAGGTTTAAACTGTTTTCCTGCATGTATTTTGCTTCCTAGGTTGTTCAAAGTCAACGGGGAACCAATTTTTATACGAGGGGGTAACTGGATATTGTCTGATGGTCTACTTCGACTTTCAAAGAAGAGATATCACACAGATATCAAGTTTCACGCCGATATGAATTTCAACATGATCCGTTGCTGGGGTGGCGGACTAACTGAAAGACCAGAGTTTTATCATTATTGTGATTATTATGGTCTTTTGGTACTACACCTTGATTCTTGCTTATATGTGCTGCTTAATACACTTTTCTTTTTTATAATTTGTTTCTGCGTATACTGCATTATGCTTACATTAGTAGAGTTTTGATTTTGATAATTGATTGTGTCGCTGGTCTAAATCTTAAAAGGTATGGCAAGAGTTCTGGATTACCGGGGATGTTGATGGGCGCGGCGACCCGGTATCAAATCCACAGGGTCCACTAGACCATGACCTTTTTTTGTTTTGCGCAAGAGACACAGTCAAGCTTCTTAGAAACCATCCTAGTCTTGCCCTCTGGGTGGGTGGAAATGAACAAGTTCCGCCAGCTGATATAAACGATGCTTTGAAAAATGATCTGAAACTTCATCCTTATTTCGAACATGAAAACGAAAAAGGAAGCTTATCCACGAAGGTAGGGGATCCTAGTCAGTATCTTGATGGCACGCGTATTTATATAGAAGGATCGTTATGGAGTGGATTTGCAGATGGGAAGGGAGGCTTCAGTGATGGACCTTATGAAATTCAAAACCCTGAAGATTTTTTCAAGGATAGTTTTTACAAATATGGATTCAACCCAGAAGTCGGTTCCGTGGGAATACCAGTTGCTGCTACCATAAGAGCGACAATGCCTTCAGAAGGATGGCAGATACCTCTGTTTAAGAAACTTTCCAATGGTTATGTAGAAGAAGTTCCAAATCCCATATGGAAATACCATAAATACATTCCGTATTCAAAGCCAGACAAGGTTCATGATCAGATTCAGCTTTATGGTGCTGTAAAAGATCTTGACGATTTTTGTTTGAAGGTTACAGAAAACTCTAACCATGATTTCACTCATGATGCATTTTTTGTCTTCCTAGATTCGATAATGTTCTGTGGTTGATTTGCATTTTTCTATACTTTTATCGTCTCAGGCACAACTTGTTAACTTCATACAATATAGAGCCCTTTTGGAAGGATGGACTTCTCGCATGTGGAGCAAATATACGGGCGTGTTGATTTGGAAGACACAAAATCCTTGGACTGGTCTGAGGGGTCAATTTTATGATCATCTACACAACCAAACAGCGGGCTTCTATGGCTGTCGATGTGCTGCTGAGCCAATTCATATACAGCTTAATCTGGCTACATATTTTATAGAGGTTAGTGTCTGAATTAAACTTCTATTTTGATGGTCCAATTAAGCATAGTTTCTTGAAGGTTTTATTATTCTGTATATATTTTCCTTAAAACAGGTTATCAATACTACATCAGAAGAATTGTCTAACGTAGCTATTGAAGTTTCGGTATGGGATCTTGAAGGAACATCTCCATATTACAAAACACATGAAAAACTATCTTTCTTGCCGAAAAAGGTAACGCCTTTTGTTGAGATGAAGTATCCGAAGTCGAAAAATCCTAAGCCGGTCTACTTTCTTCTTCTCAAACTGTACGACATGTCGGACAATAGAATTTTATCTAGAAACTTTTATTGGTTGCATCTTCCTGGTGGAGATTACAAGTTATTGGAGCCTTACAGAAAGAAGAAAATACCTCTCAAGATAACATCCGAGGTTTTCATTGAAGGATCCACGTACAAACTCCAAATGCATGTGCATAACAAAGCTAAAATACCAGACTCGAAAAGTTTAACATTTGAGTGCGGTTCAACAGCTACACTTAGAGATAGTTGCTTAGTTGCAGACTCGGTAGAAACTGTACATAACGGGGCTGGAAAAGGACAAGAAGTCGGCTGGTTTAAGAAGTTACACAGACACTTTACTGGGAAAAGTGATGATTTGAAGGTTTCTGAAATTAATGGAAATGATGTAGGTGTTGCTTTCTTTCTACATTTTTCTGTTCATGCTTCAAGTAAGGATCGCAAAGAGGGAGAAGATACAAGAATTCTCCCGGTTCATTACTCAGATAACTATTTTTCCCTGGTGCCCGGAGAGGCCATGACTATTGATATATCGTTTGAGGCTCCTCTGGGTGTCGCTCCTCGAGTGACTCTGAATGGTTGGAATTACCATGGACAAACCATACATGAGGCTCTTTAGGGATGTAACAGACAACCTTGATTACTTTAAAGGAATCGCGGAGAGTTTCACAAGTTTTGTTTTTTAAGTTTTCATATGCTTACTCCAACATCTTTGGAGAGCATAGAAGAATTCATATTTCTGAGTATATGTCGCGGATAAATAAGACCATGTTATTTTAATGTTTTCATTGTTTTGTTTATCAATTGGTGGAATAAAAAGGAAGGGTGAGATTCTCATGCCAAAGAACGTTCTTTCATTTTTAAAGTATGCTAAAAGCATATCTCTTTCTTTTACGTGTGTCCCTTCTATTTAATGGAACACGTCACCAGATGAATACATGCAATGCAATATAGTATATGATACAAGATATAACGTTTCTAAACTTAATTTTGAAGAAACACAAATTTACATGAATCACGAATAAGAACAAGTGTGAAAAAGCATCATCAATCAAGAATCATCACATAGACTTCATGAAACGGTTAATTGAAGAAAAGACGCCTGCCGCTTTGTCAAGCAGACTCTGCCCTTGCTCTGACTCGGCATCTTCATTGTTGTCAAATAACATCTGCACCATTTAGTAGTATATGAATGCCACTGACCCTCTATTTTCTTTTCTCGGGTTTTATCATTTAAAAAACAGTAATGGCTATGAGTAATATCTAGCAAGATGTTAAAATTGAAGCTACTAACCTCAAAATCATCGGTATCAGGCCGGCCGGCATATTCCTTTGCAAGCAAATATCTATTTGGCCTATCCTTGTCGTCACTGAATACTTTCCACAATCTGAAAACCAGGAAGTAGATAAGAAATAATAGAGGGGTGACCTTTACAATTTATATTTCGTGCAGTAAATTATCGCTACGGTCAAAATGGGAAATTTCACTTATTTTAAGTTTTAATCCTATTTTAAACTTAAAATTGACTTTTTATGGCAAGTTTTTGGATGGTCTGAGATTGGATTGTGCAGAGTTAACCATTGATGCAGACAATCTAAAAATAAGGAGCAAGTATTGTTGTTATTCATATACAATAATAACCCTTATGGGAAGGAATAAAAGACCATAAAAGACCATACCCGGGATAACACCGAAAGACTGCACCAAATGGCATAGGTCGCATATGGTAGACAGTTGTAAAAGTGCTGTACAATAAATGATCATAATTCAGTAGTCTGGATTAATCAAAACAAACCAATTCTTCTAAATAAAATGTATTGAGAAAGCACAAGGGATTCTTATTCAAACAGACGGTAAGTTACTAGCTTGAAGCGAACCTCAGAATTCATCTAATGCTAGCTAAGTCTGTTTTCTAACTCAAAAAGATTTAAACAGATGTAAGATTGTCCTAAAAGAGATGAAATAACAAAAACAAGTATTTAACTTCAGTTGACAAAGATACTATTTCTTATCGTCAGTTGAAATGTAGGAAGTAAATGATACTGTGTATACTTGGTTTACAGTTGAAACTTGAAACCAAACATATCTAAGCCTTTTGGAATGAAATAGCTTGGAAATCATACCTTAAAAAGTTGCGCCTTAACTGCCGTACATTAAATCCAACCCCGACATCCGCGCTATACAAACGTGGATTCCACATGATAAGGGGCCTTGGCTGCCAATATTTAAACAGTTTTAGCAGAAATTAAAAATATTAAAACACAATACATGGAAATTTCTAAACTTGTTGTAAAGTGACAATCTTTAAGTCTATGGTGGCTCTTGAGAATCGAGAATGACAAATATGAAAATGATCGTTAGTTCTCAACCCCTTGTCATATATTTTTTCCCAGCTCTATTCTTATGTAAGAAATTGAATTAGAATCTGGTGACTAGAATCAGACACATAATAAGCTTTCACCTATTGCTTTTAGTCATGATGAGGAAATTTCACAATACTGTCCAGTACATGGCTGTTTAAATTTCAGATATCACAAGAATCTCTAACAAAAAAATATTGCATTAAAGATAGAACAGGATAGTTCATAGACTTTACTGGATCATCGGAGAGTGTGGATGCAATTTTCTCTACGTATTCTAACATCTGATAATCAGGAACAATCATGACCACTATCTCATCACCACTGTCTACAGGCTTTCGATCGTTCAAACTGGAGAAACAGAAAAATTAACTATACATGAAACAACAATAGCTTGACAATAAATACAATGCAAGAGTAAGAGTAAACAATAAAACATGAATAAAGCATTAATCTATGGCTTTTTTGAAAGTTCTTTTGTAAGAGTAAACATTACGACAAAAGAAAACATAAAACATTAATCAATGTGGTGGCAGTCACCTTGCAAAACTAAACAAAGCATCTTTCCACTGATATTTTAGAAGAGCTGCAGCACCAGCATCCGGAAATACAGCTTTAACTTTCTAACAATCAAACTCATGAAACTTAGCAACTGAATCACATTGTCATGGAAGTCAAAATTAATATTTATAATATGAGCATCAATTCTGAATAACTGTGTCATGCCTTAAGTTTGTAACTATAGCATAGACATATCTTTTGTAGATCCTTAGCTGTAATGAATTTTGGAGTCTGCTAGCATTTTCATAGAATATTTTCAAGTTTTATTTTAAAAGCAACTTATGTAACAACACATGCAATAGCATCATGGAAAAGTACATTAGTAGGTCTACCAGAAAAAATAGAAAAACATTTTGAGTTAAGAAAATCCTTCATATCTTTTATGTGTTTTGAGTTTATAACTTCCAGAATAAGTCCCCAAACCTGGCATTGTGTTTCTTCAATAAGTGTATCCAAGAAGACCCTTGACAATTCCCAGAGCTCCAACTGCGCGCCTTCATCATCTAAAAATTGCAGTTGTGGAATTAAAAGTTCAACCTGTATGACAGGTAAAAAATTTAGCACATGCGACATGGTGCACTGAGTAACTAAAAGGAAACAATTATTAACTTCGACGGACAAACCAACTCACCTATGCGACAACATTTAACAGAGCAATATTTCTTCCTAACAGTAACCGTGTTTGCTTAAACATCTTAGTTGCTTAAGTGAAAACAATGAAACTTTAATTTGTCGAGCGTATGAAAGAAAAGAAATTGATATAAATATTGGAACATACTATTGCTCTCATCCCTCCTGAATATACGTATGATGCTGCAGCCTGACTTGATTGTATCACTGCACCCTCCAAATCCGGAGGTAAGCAACTGTAAAACAGAAAGCAAAAAGTTAACAAATTTTTTATACCCATTGGAATATAATTCACACAGATAATATCTAATTCTGGCATTCATGATTCAACTAACTTACAATTGAAAATATGATGCTAAGTGTGACTGAATCAAAATTGATTTACAAACTTCAAAATTAGTAAAGTAGCAATACCTATCGTCTTCCTCGTTACTATTAACAGGAGTATCTGTAGTGATGGATGGAGATTCGGCTTCTTGAGAAGGTTCGCTTTGGAATTTCTCAAACTTGGCGCGAAGTTTGGAATTGGAGGTTGCGGAGCGAAGGGGAATCCCATTGTGGTTGTAGGTGGAGAGTTGAGGATGAGAGAAAGATATGGAAAAGGGAGTGGGTGAGGTTGGGAGGAGTGTTGTGGAGTGGAACTGGAAGTTGCAGCAGGTTAAGCTCCTACAACCCATTTTCTGTTAACGTCTTTGTTACCCAAAGGCAGTGGATAATTCTAATTATTACAAAACAATTAAGATGAGACACTTGCTTTTAGGAAACATTGCCATTTACAAAATTATCTCAAGTATATGTTATTCTTTGTGTTAAAAAATGTATTTGATAGAGCAGTAGTCGAATATAGTTTGTAATAATTGAATCTGTATGTATTTGATCAAAGGTCGAATATAATTTGTAGTTGTCAAAGTTGTGTATATTCGACAAAGTCAAATACAATTAGTCGAAGGGAGTCATTTAGAGAACTACTTGATGAACGAGTAATCTCATTATAAATAGGAAGAGTCCTCGTACTTGTAATACAATTCTGTGTGAATCATTTAATACATTCTACTTCTCTTCTCCTAAGACCTAAAACCTAAATTTTTTTTCTCTATTCTCTCCAAAAATTATCTCCTCTCTTCAAATCTTTGTGTGAGGGAATCATCTTCCAACCAAGGTGTGGGTGGTAGAATCACTCAAGTGAAGAGTGAAGAACAAGAATCTTGAATCAATCGAGAAAGTGATTGAATTTTGTTCTATCAAGATCGATTCCAACATCTGGTATCTAGAGCACAAAATGCGATTCATTGGAAGCATAGAGCAATGACTTCTCATCCCAACGGGCATTTTCCATCAAATCTTTCCATCTTGAATGACAATAATTATGATACTTGATGTAACCAGATGAAGGTTGTCTTCTGCTATCAAGATGTTTGCGATCTTGTTAAGAATGGAGTAATAATACTAATTGGAGACTATGCCACAGATGAGCAAAAGGTTGTACATAAAGATTCGAAGAAGAAATTTTTTAAAACTCTCTTTATAATCCATCAATGCGTGGATCCAGACAATTTTGAGAAAGTTGGTGATATGGACTCATCAAAGGAAGCATGAGACATCCTGGAAAAATCTTTTGGAGGTGCTGAGAAGGTGAAAGAAGTGTGGTTACAAACTCACAAAAGAAAGTATAAGTTACTTCAGATGAAAGAAAGTGAAAGTGTGGTTGATTTCTTCACTAGGGTAACACGACTAGTGAATCAAATCAAGATGTGTGGAGAAGTGTTGACATCAAAATCGATTGTTGCAAAGATTTTATGGTCATTACTTTCAAAGTTTGATCATGTGGTTATAGCAATAGAAGAATCGAAGGATTTGTCAAGCATGACAAAAGAAGAGCTTCAATAGGCACTTGAGTCTCATGAACAAAGAATGGTTAAAAGATCTGCAGGCAAGACTAAAGGTGATGCAGTTTTGCAGGTGCAATCAGCAAAAGAAAATAAAGACAAAGGAAGATGGAAAGACAACAAAGGTAGGAGAGGTTACAACAATTATAATGGTAGAGGTAACCAATAAGAAGGAAGTCCATCGAACCAGAGAATACCCTCAAACCAAAACAATAACAAAGGTGGTGTTGCCTACAAAGGAAGAAATGGTGGAAGAAAACATGATACGAGTCATATTTAGTGCTTCAATTGTCAGAAGCATTGTCACTATGCTAGTAATTGTCCTGAGAACAAAATAAGTAATCAAAGAAACTGATGCAAGACTTGCAAGACATGAAGAAAAAGAAGAAGTGTTGTTGATGGTAAATGTAACACCCTAAACTCTGACTCTTAATATAAAAGAGAATTTCACAACTTAGGATGCTACTCAACACTCAACGTATATACTTCATGAATATTTTTCAAAATAAACATCAAATAGCTATTTAAAGAAAACACTCAAGGAAAATAACTTCAAACATCAACTCAAAACAAATAATGCACCCCGTTCCCGATGTTACAGACTAAAGCATATAAAACAACTAAATAGCAAAAAATATAAAAGTAAACGAAGATAAGCTCCAAGGTCATCTTCCAACTCACAAGCAACTACTTCTACGGAGTACCTGGTTGTCTGTACTCCAGAGGAGCACAGACGCCACAACAACAAAAAGGGGTGAGAATACACCTTACAAATGTTAATTGTAAAAATTAATAGCAGGATGGTAAACAACAACAATCATAAAAATATTATTCACACAAAGCACAATCACAATTCAAATTATAATATAAATGCTAATGCCACCAACTCCTTCATCAATATGCATGTGGTATCGAGTTTTTGGGACCAGAGGTTTGTTAGTGATTGTCCATATATCTGGTTCCTCTTTGTGAGATATTGGATCGAACTCTAGTTTTAGCATGTCGTCGAAGTCTGTTCACATGCTGTTGTCAAAGACCTACATGTTGTAGTCGAATTGTGTTCTAGTATGTAGGAGATCGAATTGGGCCTTGTGTTAAGGATCCAATTGTTTAAGTTAGCTTGTAATTGGTAATTGTTAAAAAGCCCATTAGTTTAGTATGTTAGGTTTATTATAAATAGCATACTAGTCTTTCTTGAGTACTTGTAATCTATTTTATAGAGAAAGTAAAGAATAACAGTTATAACCAATCCTTGTTGTTTTTCCTTTGTTTTTCCTTGTTAACCCTAACCCTTGCGTGTTTCTTACCTATAAAGAAACCGAGTATATTTTGTTCAAAGGTATCCTAATTCACAACAAATTGGTGCGGTGAGCGTGGAGAAGATGCCTTCAACAAAGTATGAGATTGAAAAGTTCACTGGAGTGAACGGTTTCAGTCTGTGGCATTTGAAGATGAAAGCCCTACTGGTTCAGCAGGTTTGTTTGGAAGCGTTGAAGGGGGGCAGCCATGGATGATGCGTTAACGGTAAAAGAAAATACGGTTATGATAGAGAAAACCCACAACGTAATATTGTTGAGCCTTGGTGATAAGGTTCTTCGACAGGTGTCAAAGGAGATTACAGCATCAAGGTTATGGTTGAAACTTGAAAGTTTGTACATGACCAAACCTCTGGTGAATCGACTCTACCTGAAGCAAGCTTTGTATTCATTCAAGATGAGTGAAGACAAAGTTTTGGCTGAGCAGTTGGATATGTTTAACAAGTTGATTCTTGATCTTGAAAATATTAATGTGAAGATCGATGACGAAGATCAAGCACTGTTGTTGTTGTGTGCTTTGCCCAGAACACATGCTCACTTCAAAGAAACTCTCTTGTATGGAAGGGAGTCCCTGAGCTTTGAAGAAGTTCAATCAGCCTTGTATTCTAAGGACCTGAATGAACGAAAGGAGTATAAACCTTCGACGGTAGGTGAAGGTTTGGCCATTAAGGGAAAATTCTTGCGAAAGGATGGTAAGGTCGACAAGAAGAAAGGTAAAAGTCAGCAGAAGTCTTATAGTGGCGAAACATCTGGTATTCGATGTTATCACTATAAGAATGAGGGCCACACAAGAAAGGTGTGCCCTGAACGCCTGAAAGATCGTGAAGGTAAAGATAATGGCAACGCAGCCATTGTTCAAGATGACTTCGACTCATCTGATGTCCTTATAATTTCAAGCGGCGACTCAAGAAAATAGTGGATTATGGATTCAGGTTACACTTGGCACATGACTCCAAACAGAGAATTGTTCAAGGAGCTATGTGATCAAGATGGTGGATCGGTGCTGCTGGGAAACAACAAATCTTGCAAAATTACAGGTATTGGATCTGTGAGATTCAAGCTCCATGATGAGTCAATAAGGTTATTGACTGAAGTCAGGTATGTACCTTATTTGAAGAGAAATTTGATTTCTCTTGGTGAATTCGATAGGAAGGGATATGTTTTTCAAGGAGAGAAAAGTATCCTAAGAGTTATGAAGGTGTCAAAGGAAGTCTTGAGAGGCGTGAAGAAACAAGGCTTGTATACCCTTGAGGTTGTGGTTGTAAGTGGTTCGATAAATATTGCATCCACGAAACTTGTGTCGAAGACAAAATTATGGCATATGAGATTGGGCCATGTCAGCGAAAGAGGCATGGTCGAATTGGGGAAGCAGAACCTGCTAGGTGGTGACAAAGTCGAAAAGTTGGAGTTTTGTGAATCTTGTGTATTTGGTAAATCCTGTAGGGCGAAGTTTAACAAAGGCAGGCAAAGAACACATGGATCCCTGGATTACATTCATGTTGGTCTTTGGGAGCCTGCAAGGAATCCTTCACACTCAGGTGCAAGGTATTTTCTATCCATCGTTGATGATTATTCCAGAAAGTTATGGGTATTCATTCAGAAGACGAAGGATGAAACTTTTGAGAATTTCAAAAGTTGGAAGGTTCTGGTCGAAACTCAAACTGGCAGAAAGGTTAAGAGGTTGAGAACCGACAATGGCCTTGAGTTCTGCAACGAAGCGTTCGACAGTTACTGTGTTGAGTCTGGGATTACAAGGCATAAGACTATAACAGGTACTCCTCAACAAAATGGCTTAGCTGAGAGATTCAATCGAACAATCCTTGAAAGGGTTAGATGCATGTTGGTTAGTGCTGGATTGAAGAAGGTGTTTTGGGCGGAGTCTGTTTCGACAGCAACTTATCTGATAAATAGATGTCCCTCGACTGCCTTGGGAATGACACCTGAAGAAGTTTGGTCGGGACATCCACCTAGTCTTGACAGACTGAGAGTATTTGGTTGTGTGGCCTATGCTCATATTAGGCAAGACAAGATCGAACCTAGAGCTCTGAAATGCATGTTCATGGGATACCCTGAATGAGTCAAAGCTTATAGGCTATGGTGCCTAGAGCCAGGTCACAAGAGGTGTATCACCAGTCGAGATGTAGTTTTCAATGAAGTTGAGATGGCTTTCAAGAAAACTGATGATGCTAACGAAGAACTGGAACAGGGAGAGATTCCTGTTGAGGTGGATCATGTTGATACTGAATTGCGTACCCCAGATGAAGTCGAAGAAGAAGCAGAAGATGCTGTAGAAGATGAGGAGACTGATAATGACTACCTGCTAGCAAGAGACAGGTCGAGGAAAGTCATCAAACCAACTCAGAGACTTGGATATGCAGATCTTATAGCTTATGCCTTAATCTCTACAAGTGAGGTTCTCGATGAAGAACCTAGAGACTATAAGGAAGTTATGTGGAGTCGAAAGAAGACTGAATGGCTGAAGGTCATGGATGATGAGATGAAATCTCTTCATGACAACAACACGTGGAAACTGATCAAGAAACCTGTTGGAGCCAGGTTAGTCAGCTGTAAATGGATTTTCAAAGTTAAGGAAAGAATCGAAGGAGTAGCGTCGAAGAGATACAAGGCAAGATTGGTCGCTAGGGGGTTCACTCAGAAAGAAGGTGTCGACTTCAATGATGTGTTCTCTCCTGTTGTGAAGCACAGGTCCATTTGAATATTGCTTACCACGGTGGCACAGTTCGATCTTGAACTGGAACAGATGGATGTGAAGACTGCATTCTGTATGGTGATCTAGATGAAACAATCCTGATGAGGAAACCTGAAGGGTATGTCGAAAAGGGGAAGGAAGATTATGTGTGCAAGCTGAAGAGATCCTTATATGGACTAAAACAATCTCCTCGGCAGTGGAATATGAGATTTGACAAGTTTATGGCACGCATACGTTTCATCAGAAGTCAGTTTGACCACTGTGTTTACTTTAGATTTCGACCTGGTAATTCATTTATTATTTTGTTGCTTTACGTGGATGATATTCTAATAGCAAGCAGCAATGTTGAAGAGGTAATGAGGGTGAATGCTGAACTCAATAAGGAGTTCGAAATGAAGGATCTAGGAGCTGCGTACAGGATTCTTGGGATTGACATCCGAAGAGATAGAAAGCAGTTTAAATTATGCTTATCTCAAGAGGCATATCTATGGAAGATTCTTGAAAAGTATGGTATGTCGAAGTCAAAGCCTGTTATGACTCCGACAAACCCTCAATTCAAGCTGAGTATAGATCAGTGTCCCAGTACTGATGTCGAAAGAGCTTATATGAATAGCATTTCATATGCTAATATAGTGGGTTCTTTGATGTATGTTATGGCCTGTACTAGACCTGACATAGCATATGCAGTAAGTCTTGTAAGCAGGTACATGGGGAATCCTGGAAAGGTTCACTGGCAAGCATTGAAGTGGATTTTAAGGTACATAAATGGGTCTTTGAATAGAGTCCTAATTTATGGTGGAACCTTGGGTGAAGATAGTAAAGCAGCAATCGAAGGATATGTCGACTCTGATTATGCAGGTTGTATGGATTCCAGAAAATCTATTTCTGGATATGTGTTCACTATGTTTGGGACAACAATCAGTTGGAAAGCAACACTTCAGAAGGTTGTTGCCTTGTCAACCACTGAAGCGGAATATATCACCCTAACTGAAGTTGTAAAGGAAGCATTGTGGCTTGAAGGTTTTGCAAAGGAGCTGAAACTTCAAGGTCTAGTTATCACTGTTAAATGTGATAGTCAAAGTGCAATACACCTATCGAAGAATTCAGCCTATCATGAGCGAACCAAGCACATTGATGTGAGGCTGCATTTCGCCAGAGGGGTAATCAAGCATGGAGAAGTCCAAGTGCTGAAGGTTTTGACAGATCATAATGCTGTTGATATGATCACCAAGACGTTGCCCAGTTGCAAGTTTTTCCACTGTATGCAGTTGATAAAGCTGCATGAAAAAGCTAGTTTATTTCTTGAGGATATAGAGTTAGATCCAAGGTGGAGATTTGTGAGATATTGGATTGAACTCTAGTTTTAGCATGTCGTCGAAGTCTGCTCACATGCTGTTGTCGAAGACCTACATGTTGTAGTCGAATTATGTTCTAGTATGTAAGAGATCGAATTGGGCCTTGTGTTATGGATCCAATTGTTTAAGTTAGCTTGTACCCTAAGTTAGCTTGTAATGGGTAATTGTTAAAAAGCTCATTAGTTTAGTATGTTAGGTTCATTATAAATAGCATACTAGTCTCTCTTCCTAAGGTGTGACAAAACCTAATTAGGGTGAGAGGGTTATTTGTTATTCTTGAGTACTTGTAATCTATTTTATAAAGAAAGTAAAGAATAATAGTTATAATCAATCCTTGTTGTTTTTCCTTTGTTTTTCCTTCTTAACCCTAACCCTTGCGTGTTTCTTGCCTATAAAGAAACCGAGTATATTTTGTTCAAAGGTATCCGAATTCACAACACTCTTGAATTGTGTCCTTCTATGGACATGAGACTTCCATGGTTCATCTTTGAACCTGGCCATCATTGGACCAAAGTCCTGCCTAATTCCAAAATATGTGCATGCATGATTATGTATAAAAGCAAGCATGCAACTCAAACAATCATCACAAATCTTCATCAAAATCACCTCAAAAATCATCATAAAAAATCCTCATCAAAAAATCACCATCATCAAAATATCATCAAAACATCATAATCAAAATATTGTTCCACTCTTGAACCAAAATATTGTCAATCACAAGCCTCCCTGTAATCCCACCGAATTACTACTTTTAAAAATATAAGTTTGTCAATAAACAGACCTCACTGTAATCCCACCGAATTACTATTCTCAAAAATATAATTATTTTACACCTCAAAATAGAGTAAAGTTATGTTATTACTCAACAACTCTAAACTCATCAAAATTAATAAAAAATTCTCAAAATTTATTATATTATTTATAACTCAATAGAATTCTCAAAAAGCTCAAAAACAGCTCAAAAACACCTCTCAACTCTCAAAATGACTCTAGAGTATCCAAAAGTACTCTAAAGTGTTCAAAAGTGCTATAAGAGCAACTATTCACAGATGATAACTCTACTAACTCTAAAATAGTCTCACTTCAAAATTACACAAAATATTATAGAATTATGAAACACTCCAGTTTGAAATTTCTTTAAACCCTCTTTCAAACGCACCTCAAGGGGAGTTAGGAAACTCTAGTTTTATTCGTTTCAGTTTAGCCATATCGCGATAATTCCTGCATAAACTCTAAAATGGAATTCCTGACTTCAAAATAACAGGGAAAATTTTATACTCGTGATAAAATTATGAAAGTATCCTATTTGAAATATCATTAACCCCTTTTTCTAACTTAACTGACTACACCCCAAACAGACTTACGAAACTCAAGTTATGCGTGAAACATGATGACCAACGCAAAACTGAAATTGATTATACCTCTAATATAAAAAGCAACGAACCGTTACTGTTGAAGCGCTCATAGACCCAATTTCCCCACTTCAAAAGAAAGATTACTGGGTTAGCTTTCTAACGCAACTAATGACACCTCAAACAAACTTACGAAACTCAAGTTATACATGAAATAAGACAATCAATATCTTTTTATGCCAACCTGCGATTTTAAGTGTTTTTTTTGTTTTTCGTGAAAAGGTCCAGTTTTTTCGAAAATTTAGGTTTCTGACTTTTTGGAAAATTGAAAAAAAAAAGATCATACAATTGCAAAGAATTGGGAAAATAGACCAAAAGGGAACGCTAAAAAAATCACAGACATCAGAGTACATAATTCTCTATTCTTCCCAAAACATCACATATTAGTGTGATTAACCGCAAAACTCTAAAAGGGTATAACCCATATCAAAATATAAAATAACTCAACCAAACATAGATTCATATCATAACAAATATGTTTATTCATCAACAATAAACCATCTACAATGACCATAAGGGATTTATCGCAAATCCCACTTTGTCACCAAATTAACACAAAGAAACAAAGTTATTTATTGATCGATGCCAATAGGGTTTCGCCCAACCCCTATTAGTCAAACATATTACAGAAAGAAAAACCAATTATAAACCTTGGTGTTGATGGGAGAGTAAAAAATCCTCACCACCCTAGCTGCCTATAATCACCCATCTGTAAAGTAATTTCCCCCTTACCTCAAAATTGCAGTTTTTCCTTTTCCTACGATCGGTTCCCAAAGACTTGTGTAATCCCAATTCTCAGATCAACCGCTTCCAACTTTTTAATTTCCTTTTTATGTAAAACCTGGTTGGTCTCTCCCATTTGAAATATCTAATAACCTAATTTTATTCCAAATCCCAATTGGCCCTACAACTTCACACTCACACCCCTCCAAATAAATCTAATGCGCCTATTTATATTCCAAAAAGTCTATTTTTCAAATAAAATATAACATTTCATTTTATTTAAATAAAAATTTCAATTAAATAAATATTTAATAAAAATCCTAAAAAAATGTGAGTTATTCCTAATAATTTCATTTCTCCAACTATTACTAAATAATCAAAATTATTTAACTACCTCTAATAATTTAAGTAAATCATATTTTATTTCTCCGTTCTCAAACTTAATATTTCCAGTAATTATTAAGTTGCTAAAATACCCCTAAATCTCACAAACACCAAAATAACTCAAATAACCTACATAAACATTCAAATAATTAAATAAAATATAATTTAAAAAATCAGGGTGTTATAATCACAACGAAAGATGAAGAAAGATTCAAGGACTATTGATACATAGAGTTTGGCTGCTTATCACACATGACTGAAAGGAAAGATTAGGTTGTCAACATAAGTCCCTAAATCAAGAAATATGTAAAGTTTACAAATGACAATACCTTAGTTGCTAAAGGTATTGGTGATGTTCTGATCATGAGGTAATATGGCCAAAGATTAGTGATTCCAATATATTGTACATACCAGACATGAAAAGCAACTTGCTCAGCATAGGGCAATTGATCGAGAAGAATTACAAAGTGTTGATAGAAGATAAGATGATGAGAGTACTCGACTCAGGTGACAAGTTGGTCTTGAAGGCACCAATGTCTCAGAATAAAACCTGGAGGATTGAACTTGATGTGATAGAGCACATGTGTCTGGCAACTGTAGCTAGCATGGATAAAAGGCTATGGAAATACTGACTTGGTCATCTCAACTTCAAAGACATCATAAATATGTAGAGAAGAAACATGGTTTCAGGTTTACCAGAAATTGACATTCCAAATGAAGTGTGTTCAGGCAAAGTAACACAAGAACAAATTTAGCAAATATATAGGAAGTAATCCGAAAGCAGCCCTTAAGATTGATCATATACTAAGATGTGTGTAATCCTCTTCAGGTAGATTTGACTAGAGGTAATAAGTACTTTGTTACATTCATAGATGACTATAGCTGAAAGCTGTGAACTTACCTGGTCTAGAAGAAAAGTGATGCGAGTGAGGTATTCACAAAGTTCAAAATTATGGTGGAAATACAAAATGGCCACAAGATCAAGACCATGAGGATTGATGGTGGTGGAGAATATGTGTCAAGAGACTTCGATACATTATGTGAAAAAGGAGGTATTGTGCATGAGGTGGGGCCACCGTACACCCCTCAACAAAATAGTATTGTTGAAATGAAGAACATAATCATCATGAATATTGTAAGAAGTATGTTAAAGGGCAATCATATACCAAATGAATTATGGGGTGAAGTTGTGTCGGCTACAACATACATCTTGAACATATGTCCAACGAAGAAGTTAAAAATAATAACACTAGAAGAATGTTAGTCTGGTGTCAAGCCTAGCTTAAGTCATCTGAAGGTATCTGGATCCATAACACATAGACATGTGTCTGACCAATTGAGAAGAATACTTGATGACAAGTCAAGCCAAATAATCTTGATAGGATATCACTCAACTGGTGGATACAAATTCTTTGATCCCCTGAACAAGAAAATTGTGATCAACAGAGATGTGATCATAAATGAGCTAAAGGAGTGGGATTAGAATGACAATGTCAAGAATAATTCAGTGAGAGACATATGTGATGAACCAACTAGTGAAGTTGATAGTGGAATTCGACCAGAAGGAGAAAGGGTTTAAGTAGGCACGGGCAGACCTCAAAGGACAAGAAACATGCTTGCAAGGCTGCATGAATGAGTGATCAAATAACTAAATGCAAACAAACATTTAGTACCATTGATTTTTTAATTTATTAGTCTATTTAAACATTAGTTAACTTTATTATTTACAAATGTTCAAATGGAATAGACTTTCAATAAGGCTAATAGACCAATTTAGTCTTCAAAAAGGTCAGACACAAGTCTAAAAATAAGTTTATCATAGACTCCAAGTCAGACTTAGGTTTTTAATATTTTAGCAGGTCAGACTCAGCTTTGGCAAAGTCTAGCTCGGCACAGCCTATTTCCACTCATAATGAGAAGTTATAAGATTATATAATACTATAGATAATAGTATAGATTTCAAATATAAACATAAAAATAAGTATTCACCATAAATATATCTCATATCATACAATTTTTCTTTTGATCAATTAAATATTAACACTCTAATCGAGACACCAACTTATGTAACTAAATTGATAATCATATTAGTTAAGGTTTAGTTTTTGGTATTTTTTGTTTTATATTATAAAATTTTCATAAGTTAAAAGAAATTTTAATTAATGGTTGTCATACTCCCAAATTTACCCTACCGTTAACTCAATTTATCTGGCATATGATTCAAAATCATTTGCATGTCTGGTCATCAATTTATTCAATTAGGCATGCATTTAACATAACATTCATCGCGTTGTGCATAACATAATCATTAGGCCAAAGGTTCAACAATAATGGATTTATTCGGTTTAAGCGGATTTTCGAGACATGTATTATTTCTTGATTATTCAGGTTTGTTTCTCATATCACTTGTAATGCGGAACACCTCTTTATTTGAGATTCATGGTTGTTAGAGAGATTGGGATGATTATCACTTAATTCAGAAGCTTGCTTGAATTTAAGGGAAAAAGTCAAAATTGGAAATTCAAAGAATACTTCATTCATTCACGGAAATTCATGGTACAATGCTTATTACGTGAGATACAAGTGGAAAGAATGGATTGCAAGGAAAGAGGATAAAAAAATTACATCTTTTGGGTACATTTGACTTTTTGGTCATCTGTTGACTTTTGGTCAATTGTGATCATTGACTCGGTTTTGACTCCTGAATTTTCCTAGACCTATTCTACAAGAATTTGATCAAGGGATTCATCATCATTCATCACAAATAACTTGTATCATGATTATGTCAAGTACTAATTTCCAAGAAATTATATCTTCCATCAAGCTTCATATCTATGGTTTGTTCTTCACTTTCCAACATTGATTCATACCCAAAAAAATCAGAATTTGATCCATGAGTTTAAACCATTTAAATGTGCTTATTTTCAACATAAAATCACTTCTCAAAGACACTTAAAATCATGGGATGATTCAATAAAAATTCAAGACAAAAGTGGTAGAAAAATAATGGCAAAAACATTCAAATTCAAGTTAATTGCTAGTGATCATTTGCCTTACATATTAACTAGGTATTTTGGCTAAACTCCAACACCATTGGTCTCTAACCACCCTTAACTACATATTTCTCCACAAGCCATCCATTTACCTAATTACCCATAACTTCTCTAACTACCAAAGTAACACAAAACTTCCAAATAAACAAAAATCTCAAGTTCCATTTTTTGATTCAATCTTAATCATTCTTAACAATTAATCCAATGGTTGAAATTATTGATCCAAAATTAATTATTAAATTAATTTCTAACCATTGATAAAATCATTACTTGGATCACAATCCAAGGGTGATTATTTATCTACCAAGTCTATATAAACATGTTATTTCTCACAATTTTGGAGTTAACCACTTCGAACCATTTTAACACTTTCTCACCATCTCTCACAATCTCTCACCATTCTCTTAATTCTTTATCCTTCACCAAAGTTCATATTCATCATCGTTTTAGAACTTCACATTGAAGTTCTAAGTTGGTAGAACTTAGCCACAATCATTCAAAAATTCAAGCATTTTTATCAACAATCATCATCCAAAGTTCATCCATTCAAGCTTATTCATCAAGACTCGTCTTCTATGTTCATCCATCATAAAAAATAATCATCAAGCATGGAAGTTAATTGGATTAAAGGATTTTATTCTTGATGTTTTCCGTATTACACTTCGACACTCCGAATTCCAACTCTAACTGGAGCAAACCTCCGCTCCTTTGGTAAGTCTTTATCTCTTCCATTTTTTTTTTGCCATGAATTATTGGATGCTTGATGGTTGATTTAACTTAAGCTACTGTTTTGGATTTTCTTATTGGATAATCACTTATTTTGGCATGAAACACATAATCTTGAAAATAGTGATTTTTTATGTCTTAACCATTTATTGCATGTGAATATATCATTAGAAGCGGTATTTCGTCACGATTATGAATATGTGAATACTTTTTCACGAATCATTATAATGAATGTGAATCGATCGCTTCTTTACATACTTTTTTTTCACCTTTTCGCCTGATTCTTCAAGCTTCATCAACAATTCTGAAGATACTGCTCCAAAGGAATTTGTATACATCAAGTCATTAACTCTGAAAGTGATCATCCAGACTAGTTTTGATCAAGACTTTGATGAAGGCAAGCTCAACACTTGTGAAATCAAATCTCGTTCCAACCAGGTTTTGAAGAAATACTTTAACTTCTGATCATGCTTTAACTAATTCTATAAAAAGCCCCCGATTCAGAAAGCTAAGTATAAAGATAACAATGTCTCTGAGCAAGCTTTAACAAACGTCTACAAGAAGACTCTGATCGCAAGTTATCCAAAGATGATCATGTGATAAAGGTACACTATTTTATGTATAATCAGCATAAAGTAATGTTACCAAGATCTTCTCTCTCTCTCTCCAATTGTTCAAAACTCTACCCTGCTAGTCTCAACGTCTTTATGCTAGCTGAGTTTTTAGCCTACTCAATTGCCCACCAGCTAAAGACCTTCAACGAATATCTGTACCAAGGTAGTTTCAATCTTCAACAAATCTATTCTTAGCATATATTTAAAGGAGAAGATTGAAAACATTTGTAACCTCTTATCCAAAAAAGACCTCTCTATAAAATAAATGTGATTTGAAGATTTCGTGATTGTGTTCACATGGATATGATACCAATTCACTAATATGAGTTGAGAGAAACCGTGTTACACATAAAACACAGATGAGAGAAACACACTTCAAAAAAAATATATAACTATAAGGGTTAAGTGTGTAAGAGTAGAGTGAGACATATTCACATATATTCTGAAGAAAGAATATGTGAATATGACCAAGAACAGAAAGGCACAACAAGATGGAAATATGTGCAAGGAGATAAGAAGAATGAAAACTCCATTCTTCCACACTAAGGAGAAAACAACTCTTATTCTACTCAAGAGTGTAAGCCTTTATGTATCTTCTTATTCAAGAAGCGCATATATGAACACAAGGTTAATACCAGGTTCTTATGTTATGAGAATTTGAAGACTCTAGCCTTTATGCTTAGAGTAAGTCTCATTCTGGATAGATTGAGCAGAAAGTCTTTAAATGGATGTTTAGGCATTAAAGTCTCATTCTTACGGGCAGAGCAAAAAGTTCTGAACTAGATGTTTAGGCATTTAAGTCTTATGTTTGCGACCATAGCGGGAAATTTCGATTAATGTGATTGAGCATTGAAGTCTCATGCTTGTGGGCAGAGCAAGAAATGTCGATCAGTGTGATTGAGCATTGAAGTCTCATGCTTGCGGGCAAAGCAGGAAGTCCTGAACGAGTAGTTTAGATAAGGAAGTCTCTTGATTGAGGGATTGAGCAGAAGTCTCTTTCTAGTTGATTGAGCAGGAAGTCTTGAGTTGTTGGCTTAAGCAATTGTAATAAGTCTAATTATAATTAAAAGCTCTTGTGTTGCAAGAGGACTGGACTACTCTTAGTTGAGAGGAACCAGGATATATTGTGCGTCTCTTTATTTACTTTTGCCTTTATTTTCTACTATGCAACATACTCTGAATCATATCTTGATCTGATTTAGTCTCTTACCTACATCAGAATCTGAGCTTGACACCTCATGTTCTGAAGCAGGGTTAAGAAAATGAAGTAAACTTTTCATTGTTGTTACTCACCCTGATATCAGACTCTGGACGTGTTTTAGAATCTAATGGTTCAGAAATATTTAGTGAAAAGAGTTCTTATTTTTGGGCATATATAATTCAACCCCCTTCTTGTGTATTTTTCTCACCTTCAAAAAGTTGTTAAATACTTATGAAGTGAGCAGATCTGTAGATCCAATTTCTTAAGGTTTTTGGTTAGTACGCGATGTCCAACTCATTTAAAGCGAGTGTTGAAAGTAATGTGATGATCCCCAGAATCCCTCATGACCCGTCAATGGTATCAGAGCCTAGTTTGACCAGGGCTCCTTATATCGAAATTCTTTGGAATAAGGGTGTTCAGGTGGAGTGTTCCGTTAAGGCCATCCAATGGTGGTGCAAGTAGATATGAATGAAAAAGATTTCATTTAAGGGTGGAGAATACCCATAAGAATGATCTACTTAAATAATTACATTTGGATTTCATCACTCACGTTAAATGAGGTTGGGACCACATATTAACCCAGAACTTTAAGACATTGGATTTATGGGCCCTCTCACTTATAAAGTGTTTAACATCTGATTTCTAGCCTGTAATGTGGATACTTACAAGTACATGTCTCTAGTGTATCCTTCTATATGGTCACTTCCAATGACTCGATAGAAAAAGCATCAACCCCTTTGTTGATACAGTGGAGGATCATAGAAATCACCCCTATTAGAAGTTGAAGAAGACATGAAATACCGTCCAGAGTAATTGCTATTTCACCAAATGAAGTATGAAACAACGATGTCTCTAAATGCAATCGCTCCATAAATGATGATATAATGATGGGATTAACCCTCTTCAAATTGGCTATTTGATGTGAAGATAAACCACAAATATTCTAACAACGTGTTGCAACCTTTAATTCCTTCTTCGGACCTCACTTATTAAAACAATTTAAAGTCTGCATTATAAATACAAATAATAATTAAAATTAAAGATCATTCAACCTAATAAAAAATAATTACTTATTTGTACCATAATTGGCAAGGAACATGATATTCATACAGTACCATAAGAGACGTGTCTTTCGACCGTCCTAAAAAATGATGTTGTTGCCCCAAGTGCACCTTGCTCATATTGATGTGCATCCATCGTTTGTCGAGCTCGAAAAATTTGTCACCTTATATGAAATTCTGGCCTATATATCAGATGTCCTATCGAGATGTCGAGACACTGATATACAACAACAATGAACAAGTTCAAAATAAAAGTGTGCATAAAATGTAAAGAACACCAGAAATTGTTAACCCAGTTCGGATCTAACTATCCTATATCTGGGGGCTACCAAGCCAGGGATGAAATCAATATTCGATAGTATCAATTCACTGATAACCACACCCGGTTCAATCAGCTCACTTAATCACTACCCTTCCTATGACTTCTACCTAAGACTCCCCTAGGTATGAGGCCCTCCTCAAATCCCTCTTCAATCACAACCCGTGACTGGTTCCTTACAAGACAAGTAACAATGGTCGAAACACAAATTCTCAATACTTCACAGCTTATGAGAATTAACACTCAGCTACTCAATGCTTAAAAGCTTATGAGCAACCTTACACAACTTACACTACAGTCCTTGTACTATTATCATAAGATACCAGTTAGGCTCACAAAACACAAGCACACAACCCTAAAAATACATGTAAGTTCGACACCTAAAACTAGGTTTACATCAGTCTATTTATAGCTTGTAATCTGGACTGAATTGGGCTTCAAAAACGCAGCAATTAGGCTGCTCACAAATCTGCAAAAATAACTCCAATAAAATAGGTCTTCAATCCAAAGTTTCCTATTATGTCTCCATAAATAAAAACAGCAGCAAATCCGAAAACCAACAAGTAACCCTAATCCAAAAATGCTTTGGATGCCACACAGGATAACCAAATATTCATAGAATATTCAGTTACAAATCATTGTAACAGATTCTGCAATAAATCCTGACTTCACAGCGCGATGTCCTATGAGCAGTCATGGAACATCTTCATACGACATGTTGAACAAAGAGTAGTGAAACATATCTTTAGACATCTTCATTCAACACCTGCTGCTACATGAGTTTTAGCAAAATAATGCCAACCATAAAACCAAGGAAATAATAATCTTCCCCTTTGGCTTATTTTTGGCTAAAACTTCACACACACTTAAACACCATCAGAATCAGCAGCGGAAAAAAAACTCAAACACCATCAGTATCACAAACTAAACCAGCATAGCAGCATTCCCCTTCAGCTGCAAAACAACACACAGTACCACAAGAACACACATCATAGTAAACTGGCAAAACTCCCCCTCAACAGCAGCAACACACCATCCATCTGCAGCACACACACTCCCTCAATAGCACAAGCACTTACTACTGCTGCTCCCCCTCAACACTTACTACTCCCCCTTTTTAGCCACAAATATGACAAAGAGAGGTCATAGACAAATGTAACCAAATCACATAGCAGTATATTGTTCAAAACCAAAAAAAGAATTAAGTTGTCCAAAAAGAAAAGTAAAAAAAACAAAAACAGAAAATAAACTTTGCAGATAGACTAGCTAATCAGCACTGTCTTCTTCATCAGCAACCTCATCACCTTCAGATCCAGAGGCACCATTCTCAGAACCGGAATCATCAGACTGCTGGACACTCCCTCTATCAGACTCAGTAGATTCACCTTATCCATCATCTTCTGTCAGCTCTTGATCTTTAGCAGCATTTCTCTTCTCAACCAAGGCTTTAATCAGCTGCTCTAGCTTTGTCTTCCTAGCTGTATCTCTTTTGATAGATTCTTCCAGCTCCTTGCAGGTTTCTTGCATCTGAGCAATGGTTTCATCATCAAGACTAGCATGACTTGAGGTTGAGAAGGATGTTCCAACATCAGACACATGATCTCCACCTAACAGCCTATAATTCAAAGTCATTGGAGGTTTTCTCTTGCTGACTTTGTCACTTCTTACTAAGCATTCAGGAAATTGGTCCAAGATCATTCCACAGATTAAAGATGGAAAACATATGGGTAGCTTAACAGCAGATGAGCTAGCTTGCTTCAAAACTTGTTCAAAGATATATGCTCTAAAGTTGAAAGGAATAATCTTTCCAATAACATAGATAAATTTTCCAAGCATGGATGAGATGGTGGAAATATGGTTGGTAGAAACCCAGTTTACTACTGCAATTCTGTGAAGGATAGCATATTTGACACTTAGCTTTCCAGAAGAGAGCTTTCCTTCATTTGGCCAAACTTTGATGCAGCCACCTGTTATCTCCTCACAAATTTCATCATCTGTTACTTCTAATTCAGCCTGATGGTCCGTAGGTCTCCCCAGAAAGTTATTAATCACTTTGGGAGAAAATTTCACAGCTTTGCCTCTTACATAGACTTTTCTGAGTTTGCTATTACAGTCTTCAGGGGTACTCACAACAAACTCCTTAAGCAACTTCTCATAACACGGTCCTATGTCAGATACAGTCTTCATCAACCCAACAGCTTCAATAAGATCAACCACTTCCTTATACTTGTTGAAGTCTTTTCCCAGTTCTCTCTCTAAAGCTACCCTTCTTTGGTTGACAATGTTCAACCTATCAGTTTGCCTCTGAGATATGACAGTTTGATCCTCCCTTCTCCTACTGATGTCCTGGACATCAGTTCCAGCATTTGACTCATTCAGTTCTGTGACCCTCCTTTTCTTGATTGGAACCACCACTTTACTCCATTGCTTAGAGGGACCTGCTTCAGCCTTTCTTTTGTTACTCCCCACATCAGCAGATTTTTTTATCATTTCTGCATCCTTTGAAGTCTCAATGGTATTCTCTTTTCTACTACTGATTCTTTGAAGTATGTCAGCTATTGGTTCCTCATCAGAGTTTTTCTCAGCAATATTACTAGACATCTCAGCCCTCTTCTTGCTTCTTCTTTCCCTAGCCACCTGAACTGGTATACAACCTTCAGTCCTATCAGTAGGACTATTATTTGTATTTCTAGCCATGGGTATTGCGACATCAGACCCGACATCTTTATCAGCTTAAGCAATGGTGGCAAATCTTCTAAGACTCTGATCTCTGCTGGAAACATTATCATCAAGAGTCCTACTATCATTCTTAGTTTTATCCACCCTCCTATTTGAACTCTTTTCAGTGACATTTTTTCTAGGGTTTAACTTATCAGAATAAAACCTAGTAATCATTTTGTCTTTCTTCCTAGATGAAAGGGGTTTAGACTTCTTACTTGACATGCTTTCATTCACAGAGTGGGAAACTGGTTGCTCACCTCTAGTGTCAGAATGAACTACATTCAACGGGGCGATATCAAGAACAAGTTTTGTGAGTTTGATCATTCAGTGAGGATCATAGTCTTCGTCATTGACTTGAGAAGTTCTTGAATCAGCAGGAAAATCATGATGTTGAGACATTTTTTGTTGCTTACAAAATGTAGTATTGAGGAGAGTAAGAGCAAACCCTAGCGAAGAAGAGTTTTGAGAGAGTAGGTCAGATGAAGTTTTCACACTATAGGATTGAAGTTGGAATGTGTTAGCTGGGCTATTTATACGTTTTGGAAATGGGTCCTTATACACGTGTCATTCACAAGTTCTTTGGTTTAACACTTCCACAATTGTGCTTTCGTCTTTCCACAAATAGCAATTTTTTGAGGTTCTTTCACCTCTCATAACAACAACATTTTTTTCATCCATTATTAAACATTCGTGGGTTGTAAAAATAACCTTAAGACCTTGATCACACAGCTGGCTTATGCTTATTAGGTTAGTATCTAACCCCTCAACAAGCAATACTTCTTCCAGAATTGGTTGTCCTGGACCATTCACTCTTCCAACACCAAGCACTTTTCCTTTCGATCCATTACCAAAAATCACCTCATTAGGAGCATGATACTTAACATGTGACATATGTCCACTAATGCCTGTCATATGTCGAGAACACCCACTATCAAAGAACCATTTTTCATTTGTAGAGACTCTGAAAGACTTGTAGTCCCTATGTTCTTTTTCACTATCCTTTGAAGTCCATATCCTTTTTGTTTCAACCCTGCTCTTCTTATACTATTGCATGGGTTTGGGATAACCATGTAGCTTGTAGCAAAAAGCTTTTATATGACCAAACTTCCCACAATGGTAGCATGTCCATCTTTGATTCTTCTTCTTTATGAATTTCTTCTGATGTCTAGGAGGATGTTGCAGCATGTTATTCAACATCTTCAAACTTCTCTTATCCTGAGCGGGTACTTCCTCAGATTCATTTGTTCCTTTAAATCCAATACCACTGACATTTCCAGTATCTCTTCCTGACTTCATAATTTCATCAAGTACATCCGAACTCCTATTTAACATCATGACATTTTTGATCATGTTGTCCAGTTTTGAATTCAAATGATTTACTTCACTTTGTAGATCAGCTATAGTAGACATATACTCAGTATTCTCAGCTTCTAAATAAACAATAACACCTGCTTGTTCTTCTTTCTGCTGACATACTTCTTCATGTTCAAAGCACAATTTCTTATAGGAGATAGCCAGCTCTTCAAAAGTAAGCTCTTCAAATTCTTCATCTGATTCACATACTCCTGTTAATGCTGTCACCAACTTTGCAGATTTCTCATCAGTTTCAGAATCATCTTCTGACCATGTCACAGATAATCCCTTCTTCTGTCTTTTGAGATAAGTGGGACACTCAGTTTTTACGTGCCCAAATCCTTCACATTCATAGCATTGAACTCTCTTCCTTTGATTAGAGTCCTCTTCAGTTCTGGATCTTCTGCCTCCATCCTGGTCTTTGTTGATGTCGAGAGACTTGTTCTGAACATTTTCTCTTGACTTCCAGTCCATCCTTTTCAACACTTTATTAAATTGTCTTCCAAGCAACACTAGCTCTTTGGACACATCTTCATCTTTGACCAGTTCTCCTTCATCATCTGAGTCATCAGCATTTGACACAAATGTTATACTCTTCTTCTTTTCAGCTTTTTCACTGAATCCTAACTCAAAAGTTTGGAGTGATCCCATAAGCTCATCCACCTTTATTTTATCAATGTCCTGAGCTTCCTCTATAGCAGTGACCTTCATATCCAATCTCTTAGGTAGAGACCTGAGAATCTTCCTGACCAGCTTGCTGTCAGACATCTTTTCTCCTAGAGCACTAGAGGCATTAGCTATCTCAATAATGTTCATATGAAAATCATGAATGCTCTTATCCTCTTTCATCTTCAAACTCTCAAACTTGCTAGTGAGAAGCTGAAGCTTTGACATTTTCACCTTTGAGGTCCTTTCATGAGCAACTTTCAAGACCTGTCAAGCCTCTTTGGCAATAATACAATGCTCAATCAGCCTGAAGATATTTCTGTTGACCCCATTGAACAATGCATTCATGGCTTAAGAATTTCCAACAGACCCTTTGTAGTCAGCATCATCCCAGTCCTCTTCTTCCTTCAGAGCATCAGTAGGGTTACCTTTGTCATCCTTAACCTTAGGGGGCTCCCATCCTTTGATGACAACTTTCCATGATTGATCGTCCATGGATTTGATGAAAGCTATCATCCTAGGTTTCCAATACTCATAGTTTGAACCATCCAGCAGAGGTGGTTTATTCAGAGCTCCTCCATCCTTGTCCATTGTACCAGAAAGTACCTTTCCTGAATCTCACCCAGAAACAACTAAGGGTGCCTGCTCTTGATGCCAATTGAAATTCTGGCCTATATATCAGATGTCCTATCGAGATGGCGAGACACTGATATACAACAATAATGAACAAGTTCAAAATAAAAGTGTGCATAAAATGTAAAGAATACCAAAAATTGTTAACCCAGTTCGGATCTAACTATCCTACATCTGGGGGCTACCAAGCCAGGGATGAAATCAATATTCGATAGTATCAATTCACTGATAACCACACCCGGTTCAATCAGCTCACTTAATCACTACCCTTCCTATGACTTCTACCTAAGACTCCCCTAGGTATGAGGCCCTCCTCAAATCCCTCTTCAATCACAACCCGTGACTGGTTCCTTACAAGACAAGTAACAATGGTCGTAACACAAATTCTCAATACTTCACAGCTTATGAGAATTAACACTCAGCTACTCAATGCTTAAAAGCTTATGAGCAACCTTACACAGCTTACACTACAGTCCTTGTACTGTTATCATAAGATACCAGTTAGGCTCACAAAACACAAGCACACAACCCTAAAAATACATGTAAGTTCGACACCTAAAACTAGGTTTACATCAGTCTATTTATAGCTTGTAATCTGGACTGAATTGGGCTTCAAAAACGTAGCAATTAGGCTGCTCACAAATCTGCAAAAATAACTCCAATAAAATAGGTCTTCAATCCAAAGTTTCCTATTATGTCTCCATAAATAAAAACAGCAGCAAATCCGAAAACCAACAAGTAACCCTAATCCAAAAATGCTTTGGATGCCACATAGGATAACCAAATATTCACATAATATTCAGTTACAAATCATTGTAACAGATTCTGCAATAAATCCTGACTTCACAGCGGGATGTCCTATGAGCAGTCATGGAACATCTTCATACGACATGTTGAACAAAGAGTAGTGAAACATATCTTTAGACATCTTCATTCAACACCTGCTGCTACATGAGTTTTAGCAAAATAATGCCAACCATAAAACCAAGGAAATAACATTATACATCCACGCTAAATGATCATATTGTCGCGTTCTTTTTTACACATAACAATAACAACAACAAGACCCAAGCCTTATCCCACTAAGTGGGATTGGCTACATGGATCAAATTCCTCCATAATGTTTTATTCAGGACCATACTTTTATGCAAATTATTAATCTCAAGATAATTCTTAACAATTTCTCTTATAATTTTCCTAGGTGTTCCTCTACTTTTAGTTATTTCACTCATATTCATCTATACTCTCCTTACCATAAAATATGCAAATCTTATCTCAAAATGTCAAAATCACTGAAGTTTATTTTCAAGCATATTTTCTATCATGTGTTCTAACCCAACACTCTCTCTAATATTGTCATTTTTAATCTTATATTGTCTAGTCTCACCACACGTCCAATGCAACATCCTCTTCTCTACTACACTTACTTTATTCTCGTGTTTATTTTTAAGCGCCCAACATTTTGTATCATACAACATCGCATGTCTTACCATAGTTTAATAAAATTTTCCCTTTAACTTGAGCGATACCTTTTACCTTTTTTCACATAAAATCCTTGAAACCCTCACCCCTTTCAACCACTCAGCTTGAATTTGATGGTTTGCACCCCCTTTTATTTCTCCAGCATTTTGTATTACAGACCCAAGATACCGCTAATCAATTTTTTTAAACATAATTATAGTGTGTTTAAAAAAAAGATCAAAATACTTAATATCTAGACATAGAGTGGGGTAGGGAACCAAACAAACTCCTGAATTACTTACTCTTACGTCATTGGATGAAGAAAAAATTTGGACTGGATGACTCAACATCAAGTCATCTAGTAGTGATTTTTTTTACACGGATCAAATTACTCAGGCATAAGTTGTTTGGTAGAGATCATCAAAATTTAAATGGATTAGATTCCTCACTTGGATGAGTTATGAGAATTATGGTGAACAAAATATCTATATGTAAGAGTTCTAGTACGCACAGTGGCCTCAAATTCTATCGATTTCTTAACCAAATGTTTGATAGCGAAATAAGGAAGAATTTTTTTTTAATTTAAGAGCATAATAGTCATCTCAAATAAATTGTAAGAGTGGAGAGATAATCTACCATATAAGAACATAAGATGTTCTATAAAAGACTAAACTGCCCCTTCTGGCTCCTAAGCTTGTCACATGGATAGCTTAATTGAAGAGTTAACCAATTCTCCTTTTCAATCCACTTCCTTACATGCTGCTTTTGGGTTTCGATACAAAAAAATTAATTTTATTTGGGTTTGAAAAAGTTATAATTACTTTAGTAAGAGAAACAACTTTTTGCATACCCTATTTCCTACATCTCTATGGTCTGTTTTTACGTTTTCAAGATTTATGCATAGACTTTGCTTCTCCTCTTTAATTCAAAATCTAAAACCCACCTCTTCAAATTCCCTCACTTCATGTTCTTCTTTATTGTCTCATCTTCTACCTCTCTCTTCCTCTTCCTTTCCTCTCTCTTGCGTTGCCTCTCTTTTTCTTCATTCTTCTCTCATCTTATGACTCTCCATTCTTCTTTTTCTTCTTCTTTTTTCATCGACCATTTGAGTGGGAGATCTGTGCTTTGATATGAGTATGTCATATGTTGGGTTTTTTCTGTAGCCAACGAAAGAAGAAATTAGGGTTTCACGGTACCCATCTTTTTCCTCTTCTACATATATTTGCATATTCAATTTACATTGCGAAGTTTAGGTTTAATCTGTTCATATCTGTTTATATTATTATTCATATTTTCCTTGGTTCAGAAGGTCAACCTGTTATGGAAGCTTTGGAAAGAGAATATATAATTCTTAACCTTGGTGTTAGAGATATGAGAAGTAATATTCTTGGATATGCTTTCCATAAGTCAGTTAAGGTAAGTGCTTATTTTAAACGTGTTTATTTTTTAAGTGCTTATTTTGAAAGTGATTAATTAAACTATATTTTCTTAACATTACTTTTTTTATTCAGTTTTTGAACATTACAAGTTCTCTGAACTACTAATGCAGTTGCTCTTTTATTCAGATGATTCAATTTTGATACATTATCAGAACTTTACAGTCTTGTGAACACTAATGCAGATGTCTATCCGTACTACCAGCTACTTCAATTTTGATAAATCCTGTAAATTTTTCTGTTCATCTACATCTGCACATGTTTTGGATCCCGTGTAATTTTTATGATTTTGAATGCGATGTTTATATACTGGTAGAAGGTGCTTCACTAAAGATGGATTAAAAGTATTTGTGGGTGTGGAGGTTCACAAATGTGTGTTTTCAAAGCTCTGCTGCTGAAAATATTGGTCTTCATGTCTTAACCACTTTATCTCTCATCCATCAATTTTCATTTTTTATGTATAAATCTTGACTTCACTGTTTTTTTTATTGTATCATTTCTGCAGATGAGATTGCAAAGCTGTCTCCAAACCTGTTCGGGCAACCGTCAGCGATGCTGGTGCCGAGTCGTTCTGATACTGTGCTGCATAATCAAAAGTTGGGAGTTAACGTAGTTTTGTCTGGTGGTCAAGCTCCTGGAGGTCACAATGTGATTTCTGCAATTTTCGGTTAGTAAAGATAGTTTTCAATTCAATAGAATTAATCAATATTTGTGGAAATTTATGCAGTTAAATTTTGAACTGTGAATTTTGATTGTTAGCTAAAACATGTAGGACTGTGCTTATAGCCAACAATGTAGCGCTCCTCAATAAAGAGTTGGATTGATCGAGCACTGTAGGTATGATCTATTATGCCCGTTATGATCTATTTTTAATTTTTTTTCATTTGTTTTGTTTCTGATTTATTTGCAAGGGAACTTGGTGCAAATGCAGCAAATGCTATATTTGTTGTGTCCATTGCTGCATGTATATCTTGGGCTACCGCTGAAGAGGAAGTATGGCTTGCCATTTGATATTTTTATTAAGTTCTTTTAAAGTTTAATCTGGATATAAGAGTATTTCTTCTGCCAAGTTATCATGAATGTAAAAATAAAAAATATCAGGTGGAAAAGCACATCGCTGACCTGTCTGGAAAATCTAGCCCAATGCTTCCTGTTTCTGCTTTTACGGTAATTCTCAATAGTGTTTGAGTTGCAAATGCAGAAACATAGTTGCTTAAAAAGTTTTAAATGTTGCAGGCATTACAATTGAAAACTGTGTATGTTGCAGGCATTACAATTAAAATTGTATATGTTGCAGTGTTACATTTGCGGTTGCGACATTATAAGCTTTGTGGTAGCGACTCTACAATTGTGATTGCTTCTGTTGTGTTTTATGTGATACAAGCTTTGTGACTGTGGCCTTACAATTGTTAATGTTTTTGTTGCGGTTGCATCAGCCTTTTCAATAAATTGGGACTCCAAGTCTTTCGAATCAAGAACTTATAATGGCTGAATGAGGAATTACTCTGTTATTAAGTTTTTCTAAATTATATATATATATATGATTGTTTTTGTTGTTTCTTCAACAAAAGGTTGTCAAATTCCATACCAAGTCAGTACCTTGGTCTGTTTAACAAATCCTATAATGGAAACAGTGGCAACCATGTTTTTGGGTGAAACTTGATAATATTCAAAGCAGTGAGTTTAATGATATCAATGATAACCATGTTTTCGAGGATCTAAATTACATAATTTTTATCTATGTTATAATAATTCCTTCATGTTCATGTGCTAGCGTGGTTTATTTTAATGATGCATTGTGTCTTGTGAGGTTCTGCTTTTTGATTATGTAGCAGTATGCTTGGATAGACAATGTTTTAGAGTTTTGTCCATTAAGTACATTATGTAAAACTTTTCCCATATTTTGTAACTTATGATAAATATGTAAGGTTTTTTATGTCTCCTAATATATATTTATTTAATGATTTTTAAACTAATGAAGAAAAATGTTACCGTTCCACAAAATAAAAGGAGAAAAGATATTTTAATGGGATTTGATTGTAATGGCTTCTTAAAATATGAAATATTTTTAATTATTTAATGATCACAAAAATAAAACGAATATATAATTATTGATTCAAACATGAAAATTATATTTATTTAAAATTTTAGTAAATAATATTTATAAAATTTCAAACATGTTAATAATATTTATTTATACAATTAAAATAATATTTATAAATACTATAATATTATTTGATATTTATAAAACTAAATCATTGCGTAAATATTTTTATAAAAGAAATACCAATAGATGTCTGCGGGTATTTAGTCTATTTTAAAAAAAAATATAAATTATATATTTTTTTTATATTTACTGATTTTTATTAATTCTATTTTATTTTTAGTTTAATTTTATTACAGGGAAAATTGTGCTATTTTTCAAATACGGGAAAAATGTGATATTTTTCAATCAATTGAACATATTTACAATATATTAAATACTTATTCATCAATTAAAATACAAGAAAAATTTGAAAATTATTAGTTATTAATGATTTAAATAAGGAAAATATATATTGTTTGAATATGAGGATATTTTGTAGTGCTATAATTCAAATGTACATTTAAAATAATTATTTATAGGATAACAAGATTCAGTTTTAATTTTATAGGATATTTTGTGCTATTTTATTGCTTAATTATCTACGTTTTCATAATGGCAAAATATAATTTTTATTTTTTTATTTGATTTTATATGTTTTCATAATGCTTTTATTTTCAATATAATTTATCAATAATACTCTTAATTAAATATTAGCTAAATTTATAAGTGTATTTTTTTTTAATTTTGTCATTAAAATTTTTTAATATAATTTTAATTATAATTTATCAATAATACTCCAAAATTAAATATATTATATAAGTTTGTTTAAAAACAAAAACAAAAAATAATTATAAAGAAAGAAATGGAATAAGTTATTTGTAATTTTACAAATTAATTATATTATAAATTTATATATTTCAATTTACTTAACTATTTTATTAATTATTATTTATTATTAATCAAAATACTTTACTCTCATTTTATTATAAAAATTAATGTATTGAATGTTTATCTTCAATATAATAATAATAAATATGTGTTTTTATATTGATTCATATTAATTACATAGAGAATTATTAACATTACAAGACAATTTGTTTAAAGGTTGATTTAAATAGCTTTTTATAAATAAATAAAAAATAGTTTATATATTTCATCTTTTTACTATGCAAAGGAAACAAGCAACGTGTAGAAAGACAAATATGAAAGAAAACTAATTCTTTTTAAAATAAATTAATAATAGTTGTATACAACTATATCCATTCACGTGACATAGAAAACTAATTCTTTTTAAAATAAATTAATAATAGTTGTATACAACTATATCCATTCACGTGACATACAGTCATATATCACTAGACTTTAACTATAGGCATTGATTATTTTATTAAAACAATATCCCTTGTATTTAATATCCCAATAAAAAAGAGATATTGATATTATTTAAATTGTGAAAGAATCTTCTACATTACAGTATTATATAATATCTTAGCAAGTAATATAGCAGGACATTTCTGGAGTGTTTTTATACCTGCAAAGACAAATATTTGTGAAAGCAAATTAATCAATTTAATTAAAATAATTTAAAATGTAAAATTTATATTTAAATATATTTTATAAAATAGAACTATTTAATTAATTGTTAACAATATATTGAATTTCAAATTGAGGAAATTAATGATGTTTCATTAATTACCTTACTAATTACTAATTTATGTTAGACTTATTTAAATTCAATTCAAATGTGATGAAAGGAATTCATCTATTAAAAAATAGTACAAATTTGCAAGTTGCATCAGTGTCCTTTTTAATTTAAGATAAAAATTTTTTAAACATAATATATGAAATTAAGTGCATATATTTTTTAAACATAAAGTTTTCTTATACTGCATTTGGTCACATTAGAAGGAGCAATTGGCCAACTAAGTCTAGAGTAGTCCATAAAGTAAGTAGAGTAGTATGAATGGTAAACCAGAAATATAAAATTCAAGGAATTAAGTGCAATGCAGTGTGGTGATAATAATAATGTTTTGTTGTAATAAGTAGACCTATGATGGTTTTATCTCAACACCTATTACTATTAGGCGACAAGGTCGAGAAAAGAAGCAAACAATAAGATTAAGTTTCAAATATATTCATATTTTTTATATTATTAACAAAACTTAGTTGCCATGTATTTTCAATTTTCAAATTTTAAAAGAAAATGAATATTTTAATGAAATGAGAGATTATGGTAACATGTATTATATCGATTCTAAACTAATTGAATTATTATTTTTTAAACTTCAAATGAATTATTCATTTAATGAAACATTAAATATTTTTTAATTTTTAATTTCAAGGATCATATGCATAACTTTGTATTCAATATATTTTAGTATGCAATAAACATAAATAAATATGAGTTTGGAAAAAATACATAAATAGTATGTATTAAACATAATTAAATTATATATATATATATATATATATATATATATATATATATATATATATATATATATAACAATTTTTTAATTAATAAATACTTTTTTAATTATATTAACAATATTAAATAAGAATAAAAATTTAGAGACAAAAAGCAATTTTATGATTATTTATACGTAATATATATAACAATTTTTTAATTAATAAATAATTTTTTAATTATATTAAGATTCTTAAATATTTGAAAAAATTAATAAAAAAATCACATTTTAAATGGTTAATTTATATACAGGAAAAATACATTGCTGTTTAATTTATTTATATATACGGGACAAAATGTTATTGTTATAACTGAGAACAACTCTAATTGTTTTAAATATTGCATAATATTAATTTATCCATCATTTTTTTTTAAATATGTGAAAATATTAATGAAAAAAATTACTATTATTATAAACGGGAACAACTTTATTAAAACACTAAAACATTATAAGATCAACATGAAACTACTTATCAAAATATTGAATAATAATTAGAAAATGTTTACTATTGGTTCTAATATTTTTGTAAATAATATCAAAAACAAAAATAATATTTATATAAACAATTATATGTTATTGATGTAAATAAGAGAAATATATATATCTACGGGGTAAAGTGTACTACTTATCCAAAAATGGGAAAAATATTTTTCGTATAAATAATTTTAAATAGCTAAATACGGGAAAAAATAAATGTCTTTTATAAATTATTTTTAAATATTTTTAAATTAATAAGTGAATGTTAATAGTTTTTTTACGAGAACAAGTTTATTATTTATGAAAATATTGGAAAACATTTTGACATTGACAAACCAATACCCATGTGAACTCACGGGGAAAATATTATGTTGATCCAAAATTTTTTATATACGAAAACAATTAAAAATTCTACATTTATATTTTTTTTGAATAATATTTATACACGGGAAAAAATTGATATTCTACATATGTTTCAACTTCTACTTATAACATTTTTTATATCAAGTTTTTGTAATTTTTTCAAACAATTTTAGTTGTGTGTATAAATAATGGCAAAACAAATGATTCAATCAACAATTTTTTTTCCAGTTTTAATATATTTTTTATTTTCTATTCATTTAATTTTTTATAAATATAAGTTTCTTTTTTTTATTAATGAATATTATAAGACTAAAAATCTTTATATTCTATACTAATTATTTTTTTTCCTATACATTATAATTACTTTTTAAAAATCATTTTTGAAAACAAATACATGTAACACATCGGTACCCGTGCGACCGCACGGTATTCATTAATATGAAACGAAAAAACTTAAACTATTGATTTAAGTATAAAAAAATAAATCGTTGTATGAATATTTTTATAAAAAATATCAAAACAAAATTAATATTTACACACCGAAAATGTACGGTTGATCCAAATATTTGTATATATGAAAAACTATATTTATGCTTCAAATATAAATAAAATATGTTTTTTTTAAAATAAAAAAAATTGGTAAAATAATTTTGTCTTCTTTTTTATTTTTACTTTTTTTTAAACAAATATGCATCACCAACCGATGTCCACGACTATTTATTCTATTTTTTAATATAAATTATATATTTTTTATATTTATTAATTTTTATTAATTCTATTTTCTTAAAAAATATTAAATGTAAACAAATGCGCGTCACCGATCTTCGCACGGGTATCCCGCTTATTATTAGAATATAGAATAAAATTTTCCTAAGGCTAGGACTAAAAAAACAAATAATCCCCACCTTCACATTTTTTAACCACATTTCCAAGTCCATTTGAATGAAATAAAATATTGCTTATTTGTTTTCACAGTAATAATCTAAATTTTTTTTTGTCAAATATAAAATTAAAAAGGTTTTTTTTTGGTCCGAATTATTTAAAAAATAAAAGGGGGTTTGAGTAAAAACTCGTGTACAAAGAGTGAAATATCCCGAGCCCAATAATCAGATTAAGTACCCAGGCCCAGTAAATAAATTGGAAACTGGCACGGTGGACGCTCCTATCAAATTGAATGAATATAGCCGTTAAAATTTCGTTTCAAAATTGTACACAGAATTCTAGAAGATTCTTCACCAGCAAAATTTCAAAAATCACACTGTTTCTCTTTGGCGAGAAAGATTTTTCAATTCTTTGCTTTCATCTTTCAGATTCTTCTTCATCTTCATCATCTTCGTCATCTTCATCATCTTCATCTTCTTCATCACAAGCCAATGGAAATGACCGGTAAATTATTCTCTCTTTTCTCCGCACACTATTCATTTCTTGATTGCTTTACTCTTTGATACTGATCGCTGTTTCTTACAGATCAAAGCATTCAAATTCAATTGCTCGCCGAACGATTTCAACGCTTCGTACTAGATTGCGAACTCAAGCAATCGTCAAACGCTCTTCCCTCAGGTTAGTTACCGAACATTCTTGATTCAAGTCTATTTTATTCAATTATTATCCAAAACCTAAACATCAATTTTCAATTTAATTAGGCAATGCTGAATCGAAGGAAGTAAACGAAAACTCCGATTCGATGGATGAATTCAGCATTTCTAATGGAATCCATGAGAATTCGCCGGATCTAGGTCATACGCTTCCGATCTTGAAGAAAATACTTGATCTGAGTACCAAAGTTCAGGTGAATCGCTGCTTCTTCATACGGTGTTTTGTATTTTTCAGTAGAGTTTGGGTTTACAGGGTTTTGTTTTGTGTTTCTCATAATTTCAGTTTATTTTGTGATTCTTTCTTGCGTTAGGATTTGAAGAAGCAGCATGTAGCATTATCTGATCACGTGAAATTCACAACTGAGTCGTTTTCAGGCCTTGATGTTTTGAACTCTATTCAGCTTCTCGGTATGGTTCTCGTAGAAAACCTAGATAAAATTGTCAATTGAATGCTGTCTTTTCTTGTTATTGGCTAGTTTTAACTATAGTTTTGTTGTTATCTGGTTATAGGTTCTGAATACGAACTCTTGAAAAAGAAGTATCTGGATGAATCTTCGGAGCGAAAGCGGCTTTATAATGAAATAATAGAAATTAAGGGTAATATCAGGGTTTTCTGCAGATGCAGACCTTTAAGTGTAAGTGAAACTGGGAACGGGTATACATCTGTTGTCAATTTTGAATCGACTCTGGACAATGAGCTTCAAGTCATTAACTCAGATTCTTCCAAGAAGTCATTTAAATTTGATCATGTTTTTAAGCCTGAAGATAACCAAGGTATATTAGGAGTTACAACTTTTGATATTGTTGCATTAATGCTATTTTGTTTTCATTCTCAAAGCTGATCAAATGTGTGTAATGTTATTTTGTTTACACGCAGAGGCTGTTTTTTTGCAAACTAAACCTATTGCTACATCAGTATTGGATGGTTTTAATGTCTGTATATTTGCTTACGGACAAACCGGAACTGGTAAAACATATACAATGGAGGGAACACCTGAAGAGAGGGGAGTTAACTACCGAACACTTGAAGAATTATTTAAGATATCTGAAGAGAGAAAGGGTGTAATGAAGTATCAGTTGCATGTTAGTATGCTGGAGGTCTATAATGAGAAGTTAAAAGATCTTTTGGTGGAAAATTCTGCCCAGCCGAAGAAGTGAGTTTTAATTCTTCTTAGTACTCTAATTATTTTAGCATTGTATTTTTTAGTTCATTAAATAGACAGTCATTTCATATGATCTTAATAAACAGAAAATCTGAGAATGCCGATTAGATAATGCTTTACTGGACAATGGGTCTGAGAAAAAAAAGAAAACTATTATAGTTTCATTTCACAGTTCTAAGTATGATGTAGAATATAAATTTTTCAATCGGTTAATTTTCCTCTAATTGTCAAACTAATAAATGTCCAACATGCATAAAATTTTGTTGTATTGTTTTTGGAGAGATATCACTGATGAGGAAAACAAATTTTTAACTTAAGATTGGAGATAAAGCAATCTGCAGAAGGAACACAAGAAGTTCCAGGACTTGTTGAAACTCAGGTGCATGGAACAGAAGATGTGTGGGAATTGCTCAAGACTGGAAACAGAGTCAGATCTGTTGGATCCACTTCTGCTAATGAGCAGAGCAGCCGATCTCATTGGTATGTCTTGATTCTTACATCCAGTTAGATATTTCATTTTATATTTTATTTTCAATTTTCAAATGTCTTTTTTACTAAATATTTTAGCTATATTAATCAATATTATTCTCCTTGAGCTATATGTAATTTTTTATTTCAATGAGACAATGAGGAGGTGGTGGTTTTTTATGCAGCTTGTTGCGAGTAACTGTTGTTGGGGAGAGTTTAATTAATGGCCAGAAAACAAGGAGTCACCTTTGGCTAGTAGACTTAGCAGGTAGTGAGCGTGTGGGAAAAACCGAAGCTGAGGGAGAAAGACTGAAGGAATCGCAATTCATTAACAAGTCTCTTTCAGCACTTGGTGATGTTATTTCTGCACTTGCTTCCAAAGCAGCCCACATCCCTTATAGGTAAAATTTTGTTTTCGTCCATCAAACACATACTTGTATAATGCTCCTTTATCTCATTAACATTTTGTATTTTCTATTTGAGGCAGAAACTCAAAGCTTACTCACATACTGCAGAGCTCTTTAGGTAAGATTTCATTTCAGCAATATAAAATTTATGATCCTTTTCAAGTGACCTTTCCTTTTGTAATTTGAAATGCAGTGCTGCAACTTCTGATTTACATAACTAATAAGATTTGACCCGGGACTGAAATGCAGGAGGAGATTGTAAAACCTTAATGTTGGTCCAAGTTAGTCCAAGCTCAGCGGACTTAGGAGAGACACTATGTTCGCTGAATTTTGCCACTCGTGTCCGTGGAATCGAGAGTGGTCCTGCTCGCAAACAAGTAGACCTCAGCGATCTGTTTAAGAACAAGCAAATGGTAAGCTCAAGAATAATTGTGCTTTCAAAAAGAAATGTTCTTTTTTCATTACATAAACTCATAAATCTTTGTCATCATAAAAGGCAGAAAAGGCCAAACATGACGAGAAGGAAATAAAGAAACTACAGGAGAGCCTGCAATCCATGCAAATCCGATTTTCTACGAAAGAATTCACTTGTAAAAGCCTTCAGGAAAAGGTATAAATCCAATGTTATTAGCTCCATATGCCTCCTAAAAGAAATTGTTTTTGTGTACCTTCACGTTCATATCTATATCATACTCATCAACTTTGAAACGATTTGACAGGTACGGGACCTTGAGAATCAGCTAGCTGAAGAAAGAAAAACTAGACTAAAGCAGGAAAATAGATCACTTGCTGCTGTTTCAGCTCAACCACCTACGTTTTTTAAACAAACAACCGTGACAGATAAAAGACCACCACTGATTCCTTCAAACTCTAGAATGCCCCTCGGAAGGATAACAAATTTCATCCCTTTCCCATCTCCTAAAAGATCAGCGAGATACACGAACATTCATCAAATGAATGGAAAGGAAAATTCTACCAGAAGAAATTCAGCGACAGCAGATATTGAAGGCTTTGCAAGACCAAGAAGCAGGGCATCCATTGCCATGAGACCACCTGTACAATCAACAACACAGATTCTTAAACCAAGGAGGCGAGTCTCCATTGCCACACTCCGTCCTGATCCAACATCTGAAATGAATACTGGGGGAAGCAGTGTATCAACAAAGCAGATCCTCAAGCCAAGGAGGCGAGTCTCTATTGCTACACTCCGTCCTGATCCAACATCTGAAGTGGTGACTACCGGGGGAAGCAGTGTATCAACAAAGCAGATCCTTAAGCCAAAGAGGCGAGTCTCCATTGCTACACTCCGTCCGGATCCAGTGTCTGAAATGACTACCGGGGGAAGCAGTGCATCAACAATGAGGAGCCAAAGGGGTCGGCATTCAAATTTGTTTGTCCCATTGACTGCAACGAGAACATCAGTTGATACAACACCTATACAACCTGTTAGATGCAGAAGTAAGTTTATGGGCAGTCCATTACATGTTCAGGCCCCAATACCTGTTAGAGGCAGCAGCAGCAAGTTTATGGGCAGTCCAGTACATGCTGGGGTAGGTTCACGTCTGGGCAAGTTCACGTCTGCATTTGCGCTACAAAGGAAACCTGTAGTTTGGAGTCCTCTCGCGCTAAGAACCAAACAAAAACCATCATTATTGCCATCTCAACTGCAGTAGACCTTGTATTTTATTCATAATATCTGCTCATGCTCAGGCAGGTTCACATATGGGTAGGCATCCAAATGCGGTTGCGCTACAAAGGAGATCATTATTATGGAGTCCTCTTAAGCTAAGAGAACTAAAAAAACAACTAAAATCATCACTATTTTGCACATATTTTTCATCTTATAAACCAATTCATGTTTAATTAACGCTCTTTCATTATAAATCCTTTGATGTATTTGAAGTTTGATCTCTTGTTATGAATGTTGGTTCAATTTCTGAAGCTTATATAATTTGTTTTTGTTATTTCAACTGCTGTTTGAGTGTTGTTCGATCAAATGATGTTCATTTCTCTCATTGCATTTGTTGGTCTTTTCTTGTTAATTTAAAAAGTGTAAAAAGTAGCACTCACCAATTGATGTTAATTTCTCTTGTGATTATTGTGTCCTTCATACAAAAACCCCAACTTCATGTCTCCTTAAGGCAATATCATGTCCACTATTGTTTTCTGATAGTTGAAAAAAAATAAAAATGCTTATGTTTTCCAAACACCGTGAAGTCTCGAACTGAAATTAATGACCTACATCTTAGTATAGTAAAAGAAAGCGTATGTGAAGAGGTCATGCCAATAACATTGATAGGTCTAGCATTATTCAGATTCTTAGAAAAATGAAAAATCTCATCTAAGACTTCGGAACAAGGCAACATTTTAATTTTCTTACATTAATAATGAATGTAGACTCAATCTCATTCATTTATTTAAATAAAAAAAACAGTTAAATGTAATTAAGGTCTGTTTGAATTAACTTAATTGAGTTTATTTATTAATTTAAATCTTGTAAAACTATTCAAACAAACATAACCTTAATACTTCCTCCGGTCATTTTTATAAAAAACACTTTACTTTTTTAAATTCATTAACTAATTAATGTATCTGGTATGCATTATAGACCAGATACATTAATTATTTAATGAATCTAAAAAAATGAAATTTCCTTATAAAAAGGACCGGAGATAATATTATTTATCTGATAAAAAATATGTAGGTTCGCAAAAATATATACTCATTAGAATAATTTTTATTATATTTAAGATTAATAATTTTTAAATATACTTGATGTGCTAGTTTAATCACAAGAACAAAGTTTTGTAACACTACAAAATTTAATTCTCGTTGACGAAAATAATAAAGCAACAATTAAGGTTAAGTCTAGAGTGAGGGCTCAATTAAGTCCCTCACCGGTGAATCACATAAAAATAACCAATAGATTAAATGGATGGTTTAGATTCAATCTAATAAAAGTGAGGATACATAACATGATTCACATGGAATTAAAATTTTAAAATGATTTCTTATTTTTAGTAAGATTTTAAAATAAATTAAAATTGATTTTTTTTAAAAATCAAATCAATTCTATTTCTAACTCCGTAATATTTTTATTCTACTTTAGGTTTTACCTTTCCTCTTTTCATCACATTTCATGTTCTTCATCACACAGTGAAAAACAATCTTGTTCCATTCTCTGCAAACCTATTTACAATTCTGTTCCATTTTCGGCAAACAATTCGGTCAGAGTGTTGTTGCCGTCGCCGCCACACGAAGCAATTCTTAATCTTTACAGAGGTTCTCGTTTTCGATTTCACCTCTTTAAGTTCGCGGATATGAAAGTATAACCTGTTGTTAGCATCATATTGGTGGGATGTGCGGTTTCAGCATATAATTCTTGTAACAAGCACTCTTCAGGCCACCTAAAATAAATAAGCGTACAAAGAAACGAAATAAAACCTTAATTTCAGTAATAGCAAATGCTGATAACTGACTAGTACCATTCACAGGTGGCTCGTATTTGACACTGCTGAAACATAAAGCAATATATATTAAAATGATAAGAAAATGTCTAAAGCCAAAATTTTAATAATGAAATGATAATTTTAGTAGAATACAAGACAAAATCTTCATGTTTGTTGTCCTCAACATACTTGTGACAAAGACTTATGATGCCTCTAATGCCATCACTGCTATAAATATGAAACTACATAAGAAAAATACTGAACTCTTTCCAAAACTCACCAAAGACAAAAAGTTCCATTTATGTTACATAGAGTCATGTAGATACTGGTAAAAAGTTTCATTTATTTTAACTTACATTATCTAAATTTTGAATGGTATAAAATTAAGACGTATATCATTTTTCCATTCCTTACTAATTGTCTTCCAACCATATACTCCAACATCCCTTTTCTCATAATGAAGATAAACAATAAAAATGAAAATGCCATGAGTAAGACACTAGCATAGTTACATTCACATACTGCTATAGTTTGATGTTGACTACTAGTGACCATTTTTTTGTAATGATGTATAAACTGACTTAGTTTGAAATGACAGTGTGAGTTGATATATGTAAAATGAATAGGGAGTTATGACTGCTTTGTTAATCTTCCTGATAAGATGAGATTTATTTGACAAATATTGGTATGTTAAGTGTTATGTGTTTAAATATTGAAACATGATGTTAATATATACCATGGTCAGGGTGATTTGTTCAGTTGTTTGATTGAATATGAGTTGGTGTTTTCCTGGTGTTAACAGCGCTCTTCCAAGTCAGTATGGCAGGTGGCTTATTTCCAGCATTGACAAACGGTTTGTGAATTGGCAGTAGGAAGTGCATCAGACTGATAGTTCTGAAGGTGCGTCCTCGATTTACATTTCCTTGGCCGGTTCTTCCAACCGAATTATTCAAGATGGTGCAGAGTATTATTTCACTAAAAGTTTTTCCTATTGCTGATGAGGACGTATGATAGACGGGAGGATTTTTATTGGAAATCATCTGCAGCAGCATATGCAGTCCTTGCCTTGTGTTTAGTTCTGATCCAAAAGCCTGAGTTTCATCATGCTGTGTGTGTGTAGCTCGGATAGTTGCAATCTTGATGCGCCTTGCTTGAGTGTGCACAGTTTAAACATGTTGTATGTGTCATGTCTAATCCCTTAAACATGTTGGAATCTCACTGTATTAGACTGCACCTCTCAAAATGCAAATTTAAGCCTAATTTGGAAACACTATCGGGTTTTTAACTATAGGCATAATTAGAAAAAACCAAGGACACCATCATGATCCTTGTGAAAAAATACACGATTTCCTTTTTTGAATCATCCATTTTCATTAAGTTTTGAGAAAGTTATGGATGTTCACGTAATTGAGCCAAAACCAAGTCATCTTGCCAAGCTTGCTGCAGCCATGGCGCGTTTCTAGCCCATGAAGGTTGTTTTGTTTTATATATTATTAGGTTCATTCCAATTATCGGATGAGGGCGTAGCACCGCTGGTCAATGGAGGAACGTTTAAGTATTTGCAAGCGAAAGGACTAGGGTTCGAATCCCCCTCGCCCCAGTCCTTTTATTTTAATTTTCCAAAACCAACTTTGCTTCTCATATATATTTCTATTGCCATTGCTTGTTAACACGCGCGCAGTGGATGGATTGGCAAGGTTTTTGGAGCTGCACACGCAAGGACGTGGCTTCTCATATAATATTTTTATTCTACTTTAGGTTTTACCTTCCCTCTTTTCATACTAATTCACAACTTCATCATCTTCGTTATTTCTCATCGGTAATTAAAAGAAACCTTCGTTCCCAAAGCTCCAAAAGCTGTAACTTGCAACAAAGAAACAAAGTTTTACTTCTACGTAATTTTCTCTCTACTGTTTATCGATTCTTTCCCTTTCTCTCAAGCTTTCTCAATCCCTAACACGCGGCTTCAATTCTTTCCAGATTGTCACCGTCAGAGGCTCTCAGTAGCTCTCTTCTCTTATCAGTTTCAGTTTCACCGACGATTTCAATCACTAATCAACGTTTTCGAGCGAGAGTTTTGTGAAAATCAAATCCAGGTTTGTATTTATAGCTTTTACATAGTTATGTTACTTCAATTTAAGAATTTTGGATTCTTTTTCTGGCCCAAATTAATCATTTGTTTTGAATTACAGCAACAACTGACAAATACGAATGTTTAGATAGGGCTAGATTTTCAATTATTGCTCCCCATACTTTTCTTTCATCTCGGATAGGTTGTTTGAACTTTTTAAAGTTTTTATATCCACATTTAGTTTGAGGCATTGATGAGTGTTTTTAATTTTGAATTATTAGTATCTCTGGTGATGAGAGGTTATTAAATTAGGCCAACTTGAATTATTTTCCTTGTTCCCAATGAGCTTTGAAGCTTTTCTTTGGCAACCCTTAATGCATCAAGAGCTTCAAAAACATTTTTGTTGACTTGTTTGTGATTAGTTCTAGCTTGAGATGTTGTTGTCATATTCACAGTCACAGGAACTATTACCATAGAATTATCAAAGGAATCTGCATGATCACTCTCATTCTCTGTCACCGATGAGTTTGTGCTTAAACTAGAAAGCCTGAAACACAATCCCCAAAATTCCAAACAATTAAAAGACAAAAACAATTCATCATCTCAGGTTTTAGAAAACGGTCTATTACCGCGAGAACGACTGCGACAAAACTGCATTGTTTTTATGATGAAAAAAATTGTGGTTAGCATAAGTACTTTTGAAGAAAATAATTCTCATTTTGAAATCTGTTATTACTTGTCTGATGTGTCACTGGTTGGCATAAGATTTCAATTTTACTATATAATTTGAATAATGTGAATATTTAACAGAAAAGAACCACAGGACGTTGCTTCGTGTAGATTGTCGTGTATAAACTTTTCAATGATTGACGCAGCCAGTCTTTTCCACTAAGGTCTAAGAACTATTGGGGTCATCCCTATATACTACTTTATGTGACGTTTAATTTAATCTGAGATGAAAATGAATACTATTTAAGAGATAAAAGTTTAAAACGTGTAGTAAATCTAAAAGTTGTTTAAGTCTTGATTTGGGATTTGTTAAGTTTAAGTCTTAATTTTCTGTACAATCGATTTTAGTTTGTTATTATGATTTGGGAATTGTTAAGTTTAAGTCTATGTTTCTTCCAATATCATGATTATCTCCCCATTGTATTTGGAAATTGTTTAGTTTGTTTGATTAATTGTTTAGTTTGCAGAGCTGTATTTTATTCTTGTGTAAGATTTTGTATTGGGCGTAGAATAATGGGTAGGAGTTTTGTTGGTCTTTTTCTGCTTACTGCTATGTAAAGGTGCAGAATTTTATTTATTCATGCGAGATATTTACTATCTAGCTTTTTGTCCCAACAATCTTTGAGAGAATCTAAGTATTATTTCATGGTCAGAGTGTTGATTCCTTTAACTGTAAATGATTTCATTAAAAATTATTTTTTCAATTAGATTATAAGTTTTTTATATGTAGTCTAAAATATATTAATCCAATAATTTGTTACATAATTGGTGCAGAAAATAGATAAAGAGCATTGGTACTATTAGTCGAATAGTTATAGGTGGTATGGGGGTAAAAGGAGAAATTTTTAAATACTAGTATTATTGTACTTTGATACTCATATTAAAACTATGTTGTTTATTGTGATAGGGACTAGAAGACTTGTCAACTGGAGTAGTTGATGAAGCAACATGCGAGACCACTGTTGTTGATGACATTAGTGTTGAGGATGGAGAATCTATTGAAAAAATTATAAATATTGATAGCATGGAGGATATTCTTGGCATGGACCTGAAAATATTAAGTCCCCACGAGACAAGGAAATTTCAATTTCCAAGTCTGGACATGGCTTATGAGTTCTACAACCAGTATGCTAAAATGAACGGATTTGCAGTTCGCAAGAGCAAGATCCTTCGAAGCAAGAAAGGAGAAATATTACAGCGGACATTTGTTTGTCACAGACAGGGGTTTAGGGAGGATAGAGGTTTAACAATAGAAAATCGTAAGCGTGAGTGTAAACCTGAGACTCGGTGTGGATGTGAAGCAAAATTTCGAGTGCATATAGATATGTTGTCACAATGTTGGTGGATTACAGTTTTTAATGATCAGCATAATCATGAGCTTTTAGATGAAGAGTACCATGGAATGCTTGCTTCACATCGAAAAATGAAAGAGTCAGATATAATGCAGATGAACGACATGTTGAAGGTTGGTATAAGGCCGTCTCAATTCTATGGTTCTTTTGCCAACCAAGCAGGAGGGTATGAAAAAATAGGGTTTCGTAGGAAGGATATATATAATCAAATAGGAAAGCAACGCCTTTTGCAACGATGTGATGGTAAAAATGCTTTACACTATCTTAAAGGGCTGGCATCAGATGACCCGATGATGTTTTATCGCCACACTGTTGATGGAGAAGGTAGGCTTGAACACCTTTTTTGGTGCGATGGTATAAGCCAAATGGATTTCAAAGTGTTTGGTGATGTGTTGGCATTTGATGCAACATACGAGACGAACAAATACCATTGCCCCTTAGTGGTGTTTTCTGGAGTTAATAACCATAATCATAATATTATATTTGGCGGTGCTATTGTTGCAAATGAAAAAGAAGAAACATATGTGTGGGTTCTTGAACAAATTTTGGAAGCAATGCTAGGTAAGTCGCCTATTTCTGTCATTACTGATGGCGACCTTGCAATGAAGAAAGCTATACAAAGGGTGTTTCCGAATGCTTATCATAGGTTGTGTGCTTGGCATCTAATTCGCAATGCAGCGTCTAACATTGGAGTTCCTGAATTTGTAAGTCAGTTTAGGAAATGCATGTTGGGTGACTATGATCTGGTTGAGTTTCGACGCAAGTGGGCTGACATGATTGACACATTTGGGTTGCACGACAACAAGTGGGTTACTGAACTGTATGCAAAGAGAAAGATGTGGGCTACAACTCATATACGCGAATTTTTTTTTGCTGGGTTTAGAACTACCTCTCGGTGTGAGGGGTTACATTCAGAAATGGGGAAGTTTCTTCACTCACGATATAATTTAACTGAATTTTTATTACATTTTCATCGGTGCCTTAATTACATGCGTTATAAGGAGGTCGAAGCTGACTTTGCATCAAATTACGGCGATCTTGTGCTACAAACAAGATTTCAAAGCATGGAGCGTTGCGCTGGAAAGTTATTTACAAGGGAAATATTCTTTATGTTTCGTGATCTTCTTGCACGGTCTGCAGAGATGGTAGTGGCAACATGCAATCAAACTTATACATGCTTCATATACACAATTTGCAAGTACCAAGCATCAAAAAGGGAGTGGAATGTATCATTCTATCATGATGATGACGTGTTTAAATGTTCTTGCAAGAAGATGGAATCATTTGGTCTCTCCTGTGAGCATATTATTGCACTATTGATTTTTTTAGATGTCGCAGAATTGCCAAAGACTCTAGTGGCTGATCGATGGACAAAGAACGCGAAGGAAGAAATATGTAGCACAAATAAGCATCTTCCAAAATACTGGGATTCACACAAGTCGTCGAGATATTGCGCTCTTATGTTTCGATATATGCGTTTGAGCAAATTAGTAAGTGAGAGTGGTGATGATTTCAATGACCATATGAAACAAGCTGCTGCTGATATCCGAAAGATGGAAGAAAAAAGGGGATTACATGATGGTGGAGCCACAAATTCAAGTGAAACTGTCCATGAGACATTAAAGGATCCCGCTGTAGCTAGAACTAAAGGATGCGCTGGGGAATCTTCATCACGTCAGAAAAAAAGGAAGCGGACTCAGTGTTCTACTTGCAGAAAATTCGGGCATAACAAGCAAACATGTTCAGTACCTCGACATTATGCTAACACGACACATTCGTCACACGGAGATTTTCACAACATTGAATTCAGTGATGACTCTGTAAGCAATTTTTTTTAATGTTTTTATTTAATGGTATCATTATATATATAAATTAACCATTGTTATAATTATATATGGTTCTTGCAGTTACATAACGATCTTGATTGAAGTGTAAAAGTGCATTTGCGAAATAAGTGTGAAAACGGATGCACCTTGTAAGGTAACTTAGTTATAGTAATTATTTGGTTACATATGCAATTGCGACGTGATCTATTGATATTGTCTTCTTTTAATTATCAGGTAGCCTACAGATTCCTTTATCAACTTCTAGCTGGTGTCCTTGGCTAAGATAAGAGCTGATTGCATTCTCTGGCATCACAGGAATTAGATGATTGTCATTTTAAAAGTTCAAATTTAGTTGACAAATTTTTTATAAATGTTAGACTGTCGTGATTATGGATATCAATTTTAGTTAGAATCACAAAGTTGTGTGAATGTGTACTATTTAAGGTTATGCTTGTTAGAATTTTGTTTGAAAGAGTATTTTGTTCATGATCTTTCAAGTAGTTATGCTTGGTGAGATTATATTGAAGATGTTGATACAACCTTTTCAGGTTACAGATACCATGATTTAGTTATATGTTTAGTTAGCTGTATCCTATGATAGCTCTCAATTAATTTCAACAGGTTCCTGAAGTCTTTCTTTCCAAGGGTTGGTTTGATTGTTAACAATCATAAATTGAAATTAGAAATGGTTAGACTACTGATATCAACCTTTATCCTGACATACACATTCAATTTTGTGTGTTAGCATTGGAGAATTGGTCCCTATTAAATTTGGACTTTTCAGGTTTTGTCCCTTTTCAGAAAGTGCTCTTTTTCATATTAAACTCAGTGCTCTTTTTCATATTTGATGAATTTAGTTAATGCTCATGGTTTCATAAGGAATCGTGGAAAGATACCCTTATTCATTCCCTTTTTTGTTACTACAGATTTGATTCAGTGTTAGGGATTTAAATAGTGGTCGCTATAATGGTTCTTGTCAACCTGATATTCTGATATGACACTTGATTGGAGCTGTGATTAATTTTAAAGATAACATATTTAGCAGGTTCTGTATGGCAATTTTTATTGTAGTGGAGGTATTTTGTTGTCAGTGGTTCTGTTCTAGTTGTAGGAGTTTATGTTTTAGCAGGTATTGCAATCCTGTAGAAAACAGGAGATCAGTTTTCCGATTCAGGCGTTAGTATTGTCCTATCGTAAGTGGTGTGTTGGATTTTCCCGGTTATATGGCAGCAGTTATTGTTCATGTCGAGAGTTAGAGGGGGCATAGTTTTGTTAGTGTAGTATCCTTGGGAGCAGTCGGTGATATGGTTGCGTTTGTTTTGAAGTGGCTGCATCTCGGCATTGGATTTATTGTGGAGTTGCTGGTAAAAAGCTGCAGGGTGGTAATACTGATCATCTATTCTTCCAAGGGTGATGATGATGATATCTGCAACACTATTTCAGGTTTTTTTTTAAGGTTTGATTATAGTCTATAGAACTATACACCAGTTTGTTATTGTTGTTTGAATTTTTGCTGTTGAGATGGAAATAGACACATTATTCATAGTGGTTGTGATTATATCTCAGAAAATATATATTATAGTGATGATTTGTATTTTTGTTGTTGAGATTGAGATATACATACATATTAATTTTGGTGATTGAGCAGGAAATAAGTTTGGTAAAAGTTCTGTTTTGATTCAAATAGCATATTAGCATATATCCAAACAAATGAAGAAAATGGTAAAACATTTGAGTTACTTTGAAGCTTAATTGCTTCTTTTAATTGTATCTAATAATAGCTTCATGTGGTTGATTGTCACTGATGAGCACCACATCAACGAAACGATTCTTATAGTTAATACTGAGGTTTTGAGTGAAATAGTGTACTAGAAGTTGTTCATTTGCTTTTAAACATCACTGTCAACTTTCAAATACTTTGGGCCATGACGACGCGGCGTTTGAATTTCTTCAATCATGCTTGGCCGGGGTGTTTCGCTAGAATTGGTTGTTGAAAACCGTGGTTCTCATCAGGTCTGCTTCGTATTTGTATCGTGGTTGGGTGGTTTGCAATATAGTTCTGTTTTGGTGGAAGCCTCAAATGTGGCAAGTTATCTTTGGTCTCATGTGGTTGTTGTGCTGTTAGTAGGCATGTATTTGTTTTCTCTATTATTCTTAATCTGTGTTTGGAGGTTGTCAGCTTTCTTGTTTTTTAGCTGAGCTCGATCGAAAGCATATTTGGTGTTCTATCTCCAGTCCTGTTTTGCTTAGTTGCTGTGTGTGGTGGCTTTCAGAACCTAAAATGTTCGGCTTCTTACTCTGCTCACAAAGTGCCCCTAATTTTCCAACTGCTAATCTTCCATCTTGTCGAGTAACAACAACAGTTCCAACCTTGAAGATGATGCGCTTAACATCTTTGACGAAATCTCTATAAGGGTCGGCGTTCTCCATTATTGTCTGACAAATGAAGTGTGCAGCGTCGTTGGTAGAGAAGAAAGAGAAGAAAGAGTTTTGTTTTGTTTTTGTGATATAGTTTGAAAAGATTAAGATTGTCTTGAATTTTATTGGTGACTTTGAATAACAGGTTTTGCATTTTTAGTAAATTCTGAAAGTTCTAACAGTTATTACTTTGATGGCAGGTCTTGCACATGCTCACTGCAGACCCAAGCTTACAAGTCCAAAATAGAAATGGAAAAGTTTAGGACCATGGAGACTTGGATTGTAGATTCTGCCTTGGACATCTTTTGCTTGTGTAGGTACAGTATGTTTGAACCTCTTGAATATGGATTTTCTTCTGAAAACTTGGATTGAAACCTTTTCTTCTTTTTTTTTTTTAAACAGAAAAGCATGGAGGTGTTTCTTTTGAATTTGGTTCTAATGTTTAGACCATTTTGATTTTAAAATGCAGGTTTGGTCTACTTGAAGAGCAATTTATGGGACGGGATGTTTGATTGAGTGTGGCAACCATTTCGTGAAATTGACAAAGGCAAACCACTTTTCTTTGCACAGCCATGCTTGCAGTCTAAAGTGTCATTATTTGAAGCAAGAGCTGAGCATCCTATGGAGTATCATCCTCAGCAACTATAAGTAATCTTGACAGAATTCAAATCTACAGCAAAATCATTAGGCTAGCGTTTGTGCTCCTTTTGCATAGATGTTGTCATTTAAATTGTAATTACCCTATGTCCAAATAAGATTGAAACATTGTGTATTGATCTCAAGACATTGAAGCAATGAGTACTAGTTCTCTGTACATAAGTATTGGTTCATAATAACCTTGTAATATATTACAATGAACACTAGCAAGTAGCATGTCATGCTTAATTTCTAAAATCAATTGCCACAAAATATCTAACATTGATTCATCAAGCATTATTAATACTAAATAAATTTCATTTGTTCACCTACCTGATGGGTAGGAAATCCAATTATTTTTCCCATGTAACTATATTGGTTGTTCTATAATATAGAAAACAAAATATCCACATTCTATAGATACTTTGAAACCATACAAGAGGATAAAAACCTTAGCAGACAACAGTTACTTGTAAATGACCTACAAATATATTACAGGGTTATATAAAAGTTCATCTTGCATTGTTATACGTCATTCCTATTGTCTTTCATCACATTGTTGCAATATTTTCAAAGCATTTGATTTGTGCAAAAGTTCCAAAATGGATTAATGAGATGAAAATGCATTTTTTTTCCAAAATAGTTTTGATAACAATAAAGAGTATTTCAGTCACTTGTAATTCTCTTGATGTCACAACTTTTCTGTAAAACTGAACTATATTATCGATATTGTATTAAACCCCTTTCAGATAATGATACAATGGAGAACTGAGTAAAGATAAAACTCAAAAGGTATATATGATGCTAAAAAAATAACAAAGAATGGTTATACATGAATGATGTTCATGTATATGAATCATATACGTAGGACAAACCTTTACATCACTATAACAATCGACAAGACTTTTCATGGTACAACAAACTTGCATCAACCAAAGAGAAGACTGAAAATAACTATGCCAACAAGGTCTGTGCTTTTAAAGATGCTAAGAAATTGCGAGTCAGTTCATGTTAAATTACCATCCATTTAATCTATTGGTTATTTCTGCCTATGCGAAGACTCCGCGTACCATACCTTCTAAGGATCATGAGGGCTGCTGCAACAAGATGGACACCTCCAACGAAAAAGCCCCACCAGAACATTACAAAACCGGCAAAAACCGACGGGTAAACACATTTGAGAACTGCTAACAGATGAATAACAAACAAGCATGTGATGTCTGCTAATGCTACCACCTCCCAACTATACTACCCAAAGCACACACCCGCTGCCACTAAACATGCCCATTCAGTTGAAAAACCAGAAGGCTATTCCCAATTTTGAGTTCCAAAACTTTATATGAAAGAATAATATTTGAGCTAGAAGATATCCTCATTATCACAAACTTAAGACAAGCAAAATCCATCCAATGCGCGCGTGTTAACAGGCAATGGCAATAGAAATATATATGAGAAGCAAAGTTGGTTTTGGAAAATTAAAATAAAAGGACTGGGGCGAGGGGGATTCGAACCCCAGTCCTTTCGCTTGCAAATACTTAAACGTTCCTCCATTGACCAGCGGTGCTACGCCCTCATCCGATAATTGGAATGAACCTAATAATATATAAAACAAAACAACCTTCATGGGCCAGAAACGCGCCATGGCTGCAGCAAGGTTGGCAAGATGACTTGGTTTTGGCTCAATTACGTGAACATCCATAACTTTCTCAAAACTTAATGAAAATGGATGATTCAAAAAAGGAAATCGTGTATTTTTTCACAAGGATCATGATGGTGTCCTTGGTTTTTTCTAATTATGCCTATAGTTAAAAACCCGATAGTGTTTCCAAATTAGGCTTAAATTTGCATTTTGAGAGGTGCAGTCTAATACAGTGAGATTCCAACATGTTTAAGGGATTAGACATGACACATACAACATGTTTAAACTGTGCACACTCAAGCAAGGCGCATCAAGATTGCAACTATCCGAGCTACACACACACGGCATGATAAAACTCAGGCTTTTGGATCAGAACTAAACACAAGGCAAGGACTGCATATGCTGCTGTAGATGATTTCCAATAAAAATCCTCCCGTCTATCATACGTCCTCATCAGCAATAGGAAAAACTTTTAGTGAAATAATACTCCGCACCATCTTGAATAATTCGGTTGGAAGAACCGGCCAAGGAAATGTAAATCGATGACGCACCTTCAGAACTATCAGTCTGATGCACTTCCTACTGCCAATTCACAAACCGTTTGCCAATGCTGGAAATAAGCCACCTGCCATACTGACTTGGAAGAGCGCCGTTAACACCAGGAAAACACCAACTCATATTCAATCAAACAACTGAACAAATCACCCTGACCATGGTATATATTAACATCATGTTTCAATATTTAAACACATAACACTTAACATACCAATATTTGTCAAATAAATCTCATCTTATCAGGAAGATTAACAAAGCAGTCATAACTCCCTATTCATTTTACATATATCAACTCACACCATCATTTCAAACTAAGTCAGTTTATACATCATTACAAAAAAATGGTCACTAGTAGTCAACATCAAACTATAGCAGTATGTGAATGTAACTATGCTAGTGTCTTACTCATGGCATTTTCATTTTTATTGTTTATCTTCATTATGAGAAAAGGGATGTTGGAGTATATGGTTGGAAGACAATTAGTAAGGAATGGAAAAATGATATACGTCTTAATTTTATACCATTCAAAATTTAGATAATGTAAGTTAAAATAAATGAAACTTTTTACCAGTATCTACATGACTCTATGTAACATAAATGGAACTTTTTGTCTTTGGTGAGTTTTGGAAAGAGTTCAATATTTTTCTTATGTAGTTTCATATTTATAGCAGTGATGGCATTAGAGGCATCATAAGTCTTTGTCACAAGTGTGTTGAGGACAACAAACATGAAGATTTTGTCTTGTATTCTACTAAAATTATCATTTCATTATTAAAATTTTGGCTTTAGACATTTTCTTATCATTTTAATATATATTGCTTTATGTTGCAGCAGTGTCAAATACGAGCCACCTGTGAATGGTACTAGTCAGTTATCAGCATTTGCTATTACTGAAATTAAGGTTTTATTTCGTTTCTTTGTACGCTTATTTATTTTAGGTGGCCTGAAGAGTGCTTGTTACAAGAATTATATGCTGAAACCACACATCCCACCAATATGATGCTAACAACAGGTTATACTTTCATATCCGCGAACTTAAAGAGGTGAAATCGAAAACGAGAACCTCTGTAAAGATTAAGAATTGCTTCGTGTGGCGGCGACGACAACAACACTCTGACCGAATTGTTTGCCGAAAATGGAACAGAATTGTAAATAGGTTTGCAGAGAATGGAACAAGATTGTTTTTCACTGTGTGATGAAGAACATGAAATGTGATGAAAAGAGGAAAGGTAAAACCTAAAGTAGAATAAAAATATTACGGAGTTTAGAAATAGAATTGATTTGATTTTTAAAAAAAATCAATTTTAATTTATTTTAAAATCTTACTAAAAATAAGAAATCATTTTAAAATTTTAATTCCATGTGAATCATGTTATGTATCCTCACTTTTATTAGATTGAATCTAAACCATCCATTTAATCTATTGGTTATTTTTATGTGATTCACAGGTGAGGGACTTAATTGAGCCCTCACTCTAGACTTAACCAACAATTAATATCACTTTAATTATAATTTGCCAACTATTTTAGTTAGAAAAAATGGAAATAATTAGAATTAATACAATACTAGTTTCCAATAAGTCAACCCGGGTCCCAAGTAAAAGAAAAGATATAGCCGTTACACTTGTCTCATTAAGACATAGATTCATTCGATTCGACCGTTGTAAAACAAACCGTTACTCATTGTTCTTGTTTCTTTCACATCAAAACTCTTGCCAAACTCTGAAACCAAAAGCAAAAAAAGGTTTGTGGTCCGTGTTAGAGAGAGAGAGAGAGTGTAAGTTCAGATCCAATCTTTGGTTGGGTGAATGAAAGTGTAAGTGATTGAATTGAAAATTCTAATTTGAGACCCACCTCTTGTGTTTAGTTTTGTTTTCTCAAAATGGTTGCAAGAACCCCACCAAAACTGAGAAAAACTTTAGCTGCTCTCAATCCTGTTCTCATTAGAGAAACATTAAACAAGGTATTTATTACTGACGGATAAAATTCTTAATTTTGTTCTTTTTTTTTTCTCTTGATTCTGAATGGTTCTTTCTGGGTTTTGAAGGTGGATCAATGCATGGCTAGATTACAAGAACTACAGTACACCGTGACTGGTGGAAACAAGGTGGTTTCAGGGGCCAATCTCAGCCCTCGTAGCACCAGAGGTTATCTCAGAACTAGTCTCAGGTGCAAGCAAGAATCACTCAGGTACTTTTTCTTTGCTTCATTCATAGCCATATTTGTTTTAATCCCCAACACGGGCATCGGGACCTGATACGGACAATCCTATACCAATATGTTAAAAACATAAGACACCGACAATGTCACATATTTGAATTGTCCTGCACTTGTTGTGAGTGTCATACACACCGGTTCAAAGAGTGTGATACAAGTGTCTGATACTACCCGTGTCGGACACCGTGTCTATCCTAGAGGTTTTAATCTATTTAACAATTATTGTTGTTAGTTGTTAACCCAAATGCTTTTGCGTTTTCATGACATTCTCAAGAATCAAGAATAGTTCCACAAGGAAATCTCCTGCAGGAAAGTTTCCCTCAACACCAAACACAGGTATGTTTCTCTTGCAAAACCAAAGTAAATTCACTTCCACAACTTTCTATTGACTTTTGAACTTTTATATAGGTGAATGGAGGAGAATGTCATTGCCGGCAATGCTTGTAGGAGAAACCATAGGAGAAATTTTACATGCTAGTCAATTTGCAAAAGAACTTGTTTCAGCAGTTAACTGCCAAACTCCTTCCAAAGAGGATCCAAAAACTCCAATTCCTCAAAGGCCAAGCAAGAAAACAAACCTTGAAAACACTCAACTTAGGACTAGAAGGAAGAAAGAAAAGCAAACAAAACTACACAATGATGGTTCTCCCTCACTTCAAAAAGCTCGTTCGAGAATCACTTTTAAGGTTTCTCCACCAAAAGTTAGAGAATTTGATAGAGAAAACAACAAGTATTTGTCTTTGGCTAATAGGGTATCTCCAAGGAATAGACCATGGGCTAAAAAAGCAGTTCTTTTTCCCAACCCTTTGTTCATGTCAACTCATGCTTCTTCTTCATCATCACAGCCACAGCCACAGCCACAGCAGCAGCAACAGTTTTGCAAAACAAGGTCTCCTATTATTTCAAGAAATAGAGGAACAACAACACCACACAAGTTTTTGGTCAAATCTCCACCTTCAAAATCCAAAGTCAAGATCAAAAGCACAACTAGAACTAGTAATGTGTCGATTTCACCACACAAGTTTTTGATAAAATCTCCAGGTTCAAATTCCAAAGTGAAGCTTATAAGCACAAATGTGTCTATTTCACCAACAAGACTTGCAAGTTTGAGCAAGAATTCTCCAAAGAGATCGACCGCGTCTAAATTCCGTCGATCATTCTCTCCTTCGAGACTGGCTACAAGATTAGTTTCTCCATTAAGGAGCAAGAAAACTGCACAGAAGAGTGATGGGATTGTAAGTGGGCTGAAACAACGCCCGGCATCAACAGTTCAATTCCCTGCTAGAAGAATCTAAGAACATAGACCTTGATTGTATTACCTCACTATGGTTTCTAAATGTGCATAATAATTGTATTCTTGTGTGCTTTTTTTTTGTTGAGGATTCATATGTCCATAGATATTATTTCTTCATTCATTCAAGTGAATTCACAAATTCTGTGCATCTCTATTTTTTGGTCCTTTTTCATATGCAAATCTTGTGTGTTTTTCTGTGTTTCATCTTATAACTTAATTACTGCAATATGTTGAGAAGTGATCCCAAAAATAGAGAAGTGATCCCAAAATAGAGCTCATGGAGAGCAACAAATATAAATTATTTATCCAATTTGATTCAGCTCTTTGATCTACCACTAATCAAGTTTCAACAAAAAATTACAAATAAATTATAATAAAAGTGACAAAGGTTCACCCGTCGTACGCCTTCTACAAATCGACCAATGCTTTTTCAACATAAACAACATACACCACCTCGTGAATGTAGCAAAATTGAAATGCATGAATTACAATTATCCACGCCTTGTGGCTTTTGTTAGGCGTTTTCCTAAGATTTCAAAGCACTTCCCATAGTTCTCTCCACCTTCCCTTCAAATCGATGATAATGTCAAATTACTCTTCCCTTCAAATCGATGATAATGTCAAATTACTCATCAACTACCGTGCTCATATTTCCTTGTTTGAACCAGTCTTCAACAAAATTGACCAAATTCAAATAATGTTAGAAACTTGACCCTAGTGCTTTTTATATAATCCCTTTCGCTTATAAAAAAAAAATTTGTTGAGCATATTTGTTGTATTCTCTTCTAAAAACAACCTTCTTAACCATAAAGTGAAAACAAATGTCAATGTAATTTGTCCTCTTATGATTCATGATTAGCCAAATAGATTGCATCTTGATTATCATAATATATCTTTACACTTTCTTGAGTGATATCAAACTCTCCCACACTCTTAACTAAATGACTTATCTAACCTCTTCAACTAGGATAATATACTTCACTTGAGTTATAAATATAATGTCTACATTTCTCGCCTAGTTCGCATCAATAAATTCCTCTAAAGCTTCAATTCCTTAAGCCGTTATTGTGTAATTCAAACCACCCTTTAAATATTTGTTCGAACATTGCAACGTCCACTTCAAATCTTCTTAATGCACTCAAGCTTGATTTTTCATAAATCAATTTACTATATATGCTAATGATATATGTTAAGTTCGGCCTACAACAAACCTTATCATATATGATGCATCCAACCCACACTTGCATATGGAGTACTTTTAGTCTCATTATTCTAATCTCCTATTTGAGGATATTGCATGATCTAAAACTTAGCGTGATTACTTAAAGAAGCGTAAACGCTTTTATCATCAAACATTCTAAACCGCTTCACCACTTTTTTCAAGTAACTAGATTGGGTTAAAAATAACTCACCCTTTTCTAGTTTTTTCATGATATCCAACCCTAAAATTCTATTAGCCTTACCTAGATCTTTCATTTCAAATTCTCCATTCAATGTCTTTTTGAACCTGTCAATCTATTTCGTGTTCGAATTCGCCATCAAGATATCATCAACATATTGAAGTTTCTAGAGAATGACTTTCTCATTCCTCCTTAATATGTATTCACAACTTATTCTCTCTTATTACAAACAAAATTATTTAGAATAAATTTATCAAACCGAACATTCAATTTCCTAAGATTTTGTTTCAACTCATATAAATAATTCTTCAAAAGAAACACCTTAAACTTGTCCTCTATAAAATGTTCACACTGTTCCATGTAGATTGTCTCTTCAAGATCTCCATGTAAGAACATTGTTTTGACATTCATTTGTTCCAAATAAAGATTATATTTATTCATAATATCCACAAGAAATCTTATGGAATAATGCTTTACCCTAGGTGAAAATAATTTTTTTTAATTAATTCCTTCCACATGAGTAAAAATTTGTTCCACATGTTTTGATTTATACATTAGTTATTCACTTCTCGAGTTTTCTTTCTTTTCCTTGTAGAATCACATGCAATAAACCACCCTTTGTTTCTCATGTAATTTCACCAGTTCCAAATTATGGTTTCTCCATTTAATACATTTTCTGGCTCACCACCTTCAACCATTTACTTTTTTTTCTTTCTAATACTTACTTGAAGGGCTTTCATTTTGAGTCTTGTAACTTTCCAACAACAATTAAAGCATACAAGTAAGATTAATAAAACCATAATTTTGAGGTGGTACAATCTTTCTCATTACCATATTAAGAGCCAACTAATATTTTAGATCTATTATAGATTTTGTTTTTCAAAAACTAGAAATGAAAGCCTCAGCGTCCTCCTCACCTCTAGTCTCACTCACTAACAGAGACTTCCACCTCAAACTGAGTTTTATCCATCTTATTTTTTAGTACTTAACTTCTAGGGCTTTATACTTCATCTCCATACTAATCTCATCAAAATTAATTTCATTACTTATATTGAACTTTGATCCTCCAAGTTCAATCTTTCACACCTTGTATCCATTCTATTTTTAAAATAACTAATGAGGACACATTTTACAAATCTAGCATCAATTTTATATTATTTGATATGTGTCAACTCCAAAGCTCTTAAACCAATTGTATAAGAGCATTCTACATGTTTTCCACTCAAAAATTCAATAGGGGTTTTGGAGCCTATTCTCGTGGATGAACATCTTTGGATCAAATAAGCTACATCATAATCAATTTCACCCTAAAAACTTCTAGGTAACTTAACTCCCAATGACATGCACCTTACCCAGTTTAAAATGGTTTTATCCATGAGTTAATCTAATCTATTTTGTTGTGGTGTTCCACTATAATTATATGCCTCTTAATATTTTGTTTTCTGCACAACTCATTAAAGTGGTCTGAAACAAACTTTTGGTCATTGTCAATTCTTGAAACTTTTAGTTTAGTTACCATCTAATTTCTTACAAGAGTATGTATGTCATTCTTTAAAATTTTCAAATGTGTTACTTTTATGTTTGAAAATGTGTATTCATACTATTCTAGAAAAATCATCAATCATAATGAAAAAATAGAAATGACCCTCGTGAATTTCCATCCTAATCAGACTCAAAGATTCGAGTGAGCATACTAAAAAAATCTCTTAGAATTATGCATATCACTCTTAAACTTCACTTAATGTTGTTTTCTTAGTATGAAATTAACTCCAAAATTATAGTTTGTTCAATTTTCACTACCTAGTAAACTTCTCTTAGATAGTAAATTAAACCTCTTTCACTAACATGTCATAATCTCAAATACCTTAGTTTGATTTTATCATGAAAGTCTTGACTATATAATGACGTATTATTAATAACATTGAAAAAATCCAAAACATACAAACCATACATTTTAAACATTTTAGAAATTAATAATGCACCATACAAAATTTTCATCATGTCATGATTAATTATGATGCAGTAGCCTAAATTGACAACAAATTTAGCTTAATGAAATTCTGGTATAACGGATCACGAAGATGTCGAACAGGATGTCGAGACACTTGATCTCTGCTACTCAATGACTAAAACAAGGATAATAAAAGAATGCAGAAAGTAAAGAAAAACACGTAGCAATTGTTAACCCAGTTCGGTGCAACTCCCCTACGTCTGGGGGCTTCCAAGCCAGGAATGAAATCCACTAAGGTAAACTCCTCCGTTTACAACTTGTCACCTAATCACTACCCGTGTTATTTTCTACCTAAGACACTCCTAGGTATGAGACCCTTCTCAATTCCCTTTCAATCACAGCAGTGACTGAACAATTACAACTCAATAAAACAGTCCAACTCAAGTATTCACATAATACAAGAGAGGCTCACAAAAGTACAAACCCTAATACTCACTAACAGCAGTGTATTTTCTCTATCCCATTCTAGGTTAAATCCATCATATTTATAACCATAAACAAGACTGGATTTGGGCTTCAGAAACGCATCAATTCTACTCCACAGAATCTGCAACTTATTCTTCTCTAGAATAGTTTCTTCAATCCTAAGTTTCCTAAAGTGTCTCCACACTTTGAAACAACATCTTCAAATTATAAACAGAATCTCTAATTCCTCAATCTTGGACGCCACCTAGGATAAATAAACATACCCACAAAATTTGGAAATCTGAAAACCAAAATAACAGTTATCAGAAATTGTAACAGACAAAGATGTTGAATAATCATGATAGGACATCGTGTCCAACATCTTGATCTTCAGTTAGTTCTTCATGTTAGGACATCTTGTCCAACATCTTACTATCAAGTTAGTTATACCAAAAACCTTTAACATTTTGATTTTGATAATAACCAAAAGATGGCAAACCTTTCAATCAAAAATAAAGCTGGCTCAGGTTGGATAAAGGTTTCAAAAAGGAGAAGAGGAAGACTTAGGAAGGACGCAGCAGGTTATAGCAACATTGCAAACCGGGGCGACACATCCACTTTCTTCATCACTGAGTTTGACGATGCATGGAAAGCCAAAGATCTGTATTACGAGTTCTCGAAGCTTGGCGACATAGACAAAGTAGTGATACCACCAAGAATGGACAAGGTCGGTAGAAGGTTCGCCTTCGCTAGATTTTTCAATGTGGCTGAGGAAAGACTTCTAGCTACAAAGCTGGACAATCTCTTTCTTGGCAATAGGAAACTCCATGCCAACATTCCAAGATTTCAAAGGAAGAAACAACAAGAAGCTGGGAGACAGAATGATGCCGGGAGAGGGACATACGCTGCTTCCTCTAGAAAACATGGAGCTAAAGAGGGTTCGTTCAGCGGTGCTCATAAGAGCTTTAGAAGAGGCGAACTTTCATACGTGGAAGTTACTAGAGGATCTCACAACGTTACTAAGGCCTTCACTTCTTTGAACTTCACTCTGGAGGAAGAAGGAATAACAAGATGTACGAAGGCATATGCGGGGGAGGTTATTACACCGGGGCTAGCATATAACATGAAAGATGTTTTTCATGTTGAAGGTCTTTTCACGGTCAGAGTAACTCCCATGAGTGCTAATTTGTGCTTACTAGAAGATTTAATTGACGGCGAGGTCGAGTCACTGGTCAATGATGATATGGCTTGGTTAAAGAAATGGTTCAAGTTTGTTAGGGCTTGGAAGGAGACGGACATCGACCATGAGAGACTCACCTGGGTGTCTTATTTTGGCATTCCTTTCCATGCCTGGACTAATAGTTTCTTCATCCGTTTGGCTTCAATATTAGGAAGCTTTGTTGGAACTGATGAAAACACCAGATTGGGAGTTAGAATGGACAGAGCCAGATTGATTATCAGAACAAAATGTGATTCTTTTCATCAATGAAACTTTCAACGTGAATATTAACGGTAATAGCTTCAGAATCGCCATGAAAGAGGAGATACAAAGCGCCATGGAACTACTGGAAAAGAGACGATCTTTGGAGAATAGGGAGGACGAGTCTTGTGGCGAAGAAGCAGAGCTTAGCACTGGCTATGAAAGCACCGGTTCAGAATTCGCAGACGACTTTGACGACGTGGAGCTCACGACACCAGATGATAAGGACAACTCCTCTAACGTTAGGGAAGTACAAGCGGATCAGTCTGACTTGGGGGCAGGAGCTGAAAAGCAGGACTTGTCTTGTATTAAGGTGGCTTCGGTTGATAGGTGTTTCTTGTCTGGGAATTTAGGCACCTTTTCTGGTATTATTATTGAATAGGTGGCAGAAGTAGGGATCAACAATAATAGGTCAACACCTATTACTTGGGCACCTGATACGAGGGATGTAGGGCCAAGTAAAGGAGTTGTTTGTCTCTCAGCTGAACACAGCTTTACAGGTGGAAAAGGAAATGGGCCTCCTGCTGTTGGAGATGGGCCTCGGGTGATCAAGGCAGGCCCAATCACTTTTGATGAAACCATCTCCCACATGCAATGCGTGAAAGTGAGAAAGAAAAACATCAAGAGAATTAGGGATTTGGGGACAAAAGGGGATTTCAAACCCTTATATTTCGCTTGCTTGCTAGCAAAAAACAGAGGTTCTTCTGATTCAATATCTTATTCGACGTCAACTGGGAAGAATTTCATTTCCTTGTCGATCTCTGGGGAGGAAACCATGGAAGAGGTATCGTTAACCGATTCGGTGGTGTATAGATGTAACTCAAGGATTCAGAGGAAGGAGGGCACTGTTAGTAATAATGTTTGGAACGCGGTCACTAATTTGGGGATAACTAGCAACAAACTAGAGGACAGGGCTATCAAAGATGTAGAAGACTTTGAGAAGCGCGACAAAGAAGTGATGTATTCAAAGAAGGCGACTTACAATAAGTTGCTATGACTTTAATTTCCTACAATATAAGAGGAGGAGGCTCTAGGGTCAAGAGGAAGAGAATTGGCTTCTTAGTTCAATCGGGCAAAACGGATCTTTGTTTCCTCCAAGAGACAAAATGTACCTCTTTTAATGACGATCTGGCTAAATAATTATGGGGTGATTCTTTTGTCGATTGGACGGCTTCACACTCTGTTGGAGCTTCTGGAGGTATGGCCATTCTTTGGCAGAAGGATTCGATGACTCTCAACTATAGCTTCAGAGGTCAGGGTTTCGTGGGTATCAACGTGCTTTGGAAGGGAGGTGTGTTCAATTTCGTTAACATTTACGCTTCATGTAATCAATAGTTGAGGAGGGATATGTGGAGGGATTTGGGGAGAAGGAATAATTCTAGGAACTCTGAATTTTGGTGCTTGGGAGGAGACTACAATTCTGTCCTTTGCAGAGAGGAGAGGTTAGGGATTGGTGTGACCTCTTATAACCGTGACATGGAGGAGTTTAGGAGATTTATTGAGGATGCGGACTTGGTTGATCTTTCCTGCACGGGGGGTAAATTCACATGGTTCAGCGGTCGGGGAAACACCATGAGTAGATTGGACTGCTTCTTGTTATCTAACAATCTGGTTTTGGTTTAGAAGTTGAACAATCAATGGATAGGTGGTCGAGATATCTCAGACCACTGTCCCATTTGGCTGAAGCCCAAAGTGGTTGATTGGGGACCGAAGCCGTTTAGGTTTCTCAATTATTGGTACACTCATATGGGGTTTGAACCTTTCATCAAACTTGAATGGGAGTTGTTGAGGGTGCGAGGAAGAGGCGATTTCGTCCTCTCTCAGAAGTTGAAGCTATTGAAAAGCAAGATTAGAGCATGGAACAAAGAGATTTTTGGTTGGATTGACCTTAATATCAGTAATCAAGCGGACATCCTGGAGGAATTAGACAAGCTTTTGTCTGATAATTTCAATGCTGATACGGATTTTGACTCTTGGAAGGATTTGAGAAGCAAAATCAGCGGCGATTTCTAGAAGAGTCTGGCCGTGAAAGAAGATCTGTTAAGGCTGAAGTCGATACAAATGTGGCTCACTAAGGGAGATGCTAACACAAGGTTCTTCCATCAATCCTTAAAGTCCAGACAGCGTCGCAACAACATTACCATCATGGAGGGCTCAAATGGCTATCTGGAAGACGTGCCGGAGATCAAAGATTCCATTCATTCTCACTTCTCGCAGTTCTTCAAGGAAAAAAGGTTATGAAAGGCCAGTCCCAGACAGTGTTACTTTTAATAGTCTCAATGATGCGAATCGTGTTTGGTTGGAGAGACCCTTCTCCTTGGAAGAGATTAAAGCTGCCATTTGAACGTGCGATGGCAGTAAGAGTGTCGGCCCGGATGGTTACACTCTTGAATTTTATAAGAAGGGCTGGGATTTCTTAAAGTCAGACTTGCAGAGGTTCTTTACTGATTTCCACAGGAATGACATCCTCACCAAATCCTGCACGGCGTCCTTCATAGCTCTAATTCCGAAGCAGCAAAATCCTCAGAATCTAACTGATTTCAGGCCAATTTATCTTGTCAACGTTATGTATAAGATTCTGGCTAAACTGCTTGCTGGGCGGTTGAGAGAGGTTATAGGAAAATTGGTTTCTCCCAAGTAAACTGCCTTCATTAAAGGGCGTAACATTGCGAATGGTGTTCTCACGGTAAGTGAATTAATTGATTTGGCTAGAAAAGAAAAACGTAGGTGCTTCCTACTGAAAATGGATTATGAAAAGGCTTTTGACAGTGTCAGCTGGAATTATCTTAAATACATGCTTTCAAAATCTGTTTTTGGTAATCGTTGGATGAAATGGATGAATAAATGTGTTTTATGAGTTCGATGTCTGTATTAGTCAATGACGGAACAACCAAGGATTTCAATGTCGAGAGGGGATTACGCCAAGGTAACCCCCTATCACCTTTCCTCTTTGTTCTTGCGATGGAAGACCTAACATGACTAGTGGAAAAGGCTGATACTACGAATCTGTTCAAAGGATTTAGCTTCAACGGTGAAGATTATGTAGACGTCCTGCAGTTTGCGGACGACACAATTTTTATTGGAGAAGCCAATATGGACAACTTTTGGGGCATCAAAACAATTATGAGAGGCTTCGAGTTGATATCGGGCCTGAAGGTCAACTTCTCCATGTCGTACCTCGAAAAATACGATCCTCGCGATGGACGCGAAAAAAAAACGTTCGAACAGAGTCGCCACTGAACTTTATTCATTCCAAGGAAGGAATAGGAATATATCGATAAAACCTTTAAAGGATAAGAAAATGGTCATCGCAACCAAATTCGGGTTCGGGAGTCGGTTACACAAGAGGGAAGGTATTATCACCCTCTACGTCCGTTGTACTCAACGGGAACCTCTTGATTCGATTCGTGAGAAAGTTAGCTAGGTTTGTTTGTTATCTTCTAAGGTAAAAGGGCTCATTTTTAAAAGGGAAAATGGGTGATTTTATTATTAGGGTGCTCGGCAAGGATTAGAACCCTTTTGCCTACGTATTCCCTCATGCAATGGGAAAGTCAGAGCATTCGTAGTTCGTGGGACTACAGTTGTTTGGTTTGTATTTTTTTATAGGCGCCAATTGTCCACACACGAGTAAGAGAACTCGCACCCAAACAATTGAGGAGAAAGGTCAAAGACTTGACCCCCCTCACATCACCTTTTAGGATGTTGTATTTGAATATATGCTTAAGTGTATTAAAGAGTTTGATTTAAGAAAAGAGGATTTGATTTGTATGTGTTTTAGGGCTTCGATCGCACAAGGCGAGAAATGAGAGTTTTAGATGTTTTAGAGTTGACAATTGTTCACACACGAGTAAGAGAACTCTCACCCAAACAATTGAGAAGAAGGGCCAAAGACTCGACCACCCTCACTTCACCTTTTATGAAAACGGTGTTTGTATATGGATTACGTGTTTTAATGAGTGCTTAGAAAATGGTTTGAATGTTATCGAGTTACAAATGTTTTAGAGGTGTCAATTATTCACACACGAGTAAGAGAACTCGCACCCAAACAATTAAAGAGAAAGATCAAAGACTTGATCCCCTTCACCTTTCACCTTTCAAGAAATAGTGTTTAAGTATAGTTAAATGTATTGGTTTGATTTGTAACATGCTCGATGTGGATCGAGGTTTGAATTTGCGTACGGAATGGTTAAAGGATTGAACTAATGGAAAAGAGGTCCTAGTGGTTCAAGGTAAGGTCGATTGCGAGGCAAAAGCGCTCGACTTACAAGTTAGGTAAAGGGACTTGATATGTGGACTTGATATGTGGATCAAGTGAATGCTTGGAGATGAATTGTGATTAATTGAATTTGTTTTGAAAAATGCTTGACATTGGATCAAGCTTGTTTATTCTTTTGAAAAAAAGGTTGAATTTAATCTTGTAGGAGAGGGATACATTTACTCAAATGAGAATAATCAAGCTATAATTAAAGTAAGACAATCACACATATGCATGCAAACAAGATTGTGAAATGTGCAACAAGTATCGTTGTATAAAGCCCAAGAGGAGGCTATGTGAGGTTGATTGCGATCGTCAAAACAATCGACTTACAAGGTGTTTGAAAAAGGGCTTGACATTAAGTCAAGGTATTAGTTTGAAAAGAGTTTGGTTTGGACAAGCATATTATGAATGACATACATATAATCAAGGCATGAAATTAATCCATAAGAAAAAAGTATAAACACCACATAAGGACTAAAAACCAAACAAAATGGGGGAGAAATATAATCAAACATGTTAGTATAATTAAAAACCTAATTTTAAGGTTAGTCTAAAAGAGAAGAAATATCTAACTAGAGTGTTTTAGATTTTTAGAGAAAATGGTGAAAATCAAATAATTAATCAAATTAAACTAAAATATTTAATAAAATTAACTATTAAGGTTAATTAGTATTAAATAAAGTGGTTTAATAAAATTAATAATCAATTTAACTAATTAGCAAGGTTTAGAAAAGTATTTTTTTTTTGAATTTTTATGAGAAAAGTATTATAAAAATAAATTGTAATATTAAAACTAAAAATAAAACAGAATGGGCCAGAATGTTATTGATACTGAATCAGAGGGTCTGATTAGTGAAAAACCCCAGGCCCAATAACTAAGAGCCCACACGCCGGTGGGGGGTCTACCGTAGACCCTCAACACATCTGGGGCGTTGATCTGATCTAAGTGTCAACTTGACTCTTGATCTGAGGGCGTTCAGCGAAGTCACACAGTAAGACCCGTGGGTGTACGCCCGTATGATTAGGGGAAGGGTCACTCTACCGGTGACAAGTGTCCATGGTGGAGACACTTGTCACCACCTCATCTGGCCACCACCAAAGCTTAAGACAAGAGAAAAGGTCAGAAGCCAAAGAGAAAATGATCATAACCAACATTCTTCTCTCTCTCTACATTCACGATACACTCTCTCTCAAACCTCATCAAAAGGGTCACACCGGAAATCCTAACCATGGCCGGAGAAGCGGCGGCGCGCGGCCGCCGCCACCGTCTTCTCCGGCGACACCACCACCAATCCTCAAAAGTCCAACACTAACCCTACGTTATTTCTCTCCCTCTATCCAAATCTAAAATCATATTTCTCTAAAACCTAACCATTCGCTCTAATCGATGGCCTTCCCAATAAACCATATTCTCAAAATACAACACGAACAAGCAAATCAAAGCAAATCAAGCACGATTTAAGCTACCCAGCAAGCAATAAGCAAGATATTCAGCTCTGAAGGTCAGAAATAGAGTTTCGAAAACTAACCCTCGAAGAACAACTCTGCGATTACGCTCAGGTACTTGGCTTCGAATCCTCTTTCTTTAAGCTTGCTTCCTTTCTTCTCGTCTTCTTGATCTCTGTGCGTGTGAATGCTTCTCTGAGTGGTTTTTAGCTCAAGCAATTTTGAGCCTCAATGTGAGACTCAAAAGCTTTTGAATAGGAGCTTTAGTGAATTTCTGGGTTAGGGATTTTTGCAGAAACGGCTAGGGTTCTTGGTGTATCTCACCCTCTTTCCACTGTGTTGCAGCTCTATTTATATTCAAAGCTTTTAGGTTTAGCAGACAATTGTGTAGAATTTCTGAAATCCTTTGCTCTACTATGGTTAGGCCTTGTCTGCTATGAATTTGTCCTGTTCCTATTTTTATGTTAGGACTGCTGTACCGTGAGTGCTTGCTACTTTCTTGCCTTGCCATTTTTGTGAATTCTGAGTTCTGCCTCTATGTGGTCCATACTGAACCAATACTGAAAATAATTTGCAATTGTGAATTCTACGTGAAATGCTCATGTTTTTGTTGGATTGTGAATTTGCCATATTTCTTGTAATTTTGTACCCTTGTATGTCAACTCATATGCCTTGAATTGTACATTGCCTGCTCATTTAATTTTCTTTCCATGTATACATTTTATGGAGCAACTTGCATTTGGAGAAGGCATAAGGTAGCTTGGTGAGGTATGGAGCTAGGTGTAGGAACAACTTTACTTACGCAACCAGGACCGTTAGCTTCAACTTCATTGTTATTTCAACTTCCTTGTAAGTAACGGAAAACTCCTCCGTTTGTGATGTGTAGATCCTTTAGGTCTTCCTTTGAATGCTTTGTAACATTACCTTATGATTTCAGGTGCCTATCCTCCTTTGCTGGCCTCGCAGGAGGTTGTATTCCAAGGTTCTAAAGGCATGCTGCCACAAGAAGGCTTTTGGTGATGACTCACGACGGCACGTGGAAAAGAATAATGAACTACTGCTTCCATACCATGGCTCATCAATTATGTAAGTGAAGCTTCAACATGGGATGATCTGATTAAGTTTTTTTGTTGTTGAAGATATCTTGAAAACTCCATGACTTGCGCCTTTGAGTTATGAATTTACCATATGACATTATTGTTCATGCTTGTTTCTTTGCATTTTGTTACTCTGCTGTGAATGGTTTGACTTTGAAATTGCTCACTTCATCTTTTGCAAGTTCATGTTCAACCTGTACCTCTACTAACCAATGATTCACTTTTCATGTATGCTTGTGGGAGCCCAACTTAAGGCAAATATAGTAGGACGAGGCAGCTTGGATGTGGGGTTTGGCGGCGAATTGGCGTGAAGAAGGAGAGTCCAAAAGCTATTTTTGGGGTCTGTCATGAAAACTTGGAGTATCTTGGTTGATGAATACAGGCTTCAAATTGGCGTGGATCCATCCATTTTAGTGGAAGCAGCAACTTCGACCCTACCAGAATTTGCGGCCACTTCTTGTGAACCAAAGCTCCGCGTCTCACTTGTGAATTTTTGTTGTAATTAGCTAGGATAAAATTGGTTTAAACCTTCTGTACCCATACTGTCATTAATCTAGAAATTGGAAAATTTTATGTGCATCAACATGTAATAGGAAAGAACTTGTATTTAACATCACCTTTATGTTGTGTTAATTAAAACTTATGAGTTTTGGAACCATGTTGTGCACTGTATTCACAATTTGTTACTGGTGTAAAACTTGTTTTCTTGTTGAACGTGGGTGAGGTAGGACCCAAGGCTTGTGACTTGTTTAGTGGTAGAATTAAGGCACTAATCCAGAATTGAATTGTAGGCGTATAAAATCCATTCACCATTTTGCTTTTGCTAATATTTTTTATTCGAGTAGCATCAAGATATCATGGCCTATACCTACAAAGCTTTTCCTATTTGCAAAATGAATTGGGCCATGAAATTAGTATTTAGTGCCTTATGATTACTTGGAACTTGTAACCTTGTAACACTTTGTACTTCATGATCTTGCCCCTAGTAATTTTTGAATCTTCACATAGTGATTTTATAAACCTCGGTCTTAAATGGTTCTTTAGCTTCTTGATTTCCAAAATGGTTTGAAAAACAAACTTAACTTAAAATCCTCCCGGCATGGCCCGAAACATGAGTTGAAAACTTTCAATGGCTTGTAAATGGATTGTAGCAAGGCTTGAAATCAAATGCTCCATATGGCTTAAGATAAACTTGAGACCAATAGATTACACCTTGAATAATTTGATCTCATGGCCTAAAATCAACTAGTAACAAATTAAGTTCATTCATATAGCTTGAAATATGGTTTGAGGATAATTGATCATGTATTTTTTATCTTCATCAAGAATTCAACACAACCTTCCAGGGATCATAACCACAATGGGCACACACAAGGTCCTTATAAATAAAGTCCTAGAGGATCATGGCCAGAGGCCAGATGATCGCCTAGAAAAAGATCACGAATCCACACAAATACTCAGTAGAAAAGAATGAGAGGGAAGGAAAAATTCGGGGTATGACACTCCAAGAGTAAATTATACGGTATCAATGTCCCTGACTGGTGTTTAAACACAGGTTCTGTTTTCTTGTCGTGCGGAGTTGATAACACGCCTTTTCGCTTTCTAGGGGTAATGATAGGTGACAGTCCTAGGAAGTTATCGATGTGGAAGCCCCTCCTGGATTCGTTGCGCCATAAATTGGCTAGTTGGAAAAGCAAGTATTTGTCCATAGCCGGCAGAATAACTCTCATTAATTCAGTCTTGAATGCCATCCCGGTTTACACCTTCGCTTTCTACAAAGCACCGGTGACAATTTGGAAAGATATAAGGAGGATCATCTCTAACTTTTTATGGTTAGGAAGGCTGGACAAAAGAAGTATCCACTGGGTCAGTTGGGAAGAAGTGTGCAAGCCGAAGTCGATGGGCGGTTTGGGTATTAAGGATGTGGAAATCATTAACAAATCCCTCCTCCTTAAGTGGAAATGGAGGATTTTGGTGGATAAGGAAGCATGTTGGCAGAAACTGTTGAGTTATCGTTACGGCAATACGGCGTTAAAGATACAAGTCGGAGACAACACAGTGTTGACGAGTAGAGATTCTTTTTGGTGGAAATATTTGATCTTAACCGATCTTAAAACTTCACCGAATTCTGGTTTTACTAACTCTTTCTCTTGCAGGATCGGAGACGACACTAACACTTCTTTTTGGCACGCTTTGTGGATCGAGAACCAGATGATGAAAGAAGCCTATCCTTCAATTTTTTAGGCTTCAGATTCGAATCACCTGTCGGTTACTGAAGCGGGATTCTGGTTAGATGGGGATTGGATTTGGAATCAATTCCAAGGCAATATCAGTGATGCTTTGGAGTAGGATATTCTTGTAGACATGCAGAATTGGATGGAAGATCATAAACCTCAACAAAACAGTAGAGACACATTTATCTGGCTGAATGAAAATGATGAAGGTTACAAGACAAATAAGGGCATAGCTAATCATTTGAAACACTGTGTTACTTCCATATTAGAAGACAGAATTCTTGATACGCTGGCTCGCCTTTGGAGCTTTAGAGCTCCTTCGAAGACCATGATTTTTGGATGGAGATTGTTGATAAACCGTCTTCCTACGAAAGACCAGTTAATTCGTAGAGGAATTTTATCTGACCCTAGAGATTCTGTGTGTGTTTTGTGTTTCCGTCATAACGAAACCTCCCAGCATCTATTCAAGGAATGTTCTTTAGCTAGAAACATTTGGGACAAGGTGAGATATTGGATAAGTAGGGATAAATTGGAAGATATTCTTGACCTGGCAGATTTTCCAGTGGAATGCGTTAAAGTCAAGAATCTAGCTGATTGAAACTTAATCGGTTCTATTTGGTTGGCAACTACGTGGTGTTTATGGATTAAACATAACACTATTCTTTTTAAAGGAGAGGTCTTTAGTTTAAATGATTGTATGTCAGCGATTCTCCATTGTTCGTGGGTTTGGGTGGGACTTACTTGTAAACAATCTTATTCTTCCTCATTTCACGACTGGCACACCTCGCCTCTTAGCTATTGTAGGAGTTATGGGTGTTGCTCTTTGTTTTCTTGTATTTTTAGAGCACCTCTTTTGCTCTCATTAATATATTTGCCTTTTAAAAAAAGTTAGTTATACAAAAATTGATGCGAACCACAAAGGTTTGGACTTATCAATCTCCCCCTTTGGCAGATTTTGGCTAAAACTAACTAAATGAAACTTGCAGACAGAAAACCACAGTCCGAGCCCAAGAAACAAAACATCAGAACATCAGCAACGGAAAAACATCAAACATCTTGCCTCCCCCTCAACCAATTCCTTCTTCTGCAAGCAACAATATATCATACTCCCCCTTAATGTTTAGCCGCAGCATCAGTGGTTAGTAAAGTTAGTATTACTCCCCCTTTTTAGCCATAATATGACAAAGGCAAATAAACTAACAAAATAACCAAGCAAAAGCATAAAGTATTAGAGTACAAAACAAGCACATAAAGTGCCAAACATAATCCTGGGCAATAAGCCCTTACATAACCACAAAAATAATTAAAAAGAAGACAACATTCAACAGTCATCTTCAGTTTCCTCATCATCTTCTTCCTCTTCTTCATGATCCTCACCTTCAGCATCATCATCACTATTCACCTCATTATTTCCAGCAGCATTCTTCTCAGGACCACCAGTGTCAGCTTCAGTGTCCTTGTCTTGCTCAGCTGTCAAGGCTTGTATTAACTGTTCAAGTTTAGCCTTCCTAGTTGTATTGGAATTTATGATGGCATCAAACTCCCTGCATGTCTCCTTCAGCTGAGCAATAGTTTCCTCCTTTGAAGTTGTAGGAACAGATGTTGGAGCAGACGCTGAAGCAATATTTGGGACATGACTTCCAGCAAACAGCTTATAATGCAATGTCAAGGGAGATTCCCTTTTCACTGCATGGTCTGCAGATACTAGAATACTAGGATACTAATCCAGAATTATGCCATAAATAAGAGAAGGAAAACATATAGGAAGTTTGACTGCAGTTGATGAAGATTGCTTCAAATTTTAATCAAAGATATAAGTCCCAAAATCGAATTTTCTCCCTTTACCAAAAATATAGATGAATCTTCCTAGTCCAACTGATATGGTTGAAGTATGGTTGGTGGGAACCCAGTTGACAGTACCAATTCTATGAAGAATTGCATACTTCACACTAAGCTTCCCAGCTGACAGCTTCCCTTTGCTTGGCCAATGCTTCACAGTATTATAGGTGATCTCCTGACACACTTGATCATCAATATCTTCACATTCAGTTTGAGGGTCTATTGATCTTCCCAGAAACCTATTAATCACAGTGGAGGAGAATGTCACAACATTTCCTCTGACATACACTCTCATATAGTCTTCATTGGTTGCATCATTACAACCTTCAGGAATGTTTACTACAAATTCCTTGACCAGCCTCTCATAGCAGGACCCAAGTTTAGTGACCATCTTCAACAGTCCTGCGTCCTCAATCAGTTTCACCACCTCTTGGCATTCTAGGGCATTCTTCCCCAGTTCCCTTTCCAGAGCAACTCTTCTTTGGTACACATAAGGCCACCTCTCCACATTTTTCAGGAGCATGAAAGGAGACACTGTCCAAGGGAACTTTAGGAAGAACAACAATCTTCTTTTTAGAAACTAGCTTCTTTGCACACATGATGTCCTGGACATCTTCTGCAACATCATAGTCTAACTCAGTATCAGACTCAACCTTTCTTTTTTTTGACATAACAACAACCTTGCTCCAAAGTTTATGAGGTCCAACCACAAATTTCTTAGTTCTTCTGATAGGGGTGTTTTCAGTATCCATACCCCTACCTTTTCTACTCTTCAACCTCTTGGCCACACCTGGGTGGAGGCTATTGGCAATGATTTCATCATCAGAAGGCCAGTCATCAACATTGATTACCTTATCAGTAACCTCTCTAGCAGTACCCTTAGATGCATAATCCTGAGATTCTTCTACAGATAGAGATATTCCATCATCTGTTCCAACATCTCTTACAACAGAATCAGCAAGAGTGTGGAGGCTCCCTTCTGACATCTCATGACCATTTTCTTCATTAAAATCCTCATCAACATTCTTCTAAGTCACCACCTCCGGTTCACCAACCAGAGTAGAAGTAGTGGGAAGTATCTGAGCCAGTGGTCTAGTGATTCCAGCAACATTCATCCGATCACCTAGACTTATGACCATATCCACTATTTTTCCAATCCTCTCATCCGTGTTAAAAATTTCTTTTTCCTTCCTAGGGTTAGAAAAAGCACCAGAGGTATTTGAGGGATTACATGGGGGAATGTTCTTAGATCTTCTTATAGTCAGTTTATCAGAGGTATTCCTCTAGAAGAATGTTGTTGAGACATCCTGTAGCACTTGAAGGCGGAAATTTGTCTTTCTCCGATGAAGCAGTTTGTGGGAGATGATGCAGTATGGGGGTAAACATGCGCACCAACGGTTTAGGTAAATTTGAAATGATTGTTTTTGAAACCATACATACCCTTGAATAGTGTTCCCCCAAATTAAATTTTCCAAAACTTCCAGTAAGCAAAACCCTAATATGCCCCTTAATATCTTGACCTAATTTTTTATATAACTAGTGAAGCTCAAGTTGTCACAGAATAATGTCCCAACAACTTGTGTAACATTATGCCCAACCAACACCTGAGAGCAACTAATCCTTGTTGATATGCCTCCAGCTTCTGTAGTTGAGTCATTATTAACAGCAAAAGCACACCTTCTTCCTTCAAAATTGTCAACCATAGAGACCCTATGAAGAAGGTCCTGAATCCTTGAGATAGTCTGATGTTGCAACTTCTTGTGTGACGTCTTGGTTAACCTTTCACTCTGCCATTTTTCAATGTTCAGTTCTGAGGAAGGTTTCTGATGCTTCCCATTTGACATTGATGAGCATTCTGTCTGTAAAGAAGTCTATACATAGCAGTTATTTTTTGATCTGAAACCTTTCATGATAACTTTATCTTTATCATTCATAACCAAACATTCAGATTTGGTAAAGTTAACCTTTAGACCTTGGTCACAAAGTTGACTGATACTAATTAAATTAGCAGTCAGACCCTCGACAAGTAACACATTGTCAAGTCTAGGTTTCCCAGCATGGTCCAATTTTCCAACTCCTTTAATTCTTCCTTTGTCTTTCCAAAAACATATATTTGTCAAACATCTTGAGTCAAACCGCCCTAAGAACACGAACCTTGCAAGCCTTATTATTAACAATTTGAAAGATTCCACATTATTTTAGGTCAAAAATCTCAAAGCATTTGTTTCTTGAGCACACGTGATAAGAGAATCCTAAGTCTACGACCCAACCTTTTTACGTCTCTAAACTCATCCCCACTAGTGCACAAATACTTCAACGATCAACCTTTTTTGAGACATTTATAATAAGAATAAAATCATCCTTACTCCCCCTCTTATAATAATCCATGTTAAAGGATCAACAGCCAGCACACGTCGTGAGCTCCTTAGTTCGTCTATGGTGGAGAAGAGTAGGGGGTGTACCTGTAAGGTACTCTGATGCCAAAGTAAATTTCAGCAAAAGAGAAAGCAAGTACATAAAAGAAGGTGTGAGAATGGAATCCCTGAACCTCTAGTGATAGAGGGTATTTATAGTGAGCCCCCAGCGTCGGGCCAATTGTTACTTTGCATTGGGTTGGATCTCCAGGCCCAATACGAGTAACTTCCAGGGTCTATGTGGCATAGGGAAGATCAACACATGGTCTTCGCCTTGAGCCAACTGCCCCGTGATCTTCAGAAGGTGGGTTGACCTATTCTCAAGGACACGGGTAGCTTCCTGATGATGTGTCCCCACGTGAGGGGCACGTGGAGATCGCGGGGGAGACGCATGAGCGCTCCCCATGTGGCTTGATGGACTGTGCCTTCATTGGGCCCTCCTTAACAAGGGAGGTGGATTAGGATGTGCCCGACAGTGGGGCGACCTATGGTCTGAAGCAGATGAGTAATTACTTAAGAGTCTGTTCTAGCGTCGAGGAGAAAAGTAAGGGATGCTCGGAGGGGTATCGAGCATGCCGAGAGTGAGGGTTGCTCGACGTGGTCGATCATTTGTTCATTTGTGGGGAGACCTGCCCGCCATGTACAATCGTGGCTCTTTTTCTACTTCTCCCGGGGAGACGTTCCCGGTAGCGAAAGGGTCGGGCGTTTTTGCCGACGATGTGATGGAGACGGAAAGGACCGAGCACGTCTGGCTTCGGGTAGAAGAGATACTTGAAAGGGCACGGTGACGTCCTCTAGGGTCACGTGTCAGAAGCAATAAATGTCAAAGGCGGCTAGGCGTAGGGGTACTTGAGTGCCTAGTGACGCTTCGCTTCCCATGCCTGGGTCTTCATTTGCACTATCCCCTCTATTCTGACTCAAAATTTCTCTCTAGTTTCTCAAGGCATCCTCTGATCCCTAAAGCAAGTCCGTCGTCACCTCCTCCTTCAACCTTCTTCCACCGTCTAGAGTTCTTCCCCCCATTCAAGTAAGTTCTTCGTCTCTTTCTCTAAGTTTTATGCGCTTTATGAGTTTTCTGGGAGCTTTCTTGAATCTGGGATGAGTTTTTCGGGGACTGATGGGGTTTCTGACAGCTTTTCTGGGAAACCCATGAATTTTTCGGTGGTTTCATGAAGTTTTCGGTGGGGACTATGAAGTTTTCGATGAGGATTCCGGGAACGTCATGAAGGTTCGGGAAAATGGATAAGGGTTTCTGATGAAGGTTGCGAGTACCCATGAGGTCCTGACATCGGGGACACATCTCCCCGTGGCGTGAGCATACCAAGGGGGCGTCTTTCGTCGAGGAGGACTCGTGTCGAGGGGACTCCTCCACACGAGGGAACTTGCACCTCGTGACGAAGGGGTTTTCCTCCCGACCACGCGCTTGTCGGCAAGGGATCCGAACAAGGACGTGTGTCGAACATATCCTCGCCCTTCCACTTGATTTGCGGTGGAAGGGTGTATTTGATCTTATCTTCGAATTCACTGTTCCTTTCTGCTTTTCAGGTTAAATGGAACCCAAGTCCGAGGACGTTATCATGCTCGACAAAGAGGCCGTCAACGCTGTTGTTGTTCTCGAGGACGTTGAAAACAACATCGAAGACTCGAACGATTAGTCCCCCTCTATTGTGAATGATGAGCCACCTTGCTCCTGGGCCAGGCTGGAACCCTTGTCCTCAGTCTCACAGTTTGTCCATGAAGACTCAAAAGTCTTTGCTATCGTTGAGAACCTAGCTGAGGGGGCTCTAGTCAATTGGAAGGTTATTCGGCCTAAAGAAACCGACCGTATCTGCTCGAGATATGAAGGAAAATGTTTTCCCATGTACGAGTTCATCTTCCAGGGAGCGGGTCTCCGTCTGGCTTTCACTGACTTTCAAGTTGTGGTTTCCAGTGGCTGGATTTTGGGCCCTCGTAGCTTCACCCCAATGCCATCGAGTTTATACGGGCATATGAGCTCGTCTGTCGACACCTCGGCGTCGGGGCCACGCTTCCTTTGTTCTTCGCCTCTTCCATTTGCAGCGGCAAACTTAACATGGTCGACACAGCTGGGTGTCTCTAAAGCAACCGAGGAGGTTGTTCAAAGTGTACTTGGACTCTGTCTGTTTCCTTAAGGACAGGTTTTTTGTTGTGAAGCTAGTGACCCACGCCGTCATCGACTCTTTGTTCGAGCGCGTGGAGACGATCGTTGATGGGAAGCTGAAAGTGACCTTGGAGGCAAAGTTTCCTCTGGAATGGCATAACAACCACTTCAAGAAGGGGACTGAGAGCTACATCGTGAAGCCCCAAGACTTGGAAGAGGATGACAAGATTGCCTATGACAAGATTGTGGGCTTCGTGGACGGCTTCACCCTTGCTAAGTGTGTGCATAAAGACGGGAGTTTCGTTAGGGAGGCCAACGGGGAGATTGCCGTCGAGGCCCGTTTAATAAATACCAAGGCCCTCCTCGTCGGCTCTTAGGTAGTGCCCGTTTTTTATCTGCCCGACTTCTCGTTTATCATTGTTATTGTAACTTGAACTTTCTGTGTCGCAGGTCAGATGTCAAACCTTCAAGAGCGTGTGCTGAGGCTTGCGGAGATGATGGCCGGGAAGAAGGCTCCTGCCAAGGGTAGTGTCTCTCAGATCTAGCAGGCTACGAAGGCTGATCAGCAACCCGGGGGCTCTACTTCCTCTCCCCATGGGAGTCAGTCCTCAGACTCTCAAGAACATCCGGCCAAGAAGCAACGTTCCGAGGAGTCTGGTCCAGTCGACCTTCTAGAGGAGTCTGCGAGCCACATTTTGATTATGGTTTTGTTCGGCCTGTGTGCCATGATTTTGTAATCTAATTTTGTATGGCCTGCGTGCCACGAGTTTTGTAATCTTCGGACAACGGGCTTTGCCCCTCTTAATGCATAGTTCTCTTTGTTTGATATGTTGGTATTTTGTGTGTGCAGTTGTATGTCGAGTACTGTTTATTTTTCCTCGTGAATACATAATATTGTGTTGCTTGTTTTTATGAAATAATTGGGGCCTTTGCTCGGCGTGATTGTTCCTCGACCGTGTAGGCAACTATTCGAGGGGTCGGAGTCGGATTCTGACCTTCAACGAAGCTAAGAGCTCGATCGAGGTCCTTTCATTGGGGCATGAACTTCCCATCGCGAGCTTGGCGTTCTGCCTAATCGGTACGACAATGATGGAGCTCAGTTGAGACATCCCCGTCGGATCAAGGGTTCCCTTGCACACACAATAGTGGGCCATTGTCATCTTGTACGGAGCTTAGGGGTCGCACTTGTACCTTAGTGCGCTCCCATGGTCGGGATTCCCTTCGTCGTGGTCGAACCAGATGCATCTCGGGCAGTGTCTAACTGTAGTATTGTTTAAGCTTCTCAGTGTTCCATGGTCGAGCAAGTTCTTCCCCGTGCAGGTTTTCTAGGTAGTAGGCTCTGGTCCCCGTTTTCGCGCGAACGCGATAAGGGCCTTCCCAGTTCGCGTCGAGCTTGCCCTCGCGCGACTCTTTCTGGTTCCTTCGTAGGACTAGGCTGCCTATCTGGAATTCACGTTTGATGACTTTGTTGTTATGCCGTAAAGTTATCTTCTGCTTGAGTGAGGCCTCGCGGAGGGATACCCCCGACCGTATCTCTTCGACTAGGTCGAGCTCCTTCCTTGGGGTCTCTTCGTTCGTCTCCTCGTCGAGGGGGGACTCAGTCCTCCTAGATGGTTCCCTTATTTCTACCCCGAATCACTGCCTTGGTTCTGTAGGTTAGTCGGACGAGGTCTCCTCGGTGGTCGAGTGTGGGGTCATTCTGTAGGCGCAGATCATGATGTGTAGCTCCTTGACTTACCTCTTCTTGGCTTCGTCCAGTCTCCATTTCAAGCCTCGTAGGATCACTATGTTCGCAGCTTCGACTTGCCTGTTGGTTTGCGGGTGCTCAATAGATGTGAAGTGTTGTTTCGTGCCCAACTTGGTGACGAAGTCCTGGAAGTTCTTGTCGGTGAACCGCGTCCCATTGTCGGTGACTATCGCCTGGATACGCCGAATCGGGCAAGTATGTTCTTTTTGTAGAAACAGAGTATGTTGTGCGCCGTGATTTTGGCGAGGGCTTCGACCTCTATCCACTTGGTGAAGTAGTCGACGTCGACTATTAAATATTTGTTTTGGTACGACCCTACGGTGAAGGGCCAGAGGATGTCCATCCCTCACCAGGCGAAAGGCTACGGGGACGAGAGAGTTTTGAACTCATTGGGCGAAGCCAGGTGCATATCGTCGTGTCGCTGACACTTGTCGCACTTGTTGATGTGCTCCTTGGTGTCCTGTTGCTTGGTGGGCTAGTAGTATCCTGCTCGCAACGCCTTACGGATGAGGGATCGTTCGCCGAGGTGTTGTGCATTGATCCCTTCGTGGATCTCCTAGAGTATGCTAGGGACCTTGGACTCCTTGACGCATTTGAGGAAGGTAATGGAGAAACCCCGCCGGTATAATTTGTCCTCGACCAGGACGTACGAGCAGGCATGCCGCCTGACTACGCTGGCTTCCTTGGAGTCGTCGGGCAGTTTCCCCTTGATAAGGTATTCGTATACTGAGGTCATCCAACAGTGGTCGTCGCCGATGGCGTTCACGTCGACGGCCAAAGTGGGTTTCTCGATGCTTGGTCGAGGAAGCACCTCTTAGATGACGAACTTGTTCCCGCCTTTTTTCTTCGTGCTCGCCAACTTGGATATGATGTCCGCTCGGGTACTGTGTTCGCGTGGGACGTGACTTACTTCCACCGAGTCAAACTTTTTCATATTTTCTTTCACAAGGGCCAAGTGCTCGATGAGGCCATCATTCTTGGCTTGGTACTCTCCCCGCACCTGGGAGGCCACGAGCTGGGAGTCGGTAAATATTTTTACCTCCTTCGCGCCAAGGTCCTCGGCCAGGCGTAGTCCGGCGAGGAAGGCCTCGTACTCGGCCTGGTTGTTTGATGTCGGGAAGGATAATACAAGGGAGACCTCGATCAAGATGCCTTCCTCGTTTTCTAGGATGATGCCCGCCCCACTTCCCGTCGAACTGGATGCCCCGTCGACGTAGATCATCCACTTCCGGGATCCGTCGGTCGAGGGTGTCGGAGTTGTCATCTCCGCGACAAAGTCGGCTAGTACTTGAGCCTTCAGGGCCTTTCTGCCTTCGTACTGGAAGTCAAACTCAGAGAGCTCGAGTGACCATTTGAGCATCCTTCCCGCCATGTCGGGACAACCGAGCAGCTGCTTCACAGGTTGGTCCGTCCTTACCACAATCGTGTGGACCAGGAAGTAGTGCTGCAGCCTTCTGGCCGTAGTGACGAGGGCCAGAGCGACCTTCTTAATTTGTTGGTACCTAAGCTCGGGGCCCTGGAGGGCTTTGCTGGTGAAGTATATCGGCTTCTGTCCCTCAGGAGTTTCCCAGATAAGAGCCGTGTTGGCCGTCTCGGTTGCGACGGCGAGGTACAAGTATAAAGTTTCCTCGTTCTCTTACCGTGAGAGGACCGGGGGCAGCGATAGGACTTGTTTGAGGTGGAGGAGGGCTTGTTCGCACTCCTCAGTCCACTCAAATGTGGCCTCTTTGCGCAGGAGCTTGAAAAATGGGAGTGTGTGCTAGGAAGATTTGGCCACGAAGAGAGACAGCGAGGCGAGCATCCCATTTAGCGATTGGATCGATTTCTTCGAGTCTGGCATTGGGAACTTGGAGAATGCCCTGCACTTGTCGGGGTTCGCCTCGATTCCTCGTTCTGTCAGATAGAAGCCGAGGAACTTTCCTGCTCGGACACCGAAGGTACACTTCTCTGGGTTGAACCTCATTCTGCATCTCCTCGTCATATCGATGACCATTATGAGGTGGACGGTGTGGTCGATCTCATCTCGTGATTTCACGATCATGTCGTCCATGTAGACCTCGAGCATGTCCCTAATCTCGCCCCGAAAGACTTTGTTCATCATCCTTTGGTAGGTCGCACCAGCGTTTTTCAGACCGAAGGGCATTACATTGTAGTAATAGTTGCCTGACTCGGTCATGAAAGTCGTGTATTGCTTGTCGGCCTTTGCCATGAGGATTTGATTGTATCCCGAGTATGCGTCTATGAATAACAGTAATTTAAAACCTGCATAATTGTCGACCAATTTGTCGATGTTAGGTAATGGATAAGCATCTTTGGGACATGCTCAGTTAAGATCGGTATAATCAACACACATACGCCATTTTCCATTAGTCTTTTTAACAAGTACAACATTGGACAGCCAGGTTGTGTATTGGGCTTCCGAAATAAAATTTGTCTCTAAGAGGTCTTTTACAGCTTTTTCAGCAGCCTCCGCTTTCTTGGGAGACTGCCTGCGTCTATGTTGTACTACAACCCTAGCGGCCGGATCTATTGTGAGCTGGTGGCCGACCACATCTGGGTCAAGGTCGGGGATCTCTGTAGCGCTTCGCGCGAACAGGTCAGCATTCTCCCTAAGGCAGGCCATCAGCTGCTTCCTCGCCAGGTCGGAGAGCCCTGTGCCAATCTTCACATTCTGGTCTGGCTCGTCGCCGAGCGTGATGAGCTCGAAGTCTCCATCTGGAATGGGGCTATCGAGGCTGCTCCTGCCTGCTGGGGAAGCGGCTGTCGAGGTCGACCATGTTGACGCGCGAGAGTGGCTTCTGCTCCTCGTCCTGGGCTGACTTTCCCGCGTTCTTGGACTTGATGTTGATCGAGTTCAGCCCCTTGGTAGCAGCCTCGAAACATCTCCTGGCGGCCTCAATGTCCCCATGGAGAGTGACGACACGGCCCCTGGTCGTGTAGTATTTCATCTTTAGGTGGATTGTAGATGGCACAACTGTGAGTTCGGCCAGGGTCGGTGTAACGCCCCAGTTTTAGTTAGTTTTATTTAATTGAGTCGTTTTGATTATTTTATTATAATATTATTTTATTTTTGACTTTTATTTGATAAATATATTATTTTTCATCGTGATTATATTTTATCGCGTTTTGGGAGCGTTTGCAAGATATTTGAGTGTAGGGGTATTTTGGTCATTTTGAAATTCTGGTACCAGATATGTGATGTTACGTGTGATGTCACAACAACACACTCTGCAATGGACAATGTAAAACAACAGAAGAGTACACAAAGAATTGTTCACCCAGTTCAGTTAAACAACTTACTCTGGGGGCTACCAAGCCAGGAAGGAATTTCACTATCAGTAGAATTAATTTACAGACTCAACAACCCAGTTGACATATCCTAAACTTAATCTCTACCTAATGAACTTTCTACCTAAGAGACCACTTAGGTATGAGAACACTACTCACTTCCTAAAACACCTCAAAGATCACACTTTGAGAAAACACCTTGATCCTGCTTACAAGCTTTGATCAAGTAACAACACTCTCTTGCTTCACAACTCTAAGAGAGTACACCTTACAACTCACCAATTCAACCTAGAATGGTTTACAAAATACTCATACAAAGACAATGATTGACACTCAGTCTATGCTCTCTATCTTCTGCACTTTCTTCAAAGGATTGATGCGCTTTATATAGCTATTTGATTTGGACTTGGACCTGCTACAATATCTGACATGATTTGTTATTTAAAACTGAATCTTTTTAAAACAGATTTTCTCTCTCAAAATCTTCTTAAATCTTCAGCCTTTAAATACTCCTGCAAATCTGCATCAAATCTGTTTGTAACAGAAAATATCTCCTCCAAGATATTCACATCCAATAACTCTAACAGCTCTCCCAAAATCCAGCTAATACGCTTAACCCTAAAAACATCTCAGACCTGATGTTTTAATGATCTGCATATCTGATGTCATGACATTCGCATGTGACATCAGACTTCAAAACTTCAACACCTTATACATATAACATTAACCAATGTTAAGACTCAATGTTAAGACATCACCCATGTGACATCAACATTGAACACCTTTGTTCAACATTGAACACCTTTGTTTTACCAAAATTCTAGCTCTCATTGTCAGTCTAAAGTCAGTATTCAAGACAAGATAAATCATAGAACAAAAATATAAAAGTGCTTAAAAAGCCACAATATTCAGAATACATAACACGCACACTAAGTGCAGAAGCAAAAATAAACTACAAAAAGATAAAATAATTAAAGAAACAGCAAATTAATCTTCATCAGCATCAGGGCCATCTGAACTGGCTGCAACATCTTCATCCTCAGTGTTAAGGTCACCTTCTTTAGAACCTGAGCCTTCAACATCATCATCATTTTGGCTAGCATTGACTTCTTTTTCTGCCAATCTCAGAGTCATGAGAAGTTTTTCAAATTTTAGCTTTCTTTCAGTACTCACTCTGATGACTTCATCCAACTCCTTGCAAGCCTCCTCCAATTCTGAAATCAACCCAGTTTTGGCAGGTGGCTGTTGTGATGTTGAAGCTGATGTCTTGACAATGTCAGGGACATGCTTCCCTTCAAACAACTTATAGTGGATTGACAAGGCAGATTCTCTCTTACACACCACATCAGATTGATGAAGAATCTCAGGATGTTGTGACAAGATGATCCCACAAATAAGAGAGGGAAAGGCAATAGGCATCTTCACTGCATTTGTAGCAGCATGCTTGACAGTCTGATCATATATATAAGCCCCATAATCAAATAACCTCTTTGTCCCAACATCATAGATCAATTTTCCCAATCCAACAGAGATAGTTGTCTTGTGATTGGTATGGACCCAATTAGCTGCTCCTATTCTGTGCAGAACAGCATATTTGACACTTAACAAACTGGCAGCCAATTTTCCTTTTAGAGGCCAGACTTTCACTTGCCCTGCTGTGATTTCCTTGCACACAACATTGTCTGTTTCTTCTAACTCTCTATATTCCTGCTCATCCCTTCCTAGGTAAGTGTTAATTACCTCAGGAGAAAAGTTTACACATTGACCTCTCACAAAAACCTTCCTAAAATCCATATTTCTGCTGTCATTAATAGCCATAGGAATGTTGACAATAAATTCCTTGACTAATCCATCATAGCACTTGGACAGTCCAGACACGGTCTTCATTAACCCAGCAAATCTAATCAATTCAATGACTTCCTTAAGATCCAAGGCATCCCCACCAAGTTCTCTCTCCAGTGCTAGTCTTCTCTGACAGACAAATTTCCACATGGATGTACTGCTAGTATAGTGGAATGAAATATTGTCAACAGGGATATCAGGAATTTTATCAGCAATTCTTTTTAATATAGACCTCCTCACAGGTGTGATGTCTTAAACATCATCCTCAACATCAAATTCAGACTCTGAATCTTCCCTCACCTTTCTCTTTTTGGATTTCACAGCAACTTTTCTCCATGACTTGGTTGGACCAACAACAGAAGTCTTTTTCTTCTTTCCTTCAGCAGACTTCTTAGGAGAAGATTCCACATTCTTTCCTTTTCTAGTTCTAAGTCTTTTGGCAAGACTAGGTACAACATTTCCAATCACTTCATCATCAGACAGGTCAACAACATTTACCACATCTTCATTCTTCTTTCCACCAGGGCTAGTTTCAACATCCTTATCAGGTGATGTTCTGACATTTGTTTCAACATCAGCTTCCTCATGAGCCCTTTCTTCCTCACCACCTACTTCAGCATCTTCAATGACAGACATAGCCAGTCTGTGAAGATTTGTATCAGCACTTTGCATGTCCTCCTTTTTAGCAGGTATTTGTCTAAGGGGAACAGAAATGCCTTTTACAGACAAACCCTTATCCAGAATTTTGGTAGCAATCTGACCCATTCTCTTGTCAACATCAAACCTCTCTACAACAGTTTGAGAGGTAGATGACCTAGGTGCAGATTTATCACTAAAAAGTACACTAGTGACTAGCCTCTTAGTTTCATTATCATTAAATTTAGTTGCAGCCCTTTTGGGTTGAAGTTTGGAAGGTCTTGACTTACCAGATTCAGGAACCATCATGGAGATGGGTGATATATTCAAGGCTTCTTCTGCAGAGCCCTCTTCTGTAGAAACCCTAGCTTTATCTCGCGATGAGCTTTGTGAAGTAGATTTCTTAAATGGAGATGATATATGTTTTGACATTGTTCCTGTGAAGCACTTGAGGATCAGGGAAGGATTGCTACTTCTGTTGATGGAGAAGGAGACGAACAGTCTAGGGGTATGGTGTTTGATGAAGCGAGTGATAGCTACAATAGGAAATGATGGCCTAAAGCATGGAGCCTGATTTTGTGGATCACTTAAACGCCCATCAATGAGTTTCTCCCTCCAAAATAACTTTCCTTTTAAATTTTTAAAAGAATTCACACCATAAGTTATTAACCCTAATTGACCTTTCAACATGCTCAGACTTTCACATTTAATGTTACAGTCTGATGTCACAACATCAACCTTAGCATCATTAGATGAGCTGACCTCTGGAGGTACCCATTGATAACAATTATCTCTGGATCTGACTCCCTTCATAACAACCTCATTCTTCTCGTTAGTCACCAAACACTCATCTTTAGTGTAGCCGACTTTGTATCCTTCATCACAAAGCTGACTTATGCTAATCAAATTAGTACTCAGACCTTTGACAAGACGCACATTGTCAAGATCAGGTTCATCATGACACTTCACTTTTCCAACACCTTTTACCACCCCTTTCTCTCCATTTCCAAAAGTAACATCAATTGAGGAGCAAGAATTGTCATCCACCAATTGGTTTTTGAATCCAGTCATGTGCTTTGAACAGCCACTGTCAAAGTACCATCCATCCTTAGCAGAGTGTCTATTTGAAAAGTGAGCCAATAGACATGTAACCTCAGCTTTAGGAACCCACTGTTTAACAACCTTGGGCATGTTATCCTTCTGTCTAGGTTGAGGGATAGACTTGGGATAACCATGAAGCTTGAAGCAAGAAAATTGCATATGGCCAAATCTTCCACAATAGAATCACCTTACTATTTCTTCTCTGAAGTTGTTAAACTTCCTGCCACCTTGATGATGAAACTGCTGTGGCTGCCATCCATAGTACTGGTGCTGTTTTCTTCCATAGTTTGCCTGTCTCCTGTAGTGAGGATTCTGTCTCTTAGGCTGTCTTCTATGGTGATGTGGCTTCTTTCTTCCATAATAATGAGGCACAACATTAATGTATTCAAAGCCATACATATTCCCCTGATGTTGAGACATCTGATGGAACATGTTAAACCTAGAAGCCTGCATGCTCCTATGGTATTGAGGAGGCATATACTGCCTAGCTCCAGAAGTATGAACCTTCTTTTGATGAGGACCATGATCATACCTTTTTCCAACATTTTGAGGCTGTTGGTGTGCAACCTGCTTGGGTTTAGGATTATGTCTCTTTTTTTTATGTTGAGACATTGGTTGAGACATATCTTTTTTGGTTCCTGAAGTACTAGCTTCAGCAGAAAACCTCTCCTCAACAACAAATCCTAATCCAGATCTGTCTCCTGCTACCTTTTCTGCCTGAAGGATCTTATCAAGAGTATCAGAACCACTGTTCAACATTCTGACAGATTTTGTCATTTGATCAAGTTGAGATTTAACCAACAAGACTTCATTTTCAAGATCAGCTTTAACAGTCTCAAGCTGAACAATTTGTTTCTTTTGTTTCTCACTTTCTTGACAAACCTCTGCACTCCTCAGACATAACTCTTGATAGGAGGCTGCTAACTCCTCAAAAGTCATTTACTCGTCACTTGATTCTCCATCAGACACACATGTCCCTGTTAATGCTCTGACATGCTTGGCTGACTCTTCTTCACTTTCACTGTCAGTATCAGACCAGGAAACAAGAGTTACCAATTGATTAGATGAAAGATTGCATATGAAAATCCTTGAAGAAGTGGTCTCTAATGGCTTCCAATGCCCTCAAAGTCGCCCTATTGGTGTTCTTTACCGTCACTTTCAGTCTCAAAATGCAGAATGCTTGAAAAGATACCAAAAACTCCCTTCTATATCAGTCAAATCAGTCCAGAACGCGTCAGAATGGGCCCAGAAAAGTACCTATCGCGCGCGTGATAGCTTGCATCGCGCTCACGATGCTAATTTACTCAAGTAACTTTGGCCGCAACTGAAAGTTTCAACAGAAAACAAAATGCTTACCCGTACTAATGAACATATCCTTTGTTTCTTTATTTTATTTTACCTGGTCATCACTTTCTCTCCCCACTTCAATCAAGATAAATCAAAAAAGTTCTTCCAACACAACAAGTACTCAACTTGTCTCCCATCTTAGTATTATTTCACTTGCATTGACAGGTAATCACACAATCAACATACAAAATCATTTTACCATAAGTTTTCAAAATTTCTAACAAAATCAATCAAAGTCATCTAAACACACACTTTTGGAGGGCTTTTAAGGTTGTAATGAGGCTTATGTCAATGTGGGATAATTTGAGAGAGTATGCTTAAACCTTTGAATTTAGGTACCTAGTTTTCTTTATGTTATCATATTCCTTTTGATATCCACTCTCGCTTAATTAGTTAGTACTATAGATTAACATTTTATGGTCCTTATCATTCTTTTTCTCTTTTTTTTGAAGAAGTTATTTTTAACTTCTTATTTTCTCAAAAAATTTGAATTTTTGACCATGTTTTCTCTAGTACCGCAACCCCAAACTTAAACTTTGCTCACTTCCAAGAGCAACCCCAAAGTTATTCTTCTTCATATGACAAAGGAACTAAATTTTCTACCTAACTCCAAAGAGAGGATGGAAATATTTAATCTTTCAAGTCAATTGGCTAATAGATGTAGCTATGTCACCGAAAGAAAGAGCTTAGGCTCAAAGTGGTTAGAAAAGGATATAAATATAATATAAGGGTTAGTTTGAAAAGGCCTAGAGTTTACCACAAATAAGGGCTTTAGTGTGTATTCACCAAACCAATAGATTAAATAAAAAATAATGCAAATTCTAGAAAATAACAATTGTACGAATACTCTCATAAGATGGAAAAGAAAATAATAAAATTTTTGGCTCAAAACTTACTAGCTGGGGTATCTGGAAATTGAGTGCATACAAGTTAGTTATTTGTTCCTTTCTTCATCAACTCTCAATCCGCAAGGGAAACTTCTGTGATGATCAATATTTTCTTGTGATTTTCTTTTTGTTCATCTAGTCATTGGTAAGGTAGCAAATTATTAACTGCAAGAAACAACAATAACAAACTCATTTATTATGTAAAGCATTAGAGAAGTGGTACAAAAGAGAACCGAGTATTGTAGCTACCACTCTAGATTGACTTGTAGGATGGAAAAGGAAATTGTGAAAAATAATACGAATTTAAAAACTCCGCATTCACATGTCATTGAAGCAGAAAATTTTGTGCACGTTTTGCATGGTGTTGTTGAAGACTTGCTTCTGTTTGGTCCACTCAGCCCTCGTCTGAGTGATGATGATGCTCGAGAGGAGCGACTTCGCTTTATACCCATTCCCGAAACAACAAAACCAACACTAGAAAGTGAAAAGAGATTAACAAAATCAGGATTAGAGAGAGTTTTTAATCTCTCTTTCTTAGTTTAATCCATTTCTCACGTCTTTGTCCTCCTACTCCTTAATACGACATGCTACACGATAAAAAATGATTAATTCAAATAAAATGAAATTTAAAATTACAAATGAAATAAAAAAACGTGCATGATGGGTTGCCTCCCATTAAGCGCTTATTTAAGGTCGTAAGATTTACCTTTCGATTTTTGTGTTAGGGCGGCATATATGACAATAAAAACACATCATCCTGCTTCTTCCTTTTGTTTGGTAGGAATTCAATTACTTTAATGAATTGAAGGTTTTTCAACCATATTCTCTTTAGCTTGATAGTATGGAACAAGACATAAATCTCATTCAATATTTCATCTATTTCTCCTTTTGTATCAGCCTTGTTGCTAAATGTAGCACTATTCTTTTGTTGAAGATCTTGTAGTTGGATATCTAAGTCTGAACCAATTATTGAAATTGAAGTTTCCTCCAAAGAGATACAATCTTCATCTTGAATTTGCTTTTGTCCCACATATCTTTTTCACCTCTGTTGTTTCTATTTTTCTTCTATCTCTTTATCAAGTGTTGTGTATTTTTCTTCTTCTTTTTCTTTTTCAACTCCTCCTTCATCGAATACCCCGCCTTATTGTTTGACTTTTCTTTCAATTTCCTTATCTCTAGGACTATCTAACATATTTCCATAGAAATACCCACCAGATCTCAATTTTAATGCTAATTGGCTAGATACTTGATCAAGTTTCCTCTCTAAATTCTCGAAGGTTGTTTCCATGTCACTTCACACTATTTCTTGATGGATGTTGATTTTCTCGAAATTGAGTTGAGTCATCTTTATAAATTGAGTCATGGTTTCTTCAAGTTGAGATGATGAATCATCCTCCCATGAATGATCAATGTTGATGTAAGGTTCTGGCTCTGAAAATTTTATGGCATTTTCCAGAATGAGCGTTTCTGCTGCCATCTCCTTTTAATAAGCTTCAAACTTTGCCAAGCTAGCATAGATTTCATCTTGCATGTCTGTCTTGACCTCGCATACAAAACAAAAAGAAGAATACGTTAGTAGCACTGTACTAGATAAAAAAATTAAATAAGAATAAAACTAAAAAAAAGAGGAATAAAAAAGAAAAATTAAGGAGAAACAAGAATAAAATATTTACAATTGAAAACAAAACATAACATAAATAAAAAAAAACTAAATTAAACATTAACAAAGTGTTGCCTTGTTGAAATTATCAACAGTCCCCGACAACGGCGCCAAAAACTTGATGATTGTTCAGCAAGTGTACCAATAACGTCGCAATAATAAAAAAATATCGATTCCACAAAGACTTCTATTAACAAGATAATAGTTGTGCAATTATAAAAAGTAACGATTGGGGGAAGGGTTCGAGTTTGAATGTGAGAAAATAAAAATTATTTTAAACTAATAAGAAAGGAGCCAAGTTTTGTATAGAATCCCTTATTTCTCCCTTGTTGATGTCTAATGCATTATTTGAATGAGAAAGTTATTATATTTCCATGGCGAATTAACACAACCACTATACCCAATCCCTTGGTGTATAACTCACTATTTACCACTCGGGATCTCCTATCCCTATTCAACCAGCGTAAGTGAAATTAGGCGACGCAATAGAACGTTAATTCACATGCTACTACTCGGGGTCTCCTATCCCTATTCAACCAGCGTAAGTACAACAATTGTCTTAGTTCCAACACATAGACTAATGGTCAGTATTCCCTATGTGCCCAGGATCACATTAAAAGAGCATATCACATAAAAAACATTAAGCAAAATAAGCAATTAAATAGAAATATAACTATAGTTATTCATGCAATGACAAATTAAACATATGTCCCAACAGGTTAAAAATAAATTCAGCAAACAAAACCTAACTTAGAGATATTTAGCTACTCATAACGATACAATCAAATAAAAATTGATTAGATGAAGATTGCATATGAAAATCGTTGAAGAACTGCCCTCTATTGGCTTCCAATGCTCTCAAAATCGCCTTATTGACGTTCTTTACCGTTACTTTCAGTCTCAAAATGAAGAACGCTTGAAAAGATGCCAAAAACTCTCTTTTATATTAGTCAAATTAGTCTAGAAATCGTTAGAATAGGCCAAGAAAAGTACCTATCGCGCGCGTGATAACTTCTATTGTGCGCGATGCTGACTTTAATTTTCTATCACGCGCGCGATGCTGCGTGTGATTATTTAAGTAGCTGCACGTTTTTTCTCCTTTTTTCCATTTGATTTTTACTAAGTCCTTATTTCTTCGTACTTAGTCATTTTTGCATCTTTCTTTGATCTTTATTCTTCATTTTTGCTCCTTTTTAGCTCGTTTTGATCTATTTCTTCGACCAAAAACCCACAATGATAGAGTGTCAACACACACACACACACACACACACATGTCAACTTACTAGATGAAATATGATGTAATGTTGAATATTTTTGAGTTACATCTAAATTATATAATGAATTTCTAAAGAGTGTTGATAATTCTCAAGTAAGTGAAACATTGGAGGAGAATCAATGAGATCAACCAAGACGAAGAAAATTTTGAATATCATTGAAGTTTTATTGTAGAATATTAAACAATAAACTTATTTTTATTATTATTTTGAATAATTAAATTGAATTCAAAATAACAATACTACTATTTCATGTATCATGTCAAATTTTATTATAAAATTTATATACAAATTTAATATATTTTGATGCTATCTTCATTTTATCGTATATATTAATATTGTTTTGCATATATATATATATATATATATATATATATATATATATATATATATATATATATATATATATATATATATATATATAATTAATTTAAGGGTTAATACCTATTTTCTCCCCTGCCATATGAGCGTGTTTTGAAAAAACCCCCTGCGAAAAAAAAAGTTGCAAGACTGACCTTAACAAATTTTAAAAGTTTTGATTTAAACCTTTGTCAGGCCACATCATAAAAAATGCTTATGTGGCAATCATTTTTTTAATTTTTAATTGGAACATATTGCCACATCAATTAAAAAGGACATGCAATGACTATTTTACCCTCAAGCACTTTTATTTTATTTTATTTAATTTATAATATTTTTATTTATTTAATTTTTGAATAAATTTATCAAATGCACATATTAATATTTTTTTGAATTATTATTTTAAATTTATCAAATATTTTTTTTTCAAATTGTTATTTTAAAAATGATTTAAATTGAGCATCAACCAATAGACACAAGACAAACTCCACCATTGTTTTTGGCACATGTGATATTTCATTTACAATCTAATGTACATGTAAGTAATATATACACTAAATTCATTGCAAGACTATCCGATGTGGGACAAACTCCACCATTGTTTTCTCCATCCCAACATGTCTGAAGAACAAACTCCATCATCACCCATTCTCAAAGCACCACTTCTACCTCTTCATGAACCAATCCAACAAACACAAAACAATTCCTTTACAGTCACATCATCCACTTTCTTTAACCAAACTGTGTCAGTAGAATTGTTTAGTTGGATTCTGAATGGTTGCAAATGGATTGAATGATGTAAGTAGAATTGTTTCAATTAAAAGAAGCAAGACATAGTCCAAAGAAAACAATTATTCACATGAAGAGGTAGAAGTGGTGCTTTGAGAATGGAGAATGCAGAATGCTAAAACCATTGCTTTTATCAAACCAAAGAACACAGAAACGGCTCTTCAGGCAGCGAACAGTGTGCAATGGAGAATTAAGGTCTAAGAATAGAAAATGGACTGTGAGATGTAATCGAGAAAATATGAATCTGTCAACAAAAATCATAAATCTAAACCAACCTAGAGTGGAGAAAAGTCGCAAAACATTCAATAATCAACTAATCACTGATTTTGAAAGTTTGAGCAGAGAAAATAATTGTTTCACCAAGGGGTTACAATTACCCATTTCACAAAACCAAATAAAAATAACAGTAACCATATAGTTTTGCCATTTGAGATATAGTTTTGCTATTTGAGATATAAATAATTGTTGACTTTTTTAAGATATAAATATAGTACTGCTATTTGAGATATAAATATAGTAATGCTATTTGAGATAACAGTAACAATTATTTGAGATAAAAATAATTGTTGACTTTTTTAATTGCCATTTGAGATATAGTTTTGCTAGCTTGAGTTAGTTGTTTTATTATTTTTAATTGGCTTAAATAGGTTTTTCGTCCCTGTAAGTTGGCGAGATTTTGGTTTTCGTCCCTGTATCTTTTTTTTTTCGGTTTTAGCCCCTATATCTTACTTTTTGTTGGTGTTTAGTCCCTAAAGCCTAAATTCGCAGGAAAATCCGAAGGTTTCCTGCGGATTTTCCTGCGGATTTTCCTAAAAATCAAATTCCGTAGGAAAATCCGCAGGAAACCTCTGTAAGGACTAAACACCAGCAAAAAGTAAGATACAGGGACTAAAACCGAAAAAAAAAAGATACAAGGACGAAAACCAAAATCTCGCCAACTTACAGGGACGAAAAACCTATTTAAGCCTTTTTAATTTCTAGTTTACATTGGACTCAATTATTTTAGTTAATAGAATTTCAATATTTGCATGTCTTTTGGTTAAGAGTTAGGAATGAATAACAAACCATGAAACTATTATTTTTATATCTAGGTAAACATACCACGAAGCATAGCTTGGTAGGCTTCCCATGAAGCAGCCATCTCATCATCGCAAGTTATCACCTACCTTCAAATTCAAAAGACTGGTGATTAAAAATGACAATAAACGACTTGCACAACTTGCAATGTACCAAATTCCTCAAGTAAACTTGAAAGGCTTATGGAGTTTGAAATATCAAGATGTCTTAGATTTAAAAGCTTTGTAATGGAATTTGGTATCTCTTCCAAATCAGTGCAAGAACTCAACCTTAGAAGTTCTAAATTCTCCCATTTTCAAGTATCTTGGGGAACTGCATAAAGTTCTAAATTTAGAACTTCTAAGGTTGAGTTCTTGCACTGATTTGGAAGAGATACCAAATTCCATTACAAAGCTTTTAAATCTAAGACATCTTGATATTTCAAACTCCATAAGCCTTTCAAGTTTACTTGAGGAATTTGGTACATTGCAAGTTGTGCAAGTCGTTTATTGTCATTTTTAATCACCAGTCTTTTGAATTTGAAGGTAGGTGATAACTTGCGATGATGAGATGGCTGCTTCATGGGAAGCCTACCAAGCTATGCTTCGTGGTATGTTTACCTAGATATAAAAATAATAGTTTCATGGTTTGTTATTCATTCCTAACTCTTAACCAAAAGACATGCAAATATTGAAATTCTATTAACTAAAATAATTGAGTCCAATGTAAACTAGAAATTAAAAATAATAAAACAACTAACTCAAGCTAGCAAAACTATATCTCAAATGGCAATTAAAAAAGTCAACAATTATTTTTATCTCAAATAATTGTTACTGTTATCTCAAATAGCAGTACTATATTTATATCTCAAATAGAAGTACTATATTTATATCTTAAAAAAGTCAACAATTATTTATATCTCAAATAGCAAAACTATATCTCAAATAGCAAAACTATATGGTTACTGTTATTTTTATCTGGTTTTGTGAAATGGGTAATTGTAACCCCTTGGTGAAACAATTATTTTCTCTGCTCAAACTTTCAAAATCAGTGATTAGTTGATTATTGAATGTTTTGCGACTTTTCTCCACTCTAGGTTGGTTTAGATTTATGATTTTTGTTGACAGATTCATATTTTCTCGATTACATCTCACAGTCCATTTTCTATTCTTAGACCTTAATTCTCCATTGCACACTGTTCGCTGCCTGAAGAGCCGTTTCTGTGTTCTTTGGTTTGATAAAAGCAATGGTTTTAGCATTCTGCATTCTCCATTCTCAAAGCACCACTTCTACCTCTTCATGTGAATAATTGTTTTCTTTGGACTATGTCTTGCTTCTTTTAATTGAAACAATTCTACTTACATCATTCAATCCATTTGCAACCATTCAGAATCCAACTAAACAATTCTACTGACACAGTTTGGTTAAAGAAAGTGGATGATGTGACTGTAAAGGAATTGTTTTGTGTTTGTTGGATTGGTTCATGAAGAGGTAGAAGTGGTGCTTTGAGAATGGGTGAAGATGGAGTTTGTTCTTCAGACATGTTGGGATGGAGAAAACAATGGTGGAGTTTGTCCCACATCGGATAGTCTTGCAATGAATTTAGTGTATATATTACTTACATGTACATTAGATTGTAAATGAAATATCACATGTGCCAAAAACAATGGTGGAGTTTGTCTTGTGTCTATTGGTTGATGCTCAATTTAAATCATTTTTAAAATAACAATTTGAAAAAAAAATATTTGATAAATTTAAAATAATAATTCAAAAAAATATTAATACGTGCATTTGATAAATTTATTCAAAAATTAAATAAATAAAAATATTATAAATTAAATAAATAAAAAAAAAAGTGCTTGAGGGTAAAATAGTCATTGCATGTCCTTTTTAATTGATGTGGCAATATGTTCCAATTAAAAATTAAAAAAATGATTGCCACATAAGCATTTTTGATGATGTGGCCTGACAAAGGTTTAAATCAAAACTTTTAAAATTTGTTAAGGTCAGTCTTGCAACTTTTTTTTTCGCAGGGGGTTTTTTCAAAACACGCCCATATGGCAGGGGGGAAAATAGGTATTAACCCTTAATTTAATAATATAATATAATCAGATAATCAAACCATCAATTTAATAATTAAGGATGTCGTTTTATATAATCTTTTAGTTATCAACTAGTGTATCAACTAATTTACCATACATTTAAATTAATTTATTAGCTATCAATCATCAAATATAAGTTACATTTCATTAGCTACCAACTATTAATTATGAGTTATCTAGTAAGTTTTACTAAAGAAAGTCTTTAAATAGCTTTTGAAAAAAAGTCATAAGCCATTAAAATAAAACTACTTCTCCTTGGTCTCAAATATGAACAACAAATGAATATTTCAATGATCTTAAATATAAGCCAAAGTCTCTTATATTTATTATATTCAATGTCATTATTCTAAATATATCCCTTTTTTTCAAATTTTTATATTTTTAATGATTTAAAAAAAAGTATAAAACTTAAATTCATAATTCTGCTGTGCGGATTGGTTCTCTTTTTTGCCGCCTCTTCTGTTGCAGCAGGAGGCTGATCCGGGTACCGGCATTCGTTTTGCTGTGCGGGCTGGAGCATAATTCTGCTGTTATGCTCAGCATAACGATTTCTCATTTAGTTCTGGTGGCATAGCTTCCCGACGTACGGCGTTCGGTTTCTTTCAGTTGCATAGGACAATTAGTTGGCATAAGATAGGCGAAAAATGTTGGTCTGCTGGTCAAGGGCAACTAGTTTTCTGTTATTCTTTTGTTTGCAGGTGCAGTTTTCTTTTAGCAGCAGTATGTTCGGTTTTGAGGCATCTCAACTTCGTCTTGGGCCAGTTTTTTTGGTTTTATTGTCAGAAGTTTTTTGTTATTGTTTGGTGGGGAGGCAGTATTTGGCCTGTTCTTTGTTGTTAATTTTTGCTTGAATTGGTGGTTCTACATGTACTACATCCTGGTTTTGGGCTATTGCGCTTTGTTGAGCTGTATGGTTTCTATTTTGTGCGTTTTTCTGTTCTTGCCAGCAGCTGTCAAAATTGTCTCTCGTTGGAACTGGCGGAAAGTTGATGCAATTCTTAGTCTGGTTGTGATATATGTGTTGGAATCAACCAAAAAAACTATGGGAATTCCTACTATCACGCAGCAATTATACAGAAAAGTAGAAAGAAAATAGGGAAGAAGAAGATGAATAGTATTCTTGCTGCCCACAAACTGTGGGACTTTCTCTCTTCTTATTACTCACTCTGCAACTGCAGAATTCTGTGAGAAATTACAAAATGTTGTAATTGATACAAAATAATGAGGGAAACTCCCTATTTATAGAATTAGGTTTGCTTGCATCTCAAGACAAAACCCAAACTATAAAAGCCCAAAATATCAAATCTAATCTAAATCATATCAAATCAAATCTAATCTAATAAAAGCAAAATCTGAATCCCATCTAAATGAATCTGTCGAAACACTTTCGACAGTTCAGCACAACACTTCGACACATGAATGTTTCGACTTCGACTTCGACTGCTTCCTTCTGCTTAGACTTCGACACACTAAGTTTTCGACACTATGAATTATAATTTAACACACCACCTAATTCATTGTGTCTAAACTATCTACATTCATCATAGTCCTTAGCTTTCTGAAGGCTTCGACCTGCACTCCCTTCGTCATGATATCTGCAATCTGATTCTCAGTTCTGCAGTGTTCCAACTTCATCTTCCCTTCTGCTACCTGCTCTCGAAGATAATGGAACCTCATTTCGATGTGCTTGCTTCGACCATGAGCTATTGGATTCTTCGCCAATTTGATAGCTGACATGCTGTCGATCTTCATGGTAATTGCTCCATGACTCATTGATGTAATTTCTTCGACCAGATTCACCATCCATGTTGCTTGACATGCACAAAGAGAAGCAGCAATGTATTCTGCTTCGCATGATGACAATGCCACTACTGGCTCCTTTCTCGAACTCCAAGCAACTGGTGCACCACCTAACATAAACACATATCCAGCTGTGGATTTTCTATCCTCTGCATCACTACACCAGCTAGAGTCTGTGTATCCCACTAACTTGCATTCTTTCCCTTCATCAGCTGCTGGAAACAAAATGCCATACTCGAGAGTTCCTTTCAGATACCTTAGTATCCTCTTCACCGCTGCTAGGTGTGATACCTTTGGCTTCTGCATAAATCTACTTACCATACCCACACTGTATGCTAAGTCAGGCCTTGTGTGACAAAGGTATCGAAGTGACCCAATAAGTCTTCTATATTGGGTTGGGTCGACATCGTCTTCGTCTGGATCCTTCGACAGTTGCTGTCTGGGCTCAGCTGGAGTCAAAGTTGGGTTGCAATCTTGCATCTCAAATCTCTTCAATATTTCGCCTGCATATCTTCTTTGATGCATCATCAAACCTCTACTACTCTTGTAGAATTCGATGCCAAGGAAATATGAGAGATTTCCCAAGTCTGACATTTCAAACTCTTCACTCAGGTTACGTTTGAAATCTTCGATCTCCTTCTTGCAACTTCTTGTTATCAACAGATCATCGACATAGAGACATAGTATAAGCAATTCGCCATTGCTTCTTCTTACATATACTCCATGCTCAGTTGTGCACTTCACAAATTCCTTCTCCCTTAAGAAGCTGTCGATTTTCTTATTCCAAGCTCTTGGAGCTTGCTTAAGTCCATACAGGGCTTTATGCAGCCTGTACACCTTTCTCTCTTTGCCTTGTTTCACAAACCCAACTGGTTGTGCAACATAAACTTCTTCGTCTAAGGGGCCATTCAGGAATAGACAATTCACGTCCATCTGACATGTGTGCCAATTATTCATATTTGCTAGACCAACACCAACCTGATTGTTTCGATCCTAGCAACTGGTGCAAAGACTTCGTCATAATCAATTCCTTCCTTCTGAAGAAATCCTTTCGCTACGAGTCTTGCTTTGTGTCGAACTACTTCACCTTTTGGATTCAACTTTACTTTGTAAACCCACTTCACATCAATTGTCTTCTTGCCTTCAGGTAATTCGACAAGTGACCAAGTGTTGTTGACTTCGATGGATTCTATTTCTTCATTCATTGCTTTCACCCACTTCGAATCTTTCAATGCCTCAGCTGCATTGACAGGTTCGACATCTGCATAGAAAGCATAGTGTACCAGTTCACCTTCTTCATCGACAACATCATATGATGTAATCACACATTCCTGCAACCTTGCTGGCATTTGTCTTGTTCGATGAGGTCTACTTGGTCCTGCTTGGTCTTCGACACTTTCTTGTCGAACTTCTCTCTCAGCTTCTCTAGCTGGTTCTTCACAACTGATTCTTACTGAATCTTTGTTGACATTTTCTGTCCAGTCCCACTCCTTAAGCTCATCAATGATCACGTCTCTGCTGATCACAATCTGCTTGTTCACTGGGTCGAACAACTTGTATCCACCTGTCGAATGATATCCCACCAGGATCATTTGACTTGACTTATCATCTAACTTTCGTCTCAACTGATCTGGAACATGTCTATGTGCTATAGATCCAAACACCTTTAAGTGACTAAGGCTAGGCTTGTCACCAGACCAACATTCTTCTGGCGTGATTCCTTCAAGCTTCTTTGTCAGACATCTGTTCAAAAGATATGTTGCTGTCGAAACTGCTTCTCCCCATAATTCTTTGGGTAGATGCTTTCCATTCAACATACTTCTTACCATGTTCATGATGGTTCTGTTCTTGCGTTCTGCAATCCCATTCTGCTGTGGAGTGTAGGGTGGCACCACCTCATGCACAATCCCTTCTTTTCTACATAATGCATCGAACTCTTTCGACACATATTCTCCACCACCATTAGTTCTCAGAGTTTTCAACCTTCGACCACTCTGTCTTTCGACCATGGATTTGAATCTGACAAATACCTCAAACACATCACTTTTCTTCTTGATGAGATAAGTCCATAATTTTCGACTGAAGTCATCTATAAACGTGACAAAGTATCTGTTGCCACCAATCGAATCCACCTGGATTGGACCACATACATAAGAGTATATGACTTCAAGAATTGCCTTCGACTTCCTTCCTGCATCCTTGCTGAAGCTATTCTTGTGTTGTTTCGACTGAACACACTCTTCACAAACTTCACTAGGAATGTCGATTTCTGGTAATCCTGACACCATATTTCTTCTCTTCAGCTCCCTAATGTCATTGAAGTTGAGATGGCCTAGTCGAAAGTGCCATAACCACTCATCTCTACTGGCTGCTGTTGCTAGACACTTGTGCTCCATCACATTGAGTTCAATCTTGAAGGTCCTATTCTGAGACATTGGAGCCTTCAAGATCAACCTACCACCTGCGTCGAGAACTCTCATCATCTTGTTTTCGACAACTACCTTGTAGTTCTTTTCGACAAGCTGCCCTATACTGAGCAAATTACTCTTCATGCCTGGAATGTACAACACATTGGAAATTGTTGACCTTTTGCCATCTTTCCTCATAATCAGAACATCACCAACACCTTCAGCTGCTAGAGTGTTGTCATTTGCAAACTTCACCGTGTTCTTCGACGAGGGCTTCATGTTGACAAACCAATCTTTCCTCCCAGTCATGTGTGATGAGCATCCTGAGTCCAAGTACCACTGGTCCTTGAAACTCTCATTATCTCTGGTTGTAACCATCAGCATCATACCTTCTTCTTCTTCATGCTTCGCCAGCTTTGCATCATCTTCTTGATTCTTTCTTTCAGGACATTTTGTCGAATAGTGACCATACTGGTGACAATTATAACACTGAATGTGGCTTTTGTCAGGCTTTCGACCACCACCTCTTCCTCTACCTGCAGCACCACCTCTTTGGTTGCCTTGGTTTTGGGTCCTTCTATGGTTCGACCAATTCGCCTCTTGCTGATTTCCTCTGCCTGTCGAATTGTTGTAGCTTCCTCTACCTTTGTCGACCATCTTTTCTTTACCCTTCTTATCTTTCGCTGATTGAGCTTGCAAGGCCACATCATTCTTCGACTTGCCTGCAGCTCTTTCAGCCATTCTTTGTTCATGAGATTCAAGCGTCCCTTGAAGCTCTTCTTTCGTCACCTTCGACAAATCTTTTGATTCTTCTATGGCTACTACCACGTGATCAAACTTTGGAGCCAACGATCTCAAAATCTTTGAGACAACTGCTTTCGTCGTCAACACTTCTCCACACACCTTGATTTGATTCACAAGTCTCGTAACTCTTGTGAAGAAATATGTTATGCTCTCATTGTCTTCCATCTGAAGCAATTCATACGCCCTTTTGTGAGTTTGTAACCTCACCTCTTTCACCTTCTCTGCGCCTCCAAACGATTTTTCCAGAATCTCCCATGCATCCTTCGCTGTTTCTGCATCACTAACTTTCTCAAAGTTATCTACATCAACACATTGATGGATTATAAAGAGAGCTTTATAATCTTTCTTTTTCAATTCTTTAAATGCAGCCTTTTCTTGATCCGTCACACCTTCTTCAAAAGTTGTTATTCCTTCCTTCACAAGATCCCACAAATCTTGATAACAGAAAACAACCTTGATTTGCTTGCACCAATTCTCATAATTATCTTTCTTGAGAATTGGAAGGTTTGCTGGAAAATGGCCGTTTGGATGATTCGTAGCCATCGCGTTCTTGCGATTTCTTGCCCTTGAATCTCTTAAATCGGAGCTCTTGATACCAGATGTTGGAATCAACCAAAAAAACTATGGGAATTCCTACTATCACGCAGCAATTATACAGAAAAGTAAAAAGAAAATAGAGAAGAAGAAGATGAATAGTGTTCTTGCTGCCCACAAACTGTGGGACTTTCTCTCTTCTTATTACTCACTCTGCAACTGCAGAATTCTGTGAGAAATTACAAAGTGTTGTAATTGATACAAAATAATGAGGGAAACTCCCTATTTATAGAATTAGGTTTGCTTGCATCTCAAGACAAAACTCAAACTATAAAAGCCCAAAATATCAAATCTAATCTAAATCATATCAAATCAAATCTAATCTAATAAAAGCAAAATCTGAATCCCATCTAAATGAATCTGTCGAAACACTTTCGACAGTTCAGCACAACACTTCGACACATGAATGTTTCGACTTCGACTTCGACTGCTTCCTTCTGCTTCGACTTCGACACACTAAGTTTTCGACACTATGAATTATAATTTAACAATATGTTGGTATTTTGGTGTTTGATGTTTGAATTTGGTGGTCTGTGATGGTCTAGAGTTAGTGTGTTGCTTCTATTTTGGCAAGAGATTTATATTTTGAAAGATTATCAAAAGGGCTAGGGTCGTATGGCTTGTGTACACTTGGATCATACGGATAGCAAGGAATATCTGCACCTTCAAGATCAAAACTGTCTATATCGATCAGATTCTTGAAATTGTTCAAAGGTTATCTTGAAAGTGGTTGAGAGCAAAACACAATTATTTGGGTTATTTCTTGCTGTAATGGAATTTAAATCCAATGATCATTATTGGCTAGGGGAATGAGTGCAGGTCGTATATCAATGTTATCTTGGCTTGGGTATGATTGATCTTTTGTCAATAGGATAAATTGGTCCAGGTGTTATTTATTTTCTTTGTTCTAGGTGTTGTAGTCTGCATTGGCATCTTTGGGGGGTTTAGTTTATGTATGAGCTATGTCTCTTTTCTTTGTTAGATGTTTTTGTCTGCCCCTTTATTTTGAATAGTCTGCTATGGCTTCAATTTTGGATTTGTATCTTTGTGGGCGTTGGTATCAAACACAATTTGGCTCAGTTGAAGCCTGAGTATGGGATTGGATGTATGAATCCAGTTGAACTTGGATCATTGACTGCTAGTCTTATGAATAAACCTCGTTTGAGTTATTGTGGCGTTGATGAATTAGCTTTTGTGGTCAATAATCTTGATTTAAGGAAGCATATGCCTTTAAGCATGGACTTTGATTGGGGTAGCATTCCCCTTAGCAAAGAGCTTGTTAAACTTGCTACAGTTAATGTTTACTCTTACTACAAGATAGGGAGCACATTGCTAGGTTGGGATGCATCAATCCCCCCAGAGCGGTGCGTTGATGTTAAGTTAGAAAGTTGAGTTTTGTTGCTTAAATTCTACTGATCAAAGGAAGTATTGTACTATTTTTGTCGAAGTTTATTCAGTTTATTTGAAGTTAATTGAATATTATATTATGATTATAGGGCTTCTGTCACTTTCAATTATAGTTTATTAGACTAGGTTATCTTTACTTTCCAAATTTCATTTGGTTTAGACGATTAAATATGTACCATGAACCAAACTTGCAATTTTTAAATACTCTTGTTCTGTTTGTCCATTGCAATGTATTTGATTCAAACTAGTAATTAGAAACTGAACATGTATATGCATTTGAAGAATACAAAAAATTATAATTTGAAATTCTACTACTAAATTGACAATTAACAGTCTTCACGAAGAGGTTCAAATATTCTAATAATTAGGAGACTTCAAGGGTTCCCCCAGACCCGCTAATCTATACTAAACAAACCTTACTGTACATCCAAACTCGCTTAAACAAAATTAAAAACCTACCCTTCTCGCTTATCCAGTTAGTGATTGGTTTGATTTTTAAGATTTGAGTTTTAGAATCGTGAACTTGTTAATTCAACTTGGTCACTTGGAAGTATATACAATTATTATACCAGTATTTTATCTTTCATTATTTTGCTTTATTAGTTTATTGATAAGAAACCTTCTCATTCGTCAACTAATAGAAAGGGTTAAATACTGAGTTTACTCCAAAGGGTATTTTGGTCAGTTCGCAATCGTTTCGGGCAGATGAGGAGCAGTGAGACGCGATCCGCAAGCTAACCATCCAGAGTGTAACACTATCTCGTCAAATGGCTGTGTCTCATGCTGATCAACATAGATGTTGAAGTGCATGTCCTCGACAACCAAACAGTCAAGATACACTCTAAAAGACTCAGTCGTCTGGTTCCTTATGTGCGGGATAAAAGTAGTAGCACGCGACATATCGTCACTGTAATTAGATACACTCTCCCATCAAGAGATGCGCGGGAGTGCTAGAGGATCCAAGCCTGAAATGGAAAGTTTAGAATACACGAATCCTCAGTAATGGCTTTGCAAATATGAAATGAAAATGACCAAAAAAACATTCAAATACCAATTATTATTACCTTCAGTAGTGTGACGCTGCTTGTGACCTGCTTCGTCTTCCACATACAACCCTCTCTCAACTTCGAATAAAGGTAGACCAAACAAGCCTCCCCCTAGTTGTACTCGTGGATCCACTCGAAATCCACGAAGTATCGTAGGTAGACGACGTGTGTATAAGTGGCACTCTTGTCCACAAAAATCGTAGTGCCAACCAAATAAAGTGTAATACCCCGTAAATTTATAAACGCTCTGGTGAATATTATTATGATCAACTGGGTTCCGGGGTACTCTGAGTAATTATTTGATAAAATAAATAGAGTAAACTGGCGAACTCAGAGTTGATTAATTTAATAGTATTTAACTTTGAGTTTTTATTAATTGGAGCTTTCGAGCTAATTTGGACATTTAGTAGTGTTACTAAAAATGATAGTTTCTATACTATCTATTTTCTTTTCATTTTCCTTGGAAAAACAAACAAAAGCTAAAAGAGAAAGAAAGAAAGGAAAAAGGGAAGGAAGGAAAGGAAAAGAAAGAGGAAGAAGAGAAATTTTCCAAAAGCTCAAGAATCATCATCAATTCATCTGTTCTTCGTTTACTCGTCTCAGTATCAACCTCCTCGTCTAGTAATCCAGGTGGGTTTTAGTTAGACCCTTTAGGGTAGAGTTTTATTGAGTTAGAGTTAGATTGGAATTGTGGAAATTGATTAATTTTGCATGAAATTCATGAATCTAACTGCTAAATGCAATGTGTGATTGTATGTTTATACTGATTGTTATGTTATAACATGTTTTGATGAATTTTAGACTGGAAAAATGGGATTTTGGGGTTGAATTGAATCAACCCGTAGCAGACAGATTCTGCAGGAAAAATTTCTGGGTTCAAACTGCCCATACGCGTATCACGCAGGGCCATACGCGTATTGAGTAGGGCAATACGCGTATGGTTGTGAAGGAAATGGGATGATACGCGTATGGACAAGGCAATACGCGTATGAGACATGGTAATACGCGTATTGGGCTTTTAAACAGGAATTTCAAGGGAAAAATGCCTCTGCCCATATGCGTATGGCCTTGGGCAATACGCGTATGGCTGGGCGAGAATCTTAGGCAATACGCGTACGGGGAATGCCAATACGCGTACGGCCAGGAGAGTTGCAGAATTCTGCTGTTGTGATTTATTTTTCCGATCGATTGTTTGCAATGCCGTAACTTTTTGTACGTAACTCGGATTGGAACAATTTTGATATCGTTGGAAAGATAATAAAATGTACTTTCTTATTACAATGGTTTTAAGATTGTCGGCCGATTTAATTAAGTCGGGATTTCTGAAATTGTGTCGTTTTATCGACTTTTATCTGTTAATTGTGTGTAATTATTATTGACAACTTATGCATGTTAAAATATGGACTAGGCAGGGTGAGAATTATTACCAAAACTGTGTCGGAAGTGTGAATGTTCCATGTGTGGCAACGCTCGTGCATGAAAGGCCGAGGCGTGTGCATTCTGTTTATCAATAACCACAGTTGTGCGGTGTAGTTCATGAGACTCGAGCACCTCCTCTGAACATTATACACAACTACTTGGCAGGTTTGAGTCCCGTGTTAAGTACGGTTGGAGCCTACGGGTAAAGAGACTTATGACGGTGTACGGGCCGTGAGAAGTGACGGATCACGGTGTACGGACCGGTGATCCCGAATCCAATCGTATGCCAAGTAGCTACAAGGATCCATGACTCGGATCGCCTTCTAGACGTAGAAGGGTACGGGAAAAGGGGATACCTTGGTATTGGTTATTGATATGTGAGTTCTTGAGTGTACGGACTCAGAACGTACTACGGTACTTTGTGAATCCTTGAGTTTACAGGCTCAAGAGGTACTTCGGTACTAGTGTGAGTTTACAGGCTCACCGTGACGGTTACTTGTGTGTGTGTACTCATGATCTTTCCCCTTTCCCCTTGGACATGAGTTAGGACTTTGTTAGAACCTTGTAAAGCCGAGAGGACTTTAAGATAGGGAACTCACTGAGATTTGATGTATCTTACCCCACTGTTGTTGTTTACATCACAGGTTCTGCAGGTTCGGCGAAGGGTAAGGACAAGGTTATTTGACTTTCCTTACGGATCATGGTTTTGTGATGGCATGGCTTCCGCTATGGCGTTTATGTTTTGAGATCATTGTATTGATCTAGTTCTTAGTTTTTATCATTTTGGAACATCTTGTATATGTAATGCCTTAGACTTTTAGGTGTTTTGTATTAGAGGCATTTATGTGTATAATGTGTTAACTAGGAACTTATTATGTTTCAGTACCAAAAGTGAAACTCATGTATAATATATGATTTGAGGCATGTATTGTATATGGTCTTTACATAAAGCAGGCATGCTCTCAATGTATGCGATCTGTGTAGCGCAACCTGCTCATCATCATCATCAGCCTGCTGTGTACTCAGGATCCCAACCTCATATACCTTCTTCAGGTATTCAAATCTAGCATGAGCACCCTTAGTCTTAACTAACTTCTCCATCGCCTCCCCTGGATCAGCCCCAAGATACTCAACCATCATCTCGAGTACCTCGTCTTTCGTCATCCTCTCATGATCTAGGAATCCCCCCTAATTGGAAGATGTAGAAAACACGATACATCGTTGAGTATGATAGACATATCACCATGCGAGAGATGAAACGACGAGGTATCCAAGTGTCGTCTCTCCACAAATGCATTAAGCATCTTGTGGTTAACCGTAGTATAACCAGTCATGCACAAGTCCTTCAGGCTAGATAAGGACAAAATTGACTGAAACCAATCCTCATTCGGCTGAGGCAATGCAGCAATCCCTCTTCCGTGGTTAAGAAACTTCTATAGATCACGCTCTTGAAATTTGTCATAAATAATCAATGTCAGAAATTTGTCAGAAATAATTAACGTAAAAAAATAATGAATTCAACTAATGCTACCTCTCCGTCCCAGATACATCTGGAAGTATGGTCTAGATCCAGAGGAAGTAATGACAAATCAATCAGGCCTCATCCAAATGCCTCTGGCTCAGGATGCACAACAGCCTCACCCTCTAGTGGTGGCACTGGAATAACAACATCAATAGTAGGAGGTGGGACTGGATCAACATCATCTACAGTAAGAGGTGACACTGGTGAAACCTGACGCCTACGGGAGGATAGAGTGAGTGATGCGTCATATGGTGAATCATGTCTCCTACGGGAAGAAGAAGATTGGGTGACATGAGGAGAAGCATGAGCCCCAGAAGTAGATGGCTCTGCCTTACCAGAGGGACGAGGAGCCTCCAGAACCTACTGACTCTTCTCCCGTCACGCAAATACTTGCTGAGCAACCCTCCTGTGCCTCAGTTCATCCTGCCTGTAAGTTAAAGTAAGGCAAACCATTAGTGTAAGCAAATAACACACAAGCAAGAAAATAAAAATAAAAAAATACTGCAAAAAATTTCGGAGATGCATTTCCGGAATTTCCTGCAACTCAGAAGTTGTGTCAATGGTGTCAATATACCCCGTGCGATTTCAGAAAAACTTCCAAGTTACCATTCTTTCTCCCGAGGGAGTTGTAATAGTCAAGTTATAGTTGAGATCAACAACTTCAAATCCCAAAAATTCAGCACAAGATGTAGATATAAAAGAATGTGTAGTTCCTGAATCGAATCAAATTGATACCAGCTTATCTCCAATTAAACACATACCTTGAATTAACCCATCTGACTTTGAGATCTCAGCTCCTCTAATTGCAAATACTCTTCCAGTGGTTGGCTTATTGTGATTCTGAGGTCTCTGACCAACTCTTGGTCCTTCATTCCTTGCTCTCTCTAAATTTTTATTGTTTATTAGACCGCTCTTCTGGCCTGTTGGTTAATGTTGTCCTTGGGGACAATCTTTGAGAAAATGGCCTTTCTGACCACAGCGAAAAAAGCTCCAATATTTCTATTTGGACAATCTTTGTTAAGATGTGCCCCTGCACAGCTGTAACACTTGAACATTAACCTCATAGAATCCTGATTATGATAAGGTGTAGGCCTTTGATATGGCCTACCCCCTTGTTGGGTCCTTCCTCCATGGCCTCGGTTAAAGTGGCCCTTGTGATTGTTGTTTCGAGTTAGTCCTCCTGATCCATATTGATTCTTCCTATTGTCAATTCCTTCCAACTCCAGACACCTTTCCATCAGCTCACCAAAGCGCACAATATGCAAAGGTAAAACTGCCCTCTGGATATCATATTTTAATCCATCTTGATACGTTTCACACATTTATCCTTCCCTTGGATGCAAACGGTAAAACTCAGAATACTTTAGCAAGGATTCAAACTTCCTAGTATACTCTCCCACTGTCATCACACCTTGACGCAGGTTCTGAAATTCTCTCTCCTTCTCTTTCCTACATAACTTTGGAAAATACTTCCCCAAAAATTCTTCTTTGAACAAGATCCAATTGATCTCTCTATCTTCTTCTTCCAACAATCTATGTTTTCCTCTCCACCAAGCTTCAGCATCGCCTGTCAGCATAAATGTTGCATAACCGACCCTTCTATTCTCTCTACAGTGAGTGAAAGAAAATATCTTCTCTATCTCTTGCAACCATTTCTCAGCACCCTCCGGATTAAAGTCACCACCAAATTGTGGTGGTTTTCCTTTCAGAAACGAGTTCAATCCAGTATCTTCATGCACAGTTTCCCTTTGTTGTTGCTGAAAAAGTTGATGATCTGGAGTGATTTGCATGATTTGAGCATTTTGTTGTGTCTGAACTAACACAGCTGCAGCAAGTTCATGAATATCTCGAGTCTCAGCTTGAGATTCCGTTCCAGTTTGGGAATGATCTTCTCGTCCCATGGGAATGATAGGTGCTCCTTCGGGAGTAACTTCATCACTCGCATTCCTACGTACACCTCTAGTAGTGCCTCTACCAACACTCCTACCACGCCTCGCGTTTCTGACGTTTTGAACCATAACTTTTGTTAGGTTTGTGACCTTTGGGGAGGAAAAAAATAAGTGTTTTAAAGACTCTTCCTAGATCACTATACTAGAAGGCTCTCAAGATAAAGACTCAACACACAAAAGAAAAGTTATCATCCAGTTTGGAATCTGTTGTACCCCAAATTTTACCCTCATTTCCTGCTAATTGATGTTTATTTTTATTTTTATATTTTAATTTAGTATTTATTTTGGCATTTTATTTGTTTTTATTTAATTTAATTTCAATATGGCTTTCTTTAATTTCATTTATATTTTATCGTTTTTTTTTTAAATTAACCTCATTTTAATTTAATTGTGCACTAGATTAATTATTTTGAACTAATTGTCATGTTGATAGATATTACTCGTATTTAACATGTTATTTTAAAGAAGCTATTTTATCTCTACCACCACTTTTGGGTCCACCATGTACTTTCATAACCATTGACCAATGGGATGCAAGCTTTCTTTGTTGACTTTTCAAATCCATTTCCTAAGCCATATTATAACAATTATAAAAAAAAACAAGTTTGCACTTGATTCATGTACTTCAATTTCTACTGCTATCCAACTTTACCAACGGCTAAAACCGTACGAAGCCTGCTTACAACCTGCTCCTCCTGCAACCGTGAAAGCAACCACACATTAACGTTCAAAATTTCAAATTAACAACAGAACAATTTCAGTTTTGGAGAATATATATGGGGGGAAGGCATTCTGAACAAAAAAAAACCATTTTTAAACCACCACTATCTCACTTTCTCCGATGGACACAATTATCTCAAACAACAATAAACCCAGCTCCGCCTTCAACCATCCACCCTCTTTCAACCTTCAATTAATAGAGCTTCAACAACAACAATAAACCCAGCTCCGCCTTCAACCTCTATCCAAATCACAACCTTCAACCTTCTGCTTCTACACAAACCAACCATCTTCTTCAACCTCATTGAACTTCTTTCAAAAATAACAAGAAGAACGAAATCTTTTTTCATTATCCCAAAGCAGACCTTCTATTTGTTCACACCATCATGGCCATGTAGATCCTGTACAACCACAGATCAAACTCCATTGATATTTCTTCTCCTCCATCTTCAAAACACCATAGCAACAACAGACCATTTCAAATATACCTCAACACCTTCATTACTCCCAACCTTCAACTCGTCGGAACCTCCGTATTCAATCTTCATCAAAAGCCTTCCGCCCTTACCGCCATAATAACTCCGACGAAACTCACCAGATCTTCAACATCAACAAACAGCTAAAAATAAACAACCAGAAACCAAATCAATAAACCTGCAAAACCCATCATCGCCATCACTCGCCATAACCCTCTTCTTCATACTCTCATTCCACAACAAGCACAACCCAAAAACAAATCCAAATCCACCATCAACAAACAACCTCTGTGGAAACTTAACATCAAAACAACACACAAACCTTACCCAAAAAAACCCAAAATCATCTAACAACAACACCTCGAACCATTTCCGAACAGAAGGAGGAGAAGAAGAGAAACGAAATCGAAATAAATCGAAAACCCACAAACACTCGACAGAGAGAGATTGAGATGAAGAGAAGAGTGAGATAAACCGAAGCTTACTCTGAAAAGGAAACGAACCATACAAAACACAAACCCAGAAGCTGAATCTGATTGAAACCTAAACCGCGAACCAAATACCGCCGCCGTTAGCTTCATCGTCGCCAAATCATAGATCCCCTCCGTCATGATTTCGTGGTAGTCTTCAACTCGTGCGCTTGAATCCATTGTTGGTTTTGATTGTTTTTTTTTTCTGAACTCGGATGAGGAGAGTTTCTTCTCTTGAAACGTGTTTTTGCTTTTTTTTTTGTTAGATGGGGGATTGTTACTGATGGTGGCATCTGGTTTCTTCCTCTAACGTTGTTCTTTTTTTATTATTTTAAGAGAAAGTGGTTTTCTCAAAATATGGTGAGTTGGTTTGCTTCCAGCGTGCGGTGTGAGGCACGTGTGTTCATGATGGACCAAAGGGCCCACATTACTTTTAACATACAGCCTTTTTTTTTTTTTGACCGTGAGTTTTTCCTTGGAATGGGTGATGGGTTTAGAGCCCACGTGATCCCATGTTATCTTCACAATTTCTCGCACCCCTCCTTATTTCTCAATTTCCTTTTTTAATGGAGCGGTGTTGTATTAGTGGGATGGGCCTTAGAGCCCGTGGTGATTTTGTTTTGAATCACGCACCCTTTTACCTCATGCGCCTCCCAGTTACTTGTTTCTTTTTTATTTTGTTTATTTTATCTTATTTAAAGGTTTCATTTTGTGGATCTTCATATTATCTTATTTCACATTGTTAAGAGTCCATCACAGTTTCAATTTCTATTTCAATTTTTTCTATTTACTTTGGGCCAATGACATGGAAAAATCCTAACTTTGTTGGTTATCTTAAATCAATAAGTTTTGATTAATGTGAGGCCATTTTTTCTTTTTTGATCGGTCGATGAAAGTTAAAAATCTAAGATTATCGATTCGTCGATTAGATCTTGATTTAAACGAGACCAACTTTATTTTCGTTCCGATTTTATTTTGGTCGATGAAAGTTTAAATCTAAGATTAATCGAGCTATCGATTAAATCTTGATTTAAACGAGACCAATTTGGTTTTTTTTATTTTTGTCGATGAAAGTTAGAAATCTAAGATTTTCGATTTATCGATTAAATCTTGATTTAAACGAGACCAATTTGTTTTATTTTGGTCGATGAAAGTTAGAAATCTAAGATTATCGATTTATCGATTAAATCTTGATTTAAACGAGACCAATTTGGTTTTTATTTTATTTTGGTCGATGAAAGTTAGAAATCTAAGATTATCGATTTATCGATTAAATCTTGATTAAGACGAGACCAACTTGATTTTTATTCCGATTCTATTTTGATCAATGAAAATCAAATATCAAGATTATCGATTTGCCGATTTACATCTTGATTAAGACGAGATCAACCTTATCTTTATTTCGTAATCTTTATTTAGGCCGATGACATTACACAAATCTTGACTTTGACCATTTCAAGTCAATAAAGTCTTGATGAATGTGAGGCTACTGTTTATTTATTTTGTTGGTCAATGAAAGTCAAATATTAAGATTATCAATTTCCCGATTAATTCTTAATTTAGACGAGACCGATTTTATTTTTCATGTCGATTCTGCCTTCTTTATTTTGGTCGATGACATAACAAACCTCATGGTTTGGTTGATTCCATTGAGTTGACAACACTTTGATCAATGTGAGACCACTTTCTATTTAGTCGATGAAAGTCAAGAATTATTGATTTCTCGATTAAATCATAATTAAGACGAGACTATTTCATTTTATTTCGTCTCATATCTAATCATTGTCTAACATGTTTAATTCTCACCTTGCATTGATATCATGATTTTATCCCATCTCTTATTCATGTCCTTTACATCATCGTACTTAAATTATTAACTTGTTATCTTGTTAGTAACTTATAACTATTATCTTTCCCCTCATTCCAAAGGAAGGTGAATAATGTTGACTCTTAAAGTCATTGCCCCCCATCTTAACCTAAGTAACCTCTTAGGAAGAAACCTTATTTCTTGGCCTCATCAGAGCCATAGAAATTATAACTAGCTTTAGGAAGAGTTCCTCAACTCTTAGTGATATTCATCATAATGAATTTATCACTTTCCCCTACTGACTAAACTTCAACATAGGTCCATTTCAACTAGATTTAGAGAGTTCCTAAACTCTACAATGAGCTTGTGCTCATTTCCCCTCTGAATATTGACCATAGTTAATCATTCATTAGAAGTAGAACTACGCATACTCTGATTCTATTCCCGAGGATACGTAGGCGTAAAGTGTGATGCTTTATCGAGTATACTTAGATACTAACCCCTAGGGTTTTTCAACCTCTAGCATAGAACCTGTAGCAAACATAAGACAACATTAAAACAGGAGGCTCCCGTAGAGTACTACGGACGTTTAGGGTGCTAATACCTTCCCTAGCCGTAACCAACCCCCGAACCTTAGATCTCTTTCCCTTTAGGTTTTTTAACGATCTTGAACCTTTCCTTTGGATAAATCAAAGTCGGTTGTAAAAGAAATATAATGCAAATTAATTAATAATTTGTTATCCGATTTTCACCGCAACAGAATCCAACTTGATACAGTAAGTATAATTCTAGACACTTATGGTCCGATCTGAATCTACCAGCTCGGATACCATTAAATGAGACAACCTATGTCCCATTAGTGAAATTCTAATGAAGCCTTTAATTAAAATACAGAAAATTTGAAACTTTTAAATAACAAGACTGAATTATTTAACAACATACTGCTTCACATACATATGCTTCAAATATATTTTACATAGAGTTTGACATCGTTAAGACTAGTGGCCTTGCCACATAGAAAAATATAAAATAAAAGTACAGAAAGGAAACCAAAAGAAAACATAACAAAAAGGACCTCCTAAGTCCAACAAGACTGACACTTATACTGACTGTAGTAGTAGGGATGTGATCAGCGTTTGACAAAACGCTAACACCTTTCAATCTAGATGTTATAGTAACCCATCTCCCCGTCACTTCATATCCTTTCCTTCTGAACTGTCGAGAAGTAAGCAAGATTCTAGCTCGTCGTCTGATCTTCATAGATTAACCCAAAATGCAAGACAAAAAGGACAAAGAGCTAAGATTTATGTACAAGTTTAAAAGTGGGAATGAATGTGTAAAATAATAATATATATGGCAACCACAATTATTCAAACAAGAGTATCTTTAACCCATAATTATATATACTCTATCTTTATTTATTCTAATACATCCCTGAACTATATGCTGACTCAGGCCACTAAACACTATCAATGATATCTATCCCATTTACCAAGATCAGATATCACAAGACCACATGTCACAAACGTACCCCAATTACCAAGAGATACCCCACCTAACTTCACACGGAGTCTAGGTGTTATAAGTCGATCGTCCCTGAGAATTCAGGCCAAGAACCTTACCTTTCCTAGCATGCATAGATAATAATCCCCGTCGAGATTATAGGCGACCGATCAACCTCGTGCGTCCCATACCGCACGGCAGTGGACTTATACATTCCTTAATGCAAGTCTATATGATCACTCATTCATCTTGTGGCAACTCTCAACCATAAGTATTAAGTTAATACTTGGGAAATATCGTATCAACCCTTAAGGTTATACTTATTATCTAGATACTTAGGTTGAGTGCCAAATCCATCACGTGTCTTGTCGTATTTCTTCTTGGTATGATCCTTATCTCTACATAATCAGTTCAGTTTGTACATTGAATAATTGTATGGTTGACTTCCCAGGTAAGAGAGGTGGACCGTAAAGGACATAGTCGACCAAGTCTTTCCTTAGCCAGAATCTAACCAAATACAACTACTCAATGTATCCAACTTCCCTTATGTTATTGGGGATCTAATACTTAATATCTAGTAATGGTGTTCTCTCCTTAATAGATCATTATTCTTAGTCTATCAATCACAATCATTCAAGTATAAATAAAATAAACAAATTAAACAATCAATCAAATCATGCAAGCACAATACAACCTCAAATTGTCATAGATTATTCCTATGATAAATAATTAAGGCCGGCGTAACCTCGCTCAATGATTCGTGAAAATCATTATTCGAGAATAGGCTTTCCTTACTTATTTATCGCTAGTAGGGCTTAGGTCACCGCTACACACATATATATTAAGCTATTTTACGCTAATCGTCCCAACGTATACGAAATCTTGCCTCCACCTTTTGTTGCTGAGCGTTGTTGAAAGTCCACGAGCGTTTTCTCCGATCTTTGCCAAGAACCTAATTTACGATAATCGTTGAATTGTACGAAATTTATAAAATTATTAGAATATAATTTATGGTTAATTAAACATAATTCCGTTACAACTTGAAATATTTATTTATTAAAATATTTAATAATAACTTCCATTATATTTAAATAAATATTAAATTCAAATATAAATTAGACTATAACTCCGTTTGGATTTGTTCATTTTATAAAATTATCAAGAGTATATTCCTAATAACATTTAAATTATAATAATACTTGGGCATTATAACGACTTAAAATGGTAAGATTTATTTTGGACTTTATAAGTTCAATATCTCGACGCCTAAATAAAATTTGCATAGAAATTTTAAAATAACCTTTATATAAATAACATAATTAAAATAATATAATTAAAATAAAATGGACATTATAACGGCTTACCGGTTACTTATGAAAATGATTTGGGCAGAACTTTGACGTATAAAACTCCTTTGAAACTTTAGAAGAATTTTTACCATAAAATAACTCTAAAAGTTACGAACCGACACCGTGAGAACCTCAATAACTAAAACTAATTAATATTGTTATATGAAGAAACTAGAGAAAGAAAGAAATAAAGAGGTAAGAAAGAAGATTTGTGAATGAGTGAATGAAAATGGGGTGGGAAAGACCACTATTTATATTAGTTGTAAAATATTAAAATAACATAAATGGGTCTTCTTTTGCCCATACTTTCTAATTTTTCAACTCTTACTAGTAAATGTCTTTATCAAATATTTACTAGTCTTACATCAATAGTTCTTTAGATGTTCTAGTATGACTTTTGTGAAAATAATTTATGAGAAAGGTATGGGAGCTTGATATTTTAATGTTTCATGACATAATATCATTTATGATATTAATAAAAAAATGAGATATATATTTCTTTTATAAAAATAAAATGATAATAATAATAAAAATAATAATAATGAGAACAAGAATAATTATTATTAACTTAAGATTATTTTATTTACTCATTAGTTTGTAGAGTAAAATGATAATATTCAAATAAAATAAAATAATAATAATAATAACAAAACAACAACAATAATAATAATAAAAATAATATGAATAATTAATTAAATTAAAGTTAAGTATTTTTAAGTATTAATTTCAATTTCAATATTTAGTTTGTAAAATGAAACAATGATATTCAAATTGAATAATAATATTAATAATAAAAATAAAGGGTAATTAATTGATAAATTAATTATTATAGGTGTTAGTTTCAATATTTAGTTTTTAATGATTAGCGATGTTAAAATCTCAAATCTAATCAGATATATTATTTAAAGTATGGAAAATTAGGATGTTACAAAGAAGATATTGTGTCCATTGGGTTTGGATTATGTTAAAATGCATGCATGTCGTAATGATTGCATATTATATAGAAAAGAATATGAAAACTTGAAGGAGTGTCTGAGATGTGGAGATTCATGCTACAAGAAGAAGGCCAATGATGTTGAAGACGGTGATAATATAACAAGAAAAGGTGTTCCTTCCAAGGTGGTGTAGTACCTACCAGTAATTCAAAGGTTCAAGAGATAGTTTTCTAATCACTACCACAAATAACACTTTTTGTGACGAAGCTTTCACCACGAACAATATGAAACCGAGGGTGTGTGTAACAGGAGCACCTTGTTTTATTTTTAAAAAGAAATCAATCTGTTACCTTAGTTTTATGAAAATCAAAGTATAGATTATAAAAAATATGAACAAGATGCCCATGAAAGGTTTTAGGTGTCAAACCTTTGATTAGTGGAAGAAATTGTATTAAGTATGTTCCTACATGTTCTATCAAAATATGTTTCTCATGAGCGCTTTCTTTCACAACAAGATACTTGATATCAATAAATTTAGACTTTGTATAACTAATTGTTGTTGAAGTGGAGCATGGATGTACTATTGTCAGAATAAATCTAAAAGGGCCTCTTGATGCTCCCAACAATGCGTAGGTTTGTGACAAAATTCCACAACCAAGTTGATTGATTTGATGCCTCAAAGCAAGTCACAAACTTCATTTCTAAGGTAGAGAGAACCACTAAAGCTTGTTAAGAAGACTCCTAGAAGACAACTCTCCCAACTGAGAGGAAGATATGTAACCAGATGCGAAATGTCTGATATTCATGCATCTTATAAAATCGAAGTTAGAATACCCAACATTCTTCAACTTATATGACTTTCGATAAGTTAGCACAACGTTTATATTCTCTTCATGTAACACATTACACATTTTACTTCTACCCAATGCTGCGTATGTGAATTTCCCAAGTATGTGCCAAGAACTCCTCCAATGAATGTTAAGTCGTGACAGGTAAAATCTTGAGCACACATAATACTCCCCACATCTGAAGTATAGAGAACTTTATATATTTCTTCCTTTACAAGAACCATATTGGGGAACTATTTGAGACAACTTGTCTCCTTTACCAACAAGCATTTCTCCTGATTTACTATCTTTAATGGAGATTTTATCCAAACCTGTATATATGTAATTTTTCTGTGACAATCCTAAAGTATCTTGAGAATACCTCTATGTATTTGAATTTCTAAGACGAAAGATGCGTCCCCAAGATATTTCAAAACGATATCATGTACATACAAAACAATGAAAATATTTTACTTCCTCTAAAAATTTTATACACAAAATCATCAACTAGATTAGCCTCATAACCAAATCTGTCCAAAAAAGGATATCATTGATACTATTATGTGGCCTCATGTACCTTCTAATTTTTTCTCTGTTAAATCATGCTATGATAAGTTATTGCAGGCTGGTGGTATGATCGAGATGGAGAGTGCTCCCAAGACAACACTAGCACTAATGTGGCACACGAAGATTCTAATGAAAGTAAAGATTTTTGGATGGAGATTGACTATTGATAGACATCTTACATATACCCATCTTTCCTTGAGAGAAGTTTTTTATAAGCAACAACCATGACAAGGTTTTTGTTTTTTGTTTCAATGTTGATGAAGACATCGATCATGTGTTTATTTCTTGTCCCCGAATTAGACTAGTTTGGAAAAAGTTAGTGGATTAGGTTGGTATCTCGTCGATTATTGAAGATACTTATTGCGACCATATCATGGCTTGGTTTGTAATATTGACATGAAAATGTTCAAAAACGCATGCTTGTATTATTTGGTTTGCTGCTTGCTGGTGCATTTGGTGATCTAGGAATCAGATTATCTTCAACAATGAAGTTGGTGATTCCGGTGTAATAGTACAGAGAATCATACTCTTCTCGTGGTGGTGGTTGTCGCTACGTGAAAAATGACACAGAGTCGCCACCGAATTTTATTTATCCCAAAGAGGGAAAGGGAAATATCGATAAAACCTTTAGAGAAAGAACGTGGTCATCGCGACCGCGATTTGGGTTCGGACGTCGATTATGTGAGGGGAAGGTATTAGCACCCCCCCACATCCATCATATTCGATGGGAACCATCTAAGTTGTCTAGCTCGAATAGGTGTTCTATTCTAAAAGTCTACTTGCTTAAGGGAAAGAGGGTTGGTTTTTTATTAGGGTGCTCGCCAAGGACTGTGGCCCTTGTGCCTATGTCTCTTCACTTAAAAGAAGTGAAGAATCAGAGTGTCCGTAGTTCGGAACTACGGTGAAATGGAGAGGCTGCTCACTAGGATCATCGCAATCCTATATCTACGTATTCTCACTGGGATGTGAAATAAGAGCAGCCGTAGTTCGGCATACGGTTTGTTGGTGTTTTTTATGGACGATGTTAATGTGCGGGTTCTAGCAGCTAGGTGTTTTGCAGCTCGCTCGTGGAGTCTTAGGCGTTACCTGTTTGCGGTAGAACGGACGTAACATGTCCTTTTTGAAAAGTTTTTTGAGTGAATCCAGAAGGAGAAAAAGATTTGGATTTGTGGAGTGTTTTTGTTAAGTTTTGAAAAAAAGTTTGAGATGTGCGTCGTACTAAAGCCTATGGGTAGAGGAGAATATTTCGAATGACCAAGCCGAGCGTCTTGTTTTCAAAATATTCGGAGTGAGTGTAGGGAAGCTCCATTCTCACTCCTTCTCCACCACGTACTACACACATCGTGTTTATTAAGTGTTTTTGGATTTTGTTGAGAAAAGTGCCACTTGACGTTTGATCAAGAGTTTTATTGCTTATTGAGAAAAGAAGTTTGAAGTGATGCGGATAAGGTTGATGACAATGCACGAAGCAATCGACTTACAAGTTGGGGTATGGCTTGATATGTTGATCAAGAATGCTTTGGGGTTCATTCCTAATTCCTAAGATGGCTAACTAGCGGAAACAAAACAAAGGAAAATAAGATAACAAAGTACATCAAATAGGGGAGGGATACATAAAAAGTACAAGGGATGATCAATACGAAAAATAAAAAGTAAACTACAAAACAAGTTAAAAAGACCACACACGGTGCAACGGTAACTACTTTGCGATTTAAGATCGCATATCTCAAATAACGCCTAAATCACACACGAGATCTAATGGGCTCTTCACAAAAATCTCATTCCTCTAATTAATCCTAAGAACTACATATCTTTGTATTTTTTGAAATTTTACTATTTTTGTTCATTTTCATTATTAAAAATTAAAGGTTACTAATCCTAAAAGTTAAAATACTAAATCTAAAAAATAAAATACAAAACGTAAAGTTTAAAAAAAATACTAAACCTAAAGTTTAAAATATTAAATCTATAATTAAAATACTAAACCTAAAGTTTAAATTACTAAATCCAAAATTACTAAAAAAAAAGGAGTTATAAAACTAATCCTAAAGTCTTAAAAGGTTCTACAAAATTTAAAGTTTCTAAAATTAAAGTCATTAAAAACAAAAGAAAATAAGTAAATTAAAAAGGAATTGGAGGGGAAATATGGGCTGAGAAGAAATAGTGATAAGACCAAGGAAAGGGAGTCGGACCGCTCCAAACTCCACCCGGATTGGGTACACCCGACCTAGATCTGGTTTAAGCTCTGGAACTTACTGAACCTTAGGGATGGCTGGCAGACCCAAACCCGCAGGCCCCACCCAAACCTGAACCTGAGTCAATGGGTGAAAACCCAAGTTGACTGGGTTCGGGTGCCACCCGATTTTTCGGGTGCGGGTTTGGGTGGTGCGAAACCCGCACCCGAAACCACACCCACTTAGTATTAAAATTACTAAAGTGCCCCTACATATATATACTTGTACAACAAATTAGGGTTCACTATAATTCACTTCAGACTCTACCTCTGTCTTCACTCTTCACTGATGCTGCTGCGTCGTGTCTTCTTTCACTCTCCCTCCGTATAGGGTTTCATCATTTCAGAGTTCAGACAACCAGCCTCCGTCTTCCACAGTATCTTCCTATGGTAAGTGTTTGAAAAATCTTCTTCATTTTCTTCACGTCAATCCCTTGCTCGCTGTTCTTCGTGAAATCAGTTTTATGTGGTTACTTTGTTCTTCGTATTTGCTCGCTGTTCTTCGTGAAATCAGTTTTATTTGACAAACCTCTTTTTGTAACAAAGTTTGAGTTGGTTCTGATCTTGCATTTTCCTTATAACAGAGTTTGAGTTGGTTCTGCCCTTGTTAAAGTGAGCTTCACAAAGGACAACCATTTCTCTTTGGTAAGTTTGTTTATGGCATTGAAAGTGAGCTTCAAAAATTTTTGATTTGATGCTAGTGTAATATTATCAACTGTTTTCATTCATGTGATGCTGCAAAAATTGCAGCTATGATAGACTTTGAATCTAAGTTTTATGTATACCTTGTACCTTTTTATCTTTTCCAAATTCCGAGCATTGAATTTAATTAATAGACTGTATCATATGAACAATAAAAAGCTGAGAATTAGATAGATGTCCTGTGTTTTTTATTGGGAGTGTAGCAAATTGTATACTTGAAAGAACTGAATTTAGGGCAGACTTTTAAGTTATTTTAGTAGATTTGTAGGTTCTGTTTATGTGACAGCTTGTTCCACTCTTATGAATGTAACTTATTTTGCTTTTAGTACAGGTTTATGTTATCACTGTTTTTCCATTGATTTTTGGTGTGTTGTTTGTTTATTTTCTTTCCTTTGTTGGTTTGTTGGCTTCGGCAAGAAACTTATAATCATCTGGTTGAAGAGAGGCCTTAATAATTCATATTAATGTTAATCTTATAATCATTTACGAAAGAACACGCAAGTTTTCCAAAATTCAGTTGTGATAGTAATATGGATTCCAAACAAGTTTTCTGAAACTCAGTTGTGACAATAATATGGATTCCAAACTAATTTTGGAAACAAACTCTTTCAATTGTGACAGTATTAGGATTAAATAAATGTTGCTCAATGATTATCAACAGATTAGACTTAGAGATGCACAACCTACCACTCCATCCATTGGTACAACTGTTGTTGTTGATGACGAGGATGAATTTGATGCATACATTGAGACGATTGCCGAAAACTCAAGTTCAAGTGTTAAGTATGAGTTGGATCATTATTTAAAGGAGCCAGTTATAAAAAAAAACTCCAGATTTTGACATTCTGAATTGGTGGAAGGTAAATGGAGTTGTGTATCCAACACTTCAAGCAATTGCAAGAGATGTCTTAGCTATTCCTATCTCTATAGTAGCTTCTGAATCGGCCTTTAGCAATAGTGGTCGAATATTGAGTACTCATCGTAGCCAACTTAACTCGAGTACTGTAGAGGCTTTGATGTGTGCTAGGAGTTGGCTATGGGTTGCTGAGAATAATGGTAAAATTTTAAACTATTAATTCAATATTGTAATGTATGTCAAATAATCTTTACATATTGTCAACTAATTATACTTTGTTATTCTACTTGTGATGTATAGGAACTTCTAGAGTTGCAGAAGAATTTGCTACTGTGTTGAACGAAATGGAGTCGGACGATGAAGGTATTTTGTACCTCATTTAGTGTAAAAGTGTTGAATGAAATGGTGTTTTATTTAACTTCAGTTTACTTCTTAATACAGCTGAATTGATGGAAAGTTGTTTGGGTTACCATTTTGAAGATTAGAAGTTGTTGTTTCTATGCTATAACATGGTGAGTATTGTTGTTTATGAGCTATAAATTTTGTCATCGAGTTGCTATAAATTTTGTTTCTGTCATAACTGTCATAGAGTTTCTATAAATTTTGTTTCTGTCATAGAGTTTCTACTAGATACTGCCTAGTAATTTATATGAATTCATATAAATTCATAATGTCTAATAATGCCTAATATTGATATGAATTCATAATGTCTCATATGAAACTAATAATGCCTAATAATGATATGAATTCATAATGTCTCGTATGAAACTAATAATGCCTAATAATGCCTAACATGGACGAAGTAATAAACTAATAATGCCTAATATTATCTTTTAGAATTGATATGAATTCATAATGTCTCATATGAAACTGTAGTAATTTATATTTGAGTCTAAAAAAATCAAATAATATTACAATTAACAAATATACAATTTTCATATATTTAAGTTTCTAACTTTATAATTTAAAATGGTTTCCAGTTAGATCTAAGAAACATAAAAAAAAATGAAATTATAAGAAGTACTGTTTAGACATTTGTTTAGACAGTTATATCTAATTTACTTTATAATTTAAAATGGTTTCCAGTTAGATCTAATTTAAAATGGCTTTATGCAGGCCTGTTTAGACATTTGTTGATGCTAAGAAGTACTATTTAGTATACCAAACTGGAACTATAATTTATAGTGCAGGCCTGTTCTATATTGAGCTATTTTATAGTGTTTATGGTTCTATGTTGATGGTATTTTTTATTTTTTTTCATATAGGGACTTCTGAGCCATGTTGCTGTCTGTTGGAGAATGGAGAATTCGCTGTCTATTTTGGAATGTTGCTGTTGCTGTCTGTTTTGAAATTAACTTGCATGTTGCTGGAATTTGGAATTTGCTTGCATGTTACCACGTTGTTGTTGGAATTTTCTTGGCAAACAAAGTATTCTATGTTGTTGTATTTTAATTGTAATGTTAACTTAAGTATTCTAATGTTAATGTTAACTTAATTGTAATTGCAATTTATCTTATGCCAAGTTAATAGAAATCTTTTAGCTGATTAAAAAAAAACTTAATTCAAATTTCAATTTTGCCATGTTACTACGGGTTCGGGTTTGGGTAGAAAACCCCGAACCCAACGGGTGTGGGCGCGGGTGTCATTTTGTCACCCAAATAGCATTTGGGTTCGGGTGCGGGTGGTGATTTCGGGTGTGGGTTTGGGTAGTGCAAAACCCGCACCTGACCCTACCCGTTGCCATCCTTACTGAACCCTAAAGAAATAATCAAAAAAAGAAGGGAAACAGCTGATTATAAGTATAACATGATCGTGAACTCAAAATGCACATCTTCGATTTCAAACTTCTCAAACCGCATCTCTCATCATCTCTCACGGATTCGATCTCTCTCTCACTTCACTCGGATTATTTCAATCTCTCATAAAGTTCGCTCCACTTTTCTCACTATTTATCGCGTCTTTCATTTTTGCTTCTCACTCCTAACCGCGATTTCGCTTCCTACACGGCTGATTTGTGTTGTAGTTGTTGTGTGCATTCTTGTGAGTAGGTGCAATGGTTGTGAAAAAAGGTTGTGTTGAGAACAGAGTTGAGCCCGTGTTGAAAGGAGATGACCAAATGTGTTGTTGCTGCAACGTTTGTTCTATGCACTGCAATTTCGAGCTGATTTCGACATCCTTCTGCGACTCACGTAACAAAAGCCTCGATCCCAAAACCGCCACTGCCGCTGAAACAAGTTGGAGATATTTGTAGTAGCTGAAGTAGATGGATGGGGGAATTGTGTAAGCAAAGTGCAGTAGGTTCTTTGGTGATGGTGTGGAACGACTCTGGCGAATTTGTATGGAGGTCAAGGTATGTTGTGTAGGATTTACATGATGGTGGTATTATTACAGTATGTTCAGAATATTGAAAAGCTTTTTGTGTTCGAGGTGGAAGAGATCAATATGGTGATGTGTGGTGGTTGTTTGGTGGATTAGATAGATTACTGCTATGAGTTCAACAGAGGGAGTAAGTTGCACGGTTTTGGTGTGATTTGTTGCGGCTGGTCGAGAGAAGAGGAACGAAAGGGTGTGTTGGAGGAGGACGTTGAAGCTTGAGAGTCGAGATCAGTGATCTCAAAAGGGTTAGTTGTTTTTCTTTCTTTTATACTTTTTTTTTCAGAGTATGTTGGGTAGTCTACCTTCAACCAATCCACTAATGCCATATCATTTTATTATACTTAATTATTTATTTAATGATTTAAATTTTGTAGATTTTCAATGCAATGTAGCCTAATTTACTCTATGAGTAACTCTACCCAACTTTTTGAAGTAGGTAGATAAGAATTCACCTTTATTTTTTGCTTTATGGCCTTCCTCTCTCTTCTGTCCCTCTCTCTTTTTTATATTGTTATGCTTTTTTTAAAGTCTTACAAAACTTGTTTCTTAAGTTTGTAATTACAGAAAGTTTGTCTTGTTTTATTGACCTGTTCCTTTCAATAGCAGGTTTGTGCAGGTCTGTTGTGGTTGTTGAGCAGTGGTTTTGTTTTTGTGCTGCAGGGTCTTGATGACCTCTTTTTAAATCCAAACTTTGTTCAATAAGTTTCCAGCACACATTTTTTGTCTCTTTCAATGCAGGATTTGGTCAAGGCATTCCATGGCTATGTCAAGTATTATTGCAGAAATTAAATTATCATATCATTTTGATGTATGGTCTTTGTGTGTAGCATGACGTGAAGGTCTATCATGTAGTACGGTTTTCAGAATTTTGGCTTGTCCTCTTGTTTGGATGCTGCAGGATTTTATTCTATAGTAGCAGGTTATACAACTTGTATGGCTAGTGTAATGTTGGGCTTCATCATTTTGTACAAGAAGGATTGTGATGCATTTGGGTGGGCCGTGTTACATGGCTTCTTGATAGCATGATAGGACCATTTGGTGGTAGATTGGAAGTAGCATAAAGTGTAAATGCATGGTAGTAGAATTAGGAACTTAATAAAAATGGATTTTAGTTGGATATTTGTGGATAACTAAAAATAAAATGGATTGGATAATGGGCTTGTGAAAATGAAATTAAAAAGGATAATGGAATAAAATTGGATAATTGGTTTGAAATGGATGGATTGAATAATTTTAATTTAAAACAAAAATGGACTTTAAGATGGATTAAATATATATATATATATATATATATATATATATATATATATATATATATATATATATATATATATATATAGAAAAAAGAAAATGGATGTCGATTAGAAAGAGAGTGAATTTTTATGGATAATTTAAAACGGAAATTGGATATCAAAATTAAATATGGATAATGGATTGAAAAAGGGTCATAAAAAAATGTGGATAAAAAAATGGTTAAATAGCAAAATGGATGAGAATGGTTATGGGAATGGACATGAATTATTGACAAATGACAAAGTGGAGAAAAATATGAAAAATGGATAAATTGAATCTAGGAAAATGGAAGTGAAATAATGGGTAAGGATCGTTTCTGCAACGCGCCTCCACATTTGAACAGCACCTAAATCCTTGGCAATTGCACTTGAACACCACTCATTAAATCAAAGAGGATCCGCCTTGAATCAAATTGATTAATCATAACAAATGAATCCACTTGATCCTGGCCACTTGAAACAACTGAACAAGAATATGCTTTTAAAATTAGAAGATTATGAATTGAACCATGAATCTCGATACACTGCACCAAACCCTGATTGGAAAGCAAATCCGGTCCTTGGTAATCTTTAACCATGAAGCACTTGACTTACACACAACCTGATAACTTGATCCACACACAAACAACCTTAAAACTGCTAGCCTCAAGTGAAACTGAACGAAACTTATCTATCTTAAACACAAAGGGTGAGAAACCCTAAATTCCATGCTTCGGGTGCATACTGACGGACTAAGGACCCAGGGAGTTGATGAGAAACAAAAACCCTAATTCGAAGCCACAAGATAGGTGTTATGATCAAACTTCAATTTCCTTGAAATCCTAATTGCCAGATAGACATGTAACCTTGTTGACACATTTTGAGGTGTGTGAGGACCTTGTAGCTTGAGAGAGCCAGATCATTGAGAATATCTTCTTGTTCATTATCTTGAAAGATCAAGTCTTCCTCCTTGATTGATGATACCTAAGATGCCTTAGAACCAGAGCCAAGCATGCATGATTATGACCTAAAGGGATGCATATATGATGGAAATGTTGTGATATGCAAGGTTAGGGTTAGGGTGAAAATCAGGGTATGACAGTGGCTGACCTTAGATTCTAAACAGAGAATTAGTTGTAACTATTGTGAATGGTATAAGTACCCAAATGACTAGCTGTAGGTGAATTTGTTACATGTAAGTGGTGTTTATGTTGTAATTTGTACATTGGATTAAAATACCCCCAATACTCCTGTAGGAATGAATTGTTGTTTATCAAAATAAAAAAGCCTCACAACCAAATTAGAATTTCTTGAGATTGCACACCATTAGCTTTGGGTCTCCTAACACAGTTTTCTACTTGCGCAATATAAAAAAGTCTTTACAACACCAAAAAGTTTCAACTCTTCAATATAAATTGGGTTTGCTAAATTGTTATGGCATATGCTGTAATACCCCGTATTTTAATTACTCTAGATAATACTAGTTGTGATCAACTGAGTCCCAGTGTACTCTGAGAAATTATCTGCAAAGATAATTAGAGTAACTGTTGAACTTAGAGTAAATCCAATTAATATTATCTGACCCTGAGGTTTTATTAATTGGAGCTTTAGAGACTTTTTGGACATTTAATAGTATTATTAACTGATAATAGTTACTATATGCTTTCTTTTCTCCCACTTGTGAAAAATAGAAAGAGAAGTGGAAAAAGATAGTAAGAGTGGAGAGAAGAAGAGTAAGAGGAGAAAAAGAGAGAAACCTAGAAGAAGAAGAACAAGAGCAAGGATCATCATTCATCCTTCACCAAATCATCTTCCAATCTTCATCTTTATCTTGTGAGAGGTGGGTTCTAGTCAGAACATTAGTCTTAGAGTTTTTGGAAATGTTTGAGTTAGGTTAGAATTATTGGAATCGAAAATCTAATGGTTAAGAATCGATATATAATTGTGCAGTATGATCACATTATGTATATGAACATTGTTGATGCTTGTTTGTGCTATTTGAAATTGTTTTGGGTGAGGAAATAAATGATTTTGACCCATAACAGCGCTGCTGAGATTCTGGGTTTCACATGGTTCGCCTAGCGAACCTGGGGCGAAGGCGAAAGCTAATGGTTTCTAGGGTTCGCTAGGCAGCGAAGGTCAAGGCGAAGGTTCGCCAAGGTGTTCGCGAAGCGAACTTTGTGCCTTTTCAGTTCTGTTTGGTTCTGCCTTGATTCGCCCAGATGTTCGCGAAGCGAAGGGCAAGGCGAATGTTTGCCCGGGTGTTCGTGAAGCGAACTTTGTGTCTGTCATACCCCAAATTTGTCCTACCTGTGTATAAATGACCTCTGTACATCTTTTTTTCCAATAACCATTTCAAAACCCATATCCATTTTTATTTTGTTCAAAAATATTTTTCTTTAAATCTTATCCAAATCTATCCATTTGTCCAATTCAAAAATCCAATTCCATTTTTAATCATTTTATTACAATATCCATTTTTATTATCTTTTAGTTTTTCTCATCAAATATCAAAGCCATCATAAACCATTATTATCCTAATTTCCAAATCCAATATTCAAATAACACTTCAACACCCATTTTAATTTCATTATTCAATCCGTCTTATAAATATACATTTCTTCTTTTCATTTTCATATTTATTATCTACTTCCTATCTTAAGCTATGACCACATTTCTAAATTCAAGTCCATTTCTAAATTCACATTAAATCATCTTTATCGAAAATTCGTTTTTTATTACAAACCATAATGCAACACAAAAAGTCCATTACAAGAAAATAATTGCAAAAAATAGTTTAAAGTTCATTTGTTACAATTCACCATCATTTTTGTACATGTCCATAAGCAATTTTCTTTTCCTTCACTATTTCCTAAGCCCACAACCCAAATAATTAAGCATCAAATTTAAAAAAAAACTCTTATCAGCTGCTACATAAAATACAAGACTTTGTCCTCACACCACTAGCCATCACCCAAATCGTACGACTTTATCCCTCACATAAACCATGACCCCACCAAGCATCTCACCCAGCAAGCTCACATGTACACACAATAGCCTACAAAACCTCTGCTTCTGCGTACAACCTGCGCATACCACCACAAACTTGCTGCCAAGCACATGCCAAAACCACGCTCCAAACTTGACCTGCCACACTCAATAGCAACAACACCCTGCACTCTGTATCATTCGTACCAATACACCACGACAAACAAATGTCTGCACTTGCACCAATTTGTCCAAACAACACTGCTAACCGACCTGCAAAACACAACAGCATCCACACGCCAGACCAAAGCCTGCAACATGGTACAAACCATCCCACCAACACAACCTGCTTATGAAAAGGACTCATCAATAAACAGGATAGTTATGAAGCCTTAACGAGCAAGTTTGTATTTTGATTTAAAAGAGGAGAGATGGCCAGGATTAGAAGAAAAAAAAGGAGAGGAAGTAAAAAACTCACGGAGAAAAAAACACAAACGGAAGTTTTTTTCAAAGGCTTTCGCTTCAAACCTTCTTCGTTTTCACCCTTCATCCTTCACGACAAACCACAACCAATATCACTCACCCTTGACAACCTCAACTCATCTCCCTTTTGAACATCCGAGCCGCACCTCTCCTTCACGTATCACCTTCAACAAACAACTTTCTCCTAAAAAAAAAACTTCTCCACCAACTCACAACCTAAAAAAAATTTCATCACCACCGAGCCACAACTCCCCTCCGCAACGACATCCACAAACATCTTAATCAACCTACCTCAAAACTATCACCACCGGAACAAACGGCTCACATCGCCATCTCTGTTCACTCTTTGGCCAAGCACCATCTTTCCACAACCACAAACATCGAACCCACCTTCGGACCACCACCCTTCCACTCATCTTCTACGACCTTGCCGTCATCATCAACCATCTTCGGTTTGCCTCCGGCGACAGAAACAACCTAACAACAACAATCGATCTTCGTATTAACACCCGTCGAACCATAAAAACAAGAATCATAACCAGAAATTAAAGATGAAGATGAGCGATTGACACCCATTTCAAAACCGATTCACAAAAAGCAGAGAGAGGAGAACGAAACCGAAATAAGAATCAAATCGAACCTAAACGAAGTGACGGTGAGAAGCTTGGATCGGCGCAGAAAGATTGAGGAGATCGTAACGGTGTGGTCTCGCTGCTTCTGATTGGACGATTGATGGTGCCTTTTTGCGATGATGTTGTTGATTGTGAACGCAGATAATAGGACCGTGAGAGACGGAAGCAGACGAGTAGGTTGATTGAGATGGTGTTGCGACCCGTTTTCTTTTATGTTTCTTTGACCACTGATACTCTTGGTTATGATGATGAGTTAGGCTGATGGTTATTCGTATGATTGAATGCTTAGTTTTTTAGTTTTTTTTTTATTTTTTATTATTATTTCATTTTTTTAGGATAAGCATGATGTGTGGATGTGCTGTATCGTTTTGCTTTTGTGGTCCTTGGGCTTGTTTTTCTAAGCCCGTCATTGTTGTTGCTGGCTTATGGTGATGAATGGGCTTTAGAGCCCATAGTGATTCACACGGTTGATCTTTTCACCATTCTTATAATCATGCTGCAGTTTTAATTGGGTTTTAGATAATGTTATTTAGGTTTTGACCCTTTTGTTTATTTATTAATTAATTTTTGGATTAAACTTTTGACATTTATTCTTGAATGTTAATTTTGATTAGAATTTTTATTAATTGATCAATTTAGCAATTTTGATTTTTATCTTGTTTAATTTTGGCTTAAAGTTTTGTTTAAATATTATTTTCATTTGGGTTATTGTGATTAATTAAATTGTTAGTTTTGGTTAGAATTTTAATTAGCTCTCTTTTATTAAGTTCTTACTAACTTTTTATCTCTTGTTAGTACTTTTGATTTTGGCTCAGTTGATCTTGGACGTTGAGGATTAATTGGATTGATAATTGCGAAGTTTCTAACAATTCTTGAGCTTTTTGCATGCTTTGAAGAGGCAACGGACCTTCTCCGTTAGGTACCATTAGAATCTCAATTTTATTTTTCATGCCTGATTATATTTCTTCCCCCACTTTGTTTGATTTTTAATCTTTAGATGAGGTGTATAATTTTTTTCTTGTGGATTTATTTTATGCTTTGATTATATTATGCTATGTCATTGTGTGTTTATTCAAATCAAAATATTTTTCAACTAATACCTTGACTCAATGTCAAGCCATTTTCATACCTTGTAAGTCGATCGTTTTCACGATCGCAATCGACCTCACATTGCCTCCTCTTGGGCCTTATGCAACGATTATCCATTTTATTTTGATTTGTATGCATGTATGTGATTGGTTTATGTTTAATCATGGCTTAATTAATTCCATAAGATTAAAATCAACCCTTTTTATAAGAGTAAAACAAACTTGATCCAACATCAAGTATTTTCCAAATAAATTCAATCAATTCAATCCTAAGCATTTACTTGATCCATATATCAAGTATTTCCAACTTTCACTTCACACCATAACTTCCTTTCCTTCCATTTCTTAACCTCTTCATACGTAAATTCAAATCTCGATCAACATCGAGCATTTTTCAAATCAAACAAATACATTTAACCACACTTAAATACTATTTCATAAAAGAAGAAAAGGGAGTAGAATGGAATCTTCAATTCTTCTCCTCAATTGTTTGGGCCCGAGGAATTTTCTTCAGTTCAAGCGATTGTCTTCTTTAAAAGATCCATAACGCGATTACATGTCAAACCCTTTTTACAATAAATCAAATCAAATCTTCTTTTCCTAAACACTTGGATGAAAAAGAGAGAGAGTCGGTTCTTCGACTAGCTTTCCCGATTACTTGGACCCGAGGAATTTTTCTTAAGTTCAAGTAATTGTCATCTATTTAACATACTCTAACCATATTAAAACTCTTTCACAATTAAGGATGAAAAAGAGAGAGAGCCGGTTCTTCGACTCGCTTTCCCGATTACTTGGGCCCGAGGAATCTTTCTTAAGCTCAAGTAATTGTCACCCAATCAAAATACGAACACATTAATCCAACTCCTCCCCGCCGTGCGATCAAAACTCTTTTCATAAAGAACATTGTTTAAGCCATTCTTCCGCGCATATGAACTAGTGCTTCAGCCTCCTATGACGAGCCGACAAGCCAACGTTTAGCAGTTAGAATGTGACCTAAACTCTCGTTCGCCTAAAACACGTCCAAATCAAACCTTTTTCTCAATCAAATCTTAACATACTTAATTCATACTCAAATAACTTTTCATAAAAAGAACATTGTTTAATCCATTCTTCCGCGCATATGAACTAGTGCTTCAGCCTCCCATGACGAGCCGACAAGCCAACGTTAACCAGTTAGAATGCGAATTAAACATTCGTTCGCTTAAAAAACACGAACCAACCAACCGTAGTCCCACGAACTACGAATGCTCTGACTTTCCCATTGCACGAGGGAATACGTAGGCCCAAGGATTCTCAATCCTTGCCGAGCACACTAATAAAAAACCACCCATTTTCCCCTTAAAATTAATCCTTTTACCTATGAAGATAAACGAACAAACCTAACTAACTTTCTCACGAATCGAATCAAGAGGTTCCCGTTGAGTACAACGGACGTAGAGGGTGCTAATACCTTCCCTCTGCGTAATCGACTCCCGAACCCGAATTTGGTTGCGACGACCATGTTCTTATCTCCCTTTTAAAGGTTTTCTCGATATTTTCCTTTCCCTCTTTTGGGATAAATAAAGTTCGGTGGCGACTCTGTTTCGAACATTTTTTTTCCGCGTCCATCGCGAGGATCATATTTTTCGAGGTATGACAGATGGCGACTCTGCTGGGGACATTGCATTGCCCTATGCTAGAGAGAGTCAAGCCTAACTTGACTCGAATCGTGAGTGTTAAATTCGCTTGTTTATTTATCTTCTCTTGTTTGGTTGCATGGTTGTATGATTATCTGTTATCTACTTGCTTGCTTATTTTTATTATATCCTATTATTATTTCTTATGACACTGTGGGAATCCTCTGATCGTTGGTGCTTTGTGAGATGGCTCTACACCCGAGTCGAGAAAAACCCTAGGATTAGGATGGTGGTTGTGTAGTGTAGGCTTGCGTGGTCTCTTCCGCGTGAGTTGAAGCGAAAACCACTGCTAGGAGTAGACTCCCTTGGAGATATTATTGTTGTGGTGAATCTTTGCCATGGCGGTAATATTTTTGAGGTGGGTCGTTGACCCCAAGGACGATTAACCCATTTTACCCATGGTGGTTGGTAGTGTTAACTCTATGTGAGTTAATGCGAACGCCCTAATCAGATGAGATCCCTCGAATGTATTACTTCCTGACAGTAATATTTTTGACCTCGATCTAGGATTCTGAGAGCCCTATTTAGAACCCGTGTATCGATGGTTGTGTAGTGGGCGCCTCCGAGGAATCTTTCTCGTGGGGAAGAAACGAAGACCTCACCTAGACGAGATTATTTCAAGAATATTATAGTCGGAAAAATCTTTGTCGTGGCTATAATGTTTTTGAAATATATCCATAACTCTAGGCACCTACCTGTTTAGAGCCTACCTGTGGGGGATCCGATGATCAGAGATATCCTGTGTCTAACTCCTTCCTCAGAATCAGATGTTGTTTTGATCCTGGAACCTTGCATAAGCATTGCATGCTCATAACATTAGCATATCATTTTCAAACTCATCCGATTCGCTCTCCATTTCCTGCCAGCTGATTTCCCGACGCTCATACTGAACCTGTGGTAGCCGCAAAGCATTTAAAGCAAGTTCAAGCGAAAAGGAGGAGCATATACAATTTGAAAGTTATGATGGCTATGTCAGAGGATAGCTTTCAACATGATGAAATGAAGGATTCTGACACCCCATCAGGTTTTGCTGTGTCAACTAACCCATTGTTTGATCATCTACCTGGTGATCATGCTCCACAAGTGAACATCCCTGCTCAGTCTCAGATGATATCTGATTCCATGGAGAAAAGGTTTTGTGCCCTCGAAGAGAAAGTTCAAGTTATGAAAGCGCGCGATACTTCTGGGCTTGATGCTGTTGATATGTGCCTAGTGCCAGACTTGGTAATTCCTCCGAAGTTCGAAGTACCCAAGTTCGAGAAGTACGCTGGTCTCAGTTGCCCAAAGCGTCATTTGGTGATGTTCTGCCGAAAGATGACTCCTCATGTCCGCAATGACAAGTTGTTTATTTACTGTTTTCAAGACAGTTTAAGTGGTGCATCTCTGAATTGGTACATGGATTTAGAAAGAAGTTGTATCCAATCATGGAAAGACTTATCCAACGCTTTTCTAAAGCAATATGAGTACAATTTGGACATGGCTCCCAGTCGCACGCAGTTGCAAAGCCTATCTCAGAAGAACAGTGAATCTATTAAGGATTATGCACAACGGTGGAGAGAATTCGCAACCAGGGTGCAACCACCACTCTTGGACAAGGAATTGATTGACGTGTTCTTGGTCAGTCTGCATGAAACCTACCTTGAAAGGATGACAGACAGTTCATTCTCAAGCTTCTCTGACCTTATAATAGTAGGAGAACGCATCGAGAGTTACCTCAAAGCTAAACAAGTCCAAGACGTCTCGAGTAATCAAGCTAGTGAGACTGAATCCTTCAGCAATCCCCAAGAGGAAGAGGATAATGAAATTGATGCAGTCATAGCAAATGTTGAGTATTCTCAGGGTACACCAGCAAGATATTATGGACCTTCAGCTTCTCGGCAATTATCATTGTCAGCGCCATATCATCCTTATGGGCGACCTGTCAATCTTAGGGCGTCATACCAGAAACCTATGATTTCTCCTCGTTCAAATCAACAAGCCCGTGGTCGAGGATATCAGAATCATCATCAGAATCAGCATAGGCCTCAAAACAACTTGGAAAGAAGGACTGTTCCTCTTCACCCAGTTTCTATGTCGTACAATCAACTTTTGCCGCATCTGGTCCAAAGTTCACTAGTAGAGCCCAAAGCTATCAAGCCATTGCCAAAACCATACCCGCCTGGGTACAATCCCAATGCGCATTGTGGATATCATGCTGGATCAATGGGGCATTCAACTGAAGATTGTAAAGCTTTTCAAGCCAAGGTGCAACAGTTGATTGACAAGAAACACATATCTTTTCAAGAAGGGAACTTGGTTGTACACGTCAGCTTCTCGCCCAAATAAGTTCCAAGACTTCAAGAGGCAGCCAGTGGTTCAGACAGGAAGGCGTCCTCAGAACTGACAACCATTGGACATTTGTCATTTGCATTTGTAATTTCGTTATGTTAAATGACTACTTGTTTTTTAATATTGTTGTTTTGAATGGTAATATTAATGATGTGATCATGCGTTTTCTGAATTAATCATGTCGCATTCGCTCATTTTTCTTTACTTATACATAAAAAATAAAAATACAAAAAACAAAATAACAACAAAATTCTTCTATATACTTCTTGTCCACTCTCTTTATCAAACTTTTGTTTAGCAAAGATTGGAGGGAGGATGACGAAAACAAGGTACCCATAATTGCTGATGGTATGCTTTCGGATGGAATCCTGCCAAGGATGTATAGGCATTGTTTCAATCCCCAAACACTGGAGAAATAAGGAGTTAATCCCTAGTTAACCACTTCGAGCCTAGAAGTAGGATTTTCCTTCGGATATCAAACCCTTACACTCAACCTGGGGCAGGGTAGTGTTCAGTTAACCTGATTACGCACTCAGTTCACAAAAGCAAAATCCAAAAACATGATGGTTGTTCATCAATTACCCATGACTTGGCAGTCACAATCCTCTAACAAAATAAAAAAAAAACAACAAAAGCCCGCTAAGTCAAACACCTCAAAAAAGGAGACTTAGACAAAAATTAAGGCAACCCTGATGGACTCGAAAAGCAAAGACAGTCCATGCAAAAGATAGGGATAAAAAAAAACAAAAGAGGCTTTCGAATCCTCAACAAAAAACAAAATAAGATTCACTGACATCCATCAAAAACAAAATAAAGTGACTTCCATTTCAAGAAGACCTTGAATCCTCGTCTTCAATATTATACCGTCAAGCGTTCTTAGGAGACAGATGTGTGTCAATTTAACTGAACGTAGGACTGGAGATCATCACGAAGAAGGGGTGGGTACAAATCAAGTTTTGAGCCTTATATCCTTTATTTCAATAACCGTGAACCAGACCACGTTACAACCCTCAAAAGACCTAATTGAGGCGGGGTTTATTCTGAAAGCATATTACAGCAAGGTTGCGTAAACTGACTCCTAAAGATTTGCTAATATTATTTTGGTGTCATATTCTTGCTATATCTTTCACACCAGCTAAATCAGCGCCACGTTTGAACTAATGGTTCATCCTTCACACACTATCTCATCATTCTAATAATGACTGATTTTCAAAACCTGCATGAGCATCGCATTAAAATTACCATTTGTGAACGAACAATTTTGACTGCAGGTCAGTGTTTGACATCAAGGAAATTCCAACAAGGAGCAGTCAAAGGGGTTTGGGTCATTCAACAATGTTGGCTGGAATTGACAACATCTCGTAACCCTATGGAGCAGGGGCATTGACATCCAATGATTATGGAATCAGTCAGTTTAAAGCAAGTCCCCGAAGCATTAGTTGACTATGGGGCAAATCATTCAGGAATCAGGTTAAACATGGTGAATCATATTAAGACTCTACCAACCAGGGGAAAGACACTCAGAGGTTCTTTTGATTAAAGGAAAACCCCTCCAATGTTCAATCAACACAAGTTAAGTTGCTCCAACGCTCATTCTGGGGCAAGCTACCTCAAGGGTACTTTGAAGCCAAATACTCCAAGAGCCAGTCAATCAAGGAAGAATCCTTTCATGGCTTGGAATTCGGGGACAAACCATCTACAGTTCATCTTATGGTACAATCCTTCTAGGGCAAGCTATCTCGAGATCATCTCATGGTACAGTTGTTTTCAATTTTCTGGCAAAGAGAATCTTCATAGGCCCAGACTGGGGCAAGATGAGCCATACAGGGGCAAATCTCTCCGTTGCTTTCAATCTGCTCAAGCGAACTCCGTCAAGTGATCTTTGAGTTCAAGACGAGTGTCGGGGAATCATGCTATCACCCCACAAAAATAACCTGTTGCCTTCCTTCTGACAAGAAACCTTGCTGCATGGGAACCTATCCATCCCTTATCCTCTCCAGGGGCATCCTTGGAAACCTTCATATCATTGCAAATCACTCATATGCATTAGTCATGTCGCTTCGCTCATTGCATAGACATATGTATCGTACCTCAAGCATAACCTTTCAACAAGATTTGATATCTCAAAGCCTGGTATCGTTAAACTTGACACCAAAGTCCAACTTAGACTTGGAAATCCAAAGTCTAATTTCATTTGGCACATATCCAAAGTCCAACTTAGCTTGGCAACCTAAAGTACAATTTCATTTGGCACATATCCAAAGTCCAACTTAGCTTGGCAACCAAAAGTCCAACTTAGCTTGGCAATCCAAAGCCCAGTTCTCGTCTGGCAAATCACTTTAAAGCCCAGTTCTCGTCTGGTAAACATTTTTAAAGCCCAGTTCTCGTCTGGCAAACATTTTTAAGGCCCAGTTCTCGTCGGGCAAACATTTTTAAGGCCTAGTTCTCGTCTGGCAAACATTTTTAAGGCCCAGTTCTCGTCTGGCAAACACTTTTAAGGTCCAGTTCTCGTCTGGAAAAACGTTTTAAGGTCCATTTCTCGTCTGGAAAACCAATTCAAAGCCCAGTTCTCGTCTGGCAATCCATTTTAAGGCCCAGTTCTCGTCTGGCAAAACATTTTAAGGCCCAGTTCTCGTCTGGCGAATACCCTCTACACACCAGTTCTCATCTGGTAATCTATCCTCCAATCCAGTTTTAGTCTGGAAATTTGACCCAAAGTCCAGTCTTTATTGGCAACCTCTAAAAGTCCACTCTGTTGGCATCCTCATAAAACCTAAAAGTCCAATTTCATTTGGCGCATAACCAAAGTCCAATTTCACTTGGCAACTACCAAATCCAATCCCTGGTGATACCCGCGACAAGGAAACTTATCCCCAACGCGCCCTGATCATTTACATCGTCATTTGCTTCGTCATATGCATGAAATGCTAGCATAACATTACATAATCATACCAAGCACTATCATATCATACATGAATTAGATTCCCCAGCAATTGCATCTTAGTATGTGTTTCAGTGCATCGTGCAATGCATGGCATATCTATCCCCAGCATAGCATAACAGGATCCAGGATTAGTTGGCAAGCATCTTGGCCAGTCCTCCATCAAAGTCGGCAGTATTCCTCAAAAGAGAAGTTGATACCCCGCACGTGCTCTTGGAATTCTATTCCCCAACAAGTCATTCTTCAGCCAGGAAGTGATATTGATAATCCCCAGTAGCTGTTGCTATTCTTACTCCCCAAGCAAAGGATATCCTAGAAAGTTTCTTGTGAGCTTCCCCCTGCAGAGTCAGCACGTTTCCTCCGATAGGAATCTTGCTCAACTATTCTCCTAGCAAATTTATTCAGAGATACTGCTTTGGTATCATCGAAGAACCTTAATGGATAAGGGACTGCTTCGACGACCCAGAGAATCGTCTGCCTTTTAGAGATACTGCTTTGGTATCATCGAGGAACCTTAATGGATAAGGGACTGCTTCGACGACCCAGAGAATCATCTGCCTTTCAGAGATACTGCTTTGGTATCATCGAGGAACCTTAATGGATAAGGGACTGCTTCGACGACCCAGAGAATCGTCTGCCTTTCAAAGATACTGCTTTGGTATCATCGAAGAACCTTAATGGATAATGGACTGCTTCGACATTCCAGAGAATCTTCTGCTTCCAAAGATACTGCTTTGGTATCATCGAGGAACCTTAATGGATAAGGGACTGCTTCGACGACCCAGAGAATCCTCTGCCCCTTCAGAGATACTGCTTTGGTATCATTGGAGAGCCTTAGTGTATAAGGGACTGCTTCGACTACCCAAAGGATCTCAAGTTATTTTTGTTCAGTTAGAACCTCGCTACCTCATTCTGTTAGCTCTTACACTTTACCTTTTATCGGACAAATTTTGGGGTCTTCTTGTATCTAATTGACTTCTACCCTTAAAATAAATGCTTGACAGCTGTTCATTTTCTCAGGTTCAAGGTAATTAGATAGGGGCATCTGTCATACCCCAAATTTGTCCTACCTGTGTATAAATGACCTCTGTACATCTTTTTTTCCAATAACAATTTCAAAACCCATATCCATTTTTATTTTGTTCAAAAATCTTTTTCTTTAAATCTTATCCAAATCTATCCATTTGTCCAATTCAAAAATCCAATTCCATTTTTAATCATTTTATTACAATATCCATTTTTATTATCTTTTAGTTTTTCTCATCAAATATCAAAGCCATCATAAACCATTATTATCCTAATTTCCAAATCCAATATTCAAATAACACTTCAACATCCATTTTAATTTCATTATTCAATCCGTCTTATAAATATACATTTCTTCTTTTCATTTTCATATTTATTATCCACTTCCTATCTTAAGCTATGACCACATTTCTAAATTCAAGTCCATTTCTAAATTCACATTAAATCATCTTTATCCAAAATTCGTTTTTTATTACAAACCATAATGCAAAACAAAAAGTCCATTACAAGAAAATAATTGCAAAAAATAGTTTAAAGTTCATTTGTTACAATTCACCATCATTTTTGTACATGTCCATAAGCAATTTTCTTTTCCTTCACTATTTCCTAAGCCCACAACCCAAATAATTAAGCATCAAATTTAAAAAAAAACTCTTATCAGCTGCTACATAAAATACAAGACTTTGTCCTCACACCACTAGCCATCACCCAAATCGTACGACTTTATCCCTCACATAAACCATGACCCCACCAAGCATCTCACCCAGCAAGCTCACATGTACACACAATAGCCTACAAAACCTCTGCTTCTGCGTACAACCTGCGCATACCACCACAAACTTGCTGCCAAAACCACGCTCCAAACTTGACCTGCCACACTCAATAGCAACAACACCCTGCACTCTGTATCATTCGTACCAATACACCACGACAAACCAATGTCTGCACTTGCACCAATTTGTCCAAACAACACTGCTAACCGACCTGCAAAACACAACAGCATCCACACGCCAGACCAAAGCCTGCAACATGGTACAAACCATCCCACCAACACAACCTGCTTATGAAAATGACTCATCAATAAACAGGATAGTTATGAAGCCTTAACGAGCAAGTTTGTATTTTGATTTAAAAGAGGAGAGATGGCCAGGATTAGAAGAAAAAAAAGGAGAGGAAGTAAAAAACTCACGGAGAAAAAAACACAAACGAAAGTTTTTTTCAAAGGCTTTCGCTTCAAACCTTCTTCGTTTTCGCCCTTCGTCCTTCACGACAAACCACAACCAATATCACTCACCCTTGACAACCTCAACTCATCTCCCTTTTGAACATCCGAGCCGCACCTCTCCTTCACGTATCACCTTCAACAAACAACTTTCTCCTAAAAAAAAAAACTTCTCCACCAACTCACAACCTAAAAAAAATTTCATCACCACCGAGCCACAACTCCCCTCCGCAACGACATCCACAAACATCTTCATCAACCTACCTCAAAACTATCACCATCGGAACAAACGGCTCACATCGCCACCTCTGTTCACTCTTTGGCCAAGCACCATCTTCCCACAACCACAAACATCGAACCCACCTTCGGACCACCACCCTTCCACTCATTTTCTACGACCTTACCGTCATCATCAACCATCTTCGGTTTGCCTCCGGCGACGGAAACAACCTAACAACAACAATCGATCTTCGTATTAACACCCGTCGAACCATAAAAACAAGAATCATAACCAGAAATTAAAGATGAAGATGAGCGATTGACACCCATTTCAAAACCGATTCACAAAAACCAGAGAGAGGAGAACGAAACCGAAATAAGAATCAAATCGAACCTAAACGAAGTGACGGTGAGAAGCTTGGATCGGCGCAGAAAGATTGAGGAGATCGTAACGGTGTGGTCTCGCTGCTTCTGATTGGACGATTGACGGTGCCTTTTTGCGATGATGTTGTTGATTGTGAAGGCAGATAATCGGACCGTGAGAGACGGAAGCAGACGAGTAGGTTGATCGAGATGGTGTTGCGACCCGTTTTGTTTTATGTTTCTTTGACCACTGATACTCTTGGTTATGATGATGAGTTAGGCTTATGGTTATTCGTATGATTGAATGCTTAGTTTTTTAGTTTTTTTTTGTTTTTTATTATTATTTCATTTTTTTAGGATAAGCATGATGTGTGGCTGTGCTGTATCGTTTTGCTTTTGTGGTCCTTGGGCTTGTTTTTCTAAGCCCGTCATTGTTGTTGCTGGCTTATGGTGATGAATGGGCTTTAGAGCCCATAGTGATTCATACGGTTGATCTTTTCACCATTCTTATAATCATGCTGCAGTTTTAATTGGGTTTTAGATAATGTTATTTAGGTTTTGACCCTTTTGTTTATTTATTAATTAATTTTTGGATTAAACTTTTGACATTTATTCTTGAATGTTAATTTTGGTTAGAATTTTTATTAATTGATCAATTTAGCAATTTTGAATTTTATCTTGTTTAATTTTGGCTTAAACTTTTGTTTAAATATTATTTTCATTTGGGTTATTGTGATTAATTAAATTGTTAGTTTTGGTTAGAATTTTAATTAGCTCTCTTTTATTAAGTTCTTACTAACTTTTTATCTCTTGTTAGTACGTTTGATTTTGGCTCAGTTGATCTTGGACGTTGAGGATTAATTGGATTGATAATTACGAAGTTTCTAACAATTCTTGAGCTTTTTGCATGCTTTGAAGAGGCAACGGACCTTCTCCGTTAGGTACCCTTAGAATCTCAATTTTATTTTTCATGCCTGATTATATTTCTTCCCCCACTTTGTTTGATTTTTAATCTTTAGATGAGGTGTATAATTTTTTTCTTGTGGATTTATTTTATGCTTTGATTATATTATGCTATGTCATTGTGTGTTTATTCAAATCAAAATATTTTTCAACTAATACCTTGACTCAATGTCAAGCCATTTTCATACCTTGTAAGTCGATCGTTTTCACGATCGCAATCGACCTCACATTGCCTCCTCTTGGGCCTTATGCAACGATTATCCATTTTATTTTGATTTGTATGCATGTATGTGATTGGTTTATGTTTAATCATGGCTTAATTAATTCCATAAGATTAAAATCAACCCTTTTTATAAGAGTAAAACAAACTTGATCCAACATCAAGTATTTTCCAAATAAATTCAATCAATTCAATCCTAAGCATTTACTTGATCCATATATCAAGTATTTCCAACTTTCACTTCACACCATAACTTCCTTTCCTTCCATTTCTTAACCTCTTCATACGTAAATTCAAATCTCGATCAACATCGAGCATTTTTCAAATCAAACAAATACATTTAACCACACTTAAATACTATTTCATAAATGAAGAAAAGGGAGTAGAATGGAATCTTCGATTCTTCTCCTCAATTGTTTGGGCCCGAGGAATCTTTCTTAAGTTCAAGCAATTGTCTTCTTTAAAAGATCCATAACGCGATTACATATCAAACCCTTTTTACAATAAATCAAATCAAATCTTCTTTTCCTAAACACTTGGATGAAAAAGAGAGAGAGTCGGTTCTTCGACTAGCTTTCCTGATTACTTGGACCCGAGGAATTTTTCTTAAGTTCAAGTAATTGTCATCTTTTTAACATACTCTAACCATATTAAAACTCTTTCACAATTAAGGATGAAAAAGAGAGAGGGCCGGTTCTTCGACTCACTTTCCCGATTACTTGGGCCTGAGGAATCTTTCTTAAGCTCAAGTAATCGTCACCCAATCAAAATACGAACACATTAATCCAACTCCTCCCCGCCGTGCGATCAAAACTCTTTTCATAAAGAACATTGTTTAAGCCATTCTTCCGCGCATATGAACTAGTGCTTCAACCTCCTATGACGAGCCGACAAGCCAACGTTTAGCAGTTAGAATGCGACATAAACTCTCGTTAGCCTAAAACACGTCCAAATCAAACCTTTTTCTCAATCAAATCTTAACATACTTAATTCATACTCAAACAACTTTTCATAAAAAGAACATTGTTTAATCCATTCTTCCGCGCATATGAACGAGTGCTTCAGCCTCCCATGACGAGCCGACAAGCCAACGTTTACCAGTTAGAATGCGAATTAAACATTCGTTCGCTTAAAAAACACGAACCAACCAACCGTAGTCCCACGAACTACGAATGCTCTAACTTTCCCATTGCACGAGGGAATACGTAGGCCCAAGGATTCTCAATCCTTGTCGAGCACACTAATAAAAAACCACCCATTTCCCCCTTAGAAAATAATATACACCTTAGAAGAAAACAAACAAACCAAACTAACTTTCTCACGAATCGAATCAAGAGGTTCCCGTTGAGTACAACGGACGTAGAGGGTGCTAATACCTTCCCTCTTGCGTAACCGACTCCCGAACTCGAATTTGGTTGCGACGACCATGTTCTTATCTCCCTTTAAAGGTTTTATTAATATTTTCCTTTCCCTCTTTTGGGATAAATAAAGTTCGGTGGCGACTCTGTTTCGAACAGTTTTTTCCGCGTCCATCGCGAGGATCGTATTTTTCGAGGTACGACAGTGTCCTTTTTGCTGGGTTTCAGTTCGCCACGGGGGTTCGCCCGGCGAAGGGGAGAGCGAACGTTCGCTGGGGACTTCGCCTAGTGAACATGACATATTTGTCCACCTTGTTTCTTCCGTAACTTTTGTTTTGTGTATCCGATTTAAGTGTTCTTGGTACCGATAGAGAGCTATGAAAATACTCTATCTAATGGAAGTGAAAATACCTGTTTTGATGCCCGATTAAATAAATCGGAGGGAACCGAAATTGGTGTAACTTGGTGAGATGTTGAATTTTGTGGTTTTATTATATATTTAACTTGTGTTAACCTATTCCCTTGTTGTTAAGCATGTTTGAGAGTATATGCATGTTAAAATATGAAATAGGTAGAGTGAGGAATATTACCATGAACTATGTTAGAACCTAGTAACGGCTAGGAAACTATGGACTAACATAACGACGACGCTCGTGCAAGAGAGGCCGAGGGGTGCGTCTATTACCGAATGGTATGGTAATAATTACACTAGTATGAATCATGTTTTATTGTGTTTATTTTGTGAAAATACAAAGAGGTCTTAAGGCGAATGTGGCCTTGTGATTGTCGAATACAATCACATTTGTGTGTGTGATCACGTAATCGTAACCGTTTCGTGTGAGTGTGTTTCATAGGTCTCGAGCTCCTCTGAAACATGTGCACAATTTCTTGGCAGGTTTGATTCCCGCGTGTAGTACGAATGGAGCCTATATGGTAAAGAGACTTGCGATGGTTAACAGGACATGAAAAGTGACGGTTCACGGTTAACAGGCCGATGATCCCGAATCCATTTTGTATGCCAAGTAACTACAAGGATCCATGACTCGGGTCGACTTCTAGACGTAGAAGCGGACGGGAAAAGGGGATGCCTTGGTAAGGTTATCGATTAGTGATATTATGAGTTAAAGCGACTCATGAACATGGATCCATATAGTGTGTGTGAGTACTCAAAGTCACTTCCCTTCCCTTTTTGACTTGAGTTAGGTGTGATAGAACCTTGTAAAGCCGAAAGGACCTATAAGATAGGGAACTCACTGAGATTTGATGTATCTCACCCCACGTTGTTGATTATATTACAGGTGCTACAAGTTCGACGAAGGGTAAGGATAAAGTTGTTTGACTTTCCTTACTATCTTGGCTTTTGTGGTGGCAAGGCTTCCATTGTGGAGTTTTTGAGATCGTTGTCGATCTAGTTCTTAGTATTTATCTTTGGAACATCTTGTACATATATTATGCCATAGTTTTATGTATTAGGGATTCTTTTGGGCATGTATATGTATAATGTGTTTACTAGGGACTTGTATATTTAGTACCAAACGTGGTATTCATGTATAATATATGCTTTGATATATGTATTTATATATGGGCGTTACAGTTGGTATCAGAGCAGGCCGTATCCTCGACCTAGCCATGAAATAGTATAAGTATTTCTTTTCGTTTCATATGCGTAGTGTCGCCATTTGTCTTACATGTTATATTTATGGTATTGAGCCTGATTAACTTAATCCTATCTGTATGACATATAGGAACATGGCCGACGGGCGCAGAAACAATCGTGGTAGACCCAGAACTACTCCGGTAGGGACTAATCTGCCAGGCGGCGAGGAAAATGTTCCATGGCCTCAGTTTCTGCAGCAAATGCAACAACAACAAAATCAGTTTATGCAACAAATGGTACACCAAATGGCTGGGGGTCTGCATCCTCCAGTGGTTGTTCTAGAAGCTACAGGTGGAAGCTTTAGGGATTTCATCCATATGAATCCTCCGGAATTTATGGGAGGGTTAGATCCGGTAAAGGCTCACGAGTGGATAGCCGACATGGAGAGAATTTTCTTAATAGTCTAGTGTAGTGAGGAAAATAAGGTGGTTTTCGCTTCTCACTTGTTGAAGGGTCTTGCCATGAGATGGTGGGAGAGTGCCTCCGCCTTGATGATTATTCAAGAGGTAACTAAGGTATGGGAGAAGTTCAAGATTAATTTTATGGAGAAGTATTTCCCAAGTTCCTTAAGGACTCAGAAGGAATTTGAGTTTCAATAGTTGAGACAGGGTAACTTGACTGTGGCCGCATATGCTGAGAGGTTTGAGGTAATGGCTGCTTATTCTTGGCAAGCCATGTATGCTCCGGACAAGATGTAGAAGATTGATCAGTTTATTTTTGGTTTGAGGGCTGAAATTTCGCATAACGTGTCTCAGAGAGAGTCCACTAACTATGCCGAATTGTTAAGGCAGTGCTACATGGCAGAACATAGCTTGAAGAAAGTGCAAGCAGAATGGGAATTGAGTAGGTTGAATCAAGGTGATTATGGAAGATCAAATCAATAATTTATACCGAGACAAAAAGCCTTTAAAGGGAAACAAGTTCTGAGTTCCAAGACTAGTGTGCGTCCGGTATGTCGTACTTGTGGTAAGAATCATCATGGTAGGTGCGGTTTCGGAGGAATAAAGTGTTATCAGTGTAATAAGGTGGGCCATATGGCAAGGGATTGTCCTCAGAATAGAACTCAAGCACAAGAAAAGAATATCGGCCGGGTATATACCTTGGATGCGAGGAAAGCAAAGGGTGACAACTCTTTGATTGCTGGTACGTGTTTCGTTAATGGAAATCCTTGTTTTGTGTTATTTGATTATGGAGCTACACACTCTTTTGTATCGATGCAATGTGTAAAGCGACTTGGGTTGCAAGCGGTTCCGTTGTCTCCACCGATGGTGGTTACTACTGCCATGGATGAGATAGTTGAAACACCTTTAATGTGCAAAAATTGTGTTTTATCTGTGGATGGAAGAGTTTTTCAGATTGATCTGATTTGTTTGTCGCTTAAGAAAATGGATGTTGTTTTGGGAATGGATTGGCTTTCAGCTAATTCGGTATTTATCGGTTGTGAAGAAAAGCTAATCATTATTCCATCCGTAGAGGCTACCCCGAAGGATGTGTTGACTACTATTTTAGAAGGTACAGTTGGAATGATAAATTTCTTGTTTAAGGAGGAAAACTTTGTTCTTTTGATTCTCACTAAGGAGGAGAGTAGTAACTTTCAACTTTTGAGTATTCCGGTATTTTGTGAGTTTCCTGAAGTTTTCCCTGAGGATGTCACTTCTCTTCCTCCGGTGAGGGAAGTGAAATTCTCTATTGACCTGATACCAGGAACGACTCCAATATCCGTTTCTCCGTATCAGATGGCACCACTTGAATTAAGAGAATTAAAGGATCAATTAGAAGAGTTGTTGGCTAAGCATTTTGTTCGACCCAGTGTGCCACCCTGGGGAGCTCTAGTGTTATTGGTAAAGAAGAAGGATGGTGGAATGCGGTTGTGTATTGATTACCGTAAGTTGAATAAGGTCACCATCAAGAATAAATACCCATTACCAAGGATAGACGATCTGTTAGATCAATTGAAAAGAGCCTGTGTGTTCTCGAAGATTGATTTACGGTCGGGTTATCATCAGATTCGTGTGAAGAGTTCAGATGTACCAAAGACCGCGTTTAGAACCCGTTATGGTCATTATGATTTCTTAGTAATGCCTTTCGGTGTGACGAATGCTCCGACGATTTTCATGGATTATATGAATCAGATATTTCAACCTTATTTGGACCAATTTGTGGTGATTTTCATTGATGACATTCTTATCTATTCTCGTGATCCTCAAGAACACTGAGAACACCTAAGGATCGTTTTATCCATCTTACAAGAGAGACAACTTTTTGCTAAGCTAAGTAAGTGTGAGTTTTGGATGTCGGAGGTTAATTTTCTTGGTCATGTCATATCCCAGGGAGGTGTAGCGGTAGATCCATCAAAAGTTGAAGCAGTGATTAATTGGGAGAGACCGAAGAATGTTTCTGAAGTTAGAAGTTTCCTAGGATTGGAAGGTTATTACAGAAGGTTTATCAAAGGTTTTTCTCAATTGGCTTTACCAATGACGAAACTTACCCGAAAGGAGTGTCCGTATGAGTGGGATTCGGCTTGTGAACGAAGTTTTATGAGTTTGAAGGAAATATTGACGACCGCTCCCGTTTTGATTATTCTTGATCCTAGTAAGTCGTATGAGGTATTTTGTGACGCATCAAAGATGGGATTAAGAGGTGTGTTAATGCAAGATGGTTATGTGGTGGCTTATGCTTCTCGACGGTTAAAAGTTCATGAAGAGAACTATCCAACGCATGATTTGGAATTGGCGGCAGTTGTGTTTACACTGAAAGTGTGGCGTCATTATTTGTATGGAGTACATTTTGAGATGTTCAGAGACCACAAGAGCTTAAAGTATCTTTTTGACCAGAAAGAGTTGAACATGCGTCAAAGGAGATGGATGGAGTATTTGAAAGACTATGACTTGGAACTAAAGTACCATCCGGGTAAAGCGAATAAAGTGGCAGATGCGTTAAGTAGGAAAGTGTTACATAATGCTGAATTGATGATGTTAGAGTATGCCTTATTGGAAAAGTTTCGAGATCTCAATCTCCATTTTGTTTGGACTCCTAATTGTGTAATTATGGGAAATTTGAATATCAATTCTACTCTTAGGGAAGAAATCCAACAAGGTCAAGGGTTGGATGAGAAGTTACAAGAAGTGTTGGTACAACCGGGTTTTATGCGAGCTACCGACGGAATTATTTTGTTTAACCAAAGGATTTGAGTACCGGATGACACGGAGTTGAAAAGAAGGATTTTGGAAGAAGCGCATAAGGGTGCTTTTACTATACATCCTGGTTCTTCGAAGATGTGTCAAAATTTAAAAAGGGGCTATTGGTGGTCCGGTATGAAAAAGGATATTGCGGTGTACGTATCGGAATGTGCGGTATGCCAACAGGTGAAAATTGAGCACCAAAGACCGGGTGGCTTACTGCAACCGTTAGAAATTTCGGTGTGGAAGTGGGATAGTATTTCTATGAAATTCGCAGTTGGATTACCCCGTGCTCAAGGTGGTTATGATTCTATTTGGGTGATTGTAGATCGGTTGACGAAATCTGCGCATTTCTTAGCCGTAAAGACTACCTACAAGGCGAGCCATCTCGCAAGATTGTTCATTTCGGAAATTGTAAGGTTGCATGGTATTCCCTCTAGTATTATTTCGGATAGAGATCCAAAGTTTACTTTAAGATTTTGGAGAGCTTTTCAACAAGCTATGTGAACGAACTTGTGTTTGAGCACGTCGAATCATCCGCAAACGGATGGTCAGACGGAACGGACAATACAAACAATGAAAGATATGTTAAGAGCTTGTGTACTTGAAAGTGGAGGAAATTGGATAGAACTTTTACCGTTGATTGAGTTCTCTTATAATAACAGTTATCATGCAAGTATTGGTATGGCACCTTATGAGGCATTGTATGGAAGGAAGTGTAGGACGCCATTGTGTTGGGAAGAAGTTGGTGAAGATAGAATGTTGGGACCAGAGATTATCCAAGATACTACGGAAAAGATTAGGATGATCCGGGATAAAGTTAAACAAGCACAAGATCGTCAGAAAAGTTATGCGGATAACTGTAGAAGACCTTTGGAGTTTGATGAGGGTGATCACGTGTTTTTGAAAGTTACTCCGAGGTTGAGGTTGAAAGGACCGTTTAAGTCGCGGAAGTTAAGTCTGAGATACGTGGGATCGTATCAAATTTCGGAAAGAATTGGTGAAGTAGCTTACAGATTAGCCTTACCGCCTTCTCTGTCAGAGATGCACGATGTTTTTCATGTATCTCAGCTTCGGAAGTTTGTTCCAGATCCTCTTCAGCCGATTCTACCAGATACGATTGAGATAGAAGCAGATTTAACGTTTGAGCCTCAACTAAGTCGTATCATGGGAAGAGAAACTAAGGTGTTAAGGAATAAAGAGATTCCTCTTGTTAAGGTCCAGTGGGATGAGATGCATCCGGGTGATGCAACTTGGGAGATAGAATCTGAGATGCGAGAAGTTTATCCTCATCATTTCAGGTAATTATTTTAAATTCGTGGGTGAATTTCTATTTAAGGGGGGGGGGATGTAATACCCCGTATTTTAATTACTCTGGATAATATTAGTTGTGATCAACTGAGTCTCAGTGTACTCTGAGAAATTATCTGCAAAGATAATTAGAGTAACTGTTGAACTTAGAGTAAATCCAATCAATATTATCTGACCCTGAGGTTTTATTAATTGGAGTTTTAGAGACTTTTTGGACATTTAGTAGTATTATTAACTGATAATAGTTACTATATGTTTTCTTTTCTCCCACTTGTGAAAAATAGAAAGAGAAGTGGAAAAAGATAGTAAGAGTGGAGAGAAGAATAGCAAGAGGAGAAAAAGAGAGAAACCTAGAAGAAAAAGAACAAGAGCAAGAATCATCATTCATCCTTCACCAAATCATCTTCCAATCTCCATCTTCATCTTGTGAGAGGTGGGTTCTAGTTAGAACATTAGTCTTAGAGTTTTTGGAAATGTTTGAGTTAGGTTAGAATTATTGGAATCGATAATCTAACGGTTAAGAATCGATATATAATTGTGTAGTATGATCACATTATGCATATGAACATTGTTGATGCTTGTTTGTGCTATTTGAAATTGTTTTGGGTGAGGAAATAATTGATTTTGACCCATAACAGCGCTGCTGAGATTCTGGGTTTCGCATGGTTCGCCTAGCGAACCTGGGGCGAAGGCGAAAGAGAATGGTTTCGAGGGTTCGTCTAGCGTACCCGGCGGTGAAGGTCAAGGCGAAGGTTTGCCAAGGTGTTCGCGAAGCGAACTTTGTGCCTTTTCAGTTCTGTTTGGTTCTGCCTTGATTCGCCCAGAGGTTCGCGAAGCGAAGGGCAAGGCGAATGTTCGTCCGGGTGTTCGCGAATCGAACTTTGTGTCCTTTTTGCTGGGTTTCAGTTTGCCACGAGGGTTCGCCCAGCGAAGGGGAGAGCGAACGTTCGTTGGGGACTTCGCCTAGCGAACATGACAGATTTGTCCACCTTGTTTCTTCCATAACTTTTGTTTCGTGTATCTGATTTAAGTGTTCTTGGTACCGATAGAGAGCTATGAAAATACTCTATCTAATGGAAGTGAAAAATACCAGTTTTGATGCCCAATTAAATAAATCGGAGGGAACCAGAATTGGTGTAACTTGGTGAGATATTGAATTGTGTGGTTTTATTATATATTTGACTTGTGTTTACCTATTCCCTTGTTATTAAGCATGTTTGAGAGTATATGCATGTTAAAATATGAAATAGGTAGAGTGAGGAATATTACCATGAACTATGTTAGAACCTAGTAACGGCTAGGAAATTGTGGAATAACATAACGACGACGCTCGTGCAAGAGAGGCCGAGGCGTGCGTCTATTACCGAATGGTATGGTAATAATTACACTAGTATGGATCATGTTTTATTGTGTTTATTTTGTGAAAAGACAAAGAGGTCTTAAGGCGAATATGGCCTTGTGATTTTCGAATACAATCACATTTGTGTGTGTGATCACGTAATAGTAACTGTTTCGTGTGAGTGCGTTTCATGGGTCTCGAGCTCCTCTGAAACATATGCATAATTACTTGGCAGGTTTGATTCCCGCGTGTAGTATGAATGGAACCTATATGGTAAAGAGACTTGCGATGGTTAACAGGCCATGAGAAGTGATGGTTCACGGTTAATAGGCCGATGATCTCGAATCCATTTTGTATGCCAAGTAACTACAAGGATCCATGACTCGGGTCGACTTCTAGACGTAGAAGATGACGGGAAAAGGGGATGACTTGGTAAGGTTATCGATTATTGATATTGTGAGTTAAAGCGACTCATGAACATGGATCCATATAGTGTGTGTGAGTACTCAAAGTCACTTTCCCTCCCCTTTTGACTTGAGTTAGGTGTGATAAAACCTTGTAAAGCCGAGAGGACCTATAAGATAGGGAACTCACTGAGATTTGATGTATCTCACCCCACGTTGTTGATTATATTACAGGTACTACAGGTTCGGCGAAGGGTAAGGATAAAGTTGTTTGACTTTCCTTATTATCTTGGCTTTTGTGGTGGTAAGGCTTCCGCTGTGGAGTTTTTGAGATCGTTGTCGATCTAGTTCTTAGTATTTATCTTTGGAACATCTTGTATATATATTATGCCATAGTTTTATGTATTAGGGATTCTTTTGGGCATGTATATGTATAATGTGTTTACTAGGGACTTGTATATTTCAGTACCAAACGTGGTATTCATGTATAATATATGCTTTGATGTATGTATTTATATATGGGCGTTACATATTCACTACTACGAAAAACCCCTTTCACAACGGTTTGAAAAGGGGGTACCATCACGCCTGATATACCATTGTTAAGTAGAGTGTCGTTGTAAGTTCTTTGTTTCTACAACGGTCTAGAAACCATTATTGAAAGGCAGGACGCGCACCACATATCATAACGGTTATGCTAATAAACCGTTGTGATATATACACTTAGGTACTAGGTTCGAAATCCATCAGCAGCAAATTATGTAAAACATAAATGATCTCTGATCTCGGTTACAATAGATAACCGTTGTTGAAAGTACCCAGAGTTTATCATATTATATTTGATCTCGGTTACAATAAATAATCGTTGTTGTAAGTACCCAGAGTTTATTATATTAAATATACATTGCTTGTTTTCCAAACACCTCACTAAAGAAATACAAGGATTCAATTTGATGAAAAAGTCTATAATCTGAAAAATTAAACTATTCTTGAAAACCAACTTAAACAAATCATTGTTGTTTTTTGATTGCATTTGTCTCATCGAGCATTTCATGCTCTTTTACATATATATTGTGGTTTATTGGTCTGAATCCTTCGATATATCGCTATCTTCGATTATAGTTAAATTTCCATAAGAACAAGACATTGGATAATCTGCCTCATCATCATTACTTATCATCATAATTTTTATAATCGTAATTTTTATGATTATAAGTGTTGATGGAGAGGCAGATTAACTAATAAATTGTTGTTAATGAAATTTAACTATAATGAAAGATAGTGATGCATCTAAGGAGCCAGATCATTATACCATAATCTATATATAAAAGAACGTGAGATGAACGATGAGAGGCATGCAATTCGGAAACATTGATTCATATAAGTTGGTTTTCAAATACAACTTAATTTGCATATTATAAGTATCTATGTTAAATTAAATGAATGTATTTTAAGTGAGGGTTAGTGAAACAAACAATCTACATAGAATATAATAAACTCAAACAACATCATATACTAGAACCAGATATTATAAACTCATACAATACGCTTGCTACCACCAACATCATCACCATGTACCCTTAACCTGTAAGGAAACACAGTAAACTTCAACAATGAGCATCCTCAGTTGAAACCAAACCCTAAAACCATAATCCAGTGAAGAGTAAAGAGAGATCGAAAGAGATATATTATAAATTTCTAGGATGTGCCTTTTAATGAAACTAATCGCGGAACAGAAATCAATTATGAAATATAAGGAGGAAAAAGCTTACACAAAAGCTTTATACTTCTTATATTTCTTTTCATTGTTTCTAAAACTAGATGAAGTTTGCTGCCACTGTTGTTTCTTCATTTACTAACATCTTGTTTGTGAAGCTATGAAGAAGAAGTACAAGGTGAATGAAGTTTCCATCATAGCTTCATGCTTCTTGTACTTTTTTCCATAGCTACACAAACATTATGTATCATAGCCAAAGTATGATCTTTGTTAAGGTAGTGAAGACGAATTTGAAAAAATGAGAACAATCAACAAAAACAACATGCAACAAACGAGATAATGGGAAATATCTAACAATAGATGGAAGAAGAAGAATACCTTAATGTATGAAGCACAAGATTAACGGCTAATGGTGAAGACGAAGAAAAAAAATGGATTCTAGGGTTTCACAGTGAAGGCAACAGCGCTACTGTCAATAAGTGAAAGTTAATTCGCTTATATATGGGTAAACTATTTCACAACGGTTAACAATATCAACCGTATAGATAAGTATTTATTTATCATAAATATATCACTACGGTTAACCAGAAGAACCGTCGTGATAACCCTTTTATTTGTGAATTTTAAAATAAACAAAAAAGAAAAGGTACGCCTTAACGTTAAAGGAATAAAATATTTTATGGCGCTGAGGTTCGAACCGAGGAAAGTTTGATTGTATCACAACGATTTGTTTTGTAATCGCTGTTATATACAAATAATTTTTAATCAAAAAACAAAATAAATATAATAGCGCCTTAGTTAAGATATATAAAACCGTGGTGACCATGACGTTGTTGAATGCGTGTTTTGTAGTAATGATGACTGATATTAATTTATTGCAATATATTATTACAATAGAAACTTTTATAAATAGGGACAAGGAGAAAAAGATTGTTAAATGTCAATTGCCTAGTACAATTTTCAATTTTTAAGTTGATTAATTAACATTCATATTTATGCTTATTTTCAAATATTTATTTTGAATAGAATATAGTAGGTAGCACTAGTGCAAAAAGAAGAATATAATTTTAAAATTTACACCCGTTATACTAAAAACAGGTGTAAATATAAAACACGGTGGCAATTTTGTAAATAAAGTGTCATTTTAAGTAATAACACGTGACAATAGACACCCTAGTTTAAAAAAACGGGTGTAAATTCAAAATTTTATTATAATCAAATCTTTATTACTCCCTTTAAATTAAAAACAGGTGTAAATTTAGATGGACTAAAAAAATTGTTTAATTTTATAACCCAAAATATTAATCCTATTAACTAATTAAGTGAATAACAGGTGTAAATTTTTTTAAGTGAATATTGTATAAATGAATTAATCTAGTGTTATATATATATATATATATATATATATATATATATATATATATACACACACCAAAAAAAATTTATCAAAAAATAAATTATGTTTTCAACTTTCGTGTTTCTCTCAGCCGTCTTACTTTCCTAGCCAACGCTCATTCTCTTACAGTCTTACTCGTATTTTCTCTCTCGCACACCGCTTCAGAATCCTAGAGTCACCCACCACTCATATGTTTTCGTCCACCGTATCTTCGTTTCTCTTCATCGTCTTTATCATATGGTAAACCCTTTTATATCTCTTCATTGTCTTTCTTGTTCCCTAAATTTTGATTTTCTTCAAATTCGTTTTAAGATCCTAAAATTAATTTGATTTTCTTCAACTTTCTATTTCAAAATTTAAAATTAATTTGATTTTTCATCTAACTTTTAGGGTTGAATGACAATTTGAAGCTCACAAACACACTGCAATGTTGTATTTTTTTCTTCTTATTCTAGTTAATAGTTATGTTTGATTCTCATATCTAATGTATTTGTCATATTGTTTTATTTTTATATTGTCTGTAACGAACACATGTTTGTTGGTGTCAAAACTTGTACGGTATTGGTTAGGTTCGAAGAACTAAGGTCATAGTTGAGGGAATGGCAAGAGGTTTTGGAATGATCCACCCAAATATGGCTACCATGCTTGGGGTATGTCTTACTTGATGCTTTCATGTTTCTAATATATGGATTTTCAAGTCCATTCCTTGAGCTAAGTCTACACAAATTCATTGAGCCTAGGTAATAACAACTAATGTCGGGGTAACTAGTGACGTTTGGAGAAAATATATGGTTCGGGTTGTTGTTAATCAAAGCTTCAATCTGATAACTGGATGTGATTTTCACTCTTTTCTGTTGATTGCAAATTCTAATAGTGACATAGTGGTGCTATACCATAATTTAAATATAACTTATTTTTTGTTTTCTCTCTGAACTAAACTCCAAAAATATGATGTGGTAGTGTCACAATTGAAATTATATGTATGTCAAAAGTGATACCATGTTCTCTTCATCAAAAAGATTTTGCTTGTTATATTTTAGGTAATGATTGATTCTTACATTGATTTTGCATCATCCTACTTCAGGTAGATGGAGATACAAGTACTAATGATAGTGTTATTGCTTTGGCTAGTGGGTTGTTTGGGCTAAGCCACATTACTTCTCTAGACAGTAACGAGGAAATTCAATTTCGGGCATGCCTGGACGCGGTAAGCTTGACCTTGTAAAGTAATGTAAAATTAGAAGAAAAAAAGTATTATTATATACTGGCAGTAGTGTTATAGTCCCAAACCCATCTCAGAGTCTCATGTGATTCTTGAGTATATGACTAGACTTAATGAGATATACTACTACTAGTATATCCATTTCATTGATTGTTCTCCTTAATGAGATATACTACTACTAGTATTTCAATAGTCACAATATGGTTCTAAATTACGGTTGCAATTATGCTCAGTTATGACCAATTCAAAATATACTGTTATTGTTAAGATATCTATGTTTTATGGAATCTTGTAAGGTTTTGTAAAGTTGAACAAGGCTTTAAATAACAATTGTGGTGTGGTCTGCGGTAGTATAAAGGCTTTCTCGATTTTGGTTGGTACATGTGTTGCAATAGTGATTACGTTCTTTGCGGTGTGAATTAATCATAATTTCTTTTTCGTTGTAAAAACGGTGAATAACAGTATCTGCATTGACATGTTCCGATACGGTTGCGTTCGTATAAAGATTTTCACGATTTTGGTCATAATTTCTTCGTGGTGTGAATTAGTCATAAATTCTTTTTCATCATAAAAATTGGGAATAACATTATAGTATCAGGGTGCTAATACTGTTTTTTCGCAGCAGTTTTTGACAATTAGCCAGGAAATAACAAAAGGAATCAACAAGTTAGCTCAAGATTTGCAAGCAGCAAAAACTGGAATTCAATATATTGGTACAGTGGCACAACAACAAACTCTATGTATGTATATTATCTTTTCTGATATCCCTTTAGTATTTTTCGTGTGCTTTTCTTTTTTTAATCTTATTCTTCAGTTTGATGAATAGTTTTCACCTGCAACATTTAATAGCTTTGTGACTTATATATAGAAGTAAAAAGATGTCTAGGGAAATCCTTTGAACTATTTCATTATTTCCCTTTTATGGGTCCGAAAGTTCTGTTTTCATTTTTTGACAGATTATTTATGTTATAACTCAACGATATCAATTAAATAATATATGTAATATGCCTAATTCAAATTGTTGAGCAGTGATTGCAAAAGTCTTATTTATCTTGTTTATTCCACTAACATTTTAATGAATTTTGGTCTGATTATTGTTTGTTTTAAAACAGCCATGATTGAAGAATGAGCAAATTTGCCCAAAATATCTCTGGGACCTGTGGTTGTTGTAACTGCAAGAAAGACTACAAGATCAGTTGGCCGAGCCACAAAGGGATTGTTGAACATGATTTCTAGAAGAGAAAACACTAGTGAATATGATGATGACTTAACCTACACGTGAGAAATCTACTGAGATTAATTAAATTCATTCAGATGTGTGCATATTTAATTTATGTCCTAAGATAGTGTAGGAAGGTACTAAAAATTCATGTCAAAATTTGAATAGAGAAGTTCAAGAAGGCGAACGCCAGTTTGCTGCGGGGTTAGGTACTGTAATTATCCAAATGAATTCGATTTTGTTATGTAAAAGGATTTGATAAATATTTAATAACCTGAATTCTTCTACATATTTTAGGGACTGATCATGCGGCGATTTCCAAAGAAAAACATGTCTCGTACGCATTTGAACTTGGTGATTTATACAAAAATGCATATGTAAAGACTAAAATTTTGAAACAAAAAAAAATAAGGAGGGAAAATCCTCTCTGCACAAAAAGTAAATTCAAGAGTGCTGTTTTGCTGAGGGCTTAAGTACTACAATTAACAGAACAACTTCTTGTTTATTTCACGGATACCCTTATTGTTTGTTTTATCAATCAAGTATTATGATTTTAGGTGAGAGGAAGAAAATGCCTATAAACATGACCTCCAAAAGGCAACGCCGTTTCAATGATAAATTGCATGCAACAGGTGGTTTTTTTTTAGTTTCTCACTGTCATTGTTTGTGGCTGCAAGCATTTGTCTGAACTTACATCACCTGTTTCTTCCTCATTGATGAATGTGTTCAATTGCGAAGTTGCCAAGGGAAATTTTATTTAAAACAATGAAGGTTGCTTTGAAACTGTAACCACTATTTCCTGTGAGGTGCTCAAGATTATGGTTGCACATGCTTATAGCTAATTTATATTTTTAATGCTTGTAATTTTCCATCTGATTAAATGCTAAATTGCTAATCATCCTTACATATTGATATTGCTTGTTTTTAGAATACTAAAGAGAGGTTCAATAAAATATCTAATCTCTTAGATGATTGTATTTACCTAGGTGCGTATTTTCAGTTGATATGTTTTTTCTCAGAAGAGTCACATGATTCACCCGACGTAATCATTAAACTAATATGATTTCAGGTGAGACGAAGGAAGTTTCGGTGAAAAAGACTCCCAAATTACACAGTGTCGACGATAAAATAAATGTGCTAGGTGTTTTCTGTGTTTCTCACTGTCATTATTTGTGTCTGCCTGCATTTGTCTCCAGTTAAATTAAAAGGTTAAATGGGTCCGTACATAGGACTTGACCCATTTTGCTTACACCTAATTATACCGATATTGAAAACAAGAAATAATTGCTTAATATTGATCCTCATTCAATGGAGACCAACATATAAAAACACACTTGGCCTTATGTATGACTAGTGCTTTAATATGGGAGAGGACAATAACTACTTAACATTATTGGTCCTAAATTTTTGTTCCAGGTTATGTCAATGGTCCCACTAATTACTATTATGTATCAAGACTAAAATCTGCCATGTCTGCTAAAATGTCCTTGAATCACGAGAAACACTGAGTTGTATTTAGTCTTTGTAGTGTAAGCCATAGAAATTTGGTCCAACGGGTTGACTAGTAGATTACCTACTGAGCTTGGAAATTTGAGATACCTTCAAGAACTTTGGCTCAATAGGAACAGGCTTCAAGGACCCATTCCTGCTAGTGGCACTTATACTTTTGCTTCAACTATGCATGGAATGTGAGTGTAAATTCTGTGTTATAGTGATAATTGAGAGGAGGCTTGTTACTGTTTCCTTGAATGTCGCTTACAAATGTTTCTTTATAGTTGATTAAATCACATAAGGAATTGTGTTCTTTAACCGGATATAGCATTATGATATTTACTGTTAAGGAGATATATTGGGTATAGACGAAATTTGGATAAGGTGATTTATTTTTTGGTAATGATAAATGTTATGTTTTCAGTGTATTTAGTAGCCTTTCATTGTACAATAGGATTCTTTTTTAAGGTATATTAAAACTGATGTGGCTATAAATCATATAGTCAAGTTCACTATTGAGTATACAATGTCAAGTTATTACACCGATCAAAGTTTGGATTCTGTTAATCTCTCTCATGATTTTTATAATTTCTACAGGTATGTTTCTAGAGAGAATTCAACTGGCTTGTGTCGTTCACCTCAGTTAAAATTAGAAGACTTTTCGTATAACTTTTTAGTCGGAAGCATACCAAAATGCCTGGAGTATCTTCCAAGGTGCTATTTCTGGTTCCCGTTTGATGTTAGCATTTTTCTCATCAACCTTAGAAAACATATATACTTACTTTGTCAATATAGGTTAAGCTTCCAAGGAAACTGCGTCCAGAGCAATGATCCAAAGCAACGGCCTTCCACAAAATGTGGCAATACTTCACCTGCCAAGAGTTAGCCAGTGGCGAGCAACCAATACCACCAAATAGCGTATCATGCACATAAGCATCACGGAGCTTCGGAACCTACTTGGTTTTTGGCTCTAGAAATAGTAGTCTGAACTATGGTTGGTTCTCTCTTTCTGGTTGCGGCTCTTACTATTGTTCAAAGATGCAATAACAAATCGTCTATCATTTTGACAAGACGACTGGTGGGCCCTAGTTTAATCCTCTCCCTGGTTTCGCGATTACTGGCTCCTTAAATGCTTCCAAGATCCATAGAATCAAAACAACGTGTTTTAAGATTTTGATATGGATGAAGACGATCTTTTCCATGTCCATTAAATTGAACACCATAAGCTATTTTTATTTAATTTCCACATATTTTTTTATTTAAATAAAGTTTAATTCTTTATCGATGATGGATCTGGTGTTTTTATGGCGCGTGTTGAACACGAAGACGGGAAAGAGTTGGTCTCGTTGGGATCATTGAAATGGAGAGGATCTGGTAGATGGGCTGAAGCTACGAAATATGCGGAGAAGGCTCAGAAGAATTTAAGCCCGGAGTTGGCCCATGGGTTATTCATCAGCCCAGGTAGATTGGTCGCAAGTAGTTTTATAAATAAAAAATAGTCGCTTGAGGCGTAGTATGAAAATAAGTAGATGTTGATTTTAGAGTTTTCTTGTAATTTCTCATTTTCGATTTGTTTGTTGACTAATTCAGTTGTACGCTTAGTCTCAGTGTATTACAAATTCAAAAAATAGAATAAACATTTTCTTTCTTTCTTTTTCTTAATGCTTTGATTCATTTTTCTGTTGTGATGTTATTTAGCAGTAAATTGTTTCGGAGGGGGTAGATCTCAATGCTTAGGATGAGAAACTGTAATAATAGAGTGATTAAAGGTTGTAGGTTTTATCCGAAGTTAAATGAATGGTTTAAGTTGGTTTTTATTGAAAAATTGGTTATGGTGTGGTGTGAATGTGAAATTAAGGATAAGGCCACGGGAAATTTGTTTCCTTGTGTGGAGACTTTGGCAAAATAGAATCCCGACTAGAGATAAAGCTATTCATATTTTTACACCTTATTTAAAGAAAATAGGGTGTAAACTTTCCAATATATATAGAGTAAACATTGCTAATTTTACACCCGATTTTTATTAAATAGGGAGTAAATATGTTCAATTTAAATGCACTTATTTAAAAATTTACACCCGTTTTCTAAAAATCAGAGTGTAATATTGCATATTTATACACCCTTTTTATACCAAAAAATGGTGTAATATACCATCTATAAACGTATACATGTAAACATTTACACCCGATTTCTATAAAACAAGGTGTAATATACCATTTATAAGTGTATATATGTAAATATTTACACCCGATTTCAACAAAAAAAAGGGTGAAATATGACATCTATTTACACCCATTTTAAAACGGGTGTAAATTTGTCAGACATTTCTCACCCGTTGAATTCACACCCTCTAATAACGGGTGTTAAATGTAAAAAAATGGGTGTTAAATGTAAAAAAACGGGTGTAAATTACTTTTTTCCATAGCTACACAAACATTATGTATCATAGCCAAAGTATGGTCTTTGTTAAGGTAGTGAAGACGAATTTGAAAAAATGAGAACAATCAACAAAAACAACATGCAACAAACGAGATAATGGGAAATATCTAACAATAGATGGAAGAAGAAGAATACCTTAATGTATGAAGCATAAGATTCACGGCTAATGGTGAAGACGAAGAAAAAAAATGGATTCTAGGGTTTCACAGTGAAGGCAACAACGCTACTGTCAATAAGTGAAAGTTAATCTGCTTATATATGGGTAAACTATTTCACAACGGTTAACAATATCAACCGTATAGATAAGTATTTATTTATTATAAATATATCACTACGGTTAACCAGAAGAACCGTCGTGATATCCCTTTTATTTGTGAATTTTAAAATAAACAGAAAAGAAAAGGTACGCCTTAACGTTAAAGGAATAAAATATTTTATGGCGCTGAGGTTCGAACCGATGAAAGTTTGATTGTATCACAACGATTTGTTCTGTAATCGCTGTTATATACAAATAATTTTTAATCAAAAAACAAAATAAATATAATAGCGCCTTAGTTAAGATATATAAAACCGTAGTGACCATGACGTTGTTGAATGCGTGTTTTGTAGTAATGATGACTGGTATTAATTTATTGCAATATATTGTTACAATAGAAACTTTTATAAATAGGGACACGGAGAAAAAGATTGTTAAATGTCAATTGCCTAGTACAATTTTCAATTTTTAAGTTGATTAATTAACATTTATATTTATGCTTATTTTCAAATATTTGTTTTGAATAGAATATAGTAGGTAGGTACATTCTTAATGCTAAAAAATAAAGTTTGGTTGAAGGTGTAAATTTAATATTCTAAATCAAATGAAGTTCCATTGAAAATAATTTTTATATGGCTTACCTGAAAAATGAACAATTTAAATTTGGTGCGAAAGACAAAGCATATCAACACAAAAGAAATTCAAGTCTAATACTACAAAAGAAATTGAAGTATAATACTAATGACAAGTGAGAGAAAAACTGCAACAATATAATACCGATTTTATAGAAGCTGAATAAACTTGGGAACACTAATACAAATATTCCTATGCTCAGTAGAACTTAAGTAGCAAAACTCAACTTTCTAACTTAATCATCACAGCTTGGCTCTGGTGGGAATGATGCATCCCAACCAAGCAACGTGCTCCCAATCTTGTAGTAAGAGTAAACATTAATAGCAGCAAGTTTCGCAAGTTCTGTGCTAAGTGGCTCTCTACCCCAATCAAAATCCATGCTTAAAGGCCTATGCTTCCTTAAATCAAGATTATTAACCACAAAAGCTAATTCATCAACGCCACAATAACTCAAACGAGGCTTATTCATAAGATTAGCAACCAACGGTCCAAGTTCAACTGCATTCATGCATCCAATCCCACACTGCTGCTCCAACATGGCCAAGTTATGTTTGAGACCAACGCCCACAAAGGCATAATCCGGCAGAGAAAAAAGATTAATGATAGTTTTCCTATCAAGGTTATGAAACTAGGGTTTCAATAATAAAAGAGAGAATAATAAAACTATTTAAAAAAAATAAAATAAAGGATAATATTTTTCATTTGATTGATGCTCTAAAATGTGTCAAAGACACTACATATATAATGTTCATAATGGATAATGAATTAAAAGTCCAAATACACAATAGCCCAATAACAATACTAATAACTAATAATATAAATTATAATTTCAAGATCCTATCATTACCCACCCCTTCAAAAACAACCTTGTCCTCAAGGTTGTAAAAATATAAACTCTTGAGATTCAACTACTTGTCCAAAACAACAATTTAGTTGCCAACATGAGATCTTCCAGCAACATTCCAAAACATGAACACACCTCAAAAACAAAGCTATCAACCATTCCATCTCATTATAGGTATTAAACTTAACATGTGTCTTGTAAAGATAACACATATGTGGAGCAACAAATGTTGGAGTACTCTCATATTTAGCTACTTTTCTATTTGTTCTTGCATCTGAGCATGCTACTCCAATGAGGATGATGTGGAAACCAAAACAGAATTTGAATATGCTCAAGAGAACTAGTGCAGAATTCTGCACACAAAAGAAAGTCCTACAAATATAACTAGTAGTGAACCAACTCTTTTGTGTTGCTGTTTCAACCACTTGTCCATTTTTTTCCATAACAAGCATATGAATACTAACAACTATTAAGAATCTTTGGGTAATCAATAAGAAAATTCTTTGCTCATCTTGTGAATCAATAACAAAACCAACATAACTACCATCAATATCAATAACACAAGCCACTGTTGAAGGAATTATTAAATTTCTCATAATTTTCTCATACCTCCAGATTGAATTTGGAATCCAAACGCCCCTAAGTGATGAACTAAGAACCATCACATACAGCTTCCATATTGATGGACACCAAGAAGAATAGGTAGAATAATATTTGATCCATATAAAAGCAGGATTATTTCCATCAAGGATCCATGGAAATTGTATGACCTCCATAAATTGATGTATCATGTGGCCTTCATGGATCTCAACTTTTCCATTAGTGAAACTTATGCAATTCACCCCAATATGCATTGTAAGAAAGTCACCAATCTCAGAACCCTTACATGTCTTACAACTAATAAGATCTTTGGAGAAGCCATCCAAATGAAAGCAATGCACCATGTGTAATGTTGCAACAACACCAAGAATTTGGGGTTTAAGGACAATGAAGGTTCTAGAAATAAGAGCTGGAGCAATCTTTGAATGATAGTTAAAAGAAGGAATAGCTAAAACAACTCCAACTGAAATATTTGAAATAAGACAATATTTGGTTTTTTCATTGGCTGGAAAACTACCAGAAACCATAAATTTTTCTTCACCAAGATTTCTCACTCCTTCCAACATAACAAAGTGTGGGATTCTATTTGAAGATTTTCCAAACACTACCTCACCAATTATAAATAAGCAAACAATATTTAGTTCAAACTTGTAGATTTCAAGCACTATTCTGTCAATAGTCCCAAAGATATACACAATTACCGTCCCGTATGTGTGAACGATGGAAATTCTACCAAAGCATGGGCCAAGAATTAATTTGCTTGTTGGAAAGGTTGTCACTCCAATTTTGGTAGTTGAAAAATCCCAAAGATTCAAAGAATAAATATTTCCATCCGTTGATAAAAGGGTTAATACCTATTTTCCCCTGCCATATAGGCGGTTTTTTAAAAACCCCCTGCGAAAAAAAAAGTTACAAAAATTTCCCTAACATTTGAAGATTTTTTCAATTTTGACTTTCATCACATCCAGTCATCAAAAATGCTGACGTGACAGTTTTTTAACTATTTTTCCTACGTGAATGACGAGGTGGTCCACGTAGGCATTTCCTTTTATATGTATTGTTTGGTTTATTTTTGAAAATATGTAAGAGGTGAAAATCGAACCCACCCCCTTTCTTTCATGCCTTCAATTTCTTACCACTAGGCTAGACTTTTCATGTTGTAATTTTGTTTCCATTAATTAATGTTAATACATATTGTTTATGTTTTACCTTTAATTAATTTTAATTGATATTAATATATTATAACTAAATAATATATTTAGTTTTAACTTTTTTATTAAACTAATTTTATTAATATATTATAACTAATATTTTATTAAACTAAACTATTTAGCTACAGTATTATTTAAACTATATAAACTATTATTTATAAATGATATAAATATATTAAACTATATAAACTATTTAATCTAAATTATTATTTATAAGCTACATTAATTATTGCAATGATATTTTGTTTATAAATAATACTGTAACTAATAGTTTATAGATAATACTTTATAAATGATACTTTTTAAATGATACTTTTTATAAATAATACTGTAACTATTATTTGTAACTATTATTTGTAACTATACTTTTTATAAATAATACTGTAACTTTTTAGATGATACTTTTTATAAATAATACCGTAACTATTATTTGTTTATAAATGATACTTTTAGCTCCTATTAAATAATAGTTTATAAATAATAGTATATTTAGATTGTATATTAAATATATAGTTTATATAGTTTAAATAATATTGTAACTAAATAGTTTAGTTTATTTAGTTTATATATTTATATAATTAAAAACGAAATTAAAGGTAAAAATTAATAGTTACAGTATTAATTAGTTAAAAATTGTAACTAGTTAATTAGTATTAATTAGTTAAAAATAGTTTATATATAGTTACAGTATTAGTTAAAAATAGTTACAGTATTAATTAGTTAAAAATTAATAGTTACAGTATTAATTAGTTTATATATTTAGATTGTATATTAAATATATAGTTTTTATAGTTTAAATAATATTGTAACTAAATAGTTTAGTTTATTTAGTTTATATATTTATATAATTACAAACGAAATTAAAGGTAAAAATTAATAGTTACGGTATTAATTAGTTAAAAATAGTTTATATATAGTTACAGTATTAGTTAAAAATAGTTACAGTATTAATTAGTTAAAAATTAATAGTTATAGTATTAATTAGTTTATATATTTAGATTGTATATTAAATATATAGTTTATATAGTTTAAATAATATTGTAACTAAATAGTTTAGTTTATTTAGTTTATATATTTATATAATTAAAAACGAAATTAAAGGTAAAAATTAATAATTAAAAACGAAATTAAAGGTAAAAATTAAAAGTTAAAACTAAATATATTATTTAGTTATAATATATTAATATCAATTAAAGGTAAAACATAAAAAATATGTATTAACATTAATTAATGGAAACAATATTACAACATGAGAAGTCTATCCTAGTGGTAAGAAATTGAAGGCATGAAAGAAAGGGGATGGGTTTGATTCTCACCTATGTCATTTTTTGAATGTTTACATAATTTCAAAAATAAACCAAACAATACATATAAAAGGAAATGCCTACGTGGAAATAAAAATAAATCCAAAAAAAAAAAAACCACCTCGTCATCCACATAGGAAAAATAATTTAAAAAAATAAAAATTATCTGCCACGTCAGCATTTTTGATGACTGGATATGATGAAGGTCAAAATTGAGAGAATCTTCAAATGTTAGGGAAATTTTTGCAACTTTTTTTTTCGCAGGGGGTTTTTTCAAAAACCGCCTATATGGCAGGGGGGAAAATAGGTATTAACCCTTGATAAAATGATGTCCAAGAAGATAATTGTGAATCTAAAGAAGAAATCATAAACAATTTCAAGACTTGGAAGGTGCAGGTATTCCAAAATAAAGTAGATTTCATTGGCATTTTAGCAAACATGTGGTAGGTTTTGGATGAGGACTCAATTTTCACATATTTATGTGATTCAGTAGTTCCAAAACCAGAAAATTCAGCATTAGAAAATTTAAATACCACATCAGTGCAACAAAATGCAACAATTGTATGAAAAAAATGATGGATTGTAAATGTGGTCATGCATGAGTTTCCCCACCATACTTTGATCAATTTGTTGGGGCATACTAAATGATACCTGATACTTTCCCTTAAATATCTTATAGATTTGGCCATGAAATTTGCAATATGATTTTCTCTGCTTCTAATAACTATATCATTCACTTCTGCTATGACCTTTATTGAAGTAAGAGAATCCACGTAAGGTTTAACAATCGGAGGTTTTGGTGGTAGAGGGGGAATAACATATGGTCTTCCGACTTTGACTCCAACTGCTGTTGCATCCAGATGTGCTGGTAATAAGTCGGTCACAATTAGTTTGCTGTAAGGTAACGCACACAAGAACATTGAAAGAGAAAACACACGCGGCAAACAAACTGTCATATGAGGAGGAATTTTCCATTGAACATGTGACATTTCTTGATCTACTCTCAGTTTTAAGCTTCTGTGTTTCCTTCTTGGTGTATTAACATCAAGCGACAACAATTTTTGTCTTCTAAAACGTGTTAATATGAAGGAACCATATGGTGGCAGTGGATTAATGGTTTTCCCTACATCATGGGATTTCACTATCATTTTTTATAGGCTTGAATATGGAGGTTTTGGTGGTGGTGGTGGCGGAAGTAGTTTGGCATCTTGAGGCTCCAATGGTAGAGAAGAAGATAGAGTTTCCTTGATGAAAGAATCGTTGATTTGTATGAGAAATATAGACTCTGGTGGTTTTGGAGGTGGAAGGGGCAGGTTGGAAACAACTTGAGAAAAACTGGAAGTTGTTGGTTTTGTCGACATCTGTGGTGTTAAGGGTGATTTCACCTCTTTCAACATACTGAAAGCCGACGAGGAAAGGGGGAAATTGGTTTCCGTTTGTAAATCGGTGTTTGGAAGTTTTGGTGAAATCAATAATTTGACTTCATCGTTAAAACTCATGTTCTTGGAGATGTTCTTGGAGTGATACTCTAAAACAGATGCTGAATATGTGATATTCGCACAAAGCGTAGATGTTAGGCAAGAAGGCAAGGAGATGTGGTGCTGCTTCTGATTGAACTCAGGATCCCAAATCCTTTCGTCACCAACAGCTTCAGGGACCGCATCAGCAACAGAATGTCTAGGGAAGTAATCTCCTTCATAGGACTTAATAGACTCATAAGTTGGCTCTACTTCTTCGTCTAATTTCAGATTTGGCTCTTCTTCTTCATCATCTGGTAAGGGTAAAATGACCCTCCATTCAGGTTTAAATTCCCAAAGAAAAACTGTAGTAAACGAATCCCATGTCACCCATGGATGGTGTGGATACCAACGAAGCCACCAAGTTAGAGCCGAGCCTTTCATGGCAAGTCCGGCCACCATCATCTTCAATGTCTCTGGTGTAAGCCATTGTTTGAAGTATTTTTCAATGCAAAGTACCCACCAGTAGGCATCGATTTCAGCTTCAAACACCGGAATCTCCATTTTCAATTAATTAGAGAGAGAGCTCTTCGATGAAAGTACCAATTGATAGAAAGTTTTCCTATCAAGGTTATGAAACTAGGGTTTCAATAATAAAAGAGAGAATAATAAAACTATTTAAAAAAAAAAATAAAGGATAACATTTTTCATTTGATTAATGCTCTAAAATGTGTCAAAGACACTACATATATAGTGTTCATAATGGGTAATGAATTAAAAACCCAACTACACAATAGCCCAATAACAATACTAATAACTAATAATATAAATTATAATTTAATGATCCTATCAATTAAGCAGCGAGTTAAAGTAGCATTTCACTCTATAATAATTAAAATAAGATTTTAGCCGAATAATAAGACAAAATTGTCCAACACATAAGTTCAGATTTGCGCATGTTGACTCAAAATCATATATTCTAGACGCGTTATGTCTAAGATAATATTGAATATCAAACCCTATTATCTTGGTTCTATTCTCACTTGCAGAACGCAAGAGAGACGAGATATGCTCATCAATCGCCTTGCTATTTTTTATATCAATCACAGAGATGTTGATTTGAACTCCGTTCAGATCGAACGACTCAACGCGTACGTCATCCATTTTTGCTGTAAATATCTAATGCCAAGTATAGATTCTAATTTTGATGTTTAAAAAGTACGACGATTTTAATTTATATAGGATTAGTGTTTGGCGTTCTTGTGATTATTGATGAATATAGAATCTCGAAAGCCGTAACGCAATGTGTTGTTGATGTACACGTAGTAACAAAGCTCGACTGCTCGAGGCCTTAAATAACACATCTCGTGAATTCCGTTCGTTCAAGTTTCCTTTTGGAATTTTAATTATTGGTCAGGAACACATGAAAATATATAGTACGTCCCCCTACATATCTTTTCTGCTTCCATACGACAATTACTACAAGTACATGCCCTCTAGAACATGCTATTGCTATGTTCCAAAACTTATATAATTACCAAAAGAAAATAAAGTTTCATTAATAAGTTAATCTAATTCAAACTTTTAAAATATAGTTTAAAAAATATTCCCTCCATATCATAATTAATTGATGTAAGAAGACGGATTGCGCATATAAAAAATAAAGCCCCTCGCTCGTCAGTTAGGTTTTGCAAAATTTGGGATGTGCCAATCCAGGAAATAAGGGAATTAGGAATCCTATCGGTGTGCAGTAGAGTAAAGCACCAGTCTAGAGGCAAAATAATCCATATGTTAAACTCGTTGAAGACACGTGTTATCGTTGTAATGGAAGAGGTTAGAGATCAAATGTTTTTCTAACAAAAAAAGTCATTATTGTTGCAGAAGAAAGGGACGAGGAAGGGGAAAGATAAAGACCTGCAATTGAGAACAATGAATATGCAAGGGTTGAGTTTGCAAAGGAAGAATCTGATGAGAGGGTAAATTTTGTATTGCAGAGAATTTTACTAGCATCCAAAGATGATTGACAGCGCAAGAATTTGTTTAAAACACATTGTTTTATCAAGAACGAATTGTCTAATCTAATTGTGGATAGTGCCAGCATAAAGAATTTTGTGTCATGGAAATTGGTAGATTATATGAAGATGTCTACGGAACCCTATGAGAAGCCATACACCATCGGCTGAGTAAGCAAGGACTCCCAAGTTTGAGTAACCCTAACTTGTAGAGTTCCTATCTCAATCAGAAAGCATTACAGAGAAGAGGTACTATGTGATGTTCTTGATATGGATGTTTGTCATATTTTACTTGATAGGCCTTGATAGTTTGATAATGGTATCACTTATCGAGGACGGGATAACGTGATGATGTTTACATGGGGCACACTTAAAATTGTTATGCCTTCTGTTTTGCACTTTTATAAGAATCCATAAGGAAAGAAGTTTAGTTTTTTGGTGACGCCGCAGAGTAAAAAGAAGCTTGATGAGACACTTAAAGAAACTAAATTTTTCTTTCTAGTGGTGATTAAAGGGCTAATAAGTGTTGTAAATGAGGAAACAAAAATTTCAGAAGAAGTGTCAGGGATCCAGGAGGATTTCAAGGTGTTGACTGCATATGAGCTACCAAACGATTTGCCTCCTATGCGAGTTAAACGCAAGAAAATTAAAGTTTTCAATGTGGGAGACGATGTGATAGTGTTTCTGCATAAGGAGAGGTTTTCAGCTGGTACTTACAGCAAGCTACAGCCACACAAGTATGGTCCTCTCAAAGTGACGTGAAAGATCAACTATGATGCTTATGTGATAGCTCTCCCATATTCCTTTAATATATCCAATACTTTCAATGTTGCTGACATTTACATGTATCGGGAAAATGAGGCGCTTTGTCAATAAGAGAACTCGGGGTCGAGTTCTTTGGAGGTGAAGGAGACTGATGCAGGAAAATTGACTGCATGTATCGAGAAGAAACCGCGTGTTGGAAAGATTTTGCGGAATTTGCACAAGTTTGGCGTCTGGTGTCAGAATGACTCTTATTATACCTTCTAAGATAGGGGATCGGCTCACGAGTCCAACTCATGGCTTTTTCATATTATATGCGATTTTAAAGCCACCCGAGTTCGTTTTCAGGCCCAAAAATAACAAGAGATTATCCATAACCCTTGTGCAACCACACATATCAAAGCATGAACATGTGGCAGGATTAATGTTTCATCCATAACAAGAACATTAATTAGCAATTGTAGTACCCTAAATTTTGACCAGCAGTTCACAGGTTTTTTAGAAGCTATTTCTATTTTGGGTTTACATACTATCAGGGGTGTTGTTAAGATGAGGGGGTCTCTAGCACATATCAGTCTGGACCTATTAGAACTTTTAGGCCCATTTCTGAATTGTTCTTTTACAAGGGTTTTATTTTGGAGTTTGGTTTCTTAGGATATTATTTATTGGGTTTTATTAGTAAATTTAATTATTTTTAGTATTCATTAATTATTCATTTTTTTCTATTAGTCTCCTGATTTATAAAGGGTATTTTTTTAGGATATGGTTTAAATTAATTTTCCTTAGAAATATATATAGGTTTATATTAAAAGTTTTTATCTATTAAGGTATTAAGGATTAATTATCATTAGTAGTTGTTTTATTTAAAGGGGTTTATTTTATTTAGTTTAGAGGCAATTATTTTAGAGTTAATTAGGAAGTTTGGGCCTTTTTAATTTAATAATGACTAGGATTTTATTTTTAGAATTGATGATTTTTTAAAATTATTTTGGATATTGTTATTAATTTATGTTGGAAGGATTAAATATATCAATTGTTTATTTTTTCTATTTTTAAAGGGGCGGTAGAATTAATTGAATAAGTTTAAATTTTAAGCATTTTATTTTATTGCTAATTAGGAATAATTTTTTAAGTTTTAGGATTTAATTATATGTTTTAATTAGGGTTAATTTTTATGTTGTTCAAGAGTGTGAATTTAAGTGTAGGAGAGACCGGTTGGGGGTTATTATATTATTACTTTTATTATTATTGTTTATTTATTAATATGGTTAGTGATTGTTATTTATTTATTTATTAATCTTTATGGTTGTGGTATTAGGTTTTATTATTATTTATTTAATTTTATTATTATTGAACGGTCAAGATCGTTGACCAAGGGGAGTCATCCTCTTTCCAATTTCTCCAACCCTAATTACGCGCAGGAATTGGGAAAATTGAATCAAACCAGATTTGATTCTTAACACAAAATCAATAAACATTCAATTTCTCATTATTTTGGCAATCAGATCGTAACACACAAATCAAATCAGAATCACATTGAATCAAACCCAAAACTTCCTAAAATACAAAATGAATCTAATTAATTTTAGACCTAATTTCATAAGTCTATAAAATGAGAACATAATAAACAAAAAAAGGACCCTAGGCGAAGGATGCTGGCGAAAACCCCTTGAAACCTCCATAAATCGCACCTGCAAACGCATAGAGTGGGATTAGAGACAAGCAGAGGAAATTAGGATAACAAAATACGACAAGTTTCACTGCACGGAAGGTAAATCGAAAAAAAACTTAACTTGTAGGTCTTGTTTTTGATCTGTTGTTTTTGAAATCTGGATTTTTGTTGGGGTTTCTGGGTAAATTAGGGTTAGGTTTCATAAGGTCTAGGGTTAGGGTTCGTAAGAACCCAGTTAGGGTTTTGGGGTTCGTTGGAATTCTGGGTTTGGGATGCATGTTGGGGTTAGGGTTCTTAGGGTTCCTCGCGAACCCTAACGAACCAAGGTGATTTCTGGGTGGGATAGGGTTTAGGGTTCTTGGGGTTGAATTTTCCGGTTGAAGTTCAACCGGATTCTGGGGGTTAGGGGTGGTTAAGGGTTGCGCACGGTGGCCGGACGACCCACCGACGACGAGAAGGTTAGAGAGAAGGGAGAGTATTTGAGAGTTAGTGAGAGAGAGAGAACGAGTAAGAGAGAGAAAGAAGACACTACTACAAAACGGCAAAACAACAACACCAGGTTTACAACGACATCCTATACACCGTTCTTATAGTGCGTACTGGATGCGCGCGCATTATTTTAATTAGAAATCTCAAGGGTATAATAACGGTTTTTATGAAAACCGTGGTGATACAATCTAGCTATCATGGGTTCGAACCTCATCGCCCTCAAATAGTTTATCCCTTTGATGTAAATGCTCCCTTTTTAAGTTTTATTAATATTTAACTAAAAACTAATAAGGATATCACGACGGATATTTATCAAAACCGTTGTTACAAATTGAAGCTTCTTTTTATGTATTTTAAACACCAAGTATATATATCAATTTATCCATTGAAACAACCCTAACACCAACGCCATCACCATTGTCGGGAAGAAGACAACAACAATAACAAAGTGTTCTACTTTAAGGTGTTGCAATGTCACATTTGAAGACAAAATCATCCAAAGGTGTTTCTACGTCTTGTTCCAGTGTAAAATCTTGATTTGGAAATTTTTGTGGTTGTGATGGTCGTATGGTTTCGTATCAATGCAAGAAGGGACAAAATAAAGGAAGGCTTTTTTGGAGATGTCCATTTTGGAGGAGCGATGAAACATGTAGTTTGTTCATATGGGATGAAGACGTGGGAGAAAGAGATGGAAATGACGATGAGAGCATTATGAAGTCAGAGTTGGTAGCTGTGGGCTATCTGAAGATTATGTATGAGGATTTAAAGAAAAAAAACAAGAATTTGAAGAACAAACTGAAATCAGAGATATTTTCTGGAAATATCAAGATGTTATGTTTTTTTTGTCTCCTTTATGTTTAATATTTACTTTGTTATGAAATGTAATAGTTGAATTAGGGTTCGAATTACATTGTTGATGTTTAAACTGCAGATGCATTGTGAATTACATTGTTGATGTTTAAACTGCAGATGCATTAAGTTAGAAGTTAAGGCACACCTTTTCTTTTTTATTTATTTTAAAATTCATAAATAAAAGGGTTATCACTACGGTTCTTCTGGTTAACCGTAGTGATATATTTATAATAAATAAATACCTATGTATACGGTTTTTATTTATTTTAAAATTCGCAGATAAAAGGGTTATCACTACGATTATTCTAGTAAACCGTAGTGATATATTTATAATAAATAAATACATATCTATACGGTTGTTATTGTTAACCGTTGTGAAATAGTTTACCCATATATAAGCGAAATAACTTTCACTTAATTGACAGTAACGTCGTTGCCTTCAAAGTGAAACCCTAGAACCCATTTTTTCTCTTCCTTTTCACCATTAGCCGTGAATCTTGTGCTTCATACATTAAGGTATTCTTCTTCTTCCATCTATTGTTAGATATTTCCCATTATCTCGTTTGTTGCATGTTGTTTTTGTTGATTGTTCTCATTTTTTCAGATTCGTTTTCACTACCTTTACAAAGACCATACTTTGGAAACTTCATAATGTTTGTGTTGCTATGGAAAAATGTATAAGAAGCATGAAGCTATGATGGAAACTTCATCCACCTTGTACCTTTTCTTCATAGCATCACGAACAAGATGTTAGTAAATGAAGAAACAACAGTGTAAGCAAACTTTATCTAGTTTTAGAAGCAATGAAAAGAAGTATAAGAAGTATGAAGCTTTTGTGTAAGCTTCTTCCTCCTGATATTTCTTTTTCATGGCTTCCCAAACTAGGTCAACATCATAATTGATTCCTGTTCCGCGATTAGTTTCATTAAAAGGCGCGTTATTCCTGTTCCTCTCTTTACTCATCACTGGATTATGGTTTTAGGGTTTGTTTTCAACTGAGGATGCTCATTTTTGAAGTTTGCTTTGTTTCCTTTCAGGTTAAGGGGATGATACAGGGTGATGATACTGGTGGAAGCAAGCGTATTATATCAGTTTATAATTTCTGGATCTGGTATAGAATGTTGTTTGAGTTTATCATATTCTATTTACATTGTTTGTTTAACTAACCCTCACTTAAAGTTTGCTGGTGGTAGCAAGCGTATTATATGAGTTTATAATATCTGGATCTGGTATATAATTTTGTTTAAGTTTATTATATTCTATGTAGATTGTTTGTTTCACTAACCCTCACTTAAAAATCATTCAGTTAATTTGACATAGATACTTATAATCTGCAAATTAAGTTGTATTTGAAAACCAACTTAAACAAACCAATGTTGTTTTCTGATTGCATGCCTCTCATCATTTATCTCACGTTCTTTTATATATAGATTATGGTATAATGATATTGCTCCTTAGATGCATCGCCATCTTCCAATATAGTTAAATCAAAGATGAGGCAAATTATCCAATGTCTTGTTTATCTTATGGAAATTTAACTATAATCGAAGATAGCGATATATCGAAGGAGTCAGATCAATAAACCACAATATATGTAAAAGAGCGTGAAATGCACGATGAGACGAATGCAATCAGAAAACAACATTGGTTTGTTTAAGTTGGTTTTCAAGAACAGTTTAATTTGTAGATTATAGACATCTTCATCAAATTTAATCCATGTATATTTATTTAGTGAGGTGTTTGGAAAACAAGCAATCTACATTTAATATAATAAACTTAGGGTACTTACAACAACGGTTATATATTGTAACCGATATCATAAGTAATTTATGTTTTATATAAATTCGCTACTGATGGGTTTCGAACCCAGAACTTAAGTGTATGTATCGCAACAGTTTATTATCATAACCGTTGTGATATATGGCGCGCGTCCTGCCTTTCAACAACGGTTTCCAGACCGTTGTAGAAACATCGAACTTACAACGACAATCTACATAACAACGCCTTCGCCCGCGTCATTATATGTCATTCCCAACCGTTGTTAAATGGGTTTTTCGTAGTAGTGAGAAGTGGAAATGAGGAGTTTGTGAAGGAGAGAAAGGATTTATACTCTCCCAGTGTGTGCTCGGATGGAGGCCAAGTGGCACCCTCCCCAAGCTTCAGATCATTTGACTCAGGGAGTCAACTGGAGATCCTGTACACTCGTGCGTTCCACGTCCTTTGTTGAGAACCGTCAGATTGGATTACTTAAGCTGGTATTCACTATCATTGGTCAGGATTCCATGGCCTGGAGACCCTTTTGATCAGGATCAACGTCCCAGGATGAGTCCAACGTTGACTCTCATTTCCCCACCACCAGTAGGCACGTGGCTAATGGGCCTTGCGCCCAGACTCCTAACCACACCCCCACTAGCCCATTTGCTTTTCCTTTAACAGAGAACGCACCCTCCTGGTTTTTTATTTAATTAAATTATTAACATAATTTAATTAGTAATTGAGCTTAAATATTTTAATATAAGAAATAGGGTTTTAGGGTTAATTTGTACAATTAAGTTAATAACTTAATTTAATTGTTTAATTAGGTTTTTATTAGGTTTTTTTATCAATTAAATTAATAACTTAATTTAATTGTGTAATTAGGTTTTTATTAGGGTTTTTTAATTAAATTAATAACTTAATTTAATTGTTTAATTATGTTAGTTTTTTAGGGTTTTTTTATCAATTAAATTAATGAATTAATTTAATTGTTTAATTAGGTTTTATTAGGGTTTTAATAAATAGTTTAATATATTTAAAACAATATAATTTTTAAATAAGGGATTTAATTTTGTTTAGGATTTTTATTGAGGAATTTTTGGGGTTGAGTTTAAATTCATATTTCATATATTCAACATATTTGGTTTTTCTTTCTTTAAAGAAAATAGGAATTGAATTTTATTCTTAATTTTAGTATTGGTTTTATTTGGAAAATTTGGGTTTTGGGGAAAAAATAAATTTAATTTAATTTTTGGGGATTAAAATTCTGTTATTTTAGGATTTATATTGGATTTAAGAATAATTTTTTTTGGGATAATTTGGGGGAATTGTTTTTGCTATATTTTCAGCATAAATGGTATTTTGGTGTCTTATTAAATTTTATGGAATTTAAGGATCTTATTCTTCTTAAAAATAAGGGATATAAAAGGGTTTTTTTAAGGATTTAAATTTGGGATAAAGCTCTTGGTCCGAGAGCCTAAATAAGGGATGGGATAAGGGATAAAACTCTTAGGTTCCAAGAGTATAAATAAAGGCCGAGGGATAAGGGATTAAGAGATAAAACTCTCCGTCCGAGAGTATAAATAATGGATAGGGTTTTTAGGGATAAAACTCTCCGTCCAAGAGTATAAATAATGGATAAGGGATAGAACTCTACATCCGAGAGTATAAATAATGGATAAGGGATAGAACTCTCCATCCGAGAGTATAAACATTGGATAAGGGATTTTAAGGGATAAAACTCTTCCTCCGAGAGTATAAATAAATGGATCGGGATTTAAGGGATAGAACTCCTTATCTAGGAGTATAAATATAGATAAAGGGATAGAACTCCTCATCTAGGAGTATAAACTCAGATTAAGGGATAGAACTCCTTATCTAGGAGTATAAATATAGATAAAGGGATATAGAACTCCTCGTCTAGGAGTATAAATAATAGATTAAGGGATAGAACTCCTTGTCTAGGAGTATAAATATATATTAAGGGATAGAACTCCTTGTCTAGGAGTATAAACAATAGATTAAGGGATAAAACTCCTTATCTAGGAGTATAAATAATAGATATAGGGGTAGAACTCTCCATCCGAGAGTATAAACAATGGATAAGGGATAAAGCTCTCTGTCCGAGAGTATAAATAATGGATAAGGGATAGAACTCCTTGTCTAGGAGTATAAACAATAGATTAAGCGATAGAACTCCTTATCTAGGAGTATAAACAACAGATTAAGGGATATAACTCTTTATCCAAGAGTATAAATAGTGGATTGGGTTTAGGGTTAGAAGTGGGAATAGGATTAGGGGGTAGGAATAGGGGAGGTGAACTACGGTTACTCTGATCCTTCGAGATTGAAGGTACGTAGGCATAGGGTTGTGAACCCTAGCGAGTACAATTAATAAAAAACTTAGGTTTCTTTCGTAAATAAATCATTTAGACGACAAAAAAACATACCCTAAAATATAAGGAGGATCCCATTGAGTATAATGGAAGTGAGGGGTGCCTAACACCTTCCCCTCACTTAACCGACTCCCGAACCTTGGGAATCTCTACCCTTAGGATTAGGATTTTAGGTTTATCATTTATTTTCCTTAGAAAAAATATGATGGCGACTCGATATTTTTCCGGCCGCGACATCAATGTTACTAAACCAACAAACTTTTTTGTATTGTTGACTTACTAAGTGTTATGACAAACACATCACAGAATTCCAGTAACTTCTCTTTATTTCATTATTCTAGGTTTCTTTTACTATAAGCATTTACTTCTCCTGTAAAAACAATATTAGGATTTTACTATCATTGGCATACAAAGACTTGAAGAAAAGAAAAGAAGATCGTAAAAATAAATTACTACGTACACAAATCAACAAAATCCTTATATAATTGTATATGATATAGTTGCATGTTATGAGTATTATGTTTGGTACTTTTTGTGGTAATAATTGAAGGTGTGAAAAGTACACAAGAAAGGGGGGGGGGGTTGAATTGTGTTTCACGTTTTCTTATTATTTAGCTTCTGATCAGAGTTTCAGAATCAGAACTGATGTTCAAATTTTGAGTTAATTCAGTTGGCAGCAGATACAGCAGAAGTAAATAAAATAGCAGCAGAAGACACAAAAGATTTATACTGGTTCCTCCCCTAACTGAGAGTAGTCCAGTCCCCTTGCCTCACATGAGCTTTTCATTATAACCACTTCATGATTACCATCGCTTATGCTTCTGCATAAGACTTTTACAACTGCTTAGACCAACTGTTTGAGACTTTCCTTGCTTAGAGCGCATGTCTAAGACTTACCCTTTGCTCACACTGTCAGACTGAGCCGCCTGCTCATCTGCTATCTAGCTGAGACTATCCTTTGCTTAGAGCACATGTCTAAGACTTTCCATTGTTCACACCTTCAGATTGAGCTGCATGCTCATCTGTCTTCTGGCTGAGACTTACCTTTGCTTAGAGAACATGTCTAAGACTTTACTTTTGCTTAATCAGACTGTCTGAATAAGACTTTCATAGCTCAAGCATTTAAGGAATGAGACTTATGTGGCTTAAGCATCTTGGCTCAAAACTTGTTGCTTGAATCCCAGTGTACCGTCATGCCTCATCAATCTCCTCAAAGATGGGTGAGCATTCACCACAATCAAGACTTAGGGTTTCAAGCCCTCTCAGAGCACTTAGACAAAGGATCGATCAAGAAATGACATGATCTTCAACTTGTCTAACCTCTCAAACACCCATAAGGGATCAAGAGGACTCCCACATCAAGAATCAAGCACAAGATTGCAACAATCCAAGTGGATCAAGCCTCGAGATCGCGGGTGTCACCAAATTAGGGTTTTGGTCGACCAAGGCCTCCAGATGAAAATTTTCCTCTGGGCATAAGCCAATGCTTCAAAGCACAACCCAAGATACTCCAAGGGACCTCATGAACCCAATCATCAAGTCAATTTAGCCTCAGGGGATGCATTCATAAAAAATCAGGAATTAGGGTTTCTTGACCTAATTCACCCCTAAGTTGACTTTTGGACAAAGCATGAGCCAAGACCTCAAGACATGATTTGAGGGCCTCAAATACACTACATTGATCCATTTGCAACAATAGATTGACCCAAGAAGCTTGGTTCACAAGTTTCAATTTCATCTGGACCACAATTAGGGTTTTGAAAGAAAAGTCAACCGTACCTTTGACTTTTGACCAAGACATGCTCCCAAACCTTGGGACATGATTCAATACACCCTATAACACCTATTGAATCCATCCGTTAGGTTTGAATTAGGTCAAGAACTTGATTGCACAAAGGATCGCACAGTTTGGATTTCATCTGACAAAAAGTCAACTGTGCACAAAATCAAGTTTGACTTTTTGGAATTCTTCACAAATATGGTTCCCCTAAGTAAAAAATAATGTTAATGTATGGGATTGATCATTATTTATCAAGAAAAATCAAGAAAAGTGAGGTTTCTTGCAAAAGGGGCAACCATGAGAAACCAAAATTTTTCTAAGTTATGGAACAAAAGTGATTTTGTACCAACTTTGCAAGGTCATAACTCCTAAACCACAAGGCCTTTTTCTCCCATTCAAAGCTCAAATGAAAGTCCGTCTGACATAATTTAAAAGTGTCAACTACAAGAGATTCCAAATCCTCATGGATTTTGAGTTATGGATTGATCAAAATCACAAAAACATGAAAATGACTACTTTTCCAACACTTAGTGAAATTTTCAGTAAGTCAGAATCTGCCTTACTTTTTCTAAAATGTAGGTACATTTTTCACCTTAATCCAAGTTAAACCAGGTCCATTGGTGAATATCAAAGTTGAAGTATGCCATGAGGGCTTTCCAACAAGTACCAGATCATCTCCAAATTCAATTTGAGTAGGGAGATACAACCCTTGGAACATGGCATCATGGACTGATTTTTACAAGGCAGATTTGTGCATTTTGCTCGAGTTAGCTAATTTGGACAACTCCAAGCCTTGCCATCCATTTGGACACATCAGAGGATAACATCCAAGAGAAAAGATCTGGTCCACAAGCCTCCCAAGTCCAAGGAACTACATGTAGCAATAAGTGCCCTAAAAAGGCTAAAAAGCTCAAAGACTCCAATTTTGTTTCCAAGCATTTAATGGATGCATCAAGATGGTATGGATTGAGAAATTGCTAACTGAATGAGTTAAGATTCAGCTCTGAATCAAAGGACCATAGGCATGTGCCCTAACCTCAAGTCAATGGCTATAGGAGACTAAAGATGCCTTTATGCTACAATTAGCCAAGAGACTGTCCAAGTTGCCATTCACTATTGCTTGCAAAACAAACTTGCTCTACTATAAATATAGCTCATTTATGGTAAGTTTAAGTACACCAAAGCACTACAACTGATGTTTTCCTCAAAATCTCTCTCATTAGGCCAAAATGCCTTCTTTTGCAAGTCATCTCTGAGTTTTTGAGTTAGAGAGCAATTCTACCACAGCTCATGATCCAAACACATCCAATGTATCATATATAAGCTGTTCAAACACACACTCTTGATCTAAAACAACAAAATCAGAAAGCCAACCTCCAAAACCTCAAACTTTGACTGTTTTGCATTTTGCAAGCCATGTCTTGATTCAGTCACTTTCAAAACCAAACAAAACCTCAAACACACTCTAAATATCAGCCTCAAACTATCCCAATTAGTTTCCCTCATTTGGAACACCATTTGAGAGAGTTACTATCTTGGCCACTTTTGCCCCTTTTGCAAGAAAGAGCCAATTCTTGTTCCTGAGGATTCCAGCTGGTATTGTGTAACACCCCACTTTCCCAATTTAACAAAAATATACAAATATTAAAAATATAATCAGAGTTCCCCTAAATAGTGGGATGTCACACCATAATAACATAACCTGAATTTCTCCATTTACTTCATTCACTTCGTGTTTCTCAAAAATAAGTTAAAACAGCGGAATGAAATATGAACCCCAAAATAACAAGGCCATTGGCCAACAAAATCATGGTCCACATAAACTCGTGGTTCACCATGTTTTAAAGTGAGTAGTGATACATAACACAATAAACAATATATACAACAAAAGATGAAATTCCCATTAACTCATGTTACGTATCAGAGCGACTCCTAAGACTCGATCAGGCAACACATACTCCATGCATTACTCAAGTACCTGGATTATCTGTACTTCCTAAGAAGCACAGACACAAGAAACAACAAAGGGGTGAGAACTAAATTCAATAATTAACGGTGTAAAATACATGCTAAAAAGTAGTAATCAAGCAATCACACATAATATGCACACATTCACGACACACTTGTCACTTTCTGATTATAATCCAACAAAGACATAATAATGCAATGTGACTCAATGACACAATGCAATGCAAGTGGTACCACACAACATGGTTCATTCAATTGAACCCGATTCATAAAAGAATCTGAATAAATCATATACACTCCCACTGAGCAATGATTTATCTCCATACAACTCCGCATTGGAGTCCGGACAATCACATACACTCCCACTGAGCAATGATTTATCTCCATACAACTTCATATTAGAGTCCGGACAATACTAGGCACCCATCATGGATTCCCATCTAGCTGTCTCCACCAGATATATCATGAAATGCACGACACAAATGATGCACAAAAACATAGGTATAATAACAATTATACCTCTTCACGATCCCCTTGTTCATACGTGAGATACATACTCACCATAATACACACTAGTATTACCACAACTGTCAACTCAATTCATCATAATAAACACAATTAAGGAAAATACCTCACGTGACCATAATTAGTTAATTACCTAATTAATCCATCCAAATTCCATTTTAAATCATTTTACTACCATTCCTAAATTCAACAAGTTCTGACACCTATCCTAACCTCTCAGACCAAAAAGGAACCGCATCGGACGCGAAATCGGGAAAGAAATCGCGAAACGGCAAAATTCTGCACTCTCGCTGGTCATACGCGTATTGCCCCCAGCCATACGCGTAATGCCCAGTTTCTTCCTCCAGCCATATGTGTATTCCCCTTAGGGTTACGCGTACGGGCAGAGATTGATTTCTCTTAAAAATTCCAGTTTTAATCCCATTACGCGTAATACCACCTCCCTTACGCGTAATGCCTTGCCCCCTACGCGTACCATTACGCATTTCAGCAGAGGGCCGGGTAAAATGGGTTCCATACGCGTAACGCCCACATTTCGCCCTTGCCATAAGCGTATTTCCCTACCCAATACGCGTATTGCCTTGCCCATTACGCGTATGGGCAACGAATACCCAGACTTTTCTGGTTTCGCACCAGTCCAATTTCTGCTCAATTTTAGCACCCAAATATGCAATACCAGAATCATATAGCAGCAACAACATAGTGTTTTACACATATTATGACAGAATGGATCAATTTACACACTTTCCATCACATTTTGAATCATTCAACAACAAATCCACAACAACATAATTATACATACAATTCCAATTAGGAGAAAGAATCCTCACTACCCTCTAATGTTATCAACACCTATATTGAAATCCATTCTCCCCCTTACCTCAAATTCTCGATTAAATTCTGATGAAAATTGATGATGCCAAGCTTAGCTTCTTCCTCTCCAACTTCCTCTCTCGGTGGAAATGTGATTATGTTCTAATTTCTCCTAATCCTCCTCTTTTTCTTATTTTACTAACACTAACTCTATTATTACTAAAAAAATCTGATTTTAGTTAATAATAACAATATTAATAGTAAGAATAATAACCATAATAATAATAATAATAATACTAATAATAATATTGGACATAGAAATAATAATACTCCTCTTTTTACTATTACTAAATATGCCCCCACATTATTCATTAGTACTTTATTATAATTCCGACATCCCTAATTCCCCGTTCCGCTACGGACTCTACGCTTACAAGCTCAACTACACACGCCCTAAACAAGGCCAAATAACAGAAATAACACATGATGATTACTCAAGCTACTCCGGTGACTTTCCTCTAAGATCGCTTTTCTCAATTCCATATTATTTGGCACGCAAATCCTGCCCCGGAATCTCAGCACACCACCCTTATCCACCTTAAAATCACTATTAGGATTGTTTCCTCCTGTAGGAATCATGTCCACAAGCTTCACATCTAGCCTCTGATTTTCCTTAATTTCATCTAAAAAGTCATTATTCACTTTAAGCATACCCAATCTAACACTTTCTGGTGTAGTTTCACAAACCATACTCAAATCTCTGAACTGTTCAATTAATTCCATTTCTTTTATCATTAATGCCGACATATGAATTGTCTTACGACTTAGGGCATCCGCTACAACATTAGCTTTCCCCGGATGGTAACTCAAATTAAACTCATAGTCCTTCAAGAACTCTAACCATCTTCTCTGCCTCATATTCAATTCCTTCTGATCAAACAAATACTTCAGACTCTTATGGTCACTGAATACTTCAAATCTCGATCCATACAAATAATGTCTCCAAATTTTCAAAACAAAAACCACCGCAGCTAATTCAAGATCATGAGTAGGATAATTCCTCTCATGTACTCTCAATTGTCGTGAAGCATATGCCACTACCTTGCCATCTTGCATTAACACCCTGCCTAATCCCATCTTAGACGCATCACAATACACCACAAAAGGTTCATTTGGTTTTGGTAGAATCAATACTGGTGCTGTAGTCAATTTCTTTTTCAATTCCTCGAAACTTTCTTCACACGCCGTATCCCAAACAAAAGCTTGACTCTTTCTAGTTAACTGGGTCAACGGTAACGGCAAATTAGAAAATCCTTTGATAAATCTTCGGTAATAACCTGCCAAACCCAAGAAGCTTCTAATTTCCGTCACAGTCTTTCGAGGTTCCCACTGAAGCACTGAACTTACTTTAGATGGATCCACTGTTATGCCATCACCCGAAATAACATGCCCCAAGAAACATACAGTCTTCAACCAAAATTCACATTTTGAGAACTTTGCAAATAATTTATTATCCTTCAACACCTGCAATGCAATCCTCAAGTGTTCTGTATGATCCTCTTCAGACTTGGAGTAAATCAATATATCGTCAATGAATACCACAATAAACTGATCCAGATAAGAATGAAAGATACGGTTCATATATTCCATAAACACAGCTGGCGCATTAGATACTCCGAAAGGCATCACTGCATATTCGTAATGTCCATAGCGAGTTCTAAACGCAGTCTTCTGAATATCCCCTTCCTTCACTCTAATCTAATGGTAACCTGACCTCAAATAAATTTTACTGAAAACACGAGCCCCCACTAGCTGATCCATTAAGTCATCAATCCTTGGAAGTGGATACTTATTCTTAATGGTCACCTTATTCAACTGACGGTAATCAATGCACAGACACATACTACCATCCTTCTTTTTCACCAATAACACTGGAGCTCCCCACGGCGACACACTTGGCCTAATAAACTTTTTATCAAGCAATTCTCCAATTTGAATTTTCAACTTTGCCAATTCTGATGTCGACATCCTGTATGGTGCCATAGATATAGGTCTGGTACCAGGAACAAGATCAATAGTAAATTCAATTTCTCTCGTCGGAGGCAATTCAGTAATATCATCCGGAAACACTTCAGGAAATTCCCTTACCATCGGTAACTCATTAACTGATGTATTGCTTTCTACTGATAACCAGACAACCACTGCAAACATCTTAGCTTTGTCTTCTAACAAGGTTCTCAATTCCTTAGTAGAAAAATAATTAGCCAACACTTCCTCTTCAGGAGTAAGGAACAACAACCTCTTCCTAAAGCAATCAATATAAACTCGGCTGAATTCTAACCAGTTCATTCCCAAAATGATATCTAGATTACTGAGTGGCAAACAAATCAAGTCCACGCCGAATTCTCTACCAAAAATAGTCAACGGACAATTCAAGCATGCTAAAGAAGTAACCACAGAACCAATAGATGGAGTTTCAATAGTCATCCTCCGATCCAAAGTAGACGGCACAATTCCTAATCTCCTCACACAATCAACAGAAATGAACGAGTGGGTTGCACCGGTGTCAATGATAGCAATCAAAGGAATGTCATTAATAAAACAAGTACCTTTGATGGAACGATCATCACCTGTACGCTGGGCTCCAGCCAATGCTAACACCCTTCCACTTGTCTGAGATTTCTTAGGCTTCTGAAAGTGAGTGCTGATATGACCCTGTTTTCCACAATTATAACAGGTAGGTATGGTAACCCTACAATTTGCCACAACGTGACCTGGTCGTCCACACTTGAAGCACTTTTTCTCCTCATTCTGACAATCATTAGCACGATGACCCATGCCACCACATTTGAAACACTTGGTAGGACTGGGAGCCTTCTCTCCCCCATTCAGTTTCTTTCCCACAACGGCTTTCTGTTTTCCTTTGTTAGTTGGAGCACTATAAGGCGTACCCCCATACCTTTGCTTACCCTTCCGGTCATTCAAGGCTTTGTAATGAGTAATCTGGGCCCTGTTGTCATTATCATAAATTCGGCTTCTGCTTACCAGTTCCGGATAACTCCGTATCTTCTGACAAGCAATGCCCTGTTTGATCTCAGGACGCAGCCCGTTCTCAAACTTCAAGCATTTTGAAGTCATAGCCTCCTCGGTATTTTAGTGAGTATAATATTGCACCAATTCCTCGAACCGAGTAGCATACTCAACCACACTCATGGTACCCTGTTTCAGTTCCAGGAACTCAATCTCCCTTGCACTGCGAATATCTTCCGGGAAATACTTTTCCAGAAACTCACCTTGAAACACTGCCCACGTAACAAGAGTACCCGCAGCTTCCAACCTCTAACGACTATTATCCCACCAGGCTTCAACTTCGCCTTCCAGCATATGAGTGCCAAACTGCACTTTCTGAGCTTCATTACATCCCATGGTCCTGAAGATCTTCTCAATAGCCTTCAGCCACTTCTGTTCTGCTTCAGGATCAAGAATACCACCCTCAAAAGTAGGCGGCTTATTGCTCTGAAACATTTCTAAGTTACGGAACTGCGCCTCCCCAGTAATCTGATTGTTGTTCTGCACTGCCTGCGTCATAGCTTGCAGCAAGAGCATCATCATTCCTCCCTGCCATACTGTTCAACAATCACAACACCGTTAGAAGAACATCCAAGTCTACTCCTATTCTAAGGACAGACTCTACTACAACATTTGGCCAGACGGACCGACCTGCTCTGATACCAATTGTAACACCCCACTTTCCCAATTTAACAAAAATATACAAATTTTACAAATATAATCAGAGTTCCCCTAAATAGTGGGATGTCACACCATAATAACATAACCTGAATTTCTCTATTTACTTCATTCACTTCTTGTTTCCCAAAAATAAGTTAAAACAACGGAATGAAATATCGAACCCCAAAATAACAAGGCCATTGGCCAACAAAATCATGGTCCACATAAACTCGTGGTTCACCATGTTTTAAAGTGATTAGTGATACATAACACAATAAACAATATATACAAAAAAAGATGAAATTCCCATTATCCCGTGTTACGTATCAGAGCGACTCCTAAGACTCGATCAGGCAACACGTACTCCATGTACTACTCAAGTACCTAGATTATCTATACTTCCCAAGAAGCACAGACACAAGAAACAACAAAGAGGTGATAACTACATTCAATAATTAACGGTGTAAAATACATGCTAAAAAGTAGTAATCAAGCAATCACACATAATATGCACACATTCACGACACACTTGTCACTTTCTGATTATAATCCAACAAAGACATAATAATGCAATGTGACTCAATGACACAATGCAATGCAAGTGGTACCACACAACATGGTTCATTCAATTGAACCTGTTTCATAAAAGAATCCGGATAAATCACATACACTCCCACTGAGCAATGATTTATCTCCATACAACTCTGCATTGGAGTCCGGACAAATCACATACACTCCCAATGAGCAATGATTTGTCTCCATGCAACTCCACATTGGAGTCCGAACAATACTAGGCACCCATCATGGATTCCCACCTAGCTGTTTCCACCAGACACATCATGAAATGCACGACACAAATCATGCACAAAAACATAGGTATAATAACAACTATACCTCTTCACGATTCCCTTGATCACACGTGAGATACATACTCACCGTAATTCACACTAGTATTACCACAACTGTCAATTCAATTCATTATAATACACACAATTAAGGAAAATACCTCACGTGACCATAATTAGTTTATTTCCTAATTAATCCATCCGAATTCCATTTTAAATCATTTTACTACCATTCCTAAATTCAACAAGTTCTGACACCTATCCTAACCTCTCATACCAAAAAGGAACCGTATCGGACGCGAAATCGGGAAAGAAATCGTGAAACGGAAAAATTCTGCACTCTCGCTGGTCATACGCGTATTGCCCCCAGCCATACGTGTAATGCCAAGTTTCTTCCACCAGCCATACGTGTCATACCCCAAATTTTGACCACTAAGATTTCCCATCATTGTGAAAATCATCCTCACAATATGGAGGAACCATCATACCTCATCAGTCTCCCCAAAGATGGGTGAGCATCCACTACAATCAAATTTAGGGTTCCCAGCCCTCTCAGAGCTTTTAGACAAAGGACCAGTCAAGAAATGACATGATCTTCAACTTGTCTAGCCTCTCAAATATCCACAAGGGATCAAGAGGACTCCCACTCTAAGGATTAAGCACAAGGCTGCTCTCTTCCAGGTGGATCAAGCCTCAAGATCGCCAGTGTCACCAAATTAGGGTTTGGTCGACCAGGGCCTCCAGATGAAAATTTTCCTCTGGGCATGAGCCAATGCTTCAAAGCATATCCTAAAATACTCCATGGAACCTCATGAACTCAATCATCAAGTCAATTTAACCTCAGGGGATGCATTCACCAAAAATCAGGAATTAGGGTTTCTTGACCTAATTCACCCCTAAGTTGGCTTTTGGGACAAATCATGAGCCAAGACCTCAAGAGAGGATTTGAGGGTCTCCAACATACCACATTGATCCATTTGTAACAATGGATTGATCCAGGAAGCTTGAGCAGCAAGTCTCAATTTCATCAGTACCACAGTTAGGGTTTCGCGAGAAAAGTCAACTGTATCTTTGACTTTTGACCAGGTCATGCTCCCAAACCCTAGGACATGATTCAATATACCCTATAACACCCATGGAACATGTCCATCAAGTTTGATTTAGGTCAAGGACATGATTTCCTAAAGGATCGCACAGTTTGGAATTCATCTGACAAAAAGTCAACTGTGCACAAAAGTCAACTTTGACTTTTTGAAATTTTTCACAAAAATGGTTTTTAACCCTAAAATGATGTTAATGTATGATTTGAATCATCATTCATCAAGAAAAATCAAGAAAAGTGGGATAACTTGTAAAAGGGGTAACCATAAAAACTTAGAAAATTTTCTAAGTTATGAACAAAGTGGCAAGGGTACCAACTTTGGAGGATCATAACTCCTAAACCACAAAGCCATTTTCCCCATCCAAAGCTTGATTTGTAGATCTCATTACCCTCTACAAAAGCTTAAAACTGACCTCCTTCCAAATTCCTCATGGATTTTGAGTTATGGGATGATTAAAATCACAAAAAGTGGCAATGTCACTTTTTTTCCAACACTTAGTGAAATTTTCACGAAGTCAGAATCTGCCTTCACTTTTTCCAAATGTAGGGGCATTTTTCACTTGGATCCAAAAAGTATCAAAACCAAATATGATCAAACAGTTGTTGTATCATATGAGGGCTTTCCAAAATGGCCAAGAACATCACCAAATTCTACTTGGGCCAAGAGATATGATAATGGCAATATGCCTTGCTGAAAACTGCCAAGGCTAGGCAGAATTTTGGTTTTTTGCTCGATTTGGAAAAATCAGATAATTCCAAGCCTTGTCATCACTTTAGACACATCTGAGGATCAAATCTAAAGGGGACAAACACTGAGCTAAGCCTCCAAAGTCCTTGGAACAAGAAGTAGCATGCCAAACCTAGAATTGCCTAAAAGAGGGACAAGACTCCAATTTTGGATTGGAGCATTCAATGCATACACCAAGGTGGCATGGACTGAGCCATTTGCAACTGAATTCAATAAAGACTTATCCAAGACCAAGGGAACCACAGTCCTGTGCCCTAACCTCTAGTCAATGGCTAGAGGAGACTTGGATTCCAAAGTGCAACCATTGGCCAAACCTCTGCTGCAGTTGCCATTCACTATTGATCCCAAAACAAACTTTCTCTACTATAAATAGAGCTCATTTGTGCTCAGTTTGAGTACACCAAAGCCATCAAACAAATGCTTTCCTCAAAATCCCTCTCTTTAGGCCAAAATGCCTTCTTTAGCAAGGTAACTCTGAGTTTTTGAGTTAGAGAGCAATTCCACCACAGCTCATGATCCAAACACATCCAATATGTCATATCTAAGCTGTCCGAACTCTCACAAGTGACCTGTAACACCAAAATCACAAAGTCACCTCTCAAAACCTCAAAATAGGCCTTTTGTGCATTTTCAAGCCATGTCTTGATTCAGTCACTTTCCAAACCAGATAAAACCTAAAACACACTCCAAATAACATCCTTGAACTGTCCCAAATGGTTCCCCCCATCTGGAACACCATTTGAGAGAGTTGATATTTTGGTAATTTTAACCCCCTTTTGCAAGAAAGGGTCAGTTTGTGTTTTTCCAGGTTCCAGCTGATTCCAACCATCCTCAAAGCATCTAAGGGATCATTTGAGAGTGTCCAAAACATCAAACCATTTCTGGAATAAGAAGTTTGGCAGATTGCACAGAAAACTCCAAAAGCTCAAAAAGAGGTAAGCATCATGACTTGAACTTTCCAAAATATGCATTGCTTTGAAGTCCACTGATCATACACACCTCATACATGTTATATATGTTGTGTTTGGACTAATTCATCATGTAATTCATGCCTGTATCAAAGTGTAGCATAGAAAATGCAATTATAGGCCTTTTTCAAAACCATTATCGGGTTTTGAGGAGGGAGTATGATCTGAAAAAAATACGACAACCATTGGATTCCTTGTGAAATTCTAGGCGAGATGCATATAAATTTTGTCCCCAAACATTGAGAAATGAGAAATTTATGGACCTTCTCGTTTCTTGGCAAAACTTGCCTTGCCTTGCCTTGACCAGGCCTAGAAAACAAGTCATGCCTTGTATTTTTGTGGTTTCACTTCAAGCAATGGATTTATCACCACCCCAGTGGTAAGGCGCGCGCCCTATAACCTTGAGGTCGTGGGTTCAAACCCCACCCATGCCATTTTGTGTTTTCTCACATTTTTGCTATTTTTTCCAATATTTTCATGTTTTATTAATTAATTGGAAAATTAATAACTCCTTCAATTTTAATTATTTTTTATTGGCTCTTTTTGAAAAAAATCACAAAAATGATGAAATATTTTATTACACAAAAAATTAAGTTTATATTATTTATTTAATATAATTAGTATTTTTGTGAATAAATTCCTTTTTAATGTTTTAAACATTTTAAAAGTGAATATTTACTTTGAAAATCAAAACCAAGTGAGTTTTAATTAACCTTGTGATTAATCCCTCATTTCTCAAACCTTAAACAAAAATCACAAATGGTTTATTCAAACTTATTTGGTATTTTATTTGATTTTCTTTAAATATTTACTTTTAAAGAATAACAAATTAGGGTTTCTTTGATTTTCACCCTTATCAAACAATTTCAAACACTTTTGGGCCTCTAATAGAGTGTAAGACCCAATCCTTTGTAAATACAAAACTTTTTGGGCCTCACTTATTGTATAAGTCCCGTTGTATTTCAAAAAGTTCGACACATTCATCGTCCATTGAAAAACAAACCCTGGGCCTCTCCTCGAGCTATAAGACCCATTCAAAATCTCTTGGGCCTCTACTAGAGTGTAAGACCCAACCCCCTTTGAAAACCAAACCATTTTGGGCCTCAATGCATTGTATAAGACCCACCGCGTTTTCAAAATCTCGGCGCGATCGCCATTTTCAACCAAATGACCCTGGGCCTCTCCTTGAGCTGTAAGCCCCACCACTTGTACAAAAATAAATCTCTTGGGCCTCTATTAGAGTGTAAGACCCAATCCCCTTTTAACCAAAACTTTTTGGGCCTCAAACATTGTATAAAGTCCCCCTGCGTTAAAAGAAAACCTCGGCGCGATCGCCAATAAAAAAACCAATCATCTGGGCCTACCCTCGTGTTATAAGCCCCATTCTTTTTCTTTAAACACTTGGGCCTCTTGAGAGAGTGTAAGACCCATCCCCTTGTACAAAAAACATTTCTTGGGCCTCAGTCACTTGTATAAGTCCCTCTGTACAAAATGGCAGTGCGATCACTGATAAACCTTGGGCCTCTCCTTGAGCTGTAAGCCCCAACATCTTTTCAAAATACTTTCTCCTTTAATTTTGAATATACTGTTATTTTCAGTCTTTCTTTGTTGAACAATAACCAAACAGCATGGAAGCTCTACAACCGAGTAAGTGTTTATATGCTTTCTTTATCCGCTTTCATATACATATAACTGTATTGTGGGGTTGTTTCACTGTAAGTCTTCTTTCATAAACTCATATCAACTCTGTAATACTAGTATAAATATTTAGGGTTTCCCCGGCAACTACGTCTAGCACTAAGCCCTGTTGATTACTCTAAAATAGACAAAACTAGATCCCCAGAGGATTACCAGATACAGTCTTCCCTCCTCTTGGGGTTAAACAATATGGAGACGTGAAAGGCAGCATTCTCGGTGAACCCTTTCTCAGACTGTCACCCTTAGACATTGTCAAAGAAACTCTAACTCCCCAGAGATGATATTTTTTCCGTGAATGGCATCTCTTGAGTTTCTTCCAAATTCTTGGACTTTCCTGGCTTGATCTATTCTCTGTGAATAGTCTGTCTTGAATTTCTCGGGGTTTGGGGACCCACAGGCTTCCTAAAAGCATCCCCGCCTCCTCTTGGGCGTTGTACAAGGACCCTACGGCTTCTTAGAAGTATTCACAGCCTCCTCTTAGGCTTCGTATAAGGATTCTTCCTTGGGGAAGAGAGCCTCCTCTTGGGCTTCGTACAAATTGTCCCTCGGCTTCTTAAAAGTTTCCAGCCTCCTCTTGGGCTTCATACAAATTGTCCCGACGACCTCCTAAAGGTATAGGAACAGAAATTGGTCATCTTAATAGAATAGTCTTTCAAAGAGTCTAGATCTTTCTACTGCAAACGTACTACTACTGTTTCTTGAAGCATAGTACAAAAGATAAAACTCTAGACTTGGACAGTCTAATCTCCTTGAGTCTCGAAAGCATTCTCAAGTAGGGAAAAACACCAGTAGACTCGGACAGTCTCCAATACCCTCTGGATTCCCCATTTCCTTAAAGAACAGGAAATAACACTGATCCTCTGATCAATCCCAAAGCATAGCCTTACCTTTAATCAGTCTCTTTATAAGAACTGATTTTCTCTTTTAACCAACCCACTGGACCTATTACTCAACTGAAACAGCAATCCTTTTAGCCTCTATCTCGGGCTTCATACGAGATACAAGAAGACACTCTTGTTAAGTCAATAATCCTTTTAGCCTCCCTCTCGGGCTTCGTACGAGATACAAAAACACTCTCTTGTTGAGTATAAAAGACTCTCTTGTTGTGTTAACCTTTAGCCTCTATCTCGGGCTTCGTACGAGATACAAAAAGACTCTCTTGTTGAGTCAATAATCCTTTTAGCTTCCCTCTCGGGCTTCGTACAAGATACAAAAACACTCTCTTGTTGAGTATAAAAGACTCTCTTGTTGAGTCAACCTTTAGCCTCCGTCTCGGGCTTCGTACAAGACACATCTAAAAGCACTCTCTTGTTGAGTCAAACCTTTTTAGCCTCTCTCTCGGGCTTCGTACGAGACACATAAAAACACCCTCTTGTTGGGTCAATAGCCTCCTATTAGGCTTTGTATAAGAAAACCTCGGTTGAGTCAATCATCCTTTTAGCATCAAAACTGTGCCTCGTTCACAGGATACAAACATCAACAACTCCTTTCATCTAATCGCTGAAAGCGGCAAGCCTCTGGATTATTTACATCCATGCCACTGTCCTTCTTTTAGCATGAGAAATTCCTAAGGAAAGATGTCATTGCTCTACACTGAGTTAAAGTCTTCTCCTTCAGGTTAAAACCCCCTATAAAGGAAATTATTGCATTGCTAGGATTCACATATCCCGGTTAAAGTAATCGTCCTTTATAGTCAGTCACCCAACAGTCGTGACAAACAGACCCCCTTTAGAGATGACAAATTCTCTCTAAAGATAACACCTTTTTAGCTTCACATCTTGGGCTTCGAACAAGATGCAAATGGACCCTTCAGCTTCACATCTTGGGCTTTGAACAAGATATAAACCACCTTTTCAGCTTCACGTCTTGGGCTTTGAACAAGACACCAAAACACCATTTCCTCCCATAGAATAGGAGGAACTACGATCGCTCTGATTTCCCTGTTTCGGTAAACGGGAATACGTAGACATAAGATTGAAAGAAAAATCTTAGCGAGCACACTAATCCAAAGCCCCAAATCCCGCGCCTTCACATATCAATCAAAAAGCATCAGTCTTAACCTCCCACCAATCGCCCGGGCACTATTTTAACAAAATAACCTAAGAGAGACCCACAATCTTTGTAGCATCTGTGAACCAACAGTCATCTGTTCAAACTCAGTTTGCAAGCAGGGTTAATTGGAGGCATCTATTTCCCTTCCTTCATCAGCTTCAATAGGATAAAAAATGAATCGAGCTGTAGTACCCCAAAGCAATAGTGCTTCGCAACCACGCAAAAATTCGCGCTACAGAAAAATGGTGACTCTGCTGAGGAGAATCAGATCTTGTTCTCTTCCCATCTCTTAGGTAGAAACCTTAAAAAAGTACCACAGAAAAGTGGTGCCCACCGTGGGGCTCTTTTCTTTTCTTTCTTTTTTGGGGATTTCACTGGGATAGGACTTTTTTGACTTCACTAAGATCTTAGGTCAAAACCTTTAAAGTTGGGAAGGTACCACAGAATGGCACTATCCGCCGGGGAGCCATTTTTTCCAGAAACATAGGATTCATAGCTCTTTAAAGTCTAGGACTTTAGGACAAATATATATACTGCTTTTCCTAATTGATATATGTGTTTATTTTTCTGCTAATGGGAATGCGTGTGATGCCGCATGTGGAAAGATTGAGTATACACCTAGGAAAACCCTCTTTTAGTAGTGTGGAAACTATTGGAAATGTTTGTCACACGATACTACCCTCTTCTGATGGTTCTTCGAAAAACATCACCTAGCACGGTTCCCAGCCCGCTGGTGTTTTCTCGACAAGAACTGATGATTATGAGAGACAGGTACAAAAATCACTAGTATAAACCTTTGGGGGGGGGGGGGGGTAGAGCCTTGACTTCATGACACCGACCCTTTGACCCCATGTTTTATATATGTTTTTGTGTGCTGCATTCATGCATTCATCTAAAAAACATTACATCAAAGAAAAACTTCTCTTCTAGTTTCTCTTTGTCAAATTAAACTAAGACAATGATTGCAAATATCAGAGAAAGGAGATTGCGCTCATGGATTTCGGTAGAAGGAGAACTCATAAGTATACCTTAAGGGTTCCAAAACTAGAAGTTTGAGAGGATTAGCGAGGATGATCACTAACCCTGAAGCTTTCAGAGCCAAGTACGGAGGTCTGCTGCCTCTGTTAAGAGTCCATGTGATTGAAGGAATCATGGAGGCACTCATTCATTTTTACGATCCGGTTTATCACTATTTCACGTTCCCGGATTACCAGCTCGCACCAACGCTGGAGGAGTATTCTCACCTAACCGATCTACACATTACTGATCGAGCTCCATTTTCTGGACTGGAAGAAATTCCAAAGGATCAGACCATTGCAAGAGCAATCTATTTGGATGAGTCAGAAATCAAGACTCACATGACCACCAAGGGTGGGCTCCCAGGTTTTCCAGCCCAGTTTCTGACAAAGAAGGCTCTGTACTTTGCCAGTATAGGGAACATGACTGCTTTTGAAAGCATCTTTGTCTTACTTACAGGTTATTTCTGTTTCCCAACATTAATAGCTTCGTCGATATCAACACCATTAAGGTTTTTCTCATTGGAAACCCTGTGCCAACTTTGCTCGCGGACGCGTATCATTCTGTTTACTTAAGAAATTTGTACAGCAAAGGGATGATCACATGCTGTGTACCCCTGCTATACAAATGGTTTATCTCCCATTTACCCAAGTCTGCTGCGTTTTGGGATCATAAGAGTGCCTTACGTTGGTCGCAGAAAATCATGTCTCTTACCAACTCTGATATAGATTGGTGCAATAGGATTTATGACGGGATAAGTGTTGCACCCCAAAATTTTCCCTCCTTACTTTAGTACTAACTGGCTTATGTTTCATTTCATTTTTGCATTATCATGTGTGCATATCATTGGTTCTTAGCATGGGACCAAGGTGCCTGAGGCAAGTTCAAGAGGAGAAGATGCTCTTCAAAGGGTCAAGCAAGAGAGCTCAAGTGGATCACTTTCTCCTAACCAGTGCAGAGATTAGGGTTTTGAGATTCTTGGATTTATTACTCCAAGGGGCAAGCTCCTTGGGTTTTTATCATCACCAAATGGCATATCTTATCCTGGTTAGAGAGGATACACATCATATTCAGAGGAATTTGGATTTGGAGACTGTGCTATTTCCTCCTAGACTGAGGGTACCAAAACTAGGGTTTGCCATAAAGTCAGTTTATTTTTGATTTTTTGGGCAAGACTTGATTCTATGGTATTCCTTGGGTCCCTAAGTATCTAGGAATGGAAGGTTGTCCATCAGTTTGATTCAGGAGAGATTCATTTGGCCAATGGCTTGGGAATCAGGTGAAAGTCAACAGTGAGAGGGAAAGTCAACTGTGGAATCTTGAGGTTCTCTCCAGGGTTTTCAAGGTCCCACATCCTCATATGGTCTTCAAGAGTCAAGCTTCATGCCATTTATCAAGAATAAGGAGTTGGTACAAAAGTTACTAAATAGGGAAATGACCTATAATTTGAAAGTTTCCTTTTTGGGCAAGTTCCTGCACTGCATTCAACTTGACTTTTCATCATCAAGAAAGCTTCAAATGAATTTTTCTCCAACATGAAAGTTGAAGATATTTTTCTCCTTTTCTAACAAGTACTAGTGGGTCTCCATATCATTTGGGAAGCTTAACTTATGATCAAAAGAAGGCAAAGTGGTTTTTAGGGTTTCTCATGATTCCATTTTCACAAACTTTGGCATAGTGACCTATAATTAATTCCATTGCTTCATGTCACTTTCTAATATCAAAGAACAATCCCTAAGGACAATTTTAGGCCTTTGAACCAAGTGAATCCATGGTGTATTTATCATTTATGCTCCATTATTCAAAATTGCCAAGTCATTGGAAACTCATGAATCAAATGGTTTCAAGGCCCAATTTCAATTGAGGTGTGATTAGAAATTTATCAATAAGTGATCCATCATGAAATGTTTGAATATCCATGCATGGAATAGGGTGTACTTAACATTATGTGATTTTCCAAAATTGCCCAAAACTCTTTAGCAAAAGAATTTCCAAGGCCCAAACCATTATCAGTGAGAAACCCTAGAGTATTTAAACTCATTCATGCACTGGTTAGGTCAGATTACACGTGATATTTGGAGGAGTGGAAAGCTTGAACCCTAAAGCATCTCACATTCATATCTCTCAATCTACAAGGAGTTTTCAAGAAATTTTTTCACCAACAGAACCCTTGGGATCTCTAGAGCACGAACCAATCACCCTTTGAAGCCAACAACAAGGATTCAGGTTGCACCATCTCAGGTTGGTGGGTTTTTTGATGATCCTAAAACTCTCCTTTTTTATGTGTATATTGATGTGTGATCGCCACTGATGATTCTGATATAATTATTTTTGAGAATGGACGCGTATATTGGTTGGTTCGTACGTTTAAAGTCTGTGAATCTTAACTTGTTTCATTCATTTTTTATTATGCTTTGGTTGTTTGTAAATTTGGATTGGATATTTGGAATCCTCGTTGAATTCTGGATAGGATGGTATATGCCTTTGCGTTTTCTGGGTGCTTTTTGAATTGCAAGTACCGTGGGCGGTGGCCGGAGCTAGGGCTCCGGCGACCTGGTGTGTTTCCGGCCGGTGAGGGGTTTCCACGAGGAAGATGAAATCCTCACCCTCCATTCTTTTGATCCAACGACCATCATGAGGCCACGCGTTTTCCTTTTATTTTTTTTCTGATTTTTTATTTAATAATTACATGTTTATCACCCCACCATTCTTACCATGCACATCCAATCATGTTTTTTTATTTTAATTACTTTTTGTTATGATGACTTAATCTCATACGCTGATCCATCAGACGGCTAATAACTTGACAGCACATTAAAAAAACATGTGCCTGGCACATGGGCATCACATGGTATGCTACACGATCTCGTATGCGCGTGTGTTTGTTTGTTACGGTGTGTATTTAATCTAGGCCCCTTATCATGATTATCTTTTTATTTTGTTTGACCATTTGTGAACGCAGGATTGATCCAATGGTGATGGTGAGTCAACTGGTTTGACTAGGGTCTATTGTTCTTTTTTTTATTTCATTTTTTCGCTGGTGGGTTTAATACTTGGGCCTTACTATCTGCACCCTTCCTCCTGAGCCCATTAACATTTCCAACACATTTTATTTACTTTTCACACCCCCATGCGCATTTCAATTTATTTATTTTATTTTATTTGTCTTATTTCATTTTTAATTATTAAAATTAGTTAATTTCATTTAAAAAATTCCAAGAAAATTCATGCATACTTTTTATCATTTTATAAAATTTTCACAAATTTTATTTTTTATTTTATTTTATTTTTTATCATCTAAATTAATTATTTAGTTTTTTTTTTCTTTTTGCATTACTCATATCATGTATACTTAAAATTGTTTATTTTATTTCTCTGCATCCATAAAACATTTTCAATCCATTCTTTTTGTATTCATTCACCAACAGACTGAAGTGCATTAAAATATTTTTCTATCATTTTTAAAACTATTTCATATTGCATTTTAATCCTCCTTTTTTGCATATTAAGTCATATTTCTCATCTGAGTTTGCATGTTTGTTTGAGTGACTAACATCTTGAATTTTTGCAGGAGTTTTTGATATGTTGTTTGTCTCTGGTTGAGCAACTTTGATATTTAATTTGGTGATTTTAGGAGTTGTTTCTCTAATTATTTGATTGCTCTCACTTGAGATCTTCTTGTATGCATATTTCTGATCATTTGTTTGAAAAGGCACTTGTGCCATTGCTTGGGGGTTTTGTTTCTTCGATTTTTTAATTCATGTTTGGTTATTATTGTTCAATTGATTGCCATAGTATGTCTTTGCTTGGGCTTCATCTATCTCATTTCTTTTACTTATGTCTGTTTCGTACTAACCTTTTATGCAGGGACTAAGGTAAGTTATTTGAAGGTATGGACAAGTATCCATGTTCACCCTTATTCTTTCCTTCTCTCATCCTTTCCTTTCTTTAGGCTTAGGTTGTCGTCAAACCTCACTAACCGTAGGTCACCCATGCATGATAACATTAGGACTCTTAGTTCCCCCTTAGAGTTTCCTTTGTGTCTTCTCTCTTCTCATCTCAAACTTCTTGAAAATACTTAATAAGTATAAAGTGTATTACGCATGAGCCTTAAGCGTGGGGAATGAGAAATGAGCGGCTTCCTCTCATCTTTCTAGAGTGCTTAGCGAGTGTCCTGTCTTGGGACGATGCATTAAGTATTCGCCCCTGTGCCCTAGACTTTGGTACAATGCAACTTATGAACTAACTTAAGCCACTTCTGTCCTAAAAAATACAAACAAATTTCAAACCTTTTTGTCCTTCGGGATTGTCAAACTAAAGGCTATTTTCAAAAAGGGCACGTTACCTTCCGTCTGAGATGCAAACAGGCATCGACCCTAACTGCCGGACGCGAACTTAACGTCGCTCATAAAAAACACAAAAAGAACTTGGTCCGAACTACGTTGACTCTGAATTTCCCATTGCACAAAGGGAGTACGTAGGCCTAGGACGTCGACGTCCTACCGAGTCTGTCTTTGTCTTCCCCTTCCCCATTTTAGTACAGCCATAGATGATAGTATAACTCACCCTTAGATTAGACAACAAGCGTGGATCCCATCGAGTACGATGGACGCGTGGGGTGCTAGCACCTTCCCCTCGCGTAACCGACTCCCGAACCCAGGTTATGGTTGCGAAGACCATTCCTTTCCCCCCTCCTCAGATTTATGCGGTGTTCCCTTTCCCTCTCTTGGGATAAATTTACACGGCTGGCGACTCTGTTTTCCGCGCCACTCTCGCGTTTGAACCTGGATGAAAATCCTGGGAGCGACAGCTGGCGACTCTGCTGGGGAATCTGGTTGACCTATGTTGGTCTATCCCTAAGCGAGTCAATCCTAGCGCTTGCTTGTCTTTGTTCTCTTTGAGTGTTTTTGTTTTTGTTTTGCTTTATTTGTTGTATTTTATTTTTACCGCATTTTCTGCATTGCATTTCATTTTTATTACTGTCATACTGGATATTGCTGTGTTGTGCTGGCTGTTTCTGTTTTGCAGGATGGGTTGTTCTGAGAGATAAGCCCAATACCCAGGCTTGAGTATACCCTAGGACTAGAGTGGAAAGTAGTGGGACCTACGTACCCGCTTGGTACGTTTGTGTGTTCACGAAATTCACAATCAGACGAGGCTATCTTGGGACGCATTCTAACGTATGTGTCTTGCGCATGTTGGGGTGTTGATCTAGAGAGCTGTCGACTCTGGTGACCGATCATCGAGGACCTTAGTGGAAACATCCCTCTTTAGTGGTGACGGTGGCAGACCACATCCTGTGGTAAACCCATTCGCACCCGAGGGCCCACTTTGGAATTCGCATAGGATGGCTCCTATCTTTTGAAGAGAATCAGTGGAGGCACTCCTCGATTGACGATAGTACTGTACCCCGAGGGATGAATGTACTATTGTTTCTCGACCTCAGTGCCAAAGCTGAGGACCTTCCGCTTTGGAGAATCAGTTGAGGCCTCCTCGATTGATGATGATGCCAAACCAGAAATGGTGAACGTATCATCATTTCTCGACCTGAGAGCCCGGGATACTGAACATCCTAGTACCCACACGTGAGAGGGGATGGGTGTTTGCAGGTTTGCAGGTAACCGAAACTTTCAACCTACCCTGTTTTTCTGGATTTCTCATCAATGTTTGATTATCTGGGTTCCTGATTATCTCAGTGGTTCAGAATTCTGGTTTTCTGGGTTGTGGTTCTCGTTCAGCTAACAGCACAGCACATCCAACAGTGTTGCCTTGATCCCATGTTTGCATAAGCATATCATTTTTCTTGCACTCTAACATGTTTGACATTTTTCAGGGCTCGCATACTACTCTTGATTCCGGTTTTCTGAGGTTACCTTCACATGGATGCCCCGAGAAAGAAGACTGTTGCCTATTCGTTCCCAGAGCCGACCTTGACATTGATTCACAAGTTGATTAGTATGGCAGGCCCTGGAGTTCGTACAGAGTTCAGTGAAGGGTATGGGAGACTTATGAAGTTTGTCTACAACATCTCCAAGTATGAGAGGGATGCCATTCATACACTTCTTCAGTTTTACGATCCGTCTTTGCATTGCTTCACTTTCCCAGAATACATCTTGGCCGCAATGTTGGAGGAGTTCTCATTTATTTTGGGAATCCCCATCAGGCATGACATAGTATTCTTTTCTGAGGAACACCCCGGGATAAAAGAAATGGCTAGTGCTCTTCATATTGGTGAATCCGTTCTGAGCAGTAATATTGAGGAAAAACAAGGAGCTAAGGGTTTCTTATTGAAGTTCTTGTTTGATCAAGCTTGCATACATGTTAAAGAGAAAAATTGGACTGCCTTCCAAGCTATTCTGGCTATGTGCATCTATGGGATTGTTTTGTTTCCCAATGTTCCTGATCTGGTGGATATGCATGCTGTCAGAATCTTTATTTCGAAGAATCCTATACCTACCTTGCTAGGTGATGTGTATCACTCAGTCCACTACAAGAATTAAAATAGGCGGGGAAAAACTGTGAGTTGCTGTGCACCACTCTTATCTACTTGGTTTCTGAGTCATCTCCCCGAAGCTGGCACCTTCGTTGATACGAAAGATTCTTTGAAGTGGTCAAAGAGGTTAATGGGCTTGACTGCTGACAACATTGTTTGGTTCAATCATGACTTGCTAGGAATGGAGATTATTTGCAAGTGTGGAGAATTCCCTAATGTACCCTTGATAGGGAGAAGAGGTGGAATTAACTATAATCCTTCCCTTGTTATCAGGTAGTTTGGTTATCCTTTGAGAGGTCCACCTGAAGAGAGAGATATCAGAGAGTCCTTATTCTTCAATGGTATTGAGGATCAAGAGATGATGAGGAAGATTGTGAATGCTTGGAAACAAGTAACCAAGAAGGGAAAAACTTCATTCGGGAAATGTAACAACCGTGCTTTCCCTTCCTATAAAGAGTGGATTAAGAAGATAGCAGAAGAGGAGCTTCTTCCCTTCCCGGTGGAGCCACCTTTGTATCCTTTGATGATCGAGCCTCCTACCACAGTTGAGATAGAGAAGTTTAACAAGTTGTGGGCTGAAAAGGAAAGACTGTGGGAAGAAAATAGTGAGCTAAAAAGAGAGATTTATCAGTTGAAGCATGAGCGGGGTAAAGCTGTTCATACCGCCAAATTGAAGACAGAGCTTCTTGCTAAAGCAGAAAAAGAGCTAGCTGACATGGTCACATCCAGACAAAGTATGAAACAAGCTCTAGATGGTATCAGTAAGGTTCTCGAGTCTAAGAAGGAGGAATTGGACATGGCTTTGTTGAAAATTCACAGGTTCAATGCTCACCGAGAAACTGCAATGGCTGAGAATAAGAGAAAGGAAGACGATTACCTAGCTCATATTGATCAATTGAAGCCGCAGCTCAAGAAGAAATATGCTGAGATCTTATCAGGGGTATTCCAGAGACAAGCAGTCGAGGGTCGACTCAATGAAGCCATAGCCTCCATAGAGGAACTGAAGGTCCAAGCTGAAGTGAAGAGATCTAGACATGAGGGACCTAGCATGGATGGTGTTTCTGGAGAAGACGCTTAGGAGTTGCATTGCCGATACTTGGAAGGGATCATGCATAGGAGAGACGTTCTCATTCAAGAGCTAATTCAGAGACCGAAGCATCCCGACACCAGAAAGTTGTTCAAGGAAATTCAAGAGTGGAGCAAAAAGCATAATGGATGGGGGGATTGACATTTGTGGACTTTGATGACATGCCGTAGTTTTCTATTCTCATTATTCGGACCACCGCCAGGCTTGTTGGTTGGGATCTATGATTATTGTGTTCAGACTTGTTATCTTGGATTTATGATTGTTGACATTTGGTTTTCCTCTAGTTTTCTTAATATATGAGCAGAAGTTCCGTTCTATCTTATTGTTAAACCGGAATCAAGGGGTGGATCGCCCTGCGAATTATTCAAACATGTTCATTTGCATTTGCATATTCATAATCATTTTGCATAATCATTGTGCATAACAGGTGTTCAAGGCTGGTTATTCTTATTTTGAGCTGGTTTTCTTCAGAATTGCAGACTTAACTCCTCAGGCCATTCAAGAGTTGATCATGGAGCAAGTTCAAGCTGAGTTGAGGGAAATGCGAGGCCAGATGGGGCAGCTCATGGGGAATATGCAAACTCTCATGCAAGACCAGAAGATGCTGAGGGAGGAGGTCAATCAGATGAAGACTCAGATGGGTTTGGCCACGGAAATTTTGAATAGGGTGTTGAAGAAGGAAGACAGTCTTGTGCCCGCTTCCACAACAGAGATCCTTACTCCTCCCATCTCTTTGGAATTTGATTTAAATCGTGGATTACCTCGTGAATCTCTTCCACGAGCGGAAGTTCCAGAACTTTCCCAACAGCAGCTAGGTCTTGGCTCCCAAGAGAAGCCCAAGGGCAAAAAGAGTACACAGGGACAGAAGAAGTCTGAAAGTGTTTTTCATCCGCTCCCTATGCCATATTCTCAACTATTGCAGCATCTCCTTCAGTTGCAACTGGTACAGAAAAGGACTTTGGCTCCTCCCACTGGTAATCCTCCGCCAGGCTATGATGCAAGAGCCCATTGTGATTTCCATTCTGGGGCACCAGGGCATACTGTGGAGAAATGTAGAGCCTTTCAGCACCAAGTCCAGGATTTGATTGATGCAGGGGTAATTGAGTTCACGCCGGGCGGCGTGAATATACAAGGTGATTTTACCCCAATGGTTGCAAAAGAAGTGGAGACTCCTCCCCTCTTTGCAGGATCCACCTCAGGTCATGGACTTTCTCCACAACCTTTTGCTGCAGAAGCTCTACGTCAACAACCTTTGTTTGTGCCTCAGCCAAATATGGAAAGGAAAGTGCAAGCGCAGGTGAGGCGCCCAAATCAGCACCAACGGCAGAATTATCAGCAACAGGGGCAACCGAGACCAAGGAGGCCCGAGAGGATATTTGATCCTATTCCCATCCCTTATAGTCAGTTGTTTGCTCGTCTGCTCAAGAACTCTCTGATTCAAGCGAGGAGTACCGCGCCGGTACCGTACCCTATTCCCCCGGATTATGACATGACTGTTAGGTGCGAGTTCCACTCGGGAACGTTTGGGCATACAATTGATAAGTGTAATGCATTCCAGCACAAGGTGCAAGACCTGGTAGACTCAGAGATCATTGTATTCACTGAAGATGATATGTACATCAATGGAAGTCTCCTGTCTCAAATGAACACTCAGTCTGCAAGTACGTCCAGGCAGAATTAAGCTTCCTCAGCAATGGCAATCTTCAGCCTCTTTACTGCATTTTCATTTGTAGTTTTTTTTTCATTTCTTGTTAAAGCATCGTATGCATGTAAGACTAGTTTGTTTTTTTTATGATGATATTAATGCAATGAGTATGTTTTCCTTGAAGTAATCCATCCGTGTTCACTCTTAAATGTTTATATGCACTGCAATACCAATTTTCTTGTTTAGAACTCTTGAGGGAGGATGATGAGACGAAAACGCAAAAAACTCTGGTTGTATGTTCGAGAATAGAACACTGTTGAAGATGTACAGGCATTGTTTCAAACCCCTAAACACTGGAGAGATAAGGAGATAAACCTTCGTTAACCCCTTTGAGCCTTGGAGTAGGAGCTTCTTTCGTACGAAAAAACCCTCATACTTAACCCAGGGGCAGGGTAGGCGTTAGTTAGTTTGACCGAGCATTCAAATTTCAAGGAGGGTGTGCATCTGAGGATCCATTACTTTCTATCCCACCATCGAGAGGTCAAGAGATGTGAAACCACAACGGTTATCCATCAACAATCAAGGAGTGAGGCAGTCACAACCCCTTCAAGCAAGTAAGACGACCAGTGTCACACGCTTTGTTCAAAGAGGGGAATAAAAAAAAAGAGAAAGCCCGCTAAGTCGAAACTTGAGAACAAGCGACTTAGGCAAAAGTTAGGGCATCCCGCTAGACTTCTAAATCGAAAAAACTCAAAAGAGTCAGTCCAGGCAAAAATTATGGATTAAAAAAGCAAAAGAAAGAAAAAACGAAAAGCGTTACAAAAGAAAAATCCTCGATAAGAACAAATTCGTGTGATTACAGACACAAAAGATAAAAAGGGGTGACCGTCACTCCAAAACTCCCCTAGGTGCCAAACCATTAGTGGCATAGGTTCCTTGAAGATCGTAAACCTTTTGAGAGACGACCGTTTGGGTCAGATTAACTGAACATAGGACTGGAGAACATCACAAAGAGTGGGTGGGCAACGATAAATTTTGAGCCATAAATCCTTTTTCTGAAACCGTGAACCAGACCACGTTACAACCCTTAAAAGTCCTAATTGAAACAGGGTTTATTCCGAGAGCGTACTTCAACAGGATAGCGTTCCTGACTCCTATGAGTTGTACTAATAAGATTTGTTGGTATTGCATGTGCGCATTGTTTTTCCATTAAAAAATCGAGGTCGTATCCCGGCTCATGATTCGTTCACAAGGTCGGACAATGCATTTTCAGTAAAAACTTCAAGGTTAACATGGGTGTTGCATTAGAATTGTCATTCTCATAATAAACATTTTCTGTTTGCATATATGTGCCTAAGCATCAATGCAGCTTACACAATGAAAGTCAGTCAAGAAGCTTGATCCTGCCAAGTTGGGATGCTTGGAAATTCTGAAGGGCAATCATATCAAAGGGCAGGCTGCCAAGAGACTCAGTGTAGAGTGGGCTCTCCCCAGTAATTCGTGTTAAGGTGTAGCCAATATGGGGCAATCACACCGAGAAGTCTCTCCGGAATTCAGCTATTCTGGGGCATTCATTCTAAGATTAGGGGCAAAGTTACTTCAAAGCTCATATTGGGGCAGGCCACTTCTAGAGCGTGGGAGATTGTCCACTCCTGAAAATGACTAATTAAAAACACCTCCTCAAGGTTCAAAATACTAAAGCAGAGCATTTTCAAGTCATTACAAATCCTTTCGAGGTAATGTACTTCATAGATTATGAAGTCTGGGGCAGATATGTCGAGATATGATAAATCCCTCCAAGAGTTTGAAGACCCTGGGGCAGTGCGAACGCCCGATCATCTATAAAATCCTCTTGAGACGATTTCTTCCATTAGACCCGGTGGTCTGGGGCAAGTGGAAAGTTCAGAGGGCCGTTTATGACCTTAGAAACAAGTCAGGTTGCAGGGCAACATGATTGTATTTCCCCAGCAGTTTGCTTTCCCCAGCATTGAGATTGCACTTTCCTCAGCAGAGCAGACCTTCCCCAGCAGAAGACCTGGAAAGTATTTTCTCTAAATCAAGACGTTATCTCCCCACAGAATCAGGGTTTTCATCTCCCCCATCCAGTCAGGAAGCGTGCTTTCGCCGACAATGTCATATTCTAGTCCCCAGCAAGGTGGGAGCAAAGTCATTCTCCCCACCAGCAGGCTAAGTTCAGCAGTATCCCCAAGCAGGATGGTATTATGGACTGTTTTCCCCAACCAGGATGGTATTCTGGGCTAGCATCCCTCAGCAGGTCCTGAGCCCAATTGGATATTAGCAATCTTCAGTAACAGACTTCCGGTTCCGTTATTGGCGTTCATTCTCAACTCCCCCAGCAGAGGAGAAATCTCAGGTTTTGGATGTTACCTTCAGTGAAAGACAGGTGTTGCCCCCGGTAGTTCTTTCGGGATCTCATCCCCAGCAGAAGTTGTTGATCCGAAGAGTCGATCTGTATGACCCTTCTCAGTAGAGTTCCTGGATTCAGAGGACAATTTTTTTTGTCATCCCCGGCTGAATTGATCTTTTCTCTCCGGCATTTATTTTGCTGGAGGGAACTTTTTTTTTTTTGCATATCATAAGTGTTTGCATTGCATCCTCAAACGCGTAGCATTTCCACTTCGTGTGGAGCATTACGGCAAAATTCAAACATTTGCATTTGAAGCATAAGCCAGGTTTGGTACTTTCTTTGCCAGCTCTCTTTCTCAGCAGAGATGGCACAACTCAGGAGATTTTGGAAGGATGCGTTCCTCATGCGTGTGCTCCCCGACAGAGTCGTTTATTTAGACTTCTCCTTCCCCCAGTGGAGTCATCTTATCTGTGGATCATGGGTCCGTTAGAAGTTTGCCTTTGTTTGGCCTTTCTCTTTTGTGAAATCCCGTTCTCACTTGACATATTTTGTTTGCCAGAGGTGGTTTAAACCAGAAGTTTTGTTTCACGTTATCCCCAGTGAAGTCGCCGTTTTATTTTGCTAGTTCTTTTTATCAGCATAGATAGCAATCCTTTGAAGATTTTCTTTCGTCAGTTCCCTTTATCAGCAGGGATGCCATTTATTTTGCTAGTTCTCTTTATCAGCAGAGATAACAATCTTTCAGATATTTTCTTCGTCAGCTCCCTTTATCAGCAGGGATGGCATTGGTATTGCTAGTTCTCTTTATCAGCAGAGATGGCAATCTTTTGGATATCTTCTTTCGTCAGCTCCCTTTATCAGCAGGGATGGCATTGGTATTGCTAGTTCTCTTTATCAGCAGAGATAGCAATCTTTTGGATATTTTCTTCGTCAGTTCCCTTTATCAGCAGGGACGTCATTTGTTTTGCTAGTTCTCTTTATCAGCAGAGATAACAATCTTTTGAAGACTTTCTTTCGTCAGTTCCCTTTATCAGCAGGGATGGCCTTTGTTTTGTTAGTTCGCTTTATCAGCAGGGATGGCTTTTGTGTTGCTAGTTCTCTTTATCAGCAGAGATAACAACCTTTTTGGATATTTCTTTCGTCAGTTCCCTTTATCAGCAGGGACGGCGTATTTTGAGACTCCTTTGTCAGCTCTCTTTATCAGCAGAGATGACATAACCTGGGAGAGTTTGTGTCATTACAGCATTTATGGCTAATTCTCCGGTGGAGGATTGCAAATTTCCGGGTTCTTTGGTATTCAATCTCCGTGCATCCTGATTGTCTGAAAGTCGTCGCTATCATACCCTCAGGACCAAGTTGACTGAATAAGGCAGCTGTTGCCCCCCAAAATTTGCCCTCCTTACTTTAGTACTAACTGGCTTATGTTTCATTTCATTTTTGCATTATCATGTGTGCATATCATTGGTTCTTAGCATGGGGTCAAGGTGCCTGAGGCAAGTTCAAGAGGAGAAGATGTTCTTCAAAGGGTCAAGCAAGAGAGCTCAAGTGGATCACTTTCTCAAAACCAGTGCAGAGATTAGGGTTTTGAGATTCTTGGATTTATTACTCCAAGGGGCAAGCTCCTTGGGTTTTTATCATCACCAAATGGCATATCTTATCCTTGTTAGAGAGGATACACATTATATTTAGAGGAATTTGGATTTGGAGACTGTGCTATTTCCTCCTAGACTGAGGGTACCAAAACTAGGGTTTGCCATAAAGTCAGTTTATTTCTGATTTTTTGGGAAAGACTTGATTCTATGGTATTTCTTGGTTCCCTAAGTATCTAGGAATGGAAGGTTGTCCATCAGTTTGATTCAAGAGAGATTCAATTGGCCAATGGATTGGGAATCAGGTGAAAGTCAACAATGAGAGGGGAAGTCAACTGTGGAATCTTGAGGTTCTTTCCAGGGTTTTCAAGGTCCCACATCCTCATATGGTCTTCAAGAGTCAAGCTTCATGCCATTTATCAAGAATCAGGAGTTGGTGCAAAAGTTACTAAATAGGGAAATGACCTATAATTTGAAAGTTTCCTTTTTGGGCAAGTTCCTGCACTGCATTCAACTTGACTTTTCATCATCAAGAAAGCTTCAAATGAATTTTTCTCCAACATGAAAGTTGAAGATCTTTTTCTCCTCTTTCCAAAAAGTACTAGTGGGTCTCCATATCATTTGGGAAGCTCAACTTCTGACCAAAAGAAGGCAAAGTGGTTTTTAGGGTTTCTCATGATTCCATTTTCACAAACTTTGGCATAGTGACCTATAATTAATTCCATTGCTTCATGTCACTTTCTAATATCAAAGAACAATCCGTAAGGACTATTTTAGGCCTTTGAACCAAGTGAATCCATGGTGTATTTATCATTTATGCTCCATTATTCAAAATTGCCAAGTCATTGGAAACTCATGAATCAAATGGTTTCAAGGCCCAATTTCAATTGAGGTGTGATTTGCAATTTATCAATAAGTGATCCATCATGAAATGTTTGAATATCCATGCATGGAATAGGGTGTACTTAACATTATGTGATTTTCCAAAATTGCCCAAAACTCTTTAGCAAAAGAATTTCCAAGGCCCAAACCATTATCAGTGAGAAACCCTAGAGTATTTAAACTCATGCATGCACTGGTTAGGTCAGATTACACGTGATATTTGGAGGAGTGGAAAGCTTGAACCCTAAAGCATCTCACATTCATATCTCTCAATCTACAAGGAGTTTTCAAGAAATTTTTTCACCAACAGAACCCTTGGGATCTCTAGAGCACGAACCAATCACCCTTTGAAGCCAACAACAAGGATTCAGGTTGCACCATCTCAGGTTGGTGGGTTTTTTGATGATCCTAAAACTCTCCTTTTTTTATGTGTATATTGATGTGTGATCGCCACTGATGATTCTGATATAATTATTTTTGAGAATGGACGCGTATATTGGTTGGTTCGTACGTTTAAAGTTTGTGAATCTTAACTTGTTTCGTTCGGTTTTTATTATGCTTTGGTTGTTTGCAAATTTGGATTGGATATTTGGAATCCTCGTTGAATTCTGGACAACATGGTATATGCCTTTGCGTTTTCTGGGTGCTTTTTGAATTGCAGGTACCGTGGGCGGCGGCCGGAGCTAGGGCTCCGGCGACCTGGTGTGTTTCCGGCAGGTGAGGGGTTTCCACGAGGAAGATGAAATCCTCACCCTCCATTCTTTTGATCCAACGGCCATCATGAGGCCACGCGTTTTCCTTTTATTTTTTTTTCTAATTTTTTATTTAATAATTACATGTTTATCACCCCACCGTTCTTACCATGCACATCCAATCATGTTTTTTTATTTTAATTACTTTTTGTTATGATGACTTAATCTCATACGTCTGATCCATCAGACGGCTAATAACTTGACAGCACATTAAAAAAACATGTGCCTGGCACATGGGCGTCACATGGTATGCTGCACGATCTCGTATGCGCGTGTGTTTGTTTGTTACAGTGTGTATTTAATCTAGGCCCCTTATCATGATTATCTTTTTATTTTGTTTGACCATTTGTGAACGCAGGATTGATCCAATGGTGATGGTGAGTCAACTGGTTTGACTAGGGTCTATTATTCTTTTTTTTTTATTTCATTTTTTCGCTGGTGGGTTTAATACTTGGGCCTTACTATCTGCACCCTCCCTCCTGAGCCCATTAACATTTCCAACACATTTTATTTACTTTTCACACCCCCATGCGCATTTCAATTTATTTATTTTATTTAATTTGTCTTATTTCATTTTTAATTATTAAAATTAGTTAATTGCATTTAAAAAATTCCAAGAAAATTCATGCATACTTTTTATCATTTTATAAAATTTTCACAAATTTTATTTTTTATTTTATTTTTTATCATCTAAATTAATTATTTTGTTTATTTTCTTTTTGCATTACTCATATCATGCATACTTAAAATTGTTTATTTTATTTCTCTGCATCCATAAAACATTTTCAATCCATTCTTTTTGTATTCATTCACCAACACACTGAAGTACATTAAAATATTTTTCTATCATTTTTAAAACTATTTCATATTGCATTTTAATCCTCCTTTTTTGCATATTAAGTCATATTTCTCATCTGAGTTTGCATGTTTGTTTGAGTGACTAACATCTTGAATTTTTGCAGGAGTTTTTGATATGTTGTTTGTCTCTGGTTGAGCAACTTTGATATTTAATTTGGTGATTTTAGGAGTTGTTTCTCTAATTATTTGATTGCTCTCACTTGAGATCTTCTTGTATGCATATTTCTGATCATTTGTTTGAAAAGGCACTTGTGCCATTGCTTGGGGGTTTTGTTTCTTCGATTTTTTAATTCATGTTTAGTTATTATTGGTCAATTGATTGCCATAGTATGTCTTTGCTTGGGTTTCATTTATCTCATTTCTTTTACTTAAGTCTGTTTCGTACTAACCTTTTATGCAGGGACTAAGGTAAGTTATTTGAAGGTATGGACAAGTATCCATGTTCACCCTTATTCTTTCCTTCTCTCATCCTTTCCTTTCTTTAGGCTTAGGTTGTCGTCAAACCTCACTAACCGTAGGTCACCCATGCATGATAACATTAGGACTCTTAGTTCCCCCTTAGAGTTTCCTTTGTGTCTTCTCTCTTCTCATCTCAAACTTCTTGAAAACACTTAATAAGTATAAAGTGTATTGCGCACGAGCCTTAAGCGTGGGGAATGAGAAATGAGGGGTTTCCTCTCATCTTTCTAGAGTGCTTAGCGAGCGTCCTGTCTTGGGACGATGCGTTAAGTATTCGCCCCTGTACCCTAGACTTTGGTGCAATGCAACTTATGAACTAACTTAAGCCACTTCTGTCCTAAAAAATACAAACAAATTTCAAACCTTTTTGTCCTTCGGGATTGTCAAACTAAAGGCTATTTTCAAAAAGGGCACGTTACCTTCCGTCTGAGACGCAAACAGGCATCGACCCTAACTGCCGGACGCGAACTTAACGTCGCTCATAAAAAACACAAAAGGAACTTGGTCCGAACTACGTTGACTCTAAATTTCCCATTGCACAAAGGGAGTACGTAGGCCTAGGACGTCGACGTCCTACCGAGTCTGTCTTTGTCTTCCCCTTCCCCGTTTTAGTACAGCCATAGATGATAGTATAACTCACCCTTAGATTAGACAACAAGCGTGGATCCCATCGAGTACGATGGACGCGTGGGGTGCTAGCACCTTCCCCTCGCGTAACCGACTCCCGAACCCAGGTTATGGTTGCGAAGACCATTCCTTTCCCTCTTCCTCAGGTTTATGTGGTGTTCCCTTTCCCTCTCTTGGGATAAATTTACACGGCTGGCGACTCTGTTTTCCGCGCCACTCTCGCGTTTGAACCTGGATGAAAATCCTGGGAGCGACAATAAGGATCATTGACCGTTGTGCAAATTTCCCCAACATACCCTTCATAGGAACTAAGGGAGGAATTAACTACCATCCAATTTTGGTTCGTCGTCAATTTGGATACCTGATGAGGCATGTCCCGCGTAATGCTCATCTGGAGGGCCTTTTCTTCAAGGAAGGAGAAAATGACAGGGCACTAAAGACGGAAATAGTGCACGCTTGGAAACATGTTCATAAGAAAGGACGAGAGTCTCTAGGAAAACTGGATTGTGTCTTGGTGGAGCCTTATCTCCACCGGGTACAAACTAGATCTCTCAAGCTAAAGATGCCTTATCCTCGTCACGAAGTTCTTCCACCGAGGGAATCTGTCATGTACTTCATGACTGAAACGGAAAAACTTTAGGAGGAGAGGAGGCCTTAGAAGAACAAGTACTGCACCCTCAATGTAGAGTGTACCAAAATACAGCGACTGCTAAAAGATAAGGATGCTCTGATTGAGATTTTGGAGCAGCATGTTGTGGATAATCAGGATGACCAAAGGAATTTGCTCGTTCCTTTCACTTGGCAAAGGAATGACAACCCGAAAACGGCCCAAGAGCCCCGGTCCAAGAAAAGGAAGATACCAGAATCAGCACCCGGCTTCTCCCCAGAGAGGACTCGGGACCCCTTAGCTTAGGTTTCTGTTTCCACACCTTGTAATCTACTGTATTTCTATTTTCGCAATCCTTTGAATTCAATAAAACGGGGTTTCCCCACTGTTTGATATTTGCAATCTAATTGTCGAAGTTTACTTTGAATAAACAATTAATATAATCATTGCATTCATCATTCTCACGTCACGCATTCTTCTTACCTACGAATCTCATGTTTGTGTCTCGGTTCTAGAGTCAAACTGTCTCATTCGTACAATACTCAGGCCAATCGTCAGAAAAAGATGGATGATCTCGAGGAAGAGAACAGAGAGTTGAGAGAAGAGATCGATGCTCTGAGAGAGGATATGAGAAAGCTTCATAACGACATGCAAGCCATGGCAGAAGCTCAGCTACAAAGGACTGTGATCTCGGAGATCACCACAACGCCCATAGTGGAGAAGTCCGATCCTAGGTACAAAATGCCAAAAGATCGTCCCTGGGGCATGCCTCTTAACTATATCCCGGAAGGATATGTTTCGCCGATCAATGAAGATCAGGGAACCGTAGCAGGAACTGCTGGGCCTGAAGGTTACAAACTTCGGGAAAGAGAAGATGCCCGGGGCATGACAGCAACTCCTGAAGGTTACAAACTTCGGGAGGCACCAAGAGTCTCAGCCATAATGACTATACCACCGCCCGTGGAACACACTATCCCGGAAGGACAGATTCCACAGATACCTTCTGGTGGAAACGACAACATGTTCGAAAGAATGAATGAGTTCCAGGAACAGTTCATGGGAATGCAGAAAGAACTGCAGGCCCTTCGCGGTCAGGATTTATTTGGAAAGGACGTCACTGACCTCTGTTTGGTCCCTAATGTGAAAGTCCCGCACAAATTCCAGGTGCCCGACTTTGAAAAGTACAAGGGTAACTCTTGCCCTCAGAGCCATCTGGTGATGTATGCTCGACGAATGTCAGCTCAGACAGAGAATCAGGATTTACTGATTCATTACTTTCAGGATAGTTTAACCGGTGCTGCCCTAAAATGGTACATGGGTTTAAACCGTGCTACGATTAGCACTTTCAGAGATCTTGGCACTGCCTTCGTCCAACAATATAAATACAATCTGGACATGGCACCCGACAGAGATCAACTCAGATCAATGTCACAAAAGGACAAAGAAACCTTCACTACTACGAAAAACCCATTTAGCAACGGTTGGGAATGACATATAATGACGCGGGCGAAGGCGTTGTTATGTAGATTGTTGTTGTAAGTTCGCCATTTCTACAACGGTCTGGAAACCGTTGTTGTATTCTGGAAGCGCGCGATATATTGCAAGGGTTAGGTATTTCAACTGTTGTAATATATATTAACTATCACAACGGTTATCAGTATGAACCGTTGTCATATATGTTAACTATCACAACGGTTATTTGTCTCAACCGTTGTGGAATGTATCCTTAGTTTATTAAATACAAATGTATATTGCTTGTTTTACCATCCACCTTATTAAAGAAATACAACCATTAAAATTGGTAAAGAACTATATAATCTGAAAATTAAACTGTTCTTGAAAACCAACTTAAACACACCACTGTTTTCCGAATTGCATCCATTTTATTTCGCACATTTTATGTTCCTTAACATAAAATTTATGGTTCGATGGTCGGTTTCTTTCAATCCATCGATATCTTTTGTTATAGTTTACCTCATCATCTCCAAAAATCGCCACGATTTTATCATCATAACAATGATCATGATCTTAACAACCACGGCGATTAGTGACGACGATGAGGTAAACTATAATAAAAGATATCGATGAATTGAAGGAAATGGACCATTTGACCATAAATTTTATGTTAAGGAACATTAAATGTGCTGAATGAAATGGATGCAATTCAGAAAACATTGACATGATAAAGGTTGGTTTTCAAATACATCCTAATTTTCAGATTATAATGTTCTATAGCAATTTAACTGATTGCATTTTCAATAAAAGGATAGTGAAACAAACGATATACATAGTATATAATAAACTAAATTTCATATACAATATCAGAATGAATTCATATATATGTACCTTATCAGAATGAATTCATATATAGGTACCACCATCATCATCACCATGTGAAACAAATCCTAAGAAGTGGGAAACAATGATGAAAATTAGTTAGTATTAAATTTAACTATATACAATATACATAGTATATATATAATAAACTAATGTTCTATATCAATTTAACTGATTGCATTTTCAATAAAAGGATAGTAAAACAAACAATGTACATAGTATATAATAAACTAAATTTCATATACAATATAAGAATGAATTCATATATATGTACCTTATCAGAATGAATTCATATATATATGTACCACCATCATCATCACCATGTGAAACAAAACCTAAGAAGTGGAAAGCAATGAAGAAAATTAGTTAGTATTCAAAACAAAACAACCAAAAGTTGAAACAAAACCCTAAGAAGTGGGACTGTACCATTACAATGAAGTTCACCTTGCTTGTGAAGCATTGAAGTCGAATCTGCACAAAATGAGAACAATCAACAAAAACAACATGAAGCAAACGAGATAATGGGAACTATTTAACAAAAAGATTGAAGTAGAAGACTACCTTATTTTCCATAAACAATATGTACATTACGCTTACTACCGCCAGCATCATCACCATGTTCATCTAGTTTTAGATTCTGCAGGAAGAACTACAAGGAGGAAGAAGCTTAAATCAAAAGCTTCATACTTCTTGTATTTCTTCTCGCAGATTCTAAAAAAAGATGAAGTTTGGGTGCTAGGGTTTCGCTGTGAAGGAAACGGCGCGACTGTCAAAAAGGGAAAGTTAATTCCCTTATATAGGTAAATGTTTCACAACGGTTTTCTTAAATAACCGTTATGATAGATTATATATTAATTTAGTAATATCACAACGGTTAGTTATAATAACCGTAGCGATACCCCTTATACGTGGTACAAGGTTCGACACCAGGCAACAACATTTTCCTAAAATTACGCCTGGATTATAAGTGATATCGCTACGGTTATTACTTATAACCGTCGTGATATTATTAACTGTTGCACTTCCCAACATATGAACGGTTTACATGAAAATATAGTTCCAGAATATGAACGGTTTACAAGTTATCATCATTACAAGCATTAAACTATTAGTCTTTTCATCTTCAACCTCATCTATAAATAGACAAATTTACATATCTAAATAATATATTCTTCGTAACAATGAGTTCAACAAATGAGAATCCTAGAAACCTCAATGAGGAACGTCAGGCGCCAATCCAGGAGGTCGTCCAACCAGCAACTGCCAACTTCAGGGATGCCTTAAGGGTAAGGAAGGATAAGAAGAAGAAGAAGAAGCCGAAGAAGAAGAAGATAAAGAAGAAAAGGAGACCTGTATATTATGATTCCGATGAGGAGAGTGAGGAGAGATGTCTAGATTATGAAGATGCATTTTATGCTATGGGCTCTGACAATGATCTTGATATGTAATATGTTTATCAATGTACTCTCAATGGAATATTAAAATAAAATTATGTCTATAGATGTTCATCTCTTACAGTTTTATTTTTAAAGTTATATATATACTCTATTGCACTTAAAAATACTAAAGAATACATTGCTGTGAATCGAAGCATGATACATGTAGTACAACAGTCTTCTGATACAAGCGTGTTAAAATGTAAAAATATGGAAAAAAATATAGAGCTAGGAATCGAAGCTTGTTACACAGCTTGTATTACAACACTTATGTAATACAACCATCGTTAAATATGGCGTTATAAATTTTTAATCATGTTACAACGGTGGGATACGAAACCGTGGTAAAGCTGGCGTCGTTAAATGGGGTTTTCGTAGTAGTGCTTTAAGGAATACGCTCAGAGATGGCGTGAAATTGCCGCTCAAATTTTTCCACCTCTTGAGGAAAAAGAGATGACAAAGATTTTCTTAAAAACCTTCAGCTCATTTTAATACGACAGAATGGTTGTCAGTGCGCCCAGTGACTTCACCGAGATGGTCGGTATGGGAGTTCGTCTTGAGGAAGTCGTTCGAGAAGGACGTCTAGTCAAAGACACTGGATCATCAAGTAGTACAAAGCGATACGGTAGTGCTCTCCCTAAGAAAAAAGAGCAAGATATTGGGAATATCTCTCTCGGAAAGCAAAGGCGACGTTATCAGCCAGTAGCAGCTGTGACTCCTGCTATTAATCCTGCGCCTATTTCTACGTATCAACCTCAGGTTGCGCAGAGCCAACCTAATCAGTAAAGGACTCAACAGCCTCTTCAGCAGGCTCGTCCTCCATACAATAACAACCGTACAACGCGGCCACCAGGATTTGATCCTATACCTGTATTGTACGCAGAACTATTTCCGTTACTACTAGCTAAGGGGCATGTCCAACCTAAGTCTCCTCTTACAGTACCAGAAAATCCGCCTTTTTGGTTTAAGGTGGATCAGACTTGCCCTTACCATCAAAGAGGACCAGGGCATAACATAGAGAACTGTCTCAATTTCAAATCCGACGTGCAAAAGCTTGTTAGGGGCGGGGTCTTATCTTTCAAGGATACGAATCCTAATGTTCTCACAAACCCGCTGCCTCAACACGAGAAAGCTACAGTCAATTTGATAGAGGGAGAGACTAACCACGTCTATCAAATTCATTATGTACTCTTGTTAAGGACCAATCTGGTCAAGATGCATTACAGACAGAGTGGATATGGCCATGTACCACCTCATAACTATCACTAGTGTGATATCTTCTCTAAAAGCAATCGGGGATGTTCTGTGGTGCGATCATCTCTACAGGAACAGATGGATCTCGGATGGATCCAAGAGCACCGAGTTCGTAGAGTTAACATGGTTTACACGAATTCTAACATCATTCAGAACCACATCGTCCGTGCAATGAATGTCAACTTGGTGGCAATGCACTCCAGGCAAAGCCAGTATCATAATCTGCCGCGGCACGATTACAGTTCCTATCTGACTTACTCGGTAAACAAACAGGGATGCTCTTTTGTACAAGAGGCCCTCTAGTGTCAGATGGATATTGGATGGATCCCGGACTACCATGATAGGAATCCCTATCAGATCAACATGATTCAAATCTTCGATATTTGCTTGATGAATACCAGCCTGGTGGAGTTACATGTTAAACAGGTTCGGCTCGGGTTCCTGGTATCACATGATTATCAGAGCTGTAAGGCGGGTTGCAAAAATGATCAAGGTTGTGCCCTTGTCCAGGAAACCCTTAAGCACTTGTTGAACCACTAGTGGCTTCCAATCTATATGGATGAAGACACCCAGCAAATTAGTATTACCAACGGGAACCCTACTCGGCATCAAAGTCGGGACGTTCGATCTGTGGAAACTGACATAGTGAGGTTACATTGTATTCAAAGCGGGCGTGGCCAGGTGCCACCACACAACTATGAACGTTGTAGAGTCTGTTCAGAATGTAACCAAGGATGTTACCTTGTGCGAGCAGCTCTTCAGGGTCAGGTGGATCGTAGAGAGATCCGCCCATATCCGAGTTCTGGACCAATCAACTGGGCACCGGACTACCTCGCTGATCAAATTGAGGATGTTGTCGTAATCTCTGATCATCAGAAGGCTAGGGATGTTTGTAACATCATCCCTCTACTTGACGAATCAAGAGTTCCCAACCAAGAACGGATCAAAATTGCTTACGATGGTCGGAAAAATCAGAAGGCTCCCATAGTCATCTATCTACCGGGACCGCTACTGTATGAATCAACTAAGGCTATCCCTTACAAATACGGTGCGATAACAGTCGAGAATGGAAAGGAAATTCCATTACCCTCCGCCGTGAATATTGCAGACATCAGTCGAGTAACACGGAGTGGTCGAATCTTCAATCGAGGAGTTGGGGAACTTAACAAAGAAAAGGAACCTCAGACAGATGTTCCCAATCCACCGGTCGGTCAATCCAGTAATCCCGACCTTTTGAAAAACAACGATGGGATGTTGAAGCTCGTCCAAAGGAGTGAATACAACATTGTTGATCAGCTATTACAAACTCCTTCAAAGATCTCTGTGTTGTCACTTTTACTCAGTTCAGAAGCGCACAGGGAGGCTCTACAGAAAGTCTTGGAACAAGCCTTTGTAGAACAGGATGTAACAATCAGACAGTTCGATAGGATTGTCTCTAACATCACTTCCTGCAATAACTTGGGATTTAGTGATGACGAATTACCTGAAGAGGGTCGCCGTCATAACACGACGCTCAATATCACGGTCAGCTGCCAGGGCTATGCTTTAGCCAGCGTACTGGTAACAACAGGGTCAGCCCTGAATGTTATGCCGAAGTCAACTTTGATGCAATTATCCTTCAAAGTGCCCCCGATGAGAACCATTGAGGTCGTCGTCAAAGCATTTGACGGGTCCAGAAAAATGGTTATCGACGAAGTCGACCTTCCAATAACTATTGGTCCTCACACTTTCCAAGTCGCTTTCCAGGTTATGGACATCCGGGCAACGTACAGTTGTTTATTAGGAAGACCATGGATACATCAGGTTGGGGCGGTCACCTCGACCCTCTACCAAAAGTTAAAGTTCGTCTGGAACGGCCAACTCGTCACAGTCTGTGGAGAACAGGCCTTGCTCGTAAGCAATTTATCATCATCTACTGGTGTAGAACCCAAGGAGGTTATTGGAACTCAGTTCCAAGCACTGTCAGTGAGCAAGGACAATCAATCCGAAGAGGGAACTTCCATTTCTTCATTCAAAGATGCTATCAAAGCAGTCGAGAGTACCAATACAATAGGATGGGGACAACTAGTCATTCCTACTGACAATAAAACAAAGAAGGGTCTTGGTTTTTCTGCAACCTGTACCCAGACAACTACTACCAGCAATGAAAGTCTTCATCCCATTCAAGACTTCTTCCACAGTGGAGGTTTTCTTCACCCAGTGCCTCAAGAAGTGCATACCATCAATAAAGATGGTCCCTCTGATATGGAGGAAGAATGGGAGTCCTATCTTAACAAGGATGGTTATATGTCTCAGGACGAAACGCTGACTCCCTTTTGCTTTCCTACACAGAGTCTGAGATTTATACCCAGGTCAGATCGAAATGATATACGGAGATTGTGATCCGGAAGGATGTCGTGCTCTACCAAACTCATTAGAGGAGGACACTCTAATGAAGGACAGCTTTGACCATAACTATTATGGCCCGATGGATGGTCTGCCAATGTGGCAGCCGTATCCAAGAGACTTGGGGCAAGGAAATCAGCCGAACAATGAAAATCAGCTGAGCATCATTGAAAATAATACCTGCGTCCCCACCATGTCATGGGATCAACAATCAGGTCATTCAGAAAACGTCCAGTACGACGATGAATTTACAACATTTACAAGACTTGAATTCATCAACTATGCTTTTCCAGAGGTCAACGTCATCGAGAAGGATGACTCATCCAGTTCCAAAGAAATGTGGGACACCCTGGGACAACCAAGTGGGAAGTACGACTATATGGTCAAGTACACCACTCCCGAAAGCTCTCGTATCAGGCTCGAAGACATCCAGCCAGCTGGATGGGGAGATCTACTTGAGAGCACAAATACTATGCAAAATGCAACAAAGGAATCCTCCTACGACAATTCTGCCTGGGAGACAGATTCCAATGATCCTGCTCCACCAGAAATCAGCGTTATTTCTGAAGACAAATCAAGGAAGGTGCCAGACTTTGTGATTCACAGAGGAGTTCGCCGCCAATGGGTTGTTGTCGATGTTCCAAAGATTATTCATAAGTCAAAGTAATTGTCGTCTTTAACCTTTCACCCTGCCCAGGTGAAACAGATGTTTTGATAGGGCTCGCTTTCTGTAAATTTCCCTCTTCGCTTCGCCCAAAGCGACAGAGTTTTGTTTTATAGGACTGTAATTTCAAAAATCGACTTATTCATGAATAAAATAACGTCGTTCTACAATTCCCGCATTTATTGTTGTTTTCTGTTTTCTCTTTTTTTTTCTTCAGAAAATGGTAATCCTAAAAAAACAAATCAATAATAATAAACAAGCAGTTTTTCAAAGAAATACACTGCACACACTCTTGCATTCTCTCTATCTCTTCTAAACACAAATCATACCGTCATGTAGATTGCTTGTTTTAAACCCCGTTGTAACATACGATCTGATGCCTTCTCCCAACTTTGAGTTCCCGGTATTTGGGGCTGAAGAAGAGAATGACGACGAAATTCTAGAAGAGATCTCCCGATTACTCAGACAGGAGGAAAGGTCCATTGAACCTCATAAAGAGTCGTTGGAAACGGTAAACTTAGGTTCAGAAAAAGAGAGAAAAGAAATCAGGATTGGGGCACTGCTCAGTCCAACTGCCAGAGAGGATTTGGTAAAGCTTCTCAAAGAATTTCCCGATATATTCGCTTGGTCCTATCAGGACATGCCAGGGTTGGATACCAGCATCGTGGAACATCATCTATCGTTAAGGTCGGAATGTCCGCCAGTAAAACAGAGGTTGAGACGGACTCACCCGGACATGGCCATCAAAATCAAAGAGGAGGTACAAAAACAGATTGACGCGGGCTTCCTCGCCACATCAGAATATCCTCAATGGTTAGCCAACATCATACCCGTTCCAAAAAAAGGATGGAAAAGTCAGAATGTGTGTGGATTACAGAGATCTAAACAAGGCTAGTCCAAAGGACGACTTTCCTTTACCACACATTGACATGTTGGTTGACAGTACAGCAAAGTTCAAAGTTTTCTCATTCATGGATGGATTCTCGGGCTATAACCAGATCAAAATGGCGCCGAAAGACATGGAGAAAACTTCGTTCATTACCCCCTGGGGTACCTTTTGTTACAAGGTGATGCCGTTCGGTTTGAAGAACGCCGGGGAAACCTATCAAAGGGCCATGACTACTCTTTTTCATGACATGATACACAAATAAATCAAGGTATATGTCGATGATATGATTGCCAAATCTCAGACAGAAGAAGAGCATGTTGAGAAAGTACAAACTCCACTTGAATCCCAAAATGTGTACCTTCGGTGTCCGTTCGGGAAAACTTTTAGGGTTCATCACCAGCCAGAAAGGAATTGAGGTTGATCCTGACAAGGTCAAGGCCATTCAAGAGATGCCTTCTCCGAAAACTGAAAAACAAGTCAGAGGATTCCTGGGACGTTTGAACTACATCTCCAGATTCATATTCCTCATGACCGCGACATGTGCGCCGATTTTCAAACTGCTCAAAAAGAATCAGGACTGCGTTTGGACAGAAGATTGCCAAACCGCCTTCGACAGTATTAAGGAATACCTGTTGAACCCTCCGATTCTATCACCTCCAGTGGAAGGAAGACCACTGATTATCTACCTCACCGTCCTATAGGACTCAATGGGATGTGTACTTGGCCAACAAGACGAAACCAAAAGGAAAGAGTCTGCCATCTACTATTTAAGCAAGAAATTCACCGACTACGAGACTCGGTACACTATGCTTGAGAAAATTTGCTGCGCTTTGGCTTGGGCAGCCAAACGTCTTCGCCAGTACATAATTCATCACACTACTTGGTTGGTCTCCGAAATGGATCCAATCAAGTATGTATTTGAAAAACCTGATCTCACGGGAAGGATTTCCCGTTGGCAGATGTTGCTATCAGAATACGACATGGAGTACCATGCTCAAAAATCCGTTAAGGGGAGTATTTTAGCCGATCACTTGGCTCATCAACCGATTGACGATCGGGAATCAATCGGGTTTGACTTCCCAAACGAAGATGTCATGTATTTAAAAATGAAAGACTGCGATGAACCGCTACCCAGTGAAGGGCCAGAACCAGATTCCCAATGGGGACTTATCTTTGACGGAGCTGTCAATCATTACGGAAACGGAATTGGGGCAATCATTATAACACCTCAGGGTACCCACATTCCTTTCACTGCCCGACTTACGTTCAAGTGTACGAACAACGAGGCCGAATAAGAAGCTTGTATTATGGGTCTCGAGGAAGCGATTGATTTGAGGATAAAAAACATGGGCGTATATGGCGACTCAACCCTGGTTATCAATCAGATCATAGGAGATTGGAACACATACCAATCAAGACTAATTCCTTACAAGGATTATGCAAGAAGGTTGTTACCTTTCTTCGACAGAATCGAGTTTCATCATATCCCTCGTGAAGAGAATCACATGGCTGATGCATTAGCCACCCTCTCTTCCATGGTTAGTGTAGGCTAATGGAACGACCTACCTAAGATCGACATAATGCGCCTTGAGCGGCCCGCTTACATCTTCACGATTGAAGCAGTCATAGGCGATAAACCTTGGTATCACGATATCAAATGCTTCCTTCAGAAACAAGAGTACCCACCTGGGGGCTAGGGCACTAAGGAAGGACAGGAAAACCCTCAAAAGGCTGGCAGGCAGTTTCTTCCTGAGCGGTGATACACTCTATAAGAGAAATTTTAACATGGTCTTGCTCCAATGTGTAGACAGACCAGAAGCATACATGCTGATAAAAGAAATTCACGAAGGGTCCTTTGGCACTCATGCCAATGGACATACAATGGCGAGAAAAATTCTAAGAGCGGGGTACTATTGGTCGACAATGGAATCCGACTGCTACAAGTTCATGAGGAAGTGTCACAAGTGTCAGATATACTCCAAAAAAATTCATGTACTGCCAAAGCATCTCAAAGTTCTTTCTTCCCCATGGCCTTTTTCCATATGGGGAATCGACATGATTGGCTTGATTGAGCCCAAAGCTACAAACGGACATCGGTTCATTCTGGTAGCCATTGATTACTTCACTAAGTGGGTCGAAGTAGCGTCGTACACTAATGTAACCCGACAAGTGGTGGTTCGATTTATCAAAAACAATATCATCTTCCGTTATGGTGTTCCAAGCCAGATCCTTAATGATAATGGATCTAACTTGAACAATAAGATGATGAAAGAGTTGTGCGTAGAGTTCAAGATCGAACACCATAACTCATCTCCCTACCGACCAAAGATGAACGGAGCGGTAGAGGCGGCTAACAAGAACATCAAGAAGATTGTTCAAAAGATGGTTGTAACCTACAAAGATTGGCACGAGATGCTACCCTTTGCTCTTCACAGTTATCGCACATCTGTCCGCACTTCAACAGGGGCAACCCCTTTCTCTCTAGTATATGGCATGGAAGCAGTGCTTCCCATCGAAGTAGAGATCCCATCAATCTGGGTATTGATGGAAGCTAAGCTAACAGAAGCTGAATGGCGTCGAAGTCGACACGACGAACTGAATCTGATCGAAGAAAAGAGAATCACGGCATTATGCCACAATCAGTTGTATCAACAAAGAATGAAGAAGGCGTTCGACAAAAAGGTTTGACCTCGTGTCTTTAGGAAAGGAGACCTTGTGCTAAAAAAGATACAATCTTTTCTCACTGATTCTCGGGGCAAATGGACTCCGAATTATGACGGCCCCTATGTGGTCAAGAAAGCTTTCTCAGGCGGCGCCTTGAGACTCGCAACCATGGATAGAGAGGAATTTGCTTACCCCACGAATGTTGATGTAGTCAAGAAATACTTCGCCTAAAAAAAAACGTCTCGGTGGATTGAAAACCCGAAAGGGCGGTCCAGGCAAAAATTAGAGACATGATCAAAAATCATCCTGGTGGATTGGAAATCTCAAAGTACAATCCAGGCAAAAATTAGGGATAATGGCAAGTAACTACTTTCGACAAAGGGGCAAGTCCCTTAGCAGCAGTTACATCATCCGTCAGGAAAGCTCCAGTTAAGGTCATCATCAATAGAAGCTCGGGATGCCCAGAATTCAAAGTTGGTAGAAGGATAGTGGTCATTATGTTTCAACGTAACCCCTTTTCCCTGTAAATTACCATTTGCTAAACTTTGTAAATGCTCTATGGAATCACGCGTTTGGCTGATTTCCATCCTATCAATAAAAGTTGAGCCCTTGTGCTTTTATTTGCAATTCATATTTGTTTTAGCTTTACAGAATGATGTTTTTAACATGATCAACGATTCTTGAAAATAAACAAAAATGAATTTACTTGTTAAAATTGTTCTGCTTTTAAAAATAAAGATGGCAATTTCTTTTGACTGTTGAACATCAGAAGAACATCGATCGCTTCTCCAAAGGTGTTCGAGCCTCAAAGTGCAGAATTAAAGTACTCCTTCTAAACTAGTATACCTGAATGAAGGATCAGCTATGTCAGATGTGAATGCTCCATCTGACCTCTTCGGCCGAGTTCTCATCTCCTAAGCCCGACCAGCGTCGCTCCTAACAGGGATCGTCTCTCCTAAGCAAGGCAGAATTGCTACTTTTGAACCAGCGGTACTTCTTCGCCCCGCGATGACCGAGTATCCAGTCATGTTCATCCATTAGTCTGCATGTCGCGTCAGTTTTGTCAGCATATACATACATGCATCATGCATTATTGATTTGTATTCACATTCATATTGCATCACTATCACTTTCTTCGGTCTTGTCCCCTAGTGATAACAGTCCTCTCAATGGAGTTGTCAAGTTCTTTCCTCATCAGGAAAGGTTGCGTCTGAACAATCTCTCTCCCCCAGTTTATTTCTGGATCAGAATTGGCCCTTGACCACTTTGATAACTTGAACCTCTGAAAAACCAGAGAACCTTCAACCGATGTCATTCTTCGCCATTGAAGATGATATTTTCTCTTTCCCGGATTAAGGAAAATCCCCAAAGAAAGCCTCTTAAAGCAGAGAATCAGAAATACAGCAGTTTTTCTCCGAAAAAAAACCGCTGATGAAAAGGTCATCAGCACCTCAAAATTGGATCACATCATATGGCGTTTCTCCAGGAAGATCCCGAGAAAAGTATGATGCAATATCCCCAAGCATGAAATCAGTCTCTCAAGAGACTCGTTTTCCCCAGTAGAGTCGGCAAATGGCGTCTCCAAACAGAGAAGTTTGTATGCCTCTACAACTCAGACGACTGGGTTCCCCAGCAACTCTGACAGGAAAACTTTTTCTATCAAATGGCATCTCTCCAGGAAAATTCGGCATGAAGTTTGAGGAAAATCGTTACGAATAGCGTCCCTTGTCAAAAAGTTTATTGACAAAAGAAACTAAGACCAGTTCCTTGGTGGGAAACCAGGATCGAGGGGAAGTTTATTTCAGAAAACTGAGACCAGTTCCTTGGTAGGAAACCAGGATCGAGGGGAAGTTTATTTCAAAAAACTAAGACCAGTTCCATGGATGAAGACCAGGATCGAGGGGAAGTTTCACCCTTTTCTAAGCATCATTGCTTAGCAAAAGAAGATGGATGAGCAAACTGCCATTCATAACCACCATCAAAATTTCGGGTATTCCGATATTTAATCCTCTTGCACCCCGAATGCCCGAATACCTTCGCCATTCACACCTTCGGGTCCAAGAAGATTAAATAGGGGCATCTGTCATACCCCAAATTTTGACCACTAAGATTTCCCATCACTGTGAAAATCATCCTCACAATATAGAGGAACCATCATACCTCATCAGTCTCCCCAAAGATGGGTGAGCATCGACTACAATCAAATTTAAGGTTTCCAGCCCTCTCAGAGCTTTTAGACAAAGAATCTATCAAGAAATGACATGATCTTTACCTTGTCTAGCCTCTCAAATATCCACAAGGGATCAAGAGGACTCCCACTTTAAGGATTAAGCACAAGGCTGCTCCCTTCCAGGTGGATCAAGCCTCAAGATCGCCAGTGTCACCAAATTAGGGTTTGGTCGACCAGGGCCTCCAGATGAAAATTTTCCTCTGGGCATGAGCCAATGCTTCAAAGCATATCCTAAAATACTCCATGGAACCTCATGAACCCAATCATCAAGTCAATTTAACCTCAGGGGATGCATTCACCAAAAATTAAGAATTAGGGTTTCTTGACCTAATTCACCCCTAAGTTGGCTTTTGGGACAAATCATGAGCCAAGACCTCAAGAGAGGATTTGAGGGTCTCCAACATACCACATTGATCCATTTGTAACAATGGATTGATCCAGGAAGCTTGAGCAGTAACTCTCAATTTCATCAGTACCACAGTTAGGGTTTCGCGAGAAAAGCCAACTGTATGTTTGACTTTTGACCAGGACATGCTCCCAAACCCTAGGACATGATTCAATATACCCTATAACACCCATGGAACATGTCCATCAAGTTTGATTTAGGTCAAGGACATGATTTCCTAAAGGATCGCACAGTTTGGAATTCTTCTGACAAAAAGTCAACTGTGCACAAAAGTCAAGTTTGACTTTTTGAGAATTTTCACAAAAATGGTTTTTTAACCCTAAAATGATGTTAATGTATGATTTGAATCATCATTCATCAAGAAAAATCAAGAAAAGTGGGATAACTTGTAAAAGGGGTAACCATAAAAACTTAGAAAATTTTCTAAGTTATGAACAAAGTGGCAAGGGTACCAACTTTGGAGGATCATAACTCCTAAACCACAAAGCCATTTTTCCCCATCCAAAGCTTGATTTGTAGATCTCATTACCCTCTACAAAAGCTTAAAACTGACCTCCTTCCAAATTCCTCATGGATTTTGAGTTATGGAATGATCAAAATCACAAAAAGTGAAAATGTTACTTTTTTCCAACACTTAGTGAAATTTTCACTAAGTCAGAATCTGCCTTCACTTTTTTCCAAATGTAGGGGCATTTTTCACTTGGATCCAAAAAGTATCAAAACCAAATATGATCAAACAGTTGTTGTATCATATGAGGGCTTTCCAAAATGGCCAAGAACATCACCAAATTCCATTTGGGCCAAGAGATATGATAATGGCAATATGCCTTGCTGAAAACTGCCAAGGCTAGGCAGAATTTTGTATTTTTGATCGATTTGGCAAAATCAGATAATTCCAAGCCTTGTCATCTCTTTGGACACATTTGAGGATCAAATCTAAATGGGACAAACACTAAGCCAAGCCTCCAAAGTCCTTGGAACAATAAGTAGCATGCCAAACCTAGAACTGCCTAAAAGAGGGACAAGACTCCAATTTTGGATTGGAGCATTCAATGCATACACCAAGGTGGCATGGACTGAGCCATTTGCAACTGAATTCAGTCAAGACTTATCCAAGACCAAGGGAACCACAGCCCTGTGCCCTAACCTCTAGTCAATGGCTAGAGGAGACTTGGATTCCAAAGTGCAACCATTGGCCAAACCTCTGCTTCAGTTGCCATTCACTATTGATCCCAAAACAAACTTGCTCTACTATAAATATAGCTCATTTGTGCTCAGTTTGAGTACACCAAAGCCATCAAACATATGCTTTCCTCAAAATCTCTCTCTTTAGGCCAAAATGCCTTCTTTAGCAAGGTAACTCTGAGTTTTTGAGTTAGAGAGCAATTCCACCACAGCTCATGATCCAAACACATCCAATATGTCATATCTAAGTTGTCCAAACTCTCACAAGTGACCTGTAACACCAAAATCACAAAGTCACCTCTCAAAACCTCAAAATAGGCCTTTTGTGCATTTTTCAAGCCATGTCTTGATTCAGTCACTTTACAAACCAGATAAAACCTCAAACACACTCCAAATAACATCCTTGAACTGTCCCAAATGGTTCCCCCCATCTGGAACACCATTTAAGAGAGTTGATATTTTGGTAATTTTAACCCCTTTTGCAAGAAAGGGCCAGTTTGTGTTTTTGCAGGTTCCAGCAGATTCCAACCATCCTCAAAGCATCTAAGGGATCATTTGAGAGTGTCCAAAGCATCAAACCATTTCTGGAACAAGAAGTTTGGCAGATTGCATAGAAAACTCCAAAAGCTCAAAAAGAGGTAAGCATCATGACTTGAACTTTCCAAAATATGCATTGCTTTGAAGTCCACTGATCATACACACCTCATACATGTTATATATGTTGTGTTTGGACCAATTCATCATGTAATTCATGCCTGTATCAAAGTGTAGCATAGAAAATGCAATTATAGGCCTTTTTCAAAACCACTATCGGGTTTTGAGGAGGGAGTATGATCTGAAAAAAACACCACCACCATTGGATTCCTTGTGAAATTCTAGGCCAGATGCATATAAATTTTGTCCCCAAACATTGAGAAATGAGAAAGTTATGGACCTTCTCGTTTCTTGGCAAAACTTGCCTTGCCTTGCCTTTACCAGGCCTAGAAAACAAGGCATGCCTTGTATATCTGTGGTTTCACTTCAAGCAATGGATGTATCACCACCCCAGTGGTAAGGCGCGCGCCCTATAACCTTGAGGTCGTGGGTTCAAACCCCACCCATGCCATTTTGTGTTTTCTCACATTTTTGCTATTTTTTCCTATATTTTCATGTTTTATTAAGTAATTGGAAAATTAATAACTCCTTTAATTTTAATTATTTTTTATTGGTTCTTTTTGCAAAAAATCACAAAAATGTTGAAATATTTTATTCCACAAAAAAATTAAGTTTATATTATTTATTTAATATAATTAGTATTTTTGTGAATAAATTCCTTTTTAATGTTTTAAACATTTTAAAAGTGAATATTTACTTTGAAAATCAAAACCAAGTGAGTTTTAATTAACCTTGTGATTAATCCCTCATTTCTCAAACCTTAAACAAAAATCACAAATGGTTTATTCGAACTTATTTGGTATTTTATTTGATTTTCTTTAAATATTTACTTTTAAAGAATAACAAATTAGGGTTTCTTTGATTTTCACCCTTATCATACAATTACAAACACTTTTGGGCCTCTAATAGAGTATAAGACCCAATCCTTTGTAAATACAAAACATTTTGGGCCTCACTTATTGTATAAGTCCCGTTGTATTTCAAAAAGTTCGACGCGATCATCGTCCGTTGAAAAATAAAACCTGGGTCTCTCCTCGAGCTATAAGACCCATTCAAAATCTCTTGGGCCTCTATTAGAGTGTAAGACCCAACCCCCTTTGAAAACCAAACCATTTTAGGCCTTAATGCATTGTATAAGACTCACCGCGTTTTCAAAATCTCGGCGCGATCGCCATTTTCAAACAAATGACCCTGGGCCTCTCCTTGAGCTGTAAGCCCCACCGCTTGTAAAAAAATAAATCTCTTGGGCCTCTATTAGAGTGTAAGACCCAATCCCCTTTTAATCAAAACTTTTTGGGCCTCAGACATTGTATAAAGTCCCTCTGCGTTAAAAGAAAACCTCGACGCGATCGCCAATAAAAAAACCAATCATCTGGGCCTACCCCCGTGTTATAAGCCCCATTCTTTTTCTTTAAATACTTGGGCCTCTTGAGAGAGTGTAAGACCCATCCCCTTGTACAGACAACATTTCTTGGGCCTCAGTCACTTGTATAAGTCCCTCTGTATAAAACGACAGTGCGATCACTGAAAAACCTTGGGCCTCTCCTTGAGCTTTAAGCCCCAACATCTTTTCAAAATACTTTTTCCTTTAATTTTGAATATACTGTTATTTTCAGTCTTTCTTTGTTGAACAACTAACCAAACAGCATGGAAGCTCTACAACCGAGTAAGTGTTTATATGCTTTCTTTATCCGCTTTCATATACATATAACTGTATTGTGGGGTTGTTTCACTATAAGTCTTCTTTCATAAACTCATATCAACTATGTAATACTAGTATAGATATTTAGAGTTTCCCTGGCAACCTCGTCTAGCACTAAGCCCTGTTGATCACTCTAAAATAGACAAAACTAGATCCCCATAGGATTACCAGATACAGTCTTACCTCCTCTTGGGGTTAAACAATATGGAAACTTTAAAGCCAGCATTCACGGTGAACCCTTTCTCAGACTGTCACCCTTAGACATTGTCAAAGAAACTCTAACTCCCCAGAGATGATCTTTTCTCCATGAATGGCATCTCTTGAGTTTCTTCTAAATTCTCGGACTTTATTGGCTTGATCTATTCTCTGTGAATAGCCTGTCTTGAATTTCTCGGGGTTTGGGGACTCACAGGCTTCCTAAAAGCATCCCTGCCTCCTCTTGGGCGTTGTACAAGGACCCTACGACTTCTTAGAAGTATTCACATCCTCCTCTTAGGCTTCGTATAAGGATTCTTCCTTCGGGAAGAGAGCCTCCTCTTGGGCTTCGTACAAATTGTCCCGACGACCTCCTAAAGGTATAGGAACAGAAATTAGTCATCTTAATAGAACAGTCTTTCAAAGAGTCTAGATCTTTCTACTGCGAACGTACTACTACTGTTTCTTGAAGCATAGTACAAAAGATAAAACTCTAGACTTGGACAGTCTAATCTCCTTGAGTCTCGAAAGCATTCTCAAGTAGGGAAAAACACCAGTAGACTCGAACAATCTCCAATACCCTCTGGATTCCCCATTTCCTTAAAGAACATGAAATAACCCTGATCCTCTGATCAATCCTAAAGCATAGCCTTACCTTTAAGCAGTCTCTTTATAAGAACTGATTTTCTCTTTTAACCAACCTACTGGACCTGTCACTCAACTGAAACAGCAATCCTTTTAGCCTCTATCTCGGGCTTCGTACGAGATAAAAAAAGACTCTCTTGTTGAGTCAATAATCCTTTTAGCCACCCTCTCGGGCTTCGTACGACATACAAAAACACTCACTTGTTGAGTATAAAAGACTCTCTTGTTGAGTCAACCTTTAGCCTCTATCTTGGGCTTCGTACGAGATACAAAAACACTCTCTTGTTGAGTATAAAAGACTCTCTTGTTGAGTCAACCTTTAGCCTCCGTCTTGGGCTTCGTACAAGACACATATAAAAGCACTCTCTTGTTGAGTCAAACCCTTTTAGCCTCTCTCTCGGGCTTCGTACGAGACACATAAAAACACCTTCTTGTTGGGTCAATAGCCTTCTCTTAGGCTTTGTATAAGAAAACCCCGGTTGAGTCAATCAACCTTTTAGCATCAAAACTGTGCCTCGTTCACAGGATACAAACATCAACAACTCCTTTCATCTAATCGCTGTAAGCGGCAAGCCTCTAGATTATTTACATCCACGCCACTGTCCTTCTTTTAGCATGAGAAATTCCTAAGGAAAGATGGCATTGCTCTACACTGAGTTAAAGTCTTCTCCTTCAGGTTAAAACCCCCTATAAAGGAAATTATGGCATTGCTAGGATTCACATATCCCGGTTAAAGTAATCCCCCTTTATAGTCAGTCACCCAACAGTCATGACAAACAGACCCCCTTTAGAGATGACAAATTCTCTCTAAAGACAACACCTTTTTAGCTTCACATCTTGGGCTTCGAACAAGATACAAATGGACCCTTCAGCTTCACATCTTGGGCTTTGAACAAGATATAAACCACCTTTTCAGCTTCAAGTCATGGGCTTTGAACAAGACACCAAAACACCATTTCCTCTCATAGAATAGGAGGAACTACGATCACTCTGATTTCCCTGTTTCGGTAAACGGGAATACATAAGCATAAGATTGAAAGAAAAATCTTAGCGAGCACACTAATCCAAAGCCCCAAATTCCGCGCCTTCACATATCAATCGAAAAGCATTAGTCTTAACCTCCCACCAATCGCCCGGGCACTATTTTAACAAAATAACCTAAGAGAGACCCACAATCTTTGTAGCATCTGTGAACCAACAATCATCTGTTCAAACTCAGTTTGCAAGCAGGGTTAATTGGAGACATCTATTTCCCTTCCTTAATCAGCTTCAATAGGATAAAAAATGAATCGAGTTGTAGTACCCCAAAGCGATAGTGCTTCGCAACCACGCAAAAATTCGCGCTACAATACGCGTATTGCCCTGAGGGTTACGTGTACGGGAAGAGACTGATTCCTCTAAAAAATTCCAGTTTTAATCCCATTACGCGTAATACCACCTCCCTTACGCGTAATGCCTTGCCCCATGCGCGTACCATTATGCATATCAGCAGAGGGTCGTGTCAAATGGGTTCCATACGCGTAACACCCACATTTCGCCCTTGCCATACGCGTATTGCCCTACCCAATACGCGTATTGCCTTGCCCATTACGCGTATGGGCAGCGAATACCCAGAATTTTCTGGTTTCACACCAGTCCAATTTCTGCTCAATTTTAGCATCCAAATCTGCAATACCAGAATCATACAGCAGCAGCAACATAGTGTTTTACACATATTATGACAGAATGGATCAATTTACACACTTTCCATCACATTTTGAATCATTCAACAACAAATCCACAACAACATAATTCTATATACAATTCCTATGAGGAGAAAGAATCCTCACTACCCTCTAATGTTATCAACACCTATATTGAAATCCATTCTCCCCCTTACCTCGAATTCTCGATTAAATTCTGATGAAAATTGATGATGCCAAGCTTAGCTTCTTCCTCTCCGACTTTCTCTATTGGTGGAAATGTGATTAAGTTATAATTTCTCCTAATCCTCCTCTTTTTCTTATTTTACTAACACTAACTCTATTATTACTAAAAAAAAAATCTGATTTTAGTTAATAATAACAATATTAATAGTAAGAATAATAACCATAATAATAATAATAATAATAATAATAATAATAATACTAATAATAATATTGGACATAGAAATAATAATACTCCTCTTTCTACTATTACTAAATATGTCCCCACATTATTCATTAGTACTTTATTATAATTCTGACATCCCTAATTCCCCGTTCCGCTACGGACTCTACGCTTACAAGCTCAACTACACACGCCCTAAACAAGACCAAATAACAGAAATAACACACGATGATTAAATAAATTAAAATGGGGTGTTACATATTGATCATCCTAAAAGCTTCTAAGGGATTAATCAAGAGTGTTCAAAGCATTGAATTACTTTTGGCACAAGGAACTTGACAGATAGCACAAGAAGCTTCAAGAGGTAAGTGCATCACAACTTGAACTCTCTAAATCATGCATTGCTTTGAGGTCCATTGACCATGGATATCTCATACATATCATATATGTTGTGTTTGAACCAATTTAGCATGTTATTGCTTCCTGTATGATGAGATAGCATAGACCATGCAAATCTAGGCCTATTTTGAAATAACAATCGGATTTTAAAATAGGGACATTTTTTGAAAATTCCAAAGGCACCATTGGATTTCTCATGAAATTCTAGGCAAGATACACCTAAATTTTGTCCCAATCCATGGAGAAATGAGAAAGTTAGAGCCTTCACGCAAGAGGCCTAAAATCAGGCCTTGCCTTGGGCAAGGGCCAGGTCATGGCGCCTTGGCCAGGCCTAAGAACAAGGCATCCCATATATATTCATGGGGTGGTTTCGATACACGGATGTATTGTAACGCCCCGTTTTGCCAACTTTGTTTTATTGAGTCTTTTTGGATTATTTTATTATTATTTTATTGTATTTTTGACTTTTATGTGAAAATATGTTATTTTTCGGCGGGAATATATTTTATCGCGTTTTGGGATCGTTTAGGAGATATTTGAGTGTGGGGGTATTTTGGTCATTTTACAATGTTTTTCATTAAGTTAGTAAGAAAAGAAAATAGAAAAGAAAAGGGAAAGAAAAATAGAGAGAAAGAAAGAAGAAAGAAGGGAAAAGAGAAGAAAAGAGGAGAAGAGAGAAAATTGGAGAAAAAGTGTGAAAATCATCAAGATCAATTCCTAGAATCGAATTAAATCGGGTAAGGGTGCGAAACTCGATTATACTATGCTTGTATATGATTATGTATGTATGTGTTTGGATGATTCTCTTGCTTTCTATGTTTTTTTCACTTTTAGGTCGAAAACGATAAAATGAGTAGAATCGATGGTTTAACGGTTGGAAATCGATGTAAAGGTCGTAGATTGCTTGTTGGCATGATTAGAATAGGTTTTGATTGATATATGTTGATTGGGAAATGTTTTGGTTGGGGAAATATCACTTTTGGGGTTTCAAACAGCGTAGAAAAATTATGGGTTTTCCTTGGTTCGCCTAGCGAACCTGGGGCGAAGGTGGCAGCGAGTGAGGTTTTCGCGGGTTCGCCTAGCGAACGATTCAGCGAAGGGTAGCGAAGGTTCGCTACGGGCATTCGCCTAGCGAAGGCATGAGCGAAGGTTCGCTAGAGTGTTCGCCTAGCGAACTTTGGGTGTTTTTGGCTCTGTTTGGTTCTGACTTGGTTCGCCAAGTGCTCGCCTAGCGAACTTTGTGTCTGTTTTTAGCTAACAGTTAGTTCGCTGGAACATTCGCCTAGCGAAGGAGCTAGCGAATGCTCGCGAGGGATGTTCGCCTAGCGAAGGAGCTAGCGAATGCTCGCGAGGGAGATTCGCCCAGCGAACAGTGCTGTTCGTGTAATTTTGTTTTCTGCATAACTTTTGATCTGTGATTCGGTTTGAGGTGTGGTTTGATGCATTGGAAAGCCATTGAGCTGTATTTTCTTATTATGATGGTTTAGAATTTGTTAGCCGATTTTATTTTGTCGGTATATGTGAATAGTGTCAATGGTCGACTTTTGTCGTTTTAATGGTGCGTATTTGACTTGTGTTATGCTTTATGGTGTTGCTTCGAATGTGGTATGACTTATGTGCTGTTGTGATGATGATTTGTGGCCGTAAGGCAAGGAAATGCTAAGTGTGGTATTTGATGATATATGCATAATTGTGAATGTGTGTATGTATGCAATGAGAATGTCATGAGTCATTGTATGCCAAGCATCATGATGTGCATTGTTGAACGTCCTGAGTGACGGTTTGATTCCCGAGGGGAATATGCTATAACATCGTGTGCCTCGAAAATATGAGGCGATGCCTGAGGACTTAAAGCGATGGGTATAGACGATTGTGGGCTCCTTTGGAGACTTAAAGCAATCCTTAACGTCGTGTGTCTCGAAAATATGAGGCGATGCCTGAGGACCTAAAGCGACGGGTGAACATCGTAGGCCCGACGGGGAGTTACTTGAGATTCTCAGTAACGAGCGATGGTTCCAATAGTTCCTGAGTGAACTGATGATGAGACATGAGACATTGGAAGTCGGTACCGCATGGCATATGCATAGAGTCGTTGTGTCGGTCTATGTGCATTGCATAAATCATGAATTAATTGTGTGTGAATTTGTGAATGTGATTAATGAAATGGAATATGTGTGATTGTATCGTGAATGATTGATGTGCAGTGGTAATTGATACGTGTGATTTGTACTGTGTGTTGTTATAATTTATCTGTGTGCTTTGGTGGTGAGAATATGTTATTTGTGCATTTTTGTGTTAATATATAATTTTATGCAATTATATTATGGTTGTTTTTCTCACCCTTCTGCTGTTTTATAACGCTCTATGAGGCGTTGCAGATTAGAGTTGCTGGAGGTATTCTTTTGTGAAGCGTTGCGTCTTCATTATTTTGGTCGGTCGGCTCTGATATGTGACTCCGGGTAGCATAGGGTGGCCGTTCGTGATTGTTTTGTATATCTGATGATATATTTTGGTTGTACAGTTATAACTTGATGTATGACATACATGTTTATATGTTTATATGTATGTATATGTGTTATTCAGATTTTAGATCTTTCCGCTTTAATTCTAATTTCTGAAAAGTGGGTGTAAGGAACGAAGTTTCCTCTGTATGATTGTTACCCCACGTTGCATATCTAAATGAGCAGGTGTTGTATGTTATGTGTATGTTTGGCTTCTTTAATGTGATTCTCCCTTTCTATGCCATGATGTTTCAAATATACTCTGATCAATTTTCGAATTTTCTTTAGCCGCCTTAATTGCGTGTTAATTGGGGGTATATATCGGGGGGCGTCACATTAAGTGGTATCAGAGCCAGTCCGTGTCAGTTGTGTAGTTTATGTCTGTTGTGTCTGGCATATTGGGCGAGTTGTGTTGAGCGAGTTGTTGTTTAACCATAGTTTCTGTTTTGGACGAACAGAATATGGCTGGTCGTAATGATGCTGCTTTGGCTGCTGCGATGGAAGCGATGGCACGAGCTGTGCAGGGTGCACCGAATGCTGCCGGAAATGATGAGTTTAGAAAGAATAAGCCGCCGGGCTTTAAAGGGAAGCATGATCCGGATGGTGCGCAGTTGTGGTTGAAAGAGATTGAGAGGATTTTTAGGGTAATGGATTGTGATGATGATGATGTTAAGGTGAGGCTGGGCACTCATATGCTACATGAAGAGGCTGACGACTGGTGGGTCAGTACTCGTCAGGTGTTGGAAGCTGATGAGGAGGAAGAAGAGATCACTTGGGAGGTGTTTAGCCGAGAGTTTCTAAGGAAGTATTTTCCCGAGGATGTCCGAGGAAAGAAGGAGATGGAGTTTTTAGAGCTAAAACAAGGTAATATGTTGGTTATTGACTATACTGCTAAGTTTGTGGAACTTGTGCAGTTTTATCCTCATTATGTGGAAGCGACTGCTGAATTTTCAAAGTGTGTGAAGTATGAAAGTGGTTTGCGTCCTGAGATAAAGCAGGCTATTGGTTATCAGAGGATTCGAAGGTTTGCTGATTTGATGGAATGCTGTAGGATTTATGATGAAGATAGTAAGGCTCGTTCTGCTCACTATAAAAGTGTAAGTGACAGGAAAGGGAAACAACAGTTCCGTGGTGGTCCGTATGTGTCACCGGCTGATAAAGGTAAACAAAGGGGTTCTTTTGATCGGAGGTCTGGTGGAGGTGGTATGGCTAATTCTCCTAGGTGTTTTAAATGTGGTGAATTGGGTCATCGCCAGCATGAATGTAGGAGGAATGTGATTAAGTGTTCTAATTGTGGTGGTATCGGACATGTTTTAGCTTATTGTAAAAGGAAGAATGTGGTGAAGTGTTACAATTATGGGGAACCTGGTCACATTAGTTCGAAGTGTCCGAATCAGAAGAAAGCTCCGACTAGTGGGAAAGTGTTTTCATTGGCGGGAACTCAGACTTCAAGTGCTGATCGTCTGATAAGAGGTACTTGCTTTATTAATAATATGCCTTTAATTGCTATTATTGATACTGGAGCGACTCATTCGTTTATTTCGTCTGAGTGCGCGGAACGTTTGAATCTTGGGTTGTCTTCGATGGATGGTGAGATGGTTATTGATACTCCAGCGATGGGGTCAGTAACTACTTCTTTGGTGTGTTCGAGTTGTCCTTTAGCCATTTATGGTAAAGACTTTGTGATGGATTTGGTGTGTTTACCGTTGGAAGGTTTAGATGTGGTGTTGGTAATGAATTGGTTGCAATTCAATCGGGTGCACATTGATTGTTATCATAAGCTTGTAAGGTTTCCTTCTCTTGTGAAAGATAAGGACTCGAGTTTCTTATCTACCAAAGAGTTGAAGAGACTTTTAGCGGATGAAGCTCAGTTGTTTGGGTTGTTTGCTTCATTGACTGTGGATAGTCAAGTTTCTCTTGATGTGTTTCCTGTTGTGTGCGAATTTCCTGAGGTGTTTCCTGATGATATTTCAGATGTGCCGCCGGTGAGAGAGGTTGAATTTTCTATAGATCTAGTTCCTGGTACTAGACCTGTATCTATGACACCTTATAGAATGTCGGCATCTGAATTGGTGGAGTTGAAAAAGCAGTTGAATGAGTTGTTGGAAAAGAGGTTCGTGAGGCCAAGTGTTTCTCCTTGGGGTGCTCCAGTTTTGTTGGTGAAAAAGAAAGATGGGAGTATGCGATTATGTATTGATTATCGCCAGTTGAACAAAGTGACGATTAAGAACAAATATCCACTTCCAAGGATTGATGATCTGATGGATCAGTTGGTTGGTGCTTGTGTATTTAGTAAGATCGATTTGAGATCGGGGTACCATCAGATAAGAGTGAAAGAAGAGGATATTCAGAAGACGGCCTTTAGAACACGTTACGGTCATTATGAATATTCGGTGATGCCGTTCGGGGTTTCTAATGCGCCTGGTGTGTTTATGGAATACATGAATCGGATTTTTCACGAGCATTTGGATCGTTTTGTGGTGGTGTTTATTGATGATATTTTAATCTATTCTATGTCTCGTGAGGAACATGCAGAGCATTTGCGTATTGTTTTGCAGGTTTTGAAGGAAAGGAAGCTTTTTGCCAAATTGTCCAAGTGTGAATTCTGGTTGTTTGAGGTGAGTTTTCTTGGGCACGTAATTTCAGGTAATGGTATTACTGTGGATCCATCTAAAGTAGAAGCAGTTCTACAATGGGAGGCTCCTAGATCCGTTACTGAAATTCGAAGCTTTTTGGGTTTGGCTGGTTATTACCGGAGGTTCATTGAAGGTTTTTCTAAGCTTGCTCTTCCTTTGACACAGTTGACTTGTAAGGGCAAAGCATTCATTTGGGATATTCAATGTGAAGAAAGTTTTTGTGAGCTGAAGAGGAGATTGACGAAAGCTCCTATTCTGATTTTACCTGATCCTAATGAACCATTTGTTGTGTATTGCGATGCTTCTTTAATTGGTTTGGGTGGTGTTCTGATGCAGGAAGGTAAAGTTGTAGCTTATGCTTCAAGGCAGTTAAGGGTTCATGAGAAAAACTATCCTACTCATGATCTTGAGTTAGCGGATGTAGTTTTTGTGTTGAAGATTTGGAGGCATTATCTCTATGGTGCAAGGTTCGAGGTCTTTAGTGATCATAAAAGCTTGAAATATTTATTTGGTCAGAAAGAGTTGAACATGAGGCAGCGGAGATGGTTGGAATTCTTGAAAGACTACGACTTTGGCTTGAATTACCATCCTGGTAAAGCTAATGTGGTAGCCGATGCATTGAGCCGGAAATCGTTGCATATGTCCGCATTGATGGTGAAAGAGTTGGAACTTTTGGAGTCCTTTAGAGACTTGAGTTTGGTATGTGAAGTGACTTCAGTTAGTGTAAGGCTTGGAATGTTGAAGGTTGCTAATGAATTTTTGTTGTCGGTTAGTGAGAAACAAAAGCTGGATTTGAAATTCGTTGATTTGATGAGGAATGAGAATATGGATTTCAAGGTTGATAATTTTGGTGTTTTGAGATTCCGTGGTCGTATTTGTATACCTGATGATGCGGAGTTGAAAAGAATGATTTTGGAGGAAGGACACCGGAGTAATTTAAGTATACATCCGGGTGCGAATAAGATGTACCAAGATTTGAAGAAGATTTTCTGGTGGTCTGGTTTGAAAAGAGATGTGGCTCAGTTTGTGTATGCATGTTTGACTTGTCAGAAATCGAAAGTGGAACATTTGAGACCTAGTGGTTTGTTGCAACCGCTGGATATTCCTAAGTGGAAATGGGATAGCATTTCGATGGGTTTTGTGACGGGATTACCGAACACTCAGCGTGGGCATAATGTTATTTGGGTGATTGTGGACAGGCTGACTAAATCGGCGCATTTTATTCCGATTGACATCAGTTTTTCTTTGGAACGGTTAGCTGAGATCTATATCAGTGTGGTGGTGAAATTGCATGGGTTTCCTTTAAGTATTGTTTCTGATCGAGATCCTAGGTTTACATCGAGATTTTGGGAAAGTTTACAGAAGGCTTTGGGTTCTAGATTGAGGTTGAGTTCGGCTTATCATCCGCAGACGGATGGTCAGACCGAAAGAACTATTCAGTCTTTGGAGGATTTGTTGAGAGCGTGTGTTTTGGAACAAGGTGGTGCGTGGGACGGTTATCTTGCATTGGTTGAGTTCACGTATAATAACAGTTTCCATTCTAGTATCGGAATGGCACCTTTTGAGGCTTTATATGGGCGAAGATGTCGAACGCCGTTGTGTTGGCACGAAACTGGTGAGAGTTCTGTGGTTGGACCGGAATTAGTGCAACAGACGACAGAAAAGGTAAAGTTTATTCGTGAGAAAATGAAGGCTTCTCAGGATAGACAAAAGAGTTATCATGATCGGAGACGTAAGAATCTTGAGTTTCAAGAGGGTGATCACGTATTTCTGAGAGTTATGCCGGTAACGGGTGTTGGTCGTGCTTTGAAATCTAAGAAGCTTACTTCTCGATTTATTGGTCCTTACCAGATATCTGCGAGAGTTGGGGCTGTAGCGTATCGTGTGGCGTTACCGCCGAATCTGTCGAATTTGCATGATGTTTTTCATGTTTCACAACTTCGGAAGTATGTTCCGGACCCTTCACATGTGATTCCGATGGACGAGGTTGAGGTAAGGGATAACCTTACGGTCGAGGCATTACCGGTTGGTATTTTGGATCGCGAGGTGAAGCGGTTGAGGGGCAAAGAGATTGCACTTGTGAAAGTGGCGTGGGGAGGCGCTGCTGAGGGTAATTTGACGTGGGAATTGGAGAGTAGGATGCGGGAGTCGTATCCGGAGTTGTTTGTATTAGGTAAGATTTTCGAGGACGAAAATTTCTAAGTGGGGGAGAATTGTAACGCCCCGTTTTGCCAACTTTGTTTTATTGAGTCTTTTTGGATTATTTTATTATTATTTTATTGTATTTTTGACTTTTATGTGAAAATATGTTATTTTTCGGCGGGAATATATTTTATCGCGTTTTGGGATCGTTTAGGAGATATTTGAGTGTGGGGGTATTTTGGTCATTTTACAATGTTTTTCATTAAGTTAGTAAGAAAAGAAAATAGAAAAGAAAAAGGAAAGAAAAATAGAGAGAAAGAAAGAAGAAAGAAGGGAAAAGAGAAGAAAAGAGGAGAAGAGAGAAAATTGGAGAAAAAGTGTGAAAATCATCAAGATCAATTCCTAGAATCGAATTAAATCGGGTAAGGGTGCAAAACTCGATTATACTATGCTTGTATATGATTATGTATGTATGTGTTTGGATGATTCTCTTGCTTTCTATGTTTTTTTCACTTTTAGGTCGAAAACGATAAAATGAGTAGAATCGATGGTTTAACGGTTGGAAATCGATGTAAAGGTGGTAGATTGCTTGTTGGCATGATTAGAATAGGTTATGGATGATATATGTTGATTGGGAAATGTTTTGGTTGGGGAAATATCACTTTTGGGGTTTCAAACAGCGTAGAAAAATTCTGGGTTTTCCTTGGTTCGCCTAGCGAACCTGGGGCGAAGGTGGCAGCGAGTGAGGTTTTCGCGGGTTCGCCTAGCGAACGATTCAGCGAAGGGTGGCGAAGGTTCGCTACGGGCATTCGCCTAGCGAAGGCATGAGTGAAGGTTCGCTAGAGTGTTCGCCTAGCGAACTTTGGGTGTTTTTGGCTCTGTTTGGTTCTGACTTGGTTCGCCAAGTGCTCGCCTAGCGAACTTTGTGTCTGTTTTTAGCTAACAGTTGGTTCGCTGGAACATTCGCCTAACGAAGGAGCTAGCGAATGCTCGCGAGGGATGTTCGCCTAGCGAAGGAGCTAGCGAATGCTCGCGAGGGATGTTCGCCTAGCGAAGGAGCTAGCGAATGCTCGCGAGGGAGATTCGCCCAGCGAACAGTGTTGTTCGTGTAATTTTGTTTTCTGCATAACTTTTGATCTGTGATTCGGTTTGAGGCGTGGTTTGATGCATTGGAAAGCCATTGAGCTGTATTTTCTTATTATGATGGTTTAGAATTTGTTAGCCGATTTTATTTTTTCGGTATATGTGAATAGTGTCAATGGTCGACTTTTGTCGTTTTAATGGTGCGTATTTGACTTGTGTTATGCTTTATGGTGTTGCTTCGAATGTGGTATGACTTATGTGCTGTTGTGATGATGATTTGTGGCCGTAAGGCAAGGAAATGCTAAGTGTGGTATTTGATGATATATGCATAATTGTGAATGTGTGTATGTATGCAATGAGAATGTCATGAGTCATTGTATGCCAAGCATCATGATGTGCATTGTTGAACGTCCTGAGTGACGGTTTGATTCCCGAGGGGAATATGCTATAACATCGTGTGCCTCGAAAATATGAGGCGATGCCTGAGGACTTAAAGCGATGGGTATAGACGATTGTGGGCTCCTTTGGAGACTTAAAGCAATCCTTAACGTCGTGTGTCTCGAAAATATGAGGCGATGCCTGAGGACCTAAAGCGACGGGTGAACATCGTAGGCCCGACGGGGAGTTACTTGAGATTCTCAGTAACGAGCGATGGTTCCAATAGTTCCTGAGTGAACTGATGATGAGACATGAGATATTGGAAGTCGGTACCCGCATGGCATGTGCATAGAGACGTTGTGTCGGTCTATGTGCATTGCATAAATCATGAATTAATTATGTGTGAATTTGTGAATGTGATTAATGAAATGGAATATGTGTGACTGTATCGTGAATGATTGATGTGCAGTGGTAATTGATACGTGTGATTTGTACTGTGTGTTGTTATAATTTATCTGTGTGCTTTGGTGGTGAGAATATGTTATTTGTGCATTTTTGTGTTAATATATAATTTTATGCAATTATATTATGGTTGTTTTTCTCACCCTTCTGCTGTTTTATAACGCTCTATGAGGCGTTGCAGATTAGAGTTGCTGGAGGTATTCTTTTGTGAAGCGTTGCGTCTTCATTATTTTGGTCGGTCGGCTCTGATATGTGACTCCGGGTAGCATAGGGTGGCCGTTCGTGATTGTTTTGTATATCTGATGATATATTTTGGTTGTACAGTTATAACTTGATGTATGACAGACATGTTTATATGTTTATATGTATGTATATGTGTTATTCAGATTTTAGATCTTTCCGCTTTAATTCTAATTTCTGAAAAGTGGGTGTAAGGAACGAAGTTTCCTCTGTATGATTGTTACCCCACGTTGCATATCTAAATGAGCAGGTGTTATATGTTATGTGTATGTTTGGCTTCTTTGATGTGATTCTCCCTTTCTATGCCATGATGTTTCAAATATACTCTGATCAATTTTCGAATTTTCTTTAGGCGCCTTAATTGCGTGTTAATTGGGGGTATAGATCGGGGGGCGTCACATGTATCATCACCCCAGTGGTAGCGCGCATGTGTGTTTGGATGGAAAGTCGTGGGTTCAACACCCACCCAGACCATTTTTCCATTTCTCATACTTTTTGTTATTTTTCACATTTTTATTGTTTTTATTAATTAATTCCAAAATTAATTTATCTCTCAATTTTAATTAATTTTTATAGGTTCTTTTTTTGAAAATTCCCAAAAATGTTAAAATATTTTTTTCTACAAAAATTTCACATAAATTATATTTATTTCATATATTTGGTATTTTTGTAAAGAATTATGTTTTTATTTGTTTTTAAACCTTTAAAAACATTTCTTTCTCTTGATTTTGCAAATTCAAATGATTTTCAAATAATTCTATGAATGAAACATGATTTTTCAAACATTAATCCAAGATCACCACTTTTTTTTCACACATGTTTGATAATTTTGATCATTTTAATTGAATTTTTATTCAATTAAAATACATTTTAAAATCAAATTAGGGTTTTGATTATTTTCACCCTCACAAATCTTTTTCAAAACACTTTAGGCCTCTAATAGAGTGTAAGACCCAACCCCTTTGTACACGAAACCATTTTGGGCCTTATTCATTGTATAAGTCCCGATACGATTTTAAAAATCTCGACGCGATCGTCGCCCTTTAAACAAAAAACATCTGGGCCTCCCCTTGTGTTGTAAGTCCCATCTTTCTTTTTTTAAATACACTTTGGGCCTCTAATAGAGTGTAAGACCCAAACCCTCTTTTGTACATACATAATTTTGGGCCTTAGTCATTGTATAAGTCCCAGTACAGTTTTCAAAAACGACGGTGCAATCACTGTCTTTCCATGAGCCTACCCTTGTGTTGTAAGTCCCATTTCTTTTATTTTTCAAACACTTTGGGCCTCTTGATAGAGTGTAAGTCCCATCCCTTTGTGAAAAAAACCTTTTTGGGCCTCAGTCATTGTATAAGTCCTGATACAATTTTCAGATCAACGGTACGATTACTATTTTTCATTTGGGCCTCTCCTTGAGTATAAGCCCCAATCTTCTATTCAAAAACAATTTTCCCTTTTGATTTAGGTTCAAACTCATAGTTGTTATAAAAACTTTCTTTAATTTCTTGAACAACTAACCATACAGCTGTTACAATGGAAGCTTGCTCACCTGTAAGTTTTATCAGCTTTGTTTTACATACTTGCACATATCTATATATTTTTGTGCTGGAAGCTTGCTCACCTGTAAGTCCTCCTACCCTCTTTTACATACAGTATATATTTCATTTGTATATATATGCCTGTATATTATATTCTTAGAGTTTTCCCCGGCAATTAGGTTTAGGATTAGATAAAGCCAGTGGTTATTCTTTCAACACAGTCAAAACTAGTTCCCCATAAGAATTCCAGATACAGTCTTGCCTCCTCTTGGGCTTATAGAATATGGAACAAAGAGAAAGGCATTATTCCCAGTGAAACTTTTCTCAGACTGTCACTATTAGAAAATTGTCAAAGAAATTCATTTCCCCCAGAGAGGATTAATTCCCGGTGAAACCTCTCTTGAATTTCTTCAAACCCTAGAACTGTTCACTAAAGAAAAGATTATTCCCGGTGAATCTTTTCTAGAACTTTTCTTAGGTTTGGACCCACAGGCTTCCTAAAAGCATCCCCATCCTCCTCTTGGGCTTTATACAAGGACCCTCCGGCTTCTTAGAAGTTCTCATGCCTTCTCTTGGGCTTAATACAAGGACCCTGAAGACCTCTTAAAGGTATATGACAGAACTTAGTCATCCTTTGTTAGAGTAGCCTTTCCAAAGAGTCGAAACCTCAGACCAATTTAAGGGTTGATTCTCATCCCTTAAAACACCTGCCTCCTCTTAGACATCATACAAAGATAAACTCTTCCATACCAGTAGACTTGGACAGTCTAATCTCCTTTTGGATCTCAAAGACATTCTCAAGTTCCCTACAAACACAGGAGAAACACTAGTCATTTAATCAATCTCCATTAGAGTTAAAACCCTCACAGGATCTAAAACTCAGTCTTTCATCCTAAATTTCCCCAACTAGGGTCAGCTTATCATCAGAATAACACTATTCCAAATCAGAACCTCAAGGCATCTGATACCTCAACTCTTCTGTAAACCCTCAGCAAGAGTTGATCCCCCGACTTTGGACTTGCCTCTGGATCTCAATAATCCTCAGCAGAAGCCAGCCTCCTCTTAGGCTTTGTATAATGATTTTCCTCAGCAGAGTTAACCTAAAAAACACTCTTTTGTTGAGTCAATCTTCTTTCTTAAAACACTCTTTTGTTGAGTTAACCTTTTTCTGCCTCAATCTTGGGCTTTGTGTAAGACAAACAAAAGCACTCTCTTGTTGAGCCAATCCCTTTTCAGCCTCAATCTTGGGCTTTGTACAAGACAGATAAAAACACTCTCTTGTTGAGTCAATCTCTTTCAGGCTCAATCTTGGGCTTTGTACAAGACAGATAAAAACACTCTCTTGTTGAGTCGGTCTCTTTTAGCCTCAATCTTGGGCTTTGTACAAGACACCCATAAATATCTTCAGCTGAGTCAGTCAAATATCTTTTAGCCTCAATCTTGGGCTTTGTACAAGACATATAAAATATCCCTAAGCAAAGTCAATCCTCTTTTCCGCCTCAATATTAGGCTTTATACAAGACAAATCATACTCTCCAGCATAGTCAATCTTCTTTTAGCCACAATCCTGGGATTTGTACAAAACAGATAAAACCTCTCACCATTAGAGTCAGTTTCCCTTTTTAGCCTCAATCTTTGGCTTTGTACACATACAAATATTCCCTAGTAGAGTCAAAAAAATCCTTCTTTAGCCTCAATCTTGGGCTTTGTACAAGACAGACAAAATATTTCCCCGGAAAAGTCAACTTTCAGCCTCCTCTTAGGCTTTGTATATTGATATCCCTAAAAGAGTCAAATCTCTTTTAGCCTCAATCTTGGGCTCTGCACAAGACAGATAAACACTCTCTTGTTGAGTCATCCTTTTCTAGCCTCCTCTTAGGCTTTGACCTCCCCAGTGGAGTCAATCAATCTCTTTTAGCCTCAATCTTGGGCTTTGTACAAGACAGATAAACACTCTCTTGTTGAGTCAGTCTTTTCCAGCCTCCTCTTAGGCTTTGACCTCCCCAGTGGAGTCAATCAATCTCTTAGCTTCAACCTTGGGCTTTGATCAAGGAACACAATAAAATCACATCCCCTTAGAGAAAATCAAAAGCCTCTCTGTAGGAAGACATTTCTCTGTATATCACACATTCTAAACAAATCGTAATCCCAGATAACTGCTGTAAGTGGCACACTTGTTGATTCAAAAATCCAAGCTGTCGTCCATCTTTTATCCTGGTAAATCCTCTCTTTCACCTAATTGTTGTAAGTGGCAAGCCTCTGGATTATTTACATTCACGCCACTATCCCTCTCTTAGCATGAAAAATTCCTAAGGAAAAATGGCATTGCTCAACACTGAGTTAAAGTTTTCTCCTTCATAACAAATCCCTCATAAAGGAAATTATGGCATTGTTGGATTCATATATCCCAGTTAAAGTAATTCTCCTTTATAATCAGTCACCCAATGATGCATCCACAAGCGCACGGATTTATCGAAGTAATATAAAATATTGTCGAACCCACAGAGACCAATGTCAACCTATCGTAATTTATCGTCGCTTTGTAAAGCTAAGGCTAATGATAATTGATAAAAGGGAAACTAAAACTAAAACTAAAATAAAACTAAGAAAATATGATAATAAAGAGAGGCCGGAATATGGATTCCGCGTTCCTAAAGGACTTTCTAGGATTCTGGTACTAATTACAACTATAACTTAGTTCCGTAGAATATACCAACTTAAAGACTTCGCCTCACACTCTCGTGGTATTAACTAAAGTCATGTTCCCTAATTCCAAGATTTTTCTCTCACTCGCCCGGTAACTAGGAAATATATTTTGAAAGCCGATAATATCCTAAACGAATCTAAAGCGCTCTCGCTGTATTTAGATATGTTACCTAATTTCCACTATCCGGTTCGACCCCCACGCTCTCGCAGTGCCGGCTCTAACCTTAATTAATTTCTCACTCTCGTGACAAAATCGTGTTAAATAACCTCTCACTCTCGTGACAAAGCTACTTAAATTAGACTTGGAAATTAAAACCAAAACATAATTTTAATCATAAGTTCGCACCTATTATTTTCTACCGAGTCCCGCTGGTAACGACGGTCCTCATACGTCGGACTCAGGACAATTTAGCAAGACATGGAATTAAACGTAAACAAATTTAAGATTATAATTGCATTTGAAAACATCATAATAATTAATTTAGGAAAGCGATAAACAATAATAATAAGCAATGCGATAAAGAACCTGTAAAGACTTGAAGTAAAATGCGGGAAATAAAGAAACTTGAATTAACTTTAACTTCAATAATGACGGCAAGATTGTTGATCCAAGCAAGTTACATAGAACATAGGCCTAAATACTAATAGTGGAGTAATTCCTCGATGTGAGAAAATACTCCTTTTACAATTGTAATTTTCTGCCTAAAACTACGAATAGCGCTTTCGCGCACAAAACTTCGATCCCCCCGGTAACTAAATGATAGGTCCTATATATAGTGATAACAGGTTGGAAGTTACTTAAGAATTCATGTGAAAAATAGTGGAGATAATGGGAAGTTGGAGAAGTAGTGGAGAGAATGGGAAGTTGGAGAAGCTGTGTTTGAGAGAATGTAGGAGAAAATGCTGACCGTGCGTGTGCATTGGTCTTCTTTGTCCACGCCTGCGTTTCTGAACATAATAACCACTTTGTGCGTGTGACGGTCATGGTGAGTGTGTGAAGGGCGTGGCAGCCTTTGGAAGCGTGATGGTCGTGGTGGTTGTGTGACGGTCGTCACACACACCACTTTCCATTTTCTGTTTTTTTTTTCTTAGTCATTTCTTCCTGTTTTCTTCTCATTTCTTCATGTTTTTCTACTTTGCTCCTTTTTAGCTTGGACAATGAAATACCTGCGAAAACACTAGAATACTCGCGGAATAATCGGAACTTAAGCTGAAATAACGTAATTATTAGTCGTAAATCAAGGCAAATATATGATACATTTTCGTGTTATCACCCAACAGTTGTGATAAACAGACGAGATCTCTCCCTTTAGAGATAACAAATTCTCTCTCAGTCAAATCTTTTAGCTTCAATCTTGGGCTTTAAACAAGACACAAATACTCATTTAGCTTCAATCTTGGGCTTTAAACAAGACACCAAAACTTTTTTTCCACCCATAGAATATGAGGAACTACGATTGCTCTGATTTCCCTGTTTATCTTTAACGGGAATACGTAGGCATAAGATTGTGAAATCTTAGCGAGCATACCAATCAAAAAATTTAGGTCCAGTACCTTCACACACTCATCAAAAACCTCGGAAAACCCGAAATCAAACAAAAAACTCACACTCTCTCTCAAACACTCCCAAAGGAGAAAATTTCCCAACCCACAATAGACAAACACCAGTAAGTAGAAAGCAATAAGGAAAATTGCTAACAACCTGTGGATAACCACATATAGGATGGGTAATTGACAACTCCCCATTATATTACCTGACCCCGAACTCCCCGATCTCTCTTAGCATTTGTTCAGTTAAACATTTGCGTGCAAGGTTAGTTTTAGATAGCTTCCCTTTCCTTTCCAGCTTCATAGGATAAATAAGAAATCAGAAAGTAGCACCCCACTCCTACCATTGCGGTGAGGAGAAACCCATGGCGATAAGGTGGTCGCATCACTGACAAAAATCACACGCTACAGGAAAATGGTGACTCTGCTGGGGAGTCTTTAGGATTAGAATTCCTAAGAGGTCTAGGTTGTTAGAATTTTATATACTATATATATATATATATATATATATATATATATATATATATTGCTTTTCCTACTTGATATCCGTGTTTAATTTTCTGTCAATGGGAATGCGATTGATACGCATGTGGAAAGTTTGAGAGAACCCTAAGATAAGTGATGGCATAGACGGGTGGACTTACAGGGAGTGATTCCCGAATAAGCAATCCTGGTAGACCATCAAATCAGGTGAGGGCCCGTGTGGATACTATGTTGAACGACAATCGTCATGAAAATAGACGCTATCCCAGTGCGGCACCCGTGACCCTGAGGATTTAGTAGACATTAACCATGTGGCCATTTAGTAGTGCGGTAACTATCGGGAATAGTTGATACGCGAGGCTACACTCAAATGAGATTACCCTAGGATGCTACAGCTCGCTCGGGTGAACCAGTTTGCTGTTGATATCCCTAGGGGGGTCAATGATTTTGGGAACCTTTAACCCGTTCTACAGGTACAAAAATTGACCAGAATACAACCTTTGGGGATGGGTAGAGCCATGACTCCATGCTCGTGACTTTAAACCCTTGAACCCATGTTTTTTCAATGTTTTTGTGTGCTGCATTCATGCATTCATTTAAAAAACTCTTAAACAAAGAAAAAATATCCTTTTTCTTCCTCTCTTCTTTTTCAAAATAAACTAAAACAATAATTGAAAATATCAGAGAGAAAGATTGCGTTATGGATTTCGGTAGAAGAAAGACGCACAAGTACACCTTCAAGGCTCCAAAACTAGAGGATTTAAGAATGTTGGCAAGGATGATTACCAACCCTGATGCTTTCAGAGCTAAGCACGGAGGGTTGTTGTCTCTGTTAAGGGTCCACGTAGTTGAAGGAATCCAGTCCACATTAATTCAGTTTTACGATCCAGTTTATCATTGTTTCACATTCCCGGATTATCAACTTGCACCAACACTGGAGGAGTACTCTCACCTGACTGATTTACCTATCACTGACCAAGCTCCCTTTTTTGGACTGGAAGAAATTCTGAAGGAACAAACCATTGCAAGAGCAATCTATTTGGACGAGTCAGAAGTCAGGAGTCACATGACCACTAAGGAAGGAATCCAGGGTTTACCAGCTAAATTCCTGACGGAGAAAGCTCTATACTTTTCCAGTGTAGGAAACATAATTGCTTTTGAAGATATCTTTGTTCTGCTCACATATGGGTTATTCCTTTTTCCCAACATCGATAACTTCGTCGATACCAACGCTATTAAGATATTTCTGATTGGAAACCCCGTACTAACCTTGCTCGCAGATGCTTATCATTCTGTACACTTAAGGAATTTGTACAGCAGAGGAATGATTACATGCTGTGTACCCCTGCTTTACAAATGGTTCACTTCCCATTTACCCAAGTCTACTGCTTTTTGGGACCATAAGAGTGCTCTATGTTGGTCACAAAGAATCATGTCTCTTACCAACTCTGACATAGATTGGTATAATAGGATTTATGAGGGGATAAAGATCATCGACAGATGCGGAAATTTCCCCAATGTACCCCTCATAGGAACTAAATGAGGAATCAACTATCATCCAATTTTAGTTTTCCGTCAACTCGGATACCCGATGAAGAATATCCCGCATAATGTTCATCTGGAAGGTCTTTTCTTCAAGGAAGGAGAAAATGACAGGGCACTGAAGAAGGAAATAGTACATGCCTGGTAACATGCTCACAAGAAAGGAAGAGAGTCTCTAGGAAGACTAGACTGTATCTCCGTGGAACCTTATCTCCACTGGGTACAAACTAGAGCTCTTAAGCTGAGGATGCCTTACCCTCGTCAAGAAGTTCTTTCGTTAAAGGAATTTGTCCTTTATTTTATGTCTAATACAGAAAAACTCCAGGTCGCTCTCAACAAAGTTCAACGGGAGAAGAGCTCTTGGAAAAACAAGTACCGAATTCTCAATGTGGAGTGTACTAAGATTCAGGAACTGCTAAAGGAAAAGGATGCTCTGATTAAGATATTAGAGCAGCATGTTGTAGAAAATCAAGAAGACCGAAGAAATTTGCTCGCTCCTTTCACTTGGCAAAGGACTGACAACCCGACAACGGCTAAAGAGCCCCGGTCAAAGAAAAGGAAAATACCAAGACTAGCATATGAGTTCTCTTCAGAGAGGACTCAGGATCCATAAGTTTAGACATTTCTTTTTACAGCACTTTGTAAAATACTGTATTTTCCCTTTCTGCAATCTTTCCAATTCAATAAAAAAAGGGAGGTCTCCCCACTGTATGATATTTACAATCTATTTGTTGAAGTTTCTATTTGATTAAAAAAAAAAAATATATCATTGCATATCATTCATCATTCTCACATAACGCGTTCTTCTTATCTTCGAGTCTCACGTATGTGTCACGATTCTAGAGTCAAACTGTCTCATTCGTACAATACTCGGGCCAATCGACAAAAGAAAATGGACGATCTCGAGGAAGAGAACAAAGAGCTGAGAGAAGAAATCGACGCTCTAAAGGAAGATCTAAAAAAACTTCACAGTGACATGCAATCCTTAGCAGCAGCTCAGAGGCAACAGCAAAGGACTGTGATCTCAGAGATCACATCTACGCCCATAGTAGAGACATATGATCCTCGGTACAACATGCCTAAAGATCGCCCCAGGGGCATGCCTATCAACTTTGTCCCTGAGGGATACATCCCGCCGGTCACTGAAGACCCTGAAACTATAGCAGGAACCGCTAGGCCTGAAGGTTACAAACTTCGGGAAAGCAAAGACGCAAGAGTTATGACTGCAAACCCTGAAGATTACAAACTTCGGGGCATAGAAGCACCAAGAGTCACCACCGTAATGACTATACCACAACCAGTGGTACACAGTGTCCCGGAAGGACAGATTCCACAAGTAATTTCTGGTGGAAATGAAGACATGTACGAAAGGATGAATGAGTTCCAAGAGCAATTTCTGGAGATGCAGAAGGAACTGCATACCATTCGCGATCAGGATTTATTCGGAAAGGACACCGCAGACCTTTGTCTGGTCCCTAACGTGAAAATACCGCACAAATTCAAGGTGCCTGACTTTGAAAAATACAAGGGCAACTCTTGCCCTCAAAGTTATTTGGTGATGTATGCTCGAAAGATGTCAACTCAGGCAGAGAATCAACAACTACTGATCCATTACTTCCAAGACAGTTTAACCGGTGCCGCACTCAAATGGTACATGGGTTTAAACCGCACCAAGATCAACACTTTCAGAGATCTCGGCGCGTCCTTCGTTCAGCAATATAAGTATAACCTGGACATGTCACCAGACAGAGATCAACTCAGAGCAATGTCGCAAAAAGACAAGGAAACCTTTAAGGAATATGCTCAGAGATGGCGTGAAATCGCCACCCAGATCTGTCCCCCTCTTGAGGAAAAAGAGATGACAAAGATCTTTTTGAAAACCTTGAGCTCATTCTATTACGACCGAATGGTCGCCAGTGCACCCAGTGATTTCACTAAAATGGTGAACATGGGGGTACGCCTTGAAGAGGCAGTCCAAGAAGGACGATTGGTCAAAGATGCAGAACCATCTAGCAGTACCAAAAGATACGACAGTGCTTTCCAAAAGAAAAAAGAGCAAGATATTGGTAATATCTCTCTCAAAAAGCAAAGGCGAAGGTATTAACCAGTAGCAGTGGTAACTCCCGCTATCAAACCTGCACCGGCTCTAACGTATCAACCTCCGGTTGTTCAGATTCAACCAAATCAACAACAGTATCAGTAAAGGACACAATAACCTCTTCAGCAGGCTCTTCCACAGTACAACAATAACAATCGTACGACATGACCATCTGGGTTTGACCCTATACCGATGTCGTACACAGAACTATTTCCACTACTACTGGTCAAGGGACACGTCCAAACTAGGTCTCCTCTTACGGTACCGGAAAATCTACCTTTTTGGTTCAAAGCGGATCAAACTTGCCCTTATCATCAAGGAGGACCAGGGCACAACATTGAAAATTGTCTCAGCTTTAATTCTGATATGCAGAAGCTTGTTAGGAACGGGGTCCTATCTTTCAAAGATACTAATACGAATGTTCAGACGAACCCGTTGCCTCAACATGAAAAAACTGCAGTAAATTTAATAGAAGAAGAATCTAGCCACAGTTATTAAATTCACGATGTACTCCTATTAGGAACCACTATGGTCACGATGTACCACCTCACAATTATCACCAGTGTAATATCTGCTCAAAGAATGATCAAGGATATTCCGTAGTGTAATCAGCTCTTCAAGAGCAAATGAATCTCGGATGGATTCAAGATTATCGAATCCGTGAGGTCAATATGGCTCACACCAATCCCAACATTGTCCAGAACCACAACATTCTGACGATGAACGTCAACTTGGTGGCAATGCACTCAAGGCAAAGTCAATAACATGATCTTCCACGGCACGATTACAACTCCTGTCCGATCTGCTCAATAAGCAATCAGGGATGCTCTTTTGTACAAGAGGCCCTCCAGCGTCAGATGGATCTCGGATGGATTCAGGACTATCAGGAGAGAAATAACCATCAATTCAATATGATTCAGATCTTTGATATTCGCTTGATGAATACCAGTCTAGTAGAATTACACGCTAAGCAAGTCAGGCTCGGCTTTCTGGCTTCACACGATTATCAAAACTGTGAACAATGCCATGAAGATGACCAAGGGTGTGTACTTGTCTAAAGAACACTTCCATACTTGTTAGACCACTCGTGGCTTCCAATCTATTTGGATGAAGCTACACAACAGATCAGTATGACTGACAAGCATCCTGATAAGTATCAAAGTCAGGATGTCCGCTCGATGGAAACTGTTAGGTTTTAAGAAGTTTTATTTTCATAATTTACTTTGATGCCTTTAAGCTCTTTTAATAGTTTTAATCGGGAAACAGCTTATTAATTAAGCGATTCTTGCAATTTTGTGAATATTAGGTATTTTGATTTATTTGTGTATTTTTGTTTAATTTTAGGTGAAAAGATCGCAGCTCGATTCGCATGGAAACGCTAAAATTTGGAAAGCTGCGTGTCGCAAATTAGACCCTTGCACTGCCCGGCCCTGCTAAAGCGCAGGATGGCTGCATCGCCAGGCGCTGCTAAGGCCCATCATCCCTCCATTTGGTTCAACTTCCCGAATTGTTCCTTGCTGCGCCTCTTCAGGCTTCGCCCGGCCGTGGACTCATCGCCCGACGCTCTGATTGCTTCGCCCGACCCTTAATGATATTTTCTGAGCTCCAGCTGACACTGTAGCTGTCACGTGGACTCATTTATGGCCATCGCCAGGCGCTATAAAGGACCGCTCAGCGCTGCTTTCTGGGCTCAAAATGTATATAGGCACATTTGGTAGATATTTTTGGGACATCATCACTTTTCATTACCCTCTTTTGTAACCTAGAACCTTGTTTGAAGAAAAAAAACTCCATTGTTACTCATTTTCTTAGTTTTAAAGCTTTTATGCTTCAATCCTTGAATCTTTGAAGATTGATGCTCCAAAAGCTTTGCAACATTACTTGTTAATCAAGCTACCATGACAATGGGTAGCTAAGCAACTCTAGTGTCAAGATTAGTGGAGGTAATCCATTATTTTGTATGGATTGATCTTGTATTAAGTTTGTGAACTTTTTTAATGATAAATATAGAGAAGAAACTTTGTTTATATGGTTTATATTTTGTTTTGATTCATGATTGAGAGATATGTGTTAAAACTTGACCTAAGTTTCAATCCATCAATATTCATGAGGCTAGAGATAGTTTTGAATGTTGATGTTCATAAATATTGTTCTTAAATGTTATCATATTCATAGTTTATGTGAGAGATCAACAAAGGATCAATATGATAAATCCCACAACAAGTGTTCGAGAGAAACTTGTTGAGAGGATATGTGAGTTTATTTATCGTTAGCAAGTTCACACGCTTTTCCGAGGATATACGTATGAAACAGATTACCGGCTACTAATCTTGGCATGTTTTTACAAATCTTTAAAACCAATCTTTTTACCGTTGATTTCTAAAATTCAAATGCAAACGATCCGATTGAAAATTACCAAAACCTTTGTTACGATTGAAGTTTGAAACCCTTTTAACTATCGAACGGCGGCAATATACACAATCCCTGTGGATACGATAAAACACCCCCTAAATTGATATCTCAACAAATTGGCGCCGTTGCCGGGGATTGTTGTTATATTGCGAGCATTGCAATAGTTAGTGAGTTTTTAACTTGTTAACTTTTTCTTGTGCTTGTTGATTTGTTTGGTTTAGTGTGCGAACTTCATTTTATGCGAGGGAAGTTACCCGCAGACCAACTTTTTTTTTATCCTAAAATCGAAAGAACCGCGCATAAAACAAATAGCAGAACAAGGCGGAGGAGGCAACTTGCTAAAGAAAGACGAGAGCGAGATGAAAGTTCAACTTTGACGCAAATACCACAGTTACCGCCAAATATGACTGAACCACCACCACCACCACCTGCTTCTAGACCTTGTACTAATAGTTCGAGACATACAACACAATTTGCACGCAATGCTCAGAATGGCCGACATTCAGAAATGAAAACTTGTATCCTCTCGCTTCTATATCATAATCATTTTACTGGTATGGATCATGAGGATCCTTTCACACACTTGACTAAGTTCTATGAGATTGTGGGAGCAACTGGTGCACGCGAAGCTGAAGAAGAATAACTATTTAAGAGACTATTCCTGCATTCCCTCATTGGGAAGGCCAAGGAATGGTATCTTGATCAATCTACGACAATCATGACGGACTGGAATGTACTTGAGGAAAAGTTTTTGGAACGATTTTTTCCACACAATCGTTTCATGGAGGCTAAGACAGTAATTGTAGTTTTCACTCAGGGTGGAAATGAATCTCTCAACGAAGCTTGGGAGAGATTCAAATCCATGTTGAGAAAGTGTAAAGGGCATGGTTTCGATGAGCTTTCTCAAATTCATATTTTCCGAAATGGTCTTCAATTACTGCAGAAAACATTGTTGGATGCCACTGCGGGTGGATCCTTAATGAGCAAAAGTGCCGAAGAAGCCATTGCCATAATTGACAAGATGGCTTTAAATGACCATCAGGGGAACCATAATCGTGGCTCTTCTCAAAAGAAAGCTGGAGTGCTCGAGTTGGGGATGAATGATGCAATACTTGCCCAAAACAAATTGCTATCTCAACAGGTTGAGTTGTTAACACAACAAATGTCCAAGCTACCTCAACAGATCAAAGAGATGCATGAACTTCCTAACAAAAAGGTGCAAGTATCGGTTGTGAGTTATGCAAAGGTGATCATCCAACTAACTATTGTCCTTCTCCTTATCCTCAAATTGAAGAAGAAGTGAATTACATGAACAATCCAAATCAGCAGCAAGGTTATCAAAGGCAACAACACCCTTATCAACAAGAGTACCAAAATCAACAACCAAGACGAAATTTTTATCAAAATCAAGGATATCAACAAAATCGACAAAATCCTTATCAACCTCAACGTGAGAGTTCCAAGCTTGAAGAAACTCTTAACCAATTTATTCAAATGTCTATGGAAAATCAAAAGTCAAATGAAGCATCGATCAAGAATCTAGAGAATCAAGTTGGGCAACTTGCCAAACAAGTGGCCGAACAACAAACTGGACCTTCTTTTTCCGCCAATACTCAAAACAACCCAAAGGAGCATTGTAAAGCAATTATTACTAGAAGTGGGAGAGAGTTGGGAGAAGGAGAAACAAATGAGAAAAATGATGATGTGATAATTGAGGAGGCTGAGGAGGAAGAGAAAGTTGATGATGTTGTAGTTGAAAATAATGATAAGGAAGAAGTTGAAAAAGATAACCTGGAAAAAGAAAAGATTGAAGAAAAGAAAAGAAGGATAAAAAAAGCGAAGGAGATAGTGAATCCAATTCCGATCCAAAACTTACCTTACCCTCATGTACCCACCAAGAAAGACAACGAACGACATTACGCTCGTTTCATGGACATTTTCAAACAATTACAAATCAACATTCTGTTTGCCGAAGCTCTTGATCAAATGCCTAAATATGCTAAGTTCCTGACGGATATCTTGACAAAGGAAAGAAGATGTTCAGAGCCGGAAACAATTGTCCTTGATGCTAGTTGTAGTGCTATTATTCAAAGAACTTTACCAAGAAAAGAAGTCGATGCGGGACGTGTTACTTTTCCGGTAACAATTGGTGATGTCTATGTTGGAAAGGGCTTAATTGATTTGGGCTCAAGCATAAATTTAATTCCACTGTCCATTGTGAAAAGGCTTGGGAACATTGAGATGAAGGCAATTCGAATGACATTACAATTGGCCGACAAGTCCACAACTCATCCGCATGGGATGGCTCAAGATGTCTTGGTCAAAGTTGCTAATTTTTTCTTTCCGGTAGACTTTGTTGTTATTAATATGGAAGAAGATGAGGATGCTCCATTAATACTTGGACGCCCTTTCATGAAGACTGCCCGTATGATGACTGATGTTGATGACGGTCTAATGAAAGTGCGAGTTCAAAATGATGAAGTGAGTTTTAATCTCTTTAAAGCAATGAAGCATTCTAAAGACAAACATGATAGCTTCCGTATTGATGCAACAGAAGAAGCCGTGGTGGAAGTTTCAAAGCAAGTTCACGTAGTGTCTCCTTTGCTAAGAGCTCTTGATGATTCCTTTGAAGTATTTTCCGATGAAGAAGAAAGGGCACTTGAAGAGTGTTTGAGGGAACTTGAATCTTTGGAGGAGTTACAACCTTGGGAAAGTGAAGCGGAAGAGTTAAAGAAGGAAGTGAATGATGAGAAGTCTCAACTTGAATTTAAGGTTTTGCCTTCCAATTTGAAATATGTGTTTCTTGATGACGGTTGTATCAAGTCGGTTATCGTTAGCAACGTTTTGTCTAAAAATGAGGAAAACCGTTTGATTCAAGTTTTGAAGAAAAATCAAGAAGCTTTATGTTGGGTTCTTTACGATTTAAAGGGAATTAGTCCGGCTTATTGCATGCATGAGATTTTAATGGAAGAAGATTTCAAGGCTGTAGCCTAACCACAACGCCGTTTGAATCCTACGATGAAAGAAGTAGTGAGAAAAGAGATTGTCAAGCTCTTGGATGCCGGTATGATTTACCTGATTTCCGGTAGTCCTTGGGTAAGTCCGGTCCAAGTTGTGCATAAGAAGGGAGGAATGACCGTAATCCGAAATGAAAAAAATGAGTTCATTCCGACAAGAACGGTGACAAGTTGGAGGATGTGTATAGATTATATGAGGCTAAACACTGCTATAAGAATAAACCAGTTTTCACTTCCGTTTATGGACCAAATGTTAGAAATATTGTCGGGCCAACAATTCTATCGCTTTTTGGATGGTTACTCCGGTTATAACCAAATTTCGGTTGACCCGGAAGACCATGAGAAGACGGCATTCACATGTCCTTTTGGGATTTTTGCTTACCGAAAAATGTCGTTTGGTTTGTGCAACGCACCAGCAACATTTCAACGTTGTGTGCAAGCAATTTTCTCCAATCTTATTGAAAAAACGATGGAGGTATTCATGGACGACTTCTCCATTTTTGGAGCATCTTTTGATCTTTGTTTGATAAATTTGGAGGTCGTTCTTGACGGTGTGTTGAGACAAATATGGTATTGAAGTGGGAGAAGTGCAATCTTATGGTAACGGAGGGGATTGTGCTTGGCCACAAAGTCTCCTCTAAAGGTCTTGAGGTTGATCAAGCAAAAATTGAAGTGATTGAAAAGTTTCCTCCTCCAACCAATGTCAAAGCCATCCGAAGTTTTCTTGGCCATGCTGGCTTTTATCGGCGGTTTATCAAAGACTTCTCCAAAGTTGCAAGACCATTGAGTAATCTACTCAACAAAGATAAGTCCTTCTCCTTTGACAATGAATGTTTAAAAGCCTTTAAAATTTTGAAAGAGAAACTCATCACCGTACCCATAATCGTTGCTCCAAATTGGACTTTGAATTTTGAATTAATGTGTGATGCTAGCGATTATGCCGTTGGTGCGGTGCTTGGGCAAAGAAAGGCCAAAATTTTACATGCCATTCATTATACGAGTAAAGTTCTTAATGAGGCACAAGTTAATTATACCACCACTGAAAAAGAATTACTCGCTATTGTTTTTGCACTTGAGAAATTTCGGTCTTATCTGATTGGTTCTAAGGTGGTAGTCTACACTGACCACTCGGCAATTAAATATCTTCTTACCAAGCCGGATTCGAAGCAAAGGCTTATCCGGTGGATCCATTTGTTACAAGAGTTTGATTTGGAAATCCATGACAAGAAAGGATCGGAAAACTTGGTAGCAGATCATTTGTCTAGGTTGGTCAATGTAGAGGTAACTCACCGTGAGAATGAGGTCCGTGAAGAATTTCCGGATGAAAAGATTTTTCGAGTACAAGTTAGGCCGTGGTTTGTAGATTTCGCTAACCACAAAGCCACCGGTTTTATACCGGAGGACCTAACTTTGAATCAAAGACGGAAATTCCTCTCGAATGCTAATTTCTATGTTTGGGATGAACCATACTTGTTTAAGTTAGGAGGTGACAATTTGTTAAGGAGGTGTGTCACTCTTGATGAAGCCAAAAGTATCCTTTGGCATTGTCACAACTCACCGTATGGAGGGCATTACAATGGTTTAAGAACGACAACTAAAGTCCTCCAATCGGGCTTTTATTGGCCTACATTGTTCAAAGATGCCAACCTCCATGTTAAAAGTTGTGATACATGCCAAAGAAGTGGCGGGATTGGAAAAAAAAATGAAATGCCCTTGCATTCAATTTTAGAAGTCGAAGTTTTCGATTGTTGGGGCAATGATTTTGTCAGACCATTCCCACCATCTTTTTCAAACGAGTATATTTTAGTTGCGGTTGACTATGTTTCCAAGTGGGTGGAAGCAATTGCGTCACCGAGAGCCGATGGCAAGACGGTGATAAAATTTTCAAAGAAAAACATATTCTCCCATTTTGGCACCCCCCGTGTGTTAATTAGTGACGGAGGGTCACATTTTTGCAATGCACCGCTCGAAAAAGTCTTAGAGCATTACGGTGTAAAGCACAAAGTTGCAACTCCGTACCATCCACAAACAAATGGTCAGGCCGAGGTGTCTAATAGAGAGGTGAAAAGAATTTTGGAAAAAACCGTGTCAAATTCGAGGAAAGATTAGTCACAAAAGTTAGATGAGGCTTTGTGGGCGTATCATACCGCTTACAAAGCGCCAATCGGTCTAACTCCGTTTCAAATGGTTTATGGAAAGTCATGCCATTTGCCCGTTGAATTGGAGCATAAGGCTCTTTGGGCGTTAAAAATGTTGAATTTTGATCCGAGTTTGGTCGGTGAAAAGAGAAAAGTCCAATTGCACGAATTAGAAGAAATGCGAAATAATGCTTACCATTCAAGTAAGATATACAAAGAAAAAGTGAAGGGATATCATGATAAGAAAGTTTCTCAAAAGGAATTATGGGTTGGTCAGATAGTACTTTTGTTCAATTCTCGTTTGAAATTATTTCCGGGAAAATTAAAGTCCAAATGGTCAGGACGTTTCTTGTCAAGGAGGTTAAGCATTATGGGGCTGTCGTGATAGAGGATTTGTAGAAAAAATAAAGTTGGACCGTGAACGGCCAACGCTTGAAAATTTATCTTGGAGGCGATTTTGATCGCGAGATTGGTTCCGTGTTTCTTGATGATCGTTGATCGTCTTGGACCGTCGAGCTTAGCCGAAGTTAAACAAGCGCTTGTTGGGAGGCACCCCAACATTGTAAGTATTTCTTGCCTTTTTAGTGTTTTTATTGTTTGCATTGCCTTTTGAGTGAATTGTGAGGTTTCTGCATGTTTTGAGTTGAGTTGCCTAGAGAAGCCTTAAAAACTGGTCTGAATCACCATGGCAGGAAAACCGGCTATCTCGTGTAGAGCGCCCGACGGCGGTTTTCTTCGCCCGACGGTGCGTGAAATTTAAAAGAGGCATCGCCTCTGAGTGGCTAGGCGAGAGAGTTGAGAAGGGGGGAATTTAAAACGTTTTCTGAAGTTTTGAGTGGAATAGTGACTCCAATTAGGTATTTTTCCAAAAATACCCTGTCTTATTAAAGGACCTTAACAGAAATTGTTGGAACTTTTCTCTCATTCTTCCCTTTGGCAAACCCTAGCTCTCGCTCTCTCACTCTTTGCTCCCTCACACTCTCTCATTTCAGAACTTTCCAAACTCAAGGTATGCATATTCTCACTTTAAGTTTTGTCTTTCTTCTCTTCATCATGCTTCATTAGAAAAATGTGGTTAGGTTTGTGTTGATTGGTAGATTTAGATAAATGTTAGCTTGATGCCCTTCTTCAAACTTGCATGTCTTGATTTTTTGCAATCTCTATTGTTTACTGGTTATGGGTTTAAAGAAGGATGTTTTGGAAAAGAACAGTGCTGCTTTGAGCATTTTTTCCTGATTTCGCAAGTACCGCCCGACCGTATCGGGGCGCAGCAGCGCTCTTGCTTCGCCCGGCGCTGCTAAGGCGGCAGCCCTGTTTTGCCCAGTTTAGGTTTTCACTGTTTGTTTCGTTCTTTTATGACTCTGACAATGCTAATGTGTATATGTCTGTGTTGGGCTGTTTTCGTTTGGTTTTGTGCAAATGTCTGGCCGTTTCGCTCCGCAACACGCTTCCAAGAAGAAGCAGAAGAGCGCTGCTACTACATCAATTGTTCCACTTGTTCCACTTGAATTTGAGGCTAGGATAAAATCCCTCGAAGGCAGATCTGTTCTCTCAGAAAAGAGGGTTGTAATAAACCGTGAGGGTGACTACAGAAGGATTTAAGCAATCTTTGAGAAGAAAAAGTGGGGTATTATGATGAACCCGGCTGGTCGCGTATGCTATCAACTGATTAGAGAATTTTATGCAAATGCGCTGCAGCCCGAAGGTGAATTCTATCGATTTAATACCTTTGTAAGGGGTCGAGAAATCAATTTCAGCCGGGACGCAATTAACAAGATCTTGGGTAGTCCAAGTTCTTTGGGAAGTCTTCAAACTGATGACTTCGTGAAGCTTTCCAAAGAGCCCCACGATTACAAAATGGTTGGAAAAACAATTCTCAAACTGGGACGTAAGGTGGATCGGAATGCAAAAAGGGAGTCTGTCAAGTACAGTCGTAAAAACATGACACCGGAGGCTCAAGCCGTCCTTATCTTGCTATGCTATAATGTGAGGCCGAGGTTTTGTAACGCCCCGTTTTGCCAACTTTGTTTTATTGAGTCTTTTTGGATTATTTTATTATTATTTTATTGTATTTTTGACTTTTATATGAAAATATGTTATTTTTCGGCGGGAATATATTTTATCGCGTTTTGGGATCGTTTATGAGATATTTGAGTGTGGGGGTATTTTGGTCATTTTATAATGTTTTTCATTAAGTTAGTAAGAAAAGAAAATAGAAAAGAAAAGGGAAAGAAAAATAGAGAGAAAGAAAGAAGAAAGAAGGGAAAAGAGAAGAAAAGAGGAGAAGAGAGAAAATTGGAGAAAAAGTGTGAAAATCATCAAGATCAATTCCTAGAATCGAATTAAATCGGGTAAGGGTGCGAAACTCGATTATACTATGCTTGTATATGATTATGTATGTATGTGTTTGGATGATTCTCTTGCTTTCTATGTTTTTTTCACTTTTAGGTCGAAAACGATAAAATGAGTAGAATCGATGGTTTAACGGTTGGAAATCGATGTAAAGGTGGTAGATTGCTTGTTGGCATGATTAGAATAGGTTCTGATTGATATATGTTGATTGGGAAATGTTTTGGTTAGGAAATATCACTTTTGGGGTTTCAAACAGCGCAGAAAAATTCTGGGTTTTCCTTGGTTCGCCTAGCGAACCTGGGGCGAAGGTGGCAGCGAGTGAGGTTTTCGCGGGTTCGCCTAGCGAACGATTCAGCGAAGGGTAGCGAAGGTTCGCTACGGGCATTCGCCTAGCGAAGGCATGAGCGAAGGTTCGCTAGAGTGTTCGCCTAGCGAACTTTGGGTGTTTTTGGCTCTGTTTGGTTCTGACTTGGTTCGCCAAGTGCTCGCCTAGCAAACTTTGTGTCTGTTTTTAGCTAACAGTTGGTTTGCTGGAACATTCGCCTAGCGAAGGAGCTAGCGAATGCTCGCGAGGGATGTTCGCCTAGCGAAGGATCTAGCGAATGCTCGCGAGGGAGATTCGCCTAGCGAACAGTGCTGTTCGTCTAATTTTGTTTTCTGCATAACTTTTGATCTGTGATTCGGTTTGAGGCGTGGTTTGATGCATTGGAAAGCCATTGAGCTGTATTTTCTTATTATGATGGTTTAGAATTTGTTAGCCGATTTTATTTTTTCGGTAAATGTGAATAGTGTCAATGGTCGACTTTTGTCGTTTTAATGGTGCGTATTTGACTTGTGTTATGCTTTATGGTGTTGCTTCGAATGTGGTATGACTTATGTGCTGTTGTGATGATGATTTGTGGCCGTAAGGCAAGGAAATGCTAAGTGTGGTATTTGATGATATATGCATAATTGTGAATGTGTGTATGTATGCAATGAGAATGTCATGAGTCATTGTATGCCAAGCATCATGATGTGCATTGTTGAACGTCCTAAGTGACGGTTTGATTCCCGAGGGGAATATGCTATAGCAACGTGTGCCTCGAAAATATGAGGCGATGCCTGAGGACTTAAAGCGATGGGTATAGACGATTGTGGGCTCCTTTGGAGACTTAAAGCAATCCTTAACGTCGTGTGCCTCGAAAATATGAGGCGATGCCTGAGGACCTAAAGCGACGGGTGAACATCGTAGGCCCGACGGGGAGTTACTTGAGATTCTCAGTAACGAGCGATGGTTCCAATAGTTCCTGAGTGAACTGTTGATGAGACATGAGACATTGGAAGTCGGTACCGCATGGCATGTGCATAGAGTCGTTGTGTCGGTCTATGTGCATTGCATAAATCATGAATTAATTGTGTGTGAATTTGTGAATGTGATTAATGAAATGGAATATGTGTGATTGTATCGTGAATGATTGATGTGCAGTGGTAATTGATATGTGTGATTTGTACTGTGTGTTGTTATAATTTATCTGTGTGCTTTGGTGGTGAGAGTATGTTATTTGTGCATTTTTGTGTTAATATATAATTTTATGCAATTATATTATGGTTGTTTTTCTCACCCTTCTGCTATTTTATAACGCTCTATGAGGCGTTGCAGATTAGAGTTGCTGGAGGTATTCTTTTGTGAAGCGTTGCGTCTTCATTATTTTGGTCGGTCGGCTCTGATATGTGACTCCGGGTAGCATAGGGTGGCCGTTCGTGATTGTTTTGTATATCTGATGATATATTTTGGTTGTACAGTTATAACTTGATGTATGACAGACATGTTTATATGTTTATATGTATGTATATGTGTTATTCAGATTTTAGATCGTTCCGCTTTAATTCTAATTTCTGAAAAGTGGGTGTAAGGAACGAAGTTTCCTCTGTATGATTGTTACCCCACGTTGCATATATAAATGAGCAGGTGTTGCATGTTATGTGTATGTTTGGCTTCTTTGATGTGATTCTCCCTTTCTATGCCATGATGTTTCAAATATACTCTGATCAATTTTTGAATTTTCTTTAGCCGCCTTAATTGCGTGTTAATTGGGGGTATAGATCGGGGGCGTCACAGAAAGTGGTATCAGAGCCAGTCCGTGTCAGTTGTGTAGTTTGTGTCAGTTGTGTCTGGCATATTGGGCGAGTTGTGTTGAGCGAGTTGTTGTTTAGCCATAGTTTCTGTTTTGGACGAACAGAATATGGCTGGTCGTAATGATGCTGCTTTGGCTGCTGCGATGGAAGCGATGGCACGAGCTGTGCAGGGTGCACCGAATGCTGCCGGAAATGATGAGTTTAGAAAGAATAAGCCGCCGGTCTTTAAAGGGAAGCATGATCCAGATGGTGCGCAGTTGTGGTTGAAAGAGATTGAGAGGATTTTTAGGGTAATGGATTGTGATGACGATGATGTTACGGTGAGGCTGGGCACTCATATGCTACATGAAGAGGCTGACGACTGGTGGGTCAGTACTCGTCAGGTGTTGGAAGCTGATGAGGAGGAAGAAGAGATCACTTGGGAGGTGTTTAGCCGAGAGTTTCTAAGGAAGTATTTTCCCGAGGATGTCCGAGGAAAGAAGGAGATGGAGTTTTTAGAGCTAAAACAAGGTAATATGTCGGTTATTGACTATACTGCTAAGTTTGTGGAACTTGTGCAAGTTTATCCTCATTATGTGGAAGCGACTGCTGAATTTTCAAAGTGTGTGAAGTATGAAAGTGGTTTGCGTCCTGAGATAAAGCAGGCTATTGGTTATCAGAGGATTCGAAGGTTTGCTGATTTGGTGGAATGCTGTAGGATTTATGATGAAGATAGTAAGGCTCGTTCTGCTCACTATAAAAGTGTAAGTGACAGGAAAGGGAAACAACAGTTCCGTGGTGGTCCGTATGTGTCACCGGCTGATAAAGGTAAACAAAGGGGTTCTTTTGATCGGAGGTCAGGTGGAGGTGGTATGTCTAATTCTCCTAGGTGTTTTAAATGTGGTGAATTGGGTCATCGCCAGCATGAATGTAGGAGGAATGTGATTAAGTGTTCTAATTGTGGTGGTATCGGACATGTTTTAGCTGATTGTAAAAGGAAGAATGTGGTGAAGTGTTACAATTGTGGGGAACCTGGTCACATTAGTTCGAAGTGTCCGAATCAGAAGAAAGCTCCGACTAGTGGGAAAGTGTTTTCATTGGCGGGAACTCAGACTTCAAGTGCTAATCGTCTGATAAGAGGTACTTGCTTTATTAATAATATGCCTTTAATTGCTATTATTGATACTGGAGCGACTCATTCGTTTATTTCGTCTGAGTGCGCAGAACGTTTGAATCTTGGGTTGTCTTCGATGGATGGTGAGATGGTTATTGATACCCCAACGATGGGGTCAGTAACTACTTCTTTGGTGTGTTCGAGTTGTCCTTTAGCCATTTATGGTAAAGACTTTGTGATGGATTTGGTGTGTTTACCGTTGGAAGGTTTAGATGTGGTGTTAGGAATGAATTGGTTGCAATTCAATCGGGTGCACATTGATTGTTATCATAAGCTTGTAAGGTTTCCTTCTCTTGTGGAAGATGAAGACTCGAGTTTCTTATCTACCAAAGAGTTGAAGAGACTTTTAGCGGATGAAGCTCAGTTGTTTGGGTTGTTTGCTTCATTGACTGTGGATAGTCAAGTTTCTCTTGATGTGTTTCCTGTTGTGTGCAAATTTCCTGAGGTGTTTCCTGATGATATTTCAGATGTGCCGCCGGTGAGAGAGGTTGAATTTTCTATAGATCTAGTTCCTGGTACTAGACCTGTATCTATGACACCTTATAGAATGTCGGCATCTGAATTGGTGGAGTTGAAAAAGCAGTTGAATGAGTTGTTGGAAAAGAGGTTCGTGAGGCCAAGTGTTTCTCCTTGGGGTGCTCCAGTTTTGTTGGTGAAAAAGAAAGATGGGAGTATGCGATTATGTATTGATTATCGCCAGTTGAACAAAGTGACGATTAAGAACAAATATCCGCTTCCAAGGATTGATGATCTGATGGATCAGTTGGTTGGTGCTTGTGTATTTAGTAAGATCGATTTGAGATCGGGGGTACCATCAGATAAGAGTGAAAGAAGAGGATATTCAGAAGACGGCCTTTAGAACACGTTACGGTCATTATGAATATTCGGTGATGCCGTTCGGGGTTTCTAATGCGCCTGGTGTGTTTATGGAATACATGAATCGGATTTTTCACGACCATTTGGATCGTTTTGTGGTGGTGTTTATTGATGATATTTTAATCTATTCTAAGTCTCGTGAGGAACATGCAGAGCATTTGCGTATTGTTTTGTAGGTTTTGAAGGAAAGGAAGCTTTTTGCCAAATTGTCCAAGTGTGAATTCTGGTTGTTTGAGGTGAGTTTTCTTGGGCACGTAATTTCAGGTAATGGTATTGCTGTGGATCCATCTAAAGTAGAAGCAGTTCTACAATGGGAGGCTCCTAGATCCGTTACTGAAATTCGAAGCTTTTTGGGTTTGGCTAGTTATTACCGGAGGTTCATTGAAGGTTTTTCTAAGCTTGCTCTTCCTTTGACGCAGTTGACTTGTAAGGGCAAAGCATTCATTTGGGATATTCAATGTGAAGAAAGTTTTTGTGAGCTGAAGAGGAGATTGACGATAGCTCCTATTCTGATTTTACCTGATCCTAATGAACCATTTGTTGTGTATTGCGATGCTTCTTTAATTGGTTTGGGTGGTGTTCTGATGCAGGAAGGTAAAGTTGTAGCTTATGCTTCAAGGCAATTAAGGGTTCATGAGAAAAACTATCCTACTCATGATCTTGAGTTAGCGGCTGTAGTTTTTGTGTTGAAGATTTGGAGGCATTATCTCTATGGTGCAAGGTTCGAAGTCTTTAGTGATCATAAAAGCTTGAAATATTTATTTGATCAGAAAGAGTTGAACATGAGGCAGCGGAGATGGTTGGAATTCTTGAAAGACTATGACTTTGGCTTGAATTACCATCCTGGTAAAGCTAATGTGGTAGCCGATGCATTGAGCCGGAAATCGTTGCATATGTCCGCATTGATGGTGAAAGAGTTGGAACTTTTGGAGTCGTTTAGAGACTTGAGTTTGGTATGTGAAGTGACTTCGGTTAGTGTAAGGCTTGGAATGTTGAAGGTTGCTAATGAATTTTTGTTGTCGGTTAGTGAGAAACAAAAGCTGGATTTGAAATTCGTTGATTTGATGAGGAATGAGAATGTGGATTTCAAGGTTGATAATTTTGGTGTTTTGAGATTCCGTGGTCGTATTTGTATACCTGATGATGCGGAGTTGAAAAGAATGATTTTGGAGGAAGGACACCGGAGTAATTTAAGTATACATCTGGGTGCGAATAAGATGTACCAAGATTTGAAGAAGATTTTCTGGTGGTCTGGTTTGAAAAGAGATGTGGCTCAGTTTGTGTATGCATGTTTGACTTGTCAGAAATCGAAAGTGGAACATTTGAGACCTAGTGGTTTGTTGCAACCGCTGGATATTCCTGAGTGGAAATGGGATAGCATTTCGATGGATTTTGTGACGGGATTATCGAACGCTCAGCGTGGGCATAATGCTATTTGGGTGATTGTGGACAGGCTGACTAAATCGGCGCAGTTTATTCCGATTGACATCAGTTTTTCTTTGGAACGGTTAGCTGAGATCTATATCAGTGTGGTGGTGAAATTGCATGGGGTTCCTTTAAGTATTGTTTCTGATCGAGATCCTAGGTTTACATCGAGATTTTGGGAAAGTTTACAGAAGGCTTTGGGTTCTAGATTGAGGTTGAGTTCGGCTTATCATCCGCAGACGGATGGTCAGACCGAAAGAACTATTCAGTCTTTTGAGGATTTGTTGAGAGCGTGTGTTTTGGAACAAGGTGGTGCGTGGGACGGTTATCTTGCATTGGTTGAGTTCACGTATAATAACAGTTTCCATTCTAGTATCGGAATGGCACCTTTTGAGGCTTTGTATGGGCGAAGATGTCGAACGCCGTTGTGTTGGCACGAAACTGGTGAGAGTTCTGTGGTTGGACCGGAATTAGTGCAACAGGCGACAGAAAAGGTAAAGTTTATTCGTGAGAAAATGAAGGCTTCTCAGGATAGACAAAAGAGTTATCATGATCGGAGACGTAAGAATCTTGAGTTTCAAGAGGGTGATCACGTATTTCTGAGAGTGACGCCAGTAACGGGTGTTGGTCGTGCTTTGAAATCTTAGAAGCTTACTTCTCGATTTATTGGTCCTTACCAGATATCTGCGAGAGTTGGTGTTGTAGCGTATCGTGTGGCGTTACCGCCGAATCTGTCGAATTTGCATGATGTTTTTCATGTTTCACAGCTTCGGAAGTATGTTCCGGACCCTTCACATGTGATTCCGATGGACGAGGTTGAGGTAAGGGATAACCTTACGGTCGAGGCATTACCGGTTGGTATTTTGGATCGCGAGGTGAAGCGGTTGAGGGGCAAAGAGATTGCACTTGTGAAAGTGGCGTGGGGAGGCGCTGCTGAGGGTAATTTGACGTGGGAATTGGAGAGTAGGATGCGGGAGTCGTATCCGGAGTTGTTTGTATCAGGTAAGATTTTCGAGGACGAAAATTTCTAAGTGGGAGAGAATTGTAACGCCCCGTTTTGCCAACTTTGTTTTATTGAGTATTTTTGGATTATTTTATTATTATTTTATTGTATTTTTGACTTTTATGTGAAAATATGTTATTTTTCGGCGGGAATATATTTTATCGCGTTTTGGGATCGTTTATGAGATATTTGAGTGTTGGGGTATTTTGGTCATTTTATAATGTTTTTCATTAAGTTAGTAAGAAAAGAAAATAAAAAAGAAAAGGGAAAGAAAAATAGAGAGAAAGAAAGAAGAAAGAAGGGAAAAGAGAAGAAAAGAGGAGAAGAGAGAAAATTGGAGAAAAAGTGTGAAAATCATCAAGATCAATTCCTAGAATCGAATTAAATCGGGTAAGGGTGCGAAACTCGATTATACTATGCTTGTATATGATTATGTATGTATGTGTTTGGATGATTCTCTTGCTTTCTATGTTTTTTTCACTTTTAGGTCGAAAACGATAAAATGAGTAGAATCGATGGTTTAACGGTTGGAAATCGATGTAAAGGTGGTAGATTGCTTGTTGGCATGATTAGAATAGGTTATGGATGATATATGTTGATTGGGAAATGTTTTGGTTGGGGAAATATCACTTTTGGGGTTTTAAACAGCGTAGAAAAATTCTGGGTTTTCCTTGGTTCGCCTAGCGAACCTGGGGCGAAGGTGGCAGCGAGTGAGGTTTTCGCGGGTTCGCCTAGCGAACGATTCAGCGAAGGGTGGCGAAGGTTCGCTACGGGCATTCGCCTAGCGAAGGCATGAGTGAAGGTTCGCTAGAGTGTTCGCCTAGCGAACTTTGGGTGTTTTTGGCTCTGTTTGGTTCTGACTTGGTTCGCCAAGTGCTCGCCTAGCAAACTTTGTGTCTGTTTTTAGCTAACAGTTGGTTCGCTGGAACATTCGCCTAGCGAAGGAGCTAGCGAATGCTCGCGAGGGATGTTCGCCTAGCGAAGGATCTAGCGAATGCTCGCGAGGGAGATTCGCCCAGCGAACAGTGCTGTTCGTGTAATTTTGTTTTCTGCATAACTTTTGATCTGTGATTCGGTTTGAGGCGTGGTTTGATGCATTGGAAAGCCATTGAGCTGTATTTTCTTATTATGATGGTTTAGAATTTGTTAGCCGATTTTATTTTGTCGGTAAATGTGAATAGTGTCAATGGTCGACTTTTGTCGTTTTAATGGTGCATATTTGACTTGTGTTATGCTTTATGGTGTTGCTTCGAATGTGGTATGACTTATGTGCTGTTGTGATGATGATTTGTGGTCGTAAGGCAAGGAAATGCTAAGTGTGGTATTTGATGATATATGCATAATTGTGAATGTGTGTATGTATGCAATGAGAATGTCATGAGTCATTGTATGCCAAGCATCATGATGTGCATTGTTGAACGTCCTGAGTGACGGTTTGATTCCCGAGGGGAATATGCTATAACATCGTGTGCCTCGAAAATATGAGGCGATGCCTGAGGACTTAAAGCGATGGGTATAGACGATTGTGGGCTCCTTTGGAGACTTAAAGCAATCCTTAACGTCGTGTGCCTCGAAAATATGAGGCGATGCCTGAGGACCTAAAGCGACGGGTGAACATCGTAGGCCCGACGGGGAGTTACTTGAGATTCTCAGTAACGAGCGATGGTTCCAATAGTTCCTGAGTGAACTGATGATGAGACATGAGACATTGGAAATCGGTACCGCATGGCATGTGCATAGAGTCGTTGTGTCGGTCTATGTGCATTGCATAAATCATGAATTAATTGTGTGTGAATTTGTGAATGTGATTAATGAAATGGAATATGTGTGATTGTATCGTGAATGATTGATGTGCAGTGGTAATTGATACGTGTGATTTGTACTGTGTGTTGTTATAATTTATCTGTGTGCTTTGGTGGTGAGAGTATGTTATTTGTGCATTTTTGTGTTTATATATAATTTTATGCAATTATATTATGGTTGTTTTTCTCACCCTTCTGCTGTTTTATAACGCTCTATGAGGCGTTGCAGATTAGAGTTGCTGGAGGTATTCTTTTGTGAAGCGTTGCGTCTTCATTATTTTGGTCGGTCGGCTCTGATATGTGACTCCGGGTAGCATAGGGTGGCCGTTCGTGATTGTTTTGTATATCTGATGATATATTTTGGTTGTACAGTTATAACTTGATGTATGACAGACATGTTTATATGTTTATATGTTTATATGTATGTATATGTGTTATTCAGATTTTAGATTTTCCGCTTTAATTCTAATTTCTGAAAAGTGGGTGTAAGGAACGAAGTTTCCTCTGTATGATTGTTACCCCACGTTGCATATCTAAATGAGCAGGTGTTGCATGTTATGTGTATGTTTGGCTTCTTTGATGTGATTCTCCCTTTCTATGCCATGATGTTTCAAATATACTCTGATCAATTTTCGAATTTTCTTTAGCCGCCTTAATTGCGTGTTAATTGGGGGTATAGATCGGGGGGCGTCACAGGTTTCACCGGTCTTCTGTCCCTCTTGATACAGGACTTCTCATGTACTGTATCATGGAGGACAAGGAGGTGGACATCGCCCAAGTAATTGCTTATGAGATGAAAAATTTCATTGACAACACACGGAGGCCTTGAGTTCACGATGATGCTCTAATCATTTTTCCTTGCCTGGTTCAACCTTTGATTTATCAAACTAATATTCTCATTCCAGGAGTGATTAATGAGAAGCTGAAATATCTGGTTAATGATGACTATTTGGATCATTTTTGCAAGTCTAAAGAAGAGAGGAAGAAGAAGAAAGCGGCCGAAATAGGTAGTAGCTCAGGAGGTCAAGGAAGTGGGCAGGCGAACGAAAGTGACTCATCCATTTTCGACATGAAGGCGGCATTTAATTACACTTGGGATATGGGTGAGTCACTACACAGATCTAATCAATTTAATTTTGATTGTATGCAACAACTTTATCATTTTCAGACGCATCCGACGGAGTACACTCCTTTTCCTACAATGGAGTCGTTTGATGCTTATGCTAATTGGCCTGGGGACAGGCGCCTGTTCTATTCGGAGGGGGCAAGCACCGGTGATGTTAATGTGGATGATAATGATGATGTTGATGCTGATGTTAATGTGGATGATGATGATGATGGTGATGAGATGGAAGATGATCTTAATGACATGATTAATTAAAGGAGCTACAAAGTGAAGGATTTTAATTTTTTTTGTTCTTTATTTCATGTAGTTTTTTTTTCAGTTTTTTTTCAGTTTTTCTTTATAGTAAGTACTTTTGGATCGCTTCGGCGAGAGTTTCTGTTATAGTGTTTTGTCGCTTCGGCGAGTGCAATTTTGGTGTTTTTACACCATAGTTTATAGTATTTCCAGTTTGGTTAAATTCTGTTTTTATTTTATGTTGTGTTTGCACAATGAAAATGATGGTTGTCCTCAAAATTTTGAACATTTTGGTGTTAGCACAAGAAGAGAAAAGAGTACTTTGTTGACCTTAAACATTGATGTTGATGATAGAATTCTTGATTGTGTGCACAATCAAGGTATGGAATTGAGTTTGTAGAATCATAATGTGAATGTGAAATTTTTACTTTTTGTAAAATTGGTCAATGCAATGTTTTGTAAACTCTTGTTCATTTTGAATCAATTAGGACATTACCACAAATGTGAGTTGCCTCCATTGTTCATAAATTCTTGAGGGATTCAAATAGTTGTTGCTTACTCAAATAGTTGTTGTTTAATCTTGCTTGTTGTTTTGAAATTGTGGAAACATAGAAATGATCAAGGCAATGTTTGTGCACTTTGAGTATAACCACCATTCCAATAAACACTTCAAGTCACCTTGTGAGTGTGTGCGCATTTGAACCCTATTTTGAGCCGAAAAGAAATTTTTTGTCTGAATCGTGAAACCGAATTTTAACCCGTTTTGAAGAGCATTTAAGCTAAGTTTATGGCAATGTTGAAGTTGGGGAGATTGATTTATTTTTGAAAAGAGAAAAAGGATTTGGTGATACAATGCATTCTAGGACAAAGAAATCGAAAAAAAAGAAACAAAAAGAGAAAGAAAAAGAGCAAAAAGAACAAAAAGAAAAGAAAACCAATAGAAGAGAATGCATTGTGAAAGAAAGAAATAAGGATTGAACAAGATTGAAATTTTGAAAAAAAATGTTCTTCATAGTTCTTACCCTTTCTTGTTTCGATGGCCGTGTACATATGTCCCTTGTTTTTAACCCCGACCAAGTTACAACCGATAAAAGTTCTTTTGTGATCTTTGTTTCCATAGTTTTTCTTGAGTAGTAAGATGATTGCATAAATTTTTTTGGATGTGGCACGATTACTTATGAGTGTGTTTTGTCCCGTGTAAATAATGCTTGTAAATATTTAGGTGATTCAATTCGAGCTTGAGGGTACTTGGTGTTGCATTGTATAATTTTGTGATTAGGATTTGAGTCATATTCATGTTTTGATCCTATGAGTGATTAGAAATACTTTGTGCGTGTATTTGTCGAGTTTGAACCATTGATGTTTTCGGTTGATTTGGTGTTTGTAAATCTTGCTTGTGGTTGTTGACATTTACTTTTGTTTGAGGGCAAACAAAGATGCAAGTTGGGGAGAGTTTGTTAGGTGTCAAGAAGTGTTTATTTTCATAGTTTACTTTGATGCCTTTAAGCTCTTTTAATCGTTTTAATCGGGAAACGACATATTAATTAAGCGATTCATTCAATTTTGTGAATATTAGGTATTTTGATTTATTTGTGTATTTTTGTTGAATTTTAGGTGAAAAGATCGCAGCTCGATTCGCATGGAAACGCTAAAATTTGGAAAGCTGCATGTCGCAAATTAGGCCCCTGCACCGCCCGGCCCTGCTAAGGCGCAGGATGGCTGCATCGCCCGGCGCTGCTAAGGCACAACATCCCTCCATTTTGTTCATCTTCCAGAATTGTTCCTTGCTTCGTCCAACGCTCTGATTGCTTCGCCCGACGCTTGATGATATTTTCTGAGCTCTAGCTGACACTGTAGCTGTCACGTGGACTCATTTATGGCCATCGCCCGGGGTTATAAAGGACCGCCCCGCATTCTTTCTGGGCTAAAAATGTATATAGGCACATTTGGTAGATATTTTTGGGACATCATCACTTTTCATTACCCTCTTTTGTAACCTAGAACCTTGTTTGAAGAAAAAAAACTCCATTGTTACTCATTTTCTTAGTTTTAAAGCCTTTATGCTTCAATCCTTGAATCTTTGAAGATTGATGCTCCAAAAGCTTTGCAACATTACTTGTTAATCAAGCTACCGTGACAATGGGTAGCTAAGCAACTCTAGTGTCAAGATTAGTGGAGGTAATCCATCATTTTGTATGGATTGATCTTGTATTAAGTTTGTGAAATTTTTTAATGATAAATATAGAGAAGAAACTTTGTTTATATGGTTTATATTTTGTTTTGATTCATGATTGAGAGATATGTGTTAAAACTTGACCTAAGTTTCAATCCATCAATATTCATGAGGCTGGAGATAGTTTTGAATGTTGATGTTCATAAATATTGTTCTTAAATGTTATCATATTGATAGTTTGTGTGAGATATCAACAAAGGATCAATATGATAAATCCCACAACAAGTGTTCGAGAGAAACTTGTTGAGAGGATATGTGAGTTTATTTATCGTTAGCAAGTTCACACGCCTTTTCGAGGATATACGTATGAAACGGATTACCGGCTACTAATCTTGGCATGTTTTTACAAATCTTTAAAACCAATCTTTTTACCACTGATTTCTAAAATTCGAATGCAAACGATCCGATTGAAAATTACCAAAACCTTTGTTACGATTAAAGTTTGAAACCCTTTTAACTATCGAACGACGGCAATATACACAATCCTTGTGGATACGATAAAACACCCCCCTAAATTGCTATCTCAACAAATTGGCGCCGTTGCTGAGGATTGTTGCTATATTGAGAGCATTGCAATAGTTAGTGAGTTTTGAACTTGTTAACTTTTTCTTGTGCTTGTTGATTTGTTTGGTTTAGTGTGCGGAGTTCGTTTTATGCGAGGGAAGTTACCCGCGGACCAACTTTTTTTTTATCCTAAAATCGAAAGAAACGCACGTAAAATCAATATCAGAACAAGGCGGAGGAGGCAACTTGCTAAAGAAAGACGAGAGCGAGACGAAAGTTCAACTTCGACGCAAATACCATAGTTACCGCCAACTATGACTGAACCACCACCACCACCACCTGCTTCTAGACCTTGTACTAATAGTCCGAGACATACATCACAATTTGCACGCAATTCTCATAATGGCCGGCATTCAAAAATGAAAGCTGGTATCCTCTCGCTTCTATATCATAATCCTTTTACTGGTATAAGTCATAAGGATCCTTTTACACACTTCACTAAGTTCTATGAGATTGCGGGAGCAACTGGTGCACCCGAAGCTGAAGAAGAATCATTGTTTAAGAGACTATTCCCGCATTCCCTCATTGGGAAGGCCATGGAATGGTATCTTGGTCAATCTACGGCAATCATGAAGGACTGGAATGTACTTGAGGACAAGTTTTTCGAACGATTTTTTCCACACAATCGTTTCAGGAAGGCTAAGACAGCAATTGCAGTTTTCACTCAGGGTGGAAATGAATCTCCCAACGAAGCTTGGGAGAGATTCAAATCCATGTTGAGAAAGTGTAAAGGGCATGGTTTCGATGAGCTTTCTCAATTTCATATTTTCCGAAATGGTCTTCAATTAGTGCAGAAAACATTGTTGGATGTCACCGCGGGTGGATCCTTAATGAGCAAAAGTGCTGAAGAAGCCATTGCCATAATTGACAAGATGGCTTTAAATGACCATCAGGGAAACCATGATCGTGGCTCTTCTCAAAATAAAGCTGGAGTGCTCGAGTTGGGGACGAACGATGAAATACTTGCCCAAAACAAATTGCTATCTCAACAGGTCGAGTTGTTAACATAACAAATGTCCAAGCTACCTCAACAGATCAAAGAGATGCATGAACTTCCTAACAAAAAGGTGCAAGTATCGGTTGTGAGTTATGAAAAGGTGATCATCCAACCGGCTATTGTCCTTCTCCTTGTCCTCAAATTGAATAAGAAGTGAATTACATGAACAATCCAAATCAGCAGCAAGGTTATCAAAGGCAACAACAACCTTATCATCAAGGGTACCAAAATCAACAACCAAGAGGAAATTTTTATCAAAATCAAGGATATCAACAAAATCGACAAAATCTTTATCAACCTCAAGGTGGGAGTTCCAAGCTTGAAGAAACTTTTAACCAATTTATTCAAATGTCCATGGCAAATCAAAAGTCAAATGAAGCATCGATCAAGAATCTAGAGAATCAAGTTAGGCAACTTGCCAAACAAGTGGCCGAATAACAAACTGGACCTTCTTTTTTCGCCAATACTCAAAACAACCCAAAGGAGCACTGTAAAGCAATTGTTACTCGAAGTGGGAGGGAGTTGGGAGAAGGAGAAAAAATGAGAAAAATGATGATGTGATAATTGAGGAGGTTGAGGAGGAAGAGAAAGTTGATGATGTTGTAGTTGAAAATAATGATAAGGAAGAAGTTTAAAAGGATAACCTGGAAAAAGAAAAGATTGAAGAAAAGAAAAGAAGAGTAAAAAAAGGGAAGGAGATAGTGAATCCAATTCCAATCCAAAACTTACCTTACCCTCATGTACCCACCAAGAAAGACAATGAACGTCATTACGCTCGTTTCATGGACATTTTCAAACAATTACAAATCAACATTCCGTTTGCCGAAGCTCTTGAACAAATGCCTAAATATGCTAAGTTCATGAAGGATATCTTGACAAAGGAAAGAAGATGTTTGGAGCCGGAAACAATTGTCCTTGATGCTAGTTGTAGTGCTATTATTCAAAGAACTTTACAAAGAAAAGAAGTCGATCCGGGACGTGTTACTTTGCCAGTAACAATTGGTGATGTCTATGTTGGAAAGGGCTTAATTGATTTGGGCTCAAGCATAAATTTAATTCCACTGTCCATTGTGAAAAGGCTTGGGAACATTGAGATGAAGGCAATTCGAATGACGTTACAATTGGCCGACAAGTCCACAACTCATCCGCATGGGATGGCTCAAGATGTCTTGGTCAAAGTTACTAATTTTTTCTTTCCGGTAGACTTTGTTGTTATTAATATGGAAGAAGATAAGGATGCTCCATTAATACTTGGACGCCCTTTCATGAAGACCGCCCGTATGATGATTGATGTTGATGACGATCTAATGAAAGTGCGAGTTCAAAATGAAGAAGTGAGTTTTAATCTCTTTGAAGCAATGAAGCATTCTAAAGACAAACATGATAGCTTCCGTATTGATGCAACGAAAGAAGTCGTGGTGAAAGTTTCAAAGCAAGTTCACATAGTGTCTCCTTTGCTAAGAGCTCTTGATGATTCCTTTGAAGTATTTTTCGATGAAGAAGAAAGGGCGCTTGAAGAGTGTTTGAGGGAACTTGAATCTTTGGAGGAGTTACAACCTTGGGAAAGTGAAGCGGAAGAGTTAAAGAAGGAAGTGAATGATGAGAAGTCTCAACTTGAATTGAATGTTTTGCCTTCCAATTTGAAATATGTGTTTCTTGATGATGGTTGTAACAAGCCGATTATCATTAGCAACGTTTTGTCTAAAAATGAGGAAAACCGTTTGATTCAAGTTTTGAAGAAAAATCAAGAAGCTTTAGGTTGGGTTCTTTCTGATTTAAAGGGAATTAGTCAGGCTTATTGCATGCATAAGATTTTAATGGAAGAAGATTTCAAGGGGTAGCCCAACCACAACGCCGTTTGAATCCTACGATGAAATAAGTAGTGAGAAAAGAGGTTGTCAAGCTCTTGGATGCCGGTATGATTTACCCGATTTCCGATTGTCCTTGGGTAAGTCCGGTCCAAGTTGTGCGTAAGAAGGGAGGAATGACCGTAATCCGAAATGAAAAAAATGAGTTGATTCCGACAAGAACGGTGACAGGTTGGAGGATGTGTATAGATTATAGGAGGCTAAACACCGCTACAAGAAAAGACCATTTTCCACTTCTGTTTATGGACCAAATGTTAGAAAAATTATCGGGCCAACAATTCTATTGCTTTTTTGATGGTTACTCCGGTTATAACCAAATTTCGGTTGACCCAGAAGACCATGAGAAGATGGCATTCACATCTCCTTTTGGGATTTTTGCTTATCGAAAGATGCCGTTTGGTTTGTGCAACGCACCGGCAACATTTCAACGTTGTGTGCAAGCAATTTTCTCCGATCTTATTGAAAAAACGATGGAGTTATTCATGGACGACTTCTCCATTTTCGGAGTGTCTTTTGATCTTTGTTTGATAAATTTGGAGGCCGTTCTTGAATGGTGTGTTGAGACAAATTTGGCATTGAACTGGGAGAAGTGCAATTTTATGGTAACGGAGGGGATTGTGCTTGGCCACAAAGTCTCCTCTAAAGGTCTTGAGGTTGATCAAGAAAAAATTGAAGTGATTGAAAAGTTGCCTCCTCCAACCAATGTCAAAGGCATCCGAAGTTTTCTTGGCCATGCTGGCTTTTATCGGCGGTTTATCAAAGACTTCTCCAAAGTTACAAGGCCATTGAGTAATCTACTCAACAAAGATAAGTCCTTCTCCTTTGATGATGAATGTTTAAAAGCCTTTAAAATTTTGAAAGAGAAACTCATCACCGCACCCATAATCGTTGCTCCAAATTGGACTTTGAATTTTGAATTAATGTGTGATGCTAGCGATTATGCCGTTGGTGCGGTGCTTGGGCAAAGAAAGGCCAAAATTTTACATGCCATTCATTATGCGAGTAAAGTTCTTAATGAGGCACAAGTTAATTATGCCACCATTGAAAAAGAATTATTTGCTATTGTTTTCGCACTTGAGAAATTTTGGTCTTATGTGATTAGTTCTAAGGTGGTAGTATACACTGACCACTCGGCAATTAAATATCTTTTTACCAAGCCGGATTCGAACCAAAGGCTTATCCGGTGGATCCTTTTATTACAAGAGTTTGATTTGGAAATCCATGACAAGAAAAGATCGGAAAACTTGGTAGCCGATCATTTGTCTAGGTTGGTTAATGTAGAGGTAACTCACCGTGAGAATGAGGTCCGTGAAGAATTTCTGGATGAAAAACTTTTTCGAGTACAAGTTAGGTTGTGGTTTGCAGATTTCGCTAACCACAAAGCCACCGGTTTTATACCGGAGGACCTAACTTGGAATCAAAGACGGAAATTCCTCCCGGATGCTAATTTCTATGTTTGGGATGAACCATACTTGTTTAAGTTAGGAGGTGACAATTTGTTAAGGAGATGTGCCACTCTTGATGAAGCCAAAATTATCCTTTGGCATTGTCAAAACTCGTCGTATGGAGGGTATTACAATGGTTTAAGAACGACAACTAAAGTCCTCCAATCGGGCTTTTATTGGCCTACATTGTTCAAAGATGCCAACCTCCATGCTAAAAGTTGTGATACATGCCAAAGAAGTGGCAGGATTGGAAAAATAAATGAAATGCCCTTACATACAATTTTAGAAGTCGAAGTTTTCGATTGTTGGGGCATTGATTTTGTCGGACCATTCCAACCATCTTTTTCAAACAAGTATATTTTAGTTGTGGTTGACTATGTTTCCAAGTGGGTGGAACCAATTGCGTCACCAAGGGCCGATGGCAAGACGGTGATAAAATTTTCAAAGAAAAACATATTCTCCCTTTTTGGTACCCCCCGTGTGATAATTTGTGACGGAGGGTGGCATTTTTGCAATGCACCGCTCGAAAAAGTCTTAGAGCATTATGGTGTAAAGCACAAAGTTGCACCTCTGTACCATCCACAAACAAATGGTCAGGCCGAGGTGTCTAATAGAGAGGTGAAAAGAATTTTGGAAAAAACCGTGTCAAGTTCGAGGAAAGATTGGTCACAAAAGTTAGATGAGGCTTTGTGGGCGTATCGTACGGCTTACAAAGCGCCAATCGGTCTAACTCCATTTCAAATGGTTTATGGTAAGTCATGTCATTTGCCCGTTGAATTGGAGCATAAGGCTCTTTGGGCGTTAAAAATGTTGAATTTTGATTCGAGTTTGGCCGGTGAAAAGAGAAAAGTCCAATTGCACGAATTAGAAGAAATGCGAAATAATGCTTACCATACAAGTAAGATATACAAAGAAAAAGTGAAGGGATATCACGACACGAAAGTTTATCAAAAGGAATTATGGGTTAGTCAGATGGTACTTTTGTTTAATTCCCATTTGAAATTGTTTTTGGGGAAAATTAAAGTCCAAATGGTCTGGTCCGTTTCTTGTCAAGGAGGTTAAGCATTATGGAGCTGTTGTGATAGAGGATTTGTAGAAAAAAGAAAGTTGGACTGTGAACGCCCAACGCTTGAAAATTTATCTTGGAGACGATTTTGATCGCAAGATTAGTTCCGTGTTTCTTGATGATCGTTGATCATCTTGGACCGTCTAGCATAGCCGATGTTAAACAAGAGCTTATTGGGAGGCACCCCAACATTGTAAGTATTTCTTGCCTTTTTAGTGTTTTTATTGTTTGCATTTCCTTTTGAGTGAATTGTGAGGTTTTTGCGTGTTTTGAGTTGAGTTGCCTAGAGAAGCCTTAAAAACTGGTCTGAATCACCATGGTAGGAAAACCTGCTATCTGGTGTAGAGCGCCTAGCGGCGGTTTTCTTTGCCCGGCAGTGCGTGAAATTTAAAAGAGGCCTCGCCTCTGAGTGGCCAGGCGAGAGAGTTGAGAAGGGGGGAATTTAAAACAGTTTCTGAAGTTTTGAGTGGAATAGTGACTCCAATTGGGTATTTTTTCCAAAAATACCCCTGTCTTATTAAAGGACCTTAACAGAAATTGTTGGAACTTTTCTCTCATTCTTCCCTTTGGCAAACCCTAGCTCTCGCTCTCTCACTCTTTGCTCCCTCACACTCTCTCATTTCAGAACTTTCCAAACTCAAGGTATGCATGTTCTCACTTTAAGTTTTGTCTTTCTTCTCTTCATCATGCTTCATTAGAAAACTGTGGTTAGGTTTGTGTTGATTGGTAGATTTAGATAAATGTTAGCTTGATGCCCTTCTTCAAACTTGCATGTCTTGATTTTTTGCAATCTCGGTTGTTTACTAGTTATGGGTTTGAAGAAGGATGTTTTGGAAAAGAACTGTGCTGCTTTGAGCATTTTTTCTTGATTTTGCAAGTACCGCCTGACGGTATAGGGGCGCAGCAGCGGTCTTGCTTCGCCAGGCGCTGCTAAGGCGGCAACCCTGTTTTGCCCAGTTTAGGTTTTCACTGTTTGTTTCGTTCTTTTATGATTCTGACAGTGCTAATGTGTATATGTCCGTGTTGGGTTGTTTTCGTTTGGTTTTGTGCGGATGGCTGGCCGTTTCGGTCCGCAACACGCTTCCAAGAAGAAGCAGAAGAGCGCTGCTACTACACCAAATGTTCCACTTGTTCCACTTGAATTTGACAGCAACCGTTTTTTGTCCGCCGAGCATGAGGCTAGGATAAAATCCCTCGAAGGCAGATCTGTTCTCTCAGAAAAGAGGTTTGTAATAAACCGTGAGGGTGACTACAGAAGGATTCAGGCAATCTTTGAGAAGAAAAAGTGGGGTATTCTGATGAACCCGGCTGATCGCGTATGCTATTAACTGATTAGAGAATTTTATGAAAATGCGTTGTAGCCTAAAGGTGAATTCTACCGATTTAAGACCTCTGTAAGGGGTCGAGAAATTAGTTTCAGCCGGGACGCAATTAATAAGATCTTGGGCAGTCCAAGTTCTTTGGGAAGTCTTCAAACTGATGACTTCGTGAAGCTTTTCAAAGAGCCCCACAATTACAAAATGGTTGCAAAAACAATTCTCAAATTGGGACGTAAGGTGGATCGGAATGCAAAAAGGGAGCCTGTCAAGTACAGTCGTAAAAACATGACTCCAGAGGCGCAAGCTGTCCTTCTCTTGCTATGCTATAATGTGAGGCCGAGGTTTCACCGGTCTTTTGTCCCTCTTGATACAGGACTTCTCATGTACTGTATCATGGAGGACAAGGAGGTGGAGATCGCCCAAGTAATTGCTTATGAGATGAAAAATTTCATTGACAACACACGGAGGCCTGGAGTTCATGATGATGCTCCAATCATTTTTCCTTGCTTGGTTCAAGCTTTGATTTATCAAACTGATATTCTCATTCCGGGAGTGATTAATGAGAAGCTGAAATATCTGGTTAATGATGACTATTTGGATCGTTTTTGCAAGTCTAAAGAAGAGAGGAAGAAGAAGAAAGCGGCTGAAATAGGTAGTAGCTCAGGAGGTCAAGGAAGTGGGCAGGCGGACGAAAGTGACTTATTCGTTTTTGACATGAAGGCAACATTTAATTACACTTGGGATATGGGTGAGTCACTGCACAGATCTAATCAATTAAATTTTGATTGTATGCAGCAACTTTATCATTTTTAGACGCATCCGGCGGAGTACACTCCTTTTCCTACAAGGGAGTCGTTCGATGCTTATGCTAATTGGGCTGGGGACAGGCGCCCGTTCTATTTGGAGGAGGCAAGCATCGGTGATGTTAATGTGGATGATAATGATGAAGTTGATACTGATGTTAATATTGATGATGATGATGATGATGGTGATGAGATGGAAGATGATCTTAATGACATGATTAATTAAAGGAGCTACAAATTGAAGGATTTTTATTTTGTTTTGTTCTATATTTCATGTAGTTTTTTTTTTCAGTTTTTTTCATTTTTTTTTATATTAAGTACTTTTGGATCGCTTCGGCGAGAGTTTCTGTTATAGTGTTTTGTCGCTTCTGCGAGTGCAATTTTGGTGTTTTTACACCATAGTTTATAGTATTTCTAGTTTGGTTAAATTATGTTTTTAATTTATGTTGTGTTTGCACAATGAAAATGATGGTTGTCCTCAATATTTTGAACATTTTGGTGTTAGCACAAGAAGAGAAAAGAGTACTTTGTTGACCTTAAACATTGATGGTGATGATAGAATTCTTGATTGTGTGCACAATCAAGGTATGGAATTGAGTTTGTAGAATCATAATGTGAATGTGAAATTTTTACTTTTTGTAAAATTGGTCAACGCAATGTTTTGTAAACTCTTGTTCATTTTGAATCAATTAGGACATTACCACAAATGTGAGTTGCCTCCATTGTTCATAAATTCTTGAGGGATTCAAATAGTCGTTGCTTACTCAAATAGTTTATGTTTAATCTTGCTTGTTGTTTTGAAATTGTGGAAACATAGAAATGATCAAGGCAATGTTTGTGCACTTTGAGTATAACCACCATTCCAATAAACACTTCAAGTCACCTTGTGAGTGTGTGCGCATTTGAACCCTCTTTTTAGCCGAAAAGAAAAATTTTGTCTGAAGCGTGAACCCGAATTTTAACCCATTTTGAAGATCATTTAAGCTAAACTTATGGCAATGTTGAAGTTGGGGAGATTGATTTATTATTTAAAAGAGAAAAAGGAAAAGAGAAAAAAGAACAAAAAGAAAAGAAAATCAATAGAAGAGAATGCATTGTGAAAGAAAGAAATAAGGATTGAACAAGATTGAAATTTTGAAAAAAAAATGCTATTCATAGTTCTTACCCTTTCTTGTTTCAAAGGTCGTGTACATATGTCCCTTGTTTTTAACCTCGACCAAGTTACAACCGATAAAAGTCCTTTTGTGATCTTTGTTTCCAAAGTTTTTCTTGAGTAGTAAGATGATTGAATAAATTGTTTTGGATGTGGCACGATTACTTAGGAGTGTGTTTTGTCCCGTGTAAATAATGCGTGTAAATATTTAGGTGATTCAATTCGAGCTTGAGGGTAATTGGTGTTGCATTGTATAATTTTGTGATTAGGATTTGAGTCATATTCATGTTTTGATCCTATGAGTGATTAGAAATACTTTGTGCGTGTATTTGTCGAGTTTGAACCATTGATGTTTTCACTTGATTTGGTGTTTGGAAATCTTGCTTGTGGTTGTTGACATTTACTTTTGTTTGAGGGCAAACAAAGATGCAAGTTGGGGAGAGTTTGTTAGGTGTCAAGAAGTGTTTATTTTCATAGGTTACTTTAATGCCTTTACGCTCTTTTAATCATTTTAATCGGGAAACGACTTATTAATTAAGCGATTCTTTCAATTTTGTGAATATTAGCTATTTTGATTTATTTGTGTATTTTTGTTGAATTTTAGGTGAAAAGATCGCAGCTCGATTCGCATGGAAACGCTAAAATTTGGAAAGCTGCGTGTCGCAAATGAAGCCCCTGCACCGCCCGGCCCTGCTAAGGCGCAGGATGGCTGCATCGCCCGGCGCTGCTAAGGCCCAGCATCCCTCCATTTTGTTCAACTTCCGGAATTGTCCCTTGTTGCGCCTCTTTGGGCTTCGCCCGGCCGTGGACTCATCGCCTGACGCTCTGATTGCTTCGCCCGGCGCTTAATGATATTTTCTGAGCTCCAGCTGACACTGTAGCTGTCACGTGGACTCATTTATGGCCATCGTCCGGCGCTATAAAGGACCGCCCCGCGCTGCTTTTTGGGCTGAAAATGTATATAGGCACATTTGGTAGATATTTTTGGGACATCATCACTTTTCATTACCCTCTTTTGTAACCTAGAACCTTGTTTGAAGAAAAAAACTCCATTGTTACTCATTTTCTTAGTTTTAAAGCTTTTATGCTTTAATCCTTGAATCTTTGAAGATTGATGCTCCAAAAGCTTTGCAACATTACTTGTTAATCAAGCTACCATGACAATGGGTAGCTAAGCAACTCTAATGTCAAGATTAGTGGAGGTAATCCATCATTTTGTATGGATTGATCTTGTATTAAGTTTGTGAACTTTGTTAATGATAAATATAGAGAAGAAACTTTGTTTATATGGTTTATATTTTGTTTTGATTCATGAAACTTGACCTAAGTTTCAATCCATCAATATTCATAAGGCTAGAGATAGTTTTGAATGTTGATGTTCATAAATATTGTTCTTAAATGTTAGCATGTTGATAGTTTGTGTGAGAGATCAACAAAGGATCAATATGATAAATCCCACAACAAGTGTTCGAGAGAAACTTGTTGAGATGATATGTGAGTTTATTTATCGTTAGCAAGTTCACACGCTTTTTCGAGGATATACGTACGAAACGGATTACCGACTACTAATCTTGGCATATTTTTACAAATATTTAAAACCAAACTTTTTACCGTTGATTTCTAAAATTCGAATGCAAACAATCCGATTGAAAATTACCAAAACCTTTGTTACGATTAAAGTTTGAAACCCTTTTAACTCTCGAACGGCGGCAATATACACAATCCCTGTGGATACGATAAAACACCCCCCTAAATTGCTATCTCAACAGAAACAGATCTAGTAAAGTTGTACTGCATACAAGGCGAATGTGGCTGGGTGCCACCACACAATTATGAGCGCTGTAGAGTTTGCTCAGAAAACAGCCAAGGATGTTATCTTGTACGATCAGCTCTTCAAAATCAGTTAGACCACAAAGAGATCGGACCATGTTCAAGTTTTGGGTCAACCAATGGGATACCCGACTATCTCCCTGATCAAAGCAAAGACGTTGTCTTAATCTCTAATCATGAAATGGCCAAAGACGTATGCGCTATAATCCCTCTACTCCATGAATCAAGAGTTCCTCTCGAACCAATTGAGGTCGGCTACGATGGTCAGAAAAATCAAAAGGCTCGTGTGGTTATCTATTTGCCAGGACCAATACCGTACAAATCCGATAAAGCTATCCCTTACAAGTACGGTGCAATAAAAATCGAAAATGGAAAGGAAACTCCATTATCCTCTGTCGTAAACATTGCTGACATCAGTCGAGTGACACGGAGCGGTCGGATCTTCAACCGAGGAGTTGGAGAACCCACCAAAGAAAAGGAACCTCAAACAGAAGTTCCCAATCAACCAGTCGGTCAAGCCAGTAATCTGGAACTGGTAAAGAACCACGAGAAAGATGCTGAAGCTCATCCAGAAGAGCGAGTACAACATTGTAGACTAACTATTACAAACTCCATCAAGAATCTCTGTACTATCTCTCTTGCTCAGTTCTGAAGCTCACAGGGAAGCTCTGCAGAAAGTCTTAGAGCAAGCTTTCGTAGAACAAGATGTGACGATAAGACAGTTTGACAACATTATTTCCAGCATCACTTCCTGCAACAACTTAGGATTCAGTGATGAAGAACTTCCAGAAGAAGGCAAAAATCACAATATGGCGCTTAATATTACAGTCAACTGCCAGGACGATGCTTTAGCCAGTGTACTGGTAGATACCGGATCAGTTCTGAATGTTATGCAAAAATCTACTCTGATGTGACTATCATTTCAAGGAGCTCTGATGAGACGCAGTGAGGTCATTGTTAAAGCCTTTGACGGATCCAGAAAAATAGTTATCGGTGAAGTTGATCTTCCCATAACCATCGGTCCTCACACTTTCCAAGTCACTTTCCAGGTCATGGACATCCGGGCAGCATACAGCTGTTTATTAGGAAGACCTTGGATACACGAAGTTGGGGCAGTCACTTCGACACTTCACCAGAAGATGAAGTTCGTCAAGAATGACAAGTTAGTCGAAGTATGCGGAGAGCAGGCCTTAATCGTGAGCAACTTATCATCATTTTCCTGTGTAGAACCTGAGGAGGTTGTTGGAACCCAGTTCCAAGCAATCTCGTTGAGCAATGAGAATCGATCAGAGAGAGGAACGTTGATTTCCTCATACAAAGATGCGCTCGAAGTGATCAAGGGTAACGATGTAAAAGGATGTGGACAACTCGTAATTCCTACTGATAACAAGACAAATAAAGGTCTTGCTTTCTCCACAACCTGTACCCAGACTACTAAAGATGAAAGTTTTCATCCCATTTAGGACTTCTTCCAATGTGGAGGCTTCCTCCACCCAGTGTCTCAAGAAGTACACACCATCAATGAGGGTGACTCCTCCGATACAGATGAAGAATGGAAGTCCTATCTCAACGAGGACGGTTATATGTCTCAAGGAGAAACGCATACGCCATTTTACTATCCCACGCAGAGTCCGAGATATATACCAAGATCAGATGTCAAGATGATGTACGGATCCGGAAGGATGTCGTGCTCCACCAAACTCATTAGAGGAGGACACTCCGATGAAAGACAACTTCAACTATGACTATTATGACCCGCTGGAAGACTTGCATATCTGGCAGCCGTACCCAGAAGACTTGGAGCAAAAGAGTAAGCTAAATGATGCATATCAGCTGAGCATCATTGAAAAGAATGCCTGCGTCCCCACCAAATCATGGGATTATTACTCAGAACTGTAGAGAGCGATTTTGGATGCGGTTCTTAAGCGCTGGTCGCTCTCTGCGGTTGAGTTTACTACAGGTCGATTCATTTTTTATCCTATTGTGAGCTGAATAAGGAAGGGAAATAGATGTCTCCAATTAACCCTGCTTTGCATACTGAGTTTAAACATCGGTTTGTTAGGTTACGAATGCTATCAATGTGGGGGGAGGGCCCTAGTACTGGTTATTTGTATTTTCGCCAATACGGTTTTCTTTTCTCTTTCTAGGACTTTATAACGGGGAACAAGGATTTAGGATGTTAGGACTAATGCTTTTTGGTAGATACATGAGAGTATGGGATTTTCGGTTTTTGTTTAGGGTGCTCGCTAAGATTTTTCTTTCAATCTTATGCCTACGTATTCCCGTTTATCGAAATAGGGAAATCAGAGCATTCGCAGTTCCTCCTATTCTATGGGAGGAAATGGTTGTTTTTGGTGTCTTGTTCAAAGCCCAAGACGTGAAGCGAAAGGTGGTTTGTATCTTGTTCAAAGCCCAAGATGTGAAGCTAAAAGGGTGTTGACTTTAGAGAGAATTTGCCATCTCTAAAGAGGTTTGTCTGTCACAACTGTTGGGTGACTGATTGTAAAGGAGGATTACTTTAACCGGGATACGCGGATCCGACAATGCCATAATTTCCTTTATAGGGGATTTTAACCTGAAGGGATGACTTTAACTCAGTGTAGAGCAATGCTATCTTTCCTTAGGAATTTCTCATACTAAAAGAGGGACATTGGCATGGATGTAGATGATCCAGAGGCTTGCCGCTTACAGCGATTAGATGAAAGGGGAAGAAGTTGTTGATGTTTGTGTACTGTGAACGAGGCACAACTTTGATGCTAAAAGGTTGATTGGACCAACCAGTGGTTTTCTTATACAAAGCCTAAGAGGAGGCTATTATGTGTCTCGTACAAAGCCCGAGAGAGAGGCTGAAAGGTTTTTGACTCAATGAGGGAGTCTTTTGGTATCTCGTATAAAGCCCGAGATGAAGGCTAACATTTGTTTGGTTCAATATGAACCTTTTTGTATCTCGTATAAAACCCGAGATGGAGGCGAAAGAGGTGATTGACTCAACGAGTGAGTCTCTTATGTGTCTCGTACAAAGCCCGAGAGAGAGGCTAACTTCAATGGAGAAGGATCATTATACAAAGCCTAAGAGGAGGCTATGGTAACTGTTTCAGTTAAGTGACAGGTCCAGTATGCTGATCTTTACAGAGAAAATCAGTTCTTATATGAGCAACATTGTACTCAAGGATTTGGTTCGAGGATCCGGGATATTTCCTTGTCTTTGAGGAAACGGGAAATCCAAAGGTTATTAAGACTGTCCGAGTCTACGGGGTTCCTTCCTATTCTAACAAAGGGGTCACTTGAGAATGTCTCTGAGACTCAAGGAGATTAGACTGTCCGAGTCTAGAGTTTTATCTTTTGTACTATGCTTTAAGAAACAGTAGTAGACTCCATGAAAGGACTGTTTTATGCAGATGACTAAGTTATGTTCCTATACCTCTAAGAGGTCGTCGGGACAATTTGTACGAAGCCCAAGAGGAGGCTGGAAACTTTTAAGAAGCCGATCGGTCCTTGTACGAAGCCCAAGAGGAGGCTATCATTCCCGGAGGAAGAGATCATTATACGAAGCCTAAGAGGAGGCTGTGAATACTTCTAAGAAGTCGTAGGGTCCTTGTACTAAGCCCAAGAGGAGGCGGGGTTGCTTTTAGGAAGCCTATGGGTCCTTGTACGATGCCCAAGAGGAGGTCGATGCTTTTAAGAAGCCCGTGGGTCCCCAAACCCCGAGAAATTCAAGGCAAGCTATTCATAAGGAATAGATCAATTCAGGAAAGTTCGAGAATTTGGAAGAAACTCAAAGATGCCATTCACGGAGAATACATTCATCTCTGGGAATAGAGTTTCTTGACAATTCCTAATGAGGACAGCCGAAGAAAAGACTGTATCTGGTGATCCTATTGGGGATCTAGTTGTCTATTTCTACGAAACGAAACGGATCACCTAGTTCTAGACGTAGTTGCCGGGGAAACTCAAAATATCTATACTATTATTACACAGTTGATATGAGTTTATGAAAGAAGACTTACAGTGAAACAGCCCCACAATACAGTTATATGTATATGAAAGCGGTAAATGAAAGAAGTAACCACTTACTCGGTTGTAGAGCTTCCATGCTGTTTGGTTAGTTGTTCAACAAAGAAAGATTGAAAACAACAGTATATTCAAAATCAAAGGAGGAAGTGCTTTAAAAAAGAAAGATTTGGGGCTTACAGCTCGAGGAGAGGCCCAAAAAGGTTTAAAGAAAAAGAGTGGGGCTTATAACACGAGGGTAGGCCCAAATAATTTTTCCGTTTAAAATGTCGATCGCGCCGAGATTTTCTTTTAACGCAAAGGGGCTTATAAAATATCTGAGGCCCAAAATCATTTTTGGTTAAAAGGGGATTGGGTCTTACACTCTATTAGAGGCCCAAAAGTTTTGAATGAGTCTTATAGCTCGAGGAGAGGTCCAAAAGGTTATTTTTTTAAAAGGCGACGATCGCGCCGTTTGTTTTTTACGGTATCAGGACTTATACAATACACTGAGGCCCAAAAATGATTTGGTCAAAAAAAGGATTGGGTCTTACACTCTATTAGAGGCAAAGTGTTTTGAAAATGATTTATGAGGGTTGAATTAATCCAAAAACCCTAATTTGTTTTCAAAAATGTATTTAATTGAATAAAAATTAAATTAAAATGATCAAAATTGTTTAACATATGAAAAACAAATTGTGATCTTGGATTAATGCTTCAAAAATTAAGTATTGACCTACAAAATAATTAGAAAGCATTAAAAGTTACAAAATTAATGTGAAAAAAATATTTAAAATGTCAAAAACAATTAAAATATTAATTCTTTGCAAAAATATCAATTATATGAAATAAATAATATTTTTGGGATTTTTTGATAAAATAAAATATTTTAACATTTTTGTGAATTATTAAAAAGAGAATCAATTCAAAATCATTAAAACTCAGAGAGAAATTAATTTTTGAATCAATTAAACAAAAATCACAAAATTCAAATATTCAAATTTCTGAAAATGGCGCCAAGAACACGCGCGTGTTCTGAGTTTCCCAGATTTGCGTTTTCCATCCAATCTCACTGAATACTTAACCATATCATGCAATCCACATACCAATCAACTCGTTTCAACCTCACGATCATGTCTATAACACTTAATTTCATTTAAATTAAACATAAAACATAAAATCACGAAGAAACCTCAAAAACCCTAATTTCTGCATGAAGGCTAGGATTTTTGATACACGATTCAAACAAAGCAATTAATTGAGGGAAAACATTCCATGCATGATTATGAACATATGGCCAAATTATTGTGCAGCAAAAATTGCATGGATCATAGAGTTAGAAGAGCTCATGCTTACCACTTGCAGCTGGTGATCGTGATTTGTGTAGGAGGTGTTACAGTTGTGTTGTGATGATCTGAACAGCTTCCCTAGGTGCTATGGAGTGTGTTTGAATGCTTGGACTTGATGGAAATTGGCTGGATCACTTCATGGCATCTCAACTGCACTTTGGTTAAAACCTTGAGCAATTGACTGGTGATTCTGAGAAATCAATGTTCCAGTTGTTGTTTAAGTGTTTAATCAGCTCATATGTGATGTATATGAGGTGTGTGAGTGATTAGTTTGAGTGGAATTGCCCTCTAGCTCAAAACCCGATAGTTACCTTGCTAAGAAAGGCATTTTTGCCAAGAGAAAGAGATTTTGAGAAAGGCAAGTGTTGTAGGCCTTTGGTGTACTTAAACTGAACACAATTGAGCTCTATTTATAGTAGAGCAAGTTTGTTTTGCAAGGAATAGTGAATGGCAATTGCAAAGTAGGTTTGTTCAATGTTGGCCAATGAAAATCCAAGTCTCCTCTAGCCATTGACTAGAGGTTAGGGCACAGAGCTTTGGTTCCCTTGGTCTTGGATAAGTCTTGACTGATTTCAGATGAGAATGGCTCAGTCCATGCCACCTTGATGCTTCCATTGAATGCTTCAATCCAAATTTGGAGTCTTGTCCCTATTTTGGCCATTCTAGGTTCAACATGCTATTTCTTGTTCCAAAGACTTTGGAGGCTTGGCTCAGTGATTGTCCCCTTTAGATTCAATCCTCAGATGTGTCCAAGTGGATAGGAGCATTTGGATTTGGCTGATTTTGGCAAATCGAGCAAAATTGCAAATTCTGCCTTGCCTTTGACAGATTTCAGCAAGGCAACTTGCCAATGTCATATCTCATGGTGTAAGTTGAATTTGGTAATGTTCTTGACCATTTTGGAAAGCCCTTACATGATACAACAACTGTTTGAACATGTTTGGTTTTGATCTCTTTTGAATCCAAGTGAAAAATCCCCCTACATTTGGCAAAAAGTAAGGCAAAATCTGACTTAGTGAAATTTTCACTAAGTGTTGGAACAAAGTGTTTTCTCTTGATTTTGATCACTCTATAACTCAAAATCCATGAGGAATTTCGACATAGGTCAGTATGAAGCATTTGTAGAGGGAAATGAGATCTACAAATCAAGCTTTGAATGGGGCACAATGGCCTTGTGGTTTAGGAGTTATGGTCCTCCAAAGTTGGTGCATTAGTGGCACTTTTTCATGACTTAGCAATTTTTCTAAGATTTATGGTTACCCCTTTTACAAGTTATCCCACTTTTCTTGATTTTTCTTGATGAATGATGATTCAAATCATACATTAACATCATTTTAGGGCTAAAAATTCATTTTAGTGAAAAATCTCAAAAAGTCAAAGTTGACTTTTGTGCACAGTTGACTTTTTATCAGATGAATTCCAAACTGTGCAATTCTTCATGAAATCATGTCCTTGACCTAAATCAAACTTGATGGACATGTTCCATGGATGTCATAGGGTATATTGAGGCATGTCCTAGGGTTTGGGAGCATGTCCTGGTCAAAAGTCAAAGTTATAGTTGACTTTTCCCTTAAAACCCTAATTGCGGTGCAGATGAAATTGAGACTTATTGCTCAAGCTTCTTGGATTAATCCATTGTTCCAAGTGGATCAATATAGTTCATTAGAGACCCTCAAATCATGTCTTGAGGTCTTGGTTCATGATTTGCCCTAAAAGTCAACTTAGGGGTGAATTAGGTCATGAAACCCTAATTCCTGATTTTTGATGAATGCATCCCCTGAGGCAAGATTGACTTGATGATTGGGTCCATGAGGTTCCATGGAGTATATTAGGTTAGGTTTTGGATCATTGGCTTGTGCCCAGATGAAAAATTTCCATCTGGAGGCCCTGGTCGACCAAAACCCTAATTTGGTGACACTGTCAATCTTGAGACTTGATCCACCTAGAAAGGAGCAGCCTTGTGCTTAATCCTTGATGTGGGAGTCCTTTTGATTCATTGTGGATATTTTAGAGGCTAGACAAGTTAAAGATCAAGTCATTCCTTAATTGATCTTTTGTCTAATGCTCTAAGAGGGCTTGAAACCCTAATTTTGATTGTGGTGAATGCTCAACAATTCCTTGAGGAGACTGATGAGGCATGATGGTTCATCATATTGTGATGATGATTTGCACAATGATGGCAAATCTTAGTGGTCAAAATTTGGGGTATGACAGCTGCCCCTATTTAATCTTCTTGGACACGAAGGTGTGAATGACGAAGGTATTCGGGCATTCGGGGTGCAAGAGGATTAAATATCGGAGTACCCGAAATTTTGATGGTGGTTATGAATGGTAGCTTACGCATTCATCTTCTTTTGATAAGCGATGATGCTTAGAAAAGGTATACTTCCCCTCGATCTTGGTCTTCAGCCAAGGAGCTGGTCTCAGTTTTCTTTTGAAATGAACCTCCCCTCGATCCTGGTTTCCTACTAAGGAACTGGTCTAAGTTTCCTTTGTAAACTTCCCCTCGATCCTGGTTTCCTACACAGGAACTAGTCTTAGTTTCTTTTGTCAATAAACTTAATTGACAAGGGACGCTTTGCGTAGCGGTTTTCCTCAAACTTCTCGCCGAATTTTCCTAGGGAGATGCCATTTGACGGAAAAAATTTTGATGTCAGACTTGCTGGGGAACCCAACCGTCTGAGTTGTAGAGTTCCACAAACTTCTCTGTTTGGAGACGCCATTTATTGACTCTACTTGGGGAATGCGAGTCCCTTGAGAGACTGCATTCGTTTGGGGTCTTTACATCATACTTTTCTTGGAGAACTTCTCGGAGAAATGTCATATGATGTGATCCAATTTTAAGGTGTCGATGACCTTTTCATCAGTGGGTTTTTTGGAGAAAAACTGCCGTGCTGCCGAATCTCTGATTACGAGGCTTTCTCTGTGGATCTTCCTTAATCCGGGAAAGCAAGGATATCATCTTCAATAGCGAAGAGTGATGTTAACTGAGGGCTTATCTGGTTTTTCAGAGGTTCAAGTTATCAAAGTGGTCTAGGACCCAACTTCAATCCAGAAATAAAACTGGAGGAGAGAGAATGTTCAGACGCAGCGTTTCCTGACGAGGCAAGAACTAACGACTCGATTGAGAGAACTTCTATCACTAGGGGACAAGACCGACTAGAGTGATAGTGATGCAATATGAAATGTGAATGCAAATCAATATTGCATGATGTGTGTATGTTTATGCTGACAAAACTGACGCGACATACAAACTTACAGGTGAACACGACTGGATCCTCGGCCATCGCTGGACGAAGAAGTACCGTTGGTTCAGAATAGCAATTCCACCTTGCTTAGGAGAGATAGTCCCTGTTGGGAGCTATGTTGGTCGGGCTTAGGAGATAAGAACTCGGCCGAGGCGTGTCAGACGAAACAAGGTCTCTGACACAGGTGATCCCTTCATTCAGGCGTATTGGGTTAGAAGGAGTACTTTGATTCTGCACTTTGAAGTTCGATTACTTCTGAAGAAGTGACCGATGTTCCTCTGATGTTCAACAGTCAAAAGAAATTTCCGACTTTATTTTAAAAGCTAAAAAAGCTTGAACAAGTAAATTCATTTTTGTTTTATTTCAAGAATCGTTAATCATGTTAACAACGTCGTTCTGTAATGCTAAAACAAATAAGAATTACAACCAAAAGCACAAGGGCTCAAATTTTATTGATAAGATGGAGATCAGCCAAACGCGTGATTCCAAAGAGTATTTACAAAGTTAGAAAATGGTAATTTTACATGGAAAAGGGCTACGTTGAAACATAACGACCACTATCCTTCTACCAACTTTGAATTCGGGACATCCTGAGCTTCTGTCGAAGATGACCTTGACTGGAGTTTTCCTCCGATGGATGGTGTAACTGCTGCTGAGGGACCTGCCTCTGTTGAATGTAGTTACTTGCCATTATCCCTAACTTTTGCCTGGATTGTACTATGAGATTTCCAATCCATCGGGATGATTTTTTTTTCATGTCTCTAACTTTTGCCTGGACCGCCCTTTCGGGTTTTCAATCCACCGAGACGTTTTTTTTTTAGTTTAGGCGAAGTATTTCTTGACTACATCAACATTCGTGGGGTAGGCAAATTCCTCTCCGTCCATGGTTGCAAGTCTCAAGGCGCTGCCTGAGAAAGCTTTCGTGACCACATAGGGGCCATCATAATTGGGAGTCCATTTACCTCGCGAATCAGTGAGAAATGATTGTATCTTCTTGAGCACGAGGTCTCCTTTCCTGAAGATGCGAGGTCGAACCTTTTTGTCAAACGCCCTCTTCATTCTCTGTTGATACAACTGACTATGGCATAGTGCCGTGATTCGCTTCTCCTCGATCAGATTCAAATCGTCGTGTCGGCTTTGACACCATTCAGCTTCGGTGAGCTTAGCTTCCATCAATACTTGGATTGACGGGATCTCTACTTCTATGGGGAGCACTGCTTCCATGCCATACACTAGAGAGAAAGGGGTTGCCCCTGTTGAAGTGCGAACAGATGTGCGATAACCGTGAAGAGCAAAGGGTAGCATCTCGTGCCAATCTTTGTAGGTTACAACCATCTTTTGAACGATCTTCTTGATGTTCTTGTTAGCCGCTTCTACCGCTCCGTTCATCTTTGGTCGGTAGGGAGATGAGTTATGGTGTTCAATCTTGAACTCTGCGCACAACTCTTTCATCATCTTATTGTTCAAGTTAGATCCATTATCAGTAATGATCTCGCTTGGAACACCATAACGGCAGATGATATTGTTTTTGATAAATCGGACCACCACTTTTCGGGTTACATTAGCGTACGACGCTGCTTCGACCCACTTGGTAAAGTAGTCAATGGCTACCAGGATGAACCGATGTCCGTTTGAAGCGTTAGGCTCAATCAAGCCAATCATGTCGATTCCCCATATGGAAAAAGGCCACGGGGAAGAAAGAACTTTGAGATGTGATGGCGGTACATGAATTTTGTCGGAGTATATCTGACACTTGTGACACCTCCTCATGTACTTGTAGCAGTCGGATTCCATTGTCAACCAATAGTACCCTGCTCTTAGAATTTTTCTTGCCATTGTATGTCCGTTGGCATGAGTGCCAAAGGATCCTTCATGAATTTCTTTCATAAGCATGTCTGCTTCTGGTCTGTCGACGCATCGGAGCAAGACCATGTCAAAATTTCTCTTATAGAGAGTGTCACCGCTCAGGAAGAAGTTTCCAGCCAATCTTCTGAGGGTTTTTCTATCTTTCCTGGATGCCCCAAGTGGGTACTCTTGTTTCTGAAGGAAACATTTGATATCGTGATACCAAGGTTTGCCGTCTATGACTGATTCAATTGCGAAGACGTAAGCGGGCCTTTCAAGGCGCATTATGTCGATCTTAGGTAAGTCGTTCCATTGACCTACACTAATCATGGAAGAGATAGTGGCTAATGCATCAGCCATGTGATTCTCCTCACGAGGGGTGTGATGAAACTCAACTCTGCTAAAGAAAGGTAACAACCTTCTTGCATAATCTTTGTAAGGGATCAATCCTAATTGGTATGTGTTCCAATCTCCTTTTATCTGATTGATAACCAAGGCTGAGTCGCCGTATACGTCCAAGTTTTTTATCCTTAAATCAATTGCTTCCTTGAGACCCATGATACAAACTTCGTATTCGGCCTCGTTGTTCATACATTTGAACGTAAGTCTGGCAGTGAAAGGAATGTGGGTACCCAGAGGGGTAACAATGATTGCCCCAATTCCATTTCCGTAATGATTAACTGCTCCGTCAAAGATAAGTCCTCATTGGGAACCTGATTCTGGCCCTTCAATGGGTAACGGTTCATCGCAATCTTTCATTTTTAGATACATGACTTCTTCGTCTGGGAAGTCAAACCCAATTGGTTCTTGATCGTCAATCGGTTGATGAGCCAAATGATCGGCTAAAATACTTCCCTTAACGGCTTTCTGAGCATGGTACTCTATGTCATATTCTGATAACAGCATCTGCCAACGGGCAATTCTTCCCGTGAGAGCAGGTTTTTCAAAGACGTACTTGATTGGATCCATTTCGGAGATTAACTAAGTAGTATGACGAATCATGTATTGGCGAAGACGTTTAGCTGCCCAAGCCAAAGCACAACAAGTTTTCTCGGGCATCGTGTACCGAGTTTCGCAGTCGGTGAATTTCTTGCTCAAATAGTAAATGGCAGACTCTTTCCTTTTGGTTTCGTCTTGTTGGCCAAGTACACATCCCATTGAGTCCTCTAGGACTGTGAAGTAAATGATCAATGGTCTTTCTTCCACTGGAGGTGATAAAATCGGAGGATTCAACAGATATTCCTTGATACTGTCGAAGGTGGTTTGGCAATCTTTTGACCAAACGCAATCCTGGTTCTTTTTGAGTAATTTCAAAATCGGCGCACACGTGGCGGTCATGAGGAATATGAATCTGGAGATGTAGTTCAAACGTCCCAGGAATCCTCTGACTTGTTTTTCAGTTTTCAGAGAAGGCATTTCTTGAACGGCCTTGACCTTGTCAGGATCAACCTCAATTCCTTTCTGGCTGACGATGAACCCTAATAGTTTCCCTGAACGGACACCGAAGGTGCACTTGTTGGGATTCAAGCGGAGCTTGAATTTTCTTAGACGTTCGAACAATTTTGATAGATGTTCAATGTGCTCACTCTCTGTTTTTTATTTTGCAATCATATCATCGACATATACCTCGATTTCTTTGTGTATCATGTCATGAAACAGAGTAGTCATGGCCCTTTGATAGGTTGCCCCGACATTCTTCAAACCGAACGGCATTACCTTGTAACAAAAGGCGCCCCATGGTGTAATGAACGAAGTTTTCTCCATGTCTTTCGGCGCCATTTTGATCTGGTTATAGCCCGAGAATCCATCCATGAAGGAGAAAACTTTGAACTTTGTTGTGCTGTCTACCAGCATGTCAATGTGTGGTAAAGGAAAGTCATCCTTTGGACTAGCCTTATTCAGATCCCTGTAATCAACACACATTCTGACCTTTCCGTCCTTTTTGGGAACGGGTACGATGTTGGCTAACCATTGAGGATATTCAGACGTAGCGAGGAAACCCGCGTCAATCTGTTTCTGTACCTCCTCTTTGATTTTGCTGGCCATGTCCGGGTGAGTCCGTCTCAACCTTTGCTTTACTGGCGGACATTCCGATCTCAATGGTAAGTGATGTTCCACGATGCTGGTATCCAACCCTGGCATATCCTGATAGGACCAAGCGAATACATCGGGGAATTCTTTGAGAAGCTTTATCAAACCCTCTCTGGCAGTTGGATTAAGCAGTGCCCCAATCCTGATTTCCTTTCTCTCTTTTTCCGAACCCACATTTACCGTTTCCAACAGCTCTTTGTGAGGTTCAATGGACCTTTCCTCTTGTCTGAGTAGTCGGGAGATCTCTTCTGGAATTTTGTCGTCATTTTCTTCTTCAGCCTCGAATACCGGGAACTCAAAATTGGGAGAAGGCATCGGATCGTATGTTTCAACTGGGTTTAAAACGAGCAATCTGCATGACGTGATGATTCGTGTTTAGAAGAGATAGAGAAAATGCAAGTGTGTGCAGTGTTTTATTTTACTGCTTGTTTTAATTATTGAATTGTTTTTTAGGATTACCATTTTCTGAAAAAGCAAAAAGAGAAAATAGCAATTAATGCGGAATTTACAGAACGACGTTATTTTATTAATGAACAAGTCGATCCTTGAAACTACAGCCCTATAAAACAAAACTCTATCGCTTTGGGCTAAGCGAAGAGGGAAAATTTACAGAAAGCGAGCCCTATTAAAACATCTGTTTCACCTGGGCAGGGTGAAAGGTTAAAGATGGCAATTACTTTGACTGATGAACGATCTTCAGAACCTCGATGACAACCCATTGGCGGCGAACTCCTCAGTGAATCACAAAGTCTGGCACCTTCCTTGATTTGTCTTCAGAAATGACGCTGATTTCTGGCGGAACAGGATCATTGGAATCTGTCTCCCAGGAAGAGTTGTCGTAGGAGGATTCCTCTGTTGCATTTCGCATAGCATTCGTGCTCTCAGCTGTATCTCCCCATCCAGTTGGCTGGATGTCTTCGAACCTGATACGAGAGCTTTTGGGCGCAGTGTACTTGACCATATAGTCGTATTTTCCACTCAGTTGTCCCAAGGTGTCCCACACTTCTCTGGAACTGGAGGAGTCATCTCTCTCGATGACGTTGACTTCGGGAAAAGCATAGTTGATGAATTCAAGTCCTGCAAACGTTGCAAATTCATCTTCATGTTGAGTAGTTTCTGAATAACCTGAGTGTTGATCCCATGACATGGTGGGGACACAGGTATTCTGTTCAATGACGGTCAGCTGATTTTCATTACTCGGCTGACTCTCTTGCCCCAAATCTCCCGGGTAAGGTTGCCACATTGGCAGACCATCCATTGGGCCATAATAGTTGTGGTCAAAGTTGTCTTTCATCAGAGTGTCCTCCTCTAATGAATTTGGCGGAGCACGGCATCCTTCCGGATCACAATCTCCATATCTCATTTCGACGTCTGACCTTGGTATAAATCTCAGACTCTGTGCGGGATAGCAAAATGGCGTAGGCACCTCTTCCTGAGACATATAACCTTCCTAATTAAGATAGGACTTCCATTCTTCATCTCTGTCAGAGGGATCTTCCTTATTGATAGCATGTACTGCCTGAGACACTGGGTGGAGGAAACCTCCACTGTGGAAGAAGTTTTGAAGGGGATGAAGACTTTCATCGTCGGCAGCTGTCTGGGTACAGGTTACAGAAAAACCAAGACCCTTCTTTGTTTTATTGTCAATAGGAATGAGAAGCTGTCCCCATCCTGTTGTATCGGTACTCTCGACCGCTTTAATAGCATCTTTGTATGAGGAAATCGAGGTTTCTCCTCTGAACTGATTGTTCTTGCTCACCGACAATGCTTGGAACTGCGTCCCAATAACCTCCTCGGGTTCTACACAAGTAGATGATGATAAGTTGCTCACGAGCAAGGCTTGTTCCCCACAAACTGTGACAAGTTGATCGTTCTTGACGAACTTTAGCTTTTGGTGGAGGGTCGAAGTGACCGCTCCAGCCTGATGTATCCAAGGTCTTCCTAATAAACAACTGTACGTTTCCCGGATGTCCATGACCTGGAAAGTGACTTGAAAAGTGTGAGGACCAATAGTTATGGGAAGATCAACTTCGCCGATAACTGTTTTTCTGGATCCGTCGAACGCTTTAACAACGACCTCGCTGATTCTCATCGGAGGGCCTTTGAATGATAATTGCATCAAAGTGGACTTCGGCATAACATTCAGGGCTGACCCTGTGTCTACCAGTACGCTGGCTAAAGCATCGTCCTGGCAGTTAATTGTAATGTTGAGCGCCATGTTATGACGGCGACCCTCTTCGGGTAATTCCTCATCACTAAATCCCAAATTGTTGCAGGAAGTGATGTTAGAGACAATACTATCGAACTGTCTGATTGTTACATCCTGTTCCACAAAGGCTTGCTCCAAGACTTTCTGTAGAGCCTCCCTATGCGCTTCTGAACTGAGTAACTGTGATAATACCGAGATCTTTGAAGGAGTTTGTAACAGTTGATCAACAATGTTGTATTCACTCCTTTGGATGAGGTTCAGCATCTCATCATTATTTTTTGAAAGGTCGGGATTACTGGATTGACCGACTGGTGGATCGGGAGCTTCCGTCTGAAGTTCCTTTTCTTTGTTAGGTTCCCCAACCCCTCGGTTGAAGATTCTGCCACTCCGTGTTACACGACTGATGTCTGCAATATTCACGACGGAGGGTAATGGAATTTCCTTTCCATTTTCAACTGTCATTGCACCGTATTTGTAAGGGATAGGCTTAGTTGATTCATACGGTGTTGGTCCCAGCAGATAGATGACTATGGGAACCTTCTGATTTTTCTGACCATCATAATTAATCTCGATCCGTTCCCGGTTGGGAACTTTAGATTCATCAAGTAGAGGGATAATGGCAAAAACATCCCTGGTCCTGTGATGACCAGAGATCGTGACAACATCCTCAACTTGATCGGCAAGGTAGTTCGGCGTCCAGTTGATGGGTCTAGAACTCGGATATAGACGAATCTCTCCACGATCCACCTGACCCTGAAGAGCTGCTCTCACAAAGTAACACCCTCGGTTACTTTCCGAACAGACGCCGCAACGGTCATAATTGTGTGGTGGCACCTGGCCACGCCTACTTTGAATACAATGTAACCTCACTAGGTTAGCTTCCATTGATCGGACATCCTGACTCTGACGCCGAGTAGGATTCCTGTTACCGATACTAATTTGTTGAGTATCTTCATCCATATAAATTGGCATCCACCAGTGATTTAACAAGTGCTGAAGTGTCTCTTGGACAAGGGTACAACCTCGACCGTTTTCGCAACCTGCCTTATAGCTTTGATAGTCATGTGATGTTAAGAATCCGAGTTGGACCTATTCAGCATGTAACTCTACCAGGTTGGTATTCATCAAGCGAATATCGAAGATCTGAACCATGTTGATTTGATAGGAGTTCCTATCATGGTAGTCTTGGATCCATCCAAGATCCATCTGACGCTGGAGGGCATCCTGTATGAAAGAGCATCCCTGTTTGTTTACCGAGCAAGTCAGATAGGAATTGTAATCGTGCTGCGGCAGATTATGATACTGTCTTTGCCTTGAGTGCATCGCCACCAAGTTGACGTTCATTGCACGGATATCGTGGTTTTGAATGACGTTAGAATTCGTGTAGACCATGTTAACTCCACGAACTCGGTGCTCTTGGATCCATCCGAGATCCATCTGTTCCTGTAGAGCTGCTTGCACCATAGAACATCCTTGATCGTCTTTAGAGCAGATATCACATTGGTGATAGTTATGAGGTGGCACATGGCTATATCCACTCTGTCTACAATGCATCTTGACCAAATTGGTTTTCAACAAGAGTACATCTTGAATTTGATAGACATCGTTAGTCTCTCCTTCTATCAAATTGACTGCAGCCTTCTCGTGTTGAGGCAGCGGATTCGTGAGAACATTAGGATTCGTATCCTTGAAGGATAAGACCCCGCTCCTAACAAGTTTTTGCACGTCGTACTTGAAATTGAGACAATTCTCTATGTTATGCCCCGATCCTCCTTGATGATAAGGGCAAGTTTGATCCACCTTAAACCAAAAAGGAGGATTTTCTGGTACTGTAAGAGGAGATTTAGTCTAAATGTGCCCCTTAGCCAGTAGTAATAGAAACAACTCTGTGTACGTTACGGGTATAGGATCAAATCCTGGTGGCCGTGTTATACGGTTGTTGTTATATGGAGGACGAGCCTGCTGAAGAGACTGTTGTGTCCTTTGCTGATCAGGTTGGCTCTGCGCAACCTGAGGTTGATACGTAGGAATAGACGCAGGATTGATAGCAGGAGTCACAGCTGCTACCGGTTGATAACGTCGTCTTTGCTTTCCGAGAGAGATATTCCCAATATCTTGCTCTTTTTTCTTAGGGAGAGCACTACCATATTTTTTAGTACCGCTCGTCGATCCAATGTCTTTTACCAAACGTCCTTCTCGGAAGGCTTCCTCGAGACGTACGCCTATGCCGACCATTTCGGTGAAGTCACTGGGCGCACTGGCAACCATTCGGTCATAGTAAAATGAGCTTAAGGTTTTTAAGAAGATCTTTGTCATCTCTTTTTCCTACAGAGGTGGACAAATTTAAGCGGCAATTTCATGCCACCTTTGGACGTACTCCTTAAAGGTTTCCTTGTCCTTTTGCGACATCGATCTGAGTTGATCTCTGTCGGATGCCATGTCCAAATTGTATTTATATTGTTGGACGAAGGCAGTGCCAATATCTCTGAATGTGCTAATCGTGGCACGGTTTAAACCCATGTACCATTTTAATGCGGCACCGGTTAAACTATCCTGAAGGTAGTGAATCAGTAGGTCCTGATTCTCCGTCTGAGCTGACATCCGCCAAGCGTACATCACCAGATGGCTTTGAGGGCAAGAGTTACCCTTGTATTTTTCAAAGTCGGGCACTTGGAACTTGTGCGGGACTTTCACATTTGGGACCAAGCAGAGATCTGCGGCATCCTTTCCAAATAGATCCTGACCGTGAATGGCTTGCAGTTCCTTCTGCATTTCCAAGAACTGCTCCTGGAATTCCTCCATCCTGTCAAACATAGTTTCCTTCTTACCAGAAGGTGTCCGTGGAGTCTGCCCTTCCGGGACAGTGTGCACCACAGGGGGTGGTACCGTGACTACGGTAGTGAGTCTTGGCATCTCCCGAAGTTTGTAACCTTCAGGAGTCTTCAGTATGCCCCTGGCATCTTCACTTTCCCGAAGTTTGTAACCTTCAGGCCCAGCGGCTTCTGTTGTGATTCCCTGATCTTCAGTGATCGGCGGAACATATCCTTCTGGGATATAGTTAACAGGCATGCCCCAAGGACGATCTTTCGGTATTTGATACCTAGGATCATACTTCTCCACGATGGGCGTTGAGGTGATCTCTGAGATCACAGTTTGTTGTAGCTGAGCTTCTGCCATGGCTTGCATGTCGTTACGAAGTTTTCTCATATCCTCTCTCAGAACGTCGATCTCTTCTTTCAACTCTCTGTTTTCTTCCTCAAGATCATCCATCTTTTTCTGACGATAGGCCCGAGTATTATACGAATGAGACAGTTTGACTCTAGAACCGAGACACAAACGTGAGATTCGTAGGTAAGAAGAATACGCGATGTGAGAATGATGAATGCAATGATTATATTAATTGTTTATGGTTTAATCAAAATAAACTTCGACAATTAGATTGCAAATATCAAACGGTGGGGAAACCCCTTTTTAATGAAATTCAAAGGATTACAGAAATGGAAATATAGTAGATTACAAGGTGCCAAGACAGAAACCTAAGCTAATGGGCCCAGAGTCCTCTCTGAGGAGAACTCGGGTGCTGATTCTGGTATCTTCCTTTTCTTTGACCGGGGCTCTTGGGCCGTTGTCGGGTTGTCATTCCTTTGCCAAGTGAAAGGAGCGAGTAAATTCCTTTGGTAATCTTGATTCTCTACAGCATGTTGCTCCAAAATTTCAATCAGAGCATCCTTTTCTTTCAGTAATTGCTGTATTTTGATGCACTCTATGTCGAGGGTGCGGTACTTGTTCTTCCAAGACCTTCTCTCCTTTTGAACTTTGTTGAGAGTAACCTGAAGCTTTTCAGTCTCAGTCATGAAGTACATGACAGATTCCCTCGGCGAAAGAATCCCGTAACGAGGATAAGGCATCTTTAGCTTGAGAGCTCTAGTTTGTACCCAATGGAGATAAGGCTCCACCGAGACACAGTCCGGTTTTCCCAGAGACTCCCATCCTTTCTTATGAACGTGCTTCCAAGCGTGCACTATTTCCATCTTCAGTGCTCTGTCATTTTCTCCTTCCTTGAAGAAAAGACCTTCCAGATGAACACCCCGTGGGACGTGTCTCATCGGGTATCCAAATTGACGATGAACGAGAACTGGATGATAGTTGATTCCTCCCTTAGTTCCTATAAGGGGTACGTTGGGGAAGTTTCCACAACGATCGATGATTCTGATTCCATCATAGATCCTATTACACCAATCTATATCAGAGTTGGTAAGAGACATGATCTTCTGCGACCAACGTAAGGCACTCTTGCAATCCCAAAAAGCAGCAGACTTGGGCAAGTGAGAGATAAACCATTTATAAAGCAGAGGTACACAGCATGTGATCTCCCCTCCGCTGTACAAATTTCCCAAGTGTACATAATGATACGCATCTGTGAGCAAAGTCGGCACAGGGTTTCCAATGAGAAAAACCTTAATGGAGTCGATATCGACGAAGTTATTGATGTTGGAAACAAAAATAACCCGTAGGTGAGTAAAACAAAGACGCTTTCAAAAGCAGTCACGTTTCCTATACTGACAAAATACAGGGCTTTCTTTGTCAAGAACTGGGCTGGAAAACCTTGGATGCCACCCCTGGTAGTTAGGTGAGTCCTGACCTCAGACTCGTCCAAATGAATTGCTCTCGCAATGGTCTGATTCTTTGGAATTTCTTCCAGTCCCGAAAATGGAGCTCGATCAGTAATGTGTAGATTAATAAGATGAGAATACTCCTCCAGCGTTGGTGCTAACTGGTAATCCGGGAATGTGAAACAGTGATAAACTGGATCATAAAACTGAATGAGCGCATCCATGATTCCCTCAATCACATGGACTCTTAATAGTGGTAGCAGACCTTTGTGCTTGGCTCTGAAAGCCTCAGGGTTAGTGATCATTCTCGCTAACCTTCTCAAATCCTCTAGCTTTGGAACCTTGAAGGTATAACTATGAGTTATCCTTCTACCGAAATCCATTAGCGCAATCCTTTTCTCTGATATTCGCAATCACAGTCTTAGTTTAATTTGAAAAACAGAGAGACTAGAAGATAAATTTTTTGAACGTTTTAATGTTTTTTTTAATGAATGCATGAATGCAGCACACAAAAACATAGAAAAAACATGGGGTCAAAGGGTCGTTGTCATGAAGTCAAGGCTCTACCCATCCCCAAAGGTTTATACTAAGGTGATTTTTGTACCTGTACTCATTATCATCAGCTCCTCCCAGGAAAGCAAAACAACAAGCGGATCGCCAGCGAGTTGTAGAGCAATCTTAGAGTAAGTGCCATTCACCGAGAATAGATCACCAGCCTCAAATGAGGGTAGTATCGCGTAACAACTATTTCCGATAGCTTCCGTACTACAAAAGGGTTTGGCTCCTCAGCTTCTCAGACTTAACAATCGGCCCATTGTCTAGGTGAGAGAATGGGTTGCATTGGTCAGCCTCCACCGAGGTTGATGGTCGACCTCGTCGCCATCACTTATCTTAAGTGTATACTCAATCTTTCCACATGCGGCATCACATGCATTCCCATTAGCAGAAAAATAAACACGTATAGCAATTACGAAAAGCAGTATATATATTTGTCCTAATCATCCTAGACCTTTAAAGCTATGAATCCTAAGTTCCTGACAGAAATTGGGTTCCCCGGCGGAAACCCCAATCTGTGGTACTAACACAAGAGATGAAAAGGAAAAAGAAATAGAGCCCCACAGTGGGCGCCATTTTCCTGTAGCGAGCGATTTTGGACGCGGTTCTTAAGCGTTGGTCGCTCTCTGCGGTTGAGTTTACTACAGGTCGATTCATTTTTTATCCTATTGTGAGCTGAATAAGGAAGGGAAATAGATGTCTCCAATTAACCCTGCTTTGCATACTGAGTTTAAACAACGGCCTGTTAGGTTACGAATGCTATCAATGTGGGGGGGCCCTTGTACTGGTTATTTTTATTTTCGCCAATACGGTTTTCTTTTCTCTTTCTAGGACTTTATAGCGGGGAACAAGGATTTAGGATGTTAGGACTGATGCTATTTGGTAGATACATGAGAGTATGGGATTTTGGGTTTTTGTTTAGTGTGCTCGCTAAGATTTTTCTTTCAATCTTATGCCTACGTATTCCCGTTTACCGAAACAGGGAAATCAGAGCGTTCGTAGTTCCTCCTATTCTATGGGAGGAAATGGTTGTTTTTGGTGTCTTGTTCAAAGCCCAAGACGTGAAGCGAAAGGTGGTTTGTATCTTGTTCAAAGCCCAAGATGTGAAGCTAAAAGGGTGTTGACTTTAGAGAGAATTTGTCATCTCTAAAGAGGTTTGTCTGTCACAACTGTTGAGTGACTGATTGTAAAGGAGGATTACTTTAACTGGGATACGCGGATCCGGCAATGCCATAATTTCCTTTATAGGGGATTTTAACCTGAAGGAGAAGACTTTAACTCAATGTAGAGCAATGCTATCTTTCCTTAGGAATTTCTCATACTAAAAGAGGGACATTAGCATGGATGTAGATGATCCAGAGGCTTGCCGCTTACAGCGCTTAGATGAAAGGGGAAGGAGTTGTTGATGTTTGTGTATTGTGAACGAGGCACAACTTTGATGCTAAAAGGTTGATTGGACCAACCAGTGGTTTTCTTATACAAAGCCTAAGAGGAGGCTATTATGTGTCTCGTACAAAGCCCGAGAGAGAGGCTGAAAGGTTTTTGACTCAACGAGGAATTCTTTTGGTATCTCGTATAAAGCCCGAGATGAAGGCTAACATTTGTTTGGCTCAATATGAACCTTTTTGTATCTTGTATAAAGCCCGAGATGGAGGCGAAAGAGGTGATTGACTCAACGAGGGAGTCTCTTATGTGTCTCGTACAAAGCTCGAGAGAGAGGCTAACTTCAATGGAGAAGGATCATTATACAAAGCCTAAGAGGAGGCTATGGTAACTGTTTTAGTTAAGTGACAGGTCCAGTATGCTGATCTTTATAGAGAAAATTAGTTCTTATATGAGCAACACTGTACTCAAGGATTTGGTTCGAGGATCCGGGATATTTCCTTCTCTTTGAGGAAACGGGAAATCCAAAGGGTATTAAGACTGTCCGAGTCTACGGGGTTCCTTCCTATTCTAACAAAGGGGTCACTTGAGAATGTCTCTGAGACTCAAGGAGATTAGACTGTCCGAGTCTAGAGTTTTATCTTTTGTACTATGCTTTAAGAAACAGTAGTAGACTCCATGAAATGACTGTTTTATGCAGATGACTAAGTTCTGTTCCTATACCTCTAAGAGGTCGTCGGGACAATTTGTACGAAGCCCAAGAGGAGGCTGGAAACTTTTAAGAAGCCGATCGGTCCTTGTACGAAGCCCAAGAGGAGGCTATCATTCCCGGAGGAAGAGATCATTATACGAAGCCTAAGAGGAGGTTGTGAATACTTCTAAGAAGCCGTAGGGTCCTTGTACTAAGCCCAAGAGGAGGCGGGGTTGCTTTTAGGAAGCCTGTGGGTCCTTGTACGATGCCCAAGAGGAGGCCGATGCTTTTAAGAAGCCCGTGGGTCCCCAAACCCCGAGAAATTCAAGGCAAGCTATTCACAAGGAATAGATCAAGTCAGGAAAGTTCGAGAATTTGGAAGAAAATCAAAGATGCCATTCACGGAGATTACATTCATCTCTGGGAATAGAGTTTCTTGACAATTCCTAATGAGGACAGCCGAAGAGAATACTGTATCTGGTGATCCTATTGGGGATCTAGTTGTCTATTTCTACAAAATGAAACGGCGTCACCTAGTTCTAGACGTAGTTGCCGGGGAAACTCGAAATATCTATACTATTATTACACAGTTGATATGAGTTTATGAATGAAGACTTATAGTGAAACAGCCCCACAATACAGTTATATGTATATGAAAGCGGTAAATGAAAGCAATAACCACTTACTCGGTTATAGAACTTCCATGTTGTTTGGTTAGTTGTTCAACAAAGAAAGATTGAAAACAACAGTATATTCAAAATCAAAGGAGAAAGTGCTTTAAAAAAGAAAGATTTGGTGCTTACAGCTCGAGGAGAGGCCCAAAAAGGTTTAAAGAAAAAGAGTGGGGCTTATAACACGAGGGTAGGCCCAGATGATTTTTCCGTTTGAAATGGCGATGGCGCCGAGATTTTCTTTTAACGCAAAGGGGCTTATACAATATCTGAGGCCCAAAATGATTTTTGGTTAAAAGGGGATTGGGTCTTACACTCTATTAGAGGCCCAAAAGTTTTGAATGGGTCTTATAGCTCGAGGAGAGGCCCAAAAGGTTATTTTTTTTAAAGGCGACGATCGCGCCGTTTGTTTTTTACGGTATCGGGACTTATACAATACACTGAGGCCCAAAAATGATTAGGTCAAAAAAAGGATTGGGTCTTACACTCTATTAGAGGCCCAAAGTGTTTTGAAAATGATTTATGAGGGTTGAATTAATCCAAAAACCCTAATTTGTTTTCAAAAATGTATTTAATGATCAAAATTGTTTAACATATGAAAAACAAATTGTGATCTTGGATTAATGCTTCAAAAATTAAGTATTGACCTACAAAATAATTAGAAAGCATTAAAAGTTGCAAAATCAATGTGGAAAAAATATTTAAAATGTCAAAAACAATTAAAATATTAATTCTTTGCAAAAATATCAATTATATGAAATAAATAATATTTTTGGGATTTTTTGATAAAATAAAATATTTTAACATTTTTGTGAATTATTAAAAAAAGAATCAACTCAAAATCATTAAAACTCTGAGAGAAATTAATTTTTGAATCAATTAAACAAAAATCACAAAATTCAAATATTCAAATTTCTGAAAATGGCGCCAAGAACACGCGCGTGTTCTGAGTTTCCCAGATTTGCGTTTTCCATCCAATCTCACTGAATACTTAACCATATCATGCAATCCACATACCAATCAACTCGTTTCAACCTCACGATCATGTCTATAACACTTAATTTCATTTAAATTAAACATAAAACATGAAATCACGAAGAAACCTCAAGAACCCTAATTTCGGCATGAAGGCTAGGATTTTTGATACACGGTTCAAACAAAGCAATTAATTGAGGGAAAACATTCCATGCATGATTATGAACATATGGCCAAATTATTGTGCAGCAAAACTTGCATGGATCATAGAGTTAGAAGAGCTCATGCTTACCACTTGCAGCTGGTGATCGTGATTTGTGTAGGAGGTGTTACAGTTGTGTAGTGATGATCTGAACAGCTTCCCTAGGTGCTATGGAGTGTGTTTGAATGCTTGGACTTGATGGAAATTGGCTGGATCACTTCATGGCATCTCAACTGCACTTTGGTTAAAACCTTGAGCAATTGACTGGTGATTCTAAGAAATCAATGTTCCAGTTGTTGTTTAAGTGTTTGATCAGCTCATATGTGATGTATATGAGGTGTGTGAGTGATTGGTTTGAGTGGAATTGCCCTCTAGCTCAAAACCCGATAGTTACCTTACTAAGAAAGGCATTTTTGCCAAGAGAAAGAGATTTTGAGAAAGGCAAGTTTTGTAGGCCTTTTGTGTACTTAAACTGAACACAATTGAGCTCTATTTATAGTAGAGCAAGTTTGTTTTGCAAGGAATAGTGAATGGCAACTGCTAAGTAGGTTTGTTCAATGTTGGCCAATGAAAATCCAAGTCTCCTCTAGCCATTGACTAGAGGTTAGGGCACAGAGCTTTGGTTCCCTTGGTCTTGGATAAGTCTTGACTGATTTCAGATGAGAATGGCTCAGTCCATGCCACCTTGATGCTTCCATTGAATGCTTCAATCCAAATTTGGAGTCTTGTCCCTATTTTGGCCATTCTAGGTTCAACATGCTATTTCTTGTTCCAAAGACTTTGGAGGCTTGGCTCAGTGATTGTCCCCTTTAGATTCAATCCTCAGATGTGTCCAAGTGGATAGGAGCATTTGGATTTGGCTGATTTTGGCAAATTGAGCAAAATTGCAAATTCTGCCTTGCCTTTGACAGATTTCAGTAAGGCAACTTGCCAATGTCATATCTCATGGTGTAAGTTGAATTTGGTAATGTTCTTGACCATTTTGGAAAGCCCTTACATGATACAACAACTGTTTGAACATGTTTGGTTTTGATCTCTTTTGAATCCAAGTGAAAAATCCCCCTACATTTGGCAAAAAGTAAGGCAAAATCTGACTTAGTGAAATTTTCACTAAGTGTTGGAACAAAGTGTTTTCTCTTGATTTTGATCACTCCATAACTCAAAATCCATGAGGAATTTGGACATAGGTCAGTATGAAGCTTTTGTAGAGGGCAATAAGATCTACAAATCAAGCTTTGAATGGGGCACAATGGCCTTGTGGTTTAGGAGTTATGGTCCTCCAAAGTTGGTGCATTAGTGACACTTTTTCATGACTTAGAAATTTTTCTAAGTTTTATGGCTATCCCTTTTACAAGTTATCCCACTTTTCTTGATTTTTATTGATGAATGATGATTCAAATCATACATTAACATCATTTTAGGGCTAAAAATCCATTTTAGTGAAAAATCTCAAAAAGTCAAAGTTGACTTTTGTGCACAGTTGACTTTTTATCAGATAAATTCCAAACTGTGCAATTCTTCATGAAATCATGTCCTTGACCTAAATCAAACTTGATGGACATGTTCCATGGGTGTCATAGGGTATATTGAGGCATGTCCTAGGGTTTGGGAGCATGTCCTGGTCAAAAGTCAAAGTTACAGTTGACTTTTCCCTTAAAACCCTAATTGTGGTGCAGATGAAATTGAGACTTGTTGCTCAAGCTTCTTGGATTAATCCATTGTTCCAAGTGGATCAATATAGTTCATTAGAGACCCTCAAATCATGTCTTGAGGTCTTGGTTCATGATTTGCCCTAAAAGTCAACTTAGGGGTGAATTAGGTCAAGAAACCCTAATTCCTGATTTTTTATGAATGCATCCCCTGAGGCAAGATTGACTTGATGATTGGGTCCATGAGGTTCCATGGAGTATATTAGGTTAGGTTTTGGATCATTGGCTTGTGCCCAGATGAAAAATTTCCATCTGGAGGCCCTAGTCGACCAAAACCCTAATTTGGTGACACTGTCAATCTTGAGACTTGATCCACCTAGAAGGGAGCAGCCTTGTGTTTAATCCTTGAAGTGGGAGTCCTTTTGATCCATTGTGGATATTTTAGAGGCTAGACAAGTTAAAGATCAAGTCATTCCTTGATTGATCTTTTGTCTAAGGCTCTGAGAGGGCTTGAAACCCTAATTTTGATTGTGGTGAATGCTCAACAATTCCTTGAGGAGACTGATGAGGCATGATGGTTCATCCATATTATGATGATGATTTGCACAATGATGGGAAATCTTAGTGGTCAAAATTTGGGATATGACAAGGACATCCAGAAAATATCCAGCACAACGATGAATCTACAAAGATTGCAGGACAAGAGTTAATCAACTATGCTTTTCCCGAGGTCAACGTCATCGAGAAGGATGACTCCTCTTCTCCCACCATAGTATGGGACACCTTAGGACAGCCGAGTGGCAAGTGCAACTTCCTGGTCAAGTACACAGCATCGTGGAGCATCATTTACCGTTAAAATCAGAATGTCCTCCGGTGAAACAAAGGCTGAGATGGACTCACCTGGATATAGCTATCAAAATCAAGGAGGAAGTGTAGAAACAAATTGATGCAGGTTTCCTCCCCACCTCAAAATATCCTCAATGGCTAGCAAACATAGTGCCAGTTTCGAAAAAGGACGGAAAAGTCAGAATTTGTGTAGACTACATGGATCTGAACAAGGCCAGTCCAAATGATGACTTTCCCTTACCGAACATAGACATGCTGGAAGACAATACAACAAAGTTCAAAATCTCCTCCTTCATGGATGGATTCTCGGGCTATAATCAAATCAAAATGGCGCCGGAAGATATGGAGAAAACTTCATTCATTACCCCATGGAGCACCTTTTGTTACAAGGTAATGCCATTCGGCTTAAAGAACGCTGGGGTGACCTATCAAAAGGCCATGACGACTCTGTTTCACGACATGATGCACAAAGAAATCGAACTGTATGTTGATGACATGATTGCCAAATCTAAAATAGAAGAAGAGCATGTGACACACCTGTACAAGTTATTCGAGCGTATGAGAAAGTACACACTCAGCTTGAATCCCAATAAATACACGTTGGGTGTTCGCTCAGGAAAGCTTTTAGGGTTCATCGTCAGCCAGAAAGGAATCGAGGTAGATCCTGACAAGGTTAAGGCCATTCAAGAAATGCCTTCGCCAAAGACTGAAAAACAGGTCAGAAGATTTTTCGGATTTCTGAAATACATACCAAGGTTTATATCCCTCATGACCGTGACATGCGCGCCAATCTTCAAACTACTCAAAAAGGATCAAAGCTGTATATGGACGGAAGATTTCCAAAAGGCCTTCGACAGTATCAAGGAGTATCTGTTGAATCCACCAAATCTATCACCTCCAGTGGAGGGAAGACCACTGATCATCTACCTAACAGTCTTGGAAGACTCTATGGGTTGTGTACTTGGCCAACAAGACGAAACCAAAAGAAAAGAGTTTGCCATCTACTATTTGAGCAAGAAATTTACCGACTGTGAAACTCGATACACTATGCTCGAGAAAACTTGTTGTGCTCTGGCTTGGGCAGCCAAACGTCTTCGCCACTACATGATTTGTCACACTACTTGATTAATTTTAGAAATGGATCTGATCAAGTACGTCTTTGAAAAGCCTGCTCTCACAGGAAGGATTTCCCGGTGGCAGATGTTGTTATCAAAATACGACATAGAGTACCTCGCTCAGAAATTCGTCAAAGGAAGTGTTTTAGCCAACCATTTGGCTCATCAACCGATTGACGATCAAGAATCAGTCGGATTGGACTTCCCAGACGAAGATGTCATGTACATAAAAATGAAAGATTGCGATCAACCGTTACCCATTGAAGGGCCAGAACCAGGTTCACATAGGGGACTAATTTTTGACGGAGCTGTCAACAATTACGGAAACGGAATTGGGGCAATCATCGTAACACCTTAGGGTACCCATATTCCTTTCACTGCCCGACTGACTTTCAAATACACAAACAACGAGGCCGAATACGAAGCTTGTATCATGGGCCTCGAAGAAGCTATTGATTTAAGGATTAAGAACTTGGATGTATATGGAGACTCAGCCCTGGTTATCAATCAGATCAAAGGAGATTGGAACACATACCAATCGGGATTGATTCCTTACAAAGACTACGCGAGAAGGTTGTTACCATTCTTCAACAGAATCGAGTTTCATCATATCCCTCGTGAAGAGAATCACATGGCTGATGCACTAGCCACTCTCTCCTCTATGATTAGTGTAGGTCAATCGAACGACATACCTAAGATTGGCGTAATGCGCCTTGAAAGGCCCACTTACATCTTCGCAATTGAAGTAGTCATAGACAACATACCTTGGTATCACGATATCAAATGCTTCCTTCAAACACAAGAATATCCGTCTGGGGCATCCAGAAAAGATAGGAAGACCCTCAGAAGGTTGGCTGGCAGTTTCTTCCTAAGCGGTGATGCGCTCTATGAGAGAAACTTTGACATGGTCTTGCTCCGATGCGTAGACAGGTAAGAAGCAAACATGCTAATGAAAGAAATCCATGAAGGCTCCTTTGGCACTCATGCCAATGGACATACAATAGCAAGAAAAATTTTGAGAGCAGGATATTATTGGCTGACAATGGAATCCGATTGCTACAAGTACATGAGGAAGTGTCACAAGTGTCAAATATACGCTGACAAAATCCATGTACCGCCTACGCATCTCAAATTTCTTTCTTCTCTATGGCCTTTTTCTATATGGGGAATCGACATGATTGGCATGATCGAACCCAGGGCTTCGAACGGACATCGGTTCATCCTGGTAGCCATTGACTACTTCACCAAGTGGGTCAAAGCAGCATCATACGCCAATGTAAACCGACAAGTGGTGGTCTGATTTATCAAGAACAAAATCATCTGTCGTTATGGTGTTCCCAGCCAGATCATTACTGATAATGGATCTAACTTAAACAACAAGATGATGAAGGAGTTGTGTGCTGAGTTCAAGATCGAACACCATAACTCATCTCCCTACCGGCCCAAGATGAACGGATCGGTAGAAGCGGCTAACAAGAATATCAAGAAAATCATTCAAAATATGGTTGTAACCTACAAAGACTGGCACGAGATGTTACCCTTTGCTCTTCACGGTTATCGCACATTTGTTCGCACTTCAACAGGGGCAACCCCTTTCTCTCTAGTATATGGCATGGAGGCAGTGCTCCCCATAGAAGTAGAGATCCCATCAATTCGGGTATTGATGGAAGCTAAACTAACAGAAGCTGAATGGTGTCAAATTTGACACGATGAACTGAATCTGATCGAAGAAAATAGAATTACGGCCCTATCTCATGGTTAGTTATATCAGCAAAGAATGAAGAAGGCGTTCGAAAAAAAGGTTCGACCCCGTGTCTTCAGGAAAGGAGACCTTATGCTCAAAAAGATAAAATCATTCCTCACTGATTCCCAGGGCAAATGGACTCCGAGTTATGACGGCCCTTATGTGGTCAAGAAAGCCTTCTCTGGCGGTGCCTTGAGACTCGCTGTAACACCCCAATTCCCATCGCGAATAAATAATACATAAATAAATCAGAGTGAATAAAAATTTATTTTTCCGACAGAAACAGAAATGCCACACTTAAAGAAATAAAATACAATCCCTGCTCAATATTTTTGATACATAGCACAAAATAGAATACCCTCAAAGGGGAAACTTTTTCCAACAAAAGGAAAGGTCAATTATGGAATAAAGCGGAAAGATCCATAACTGACTCGTTTTACAAAATAAATCATTTTAGAACCTCTATTATATATACAAAAGTACTACCAAATACATTCAACAAATGTATATATATATATATATATATAATCGTTCCCCGACTCCTGTGCTACGTATCAGAGCAGACACAAAGACCGACAACAGAACGGAGGACTAATCTTCACAAAAAGACCTCCAGCAACTCTAATCTGCAATGCCTCATAGAGCATTATAAAACAGCAGAAGGGTGAGAAATAACAACTAAATCAAGATTGCATAATAATATGCAAACACACATTCAAACACATGTATAAATCATCTCACCCATACCATCACATACTAACACATATAGCATGCCACAATTACAAAACATATCACACATAATGCATATGGTTATACACAAAACATATCATTCATAATTCAATGCATTTAACACGAATGCACATCAATTCACAAAGGCTATCACAAGCTCAATCACATATGCACATCAATTCACCAATCCAAACATAAATCTCAACACATATTCAATCCATTCATGATTTTCAACACATAATGCATCCATTCACAATTCTCACACATAATGAATCCATGATTTATGCAAATGCACAGAGACCGACACAACGACTCTATGCAAATGTCATGCGGTACCGACTCCATCATTTCATGTCTCATCACCAGTTCACTCAGGAACTATTGGAACCATCGCTCGTTACTGAGGGTCGCTCAAGTAACACCTCGTCGGGCCTACGATGTTCACCCGTCGCTTTAGGTCCCCACATGGGCACACGACGTTTATGGATTGCTTTAGGTCCCTACATGGGCATACAATCCGATCGCTTTAGGTCCCCACATGGGCACACGATCATCTATAACCACCGCTTTAGGTCCCCACATGGGCACACGATGTTATAGCAGATTCCCTCTGGAATCAATCCGTCCCTCAGGACATCACAAGAATGCATATCATGATGCTTGGCATACAATGACTCATGACATCAAATGCATCTTCACACATATATGCAACCATAATCATGCATATATTTCAACTCATCACTTCCATACATTCACAATTCAACCACATGAATTAACCAACCTCATCACATTCATGCATTGCAAATCAATTCAAACAATGCATTTCAAACCATAAAGGCCACCAAACAACATACATTGAAATTTCACATAAACAATGTACTTCATCACAAGCCATGAACTACCCACAACACATCATAACAACATACATTAATATTCAATCAAACAATGTATTTTACCACACAACAACATCATTAATCACGCATCAAAGTCTAATCCAAAACAATGCACATACTTGCCATAAGGCCACAACCCATCATCACAACATTCCATCATGTATATTCACATCCTATAACAGCACACAAGCTACATGTTACATAACAAAAGCATATAACATGATAACACATCAATCGCACATAATTAACGCGATAAAAACCCGACAACCCGACTATTTTTCCAAAAACACGAATTAATTAAATCATCTTTTACCCTCCAAACCATTTTTAATAGAAAGAACTTTTCATTAGCTTTCCAACGCTTCAAACGGGGACCAAAACGGACTTACGGATCAAAAGTTATGAATTTTTGAAGTTTTGAAATTTTTCATTTTTGCCAGACCTGCGCGCTGAGCGCGCTACCTGCTGAACCTTAGCCTTAAAAACACCATTTTTAGACTTCCGGACATCTGTTTTCGATTCCGTAAAAAGCTGTGATCTCAGAATTCGACGTACTACAATATTTTCACCATTAAAAATCCATCCAACACATTTTCCACGGTCGAAATATTTTGAAACATAGTTTTATCAATTTAACCCAATTCCAAACTCGATCAAAATCACTCGAAAGCACACAAACAACCATTCCCGATTAAATATCAACCTATACCAATGTTACCAGACATATCCAAACACTTTTACTCGATCACAACATCAATTTGCACAAAAACATCGATATATATCAAAAACGCAAAAGTTACAAATTCGACTCAATTCAATCAAACGATCACACTAAAACACGACCCAACATCACACGACTCTACTATACGATTTATTCCGACTTTCGTCCGTGAAAACATCGATTTCTAACCATTTTTCTCATTTCAACCTAGAATGGAAAACTATGGAAAAACAAGGAAACATTCACACAATCACACACCTATACATATACAAGCAAGATATAATCGAAACTTCTCACCCTTACCCGATTATTCGCGCTTGAAACGGATGAATCTTCACTTTTTTCCTCTTTCTCCTCTTCTCTCTTTCTTTCTTCTCCTTTCTCTTTCTTTTCTTTTTCTTTCCTCTCTTTTTCTCTCCACTTTCTATTTATAAAATATCTACTACCCAAATGACCAAAATACCCCTCAGCTCAAATATCTCCCAATCGCTCTCAAAATGCGATAAAACATAAACATACCGATGAAATATATTTCGGGAAATAAAAGTTGAAAAGAAATTATAATGTAATACAATTATTTTATCTTTCAGAGAAATTAACCAATTAACTCAATTAGCAGGTAAAATACAATAAATTCACACATTTCACAAAATTCACATAAATGAAATAAATAAATACAATTAAACAAATTGGGGCGTTACAACTCTCCCCCACTTAGACATTTTCGTCCTCGAAAATCTAACTGAGACGAACGACTCCGGACACGACTCTCGCATCCGACGAACAAACTAACGTGCCAACAAAAGCACACCACGAATAACACAAACTGACAAACCACCTTACTAACAACAACCACAACAACGACACGACACAGATGACAACAACCACAACGACCAAATGCAATGCCCATACAATACACTTGACCACCAACTCACAACTCAAAGAATACACAAGTACGAACACACAGGTTCACTCAGGAACCGAAACACAACGAGATCATTACCATTACCATAGGTAACATTCCTCTAATTCACCACAAGGAATTAGCCACCCGCACTCGAACCATCACCATGGAAACGAGGCAACAACACAAATAAGAACACAAAGTCCCACGGCACAACAACGTCTCAACAAAATCAACAAAACCAGAATACCAAACATCCTTGTCACACAACCTTATTACAACACTGCTACGATTCACCAATCGAACAAACAACCAAAACATCCATCTACATAGTAGCCCATTAATATCTAAACCTTTCACATAACACTTCCATTCTAAAACGTCCAATGGTCTCATCATTCCTACATGTTTCCAATGTCCAACCTATGAACTCTTACCAGTCACACACTCATATACGAAATGTGCCACATCACGCTTCCGATGCGCACTCTGATTACTCGTAACCATCAAAACTATCAATCTCACGTCCAAAGTCTAACTCTTTCTCATATTCACCAAAAATCACTGTTCACTTTTAATATACCCAAGCTCACACTCTACTATGTTAGCTTACACACCAGACACAAGTCTCTGAACTGCTCAAATAATTTTAATTCTCGGACCATCAAAACTGACATGCACTAAAACTTTCGACTTAAATTTCTAAGCAAGACCTTACCTTTTCCAACAGGATAATTCCAACTAAAGTCATAACTCATCACAAATTCTAACCATCCTCATTGTCTCATACTACATTCCTTCAGGCCAACCAAGTACTCTAAACTATTGTGGTTACCAAACACTTCGAATCTAGAACCAAAAAAATAATACCTCCAAATATTCCAACACAATACAACCGCAACCAATTCCAAATCCTGAATAGTATAGATCCTTTTATGAATCCTCAATTGGCGTAAAGCATAAACCACGACTTTACCCTCTTGCATTAATACACTGACTAAACTCATCAAGGACGCATCCCAATACCTCACAAATGGTTCATTAGGATCACACAGAATCAAAACTGGAGCCGTAGACAACTTCTACTTCAGCCCTCTGAAACTTTCCTTTCAACGAACATCCAAAACAAACGACTCACCCTTTGCAAGTCAACTGAGATAACAGAACTACGAACTTAGCAAGGTATTCCATAACCTGCAGTAACAACCAACTGAGCCCAAAAGTTTCTAATCTCCTTAACCAACTTCAGAGTCTCTCAAAGTATAACTGCATCTACTTCCGATGGATCCATAATCATACTCTCATCTAAAATAATGTATCCAAGAAAACTAACCTTTTCAACCAAGATTCTCACTCGAATAACTTAGCATAAAACTTCGTCTCTTTTCAACACTTGTAATTCCAATCTCAAACACTCTACCTGTTCTTCCTCTGGGTTTATAACAGACCCGAACGTTCTCAATCAAAGCCATTACAAACTTATCCAAACTTGTCCAGACTTACATACAAGCTTAATCGAGTAAATAACAGCCTATCCCAATGCTAACAACCATAACCAGTCACCTTAAATCGATCAAAGCCTCAACTCACATAATTCACTATCCTTATCAAATGTGCCAAACAATTGCAATTTCAATCAAACTCAACGAAACCATTCCAATCATCTATTCCCGAAAGTGGACACTTAATATCAAATGTTACCATATTCAACTGTCAGTAATCCACACACAAGTCCTTCTCTTAACCGTCCAAATTCCATACCTCCCAACATGTAGCAACAACCAACCAAAAAGAACTCTTAAATATTACATCCATACCTAAAGGTTCTCTCAAAATTTCCATTAATGCCATACAATTCCAAAGACTCCAAACCTCGCCAGAACTCTAAGTTTTGCTTTCCATAGTCTCGATACCTTCATACACATCATGCTTCTTATTCCATGCAATCATCACAGACCAAACAAACATCTTAGTCCCATCTACTAAGAGTTTCCTATTTACTTAGCAGATATAAACCTCAACTATTCACCTTCGTCCAATTAAGTTCAATCTCTACTCTCTGAGAAGTAGTCCTTAATAATACCCAATCATTATCTCTCACAGACATTCCAATTTGACCAACATACAAAAATCTCTAATCCGGCTCACCTTCCATTATAAGAGTCTTCATCAAATCATCAAAACAATCTGTACTAATTTCCGTAATTCCAAACAATTCATTGCACACACTATCAAAGCCGGAAAGACCCGTCTATTCCATCCAACATAATTCTCGTCTACTATCAACAAGAGATTAAGGGTGATCAGTTCCTCAATTTGTCAATAGACAGCCGACAATCATGATGGGGCATAAACCGCCTTTACCAAATTATAATAGCATTTCTTGCATCCTGTGCACAAAACTACCTAAGGCACAAATCCTTAGTTGACATAAACCTTACCTCCGCATTCCCTCCGGAACCGGGAACCACACTGTCCAAACAACACTTACAATCTTACAATTCACAACACACTGAGCCAACGCTCCACACCTGAAGCAACTTGGAGAAGTACAAGCTTCTCCCCCACTTATCTCATTCTCAATCCTGAAGACAAAGGATTAGAAAAACCAGAAAGTACTGACGGTGTTTCCACACATTTCACGTACCAAGGGATAAACAACCTCGACAGTATTCAACTGTCACACCAACTGACTCAACAACTTGGCCGGACGGACCGACCTGCTCTGATACCACTAATGTAACACTCCAATTCCCATCGCGAATAAATAATACATAAATAAATCAGAGTGAATAAAAATTTATTTTTCCGACAGAAACAGGGATGCCACACTTAAAGAAATAAAATACAATCCCTGCTCAATATTTTTGATACATAGCACAAAATAGAATACCCTCAAAGGGGAAACTTTTTCCAACAAAAGGAAAGGTCAATTATGGAATAAAGCGGAAAGATCCATAACTGACTCGTTTTACAAAATAAATCATTTTAGAACCTCTATTATATATACAAAAGTACTACCAAATACATTCAACAAATGTATACGTGTATATATATATATATATATATATATATAATCGTTCCCCGACTCCTGTGCTACGTATCAGAGCAGACACAAAGACCGACAACAGAACGGAGGACTAATCTTCACAAAAAGACCTCCAGCAACTCTAATCTGCAATGCCTCATAGAGCATTATAAAACAGCAGAAGGGTGAGAAATAACAACTAAATCAAGATTGCATAATAATATACAAACACACATTCAAACACATGTATAAATCATCTCACCCATACCATCACATACTAACACATATAGCATGCCACAATTACAAAACATATCACACATAATGCATATGGTTATACACAAAACATATCATTCATAATTCAATGCATTTAACACGAATGCACATCAATTCACAAAGGCTATCACAAGCTCAATCACATATGCACATCAATTCACCAATCCAAACATAAATCTCAACACATATTCAATCCATTCATGATTTTCCACACATAATGCATCCATTCACAATTCTCACACATAATGAATCCATGATTTATGCAAATGCACAGAGACCGACACAACGACTCTATGCAAATGTCATGCGGTATCGACTCCATCATTTCATGTCTCATCACCAGTTCACTCAGGAACTATTGGAACCATCGCTCGTTACTGAGGGTCGCTCAAGTAACACCCCGTCGGGCCTACGGTGTTCACCCGTCGCTTTAGGTCCCCACATAGGCACACGATGTTTATGGATTGCTTTAGGTCCCCACATGGGCACACAATCCGATTGCTTTAGGTCCCCACATCGGCACACGATCGTCTATAACCATCACTTTAGGTCCCAACATGGGCACACGATGTTATAGCAGATTCCCTCTGGAATCAATCCGTCCCTCAGGACATCACAAGAATGCATATCATGATGCTTGGCATACAATGACTCATGACATCAAATGCATCTTCACACATATATGCAACCATAATCATGCATATATTTCAACTCATCACTTCCATACATTAACAATTCAACCACATGAATTAACCAACCTCATCACATTCATGCATTGCAAATCAATTCAAACAATGCATTTCAAACCATAAAGGCCACCAAACAACATACATTGAAATTTCACATAAACAATGTACTTCATCACAAGCCATGAACTACCCACAACACATCATAACAACATACATTGATATTCAATCAAACAATGTATTTTACCACACAACAACATCATTAATCACGCATCAAAGTCTAATCCAAAACAATGCACATACTTGCCATAAGGCCACAACCCATCATCACAACATTCCATCATGTATATTCACATCCTATAACAGCACACAAGCTACATATTACATAACAAAAGCATATAACATGATAACACATCAATCGCACACAATTAACACGATAAAAACCCGACAACCCAACTATTTTTCCAAAAACACGAATTAATTAAATCATCTTTTACCCTCCAAACCATTTTTAATAGAAATAACTTTTCATTAGCTTTCCAACGCTTCAAACGGGGACCAAAACGAACTTACGGATCAAAAGTTATGAATTTTTGAAGTTTTGAAAATTTTCATTTTTGCCAGACCTGCGCGCTGAGCGCGCTACCTGCTGAACCTCAACCTTAAAAACACCATTTTTAGACTTCCGGACATCCGTTTTCGATTTCGTAAAAAGCTGCGATCTCAGAATTCGACGTACTACAATATTTTCACCATTAAAAAGCCATCCAACACATTTTCCACAGTCGAAATATTTTGAAACATAGTTTTATCAATTTAACCCAATTCCAAACTCGATCAAAATCACCCGAAAGCACACAAACAACCATTCCCGATTAAATATCAACCTATACCAATGTTACCAGACATATCCAAACACTTTTACTCGATCACAACATCAATTTGCACAAAAACATCGATATATATCAAAAACGCAAAAGTTACAAATTCGACTCAATTCAATCAAACGATCACACTAAAACACGACCCAACATCACACGACTCTACTACGCGATTTATTCCGACTTTCGTCCGTGAAAACATCGATTTCTAACCATTTTTCTCATTTCAACCTAGAATGGAAAACTATGGAAAAACAAGGAAACATTCACACAATCACACACATATACATATACAAGCAAGATATAATCGAAACTTCTCACCCTTACCCGATTATTCGCGCTTGAAACGGATGAATCTTCACTTTTTTCCTCTTTCTCCTCTTCTCTCTTTCTTTCTTCTCCTTTCTCGTTCTTTTCTTTTTCTTTCCTCTCTTTTTCTCTCCACTTTCTATTTATAAAATATCTACTACCCAAATAACCAAAATACCCCTCAGCTCAAATATCTCCCAATCGCTCTCAAAATGCGATAAAACATAAACATACCGATGAAATATATTTCGGGAAATAAAAGTTGAAAAGAAATTATAATGTAATACAATTATTTTATCTATCAGAGAAATTAACCAATTAACTCAATTAGCAGGTAAAATACAATAAATTCACACATTTCACAAAATTCACATAAATGAAATAAATAAATATAATTAAACAAATTGGGGCGTTACAACTCTCCCCCACTTAGACATTTTCGTCCTCGAAAATCTAACTGAGACGAACGAGTCCGGACACGACTCTCGCATCCGACGAACAAACTAACGTGCCAACAAAAGCACACCACGAATAACACAAACTGACAAACCACCTTGCTAACAACAACCACAACAACGACACGACACAGATGACAACAACCACAACGACCAAATGCAATGCCCATACAATACACTTGACCACCAACTCACAACTCAAAGAATACACAAGTACGAACACACAGGTTCACTCAGGAACCGAAACACAACGAGATCATTACCATTACCATAGGTAACACTCCTCTAATTCACCACAAGGAATTAGCCACCCGCACTCGAACCATCACCATGGAAATGAGGCAACAACACAAACAAGAACACAAAGTCCCACGGCACAACAACGTCTCAACAAAATCAACAAAACCAGAATACCAAACATCCTTGTCACACAACCTTATTACAACACTGCTACGATTCACCAATCGAACAAACAACCAAAACATCCATCTACATAGTAGCCCATTAATATCTAAACCTTTCACATAACACTTCCATTCTGAAACGTCCAATGGTCTCATCATTCCTACATGTTTCCAATGTCCAACCTATGAACTCTTACCAGTCACACACTCATATACGAAATGTGCCACATCACGCTTCCGATGCGCACTCTGATTACTCGTAACCATCAAAACTATCAATCTCACGTCCAAAGTCTAACTCTTTCTCATATTCACCAAAAATCACTGTTCACTTTTAATATACCCAAGCTCACACTCTACTATGTTAGCTTACACACCAGACACAAGTCTCTGAACTGCTCAAATAATTTTAATTCTCGGACCATCAAAACTGACATGCACTAAAACTTTCGACTTAAATTTCCAAGCAAGACCTTACCTTTTCCAACAGGATAATTCCAACTAAAGTCATAACTCATCACAAATTCTAACCATCCTCATTGTCTCATACTACATTCCTTCAGGCCAACCAAGTACTCTAAACTATTGTGGTTACCAAACACTTCGAATCTAGAACCAAAAAAATAATACCTCCAAATATTCCAACACAATACAACCGCAACCAATTCCAAATCCTGAATAGTATAGATCCTTTTATGAATCCTCAATTGGCGTAAAGCATAAACCACGACTTTACCCTCTTGCATTAATACACTGACTAAACTCATCAAGGACGCATCCCAATACCTCACAAACGGTTCATTAGGATCACACAGAATCAAAACTGGAGCCGTAGACAACTTCTACTTCAGCCCTCTGAAACTTTCCTTTCAACGAACATCCAAAACAAACGACTCACCCTTTGCAAGTCAACTGAGATAACAGAACTACGAACTTAGCAAGGTATTCCATAACCTGCAGTAACAACCAACTGAGCCCAAAAGTTTCTAATCTCCTTAACCAACTTCAGAGTCTCTCAAAGTATAACTGCATCTACTTCCGATGGATCCATAATCATACTCTCATCTAAAATAATGTATCCAAGAAAACTAACCTTTTCAACCAAGATTCTCACTCGAATAACTTAGCATAAAACTTCGTCTCTTTTCAACACTTGTAATTCCAATCTCAAACACTCTACCTGTTCTTCCTCTGGGTTTATAACAGACCCGAACGTTCTCAATCAAAGCCATTACAAACTTATCCAAACTTGTCCAGACTTACATACAAGCTTAATCGAGTAAATAACAGCCTATCCCAATGCTAACAACCATAACCAGTCACCTTAAATCGATCAAAGCCTCAACTCACATAATTCACTATCCTTATCAAATGTGCCAAACAATTGCAATTTCAATCAAACTCAACGAAACCATTCCAATCATCTATTCCCGAAAGTGGACACTTAATATCAAATGTTACCATATTCAACTGTCAGTAATCCACACACAAGTCCTTCTCTTAACCGTCCAAATTCCATACCTCCCAACATGTAGCAACAACCAACCAAAAAGAACTCTTAAATATTACATCCATACCTAAAGGTTCTCTCAAAATTTCCATTAATGCCATACAATTCCAAAGACTCCAAACCTCGCCAGAACTCTAAGTTTTGCTTTCCATAGTCTCGATACCTTCATACACATCATGCTTCTTATTCCATGCAATCATCACAGACCAAACAAACATCTTAGTCCCATCTACTAAGAGTTTCCTATTTACTTAGCAGATATAAACCTCAACTATTCACCTTCGTCCAATTAAGTTCAATCTCTACTCTCTGAGAAGTAGTCCTTAATAATACCCAATCATTATCTCTCACAGACATTCCAATTTGACCAACATACAAAAATCTCTAATCCGGCTCACCTTCCATTATAAGAGTCTTCATCAAATCATCAAAACAATCTGTACTAATTTCCGTAATTCCAAACAATTCATTGCACACACTATCAAAGCCGGAAAGACCCGTCTATTCCATCCAACATAATTCCCGTCTACTATCAACAAGAGATTAAGGGTGATCAGTTCCTCAATTTGTCAATAGACAGCCGACAATCATGATGGGGCATAAACCGCCTTTACCAAATTATAATAGCATTTCTTGCATCCTGTGCACAAAACTACCTAAGGCACAAATCCTTAGTTGACATAAACCTTACCTCCGCATTCCCTCCGGAACCGGGAACCACACTGTCCAAACAACACTTACAATCTTACAATTCACAACACACTGAGCCAACGCTCCACACCTGAAGCAACTTGGAGAAGTACAAGCTTCTCCCCCACTTATCTCATTCTCAATCCTGAAGACAAAGGATTAGAAAAACCAGAAAGTACTGACGGTGTTTCCACACATTTCACGTACCAAGGGACAAACAACCTCGACAGTATTCAACTGTCACACCAACTGACTCAACAACTTGGCCGGACGGACCGACCTGCTCTGATACCACTAATGTAACACTCCAATTCCCATCGCGAATAAATAATACATAAATAAATCAGAGTGAATAAAAATTTATTTTTCCGACAGAAACAGGGATGCCACACTTAAAGAAATAAAATACAATCCCTGCTCAATATTTTTGATACATAGCACAAAATAGAATACCCTCAAAGGGGAAACTTTTTCCAACAAAAGGAAAGGTCAATTATGGAATAAAGCGGAAAGATCCATAACTGACTCGTTTTACAAAATAAATCATTTTAGAACCTCTATTATATATACAAAAGTACTACCAAATACATTCAACAAATGTATACGTGTATATATATATATATAATCGTTCCCCGACTCCTGTGCTACGTATCAGAGCAGACACAAAGACCGACAACAGAACGGAGGACTAATCTTCACAAAAAGACCTCCAGCAACTCTAATCTGCAATGCCTCATGGAGCATTATAAAACAGCAGAAGGGTGAGAAATAACAACTAAATCAAGATTGCATAATAATATACAAACACACATTCAAACACATGTATAAATCATCTCACCCATACCATCACATACTAACACATATAGCATGCCACAATTACAAAACATATCACACATAATGCATATGGTTATACACAAAACATATCATTCATAATTCAATGCATTTAACACGAATGCACATCAATTCACAAAGGCTATCACAAGCTCAATCACATATGCACATCAATTCACCAATCCAAACATAAATCTCAACACATATTCAATCCATTCATGATTTTCCACACATAATGCATCCATTCACAATTCTCACACATAATGAATCCATGATTTATGCAAATGCACAGAGACCGACACAACGACTCTATGCAAATGTCATGCGGTATCGACTCCATCATTTCATGTCTCATCACCAGTTCACTCAGGAACTATTGGAACCATCGCTCGTTACTGAGGGTCGCTCAAGTAACACCCCGTCGGGCCTAGATGTTCACCCGTCGCTTTAGGTCCCCACATGGGCACACGACGTTTGTGGATTGCTTTAGGTCCCTACATGGGCATACAATCCGATCGCTTTAGGTCCCCACATGGGCACACGATCATCTATAACCACCGCTTTAGGTCCCAACATGGGCACACGATGTTATAGCAGATTCCCTCTGGAATCAATCCGTCCCTCAGGACATCACAAGAATGCATATCATGATGCTTGGCATACAATGACTCATGACATCAAATGCATCTTCACACATATATGCAACCATAATCATGCATATATTTCAACTCATCACTTCCATACATTAACAATTCAACCACATGAATTAACCAACCTCATCACATTCATGCATTGCAAATCAATTCAAACAATGCATTTCAAACCATAAAGGCCACCAAACAACATACATTGAAATTTCACATAAACAATGTACTTCATCACAAGCCATGAACTACCCACAACACATCATAACAACATACATTGATATTCAATCAAACAATGTATTTTACCACACAACAACATCATTAATCACGCATCAAAGTCTAATCCAAAACAATGCACATACTTGCCATAAGGCCACAACCCATCATCACAACATTCCATCATGTATATTCACATCCTATAACAGCACACAAGCTACATATTACATAACAAAAGCATATAACATGATAACACATCAATCGCACACAATTAACACGATAAAAACCCGACAACCCAGCTATTTTTCCAAAAACACGAATTAATTAAATCATCTTTTACCCTCCAAACCATTTTTAATAGAAATAACTTTTCATTAGCTTTCCAACGCTTCAAACGGGGACCAAAACGAACTTACGGATCAAAAGTTATGAATTTTTGAAGTTTTGAAAATTTTCATTTTTGCCAGACCTGCGCGCTGAGCGCGCTACCTGCTGAACCTCAACCTTAAAAACACCATTTTTAGACTTCCGGACATCCGTTTTCGATTTCGTAAAAAGCTGCGATCTCAGAATTCGACGTACTACAATATTTTCACCATTAAAAAGCCATCCAACACATTTTCCACAGTCGAAATATTTTGAAACATAGTTTTATCAATTTAACCCAATTCCAAACTCGATCAAAATCACCCGAAAGCACACAAACAACCATTCCCGATTAAATATCAACCTATACCAATGTTACCAGACATATCCAAACACTTTTACTCGATCACAACATCAATTTGCACAAAAACATCGATATATATCAAAAACACAAAAGTTACAAATTCGACTCAATTCAATCAAACGATCACACTAAAACACGACCCAACATCACACGACTCTACTACGCAATTTATTTCGACTTTCGTCCGTGAAAACATCGATTTCTAACCATTTTTCTCATTTCAACCTAGAATGGAAAACTATGGAAAAACAAGGAAACATTCACACAATCACACACATATACATATACAAGCAAGATATAATCGAAACTTCTCACCCTTACCCGATTATTCGCGCTTGAAACGGATGAATCTTCACTTTTTTCCTCTTTCTCCTCTTCTCTTTTTCTTTCTTCTCCTTTCTCTTCCCTTCTCTTTCTTTTCTTTTTCTTTCCTCTCTTTTTCTCTCCACTTTCTATTTATAAAATATCTACTACCCAAATGACCAAAATACCCCTCAGCTCAAATATCTCCCAACCGCTCTCAAAATGCGATAAAACATAAACATACCGATGAAATATATTTCGGGAAATAAAAGTTGAAAAGAAATTATAATTTAATACAATTATTTTATCTATCAGAGAAATTAACCAATTAACTCAATTAGCAGGTAAAATACAATAAATTCACACATTTCACAAAATTCACATAAATGAAATAAATAAATACAATTAAACAAATTGGGGCGTTACACTCGCAACTATGGACGGAGAAGAGTTTTCCTACCCCACGAATGTTGACGTAGTCAAGAAATACTTCGCCTAAATAAAAAAAAGTAAACAATAAACGTCTCGATGGATTGAAAACCCGAAAGGGCGGTCCAGGCAAAATTTAGAGACATAATCAAAAAAATCATCCCGATGGATTGGAAATCTCAAAGTACAATCCAGGCAAAAGTTAGGGATTAATGGCAAGTAACTACGTCTGATCAGTTCAACTCCTCAGCAGTCACGCCATCCATCAGGAAAACTCCAAGTCAAGGTCATCTTCGACAGAAGCTCAGGATGTCCAGAATTCAAAGTTGGTAGTGTTAGACGATGTTTATGGATCTTGAAGGGGGTTGAATAGATCCCTTGAGTTTTACACGCAAATGGTTACCAAAAATTTGGTTTTAAGAATGTTTAACGGAAGCAACCACTGAATCTCACGTCTACAATGAACCTTCTACCAAAAGGATCGGATATGCACGACAATATTGGGAATGAATTATGGATGATAAAAATTCAGTTTGATTAACACAATTTAAGACGCAATCAACAAAGTATCACTTGCTTGATGTTTAATCTAATCCAACGAGATCAATTGACAAACAATAAATTGCAAGTGCGTTCGATTTTGCTTTGAAACAAATTATCAAACACTTGGTGTGCGTAAACACACTAAGTGCAGAATTTCAATGGAATGTAATGTCAAGCTGCTCCAAGATACAATTTAAGGAATTGTATCAATTTAACAAAAACAGTATATCAGCTCAAGATCACACTACCTCAGAAATTTCGATAAATCGAGACTTCGCAAATTCGAATGATAGTAAACGTAAAGAGTTAAGGGAAAGAGAGAACAAATGAGATTTGATTAGGCAGTTCCCCAATCGTCCTCGCTTTGGGTACCTCTGCCCGCAATTCCACAATTGGAATTGATATATATATATATATATATATATATATATATATATATATATATATATATATATATATATATATGTAGCAGTTGCAAATTGTTTATTACAAGAGAAGAACTATGAACATCCAAACTCCCAAACGTCTTTGATCGTTGATGCAGAGCCTTCTCTTCCCTTGATTCAAGATGAATCAAGTGCTACGAATTCGGTTGAACAAGTCACCGTCCCACGCTACTAAACTGCAAGAAACCACCGTTCTTCAGTCACCTTCACTCGACCGACTTCAATTCTCTGCAATTCGATCCCCAAACCTTTCTTCTACGATCCTCCGACTGTAGCTACTAAACCGAAAGAAAACTATACTCTTCGGTTACCTTCGCACGGCTGAATCCCTGTAGAACGAAACGGTTTGTGCCTGAAACCCCCAAAATCTCCTTTGATTCTTGGAGGATAAAACCTAAGGTTTTATTCAAGAAACACCTACTAATTCTCAACCCAGAAATGAAGATCACACACTTCCTAATTCTGAACGTTATCACTTCAAAAAATGGACAACACAAGCAAAAATGATTATGTGTAATTGTTAGTTGACTCAAGGATGAAGATGAAGATGAAGAGAAAGATTAGTATAAATTTTCACGTTTCTTGTTATTTTGGAAAATGAGATGACCAGACTATTTATAGAGAATGATTTGACCCACTAAGACTTGTAACAGAAAAAACATAAAAGTTTAAGTGAAAAAATTCAGTTCAGGCGTGTTTGGGTCGACCCATCCTTTAATGAGGGTCTACGTGCGCTGACCAGTGGAAATCACTATGCTAGTTTCACAATCATGCGTCGACCTATTGGCATCTTGTGTCGACGCAAGTATGCAGTTTTTGCATATTTTCAAATTCTCAAAATCATGCGTCGACCCACAGACTGCAGGGGTCAGCGTGCGCTTTCCCGGCCTTTCCACAAACTTTGTTCTAATAAGCATGAGTTGACTCATGCTTAGGTTGGGTCGGCGCATCACTTGCATTTTTCAAGAAATGTATTTTTCTACACATATTAACTGACCAAGACCCGGACAAACATACTAGACACCAATATAAGGATCATGCACATGTATTTATGGGTAAGACAAAGTCCTATATGTTTAGACGCATAAACAACGATGATTAGATGCAATTTGCCCGACAAATGAAGTGATACCGCTCAAATTACAATCTAATACTTAGCTTATTTGTTGACATCATTAAAACCGAGATAGATGAAAGACCTTAGCCCTCACATACTCCCCCTTTTTGATGATGGCAACACTGTTTAGCTTTCTCTTAATTTGTAATTTGAGAACAAACAAGCTCCCCCTGTCTTTAACACTTGGTTAATTTCCTGATTAATTTCTGCTTGCTATCCTTCTCCCTCTTTGTCAACATCAAAAAGAAGAGAAGAAGGTGGTCAAAAGAATAACACTATAACAAGTAAGGATTCATCCACATATTTGCAACATGGCAACACTAACACACATCCACATATGATACAGTTAATGTAAAATTTGAAACGGATAAATACGGAACATAAGAAGAAAAGACAATTCATTCCACAATTTAAAACAAAGAACCAAAACAAACTGAAACAAAGTTCAAAGTTAAACAACAGGAAAGAACATGTAATCTAAAACAGCAAAACATAAATGCCAAACATAAGAAATATGATGCACTAATCTCTATGGTCTCCCCCCCCCCCTAGATGGATGACCTCTTCCCCCATGGTATTGGCCTGGTGGTGGCAAATCCTCTAGGTGCAAGTTAAGTTCGATTAGCGAGCGATTAAGCAAGCCAAGACTGTTTGCAAGATTCTGATTTTGTTGAGTTAAATTCTCGTCCATTTGGGTGAAGCGAGTCATAGAGGCGTCAGAAAGACTGTTGAAGTTAGTGATGTAAACCAAGACTTGGTTGGATAAGTTTGTGAACCTTTCTTCCTGAGCATTGTAGCGTCTTTCTTGCAATGCTTGGAATTCTTGATGTTGAAGATTCATCTGGTTCAACCTTGCCAGAATCTCTTCAGATGCCCGGGAATCATGCTGAGGCTGTGGAGTTGGAGGTGCAAAATAATTAGGTTGCTGCCAACTATACTCCTCGCCATAGGTGGGAGGAACATATGCGCCTCCAAGAGCAGTCCAGCAGTTGTTTTGCCAATCTCCCCAACCCTGATTATCAGAATTATCCACAGGTTGATCGCCCATCCATGCTTCTTTGTCTTCCTCTTGCATAACCACATCACCATTATTAACATCTTGTTTGTCACTATCATGTGCTGCCTCATCATCATTTCCTTCATCATGATTAGGTTCTTCAGGTTCATGTGGAAAAGGATGAGTTGATCTGTGTCGGTACTTGAACTCATTCGTAACAGAATCCCAAGTGTAACCCATCATGGTGAGTGTTTTTGGTTGAAATTGATGTTCGGATGAAATCTGGATGTAACAAATATTAGGAACCGAGATGCCACCCTTGTTCAAAAAGTTCTGAATGCAGGATGCATAACCTAAAGCCAAACTTTTGGTGGAGTCGCGGGTAACAAACATCCGATATGCAAAATAGTGTGGCCAGTTGATTTTGATCTGATTCTTCAGTATGTAAATGAGATGAACTTCTGCCTTCTCAACTCTTGAGTACCCGCCTTTCTTAGGTCTCAAAATACGAGCAACAATCCACTGTAGAACTCGGTCAACAAATTTCAAATGACCGGTGGTAACATTTTTTGGAAAGAATTCACTTGCCACAACATCGTCCGGATATGGTTCACGCAACAGAGAATTCAGAGCAGATTTAAACTCATAGTTTTGAACAAACTTGGTGTCGGTTACTTTGGGGATATTTTCATCAATATCCATATGAAACAAAGTATTCCATAACTCATTATTTACAGGATGACGTACATTATTCATAGAAAATGAAAACTCAGCACCCTTAAATTTTCCCTTAATTCCACAATAGAATAATCGAATCAAATCACTATTAAACTGATCATCACATTCAAGAAACTCACCAAAATTCTGAATACTAAGCATTTCAGTTATCTCAGGAATTTTGTAGTCTGGACCCATCAAAACATAGAAACCATGTTGTGGAATAACAACACGATGACTAAACTCTACCTCAAAAGGACCAGACAGTTCATCAGAGAGTAATAAGTTAATAGTTACCGGTGTTGAAGAAGTTTCGGCAGATGAAGCTCTAGTTGTTCGTTTACCGGTTGTGCGTCGGGAAGCCATTTTTTATGAAGGTGATGAAGAAGATGAATAATGCGCGATGGTTGAAGAAGAATGATGATATTGCTGCAAGAAACCCTTGTTTTATAATCTTGAGGATTCACACTTTGTGGGTTTTTTATTTTTGTGGGTTTTAATGGAGATATGGTGAGGTTTTAATGGGAAGATGGAAGAGGAGAAGACCAAAATTCTACTATGTTTAACATGCATTGAACAAGAATTAAAGTGTAATGAAGATATGTAAAGAAGAGTGGAAACATTAGGTCGGCGCACGCATTCCCAAATAAAAAGGATTCTGAGTGTGTCAGGTGTGCGTCGACCCAAGGACAGGGTGCGTCGGCACAAGATTGCTAGGTTTTGTAAATTTTTAAATTTTTGATATGCGCCGACCGCAGGTAAGCGTGAGCTAACCCGATCGTTTCCCTTGAAAAAAGCTTCAGCTCATGAGTCGACCCATGGCATCTTTCGATCGACTCATCCAAGTCAAAAATGGAGAAATTGAAATTTTTCATACAAAAGTTCAAAAATAAGATAAATAAACATGCACACACATAGAACAAGCATCCAAATGAGTAATATATGCACAAAATATAGAAACATCAAGTTTAAAGTACTTAACATGCACAAAATGTGTTAATTTTCTATGAATCGGAACGATATTATCTTGATCACTATTAACGTTGAGAGCCCTCACATATATCTTAATAACTTTTGGAATTGTTAGTGATAACACATAAACAAGTATATATATGTATATATGAAGACAAATTATCTTAGATGAAAATCAAACACGATCCGAGATGTCGAGAACGCCAAGTTCCCTACGGATATGAAAGAAAGGCTCAGTGGCTAATGGTTTTGTAAAAATGTCAGCAAGTTAATTTTTAGTATCAACATGCTCAAAGATCACATCACCTTTCTCTACATGATCCCTAAGAAAATGATGACGTATTTCGATATGCTTGGTGCGTGAATGTAATACGGGGTTCTTAGTCAGGTTGATCGCACTAGTATTATCGTACAAAATAGGAATACGCTCTAGTTTTAAATTGAAATAAAGCAATTGTTGTTTAAGCCATAGGACTTGAGCACAACAACTACCGACGGCAACGTATTCTGCCTCAGCTGTTGACAAAGCAACAGAAACCTGTTTCTTGCTATGCCAACTCACCAAAGAGTTTGCGAAAAAGTGACACGTGCCACTAGTACTTTTCCTATCCAATTTGCACCCGGCAAAGTCGGAATCGAAATAACCAACTAAGGAACAAACACTACCTTTGGAATACCACAACCCATACTTTGGAGTACCGGAAAGGTATCTAAGTATGCGCTTAACTGCTTTTAAGTGGGATTCCTTAGGACGTGCTTGATACCTCGCACACATGCATACACTAAACATAATGTCGGGTCGTGATGCGGTAAGATAAAGAAGAGATCCAATCATACCTCGATACTTCTTTACCTCTACATCCTTACCATTTTCGTCACGATCAAGATTAGCACAAGTAGGCATTGGAGTATCTATTGCTTTGCAATTTAGCATGTCGAAACGTTTGAGAAGCTCAAGACAATATTTTGTTTGACTCGCGAATGTTCCCTCTTCGAGTTGCTTGATTTGAAATCCGAGGAAATAGTTAAGCTCCCCCATCATGCTCATTTCAAACTCCCCCTGCATCAAACTAGAAAACTCCTTGACCAAGGTCATGTTAGTAGACCCAAAAATAATATCGTCAACATAAATTTGTACCAAGATTAAATGTTTTCCTTGACGTTTAATAAAGAGGGTTGTGTCAACCTTCCCTCTTGAATACCCTTGATCAAGTAAAAATTTGCTTAGACGTTCATACCAAGCCCTAGGGGCTTGTTTAAGTCCGTACAAAGCATGTTTAAGTTTGTAGACATGATCAGGATATTCATGGGATTCAAAACCCGGAGGTTCGGCAACATAAACCTCTTAATTTATATATCCATTAAGGAAAGCACTTTTAACATCCATTTGGAATAATTTGAAGTTCTTAGTGCAAGCATAAGCAAGTAAAAGGCGTATAGCCTCGAGTCGGGCAACCGGCACATAAGTTTCCTCATAGTCGATTCCTTCCTCTCGGTTATAGCTTTGTGCTACAACCCGCACTTTGTTACGTGTTATAACTCCATTTTCATCAAGTTTATTTCTAAATACCCATCGGGTGCCAATTACTCGATGATCTCGCGGAGATGGGACAAGGTCCCAAAACCTCATTTCTCATGAATTTATTTAGTTCATCTTGCATTGATAAGAACCAATGCTCATCGAGTAATGCCTCCTTTACATTTTTAGGTTCAACTTGTGACACAAACGCGGAGTAATAACAAAAGTTACTAAGTTTAGAGCGAGTGGTTACTCCCTTAGAGATGTCACCGATGATATTGTCGATTAGATGGTCTTTGGAAGACTTCCATGCTGGAGGAAGGTCATCTTCATTTGTTGGATGATTCTCCTCATTCTTCATAGGTTGGTGATCTTTTTCCTCCTCAATACGCACTGCTTCAGGCTGATCAGTTCCCTTATCAGTGTCCTTGAGTATGTCTTCAGAAGACGCACCTGCACCATGAAAAGAACTACCTTCTCCGACATTTCTCGGATAAGACTCATCAAAAGTAACGTGTACTGACTCTTCAATAATTCGTAACCTTTTATTATATATTCTATAAGCTTTACTTGACTGAGAGTATCCAAGAAAAATACCCTCGTCGGCCTTGGCATCAAACTTACCAAGTGTCTCTTTTCCATTGTTCAACATAAAACACTTGCAACCAAAGACATGAAGGTGAGAAATATTTGGCTTACGCCCTTTTAAAAGTTTATACGGTGTCTTGTTTAGAATAGGTCGGATGAGCACCCTATTCAAAACGTAACAAGCCGTACCAATATCGTCGCCCCAAAAGTATTTTGGCAGTCCACTCTCATTGATCATAGTTCTTCCTAATTGTTCTAAAATTCTATTTTTACGTTCCATAACCCCGTTTTGTTGAGGGGTACGTGGTGCAAAAAAATTATGATCAATTCCATGGGATTCAAAAAATGCTTCAAATAAATGGTTTTCAAACTCACCCCCATGATCACTTATAATTGACACAATGTTCGTGTTTAACTTGTTTTGAGATAACTTAGCAAATCTCTCAAAGGCCGAAAAGGTATCACTCTTGTTTGCTAAGAAAATGGTCCAACAAAACCTAGAAAAGTCATCGACTATTACAAAACCATAATAATTACCACCTAGGCTTTTAACCCTAGATGGTCCAAAGAGGTCCATATGGAGGAGCTCAAGGGGTCTCATAGTTGAAACGATGTTTTTAGATTTGAATGAGATCCTTGTTTGCTTCCCCATTTGGCAAGCATCACAAAGGTGATCCTTTGTGAATTTGATTTTGGCCAAACCGATGACTAGGTCTTTAGAGACTATTTTGTTAAGAAAATCAAAATTGATGTGAGCCAACTGTCTATGCCATAACCATGAATCTTCATTCATAGTGACTAGACACTTGTCTCCATTCAACGATACCTCATTTAAGTCTAGCATATAGACGTTGTTCACCCTCAAGCCCTTAAACACATCCTTCTTGTCACTATCTTCAACTATGCAACATTCTTTTGAAAACGATACTTTATAATTTTTGTCACATAGTTGACTAATACTTAAAAGGTTGTGTCTAAGGCCTTCCACAAGCAGCACATCAGAGATAGTAGTATATGAGGGGTTACCTACACTACCTTTGCCGAGAATCTGTCCCTTGTTGTTATCTCCATAGGTGACAAACCCCTTTATCTTCGCCACAAAGTCGATGAAAAGAGATATGTCTCCTGTCATATGTCTTGAGCAGCCACTATCTAGAACCCATCTTCTTTCGGTGGTCTCGAGACTTTGTGCCTACAAAAACAATCAAGGGAGAGTAGGTACCCAATTCTCATTGGGTCCTTTGCGGTAAGTGAAACCAAGATCGCACTTGGGCAACCATTGATACATGCCGTTTGGAACAAGAAATCTTCTAAAACGACATTTAGCAATAGTATGACCAGGCTTGCAACAATATAGGCAATCACAGTTCATTTGGAGTTTACATTTGCTATCTCTATCTTGAATCACATACGTATACTTTTGATACGGATTGTTCATACTTTCTCGATAATGTGATCGATCAATAGCAAACATAATTTTAGGCTTAAGAGCCTTGTCTAATTTGGCCTTAAGGGTTCTCACCTCTTTTTGCCAAATATGACGAGTATCACAGCCTCCAAACTTGAACCATGGAGACTCATTCTCATCAATCTTAGCTTTTGAGGCATCCACCATGGAGTTTTTAAGAGCTTCCAATTTCCTTTCGGAATCGGAAACCTTTTTTCCAAGTATTTAAAAATCTTTTTGTTCGAGGCTAAGCGTTGAAAAGCTTCCTTAGCCTCGTGGTGCAACATATCAAAAGCCTTTTGCAATTCTAAATGAGACATAGTATTATAATGATCATATTTAGAGTGTTGTACCTCTTTCTTCTTGTTGTGACGTGCCATAAAACATAGATTAACGGATTCACTTTCATCACTTGAGTTGTCCTCTTTTTACGACTCGCTATCGCTTTCCCAAGCGATGTATGCTCGTCTAGATTTGTTTGACTTTTTATGTCGACGACTCTTGTCCTTGTCCTTATCCTTTTCTTTCTTAAGTGATGGACAATCCGGCTTGTAGTGCCCGGATTTTCCACAATTGTAACACGTCCCTTTAACCTTGCCATTCTTATTTCCTTCATTTCTAGATTGCCTCTTAAATTTTACTAGATTTTTATCCGAGTGTTGAATCTCATTCTTCCGAACATACCTATTGTATCTCTTCACAAATAGACTCATGTCATCATCGGAGTCATCATCATCATCATTGTTGGTTTCATCATCACTTTTCTCTTTAGATGTGGACTTTAAACAAGAAGCCTTAAGAGCAATCGACTTCTTCTCCGTATCTTTTGTTTTCTCCTTCTTTATACTCTTTTCATGTTTATCCAAGCTAATGAGCACTTGCTCATGCTCATCGAGTTTGCCAAATAGTGTGGTGAGGTCTAGAGTAGCTAGATTAATGGCCTCCTTGATTGCGGTGACCTTCGGCCGCCATTCCCTGTTAAGACACCTCAAAATCTTATTAGTAGCAACCTCGTTTGGAATTGGTTTACCAAGTACATGCAATTTGTTGATAATGTGAGTAAATCATTTTTGCATATCCGCAATGGTTTCCCCTTGCTTCATGTAAAAAAGATTGAACTCTTGCATTAGTGTGTTAATACGAGCCATTTTAACATCATTAGTGCCTTCGTGGGCTACTTGTAAAGCATCCCACATGGCTTTGGCCATTTCACAATGAGAGACACGATAATATTCGTCGACTCCCAAAGAGGAGATCAAAATATTTTGAGCCTTCCAATCATAGTTGTACTTTTTCTCGTCCTCCTCATTCCATTGGTCTTCGGGTTTGGGAACGACAATGCCTTCGCCTGTAAAAACCGGAGCTCTATTATAAGCCCCTTTAGGTTCGTTCGCCATGATCCAAGAAGTTTTACCGAAGCACCAGATAAACCGGAGCTCGTGATACCACTTGTTAGACGATGGCTATGGATCTAGAAGGGGGGTTGAATAGATCCCTTGAGTTTTACACGCAAATGGTTACCAAAAATTTGGTTTTAAGAATGTTTAACGGAAGCAACCACTGAATCACACGTCTACAACGAACCTTCTACCAAAAGGATCGGATATGCACAACAATATTGGGAATGAATTATGGATGAGAAAAATTCAGTTTGATTAACACAATTTAAGACGCAATCAACAAAGTATCACTTGCTTGATGTTTAATCCAGTCCAACGAGATCAATTGACAAACAATAAATTGCATGTGCGTTCGATTTTTCTTTGAAACAAATTATCAAACACTTGGTGTGCGTAAACACACTAAGTGCATAATTTCAATGGAATGTAATGTCAAGCTGCTCCAAGATACAATTCAAGGAATTGTATCAATTTAACAAAAATAGTATATCAGCTCAAGATCACACTACCTCAAAAATTTCGATAAATTGAGGATTCGCAAGTTCGAATGATATTAAACGTAAAGAGTTAAGGGAAAGAGAGAACAAACGAGATTTGATTAGGCAGTTCCCTAATCGTCCTCGCTTTGGGTACCTCTGCCCCCAATTCCACAATTGGAATTGAGATATATATATATATATATATATATATATATATATATATATATATATATATATATATGTAGCTGTTGCAAATTGTTTATTACAAGAGAAGAACTATGAACATCCAAACTCCCAAACGTCTTTGATCATTGATGTAAAGCCTTCTCTTCCCTTGATTCAAGATGAATCAAGTGCCACGAATTCAGTTGAACAAGTCACTGTCCCACGCTACTAGACTGCAAGAAACCACTGTTCTTTAGTCACCTTCACTCGGCCGACTTCAATTCTCCGCAATTCGATCCCGAAACCTTTCTTCTACGATCCTCCGACTGTAGCTACTAAACCGAAAGAAAAATTTGTTCTTCGGTTACCTTCGCACGGCTGAATCCCTGTAGAACGAAACAGTTTGTGCCAAAAACCCCCCAAAATCTCCTTTGATTCTTGGAGGATAAACCCTAAGGTTTTATTCAGGAAACACCTACCAATTCTCAACCCAGAAATAAAGATCATACACTTCCTAATTCTGAACGTTATCACTTCAAAACAATGGACAACACAAGCAAAAATGATTATGTGTAATTGTTGGCTGACTCAAGGATGAAGATGAAGATGATGAGAAAGATTGGTATAAATTTTCACGTTTCTTGTTATTTTGGAAAATGAGATGACCAGACTATTTATAGAGAATGATTTGACCCACTAAGACTTGTAACAGAAAAAAAAAGAAAAGTTTAAGTGAAAAAATTCAGTTCAGGCGTGTTTGGGTCGACCCATCCTTTAATGAGGGTCGGCGTGCACTGACCCGTGGAAATCACTATGCAAGTTTCACAATCATGCGTCGACATATTGGCATCTTGCGTCGATGCAAGTATGCAGTTTTTGCATATTTTCCAATTCTCAGAATCATGCGTCGACCCACAGACTGTAGGGGTCAGCGTGCGTTTTCCCGACCTTTCCACAAACTTTGTTCTAACAAGCATGAGTCGACTCATGCTTAGGTTGGTTCGGCGCATCACTTACATTTTTCAAGAAATGTATTTTTCTGCACATATTAACTGACTAAGACTCGGACAAACATACTAGACACCAATATAATGATCATGCACATGTATTTATGGGTAAGACAAAGTCCTATATGTTTAGACCCATGAACAACGATGATTAGATGCAATTTTCCTGACAAATGAAGTGATACTGCTCAAATTACAATCTAATACTTAGCTTATTTGTTGACATCATTAAAACCGAGATAGATGAAAGACCTTAGCCCTCACAGGTAGAAGGATAACGATCGTTATGTTTCAATGTAGCCCTTTTTCCCTTAAATTACCATTTTTCTAAACTTTGTAATACTCTCTGGGATCACGCGCTTGGCTGATTTCCATTCTATTAATAAAATTTGAGCCCTAGTGCTTTTGTTTGCAATTCTTATTTGTTTTAGCTTTAAAGAATGACATTTTAACATGATCAACGATTCTTGAAATAAAACAAAAATGAATTTACTTGTCAAAATTTTTCTGCTCTTTAAATAAAGATGGCAATTCTTTTTTACTGATGAACTTCAAAAAGAACATCGATGGTTTCTTCGAAGTTGATTGAACCTCAATGTACAGAATCAAAGTATTCCTTCTAAACCAGTACGCTTGAATGAAGGATCAACTGTGTCAGATACCATGTTTCATCTGACATCCCCGGCAAGGTGCTTACCTCTTAAGACCGATGGACGTGTTCTCCCACAGGGACCACCTCTCCAAAGCAAGGCAAGATTTACTATCTTGAACCAATGATACTTTTCATCCCCCACAGTGGCCGAGTATCCAATCGTGTTCATCTATTAGTCTGTATGTCTCGTCAGTTTTGTCAGCTTAAACATACAAACATCATGCATTATTGATTCATATTCATATTCATATTGCATTACTATAACTCTGGTCATACTCATTTCCCAAGTGACAAAGGTCCTCTTATTAATTGAGTTGTCAGTTCTTTCCCCGTTAGGAAATATTTTGTCTGAACAATCTCTCTCCCCCAGTTTATTTCTGGATTAGAGACGGTCCTCAACCACTTTGGTAACTTGAACCTCTGAAAGGCAAGACAACATTCGACCGACACCTTTGAAACATCACTCTTCACCATTGAAGATGATATTGTCGCTTTCCCGGATTAAGGAAAATCCCCAGAGAAAGCCTCTTAACCGAAGACTCTCGGTAATACATCGGTTTTTCTCCCAAAAAGTCGATGTTAATGAAGTCATCAGCACCTCAAAATTGGATTGCATCACATGGCATTTCTCCGAGAAGGTCTCGAAGAAAAGTAAGATGTAATATCCCCAAGTAGAAAGCGGTCTCTCAAGAGACTCGTTTTCCCCAGTAGGTCAACAAATGGCATCTCCAATAGAGAAGTTTGTACACCTCTACAACTCAGACAAATGGGTATCCCCAACAAGTCTGACCTTTAATCTTTTCCAATAAATGGCGTCTCCCAGTAGTAAAACTCGGTGAGAAGTTTGATAAAAACCGCTACGCATAGCATCCCTTGTCAAGGAAGAAACTCGACAAGAAGAAACTAAGACCAGTTATGTGGCTGAAGACCAAGATCGAGGGGAAGTTTATCAAGAAACTGAGACCAGTTTCATGGCTGAAGACCAGGATCGAGAGGAAGTTTATCAAGAAACTGAGACCAGTTATGTGGTTGAAGACTCGGATGGAGGGGAAGTTTATCAAGAAACTGAGACCAGTTGCATGGCTGAAGACCAGAATCGAGGAGAAGTTTCACACTTTTTTAAGCATCGTTGTTTAGCAAAAGAAGATGGATGAGCAAACTGCCATTCATAACTACAGTCAAAATTTTGGGTATTCCGATATTTAATCCTCTTGCACCCTGAATGTCCGAATATCTTTGCCATTCACACCTTCGGGTCCAAGAAGATTAAATAGGGGCATCTGTCATACCCCAAATTTTGACCACCAAGATTTCCCATCATTGTGAGAATCATCACCACAATATGGATGTACCATCATGCCTCATCAATCTCCTCAAAGATGGGTGAGCATTCACCACAATCAAGACTTAGGGTTTCAAGCCCTCTCAGAGCACTTAGACAAAGTATCAATCAAGAAATTACATTATCTTCAACTTGTCTAACCTCTCAAACACCCATAAGGGATCAAGAGGACTCCCACATCAAGAATCAAGCACAAGATTGCAACATTCCAAGTGGATCAAGCCTCGAGATCGCCGGTGTCACCAAATTAGGGTTTTGGTCGACCAAGGCCTCCAGATGAAAATTTTCCTCTGGGCATGAGCCAATGCTTCAAATAAAATCCCAAGATACTCCAAGGGACCTCATGAATCCAATCATCAAGTCAATTTAGCCTCAGGGGATGCATTCATAAAAAATCAGGAATTAGGGTTTCTAGACCTAATTCATCCCTAAGTTGACTTTTGGAGTAAAGCATGAGCCAAGACCTCAAGACATGATTTTAGGGCCTCAAATACACTAAATTGATCCATTTGCAACAATGGAGTGACCCAAGAAGCTTGGTTCACAAATTTCAATTTCATCTGGACCACAATTAGGGTTTTGAAGGAAAAGTCAACTGTACCTTTGACTTTTGACCAAGACATGCTCCCAAACCTTGGGACATGATTCAATACAACCTATAACACCTATAGAATCCATCCATTAGGTTTGAATTAGGTCAAGAACTTGATTGCACAAAGGATCGCATAGTTTGGATTTCATCTGACAAAAAGTCAACTGTGCACAAAATCAAGTTTGACTTTTTGGAATTCTTCACAAATATGGTTCCCCTAAGTCAAAAATAATGTTAATGTATGGTATTGATCTTCCTTTATCAAGAAAAATCAAGAAAAGTGAGGTTTCTTGCAAAAAGGGCAACATGAGAAACCAAAATTTTTCTAAGTTATGGAACAAAAGTGATTTTGTACCAACTTTGCAAGGTCATAACTCCTAAACCACAAGGCCTTTTTCTCCCATTCAAAGCTCAAATGAAAGTCCATCTAACATACTTTAAAAGTGTCAACTACAAGAGATTCCAAATCCTCATGGATTTTGAGTTATGGATTGATCAAAATCACAAAATCATGAAAATGACCACTTTTCCAACACTTAGTGAAATTTTCAATAAGTCAGAATCTGCCTTACTTTTTCTAAAATGTAGGGACATTTTTCACCTTGATCCAAGTTAAACCAGGTCCATTGGTGAACATCAAAGTTGAAGTATGCCATGAGGGCTTTCCAACAAGTACCAGAGCATCTCCAAATTCAATTTGAGTAGGGAAATACAACCCTTGGAACATGGCATCATGGACTGATTTTTACAAGGAAGATTTGTGCATTTTGCTCGAGTTAGCTAATTTGGACAACTCCAAGCCTTGTTATCTATTTGGACACATCAGAGGATAACATCCAAGAGAAAAGATCTGATCCACAAGCCACCCAAGTCCAAGGAACTACATGTAGCCATAAGTGCCCTAAAAAGGCTAAAAAGCTCAAAGACTCCAATTTTGTTTCCAAGCATTCAATGGATGCATCAAGGTGGCATGGACTGAGACATTTCTAACTGAATGAGTCAAGATTCGGCTCTGAATCAAAGGACCATAGGCATGTGCCCTAACCTCAAGTCAATGACTATAGGAGACTAAAGATGCCTTTATGCTACAATTGGCCAAGGGACTGTCCAAGTTGCCATTCACTATTGCTTGGAAAACAAACTTGCTCTACTATAAATAGAGCTTATTTGTGGTCAGTTTAAGTACACCAAAGCACTACAACTGATGATTTCCTCAAAATCTCTCTCATTAGGCCAAAATGCCTTCTTTTGCAAGTCATCTCTGAGTTTTTGAGTTAGAGAGCAATTCCACCACAGCTCATGATCCAAACACATCCAATGTATCATATATAAGCTGTTCAAACACTCACCCTTGATCTGAAACACCAAAATCAGAAAGTCAACCTCCAAAACCTCAAATTTTGACTGTTTTGCATTTTGCAAGCCATGTCTTGATTCAGTCACTTTCAAAACCAAACAAAGCCTAAAACACACTCTGAATATTATCCTCAAACTGTCCCAATTGGTTTCCCTCATCTGGAACACCATTTGAGAGAGTTACTATCTTGGCCACTTTTGCCCCTTTTGCAAGAAAGAGCCAATTCTTGTTTTTGAGGATTCCAGCTGGTTTTGATCATCCTAAAAGCTTCTAAGGGATCAATCAAGAGTGTTCAAAGCATTGAATTACTTCTGTCACAAGGAATTTGACAGATAACACAAGAAGCTTCAAGAGGTAAGTGCATCACAACTGGAACTCTCTAAATCATGCATTGCTTTGAGATCCATTGATCATGGACATCTCATACATATCATATATGTTGTGTTTGAACCAATTTACCATGCTATTGCTGCCTGTATGATGAGATATCATAGAATATGCAAATCTAGGCCTATTTTGAAATCACTATCGGATTTTAAAATAGGGACATTTTCTGAAAATTCCAAAGGCACCATTGGTTCCTCAAGAAATTCTAGGCAAGATACACATAAATTTTGTCCCAATCCATGGAGAAATTAGAAAGTTAGAGCCTTCATGCAAGAGGCCTAAAATCAGGCCTTGCCTTGGGCAAGGGCCAGGCCATGGCGCCTTGGCCAGGCCTAAGAACAAGGCATCCCATATATATTTATGGGGTGGTTTTGATACACGGATGTATCACCACCTCAGTGGTAGCGCGCATGTGTGTTTGGATGGAAGGTCGTGGGTTCAACACCCACCCAGACCATTTTGCTATTTCTCATATTTTTTGCTATTTTTCACATTTTTAGGGTTTTTATTAATTAATACCAAAATTAATTTCTCTCTCAATTTTAATTATTTTTTATTGGTTCTTTTTTTAAAAATTCCCAAAAATGTTAAAATATTTTATTCTACAAAAATTTCACAAAAATATTATTTATTTCATATATTTGATATTTTTGTAAAGAATTATGTTTTTATATGTTTTTAAACCTTTAAAAACATTTCGTTCTCTTGATTTTGCAAATTCAAATGATTTTCAAATCATTCTATGAATGAAACATGATTTTTCAAACATTAATCCAAGATCACCACTTATTTTTCACACATGTTTGATAATTTTGATCATTTTAATTGAATTTTTATTCAATTAAAATACATTTTAAAATCAAATTAGGGTTTTGCTTATTTTCACCCTCACAAATCTTTTTCAAAACACTTTGGGCCTCTAATAGAGTGTAAGGCTCAACCCCTTTGTACAGGAACCCATTTTGGGCCTCAGTCATTGTATAAGTCCCAATACGATTTTAAAAATCTCGGCGCGTTCGTCGCCTTTTAAACAAAAAACATCTGGGCCTCCCCTTGTGTTGTAAGTCCCATCTTTATTTTTTTAAATACACTTTGGGCCTCTAATAGAGTGTAAGACCCAAACCCTCTTTTGTACATAAATAATTTTGGGCCTCAGCCATTGTATAAGTCCCAGTACAGTTTTCAAAAACGACGGTGCAATCACTGTCTTTCCATGGGCCTACCCTTGTGTTGTAAGTCCCATATCTTTTCTTTTTCAAACACTTTGGGCCTCTTGATCGAGTGTAAGTCCCATCCCTTTGTGAAAAAAATCTTTTTGGGCCTCAGTCATTGTATAAGTCCCGATACAATTTTCAGATCAACGGTACGATTACTGTTTTTCATTTGGGCCTCTCCTTGAGTATAAGCCCCAATCTTCTTTTCAAAAACAACTTTCCCTTTTGATTTAGGTTCAAACTCATAGTTGTTATCAAAATTTTCTTTACTTTCTTGAACAACTAACCATACAGCTGTTACAACGGAAGCTTGCTCACCTGTAAGTTTTATCAGCTTTCTTTTACATACTTGCACATATCTATATATTTGTTTGTGCTGGAAGCTTGCTCACCTGTAAGTCCTCCTACCCTCTTTTACATACAGTATATATTTCATTTGTATATATATGCATGTATATTATCTGCTTAGAGTTTTCCCCGTCAATTAGGTTTAGGATTAGATAAATCCAGTGGTTACTCTTTCAACACAGTCAAAACTAGTTCGCCATAGGAATTCCAGATATAGTCTTGCCTCCTCTTGGGCTTATACAATATGGAACAAAGAGAAAGGCATTATTCCCGGTGAAACTTTTCTCAGACTGTCACTATTAGAAAATTGTCAAAGAAATTCATTTCCCCTAGAGAGGATTAATTCCCAGTGAAACCTCTCTTGAATTTCTTCAAACCCTAGAACTGTTCACTAAAGAAAAGATTATTCCCGGTGAAACTTTTCTTGATCTTTTCTTAGGTTTGGACCCACAGGCTTCCTAGAAGCATCCCCGACCTCCTCTTGGGCTTTGTACAAGGACCCTCCGGCTTCTTAGAAGTTCTCATGCCTTCTCTTGGGCTTAATACAAGGACCCTGAAGACCTCTTAAAGGTATAGGACAGAACTTAGTCATCCTTTATTAGAGTAGTCTTTCCAAAGAGTCAAAACCTCAGACCAGTTTAAGGGTTGATTCTCATCCCTTAAAACACATGCCTCCTCTTGGGCATCATACAAAGATAAACTCTTCCATACCAGTAGACTTGGATAGTCTAATCTCCTCCAGGATCTCAAAGACATTCTCAAGTTCCCTATAAACACAAGAGAAACCCTGGTCATTTAATCAATCTCCAGTAGAGTTAAAACCCTCACAGGATCTAAAACTCGGTCTTTCTTCCTAAATTTCTCCAGCTAGGGTCAGCTTATCATCAGGATAACACTATTCCAAATCAGAACCTCAAGGCATCTGATACCTCAACTCTTCTGTAAACCCTCAGCAAGAGTTGATCCCCCAAATTTGGACCTGCCTCTGGATCTCAATAATCCTCAGCAGAAGCCAGCCTCCTCTTAGGCTTTGTATAATGATTTTCCTCAGCAGAGTTAGCCTAAAAAGCACTCTTTTGTTGAGTTAATCTTCTTTCTTAAAACACTCTTTTGTTGAGTTAACCTTTTATAGCCTCAATCTTGGGCTTTGTGAAAAACAAACAAAAACACTCTCTTGTTGAGTCAATATCCTAAAAGCACTCTCGTGTTGAGTCAATCCCTTTTCAGCCTCAATCTTGGGCTTTGTACAAGACAGATAAAAACACTCTCTTGTTGAGTCAATCTCTTTCAGCCTCAATCTTGGGCTTTGTACAAGACAGATAAAACCACTCTCTTGTTGAGTCGGTCTCTTTCAGCCTCAATCTTGGGCTTTGTACAAGACACCCATAAATATCTTCAGCTGAGTCAGTCAAATATCTTTTAGCCTCAATCTTGGGCTTTGTACAAGAAATATAAAATCTCCCTAAGCAGAGTCAATCCTCTTTTCAGCCTCAATCTTGGGCTTTATACAAGACAAATCATACTCTCCAGCAGAGTCAATCTTCTTTTAGCCACAATTCTGGGCTTTGTACAAGATAGATAAAACCTCTCACCAGTAGAGTCAGTTTTCCCTTTTAGCCTCAATCTTGGGCTTTGTACAAGACACATACAAATATTCCCCAGTGGAGTCAAAAAAAATCCTTCTTTAGCCCCAATCTTGGGCTTTGTACAAGACAGACAAAATATTTCCCCGGAAAAGTCAACTTTCAGCCTCCTCTTAGGCTTTGTATAATGATATCCCCAAAAGAGTCAAATCTTTTTTAGCCTCAATCTTGGGCTTTGTACAAGACAGATAAACACTCTTGTTGAGTCAGCCTTTTCCAGCCTCCTCTTAGGCTTTGACCTCCCCAGTGGAGTCAATAAATCTCTTTTAGCCTCAATCTTAGGCTTTGTACAAGACAGATAAACACTCTCTTGTTGAGTCAGCCTTTTCCAGCCTCCTCTTAGGCTTTGACCTCCCCAGTGGAGTCAATCAATCTCTTAGCTTCAACCTTGGGCTTTGATCAAGGCACACAATAAAATCAACATCCCCTTAGTGAAAATCAAAAACCTCCCTGTAGGAAGACATTTCTCTGTATATCACACATTCAAAACAAACCTTAATCCCAGATAACTGCTGTAAGTGGCACACTTGTTGATTCAAAAATCCAAGCTGTCGTCCATCTTTTATCCTGGTAAATCCTCTCTTTCATCTAATTGCTGTAAGTGGCAAGCCTCTGGATTATTTACATCCACGCCACTGTCCCTCTCTTAGCATGAAAAATTCCTAAGGAAAAATGGCATTGCTCAACACTGAGTTAAAGTTTTCTCCTTCAGGACAAATCCCTCATAAAGGAAATTATGGCATTGTTGGATTCACATATCCCAGTTAAAGTAATTCTCCTTTATAATCAGTCACCCAACAGTTGTGATAAACAGTCGAGATGTCTCCCTTTAGAGATAACAAATTCTCTCTCAATTAAATCTTTTAGCTTCAATCTTGGGCTTTGAACAAGACACAAATACTCATTTAGCTTCAACCTTGGGCTTTGAACAAGACACCAAAACTTTTTTTCCTCCCATAGAATATGAGGAACTTGGATTGCTCTGATTTCTCTGTTTATCTTTAACAGGAATACGTAGGCACAAGATTGCGAAATCTTAGCGAGCATACCAATCAAAAGCTTTAGGTCCAGTACCTTCACACACTCATTAAAAACCTCAGAAAACCCAAAATCAAACAAAAAACTCACACTCTCTCTCTCAAACACTCCCAAAGGAGAAAATTTCCCAACCCACAACAGACAAACACTAGTAAGTAGAAAGCAGTAAGGAAAATTGCTAACAACCTGTGGATAACCACATATAGGATGGGTAATTGACAACTCCTCATTGTATAACCTGACCCCGAACTCCCCGATCTCTCTTAGCATTTGTTCAATTAAACATTTGTGTGCAAGGTTAGTTTTAGATAGCTTCCCTTTCCTTTCCAGCTTCATAGGATAAATAAGAAATCAGAAAGTAACACCCCACTCCTACCATTGCGGTGAGGAGAAACCCATGGCGATAAGGTGGCCGCGTCACCGACAAAAATCGCATGCTACACATAGCAGGAGACTTAATCTAAACTACTGAAGGCTTAGTAGAATAGAGAACAAAGTGTACATGATGTAAGCATCAGAGGTACGGGATATCACCATAACAAAGACCTAAAGCACTTAAGATTTCTAAATATATACAAGTGAGAAATCGTAAGGCTTTTACAATTACTACCTATAACAGAAAATCTGCCTATTACATAGAGTTGATAATTGTTTGATGTTGCTACTCCTTCAACAGAAGAATCCTTGTTGAAAATTCAGGCTTGAATCTTCAGCCATATATATAGCCTTTGCTGAAACTAGATGTTCAGAAGGTTACTTGATCAAGTGTCTTTGCTTCTGCTCCAAAGTACAAGAGATGTTGAAGATGGATGCACAACAGATTTCTGAATCCATTATGTAACACGTTTAACCTTTGAGTGTTAAAGAGGTTCTGTACTAATATAGCCATTGGGAGTAGACATCCATAGAACGTACCAACTTTTCTTGAGCCTTGCAATACTGTAGACTCGAGATGACAAGCTGATAAGACAATACAACATGCTTTTAGTAGTACAGATAATCCATAGCTTTATCACCAACTCTGAACGGTACCAGAAACTGATATACAATTACTAAGTATAGAAACTCGTCTGAATGTTGAGGCCTTCAGTTCAGAGTCTGCGTTAAGCCACACTTAGAAATTGTTCTTCAGACTCTGCCACCAGAAGCTAGCAATGAAGCAACTCCAAGTGTATCGTAGATAAATAGATTTTGATTATTTATGTGCAAGAACAAGAACCTGCATAAATAAAACACACATCAAATAACTATTGTTCTTTTAATACTTTTGTTATCATCAAAACTAAAAGAGAAAATATCAAGAACAAATCTTGTTCTAACAATAATTACCTCATTTGTAATACCCCGTATTTTATTTTGCTCTGGATAATATTAGTTGTGATCAACTGAGTTCCGGTGTACTCTGAGAAACTATCTGTAAAGATAATTAGAGTAACTGATGAGTTTAGAGCAAATCCAATTAATATTATCTGACTCTGAGGATTTAATTATTGGAGTTATAGAGACTTTTTAGACAATTAGTAGTGTTACTAATTAATGATATTTCTCTATATCATTTCCTTTCCACCCTTTTTCCTTACATAGAAACAAAGAGAGAAAACAGATAGAAAGAAGTTAGAGAGAAGGAAGAGGAAAGGAAAGAAAAGGAGAAGAAAACCTAGAAGAGGGAAAGATCAAGATCATCATCTCTTCTTCATCAAATCATCTCATCATCTTCATCATCATCCTTTAATCAAGGTGGGTTCTAGTTAGAGGCATTAGTTGTAGAGTTTCTTGAGTTTTAGAGTTAGGTTTGATATTGTGAGAAAATGAGTAATCTTGCTAAAATCATGAATTTAACGTTTGAAAATCGATATAAATTGCGTAGTATAATCGTATTATGCATATAATCATGAATGATGCTTGTTTTGGTTGTTTGGAAATGTTTTGGTTTGAGAAAATTGGATTTTGAGGCTTGAGAACCATGTAAAACGCAGCAGAAAATTCTGCTTCTGGTGCAGAGGGTCGGGCAGTGCTTAGAGCGCTGGGCGACGCGAAGCGTGTGCCTCTGCTCCACCGGGAGATGGCCAAGAGGCACAGCATGGTACGCTTCTGTAACTTTTGAGTTTAAAGATGGGATTTAGGCCCCTGCTTCGCCGGGCGAAGTAGAGGCGAAGGGGGCTCTGCCGGGCGATATTTGGAGCGTCGGGCGCTCCTGGGACTTTTTCAAATGTTTTCTTTTCTTTTAAATTCCATAACTTTTGACTCGTTTATCTGATTTAAATGTTCTTGGTACTGATAGAAAGCTGTGAAAATAATCTATATAATGAAGGTGAAAAATGTCAGTTTTATTGCCCGATTAAATAATCGGAGGAAATCCAAAAGTGGCACAATTATGTTGAATTATCATATGTAATTCAATTGTGCAATTGTAGTATGCTTTGCTTATCCTATTGTCGATTAAACATGATTGTGAGTGAATATGCATGCTAAAGTGAAAATGGAATAGGAAGAGTGAGTAAACCTCAACGTAAAACTATAGTAGAATCTAGTAGTGAGACTAGAAATTGATAGAGAACTCTAGATGGCGATGCTCGGGCATGTGTTGTAGAAAGGTGCATCCTTGCCGAGTAATGGTCTAGACGAGAGTGAGACACTAGTATGGGACATGTGTGAACTATGATGATTATGAGAAAACGTGAATGTGGCCTTAAGGCAATGTGGCCTTGTGATTGTCGAATACAATCACGTTTTTGTATGAGATCCCGTAATCATAACCGTTTATCTTGAGTTGCAGTTTCGTGAGTCTCGAGCTCCTCTGAAACATATGCATGACTACTTGGCAGGTTTTATTCCCGCGTGCAGTATGAATGGCGCCCATGGAACGTATGCTTGTGACAGTTAATGGTCTGTGTGAAGTGACGGTTCATAACTGTTAATGGTCCGTAGAACCCGAATCCATTCGTATGTCAAGTAGGTTACAAGGATCCATGACTCGGGTCGACTTCTAGACGTAGAAGCGGACGGGAAAAGGGGATGCCTTGGTACAGGTTATCGATTAGTGATACTTTGAGTTGATGAACTCATGAACATGTTTCCATATAGTGTGAGAATTGAAATGTGAACTCGAAGTCATTTCCCCTTCCCTTGGACTTGAGTTAGGATTGGTTAGAACCTTGTAAAGCCGAGAGGATCCATAAGATAGGGAACTCACTGAGATTTGTTATCTCACCCCATGTTGTTGATTATATTACAGGTACTACAGGTTCCGCAAAGGGTAAGGATAAAGTGGTTTGACTTTTCCTTAGGAATCGTAGCTTTTGGGATGGCATGGCTTCCGCTATGATGTTTTATTTTGAGATCATTGTATTGATCTAGTTCTTAGTGTATTTTGAGACATCTTGTATATGTTATGCCGTAGACTTTTAGTACTTTGTATTTAGGGCATCTAATGTATACAATGTGTTAACTAGGAACTTATGGTATTTCAGTACCAAAACGTGAATTCATGTATGATATGGATGCTTGATGTATTATATTATATATGGGTGTTACAATTGGTATCAGAGCAGGTCGTATCCTCGACCTAGCCATGAAATAGTATAAGTATTTCTTTCAGTTTCATATGCGTGGCGTCGCCTTTGGTCTTAAGTGTTATATTTATGGTATTGAGCCTGATCAACTTAATCCTATCTGTATGACATTTAGGGACATGGCTGACGGACGCAGAAGCACTCGTGGTAGACCCAGAACTACTCCAGCTGGGACAGATCCGCCAGGCGGCGATGAGAATACCCCTTTGTATCAGTTTATGCAACAAATGCAGCAGCAACAGAACCAATTCATGCAGCAGATGGTACAACAATTGAATGGAGGTTTACATCCTCAGATGGTTGTTCCAGAAGCTGTAGGTGGGAGTTTCCGAGATTTCATCCGCATGAATCCTCCTGAATTTCATGGTGGATTAGATCCTGTGAAAGCTCATGAATGGATAGCTGGCATGGAGAGAATTTTCTTGAGAGTCCATTTTAGTGAGGAGAATAAGGTGGTATTTGCTTCTTAATCATTGAACGGTCCTGCCATGAGGTGGTGGGAGAGTGCCTCAGCCCTGATGACTATTTAAGAGGTACCTAAGGTATGGGAGCAATTTAAGATTTCTTTTATGGAGAACTATTTCCCTAGTTCATATAGGACCCAGAAGGAATTTGACTTTCAGAAATTGAGACAAGGTACTTTGACCGTGGCTGCTTATGCTGAGAAATTTGAGATTATGGCGGCTTATTCTAGGCAGGCCATGTATGCTCCGGACGAGAAGTGGAAAATTGACTAGTTTCTTTCTGGTTTAAAGGCCGATATTTCGCATAGCGTGTCTCAAAGAGAGTTCACTAGTTATGCTGAATTACTAAGGCAGTGTTATGTGGCAGAGAATAGTTTGAAGAAAGTTCAAGCTGAGGGGGATATGAGTAGGTCGAATCAAAGTGATCGTGGAAGATCAAATCAACCATTTAGGCCGAGACCACAAGCTTTCAAAGGGAAGCAAGTTCAGAGTTCTAGGACTAGTGGGTCTTCTGTGTGTCGCACTTGTGGTAGGAATCATCATGGAAGGTGTGGTATCGATAGTGTGAGGTGTTTTCAGTGTCAGAAGATGGGTCATTTGGCAAGGGATTGCCCTCAGAGTAGAAATCAGACGCAAGGGAAGAGTGTCGGCCGAGTTTATACTTTAGATGTGAGGAAGGAAAAGGGTGATAACTCTTTGATTGCTGGTACGTGTTTCGTAAATGGACATCCTTATTTTGTATTATTTGATTGTGGAGCAACATACTCTTTTGTGTCGATGCAATGTATGAAGCGACTTGGGTTGCAAGCTATTCCTTTGTCTCCACCTATGGTGGTCACTACCGCCATGGATGAAATGGTTGAGAAACCGTTGATGTGTGAAAACTGTGTTTTGTCTGTGGATGGTAGAGTTTTTCAGATTGACCTTATTTGTTTACCGCTTAAGAAAGTTGATGTCGTTTTGGGGATGGATTGGCTTTCTGCTAATTCGGTGTTTATTGGGTGTGAGGAAAAGCTAAACATCATTCCATCTGTTGAGGCTACCCCGAAGGATATGTTAACAACTATTTTAGAAGGTACGGTTGGAATGATAAATTTCTTGTTTGAGAAGGAAAAATCTGTTCTTTTGGTTCTCATAAGGAGGAAAGTAGCAATCTTCAAGTTCTGAGTATTCCTGTAGTCTGTGAGTTTTCTGAAGTTTTCCCCGAGGATATCACTTCTCTTCCTCTAGAGAGGGAAGTGGAATTCTCTATTGACCTGATACCGGGAACGGCTCCTATATCCATTTCTCCGTATCGGATGGCACCACTTGAGTTAAGAGAATTGAAGGATCAATTGAAGGAGTTAATGGCTAAGAATTTCGTTCGATCCAGTGTTTCGCCCTGGGGAGCTCTTGTGTTATTGGTAAAGAAGAAGGATGGTGGAATGCGGTTATGTATTGATTACCGGCAGTTGAATAAAGTCACCATCAAGAACAAATACCCATTACCCAGGATAGACGACCTGTTAGATCAATTGAAAGGAGCCTGTGTGTTCTCGAAGATTGATTTACGGTCGGGTTATCATCAGATACGTGTGAAGAGTTCGGATGTATCAAAGACCGCGTTTAGAACCCGTTATGGTCATTATGAATTCTTAGTAATGCCTTTCGGTGTGACGAATGCTCCGACAGGTTTTATGGATTATATGAATCGGATATTTCAAGCTTATTTGGACCAATTTGTAGTGATCTTCATTGATGACATTCTTATTTATTCTTGTACTTCTCAAGAGCACGAAGAGCACTTAAGAATCGTTTTATCGATCCTACAAGAGAAGCAACTTTTTGCCAAGTTGAGTAACTGTGAGTTTTGGACGTTGGAGGTTAGTTTTCTTGGTCATGTCATATCTCAGGGAGGTGTGGCGGTAGATCCATCAAAGGTTGAAGAGGTGATTAATTGGGAGAGACCAAAGAATGTCTCAGAAGTTAGAAGTTTCTTGGGACTGGCAGGTTATTACAGAAGGTTTATAAAGGGCTTTTCTCAATTGGCTTTACCAATGACTAAACTTACTCGAAAGGATTGTCCTTATGAGTGGGATTCGGCTTGTGAACGAAGTTTTGTGAGTTTCAAGGAAAGATTGAAGACTGCTTCTGTTTTGAGTATTCCTGATCCTAGCAAGTCGTATGAGGTATTTTGTGATGCATTAAAGAAGGGATTAGGAGGTGTTTTAATGCAAGATAGTCATGTGGTGGCTTATGCCTCTCGACAGTTAAAAGTTCATGAAGAGAATTATCCAACGCATGATTTGGAAATGGCGGCAATTGTTTTTACATTGAAAGTGTCGCGTAATTATTTGTATGGAGTACATTTTGAGATGTTCAGCGACCACAAGAGCTTAAATATCTATTTGACTAGAAAGAGTTGAACATGCGTCAGAGGAGATGGATGAAATATCTGAAGGATTATGATTTGGAACTAAAGTACCATTTAGGTAAAGCGAATAAAGTAGTGGATGCATTGAGTAGAAAAGTGTTGCATAATGCCGAGTTGATGATGTTAGAGTATGCCTTATTGGAAAAGTTTAGGGATCTTAATCTTCAATTTGTTTGGACTCCTAATGGTGTGATCATGGGGAACTTGAATGTTAATTCTACTCTTAGAGAAGAAATTCAACAAGGACAAGTGTTGGATGAGAAGTTACAAGAAGTGTTGTTACAACCGGGTTTTGTGCGAGCTACCGACGGAATTATTTTTTTTAACCAAAGGATTTGTGTTCCGAATGATGCAGTGTTGAAAAGAAGAATTTTAGAGGAAGCGCATAAAGGTGCCTTTACTATACATCCAGGTTCTTCGAAGATGTATCAAGACTTAAAGAAGGACTATTGGTGGTCCGGTATGAAAAGAGATATTGCGGTGTATGTATCGGAGTGTGCGATATGTCAACAAGTAAAGATTGAACACCAAAGACCAGGTGGCTTATTACAACCGTTAGAAATTCCAGTATGGGAGTGGGATAGTATTTCTATGGACTTTGTAGTTGGATTACCCCGTGCACAAAGTGGTTATGATTCTATTTGGGTAATTGTGGATCGGTTGACGAAATCAGCGCATTTCTTAGCTGTAAAGAATACATACAAGGCAAGTCATCTTGCAAGGTTGTTTATTTCGGAAATTGTGAGGTTACATGGTATTCCCTCTAGTATTGTGTCCGATAGAGATCCAAAGTTTACTTTGATATTTTGGAGAGCTTTCCAGCAAGCTATGGGAACGAAGTTGTGTTTGAGTACGTCGAATCATCCGCAAACAGATGGTCAGACGGAACGGACGATACAAACAATGGAAGATATGTTAAGAGCTTGTGTGCTGGAAAGTGGAGGGAATTGAATAGAACTTTTACCGTTGATTGAATTTTCATACAACAATAGTTATCATGCGAGTATTGGTATGGCTCCTTATGAGGCATTATATGGAAGGAAATGTAGGACGCCTTTGTGTTGGGCAGAAGTTGGCGAAGACAGAATTTTAGGACCTGAGATTATTCAAGAGACTACGGAAAAGATTAGAATGATCCGTGATAAGGTTAAACAAGCATAAGATCGACAGAAGAGTTATGCGGATAACCATATGAGACCTTTAGAATTTGTTGAAGGTGATCACGGGTTTTTGAAGGTTACTCCGAGATTGAGGTTGAAAGGACCGTTTAAGTCACGAAAGTTAAGTCCGAGATACGTAGGACCGTATCAAATTTTAGGATGGATTGGTGAAGTAGCTTACAGGTTAGCCTTACCGCCTTCTCTGTCAGAGATGCACGATGTTTTTCATGTATCTTAGCTTCGGAAGTTTGTTCCAGGTCCTCTTCAGCCAATTCTACCAGATACGATTGAGATAGAAGCAGATTTAACGTTTGAACCTCAACCAAGTCGTATCACAGGAAGAGAAACTAAGGTGCTAAGGAATAAAGAGATTCCTCTAGTGAAAGTTCAGTAGGATGAGACGCATCCGGGTGATGTAACTTGGGAACTAGAATCAGAGATGCGAGATGCTTACCCTCATCTATTCAGGTATTTTCTTTAAATTCGAGGGCAAATTTCTATTTAAGGGGGAGGATGTAATACCCCGTATTTTATTTTGCTCTGGATAATATTAGTTGTGATCAACTGAGTTCCGGTGTACTCTGAGAAACTATCTACAAAGATAATTAGAGTAACTAATAAGTTAGAGCAAATCCAATTAATATTATCTGACTCTGAGGTTTTAACTATTGGAGCTATAGAGACTTTTTGGACAATTAGTAGTGTTACTAATTAATGATATTTCTCTATATCATTTCCTATCCACCCTTTTTCCTTACATAGAAACAAAGAGAGAAAAAAGATAGAAAGAAGTTAGAGAGAAGGAAGAGGAAAGGAAAGAAAAGGAGAAGAAAACCTAGAAGAGGGAAAGATCAAGATCATCATCTCTTCTTCATCAAATCATCTCATCTTCTTCATCATCATCCTCTAATCAAGGTGGGTTCTAGTTAGAGGCATTAGTTGTAGATTTTCTTGAGTTTTAGAGTTAGGTTTGATATTATGAGAAAATGAGTAACCTTGCTAAAATCATGAATCTAACGGTTGGAAATCGATATAAATTGCGTAGTATATTTGTATTATGCATATAATCATGAATGATGCTTGTTTTGGTTGTTTGGAAATGTTTTGGTTTGAGAAAGTTGTATTTTGAGGCTTGGGAACCATGTAAAATGCAACAAAAAATTATGCTTCTGCTGCAGAGCGTCGGGCAACGCGAAGCGTGCGCCTCTGCTCCGTCGGGCGATGGCCAAGAGGTACAGTGTGGTATGCTTCTGTAATTTTTGAGTTTGAAGATGGGATTTACGCCCCTGCTTCGCCGGGCGAAGTAGAGGCGAAGGGGACTCCGTCGGGCGATATTTGGAGCGCCGGGCGCTCCTGGGACTTTTTCAAATGTTTTCTTTTCTTTTAAATTCCATAACTTTTTACTCGTTTATCCGATTTAAATGTTCTTGGTACCGATAGAAAGCTTTGAAAATAATCTATATAATAAAGGTGAAAAATGTCGGTTTTATTGTCCGATTAAATAATCGGAGGAAATCCAAAAGTGGTACAATTATGTTGAATTATCATATGTAATTCTATTGTGCAATTATAGTATGCTTTGCTTATCCTATTGTCGATTAAACATGATTGTGAGTGAATATGCATGCTAAAATGAAAATGGAATAGGAAGAGTGAGTAAACCTTAACATGAAACTATAGTATACTCTAGTAGTGAGACTAGAAATTGATAGAGAACTCTAGATGGCGATGCTCGGGCATGTATTGTAGAAAGGTGCATCCTTGCCGAGTAATGGTCTAGACGAGAGTGAGACACTAGTATGGAACATGTGTGAACTATGATGATTATGAGAAAATGCGAATGTGGCCTTAAGGCAATATGTCCTTGTGATTGTCGAATACAATCACGTTTGTGTATGAGATCACGTAATCGTAACCGTTTATCTTGAGTTGCAGTTTCATGAGTCTCGAGCTTCTCTGAAACGTATGCATGACTACTTAGCAAGTTTGATTCCCGCGTACAGTACGAATGGCACCCATGGAGCGTATGCTTGTAACGGTTAATGGCCCGTGTAAAGTGACGGTTCATAATGGTTAATGGTTCGTAGAACCCGAATCCATTTGTATGTCAAGTAGGTTACAAGGATCCATGACTCGGGTCAACTTCTAGACGTAGAAGCGGACGGGAAAAGGGGATGCCTTGGTACAGGTTATCGATTAGTGATATTTTGAGTTGATGAACTCATGAACATGTTTCCATATAGTGTGAGAATTTAAATGTGAACTCGAAGTCCTTTCCCCTTCCCTTGGACTTGAGTTAGATTGGTTAGAACCTAGTAAAGCCGAGAAAATCCATAAGATAGGGAACTCACTGAGATTTGTTATCTCACCCCAGGTTGTTGATTATATTACAGGTACTATAGGTTCCGCGAAGGGTAAGGATAAAGTGGTTTGACTTTTCCTTACGAATCGTAGCTTTTGGGATGGCCTGGCTTCCGCTATGACGTTTTATTTTGAGATCATTGTATTGATCTAGTTCTTAGTGTATTTTGGGACATCTTGTATATGTTATGCCGTAGACTTTTAGTACTTTGTATTTAGGGCATCTGATGTATACAATGTGTTAACTAGGAACTTATGGTATTTCAGTACCAAAACGTGAATTCATGTATGATATGGATCCTTGATGTATTATATTATATATGGGTGTTTCATCATTGTCATGCCATGCAAAACCAAAAAACCTCGATATATTACTCTTGACCTGATTTGCCTGCAAAGGATTAAAAAAAAAGAGTAACATGAGTCTGACTTGTCAGCTCCATAACTGAAATATCACATATAAATAAAAGTGTTAAACTTTTCATTAGTGCAGGCCTTCACTATACAAATCCTGGTCTATAGAACCACAATGATATGAAAAACAAAAGAAAACTAATAAGGTGGAGATGCAAACCAGAGCCAGAAAAATGGAATTGCATGCTTTCATACAAGGGCTTCAATTGCCTCTTCTTAGCTCTCAAAATGAAAAAGAGATTGCAATTAACAATGATTCCATGCTCTTATAGAAGACTTACAAACTCCTATTCATTAATGTCTTATGGGAGAGAGGAAAAGTGGATGATCCTTGTCGGTGAGGAGCAATGGTGATGGTTTTTAGCAGTGTTGTAGTTGAATCGGTTGAGATTTGAGCTCATGTATTCCTGTGTATCAGCACCTTGGGTTATGTTCTAATGGTTTGAGAAGTTCACCTCTATTCGCTTTCCAAATAGAATGGATCCCTATATTTGAAATTGTAAAGGTTTTAATGATCACTTTCACACTTGAGCTGAAAAATATTGATTGAGCATACAAAAATGAAAAGTTACTCACATAGAAAATAAAAACACAAAACCAAGAATCAGGAATCACAATACAACAAAATAAATAAATTTCAAACCAATTGTCTCACAAAATCCATAAGTAAACCTTTTGCAAGGCCAACATGCAGGAATCACAATACAACAAAATAAATAAACTTCACTACTCTCTTGAAGGCCTTTTGCTTGGCGAAAAGTATAGTACAAGTATTGTAGATTTGGTTCTATAGTAGTGGCATAGAAGAATGCTAGAATAATGGTTATGATTATCATTGGCACATAAAACCTTAAGAATGATTGAAAAACAGGATACTAGTGCTCAGCAGAATAGATATATTAAATTACAAAATGAGAAGTTACTGCTCTTTCAGGCCTAACAAAATTATAGGCAGATTCATGGCTGATGGGAGCATCACACAATGATCACGCCATCATACAACCACTTAAACTACATTTGACCAAATTATTTAAATCATAAATAACCATTTCCTAAACTATAAAGTTTAAGAACAACACACCTCTAAGCCAATAACAATCTCCATATTGTTAAAGATTGATTAACATGCATATCAATAAATTAGATCTCTCTCCATATTTATCTCAGTCATCATATTCATGGTTGTTTAATCACTTCCAAGAAAATGGACTATCACCACATCCCTAACTAGGAAGTAATGAATTTAAAAAAAAAAAATCAACCACCCAATTCACTACCACAATTTTGATGTCAAATCAAATCCCACACAAAGTTCAATAAAATCAGTAGATAAGAACTCGAATATAGTATAATAAAGCAGGAAAACAAACTTTGAACCTCAAATATCACACATATTTTCTTGATTTAAAATATGTGCTTTTTACATTAAATGACCATGCAATGTGAGTGTGATTACCTATTAATAAAAGTCATTGAATTGTTTTGAACTTTATGAATGAAATATGATCAAACTTGAACAATATAAGATGAAAGTTTGGTATGTATAACCAGCCAAGAATAGAGACACTCATATAGGATCCTGCAAACATCTTTATCAAACCCACAATATGAAAAAAAAAAACCCTTTTAATGTTTTTCCCACTTTACCAAATAGACAGGCTTTCAAATATTGATATTATTAGTAGTTATAGTAAGAACTTGACAAAAGTAGTTATATTAAGAAAGCAAGAAACAAGAATCATCTCACCATAGAATGTAAGCAGATAGTTGCCTAAGAAATAGTATAATACTTGCTCAACTGTACGTAACACATGACATTGGAAACAATTGATTGCTTTAAACCATGAAGGAACTTGCCCACTTTGCAAACTCATAATTTATTAACTTACCTTGATTTTAAGGAACTTCTTTCATCATTTTCCATCCTTTTCCCAATGTAGGCCCCTTGTCCAATTTGATACAAAGAGAAAAGATTGCTACCAAAGTTTAACATCACCATTTTTATGAAGAAAGAAGATATTGTGAACTTAGACATACAATGATATAACACTTTAATGCAAGCTTCTCATCAACAAAAACATCAAGAACAATTATCATATGATGAAACAAAAAGTACATTAATGACGTAAAGTAAGACTTCTACATGATTTTAACCACTAAGTAAGATACTAAAAGAGTACAACATATAATAGAGTGTAACTTCCTCACACCCAATCCCACCTAAGAAAATAAAGCATTACTATTTCTTAATAAATAAATACATTCATATTGAACAATTATAGGTGGAATACCAAATGTAATGTTTTCACTATCTTCCATCATATTCTAATCTTAATTCAATGTTATCGATATGAAAAACCAAAAGACATCAGTTTAGAAATTAAAGAAATAACATTGAAAGAAATAAAAAAAATAAAAAACTAGAAAATAAAAAGTAATTGATCAATTAATTAATAACATAATGTATACCCTTTCTTAAACATATCAAGATTATGAAATCTATGAACATATAGGACAACTTCCTGAACATTTTCCAACATAGACACCACCTTGACACGAGGCATTACAGTAGGCCACCTCTTTACGAACCAGCTTCACCATTGCGAGGAAATTGAAGTATGAAAGAATAATAAATAGGTGTAAATTTAGGGTTTCAGCAGGGGTGATGGAGGGTTTAAAGGAAATTAGGGTTTTTGGGAGACTAACCTTCAAAATGTAAGAATCCAAACTGATTTGTGTTGGAGGGAGTTTACTAGGGAGCATTGAATCATAATGTAGGACTAGGCACCTTTGTGAGAGACACACCACTTGTCCACCTAAAACCTTAAGGTGATTGGTGTGTGGGTTCTCTCACTTATATAGTGTTCAATCTTCCCTTTTCTAATCAATGTGGGACTTCTTCCTCACACGTGATTCTCAACATTCCCCCTCAAGTGTGAGTTTATACACAATGCTCCCCCTCATGTGGAAGCTCTCTCTTCCACATACACTTGTATCACCGTTGAACTCAATGGAACACCTTCTACCCACACCTGCGGGAAGTGTTTCGATACAAGTAAGTCGGTCCCTTTCTCGAACCAAAGGCTCATGATACCATTGTTGGCGGAACAATCGAGGGGGTCAACGAGGGAGCATTTCTTAATTGGGACACACCTTTGTGAGAGACACACCATATACTCACCTAAAACCTTAAGGTTTTAGGTGGACAAGTGGTGTGTCTCTCACAAAGGTGCCTAGTCCTACACTATAATTCAATGCTCCCTAGTAAACTCCCTTCAACAAATGCTCTGATACCATTTGTTGGGGGGAGTTTTTTACTAGGGAGCATTGAATCATAGTGTAGGACTAGGCACCTTTGTGAGAGACACACCACTTGTCCACCTAAAACCTTAAGGTGATTGGTGTGTGGGTTCTCTCACTTATATAGTGTTTAATCTTCCCTTTTCTAATCAATGTGGGAATTCTTCCTCACACTTGATTCTCAACAATTTGAACAATCGTGTTGAAAAATGCTTCAAATTGAAACATTTCTTGGAGATTTAGACTTTATACAACCGAGTTAGTGTTTCGATTACACACCGCAAGTTGGTAAGAACTGAGGGACAATGCCCCTGGCCTAAGTGAGCCTAAACTCATGGTGGGAAAATAAATAGTAGCGCGCTCATGTTAGAGAATTTAGAGTGGCTGAGAAGTTGAAACAGAAATTACAAAAAAATTATTGTATATATAATATATATATTCAGCCTATGCCACGAAATTTTTTGTTAGCCCAGCGGTGTGGAATAAGATTTTTTGAAACGTGGAGGTCTGAAGTTCGAAACTGGTAGGTCTTCATAAATTGAAATTTTATTGTTTTATTTCACAAAACTGCAAAAACTTGGATTCGAACCTGCGTGTGAAGCTTAAAAGTCTTCTTAGATTACCACTGCACCATTATAAGATACTAGGTTTATAATATGTTTAATTACGGTGGTTTTACAACCGTCCCCACCCAAAATATGTAATAGTGTGCATTATTTAGAGTATAACGGCGGTTTTAAAACCGTCGCACCCCAAATTTAAAGTATAATGGCAGTTTTACAACCGTCACAAACATGTTTTTAGGGCGATTAATGAGCAAACTGTCGCAAATTATCTTTATTATTTTTAAGTCCAGAGGCGGTTACATAAAACAGTCGTGCAAACTGTTGCAATACATGAGTAGGGGCGGTTTTAATAGAACTGTCGCAACTTTTGTGTCGCAAAACATATTTTTTCTTGTAGTACATATTATTCCATTTTTCTCTTTGAAATTAAGCCTTTTACTTTTGCATGTTTTCTATGTTCCAAATGCTTGATATGCTTGATGTATAAAATATTTCTTGAATGTTCACTTCCGAAAATTTAAATTGATGTATTCCAATTTATGTGCTTATAGTGACTTCATGTTATTCTTTTTCCACACTTGAAATATGTTCTTTGTGTATAAGCATGGTATCTACTATTAGTTCTTGCATGATATATGTGAGGTTGTTGGTTATCTATTTTGACATGAAATATGTTTGAACATGTTATAATGTCAACAAAGTTCTTGTTGTGTGTCATTGTTATGATAACATATATGTTTTTGGTTTGAGTGGTGATAAATCTAAATAATCGTCTTGCTAGAGCACATGCGTGTGCATCATTTAGGAGCACCAAAAGTATATGTCAGGTAAACATGTCGCTTTTGAAGCAACTCAAGAGTTTTTTATTGCATTGTATCCTTCATCTTTCATGTTTATTGTGTATGTTATTGCTATGTTATATTGTTGCTTAAATTGCTTCTATTTATGTTTAGGCATGTTTTATTGATGATTTTATCTTTACAAACGCCTCTGTGTGCTATATTAGTATATGTGTTATATAAAATGCTTTTGATGGATTGCTTTGCCTCTTTTTAATGTTGTCAAAACTAGGATACTTTAGCGTTTATATATATTGGATGGTATCCTCTGAGTCTTAATGTGCATCTTAGCATAAGGAAGCATAAAAACATTTTGAAAGTGACTTAGAAAATGTTAGAAATGATTCTACATGGAAAAAATTTGTTTTTATGCAAGACACAAGCTTAAGTGTCGACACATACGTTGTATGAGTCGACATATATTGTTAAGTTTTTAAGTCTGTAGCTTTTGTTTATGCATGTGTCGACACATGCAACATACAGGTCGACACACAGAAGAAAAATTTCTTATATGATTCGACACATGCAAGATATGAGTCGACAAATGCAAGGTATGAGTCGACACATGTTGATGAGTTTTAAAGCTTGTAGCCTCTGTTTGATGTGCTGACTGTGGAAGGGTTTCAGGTCGACACATAGAAGAAAATTTTCTTCTATGAGTCGACACATGACCTATACAGGTCGACACATGATTTACATAGTTCGACACATACAATGCATTTTATTTTCAAAAATTCATAATTTTTTCAAATCTTCTGTATTCCTTTTGCCTCCAACTTGCACACACACACACACACACACATATATATATATATATATATATATATATATATATATATATATATACTTCATACATGCATCATTTCAAGATATGAAACCAGGAATACACAAAGATTTCTCTTCATCTTCAACCTATGTTCTATGCATACACACAAGAAAAGTACACATAATCATTCTTTATTTTGGTGCCATCTAGAATCAAGTTGATAACGTCCAATTTAGGTTGTTAAATTGTAAATTGGGTTGAGAAACTTTGGTGATTTCAAATTAGAAAACCAATTCGAGTTTTTCCTTCAAGATCAATTGGGGATTTCAAGGTTTTTGACAAAGATTACACAATTTGGACTCGATCGAGTGAAAGCTTTGAAGAACGAGGTTTCTTGCAAAGGAGTAGCACGAGACAGTGAATCAAAGTTGTAAATCTTGGTTGACCACAATTTGCAATTTGGATTCGATCGAGTGAATGATTTGAAGAACGCGGTTTTTTTGCAAAGGAGTAGCGTGAGACGGTGGATCAAATTGGTATTGTTGGGTGACTTGATCAAGCTCAGATCAAAGGAAGAGAAAATGTTAGAATCAACATCAAACATAAGGTTTGTAGGGTTGTATTGCTACATTTCTCTTGTAAAACTACATTTGCAAAGTAAGATTGATGATTGATTATCTCAATTCGAGTTTGAATTGAGGGTAGGCGTACCCATAGCGAGGCCGATTGGAGAGCTGCCTAAACAAATTCTTGTGTAATCTCTCTCTCTCTCTCTCTCTCTCTCTCTCTCTTTATATATATATATATATATATATATATATATATTTTTTTTTTTTTTTATTTGTAAATTGTTGAATTCATAGATTGTGCAATCAATACGTTTGGTTAAACTTTTGTTGATATCATTTTGAAAACAGTTTTGTTGTGTTGGTTACAATCTATTAGATTGTTGCTTTTTAAAATCAACAAAACCATAGAAAATTATAAACGAAATTGATTGCACACAAGGTGTTTGATAATTTTCCTCAATTGTGTTTTTGTGTATTTTGTCACTGGAAATAAACTTTACTTTTTGTGTAGCATTCAAGTGGTTGTTAAAAACATATTGATTGATTTATCTATCATTATCATGAATGGGTTTTCATATACGCATATCTGAGCTTCTCAATAGCGGTTCGGTTTAGATTATTCGATCCGGGTCACTTTAGTTAGCCATTAAATTTTTCAAAACAGTTTTTGTATAGTTTTTTGACTTGGGGTTTATTCATCCCCGTGTAGATAAGTCGTCTTCGTCTAACAGGCGCGCCATCCAGTTCTAAAAATGATTAAAAAAAATGCAGATGTTGGGGATCAAACTCATGTGCAGATAACTTTACCCCTCAGTTTTTTAATAACTAGAGGTAAAGTGGTAACTTTTTATTACGCGTTTGTAACCGAGGTTAAATGCATTTTGCGTCCGAAATTAATTGTGTTTTGTAGTAATTTAACATTTTTTGTATTAGATAATGTGATGTCTGTGTGAAAATAATCAACAATAGTGGGGTGAGATACATCAAATTTCAGTGAGTTCCCTATCTTATGAATTCTCTCGGCTCTACAAGGTTCTAGCCAAATCCTAACTCAAGTCAAGGGGAAGGGAAATGACCTTGAGTTCACAATCTCACACTATATGGAAACATGTTCATGAGTTCATCAACTCAAAATATCACTAATCGATAACCACACCAAGGCATCCCCTTTTCCCGTCCGCTTCTACGTCTAGAAGTCGACCCGGGTCATGGATCCTGGTAACCTACTTGACATATGAATGGATTCGGGTTCTACGGGCCATTAACCGTTATGAACCGTCACTTCATACGGGCCATTAACCGTCACAAGCATACGCTCCCAGAGCGCCATATATACTGCACGTGAGAATCAAACTTGCCAAGTAGTTGTGAACATGTTTCAGAGGAGCTCGAGACCCATGAAACGTACTCACAAGATAATCGGTTATGATTACGTGATCTCACACACAACATGATTGTATTCGACAATCACAAGGCCACAATGCCTTAAGGCCACATTCGTCTTTCTCAAAGAACACAAAGGTTCACACACATGTTCTATACTAGTGTCTCACTCTCCTCTAGACCAATCTCGCCACGAATGTACTTTCCTACATCAGGTGCCCGAGCCTTGCCATCGAGGTTATCTACTCCAGGCCAGAACTCGCCAATCAATGCACGAGCGTCGCCATCCAGAGTTTCTACCACAATTCTATTCACAACCTAGAATTATAACAATCTTAACTATGCCATTTATTTTGGGGTAAAGTTTCCTCAGTCTTCTTAATTCATTTTAAGCATGCATATTCTCTCAATTATGTTCAACAACAATATTAGACAAAGCATATTACAATTTGCATAATAGAAACACATATAATAATAATTCAATCATAAGTACATAACTTGTGTTTTCCGTCCGATCATTTAATCGGGTATCAAATCAATATTTCTCACTCTTATCCCGTAGGATATTTCACAGCTTTGCATCGGCTATAACCATGCCTCGATCAAATTTACGATCCAAAAGATATGGATTTCAACATAACACATAACATTATTTTCATTCATGTTCCACCAAAAGATATAGCTTTCCAACGGTATAAAGAACATTTAAATTGGGATCACGGTTCGAAAGTTATGAATTTTTAAAGAAAAGGGAATTATTTGAAAAACTCCCAGGAGCGCCCGGAGCTACCATTTTCGCCCGGCGGTGCCCCATTCGCCTGTGCTTCGCCCAGCGAAGCAGCGACATCAATCCCATATCCAAAATTCAAAAGTTACAGAAACGTGCTATGTTGCGCCCCTTGGCTTTCGCCCGGCGCAGACCCGCATCACCCGGCGCTCTAAGCACCGTCCGGCGCTCTGCACTAGAAGAAGAATTTTTTGTTGCATTTCTTAGGGTTCCAAGGCTCCAAAATTCATCTTTTCCATACCCAATCATTTCCAAACATCAAAACAAGTATCAACAATTGATCATATACATATAGCGACTACACTACGCAATTTATATCGAATTTCATCCGTTAGATTTCATTTTCTCTCAAATCTAACCTAAGTCCAAAACTTATATTTCTAGAACTTAGAGTGTCTAACTAGAACCCACCTGATAATCGAAGAGGAGTTTGAAGAAGATGATGATGATCCATGAGCTTCTCCTCAAGCTTTTCCCTCTTTCTCTTCTCCTCTCCCTCTTCCTTATCTTCTTTCCCTTTTCTTCTTCTTTTCTATCTTTTTCTTTCCTTTCTCTTTACAAATATATATATATATATAAACCAATATTATATAATATAATCCAATAGGGTAAAACATCTCCAATTGATATTTTATCATTTCAGCCCAATTGATCAATTATTAGAGTTATCTTAAAATACTCTCTCGTACTAATAAATACCAATCTGTCTCTTTCATAAAATAATTGATCTCTTCAGAGTTCATTAGTTGCTCTATTGATCCCAATTAATAATACATAAAGTATTTAGAGAATTCCATTAATCCAATTATCCAAAGATAGAGTATATAGATAGTCATCTGATCTCCTGTAGAGCATTTAAATAATACGGGGTATTACACTCTCCCCCCCCCCCCCCCCCTTTAAATTGAAATTCGCCCCCGAATTTCCTCTATTCGATACTAACCACAACTTGTATCCTGGTCTTAGATTCACACTTAACTTTACTCCCGTTCAAAATTCTGACGTATTCCAATTCCAAGTTAACTTCCCAGACCAAAATCCTTATTTTCACGACTTAACAAACTTCACGTCCTTAATCATACTCTTGTTCCAATATCGAGTTAATTTCTAACTTTTTCTTTTCCGTATTTCATCTGTTATTTCTTACTAAAACACTTGGTCGCATTGTACCTCGGAAAGAATGTACCATTCTACATTCCTCTACTGAGTCACAACCAAAACCGTAACACCTTATCTTGGTTCGGGATAACAAACACTCATCAAATCCTCGTGAGGTAATTAGGTGATTCCTTTCCTTTATACAATTACTGACAACTATCCTTTAGTAAATCCTTTAGCATTCGACCCACTTCATAACTAGTCAAACGGCTTCTTTACCAGTTCCATCTGGTCTGATACTAAACATTATAACCATTACATCTGATAATTCATCTCTTTCGCATCACACCAAAAGGTAACACACTTAGAACAAAATCTTCTTATTTCCATACTTAAAAGCAATAATCCTTCTAAATTCTTATTATTCTGACTGAACTCTTTCGTCTGTCACCTTCCACTGCGTAATCCAATTCTAACAGTGGAACACCATGGATTCTTAATCATTGCCAAGTAGCTAACAGTCCACAGAGAACACACTTATCAACTGGGGTCCTTACTAATCAACGATACAAGAAACTTGTCGACGTCTTATAGTAAAACAATTTTCCTCGCCAACTCACAATATCTTAACATCTGTCCAACACTCTCCAGACAATACAGATGCAGAAGTTACACTGCTACAACCATAACCTATACAATTCCAAATCCATTCTTAACTCGAAATAATATATCCAAAATAGTTTAACAACCTCCGGTTCTGGTTACCACATTCCAAATCGATTCTTCTTACGGTTCCTGACTCCCTCAATGTTTCCTGTTGATTCGAGATCTCGATCCAAAACAACATCACACCAACACAGAACTTCAATCATATGTGAGTTACGACTTATCAAAACTTAAACCGTCCCAAGCACAATTGTGAGTTTCCATACCACTCCCCAATTCACATACAACACTTCATACGTAAATACTTCGTCGAAGTCCATACCACACTTCTCAGTTGAATCCACTTCTCTTAATCGTCCTGTTCCATATACAATTCAAGTTACATGCTTAACTTCGGGACGTCCAATCCTTACTCGTACTTGGAAAGATAACTTTCAAATTTCATTCTCTTGGTAAAACACGACTACACACAACTGGTACCACTCTCACGGCTTAAATCCAATATCGTGAACTCACAGAAGATAACAAGTACTAACTCGGACCAACCGTTCATACCTTACTAATACCATAATTACACATCAAAATATATACCTTGCAAGATCAATACTTCGTGAGTATTTTCCAACTTCGTCCTTACGACTTTCTCACAGTCAGCACAATTCACAAGATTTCTTCTTCATAGGTCAAATTCCCTTGTCGTTTTGAACAAATGGTTAATCATGCAACACCTTTCCAGAAGTTCCTATTTCAAAATACAAATCTATTTCTCATTTACTTGCAATATCGTTCTCCACTCACACAATAATCTCCACTCGAAGCAACTCAAAGTAGCAAAACGTAGATGATGGTTCCTAAGGGATTTTCACAATTTACACACACATTAATCGATTACCCATCTGAGCTAATCGGTTAGCTTCTCAAAATTCAACGTAAAACATCTTTCATGCACGTGTTAATCGGTTAACCCCATTGTGTTAATCGGTTAACACTGCTGCAGAAACTGAAATTGAACAATTTCTTTTAATTCGATGCCATCCCTACCCAAAACCATCCATCCGTCTTGCTCAACCCACAATATCATTCTCAACTCGTGACTCTGTAACTTATATAACATTCACCAACCATGTTCCACTCAAGGTAATACCGAACAAAGTTAAAACATGCGGATAACACACTCCAACCAAGTGACAAGGTAGAAATTCCAATTTCCGACGCGGTCACTCTACGAAACTTCAGTGGGATAGTTTATTTCTGCTCAAACAACTACACTAGCGGGAAGTCAATAATGACGACATTGTAGGGTTTTCGCCACAACTCATGCTTAATTTGTCCATAAGTAAAACCTAACACACAACCATTACACAATACCACAAAAGCGATGGACATCTCATAACAAGCATACCACCTTATTCTCTCACTTGAACTCCTTGGTGAGAAATAAAACAACAACATTCTTAGTCCAACAAAAGGTAGATTCCAAATATTCCGATTATTCACAATTAAAGAAGTTCCTCTATACTTGAAAATAAATCGGGGCAATGCATCCTCTTGGAGAACCTTTTCATCACTTCGTACACATTAACCGGGATTACTTACCCTTCACTATCCATTACACATCACACTTACATCAAATTACTTAATAGAAGATTCGCAACCGACAATTCTCATCAACTATTTACAAAACCCTCCCAGTATAAATCGTTCCATGATTTACACTTAGTCCATATTAAGTCCTGATTTGCTTCTCGTTGTTTTACCACAAACTTGCTTCTTAAAATACAATATTCACTGTTCCCCAGAGTACGTCTCATCACCCTTGTCTCAAGAATGAGAATCCATCACGTACAATTGTAACCACAATGCTACTACTACGCTTGTTCTTAATACCAAGGTGTAACTTTCCTATTCCACATCATACTATTTGAGTTCTCACGGCCAAACCATCCTTGATTACACTTCCTTAACTTAAGCCTCAACAACTACTCAATAGCTCTATTGCACATTCGTCCAAAAACACATTCTGTTGTCACTTCCTCATAACATACCGTTAATACCGTTTTCCATACCGCGCTTACTTCGCTCTCCATTGTAATCCTCTTAGGTCCAAATATAAAACCATCTTACTAAAAGTTCCTTAAATCCAAGATACTTACTCTATTCCTTAACACACACTTCTTCCGGTCTGTATCACTACACTTTTCGCTACTAAACGAAGCTCATTCTTTCTCCAACACAATACCTTATACTGTTCCTTGGGTAAATTAACATTTCCAAATTCCAAATTGGTCTCGTACTGAATACCAAAAATCCTGATGTAACATCTCAAACTTAATCTCTCTTCATGACTGAACATACACAATTCATCACCCACTCTTCGTCCGGCACATACTTGTTTCACTTGAAGCATGTAAACACATCCTTGTTTTCCTTCTCACACTTCTCTACTACTTTAAGTTCCCATAAAAGCCGAACGCCTTAACTTTCCACCTTTAACCAATTGGAAGATATTATTCTGAACACATTTCTTAAGGTACTCTCATCCATTCAAGATACCATAGCGACCTTAGAAACTGAGGCACCAATACTTATCTCACTTCCGGACCTTACGTCATACAATCCACAAAACGACTTTTCTTTTCCACGGAATGAGATTACTTAAAATCCTTATCCGTACTAGTGGTCAATCCAGCTCTACTTGCAATTTTACATATTCCTTGATACCCTGACTAATTGTCCGATAGAGATTCTCAACTCTCATACTCCATCCATTCCAAAGGATTGCTTAAACAACACACCACTCTTTAATTCCATGCTATCCAAAGCACAACTTCTACTTAAGACCTCAACTGAGCTGACCAAAACTCCTCCCTACTAACTCTTGGCTTGAGTCTACCCTGACAACACAAGTTCCGACAACACTTCGGAGTCCTTGTGGTCGCTCAACCATGATTCTACATATCACATACATAGTATTAGGTTGATCAGGCCCAACACTACATAGTATGATATTAAGATTCATAATGGCAAGACACACTTAAGAGGCAGGAATAGATTTACTTATGATGTTTCAAGGCTGGGTCGAGGACACGACCTGCTCTGATACCAACTGTAATGCCATGTATAATATATATCTAGAATAATACAATACAAGCATTGTATTTGGTACTGACACCATCATAAGTGCCTAATGGCGTAATTCACATACTTGCCCATTTCTAATACAAATACAACCTATGGTACAAGACCTGGAAATTAGCCAAAAATATAAAATCTAAGATCAATATACAATATCCCTAATTGTATACAACAAATACACAACGAAAATAAGCTTAACTAAGCTTCTCTTGAAACATCCAAGCATAGCTCCACTTGTAAACCAAACCTGCAAATACCTCCTGAAAATAATCAATAATAGTGGGGTGAGATACATCAAATCTCAGTGAGTTCCTTATCTTATGGATTCTCTCGGCTCTACAAGGTTCTAGCCAAATCCTAACTCAAGTCAAGGGGAAGGGAAATGACCTTGAGTTCACAATCTCACACTATATGGAAACATGTTCCTGAGTTCATCAACTCAAAATATCACTAATCGATAACCACACCAAGGCATCCCCTTTTCCCATCCACTTCTACGTCTAGAAGTCGACCCGGGTCTTGGATCCTGGTAACCTACTTGACATACGAATGGATTCGGGTTCTACGGGCCATTAACCGTTATGAACCGTCACTTCACATGGGCCATTAACCGTCACAAGCATACGCTCCCAGAGCGCCATTCGTACTGCACGCGGGAATCAAACCTGCCAAGTAGTTGTGAACATGTTTCAGAGGAGCTCGAGACCCATGAAACGTACTCACAAGATAATCGGTTATGATTACGTGATCTCACACACAACATGATTGTATTCGACAATCACAAGGCCACAATGCCTTAAGGCCACATTCGTCTTTCTCAAAGAACACAAAGGTTCACACACATGTTCTATACTAGTGTCTCACTCTCCTCTAGACCAATCTCGCCACGAATGTACTTTCCTACATCAGGTGCACGAGCCTTGCCATCGAGGTTATCTACTCCAGGCCAGAACTCGCCAATCAATGCACGAGCGTCGCCATCCAGAGTTTCTACCACAATTCTATTCACAACCTAGAATTATAACAATCTTAACTATGCCATTTATTTTGGGGTAAAGTTTCCTCAGTCTTCCTAATTCATTTTAAGCATGCATATTCTCTCAATTATGTTCAACAACAATATTAGACAAAGCATATTACAATTTGTATAATAGAAACACATATAATAATAATTCAATCATAAGTACATAACTCGTGTTTTCCGTCCGATCAGTTAATCGGGTATCAAATCAATATTTCTCACTCTTATCCCGTAGGATAATTCACAGCTTTGCATCGGCTATAACCATGCCTCGATCAAATTTACGATCCAAAAGATATGGATTTCAACATAACACATAACATTATTTTCATTCATGTTCCACTAAATAATTAATCCCACGTCATACCCCTAATTTTCACTTTTTGTTGGGTAGAGAATTGTCATAGCTTTCCAACGGTATAAAGAACATTTAAATTGGGATCACGGTTCGAAAGTTATGAATTTTTACAAAAAAGGGAATTATTTGAAAAACTCCCAGGAGCGCCCGGCGCTACCATTTTCGCCCGGCGGTGCCCCATTCGCTTGTGCTTCACCCAGCGAAGCAGCGACATCAATCCCATATCCAAAATTCAAAATTTTAGAAACGTGTTATGCTGCGCCCCTTGGCTTTCGCCCGACGCAGACCCGCATAACCCGGCGCTCTAAGCACCGCCCGGCGCTCTGCACTAGAAGAAGAATTTTCTGTTGCATTTCTTAGGGTTCCAAGGCTCCAAAATTCATCTTTTCCATACCCAATCATTTCCAAACATCAAAACAAGTATCAACAATTGATCATATACATATAGCGACTACACTACGCAATTTATATCAAATTTCATCCGTTAGATTTCATTTTCTCTCAAATCTAACCTAAGTCCAAAACTTATATTTCTAGAACTTAGAGTGTCTAACTAGAACCCACCTGATAATCGAAGAGGAGTTTGAGAAGATGATGATGATCCATGAGCTTCTCCTCAAGCTTTTCCCTCTTTCTCTTCTCCTCTCCCTCTTCCTTATCTTCTTTCCCTTTTCTTCTTCTTTTCTATCTTTTTCTTTCCTTTCTCTTTACAAATATATATATATAAACCAATATTATATAATATAATCCAATAGGGTAAAACATCTCCAATTGATATTTTATCATTTAAGCCCAATTGATCAATTATTAGAGTTATCTTAAAATACTCTCTCGTACTAATAAATACCAATCTGTCTCTTTCATAAAATAATTGATCTCTTCAGAGTTCATTAGTTGCTCTATTGATCCCAATTAACAATACATAAATTATTTAGAGAATTCCATTAATCCAATTATCCAAAGATAGAGTATATAGATAGTCATCTGATCTCCTATAGAGCATTTAAATAATACGGGGTATTACACTCTCCCCCCCCCCCCCTTAAATTGAAATTCGCCCCCGAATTTCCTCTATTCGATACTAACCACAACTTGTATCCTGGTCTTAGATTCACACTTAACTTTACTCCCGTTCAAAATTCTGACGTATTCCAATTCCAAGTTAACTTCCCAGACCTAAATCCTTATTTTCACGACTTAACAAACTTCACGTCCTTAATCATACTCTTGTTCCAATATCGAGTTAACTTCTAACTTTTCCTTTTCCGTATTTCATCTGTTATTTCTTACTAAAACACTTGGTCGCATTGTACCTCGGAAAGAATGTACCATTCTACATTCCTCTACTGAGTCACAACCAAAACCGTAACACCTTATCTTGGTTCGGGATAACAAACACTCATCAAATCCTCGTGAGGTAATTAGGTGATTCCTTTCCTTTATACAATTACTGACAACTATCCTTTAGTAAATCCTTTAGCATTCGACCCACTTCATAACTAGTCAAACGGCTTCTTTACCAGTTCCATCTGGTCTGATACTAAACATTATAACCATTACATCCGATAATTCATCTCTTTCGCATCACACCAAAAGGCAACACACTTAGAAAAAAATCTTCTTATTTCCATACTTAAAAGCAATAATCCTTCTAAATTCTTATTATTCTGACTGAACTCTTTCGTCTGTCACCTTCCACTGCATAATCCAATTCTAACAGTGGAACACCATGGATTCTTAATCATTGCCAAGTAGCTAACAGTCCACAGAGAACACACTTATCAACTGGGGTCCTTACTAATCAACGATACAAGAAACTTGTCGACGTCTTATAGTAAAACAATTTTCCTCGCCAACTCACAATATCTTAACATCTGTCCAACACTCTCCAGACGATACAGATGCAGAAGTTACACTGCTACAACCATAACCTATACAATTCCAAATCCATTCTTAACTCGAAATAATATATCCAAAATAGTTTAACAACCTCCGGTTCTGGTTACCACATTCCAAATCGATTCTTCTTACGGTTCCTGACTCCCTCAATGTTTCCTGTTGATTCGAGATCTCGATCCAAAACAACATCACACCAACACAGAACTTCAATCATATGTGAGTTACGACTTATCAAAACTTAAACCGTCCCAAGCACAATTGTGAGTTTCCATACCACTCCCCAATTCACATACAACACTTCATACGTAAATACTTCGTCGAAGTCCATACCACGCTTCTCAGTTGAATCCACTTCTCTTAATCGTCCTGTTCCATATACAATTCAAGTTACATGCTTAACTTCGGGACGTCCAATCCTTACTCGTACTTGGAAAGATAACTTTCAAATTTCATTCTCTTGGTAAAACACGACTACACACAACTGGTACCACTCTCACGGCTTAAATCCAATATCGTGAACTCACAGAAGATAACAATTACTAACTCGGACCAACCGTTCATACCTTACTAATACCATAATTACACATCAAAATATATACCTTGCAAGATCAATACTTCGTGAGTATTTTCCAACTTCGTCCTTACGACTTTCTCACACTCAACACAATTCACAAGATTTCTTCTTCATAAGTCAAATTCCCTTGTCGTTTTGAACAAATGGTTAATCATGCAACACCTTTCCAGAAGTTCCTATTTCAAAATACAAATCTGTTTCTCATTTACTTGCAATATCGTTCTCCACTCACACAATAATCTCCACTCGAAGCAACTCAAAGTAGCAAAACGTAGATGATGGTTCCTAAGGGATTTTCACAATTTACACACACATTAATCGATTACCCATCTGAGCTAATCGGTTAGCTTCTCAAAATTCAACGTAAAACATCTTTCATGCACGTGTTAATAGGTTAACCCCATTGTGTTAATCGGTTAACACTGCTGCAGAAACTGAAATTGAACAATTTCTTTTAATTCGATGCCATCCCTACCCAAAACCATCCATCCATCTTGCTCAACCCACAATATCATTCTCAACTCGTGACTCTGTAACTTATATAACATTCACCAACCATGTTCCACTCAAGGTAATACCGAACAAAGTTAAAACATGCGGATAACACACTCCAACCAAGTGACAAGGTAGAAACTCCAATTTCTGACGCGGTCACCCTACGAAACTTCAGTGGGATAGTTTATTTCTGCTCAAACAACTACACTAGCGGGAAGTCAATAATGACGACATTGTAGGGTTTTCGCCACAACTCATGCTTAATTTGTCCATAAGTAAAACCTAACACACAACCATTACACAATACCACAAAAGCGATGGACATCTCATAACAAGCATACCACCTTATTCTCTCACTTGAACTCCTTGGTGAGAAATAAAACAACAACATTCTTAGTCCAACAAAAGGTAGATTCCAAATATTCCGATTATTCACAATTAAAGAAGTTCCTCTATACTTGAAAATAAATCGGGGCAATGCATCCTCTTGGAGAACCTTTTCATCACTTCGTACACATTAACCGGGATTACTTACCCTTCACTATCCATTACACATCACACTTACATCAAATTACTTAATAGAAGATTCGCAACCGACAATTCTCATCAACTATTTACAAAACCCTCCCAGTATAAATCGTTCCATGATTTACACTTAGTCCATATTAAGTCCTGATTTGCTTCTCGTTGTTTTACCACAAACTTGCTTCTTAAAATACAATATTCACTGTTCCCCAGAGTACGTCTCATCACCCTTGTCTCAAGAATGAGAATCCATCACGTACAATTGTAACCACAATGCTACTACTACGCTTGTTCTTAATACCAAGGTGTAACTTTCCTATTCCACATCATACTATTTGAGTTCTCACGGCCAAACCATCCTTGATTACACTTCCTTAACTTAAGCCTCAACAACTACTCAATAGCTCTATTGCACATTCGTCCAAAAACACATTATGTTGTCACTTCCTCATAACATACCGTTAATACCGTTTTCCATACCGCGCTTACTTCGCTCTCCATTGTAATCCTCTTAGGTCCAAATATAAAACCATCTTACTAAAAGTTCCTTAAATCCAAGATACTTACTCTATTCCTTAACACACACTTCTTCCGGTCTGTATCACTACACTTTTCGCTACTAAACGAAGCTCATTCTTTCTCCAACACAATACCTTATACTGTTCCTTGGGTAAATTAACATTTCCAAATTCCAAATTGGTCTCGTACTGAATACCAAAAATCCTGATGTAACATCTCAAACTTAATCTCTCTTCATGACTGAACATACACAATTCATCACCCACTCTTCGTCCGGCACATACTTGTTTCACTTGAAGCATGTAAACACATCCTTGTTTTCCTTCTCACACTTCTCTACTACTTTAAGTTCCCATAAAAGCCGAACGCCTTAACTTTCCACCTTTAACCAATTGGAAGATATTATTCTGAACACATTTCTTAAGGTACTCTCATCCATTCAAGATACCATAGCGACCTTAGAAACTGAGGCACCAATACTTATCTCACTTCCGGACCTTACGTCATACATTCCACAAAACGACTTTTCTTTTCCACGGAATGAGATTACTTGAAATCCTTATCCGTACTAGTGGTCAATCCAGCTCTACTTGCAATTTTACATATTCCTTGATACCCTGACTAATTGTCCGATAGAGATTCTCAACTCTCATACTCCATCCATTCCAAAGGATTGCTTAAACAACACACCACTCTTTAATTCCATGCTATCCAAAGCACAACTTCTACTTAAGACCTCAACTGAGCTGACCAAAACTCCTCCCTACTAACTCTTGGCTTGAGTCTACCCTGACAACACAAGTTCCGACAACACTTCGGAGTCCTTGTGGTCGCTCAACCATGATTCTACATATCACATACATAGTATTAGGTTGATCAGGCCCAACACTACATAGTATGATATTAAGATTCATAATGGCAAGACACACTTAAGAGGCAGGAATAGATTTACTTATGATGTTTCAAGGCTGGGTCGAGGACACGACCTGCTCTGATACCAACTGTAATGCCATGTATAATATATATCTAGAATAATACAATACAAGCATTGTATTTGGTACTGACACCATCATAAGTGCCTAATGGCGTAATTCACATACTTGCCCATTTCTAATACAAATACAACCTATGGTACAAGACCTGGAAATTAGCCAAAAATATAAAATCTAAGATCAATATACAATATCCCTAATTGTATACAACAAATACACAACGAAAATAAGCTTAACTAAGCTTCTCTTGAAACATCCAAGCATAGCTCCACTTGTAAACCAAACCTGCAAATACCTCCTGAAAATAATCAATAATAGTGGGGTGAGATACATCAAATCTCAGTGAGTTCCTTATCTTATGGATTCTCTCGGCTCTACAAGGTTCTAGCCAAATCCTAACTCAAGTCAAGGGGAAGGGAAATGACCTTGAGTTCACAATCTCACACTATATGGAAACATGTTCCTGAGTTCATCAACTCAAAATATCACTAATCGATAACCACACCAAGGCATCCCCTTTTCCCATCCACTTCTACGTCTAGAAGTCGACCCGGGTCTTGGATCCTGGTAACCTACTTGACATACGAATGGATTCGGGTTCTACGGGCCATTAACCGTTATGAACCGTCACTTCACATGGGCCATTAACCGTCACAAGCATACGCTCCCAGAGCGCCATTCGTACTGCACGCGGGAATCAAACCTGCCAAGTAGTTGTGAACATGTTTCAGAGGAGCTCGAGACCCATGAAACGTACTCACAAGATAATCGGTTATGATTACGTGATCTCACACACAACATGATTGTATTCGACAATCACAAGGCCACAATGCCTTAAGGCCACATTCGTCTTTCTCAAAGAACACAAAGGTTCACACACATGTTCTATACTAGTGTCTCACTCTCCTCTAGACCAATCTCGCCACGAATGTACTTTCCTACATCAGGTGCACGAGCCTTGCCATCGAGGTTATCTACTCCAGGCCAGAACTCGCCAATCAATGCACGAGCGTCGCCATCCAGAGTTTCTACCACAATTCTATTCACAACCTAGAATTATAACAATCTTAACTATGCCATTTATTTTGGGGTAAAGTTTCCTCAGTCTTCCTAATTCATTTTAAGCATGCATATTCTCTCAATTATGTTCAACAACAATATTAGACAAAGCATATTACAATTTGTATAATAGAAACACATATAATAATAATTCAATCATAAGTACATAACTCGTGTTTTCCGTCCGATCAGTTAATCGGGTATCAAATCAATATTTCTCACTCTTATCCCGTAGGATAATTCACAGCTTTGCATCGGCTATAACCATGCCTCGATCAAATTTACGATCCAAAAGATATGGATTTCAACATAACACATAACATTATTTTCATTCATGTTCCACTAAATAATTAATCCCACGTCATACCCCTAATTTTCACTTTTTGTTGGGTAGAGAATTGTCATAGCTTTCCAACGGTATAAAGAACATTTAAATTGGGATCACGGTTCGAAAGTTATGAATTTTTACAAAAAAGGGAATTATTTGAAAAACTCCCAGGAGCGCCCGGCGCTACCATTTTCGCCCGGCGGTGCCCCATTCGCTTGTGCTTCACCCAGCGAAGCAGCGACATCAATCCCATATCCAAAATTCAAAATTTTAGAAACGTGTTATGGTGCGCCCCTTGGCTTTCGCCCGACGCAGACCCGCATAACCCGGCGCTCTAAGCACCGCCCGGCGCTCTGCACTAGAAGAAGAATTTTCTGTTGCATTTCTTAGGGTTCCAAGGCTCCAAAATTCATCTTTTCCATACCCAATCATTTCCAAACATCAAAACAAGTATCAACAATTGATCATATACATATAGCGACTACACTACGCAATTTATATCAAATTTCATCCGTTAGATTTCATTTTCTCTCAAATCTAACCTAAGTCCAAAACTTATATTTCTAGAACTTAGAGTGTCTAACTAGAACCCACCTGATAATCGAAGAGGAGTTTGAAGAAGATGATGATGATCCATGAGCTTCTCCTCAAGCTTTTCCCTCTTTCTCTTCTCCTCTCCCTCTTCCTTATCTTCTTTCCCTTTTCTTCTTCTTTTCTATCTTTTTCTTTCCTTTCTCTTTACAAATATATATATATAAACCAATATTATATAATATAATCCAATAGGGTAAAACATCTCCAATTGATATTTTATCATTTAAGCCCAATTGATCAATTATTAGAGTTATCTTAAAATACTCTCTCGTACTAATAAATACCAATCTGTCTCTTTCATAAAATAATTGATCTCTTCAGAGTTCATTAGTTGCTCTATTGATCCCAATTAACAATACATAAATTATTTAGAGAATTCCATTAATCCAATTATCCAAAGATAGAGTATATAGATAGTCATCTGATCTCCTATAGAGCATTTAAATAATACGGGGTATTACACTCTCCCCCCCCCCCCCTTAAATTGAAATTCGCCCCCGAATTTCCTCTATTCGATACTAACCACAACTTGTATCCTGGTCTTAGATTCACACTTAACTTTACTCCCGTTCAAAATTCTGACGTATTCCAATTCCAAGTTAACTTCCCAGACCTAAATCCTTATTTTCACGACTTAACAAACTTCACGTCCTTAATCATACTCTTGTTCCAATATCGAGTTAACTTCTAACTTTTCCTTTTCCGTATTTCATCTGTTATTTCTTACTAAAACACTTGGTCGCATTGTACCTCGGAAAGAATGTACCATTCTACATTCCTCTACTGAGTCACAACCAAAACCGTAACACCTTATCTTGGTTCGGGATAACAAACACTCATCAAATCCTCGTGAGGTAATTAGGTGATTCCTTTCCTTTATACAATTACTGACAACTATCCTTTAGTAAATCCTTTAGCATTCGACCCACTTCATAACTAGTCAAACGGCTTCTTTACCAGTTCCATCTGGTCTGATACTAAACATTATAACCATTACATCCGATAATTCATCTCTTTCGCATCACACCAAAAGGCAACACACTTAGAAAAAAATCTTCTTATTTCCATACTTAAAAGCAATAATCCTTCTAAATTCTTATTATTCTGACTGAACTCTTTCGTCTGTCACCTTCCACTGCATAATCCAATTCTAACAGTGGAACACCATGGATTCTTAATCATTGCCAAGTAGCTAACAGTCCACAGAGAACACACTTATCAACTGGGGTCCTTACTAATCAACGATACAAGAAACTTGTCGACGTCTTATAGTAAAACAATTTTCCTCGCCAACTCACAATATCTTAACATCTGTCCAACACTCTCCAGACGATACAGATGCAGAAGTTACACTGCTACAACCATAACCTATACAATTCCAAATCCATTCTTAACTCGAAATAATATATCCAAAATAGTTTAACAACCTCCGGTTCTGGTTACCACATTCCAAATCGATTCTTCTTACGGTTCCTGACTCCCTCAATGTTTCCTGTTGATTCGAGATCTCGATCCAAAACAACATCACACCAACACAGAACTTCAATCATATGTGAGTTACGACTTATCAAAACTTAAACCGTCCCAAGCACAATTGTGAGTTTCCATACCACTCCCCAATTCACATACAACACTTCATACGTAAATACTTCGTCGAAGTCCATACCACGCTTCTCAGTTGAATCCACTTCTCTTAATCGTCCTGTTCCATATACAATTCAAGTTACATGCTTAACTTCGGGACGTCCAATCCTTACTCGTACTTGGAAAGATAACTTTCAAATTTCATTCTCTTGGTAAAACACGACTACACACAACTGGTACCACTCTCACGGCTTAAATCCAATATCGTGAACTCACAGAAGATAACAATTACTAACTCGGACCAACCGTTCATACCTTACTAATACCATAATTACACATCAAAATATATACCTTGCAAGATCAATACTTCGTGAGTATTTTCCAACTTCGTCCTTACGACTTTCTCACACTCAACACAATTCACAAGATTTCTTCTTCATAAGTCAAATTCCCTTGTCGTTTTGAACAAATGGTTAATCATGCAACACCTTTCCAGAAGTTCCTATTTCAAAATACAAATCTGTTTCTCATTTACTTGCAATATCGTTCTCCACTCACACAATAATCTCCACTCGAAGCAACTCAAAGTAGCAAAACGTAGATGATGGTTCCTAAGGGATTTTCACAATTTACACACACATTAATCGATTACCCATCTGAGCTAATCGGTTAGCTTCTCAAAATTCAACGTAAAACATCTTTCATGCACGTGTTAATAGGTTAACCCCATTGTGTTAATCGGTTAACACTGCTGCAGAAACTGAAATTGAACAATTTCTTTTAATTCGATGCCATCCCTACCCAAAACCATCCATCCATCTTGCTCAACCCACAATATCATTCTCAACTCGTGACTCTGTAACTTATATAACATTCACCAACCATGTTCCACTCAAGGTAATACCGAACAAAGTTAAAACATGCGGATAACACACTCCAACCAAGTGACAAGGTAGAAACTCCAATTTCTGACGCGGTCACCCTACGAAACTTCAGTGGGATAGTTTATTTCTGCTCAAACAACTACACTAGCGGGAAGTCAATAATGACGACATTGTAGGGTTTTCGCCACAACTCATGCTTAATTTGTCCATAAGTAAAACCTAACACACAACCATTACACAATACCACAAAAGCGATGGACATCTCATAACAAGCATACCACCTTATTCTCTCACTTGAACTCCTTGGTGAGAAATAAAACAACAACATTCTTAGTCCAACAAAAGGTAGATTCCAAATATTCCGATTATTCACAATTAAAGAAGTTCCTCTATACTTGAAAATAAATCGGGGCAATGCATCCTCTTGGAGAACCTTTTCATCACTTCGTACACATTAACCGGGATTACTTACCCTTCACTATCCATTACACATCACACTTACATCAAATTACTTAATAGAAGATTCGCAACCGACAATTCTCATCAACTATTTACAAAACCCTCCCAGTATAAATCGTTCCATGATTTACACTTAGTCCATATTAAGTCCTGATTTGCTTCTCGTTGTTTTACCACAAACTTGCTTCTTAAAATACAATATTCACTGTTCCCCAGAGTACGTCTCATCACCCTTGTCTCAAGAATGAGAATCCATCACGTACAATTGTAACCACAATGCTACTACTACGCTTGTTCTTAATACCAAGGTGTAACTTTCCTATTCCACATCATACTATTTGAGTTCTCACGGCCAAACCATCCTTGATTACACTTCCTTAACTTAAGCCTCAACAACTACTCAATAGCTCTATTGCACATTCGTCCAAAAACACATTCTGTTGTCACTTCCTCATAACATACCGTTAATACCGTTTTCCATACCGCGCTTACTTCGCTCTCCATTGTAATCCTCTTAGGTCCAAATATAAAACCATCTTACTAAAAGTTCCTTAAATCCAAGATACTTACTCTATTCCTTAACACACACTTCTTCCGGTCTGTATCACTACACTTTTCGCTACTAAACGAAGCTCATTCTTTCTCCAACACAATACCTTATACTGTTCCTTGGGTAAATTAACATTTCCAAATTCCAAATTGGTCTCGTACTGAATACCAAAAATCCTGATGTAACATCTCAAACTTAATCTCTCTTCATGACTGAACATACACAATTCATCACCCACTCTTCGTCCGGCACATACTTGTTTCACTTGAAGCATGTAAACACATCCTTGTTTTCCTTCTCACACTTCTCTACTACTTTAAGTTCCCATAAAAGCCGAACGCCTTAACTTTCCACCTTTAACCAATTGGAAGATATTATTCTGAACACATTTCTTAAGGTACTCTCATCCATTCAAGATACCATAGCGACCTTAGAAACTGAGGCACCAATACTTATCTCACTTCCGGACCTTACGTCATACATTCCACAAAACGACTTTTCTTTTCCACGGAATGAGATTACTTGAAATCCTTATCCGTACTAGTGGTCAATCCAGCTCTACTTGCAATTTTACATATTCCTTGATACCCTGACTAATTGTCCGATAGAGATTCTCAACTCTCATACTCCATCCATTCCAAAGGATTGCTTAAACAACACACCACTCTTTAATTCCATGCTATCCAAAGCACAACTTCTACTTAAGACCTCAACTGAGCTGACCAAAACTCCTCCCTACTAACTCTTCGCTTGAGTCTACCCTGACAACACAAGTTCCGACAACACTTCGGAGCCCTCGTGGTCGCTCAACCATGATTCTACATATCACATACATAGTATTAGGTTTATCAGGCCCAACACTACATAGTATGATATTAAGATTCATAATGGCAAGACACACTTAAGAGGCAGGAATAGATTTACTTATGATGTTTCAAGGCTAGGTCGAGGACACGACCTGCTCTGATACCAACTGTAATGCCCTGTATAATATATATCTAGAATAATACAATACAAGCATTGTATTTGGTACTGACACCATCATAAGTGCCTAATGGCGTAATTCACATACTTGCCCATTTCTAATACAAATACAACCTATGGTACAAGACATGGAAATTAGCCAAAAATATAAAATCTAAGATCAATATACAATATCCCTAATTGTATACAACAAATACACAGCGAAAATAAGCTTAACTAAGCTTCTCTTGAAACATCCAAGCATAGCTCCACTTGTAAACCAAACCTGCAAATACCTCCTGAAAATAATCAACAATAGTGGGGTGAGATACATCAAATCTCAGTGAGTTCCTTATCTTATGGATTCTCTCGGCTCTACAAGGTTCTAGCCAAATCCTAACTCAAGTCAAGGGGAAGGGAAATGACCTTGAGTTCACAATCTCACACTATATGGAAACATGTTCCTGAGTTCATCAACTCAAAATATCACTAATCGATAACCACACCAAGGCATCCCCTTTTCCCATCCGCTTCTACGTCTAGAAGTCGACCCGGGTCATGGATCCTGGTAACCTACTTGACATACGAATGGATTCAGGTTCTACGGGCCATTAACCGTTATGAACCGTCACTTCACATGGGCCATTAACCGTCACAAGCATACGCTCCCAGAGCGCCATTAGTACTGCACGCGGGAATCAAACCTGCCAAGTAGTTGTGCACATGTTTCAGAGGAGCTCGAGACCCATGAAACGCACTCACAAGATAACCGGTTACGATTACGTGATCTTACACACAACGTGATTGTATTCGACAATCACAAGGCCACAATGCCTTAAGGCCACATTCGCCTTTCTCAAAGAACACAAAGGTTCACACACATGTTCCATACTAGTGTCTCACTCTCCTCCAGACCAATCTCGTCACGGATGTACTTTCCTACATCAGGTGCCCGAGCCTTGCCATCGAGGTTATCTACTCCAGGCCAGAACTCGCCAATGAATGCACGAGCGTCGCCACCTAGAGTTTCTACCACAATTCTATTCACAACCTAGAATTATAACAATCTTAACTATGCCATTTGTTTTGGGGTAATGTTTCCTCACTCTTCCTAATTCATTTTAAGCATGCATATTCTCTCAATTATGTTCAACAACAATATTAGACAAAGTATATTACAATTTGCATAATAGAAACACATATAATAATAATAATTCAATCATAAGTACATAACTCGTGTTTTCCCTCCGATCATTTAATCGGGTATCAAATCAATATTTCTCACTCTTATCCCGTAGGATATTTCACAGCTTTGCATCGGCTATAACCATGCCTCGATCGGATTTACGATCCAAAAGATATGGATTTCAACATAACACATAACATTATTTTCATTCATGTTCCACTAAATAATTAATCCCACGTCATAGCTTTTGGATCGGGATCACGGTTCGAAAGTTATGAATTTTTAAAGAAAAGGGAATTATTTGAAAAACTCCCAGGAGCGCCCGGCGCTACCATTTTCGCCCGACGGTGCCCCGTTCGCCTGTGCTTCGCCCGGGGAAGCAGCGACATCAATCCCATATCCAAAATTCAAAAGTTATAGAAACGTGCTATGCTGCGCCCCTTGGCTTTCGCCCGGCGCGGGCCCGCATCGCCCGACGCTCTAAGCACCGCCCGGCGCTCTACACCAGAAGAAGAATTTTCTGCTGCGTTTCTTAGGGTTCCAAGGCTCCAAAATTCATCTTTTCCATACCCAATCATTTCCAAACATCAAAACAAGTATCAACAATTGATTATATACATATAGTGACTACACTACGCAATTTATATCTAATTTCATCCGTTAGATTTCATTTTCTCTCAAATCTAACCTAAGTCCAAAACTTATATTTCTAGAACTTAGAGTGTCTAACTAGAACCCACCTGATAATCGAAGAGGAGTTTGAAGAAGATGATGATGATCCATGTGCTTCTCCTCAAGCTTTTCCCTCTTTCTCTTCTCCTCTCCCTCTTCCTTCTCTTCTTTCCCTTTTCTTCTTTTTTTCTATCTTTTTCTTTCCTTTCTCTTTACAAATATATATATATATATATATATATATATATATATATATATATAAACCAATAGGGTAAAACATCTCCAATTGATATTTTATCATTTCAGCCCAATTGATCAATTATTAGAGTTATCTTAAAATACTCTCTCGTACTAATAAATACCAATCTGTCTCTTTCATAAAATAATTGATCTCTTCAAAGTTCATTAGTTGCTCTATTGATCCCAATTAACAATACATAAAGTATTTAGAGAATTCCATTAATCGAATTATCCAAAGATAGAGTATATAGATACTCATCTGATCTCCAATAGAGCATTTAAATAATACGGGGTATTACACTCTCCCCCCCTTAAATTGAAATTCGCCCCCGAATTTCCTCTATTCGATACTAACCACAACTTATATCCTGGTCTTAGATTCACACTTAACTTTACTTCCGTTCAAAATTCTGACGTATTCCAATTCCAAGTTAACTTCCCAGACCAAAATCCTTATTTTCACGACTTAACAAACTTCACGTCCTTAATCATACTCTTGTTCCAATATCGAGTTAACTTCTAACTTTTCCTTTTCCGTAATTCATCTGTTGTTTCTTACTAAAACACTTGGTCGCATTCTACCTCGGAAAGAATGTACCATTCTACATTCCTCTACTGAGTCACAACCAAAACCGTAACACCTTATCTTGGTTCGGGATAACAAACACTCATTAAATCCTCGAGAGGTAATTAGGTGATTCCTTTCCTTTATACAATTACTGACAACTATCCTTTAATAAATCCTTTAGCATTCGACCCACTTCATAACTAGTCAAACGACTTCTTTACCAGTTCCATCTGGTCTGATACTAAACATTGTAACCATTACATCCGATAATTCATCTCTTTCGCATCACACCAAAAGGTAACACACTTAGAACAAAATCTTCTTATTTCCATACTTAAAAGCAATAATCCTTCTAAATTCTTATTATTCTGACTGAACTCTTTTGTCTGTCACCTTCCACTGTGTAATCCAATTCTAACAGTGGAACACCATGGATTGTTAAGCATTGCCAAGTAGCTAACAGTCCACAGAGAACACACTTATCCACTGGGATCCTTACTAATCAACGATACAAGAAACTTGTCAACGTCTTATAGTAAAACAATTTTACTCGCCAACTCACAATATCTTACTAATCAAATGAATTTTCCTCAAACATGAAAGTTGAAGATCTTTTTCTCCTCTTTCCAACAAGTACTAGTGGGTCTCCATATCATTTGTGGAACTCAACTTATGATCAAAAGAAGCCAAAGTGGTTTTTAGGGTTCCATTTTCACAACTTTTGCATTTTGGGACATGGTGACCTATAATTTATTCCATTGCTTCATGTCACATGCTAACATCAAAGGACACTCCTCAGGGATCATTTTAGGCCTTTGAATCAAGTAAATCCATGGTGTATTTATCACTTATTCTCCATTATTCAAAATTGCCAAGACATTGAAAACTCATGAACCAAAATGTCTCAAGGCCCAAATCAAATTCAGGTGTGGTTAGCAATTCAAACATAAGTGATCCATCATGAAATATTTGGATATCCATGCATGGAAGGAGGTGTATTTCACATTATGTGATTTTCCAAAATTGCCCAAAACTCATTAAACAAGGAATTACCAAGGCCCAAATGCTGATCAATGGATTAAAACTAGGTATTTAAACTCATTCATGCACTGGTTAGGGTTTCATTCAGGTGCCTTTGTGGAGAATTCAAGTGTGAGCCCTAAAAGATCATTCCTTCATATCTCTCAAGCAAGAAGAGTTTTTCAAGAACTTCTTCCACAAACTTCTTCCTGGTGATCAATAGAGTGCAAACCATCCCCCATTCGCAGCCAACAGCAAGGATTCAGGTTGCACCATCTCAGGTTGGTGGGTTTTTTCATGATCCTAAAACGCTTCCTTTTGATGTGTATATTGACGTGTGATTGTCACTGATGAATCTGATGTGGTTTTTGTTGTGTTTGGACGTGTAGATTGACCATACTTTAAGTTTAAAGTTTTTGAATCTAAGCTTATTTCATTCGAATCTCACTACTCTTGCATTGTTTGTGATTTTTGATGAGATATTTGAATTCCTTGCGATTTTCTGGTTCAAATGGTATATTCATGTGCGTTTTCTGGGTGTTTTTAAAGTTGCAGGTGGCCGTGGGTGGCGGTCGGAGCTAGGGCTCCGGCGACTGGTATGGTGCTCCGGTCGGCTAGGGTTTTTGGCGAGGAAGATGATCCCCAGCCGTTGATGCAGTTGATCGCACGGTCCAAAGCTTGCCATGTGTTTTATTTTTTATTTTTTTTCTGAGTTTTATTTAGTGTTCGTGTGTGTGTCGTCCATTGTTATTATCATGTGCCTTCGGATCATGTGCCCTTATCATGATTACTTTGTACTTTGTTGACTTGCTTAAGTGCGTGGGATGAATCGTGTGGATCCTATGCTGCCAACGAATAAAAATAGACATGTGGCTGGCACATGGGGATGTACGGTGAGTTGGTTGGTTGTGTGTGTGTGCGTGTTTGATAAGTGTGGTGTGCGTGTTAATCCTGACCACTGATCTTCAATACTTTTTTATTTTGTCGACTAAATGCTGAGCGTATGATCAATCCAAGGGCCCGTGTTGAGTCAATTCATTGACTAAAGTCCTTGTGTTCGTTTTTTATTTTTTTTTATTTTTTTTTCCTGATGGATTTTAGGATTGGGCTCGCTAACTGCACCCCCTCCCTCTCAGCCCAGGTTCTCTTTCAACGTGTTTTATTTACTTTTCACACCCCCATGCGCATTTCATTTTACTTTTATTTAATTATTACATTTTCATTTTTAATTATTTAAAAATAGTTATATGCATTTAAAAATTCCCAGAAAATTCATGCATCATATTTAGCATTTTATAAAATTTTCCAAATTTTATTTTTTATTTTATTTTATTTTTTATCATCTAAAATAAATATTAGATTATTTTCTTTTTGAATCTATTCATATCATGCATACTTAAATTTGTTTATTTTATTTCTCTGCATCCATAAATTATTTAGAACTCATTCTTTTTGCATTATTTTACCAATACATTGAATTGCATTAAAATATTTTTCCTTCATTTTTTAAATCATTTCATATTGCATCTTAGTCCTCCTTTGTTGCACATTGAACCTTGCTTCTCATCTGAGCTTTGCATAATTGTTTGAGTGACTAACATCTTGATTTTTGCAGGAGTTTTTGATATGTTGTTTGTCTCTGGTTAAGCAATGTTGATAATTATTTTGGCCATTTTAGAAGTTGTTTCCCTAATTATGTGACTGCTCCTTGTTTGAGGCTTTCTTGTATGCTCATTTTGACCATGTCTGGTTACCTTGTTTGAAAGGGCACTTGTGCCATTGTTTTGGGATTGTGTCCTTGACTTCTTAATTCATGTTTGGATTGTTATAGGTCATTGTATGTCATTGTTTGGTTTCATTTGCCTTAATATCACTTGTGTCTGTTTTGTGCTAACCTCTTATGCAGGGGCTGAGGTAAGTTCTTTGAGGGTGTGGATAGTTATCCATATTCACCCTTACTCTTTCCTTCTCTCTTCTTTTCCTTTCTTTAAGCTTAGGTTGTCGTCAAACCTCACTAACCGTAGGTCACCCATGCATGATAACATTAGGACTCTTAGTTTCCCTTTAGAGTTTCCTTTGTGTCTTCTCTCTTCTCATCTCAAAATTTCTTGAAAATACTTAATAAGGATAAATTGTATTGTACACGAGCCTTAAGCGTGGGGAATGAGAAATGAGGGGCTTCCTCTCATCTTTCTAGAGTGCTTAGCGAGCGTCCTGTCTTGGGACGATGCGTTAACTATTCGCCCCTGTGCCCTAGACTTCGGTGCAATGCAAGTTATATACTAACTCAAATCACTTCTGTCCTAAAAAATACAAACAAACTTCAAACCTTTTTGTCCTTCGGGATCGTCAAACTAAAGGCTATTTTCAAAAAGGGCACATTACTTTCCATCTGAGTCGCAAACAGGCATCGACCCTAACTGCCAGACGCGGACTTAACGTCGCTCATAAAAAACACAAGAAGAACTTGGTCCGAACTACGTTGACTCTGAATTCCCCATTGCACAAAGGGGGTACGTAGGCCTAGGACGTTGACGTCCTACCGAGTTTGTCTTTGTTTTCCCCTTCCTCGTGTCAGTACAACCATAGATGATAGGATAACTCACCCTTAGATTAGACAACAAGCGTGGATCCCATCGAGTACGATGGACGCGTGGGGTGCTAGCACCTTCCCCTCGCGTAACCGACTCCCGAACCCAGATTATGGATGCGATGGCCATTCCTTCCCCTCTTCCTCAGGTTTATGTGGTGTTCCCTTTCCCCCTCTTGGGATAAATTTACACGGCTGACGACTCTGTTTTCCGCGCCACTCTCGCGTTTGTACCTGGATGAAAATCCTGGGAGCGACAGCTGGCGACTCTGCGGGGGACTATGGTTTACCTATGCTGGTCCATCCCTAAGCGAGTCAATCCTAGCGCTTGCTTGTCTTTGTTCTCTTTGGGTGTCTTTGTGTTTGCTTTGCTGTGTTTGTTGTATTTTATTTTTACCGCATTTTCTGCATTGCATTTCATTTTTATTACTGTCATACTGGATATTGCTGTGTTGTGCTGGCTGTTTCTGTTTTGCAGGTTGGGTTGTTCTGAGAGATAAGCCCAATACCCAGGCTTGAGTATACCCTAGGACTAGAGTGGAGAGTAGTGGGACCTACGTGCCCGCTTGGTACATTTGTGTGTTCACGAAATTCACAACCAGACGAGGCTATCCTGGGACGCATTCTGACGTGTGTGTCTTGCGCATGTTAGGGTGTTGATCTAGAGAGATGCCGACTCTGGTGACCGATCATCGAGGACTTTAGCGGAAACATCCCTCTTTAGTGGTGACAGTGGCAAACCACATCCTGTGGCAAACCCATTAGCACCCGAGGGCCCACTTTGGAACTCGCATAGGATGGCCCCTATCTTTTGAAGAGAATCAGTGGAGGCACTCCTCGATTGACAATAGTATTGTACCCCGAGGGATGAATGTACTATTGTTTCTCGACCTGAGTGCCAAAACTGAGGACCTTCCGTTTTGGAGAATCAGTTGAGGCCTCCTCGATTGATGATGATGCCAAACCAGAAATGGTGAACGTATCATCATTTCTCGACCTGAGAGCCCGGGATACTGAACTTCCTAGTACCCACACGTGAGAGGGGATGGGTGTTTGCAGGTTTGCAGGTAACCAAAACCTTCAACCTACCCTGTTTTTCTGGATTTCTCATCAATGTCTGATTATCTGGGTTCCTGGTTATCTCAGTGGTTCGAAATTATGGTTTTCTGGGTTGTGGTTCTCGTTCAGTTAATAGCACAGCACATCCAGCAGTGTTGCCTTGATCCCATGTTTGCATGAGCATATCATTTTCTTGCATTCTAACATGTTTGACATTTTTCAGGGCTTGCATCTTACTCTTGATTCCGGTTTTCTGAGGTTACCTTAGCATGGATGTCCAGAGAAAGAAGACTGTTGCATATTCGTTCCCAGAGCCGACCTTGACATTGATTCACAAGCTGATTAGTATGGCAGGCCTCGGAGTTCGTACAGAGTTCAGTGGAGGGTATGGGAGACTTCTGAAGTTTGTCTACAATATCTCCAAGTATGAGAAGGATGTCATTCATACACTTCTTCAGTTTTACGATCCGTCTTTGCGTTGCTTCACTTTCCCAGACTACATCTTGGCCCCAACGTTGGAGGAGTTCTCATTTATTTTGGGAATCCCCATCAGGCATGACATAGTATTCTTTTCTGAAGAACACCCCAAGATAAAAGAAATGGTTGTTGCTCTTCATATTAGTGAATCCGTTCTGAGCAGTAATATTGAGGAAAAACAAGGAGCTAAGGGTTTCTTATTGAAGTTCTTGTTTGATCAAGCTTGCATACATGTTAAAGAGAAGAATTGGACTGCCTTCCAAGCTATTCTGGCTATGTGCATCTATGGGATTGTTTTGTTTCCCAATGTTCCTGATCTGGTGGATATGCATGCTGTCAGAATCTTTATTTCAAAGAATCCTATACCTACCTTGCTAGGTGATGTGTATCACTCAGTCCACTACAATAATGAAAATAGGCGGGGAAAACTGTGAGTTGCTGTGCACCACTCTTATCTACTTGGTTTCTGAGCCATCTCCCCGAAACTGGCGCCTTTATTGATACGAAAGATTCTCTGAAGTGGTCAAAGAGGTTAATGGGCTTGACTGCTGACAACATTGTTTGGTTCAACTGTGATTTGCTAGGAATAGAGATTATTTGCAAGTGCGGAGAATTCCCTAACGTACCCTTGATAGGGAGAAGAGGTGGAATTAACTATAATCCTTCCCTTGTTATCAGGCATTTTGGTTATCCTTTGAGAGGTCCACCTGAAGAGCGAGATATCAGAGAGTCCTTATTCTTCAATGGTATTGAGGATCAAGAGATGATAAGGAAGATTATGAATGCTTGGAAACAGGTGACCAAGAAGGGTAAAACTTCATTCGGGAAATGTAATAACCTAGCATGGATGGTGTTTCTAGGGAAGACGCTTGGGAGTTACATTGCCGATACTTGGAAGGGATCATGCATAGGAGAGACATCCTCATTCAAGAGCTAATTCAGAGACCGAAGCATCCCGACACCAGAAAGCTGTTCAAGGAGATTCAAGATTGGAGCAGAAAGCATAATGGATGGGGGGGATTGACACTTGTAGATTTTGATGACATGCCATAGTTTTCTATTTTCTTTCATTATTCGAACCACCGCCAGACTTGTTGGTTGGGATCTATGATTATTGTATTCAGACTTGTTATCTTGGATTTGTGATTGTTGACATTTGGTTTTCCTCTGGTTTTCTTAATATATGAGCAGAAGTTCCGTTCTATCTTATTGTTAAACTGGAATCAATGGGTGGATCGCCCTGCGAATATTCAAACATGTTCATTTACATCTGCATATTCATAATCATTTTGCATAATCATTTTGCATGACAGGTGTTTATCTTCGGTATTCTTATCTTGTTCTAATCTCAGGATTGATTAGCCAGTTCATCAGTGTTCTACTCAGTCTGTGATAACCAGGGTAGTCATGGAACAACTCCACGCAGAGATGCTTGAAATGAAGGTTCAGATGAGGCAATTTGGGGAAGACGTGCTGGTCATGTCCCAGGTGTAATACCCCAAATTTTGACCATAAAAGTTTCCCATCATTGTACAAATCATCACCACAATATGGATGTACTTTTATGCTTCATCAGTCTCCCCAAAGATGGGTGAGCATTCACTACAATCAAAATTAGGGTTTCAAGCCCTCTCTGAGCTTTAGACAAAGGCTCAATCAAGAAATGACTTGATTTTCAACTTGTCTAATCTCTCAAACATCCTCAAAGGATCAAAAGGACTCCTACTTCAAGGATTAAGCACAAAGCTGCTCCCTTCTAGGTGGATCAAGTCTCCAGATCGACAATGTCACCAAATTAGGGTTTTGGTCGACCAGGGCCTCTAGATGAAAAATTTCATCTGGGCACAAGCCAATGATCCAAAACATAACCTAATATACTCCATGGAACCTCATGGATCCAATCATCAAGTCAATTTTGCCTCAGGGGATGCATACATCAAAAATCAGGAATTAGGGTTTCTTGACCTAATTCACCCCTAAGTTGACTTTTGGGACAAATCATGAACCAAGACCTCAAGAGAGGGTTTGAGGGTCTCTAATGAACTATATTGATCCATTTGGAACAATGGATTAATCCAAGAAGCTTGAGCAACAAGTCTCAATTTCATCTGCACCACAATTAGGGTTTTAAGGAAAAAGTCAACTGTAACTTTGACTTTTGACCAGGACATGCTCCCAAACCCTAGGACATGCCTCAATATACCCTATGACACCCATGTAATATGTCCATCAAGTTTGATTTAGGTCAAGGACATGATTTCCTGAAGAATTGCACAGTTTGGAATTCATCTGATAAAAAGTCAACTGTGCACAAAAGTCAACTTTGACTTTTTGAGATTTTTCACCAAAATGGATTTTTAACCCTAAAATGATGTTAATGTATGATTTGAATCATCATTCATCAAGAAAAATCAAGAAAAGTGAGATAACTTGTAAAAGGGGTAACCATAAAAACTTAGAAATTTTTCTAAGTTAAAAATAAAGTGGCAAGGGTACCAACTTTGGAGGACCATAACTCCTAAACCACAAGGCCATTTTTTCTCTTCCAAAGCTTGATTTGTAGCCCTCATTACCCTCTACAAAAACTTCAACTACAAGTCATTCCAATTCATTAAGGATTTTGAGTTATGGAGTGATCAAAGTGGCTGAAAAGTGAAAAAGTCACTTTTTCCAACACTTAGTGAAATTTTCACTAAGTCAGATTTTGCCTCACTTTTTGCCAAATGTAGGGGGATTTTTCACTTGGAATCAAAAGAGATCAAAACCAAACTTGTTCAAACAGTTGTTGTATCATGTAAGAGCTTTCCAAAATGGCCAAGAACATTGCCAAATTCAACTTACACCATGAGATATGACATTGGCAAGTTATCTTGCTGAAATCTGTCAAGGCAAGGCAGAATTTTCAACTTTGGTCGATTTGCCAAAATCAGCCAAATTCAATTGCTCCTATCCACTTGGACACCTCAGAGGATTGAATCTAAAGGGGACAATCACTGAGCCAAGCCTCCAAAGTCCATGGAACAAGAAATAGCATGTTGAACCTAGAATGGCCAAAATAGGGACAAGACTTCAAATTTGGAATGAGGCATTCAATGGAACCATCAACGTGGCATGGACTGAGCCACTCTCATCTGAAATCAGTCAAGACTTATCCAAGACCAAGGGGACCATAGCTCTGTGCCCTAACCTCTAGTCAATGGCTAGAGGAGACTTGCATTTCCATTGGCCAACATTGAGGAAACACCTGCTGCAGTTGCCATTCACTGTGGATCCCAAAACAAACTTGCTCTACTATAAATAGAGCTCAATTGTGGTCAGTTTGAGTACACCAAAAACATCAAACAGATGCTTTCCTCAAAATCTCTTCTTTCACTCCAATTTTGCCTTCTAAGGCAAGTCACTATCGGGTTTTGAGTTTGAGAGCAATTACAATCAAACCAATCACTCACACACCTCACATACATCACATATGAGCTGATCAAACACTTAGATTACTTCTGAAACACCAATTTCACAAAATCACCAGCTGGTTGCTCAAGGTTTTAACCAAAGTGCAGCTGAGGTACCACAAAATGATCCAGCCAATTTCAATCAAGTCCAACCATCCAAACACAACCCATAGGGTGTAGGGAAGTTGTTCAGATCATCACAACTCATCTGTAACACCTCCAGATCAAAAATCACTTTGAACTTGCTGTCACAACTTGGAGGTAAGCACATACTTGGTCATCTCTCAATCTATGCATATTTCCTCGCACAATAATTTGGCCATATGTTCATAATCATGCATGGAATGTTTTCCCTCAATTAATTGCATTGTTTGAATCGTGTATCAAAAATCCTAGCCTTCATGCAGAAATTAGGGTTCTTGAGGTTTCTTCGTGATTTATTGTTATATGTTTAATTTAAATGAAATTAAAGTACATAGACATGATCGTGAGGTTGAGACGAGCATAATGATATGTGGATTGCATGATATAATCAAGTATTCATGGAGATTGGATAGAAAATGCAAATCTGAGAATCCAAGAACACGCGCGTGTTCTTCAGCTTGTTCTTGGCGCCATTTTTAGAAATTCAAATATTTGAATTTTGTGATTTTGTTTAATTGATTCAAAAATTAATTTCTCTCTGAGTTTTAATGATTTTGAGTTGATTCTTTTTTTAATAATTCACAAAAATGTTAAAATATTTTATTTTCTCAAAAAATCCCAAAAAAATTATTTATCTCATATAATTGATATTTTTGCAAAGAATTAATATTTTGATTTGTTTTTGGCATTTTAAATATTTTTTCTACATTGATTTTGCAACTTTTAATGCTTTCTAATTATTTTGTAGGTCAATACTTAATTTTTGAAGCATTAATCCAAGATCACAATTTGTTTTCCATGTGTTAAACAATTTTTGATCATTTTAATTGAATTTTTATTCAATTAAATACATTTTGAAAACAAATTAGGGTTTTGGATTAATTCAACCCTCATAAATCATTTTCAAAACACTTTGGGCCTCTTGAGAGAGTGTAAGACCCATCCCCCCTTGTACAAAAACTTTTTGGGCCTCACTCATTGTATAAGTCCCTCTGTACAAGTAAACGGCGCGATCGTCGCCCGTTAAAAATAAAAAAATCATCTGGGCCTCTCCTTGAGCTATAAGACTCATTCAAAACACTTTGGGCCTCTATTAGAGTGTAAGACCCAATCCCCCTTTTAACCAAAACATCTTGGGCCTCACTTATTGTATAAGTCCCTCTGCGTTAAAAGAAAACCTCGGCGCGATCGCCATTTTTAAACGAAAAATCATTTGGGCCTACCCCGTGTTATAAGCCCCACTCTTTTTTCTCTAAACTTTTTGGGCCTCTTGAGAGAGTGTAAGACCCATCCCTTTGTACAGAAAACCATTTTGGGCCCCAGTCACTTGTATAAGTCCCGCTGTACAAAGTCAAACAGTGCGCTCACTGATAAAACCCTGGGCCTCTCCTTGAGCTGTAAGCCCCAAATCTTTCTTTTTCAAAGCACTTTCTCCTTTGATTTTGAATATACTATTGTTTTCAATCTTTCTTTGTTGAACAACTAACCAAACAGCATGGAAGCACTACAACCGAGTAAGTGGTTTGCGCTTTCGTTTACTGCTTTCATATTATAAACTGTATTGTGGGGCTGCTCACTGTAAGTCTCCTTTCATAAACTCATATCTACTGTGTAATAATAGTATAGATATTTCGAGTTTCCCCGGCAACTACGTCTAGCACTAGGTAAAGCCGTTTCGTTTATTCATAGAAATAGACGCCTAGATCCCTAATAGGAGCACCAGATACAGTCTTCTCTTCGGCTGTCCTCCTTAGGAATCGCAAAGAAGCTCTACTCCCCAAGATGAATGTATTCTCCGTTAATGGCATCTTTGAGTTTCTTCCAAATTCTCGAACTTTCCTGACTTGATCTATTCCTTGTGGATAGCTTGCCTTGAATGTCTCGGGGTTTGGATACCCACTACGGTCATAATCTTGGACCTTAACTAAGGAACCCTCTTTAAAAGCCAAAAGTCGCTGGATAGTAAACCTCGCACGTTTACCAGTGGTTTTTATCTTTAAAAGAGTTATCTCTCCTAATGGAAAGGAGATGATAGACCCACGGGCTTCTTAAAAGCATCGGCCTCCCCTGGGGCATTGTTCAAGGACCCACAGGCTTCCTAAAAGCAACCCCGCCTCCTCTTGGGCTTCGTACAAGGACCCGTCGGCTTCTTAGAAGTATTCATAGCCTTCTCTTAGGCTTCGTATAATGATCTCTTTCTCCGGGAATGATAGCCTCCTCTTAGGCTTCGTACAAGGACCCGTCGGCTTCTTAAAAGTTTCCAGCCTCCTCTTGGGCTTCGTACAAATTGTCCCGACGACCTCCTAGAGGTATAGGAACAGAACCTAGTCATCCTCATAGAACAGTCATTTCATAGAGTCTACTATTGTTTCTCAAAGCATAGTACAAAAAGATGAAACTCTAGACACGGACAGTCTAACTACCTTGAGTCTCAAAGACATTCTCAAGTGACCCCTTCGTTAAATAGGAAGGAAACCCGCAGACTCGGACAGTCTCAATACCCTTTGGATTTCCAGTTTCCTCAAAGAAAAGGAAACAACCCCGATCCTCAGATCTAACCCATGAGCACAGTGATGCTCATATAAGAACTGATTTTCTCTTTCAAAATCAGTATACTGGACCTGTCACTTAACTGACACAGTAACCTTAGCCTTCTCTTGGGCTTTGTACAATGATTCTCCCCCAGCGGAGTCGAACAACGTTTTAGCCTCCATCTCGGGCTTCGTACGAGACACATAAAGACTCTCTCGTTGAGTCAAACAAACAATAGCCTCCATCTCGGGCTTCGTACGAGACACAAAGACTCCATCGTCGGGTCAAAATCTTTTAGCCTCTCTCTCGGGCTTTGTATGGGACACAAAATAGCCTCCTCTTAGGCTTTGTATAATGATTTTCCTAGCGGAAAATAGCCTCCTCTTAGGCTTTGTATAATGATTTTCCTAGCGGAAATTAGCCTCCTCTTAGGCTTTGTATAAGAAAACCACTGGTTGATCCAATCAACCTTTTAGCATCAAAGTTGTGCCTCGTTCACAGTACACAAACATCAACAACTCCTTCCCCTTCATCTAATCGCTGTAAGCGGCAAGCCTCTAGATTATTTACATCCATGCCACTGTCCTTCTTTTAGCATGAGAAATTCCTAAGGAAAGATAGCATTGCTCTACACTGAGTTAAAGTCTTCTCCTTCAGGTTAAAACCCTTTCTTCGGAAATTATGGCATTGCTCGGATCCGCGTATCCCAGTTAAAGTAATTCTCCTTCTCCCCTCTTTAGAGATGACAAATTCTCTCTAAAGTCGAGGTTTTTCAGCTTCACATCTTGGGCTTTGAACAAGATACAAATCACCTTTCGCTTCACGTCTTGGGCTTTGAACAAGACACCAAAACACCCATTTCCTCCCATAGAATAGGAGGAACTACGAACGCTCTGATTTCCCTGTTTTGGTAAACGGGAATACGAAGGCATAAGATCGAAAGAAAAGATCTTAGCGAGCACAATCAACAAAAAACCAAATCCCATATCTCCATCATTCAAAAGCACCAGTCCTAACATCCTAATCCATGTTCCCCATCAGAAACCATCTGTCTAGATAAAACACAGTATTGGCGAAAATACAAATAACCAGTACAAAAGCCCCCCCCCACATTGATAGCATCCGTAACCTAACAGACCGCTGTTTAAACTCAGTATGCAAAGCAGGGTTAATTGGAGACATCTATTTCCCTTCCTTATTCAGCTCACAATAGGATAAAAAATGAATCGACCTGTAGTCAAAGCTCAACCGCAGAGAGCGACCAGCGCTTAAGAACCGCGTCCAAAATCGCTCGCTACACCAGGAGCAGAAGATGCTGAGGGAGGAGGTCAGTCAGATGAAGACTCAGATGGGTTTGGTCATGGAAATCTTGAAAACAGTGCTAAAGAAGGAAAACAGTCATGTGCTCGCTTACACAACAGAGGCCCTTGCTCCTCCCATCTCTTTGGGATTTGATCGTGGATTGCCCCGTGAATCTCTTCCACAAACTGAAGTTCCAGGACTTTCCCAACCGCAACCAGGTCGTGTCTCCCAAGATAAGCCTAAGAATAAAAAGTGTACACAGAGATAGGAGAAGTCTGAAAGAGTTTTTCATCCGCCCCCTATGCCATATTCTCAACTATTGCAGCATCTCCTTCAGTTGCAATTGGTACAGAAAAGGACTTTGGCTCCTCTCACCGGTAACCCTCCACCAGGCTATGATGCAAGAGTCCATTGTGATTTCCATTCCGGGGCACCAGGGCATGTTGTGGAGAAATGTAGGGCCTTTCATCACACTGTCCAAGATCTGATTGATTCGAGGAAAATTGAATTCACACCAAGCGGCGTAAGCATACAAGGTGGTCCCACTCTAGCTGTTGAAAAAGAAGTGGGTATCCCCGTTGTTTCTTCCAAAGCCACATCAGGTCAGGGGCATTTCTTGCAATCCTTGGTCTTAGAATCCCCACATCTGCAAATGCTGCCTACGCCTCGACTAAGTCTGAAGAGAAAAGTGCCTGAAAAGATTGTGCGCTCGAATCAGCATCAACAACAGAAGTATCAGCGTCAGAATCAGCATAGGCCGCGCAACAACTTGGAAAGAAGGAATGTTCCTCTTCATCCAGTTCCCATGTCGTACAGTCAACTCTTGCCACACCTGGTTCGAAACTCATTGGCGGAGCCTAAGACTTTGAAGCCTGTTCCAGAACCGTACCCTCCGGGGTACAATCCCCATGTGCAATGTGGATATCATGGAGGATCTAGGGGGCACTCAACCGAAGATTGCAAAGCCTTCCAAGCCAAAGTGCAACAATTGATTGACAAAGGGTACATATCATTTCCAGAATGAGACTTGGTTGTGCATGTCGACCTCTCATCTGTTTGAAGACTTCCAGGGTCGTCTCCTAAAGCCAGTAGTCTAAGCGGAGTCAAGTCTTCTCAACAGCGGCAGTCATCAGTTTCTTTACTGCATTTTCATTTGTAGTTTTTCATTTCTTGTTAAATCATCGTATGCATGTAAGACTTGTTTGTTTTTTTAATGATGATATTAATGCAATGAGTATGTTTTTCTTGAAGTAATCCATTCGTGTTCACTCTTAAATGTCTATATGCACTGCAATACCAATTTTTCTTGTCTAGAACTCTTGAGGGAGGATGATGAGACGAAAACGCAAAATCTCTGGTTGTATGTTCAAGGATAGAACCCTGTTGAGGATGTACAGGCATTGTTTCCAATTCACAAACACTGGAGAGATAAGGAGATAGACCCTCATCAACCCCTTCGAGCCATGAAGTATGAGCTTCTTTCGTACGAAAAAACCCTCATACTTAACCCAGGGGCAGGGTAGGTGTCAGTTAGTCTGACCGAGCGTTCAAATTCCAAGGAGAGTGTGCATCCGAGGAACCATTACCTTCCATCCCACCGTCAAGAGGTCAAGAGATGTGAAACCACAATGGTTATCCATCAACAATCAAGGAGTGAGGCAGTCACAACCCTGTCAAGCGAGTAAGACAACCAGTGTCACACGCTTTGTTCAAAGAGGGGAATAAAAAAAATCCCGCTAAGTCAAAACTTGTAAACGAGTGACTTAGGCAAAAGTTGGGGCATCCCGCTGGACTTAAAAATCGAAAAAAAAAACTCAAAAGAGTCAGTCCAGGCAAAATTAGGGATCAGAAAAAAGCAAAAGAAAGAAAAAGCGAAAAGCGTTACAAAAGAAAGTCCCCGATAGGAACAAATTCGTATAATTACAGACACAAAAGATAAAAGGGGGTGACTGTCACTCCAAAACTTCCTTAGGTACCAAACCATTAGTGGCATAGGTTCCTTAAGGATCATAAACCTTCGAGAGATGAGCATTTGGGTCAGATTAACTGAACATAAGACTGGAGAACATCACGGAGAGTGGGTGGGCACCGATAAATTTTGAGCCATAAATCTTTTTTCTGAAACCGTGAAACAGACCACGTTACAACCCTTAAAAGTCCTAATTGAAACAGGGTTTATTCTGAAAGCGTACTTCAACAGGATAGCATTCCTGACTCCTATGAGTTATGCTAATAAGATTTGTTGGTATTGCACGTGCGCATTGTTTTGCCATTCAAAATCAAGGTCGCATCCCAGCTGGTGATTCGTTCACAAAGCTTGGCGACGCATTTTCAATAAAACTTCAAGGTTAACATGAGTGTTGCATTAGAATTATCATTCTCATAAATAACTTGTTCTGTTTGCATACATGTGCCTAAGCATCAATGCAGCTTACACAGTGAACGTCAGTCAAGAAGCTTGATCCTGCCAAGTTGGGTTGCTTGAAAATTCTGAAGGACAATCATATCGAAGGGCATGTTGCCAAGAGACTCAGTGTAGAGGGGGCTCTCCCCAGTAAGTCGTGTTAAGGTGTAGCCAATCTGGGGCAGTCACGCCGAGAAGTCTCTCCGAAATTCAGCTATTCTGGGGCATTCATTCTAAGATCAGGGGCAAAGTCACTTCAAAGCTCATATTGGGACAGGCCACCTCTAGAGCGTGGGAGATTGTCCACTTCTGAAAATGGTTAATTGAAAACACCTCCTCAAGGTTCAAGGTACTAAAGAAGAGTATTTTCAAGTCATTACAATCCCTTTCGAGGTAATGTACGTCATGGAAGACTGGGGCAGTTATGTCGAGATATGATAAATCTCTCCAAGAGTTTGGAGACCCTGGGCAGTGCGAACGCCCGATCTCCTATAAAATCCTCTTAAGATGATTTCTTCCATTAGACCTGGTGGTCTGGGGCAAGTGGAAAGTTCAAAGAGCCATCTATGAACATAGAGACAGGTCAGGTTGAGTGGCAACAGGATTGTATTTCCCCAGCAGTTTGCTTTCCCCAGCATTGAGATTGCACTTTCCTCAGCAGAACAGACCTTCCCCAGCATGAAACCTGGAAAGTATTTTCTCTGAATCAAGACGTTATTTTCCCACAGAATCAGGGTTTTCACTTCCGCCAACCAGTCAGGGAGCGTGCTTCCACTGACAATGTCATATTCTAGTCCCCATCAAGGTGGGAGTAAAGTCAATCTCCCCACCAGCAGGCTAAGTTCAGCAGTATCCCCAAGCAGGATGGTATTATGGACTGTTTTCCCCAAGCAGGATGATTATGGGCTGGCGTCCCCCAGCAGGTCCTGAGCCCAATTGGATATTAGCAATCTTCAAGTAACAGGCTTCCGGTTCCGTTATTGGCGTTCATTCTCAACTCCCCCCAGCAGAGGAGAAATCTCAGGTTTTGGATAAAAGACAGGTGTGGCCCCCGGTAGTTCTTTCGGGATTTCATCCCCATCAGAAGTTGTTGATCCGAAGAGTATATCAGTACGACCCTTCTCAGCAGAGTTCCTGGATTCGGAGGACAATTTATTTTTGTCATCCCCAGCTGAATTAGTCTTCTCTCTCCAGCATTTATTTTGCTGGAGGGACCCCTTTTTGCATATCATAAGCATTTCGCATTGCATCCTCAAACGCGTAGCATTTCCACTTCATGTGGAGCATTACGGCAAAACTCAAACATTTGCATTCGAAGCATAAGCCAGGTTTGGTACTTTCTTCGCCAGTTCTCTTTCCCAGTAGAGATGGCATAACTCAGGAGATCTTGGAGGGATGTGTTCCTCATACTCGTGCTCCTCGGCAGAGTCTTTTATTTAGACTTCTCCTTTCCCCAGCGGAGTCATCTTATCTGTTGACCGTGAGTCTGTTAGAAGTTTGCCTTGGTATTCAGTTCTTGCTTGACATTTATTTTGCAAGTTCCCTTTATCAGCAGGGATGGCAGTTATGTTGCTAGTTCTCTTTATCAGCAGAGATAGCAATCTTTTGAAGATTTCTTTCGTCAGTTCCCTTTATCAGCAGGGATGGCATTTATTTTGCTAGTTCCCTTTATCAGTAGGGATGGCAGTTTATGTTGCTAGTTCTCTTTATCAGCAGAGATAGCAATCTTTTGGATATTTTATTTCGTTAGTTCCCTTTATCAGCAGGGATGGCATTTATTTTGCTAGTTCCCTTTATCAGCAGGGATGGCAGTTATTTTGCTAGGTCTCTTTATCAACAGAGATAGCAATCTTTTGAAGATTCCTTCTTCAGCTCCCTTTATCAGCAGGGATGGCATTTATTTTGCTAGTTCTCTTTATCAGCAGAGATAGCAATCTTTTGGATATTTACTTTCGTCAGTTCCCTTTATCAGCAGGGATGGCATTTATGTAGCTAGTTCTCTTTATCAGCAGAGATAGCAACCTTGTGAAGATTCCTTCGTCAGCTCCCTTTATCAGCAGGGATGGCATTTATTTTGCTAGTTCTCTTTATCAGCAGAGATAGCAATCTTTTGGATATTTTCTTTCGTCAGTTCCCTTTATCAGCAGGGATGGCATTTATGTAGCTAGTTCTCTTTATCAGCAGAGATAGCAACCTTGTGGATATTCTCTTTCGTCAGTTCCCTTTATCAGCAGGGATGGCATTTATGTAGCTAGTTCTCTTTATCAGCAGAGATAGCAACCTTTCGGATATTCTCTTTCGTCAGTTCCCTTTATCAGCAGGGATGGCATTTATGTAGCTAGTTCTCTTTATCAGCAGAGATAACAACCTTTCAGATATTCTCTTTCGTCAGTTCCCTTTATCAGCAGGGATGGCATTTATTTTGCTAGTGCTCTTTATCAGCAGAGATAGCAATCCTTTGAAGATTTTCGTCGTCAGTCCCCTTTATCAGCAGGGATGGCATTTATTTTGCTAGTTCTCTTTGTCAGCAGAGATAGCAATCTTTTGAAGATTCATTCGTCAGTTCCCTTTATCAGCAGGGATGGCATAGTTCGAGACTCCTTTGTCAGATCTCTTTATCAGCAGAGATGACATAACCTGGGAGAGTTTATTTCACTTTATAGCCGGTATACCTGACACTCGTCCGTATTGTGACAATACATCATTTATGGCTAATTCTCCAGTGGAGGATTGCAAATTTCTGGGTTCTTTGGTATTCAATCCCCGTGCATCCTAATTATCTGAAAGCCGTCGCTATCATACCCTCAGGACCAAGTTGATTGAATAGGGGCAGCTGTTGCACCCCAAAAATTTGCCCTCCTTACTTTAGTACTAACTGGCTTATGTTTCATTTCATTTTTGCATTATCATGTGTGCATATCATTGGTTCTTAACATGGGGTCAAGGTGCCTGAGGCCAGTTCAAGAGGAGAAGATGTTCTTCAAAGGTTCAAGCAAAAGAGAGTTCAAGTGGATCACTTTCCCCTAACCAGTGCAGAAATTAGGGTTTTGAGATTCTTGGGTTTATTGCTCCAATGGGCAAGTTTCTTGAGTTTTTATCATCACCAAATGGCATATATTATCTTTTTTGGAGAGGATACACATCATATTCAGAGGAATTTGGATTTGGAGACTGTGTTATTTCCTCCTAGACTGAGGGTACCTAAATTAGGGTTTGCTATAAAGTCAGTTTATTTCTGATTTTCTGGGCAAGACTTGATTCCATGGTATTCCTTGGGTCCCTAAGTGTCTAGGAATGGAAGATTGTCCATCAGTTTAGTTCAAAAGAAGTTCAAGTGGCCAATGGATTGGGAATCAGGTGAATTGGGTAAAAGTCAACAGTGAGAGGGGAAGTCAACTGTGGAATCTTGAGGTTCTCTCCAAGGTTTTCAAGGTCTCACATCCTCATATGGTCATCAAGAGTCAAGTTTCATGTCATTTATCAAGAATCAAGGGTTGGTACAAAAGTTACTAAATATGGAAATGACCTATAATTTGAAAGTTTCCTTTTTGGGCAAGTTCCTACACTACATTCAACTTGACTTTTCACCATCAAGAAAGATTCAAATGAATTTTCCTCAAACATGAAAGTTGAAGATGTTTTTCTCCTCTTTCCAACAAGTACTAGTGGGTCTCCATATCATTTGTGGAACTCAACTTATGATCAAAAGAAGGCAAAGTGGTTTTTAGGGTTCCATTTTCACAACTTTTGCATTTTGGAACATGGTGACCTATAATTTAGTCCATTGCTTCATGTCACATGCTAACATCAAAGGACACTCCTCAAGGATCATTTTAGGCCTTTGAATCAAGTAAATCCATGGTGTATTTATCACTTATTCTCCATTATTCAAAATTGCCAAGACATTGAAAACTCATGAACCAAAATGTCTCAAGGCCCAAATCAAATTCAGGTGTGGTTAGCAATTTAAACATAAGTGATCCATCATGAAATATTTGGATATCCATGCATGGAAGGAGGTGTATCTCACATTATGTGATTTTCCAAAATTGCCTAAAACTCATTAAACAAAGAATTACCAAGGCCCTAATGCTGATCAATGGATTAAACCTAGGTATTTAAACTCATTCATGCACTGGTTAGGGTTTCATTCAGGTGCCTTTGTGGAGAATTCAAGTGTGAGCCCTAAAAGATCATTCCTTCATATCTCTCAAGAAAGAAGAGTTTTTCAAGAACTTATTCCACAAACTTCTTCCTGGTGATCAATAGAGTGCAAACCATCCCCCATTCGCAGCCAACAGCAAGGATTCAGGTTGCACCATCTTAGGTTGGTGGGTTTTTTCATGATCCTAAAATGCTTCCTTTTGATGTGTATATTGACGTGTGATTATCACTGATGAATCTGATGTGGTTTTTGTTGTGTTTGGACGTGTAGATTGACCATACTTTGAGTTTAAAGTTTTTGAACCTAAGCTTATTTCATTCGAATCTCACTACTCTTGCATTGTTTGTGATTTTTGATGAGATATTTGAATTCCTTACGATTTTCTGGTTCAAATGGTATATTCGTGCGCGTTTTCTGGGTGTTTTTAAAGTTGCACGTAGCTGTGGGTGGCGGCCGGAGCTAGGGCTCCGGCGACTGGTATAGTGCTCCGGCCGACTAGGGTTTTTGGCGAGGAAGATGATCCCCAGCCGTTGATGCAGTTGATCGCACGGTCCAAAGCTTGCCATGTGTTTTATTTTTTATTTCTTTTCTGAGTTTTATTTAGTGTTCGTGTGTGTGCCGTCCATTGTTATTATCATGTGCCTTCGGATCATGTGCCCTTATCATGATTACTTTGTACTTTGTTGACTTGCTTACGTGCGTGGGATGAATCGTGTGGATCCTATGCTGCCAACGAATAAAAATAGACATGTGCTTGGCACATGGGGATGTACGGTGAGTTGGTTGGTTGTGTGTGTATGCGTGTTTGATAAGTGTGGTGTGCGTGTTAATCCTGACCACTGATCTTCAATACTTTTTTATTTTGTTGACTAAATATTGAGCGTATGATCAATCTAAGGGCCAGTGTTGAGTCAATTCATTGACTAAAGTCCTTGTGTTCCTTTTTTATTTTTATTTTTTTTTCTGATGGATTTTAGGATTGGGCTCGCTAACTGCACCCCCTCCCTCTCAGCCTAGGTTCTCTTTCAACGTGTTTTATTTACTTTTCACACCCCCATGCGCATTCCATTTTACTTTTATTTAATTATTACATTTTCATTTTTAATTATTTAAAAATAGTTATATGCATTTAAAAATTCCCAGAAAATTCATGCATCATATTTATCATTTTATAAAATTTTCCAAATTTTATTTTTTATTTTATTTTATTTTTTATCATCTAAAATAAATATTAGATTATTTTCTTTTTGAATCTATTCATATCATGCATACTTAAATTTGTTTATTTTATTTCTCTGCATCCATAAATTATTTAGAACTCATTCTTTTTGCATTATTTTACCAATACATTGAATTGCATTAAAATATTTTTCCTTCATTTTTTAAATCATTTCATATTGCATCTTAGTCCTCCTTTGTTGCACATTGAACCTTGCTTCTCATCTGAGCTTTGCATAATTGTTTGAGTGACTAACATCTTGAATTTTTGCAGGAGTTTTTGATATGTTGTTTGTCTCTGGTTGAGTAATGTTGATAATTATTTTGGCCATTTTAGAAGTTGTTTCCCTAATTATGTGATTGCTCCTTGTTTGAGGCTTTCTTGTATGCTCATTTTGACCATGTCTGGTTACCTTGTTTGAAAGGGCACTTGTGCCATTGTTTTGGGATTGTGTCCTTGACTTCTTAATTCATGTTTGGATTGTTATAGGTCATTGTATGTCATTGTTTGGTTTCATTTGCCTTAATATTACTTGTGTCTGTTTTGTGCTAACCTCTTATGCAGGGGCTGAGGTAAGTTCTTTGAGGGTGTGGATAGTTATCCATAATCACCCTTACTCTTTCCTTCTCTCTTCTTTTCCTTTCTTTAAGCTTAGGTTGTCGTCAAACCTCACTAACCGTAGGTCACCCATGCATTATAACAATAGGACTCTTAGTTTCCCTTTAGAGTTTTCTTTGTGTCTTCTCTCTTCGCATCTCAAAATTTCTTGAAAATACTTAATAAGGATAAATTGTATTGCACACGAGCCTTAAGCGTGGGGAATGAGTAATGAGGGGCTTCCTCTCATCTTTCTAGAGTGCTTAGCGAGCGTCCTGTCTTGGGACGATGCGTTAAATATTCGCCCATGTGCCCTAGACTTCGGTGCAATGCAAGTTATATACTAACTCAAATCACTTCTGTCCTAAAAAATACAAACAAACTTCAAACCTTTTTGTCCTTCGGGATCGTCAAACTAAAGGCTATTTTCAAAAAGGGCACGTTACTTTCCGTCTGAGTCGCAAACAGGCATCGACCCTAACTGCCGGATGCGCACTTAACGTCGCTCATAAAAAACTCAAGAAGAACTTGGTCCGAACTACGTTGACTCTGAATTCCCCATTGCACAAAGGGCGTACGTAGGCCTAGGACGTTGACGTCCTACCGAGTCTGTCTTTGTTTTCCCCTTCCTCGTGTCAGTACAGCCATAGATGATAGGATAACTCACCCTTCGATTAGACAACAGGCGTGGATCCCATCGAGTACGATGGACGCGTGGGGTGCTAGCACCTTCCCCTCGCGTAACCGACTCCCGAACCCAGGTTATGGTTGCGATGACCATTCCTTCCCCTCTTCCTCAGGTTTATGCGGTGTTCCCTTTCCCCCTCTTGGGATAAATTTACACAGCTGGCGACTCTGTTTTCCCCGTACTCGATGGGATCCACGCTTGTTGTCTATTCTAAGGGTGAGTTATACTATCATCTAGGGCTGTACTAAAATGGGAGAGGGAAAAACAAAGACAGGCTCGGTAGGACGTCAACGTCCTAGGCCTACGTACCCCCTTTGTGCAATGGGGAATTCAGAGTCAACGTAGTTCGGACCAAGTTCTTTTTTGTGTTTTTTATGAGCGACGTTAAGTTCGCGTCCGGCAGTTAGGTTCGATGCCTGTTTGCGTCTCAGACGGAAAGTAACGTGCCCTTTTTGAAAATAACCTTTAAGTTTGACAATCCCGAAGGACAAAAAAGTTTGAAGTTGGTTTGTATTTTTTAGGACAGGAGTGGCTTAAGTTAGTTCCTAAGTTGCATTGCACCAAAGTCTAGGGCACAGGGGCGAATACTTAACGCATCGTCCCAAGACAGGACGCTCGCTAAGCACTCTAGAAAGATGAGAGGAAGCCCCTTGTTTCTCATTCCCGACGCTTAAGGCTCGTGCGCAATACAACTTATTATTATTAAGTGTTTTCAGAAAGTTCGAGATGAGAAGAGAGAAGACACAAAGGTAACTCTAAAGGGGGACTATGAGTCCTAAAGTTATCATGCATGGGGGACCTACGGTTAGTGAGGTTTGACGACAACCTAAACCTAAATAAAGGAAAAGAGATAGGAGAGAAAGAGAGGATAAGGGTGACCATGGATATTTATCCATACCCTTAAAGAACTTACCCTAGTCCCTGCATAAAAGTTTAGTACAGAATAGACATAAGTAAGAGAAACGAGGTGAATGAAAATCAAACAATGGCAAACAACAATGATAATAATCCAAACATGAATTCAGAAATCAAAGGAACAACCCCAAAGCAAATGGCACAAGTGCCTTTCAAACAAGGACCTAGGCATGATCAGAAACACACATATAAGCAGATCTCAAGTGAAAATAAATCAAACAATTGGAGAAATAACTCCCAAAATTCCCAAATTAAATATCAAGGTTCCTCAACCAGAGGCAAACAACATATCAAAAGTTCCTGCGAAAAATCAAGATATTAGTCATTCAAATAATTAGGCAGAGTTCAGGTGGGAATTAGGGCTCGGTGTGCCAAAGGGAAGGACCTAAATGCAATATGAAATAAATTTAAAAATGAAATAAAAATATTTTTATGCAATTTAGGGTGTTAGTGAACAAATGCAAAAAGAATGGATCAAAAATATTTTATAGATGAGGAGAATTAAAATAAAGAAATTTATGTATGCATGAGATGTGTAATGCAAAAAGGAAATTAATAAAATAATTAGTTTAAATGATAAAAATAAAATAAAATAAAAAATAAAATTAGTGAAAATTTTATAAAAATAACAAAAATGATGAATGAATTTTGTAGGAATTTTTAAATGCAATTTACTATTTTTAAATAATTAAGAATGAAAATATTAAATTAAATAAAATAAAAGAGAAATGAAATGGGCTGGGGGTGCGTTAAGTAAAAAAAAACGGTGGAAATGGAATTGGGCTGAAGAGTGGGGGTGCGTATAGCAACCCAGCCTACTAATTGATCAGAAAAAAAACAAAAAAATGAAGGATACTACTATGTGCCCACCACGTGCAAGGCACGTGCGTTTTTTATTCGCTGGTAGGCTGTGGATCGTTTGATTCATCATACGATTCATGATCAGTCAACGAAAATAAAAGTATGCCAAATAAAAACATATAATTGGAGGAGCATGGTAGTTGCCGTGGGGTTAATAACACTGGATCTATAATAAAAATTCAGAAAAAAAATAAAAGAACCAACAAGTGGACCACTGATGACCGCGCGATGGAGGAGACGGACGGCTGAGATTGCTTCTTCTCCGAATTGATCTTGGTCGGACTGAAACGAAAGCCACCGCCGGAGTTAGGGTTCCGGCCCCTTACTCCGGCCACCTGCAACAAGAAATTCTCCAAAAAAATGCAAGGGGGTACACTATCCGACCCAGAAAATCGTCAGGAATTCAAATATTCACTCAAAAAACACAAACGACGCATGGATAAAGAGATTCGAAGAAAATATGCTTAGGGTCCAAAACTTTAAATCAACATTCCAAACAAACCACACGTCCAAATTCAAAACCAAATACATCAGCATGATCAGCAATCATCACACATCAATATGGACATAAAAAAAGAGAGTTTTAGGAGCACGAAAAATTCATCAACCTGAGATGGCACAGCTCCAATCCTTGCTTTTGGCTGCAAATGGTGGTTGAATTGTGTTCTAGAGATCTCCAGGAGAAGGTTTGTGGAAGTACTTTTGGCAAAGACCTTGTGGATCGTGAGTTTTGATGAAAAAGAGATTTAGGGTTCAAGCTTGGATTCCTCTCCAAAATCACGTGTGTGAACCCTAACCAATGCATGGATAGGCTTAAATACTTAGGGTTATCTTATGTCTGATCATTTGGGCTTGGGTAATTGTTTGTTTCATGAGTTTTTGAATTATTTTGGAATTTTGCATTATGTGGAATATACCTCTCTCCATGCATGTTCACTTAAAAATTCCATGATGGATCACTTGCATTTGGATTGATAATTACACCCCTATGGAACTTGGGCCTTGAAAATAATTGGTTCATGAGCTTTAAATAATTTGGGAGTTTTGAATAATGGGGAATAAATGAAGAACAAACCATGGAATTGCTTCATTCTTGGGCCCAAAATAATCCTCAAGGAATGTCTTTTAATATTGGAATGTGGCATGAAGAAATGGAATTGATTATAGGTCATTATGCCCAAAGTTGTGAAAATGGGATCATGAGAAACCCTAAAAACCACTTTGCCTTCTTTTGATCATAACTGGAGTTTCACAAATTATATGGAGACCCACTAGTACTTGTTGGAAAGAGGAGAAAAATATCTTCAACTTTTATGTTGGAGAAAAATCCATTTGAAGCTTTCTTGCTGATGAAAAGTCAAGTTGAATGCAATGTAGATACTTGCCAAAAATGGAAACTTTTCATTATAGGTCACTTTCCAAATTTAGAAACTTTGCACCAACTCCTGATTCCTGATAAATATGTATGAAACTTGACCCTTGGAGACCATATGAGGATGTGAGACCTTGAAAACCTTGGAGAGAACCTCAAAATTCCACAATTGACTTCTCCTCTCACTGTTGACTTTTACCCAATTCAACTGATTTTCAATCCATTGGCCAATTGAACTTCTCCTGAACCAAGTTGATGGACAACCTCCCATCCTTAGGTATTTAGGGACCCAAGGAGTACCGTGGAATCAAGTCTTGCCCAAAAAATCAGAAATAAACTGACTTTATAGCAAACCCTAGTTGTGGTACCCTCAGTCAAGGAGGAAATAGCACAGTCTCCAAATCCAAATTCCTCTGAATATGATGTGTATCCTCTCCAACAAAGATAAGATATGCCATCTGATGATGATAAAAACCCAAGGAGCTTGCCCATTAAAGCAATAAACCCAAGAATCTCAAAACCCAAATCTATGCACTAATTAAGAGAGAGTGATCCATCTGAGCCCTCTTGGACAATACCAGGACTCTTGCTTGACCCTCTGAAGCACTGCCTCAGGCACCTTGACCCCATGCTAAGAACCAATGATATGCACAAATGATAATGCTAAATGCAATGCAACATAAGCCAGTTAGTAAGAAAGTAAGGAGGACAAATTTTGGGGTGCAACACATACTATTTGAGTTCTCACGGCCGAACCATCCTTGATTACACTTCCTTAACTTAAGCCTCAACAACTACTCAATAGCTCTATTGCACATTCTTCCATAAATACATTTCGTTGTCACTTCCTCATAACATACCGTTAATACCGTTTTCCATACCGCGCTTACTTCGCTCTCCATTGTAATCCTCTTAGGTCCAAATATAAAACCATCTTACTAAAAGTTCCTTAAATCCAAGATACTTACTCTATTCCTTAACACACACTTCTTCTGGTCTGTATCACTACACTTTTCGCTACTAAACGTAGCTCATTCTTTCTCCAACACAATACCTTATACTGTTCCTTGGGTAAATTAACATTTCCAAATTCCAAATTGGTCTCGTACTGAATACCAAAAATCCTGATGTAACATCTCAAACTTAATCTCTCTTCATGACTGAACATACACAATTCATCACCCACTCTTCGTCCGGAACATACTTGTTTCACTTGAAGCATGTAAACACATCCTTGTTTTCCTTCTCACACTTCTCTACTACTTTAAGTTCCCATAAAAGCCGAACGTCCTTAACTTTCCACTTTTAACCAATTGGAAGATATTATTTTGAACACATTCCTTAAGGTACTCTCATCCATTCAAGATACCATAGCGACCTTAGAAACTGAGGCACCAATACTTATCTCACTTCCGGACCTTACGTCATACATTCCACAAAATGACTTTTCTTTTCCACGGAATGAGATTACTTGAAATCCTTATCCGTAATAGTGGTCAATCCAGCTCTACTTGCAATTTTACATATTCCTTGATACCCTGAGCAATCGTCCGATAGAGATTCTCAACTATCAGACTCCATCCATTCCAAAGGATTGCTTAAACAACACACCACTCTTTAATTCCATGTTATCCAAAGCACAACTTCTACTTAAGACCTCAACTGAGCTGACCAAAACTCCTCTCTACTAACTCTTGGCTTGAGTCTACCCTCACAACACAAGTTCCGACAACATTTCGGAGTCCTCGTGGTCGCTCAACCATGATTCTACCTATCACATACATAGTATTAGGTTGATCAGGCCCAACACTACATAGTATGATATTAAGATTCATGATGGCAAGACACACTTAAGAGGCAGGAATAGATTTACTTATGATGTTTCAAGGCTAGGTCGAGGACACGACCTGCTCTGATACCAACTGTAATGCCCTGTATAATATATATCTAGAATAATACAATACAAGCATTGTATTTGGTACCGACACCATCATAAGTGCCTAATGGTGTAATTCACATACTTGCCCATTTCTAATACAAATAGAACCTATGGTACAAGACATGGAAATTAGCCAAAAATATAAAATCTAAGATCAATATACAATATCCCTAATTGTATACAACAAATACACAGCGAAAATAAGCTTAACTAAGCTTCTCTTGAAACATCCAAGCATAGCTCCACTTGTAAACCAAACCTGCAAATACCTCCTGAAAATAATCAACAATAGTGGGGTGAGATACATCAAATCTCAGTGAGTTCCCTGTCTTATGGATTCTCTCGGCTCTACAAGGTTCTAGCCAAATCCTAACTCAAGTCAATGGGAAGGGAAATGACCTTGAGTTCACAATCTCACACTATATGGAAACATGTTCATGAGTTCATCAACTCAAAATATCACTAATCGATAACCACACCAAGGCATCCCCTTTTCCCGTCCGCTTCTACGTCTAGAAGTCGACCCGGGTCATGGATCCTGGTAACCTACTTGACATACGAATGGATTCGGGTTCTACGGGCCATTAACCATTACGAACTGTCACTTCACACGGGCCATTAACCGTCACAAGCATACGCTCCCAGAGCGCTATTCGTACTGCACATGGTAATCAAACCTGCCAAGTAGTTGTTAACACTATGCCAAAGAAGGGCTTAGACAACGCTTTTTTTGGGCTTACACAGCGCTTAAAAGCACTGCCTATTCGACCGCTGCTATAAGTAAAGACAGCGCTTTAGTTAATGAGAAAGCGCTGCTAAATGTCTGATTTAGCCAGCGCTTTTACTTTGAAAGCGTTTTCTATTTGTCACTTTAGCCAGCGCTTTGTCTTAAAAGCGCTGTCTAAAGAACCCCTTTAGGCAGCACTTTGACTTTAGACAACGCTTTTGGTTATCTTTAGGCATTGCTTTAGACGGCGCTTTTCTTTAAAAGTGCTGTCTATTCTCTACTTTAAGCAGCGCTTTTTATTTAAAGCGCTGTCTAATCCCCACTTCAGGCAGTGCTTTTTTCTTTAAAGCGCTGTCTAATGTCCACGAAATTTTTTATATATAAAACTTAAAAAAAAGCGTTGTCTGATATATACAATAAATATTTACCAAATTATCACCATATTTTGCACCAGGTTTTCACCACATTTTGCACCAGAATATGCATTTAGAATTTACACCAAATTTTCATAAATTAGACAGTCAATCTAATAAATATGCACCAAATTTGTCTATTTATATATACATCTTTAATCCAATAATTTATATATACAAAAAATTGATGATATTCAAGCTAAAAAACAACAACAATTCATATATCTTGTTAGCTACAAAAAATCTGATATTCAAGTTAAAAAACAACAACAATGAACTTGTTAGCTCTATCTTTTACATCTGCACATATAACCTGAAACAAAACAACAACATTAGACAAAATATAGAAGAAAACAAAGAAGGCATTGTTCTTATCTGATATTCAAGCTGCAAGCATTGCCAAATCTGATATTCAAGCTGCAAGCATTGCCAAAAATGTCAACAAATGATCATGAGTTATTGAATATTGTCAAGTGCCTATGAAAATCAGTATATGATTCCAACCTTCTATGGCCAAGATATCAATCAATATTTGGCAGCACCAACACAATTTATGATTCCAACCTTCTATAACAAACAACAACAACATTGCAACACAATTTAATATACTAATGACGACATACATCAAAACTCAAACTTATATATACTCAAAATTCTCATCAATGAAAGAAAGACAATATACCTTATAAAACTCTCAGCTCAATAATGAATTGACACCATTCCTCCTTAAGTTCATCCAATAGATCTTTTGAGTAATGAGCACATTTGAATTCATCAAAGTACTACATAATAATATAACATAGTATCATGTAGCTAAAACTACCTAAGTTAGAAATCCATACCTTGGAAATATTATGTGGTAAATATTAAAATAATTCCTAAGTTAGAAATCCATACCTTGGATGGAATATCTATTCGATCCAAAAGAAGAGTTTCTTTCATAAACCTCAACATGAAATATCCGTAATCTATTCCATTACGCTGACGAGGACACTACACATGGAAAGAAAATACGGATATATATCAAGATATACCCCTTAACTAGTTTTATCAAGTATCATCACTAATATAATTAAAATTGTGAAAATATACCTCCACTCTAATCCATGTAATGTTGTTGGCTTTGCTCTTTGGAACTTGAATATCTCTTAGTGATCGAAAAACTTGTATAACGCTAATAAAATATAAACGAATATTTAGAACATGTCACATAAATAAATAAATATACACACGAATATTTAGAACAATCTCACTTACGTATCAATCAACTTCTTCATATCTGGGTATGTTGCTTGATCATTGTGTAAAGAATCCAGATAATATACAATTTCTCTTATCGGATTAATTGCCATCAATAACCAATGTCCACTGTAATATTAAACAAAGGTTAGATGGAAACTTTCTACACAACTTCAAAACACAAAAAATTATAATAGATGAAGTTAGAATGAAAATCTAACTCGTTGCCAGTATTATATGGTAAAAAGAACAACTTTTCTATATCTTTGCTGGCCATAAATAAACTGAGTACATACTATATGACTTCATCTGGTTTCTGTACGATTAACCATGAGTTGATAGTCATGGGAGATAAGAAAGCGAATTTTTGTTCCAATCCACGCGGGCGCATCAATTTGTCATACAGAAACCTTAAATAAAAACATCATTAACATATTAGACTATTCATTTGAAATGAGTAAATAAATTGTTCAATTAATTAAACAAAGTTGATCGGAGTATACCTAATGTATGTATCGACAACGCCGATGCCTATTTCTAAATGTTTAAAAACTTGCTCCATATCCTCTCTACCAATTGTTTCCGAATATTCAAAACCAAAAATACCTTCCTCCATAGGTATAAGCCGAGTACCACCATCCGGAATATCTGTTATAAGTAAACATGTCTGAAGGCACGACCTATACTGAGAAGTAGGTTTTTTTCTAGCCGCGGTCTTCTTAGCAACACCCTTTGTTTGTGTGGGAATGTTGCTAATTTCAGGCATCTTACCCCTACTGACTTGTTCAATCTCTTTAGCCTGAATCTAAATATCATATAATTAGTTAGGTGAAGTATAAGATCACGAATTAACTTTTTCCATGCATAAATATCATATAATTGTGTTGTACCTCTTTTCTCGATGCAACTGACTCGGTTTCCCGCATAATCCCCTTATCATTTGATTTGGATTTTGTTGGAGTCTAACATTACCATGTAAAAAAAATGTACGTAAAATGCCCGTAAAAAATTTGAATACCCAAAGGTTCATAATGGTTTTAAGCTTACCTTATCATCTAGGCAAATGAGGCTTGACGACCATGCAACAAACGATCTTATTGCATCTCCCAACAATGTTGCATCCGAAACATCGTCAGGTAGTGGTAATAAGGCATCCCCCTCTAAAACAATATCAATCGATACTTTCAAAAATCCAGTGGGGAGCGGTTTATGGTGAAGCATTTCCCCCAAAGTGTTATGCACTTTTCCCTTGCCAACCATCCGATAAGTCGGTGACGATAAATAGAGTTGACAACGGGAAATGCCCTAAAACCAATCATAAATATGACATTGTTAATGTGTATATATGTCAATTAAATAAATTAAGCTAATTTAATTTCATAATAATATATATAATTACCTCGAGAATATTCGGTTGAAAATTACAATTGATACTATCTTTCTCACTAGTATCTTTAAAAGCTGAAGCTTGATCTCTTTCTTTTTGATCTCTTTCTTTTTCCTTTTTCAACTCACGAACTTCATATTCTAATGCTTCCAACTTTGCCTGCAGTTCTTTATTGCTAGCCGTTTTTTTCTTTGGTTCTTTCAAGGATGTTGGAGTGATCCCATATCCCTTACCCCTCACACGACCAGAATACTCACGAACATCTAATGCTCGACTAAGTAGCCTCCTGCAATCATTGTCTACATCTGGAGATATAGACTGAGATAGAGTCTCCTGAAATTCATATGAATATCGAAAATTTGACTTAATTATATGTTAATAAACTTTTGATTTAATTCAAGCAATAATGTTATACTTACACATTTCTCAAAAGTTTGTTGAACATCTTGTTTAACAACTCCATCCTTACCCACATGGGCTTCCTTCCACAAAACATGGTCCGGAAGAGATGTTTCAGAACTTTTCTCCTTTGTTAACTACACATTAAGCCAAATAACATGATCAAAAATAACTCATGATGAACAAGTATATCATTGCAATTTATAGAGACTTACTATAGATTGTTGTAAGGGTGCATATCCCATACGCCCTTTTTTGTATGGATACGCGGGACTTGATGCTCGTTGCCGATTTATGTCACTTACACTCTCAAATTCTGGGGTTTTTCGTTTGGATTTAAAAGTTTCCCATTCATGAGGTGTAATCAAATCTGCATATTTTTGTGGAAGCTCTGTACCAATAAATTTTTTATCCGCATCCTTAAGAAACTTGTTTGATAAAAAAGATCTAAACCCTCTATGTATTTTTTCGGCCAATCCGAGTATATAATCTTTTCTGGTATCATCAATGTTGAAAGACCTCTACGAAAATCATACACAGAGTGCGTTAGTATAAGTAATTTAAATACATAATCGTCATTAAAAACAAATAACATCACATATGGTACCTGTATCTCAATCCATATTTTGTCTTTAGCGTCTTTCAACGCTTTGTTTCTCCAATCATCACAAGTAATTGGAACTTCTCTCCTTGCAACTGAACCAAGATAACTTGTCAACATTGAACCGTTAGGCTCAATTAGTTGGTTATCTTGACTCCAATGCACATCATGTTTTATGCCTCGATCTCTATCACGAATGAGTCGCTTCATAATTGTAATTCCTCGTCTAATTTCCTTTCCACTGCATTACCGGTCTCATCTCCATCATGAATAGAATCATCATGTGGGTGATCCTCGTTACTAGCCATCTAACCTGTAATAAGAGATTGTAATAGTTACAATTCCAACGAAAACTCATAAACATTTTTACTGAAACACTGAATTAGCTGACACTCTTATTGAGTTCTACTATTTCGTTTTGTTTTCTTTCCACAATCAACAGAACATAACAGAGATTGTAATATGTAGTGTATAAATATACTTGTTACATTTCATTTACAAAATAATGCAATATCACAATATTCTCACAATTCTATTATCTATTGGCAGTTCATTATTAATTAGTATTAAATATGTTAATTAATATAGATATGTTGTGATGTTGTTATGTTGTTGATCATGCTGCAGATAGAATGGAGAGATAAGAGAAATGAATCCAAAAAGAAAGTAATTCGTTGTGTAAGGAAGACTCAAGAAATGTAATGAATTACAAGACGAGTTTGTTTGAATTTCCTATATTTGCTGAGAGGATTTGTTACAGTTCTTGTACTATTTTTCAGAATGTAGTTAAAATATTAAATGGTATTCAAATGTACATGTTTGCTACTATTTTATATCATCATGTTCTTGAGCTTCTGTTAATAAGAAGATATTAAACTCTTACACTAAACAATTGCATGAATTTACTAGAAACAAATGTAAATGAAATGTTTTTTACACCTTTAACAATTGCACCGCACATTTACTTATTTCAAATTTTCGTATTTTGTTCCTAAGTTAAAATAACAACAATGATATTAGTGCATCTCTCTTTTTATATTCGTGTGACATTTGATTAATTCGAAAAAGCTATGGCATGATCAATAGGATGTCATGCTAGTGTAAAAAAGCTTTTTGAGATGAACCTGCAGCTTTTGCTGTTGGATGTTTTTTCATTAGTTGCGTTTTTCTCTTTTGGTCAATGGTGGTTACGTGTATTGACTTTGTGTGTCTTCGATAATGGTTCTAGAAAAGGTAAAGTTAGTAAAAGCTTGTTCACATAATTTGAACAAATTTACACTAAAAATTTGGGAACTAATGAGTGCAACGTACCCCATGCCAATATTCAAAGCATAGGATTAGACATAGTTGAGAAATTTGATACACAGAATCATACACAGAGTGAGTTCCTAAATTGATACACGGAATCATACACATAGTGAGTTCCTAAATTGATGAACACTAAACTAAGCATAGAAATTAAGAACCGAAGCAATCGAAGAAAAAGTATACCGTGAAAAAGCTTCCTCTGATTGTGGAACCCAGGAGCCTCGCCGGAGAGGACGGAGGTGCGTGAGAGGACGGAGGTGCGTGAGAGAAGAAGAGAAGATTTTTTCTGGGTTTAGGGTTTTTCGCGAGAGAAGAGAAACAGTTCTGAGAATAGAAAGAATGAATAGAATCAGTTTTTTAATTTTAATTTTAAACGACTTTAGCCAGCGCTTTTGTGAAGCGTTGTCTAATGAGTGCTTTTAGCAGCGCTTTCGCTTTGTAGTTGGGCCTTTAACTACGCTTTGAGTAAAGCGTTTTCTAATATGGGCCTTTAGCAGCGCTTCGTACATGGGCCTTTAGCAGCGCTTTTAAGAAGCGTTGTCTAAGGTGGGACTTTTAGCAGCGCTTTTTTAAAGCGCTGTCTAATGTAGGCCTTTTAGCAGCGCTCTCTAAGGTGGGCCTTTTAGCAGCGCTTTTACACAATTTCGTACATATTTTCCGTGTTTTATTTTTTATTTAACTTATAGCAGCGCTTTTGGAAAAAAGCGATGTCTAAGGTGCGCTGCCTAAAATCATTTTTGGCGTAGTGGCACATGTTTCAGAGGAGCTCGAGACCCATGAAACGCACTCACAAGATAACCGGTTACGATTACGTGATCTCACACACAACATGATTGAATTCGACAATCACAAAGCCACAATGCCTTAAGGCCACATTCGCCTTTCTCAAAGAACACAAAGGTTCACACACATGTTCCATACTAGTGTCTCACTCTCCTCTAGACCAATCTCGTCACGGATGTACTTTCCTACATCAGGTGCCCGAGCCTTGCCATCGAGGTTATCTACTCCAGGTCAGAACTCGCTAATCAATACACGAGCGTCGCCATCCAGAGTTTCTACAACAATTCTATTCACAACCAAGAATTATAACAATCTTAATTATGCCATTTGTTTTGGGGTAAAATTTCCTCACTCTTCCTAATTCATTTTAAGCATGCATATTTTCTCAATTATGTTCAACAACAATATTAGACAAAGCGTATTACAATTTGCATAATAGAAACACATATAATAATAATTCAATCATAAGTACATAACTCGTGTTTTCCCTCCGATCATTTAATCGGGTATTAAATCAATATTTCTCACTCTTACCCCGTAGGATATTTCACAGCTTTGCATTGGCTATAACCATGCCTCGATCGGATTTACGATCCAAAAGATATGGATTTCAACATAACACATCACATTATTTTCATTCATGTTCCACTAAATAATTAATCCCACGTCATGTTTAAATCGGGATCACGGTTCGAAAGTTATGAATTTTTAAAGAAAATGGAATTATTTGAAAAACTCCCAGGAGCGCCCGGCGCTACCATTTTCGCCCGGCGGTGTCCCCTTCCCCTGTGCTTCGCCCAGCGAAGCAGCGGCGTCAATCCCATATCCAAAATTCAAAAGTTACAGAAACGTGCTATGCTGCGCCCCTTGGCTTTCGCCCGGCGCAGGCCCGCATCGCCCTGCACTCTAAGCACCGCCCGACACTCTGCACCAGAAGCGGAATTTTCTGCTGCGTTTCTTAGGGTTCCAAGGCTCCAAAATTCATCTTTTCCATACCCAATCATTTTCAAACATCAAAACAAGTATCAACAATTGATCATATACATATAGCGACTACACTACGCAATTTATATCGAATTTCATCCGTTAGATTTCATTTTCTCTCAAATCTAACCTAAGTCCAAAACTTATATTTCTAGAACTTAGAGTGTCTAACTAGAACCCACCTGATAATTGAAGAGGAGTTTGAAGAAGATGATGATGATCCATGAGCTTCTCCTCAAGCTTTTCCCTCTTTCTCTTCTCATCTCCCTCTTCCTTCTCTTCTTTCCGTTTTCTTCTTCTTTTCTATCTTTTTCTTTCCTTTCTCTTGACAAATATATATATATATATATATATATATATATATATATATATATATATATATATATATATATATATAAACCAATATTATATAATATAATCCAATAGGGTAAAACATCTCCAATTGGTATTTTATCATTTCAGCCCAATTGATCAATTATTAGAGTTATCTTAAAATACTCTCTCGTACTAATAAATACCAATCTGTCTCTTTCATAAAATAATTGATCTCTTCAGAGTTCATTAGTTGCTCTGTTGATCCCAATTAACAATACATAAAGTATTTAGACAATTCCATTAATCCAATTATCCAAAGATAGAGTATATAGATACTCATCTGATCTCCAATAGAGCATTTAAATAATACGGGGTATTACAGGTTTCCTCAATCGTTGTCACAATTGGGTCAAACTTTGGGAGGATACTATTTTGAATTTTCTCAACAATTTTCTTGTCAAGAATATTCTCTCCCAAATCTCTCATCTGATTAATTACTTCTTTAACTTTAGAAAAGTAATCTTGAACTGTCTCAAACTCCTTCCTTTTTAACAATTCAAAATCTCTTCTTAGAGATTGAAGATTAACGACACGTACAATGTTGCTATCTCGAAACTCTTCCTGCAATGTGTTCCACGCTTCTTTGACAATCTCAACTCTCATAATTCTTTAAAAATTTGCATCAATAACCATTTGTTTCAAAGTGAATAACGCCTTTGAATTTTTATTTTTATTTTTATTCAACTCTTTTTCTTAAGCTACATTAACAGCTAAAATATCTGAGGGAGTGGTGAATCCTTCTTCTACTATGTCTCATAAATCTTGAGATGAAAAAAATATATTAATTTTAACATGCCAGAAATCATTATTTTCAAAATTGAAAATAGGGATAGAAATAAATGATGATTAAGTGGTGTTATCAACAACTTAGAAAAACTATTGGAATGGGTTAATAGTACAAGGGAAATTATTTGAAGTAGATAGGAAGATTTTGGAATAGTAGGTAGATAATATAACTACGCTCAACGTATGATCGAAACGTAGCTCTAATGCCACTGTTTTTTTTATAAGCAAATGACCTTTCATTAAAAGGGGAAGGGAGCAACAATGCAACCCAAAGTCAACAAATTACATAAATACAACAGATCCCCAAACCCCTACTGAATATAAACCAGTCCCACAAACAGACCTTCATAAAAAGTCTAATGGATGTTTAGACCAATCATAGAAGGAACCAACAAAATCCTTAGGAGACCCTATCGTTAACCATAACCACGCCATCTTCATAACTCTATGTACGAGGTCAATTTCACGAGCAATATCGTTGTTGAAAATAACTTGGTATAAGCTCTAATGTCAATCTTGATATTTGAATAGTTGATATAAAATAATTTTAGAAAGGAGACAACAACATTGGTTTCATGGAGGATAAATTACAAAGTACCAATTGCTTATTTACAGGCTCAAGTCACCAATCTCTCAATGGTGGTGAATGTTTCTATATTATTTTAGTTCTTTTTAAATGTTTCATGATAAATTAGTATCATAATAGTTGTAAGCTCTTCTATCATTTTCATACACATTATAACTTTAGATTCTTCTACCATTTTTATACATACTGTAATTTTAGATTCTTCTACAATTTTCATAGTCATTATATTTAAGAATATTCTAAAATTTTATAGCTATTTCAACAGATTTTATAGACTTTATTGTTCGTCTTTTAATTTGTTAAGATTGATATAACTTATTACCTACCAACACAAATTCAATTTTACTAGACAGACAAAAAAGTTTCTGATACTAATACTCAACTAAAATAGTTGGCAGGAGCCTGGTATTGTTTTTAAACTAAAACAAAATAAAATGGTCTTAATGGAATTAGAAAATAACATAATCAACATTGGTAATAAACAGTACTACTGGAATCCAACCACAATCAAATTGAACAGAAAAAGCAATTAAACAACTGCAAAGTAAGGGAAAACTTGATTAACTATCAGCACTGAGCAATGAGCTCCCAATCATGTAATAAGAGTAAACATTAACAGTAGCAAGTTTAGCAAGCTTTTTCCCAAAGTTACTTTGACCCCAATCCTTATAGAGCGTTGTTAATGTTAAATTATAATTCATAGTGTCGAATCATTCATATTGTCGAAGTCGAAGCAGAAGGAAGCAGTCGAAGTCGAAGTCGAAAACTAGCATGTGTCAAATTGCTTAGTGTCGAATTGTCGAAAGTGTTTCGACAGATTCATTTAGATGGGATTCAGATTTTGCTTTTATTAGATTAGATTTGATTTGATATGATTTAGATTAGATTTGATATTTTGGGCTTTTATAGTTTGGGCTTTGTCTTGAGATGCAAGCAAACCTAATTCTATAAATAGGGAGTTTCCCTCATTATTTTGTATCAATTACAACACTTTGTAATTTCTCACAGAATTCTACAGTTGCAGAGTGAGTAATAAGAAGAGAAAAAGTCCCACAGTTTGTGGGCAGCAAGAACACTATTCATCTTCTTCTTTCCTATTTTCTTTCTACTTTTCTGTATAATTGTTGCGTGATAGAAGGAATTCCCATAGGTTTTTGGGTTAATTCCAACATCTGGTATCTAGAGCTCCGGTTTAAGAGATTCAAGGGCAAGAAATCGCAAGAACGCGATGGCTACGAATCATCCAAACGGCCATTTTCCAGCAAACCTTCCAATTCTCAAGAAAGATAATTATGAGAATTGGTGCAAGCAAATCAAGGTCGTTTTCTGTTATCAAGATTTGTGGGATCTTGTGAAGGAAGGAATAACAACTCTTGAAGAAGGTACGACGGATCAAGAAAAGGCTGCATTCAAAGAATTGAAGAAGAAAGATTATAAAGCTCTCTTTATAATCCATCAATGTGTTGATGCAGATAACTTTGAGAAAGTTAGTGATGCAGAAACAGCGAAGGATGCATGGGAGATTCTGGAAAAATCGTTTGGAGGCGCAGAGAAGGTGAAAGAGGTGAGGTTACAAACTCACAAAAGGGCGTATGAATTGCTTCAGATGGAAGACAATGAGAGCATAACAGATTTCTTCACAAGAGTTACGAAACTTGTGAATCAAATCAAGGTGTGTGGAGAAGTGTTGGCGATGAAAGCAGTTGTCTCAAAGATTTTGAGATCGTTGGCTCCAAAGTTTGATCACGTGGTAGTAGCCATAGAAGAATCAAAAGATTTGTCGAATGTGACGAAGGAAGAGCTTCAAGGGACACTTGAGTCTCATGAACAAAGAATGGCTGAAAGAGCTGCAGGCAAGTCGAAGAATGATGTGGCCTTGCAAGCTCAATCAGCGAAAGATAAGAAGGGTAAAGAAAAGATGGTCGACAAAGGTAGAGGAAGCTACAACAATTCGACAGGCAGAGGAAATCAGCAAGAGGCGAATTGGTCGAACCATAGAAGGACCCAGAACCAAGGCAACCAAAGAGGTGGTGCTGCAGGTAGAGGAAGAGGTGGTGGTCGAAAGCCTGACAAAAGCCACATTCAGTGTTATAATTGTCACCAGTATGGTCACTATTCGACAAAATGTCCTGAAAGAAAGAATCAAGAAGATGATGCAAAGTTGGCGAAGCATGAAGAAGAAGAAGGTATGATGCTGATGGTTACAACCAGAGATAATGAGAGTTTCAAGGACCAGTGGTACTTGGACTCAGGATGCTCATCACACATGACTGGAAGGAAAGATTGGTTTGTCAACATGAAGACCTCAATGAAGAACACAGTGAAATTTGCAAATGACAATACTCTAGCAGCTGAAGGTATTGGTGATGTTCTGATTAAGAGGAAGGATGGCAAGAGGTCAGTAATTTCCAATGTTTTGTACATACCAGGCATGAAGAGCAATTTGCTCAGCATAGGGCAGTTGGTCGAAAAGAACTACAAGGTGTTGGTCGAAGACAAGGCGATGAGAGTTGTCGACGCAAGTGGTAGGTTGATCTTGAAGGCTCCAATGTCTCAGAATAGAACCTTCAAGATTGAACTAAATGTGATGGAGCACAAGTGTCTTGCAACTGCAGCTAGCAGAGATGAGTGGATATGGCATTATAGGCTTGGGCATCTCAACTTCAAAGACATCAGAGATCTGAAGAGAAAGAACATGGTTTCAGGTTTGCCAGAAATTAACATTCCAGATGAAGTTTGTGAGGAATGTGTGCAGGCAAAGCAACACAAGAATTGCTTCAGTAAGGATGCAGGAAGCAGGTCGAAGGGAATTCTTGATGTTGTCTACTCTGATGTATGTGGTCCAATCCAGGTCGATTCTATGGGAGGTAACAAATACTTTGTCACATTCATAGATGATTTCAGTCGAAAACTGTGGACCTACCTGATCAAGAAGAAAAGTGAAGTGATTGAGGTATTTGCCAAGTTCAAATCTATGGTCGAAAGACAAAGTGGTCGTAAGCTCAAGGTTTTGAGAACTGGTGGTGGTGGAGAATATGTGTCGAAAGATTTCGACAGACTATGTGAGAAAGAAGGGATTGTGCATGAGGTGGTGCCACCCTACACTCCACAGCAGAATGGAATTGCAGAAAGGAAGAATCGAACCATCATGAACATGGTTCGAAGTATGTTGAAGGGCAAACATCTTCCTAAAGAATTATGGGGAGAAGCTGTTTCGACTTCGACATATCTTCTGAACAGGTGTCCGACGAAGAAGCTAAAGGGGATTACGCCAGAAGAATGTTGGTCTGGTGTGAAGCCAAGCTTAAGTCATCTTAAGGTCTTTGGATCGATTGCACATAGGCATGTGCCAGATCAGTTGAGACGAAAGTTAGATGACAAGTCAAGTCAAATGATCCTGGTGGGATATCATTCGACAGGTGGATACAAGCTGTTCGACCCAGTGAACAAGCAGATTGTGATCAGCAGAGACGTGATCATTGATGAGCTTAAGGAGTGGGACTGGACAGAAAATGTCAACAAAGATTCAGTAAGAATCAGTTGTGAAGAACCAGCTAGAGAAGCTGAAAGAGAAGTTCGACAAGAAAGTGTCGAAGACCAAGCAGGACCAAGTAGACCTCGTCGAACAAGACAAATGCCAGCAAGGTTGCAGGAATGTGTGATTACATCAGATGATGTTGTCGATGAAGAAGGTGAACTGGTACACTATGCTTTCTATGCAGATGTCGAACCTGTCAATGCAGCTGAGGCATTGAAAGATTCGAAGTGGGTGAAAGCAATGAATGAAGAAATAGAATCCATCGAAGTCAACAACACCTGGTCACTTGTCGAATTGCCTGAAGGCAAGAAGGCAATTGATGTGAAGTGGGTTTACAAAGTAAAGTTGAATCCAAAAGGTGAAGTAGTTCGACACAAAGCAAGACTCGTAGCGAAAGGATTTCTTCAGAAGGAAGGAATTGATTATGACGAAGTCTTTGCACCAGTTGCTAGGATCGAAACAATCAGGTTGGTTGTTGGTCTAGCAAATATGAATAATTGGCACACATGTCAGATGGACGTGAAGTGTGCATTCCTGAATGGCCCCTTAGACGAAGAAGTTTATGTTGCACAACCAGTTGGGTTTGTGAAACAAGGCAAAGAGAGAAAGGTGTACAGGCTGCATAAAGCCCTGTATGGACTTAAGCAAGCTCCAAGAGCTTGGAATAAGAAAATCGACAGCTTCTTAAGGGAGAAGGAATTTGTGAAGTGCACAACTGAGCATGGAGTATATGTAAGAAGAAGCAATGGCGAATTGCTTATACTATGTCTCTATGTCGATGATCTGTTGATAACAGGAAGTTGCAAGAAGGAGATCGAAGATTTCAAACGTAACCTGAGTGAAGAGTTTGAAATGTCAGACTTGGGAAATCTCTCATATTTCCTTGGCATCGAATTCTACAAGAGTAGTAGAGGTTTGATGATGCATCAAAGAAGATATGCAGGCGAAATATTGAAGAGATTTGAGATGCAAGATTGCAACCCAACTTCGACTCCAGCTGAGCCCAGACAGCAACTGTCGAAAAATTCAGATGAAGATGATGTCGACCCAACCCAATACAGAATACTTATTGGGTCACTTCGATACCTTTGTCACACAAGGCCTGACTTAGCATACAGTGTTGGTATGGTAAGTAGATTTATGCAGAAGCCAAAGGTATCACACCTAGCAGCGGTGAAGAGGATACTAAGGTATCTGAAAGGAACTCTCGACTATGGCATTTTGTTTCCAGCAGCTGATGAAGGGAAAGAATGCAAGTTAGTGGGATACACAGACTCTAGCTGGTGTAGTGATGCAGAGGATAGAAAATCCACAGCTAGATATGTGTTTATGTTAGGTGGTGCACCAGTTGCTTGGAGTTCGAGAAAGGAGCCAGTAGTGGCATTGTCATCATGCGAAGCAGAATACATTGTTGCTTCTCTTTGTGCATGTCAAGCAACATGGATGGTGAATCTGGTCGAAGAAATTACATCAATGAGTCATGGAGCAATTACCATGAAGATCGACAGCATGTCAGCTATCAATTTGGCGAAGAATCCAATAGCTCACGGTCGAAGCAAGCACATCGAAATGAGGTTCCATTATCTTCGAGAGCAGGTAGCAGAAGGGAAGATGAAGTTGGAACACTGCAGAACTGAGAATCAGATTGCAGATATCATGACAAAGGGAGTGCAGGTCGAAGCCTTCAGAAGACTAAGATCGATGATGAATGTAGACAGCTTAGACACAATGAATTAGGTGGTGTGTTAAATTATAATTCATAGTGTCGAATCATTCATATTGTCGAAGTCGAAGCAGAAGGAAGCAGTCGAAGTCGAAGTCGAAAACTAGCATGTGTCGAATTGCTTAGTGTCGAATTGTCGAAAGTGTTTCGACAGATTCATTTAGATGGGATTCAGATTTTGCTTTTATTAGATTAGATTTGATTTGATATGATTTAGATTAGATTTGATATTTTGGGCTTTTATAGTTTGGGCTTTGTCTTGAGATGGAAGCAAACCTAATTCTATAAATAGGGAGTTTCCCTCATTATTTTGTATCAATTACAACACTTTGTAATTTCTCACAGAATTCTGCAGTTGCAGAGTGAGTAATAAGAAGAGAAAAAGTCCCACAGTTTGTGGGCAGCAAGAACACTATTCATCTTCTTCTTCCCTATTTTCTTTCTACTTTTCTGTATAATTGCTGCGTGATAGAAGGAATTCCCATAGGTTTTTGGGTTAATTCCAACAGTTAAAGGCCTATGATTCCCAAGATCAAACTTTTTAACTGCAAAAGCTAATTCATCAACGCCACAAAAACCCAAATGAGGCCTTTTCATGACAGTAGCAGCCAAAGGTCCAAGTTCCACAGCATTTCTGCATCTAATCCCATACTCTTTCTCAAGTTTAACTAAATTATGATTGATATGTGGGAATTGAATCTAGATGACACAGCTGAACAATAAGACATGCTATGCCATTACATAGATGCAGAGTTGCACATTCCGAATCTTCGCGGGTTTCTTCTTCTGATACCTTATCTTCAAACATTGAGAGCTCGATATCAAACCCGATAACTTTTGGTCCATTATAATTTGCTGGACGCAGGAAAGACCATAGAATATCGTCAACCTCTTTCTGCGTACTTGTTACAGTTGTCTCGATGTGTACTCCGTTCAGTTGAAACGTCTCCACGAAACCCATGATGGGTGATCAGTAGATAGAATATCAGGATGAGTATTTGTGTATTTGTAGTGTAGCGTTGTGAGCTTGTGACCTTTGAGTAGAATATAAGAAGTCCTAAGGATTTTATGTGGAAAGCTTGAGGGTTTAGAATTTTTTTTTAATATAATTTGTTTTTTCAAAAAAAATATTAAAAAAACCAATTTTTCAAAAAAATTTCCAAAATGGCATAGTTTGGTAGGGACCAATAAGGGTGGCGCCATTTGAAATGGCGCCTCAGTTAGAGGCCCCAAGCCATTTCAAATGGCGCCTTAGGCTATTGGAAAAAGCTCCTGAGGAGGAGCCATTTGAAATGGCGCCTCAGGGCTTTTTTTTTTTTTTTTTTTTTGGTTTTTTTTTTTTAACTTTTTTTTTATTTTTTTTTAATTTTCTTTTTTAATATTTTGTTAAATTAAAAAAAAAAAATTAAATAATTTAAAAATTCTGAATTTAATATTTAATTAGTAATATTATTCAGCTGGATTACGGTAGCGCCGTAGACGGCAATCCCCCGGCTATTGGGGACAGATGCTTCAAGGTGTGTTATTTTTTTATTCGAAATTAAAAAAAAATATTTTTAAATTTTTTTTTAATGTTTTATTTAATTTGAAAGTAAAAATCAAAATAGAATAGTCATAAATAGATCACAATGTTATAGATAATGGTGGGTACAATATTTTGACAAAAAAAATTCAATGATCATGCCTATTTAAATGGCCCTGACGTATCAGACGATGGCTCCGTTGCATGTAACAAATTTTAAAGCATTTGTCCCCAATAGTCGGGGGTTGCCGCCTACGGCGCTACCGTAATCCAGCTGAATAATATTACTAATTAAATATTAAATTCAGAATTTTTAAATTATTAAAAAAAAAAAATTTTTTAATTTAACAAAATATTAAAAAAAAATTAAAAAAAAAACCAAAAAAAATAAATAAATAAAAGAAAAAGCCCTGAGGCGTCATTTCAAATGGCTCCTCCTCAGGAGCTTTTTTTCAATAGCCTGAGGCGCCATTTCAAATGGTGTCACCCTTATTGGTCCCTACCAAACTATGTCATTTTGGAAATTTTTTTGAAAAATTGATTTTTTTAGTATTTTTTTTGAAAAAACAAGTTATATTATAAAAAAATTCTGAGGGTTTATCTTATCTTGTAAATTGCATTCTTTCAAGTTTTGAAAATTGGTGAAATTGATTGTTTCGCAGTTCCAAAATTTGAACTAGGTACATTTGGATTTATTTATTATTCATAAAAAAGCTGATAAAGAATGATTACCTCCATTTATTGCATTTAAATGTCTTTAAAATGATTACTTAAACATTGAAAAATTATTTAAAAAGAGAAAATTTACCTGTTTTAGGTGTTATTTTTACTATTTTTCAATAAAAATTTGACATGTATATTTAAATATCATTTATAAATTAAAATTAAGAGAAAATTACATCTGTATAAGAAAAAAATTATACACTTATCTTATTTATATTAAAAATAGTAAAAAAAGTGTCCTAAGAAATTGTATTTAAGTTTCTTTTTACTTGAGATCTTTCATTGATACAAATTTTTTAATGTTTGATGAGTAATCTTGGAAAACTTTGATATCATGTAAACACTTGCAAAAACATTTATTTTCCTTTTTATATAGAGTGTAACAAGCCGGAGGCAGACAAGTTCTTTTCCCTTTTTCTATTGGAGCTAATTGTTTTCGTATACTCATCGCCTCAATATCGAGACGAGATTGCTTACTATCTTTAGTCTTGCCTCGAATGCTTAGAAGTGTTCCAATCAAACTATCACACACGTTTTTCTCCACATACATCACATTAAGACAATGTCTTACATCGAGACTTGACCAATATGGAAGATCAAAGAAGACAAACCTTTTTTTCCATATATTTTTCTCAACAACTTGCCCTTTTCCTTTTTCTCTCTTTCCAAGGACAACATTAATGTGTTTATGTCGTTCATAAACTTCATCCCCGAATAAAGGTTTAGGAGCAATATCAAACTCCTACTCTCCATTAAAAGCCTTCTGCAATCTACAATAAGAATGATCGTGTTTTAGAAATTTTCGATGCACAAGGAAAACATTTTTTTCCAAACTCAAGTTGGTGATAACATGTATCAGATTCACAAATAGGACACACTTTGTGTCCTTTGACAATATATCCAGCCAAATTACCATATGCATGAAAGTGGTTGATTGTGCAAAATAACATTGAACGAATCTTAAACTTTTCACCAGAATATGCATCATCAACTTCAACGCCTTCCTCCCACAAAAGTCATATATCTTCAATTAATGGATTTAGATAAACATCTATGTCGTTTCCAGGTTGTCGTGGTCCAGAAATCATCATACTTAACAACATATACTTATGCTTCATGCACAACCAAGGAGATATGTTGTAAATCGTGAGAAGAACAAGCTACGAAGAATAGTTAGTACTCATATTACCAAAGGGGTTCATTCCATAGGTGGCAAGCCCAAGCCTAAGGTTTCTTGGCTCAATGCCAAAATCCAAAAACAACTAGTCAATTTTCTTCCATTGCAAAGAATCAGCTACATGGCGTATGTTTCCATCACATTTTATTTCATCTGCATGCCATCTAATATTCTTTGTGCTATACGCATTAGCAAAAAGTCTCTTGAATTTTGAAATTATTGGCATGTATCATAACACTTTAGCGGGAGGCCTCTTCCTACTAACATTGTCATTGTCAATGTCATCACCATTGTTGTCCTTCAGCTTATAACGCGACAACCCACATTCCGAACATTGATTAAAATTTTCATACTCTTTCCTGTATAATATGCAGTCATTAGGGCATGCATGTATTTTGATATACTCCAAACCCAATGGACACAATATCTTCTTGGTATCATAACAACGATCAGGCAAATCGTTATCTTCTTATAACATTTGTTTTAGCAGATTAAGCAATTTCGTGAAACTTTTATCCGACCACCCATTTTTTGCTTTTAGATTAAACAATTTTAAAACCGATGACAATCGTGTAAAACTTGTGCACCCCTTATATAAAGGGGTGTCCTTATCACTACATAAAGTATCATAAATATAGGCTTTCTTAAAAGAAGATTCTCCAATATCATGGAACATATCTTCTAGACAGTCATTCATATATTCATCTTCATCAACTTCGTGACTTTGTGACACAGGGTTTCGATTTTTTTCCACCTCACCATGCCACATCCATATTGTATAATTTTGACATATACCATCACAACATAGGTGTTGGAATATCTCATCCTTCGTACCTTTATTTATATACCTGCAATTAACACAAGGACAATAAAAGATACCATTATTGTCGGGAAGATTTTGATCGGCGTATTCAAGGAATTCAAGAACTCTTTTCTCATATATCGGATTTAATCTATCAGCTTTCATCCAACTACGATCCATAATAAATTCTGAAATTTATATCAAAACAATATTGTGAATGGCACAACAAAATCTAAACCTCACTACTAAAAATAAGACATTTGGTTAAATGATTTAACATCAGATTTCAAGATATATGATGTAAAAAATATTTGTCAAAGGATTTTACATTAGATTTCATAACAATATAAAGTGAAAAATATTTGATTTAGGGATTTTACATCAGACATTTATTTCCACTGATGTGAAAAATAACGCGGGCGGCAGTTTCGTAAATAATATGAAATTTTGTTATAAAAAATTTCACATCGGGTCTGGATTTGCACCCGATGTGAAAAGTTCACTGATGAAAAAATAACAGCGTGGCAGTTTCGTAAATAATATAAAGTTTTGTTATAAAGGATTTCACATCAATCCTGTATTTGAACCCGATGTGAAAAACTGGGCCTTTAGAGCACCCGCATCCATCATCCTCCTTTGAGTTTTTCAAATGGGACCCACTTGAATTTTTATATTATATTACACCTTTTTATTTTTTAAACAACTCTACTACATTTTTCAAATATCAACCCAACCTATTAAAAACTCTAAAATGGGTCCCATCAAATTCCACAATATGCCTCATATTTATATTATATAAAATAAAATAATTGAAACAACTTAATTTTATTGGTCCACGTTTTATAAACAGTGAGTAGAAACGTTCTATACTGCATTAACGTTTACGTATTGAAGAACGCTTTTGCATGTGAAATATCCAAGTGCTACTGACAAGGTGGCTTTAAAATATGTGTAGACACGATTGAATATAACCGATAATCATGCTCTTCCATCAGGCCTCTTTAAAACCGATGTGAAAACTCCAATCTCACTAAAACCCTAGTTCATCTTCCGTGAATATCATTTTTCTCCCAACCGACCAAACACATACTTCTTTCTTCCTCTACGAAATCCTAGCCAACACCACATTTCTCCTCCTCATCTCTTACCACCACTGTTTCTCTCGTTTCTGGTTGTTGTCAAAAGATTTAAAAAAAATTCCTTAACCATATGCAAAATTGGAAGAACTTCATAAAAAAGTCTTTTAGAAAAAAGTGCTTCTCTAACCCCAAACTCAAACCTCGCAACGCATCCATTAATTTTCCCCCAAACACTTCACTACTGGTGCGTTATCGTCAACCACTCCACTCCACTGCTTCTTCATGACCGCCTCCATTCATTTTCCCTCTTTGTACAACACCATCCTGAACGGCGGACGATGAAAGCAATGGCATCCGAAGTTGCAATCTTTGCCGACACAAATCTCGGCACTCAGATTGCTTTCAATTCCCCTTTCCACATTACAGCCGGAACACTCAAAAGTAACAACAATAACTACAATCTATTACTTTTATTCTAGGCTGGTAGTGTCAAGAAATAAGGTGTTTGATTATGGAGAGTCTGGTTCGAAGGTGAATTTGCGCGATGAGTTTGATGGTTCAGTTGATTGTCCTCTATGTGGTGATGATATTACTGATTTAACGTAGGAAGAACAAAATCTTCATACCAATCAATGTCTTGATAAAACTGGAGAAGATGTAAGATAGGTCTTTATAGTTTTATTTTTATATTTATTTTTTTTATCAATTACAATTACTATGTAGTTAAATTTTGCATCAATTTCATTTTTTAGTAGAATTTTAGTGTTTTAACTTGTTAGGTTCTTAACTAGGTTTGTGATTGCTAGGTTTTCGCCCCTCTAGTTTATTGTTCAAATATAACCACATAGTTGAAGAATTGAAGAATCAAATGGGTAGAACTTGGTCATTGATTATAAGATAGTGCTAAAAAATCTTAATACTTTATGCAGGTTGCTCTTCCTAATGAAGAGTTGGGTGCTCAATTTGGGCTGAAAGTCTTTGCTGTTGTTGATTGGATACGTGATCTTGATTTAGCTAAATATGAAGAAGTTTTTGTTAGGGAAGAAGTTGATTGGGATACCTTGCAATGGCTGACTGAAGAGGTGAGTTTATGTTTGTTCCCTATCTCAGCTCATACATCACTTTCAAGTTCATATGTTATGCCATACAGACTTGGCCCTTGAATTTATTTGAATGTTATCTTCAATTTTTAGGCAGATTTTGAAAATGAGCTTTTTAGGCTCTTCCACTCCTTACTAAAGATCAATTTACCATATTCAACTTACTTGGACCAAGTAATCATTTTGCAATTAGGCCTTAGAGTGACATTTTGATGAATAATACTTACATTTATGCTATTAGAAATCTAAAAATTACGTGTGGTTTGGGCTTTTACATCTAAATCTCAAAGCGTAGCATAAAATAGAAGTAGAAATATGTTGTTGTTTGTATGAAGTACCTGTCTTTTTGCTATCCTTTGTTGCTAAAGCTTTAAAATTTGTGTTAATGGGGGTTTTTCCTCCCTCTTTTCCTTTGATATTTGAAGGATCTCTTAAACATGGGTATATCTGCACTTGGTCCCAGGAAAAAGATTATGCATTCCCTGTCAGAACTTTGGTTTTGCAATATATTATCAAGCTATAATCAGTAGATGTAATAAAAAGGGAAACTTGCCTCACTGTGTGGACTAGTTTGGTAGTACTGAAGGCAGACTCCACTCCAACAATATCATTAGACTATATTTTTACTTCTCTCCAAACATTTATACTGTTATCCTAAATGCAGATTGAGATGATGTCAGAATCTATTGATGAAACTTTAGACAAAGATGAAGACGAGGAAGAATCAGAAGACCTTACTAACCAGGTAAATGACAAACTTAATTATATAGTAACCGCACTTACAAGTACATAAGTAAAGTTTCCCCTTTCATATATGATTTTCATTTACTAATTACAGGTTCTTGATGAAATTGGAGTTGATATTGCATCCCAGGTTGATTTTGGACTCAATATTTTAATTTGCTACAGATACAAAGTAGAAATCATTTACGTTTTTACATATCAGCTTAAGTTTATGAAATAGTTAGTTCATGACATGGGATCTGAGCTTTTATGTGCTCCTAAAGTTTAGAAATACTTCAATTACTTTTATGAGCATTAGTAATGCTGATTTATTTTCTTATTGTAGTTATCTTCTGCTCCGAAAGGTTGGATTGCTTCAAGGAATACTTAAAATGTTGTTGCAAGGTATATATAGTTCAGTCTTATTCATGTGAGAAAGCTGTCTAGAAAAATGTACTTATTTTATTGGTCGTGTTCTTAACTTCCATTTTGCTTTTTGCGTGCACATCAGAATCCCAAGATGTTGAAGAACTTGAAAAGAGATTGGCTTATCTCCGAAGAATATAAAGATCCGCAGCAGTTGTTGATATGTTTTCTAATGTACAAATTCATTATGCATATATTCTATATAATTGTAATATTGGCACCTCATTTTGTTAAGATTTCATTATAATGTGTTAGATATGGAGAATAGTTGTGGGATTCGAATCTATATATCACTAGAAGAAACATTTATAAATTTGGACTTTGTTTGGTTAGGATATATACACAATAAAAAAAATCCCAACTAAATGTTCAAATGGTCAATAAGCTGCGTTGCAACCAATGTAAAAACCTATATTTTACATCGGGCTAGAAAGGCAACCGATGTAACAACTTACATTTTACATCGGATCAGAAAGGCAACCGATGTTAAATATGCATTTATTTAAAAATAAATAAAGTTAAACCCATATTTCACATCAGACGTAACAGTCAACCGATGTAGTAGGTGTATTTTTCACATCGGGCTATTTCCCGATGTAAAATGTCTTTGATTTACTACATCGCTTGGCTTTACATCGGACCTAGATCCGATGTAAAATGTATTTTTCGCCCGATGTAAAAAGTCTTTTCTGCACTAGTGCCTAAAGCATATTCAGTACAATAATACAATTCTAAATCTTAAGCATATGGATAAAGCATATAAACTTTGCAAGAAACAGACCACAAAATACAACAACAAAACATAAAGCATATTCAGTACAATAATACAACTCTAAATCTTAAGCATATGGAAAAAGCATATGAGTTTCGAAATCAAACAAGAGAGTGAAGACGGTGAAGATTATCAAGAATTAGGAAGATGAAGAAGAGAGTGAAGTTTGCACGAAACATATTGTACTTCGAAGAGACCAAGAATAAAAATAGTGAAGATTATCAAGAACGAAGATTGTGAAGATGAAGATTTCGCTATCGCTATCGTTGTCGTCTCTGATTCGCTGGTTCGCTAGTTCGCTTAGGGCATGTTATGAAGGAAATAATAAATATGTTTTGTTTTAAATTTATCAAGAAAAACTTTAATCATGGTTGATATTTACAACCGCAGTGAAATGTAGATATTATTACAACAGTTGTAGACTAAAATCGTGGTTAAATATTGTTCAATTTTTTATTTATTTCTGAACATAAGTGACACGCGCTTTTTGTAATAGATTTGTTGGATAAAGTGAGATTCAGGCTGGCTGATTGGAAGGGAAGGCAGTTATCTATTGGAGGTAGGCTTGTTCTTATTAAGTCTGTCATTAGTGCTCTGCCTCTTTACGCATTCTCTTTTTACAAAGTGTCGGTTGGAGTTTTGAAGGCTCTTCAAGGTATTCAGAACAAGTTTTTGTGGGGTGGGAATGAGTCGAAGAAGAAAATCCACTGGGTCGATTGGCAAACTATTTGTAGATCGTTCCATAAAGGAGGCCTAGGGATTAAGGATTTGAGTAGTTTTAACAGAGCCTTGTTGTTGAAGTGGAAGTGAAGGATGATTAAATCAGAGGATTGTGTTTGGAAGAAATTAATGAGGTTTAAGTATGGAAACCTTGATTTGAACATCAATTATTTTGAAGGTGAGGTAGCTAGTAGGTCTGAGTCTATTTGGTGGAGAGATTTGAGGAATATCAGTTATGACATAGAATCGGATAGTGACATCTTTCTCACAAGCATTGGCAGCACCCTGGGGAACAGAGAAGATACTATGTTTTGGCATTCCGTTTGGGCAATCGACACTCCTCTTAAAGTTGTTTTCCCCAACTTGTTTCAATTTGTTGTTGAACCTAACAGCTCTATTGCTAGGTTAGGGTCATTGAATAGAGGTGTTGGGTCTTGGAACATTTCTTTTTCTGTGTTCCCTGCAGGTACAGTCATGGCCAGGGAGAAGGATGACCTGATGGACTTATTAGAAACCACTATTCCTAAGAGCGCAGAGGATGTTTATAGATGGGATCCTGATAAACTCGGTGGCTCTGAGGTTTGTAAAGGTTTTTCTGTTAATCGTGCTACGACCTGTTGTGGAAACTCAGAGACGCAACTGACGCGGAGGTAGAAGCATCGAATACAATGAACAAGATTTGGCGTTCGAAGTTGCCATTGAAGGTAAAAATCTTTAAGTGGCGTGTAGCTAGAAACAGATTGCCGACTAAGGAGCAGTTAGCAAGGCGTAACATAGTCGTGGTAGGCGGGGACACGGCTTATGCAGAGTGTGGGAGTGATATGGAAACTCTTAATCATATGTTTTTTTACTGTACTAAATCTGTCGAGGTTTGGAAAGGTATGGAGAGATGGTTGGGAATAGTTAGCAGTGGTCACAACAACTGGATCGAGTCTGCATTAACCTATTTTGAAGCAGTAAAGAAAGAGTCTGGAAGCCCAGCAGGTATTCTTATATGGGGCACTGTTGTTTGGCTTCTCTGGTTTGGTAGAAATGTTAGGAGTTTCGATTCTAAATGTTTGTCTGTTGTTGATATATTAAACTCTGTTAAATATTTTAGCTGGAAGTGGAGTGTCCAAAATAGGATTTCTAAGATGGTCCCCTTATATGAATGGTACACTGTCCCTATTATAAGTTGTAAATGGACTTAGTGTTGTTGTTTTGTTGGGTTCCTGCAGGTTTTGTTTTAATTGAACTATTGCCTTCAGAAGAAAAATAAAAGGAAAAATGGAAAAAATGTAGTTGTTAGGATTCGTAGCTTGTAAGTATTACTTTATCACCACGGTTGTTTATATCAATCGTGATTAAATAATTTTCAAAAAAAAAAATTTATCAAGCACATCCAGTTTTCGGTTTTACAACGGCAGAATGCATGATTGTAGTAGAATTAGTGTTACCGAATGCATATTTGTAGTAGTGTACATATGTATATAATTCGTATCAGGCAAAATTTAATTTCAAAACTTATTTCCATTTCTAGTGAATTAATTATTCTAAAAAGAAATCCAATTTTAACCAAATATTTTCATGCTTCATTATCAAAATAAAAACAAGAAGATTATATAAACAGTATAAAAATTTATCAATAGTATGTAAACATAGATTACGTTTTACTTTTACTATATGTATCCATATAAACCACAGCACATGAATATATATATATATATATATATATATATATATATATATATATATATATATATATATAAAAGTTATGCTAATGCACACTCATGTAGGTGTGCATCAGCAACATACACCTTAGTGTATTTTTGTGTAGGGTCCACGAATTTTGTGTGAGACCCGTATTAGAAAGATGAAGAAAAAAATAGAAATTAAATAGTAGATATAGTGTATTTTTGTGTGGAGCCCACCAATTTTAGTTGTGTGTTAGTATTTATTTATATATATATATATATATATATGATAATGAATTAATTCATACTAGTATTGACCAGGAAGCAATATTTATGACTGCAATTACTTCTTTTGAAAAGGTACTATTAAATGGATATATTTTCGAATTATCCAATGATGAAATCTAAATATGCATATCTTTACAACACCATAACAATACAATGTAATAACAAAATATATTTATATTAATTATTATCAGAAATTTTTTTTTTTTTAATAAGCTAAAAATTCGTATAAACTGAAGTACAAAGGGGTACTCCAACCCGTATACAACTAAAGTCTGCTTAAATATCACCGGCTACAAAAATCACTCGGAGAATTAACCCAAGTGAAATAATTACAAAAATAAGAGCTTTTATAACTCCTACTTATCCACCACCAAGTATAAATTAAAATACGATTTGAAATCGTATCAAAATCCCACAATTCCTCCCTAAAAATAATATTGTTACGACATAACCACAGGATCCAACAAATCGATAGCCATAACCCTACTGCTATTCTAACCACCACCCCTCTATTGACACAACCCTGTATCCAACATGTTAAATGAGTGACCATATTTCCTACTAATATACACGGGATCCCCAACCATTTACAAGCAAAATTCCACACCATAATAGATTTACCACATAGAAAAAGTACATGTTCAGCCGACTCCATGTTGAGAAAGCAAAAAGGGCATGACATCTCATACCTATTAGTAACAATTCCTCTCCAAAACAAATTATCTCTCGTTGGAATTCGCCTATGGAGCATCCTCCAACCAAACACTTTCACCTTAAACGGAACTTGCGCTAGCCAAATTAACTTCAATGCCGCTTTCATTTCAACTCCTAGCTGTATTGAATTATCTTCCAAAATTTCCTGCAAAAAGACATACATAGATGAAACAGAATAAGTATAGTTATCCTCCAGCAACCACTTAATTGAATCCTTGGCATTCTTGATAATGGAAATGGAAGCCAATGTCAAATACAATTCCTCCAACTGAGCCCGCGCCATCTCCTGATTTTCTGGAACAACCACTTTGATATCCCATTTCCAAATCTCTCCCTCCCAATAACCATTATCATTGACTGAGCTAAATTCTGACTCTATTAGAACATATAGCGCTGGAAATCTTCTGGAAAATGGTTCGTCCAAAGCCCACTTCGACCTCCAAAAATCCACTCTAATCCCTTCTCCAATCTCGTAGACGATTACATCAACCAACCTATTTTCTCCCACTACATTCAAGGACTGTAAAAGATCTAAAAACCACAGAGATGGAGTCACCTGCAACCTTGAAACCTCTCTGCTAAAAAAATCATAACAGCAAAAAGGATATCTATAGTTAATAAAATCCTTCCATATTGTGGGCTTATTCTCTAAAATCCTCCAAGCCCACTTAAGAAACAAAGCCAAATTGAATAACTTTAAATCTTTCACACCTAAACCACCTAAGTCTCTACTCTTGCAAACCATTTGCCAACTTATCCAAGAAATCCCCTTTTTATTCTCAACCCCATTCCACAAAAATGATCTTTGAATAGACTTGAGAGTTCTAACCACCTTAAGTGGCATTCTATAAAAAGACATGTAATGGATTGGCAAATTACTTAAGACAGAATTAATTAAAGTAACTCGACCACCCATTGATAAAAACCGACTCCTCCAATTATTCAATCTAGCTCGCATAATATCTATCACCGGTTTCCAAAACGATATTAACATATGATTACCTCCAACTAATATCCCAAGAAACAGAAATTGAGAAGGAGAAACTTTACAAGATAGAAATAACTCAACAGATCTGATCTTGAATTCATCCATCCCAACACAAATCAACCAACTCTTACTAAAATTAATGTCCAAACCTGAAGTGAGCTGAAAAGCTTTCAAAATGGCTTTAAACGCTGTGATATTCTTCCACGAACCGTCGCCTATTAAGACCGAATCATCAGCAAATTACAGCATGTGGAAACCAATCTCAGAGTTGACCTTAAATTCTGAGAAAAGACCGCTCGCAACTGCTCGCTTCATAATGATTTCCAGCCCCTCTGCAGCCAGACAGAAGAGGAAAGGTGCTAAAGGGTCTCCTTGCTTGAAACCCCCCGTCACTCTAAAATCTTGAGATGGGCTCCCATTGACTAGAACCGAAGAAAAGCTATTAAAAACTCCAAGATCCATCCATCTCATCCACCTAGAGCCAAATCCCATATGTTTCATCACTTCTCAAAGATAATTCCAATGTACACAGTCGTACGCTTTAGCAAAATCCACTTTGAACATCATCAACTCCTTTTTAGATCTCTTAGCAAAATCCAGGATCTCATTTAAAACCAATACCCCATCTAAAATGTTTCTTCCTTCCAAAAACGTTGTTTGTGTATTTGAAACAATACCACCAATTTTCTTCTTAAGCCTATTTGCAAGGATTTTAGAAATAACCTTATAGACTGAGGTAACCAAAGAAATTGGCCTATATCCATCCAGATCTTCAGGATTTTCAGACTTTGGAATTAAAACCACAAACGACGACGCAAAGGTTTTATGAAGTTGTTCACCCTCAAAAAACTCCAACACACAATTAGAGAACTCTGGCCCTATAATATCCCAACATCTTTTCAAGAATTCAAAGCTGAATCCATCCGGCCCAGGGCTACGGTCCCCAGAAAAACCAAAGACAACTTCCTTGACTTCCTGAACTGTTACATCAGCTTCAAATTCTTGACTATCTGACAGAGATAAAGATTTGAATCCTGATCCTCCAATAGAAGGAAATGCTCTATCTGCCCTAGCAAATCTGCTAGCAAAATGAGACTTGACATGTTTCTTTACCTTCTGCACATCCTCCTCCACTCTACCATTGATCATAACTCCATTAATGGTATTCAAATTAATCCTCTGCCTCAAGACATTATGAAAAAACTTGGTATTAACATCTCCATCAGCTATCCACTTGGTTCTCGATTTCTGCTTCAAAATACTCTCTTTAACTCTGATAGATTTCCAAAAATTATCTTCTGCCTCATTCCTTCTCAGAAGATCCTCTCTAGAGATATTACCTACTTTTTGAACCAACAACTCTTCCATTTCATTAACAACCCCTACCTCCTTTTGGATACTAAGATCAATCCAGCCAAACACATTTGAATTCCACCAACGAATTCTGGTCCTCAAATGTTTCATCTTTTCTGCCAAAATATACGAAGCTTTTCCTGTTATCTTATACTCATCCCACTCTTTCTTAATGAATACTAGAAAATCAGTCGAACCAACTCGACAAAACCTTAAACGGCTTGGGACCCCCAATTCAAATTCTTAACTACAATCCAAACCGGCCTGTGATCTGAAATATCTCTCTCCAATTCGTTGAGTAACCATGTTCCAATTATTAAAAATATTAGGCGTAACAAGAAACCGATCAAGGCGACTACAAACCGAATCTTTGGACTTGAACCAAGAAAATCTGAAACCACCACTTAAAGGTATATCCAACAGACCCATAGCATTAATGAATTCAGAAAACTCTACCATGTATCTTCTATTGGGCCGAGTATAACCAATCTGCTCCTCTCCACTCTTGATAGAATTAAAGTCCCCCCTACTATCCACTCTCCTGGACTCAGACTACTTTTCAGCTTTAATAATTCCTTCCATAAGACTCTCCTCTCACCAATATTAGAAGGGGAGTAAATATTGAACAAATAGCAAATTCTACCTTTCCATAAAACCTGAATCCCAAGGTAACCATGACCCCTATAGCTGCATATAGGAGAAAGAACATCTGACTTCCATATGATGATTAATCCTCCTGATAACCCAATAGCATTGGAAGCAGACCAATGACAAGACCGATCTCTCCACATACTAAAGACTAACTCATCTGTAACACAACTACACTTCGTTTCCTGTAAAAAAAAACATATCTCTGCTCCACCTTTAATCAAAGATTCTCTAATCTTCTTTCTCTTCAACAACCCACCACACCCTCAAATATTGTAGGAAACAATATTCATGAAAACTTAATAGCTTCCACCTTCTTTCCAGCTACTGCATTTCTATCCACCTCTTCTAAATTCTTCAAAATACTCTCAAACACCTCGTCATCTTCCTCAGCTTCAATACCTAACTGTTGTATATAATCCCACACCCTAATAGGCGTATTCTCCAATTTCTTCTTTATTCTTAAATTACACTGAGCAAGACCAGAATCAGAAATTGAATTATCATTAGAGCCAGACGGGACGTTTACCTGAGCTAGAAGGGAGTCCTTATTAATAACTTTCCCAGTCACCTTCTCTTGGAATTCTTGCTTCTTGTGATACCTTAGAAACATAGTTTCAGCTTGAAGAAGTGTGGAATAATATGAAGGATCAAAAGGAATTTTGAGTCTCTGATAAATATCACCAATAATTTGTTTCTTACTCTTCTTCTTAACCACCTGAGAACCCACAGAATCCTGAACACCAGTTCTATCAGCCTCCAAATCACCTAAATTGTCAGACGATGGAATTTGTTCTCTCACCATAGAAAGCCTTCCATTACTGATATGATTCAATTGAATACCACCCTCTATAACCTCTTCAACTCTATTAAGTTTAACCAATGAACAAGTAACATGATCTGGAATTACTCCCACCTCGGATGACTTACATGAATTAACCTCCAACTCACAAAGGTCATCACCACCAGCATAACTAGCCCTACTCAATCCATCAAGAATTGGACTGTCACCAAGATCCTGCCCAAGTTTAGAACAGTTAACATCAACCGAATCTGAAAGATGGGACAGTTCCTCAGTAGAATTACTCTTATCTTCAGCCCTTTCACCATCATCCTCCAACCTATACAAACTCACCTCTCCCGAATTCTTGTTAAGTCCCACTTCACTACCATCAGAGTTATAGGTTTGAGACTCCACAAAGTCTGAGCTGTCTTCTTCAAAATAACTTATACCCCTACTTACACAATCTTTATCATATGGCCCAAAGGAATCCTCAACTATCTTAATACGATAAACATTGCCATTGACTTCCAAGTTGACCACTTCGTTGAGATTCAAAGCACACTTAGTCCTAATCAGAATTCTTGCCATATCAAACCTAGAATGTTTCCTTGTGTCGTCATCCATGCTAACTAACTCACCCATGGTACCAGCTAAGAACTTGAAAAAGTTTTCTCTCCACACGTGACATGGAAGACCAAAAATCTTAACCCAAGTGAGTCTTTCTTGGTCCACATCATTTGGAGACCACTGATGGACATCCGAAAACCATCTGGCAAACCAACTAGATTCCTCTGCTAACATTCTTTCAATATCACCTGGATTATCTTCCTCAATAAGACAAAGATTAGCACCCATTGGCGTGACCTTAATATTAAAGAATCCTTCCATTTGAAATGCTTCCACAACCTCCTTCGCATACCCAGGTATCTCCAGTACCCCTGTAAACGCCTGCTCAAACCTTTCCAAATCTTCTTTGTTGACGTCAAAGCTCAAATGAGCAAAGTTTGGTTTATCTCCCATAAGAGCTTTCTCTGATGTCTTAGTAGTCCTACCTGTCACCTGGGCGAAAGTCATTTTTGAACCAACGCCATTCCTCTTCTCTTTGTAAATTGAAAAACCATCATTCCTCTTCTGATCCACAGACTTACAAACAACAGGGCCAGATCCTACCCCAACCTTATACTCTCTCCTGAATCTAAGAAGATTTACAAAAATCTTAATGCCATTAATAACAACTTTGTCTAAACTAATGGCAAGAAGATGTTCGTCCTCCACACCCTTAAACCTAACAAATCCAAATCTATTACCCCTGATATTGAGCCTTCCCGGAATAAACACCTCCAAGATTGACCCAAACTCCTTAAAAACTTCATACATCTACTTAGCCTCATACTAATCTGGGAATCGGGTAAAGAAAAAAGAAGACGCTTCTTGTAAATCCAGTTCAGTTACCTTACCTTTATTACTCTTCCATATCGACATTCTTCCAAGAGACACATTCCTGTTTAAAGGAATCTTCTTTCTCCCCACCACAGTCCAAACTCCTCTGGAATCCCCATAGTTATTCTGATATGCCATAAATCGAAACAAAGAATACTACGATAAACCCTCCAAAATGACCGCCAGAAACCCACTACCCAGCAGAACCCAAATGACGACACCTCCCTACCGAGGCCCCTAAGCCCTAAAGCCAGGAATTTAAGCCAAAGATAGGGAAGAGCTCACTCAGTATCTACTCAAATAGCAGGTTCAGCCAGCCACGAACGGATTATCAATAGAAAGGGGTCGATTAATGCAACTAATGCACCTGATACATTTTTTTGTTTGATTAGGGTTAACAGGAAATTGGGGAAGAAGGCAAAAGGTTAGAGAGAAGGCGGAGAGTCTCTCTCTAAAAATGACTCAAAACTTTTATAAACTTGCAAAGTTAGATCTATTATCAGAAAATTATAATATTGATAACTTTATTCTGATATCAATTGTTAGAAAAAAAATTATTAAGGATTTGATGTTATGATTTTCATACCGTTTTAATTTCTATTAAAACGTACCTGAATCAATGATATTGATTCTTGCTCGGTTCTTGAAAGTAATTATTTTGACGAGTGAAATTGAAATTTCGATAGTCTTTATTTGACATTCCTATAAGATTGTTAGAAAATTAATTTAAATTAAATGGATTGAGGCTAGAATCAGTGAACAAAATTACTTTACTTATAAATATTTCAAATACTCTCAAATGTCTTAAAGTTGGAACGCAGAAATACCCAGGATAATTCAGCCTGTATTTGAGTTTGCACAAGACCGATGAAAAGTCGAATGCAGTGAAGAGTATCTGGAATTTTAGTGAAGAAGATATATGTTTTTTTTTATATTTTTCTCAATCTGAAATGGAGTATTTATAGGTCATATTGATGTTGTTTCACAAGGTTGCAGCCCTTAGTGAAACAACTTCCTTTTACCAAGAGTTGCAAGTTTTTGGGAAAAGCTATGTACTTTTACCAAAAGTTACATTGTTTCCCCTGCAATATCATTCTTCAAGAGTTGCATACTTTTATTCTGTAACAATTCACGAAGACTTACCTATTTCTAATTTCAAACATACTGCAACACTTTACAAGTGTTGTCTATTTTAAAATTCAAAATTAATCTTCACTTGTATATTTTCTTATAATTTTAGAATACATTTAAGATTATTAATTCTTAATAATTTATAACATCTATAGCAGTAGTCAGATTGGCTGGGAGTTTATGAGAAGTCAATTCCAATTCTAGGTGGGGTTGTGGTTTGTTGTGAATTTTACGGTGGGTTGGATCTTTCATGGAGTTCGATGGCTTTATTTTTCCGTTGTTTGTGTCTGCAGCAGAGTTAACAGTGTGGTTTCTCATCGTCTAATCTTGTGTCTGCCTTGTTTATAGATGTTGTAAGGGGGTTGTTTTGGAGTCATTTTGGGGCACTAATCTTGACTTTTCGGTAGTTATTCTTCTCGACGCATTGGTGTAGTGGAATCTTTCGCAACTCAAATTCGTTGTGCTGATTGCAGTGTTGAATATTTTTTGAAAGGCCAAGAAAATAATTATATTAAAACATAACACATGCACAAGTCATGCATGCAACAATACATGTCAGCTCCTCAGAAAAACACTCCTAAATAGACAGACGAAACAAAACCCAACACACTAGCCCCATACACTAATAGTCCCATACACCAGTAAACTAAACACCAAACACTACTAAAAAATCCGCATTTAGTGACCGAATTAGAGACCGAAAAAGCCTAAAAGTCGGTCACTAAAACATTTAGCGACCAATAATGCGACTACCAAATTTCGGTTGGAGAAGTGCTAGTCGCTAACCTTTAGAGACGAATTTAGTGACCGATTTTAGCGACTGAAATTAGTGACCGATTTTAGTGACCGATTTTAAAATAAAATAAATTTTTTGTCTCTAGTATGAATCGAACCAATGCACTTTCCTTTATGAGGCTTTCGGGTGTCCACTAAGCCATTTGGTTTTTATTGTATAATTTACATTTGAAATGTATATAATATTAATGAAATAGAACTTTCAAATACTATTTAAAAATATTTTATTAAAATTATATTTTATCTAAATTAATAAATTTGTATGAGTTAATTATTTATATAAATATATGTTTTATTTGTTAAAACAATAAAAATGTAAAATTTTGACTAAAAAATTAAAAAAATGAATAAAAGGAGAAAACTGAGAGGGAAGCAACTTAATAATGAAAAAAAACTAAAAAATTATTAGTGACCGAAATTTCGGTCACTGAATTTTTTTATAAATTAATTTATATAAAAATGATTATTTGAGACTGAAAATTATGGTCACAAAATATCAGTCGCTAATTCGGTAGCTAATTTTATTTAGTGACCGATTGAGTGACTTTTAAAATTTTACTAACATGATGTTTAATTTTGGTGGCTAATTCAGTCACTAGAGTGACCGAAATTTTTCGGTTACTAATTCAATCACTAAAAACGAATTTTCTAGTAGTGAAAGCAGCAAAAAACAGTCATAGGGAAGGCAAACTAATAGCTCACGACCCCAACTAAACTTATACTTCCCATCAGTCCTCAAGCCTCATCACCAACCTGACCAGCCAGAACTAAACAACAACCTTAAACCAGCCAGCATAAATGCCAAAGCCAATTTGCAATTTGGACGTCCGCGCTAAAAATCCATCTGTGGCCACCGATCCAGAAACCTTACTCTTGATCCAATATTTGAAAGTCGCCAATGAATTGGAATTATTCAAATGATGTTCAGTCTCCCTATGATATTCCTTCCACCCTGCTGCATACAAACCGCAACAATGATAGTGTGAAGGCACCTACCAGACTGAACTGCGATAGAATGAAACATAGATATAACTACCAACAACGCCAACCAAGCAAGACTAAGTTTGGCTTGATCTTGTCTTTTTGTGTTCATTTGTAAGGTGTATTTTGTTATTTTGATGTCTTAGCATAAATATTGTACTTATAGCTGTCAAAATGGGCTAACTCATATAGGTCGGTTCGTCAGACTCGAAAAATCATAGGATTTGAACTTTAAAATTAGAGTATATATTTTTTAGGCCTTTTTTAGCCCGGCCCTAAATAACCTGCTATCCACTAGAGCTAACCCGTATGAGTCGTGGGTAGCTCGTTAGGTCCGGATAACTATAAATTTTAAAAAGTATATATTTACATTTATATTTTCATATTCTAAAATAACACATTGATTTTTTTCATCTCACTAAATTTTATCAATATTCTATTCAATCTTTCTCTTTTAAATCTTATACATTAATATAATAAACATTATTTCATCGTATTCTATAAGTTTCTCTTATGATAAATATTCAAGTATTATTTTATTTAATTTTGTCATGTGTTGTATTTAAAAACACATTATAGTTAGTATTTATAAAAAATAATATAGTATTTAAAAATGTATTGTGTTTAAAATAAGGATTTAATTGAAATGCACTGACAGTGTAAAAGGAATTTACACTGTCAGTTAATTATAACCGTTAGATATAAAAAGAAGTTTGACTTTTAATTTAATAATCTGTAAAGTAACCCAAACGAATGATGGTGATGTATTGACAGTGTAAAATTTTTTACACTGTCAATGCATAGTAATTAATCTCTTAAAATAATATAATTTTTAACTTCATTCATAATAAATATTATGCGGTTTTAATTTTAAATTTTTATTAAAAAAAACTTATTTATGGTCGGATAGCTCGAAATTCATCTAAAATTTGACTCAAGTAGTAATTTTCGAATAATAACAAATTATTTTTGCCCTAACCCTAAAAATCCTAAAATCCGTCAAGATTGACCCGTTTAGGATAGGTAGTCTGCTACCTATTCTATCGGTACTAATAACATGTGGCATTTCTTGTGCTCAATTTCATTATTGAATTGGTTTTTTTTTTAACTTTGGAGAGGTATGGTTTCTTTTTAATTTTTTAATAGTCATTCTTTAATACCCTATTGAATTTCTTCCGAAAATTTAGTACATTTCATGGAACAATTTAATTTCCAACATTTCTTATAATTTTTAATAATTTGAATTTAATTAATATTAAATATGATTTTCTGTTCACATATCATTGCTTTTATTTATGCAACGGCAACATTACTTTCTTCTTATTACCTTCACAATTTTTCATATCCTAGAAAATTTTATTACCATAAATAGTTCTTACTTTTACTCGTCTAAAATATTTTATATCTTAAATATATTGTATCTAGTCTTTTTTTTTTCATTAATGTATCACCTTATCCGATACATTGTGTCTGTGCTTAAGATTAATATAACATACTACCAACAGAAATCCAATTCTAATAGGAAAACAATATAACGTACTACCAACAGACCAGCAGAAAATCAATTCTAATAGAAGAACAATATGACATACTACCAACAAAAAATCAATTCTAATAGAAGAACAATATAACATACTACCAACAGAAATTCAATTCTAATACAAGAAAAAAAAAGTTTCTGACACTAAACTAAAAAAGATGGCAGAAGCCTTGTATTGATTTGAAATTAAAACAAAATAAACTACTCTCAACAACATCTGAAAATAAGCTTAATTACCATTGGTAAGAAACAATACTAAGCAATGAAGGCAGTGCAAGGTACAGGAGAACTTGATTAACTAGTAGTACTAAGCAATGTGTTCCCAATCATGTAATAAGAGTAAACATTAATAGTAGCAAGTTTAGCAAGCTTTTTCCCAAAGTTACATTGACCCCAATCCTTATAGAGCATCGTTAAAGGCCTATGATTCCCAAGATCAAACTTATTAACTGCAAAGGCTAATTCATCAACGCCACAAAAACTCAGACGTGGAATTTTCATAACACTAGCAGCCAAAGGTCCAAGTTCCACAGCATTTCTACATCTAATCCCGTAGTCCTTTTCAAGCTTAACCAAATTATGATTGATACCAACACCCACAAAAGTAAAATCTGGAAGACGAAGAAAATTAAGCAACGATGTGGGAAATGAATCTAAATAAAGAAGCTGAATAACAAGACATGAATTCCCATCACATAGATGCAGAGTTGCACATTCTGAAACATCACGCGTTTCTTCTTCTGATACATTATCTTCGAACATCGACAGCTCGATATCAAACCCGATAACCTTTGGTCCATTATAACTTGCTGGACTTAAGAAAGACCATAGAATGTCGTCAATATCTTTCTGCCTACTTGTTACAGTTGTCTCGATGTGTACTGATAAGGTAGAACACACACTATTTTCTTAGATCTAGGGTTCCTTCCTAAATACACACAAAACATAAACGTAGGAGAGAAAAATTATAAAATTTCAACTTGATTCCTCTTCTTCCAACAAGTCACTAGCTTAAATACAAAGCATAATTTCTAATGGGCTGAATACAAGCAGGCCCAATTAGATAAGACAGCATAATAATAATACTAAAATTTAAGAAATCCCTATTATTATAAATTGTAGTCTACCATCCACTTAGGCTTGTTTTTAATCCTATTGGGCCTGCTAACAGTACTGTCCGGCCCAAGGACATCCTTGTCCTCAAGGATGGGTGTTGGAGGTTGCTTGGACTGTTTGAATGACGAGGCCCAAGGCGTAGGCCCACCACTTGCTGACTGAAGAGGCGCTGAAGATTGAATAGGATAGGGAAATGAAATTGGAACGGTAACATTGGGTTTGGATGTGTTGGAAACACGTGAGGGAGTGGTGGGGACAGGTTGGATAAGTGAGCTGTCAAGCATTGGTTGGGGAAATGGATTTTTTGAAGATATGGGCGGTGGAAGTGAAGAGATAAGTGTTGGATTAGGTGAAAGTGGTTGTCCAAAGTCAGACGCATGCACACGGTTTCCCACGGACTGCGATTTCACGTGGGTGGGAATCTCAAGTACAGCCATATCTTGATATGTATTGCTAAGTGGACCAGAATTTCCTCTCTCAGTCATTTGCATCTTCTCCTTTTCGTCTCTCTCCCTTTCATTGTTGGTCTTATTTTTCTTCAAAACACCACACTTCTCCCTAGTCTGAGCCACAGTATTAGAACTAGCATGATGAATCAAATGCCTTTCTTCCTTGATGGCGACTCTTGGTGTTGGCGTTTCAAGCTGTTCGTCCGAGTTGAGCGTTGGTGAGGCTTCTGTGTTTACCACTTGTGCCATTTGATTATCTTTGTGAAGTGCTAATCCTTTTGTTGACTGTTTTTCAGGAGAATCATTTTTTGCACTTGCATGAAGCGGATCTGAGTATACGGTGTCGAACTCAAGAGGGATCGGACCGAAAGTAGGTGAATCTGACCTTGCATGGAAGGTTCTCAGCTGAGAAACATGGAAGACGGGATGGATCTTTGATGAAGAAGGGAGTTCCAACTTGTACGCAACTTTTCCTATGCGACTCAGTATTTTGAAGGGACCAAAGTACCTTTTGGCAAGTTTGTTCGAAACACGACGTTGAACGGATGTCTGTCTGTATGGTTGCAGTTTAAGCAACACCAGGTCTCCCACTCTAAAGGTAACGTCTGAACGTTTTTTGTTACTTTGATCCTCCATGGTTTTTCTGCTCTTCTCCAGATTATGTTTCAACTGGTTTAACATTTCCTCTCTTTGTTGTAAGGACATATCAAGTGCCTCAAGCGTCACAGATCCGGAAGTGTAATGCGGAAAGGACGGGGGAGATCTACCGTAAAGGGCTTCAAACGGAGTCATCTTGATTGCACTATGGAAGGTGGTGTTGTGCCAATATTCCGCTAAGTGTAAGTATTTAAACCACTGTTTGGGTTGTTCACTAGTAAAACACCGTAGATACGTCTCTAAACAACGGTTGGTAACTTCTGTTTGCCCGTCTGTTTCAGGATGGTAGGCGGTGCTGTATTTCAAGGTGGTGCCTTGAGAGCGAAACAACTCTTTCCAGAAAGAGCTGAGGAACAGTGGGTCTCTATCTGAGACTATCGAGTTTGGAATGCCGTGTAACCGACAAATCTCGACGGAGAAGCGTAGAGCCAAGTCCTTGGCTGAGTATTTCGTTGGAAGGCCTATGAAATGGCAGAATTTTGTGAGTCTGTCACAGATTACCCAGATCGCTGTGTGACCAAAAGAACTTGGTAAGTGGGTTATGAAATCCATGCTTAAGTCATCCCAAACCTTTGTTGGAATCGGTAATGGTTGTAGTAATCCCTGTTTACGTGTTGTAAGGTTCTTGTTTTGTTGACAGACTAAGCATTGTTGACAAAACTGTTTTGTATCTTTGTAGATCCCTGGCCAGAGAAAAGAAGAAGAGATGCGTGCAAGAGTTGGGTGGAAACTAGAGTGACCGGCTGTGGGAGTAGTGTGAAATTCCTTCAGGAGATTGTGTCTTAACTCGTCCACCTGTGGTATGTAGATTTTATTTTTGTAGAATAGAAGTCCGTCCTTAAACTGAAAACATGGCTGGGCTGAAGGCTCTTCCAAAACTTTGTCTCTAAGTTTCTGACCTTCTGTGTTCTTTTCATAGTGCTGTCTGAGCTGGTCTAACAAAAGAGGAACTGGTGAAGAGATCGAGAGGAGAATGGCAGCTTCTTCTGAATGCATGCGGCTCAAAGCATCAGCAACTTGGTTCGATTTACCAGGTTTGTAAAAAATTTCGAAGTTGAACCCTTGCAATTTAGCAGCCCATTTCTGTTGTTCAGGGGTTTGAATATTTTGTACCAGCAAACTTTTTAAGCTCTTCTGATCAGTATAGATGTGAAAATGCCTCCCAATTAAATATTGGCGCCATTTTTTAACAGATTCCGTAATGGCGTACATCTCGCGAACATACACCGAAGAAGCTTGAAGACGGTTGCACATTTTCTTGCTGAAGAATGCCAGTGGATGGCCTTGCTGAGATAGGACTCCACCAATAGCAACAGCTGAAGCGTCGGTCTCCAGCACAAAAGTTTGGGAGAAGTCAGGAAGGCACAAGACCGGCGTTTCCGTCATCTTTTTCTTTAATGTTGTAAATGCAATGTCTGCTGATGTACTCCAATGTAATTTACTGCAACGCAATAAATCGGTGAGGGGAGCGGCGAGAGAGGCGTAATGTCGTACAAAACGACGATAAAAGCCGGTGAGACCTAAAAAACCCCTGAGTTGCGTGAGTGAACGTGGCCTCGGCCAATCATTGATTGCTTGAATTTTCGCTGGATCTGGGGTTACACCTTCCGTAGAGATAACATGACCTAGGTAATCAATAGAAGGAACAGCAAAAACACATTTGGACAATTTGGCATAAAACTGGTTAGATAACAGCAACTCTAAAATCAACTTTAAATGGTGTGTATGGTCAGCAATGCAAGAACTATAAATGAGAATATCATCAAAAAAAACAAGAACAAACCGACGTAGGTATGGCCTCAATAAATCATTCATCGCCGCTTGAAACGAACTAGGAGCATTAGTAAGGCCAAAAGGCATAACTAAAAACTCGTAGTGCCCATCAAACGTTCTGAACGCTGTTTTGTGTGTGTCTTCGGAAGCTACCCGGATTTGGTGGTAACCAGATCGTAGGTCGATCTTAGAGAAAATAGTTGCGGATCCTAACTCATCAAAGAGTTCATCAATTGTAGGGATAGGGAAACGGTCACGGACTGTTACTGCATTTAACGCTCTATAGTCAACACAAAATCTCCAAGAGCCATCTTTTTTTCGAACTAAGAGCACCGGTGAGGAATATGGACTATTGCTTGGCTTAATGATTCCTTCCTTTAACATGTCATGGATGATGGTGGTCATGGCCTCTTTTTGGGAGTGTGGGTAACGGTACGGTTTGACATTAATTGGGGCTGTGTTGGGTATGATAGGTATATGATGGTCATGAAAACGAGAGGGGGGTAGGCCGTGGGGTAGTTGAAAGATAGCTGAGTGGGACTGCAGAATTTTTTTTATTTGTGTGGGAAGTGTTGATGGAAGGGAGTCAAGAGGGTTTTGATTGGTAATTGGCTGATTGATGTCGGTGTCATCGGAAGGCTGGTATAACAAGAGGTGAATTGAAGCAATGGAATCTGTTTGCATAAGGTGGCAAAGTTGGTTGTATGAGGATTGGGTGGGTAAGGACTTTTGGTCGCCTGTGATTGTAATGGCATTGTTTTTATACGTGAAAGATAATTTTGGGATGGAAAAATCAGCCATTATAGGGCCAAGGGTTCTCAACCACTCCATGCCTAGCACAACATCAGCCCCTTCAATTGGTAACAAATGGAAAGGTATGTGGAACAGGTTGTTTTGTAATGTGATCGGAACTTGAGGACAAAGTCCAGAGCAAGATAATTTGGATCCGTTACCAACCATTACAGAAAAATTAGGAATAGGTTTGGTTGGAATTTTGAGGTGTTGGGCGATGCGAGGCTGTAGAATATTATGGGTGCTGCCGGTGTCAATTAAGACAGTTACGGTAAGGCCATTTAACATGCCGGTGAATTTGAGTGTCTTGGGTGAAAATTGACCAATAGCAGCTTGTGGTGAGAGTTGAAAGTAAGTATCATCCACTTCAGTAGAAGTGTTATTGATTTCCACCGTGTCCTCCAATGTTTTTGAGGATTCCAGCCCAATTTGAGGTTCCTCGTCTTCAACGAGTAAAAGAAATTTGCCGGTTGAGCAACGGTGGCCTGGGATAAATTTTTCGTCACAATTGAAACAAAGACCTTGTGCACGACGCTCCTGAAGTTGAGCATTAGAAAGCTTCCGAATTGGAAGTTTGGTGGGTTGGTTAGTTGCAGCAGTTTTTGGGGCTTGGTTGGGTTGTTGAGCTGTTTGTGTGGCAGTAATGGATTTGTGAGGAGTGTTGGAAAGAAATTTTGGGTATTTAGGTTTTGCATCCTTTAGTTTAGACTCAATTAATTTTGCTAATCCAATGGCTTGGGATATGGAAGTGGGCTTGTGGATAGCAATTTCATTCTGAATTTCCGAAGCTAACCCAGAAATAAAACAATTAAGGATGGCTTCTTGTGATAATCCAACTACTTGAGTACCCAATTTTTCGAAAGCTGCTTGATATTCCACCACAGACCCAACTTGCTTTAATTTAAATAATTCTGCCTGATGATTTGCATATGTTGATGGACCAAAACGCAGTTCCAATGCCTTAGTAAAAGAAGGCCAATCACTTAACAAATGGCTTTGATACATCCATTTGTACCATCCCAAAGCCTCACCTTTCATGTAAAATGACATCATAGCAAGTCTATTGTCAGGTGGCAATTGATAAAAATCAAAAAATTGGTCTGCTTGAAATAGCCATTCTAATGGGTTTGAGCCATCAAACATGGGAAGTTCTAATTTGGGAGTTCGAAAGGGTGGTAAAGGGTTGTTGGGTAGAATATTTGGGTAGGGTATATGCTGGTGGAACATTGGGGTATGATAATTTTGTGTGGTTGGAATGTTGTTTGTTTGAGTGATGTAGGGTGAAGAAAAAAATCTAGGTATATGGGTAGGGATAGGTCTGATTGGGGAAGTGGTGAAATGGGGTTGAAGTAGGCTGTTAGGGATAGTAGAGGAAAACAACGGTGTGTAGGGCTGGGTGAGTTGAGGGGAATGTAAGGAGGTGGGTGCAGAAGTTATAATGGGGCTGTGAATAGTAGCAGAATTAGGTATAAATTGGGAAATCTGACTTACACTTGAAGGGGACGTTGCTGCTGCTGCGTGAACAGTAGTTGCGGCCGGATGAACAGTAACGGTTGTGGCTGCTGCTGCAACAGTGGTAGCTTGCGGCTGCTCCCTTTGAAGAGCAAGTTTGTTTAGCATACCCATGATGTTTTCATACCTAGAATCTGAGATTTGTTTCTCATTGTCCATACGTGTTTGAATGAGCTCCAAATCTGTAGTGGTTTTATCAAACCTCTCATCCATTTGTTGTTGAGCTTCATTCATTGCTTTATCTAGATGCAAATGAGCAGTTTGAACAGCCTCTTCTATAATGTCTCTAGGGTTGGGTGGTTTGGGGGGAGGAGCCATGAATACAAGGGATGAAAGCACCAAATTGATAAGGTAGAACACACACTATTTTCTTAGATCTAGGGTTCCTTCCTAAATACACACAAAACATAAACGTAGGAGAGAAAAATTATAAAATTTCAACTTGATTCCTCTTCTTCCAACAAGTCACTAGCTTAAATACAAAGCATAATTTCTAATGGGCTGAATACAAGCAGGCCCAATTAGATAAGACAGCATAATAATAATACTAAAATTTAAGAAATCCCTATTATTATAAATTGTAGTCTACCATCCACTTAGGCTTGTTTTTAATCCTATTGGGCCTGCTAACATGTACTCCGTTCAGTTGAAACGTCTCCACGAAACCCATTATGTGTATCGGTAGATAGAATATTATGACGAGTATTTGTGTATTTGTAGAGTGGCATTGTGAACTTGTGACCTTTGAGTAGAATCTCAGAAGACCAAAGGATTTCATGTGGAAAGCTTGACGGTTTATCTCATCTACTAAATTGAATTCCTTAAAGTTTCGAAAAATGGTGAAATTGATTACGTCCCTTAATTCCAAAATTTGAACTACGTACATTTGAATTTTTTTTTAATAAAAAAGGTGTTCAAGAATGTAACCTAAAAAAAGGAGCCCAGGAAACTGAATTACTCGCTCCGTCACTCGTACTTATTAATGATTCCTTAAACTATAATATACAATTTGGATAAGATACTGTAATGTTCCTCGTATTTGCTGTCGAAAAAATTCGTATCCAAACTCATACCATTTAACCATCAACATTAACATCCATATTTTTTTTTGACCAAACATTAACATCCATTCTTGTACACTATGATATGTAAGTATTTGTACTAGTTATCCGTATTTTTAATAAAATAAATAATCAATTATAAAATATTATCTTAGTTTAAATATTAACAAAAATTCAAAAGTTTTATTATTAAATTATATAATTAACAAACATTTATATTAAATACGTAATTATGTAATATTAATATTTTTTAAAATTGATAAACATATATTTTTATTTTATAATATAAATTTAAAAACATAAATAAATTTATATTATGCAAGATGAGACGGAGTGGATATTAAAATGTATATATATTGTCATATTCATTTATTTTAGTGAATAATTATTTTACAAAATTTTACTCTACTTGGAGTGAATACTTTCTACTATTAATGGGAATAAGTCAAGTTGTCATTCTTAAATATGTCAACAAATTACATACGGATGTCATATTAATTAGTGACAATTTGTATTCTTTTACAAATTTGGATTTTAGCTTCTTTTTTTTTTCAATCAGAAAATTAAATGATGTCTTTGTTATAATTTTTGTCCTTATTCACCCTCTAAATCAATTTTTTATGTCATAATAGTTCATTTTCTATTAATATCATCTTTATTTAAAGTTGTGCCCTAATTTGCCTCCTTCATACAACACTATATAAAAAGACCGTTCTACTGTCGTAATTTTGCCACGTGAATTTGCGACGCAAAATTCATGTGTCTAAATATTAAAAATAATAAAATAATATACGTCAGGTTTTTATAGGGGGATTTTAAAATTTTGTTTGCGATTGGTAAAACACGTTAATAAAATTCAAAAAATTAAAAAAAAAAATTGACTGGAAAATGTAGATCAATTAAATTGATTGAGATCTAACAACTTTAAACTTGCGATATAGTTTTCACATCACTACTAATTTACCGTTTTGACACGCTCTCATGGCAAGCCACTTCAGTTATGTCTCATGTTCCATCAATTTTCCAAAAATAGTGTGTGTCCATAGTTTCTAAATTCCAATATTTACAAATTGCAATGAGTTTAGATTTTCAGCTACAGTTTAAGCATCTAAATATTTTTAAAACTAATTCCTCATTTGAAAATGTTTTTTCTAGAATTCTCATATGACACACGATATGGGTAAATCGTGTTTGCATTTGATTAATGTTCTCTTCAGGTTTCATTATCAAAAGTTTACACTCATGAATTAATGTGCCCGCCTTTTCCTTTTTTTACCTCAGTAGTTCCTTCATGGATAATTTGGAGGATGTCCCACATTTATTTTGCAGTCTCGCAGCAAGAAACTTGTAAAAAACCATCAATACCAATAGAGGTAGTGATGACAATTTTTTATTTCAAATCACACTGTACATTATCTTTATCATCATTGGTCCAATATTTTTCATATTTGTTCACTACAACACCATCGACATCACGTGTAGTAACAAATAGACCTTCCTTCGCAACCTTCTAAATACCACAATCTATTTGTTCTATGAAAAACTTCATTTTCTCTTTTCATAAACTATACATTTCTCCATTAAAGGAAGAGAGTTTGTTTAGTGAATAGCTTGAAAGTCATTTTTTCCTCCTGGTAACATTAGTCTTTAATAAGAGTTATGCTCTGATGCCACTTTTTTAACAAGTGAATCTAGCACAAGAGGGGGATGAATTGTGGTATTCCAAATTTGCAATTAATTTATAGTTTTTGTTACTTTAGAAAAAAGTTGTGTTAGTGTTTTTAAGGTCATAATAAAAGGAAATGGAAAGTAGAAGCAGTAAAGACAATAGCAAAAAAATAAAAGATAAAAGTTAGAGAGATAACACTAGAGAATTATTCGAGTTCGATCGAACATTGGGCTACTCATGTCCCCAAGAGATCTTCTTGATGATATTGATGTTTTATAGGTTATGCCCACGAACCTTTGATACAAGAAGATCTATATATTTTACATTGCCTTATCCCTAACCAAAAGAAAGCTTTTCTACGGGCTGAGCTAACGAATCGATTAGAAATTTTATAGGCTGATCTCAATAACCAAAGAAACCTTTCTAAAGCTAAGTTCTAAAACCAAAAGGAGATTTTAAGACTGATTAATCTCAAGAATCAAACTCAATTCTTTAAGAGTACTGCAATCATGAAAATAACAAAATTTGCACAACACTAGTACAACTCCTTCCTCACAAGCCACTAATGCAACTTTGGTGAAAGTAAAATATTTAGAGAGAGAAAGAAGAGAGATAAATTGAAAAGAATTAGAGAAATTCTGAATTTTGGTGTGAAATGAAGGGAAAAATTTTACCTCATACCCTTACTTTTATCCTTATACCCCTACATTTTAAAAAAAAATACCAATTTTAACCTTGTATATTTTTAACTAATTTATTATTTTATTTTGTAAATATTTTTTAAATTTTATTTTGCATACCGGAAGACTTTACAAAAGAGTTCCGGTAGTCATATTTCAAGCATTTTAAACTTTTTTTATGTGTACCGGGAGACTTTGCCAAAGAGTTTTGGTAGTCAATTTTAGTGTACCGAAAGACTTTACAAAAGAGTTCCGGTAGTCATTTATTTCACTTTTTTGTGTGTATCGGAAGACTTGAATAAAGAGTTCCGATAGTCATTTTTTATAATATTTTTTTAACTTTAATTTTGTGAACCAAAAGGCTTTGCAAAAGACTTTCGGTAGTCAATTTTTGTGTACCGGAAAACTTTACAAAAGAGTTCCGGTAGTCATTTTTTTAACTTCTATAATGTACTGGAAGACTTTATAAAAGAGTTCTGGTACTCAATTTTTGTGTACCGGAAGACTTTGCAAAAAAGTTTCGGGAATCGATTTTTCTGCGCTGGAAGACTTTTCAAAAGAGTTTCAGTATTCATTTTTTTAAATTTCTTTTGTGTACCGGAAGACTTTGCAAAAGAGTTCCGGTAGTCAATTTTTGTGTACCGGAAGACTTTGCAAAAGAGTTTCGATACTCATTTTTTAAAACATTTTTTAAACTTTTATTTTGTGTGCCGGAACTCTTTTAAAAAGTCTTCCGGTATCCAAAATAAAATTTAAAAAATATTTTAAAAATAAAATAATAAATTAGTTAAAAATACACAAGGGTAAAATTGGTAATTTTTATAAAATGTAGGGGTATAGTGATAAAAATAGGGGTATAAGGTAAAATTTTCAATGAAGGGATGAGGTTTATCCTTTATATTGGAAAAGAATCTGCTCAAAATGGAAACGACTTATGGGCTAATTAACTCACCTAATCGATTAGGTCCTAAGTCGAATCGATTAGGTACCACAAATAATCAATTATTTATTCCCAATTTGAAAATTTTGGATACAGTGACATTACCAATCATTAAGACATTGTCATAACGATTATATAATCGATTTTGCTTCATATAATCACCTAGCCTTATGATCTAATCGATTAGGTAGTTCAAAAATTTTTTCTAATAAAGCTGACACTCTTCGAATCAACTAGTTAGGGCTTTAAAAATATTTTACGTGTTTTGTTAGGTAAAACAAGGTTTTAAAAAATATTTTAAGTATGAGTGTAAGTTTCCTTAGTATCTTACGAGCTACTTTTCTACTTTCACAAAACTGTAGTCACTTAGACAGAAATGCGAGTTTTCGCACTTCGTCTCTTTCACAACTCTGGGGCTTTCAATTTTCTTTTCCATATACACCGATCATATAAGCACTTCAACGGAACCTTAAGTCTCCTAATAGATAAGGCTTCAGATATCTTTAAGTTAATCATCATCATCAGAGAGTTAGAAAGTTATTACCACCTACTTCAACAAACATTGGTGTTTTCATCATCAAAAAATTAGGAAGGTTGCCAGCAGGATCATCAACTTCATACCTCCAAGCACATAGATTCACAGATCTTATAAACCAAATAAATTTTTTGACAAGTAAACATAATAACTAACCGCAAGCTTTTTAATAGGCTGAGCTCACGATCCAAAAAATATTTTACATGACTAATCTCAAGAAACAAACAAAGCTTTTTCTTGGTTTAACTCACAAACCAAACAATGACTTCTTTTGAAGATATTTTTAATCTATTCAAAAGCATTTTACCTTAATCTAATCAATTTGATTAAGTCCCTAATTGATTACAAAAGCTTCCTAAATGATTAGGAACACTATTGGTCAATACCATACATACCTCGATGGTTCCTTTATAGGTCTTCAGGTGTTTTAGCAAACTCATAGAGGTTTAAAAAAATTTAGGTGAGTTATGATTTTCCTTATTAATTTGATAGTCATTCTTATATCTTTATAATATAGTGATCACTCACAAAAGGACCATGCGAGCTTTCACACTTCCTCTCTTTCACAACCTTGACTTATTCTGACTGATGAGCTTGGTAAATGTAATACCCCGTAAATTTATAAACGCTCTGGTTAATATTATTATGATCAACTGGGTTCCGGGGTACTCTGAGTAATTATTTGATAAAATAATTAGAGTAAACTGACGAACTCAGAGTCGATTAAATTAATAGTATTTAACGTTGAGTTTTTATAATTTGATGTATTTGAGCTAATTTTTGGACATTTAGTAGTGTTACTAAAAATGATAGTTTCTATACTATCTATTTTCTTTTCTTTTCATTGAAAATCCAAACAAAAGCTAAAGAGAAAGAAAGAAAAGGAAAAAGGGAAGAAAGGAAAGGAAGAGAAAGAGGAAGAAGAGAAATTCTCAAGAAGCTCAAGAATCATCATCAATTCATCTGTTCTTCGTTTAATCGTCTCAGTATCAACCTCCTCATCTAGTAATCCAGGTGGGTTCTAGTTAGACTCTTTAGATTTAAGGTTTTGGTTGAGTTTTAGAGTTATTTGGGTATTGTAGAAAGTGTGAAATTTTACAATGGAATCATCATTTAATTGCTGAAAATCAATAATTGATTGTATGTTATACTGGTTGTGTGAATTATAGCATGTCTTGATGAATTTTAGACTGGAAAAATGGGATTTTGGGGTTGAATTAAATCAACCCGTAGCAGACAGATTCTGCAGGAAAATTCTGGGTTCAAACTGCCCATACGCGTATCACGCAGGGCCATACGCGTATTGAGTAGGGCAATACGCGTATGGGTATAAAGGAAATGGGATGATACGCGTATGGACAAGGCAATACGCGTATGAGACATGGTAATACGCGTATTGGGCTTTTAAACAGAAATTTCAAGGGAAAAATGTCTCTGCCCATACGCGTATGGCCTTGGGCAATACGCGTATGGCTGAGCGAGAAATTTAGGCAATACGCGTATGGGATGTGCCAATACGCGTATGGCCAGGGGAAATGCAGAAATTCTGCTGTTGTGAAATTTTCCCGATCAATTGTTTCCAATGCCGTAACTTTTTATCCGTGGCTCGGATTGGAACAATTTCGGTATCGTTGGAAAGGTATTGAAATGTACTTTCTTAATTCGTTGGTTTTAAGATTGTCGGCCGATTTAATTATATCGGGATTTTTAATTATTGTCGTTTTGTCGACTTTTAGTTGTAAATGATGTGAAATTGTTGTGAAAATGTATGCTAAAATATGAGATAGGTAGAGTGAGCATTATTACCCTAAACAGTGTTGGAAATGTGGAGTCTTATGTGTGGCAACGCTCGTGCATGAAAGGCCGAGGTGTGTGCATTCTGTTTATCAATAACCACAGTGTTTTTGTTAGTGCGTTTCACGGGTCTCGAGCTCCTCTGAAACATATGCACCATTACTTGGCAGGTTTGAGTCCCATGTTAGTACGATTGGAGCCTACGGGTAGAGACTTGAGACGGCGTATGGTCCGTGAGAAGTGACGGATCACGGTGTACGGCCCGTGATCCCGAATCCAATTCGTATGCCAAGTAATTCGAGGATCCATGACTCGGATCTCCTTCTAGACGTAGAAGGGTACGGGAAAAGGGGATGCCTTGGTATTGGTTATTGATATGTGAGTTCTTGAGTGTACGGACTCAGAACGTACTTCGGTACTTTGTGAATCCTTGAGTTTACAGGCTCAAGAGGTACTTCGGTACTAGTGTGAGTTTGCAGGCTCACCGTGGCGGTTACTTGTGTGTGTGTACTCATGGTCTTTCCCTTTCCCCTTGGACATGAGTTAGGACTTTGTTAGAACCTTGTAAAGCCGAGAGGACTTTAAGATAGAGAACTCACTGAGATTTGATGTATCTCACCCCACTGTTGTTGTTTACATCACAGGTTCTGCAGGTTTGGCGAAGGGTAAGGACAAGGTTATTTGACTTTCCTTACGGATCGTGGTTTTGTGATGGCATGGCTTCCGCTATGGCGTTTATGTTTTGAGATCATTGTATTGATCTAGTTCTTAGTTTTTATCATTTTGGAACATCTTGTATATGTAATGCCTTAGACTTTTAGTGATTTGTATTAGAGGCATTTATGTATATAATGTGTTAACTAGGAACTTATTATGTTTCAGTACCAAAAGTGAAACTCATGTATAATATATGATTTGATGCATGTATTATTATATGGTCTTTACAGTTGGTATCAGAGCAGGTCGTATCCTTGACCTAGCCATGAAATAGAATAAGTGTTTCTTTCCGTTTCATATGCGGCGTGTCGCCATGGGTCTTGTCTGTTATATTTATGGTATTGAGTCTGATCAACTTAATCCTATTGATATGGAATTCAGGAACATGGCTGATAGACGCAGAAACAACCGTGGAAGACCAAGGACTACTCCAGCTGGGACAGTTCCACAAGGTGATGAAGGGAATGCCCCTTTGTACCAATTTATGCAACAGATGCAGCAACAGCAGAATCAGTTCATGCAAGGAATGATGCAACAAATGGCTGATGGTCTGCATCCTCCAGTGGTTGTTCCGGAAGTTACAGGAGGAACCTACAGGGAATTTGTTCGTATGAATCCTCCGGAGTTTCAAGGAGGGCAAGATCCGGTGAAGGCACACGAATGGATAACAGGTATGGAACGGATTTTTCAGATAGTTCATTGCAGTGAGGAGAATAAGGTGGTCTTTGCTTCTCACTAGTTGAAGGGTCCTGCCATGAGGTGGTGGGAGAGCGCTTCAGCCATGATGACAACTCAGGAAGTGCCGAAAGTGTGGGAACAGTTTAAGGTAATCTTTATGGAGAAATATTTTTCGAGTTCTTTAAGGTCTCAAAAGGAGTTTGAGTTCCAACAGTTGAGACAGGGAAATTTGTCAGTGGCTTCTTATGCGGAACAATTTGAGATCATGGCTGACTATTCTAGACAGGCCATGTATGCTCCTGATGAGAGGTGGAAGATAGATCAGTTTCTGTTTGGGTTAAGGGCTGAGATTTCACACAGCGTGTCTCAACGGGAATTTGCTACTTATGCTGAAATGTTAAGACAATGTTATGTGGCAGAAAATAGCCTGAAAAAGATACAAATTGAGGTGGATTTGAACAGGGTAACTCAAGGTGACCGTGGAAGGTCGAATCAACAGTTTAGGCAAAGGAAACAGTCTTCCAAAGGGAAGCAAGTACAGGGCTCTAGAACTAGTGTGCCTCCAGTATGTCGCACTTGTGGAAGGAATCATTATGGTAGGTGCAAATCGGAAGAAGTACGGTGTTATCAGTGTAACAAAATGGGTCATTGGGCGAGGGATTGTCCTCAGAGTAGGAATCAGGCACAAGGGAAGACTACGGGTCGAGTATATACTCTGGATGCAAGGAAAGCAAAGGGTGATAATTCCTTGATTTCGGGTACGTGTTTTGTTAATGGTCAACCTTGTTTTGTTTTATTTGACTGTGGGGCTACACATTCTTTTGTGTCTTTGAGATGTGTGAAGCGACTTGGGTTGCAAACTATTCCTTTGTTTCCTCCTATGGTGGTTACTACTGCCATGGATGAAATGGTTGAAACACCACTGATGTGTGAAAATTGCGTGTTGTCGGTGAACGAAAGAGTCTTCCAGATTGATCTTATTTGTCTGCCGCTTAAGAAAGTGGATGTTGTTCTGGGAATGGACTGGCTTTCAGCTAATTCGGTTTTTATCGGTTGTGAGGAGAAGCTAATTATTATTCCATCTGCTGAGACTACTCCGAAAGATGTATTATCAACAATTTTAGAAGGTACGGTGGGAATGGTAAATTTCTTGTTTGAGAAAGAGAAATCTGTTTTATTGGTTCTTACTAAGGAGGGAAGTAGTGAACAGCAAGTTCTGAGTATTCCAATAGTGTGTGAATTTCCTGAAGTGTTTCCTGAGGATGTTTCTTCTCTTCCTCCGGAGAGAGAAGTTGAGTTCTCTATTGACCTGATACCGGGAACGGCTCCTATATCCGTTTCTCTGTATCGGATGGCACCGCTTGAATTAAGAGAATTAAAGGATCAATTGGAGGACTTGATGTCTAAGCATTTCGTTAGGCCTAGTGTTTCACCGTGGGGAGCTCCAGTGTTGTTGGTAAAGAAGAAAGATGGGGGGATGCGGTTGTGCATTGATTATCGTAAGTTGAATAAAGTCACCATTAAGAACAAGTATCCCTTACCAAGGATAGACGACTTGTTAGATCAATTAAAAGGAGCCTGTGTGTTCTCGAAGATTGATTTACGGTCGGGTTATCATCAGATTCGAGTGAAGAGTTCCGATGTGCCAAAGACTGCATTTAGGACACGTTATGGTCATTATGAATTCTTAGTGATGCCTTTCGGTGTGACTAATGCTCCAGCTGTTTTTATGGATTACATGAACCGAATATTTCAGGCTTACTTGGACCAATTTGTGGTAATTTTTATTGACGACATTCTTATTTATTCTCGTACTCCACAAGAGCACGGAGAACATCTGAGGATTGTCTTATCGGTCTTGCAAGAGAAGCAATTGTTTGCTAAGTTGAGCAAGTGTGAGTTTTGGATGGCGGAAGTTAATTTTCTTGGACATGTTATATCTCGAGGTGGTGTGGCAGTGGATCCATCGAAAGTAGAGGCAGTGATTAATTGGGAGAGACCGAGAAATGTTTCAGAAGTCAGAAGTTTCTTGGGATTGGCCGGTTACTATAGAAGGTTTATTAAGGGCTTTTCTCAATTGGCCTTACCAATGACGAAACTTACTCGGAAGGATGTTACTTTTGAGTGGGATTCAGGTTGCGAACAAAGTTTTATGCATTTGAAGGAAAGTTTGACGAGTGCTCCAGTATTAATTATTCCTGATCCTAACAGCTCTTATGAAGTATTCTGTGATGCTTCTAAGAGGGGATTAGGGGGTGTTCTGATGCAAGGTGGTCAAGTGGTAGCTTACGCTTCTCGACAGTTAAAAGTTCATGAGAAGAATTATCCGACTCATGATTTGGAACTAGCTGCAGTGGTTTTTGCACTGAAGGTGTGGCGTCATTATTTATATGGTGTACGTTTTGAAATGTTCAGTGACCACAAAAGTTTGAAGTATTTGTTTGATCAAAAGGAGTTGAATATGCGACAAAGAAGGTGGATGGAGTACTTAAAGGATTATGACTTAGAATTGAAGTATCATCCAGGAAAGGCGAATAAAGTAGCGGATGCTTTAAGTCGGAAAATGGTTCATAGTGCGGAATTGATGATTTTGGAGTATTCATTGTTGGAAAAGTTTAGAGATCTTAATCTCCAGTTTGTGTGGACTCCGAATGGTGTAATTATGGGAAATTTGAATGTCAATTCTACTTTGAGAGTTAAGATTCAACAGGCACAATTGTTAGAGGAAGTGTTACAAGAGTTGTTACTTCAGCCGGGTTTTATACGAGCGACAGATGGGATTGTTCTGTTTAATCAAAGGATTTGTGTTCCGAGGGTTGAGGCATTAAAAAGGAATATCTTAGACGAAGCTCATAAAGGTACTTTTACGATACATCCTGGTTCTTCAAAGATGTATCAGGATTTAAAGAAGGATTATTGGTGGTCTGGGATGAAAAAGGATATAGCGGGATATGTGTCAGAATGTGCGGTGTGCCAACAGGTGAAGATTGAACACCAAAGACCGGGCGGTTTGTTACAACCTTTGGATATTCCAGTTTGGAAGTGGGATAGTATTTCTATGGATTTTGCAGTGGGTTTACCCCGTACCCAAGGAGGGTATGATTCTATTTGGGTGATTGTAGATCGACTAACGAAATCTGCACACTTCTTAGCCGTAAAGACTACTTATAAGGCAAGTCATCTTGCAAGGTTGTTTATTGCTGAGATTGTGAGATTGCATGGTATTCCTTCTAGTATTGTGTCCGATAGAGATCCGAAGTTTACTTCGAGATTTTGGAAAGTGTTCCAACAAGCGATGGGTACGAATTTGTGTTTGAGCACGTCGAATCATCCTCAAACGGATGGTCAGACTGAACGAACAATACAAACGATGGAGGATATGTTAAGAGCTTGTGTGCTAGAGAGTAGAGGGAATTGGAAAGAACTTTTACCGTTAATTGAGTTTTCATATAACAATAGTTACCATGCGAGCATCGGTATGGCTCCTTATGAAGCATTGTATGGGAGAAAGTGTAGGACACCTTTGTGTTGGGCTGAAATTGGCGAAGATAGAATTTTGGGACCCGAGATTATTCAAGAGACTACGGAAAAGATTCGAATGATCCGCGAGAAGGTTAAACAAGCACAAGATCGTCAAAAGAGTTATGCGGACAATCGTAGGAGACCTTTGGAATTTGAGGAAGGTGACCATGTATTTCTGAAAGTTACTCCGAGATTGAGATTGAAAGGACCGTTTAAGTCGCGGAAGTTAAGTCCGAGATACGTGGGACCGTATCAGATTTTAGAAAGGATTGGTGAAGTTGCTTATAGATTAGCCTTACCACCCTCTCTATCCGAGATGCATGACGTTTTTCACGTATCTCAGCTCCGTAAGTTCATTCCTGATCCTCTTCAGCCGATTCTACCTGAATCAGTGGAAATTGAAGCGGATTTGACTTTTGAACCACAACCGAGTCGTGTTGTGGGAAGGGAAACAAAAGTGTTAAGGAACAAAGACATTCCACTTGTTAAGGTGCAATGGGATATGACGCATCCGGGCGATGCTACTTGGGAACTAGAATCAGAAATGCGAGATTCTTATCCACATCTGTTCAGGTAATATTCTAAATTCGAGGACGAATTTCTATTTAAGGGGGGGAGGATGTAATACCCCGTAAATTTATAAACGCTCTGGTTAATATTATTATGATCAACTGGGTTCCGGGGTACTCTGAGTAATTATTTGATAAAATAATTAGAGTAAACTGACGAACTCAGAGTCGATTAAATTAATAGTATTTAACGTTGAGTTTTTATAATTTGATGTATTTGAGCTAATTTTTGGACATTTAGTAGTGTTACTAAAAATGATAGTTTCTATACTATCTATTTTCTTTTCTTTTCATTGAAAATCCAAACAAAAGCTAAAGAGAAAGAAAGAAAAGGAAAAAGGGAAGAAAGGAAAGGAAGAGAAAGAGGAAGAAGAGAAATTCTCAAGAAGCTCAAGAATCATCATCAATTCATCTGTTCTTCGTTTAATCGTCTCAGTATCAACCTCCTCATCTAGTAATCCAGGTGGGTTCTAGTTAGACTCTTTAGATTTAAGGTTTTGGTTGAGTTTTAGAGTTATTTGGGTATTGTAGAAAGTGTGAAATTTTACAATGGAATCATCATTTAATTGCTGAAATTCAATAATTGATTGTATGTTATACTGGTTGTGTGAATTATAGCATGTCTTGATGAATTTTAGACTGGAAAAATGGGATTTTGGGGTTGAATTGAATCAACCCGTAGCAGACAGATTCTGCAGGAAAATTCTGGGTTCAAACTGCCCATACGCGTATCACGCAGGGCCATACGCGTATTGAGTAGGGCAATACGTGTATGGGTATAAAGGAAATGGGATGATACGCGTATGGACAAGGCAATACGCGTATGAGACATGGTAATACGCGTATTGGGCTTTTAAACAGAAATTTCAAGGGAAAAATGTCTCTGCCCATACGCGTATGGCCTTGGGCAATACGCGTATGGCTGAGCGAGAATTTTAGGCAATACGCGTATGGGATGTGCCAATACGCGTATGGCCAGGGGAAATGCAGAAATTCTGCTGTTGTGAAATTTTCCCGATCAATTGTTTCCAATGCCGTAACTTTTTATCCGTGGCTCGGATTGGAACAATTTCGGTATCGTTGGAAAGGTATTGAAATGTACTTTCTTAATTCGTTGGTTTTAAGATTGTCGGCCGATTTAATTATATCGGGATTTTTAATTATTGTCGTTTTGTCGACTTTTAGTTGTAAATGATGTGAAATTGTTGTGAAAATGTATGCTAAAATATGAGATAGGTAGAGTGAGCATTATTACCCTAAACAGTGTTGGAAATGTGGAGTCTTATGTGTGGCAACGCTCGTGCATGAAAGGTCGAGGCGTGTGCATTCTGTTTATCAATAACCACAGTGTTTTTGTTAGTGCGTTTCATGGGTCTCGAGCTCCTCTGAAACATATGCACCATTACTTGGCAGGTTTGAGTCCCATGTTAGTACGATTGGAGCCTACGGGTAGAGACTTGAGACGGCGTATGGTCCGTGAGAAGTGACGGATCACGGTGTACGGCCCGTGATCCCGAATCCAATTCGTATGCCAAGTAATTCGAGGATCCATGACTCGGATCTCCTTCTAGACGTAGAAGGGTACGGGAAAAGGGGATGCCTTAGTATTGGTTATTGATATGTGAGTTCTTGAGTGTACGGACTCAGAACGTACTTCGGTACTTTGTGAATCCTTGAGTTTACAGGCTCAAGAGGTACTTCGGTACTAGTGTGAGTTTGCAGGCTCACCGTGGCGGTTACTTGTGTGTGTGTACTCATGGTCTTTCCCTTTCCCCTTGGACATGAGTTAGGACTTTGTTAGAACCTTGTAAAGCCGAGAGGACTTTAAGATAGAGAACTCACTGAGATTTGATGTATCTCACCCCACTGTTGTTGTTTACATCACAGGTTCTGCAGGTTTGGCGAAGGGTAAGGACAAGGTTATTTGACTTTCCTTACGGATCGTGGTTTTGTGATGGCATGGCTTCCGCTATGGCGTTTATGTTTTGAGATCATTGTATTGATCTAGTTCTTAGTTTTTATCATTTTGGAACATCTTGTATATGTAATGCCTTAGACTTTTAGTGATTTGTATTAGAGGCATTTATGTATATAATGTGTTAACTAGGAACTTATTATGTTTCAGTACCAAAAGTGAAACTCATGTATAATATATGATTTGATGCATGTATTATTATATGGTCTTTACAGTAAATCTTCTTAGATAAACACCATTGAAAGCTCCAAGGAATTGAATAAACTTTGGTAAAACATAATGTTGTGAAAGTTGTTACAACATGAAAATTTCTGCCCCAGACCAAAGATTTCGAATGAAATGTCCCAGCATGAAGGCTCGACATCATGACTGTCACAGCAGGTTTTGTTTAAATCTGTTCCAAGATTCAAGGCGCGATTGGCAGTGGGTCAAGGAAAGAAGATTTGAAGCCCAGGACAGAAGGCTATAAAAGAAGACCAAGACCTAGGACTGCATAACTGAACCTATTGTAACACTTTTGTAAAGTAGAAAATAGGGTTTAGGATTTTGAGAGTCGTAGGCTTTCTTGTGTTGTAAGTCTCCCTTTATATCGGTTTGATACATTGTGGAAGACATAGATGCTTGTACAGATTCAGAAACCTGTAGGTAATGAATCGTGTATTGTTCTTGGATGATGCTTTTAAGCAAATCCAAGTTGTGTTGTTAGTCGAGAATGTTCGACTGAACTTTGTATTGAAAGAGGATTCTTTCAAGTAGGATGATACAGTTATTGTGACTATAACTGTTAGATAATCACAGGTTATGATTTAGGGAGTGAGATGGGTTTCTCTTATCAACTAGATGTGACTTCTAATGATAAAGTCTCCATTGGGTAGTGATAGGTAAACTAGAGGTTGTTTACTGTAAACCAACGGTTGTTTACATAAAACTATACTACTGATAGTGGATTCTTCTTCCTGGCTTGGTATGCCCCCAGATGTAGGTGATTTGCACCGAACTGGGTTATCATATTCTGTGTTGTTTATCATTGTCCAATTTACAGTCCCGTTTTGATTAACATATTGTAACAGATGTCGAACCATCTGTCTTGCTACTGTTACTGATATTCTGAATAATAGTTTGTTTGTTCTATTCTTGTTTTAAATTTGTGCAGAGAACAATGTCGTAACATGTGTTAGGACATCTGCTATCTGCTATGCCAGAATTTCAATTGGTATCAGAGCAGGCATTCTGTCTGCTTCTAGATGAGATCTTGGGAGATACTTTCTGGCGCTTTAAACAAGGAGGAGTTTGGGAGATTGGATCATTCACTCGGAAATACTCAAGGGTATTAATGGATGTTCTAGATCAAAGGTAACAACTACTGTTGGTTGTTCAAGTTTTCTGAGGAGTTTCTACAACAACTGAAGGAGGAGTGACTAGTTCTCCTGTATGGTGTCTTCTAAGATGTTCTGACATCTTATTAGGGCATGTTGAAGATGTTCCTTGTTGGTTCCGCTGCATATGTTTCTGATGGAAGAACTTTGGTATTTATGGAATTCTAGAGTTGTGTTAGAAGAAAGATGGTGGAAGATCTTGACTGTTGGCTTCTTTTCTCGAAGATATCAGCATCTGTGAAAGCTCTAGTCATTCCAAAGTCGGGAGCAATGGAATGGAGAGAGTATTTGGTTGATGTCTGTCATGTTGACTTGGTACTTGGAAATTTGGTTCCATCTTGTATCTTGGAGTCAGTTTGAAGAGAAGGTGAGTTAAGATCGTGTTTATCATATTCATGATCTATGATCTGTCTTCATTCTGGTATTACAAGGCATGTAATCAGACTAGGAAGTTTCGTGGCAGGAAGCTTGACTTGAATGTAGTACTGATGGAAGTGTAGATGAAGACATTCTTCTTAGATCAGTTTATTTCTAACCTAGGAATAATGGAGTGCAGCAGGTGTGTTCCAGTTTCTACTAGAAGCATCTGATCTTTATCTAGAGAGTTTCCTGGCAAGAGACTTATCTAGAATATGGTGCTTGTTATTAGAGCAAGAGTTGTCTCTACAAGTCGTCTCTATGTTTTGATGATAACAATGGTATTTGTGAAAGAACCATTTTATGTTCTAACGTGTGTTATGTGCAGATCATAATCATAGAAGATATCAGATCCAATAAGCACCAGTCAAATGTGCGTAATTGATTATATGCGAAGTTACTATGTGTAACACAAGTCGTAAGAAGCAAGAATGCTTCTGTATCTGATCATGATCAGTCAGATCCAAGGATGCCGATATTGCTGTTGCAATGCTCTTGTGGATGCTCTCTGAAAGTGGTTGTGATTCTGAAGATTGCGAAGCTTCTGAAGAAGATAATGTTATAGAGAACTGAAGTGCTGAAGATTCCAATGACTTGAAGTTCTGAAGGCTGAAGGCTCTGAAGATCAAGTGCTGAAGACTCTGAAGACGGATTCCTAATGGATAGCTTTGAAGTTTTGGAAGACTTGAAGTAGTAAAGGATAACGGATTTAAAGACAAGTGTTGAAGTTCTGAAGGCTGATTCCTAATGGACGACTTCGAAATACCGAAGACTTGGAGTTTCAGATATCCTGTTAAGAAGTCTCTACTCATGCTTCAATTAATTACCATCAGAAGCCTTTGAAGTTTAGAAGACAAATGTTACCGTTGTGAAAGACTGTACACTGCGCCCAAGAAGATATATCATGTCACTTCCTCCACAGTAAAAAGGAGATGTGTCAGTACAGCTGTATCATTACACAACGTCTCTTTTCCAACAGCCAACAGTAATTCAAACGACTATATTTTACTGAGCTATTTAAAGAAAGGAGTATTCGCTTCGAAAAAAAATCGATTCATTCCATCAATGGAGAATTGATCAAGTCATTGTGTGAAGATAACAACAACAATGAGTTCTCGTTGTAACACTTAAAACATCCAAAGCTATCACCATTTACACATGGTCATTGTTGTTGAAGCTCAAAGATCATAAATCAACACAACAACAATCAACTGGTACAGAAGCTGTTGATGAAGAAGACAACATTGTAAATCAGTCAAGTCATCAACCACCTTCTCGTCTGAGCTACATTAAAGATCTGAAGCACGGAGTTGTTGCTCAAAGCTTGCTCAACTAAGAAGACGGAGAAGAAGAAGATCTACAAGATGTCAACAACTGTCAAATCAACAATACATTTTTGTAGTTTCTTAAGATAGCAAGGAGATGTTGCTCACATCTTGCTTGAACACTTGTGTATTCTTATGTACTTAAACTTAGGAGTAATCTGCTTATTAAGAAGCATCTTTGTAATCTCCTGTATAACTAATTCTTGGTGAATTAGGATTCCTTGAGTGGTCAGTGTGATCGGAGACTCAAGAAGACAATGGTTGGGTGTCATTGTGGTAAATCCTGAAATAGGGTCAGTAGGCGTTATATTCATTACGATGAATCCCTGAACGTCTAGCTGTGAAATCCTAGCAGTAGATCTTGTGAGATTGGAACCTGTAGGTCAATGTTGGTTATAATCATTCAGTTGAATCCCTGAACGGTTCATTATGTGTTAGTCAACGGCATTAGCCCGTGCATCTGTAATCAGTTGGATTATAGTGGATTAAGTCCTTGTGTTCAAGGCGAAATCACCTGAGGAGGGTGGACTGGATTAGCCTTGTGGTGAACCAGGATATAGTGTGTGTCCTTTACACTTGTTATGCTTTATGTTATTGTTTATGTTTCTATATTGAGTATCAAAACCTTACATAAGCGAGTCAGAACCTTGCAGCTTAACTCTGATAAGCTTCTGCACTGCAAGTTCTAAATAATGCATATTGCGTTCAGACTCTTGTTGATTCTCATGCTTCATGCACGACAAGTATGAATGTTACTTCGTGAGCCAGAGTCTCTCAACAAACTCTGATGTTATCTCAGCATCTTAACGATAAGAAGCGAAAAGTTGTTAAGGAGTAAATACACAATTCAAACCCCCCTTTCTTGTGTCTTTCTCGCACCTTCAATAGGTATCAGATCACCGGTTCTGTTATTGATGGATATCAAACACTTAACAGTGTCAGAAAAATATCCAGATGCGGTGCGTAGAAATACTCTGGGAGAGATTTCAATCCACTTACAATTTCTGTAACAGCTCAGAAAATGACTGTGTACAAATTGTAATCAACTGGTTTACTTGAGTAAGTCACTGATTCTAGAAGTTATTGCAGATGTTTACAACTAAATCTTCCTCACTTAAGTTTTGATGAAGTTTGAAGAATCAAGCTGATATGATAGATTCATCAGATAAGAAGTAGTATCTGTTGAAGCTTATCTCAGAAGATACGTGTGGATGAACCACGTATTTTGCTCAAGGTTAAAGCAAGGTTGAATCATCAGAAAACAAGAAGTCTTGTTTGCTGAAGATTAATTCTTTATGAGTTTTTGAGATGTTTTCAAGAAACGGATTAGGTTCACCCTTGACTTTCTCGTTTGAAACTCATTCAGAACTTCTTCATGTAAAGAAGAAAGATTGTTGTTCTATGATTTTGAACTTCAGAATGAAGTCTATTGAATTCAGAAAACTGAAGAATTCAAACTCTTAGAAATGATTCAACATCTGAATCTTGACTGATCAAGAAGTTAAAAGATTCAATGAAGAACTGAATATTGTTTTCTCGGAAAGTATAAACTGAAAGAATATTTAGGAAGAAGAAATTAAATGATTCATCAAGTACTTGATCAGAATATATTCTAAGTCTTGGTTGAATAAACTCAGATGATTAAGTTCTATTAAACTTGAGATTCTATCTCAGTTGAATCAAATGTTATTGGTCAAATTCTATCTGATAAGTTTCCCAGAACCTCTTTAATCCGAAATCAGAAAATGTTCAATTTGATGCATTAACTAAAGTCATCTCTTGAAGTCAAAAGGATTTAAGTTGTTGATGTTTTCAGAATGAAGAAATCAGTTGACATTCTTTTAGAAGAAGATATGTTGTTGATCCTTGATGGACTAATTCTATAAACAAGTTAAATCAGCATTGTGAGATCAAGAAGTATCATGCAAGCTATATGTTGGGTTACAGGCATGTTTGATGATACTTGTTTCAGAACATGATCCGCATCTATTAAAGAAACATAGTCAGAAGATGTTAAGAGATGTCAATCAATTCTTTTTAGCTCATAACCTCCCAAGTAGTTTATGATTAAGCTAAGTTTTTATTGACCTTCTGGAAATAGGAAACTTGATGAAAGACAGTTATTCTGATGTTTAAGATCAGAGTCTCTATTGATTGTTTTCAGAAGTCAGATGAATAGCTCTGAACAAGAAAAGAAAGGATCATCTGAAATATGATTCATAAGATCAGAGTACAGGGGATATCTAATTTACTCAAACTTAAAATTTCTGAATTATGTAGAATTCAGCAAATGTCCAAATAGCTACTCTGATGGAAGCAAAAACTAAAAGTTGTTGATCAGAAGCTTAGAGCCATAATGGAAAGTACTCACATGAAGCTTTACGATAAAATATCTCAGACTCTCTAAGGTATGTCTCCTCTTATCAATAACTCTTTAAATGTTACTAAAAATTCAAACTGAAAATTGACTGATAAGTAAAAACATTAATGATATTCTCTCTTTCCAAGAAAAATCTTTTGATCAAATCTCTAGACAATGTGTTCACTCATTATAACATCTATCAAAAGTGCATATCTTGAGTAATCATGATATATCCCTGAGAACATAAGTCTAAAGTTTGTTCGTATGACATAAGAAACTCCATTCATATGACAGTTTTTGACGTAATAACTCTTCCAAAATCTTATCCATAATCTAAATAAAGACTGTTCACGTCATCAAAGCTCCAATCAAGTGATAAGTACTTGATCTATGTCATCCCTAGGCTAGGCTCAACTCATCTTACCCAGTTATATGTATATATATAAATCACTTCTACCTATCAAACGAATTCATACTCAAGTCCTTCTATCATAAAAACCTAAGTGTCAAAACTCTGTTGTCCATCTATCATCATGCCTCCACTAACCTTTCTTGGTGACCAAGATCTTCTTGAAATCGTTCCTGAAAAACAATTTGTAATCAATACCCCTCCTCTTTCGAGTTGCGTTGCTAGCAGTATTGCAGATGTGTTTTATACTCAACAATGGACTAGGTACTCCACTATGCTAGAAAAACCCATTTATGTCAATCTTGTGAAAGACTTTTGGAAGCATGCTTTCCTTGATCATGAAACTGGACATATCACCTCTTTTGTTCTTGAAATTCCTATCACTATCACTCCCTTCTCAGTCACTCTAGAAACTGGATGTGAGAATGTTGGAATCACTGTTGACTGTGACCTAAACAAGTTCTTTGTTGCTAGAAGATTTTCCTTCCTCCATAACCTCTCATCCGGATATGAACCATCCAATCCTAAGAATCTCCTACCCATTCCCAAAGCATGGTACAAACTAGTTTTGTCAAATTTACTTCCCAGAGGAGAATACCATAACATCCTTAGATTTCATGACCATTAGTTTATTCATTTACTGATGAACGATTTTCAAATAAATCTACCACACACTATCTTTGGAACTCCATCTCTGTGTCCAGAAACCTCACAAAGTCTTACATTCCTTATGCAAGCGTTTTATCTGAGATTTTCTTCAGAGAAGGTTTTGTGGACATGATCAAAGAGAAAATTGAAGAAGATGGTCCTGAAAGTCTTCCAGAGAACTGCTTGTTGAAGACGAATTGCGAAATCTTTAGTGACTAAGAAAACTAGACCCATCTATGTTTTAACTATGTCTGCGAAGTGCATGTTCTTAATTTGAATCGTTTTTGCTCTAGATTGTTGTAATCATGTTAGTTCTTTTTAAGTTATTTAAGATCAATGAATTGTCAAAGACTAGGTTTGTGAATCGTCTTAATTAATGAAATAATTTTTTTCATAACCCTAAAAATATGAAACCAAGCAAATCAATAACAAGCTTTAATAGTGGGGTGATTTTATTCTTCGAAAGATATTTGGTAGATTTTTTTTTTAGGGCTCAAGAAACCGTCATCATTAATATGTCAGCCCCATCTACCACTCACTGTAGAGTAATTATTATCCATAACCAATTAATCCTTTTCAAATAAATTAGTAACTGCTCCGTTTTCTTTTCCCACACAGTTACACCCTTTAAGTATACCCTAAGTAATCATGACTTACTTAGGAAATAGTTAACCCAAATCTTTTGAAACTGATTTAGTCATTACTCTCCACTCGTACTCGCCTATAAATAGTAGGATCTTGCCTCACCATTTATTCATCCTCAAACCTAAAATATCATTCTCCTAAAAACTTTTTTAAACACAACAAAGATGATGACTTCTCAAAGAACTGGTCCAACCTTTCGAGGAAGAAAAGAGAACCTAGAAGTTATTTCTGAGAAAAGACCTAACCTATCTCGTCTCAGAGATAATGGTTTGGAAATAATAAGAAGCATGCAAGCTCAGTCTTGGAGTGCTATTACTCTCTACTAAATGGTCTCATTTTTCCAGACCTTGTTAAGGAATTTTGGAATTTTTCCAGGGTTAGCAATGACGGAAACATCATCTGGTCTGAGGTCCACTTTCACCCCATCGCTATCTCTGTCTCCTCGATAGAGAAAATCACTGGATGCATCTCCTCCGGAGTCACGATCAATGACTTCCAATCTGATTTAAACATGGTGGAGAGGTGCAGAATCCTGTTTGATGATTCAATTCCTTACTAACCGAACAATCCTGAAAAGCTTCTTCCTACCCCCAAAACCTGGTTCAAATTTTCCTTGACCAACCTTCGTCCACGTGCGACTGCGAGAGGCACTCTGACTCATGACGACAGAATCTTCGTCTTCCTCCTAACACATCACGTCACAATAGACCTTCCCAAGACCATTTTTAACCACATGAGACACTCTATCAAAGTCTCAAGAAACCAGATGCATTCTTACATTCCATATGGAAGAATAATATCTGAAATAATTTTGAAAGAAAAGGCCTGGGGATTAATAAGCAGGCTTGGACCAGGACCCTCGCCGGCTGAAACCAGATGTGAGAGAGTAGACAATGTTGAGGACTTTGATAATTAAGTTTTAAACCCTGTGTCTTTCAAATAACTGTTATGTTTTGTTGATTATCATTTTGTGTCATTTTATGTTAATGTATTTATCTCTGTTTCATGTATGGCTACAAATTGATCAATGGAAATGCTCAAGTTTGAATTCTAACGATACTATTATCAACTATATTGTTCATTATCATATTGATCTAATTATGCTTGAAAGCTCAAACGCTCTAAACTTTTTGATGATGTCAAAAAGGGGGAGAAATAGAAATGTAATTTTGACTAAAAAGAAGAATCTTAAAAAGAATGCAACAAACTCAAACAAATGAATTAATCATATAAAATGCATTTTCTACTAACGTTTGTTGTTTGATGTTTAACCGAGGAACTCTGAACAAGTTCACTAGGCATTCTTAGAACAGGTTAAGAAAGAAGAACTCTGATAGAAGTTCTTATGACCTGTTTGTTCATATGATTGAAGTTGTACACTTCGTGAACATGTGTTCAGAATCAGATCTACCCAGTACTGTTCAAAAATTGAGAACTTTCTGAAAGTCAAAGTTATCGTGATCTCTGTTTCACTTGGTTCAGAAGCTGTAAGCTGTCTGAGAATATGATATTCAGAACATAAGAATCAGAAGAAAGAAAGCTCTAAAAATAAAAGCTCTGAAAGCAGTCAAAGCAAAGTCTACATCTCAATATGCCTTTCAGAAAAACTGTGCAAATCAGAAGTCAAGGACTGTCTGAAGATCCGGACTGAAGATCCAAGAAGAAGTAGTTATGATTTAACCAAGAACCAATTAAAAAGAAAATGATTTGGTATAGACTAAATCAACAATTGGTAATCAGACTCTGTATATAAAGATTGGTATCAGACTCAGCCTGTAGTGATATCAATCAGAGCTAAGCTGTGAAATGTTTTCATATACCTTCATTGGTATCAATATCAGCACACTAAGGAAATACCCTTCAATTGGTATAAAGATACTTTCAGTTGGTATCAGACTCAACATACTTTGGTATCTGACTAAGAATCTTGATTGACTTTGGTATCAGATTCAGAATCAAGCGTTGATTGATCACTAAATTATCCTTCTATTGGTATCAGATCAAGAATCAACTTTGATGAAACACTGAGTTGTGACATTAACAAGGTTCTGAGATGAAGGCCAGTGTTCCATGTCAAACTCTGAAAAGTCATGATCTATTGGTGAATTAAAATTAATATTTCTGAATTATGATTCTGAAGATCCCAATATCTGACTTATGGAAACTAAGGGGAGACTACCCAGAAGATTCAAATGTTAAAATCTATAATCTTCATCAAGTCTGAAACTCAGGGAGAGTTTCTTAAGACAGTGTATATTTCTGATAAATAGCGAGGCTATGTTATAAGATAAGAATTGTTCTGTTTCTGGGCTAAAATGATTCTGCTGAAAAGTAGAAAATGCTTCAGATGATTCTAAAGATTATGAGCTCTGATATGACGTACAAAGGAACTAAGTTCTAAAGATCTGAAGATGGAAGTTCTGATGAACTAGTCCAGATGCTGAAGACTTTTGTCTCCTTAAAGACAAGATAGAGAATTATTCCTTTTCTATTATATGTTATGGAAACTCAAATTGTTATTTTGTGAATCTTTGGATCATATGAGATTCTAGATGATCACAGATAAAATTTTGGGGATAACACATTCAGGGGGAGATGTTGTTCCGGACTATGAATATGTTTAGTTTTGGTGATTACCTTGTATAAAATGTTCAATCAAAATACATGGTTTTGTCATCATCAAAAAGGGGGAGATTTTTAGAGCAAGAGTTGTCTCTACAAGTCGTCTCTATGTTTTGATGATAACAATGGTATTTGTGAAAGAACCATTTTATGTTCTAACGTGTGTTGTGTGCAGATCATAATCATAGAAGATATCAGATCCAACAAGCACCAGCCAAATGTGCGTAATTGACTGTATGCGAAGTTACTATGTGTAACACAAGTCGTAAGAAGCAAGAATGCTTCTGTATCTGATCATGATCAGTCAGATCCAAGGATGCCGGTATTGTTGTTACAATGCTCTTGTGGATGCTCTCTCAAAGTGGTTGTGATTCTGAAGATTGCGAAGCTTCTGAAGAAGATAATGTTATAGAGAACTGAAGTGCTGAAGATTCCAATGACTTGAAGTTATGAAGGCTGAAGGCTCTGAAGATCAAGTGCTGAAGACTCTGAAGCCGGATTCCTAATGGACAGCTCTGGAGTTTCGGAAGACTTGAAGTAGTAAAGGATAACTGATTTAAAGACAAATGTTGAAGTTCTGAAGGCTGATTCCTAATGGACGACTTTGAAAGACTGAAGACTTGGAGTTTCAGATATCCTGTTAAGAAGTTTTTACTCATGCTTCAATTAATTACCATCAGAAGCCTCTGAAGTTTAGAAGACAAATGTTACCGTTGTGAAAGAATGTACACTGCGCCCAAGAAGATATATCATGTCACTTCCTCCACAGTAAAAATGAGATGTGTCAGTACAGTTGTATCATTACACAACGTCTCTTTTCCAACAACCAACAGTAATTCAAACAGCTATATTTTACTGAGTTATTTAAAGAAAGGAGTATTCGCTTCGGAAAAAAAAATCGATTCATTCCATCAATGGAGAATTGATCAAGTCAATATGTGAACATAACAACAACGATGAGTTCTCGTTGTAACACTTAAAACATCCAAAGCTATCACCATTTACACATGGCCATTGTTGTTGAAGCTCAAAGATCATAAATCAACACAACAACAATCAACTGGTACAGAAGCTGATGATGAAGAAGACAACATTGCAAATCAATCAAGTCATCAACCACCTTCTCGTCTGAGCTACATTGAAGATCTGAAGCAAGGAGTTGTTGCTCAAAGCTTGCTCAACCAAGAAGTTGGAGAAGAAGAAGATCTACAAGATGTCAACAACTGTCAAATCAACAATACATTTTTGTAGTTTCTTAAAATAGCAAGGAGATGTTGCTCACATCTTGCTTGAACACTTGTGTGTTCTTATGTACTTAAACTTAGGAGTAATCTGCTTATTAAGAAGCATCTTTGTAATCTCCTGTATAACTAATTCTTGGTGAATTAGGATTCCTGGAGTGGTCAGTGTGACCGGAGACTCAAGAAGACAATGGCTGGGTGTCATTGTGGTAAATCCTGAAATAGGGTCAGTAGGCGTTATATTCATTGCGATGAATCCCTGAACGTCTAGTTGTGAAATCCTAGCAGTAGATCTTGCGAGATTGGAACCTGCAGGTCAATGTTCGTTATATTCATTCAGTTGAATCCCTGAACGGTTCATTGTGTGTTAGTCACCGGTGTTAACCCGTGCATTTGTAATCAGTTGGATTATAGTGGATTAAGTCCTTGTGTTCAAGGCGAAATCACTTGAGGAGGGTGGACTGGATTAGCCTTATGGTGAACTAGGATATATCGTGTGTCCTTTACACTTTTTATGCTTTATGTTATTGTTTATGTTTCTGTATTGAGTATCAAAACCTTACATAAGCGAGCAGAACCTTACAGCTTAACTCTGTTAAGCTTCCGCACTCCAAGTTCTGAATAATGCATATTGCGTTCAGACTCTTGTTGATTCTCATGCTTCATGCACGGCAAGTATGAATGTTACTTCGTGAGTCAGAGTGTCTCAACAAACTCTGATATTATCTCAGCGTCTTAACGATAAGAAGCGAAAAGTTCTTAAGGAGTAAATACACAATTCAAACCCCCAATTTCTTGTGTCTTTCTCGCACCTTCACTGGTGATAGCACTGCTTGGGTCAATTTATTTCTGATCTAGGTGCATAGAACCATATGATCTTGCTCATCTTGGAGGTCAAGGATAAGTGGCAGTTGTCTCTGTCTTTCTGAACAAGACTCTACTTAGGGAAAGCGGGATTCCTTTTGTAAAGACTTTGTGTGACTGATCTCTTCTGAAGAATCAAGCCTTGGCATGTTTGGTTTCTCTGAAGATGAGGTGATTATTGTAGTACAATAAAGCAAGATGAAGGTTGTCTACTCTAACTTGATATCATTAATCAAGTCTATGAGAAATGGAACTCTTGTTCTGTTATAGGGAGGAGGTTCTTCTAAGTGGCATAATGAAGAACTGAATTCTTCAGCTGGATGTCTGATCAGTTGTTGTGACATCAAGCATAAACTTCAGGGTCTTAGTTGATGTTGTGGCGCATCATCGTAAGATAAGTTGATCTTCTCAGAAATAAATGAATTAATGCTTCAAAAAGGTCTATCTCATGCAGTTTGCGGGAGCTGCAAGAAGGAGTAGTTATTACATGTCTGAGTCTTGGTGTATCCAAGATGGCTTGCTATGGAGTAGGTGGATTATGTAACTTGAAGATTAGGTTTCATTGGTGAATCATAATATTTTCTAGAACTCTGAAGAAAGCTGAGATTAACCAAACAGTGCATTTGGTTGATCTTTATCGTGCATTCAAGCAGTGTGCTTGGAACTAATTACTCTTAAGCAGAAGGGTAGTTGGTTGAAAATAAAAGGAGGTTCTGGTTCTATTCATACCTTGGAGCTTGTGGTAGAAGGCCTAAGTTGCTTATGGAATATTAACTTATTTTGGGAGTTGAATGAGAGTTTATTTCTCTCTTTGGTTGTCTGGAGTTCTTATTGATCAAGTTGGATGAGCTGTTTTCTCTGAAGATCTTCAGTTGGATTACTATGCAGATAGTAAGTCCAGTGGTAATTATATCATGAACTGTAGTGTGTGGTGTTTGTGATATGATCATGATGTCCTAACTGATGTTAGAACATCATTATGGTTTCTGAACTTGGAGTTCAGATTGTGGAAGCTGATATTTACCAGTTGAATCAGAAGCGTTCTATCTTATTATATGGGAGAATGATAAATTGAAGACTGTCTTGGATCATGGGGTGTTTATCTGGATGGCAGACTCTTGCTGAGGTCAGAATGCTTGTAGAGAGATGGTTTCTTCTGCTACAAGTCATGCTAGAAAAATGGATCAATTTGGTGCTTGTGACGCAAGTAAGCTGAGAATTTCAGGAGCATGGATTTGATGTATTTCAAGTGTGAATTAAATCTGGGCGAGCTAACAAACTAAGGGACTCTGTATGTCTCTTTGAAGAATGTGAAGCATTCCAAATTTAATTGGATTGTATCTCAAGGAACAAGGATATCTATGGCTGTAAAATTCAAGGTGGATTTGTACAGGGTATGGATGGTTTCTGAATGAGAGGGATCAATGATGATTTTGGTCTCAATCCAAGAGTTTGTTGGTTGTGGTACAAGGATGTGATCCTGGTACTTTCTCACTATATGATCATGAAGTTGTCATGATATATCATGTGGTGATTTTGAGGTGTTTCTTGTGGAAGGAGCGTCATTTATGAAAGATATGGGGAGAACTTCTGTCTGTTAAGTGTACTAGCATGGTACATGGATTGCTTGAGGATCAAGCATTAAGTGAATGTGTTTCGCAGGTGTGTTAAACAGAGGGTGTGCTCTTGAAGACATGAAGATGAGTCTTATGTTTTCCATTCATTTAAGGTGTTCTTCTTGCAAATGAGCACTGGTTATCTTAGACAGGGGGAGTTGGAATTCTGTTTTGGATCTGTTGCTGCATTAGTGCAGTGGTTTATCAAGATTATTTGTGGTTTCAAGCAGTCTGTGATAGAATTCCTCTGTGAGGGTGTAATGTCAGACATGATGTCGTGACATTGTGTCACTGGTATAGTTCTGGGTGGAATTGATTGGTTGATGTTGATTCAGTCATTGTATGTCAATGGATTGAATCAGAATGATACAAGCGTCTTGAGAGACTATGTTACTGTCTGGAAGAATTTATCTTTCTCTGCAGAGTGGAAGATCAATGGAAGCATTCAGTTGATATGCTAAAAATTTTGTGATCAAGTCTGCTAATTCTGAATTAAGGAATTGATTTAGAATAAAGAGAAAAAGGTTATGATTATCTTTGTAAATTTGGTATGTCTGTGCTAAATGAAACAATGTTGTGGGGTCTCTAAATCATTCATGAGAAAACTGACTAAGTAAGTCAGAATTAGGTATCAGGACATTGCTCAGAACCTGCTTAAGATAAAGACAATCAAAGGGATTGTGATTTCAAGGACAAGTCAGAAAAAGTGGAATCTTTTGAAACTAACTTGCCCAGTGATTACTTCTTTCATTGACTAGTCTTTTGTTTCTTCCAAATGAATCGTCAATGCCTTTGAAGCTCTTCAATATTTAAGGAGGCTTGTGTTGCTCGAGTTGCAAAACATCCTTCTTGTTAAGTTGAGAGTAAATGGGTTTTATCCGTGTTTGGGTGAACACAATCTAGGTATGGGTCTGTATTGGTCATTTTTGCCAACTTTTGGCTAAAAAGGGGATGATAGCTTCTTGGTTACTGTTGTGAGTTGTATGTGTGCATTTGTGCTGCTGGTCTGCAAAAATGTCTCAAAGGATGTTCTAACGTTCTGGGTTCTAACATCTTAGAAAGCTTGTGTTTTGTGATCAGAGTTATGAAGCAAGTTGTGTTTTGTGATCTGAGTTACATTCTTTATGTACTATGAATCACAAGGTGAATGAGGAGGGGGTCTTGGAATTTTCTTCTCACTCTCTCATTCATGCGGAGGAGGTCTTGAAATTATCTTCTCTCTCCTACATGAATAAGGAGAGGGCCTACAAATTTTCTTCTTCCTCTTCCATGACTCTTGCTTCAGGATTTCCCACTGCATACACCATCAAACTGAAGAATGTTTTAGCCAAAATTTGTCAAAAGGGGGAGATTGAAAGCTCCAAGGATTTGACTAAATTTTGGTAAAACATAATGTTGTGAAAGATGTTACAACATGAAGGTTTCTGCCCCAGACCAAAGATGTCGAATGAAATGACCCAGCATGAAGACTCGACATCATGACTGTCACAACAGATTTTGTTTAAATCTGTTCCAAGATTCAAGGCGCGATTGGCAGTGGATCAAGGAAAGAAGATTTGAAGCCCAAGACAGAAGGCTATAAAAGAAGACCAAGACCTAGGACTACATAACTGAACCTATTGTAACACTTTTGTAAAGTAGAAAATAGGGTTTAGGGTTTTGAGAGTCGTAGGTTTTCTTGTGTTGTAAGTCTCCCTTTGTATCGGTTTGATACATTGTGGAAGACATAGATGCTTGTACAGATTCAGAAACCTGTAGGTAATGAATCGTGTATTGTTCTTGGATGAAGCTTTTAAGCAAATCTAAGTTGTGTTGTTAGTCGAGAATGTTCGACTGAACTTTGTATTGAAAGAGGATTCTTTCAAGTAGGATGATACAGTTATTGTGACTATAACTGTTAGATCGTCACAGGTTGTGATTTAGGGAGTGAGATGGGTTTCTCTTATCAATTAGATGTGACTTCTAATGATAAAGTCTCCATTGGGAAGTGGTAGGTAAACCAGAGGTTGTTTACTGTAAACTAGCGGTTGTTTACATAAAACTATACTACTGATAGTGGATTCTTCTTCCTGGCTTGATATGCCCCCAGATGTAGGTGATTTGCACCGAACTGTGTTATTATATTCTGTGTTGTTTATCATTATGCAATTTACAGTTCAGTTTTGATTAACATGTTGTAACAGGTGTTGAAACATCTGTCTTGCTGCTGTTACTAATATTCTGAATATCAGTTTGTTTGTTTTGTTCTTCTTTTAAAGTTGTGCAGAAAACAATGTCGTAACATGTGTTAGGACATCTGCTATCTAATATGCCATAATTTCAACCATCATTAGACATTTCTTAACTAGAGACCATCAGGGACTCCACTGAATGTTGTTTGACATCAGGTGTTGTCTTTATTGAATCTGGCTTGACCTTATAAAAACATCTTGATCTTGATAGAAAATATTGATTATTTCTTCTTCATCTTAAGCAAAGACTTCACATTATATCGTTAGACATATAGTGTTTTCATCATCAAAACAGGCGGAGACTTCCTATTATGTTTTTTGACATGTAGTATTGTTATTATCAAAACTATCATGAGTATCTAAGGCTTGTAGATAGTTGAATCTGTAAGCATATAGATCCACAGTTCCCTATTGGGAGGTAAGGTGATCGATTTAAGGAAGGCATCCTTCTGGTGGATATGGGTTCCCTTTCAGGTTTTCACCAAATCAGCATTCTGACATGTTCACCTCATATTGTTCCAAAGTGGCCGAGGATGGTTTGAATACCAGTTTTTGGTATAACGTTTGGTTGGGGAAGTTCTCATTGAGTGTCTCTTTTGAGAGGTTATTTATCATTTCTAAGAAAAAGTCTCTAATTGTGGGGTTGATGGGGAACTTTAAATGGAGATGTTTCCTCCTTGTCAAGGAGAAATGGATTTTGGTGGAGTTACTTAGTTATGTAGCTGAGGTGGCAAAGCTGGGCCAGGCAGATGTCCGGGAGTGGATTGAATATCCTTCGAGAGGCGTTTTGGTTAGGACTGTCTATGTTGAGGCTTCCCTTTGGAGGTCGTCGAAGAAGTTAGGTTTTCCTTGGTGATTTAAGGGTTGCAGAAGGCCTCAAAGAGATAGGGTCCTTCTAAGGTGGCGGTTTTTTCTTGGCAGCTTTTATAGGATAGATTTCTGACCGTGCAAAATCTCTTAATACATTAAATTGTGTATGTTGATTCTTAAGTGGGGTGTGCGGTTTGTCTAGATCATGCAGAGTATGTAGATTGTGAGTGCATTTCTCCGTTTAGCTATGTTTTGAATGATGTCAAAACTAGGAGAAACTTTAGCATTTTTGTACATTGGATGGTATCAACCAGTTCTAGGAGAACATTATTCATTTTAGCATTAGGTTGCATGCAAACGCGTTTTGTAAATGACTTAAAAGGATCCATACATAAAAAATTAAGCTTCTGCATCAAAAGTTAAGTTTCTAGTATGAAAACTACAACATAGGTCGACACATACGTGTTTGGGTCGATCTATAGAAGCTTTTGCTTCAGGATAGGTCAACACATAACTCACTTAGGTCAGCACTGATGCCTCAATCCTATGCGAGTCAATCCTAACGCTTGTGTGCTTTCGGTTTTAGGGTGTTTATCTATTTGCTTTACTCGCTTTATTTATGGCTTTATTGGATGTTTACTGTTTTATTGCATTTACTTGCTTTTCATATCACTATTGCCATATATTATGTGCTGGACTGTGCTGGATTTTTCTGTTTGGTGGGCAGGGTGTTTCGAGTGATGAGCCCAGTACCCAGGCTCGAGTGTACCTAGTTTTTTAGTGTGGACTTTTGTTGGTACGCGTGGCGTGTGACACGTGTTGCTGGCCTAAGCTCACAAACCAGATGAGATCTTTCTGAGGATGTTTGGTCATTACATGCGTATGTAGTGGCTAGGTGGTCCGAAGAGGATTGTCGATACCTGGTGACCATTTCCCGAGGACTCAGCGTAGGCACTCCTTTAGGGAGCGATAATAGCATACCAGAAATGGCAAACCCATTACGTATCCTGCCGAGGACCCGAAACTGGGAACTCGCATAGGATTACCTTATTTTTTGGGGAATCAGTGGACGACCTCTTTGTTTGGCGATAGTATTGTACCTCGAGGGATGAATGTACTATTGCTTCTCAAATCGAGAATCCGAAACTGAGGATCCTTTGTTTTAGAACCTACATGTGAGAATGGGCGGGTGTTTATAGGTTTGCAGGTAACCTTGACCTTCAACCCACTCCGTATTCTGGTTTTCCTATCAGTGTGGACTTATTAGCCTGGTATTATGGTATTCTGATTATTTGGATATTCTGGTATTCCGGTATTTTCTCCAGAGCATACCTATGAACTTATTCGGTCATCAGCACAACACTTATTCAGAATATATGGGAGCTTTGATCCCATGTCTATTGCATTCATATTATTGCATTGCATTGCATTTGCATCATTTTGCATATCTTTTTCCACTCCAGATCAGTGAGCTTATCCATCCTTTGGCCTCAACCTGCAGTTGATTTCCCGACACTCGTATTGGACTTGAATCAGTATCTTGGCAGAATCATGGACTCAGGGGAACAAAATCGATTTGTGACTAGGGCCAATGTTGAGTTGATGAAGGGTCAGTTGGGCTAACTTATGGAAGCTATGGCCGCCATGACAAGAGGAGATGCCGATATTCAGAGAACTGAGAATGTCATTCCACCTCTGATGAATAATGTTGCTCAAGCTCAGCCTGTGCGTGTCCCTGCTGAGAATCAAGTTGTGCAAGAACATTCTTTTGTCCGACAAAGGCCAAGGAATCCATAGAGGCATTTCACTCAGTTGCCAATATCGTACAGTCAGATGTTGCCAAATTTGATCAAAGGTGGATTAATAGTGCCGAAGGAATTGAAGCCAGTGCCTTTTCCGTACCCACCAGGTTTTGATGTCAACGCCCGTTGTGGCTGCCATGCTGGGGCACAGGGGCATTCAACGGAAGATTGTAAAGTGCTCAAGAGCAAAGTTCAGACACTTATTGACTCAAATATGTTCTCATTCACACCTCAGGGTTTTCGAATCAACAATTCTCCTTCATCCAGTCTGGTGGGTTCATCAGTTCATGTTATAGAAGAAGGCACCGAGAGCAGTTGTGCAGGCGATTATCAGACTGACTTTGATGAGCAATTCTGAAGGTGGCTAGCTCAGTGGCAAATCAAGCTTGGAAAGCCCAGTTCCTCGAAGCTGGCAATCATTATATCATGTCATTTCTTTGCATTTGTAGTTTCTTTTCTGTTAAAGTGCAAACTCATTTGTAAAACTCGTCTATTTTTAATTGATAATTATAATGAAATGGATATACATGTTTTGACTAAATCCAGTCGTGTTCACTCATACATTTTTATCGATATTATATGCTTGTTGAAGCAGGATCTGAGGGAGGATGACGAAATCGAAGACGCAAAAACTACCGATTATATGCTTTTGAAACGAAACCCTGTTGATGATGTACATGCATTATTTCAAATCCCTAAACACCGGAGACATAAGGAAGATAATCCCTTGTCAACCCCGTTGAGCCTAGTAGTAGGAGTTTCTTTCTGGAAATGAAAAACCCTCAATCTTAACCTGGGGCAGGGTAGGTGTCAGCTAATTTGACCGTGCATTCAAATTTCAAAAGGAGTGTCCCGTTCAAGGATCAATTACATCCACGGTTATCCCTCACCAACCGAAAAGTGAGACGGTCACAACCCTTTACAAGTCAAGACAAACCTGTGTCACACGATTAGTTCAAAAAAAAAGAATCAAAAGAAAATAGAAAAAGCCCGCTAAGTAAAAAACTTGAAAACAAATAGGCAAAAGTTAGGGCATCCCGCTGGACTTCAAAATAAAAGGATTCAAAAGAATCAGTCCAGGCAAAATCAGGGAAATAAACAAAAAAGAAGCAAATAGAAGAGCGAAAAGGATTACAAAAGAAAAATCCTCAAGCAAAGAACAAAGTCGTGTGACTACAGACGCCAAAGACAAAAAGGGGTGACTGTCACTTCGAAAACCGTGTGGGTTCCTTCTATCCTCTTACCATTCAATACCTTTTTGAAAGGTGAGCGCTTGTGTCGAATTAGCTGAACGTAGGATCGGAGAACATCAAGGAGAATGGGTGGGTACAAAAAAAACTTTTAGCCTTATATCCTTTCCTTCTCAAACCGTGAACCAGGCCACGTTACAACCTTTAAAAGACCTAATTGAAGTAGGGTTGTTTCGAAAGCATACTTCGGTTAAAATCGCGTCAGTTATGACTCCTAAACGGTTTTTCTTACCATTCATGTTGGTATCAATGTGACATTCTGATAAGTGATTCATTCACTATATGTCACAACATTTTTCCAGTGAACAGACTTGGATTTCAAAACTGTCATATGCATTGCATTAAAATTATCTTCTCAAAGCGAATTGTTTTACTTGCGAGTAAGTACTTGACTCAGGAAAGTTTCTACCATGAGAAGATTGATCAAGATAAGAAGCAAACGCCAGAAGACTCTGTTGAGCAGGGGCAAGCCATCAAATGATCACGCCAAAGGGGCAAGCCATTCCAAGATTCAGCTAATCTGGAGCAGTCACGTCGAGGAATCTCTCTAAAGTTCAGCCAAACAGGGGCAATCACATCGAGATTAGGCAAATCTCTCAAATATCAATCAGTCAGGGGCAAAATCACGTTAAGGCTCGTATCGAGGCAGACCACCTCAAAAGCACGAGAAGTTATCCTCCCCCAGAAGACGGTTAATCGAAAGCACCTTTTCAAGATTCATGATACTGGCGCAGAATATTTTAAATCACTACGAATCATCTCGAAGAAAATTCCTTCATAAACTATGCAGTATGGGGCAGTTACGTCGAGATCCATAAATCTCTCAGAGAGTTTGAATACCCTGGGGCATTTTGAATATCGGGTTTTCTGTAAAATCCTCTCGAGACGATTTCTCCCAGTAGACCATGTGGTATGAGACAAGTGGGGAGTCCGCTTATGATAATTGGCATGTCGTTGATCAGTAGAAGCATGAAGCGCCAAAGTAGTTCCCAGCATGGGGTTTCTTTTCCTCAGCAAGGCACCAGAGGGTATCGTTCCCCAGTGAGGTATTAGAATTGCTAGTCGTCCCCGGCAGGAATAGCCAAGATGGTATTATCCTCGGCAAAGTGTTCTCCCTAGCGAGAGTTCTAAGGTTTGGTTTCCCCAATCGGAGTTGGATTTGTCCTTTCCTCTAGTAAGAATTGAAGTCCCCATGCATGGTAAAGATGGTTTTTCTTGACCTTCATGCAGGTGAGCATCTCCAGCAAGAGGCTCGTTTGACCTCTCATCTCCATTAAAGTCTTTCTCTTTAATATAGAAGAGCTAACATCCACAGCAGAGCATCGAGAATCTCTCTCTCCCCAGCAAGAGTGCAGGGATCTGCCTTCCCCAGTCAGATTGGTTTATTACTCCCTAGTGAGTGTTCAGAAGTCGACCACATCAGACAGGGTGACGTTGCAACTCCAGCAGGAGACTTGCTTGGCGTTTCTCCTTGATAGAGATCTGTATTCCCCCACAAAGTCTTGATGTCCATTTTCCTCGTCAGGACAGGAAGTGTAATTTCGTCAGCAAGGGTATGCTACCACCCCATCAGGTTAAAGTCGTTTCCCCAGTAGCAGGTCAAGTTCAATTATATTCCTTGGCAGGTTTGGTATTATTGACTGCTCACCCCAAGCAGAGTTTCGTGTGCATCCTCTCAACGGTTGATCAACGGTGGTTGACATCCCCGACAGATTCCAAGTCCAATGGTTATTGGCACCTTTTTTGTATCAGATCTTTGGGTTCCATCATCATCAGTCGTCATTCTTAATCCCCAACGGAGTGGAAGTTCTCTCCGGGTTTCATCTTCCGCAGAGGTTTGGATTAGGAAGGTCGTTCAATTTGTCCTCCTCAGCACGGTTTGTGACCCAGAGGACAATCCAGTTTGCCATACCCAGTGAAGTTGCCTTCAAATCCTCAGCATTTATTTTGCTGAGGAGCCTATTTGCATCTTGCATATAGTAATCATCATTACATTGCATCCTCAAAACGCGTAGCATTTCCATTTGATATGGAGCATTACGCCATAGAAAAATTCAAACATATGCATTCGAAACATAAGCCATGTTTTGATATTTTCATTGCTAGACGTTCCCCTAGCAAAGGTGGCTTAACTCAAGAGGTTCAATCTTACCTTATCCCCGTGTGAAGTTGCCAATAAACCCACTCATCTTACTGGTATTCCCCTACAGAGTTGTCTGTTCAGACTTCTCTTCCCCCAGCATAAAACGACGTAACTGTGGCCCCAAGCAGGTGCTTCAACCAATCCTTAGGGTGGTAAATTCGTCACTCTTACCCTTTTTGATCGTCCTTCCCTAGCAGAGTCGTTTGACTAGGATTCCATTATCCCCTCTGAGTCGTCCCTCTCGCCCATCGTCCAAGGTTTGGATGCGTTAATCTTGATGTTTTTGAGATACTGTTCTTTTTGCACTCGTCCATGTTTATTTCATGTCCTCATAACTTCGTCCGTATTGACTCCCCATTTCTTTCAACACTCGTCCGTTTCTGTCTCACTTTCTACAATATTCGTCCATATTGATCTTTCAACACTCGTCCGTGTTTATTTCAGTTTCTTCAATACTCGTTCACGTTGATCTTAGACACTTGTCAGTGTTTATCCCAGTTTCGCCAATATTCGTCCATATTGATCTTTCAACACTCGTCCGTGTTTATTTCAGGTTCTTCAATACTCGTCCGTGTTGATCTTAGACACTCTTCCGTGTTTGTTTCAGGTTAATCAATACTCGTTCATATTGATACTAGAACGTCTTAGACACTCGTCCGTGGTCTTTCAACACTCGTCCGTGTTTGTTTCAGGTTAATCAATACTCGTTCGTATTGATCCTAGAACATCTTAGACACTCGTCTGTGATCTTAGACACTCGTTCGTGTTTGTTTCAGGTTAATCAATACTCGTTCGTATTGATCCTAGAACGTCTTAGACACTCGTCCGTGGTCTTTCAACACTCGTCCGTTTTTGTTTCAAGTTAATCAATACTCGTTCGTATTGATCCTAAAACGTCTTAGACACTCGTCTGTGGTCTTTCAACACTCGTCCGTGTTTGTTTCAGGTTAATCAATACTCGTTCGTATTGATCCTAGAACGTCTTAGACACTCGTCCGTGTTTGTTTCAGATTAATCAATACTCGTTCGTATTGATCCTAGAACGTGTAGACACTCGTCTGCGGTCTTTCAACACTCGTCTGTGTTTGTTTCAGGTTAATTAATACTCGTTCGTATTAATCCTATAAATTCTTAGACACTCGTCTATGGTCTTTCAACACTCATTCGTGTTCAATTTCATTCCTCAATACTGTGTCCGTATTGATCTTAGACACTCGTCCGTGTTTGTTCCGGCTTCATCAATACTCGTTTGTGATGATCCTAGAGTCCATATACTTGCACTAATTTCTCCAGCACTCATCTGTGTTCTTTCATCACTCGTCTGTGTTTATCCCCAGCGCAATTAAGCACCCGTCCTCGTTTGTTTTGTTCTGTTTCAATAATTCGTCCGTATTGATTTGGAGCCCGTCCGTATTCATGGTTTTACACCTCTTGTTACTGGTTCCCCAGCGGAGTCGTCCCTCCCTCATAGGTTGCAAATCTGGTATGGCTATTTTGATATTCAATTTTCTTCTTGGTACTCGTCCGTGTTCATCTTTCTTTGATACGCGTAAGTATCGCCTTTCGATACTCGTCCGTGTCGTTAACCGAATCACTCATTCATGTTTGTTCTCATTCTTTGACACCCGTCCGTATCATCTTCCAACACTCGTCTGTGTCATTGATCTAAACCCTATGTCTACGTGTTATCTCATGGTTTCAGACACCCGTCCGTGTCGTTTCTTATCCCCAACAAATTCTTCAATCTCACTTACCTTTCATCCCTAGTAGAGTTTACACTCATCCGATTTTCTACCCTTATTTTATACCTACAGAGAGCAAATTTTCAGTTTCCTGTTGATATTCAATCCCTATTCACCTCGAATGTCTAAAAGCTGACGCTCTCATCCCTTCAAGTCCACAATTGATTGAATAGGGGCAGCTGTAACACCTCAAGATTTTCCCTCCTATTTATACCATCAATAACTGGCTTTTGTTTCGCATTCATATCCATTAGGTCATATTCATAATCATTCATTTGCATTGAGCTCCTAAGACGTGGGATCAAAGGAATTTTCTTGCTATCAGTGGTGGTCCTGTTCAGGGGTGATTCAGTCGGTTCCTACCTTAGTCAGGTTGAGGCGAGGTTCGAATTCACATTATCATGAATATCTTTTGTATATATAGGTTCATCAAGCTACAGGGTTTTCCTTGTTCAAAATATTCCTCAATGTCAAGTTATGGACTAGGGTATGGTTTCTTATCCGCTCAGGTCATCTAATTCGAGATTTATTAGTGCATCTCAAGGTGGATCAGGATTCTTATTCATGGGTGAGTTTGTGGACAGTCGTCAATTGAAGATTTTGAGATTAGGGTTTCATGTCAAGATTAGTCTTGAGGGCGCCTTAGAAGTTTTCTCGAGATTCAAGTCATGTTCCAATTCAAAAGAAACCATTCCATTTATTAAATCCACTTCATTTCGTTTATCAAACCATATCCGTATCCATGTTCATTTTCAAATCCAATTCAATCCCTTTCACCAATTTCCAAGGCCAAATGTCCAAAATTAAACCTGCCTCATATTATTGATATCCATATCCATTCTTGTAATCCACTTTAAAACCATTTTACCATATATCCAAATTCATGTCATTTTTACATGCCCATTCATGTCCACGTCACTTTTAAATCTATTTTAATTCTTTCTTTTTTATCCATTTAATTCATTTTCTTTCCAAGCAACACAACCCAAGGAAACAAAACCATGAGGAGCTTGAGGAAGCCAGAATGATATACTTTCCATCCCCCTCCGCTTTTTTAATTTTTACAAGAAGTTGAAAATCTAGGGGAGTTTTAAAAATATTTTCATCTCTGGAATCATGAAACACATGCAGTGATGATACAGGTCAAGAACATAGCCGACACGGGTGCTTACGTCTCACTTCTCAAATGCAACATCGAGGGTATGATTCTATTTTTCGAACTCTCTCGTCGCCAAATTCTTAGTGTTAGCAGTCTCATCAAGGTGGGTCAAATTGAGCTAGTGATGGTTCTTCATGTTGATAAGGAAAAGGGTTACATCAATCTCAGTAAATGTATGGTTTCTGAAGAAGACATTTAAGCTTGTGAAGAAAGGTATAATAAGAGTAAAATTGTTCACTCTATTATATGTCATGTTGTTGAAACCGTTAACATCGATTTAGAGGACCTTTAAATTCACATTGCTTAGCCATTGTACCACAACTATGGACACGCCTTTGAGGTGTTCAAAATAGTTGTGAGTGATCCTGATACTGTTTTGAGTACCCTCAGGCATGATTTTTTCCACCATTTCACATCAGAACTCAATAATAGAAACAAAAACCCAAAAAAGTACATGGCCGGCAGAAAATTCATTATCACCACAGCAGGAATTCAACCGAGTTTACTAACAGAAAAAAAGCATAACAGAAAAAAAAAAGCAATGGAGAATTCACCAATCAAATTCCAATAACAAAACCATAACAGCAACAGAATTTAGAACCCTCTAACCAAACCCACAACCCATTTTCAGTTACAACCTCATAACTGTTTCATAACTAACCTAACTACTACTTCTAACAGATTTAACTGTCATAACCAAATATAACAGAAAAAATAACTGTCACTAATCTCCCTCTAACCGTTTTCATATCACCCTAACCAACTCTAACACTTCCCAACATCCATAACAGAAACTACCAAAGCACCTAACTGCTAACCAAAAAACTCACAACAGATCCTAACTTCTAACAGTTACAGAACCATAACCTACCAAGAAACTCTTTCTCCCTCTCGAGTTATTCCTTCCCACTCTCATCTTCAAGCAATCTTCTTCAATTCCTTTTCATCCTCACGAACCGCATCAATAACTCTTCTTCTGCAACATTCTGATCCACACCATAACAAGCTCCTCAAACCATAACCTAACTTCAATCATCATCATCCTCCTGCAAATCTCTATTCAAGAACCTGCAATTCAAATTAGCAACATCATATCAACATCGTCATCATCAATTCACAATTATACACAAGAATGCGCAAACCGATCGTCTCTTCAAGACTTTCACATAACACGTACAGAAGGAGTAAAAGAAGAAGATTCAGGGAAGATGATCACAAGGAATAGAGCGAATATTCTAAGATTTCGAACATGTAGAAGCTTTGGTATTTTCAATCCACAGCCTGCAGAAATCAGGGAGCTTGCAATTGCTCCAAATTCAAATCATCTTCACCAATTCACCAAGGCTCTTTCCGATTCTCCATCTCTGATTCCATCTGTATCAACTTTTCCTCGCCATTCATCAATTCACACGACCTGCAACACGATCACTACACATTTACGCAACTTCACAGCATTAATATTCTTCATCCAAACCCGCGTAAAATCAAGAAGAAGAAGAATTAACATCAATACAACAACGAACTCACACAGAAGTTATAGCGAGACGCAAATTCGAAGTCGTGGAGTCGGAAAATAGAAAGATAAGAAGCAATTAATACCTGAAGCCTTACTACTTTGTCATTATCTTCGTCAGAGCGTCGCGTAATTACGGAGTTGGAGGTCGTTTACCGGTGCAGCCAGGCAAGAGAAGTGGCGCCTTGGTTGTTGTTGTCCTTGATCCGGCCATTGTAGGGCAAAGAAGAAGACGACGCGGCGGAGATGTGTCTTCATACGGAGGCAGAATAACGTGAAACGAATTAGAAGAGAACAGTCGAAGATAATGATGCTGGTGAGTACGTTTCTGGCGAAATCTTGCTCATTACCGGCGAGATTCCTTTTGAGGACGGCGCAATGGGTTAACAAAGAGAATGAACGAAGGTGAAAGAAGTAGAGGGACGGCGCATGGGAGGAAATAGAGGAGAGGAGATAATCTGATGTATTTAGGGTTTTTTATTAACCCTATGAGTTATACGGACCGGTTTTAGTTACAAGGTTGGGTCCAGGCTCCAATTTCCTTTACGCCATGGAACTTCCAACTGTACCTCCATTTCAATACTACATCCTACCGGTAACCCTGTTCTTCATTTATTTTTTATTTTGTTTTTAGAAATTAACTAGTCTTAACATTAGATTTGTTAAAATTAATACTCCCTCTGTCCCAAATTATAAGAGAAATTCACTTTTTAGATTTATTAAATAATTAATGTATCTGGTCTATATATAGACCAGATACATTAATTATTCAATGAATCTAAAAAGTAAATTTCTCTTATAATATGGGACGGAGGGAGTATAATTTTAGAATTAGATTTTGGAATTAGATTTCGATTTAGATTTTTAGATTTTAGAAATTTACTTTGAGTTCAATTGACCTTTAATATTGATTAGTGATCGTTTAATTGTGTTAGTTAATTGATTAGGTACTAATTTTTATAATTAGCTTCATGGCTTTAGAATTGTTTTCGAACTAATTTCAATGGGATTTAGACTTTGACTTGTTGGTTTTAACCGTGTGTCTAATTGACTAATTGCAAACCAATGTTGATTTTTGATGATGGTTTCCTTAGTTGATTTTTTTGGCATTTGTTTTGAATTGTTGATTCAAATGCGTTCGAATGACTTTTTTTTACATTATATTGATTGAATATTATGTTGCCACTTGATTGAGTTTTTTTACATGATATTGATTGAATATTATGTTGCCACTTGATTGAGATTTTTCACATGATATTAATTGGATATTATGTTGCTTTGATTAGGATTTTCTACATGACATTGTTTGAATATCATGTTTTTGTTTCATTTTCATTGGAAGCTTATTGACTAACTTTGGTTATTTCCCTTTGATTAGTGAATTAACTTAATGAGCTTGGAGTTTTATGCTAACACTTTAGATATCAACAAGGCTTGCTTAGTTTTGATGAGGCATGATCTCTTGACAATGATTATTTGATCCCATTGAGGTATGGCCCTTCTTGTACATTAGTTAAATAAAATGTAGAAGTTGTTGTTACATACACAGCTGCTGTGAACAAAGTGAGTTATAAAATGTTGCTATTCTGTCTGGTTGCATATACACCTATTCTGTTCTGGAAATAGTAGCTGTTATAAGCTATTTTTGCTTGTTGCGGGTTTTTATAGCTATGCAGGTGCTGGAGCACTGTTGTTGCTGCTGTTTATGGTTTATTACCTTGTTTCATTGTTTTATTCATGAAGGGTGAAGAGCATTTGGTTCCATGTCTCTCACGGATCCGTTCCGCTTTCTAACACTTTTGCTTATTTATGCTAGATTACTAGAAGCTTGCCGGTTTGCTCGTGTATTGCTTTCGTTGCTACGGATTGATACCCGTTCGGTAATACTTCTCTTCTCTTTTACTAATTCTGCATTTTTTCTTTTGATGTCATGAGAAGTAGGATTGGGATTTCGTGCCACTTGGCCGACAATGCTGGAAGTCCTCAAAGGAGGCTCTGTTTGTGATTGTTTAATATTGTGCCTAAGACCTCCAAAGAGGCATCCCATTCCCGTATCCCCTTGTAAGACCTCCAAGAAGGCAATTGACGGAAGGTAGGGTTCGCAACCGACCCCCGTTATTCTAGTTGAGTCGTTCTTAGCTCTCATTACATGATTGAAGCTTTGAACATCACCTGTTCTTGTTATCGAGTCCGTCAAGTGGAAGAAGGGTTTCGCAATCAAACCCCCACTCATTGTCTATAGCTCGCATTAACCGATGATGATGCTTATGTGATCTGATTCACATCTTCCCCTTCCTTACTCTGCTCTCCATGGTTCTCGATACCATTGGGTGAGTACCCCTATTTCCCACAGCTAGCTTGTTTGCCTCGGTTGATATGACCCCTTGGCTAAAGCTCCCATTTTTCTTACTTTGATTATGTGACATTATTGTTGACTGACACTGTTTATTCTTTCGTTTGTTTTTAGTTTATTTTGTGATTGATTTATCCTGTGTTTACTTGTCTGATGACATGATCCCGTAGGATTCCTCGCTCAACTTAATTTTTGATTAAGTCGGAGGTAGGAGAGACATTAGGATAGCAATCCATGCATGACAACATTAGGTAGACTTCCCTTTTGATCCTGACATTAGGACCATCATTGTATGCTGACTTGTAGGACTGAGTTTCCCACAGACCTCCCGTGAGTCTCATCTTGTCTCTCGCACCCATGCGATCGAGACCGTTTCCTGTTCACCCGTAGTAGCGTGAACTACGGATGCTCTGATTCCTCTTTCTTTTCAGATTGAGGATACGTAGGCACGAGATGCGGTATCTCGGCGAGCACACTGACAACTAACTTCCCTTTACTCTCGCTCTCATACGATCGAGACGTTAACCAACCAATCAATCAAACCTTTTCTCTCGCCCGAGTTCGATCGAGACTCTTTCACCAAACAAACAAAACCGACCTCGTTAGGTCGAACTACGACTACTATGACTTCCTCCTTCGTGTCAGATTGAGGATACGTAGGCACAGGCGCGACGCCTGGCGAGCAAACTTCCCCCCACAAAACCGTAGTCCGAACTATGTTGACTCTGACTTTCCCGCACCCAAGGGATACATAGGCCTAGGACGGCGATGTCCTATCGAGTCACTTTTCTTTTCCTCTTTTTATTTTCTGTTACCGTTTCTCCATTTCACCTTTTGTTTCCAGTTTCCAGTTAGCAGTTAAGCTTCAGATACCCTACACCCTTTGATCGATAACAACAAGCGTGGATCCCATCGAGTACGATGGACGCGAGGGGGTGCTAATACCTTTCTCTCGTGTAACCAACTCCCGAACTCAGGCTATGGTTGCGACGACCATTCCTTTCCCTTTATTGAGGTTTTCTTCGATCGTTTCCTTTCCCTGCGTCGGGATAAATAACGTTCGGTGGCGACTATTCTGTTCCTTTCCGCCGGTTGATTTTCGCAGATGCGACACCTATGTGTCGCCTCAAATAGGTCGACACATTTGCCTTCATAGGTCGACATATAGAACTTCAATTTTGATTTTTTTTTGTTTTGTTTTCATTTCCTCATGCATGCCCTTTGCTTTCTAGTAAGGTTCTAGAGTAAAACCTACATGAAACTAGGATTTCAAAGCACACTCGTCATCTTCAACCTCTCTTCTATGCATACACACAAACAAATTCCACATAATCATTTTTTGATTGGGTGACCATCTAGATTAGGGTTGATAACGTTCAATTAGGTTGTTGTATTGAGAATATTGGGTTGAGTTCTTTGAGGGTTTCAAATAAGAAAATCGAGTTGGGGTTTTCCTTCAAGATCTTTGAGGATTTGATGGTTTTGGACAAGATTATGTAATTTGGATCCGATTGAGTGAAAGCCTTGGGATAAAGGGTGCCTTGAAAGGGAGTGGCGTGAGACGGTGGATCGTGTTAGTAAATCGTAGGTTTTAACAAGTGTGCTCTTGGGATTAATTCGACCGTGTGAAAGCCTTGGGACAAGGAGGTTCCTTACGAGGAAGTAGCAAGAATTGGTGAATTTTAGCGTCATTGTTGGTGACTTGATCAATCTTTGATCAAGGGTTTTAGAGGTGGTAGAATCATCGACGTACCATAGGGTTTGTTGGGTTAAAGTTTTTCATTCTTGTAGATACACTTTTTAGAAATTAACGTTAATTTCAACTATCTCAATTCAAATTCGAATTAAGGGCGAACGTACCCATAGCGAGGCCGGTTGAGGAACTGCCTAAACAAATCCTTCTCTATCTCCCCCCCCCCCCCCCCCTCTCTCTCTCTCTTTCTCTTTCTAGCAAAGGAGTTGAGACCTAGTACAGAAACCCTAACAAATGAGCTTTGGATTAAACTTCTATATCTTGTATTGTTTTGTCTGTGGACACCATTGTACATTATTCATAGCATACTCTTGGGCTTTCTTACAATGAGACTTATTCGATCAATTACTTCTAGTTGGTCGTCTAAAAGACTAGCCCACCTTGCTAGTTCATTTGTATTTCATCATTTGGGTTGTGTGCTTATTGCTTATTCCATCCTCATTTGAGAAAATTTATCTCCACTCCCATGACGTGTAATAACTTTACAGCCTTTTCCTTGCTTGCTAGTTGTTAGACTCTCTCTAATGCAATAATAAAATCAACTCTTTTCAAAAGAACAAATAAGCTTGATCCAACATCAAGCATTTTTCATAATAAATCAATTCAATAGGATTTTCATCACCAACAACCCCTCAACAATTTACACTCCATTTACATTCACCCTTTGTAAGTCGATTGCCTTGTGCGTCACCATCAACATACCCATTCACCAAAACATTTTCATAATTAATCCAAACAAACCCTTGATCCAACATCAAGCGGCTTTTTCTTAAACAAATTCAAAAACACAATAAGATACGATTGGTATTGTGCGCCACGAGCCTTAAGTGGTGGAGAAGGGGTGAGAATGGAGCTTCCCTACATTCACTCTGATTATTTCGACACAAGGCAATCGACTTGGTTTCTTGAAATAATCGCCTCTACCCATAGTCTTTAATGCAATCCTAATCAAGAGTAATCTCTTTCAAAATCATAACAACAACATAAACTCATCAAACTTATCTTTTTGCGCCTTAGGGCCTCACTCCAAAAACTCATTTTTCAAGGTAAAATCAACCAACAAACACTCATTTTTTAGGCTGAACTACGAAGCTCTGACTTCCTCATTGCACCATGAGGGTACGTAGGCACAAGGCCAACACCGAGGCAAACATCCTAATAAAAAACATCCTTTTCCCTTTTAGCATATAAACCTTTAGATAAACAACACATTTTCATGCGCAGACAACCTATATGGTTCCCGTTGAGTACAACGGATGTAGGGGGTGTTAATACCTTCCCCTTGCATAACCGACTTTCAAACCCTAACAATGGTTGCGACAAACTTGTCCTATCCTTTTCTGATTCTGTGGGTTTTCTCGATATTTTCCCTTTCCCTCTTTTAGGAATAAATAAACTTTGGTGGCGACTCTTCTGTCAGTCCAATCCGTGAGCTTTTCTCGCGAGTTCGTGTTCTCTCATTTTTAAGGTGCGACAGAAGAAGTAACAACTTCAGAAGAGCTAGTAGCAACAACATCAGCAGCAACAACAACATTAGCAGCAACAAACGTTGCTTCAGAAGAAGTCGTCGGAGTTCCCTTTTAATCCTTAGCTCTTTTTGAGAAAACTTCTTTACCTCAATGATAGCTTTTCCTCTTTTTCTTTAGCTTTTAAGAAAATTTTCTTATCTCCTTGATAGCTTTTGGTGCTGACGAAAGATCAGAAAGAGCAGCCTCAGAGTCGCTGTTGGCTTTTCTATACTCATAGCTAGCCGACTCTAGGTTAGAGAAGAGGGGAAAGTCAACCAGGGGAATCTTCTTCTGAGAATCTCCTCCTTGGGGATCGCAACTGTAACGCCCCAATTTATTTTAATTATTCTCATAATTTAAAGTTTATGATGTTGTGTGTATGTATATGTTTATGTGTGTTGGGTTATGTTTAGATTGCCCTTAGTATGGGGTAGCGACCTTAGAATTATAGAGAATAAAGTATTGGGGGTGTGTGACCAATTGTGTAGAGATGAGTGGTGTGGTTAGTAATTAATTATTAATATTAGTTAGTGATTATTTATTAGAATAATATTATATAGATATTATTTGAAATTAAATAATTATTATTATTGGCATTATTTGTTACTATTTATTTGGGAGAATAATAATAATAGAAATAATAATAATAGAAATAATAATAATAATAATAATAATAATATAATAAGTACATGTAATAGAATCAATACGTGTTTTGGGTTGAGAAAAGAGAAAAAGGAGAGTTAGGGCAAAAGGGAAGAATCACCATTGTTGAAGTTGAGGGAGCTTACTACAAGATGTCTAAGGTAAGGGTGGGGTTCTAACTATCTAAGGGCTGCCATGATGATATGTGGGTAGTTTCTAACATGTAGGGCTTTGAATTTTATTCTCTTTGTTCATGAATATGATGGTTTTGATGAGTGATTGATTCTTGATAATTCAATGGATTGTATGTTGTTGTGTTGATTTCTGTTGAAAATTGTGTCTTGTGTGATTGTTGTTGTTGAATTCGTTGGATTGAGAGGCGTATGTTGTAAATGTGGAGTGTTGTACGTGTAATTCGCGTGTCATGGTCGGAACAATGTTATGAACGATTGCAAAAAGGAAAACTTGAGTTTTTAAACTTTTAGAAAAGTGTATTTTTGCTTTGAAAAGTGTTTTGGACGAATTCTGAGAAAAGCTGGTTTTGAAACAACTTAAAAATAAGTTCTGGTGTAAAAATATAGCAGAAAAGTGCTTTTGCTGTAGGTATAATCGGTTACCAGAAATAGGTAACCAGTTACACTGTTGCAAAATGGCGTTCTGGGCAAAACTGTGAGTGGATAATCGGTTACCTCATTTGCGTAATAGATTACCCTAAGACCAATTTTTCTAAAACTTTGAAAATTCATATCTTTTGATCCGTAGGTCTGTTTCAGTCGTTGTTTGAATCGTTGGAAAGCTGGTTTCGTGTAATTTCTGTTAAAATTATTTTCAATGCCAGAATTCCAAATATTCGACGCGTTAATTGGGTTTTCGTGTACGTTGTGATGTGTTGAACGTTGAAAGGTTGAGTTCGATTGTGTGAATGTGTGTTGTAGTCGTGGATTGCAATCGTTGCATGTTTTGGCAGGTATATGATATGTGTTGGACAGTCGTGGTGTGATGTATTGGCTGTATGATAGTCATATCTATTGGTCATCATTGTATGTTGTCATTGAATGCATATCATGTTGCACAAGTTGTATGATAAGTCGTGTGCCCATGTGGGGTGTGAGCTCTTTATCTGGATTCTTTGAAATTGAATTGTGTTGTTGTTGTTGTTGAGGTAATCGTGTGCCCATGTGGGGTGTGAGCGATTACGGGTATTCGTGTGCCCATGTAGCGTGTGAGCGATCACGGATGTCGTGTGCCCATGTGGGGTGTGAGCGACTTATATGGAAATTCTGACGGGAATTATGATCATGAAAAAGGGATCGAATTGGTACCACATGCATTGAGTCAAGTTGTTGAGTCTCATTGCATTGTATAATTGTTGCATCTGTTGTTGTGTGAATGTTGTATTGTATTTTGGATGTTGTTGTGGTATGTTGTGGAACGGGTGATATACATGATATAGTTTGTTGCCTACTTTTTATCATGTTTCCTTTATCTAATTATGACATCTCACCCCTTCAGTTTGAATGTTGCCTCCACGTGGGTAACATGCAGATAATCAAGGATAGTGCGGAGTTGCGGTTAGTGAATACGAAGTCCTTCACTTTATGTTTTGAGTTAGCGTCGGCTCTGATATGTAACACTGGGGATCATGGAACGCTTTATGTTTTATTTCCGTTATAGTTATTATATTTTGTTTTAATTGATGATTAATATGTGGTTTAAATATGCTAAGTTTTGATTGTCGATTCGAAGAAGTTTTCCGCTGCTTATTGAGAAGAATTTTTAAAATGATTCCGTAGTACCGTTTATAATAATAAGTATGTGTTACATGTTATTTACTTAAGCAGGTGTATGTTGGAAGTAACATCCTAAGTGTTGAATTTTTCTTTGAATTTTTACTCTGATAATTGTATTATTTTACGCGGGGATTTAGGGTGTTTCATAGTGGTATCAAACCAGGTCGGTCTGTCTGGCCAAGTTGTAGAGTCGTTGTTGTGTGACAGTTGATTACTGTCAATGTCGTTTCCTTAACCATTGTGTTTTGTTGATGATGCGTAACAAAATTAGAATGGCTGGAAGGAATGATAGTGCTATCGCCGCTGCTTTGCAGGCTGTTGCTCAGGCGGTACAGAACCAGCCTCATGCTGGTGAGAATGATGAGTTTCTGAAGAATAGTCCGCCTATCTTTAAGGGAAGATATGATCCGGATGGAGCGCAGGCTTGGCTCAAGGAGATCGAGAGAATCTTCCGGGTCATGTAATGATCCGAGTCACTGAAGGTGCGGTTAGGTCCTCACATATTGGCTGAGCAGGCTGACGACTGGTGGGTTAGCACTCGTCAATTATTGGGCGCAACATGAGAGGTGATCACTTGGGTTGTGTTTAGTAGGGAGTTCTTGAGGAAGTATTTTCCTGAAGATTTTAGAGGGAAGAAAGAGATTGAGTTTCTGGAATTAAAGCAGGGTAACATGTCGGTTACGGAGTATGCTGCCAAATTCTCAGATCTGGCTAAGTTTTACCCTCACTACAGTGTGGCAACTGCTGAGTTCTCAAAGTGTGTTAGGTTTGAGAATGGATTGAGTCTCGAGATCAAACAGGCGATTCATTATCAGCGAATCATAAGGTTTCCAGATTTGGTGGACTGTTGTAGGATCTTTGAGGAAGATAGCATGGCTCGATCGACTCACTTTTAAGGGCTGGCCGAGAGAAGGGGAAAACAACCGATGAACTGTGGGAAGCCTTATGTAGCTCCAGCTGAGAAAGGTAAACAGAAATATGCTGATGGCAAGAAGCCGATTTGGGGAGGTGCCCCTACTCCTCTTAAGTGTTACAGGTGTGATGAGCTATGTTATCGTGTTTATGAGTGCACGAGTGATGTAAAGAAATGCTTCAAGTGTGGACAAGCAGGACATCTGATAGCTGACTGTAAAGTTAATGTCGTGACTTGTTACAACTGTGGAGAAAATTTATCCCCACTCCCATGACGTGTAATAACTTTACCGTCTTTTCCTTGCTTGCTAGTTGTTTAGACCCCCTCTAATGCAAGAATAAAATCAACTCTTTTCAAAAGAACAAATAAGTTTGATCCAACGTCAAGCATTTTTCATAATAAATCAATTCAATAGGATTTTCAACACCATCAACCCCTCAACCAATTACACTCCATTTACATTCACCCTTTGTAAGTCGATTGCCTTGTGCATCACCATCAACCTACCCATTCACCAAAACATTTTCATAATTAATCCAAACAAACCCTTGATCCAACATTAAGCGGCTTTTTCTTAAACAAATTCAAAAACACATTAAGATACGATTGGGATTGTGCGCCACGAGCCTTAAGTGGTAGAGAAGGGGTGAGAATGGAGCTTCCCTACATTCACTCTGATTATTTCGACACAAGGCGTTCGACTTCGTTGCTTGAAATAATCGCCTCTACCTATAGTCTTTAGTGCATTCCTAATCAAGAACAATCTCTTTCAAAATCATAACAAGAACATCAACTCATCAAACTTATCTTTTTGCGCCTTAGGGCCTCACTCCAAAAAATCCTTTTTCATGGTAAAATCAACCAACAAACACTCATTTTTTAGGCTGAACTACGAAGCTCTGACTTCCTCATTGCACCATGAGGGTACGCAGGCACGAGGCCAATGCCGAGGCGAGCACCCTAATAAAAAACATCCTTTTCCCTTTTAGCAGATAAACCTTTAGATAAACAACACCTTTTCATGGGCAGACAAGCTATAAGGTTCCCGTTGTGTACAACGGATGTAGGGGGAACTAATAGCTTCCCCTTGCATAACTGACTTTCGAACCCTAACAATGGTTGCGAAAAACTTGTCCTATCCTTTTCCGATTCCGTGGGTTTTCTCGATATTTTCCCTTTCTCTCTTTTGGGAATAAATAAAATTCGATGGCGACTCTGCTGTCAGTCCAATCTGTGAGCTTTTCTCACGAGTTCATGTTCTGTCATTTTTAAGGTGCGACATAAGAAGTAACAACTTCAGAAGAGCTAGTAGAAACAACATCAGCAGCAACAACAACATTAGCATCAGCAGACATTGCTTCAGAAGAAGTCGTCGGAGTTCCCTTTGAATCCTTAGCTCTTTTTGTTAAAACTTCTTTACCTCATTGATAGCTTTTCCTCTTTTTCTTTAGCTTTTAAGAAAATTTTCTTATCTCCTTGATAGCTTTTGGTGTTGGCGAAGGATCAGAAATAGCAGCCTCAGAGTCGTTGTTGGCTTTTCTATACTCATAGCTAGCCGGCTCTAGGTTGGAGAAGAGGGGAAAGTCAACCTGGGGAATCCTTCTTCTGAGAATCTCCTCCTTGGGGATCGCAATTGTAACGCCCCGATTTATTTTAATTATTCTTGTCATTTAAAGTTTATGATGTTGTGTGTATGTATGTGTTTATGTGTGTTGGGTTATGTTTGGATTGCCCTTAGTATGGGGTAGTGACCTTAGAATTATAGAGAATAAGGTATTGGGGGTGTGTGACCAATTGTGTAGAGATGAGTGGTGTGGTTAGTAATTATTTATTAATATTATTTAGTGATTATTTATTGGTATAATATTATATAGATATTATTTGAAATTAAATAATAATTATTATTGCCATTATTTGTTACTATTTATTTGGGAAAATAATAATAATAGAAATAATAATAATAATAATAATAATAATATAATAAGGGAGGAGAATTAGGGAAAAAGAATCAGTACGTGTTTTATGTTGAGAAAAGAGAAAAAGGAGAGCTAAGGCAAAAGGGAAGAATCACCATTGTTGAAGTTGAGGGAGCTTACTACAAGAACTCTAAGGTAAGGGTGGAGTTCTAACTATTTAAGTGCTGCCATGATGATTGGTGGGTAGTTTCTAACATGTAGGGTTTTGAATTTTCTTCTCTTTGTTCATGAATATGATGGTTTTGATGAGTGATTAATTCTTGATAATTCAATGGATTGTATGTTGTTGTGTTGATTTCTGTTGAAAATTGTGTCTTGTGTGATTGTTGTTGAATTCGTTGGATTGAGAGGCGTATGTTGTAAATGTGGAGTGTTGTAAGCGTAATTCGCGTGTCATAGTCGGAACAATGTTATGAACGATTGCGAAAAGGAAAACTTGAGTTTTTAAACTTGTAGAAAAGTGTATTTTGGCTTTGAAAAGTGTTTTGGACGAATTCTGAGAAAAGATGGTTTTGAAACAACTTAAAAATAAGTTCTGGTGTAAAAATATAGCAGAAAAGTGTTTTTGCTGCAGGTATAATCGGTTACCAGAAATAGGTAACCAGTTACACTGTTGCAAATGGCGTTCCAGGCAAAACTGTGAGTAGATAATCGGTTACCTCATTTGCGTAATCGATTAACCTGAGACCAATTTTTCTAAAACTTAAAATTCATATCTTTTGATACGTAGGTCCGTTTCAGTTGTCGTTCGAATCGTTGAAAAGCTGGTTTCGTGTAATTTCTGTTAAATTTATTTTCAATGCCAGAATTCAAATATTCGACGTGTTAATTGGGTTTCTGTGTACGTTGTGATGTGTTGAATGTTGAAAGGTTGGGTTTGGTTGTGCGAATGCGTGTTGTAGCTGTGGATTGTAATCGTTGCATGTTTTGGCAGGTATATGTTGTATGTTGGACAGTTGTGGTGTGATGTATTGGTTGTATGATAGTCATATGTATTGGTCATCATTGTATGTTGTCATTGAATGCATATCATGCTGCATAAGTTGTATGATAAGTCGTGCGCCTATGTGGGGTGTGAGCGCCTTATCTGGATTCTTTGAAATAGAATTATGTTATTGTTGTTGTTGTTATTGAGTTAATCGTGTGCCCATGCGGGGTGTGAGCGATTACGGGTGTTCGTGTGCCCATGTGGGCTGTGAGCGATCACGAATGTCGTGTGCTCATGTGGGGTGTGAGTGATCACGAATGTCGTGTGCCCATGTGGGGTGTGAGCGACTTATATGGAAATTCTGACGGGAATTATGATCATGAAAAAAGGATCGAATTGGTACCACATGCATTGAGTCAAGTTGTTGAGTCTCATTGTATTGCATAATTGTTGCATATGTTGTTGTGTGAATATTGTATTGTATGTTGGATGTTGTTGTGGTATGTTGTGGAACGGGTGATATACATGATATAGTTAGTTGCCTACTTTTTATCATGTTTCCTTTATCTAATTATGATATCTCACCCTTCAGTTTGAATGTTGCCTCCACGCGGGTAACATGCAGATAATCAAGGATAGCGCGGAGTTGCGGTTAGTGAAGACGAAGTCCTTCACTTTATGTTTTAAGTCAGCGTTTGCTCTGATATGTAACACTGGGGATCATAGAGCGTTTTATGTTTTATTTCCGTTACAGTTATTATATTTTGTTTTAATTGATGATGAATTTGTGGTTTAAATATGGTAAGTTTTGATTGTCGATGCGAAGAAGTTTTTCGCTGCTTATCGAGAAGAATTTTTAATAATGATTTCGTAGTACCGTTTATAATAATAAGTATGTGTAACATGTTATTTACTTGAGCAGGTGTATGTTGGAAGTAACATCCTAAGTTTTGAATTTTTCTTTGAATTTTTACTCTGATAATTGAATTATTTTACGCGGGGATTTAGGGTGTTACATAGTGGTGTCAGAGCAGGTCGGTCTATCCAGCCAAGTTGTCGAGTCGTTGTTGTGTGACAGTTAATTACTGTCGATGTCGTTTCCTTAACCATTGTGTTCTGTTGTTGATGTGCAACAGATTTAGAATGGCTAGAAGGAACGATGCTGCTATTGGTCAGGCGGTACAGAACCCGCCTCATGCTGGTGAGAATGATGAGTTTCAGAAGAATAGACTGCCTAACTTTAAGGGAAGATATGATATGGATGGAGCGCAGGCTTCGCTCAAGGAGATCGAGAGAATCTTCTGGGTATGGAATGTTCCGAGGCACAAAAGGTGCGATTAGGTACTCACATTTTGGCTGAGGAGGCTGACGACTGGTGGGTTAGCACTCGTCAATTGTTGGGAGCAACAGGAGAGGTGATCACTTGGGTTGTGTTCACTAGGGAGTTCTTGAGGAATTATTTTCACGAAGATGTTAGAGGGAAGAAAGAGATTGATTTTATGGAATTGAAGCATTGTAACATGTCGGTTACAGAGTATGCTGCCAAATTCTCAAATCTGGCTAAGTTTTACCCTCACTAGAGTGCGGCAACTGCTGAGTTCTCAAAGTGTGTCAAGTTTGAGAATGGATTGAGACCTGAGATCAAACAAGCGATTGGTTATCAGGGAATCAGAAGGTTTCCAGATTTGGTGGATTGTTGTAGGATCTTTGAGGAAGATAGCAAGGCTCGATCGGCTCACTTTAAAGGGTTAGCTGAGAGAAGGGGAAAATAACCAATGAACCGTGGGAAGCCTTATGCAGCTCCAGCTGAGAAAGGTAAACACAAATACGCTGATGGCAAGAAGCTGAGTGGGGGAGGTGCCCCTACTACTCTTAAGTGTTACAGGTGTGGTGAGCTAGGTCATCGTGTTCATGAGTACACGAGTAATGTGGAGAAATGCTTCAAGTGTGGACAAGCAGGACATCTGATCGCTGACTGCAAAGTTAATGTGGTGACTTGTTACAACTGTGGAGAAAATTTATCCCCACTCCCATGACGTGTAATAACTTTACCGTCTTTTCCTTGCTTGCTAGTTGTTTAGACTCCCTCTAATGCAAGAATAAAATCAACTCTTTTCAAAAGAACAAATAAGCTTGATCCAACGTCAAGAATTTTTCATAATAAATCAATTCAATAGGATTATCATCACCATCAACCCCTCAACCAATTACACTCCATTTACATTCACCCTTTGTAAGTCGATTGCCTTGTGCATCACCATCAACCTACCCATTCACCAAAACATTTTCATAATTAATCCAAACAAACCCTTGATCCAACATTAAGCGGCTTTTTCTTAAACAAATTCAAAAACACAATAAGATATGATTGGGATTATGCGCCACGAGCCTTAAGTGGTGGAGACGGGGTGAGAATGGAGCTTCCTTACATTCACTTTGATTATTTCGACACAAGGCATTCAACTTTGTTGCTTGAAATAATCACCTCTACCCATAGTCTTTAGTGCAATCCTAATCAAGAACAATCTCTTTCAAAATCATAACAACAACATCAACTCATCAAACTTATCTTTTTTCGCCTTAGGGCCTCACTCCAAAAAATCCTTTTTCAAGGTAAAATCAACCAACAAACACTCATTTTTTAGGCTGAACTACGAAGCTTTGACTTCCTCATTGCACCATGAGAGTACGTAGGCACGAGGCCAATGCCGAGGCGAGCACCCTAATAAAAAATATCCTTCTCCCTTTAAGCAGATAAACCTTTAGATAAACAACACCTTTTAATGCGCAGACAACCTATATGGTTCCTGTTGAGTACAACGGATGTAGGGGGTGCTAATACCTTCCCCTTGCATAACCGACTTTCGAACCCTAACAATGGTTGCGAAAAACTTGTCATATCCTTTTCCGATTCCGTGGGTTTTCTCGATATTTTCCCTTTCTCTCTTTTGGGAATAAATAAACTTCGGTGGCGACTCTTCTGTCAGTCCAATCTGAGAGCTTTTCTCACGGGTTAGTGTTCTCTCATTTTTAAGGTGCGATAGAAGAAGTAACAACTTCAGAAGAGCTAGTAGAAATAACATCAGCTGCAACAACAACATTAGCATCAGCAGACGTTGCTTCAGAAGAAGTCGTCGGAGTTCCCTTTGAATCCTTAGCTCTTTTTTATAAAACTTCTTTACCTCATTGATTGCTTTTCCTCTTTTTCTTTAGCTTTTAAAAAAATTTCTTATCTCCTTGATAGCTTTTGGTGTTGACGAAGGATCAGAAATAGCAGCCTCAGAGTCGTTGTTGGCTTTTCTATACTCATAGCTAGCCAGCTCTAGGTTGGAGAAGAGGGGAAAGTCAACCTGGGGAATCCTTCTTCTGAGAATCTCCTCCTTGGGGATCGCAACTTTAACGCCCTGATTTATTTTAATTATTCTCGTAATTTAAAGTATATGATGTTTTGTTCATGTATGTGTTTATGTGTGTTGGGTTATGTTTGGATTGCCCTTAATATGGGGTAGTGACCTTAGAATTATAGAGAATAAGGTATTGGGGGTGTGTGACCAATTGTGTAGAGATGAGTGGTGTGGTTAGTAACTAATTATTAATATTAGTTAGGGATTATTTATTGGAATAATATTATATATATTATTTGAAATTAAATAATAATAATTATTGGCATTATTTGTTACTATTTATTTTGGAGAATAATAACAATAGAAATAATAATAATAATAATAATAATAATATAATAAGGGAGGAGAATTAGGGAAAAAGAATCCGTACGTGTTTTGGGTTGAGAAAAGAGAAAAAGGAAAGATAGGGCAAAAGGGAAAAATCACCATTGTTGGAGTTGAGGGAGCTTACTACAAGAACTCTAAGGTAAGAGTGGGGTTCTAACTATCTAATGGCTGCCATGATGATTGGTGGGTAGTTTCTAACATGTAGGGTTTTGAATTTTCTTCTCTTTGTTCATGAATATGATGGTTTTGATGACTGATTGAGTCTTGATAATTCAATGGATTGTATGTTGTTGTGTTGATTTCTGTTTAAAATTGTGTCTTGTGTGATTGTTGTTGTTGAATTTGCTGGATTGAGAAGCGTATGTTGTAGATATGGAGTGTTGTAAGCGTAATTCGCGTGTCAAAGTCGGAACAATGTTATGAACGATTTCGAAAAGGAAACTTGAGTTTTTAAACTTTTGAAAAATGTATTTTTGCTTTGAAAAATTTTTTGGACGAATTCTGAGAAAAGCTAGTTTTAAAACAACTTAAAAATAAGTTCTGGTGTAAAAATATAGCAGAAAAGTGCCTCTGCTGCAGGTGTAATCGGTTACCAGAAATAGGTAAGCGGTTACAGTGTTGAAAAATGGTGTTCTGGGCAAAACTGTGAGTGGGTAATCGGTTACCTCATTTGCGTAATCGATTACCCTGAGACCAATTTTTCTAAAACTTTGAAAATTCATATCTTTTGATCCGTAGGTCCGTTTCAGTCGTCGTTCGAATCGTTGGAAAGCTGGTTTCGTGTACTTTCTGTTAAAATTATTTTCAATGCCCTAATTCCAACTATTCGACATGTTAATTGGGTTTCCGTGTACGTTGTGATGTGTTGAACGTTGAAAGGTTGAGTTCGGTTGTGCGAATGTGTGTTGTTGCTGTGGATTGCAATCGTTGCATGTTTTGGCAGGTATATGTTGTATGTTAGACAGTCGTGGTGTGATGTATTGGTTGTATGATAGTCATATGTATTGGTCATTATTGTATGTTGTCATTGAATGCATATCATGTTGCATAAGTTGTATGATAAATCGTTTGCCAATGTGGGGTGTGAGCGCCTTATCTGGATTCTTTGAAATAGAATTGTGTTGTTTTTGTTGTGGAGGTAATCGTGTGCCCATGTGGGGTGTGAGCGATTACGGGTGTTCGTGTGCCCATGTGGGGTGTGAGCGATCACGAAAGTCGTGTGCCCATGTGGGACGTGAGCGACTTACATGGAAAATCTGACGCAAATTATGATCATGAAAAAGGGATCGAATTGGTACCACATGCATTGAGTCAAGTTGTCGAGTCTCATTGTATTGCATAATTCTTGCATCTGCTGTTGTGTGAATGTTGTATTGTATGTTGGATGTTGTTGTGGTATGTTGTGGAACGGGTCATATACATGATATAGTTTGTTGCCTACTTTATTTTTATCATGTTTCCTTTTTCTAATTATGATATCTCACCCCTTCAGTTTGAATGTTGCCTCCAAGCGGGTAACATACAGATAATCAAGGATAGCGCGGAGTTGCGGTTAGTGAAGATGAAGTCCTTCACTTTTTGTTTTAAGTTAGCGTCTGCTCTGATATGTAACACTGGGGATCATGGAACGCTTTATGTTTTATTTTCGTTACAGTTATTATATTTTGTTTTAATTGATGATTAATATGTGGTTTAAATATGCTAAGTTTTGATTGTTGATTCGAAGAAGTTTTCCGCTGCTTATTGAGAAGAATTTTTAATAATGATTTTGTAGTACCGTTTATAATAATAAGTATGTGTTACATGTTATTTATTCAACAGGTGTATATTGGAAGTAACATCCTAAGTGTTGAAGTTTTCTTTGAATTTTTACTCTGATAATTGAATTATTTTATGCGGGGATTTAGGGTGTTACATAGTGGTATCAGAGCAGGTCGGTCAATCCGGCCAAGTTGTCGAGTCTTTGTTGTGTGACAGTTGATTACTATCGATGTCGTTTCCTTAACCGTTGTGTTCTGTTGTTGATGCGTAATAGATTTAGAATGTCTAGAAGGAACGATGCTGCTATTGCTGCTACTTTGCAGGTTGTTGCTCAGGCGGTACAGAACCCGCCTCATGCTGGTGAGAATGATGAGTTTCGGAAGAATAGACCGCCTACCTTCATGGGAAGATATGATCCGGATAGAGCGCAGGCTTGGCTCAAGGAGATCGAGAGAATCTTCTGGGTTATCGAATGTTCCGAAGCACAGAAGGAGCGGTTAGATACTCACATGTTGGCTGAGGAGGCTGACGATTGGTGGGTTATCACTCGTCAATTGTTGGGCGCAACAGGAGAGGTGATCACTTGGGTTGTGTTCACTAGGGAGTTCTTGAGGAAGTATTTTCACGAAGATGTTAAAGGGAAGAAAGAGATTGAGTTTCTGGAATTGAAGCAGGGTAACATGTCGGTTACGGAGTATGCTGCCAAATTCTCAAATCTAGCTAAGTTTTACCCTCACTACAGTGCGGCAACTGCTGAGTTCTCAAAGTGTGTCAAGTTTGAGAATGGATTGAGACCTGAGATCAAACAGGCGATTGGTTATCAACGAATCAGAAGGTTTCCAGATTTGGTGGATTGTTGTAGGATCTCTGAGGAAGATAGCAAGGCTCGATCAGCTCACTTTAAAGGGCTGGCTGAGAGAAGGAGAAAACAACCGATGAACCGTAGGAAGCCTTATGCAACTCCAGCTGAAAAAGGTAAACAGAAATACGTTGATGGCAAGAAGCCGAGTGGGGTAGGTGCCCCTACTCCTCTTAAGTGTTACAGGTGTGGTGAGCTAGGTCATCGTGTTCATGAGTACACGAGTAATGTGAAGAAATGCTTCAAGTGTGGACAAGCAGGACATCTGATCGCAAACTACAAAGTTAATGTGGTGACTTGTTACAACTGTGGAGAAAATTTATCCCCACTCCCATGACGTGTAATAACTTTACCGTCTTTTCCTTGCTTGCTAGTTGTTTAGACTCCCTCAAATGCAAGAATAAAATTAACTCTTTTTAAAAGAACAAATAAGCTTGATCCAACGTCAAGCATTTTTCATAATGAATCAATTCAATAGGATTTCCATCACCATCAACCCCTTAACCAATTACACTCTATTTACATTCACCCTTTGTAAGTCGATTTCCTTGTGCATCATCATCAACCTACCCATTCAGCAAAACATTTTCATAATTAATCCAAATAAACCCTTGACCCAACATTAAGCGGCTTCTTCTTAAACAAATTCAAAAACACAATAATATACGATAGGGATTGTGCGCCACGAGCCTTAAGTGGTAGAGAATGGGTGAGAATGGAGCTTCCCTACTTTCACTCTGATTATTTCGACACAAGGCGTTCGACTTCGTTGCTTGAAATAATCGCCTCTACCCATAGTCTTTAGTGCAATCCTAATCAAGAACAAAATCTTTCAAAATCATAACAACAACATCAACTCATCAAACTTATCTTTTTGCGCCTTAGGGCCTCACTCCAAAAAATCCTTTTTCAAGGTAAAATCAACCAACAAACACTCATTTTTTAGGCTGAACTACGAAGCTCTGACTTCCACATTGCACCATGAGAGTACGTAGGAACGAGGCCAACGCCGAGGCAAGCACCCTAATAAAAAACATCCTTCCCCTTTTAGCAGATAAACCTTTAGATAAACAACACCTTTTCATGCGCAGATAACCTATATGGTTCCCGTTGAGTACAACAGATGTAGGGGGTGCTAATACCTTCCCCTTGCATAACCGACTTTCGAACCCTAACAATGGTTGCGAAAAACTTGTCCTATCCTTTTCCGATTTCGTGGGTTTTCTCGATATTTTTCCTTTCTCTCTTTTGGGAATAAATAAACTTCGGTGGCGACTCTTCTATCAGTCCAATCCGTGAGCTTTTCTCACGAGTTTGTGTTCTCTCATTTTTAAGGTGCGACAGAAGAAGTGACAACTTCAGAAGAGCTAGTAGAAACAACATCAGCAGCAACAACAACAATAGCATCAGCAGACGTTGCTTCAGAAGAAGTCGTCGGAGTTCCCTTTGAATCCTTTGCTTTTTTTTATAAAACTTCTTTACCTCATTGATAGCTTTTCCTCTTTTTCTTTAGCTTTTAAGAAAATGTTCTTATCTCCTTGATAGCTTTTGGTGTTGAAGAAGGATCAGAAATAGCAGCCTCAGAGTTGTTTTTGGCTTTTCTATACTCATAGCTAGTCGGCTCTAGGTTGGAGAAGAGGGGAAAGTCAACCAGGGGAATCCTTCTTCTGAGAATCTCCTCCTTGGGGATCGCAACTGTAACTCCCCAATTTATTTTAATTATTCTCGTAATTTAAAGTTTATCATGTTGTGTGTATGTATGTGTTTATGTGTGTTGGGTTATGTTTGGATTGCCCTTAGTATGGGGTAGTGAGCTTAGAATTATAGAGAATAAGGTATTAGGGGTGTGTGACCAATTGTATAGAGATGAGTGGTGTGGTTAGTAATTAATTATTAATATTATTTAATGATTATTTATTGGTATAATATTATATATATATATTATTTGAAATTAAATAATTATTATTATTGGCATTATTTGCTACTATTTATTTGGGAGAATAATAATAATAGAAATAATAATAATAATATAATAATAATAAGGGAGGAGAATTAGGGAAAAAGAATCAGTACGTGTTTTGGGTTGATGAAAGAGAAAAAGGAAAGCTAGGGCAAAAGGGTAGAATCACCATTGTTGGAGTTGAGGGAGCTTACTACAAGAACTTGTAGCGAGCGATTTTGGACGTGGTTCTTAAGCACTGCCGCTCTGGGGTACTACAGGTCAATTCATTTTTTATCCTATTGAAGCTGATGAAGGAAGGGAAATAGATGTCTCCAATTAACCCTGCTTGCATACTGAGGTTAAACAGTCAAAACTGTTGGTCTACAGATGCGGTTTAGATTATGGGCCTCTCTCGGCTTATTTTGCTAAGTATGACGGGATCATACTATTGGTAGGATGTTAGGACTGATGCTTTTCGATTGATGTGGGAAGGTATGGGATTTTGGTTTTTTTTTATTAGTATGCTCGCTAAGATTTTTTAAATCTTATGCCTACGTATTCCCGTTTAACGAAATAGGGAAATCAGAGTGATCGTAGTTCCTCCTATTCTATGGGAGGAAAAAGGTTGTTTTGGTGTCTTGTTCAAAGCCCAAGACGTGAAGCTAAAGGTGGTTTGTATCTTGTTTAAAGCCCAAGATGTAAAGCTGAAAGGTCTATTTGTATCTTGTTCGAAGCCCAAGATGTGAAGCTAAAGGGTTTTGACTTTAGAGAGAATTTGTCATCTCTAAAGGGGAGTTGTTGATGTTTGTATACTATGAACAAGGCACAACTTTGATGCTAAGAGGTTGATTGAATCAACCGGGGTTTTCTTTATACAAAGCCTAAGAGGAAGCTATTTACCCAACAAGAGGGTGTTTTTATGTGTCTCGTACGAAGCCCGAGAGAGAGGCTAAAAGGGTTGACTCAACAAGAGAGTACTAACAAGTGACTGACTCAACGAGAGAGTGCTTTTATGTGTCTTGTACGAAGCCCAAGACGGAGGCTAAAAGGATTGACTCAACAAGAGAGTCTTTTATACTCAACAAGAGAGTGTTATATATGTGTCTTGTACGAAGCCCAAGACGAAGGCTAAAAGGGTGATTGACTCAACAAGAGAGTCTTTTATACTCAACAAGAGAGTGATTTGTAACTCGTACGAGGCCCGAGTGTCGCTCCCGGGATTTTCATCCTAGTACAAACGCGAAAGTGGCACCGAAATAGAGTCGCCAGCAATGTGTATTTATCCCAAGAGAGGGAAAGGAAACACTGCGTAAACCTGAGGGAAAAGGAAAGAGCATGGTCTTGCGACCAAGAGAAATGGGTTCGGGAGTCGGTTACGCGAGGGGAAGGTATTAACACCCCCACGCGTCCATTTTACCCGATGGGATCCACGCTTGCTGTTTCGATCAAAGGGTGTAGAAAAATATACTGGAAAAGGAACTACTAGCTAGAGAACTGGAAAAAAGGAAAGGAGAGAGAAAGAGAAACAAATGTAGGGAAAATAAAAGAAGTGCTCGAATGGGCCCTACCCCACTACCTACGTATCTCATCGGGAACATGAGAATCAGAGCGACGTAGTTCCCCTCACTAGGGATGGATTGTTTGTGTTTTTTAGGGAACGGCTAATGTTCTAGCTCAGGTGTTGCAGCTCGCTGTATGGAGACTTAGGTGTTACCGTCTTGCAAGAGAACGAGGAGAAGCACGTTCGTACGTTGAGAATGAGTGAGATGAGAAGAGAATTCCCGAAGGAAATACGTTATTGTTTGTTTTTGTCTTTTAAGAAAGAAGTGTTTTGATTGTTTTGTGTTTTGTAACACACATTGTATTTAAGTCCCTCATGTAGGATCGAATGCCTCGCATATCGACCCAAGACAGGACGTACGCTAAACATTCTAAGAAAGTGCGAGAAGACCCCTCACTATCTTATTCTCACATGAAAGGCTCAAATGCAATATATGTTATGCCTTTATTAAGTGTTTTTTATTTTTATTGAGATGAGAAGAAGAAACTCAAAGGAGGATCAAAGGTGAAACTAATAAGGGAGACTAAGACTCAATCCTAATGTTAGCATGCTTGGAGGTCCTAAGGTTTAGTGTGGTTTAAGAACTCTAATCCTAAAAGAGAAAGAGGGAAGTCTACCTAATGTTGTCATGCATGGATTGCTATCCTAATGTCTCTCCTACCTCCGACTTAATCGAAAATTAAGTGGAGCTAGGAATCCTATGGGATCATGTCATCAGATAAGTAAACACAGGATGACTCAATCACAAAATGAAATAATAGCAACTAAAGAATAAACAGTGTCAGTTAACAATAATATCACACAATCACAATAAGAAAGACGGAGCTTTAGCCAAGGGGTCATATCAACCGAGGCAAACAAGCTAGCTGTAAGGAATAGGGGTGCTCGCCCAATGGCATCAAGAACCATGGAGAGCAGAGTAAGAAAGGGGAAGCCCAATTCTAATATTAAAATCTAATCCTAAAACTAAGCAACTAATTACTCAAGATTAGCCAAAATCACATAATCAAGGTTAAGAAAAAAACTAAAACCTGTTTAAGATAACAAAGGGGGTATGAGGTTGGAATGCAGGTGCGAATGGCCTGTGTGGGTGCCTTGAAGCCCGGTCCACGCTGAGAAAGCCAAAAAACCCTATTTCAAACCCTGAAGCCTTCAATTATCAGCATCTTCCGTTGCGCCGTTTCCTTCCGTCCATTTCCCTCATTCACCATCTTCGTCAACGTCGTTCAATGGCGTCTTCTCACCGTCTCACTCTTCAACGTCAACATACCACCTCCGCTCCCCTCTCTTCCATAACCGTCTTCGCTGGCCTTTTCTTTCTTCTCCATTTACTTCAATCGTCCACCAAAATCAAAGCAACTTGTATTAATCCCCAAAACACAAACCTTCTCCTAATCGTGAACTCGACAAACACCTTGCGCCGCATATTTCCATCACCGATTCAAGAACCGCTTCCTATTCGCACGTTGCACGACGGCGTGAACGACACACAAATCGGAGTTTAAACATCAAGAGCATAAAATTGGAGCTTCGTCGGAGAACGGTGCATCTTCAGGTAGCCTTATTGTAATCTCTTCCTTCTTCCTCTGTGTGTTACTATTCATAACGATATTGATGTGATGGCGGTATGACGTTGTTGATGTTGTTCTTGAATCTGTACAGAGTTTGATTGCACTGTGAATTGGCGTTGATGAATTTGATTGTTGATGGATGTTATGCGTGTGATTGCAGAGAAGCTTCCTGTGTCGAGTTGCTTACGTGCTGTTGTGGATTAATGACGATGAATCGTCAAAGATGCCGCCAGTTTTGAAGATCGTCGCTGTTGATGAAGAATAAAGAGATTAAAACTTGGAGAGAATCCAAAGTTGGAGCAATGAAGATTGAAGTTTGTTAGAAGAATCAGAAATTGATTAGAAGTTTCTTGGTGCCTCAAGGTTGAAGATGAGCAGAGATAATGAATTGGTTTTTCCGGTTGGGATTCGGTTAGGAGTTCTGTGGAATCTGTTAGAAGTTGGATTAGTTATGGATGTTATTTCTGTTAGAAGTTGGTAAGGATTGAAGGTGGAGAAGGAGAGAATGATCGAGCCAGAGAGAGCCTTCCCTGAAATTTCTGTTATCTGCAAATTGGGATCGGATTTTCCGTTAGAAAAGCCGTTAGCATCGGTTAGGGATAGTTCAGTTAGGAGGATGTGAACTGTTGAAGGTTTGTAACTGAATTTCTGGTGTGTGATTTACTCTTCCCGCGCTATCATTTCCACTTTTTACTGCAATGAATCTTTTTGCTATATAACTTTTCTGCTGCTGCTTTTTTTCTTTTTCTGATAAATTGGCTCTGCTGCTCTTTTGAATTTGACTGCTATGCTTGCATTTCTTTATTTTGTTTGTAGTTTTTTCTTATTCTCAACACCACACGAATCATGATTCCTATGTCAGCCAAGGTCGCATTTTGGTAGCAAGTCTACAGGTGCCTCAATTCCACACGGTGCACCAACATTATCCGAGTGTTCCACCAACTTCTCCACCAATTATTACTAAGTCTTTATATGTGACTACCTTCCCCCTAAAACATACTTAGGAAATTAACTGAACAAAATTGGACACAAAATGAAATATTGAAAAATAATGGATTTGTGATTTGTTTTGAATCTAATGGACATGGATATGCGGACTGGATAATGAAAGTTTTTTAATTGAATTAATGTACAGTAAGTGGAAATGGTTTTAAAGTGGATTATGGATGATAAAATGAAAATGGACAAGATGGTGGACATGGATAAATTGGTTTAGAAAAATGGATTTAAAATGAAATATGGTTACTTATGATAAAATAGATAATAGGAAAGGTAAAAATGGATATGGATAACAATGGTTTATGGATTATGACAGAAAATGAACATGGATATTTAATTTGGAGTTGAATTGAAAATGGATTTGGACAAAATGGTAAAAATGGTCTAATGGATTTAATATGGACATGAAAAAGAATGGATAAAAGTGGATATGGTTTTAACAAATGGACATTGGATAATGAAAGTGGATTTTGAATACAGGTTCAAATGGATATCGAAATGATTATCAAAAGTGGATAAAATGGGCGATGGATATTAACATGAAAATGGTTATTGGTTAGAAAGAACGGAATTGTATATTGAATTCCAATTAACCCACATGACTAATCTAGACACGTCTAATTCCAACCAAATTTCCAATCACACCAAACTTCTTTCCTCAATGAATTCCAAAATATCAATCAGTAAGCTCACCAGATTGTGACCCAACGCTCTTTAAATCAATCCACAGATGCCTTATCCTGATAACCACTGATATCCTTGACATGAACCCCTAATCTCACAATTTTTAATTGATGTCTGTCTACAAACTCAACTAAGAAGGAGAAACCATGACCCTTGTTGATGTACACCCTGAAACCTGGCGAACCTCTGAATACAACAACCCTGGCTCTTGATGAACCTCTGGATAGGAAAATACCAATAACATAAAACTCTTCGATCCCATGTCTTAGAAAACCAATGCGATGATATGATTATGAGCTATAGCCTAATGGAAAATGCAGATGATCGTGAAACACAAGCCAGAAAAAGGTAGGGCAAATTTTGGGGTGCTACAGCTGCCCCTATTCAATCGACTTGGACCTGAATGGATGATAGCAACTGCTTTCAGAAGTTCAAGGTAGAAGGTGATTGAATACAAAAGAAGAACCGCAAAATTTGCTAACTGCGAGGGGAGAAAATTTAAACTGGAACCCAGTCACACTTCGTCAAAGGAGTTTGACGGAAAGACAACATACCCAGCGAACCACATCATTAAAGGGATTTGACAGAAAGAAAAATGGAACCCCACCGAAAGGACACATCGTCATAGGGATGAAGGCAAGAAGAATCAACTGAAGGAACACATCGTCATAGGGATGACAGCAAGAAGACTCGACCACAGGAAACGCATTGTCATAGGGATGACAGGAAGAAGACCTGGCCAAAGGAACACATTGTCATGGGGATGACAGAAAGAAGATGAAACCCACACAAAGCACAATGTCATAGGGATGACAGAAAGAAAAACTCGACCAAAGGAACACATCGGCATGGGGATGACAGAAAGAAGACCTGGCCAAAGGAACACATCGTCATGGGGATGACAGAAAGAAGACCTGGACCAAAGGAACACATCGTCATGGGGATGACAGAAAGAAGACCTGGACCAAAGGAACACATCGTCATGGAGATGACAGAAAGAGACTTGACCGAGGGACCACGTTGTCATAGGGATGACAGAAAGAAGACCTGGACCAAAGGAACACATCGTCATGGGGATGACAGAAAGAAGACTTGGACCAAAGGAACACATCGTCATGGGGATGACAGAAAGAAGACCTGATTGAAATGTCGTCATCAAGGGGTTAATGGACAAAGACTGGTCGAGGGTAAAATCGACATATGATCTACGACCCAAAAGAAAGGTAAGCAGAGGGGTATATTGTAATGTCTGCTGGGTATATGTCACCTCTTGATTGGAAATTGATTCGGGCTTTCGTGCAAGGTACCAAATCTGGCTTATGCTTCGCATGCATATGTTGGAATTTTCTTTCTATGGCGTAATACTCCACACGAAATGGAAATGCTACGCGATTTGAGGATGCAATGATTACTATATGCAAAAATGTTGATGTATGCTCGGGCTACCGGGAAAGAAGGATGTGCCAAGTATGATTAAACTTTGTTGGCAAGGACAGGTGAAACCTGATGGTGATTATTTTTCAAAGGCGAAATCTTTCTGGGTACCAATGGGGATTGGATTTTGAATGAAGTGCCAATAGGGATTGGACTTCAGGTTTGAAGGGAACGCCAAAAGGGATATGATTTCAGGTTTTTGAAATATACCAGCAAAGTGGGTTGTGGAATGATGCCGATCAAGGTTGGGCTATGGATTTCTGTTTGGTTTTACAAGTCTTCATGCAATGCTATGCGAATGGTATGCGATGACGATGATTATGCAATGATGTTTATGATATGCAACAGGAGCACTCCAGCAAAATAAATACTGAAGAGACGAGGCCAACTCCGCTGGGGATGATAAACTGAATCACCTTCAGTGTCATAACTGCTTGAGATCCCAATCAAACCTCCATTCTGCAGGAAAGTACGAACAGTAAACGTCTGTTGGAGAAACCTCCCTGTAATCTACTGAAGAAAAGTGTCAATGACAAGTCTTTGAATTGCTGGGGAAATCTAACCACCACCCAAAAATATGCTTGGGGATAATGGTTGATGATATCAGCTCTGCTAGGGGACCAGATCAGACTTACTCCTCTGTTTGATGCTTGCCTCTTACCCTTACTCTGTTGGGGAGATGGGAACAACTTTACCAGACCAGGGAAGCACATACCTAACACTCTTATCCTGTATGGTAATATGAACTCTCGCTGAAAAGCAATAAACTCCGTCGCATTGGCTAGGGGAGAGCGAACTCCTGAACCCTTGCTGGGGAGAATAATCACAATCTCCATAATGCTCTGCCACGAGTGATGAAACTCCAGCTATCTCTGCTAGGGAGAGAGACTCTACTGGGGTCATCTCGTGTTAACTATCAACGTGAACCCTGCAGATGTGATATAACCCAAAAGAAATGCCCCGATGCAGCATAACCTGTAAATGAACATGTCTTCAGGATGTCTAGTGAAGATCCGACATATATTGCCCCAGACTGTGATTTACCGTTCTCCGGAGAGAATAACTTTTTGTGCTCTTAGGGTGACCTGCCCCAGCTTTGAAATGATTTATTGCCCCTGACTGACTGATCTTCAAGAGATTTGTTGAATCTCGACTTGATTGCCCCATATTCTCGACATAATTGCCCCAGATTAACCAAACTGCGGAGATATTTCACAATGTAACTGCCCCAGATTGACAACTTCTTAGCACGAGTTGCCGTGAAAGCACACACCCAACATAATCACTTGATAACACGTCCCTGTCACACTCATCCCCGGAGTTTTCAAGCATCTCACTTTGGCGTGATCAAAATTCTCGACTGATGTTCACTTTGTAAGCCTTACGGGTGTCAAATACATGTAAGCAAGCAGAAAATATTTATTCCAAGAATGGAAATTATAATGCAACACATATATTAATCTCGAAGTTTTTCCGAAAAGATATCGCCAACACCTGTGAACGAATCACTGGTTAAGGTGCGACACAGATTTTTTTTTATGGAAAATAGCATGCACATGAAATACCAACCAAGGTCTTTTAGCACAACTCATGGGAGTCAGGAACGTTATCTTATTGAAATACGCCTTCAGAATAAACCCTGTTTCAATTAGGACTTTTGAGGGTTGTAACGTGTCCTGGTTTACGGTTTAAGAAAGAAAGGATATAAGGCTCAAAGTTTCATTTTAACCCCCCATTCTCCTTGATGTTCTCCAGTCCTACGTTCAGCTAATTGGACACAAGCGCTCACCTTTCAAAAAGCTTATTGCATGGTATGAGGATGGAAGGAACCCGCACGGTTTTTGGAGTGACAGTCACCTCTTTTTGCCTTTGGTGTCTGTGGTCACACGACTTGTTCTTTCCTCGAGGATTTTTCTTTTTGTTCCTCTTATTTTTCGCTTTTCGTTCTTTTGTTTTCCCCTGATTTTGCCTGGACTTATTCTTTTTTTTTTTGAATTTTTCGATTTTGAAGTCCAGCGAATGCCCTAACTTTTTCCTAAGTCACTTGTTTTCAAGTCTCGACTTAGCGGGCTTTTTCCTTTTTTCTTTTTTTTTATTCTCTTTCCCTTTTTTTTGAACTAATCGTGTGACACAGGTTTGCCTTGACTTGTAAAGGGTTGTGACCGTCTCACTCTTCGGTTGGTGAGATATAATCCGTATGTAATGGATCCTTAAATGCCCATTCCTTTTGAAATTTGAACGCTCAGTCAAATTAACTGACACCTACCCTGCCCCAGGTTAAGATTGAGGGTTTTTTCATTTTCAGAAAGAAACTCCAGCTTCTAGGCTCAACGGGGTTTTGACAAAGGTTTCACTCCCTTATATCTCTGGTGTTTAGGAATTTGAAACAATGTCTGTACATCCTCAACAGGGTTTTATCCAAAAGCATACAAACAAAGATTTTGCGTTTTCATCTCATCATCCTCCCTCCAAGAGTTTAAACAAGAAGGTTAGCATTGCAGTGCATACAAACATTAGATGAGTGAATACGAATGAACTTCTTCGAGAAAAACATATTTCTTGCATTAAAATCATCATTTAAGAACAAACAAAGTTATTACATGCAAACATTAACCAGTAATGAAAATTACAAATGAAAATGCAGTAAAGAAAATTGATATTCGCCATTGCTGAGGAGACTTGGCTCCGACTGGACTGATTGCTTTAGGAGATGTCTTTACGGTTTCAAGTGATCACTTGAGAAGCTTCAGTTAACATACAGACCGTTTTCAGTGAAAATGATAAGCCCAACGTCAATGAGATCTTGCACCTTATGCCTGAACACCTTACACTCTTCAAGGATATGCCCCTGAGTCCCTGAGTGGTACTCGCATCTAACACTCTTGTCATAACTTGGAGGAAGGGGAAATGGAACAGGAGAAGCTTTCTCTAGCTGAATCAAAGAGTCTTGAAGTAAACGATCCAGCAAGTAACTGTAAGGAATAGTAATGGGATCAAACTTTCTCTCTTGCCTTCTAGACTTTTGTTGACTCTTCAGATGATAGCTCTGTTGGCGATGCCTACTTGTACCTTCCTCTCGTTTGGGCGCTTTCCTCGTTAGACTTGGCTTAGGAGCAGGCAACAATTGAGGACGAGAAGATTCCGAAACCATAGGTTGCAAGAAATGCCCCTGAATTGATGTAGCTTTAGGAGAGACAACAGGGATATCCACTTCTTTTTCAGCAGCTAGAGTAGGACCACCTTGTATACTCACGCCGCTCGGCGTGAACTCAATTTCCTTCAAATCGATCAGATCCTGGAAAGCATGCTGAAATGCCCTACAATCTTCCACATTATGCCTCGGCGCACCAGAGTGGAAATCACAGTGAGCTCTTGCATCATAACCCGGTGGGGGAGTACCAGTAAGAAGAGCCAGAGTCCTTTTCTGTACCAGTTGCCACTGAATGAGATGCTGGAATAGCTGAGAATATGGTACCGGTGGAGTCTCAAGGTGTCGGTTCATCTTTGGTCTATCTTGATACCGACGAGGAGCACTACCCCGATGTGGAGATACAGCTGGGACGATCACAGTGGCAATCTGCTCACTCTTTGGGAGGGATCCCTTAAACACTGGAGGAGAGACAATTCCAGCCGCACCTTCAGGCATGAAAGTATTATCCTTGTTTATCACACCTCTCACGACCTCCATAACCAGACTCATCTGAGTCTTCAGTTGGTTGACCTCTTCCTTCAGCACTTTCTGGTCTTGAATCAGAGCTTGCATGTCCCACATAAACTGACCCATTTGGCTTCGCATTTGCCTCAACTCTGCTTGCACCAGGTCCATGATCAACTTCCGAATGGCTTGAGTAGTTAAGTCTGAAATTCCGAAGAAAACCACACCAGAATAAGAATAACCAAGCCTCGAACACCTGCTATGCAAATGATTATGAAAATGCAATGTTATGAATGCAATAAGACATGGGATCAAAGCTTCCACATAATCTGAATAATCATGGTGCTGTACTGATGACCGAAGGAGTTCATGAGTCTGTTCTGAAGAGAATACCAGAATAACCAGAATAACTAGAATACCAGGCTGATAAATCCACACTGATAGGAAATCCAAAGTACCAGGTAGGATAAAGGTTACGGTTACCTACAAACCTGCAAACACCCGCCCATTCTCACATGTGGGTACTAGGATCCTCAGTATCCCGGGCTCTCAGGTCGAGAAACGATGATACGTTCACCATTTCTGGTTTGGCATCATCATCAATCGAGGAGGCCTCAACTGATTCACAAAAATGAAAGATCCTCAGCTTCAGGCACTGAGGTCGAGAAGTAATATTACATTCATCCCTCGGGGTACAGTACTATCGCCAATCGAGGAGTGCCTCCACTGATTCCCTTTCAAAGAGGACATCCTATAGCAAGTTCCCAGTATTGGGTCCTCGGATCGAGAATGTGCAATGGGTTTGCCACAGAATGTGGTCTGCCACTGTCATATCTCGGGAGGAGTGCCGCAACTGAGTCCTCGGGAATGGTCACCAGAGTCGACAACTCTCTAGATCGACATTCTGAAATGCGCAAGATACGCACGTCAGAACATGTCCCAAGATAGCCTCGTCTGGCTGTGAATTTCGTGAATACCCAACGCACTCCAGACGGCACGTAGGTCCCACTACTCTCCACTCTAATCCTTAGTGTATACTCAAGCCTGTGTAATGGGCTTATCTCTCAGAAATCCCATCCCGCCAAACAGAAAACAGCACATTCCAGCACAACAGTAATAATATGATATGTAATGCTAAAAAGCAGTAAATACAGTAATGTACAGTAAAGTAATAAATAACCATACAATAAAACGGTAAATACAGCACAACAGTAGACACCCAATGAAGGAAAATCAGACAAGCGCTAGGATTGACTCGCTAAGGAAACCAGAGATTCTGGGTTCGATCCCCAGCAGAGTCGCCAACTGTCGCTCCTGGGATTTTCATCCTAGTACAAACGCGAAAGTGGCGCCGAAACAGAGTTGCCAGCAATGTGTATTTATCCCAAGAGAGGGAAAGGAAACATTGTGTAAACCTGAGGGAAAAGGAAAGAGCATGGTCTTGCGACCAAGAGAAATGGGTTCGGGACTCGGTTACGCGAGAGGAAGGTATTAGCACTCCCACGCGTCCATCGTACCCGATGGGATCCACGCTTGCTGTTTCGATTAAAGGGTGTAGAAAAAGATACTGGAAAAGGAACTGCTAGCTAGAGAACTGGAAAAAAGGAAAGGAGAGAGAAAGAGAAACAAATGTAGGGAAAATAAAAGAAGTGCTCGAATGGGCCCTACCCCACTGCCTACGTATCTCATCGGGAACATGAGAATCAGAGCGACGTAGTTACCCTCACTAGGGATGGATTGTTTGTGTTTTTTAGGGAACGACTAATGTTCTAGCTCAGGTGTTGCAGCTCGCTGTATGGAGACTTAGGCGTTACCGTCTTGCAAGAGAACGAGGAGAAGCACGTTCGTACGTTGAGAATGAGTGAGATGAGAAGAGAATTCCCGAAGGAAAGACGTTATTGTTTGTTTTTGTCTTTTAAGAAAGAAGTGTTTTGATTGTTTTGTGTTTTGTAACACACATTGTATTTAAGTCCCTCATGTAGGATCGAATGCCTCGCATATCGACCCAAGACAGGACGTACGCTAAACATTCTAAGAAAGTGCGAGAAGACCCCTCACTATCTTATTCTCATATGAAAGGCTCAAATACAATATATGTTATGCCTTTATTAAGTGTTTTTTATTTTTATTGAGATGAGAAGAAGAAACTCAAAGGAGGATCAAAGGTGAAACTAATAAGGGAGACTAAGACTCAATCCTAATGTTAGCATGCTTGGAGGTCCTAAGGTTTAGTGTGATTTAAGAACTCTAATCCTAAAAGAGAAAGAGGGAAGTTTACCTAATGTTGTCATGCATGGATTGCTATCCTAATGTCTCTCCTACCTCCGACTTAATCGAAAATTAAGTGGAGCTAGGAATCCTATGGGATCATGTCATCAGACAAGTAAACACAGGATGACTCAATCACAAAGTGAAATAATAGCAACTAAAGAGTAAACAGTGTCAGTTAACAATAATATCACACAATCACAATAAGAAAGACGGAGCTTTAGCCAAGGGGTCATATCAACCGAGGCAAACAAGCTAGCTGTGAGGAATAGGGGTGCTCGCCCAATGGCATCAAGAACCATGGAGAGCAGAGTAAGAAAGGGGAGGATGTGAATCAGATCAAATAAGCATCAGCATTGGTCAATGCGAGCTATAAACAAGGCGCGGGGGTTTGATTACTAAACCCTCATTCCACTGACGAACTCGATAACACGAGCAAGATATGTTCAAAGCTTCAATCATGTAATGAGAGCTAAGAACGACTCAACTAGAATAACGGGGGTTGATTGCGAACCCTACCTTCCGTCAATTGCCTCCTTGGAGGTCTTACCAGGGGAAACGGGAATGGGATGCCTCATAGAGGTCTTCAGGCACAATATTAAACAATCACAAATAGAGCCTCCTTTGAGGACTTCCATCATTGTCGGCCAAGTGGCACGGACTCCCAATCCTACTTCTCATGGTATAAAAAGGAAAAATGCGGAATTAGTAAAAGAGAAGAGAAGCGATACCGAACGGATATCAATCCGTACCAACGCAAGCAAAGCATAAGCAAACTGACAAGCTTCTAGTAACCTAGCATACATTAACAAAGGTGTTAGAAAGTGGAATGGATCCGTGAAAGACATCGAACCTAATGCTCCTAAAAAAACAATAAAACAAGGCCGTAAGCCATAAACAGCAGCAACAACAGTGCTCCAGCACCTGCATAGCCGTAAAAACTAGCGACAAGTAAAAACAGTCTATAACAGCTACTATTTACAGAACAGAATGGGTGTATATGCAGCCAGACAGAACAACAACATCTTACAGCACACTTTGTGCACAGCAGCTGTGTATGTTACAGCAACTTCTACATTTAAACCACTTATCAAGTCAAGTGAGAATCACTACAAAACAAACTCAAAGGTTAGTCAAAATTCAAATGGAAATTGTCGACAAGAAGTAAGGGAGATCAATACTAAAATGTGAATAACAATTAATCAAAACTAACATGTAACAAGTATTAAGCACTATTAACAAAGTGAACAAATGCAACTATTATGAAAATTAATCAATGTTAGCATTAAAACCTAAGCTTAGTCAATGTTAGAACAAAGTCAATTCAAACTATGTCAAAATCAATTAGTCCAAAATTAGTTTCTAAGTCTAAAAATCTAGTTCTAATGTTATGGATTACTCCTAATTAAAACTTCTAAATCAATTAACCAAAATTAATCGTTAACTTCCTAAAGTCTCTAATTCTAATACCCAAATCAACTAAGATTAATCTAGTTTATACAACAATTGATCAACAACTCGATTAACAAAGCCATTAAGCCAAAAAATCAATTGGTGAACAATTAAGTCAAAAACAATTAGCGCGCTTAAGCAAAAATGATTATTGAGCAATTAAGCAAAAACGATTAGTGAGCCATTAAGCTAAAAACAATTAATTCGAACTACCGAATGCTAATCAAAGAGTTTTATCAAAATTCAATCAAAGTAATTACATCAAATCAAAATTAAATTCTAAACGAAAGTCAATCGAAATTAACCTTCTAAAAACTAATTCCAAGGCATGCGTAATTTCTAATTAAAGCTTCTAATCTAATTATTATATTTCACTAATCAAGCATTAAAACCAAATTCAATCCTAAAACTAAAACCTGCATGAAAATTCAATTCTAATATTAAAATCTAATCCTAAAACTAAGCAACTAATTACTCAAGATTAGCCAAAATCACATAATCAAGGTTAAGAAAAAAACTAAAACCTGTTTAAGATAATAAAGGGGGTATGAGGTTGGAATGCAGGTGCGAATGGCCTGTGTGGGTGCCTTGAAGCCCGGTCCACGCTGATAAAGCCAGAAAACCCTATTTCAAACCCTGAAGCCTTCAATTATTAGCATCTTCCGTTGCGCCGTTTCCTTCCGTCCATTTCCCTCTTTCACCATCTTCGTCAACGTCGTTCAATGGCGTCTTCTCACCGTCTCACTCTTCAACGTCAACATACCACCTCCGTTCCCCTCTCTTCCATAACCGTCTTCGCCGGCCTTTTCTTTCTTCTCCATTTACTTCAATCGTCCACCAAAATCAAAGCAACTTGTATTAATCCCCAAAACACAAACCTTCTCCTAATCGTGAACTCGACAAACACCTTGCGCCGTATATTTCCATCACCGATTCAAGAACCGCTTCCTATTCGCACCTCGCATGACGGCGTGAACGACACACAAATCGGAGTTCAAACATCAAGAGCATAAAATCGGAGCTTCGTCGGAGAATGGTGCATCTTCAGGTAGCCTCATTGCAATCTCTTCCTTCTTCCTCTGTGTGTTGCTATTCGTAACGATATTGATGTGATGGCGGTATGACGTTGTTGATGTTGTCCTTGTCAGTGGAGAGTGAGTCGGTGATTAATGAATTCCAAGTAGTGTGTGAATTTCCTGAAGTGTTTCCGGATGATATTGTTAATGTACCGCCAGAGAGAGAAGTGGAGTTTACTATTGATCTTGTCCCTGGTACCAGACCTATTTTTATGGCACCATACAGGATGTCGGCATCAGAATTAACAGAGTTGAAGAAGCAACTAGAAGAGTTGTTAGAAAAGAAATTTGTGAAACTGAGTGTATCGCGTTGGGAAGCTCCGGTGTTGTTGGTGAAGAAGTATCAGAAAGAGCATCCTCAGAGTCGTTGTTGGCTTTTCTATACTCATAGCTAGCCGACTCTAGGTTGGAGAAGAGTGGAAAGTCAACCAGGGGAATCCTTCTTCTGAGAATATCCTCCTTGGGGATCGCACCAACTGGACTTACCAAAGCAGAAATCATGCCCATGTTCTTCAGAGTCCTGGTGTTGAGATAACTCCCATAAGAGGATACAAGTGCTTGAGCATTTTACTCATCTGTTAGAGAGTATATCAGACGACTCTGCATCAAAACGTCAGAAATAAGCCTTTCAAAGGAATCTAGTTTTTCACCTTTCTGCATCCATTCCTTGAATCCTTCACTGCATCTCTTAAGAATCTAAAGAGAAAAGCAGGTAGATTAATCTTCTAATCAAAATGGATAAATAAAAGGATATATTTCTTATATATGTTGATGTAGTATGGAGAACTTGTTGCTCTTATAAGGTTGAAACAACCCCAGATGATCCTTGCCCAAATCCTTAGAATAGGTTGAAGATCCTTGATTTTCCTAGCAAGATCTCCATTTGTAAAGATTGCTTTGGACATGTCATCAGTATCAGGCCTTCTTTCACCCATCAGCTCACACATGATACCATTCCCTTCATGGCCAATGATTTTTGCAATGAGTCTCTCTGTAATAACAATATTTTTGCCAAAAATAAACGACACTATTTGACTAGAGGAGCTCTTGGCATGAATCCAAAAATCCCTTACAAGAGCTGGAAAGACTGAACCATTAAGACAATCAACGTACTGGTTCCACCCTTGAGTGCGAACAATAACTAAGAGATCAAAATAGTGAGCTTTCATGCTCACAAAATACACAATGAGTTCACAAAGAACATCCAAGTCTTCAAAAGGTGTGCAAAGAGTTACTTCAGGAGAGTCATATGCATCTTCAGTGTATACAAACATGTTGGGATGCACATTTGATGGTGACTTGTAAGAACAAAGAAGGTGATGAATGTACTCTAGAGGTTGGTACACAGCAGATGGAGATGATGATGAAGCCATTGATGTAGAGAAAGTTTTTTAGGGTTTTTAGAGACTTTTCGGTTTGAAAACGATAAAGTGTGGGGAGTGAAAAATTGCGTAAGTGTGTGAAGTAAGTGGAGTGGGTTTTAAATAGGGAATTTAGTAATCATAATAGTAATAGGAAATAATGACAATTAATATCAATCAAAATCAATTTGCACAAAAAATATGACAAAGGGGAGTTAGGCGAAAAGATTTAACCTGATCCCAAAAAAAATCATGATTATACCCATGTAAACCGGTTCAGTTTTCTAAGATAATTGTCTTTAAAACTATTCTGTTTTCCAAAACTGATTGACAGTTATTTAATGTAAAGACTGTTCAGTATCTAGAAAGCAGATTTTGTTTAACCAAACAAATTCTAACTGGATACCTCTGAACTTATGAAACCTTCTGACTTCAAAAGACTCATTCGTTTAGAACCAAGACTTATCTCAGAGTCTCATTTTTCCATTATGGGATATTGACATTCTGGGATAATCATCAGATTCATTCTGGACATAAGTCCATTTTCAATTTTTTTAGAATGAAGATGAATCTATCTTTAGTAAGGGGTTTTGTAAAGATATCAGCCTATTGATGGTCTCTATGAATAAATTTTAGATCTAAAATACCCTTCTGAACATAGTCACGTTTAAAGTAATGTTTTATCTCAATATGTTTAGCTCCAGAATGCAAAATGGGATTCTTAGATAAACAAATAGTAGAAGTATTATCTTAGAGTATAAGAATGTTACTCTCGTATATCTGGAAATCTTCTAGCTGACTATTCATTTAGAGCATCTAAGTGCTGCATCCAGAGGCTGCAATGCATTCAGCTTCTGTAGTTGATAGTGCTATTGTTGATTACCTTTTGTTGGACCATGAGATTAAATCATCTCCCAGAAACTGACAGCTTCCAGAAGTGTTTTTCCTCTCAAGTCTATCTCTAGCATAGTCAGCATCATAGTAGCCTACTAGATTGTAATCCATAGATTTTCTATAACACAAGCCAAGGTTAATAGTACCTTTTAGATACCTAAAGATCCTCTTAACAGCAGTTAAATGGGATTTTCTCGGATCTGATTGGAAGAGAGCACACAAGCATACACTGAACAAAATATTAGGTCTAGAAGTAGTCAGGTATAGAAAGAGTCAATCATACCTCTGTATAGCTTTTGATCAACCGTACCACTTACCTTATCCTTCTCAAGGATACATGAAGGATGCATTGGAGTTTTAAACATCTTACATTCTGACATGTCAAACTTATTCAGAAGTTCTTTGGTGTACTTGCTCTGATGGATGTATGTTCCTTCTGGACCCTGATTAATTTTAATCCCCAGAAAGAACTTGAGTTCTCCCATCAGACTCGACTCAAACTCTGCCCGCATAGACTTAGCAAAATCCTTGCACATAGTAACATTAGCAGAACCAAAAATAATATCATCAACGTAAATTTGTACAACAAAAATATCATCTTTGAATGTTTTATAGAAGAGAGTTGTATCAACCTTCCCTTTGGTGAAACTATTTTCAAGAAGAAACTTGCTCAGTCTTTCATACCATGTTCTGGGAGCTTGTTTAAGACCATACAATGATTTATTAAGCTTGAAAAAAATCTGGATTTTTAGGGTTTTCAAAGCCAGAGGGTTGATGTGCATACACTTCTTCAGTGACATAACCCTTCAGAAATGCACTATTAACATCCATCTGATATAAGATGATGTTGTGATTAACAGCAAAGGAAATTAAAAGACGAATAGATGCTAACCTGGAAAATGGTGCAAAGGTTTCATTATAGTCAATCCCCTCTTGCTGATTATAACCTTGTGCAACCAGTCGAGCCTTGTTTCTTACTACCTCTCCTTATTCGTTGAGCTTGTTTTGGAAGACCCACTTAGTTCCAATAACATGAGTTACTTTGGATCTTTACCCAAAACCTTAAGGTGATAGGTGTATGAGTTCTCCCACTTATAAATGCTCAACTCTCCATATTTATAATAAATGTGGGACTCCAACTCACACTTGACATATTATTATTCTCAACACTCCCCTTTCAAGTGTGAGTTCACAATGCTCTTCAAGTGTGAGTCCACAATGCTCCCCCTCAAGTGGAAACTCTTCTATCCATATACACTTGCACCACCGTTGACACCTATTACTAGGCACCTCTTACTATGCATTTCGATACCATGCTAGAACATGAGGAGGAACATCAATACTAGCATCACAAGTGAGAGACACCACATATTAACCTAAAACCTTAAGGTGATAGGTGTATGGATTCTCTCATTTATAAATGCTCAGCTATCCACATTTATAATCAATATGGGACTCTAACTCACACTCGACTTTATTATTCTCAACACAATTTACGAAGCTTTTATCTATTCAAAATTCCAAATTTTAATTACAAACCAAAACGTGAAAAAGTGGATAAAATCTTCACTATTTGGATTGGAGCTTTTTTTTCACCTTCAGTATCTGGTCCACAGGATCGACTAATTCAGTTCGAGAGTTAGTTCTGATATCAAGTGGTTCCAGTTTCCCTTTCGATCACAGTTATGGGGGATGGAATCTGGTCTTTCCTACCAAGTGAATTCCAATACTAGTTCCATTTTTATGTCTGGAATCATCAAAGTATAACTTCCAAGATAACATAACCCTGTGTTGCTTCGACTATTGCATGATCAACAATGAAGTCAGCCACAACTTGGCCTTTCACAACCCTTAAAGAGGCATAAGTCAAAGAATATTCAGTTAAAGCTAGAGCTTATTTCCCTACTCTATATTGTGTAAAATAGGTTTTGAAAACATGTGCTTAATAATATCATAATGGAAATAGACAAAAAACATATATAGATTTTATGTAATATTTCAATTTAGTGCGTGAAAAGTACAGCAAGAGACGTAACTTTTCTATTGGGCTATACATAGCTTCTGTATCATTTAAAACTCGTATGAGGTAATAAATTGCTCTTTCGACACCATAATCATCCTCTTTGGCTAACATACTTCCTATTGTCGGTTTAGATTAAAAAATATACAACTTCATAGATTTATTTCTCACGGGAGGCAACAGAAGATGAGGATACGACAAGTAGCTTTTAATTTCATCAAACGCTCTTTGATGCTCCGGCTTCCATTTGAATCCTTAATCTTTATTTAAGTGAAGCGGTGTTGAAAATAATTTTATTTTTCCACTTAGATTTGATATGAATCTCCTTAAGAAGTTGATTTTGCCTATTAGAGATTGAAGTTGTTTTTTGTTTGATAGAGGATTTGTATTGAATATCACCTTAGTCTTGTTCTAGTTTATCTCTATGCCTTTTTTGTGAACCACGAAGCCCATAATGTCACATACATGCACACTAAAAGCACGTTTTAATAAATTAATTTTAGTCCATGTTTCCTCTTCCTTTCAAAGGATTGTCAAAGTTGCTCTAAGTGACCATTTCTCAACGAGGATTTAACAACTATATCATCAATGTATATCTGCATGAAGGTCTCGTGGAACATGTGACTTGTTGCCCTTTGCTATGTTGCACCAACATTTTGAAAAAACATAATATCATTTGGTATCGTTTACGCGTTTTAAGTATCAATTGTGTTTTTATGTTTTACAATTTGATTATTGTTTCATTGCGTATTTATAATTTATCTATTATTTCATTTCATTTGTATGATTGTAACATTATTTCCATTTGATTGTAATTGCTTCGGTTACTTAAATTGTACCACTGAGAACCCTTTACCTTTCATGATATATTCATTTGATCCTTGTTAGATATTTCTTTTTTTGAGCCTATGAAAGTCATTGTTTTGTCATTTCTACATGAGTAGCTTAGATCACATGTAAGAACATTTGAATTTTGATGATTTGGTATTTGATTTGAATCATGTGTTATATTTTATTTGAATCAGTCACCCATTGAAAATTGGAAAAACCATTATGGATCAAATGATTCGGATAAAGAATTGAAAACAATTTGAATCATAACCTCATTTGATTCGAATCAAGTATAAAAAATGATTTGAATCATTCACTTTTAAAAAGTGATATTTTTGACGTTGTTCAGATTGATTCGAATAAAAAATCCTTCTTGATTCGAATCATACCTTCAAAAATCCAATTTTCCATCACTTATTTAAATGACTGTTTCTTTAGGTAAAAGTAGAAAGTGTGGGAAACCTATGGTGGTCTATAGAGACAAAAATTACGATTTTTGTCTTCTCTTCTTAGGTTGTTCATCTTTACACCATTATTCTCTATTCTTTTCAAAACACCAACCATTTGATATTGAACTCATGTCAATTATTTATCTTTTTGTTGCATTTTGTTTGTGCAATTGATTGTTGTTCTAGTGTGAATTTGAGAATGAGTTGATCAATCTTGTTGAGGATTTTATTAAGCTCTTCTCACTTTCTCTCAGACAATGACCATGCAAGCTTTCTCACTTCCTCTCTTTCACAACCTTGACTTATTCTGAATGATAAGGCTTGGTAAAGCTTCTTTGATAAACACAATCATTAGAGATTTCTTGACAATAGACCATCAGGGAGTCGAGGAAGTTAGGTTTTCCTTGGTGATTTAAGGGTTTGAAAATGCCTCGAAGAGATAAGGTCGTTCTAATGTGGTGGTTTCTTCAATTTAGTATAACGTGTTTAGGTAGGTGGATATACCTACACCTCTTCCATGCTCCATCTTTAGAGGTTTTCGAGGCTTTTTAGGGTCTTGGTGAGAGAAAGAAGATTTTTTTAGATTTAGTTTTGACCTGGCACTCAATAGTCTGAAATACTTGGAAAATGCGTATTAAATTTATTTTTAGTTAGGAAAGATCGATTAATCACTATATAACTTTGATTATTGGTTTGACTTAGAACCAAGTACATGCTCATGCTCTGGTTTTTGCTATTTGTTCTTTTTTTTCAATTTGAGCGAGACCAGGCACAATGCCTTAGTTTTTAGGGGTGTGATGGGTGGCCAGCTACAGAATTTTGTTTTTTTAGGCGGTCGTGTTTACCTTTGTTCAACTTACTTGTTATAGAGGCAACGTGACTAGTGTCTAGTGTAGGCATTTTCGTGGTGTAGGTGGGTTCGTTTGATTTTTGTCGTTTTGGGTGTAGTTGTTTTTGTCTTTTCTCAATGTTCGTTTAGCCAATTTTAATTATTATATTGCGTCGCTGATGAGCTTATTTGTATTTTGTACTCTTTTTATTTTTAAGATATTTTAATTTAGAGTCATTATCCGTTGACATCAGGTGTAAGTTTAAAAGTCTTACACCAAATTTCAACCCTTAATATGAATAAATCAAACTATCATATAAGTAATTTATTTTTAGCTTAAATGCACTTTTGATCTCTGTAATTTAGCGAGTTTTTGAGTTTAGTCCCGATAATTTTTTTTGTCTGAGTCTTTATATCTCACTTTTTGAGTGTGTTTTTAGTCCATAAAACGAAAATCCGCGGGAAAATTTGAAGGAAAATCCGTAGGAAACCTGCGGATTTTGCCTTTAGGGACTAAACCACACGCTAAAAGTGAGATATAGAGACTCAGACCAAAATAAATAAATTACAAGGACCAAACTCAAAAACTCGTTAACTTACATGGAACAACAGACTATTTAAGTCTTTATTTTTTATGAAAAAGAAATGGTCATGTATGTTTTTTTTTATTTCATTTAATATGACAGTTTGATTCAATCTTATTAACAGTTGAGATTTTGTGTAAATTTTTTAAACTTACATCTGGTATCAACAAATCCTAACTTTTTAATGTATTAAAAAAATATGTAATAAACCGTTTTTGGAGTGTTTTTTTTTTTAAACTATTCTAATAAATAAGTGAAAAGTAGGTAAATATTAATTTGTCATATCAATAACATTTTATTAAATAAATCGAGTCATTTGTACCTATATTTCAAAAAAAAAGTTGTCACCTCGTTGACATTTAATTTTTGAAAAAATATTATTTCTTTACTAAAAAAATATTTACAATTTTCATTCTCTATATTTAAAAAAATGATTTACCCTCCACCCAAAATAATTGTTATAGTTGTTATTTCTCATTGATCAAGAAAATATAATAAATAAAAGAGGAAATATTATTTTTACTAAACTTTCTTTGTTTACTATTGATTTATTTAAATTATCATTTATGAAAAAATAATAAATAGAAAGTATTAATTAGAGAATATAATTGGATGTTAAACAATAAAATTACATTGAAAACTAAAAGTGACACTTATTTTAAAACAAATAATTTTATAAAATGCAACAATTATTTTGAGACAAAAGGAGTACAATTTTTTCTCTATATTTTCAATAATCATATTTAAATATTTATTATAATTTATTATTACCTTTATCAGATTTATGTTTTAAATGTACATTTATACAATTCATAATACATACAAAGGTATTTTTTTCACTTGATAATAAAACTAAAAATTGTTTAAATTTTTCTTAAGAGCTAATTAAATTGGATCTTAGGTCAAAATTATTATTTATTATATATTATATTATATTATATTATATTATATTATATTATATTATATTATATTTATTATTATGTTGTAAATGATATCCTTAATGCATGTTTTACATTTAATATTTGATATAGAAAGAATATTTATAAAAAAATTATTTTTCCAAAATAAAAAGTTAAAATAGATACACGTAGCAATTCTTATAATAAAAACTAATTGAAGAACATAACAGGCAAAATGCCTCAAGTCAGAAACAATAATTCACTTACAAAAAAAGAAGGATGTTAGCTATAAACAGCCAACACTCCTACTAGATTAGAATGAAAAAACTAACGAATCCAACACTATCAACTTCAGATGAAGTAGTCCAACTACCAAACACGAACAAGGACTGTATCATCAGCGCCTACATTAGATTGAAGCAGTGTGCTCCCTATTTTGTAATACAAAAATGTTATTTTGAAGTAAACGTTAACAGTAGCAACTTTAGCAAGTTCTTTGCTGAGGGGACTACTACCCCAGTCACAGTCCGATGTTGAAGGTCTGTGCTCTCCAAGATGAAATCCATGAAGCACAAAAGCTAGCTCGTCCACACCGCAATAACTCAATCGAGGCATCCTCAAAGCAGTAGCAGCTAACTGTCCAAGTTCCACTGCATTTCTGATTCCCAGCCCATAGTGCTTCTCTAACTTGGCCAAATTGTTTTTGATATCAACTCCGACAAAGGTAACATTTGGTTGACGAAGAAATTTAAGCAGACGTTGGTAAAGGGAGTCAGTCATTAATCTCCAACCCGAACACCCAAACACAGGTAAACGATTTAGCTGAATAATAAGACATGACTGTCCATCACAAAGCTCAGGGTTGCGCAATTGGACTTAGCAAAAATTCTTGGTTCAGAACAATCTACCATACACCACTCAACGTCAAACCCGATAACTTTGGTTTGATGATTAATTGAAGGGTCGAGGAAAAAAGAAAGATGTTTCTCAAACTCATAACAATCAGATATTACAGTGGTTTTAATTCGGACTCCACTTAGCTCAAACGTCTCCTCGTAACCCTTGCCCATTGGCGATACAGAAACAAAATTGCAATTATGTAACACTAATAATTCTATAATTCTTTATTAAATAAATAAAACAACTGCGACTGATAAAGAAAGAAGATCACGACTATTTATAGGCATATATCTTGCAGTAAGCTCGAAAGGCATCATCATTAAGGGGTTTATTCTTAGAGTAGAATAACCAAAGGCATTTAATTGCCGCATGCTCGAGGAGTATATTTTGAAAATAAGAGTACAGCTTTGGGAAAATGTATGGAATTAAACCGTTTTTTTTAAATAATTGATTTTCAGAAGATTAAAAAAATGTAATAAATAGTAAAAGAAAGAGAATAGTAATTTTACTAAATTATTTTTATATTGTATTTGAATTAGTATTAATGTAAAATGAAAAAATAATAAATTATGAGTATTAATTAGAGGATATAATTTGAAGATACAAATTAAAATTGCATTGGAAATTTAAAGTGACAAATATTTTGGGAGAAATAATTTTTTTTAATGTGACAATTATTTTAGAATAAAGAGAATAATAAACATACAAAGGACATCATAATATTCGTAATAAATGCCACCATTATCATTTATTGATATATTTGTATATATAGCGTCCTAGTAAGTAGTATCTTATTCTAAAGACTTTTTTTTTTATCCCTTCATCCAAGATACGGTTTGGATGAAGATGCTCTCGTAAACTGGGGCAAAAGTGTATATGACGTTTTCATGGTTTAAACATTTGAGAAGGTGGTGTAAAGATCTCTCATGTATAACTTACCCTCTATAATTGATTATGAGCATGATTTTCTTTTAACATGATCAGCTTCGATAGAGTCTGTTCGCCGATTCCTATATGTCATTATTGGGGTGATCCTTCAAGGTTATGACATCCCTTCAATCACATCGACCATGGTGAGGGGGTGGAGACTCTGAGTGTCTCAAGTGTCTTTTATATAAAAGAATGGCTGATGCATATCATTTTTGTGTTGCTAGTTTTGATAAGACATTTGCCATCATGTTCTTCTCTTTTAGCATATGTACAATCTCATATGCTTTGAATGAGTTGAGTTTTTCTTTAACTACAATTGTATACTTCTATAGCAATGGATAATTAGCTTGTGTGCCCCCTTTGATTTGCGAGACCGCTATATGGGAATTTATACGTAATTTGACTTCTCCCGCCTCTATTTTGTTAAAAAAAAAAGTATGAGTTATGTTGAGAAACAAGTGTGAGTTCTAAGTCCAACATTGCTTAAAAATTGGAGGTTGAGCATTTTATAAGTGAGAGGAACCATACACATATCACCTTAAGGTTTTGGGTGAATATGTGTTGTCTCTCTCACTTGTTTGGGCGAGTCTTTGACCTTTAGGTGAGTGTTTGACCTGACGTGAATACTTCTCCCTCATGAGGACCCATCAGTGTTATCAGAGCCAAGTTCAAGTAAATGACCAACTCCTTGTATCAAAAGTATTGCTGACATGGTGGTAGTCAGATGGCGTGTCTCGTTGTAGTGCTTGTGACGAGTAAGGGTGTTTGTCAACGGGGGTACAAACATGTGGATGAAAGAGCTTCCGCTTGAGGGGATCATAGTGGATGGACTCACACTTGAGGGGGAGATTGTTGAGAAACAAGTGTGAGTTGTGTTGAGAAATAAGTGTGAGTTCTAAGTCCAATATTGCTTAGAAAAATGGAAGTTGAGTACTTTATAAGTGAGATGACTCATACACTTATCACCTTAAAGTTTGGGGGAGGGGAGGGGGAGGGAGAATATGTGATGTCTCTCTCACTTGTTTGGTGAGTCTTTGACCTTTAGGTGAGTGTTTGACTCAATATGAATGATCCCCCCTCATGATGACCCATCATATTTCTGATGCTAAAGTGAGTCTAACCATTAAGGCGTTGAATTCAATTTGATTATTTCTGGTGGAGAAATCAAATTGGCGAATGAGTTCTACACCAACCCCATATCACTCTTGAGAATGAGACCATTTATAGGCCATTTTCTATTTGATGATTCGTCGGTGATCCACTTCGTGCATGGTTCAGTTGTGACCACAATTAGTTCTACAATGAAATCAATGAAGAGTTGTGATTTAAGGATTTTTTTTTTGGGTTTAAAGTAAATGTAAAACTGAGAGATCTTGATGAACCACATCTTCATTTTCCTACCAAATCTAAATTAAATTGTACTTGCTTTAATGATTGGTCAATAGATACCACCAATGCGGGAGTAATCTTCTCAATCTTTTAATAGTTATTTTAACAATTGAATGAAAGTGCCGGTTATGGGATATCATCTTATTTAAATTTGGTTTGACCGAAGCTAGTTTAGAGTCAATTGTCTTCAAACCGAGGCTACCATTAGCTTCGCCCATTTAAAATATGGTCACGACACTGACACTAAATTATTGTTAGCATAGCTTTTTAAGGTGTTAGTATGGGCTTTTGGCCAACGCTAAATACTACTACCTCCGTTCTTTTTTATAAGAGACAATTTATTTTTTAGATTCATTAAATAATCAATGTATCTAGTCTATAAACTGATCAAATACATTAAATATTCAATGAACCTAAAAAATAAAGGGTTAATAGTGAATTTCACCCCTGTAATGTTAGCGAATTTTGCTTTCCCCCCCTCCATGCCTTTTGGCAACGGTTTTTTCAAAAAAAGCGTTGCCTAAACCTGCCTATGGCAACGGTGGGGGGTAAAACGAAACACGCTCATATGGCAGGGGGGTTTCATATAAATAACCCAAAAATAAATTGTCTCTTATAAAAAGGAACGGATGTAGTATTTTGCTACTTTTCATATATGAGGGAGTATTAGAGGGGGATTATTCAAGGTGTGTGTTAGAATGCAATGAATTTGAAACTATAAATCTTCTTTTATCTTGTTGTAAAAACCAACTAAATATAATATAATGTCATTTTTTCCATGACAAAATGTTCTTGCTATTAATCATGTAGAATTCACGTAAAAACTGATAATTTGGCAAGATTTTTTGGTCGTATTTTTCATTAGAAAAACAATTACCGTGTGTTTTGTCAACGGTAACTTCGAAGGTTTAGAAGTTCAGAAACAACAAAAAAATTAGTTGTGACGATAGTTAAAATATAAATCAAAACGGTTCAAATACTTTTTATGTTGAAATAAAAGTGTGATTTGGAAGTCTCATATTACTTCGAAAAGGGAGGTTGAGTAATTTATAAGTGAGAGGACCCATATACTTAATGCCTTAAGCATTACGCCAAAATTGGATAAAGGCAGCACTCCATAGACAACTTTTTTTTGGCCAAAGCGCTACTACAAGTACAAAAAAAAAATTAAAACTATAAACTAAAGTGAAAAAAAGCGCTGCTAAAAGCTAACTTAAGAAAGGGCTTTTGAAAAGCGCTGCTAAAGGCCAGAGATACGAGAGTGCTTTTAGAAAGCGCTGCTATAGGCCACCTTTAGAAAGCGCTTTTGAAAAGCGTTGCTAAAACCACATTTAGAGGCCACCTTTAGAGAGCGCTTTATAAAAGCACTGATATAGGCTATAGGATAGAAAGCGCTTTTTATGGAAAGCGCTGCTATAGGCCATAAAATAGAAAACGCTTCAGAAAGTGCTGCCTTTTGTCATTAATTTCTAAAATCTAATTAAACTGTACAGTACCAGAGATGAGACATTTAGCAATTTTCAAAGAATACGAACCCTAAGCTTCCAAAATTTCTGAAATGCTACTCCCTCTGCCGCCGGTCACCGCTCGCAAGGCTACTCCCTCCGACCGGCGCTTCCTCTCTTCGTTTCCGTTTGCAAGGCTACTCTCTCCAACCGACCTTCCTCTCTTCGTTTCCGTTCCTCCACCGACCTTCCTCCCTCTGTTTCTGACCGACCTTGCTCGCTTCACCACCACCATCATCAGCCTTCATCTGCTATTGTTAAGGTATTTCCTTTTTTTCTATTAATTTTTATATCCAAGTTTAGTTATTTATTTTTTTGGTATTAGGGTTCCTTAGTCTTAGTTCTTTATTTTCTATTATTGTTAAGGAATTTTATTTTGAAATTGTTGTTGTAGTAAGGTTGAAGATGATGAATAGTGATATTTGTGGTGAATTTACTTTGAGAATTGGTGTTGATTTTGTAAGTTGATGTTGAATGTTAGTGATGAATTGTTGAAATTAATTGATGATAATGACATTGTTGATGGATAATTATTAGTGATTACTTTGTTTTGATCTAATTGTTGATTGAAAATGATAATGAAATTAATTGTTAATTGTTGAGGTTGAAGATGATTAATAGTGATGATATTGTGAATTTATTTTTTATAGTCATTGGTGATGTTGTTGATTGAAACTTGAATAACATTCATGAATTAATTGTTGAAGATTGTGATGTTGTTTATTGTTTGAACTCTTGTTAGTGATGAAGTTGCTATTGAGTTTAAATGTGGAATTGATAACTTTGGTGATTGATTTATGCTCGAATTGACAATTCTTTGATGGATAGAACTTTGAAGTTAATTAAATTTAAGTGATGAAGTTGTTTTTTGTGACTTACTTGAGTTAAAACATTAAGTGTTGATGTGTCATTTGTGATGAATCAAAGTATACCATGCTACTTGAATTAATGTGATTAAATTTGCGCGTCGATGCCATGCTATTTGTTTCATTCATGTTAACTTCGAGTTGAATTTTCGTCAATGGTACCTTCTGATCATTCATTTATATAGCTTCTCATTCCTTTTTTTTCAGCGTGATAAACGTTGGTCAAGAATATCTTTGCTAGGGGTTACTTGTGAAGAGTGAAATTCTGATAATTTCCAAGAATCTTACACTATGTGGTTCCAGAAGTTGCTGACTTCTCTACAGGTAATTAGTTGTTCTTTTGCTATAGTTGCGTGCATAATTAGTGTTTTTGTTTAGTTTACTTAGTAAAACCATGGATAAAAAATGGATGTCTTCCAATCGATTGTCAAAAGAGTACTAGAATGGGGTATTAGAATTCGTTAAGTTTGCTGTTGAACACGCCAAAGACCCCAGTCGAATCACATGTCCTTGCTTACATTGCTGCTATAGGCGTCGGATTGACGCAGTTGAGTTGGAATCGCATTAAATGAGGCATGGAATTGATTGAAGTTATACATGTTGGATATTACATGGTGAGATAAGTAACAAGAATGTTGAACTGGGGGTTAATACGACATATGCTTCAAACGACAATGGCACAGATACATACGATTGTGATCGAGTCGAAGAAATTGCAGAAGCACTTGAAGAAGATCTTCAGGATTGTCCCAAAATGTTTGGGAGGTTGGTAAGCGATGCAGAGAGACCGTTGTATAAAGGTTGCACTAAATTCACAAGATTGTCTGCAGTATCAAAGTTGTACAACTTAAAGGCGGGCAATGGATGGTCGGATAAAAGCTTCACATAGTTATTAGCCCTTATGAAAGATATGCTTCCAGAGGATAATGTTCTTCCTAATCGAAACTATGAGGCCAAAAAAATGTTGTGCTCTAATGGCATGAGCTATGATAAGATACATGCTTGTCCAAATGATTGCATTTTGTTTCGAAATGAATATGCATCGTTAAATGAGTGCCCTAAATGCGGTGTCTCTCGATATAAGAAAAAATTAGCAAAAGTCTTATGGTATTTTCCTATAATTCCGAGATTTATACTGTTTCGTAGTGAAACCGATGCAAAACACTTGACTTGGCATGCAGATGAAAGAATTATAGATGGAAAGTTTCAACATCCGGCAGATTCACCACAGTGGATGAAAATTGATAATGATTATCCTGATTTTGGAGAAGAAGCAAGAAACCTTCGCTTGGCATTATCTACGTATGGAATGAACCCACATGGTCTTCAAAGTATCTCACATACCACATGGCCTATGATTATTATGATTTATAACCTACCTCCATGGCTATGTATGAAGCATAAGTACATGATGTTATCTATGTTAATTTTTTGGCCTAAACAACCAGGGAATGACATAGACGTATACTTGGCACCTTTAATCGAAGATTTAAAGATTTTTTGGGAGAACGGTGTGGAGGTTTATGATGGATATAGGAAAGAAAGTTTTAATTTGAGGGTGATGTTGTTTGGCACAATTAATGATTGGTCGTTAAAATAGCAAGTGTACTATTTTTACGATGTAGTAATAATAGGGGTTATCCCCAAAATCGATCTCGAGGACTGCACGTTATTGTAAGTGCAGATGCTAATTCAATTAAACAAAAGTTTCCTTGGGGTTTGGTTGTTTAAAGATTATAACTAAGAATAATAAAATGAACAAAATTATAAACTTGACTTGCGATAGATATGAGATAGCATGCTAGAGGAAAGTGTATGAATTGCACTGCAAAAACACTCTAAATCCTTATTCAAGGAGACATTGCTCTAAACAAATCTTACCGATTCTTAAGATTATTTTTCCCTAATTCCTTAGCAGAAAAACCTTTGAGATTCTGTCTCTACCCTAATTCCTTAGCGGTCAAGAAAGAATCACAAGCATTATATTTGATCAAGAATAATTCGGTCATTACATGGTATCCTCATTCCTAGGAAATATCTACTGTAATGGTATTATGCAAAAGCGTTAGGTTGGTTGGTCTGACCTAAACCCTAACCGTAAATCAATTTCAATTTGTCCGATCGAAAAAGCATTAAAAACATTGCATAACAAAAGATTAAGGAAAAAGCAATATCTTATAGAACAATGGAAATTCGATTCATTACAAATGCAATTCAGGGACACCCCCTAGCATTGGGGGGTTTAGCTGCTCATAGTACTAAAAGAAATTACAAAATAGTAGATAGACATTACAAGAATAACGGAGGAATTTGATCTTCAATCGCAATGGCTCATGAAAAATCTTCCTTCTCCCGATCACTTGATAGCATTCAACTTTCACATAAAATCTTTCGTAACATCCAAAGTCCATTTCTCCTTCTCAGAAAGTGTCTAAAATACTCTCAAGTCCAATACATTAATGGGGAAATGCCCAAAATACCCTCATGGAACACAAAGGTCAAAAATCCAAGAAAATAAGAAGATGCAGCGTCCAAGCCAACACAAGTCGTGTCAGCTGACACGGGCGGCCGTGTTGGCGCCCTGTTATTTTGATAAAAAATTCTTCAGTGCCAGACTTACTGACACGGGTCGTGTCAGGTGACACGGGCGACCGTGTCAGCCCACTATTTTTCTTCAAATTTTTGTCCTTTTGGCTTCTTCCTGACACGGCCCGTGTCAGGTGACATGGGTGGCCGTGTCAGGCCACTGTCTTCATTCCAATTTCATTCTGAATCTTGCGATTTCTCTCGTTTTTTCGATCCGATTCCTCCTGAATGTTTATATGAACCTGAAAACACTAAAGAACACAACCAAGGCATAAAATGCGCTAAAAGAGATATAAAACAAATAAACAATAACAATGTATTAACTAAAACAAATAGTGAAATAACGTATGAAAACCACTTATCAAATTCCCCCAAACTTAAACCGTTGCTTGACCTCGAGCAACAAGCTTGCATAAAGATTTTTCAGATCAAACGGTACATATCAAATGAAAGACTTGTGAAGGTAAGGTGTGTCACTACTCATACGTGAGCCTTTGTTCCGATCGGCTAAACTAATTCCTTAGTAATCGTCTGCTAACGAAGGTATTACACAAACACATACCGCGATAAAACCACAGACCTAAATCCCCCTTTTGGTTACCTCTCCAACTATGCTTTGGGCTTAAGTCTTTTCTTTGATTTTCTACCCCTTTCATTCGGATAATCAGATTAAGGCATTTTTTTCGTTTTCCCTCACATGTACAAGATTGATCGAAACTTTTTCTAGGCACCATTTTCTCTTTTTTCTCACTCATTGGCGTTTATTAGTCCACTTTGAGACGACAATTGAGACTCAACCGCCGTTAGGCTAAGTAACTGGGTGAGGGTTACCCAACTTAGAAGGACTAGTTGTCTTTATCGCCATTATTCACTTTTTCGGTGCCTTAAATCATTCTCTCAATCAACCCTATACATGTGATTCTTTTTAGTTATGTCAGACTATCACTATGAACTAATCGGGGGATACTTCTCAAATCCAAGTACTATGGCACAAATCTACAAGTTGGACCCGCTTTCTTACTCTGGGGGATCTAGGGTTTTCGGGTCATTCCTAAGTTCTCAAACTTTCCCAATGCCTAGTTATGACCTTTCTTCCCTCAAACTCTATATACTTTCCTGACTACTTCACACAACACATCATTCATAATAAAAATTACTACGGTGTTAGTACGGGGGAAAATTCAGATTGGTTTTCATAAAACAACACACAAAACAGACATGACCCGTACAAAAAGGAAAAACTAAAGGCAATAAATCCTCCCTAGGGATGGCAACGGGGCGGGGCGGGGGCGGGTTTAACTATACCCGCACCCGCACCCGCCTCCATGTAACACACCCACCCCCGCCCCCAAACCCAACCGGGGGTAAAAATTTACCACCCAGACCCGCCCCCAGTAGTGAACGGGTGCACCCGCACCCGCCCCGCACCCACCCGCAAAAATATAATTTCTTTTTAATTGCAATAAAAATTAATAATTTTAATTAAAAAATTGATTATTTTAATAAATTAATTAATTATTTAATTAAAATATTAATTAGTAAATAAATATTAACTTGATAAATTTGATTATTTTAATTGCAATAGGGGTATTAATAATTTAATTAAAAATATAATTAATAAATGAATATTAAAATAAGTAAAATAAGGGAATTAAAATAAAATGCATTATCCGGGGGCGGGGCGGGGGCGGGTGCGGCGGGTCTTAGTGTCTACCCGCCCCCGCACCTGCACCCGTAGTTAAGAACCGGGTTTCACCCGCACCCGCACCCGCACCCAATTAAATCGGATTTTCCCCGTTAATTTTGGGGCGGGCGGGTGCGGGCGGGTCCGGGTTTGTTTGCCATCCCTAATCCTCCCCCAAACTTGAACTACACATTGGCCCCAATGTGTTAGAACAAGAGCGAGAGAGGTCACTCATAGAGAGCCTTACTAAGGATGCTGATGGTAATGCAACACCACTGCTACATCATCGTTTGCACAAGTAGGATCTGGATTATTTCCTGCAACCAAAACAAAACAAACATCAAAAAGAAAGTAATTGATCAGACAAGCGTGGGTTACCTCCCACGTAGTGCTTCGTTTAACATCGCATGGCTCGACGGGTTACTCCCCAATGCTATGGGGGATACTTCAGCTTACAAGTTTTGTTGCTTGACCTTTCCGCAACAGAGCACCGGTTAGATTCGGGAATAAGAGCTACATTGTGATTCAACTCACATCCCACTTCCACATTCTTCCTTTGATGTTTTTTCTCTTCTTTCTTTGATGTTTCTTCCTCTTATTGACTTCTTGACTGGATTTTGGAGTCTTGCTATGTGCAATAGATGACTCAGAGGCTGCAACCTGATGGATTATTCCAGAGACTTTTTCATGAAGTGGTTTTAAGCTTTTGCTTTTTCCCACTGTTCGGATCATTCCAACTAAGGGGTGATTACTTTCCTCTTGACCTTGCTTCTCAAGCTCCAACACTTTTAAGGTTATTTCCTCCTCAAAATATTTCAAGGTTAAAGTACCAGCCTCAATATCCACATTGCACCGACTAGTCATCAAGAATGGTCGACCCAGTATGATAGTCATCTCCTCATCCTCAGGTAGATCGATGATCTCAAAGTCTATTGGATAGGTGAAGTTATCAATGGTCACAAGCATATCTTCTGCTACACCGTATGACCGCTTGGTTGTGAGGTCGGAAAACTTCAGATTTGTTCCCGTTTCACTTAATTTTTGTATACCCAGCTTTTTGAAAATTGAGAGGGGCATGAGACTCACACTAGCACCCGAATCAATCAAGACTTTCTTAAAAGTTCTGTCCTTTATGGTACAGGGGATTGATACAAAACGAGGATCTTTCCGTTTGATTGGAATTCTCCTACCTTGTGATCCCCCACTGCTCTCTTCAATTATACTCTTTAGCTCCTCTCTGTAATACCCCAAAATTTGCTCTCCCCTTTTGGCATCATAGCATGGCATTATCATTTATCATATCATATCCACCTCATTAACATTACATTGCATTTAACATAGAAAAATGAAGCATGGCATCCTTCTTACCATTAGGGCATGTGATCAGGTGGAAGGTGGACAATCAAGAGAGCATTCAAAGCACAAAAAGGTCAGTCAAGTTGCCTCAAGGCAAGCCAAGAGGTCTTTCATGTCTCATCCCATCTCAATTGATCTTCCACAACCTCAAGGATAAGAGATACAATGGGAGATTGAAGCATTACATCTTTCACTATGCAAGAGGTTCAAAAAACTGAAGGAAAACCCTCAAAAGAGATAGCTCATTGATCCAAAATCATCCTCAAGTGGCATATCTCATCATCCTTTAAGAGGATACACAACATACTCTGAGGAATTTGAAATTGAAGACTGCACTTTTTTCTCCTAGGAGGTGGGCACCAAAACTAGGGTTTCCAATTAAATCAGGATATCTTTGATTTTTTGGACAAAACTTGATGGCATGGTATTCTACATGTTCTTAAGTGTATGTATGTGGAAAATTGCATCTCAATTGGTTTTGGAAGTGTTTCAATTGGAAGAAAGATCAAGAATCAGAGAAATTGGGGCAAAGTCAAATAATCAGAGGAAAAAGTCAACTCTTGACTTTTTGAGCCCAAATTCATGAAATTCATGTTGCATATGTCCAATGTACAAAATTTGGTCAAGAAACTCCAAAGGAATCATGAAAAAATCAAGATGTGGAAAGTTGCCATTTTTGGATGAAGTAGGGTTACTAAAAATAGCAAGTTTTGGCCATTTTGCATCAGAATTTGAACCAAGGCCATTTAAATTTGGAGCACCAAATGAAAAATCCACTCTGCCTCAATGAAAGATCTTGTTTCAAGCTTCAAATCCATGTGTGGAACATCTCCATTGGATAAAAATTGAGTGAGATATGATTGATCAAAGTTTGAGCAAAGTAGGTTCAAAACTAGGTCATGACCAAGATTTTCAGGGCACGCGCGCAGTCATTTTAACAAACATGTGGTGGGCCTAATGTCCACTCATTTTTCTCATGGTTAAAGGCCTCAAATGGAAAACTTTTCAACATGAAAGTTGTTCATTGCATTGTCATCTTCAATATTCATGTTGGACAATTTTTGGTTTGATCAAGTTATGAGATAGTTTTAAGGGTTCAAAGTCATGTTGGTCATGCTGAAAACCCAGGCGCCATGTTGCCTTGCTAGCCAACCTCACTCACACGCCCATGATGCAGTCTCACATCCTTGTGTTCTAAGTCATTTTTCATCACTTTAAAGGCATTATTCCACTTGGATTCAAACATCAAACATGTTATATGATGCATCCTCAATCCATTGACACCAAGATGATCCATTTTCATGCATTGGTCATAAAGAAATCCATGTTCAAACATCACCATTTGCATTGATGCATTGACTGTCTTGTCTAGTAATTCACACATTGTTTTTGGTTCAGTCATTCAACAAACTTTCATGATCACTTCAGTCCATTTCCTCATTAAACCAAACAATTAATGCACGTGCCTCCACCATGCTGCTTCTTACATGAGAAGGGAAATGTATGAAACTTGCACCACAAGATTCCTGCTGCTACATCAGAATAACATAACATCACCATCTTTCTCCATTATCCTCACCATAAGTGACCATGAGCTCTTCCACACTAAAACAAAACCTCTCCAACTCGTGTCACTAACTGTCATGACTCATTCTGTTAACTCAAACTCAGTTAACTAACTCAGTTAGCTGTAGTTCTAACCATCAACCACCAGGGTCAAATCATAACCACGCCTATATAAACAATTCTAACAGATTTGGAAAGGAGGATTCTCATTTTTTCACTCTCACTCCAAAAGCACTCTCAAGCTTTCTCTCTGAATTTTCTCTCTACCTGCACGAATTCCTCAAGTTCTTCTTCAATCTTCACAATCAAGCAAGAAGACATCAATGAAGCACTGAATAGCACAGTTATCTCCAATTTCAGATTCAGATTTCCTCTGATTCTCAAAGCCAAATAGCATTTATTTTGCTCAAATTGAAGTTCTAGAAGTTCAAGAACAAGTTCTCACCTCTGGTTTTCTCAAAAATCCAAAGATCTTCAAGTTTCAGGTTCCAAAATCTCTCAAACTTTGCTTGCACGATTTTATCTTGTTCTAACTAGTTGATGTGTTATTTGTGCTTATTAGAAGCTATATGAAACCGGCTAGTTGATAGAGCTCCTTAGGAGTTTAGAACTGAAACTTAGGGCAAATTTCTCTTCTTCGATTCTCTGTATCCATGCTTGATCTCTGAATTTTGTTGTTGGATTTGTGTTCCTCATGAGCTTAGCTTTCGTTTGGTATATGGCTTGTGAATTTCTGGAGAAAATGTGAGTTGCAGGTGGTGGCTGCTGGCCGGAGAAGATGACCGGAGGTCATCTCCGGCCGGTGACTTTAACTGTTAGGGTTTGTGTGCGTTTTAATCTCAGCCGTGTGTTTTTCATGATCGTACGCTCCAAAATGTGACAGCACATTAAAACTCACATGCTCCTCACGTGCATTTTTCTGAATTTCACTTAAGCATGGTGTGGTGTGGTGCATGGTAAGTGGCATGTGTCCTCACGTGCATGCATTGATCTGGAGTACTTTGACTCTTATTTGACCTTGACTTGATCTGATGGTTGTGAGTGAGTCAAAATTGTTGACTGATGGTGCACACTTGTTATTGTGTTTGGCGTGTAAATGGACCTTGTCAGATTGATATTTACACCCCTCTGTTTGGAAGCCCAATGAATTTGCACTACATTATTGCTATGTTCATACCCCCTTCCCTTTGCATTTCATTTTTATTTTTCTTATTTTTTATACATGTTTCATTTCCAATTTTTAAAAATACCAAAACAGATTGTAAAATTCCACAAAAATTCATGAGTATCACTAAGACATTTAGGAAATTTTTGATGATTTTATTTTCTGATTTTATGACCTTTTTACCCCTGGTCCATAATTTTCTTTGAATTTCCATTTAGATGCATTCTAAGCATGATACATGAATTTGTTTAATTTTGTTCTTGCTCATTACCAACTATTTTGACATGATTATTTTTGCATTGATTCACTAATACATGGAAGCATGTTAGATGATTTTTGTTTGATTTTTTAGGTCACTTTATCACATGTCTTGATGCCTATATTTGCACCACTTTGCATGATGTTTCAATTTGACCTAATTGCTTTGTTTGAAGTCATTTTGCTCTGAATTTTTACATGCTATCTTGATGTATGATGCATTTCTGACCTAGGCATTCCAATAATATGCTGGCATAATTTTCATGAATCCATTTGGTCTTTGTTTGATGCATTACATTGGAAGTATAATCCATGGCATGTCATTACAACTTTAGTGCATGTTTACATGAATTCTTTTGTGCACATTTGTATGAGCATTTGCATATGTTATGAGCCATTCATATGATATTATAGGTCTTTGATACACATTATAGGTCATCTTTACATGTTCATTTCAATTTGAACTTTGTGCATCATTAACATGTATTGTTTGCACTTTCTTTTTGAACTTTCATTTCAATTCTTCTTATATTACTTCTTGAATGTCTTGAAGTTGATTCATAAATATTTTTGAGATGTTTATAAACCATTTTCCATTTAGTTTCAATTCTGGTTGTTGATTTACATGTTCCATTTATGCATGTCCTCTTCATTTCTTTCCATCTTTCATCTATCCCTTCTTCTTGTAACATGTTTAGATGCTAATGGATGATGATTATTGCTTATTCACTTGCACTTGTATGATGATATTCACTTGTTGTCCATATGATGCCCATTCTGGTTGTGGTTCTAGGATTTGTTTTCTCATTTAATTCTTTTGAGTTTTATGATGCATTACATGTTCTTTTACTTCTTATACTTCTTATACATGTTTACTAACCATGTAGGGGCTTTGGTAAGTTTCAATTGAGTGTGGATAAGGAATCCACATTCAACTTCTATCCTTTCTCTTTTACAATTCCATTTTGTGTTTTGCTAAGCACTTATGTGCTTTCTTTTAATAACTCATCACTTTCCCCTTGTGAATTACAATTCATCTTCTACTTTAGAAGTGAATTGTTTAATTCATTCTTTCTTTAGACTTTAGGTTGAAACCTCACAAACCTTAGGATCACTCCCTTAACTAATCAATTAGGATTGAGTCTTAGTCCATATAGATTTTTACCTTTATCCTCCCTTGAGTCTCTTTTCTCATCTCAAAGAAAATTCAAAATATCTAATAAAGGTAGGCACTTATTGCATTTAGGCCTTTCATATAAAGAAAAGATTATAAGGGGTCTTCTCTTATAATCTTAAGATGTGTAGCATATGGCCCATCTTAGGTCAATGTGTTACATATTTGATCTTGTATGAGGGACTTAAATGCAATACTTGTTGAAGGTGCAAATAATAAAAAAACACTTCTTCACTTCATAATCAACAAAACACTTAATAAACACAAGTATGCTAGTGTGTTTGAACCTTGACAATTGGAACTAAGTGTGGGGGTCTTCTTCACTCTTAGTGTGCATTCTTACCCATTCCATCTTGGAATGTGAGAACGTACACATTCCAATGGCTAAGATCCAGATACACTGTCATATGCAAACAAATGAAAAGACTCTTAAAAGACAAAAAACAAACAATAACGTCTTTCCTTCGGGAATTCTTTTCTCACCTCATTCACTCTTAGCGTACGAACGCGCTTCTACTCGTTCTCTTGCAAGATGGTAACGCACTCGGACCAGCGAGCCTGCAACACCTGAGCTAGAACGTAAGCCGTTCTCTAAAAAAACAATCCACCCCTAGTGAGGGGAACTACGTCGCTCTGATTCTCATGTTCCCGATGAGATACGTAGGCAGTGGGGTAGGGCCCATTCGAGCACTTCTTTTATTTTCCCTACATTTGTTTCTCGTTCCTCTTCCATTCTTTCTCCTTTCTTTCTTTCAGTTCCTTTTCCAGTATTCTTTCCTTTACACCCTTTGATCGAGCAAGCAAGCGTGGATCCCATCGGGTACGATGGACGCGAGAGGGTGCTAATACCTTCCTCTCGCGTAACCGACTCCCGAACCCAGTTCTCTAGGTCGTAAGACCGTGCTCTTTCCTTTCTCTCAGGTTTATGCGGTGTTTCCTTTCCCTCTCTTGGGATAAATACACATTGCTGGCGACTCTGTTCGGTGCCACTTTCGCGTTTGTACTTGGATGAAAATCCCGGGAGCGACAGCTGGCGACTCTGCTGGGGAATTTGCGACCCAGAATCTCTGGTTTCCTTAGCGAGTCAATCCTAGCGCTTGTCTGTTTTTCTTTCATTGGGTGTTTACTGTTGTGCTGTATTTGCTGTTTTATTGTATGGTTATTTACTGCTTTACTGTACATTACTATATTTACCGCATTTTAGCATTTTCATTTCACATGATATATTATGCTATACTGGACTGTGTTGTTTTCTGTTTGGCGGGATGGGTGTTCTGAGAGATAAGCCCACTACCAAGGCTTGAGTACATACATAGGTATTAGAGTGGATAGTCATGACGCTTGCGTGGTGGTGACCACGTATTGTTGTTCATGAGACCCACAACCAGACGAGGTTCTATCAGGAGCTTTCTGCTACTGCATGTTATGCAGGCCAGTGGTTATTCTCTTGAGGAACTGTCGACTCTGGTGACCATTCCCGAGGACTCAGTTGCGGCACTCCTCCCGAGTTGTGACAGTGGCAGACCACATTCCGTGGCAAACCCATTGCACATTCTCGATCCGAGGACCCAATGCTGGGAACTTGCTATAGGACATCCCTTTTTGAAAGAGAATCAGCGGAGGCACTCCTCGATTGGCGATAGTACTGTACCCTGAGGGATGAATGTACTATTGCTTCTCGACCTCAGTGCCAGAAGCTGAGGACCTTTTTGTTTTGGAGAATCAGTTGAGGCCTCCTCGATTGATGATGATGCCAAACCAGAAATGGTGAACGTATCATCATTTCTCGACCTGAGAGCCCGGGATACTGAACATCCTAGTACCCACATGTGAGAAGGGCGGGTTGTTTACAGGTTTGCAGGTAACCATGACCTCCTACATACCCGGTTTTCTATCATCATTGCACAAAAAGGAAGTTTCATCCTATTGTATTCAGATGGTTCTTATCTACGGTTCTATATTAGTCTCAGAGCTACACTGACACCGTTCACAGTTCAGCACAGACACCTGATTCCCTGATCACATTTCCCTCTGCATTGCATTATCATATTTTAACATACATGTTTATTCATTTCCAGGTGCATATATTACCCTTGATTCCAGTCATCAGGTCCCTGCAAAGATGAACACTAAAGAGAGGAAGAATATCATCAGCTATAAGTTCCTTACGCCTACTTTGGGCCCTATTGTTGTGCTGAAGGGAATGGCGAGCCCTGCAGCACGAGAAGCTTTTGAAGAGAAATATGGGTGGATTTTATCTATGGTCCGTAATGTCAGTGATTATGAAGCCAGAGGTCTCCATACGTTGATGCAGTTCTATGATCCGCCTCTGAGATGTTTTGTATTTCCAGACTATGTGTTAGTTCCTACCTTGGAGGAGTATTCCAACATGTTGGGGATTGCTATCAAGGAGGAGCCCCCTTTCTTTGGATCGGTGGGGGATCTTGACTTTGGGAAGTTGGCTGGTGCTCTTTATTTGAGCAAATCAGAGTTAAGTGACAATGTCTCCAACAAAGGAAAGATTCGTGGTTACAAGCTGGAATATCTGATTAAGAAGGCCCAGGAAGCAGCTAAAGGCGAGAATTGGCTTGTTTTTAATGCTTTGCTAGCCCTTTGTATATACGGCATAGTGTTGTTTCCCAACGAGCCGGATTTCATTGATACGGACGCTATACGAATATTCCTGATGAGGAACCCGGTGCCAACGCTACTGGGAGATCTTCACTACTCGTTGTACAACCGAAACGAAAAGAAAAGAGGAGGGATAATTCGCTGTTGTGCACCCTTGTTCTATAAGTGGTTTGCGGGCCGTTTACCACAATCAGGGGCTTTTGTGGATTCCAAAGATTCTCTAGAGTGGAAACAGCGTTTAATGGGATTGGTGGCCAAGGACATCGTATGGGTAGATCATGGGCTGATTGGCAAGAATATTATCCACAGCTGTGGTAAGTTCCCTAACGTTCCACTGATAGGAAGACTGGGTGGGATTAACTACAATCCTTCTTTGGCCATTCGACAATTTGGGTATGCCCTGACAGGTCCGCCTATTAAGAGAGATGTGGAGGAGTCCCTCTATTTTCATACATCAGAAGGATGGGAAGCAGCACAGAAAGCTTCTGAAAGCTGGGGTAGCATACTGAAAAAGGGGAAAGTTACTCTAGGAAAGCCTAACAACCGGGTTTATCCAGCATATGAAGAGTGGGTGAAGAAAAGAGTTGAAGATTTTCTCTTGCCTTTTGGTAAGGCACCTCTTTTGTATCCGGAGAATGAGAAAGCAAGAAGCACTGCTACGGTGGAAGAAGTTGACAAGTTGCAAGCCTTGGTGAAAAAGCTCCAAGGAGAGAATTCCGAGTTGAGTAGCCGTCTTCAGAATGCTCTACATGCCAACAAAGAGCTGGAGCGGAAAGCCCAAGATGCTGAACAAATCCTAGCTGCAAAAGAAAAAGACTTTGCTGGAAGAGCCCAACATTTCCGGAAGATTAGTAAAGGTGCTGATGATGCTACTCAAGCCCACAAGCAAACCAAACAGGCGTTAGCACAGACCAAAGAAAAGTTAACAAAGTTTCAGCACGCTTGGGACGAAGTTAGGATAGAGAATGCTGAATTACAGGAACAGTTGCAGATTAAGGACGAAGAGCTTGAAAAGGCGCATGAGCAGAGGAGAAAGTATCGGGAAAGCCTCGGTAAGAGTCAAGAACAGCTAGAAGAAGCTAGAAGCCAGTTGAAGAATACCAAGAAAGAGCTTGAAGAAGTCATGATAGAAAGGGAGATACTCAAGACGCAAGCTGGCATAAAGAGACACAAAGGAGTGTGTGATGACGAGGCTCTGATGCTGCATATGGGTTCTTTAACTGAAGCTCTTGAGAAAAGGGATGTCTTGATCAAAGAAATGATTGAAAAGCCGAATCACCAGCGTACCCGTATACTTTTTGAGGAGATCAAATACTCAAGTGATAAGCTGAAGGGTGTGGAATTGTCAGACTGATGTTCTTTTCCTTATATTTTGTTGTTAATGGTTACCATCAGGCTTGTTGATGGATCCATTTTTCCTTGTATTGCATTTGCGGTTGAATCTTTCTTAAATGTACTTGAATACTTCGTTGAATGAGTATGAGCAGTTTTATTCAGAATTATTCCTTATCAGATAGCTGTACACAAGCACATGGCCATGACACGTCTCTTTATATCACAATTTCTGGTCTTCAGATTTCTGTGGTTGGATTGGAATCAGGGTATAAAGCACCTCGGAAATGACAAACATGGCATTGCATGGCATTGCATATCATTTTGCATTTTTTTGTTACTTGCTTTTCAGGTACTCGTTGCAGGGACTCTAACCTTTATTTGGTTTCAGGCAGTATAGCGGAGAGTCATATTCACCGATATTCGACGCGAAGGAATCAAGTAAGAATCATGGATCAAATGCAGAAGGATTTGGCTGGGGTGAGGGCCCAATTGGGGCATTTTATGGGGGACATTCAGGCGCTGTCCCGAGGTCAGGAACTACTGAGGGAGGAAGTCAACCAGATGAAGATTCAAATGGGCCTGGTAATGGAAATCTTGAATAAGGTGTTAAAAAAGGAAAATGATCATGTGCCCGCTTCCACAACAGAGGTCTCTACTCCTCCCATCTCTTTGGGATATGCTTTAGATCATGGATTGCTTCGTGAATCTCCTCTGAAAGCTAAAGGTTCAGAGCTCTCGCATCAGCAGTCACTTCCTGATTTCCAAGAGGATCCTAAGTCAGAGGGGCCTAAGAGGAAGTTCGATCCCATTCCGATTTCGTATGCGCAATTGCTTTCTTACTTGCTCGAGCTCAAGCTGGTTGAGTGTGTTAGTTTGGGACCATTGCCCACGAAGATTCCTCTGGGACCTAATGCTAAGGCTAGATGTGAGTTCCATTCTGGGACACCTGGTCACAATGTTGAGAATTGTACCAGGTTCAAGCATAAAGTCCAGGAGCTAATTGATTCAGGGGCAATCAAGTTTGCATCAGTTGGTGTTGGTAAACCAAGTGATGTCACTCCCATTGTTGCAAGGGAACTGAGGACTCTCTCCTTTTCCAAAGGGTCTACCTCGCGTCAGGGATCTCTTCCACAACCCTGTGTTGCAGAAGACCTATGTCAGCAACCCTTATTTGTGCCTCAGCCGAATGCAGAAAGGAAAGTGCAGGGCCAGGTTGGGCGCCCGAACCAGCAGCAGCAAGATTATCAGCAGCGGAGGCTACTCAGACCAAGGAAGCCCAAGAGGACATTTGATCTTATTCCTATTCCGTACAGTCAGTTGTTGGCTCGTTTGCTCAAAAGTTCGCAAATCCAGCTGAGAAGGGCCATGCCCGTGCCATACCCCATTCCTCCAGACTATGACATGAGTGTTAGCTGTGAGTTCCATTCAGGAACGTTTGGGCACACACTTGATAACTGTAATGTGTTCCAGCACAAGGTGCAGGATTTGATTGACTCAAAGGTTATCACCCCAGATGGTACCCCACAAGGTGAAGCTTCTGTACCATGGTGAGTGCTCAAATTTACAAGAACATCACCAGAAGTGGTCAGTCTAGACGGAGCCAAGCCTCCTCAACAACGACAATCTTTATTTTCCTTGCTGCATTTTCATATGTAGTCTTTATTTGTTCGTTCAGACATTGTTCGCATGTTAAAATTTGTTTGTATTTGGTATGAGGATTTTAATGCAATGAATATGTTTTCTTGAAGAATTTCAATTGTGTTTACTCATTTAATGCTAATGTGTACTGCAATACCATTTTTCTTGCTCAAACTCTATGAGGGAGAATGATGGTCTGAAAACGCAAAAATCTCTAACGGTGTGCTTTGGAATAAGAACCCTGTTGAGGATGTACAGGCATTGTTTCAACTCCTCAAACACTGGAGATATAAGGGAGATGGACCCTCGTTAACCCCTTTGAGCCTTGAAGTAGGAGTTTCTTTCGTATGAAAAAACCCTCACATTTAACCCAGGGGCATGGTAGGCGTCAGTTAGTTTGACCAAGCGTTCAAACCTCAAAAGGAGTGTGCATCTGAGGATCCATTACCTTTTAATTCACCGCTGAGAGGTCAAGAGATGTGAAACCACAATGGTTATCCATCAACAATCAAAGAGTGAGGCAGTCACAACCCTTTCAACAAAGTCAAGACAAGCCAATGTCACACGACATGTTCAAGAAAAAGAAAAAGAAGAAAAAATGAAAAAGCCCGCTAAGTTGAAACTTGAAAACAAGCAACTTAGGCAAAAGTTAGGGCATCCCGCTGGACTCCGAAATCCAAGATTCAAAAGAATCAGTCCAGGCAAAAATTAGGGATCAAAAAGCAAAAGAATGTGAAACCAAAAGGATTACAAAAGAAAATCCTCGAGCAAGAACAAAGTCGTGTGACTACGCACAAAAGACAAAAGGGGTGACTGTTACTCCATAGCCTCATTAGGTGTCAAACCATCAGATGCATGGGTTCCTTAAAGATCACGAAATCTTTTGAGAGGCGAACGCTTGTGCAAATTAGCTGAACGTAGGACTGGAGAACATCACGAAGAGTGGGTGGGCACCAATAAACTTTGAGCCATAAATCCTTTTTTCTCAAAACCGTGAACCAGGCCCCGTTACAACCCTCAAAAGTCCTAATTGAAACAGGGTTATTTCAAAGGCATACTACCAAGAGATAGCGTTCCTGACTCCTATCAGTAGTGCTAAAAGATCTTTGTTGGTGTTGCATGTGCATTGCATTATTTCTTTCAAAAATTAATGTCGTATCCTAACCCGTGATTCGCTCACAAAAGGGTTTGCTACATCTTTTTAGTAAAACTTCGAGATTAACATGTTGTGTTGCATTAGAATTTTCATTCTCAGAATAAAACATTTTCTGCTTGCATACATTTGTTTGACATCAAAAGAAGTTTACATATGGAAATCCAGTCCAGAAGTTTAATCTTGCCGAGTTGAGAATCCTGAAACTCCCGAAGGGCAGTCACGTCCAGTGGTACCTCCTCAGGAAACTTTGTTGAGCAGGAGCTTTCCCAATAAGTTGTGTTAAGACGTAGTCGATCCGGGGCAGTCACGTCGAATAATCTCTTTAAGGTGTAGCCGGTCTGAGTCAATTACGTCGAGAAATCTTTTCAGAGTTCAGCCAAACTGGGGCAAAACCACTTCAAGGGTCATACTGAGGCAGGCCATCCCAAAAGCACGAGAAGTTAGTCCATCCAGACAACTAATCAGCCCATCCAGGTTTCAGAATACCGAGGCAGAATATCCCACGGTGGTATGAGATTCTTCATGGATCTTCTCAAGGCGAATTCTTCTGTAGACCATACAGTCTGAGGCAGTTACGTCGAGATCCGATGAATCTCTACAAGAGTTTGAAGACACTGAAGCATTGAGCTTGCCAAGTCTTCTGTAAAATCCTCTTGAGGTGATTTCTTCTAAGTAATCCATGCGGTTAGGGGCAGTTACGTCGAGATCCGACAAATCTCTACAAGAGTTTGAGGACATTGAAGCGTTTTGGATGTCAAGTCTTCTGTAAAATCCTCTAGGGACAATTTCTTCCGGTGGATCATGTTGGTCTGGGACAAGTGAAGAAAAATGGTTGGTCACGCATATGTATTCAATCAACCAAAAAGATTGAAACCAAGGGGCATTCCAACCCAAGGCATTTGTGGTCCCCGTCTTCAGCAGGCTTCATTAATAATGTTCTCCAGCGAGAGATTGCATACAAACCTTGCTCCCCAACAAGTGGTGGTTCAGGGTTGGATTTTCTTAATTGCAGAAGTTAGATCCAGCTCGGGGCATGTGTGCATATTCTTTTGTTGCAGGTAGCAGGTACAGATGATTTTAAGCACAAGGCGAGTAATCATTTACCCCACGCAAAAGACTGGGGCAATCACGGGAAAGGAGGTCGGCGTTCATCGCTCGGTCGATGGTCGTTCATAACGGTTTGATATCAGTGAATTAAGTTCAACTGGGTACCGTTGTATCTTATAAAGTCGATTCTCTCATACAGTACTTCCAACAGCTACAAGCTTTTCTGTGTCGATGACGGTCGCAAATTCCCCAAAAGAGTGGTCTCGCTGATACCGAAGCTGATGGTCATTATCCCCAGCGAAGTCGCTGGAGTTGGAAGAGGTTAAATCTTCTGTAAAATCCTCTTATGACATCCTCTTCGGGGATAAATTGTTGGTTTGCCCAAGCATGGGGCATGTTGTTTCCCCAGCATGAAGTGTTGATCACCCCCCAGTAGAGTTTGATGGTCGTTATCCTCAGCGAAGTCGCAGGAGTTTGAAGAAGCTAAATCTTCCGTAAGATCCTCTTATGACATCCTCTTCGGGGACAAATTGTTTGGTTCCCCAGCATGAAGTGTTGATCATCCCCAGTAGAGTTTGAGGACAGTTGGTCTTCTGTAAAATCCTCTCAAAAGGCATTCCCCAGCACGAGACGTTTTAAAGCAGTTTCCTCCAGCAGAGTTTGTTATAAACTCGTCATCCCCAACGGAATTGTCTAAAGGAAAGCTCGCCTAACATGGGGCATTGTGGTACTTATCCTAAGCTTGACAGTCATATTCTGCGGCAGACTACTGTGGATTTGCTTTGGGTTTCCCCAACAGATCTCTAAGGACTCTTTCCTAGCAAGTTGCAGTGGAATGTTCTAACCAGGATTTGCATATCCCTGGCAGAGTAGCCCTGATACCCAGCAAGATCGTATCTCTGGTCATGGTATCCCCACAGAGGTCAGCATCGAATCTTGTCAGCAATACTCCCCAGCCGAGTTATAAGGTTGATAATCCCTATAAAGGATCTTGGGTTGAATAAATCCCCAAGCAGAGTTTTAATGGCTCATTTCCCCAGCAGGACGTCATTAAGAATTCTCATCCCCAGCGGAGTTGCTGTGACCAGAATCCAGCCCCAAACAGATGGAATAATTCCTGGCAGAGTCATCATTCCCTCATATCTTAAAGTCCAATTTATTTTTGGCAAGCTTGACAATTCGAAGCAGACGGATTGTTCATCCATTCGCCAGCAGAGATATTATCCTTTTAGGAGTCTCCGAGATTAAATCATTGATTGTGGGTCCTCAGCAGAGTCGGCAGAGATGTCTGGCGCAGAGGCAGAGAGTAATTCAATTTTGAAATTCCAAAAGTCCAACAGTGGATTGGCAAAAGTCCGTCTTCGGGTGGCAAAAGTCCAACAGTGGATTGGCAAAAGTCCGTCTTCGGGTGGCAAAAGTCCAACAGTGGATTGGCAAAAGTCCATCTTCGGGTGGCAAAGCAGCTAAAAGTCCAACAGTGGATTGGCAAAAGTCCGTCTTCGGGTGGCAAAAGTCCAACAGTGGATTGGCAAAAGTCCATCTTCGGGTGGCAAAGCAGCTAAAAGTCCAACAGTGGATTGGCGAAAGGTCCATCTAAGGGTGGCATATTCTAAAAGTCCAACAGTGGATTGGCAAAAGTCCATCTTCGGGTGGCACGAAGCTGCAAAGTCCACCAGTAGTGTGGCAAGCCAGTAGTCGTCTGGCGTCGTTCAAAAGACATTATTAAAGTCCACCAGTAGTGTGGCAAGCCAGTAGTCGTCTGGCGTCGTTCAAAAGACGTTATCAAAGTCCACCAGTAGTGTGGCAGGCCAGTAGTCGTCTGGAATTGCATAAAAGACAGTATTAAAGTCCACCAGCAGTGTGGCAAGCCAGTAGTCGTCTGGCGTCATTCAAAAGACAGATTTCTCCGACAGTGTTTCATTGAAGATTCAATCCAGCAATGTCGGGGGGTTTCTTCCTCACTATCCAGAGCAAATTTTTGGTTATATTTGGTATTCAATCACTATATACCTTGAAAGTCCGAAAGCGATTGCTTTCAGGCATTCAGGTCTACAGCGCTTGAATAGGGGCAGCTGTAATACCCCAAAATTTGCTCTCCCCTTTTGGCATCATAGCATGGCATTATCATTTATCATATCATATCCACCTCATTAACATTACATTGCATTTAACATAGAAAAATGAAGCATGGCATCCTTCTTACCATTAGGGCATGTGATCAGGTGGAAGGTGGACAATCAAGAGAGCATTCAAAGCACAAAAAGGTCAGTCAAGTTGCCTCAAGGCAAGCCAAGAGGTCTTTCATGTCTCATCCCATCTCAATTGATCTTCCACAACCTCAAGGATAAGAGATACAATGGGAGATTGAAGCATTACATCTTTCACTATGCAAGAGGTTCAAAAAACTGAAGGAAAACCCTCAAAAGAGATAGCTCATTGATCCAAAATCATCCTCAAGTGGCATATCTCATCATCCTTTAAGAGGATACACAACATACTCTGAGGAATTTGAAATTGAAGACTGCACTTTTTTCTCCTAGGAGGTGGGCACCAAAACTAGGGTTTCCAATTAAATCAGGATATCTTTGATTTTTTGGACAAAACTTGATGGCATGGTATTCTACATGTTCTTAAGTGTATGTATGTGGAAAATTGCATCTCAATTGGTTTTGGAAGTGTTTCAATTGGAAGAAAGATCAAGAATCAGAGAAATTGGGGCAAAGTCAAATAATCAGAGGAAAAAGTCAACTCTTGACTTTTTGAGCCCAAATTCATGAAATTCATGTTGCATATGTCCAATGTACAAAATTTGGTCAAGAAACTCCAAAGGAATCATGAAAAAATCAAGATGTGGAAAGTTGCCATTTTTGGATGAAGTAGGGTTACTAAAAATAGCAAGTTTTGGCCATTTTGCATCAGAATTTGAACCAAGGCCATTTAAATTTGGAGCACCAAATGAAAAATCCACTCTGCCTCAATGAAAGATCTTGTTTCAAGCTTCAAATCCATGTGTGGAACATCTCCATTGGATAAAAATTGAGTGAGATATGATTGATCAAAGTTTGAGCAAAGTAGGTTCAAAACTAGGTCATGACCAAGATTTTCAGGGCACGCGCGCAGTCATTTTAACAAACATGTGGTGGGCCTAATGTCCACTCATTTTTCTCATGGTTAAAGGCCTCAAATGGAAAACTTTTCAACATGAAAGTTGTTCATTGCATTGTCATCTTCAATATTCATGTTGGACAATTTTTGGTTTGATCAAGTTATGAGATAGTTTTAAGGGTTCAAAGTCATGTTGGTCATGCTGAAAACCCAGGCGCCATGTTGCCTTGCTAGCCAACCTCACTCACACGCCCATGATGCAGTCTCACATCCTTGTGTTCTAAGTCATTTTTCATCACTTTAAAGGCATTATTCCACTTGGATTCAAACATCAAACATGTTATATGATGCATCCTCAATCCATTGACACCAAGATGATCCATTTTCATGCATTGGTCATAAAGAAATCCATGTTCAAACATCACCATTTGCATTGATGCATTGACTGTCTTGTCTAGTAATTCACACATTGTTTTTGGTTCAGTCATTCAACAAACTTTCATGATCACTTCAGTCCATTTCCTCATTAAACCAAATAATTAATGCACGTGCCTCCACCATGCTGCTTCTTACATGAGAAGGGAAATGTATGAAACTTGCACCACAAGATTCCTGCTGCTACATCAGAATAACATAACATCACCATCTTTCTCCATTATCCTCACCATAAGTGACCATGAGCTCTTCCACACTAAAACAAAACCTCTCCAACTCGTGTCACTAACTGTCATGACTCATTCTGTTAACTCAAACTCAGTTAACTAACTCAGTTAGTTGTAGTTCTAACCATCAACCACCAGGGTCAAATCATAACCACGCCTATATAAACAATTCTAACAGATTTGGAAAGGAGGATTCTCATTTTTTCACTCTCACTCCAAAAGCACTCTCAAGCTTTCTCTCTGAATTTTCTCTCTACCTGCACGAATTCCTCAAGTTCTTCTTCAATCTTCACAATCAAGCAAGAAGACATCAATGAAGCACTGAATAGCACAGTTATCTCCAATTTCAGATTCAGATTTCCTCTGATTCTCAAAGCCAAATAGCATTTATTTTGCTCAAATTGAAGTTCTAGAAGTTCAAGAACAAGTTCTCACCTCTGGTTTTCTCAAAAATCCAAAGATCTTCAAGTTTCAGGTTCCAAAATCTCTCAAACTTTGCTTGCACGATTTTATCTTGTTCTAACTAGTTGATGTGTTATTTGTGCTTATTAGAAGCTATATGAAACCGGCTAGTTGATAGAGCTCCTTAGGAGTTTAGAACTGAAACTTAGGGCAAATTTCTCTTCTTCGATTCTCTGTATCCATGCTTGATCTCTGAATTTTGTTGTTGGATTTGTGTTCCTCATGAGCTTAGCTTTCGTTTGGTATATGGCTTGTGAATTTCTGGAGAAAATGTGAGTTGCAGGTGGTGGCTGCTGGCCGGAGAAGATGACCGGAGGTCATCTCCGGCCGGTGACTTTAACTGTTAGGGTTTGTGTGCGTTTTAATCTCAGCCGTGTGTTTTTCATGATCGTACGCTCCAAAATGTGACAGCACATTAAAACTCACATGCTCCTCACGTGCATTTTTCTGAATTTCACTTAAGCATGGTGTGGTGTGGTGCATGGTAAGTGGCATGTGTCCTCACGTGCATGCATTGATCTGGAGTACTTTGACTCTTATTTGACCTTGACTTGATCTGATGGTTGTGAGTGAGTCAAAATTGTTGACTGATGGTGCACACTTGTTATTGTGTTTGGCGTGTAAATGGACCTTGTCAGATTGATATTTACACCCCTCTGTTTGGAAGCCCAATGAATTTGCACTACATTATTGCTATGTTCATACCCCCTTCCCTTTGCATTTCATTTTTATTTTTCTTATTTTTTATACATGTTTCATTTCCAATTTTTAAAAATACCAAAACAGATTGTAAAATTCCACAAAAATTCATGAGTATCACTAAGACATTTAGGAAATTTTTGATGATTTTATTTTCTGATTTTATGACCTTTTTACCCCTGGTCCATAATTTTCTTTGAATTTCCATTTAGATGCATTCTAAGCATGATACATGAATTTGTTTAATTTTGTTCTTGCTCATTACCAACTATTTTGACATGATTCTTTTTGCATTGATTCACTAATACATGGAAGCATGTTAGATGATTTTTGTTTGATTTTTTAGGTCACTTTATCACATGTCTTGATGCCTATATTTGCACCACTTTGCATGATGTTTCAATTTGACCTAATTGCTTTGTTTGAAGTCATTTTGCTCTGAATTTTTACATGCTATCTTGATGTATGATGCATTTCTGACCTAGGCATTCCAATAATATGCTGGCATAATTTTCATGAATCCATTTGGTCTTTGTTTGATGCATTACATTGGAAGTATAATCCATGGCATGTCATTACAACTTTAGTGCATGTTTACATGAATTCTTTTGTGCACATTTGTATGAGCATTTGCATATGTTATGAGCCATTCATATGATATTATAGGTCTTTGATACACATTATAGGTCATCTTTACATGTTCATTTCAATTTGAACTTTGTGCATCATTAACATGTATTGTTTGCACTTTCTTTTTGAACTTTCATTTCAATTCTTCTTATATTACTTCTTGAATGTCTTGAAGTTGATTCATAAATATTTTTGAGATGTTTATAAACCATTTTCCATTTAGTTTCAATTCTGGTTGTTGATTTACATGTTCCATTTATGCATGTCCTCTTCATTTCTTTCCATCTTTCATCTATCCCTTCTTCTTGTAACATGTTTAGATGCTAATGGATGATGATTATTGCTTATTCACTTGCACTTGTATGATGATATTCACTTGTTGTCCATATGATGCCCATTCTGGTTGTGGTTCTAGGATTTGTTTTCTCATTTAATTCTTTTGAGTTTTATGATGCATTACATGTTCTTTTACTTCTTATACTTCTTATACATGTTTACTAACCATGTAGGGGCTTTGGTAAGTTTCAATTGAGTGTGGATAAGGAATCCACATTCAACTTCTATCCTTTCTCTTTTACAATTCCATTTTGTGTTTTGCTAAGCACTTATGTGCTTTCTTTTAATAACTCATCACTTTCCCCTTGTGAATTACAATTCATCTTCTACTTTAGAAGTGAATTGTTTAATTCATTCTTTCTTTAGACTTTAGGTTGAAACCTCACAAACCTTAGGATCACTCCCTTAACTAATCAATTAGGATTGAGTCTTAGTCCATATAGATTTTTACCTTTATCCTCCCTTGAGTCTCTTTTCTCATCTCAAAGAAAATTCAAAATATCTAATAAAGGTAGGCACTTATTGCATTTAGGCCTTTCATATAAAGAAAAGATTATAAGGGGTCTTCTCTTATAATCTTAAGATGTGTAGCATATGGCCCATCTTAGGTCAATGTGTTACATATTTGATCTTGTATGAGGGACTTAAATGCAATACTTGTTGAAGGTGCAAATAATAAAAAAACACTTCTTCACTTCATAATCAACAAAACACTTAATAAACACAAGTATGCTAGTGTGTTTGAACCTTGACAATTGGAACTAAGTGTGGGGGTCTTCTTCACTCTTAGTGTGCATTCTTACCCATTCCATCTTGGAATGTGAGAACGTACACATTCCAATGGCTAAGATCCAGATACACTGTCATATGCAAACAAATGAAAAGACTCTTAAAAGACAAAAAACAAACAATAACGTCTTTCCTTCGGGAATTATTTTCTCACCTCATTCACTCTTAGCGTACGAACGCGCTTCTACTCGTTCTCTTGCAAGATGGTAACGCACTCGGACCAGCGAGCCTGCAACACCTGAGCTAGAACGTAAGCCGTTCTCTAAAAAAACAATCCACCCCTAGTGAGGGGAACTACGTCGCTCTGATTCTCATGTTCCCGATGAGATACGTAGGCAGTGGGGTAGGGCCCATTCGAGCACTTCTTTTATTTTCCCTACATTTGTTTCTCGTTCCTCTTCCATTCTTTCTCCTTTCTTTCTTTCAGTTCCTTTTCCAGTATTCTTTCCTTTACACCCTTTGATCGAGCAAGCAAGCGTGGATCCCATCGGGTACGATGGACGCGAGAGGGTGCTAATACCTTCCTCTCGCGTAACCGACTCCCGAACCCAGTTCTCTAGGTCGTAAGACCGTGCTCTTTCCTTTCTCTCAGGTTTATGCGGTGTTTCCTTTCCCTCTCTTGGGATAAATACACATTGCTGGCGACTCTGTTCGGTGCCACTTTCGCGTTTGTACTTGGATGAAAATCCCGGGAGCGACACTCTCCACTAGGTTTCTTTTTCCCAATGACCTCCTTCATGAATTTCTTATATAGAGGCATTTTTTTCAAGTGCTTCAAAGAAGGGCATATTAATCTCTAACTTTTTGAACAATGAGCTGAATTTCTTAAAGTCTTTTTCTTGTGTCTCCTTCTTTGTCACTCTTGAGGGGTACGGTAACTTTATCTTAGGTTTAACCGCTTCTTTTCTTTTCTCTTCAGTTGGACTGGCTTCTTCTGGCTCTCTCTGACTTTCTCGCACTTCCAGATCCACCTCTATACACTAATACTCATTGGCTCCCCTCTCTTCTTCTTCTGCAACTTTTCGGCTCCTTGTGGTAACAACATTGACATTCTCGTGATTCTTCGGATTAGGTATTGTGACGCTTGGGAGGGCATCTGATGCTTGAGAATTTGCAACTTGTTGAGCTATCTGACCCAATTAAACCTCCAGATTCTTTATGGAGGCTGTGGTATTCCTATAGCTATTTCGGGTCTCTTCCTGAAATTGCATGCTATGAGCTGCCATCTTCTCAATGGCAATCTCCTATTGTGCTTTTTGGGGAGCCTGTTGTTGCTGTGGGTATTGGTGTTGATTCTGATCTTTCCAGGAGAAGTTAGGATGATTCTTCCACCCTGGATTATATGCTTGAGCGTAGGGATTATTCTGCTTCAGAAATTTTATCCCTTCAATTTGTTGCGGAGTCGCAACACAATGTGCAGTATAATGGGGTCCACTACAAATCTCACAACTCATGGGTTGACCAGTTTGAACTTGTGCCACATTTTGAGTACCCACTTTCATGGCCTTTAACCTTCTTTCTACCTCAGCTGCAATCTAGTATTCCATCTTAACCACTTGCTCAGTAAGCTTCAAGTCAATTATCCTTTCTGGTTGACTCACACTACGGTCATACAGTTCAAATGCTCATTTGCAGCAATGGCTTCAATGATCCTTTTGATACCAGTGGCTGTTGAAAAATTGGATGAGCCACCGACAGCTGTATCAATGAGTTGCTTGGTTTTCATCTTCAGACCATTTACAAAATTCTGCATTTGTTCAGTTGCATCCATGTTGTGAGTAGGACATGCAACCAACAATCTCTTAAATCTCTTATATGCATCTCTGAGTGACTCTCCCTCCTTCTGTTTAAAATTAACAATGTCATACCTTTTAAGAATGTACACAGAAGCAGGAAAATACTCGTTCATAAATGTTGTCTCCATCTCTTGCCAAGTGGTAATACTCCCAGCAGGTAACGAGTAGAACCACTCTTCAGCATCTTCCGCAAGAGTGAAAGGAAACATTCTTAACTTCTTTGCTTCCTCGGTGTGCCCCTCAATCTTGAGAGTGGGGCTCATAGTCAGAAATCTTTGCAGATGTTTGTTGGCATCTTCATTAACCTTTCTGGTGAAAGGTCTCCTCTCAAGTTGAGTGATGGTGCTCGGATGCAACTGGAAATTCGGCACATTCACCGGTTGGTTCACAATTGTTAACCTATCAGCCGGTGCATTTGCCCCACCGTAATCGCCCAGAAGTCTCTCAGTTGGTTGATTTTCAACCATAATCACAGTATCTCTATCCGCCTCTGAACCTGTTTCTGAACCTGAATCTGATTGTTCTGAATGAACATAAAATCTTTCTTCTTCTGGTGTTTGAACTGATGGTTCTGCTTCTGAAGCTTCCAGTCTTGCTTGTCTACGCCTTGCGTGTAAAGTTCTTTCAATTTCTGTGTCAAAATTAAAATTAGCTGAGGGTTCTCCTTGCATAAAAATGTTAGACGCAGATTAGTAGTAATAGTAATAATCCAAAAGTTATAAAATAAAAAATAAATAAAAAAACAAAATAAAAATAAAAATAACAGAAAAATAAAATTTTAGTCACAGAGTGACAAAATTCCAATTGAATTAACACAACAACTTATAATTTGGAAATTCCCGGCAACGGCGCCAAATATTTGGTCGTTAAAATAGCAAGTGTACTATTTTTACGATGTAGTAATAATATGGATTATCCCCATAATCGATCTCGAGGACTGCGCGTTATTGTAAGTGCATATGCTAATTCAATTAAACAAAAGTTTCCTTGGGGTTTAGTTGTTTAAAGATTATAACTAAGAATAATAAAATGAACAAAATTATAAACTTGACTTGCGACAGATATGAGATAGCATGCTAGAGGAAAGTGTATGAATTGCACTGCAAAAAAACTCTAAATCCCTATTCGAGGAGACATTGCTCTAAACAAATCTTACCGATTCTTAAGATTATTTTTCCCTAATTCCTTAGCAGAAAAACCTTTGAGATTCTGTCTCTACCCTAATTCCTTAGCGGTCAAGAAAGAATCACAAGCATTATATTTGATCAAGAATAATTCGGTCATTACAGGGTATCCCCATTCCTAGGCAATATCTACTGTAATATTATTATACAAAAGCGTTAGGTTGGTTGGTCAGACCTAAACCCTAACCGTAAATCAATTTCAATTTGTCCGATCGAAAAAGCATTAAAAACATTGCATAACAAAAGATTAAGGAAAAAGCAATATCTCATAGAACAATGGAAATTTGATTCATTACAAATGCAATTCAGGGACACTCCCTAGCATTGGGGGGTTTAGCTGCTCATAGTACTAAAAGAAATTACAAAATAGTAGATAGACATTACAAGAATAACGGAGGAATTTGATCTTCAATCGCGATGGCTCATGAAAAATCTTCCTTCTCCCGATCACTTGATATCACCTGAGGAATATTTTCTGAGAGTAAGATACAGATAAGTAGAGGTTGTTCTTGCTTATAACAAAAGTCCATATAAAAAGAGGTTTTGAAACAAGTAAAGGCAACTTTGTTTCATGTGTAGCATTGACCAAAAGGAAGAGAATATCCTTTGCACACCTCCCTATATTTGACTGCTATTAACTCTCACAAATGCAAACACCAAGGCGCCCTTTAACTTTTCACACTTAATTGCATCCAATGCTTCAGTGAAAATGTCAGCCAACTTTTTTGTTCAGTTGCCAATGCTCCAGACCTACAACTTTATCTTCAACAAGCTCCCTAATGAAATGATGACGAATGTGATGTACTTAGTTCTACTTCGTTGAATAGGATTTTTTTGAAATATTAATAGCACCCAAGTTGTCACAAAATAATGTCATGACATCTTGTCTCACATTGTACTCCTTCAACATTTAGTTTATATGTAACTACCCATAATATATATATATATATATATATATATATATATATATATATATATATATATATATATATATATATAATATCATACAAGTGTTATTATTTGGTACTGACACCATCATAAGCTCCTATTGGCATCATTTACATATTTGACCATTTTACAAAACATAAAAGAGACAACACATGATACAAGATATGGAAAGTGTCAAAACAAAAATCTAAGATCTAAGTACAATATTCGTCATTGTATAATATACACAGCGGAAAAACATAATCTAAGCTTCCCTTGAAACATCCATACATAGCTCCACTTGTAAACCAAACCTGCAAACAATACTTGAAAAATAACAACAATAATGGGCTGAGATAATAATCTCAGTGGGTTCCCCTATCTTATGGGTTCACTCGGCTCTACAAGGTTCTAATCAAAATATAACTCAAGTCCATGGGGAGAAAGGGATAAGACTTGAGTTCACAAAACTCGCAATGTATGGAAACATGTCTCTTGAGTTCATCAACTCAAACAATCACTAGCTCAGAAACCGTAACAAGGCATCTTTCCCCATCTGTTCCTACGCATAGGACTCTTGGCAAGGGTCACGAATCCTTATATCATACTTTGACATACGAATGGATTCGGATTCTAGGAAACATGGTCCTTACGAATCGTCGCTTCCTATGGGACTTCCAACCCATTTCAAGCCTTTTACCCGTAGGCTCCATTCGCTTATGGGGACTCAAACCTGTCAAAGTAATGGTGCGTACATCCCAAAGGAGCTCTACATAAGTATCAACTCTTGGGACGACACAAATAGGGGGTTGTTTCTGACTATGTGATAAAATATAACACAATGTGATCGTATTCGACAATCACAAGGTGATCATATTCACCTTATTCACACAATAACAACACATGTTCCATACAATGCATCTTACTCACAATTATGGTAACCATTCGTCCATGAAACACACCTAGGTGTCATATCGCATGAATGTGACCTTCTAATGTTATCTAAGTCATACTTGTAACCTAGTTATCTTTTTAATCCATTTACCTAGTTATAAGCCTAGGTTTCCTCACTCATTTTCATATTGTTTTAAGCATGTTATATCACAATCAAAACATCCAATCCACACATACATCATACATGCAACACATATAGCAATATAAAGAAGTCAAACATACTCCACATAAATAATGCACTTAAGGCATATAGTCACCATTATCCTCTACCAAGCATTTTCGGTTAAATTCACGGTCTCATGATAAATAGGACTTTCGGAGTCAATCTCCTCCCCAAATAGGACTTTTAGAACTAAGATTCCTCACCAAATGGGACTTTTAGAACAAATATTCCTCACCAAATGTCAAACCAAAACTCATGTTAACGATGAACCGCAAGCAACCATTTACATATAAGAAATATGCATAGAACCTATAAAAATTAGCATAAGGTAACTGATAACATAGCCAAGCATGCATGTGAAATAATCCAATCCAATTAACAAAACAATCCCCCTAAATTCTGATACGGTCGCCCGACGAGCAGTCAACAAGGCTGGCTCCCCTTTGGTTCGCCCGGCGAACCCTAGACGAGCCTCAGACAGAACCAAATTTGCAGCATGGTCGCCCAACTAGTAGGTAGCGAGGTAGCTCGCATTCTGTTCGCCAAGGCTCACCCATCAATGTTATCAGAAAATAGCTCGCCTTGAGCTCGCCAAAGCTCGCCCGACGACTCAAGCAGAATCCAGAATCTGCAGAACACGAAAATGAGGGGAAAAACAACTCCAAACCCCAACCCACATGATCACATGTCATCCAAACATCCAATTTGTATCATTGCATAATTAAGAATGAAGTTCATCAAAATCATCATATATTAACATTCAATTCACAATTTGACATGTTTTTCACACAAAAACCAAAATCTCAAACATGCATTTCTTCCCTCCCAAAGGTAAGTCTAACTAAGGAAATCACCTTGGAGATGAAGAAAATGAGATGGAGTTGATGATGATGATGATGAATCCATAGCTTCTTCTTCCATGAGTTTCTTCTGTCCTTCCCCTTTTCTCTTCTCTTTCTCTTTTCCTTTTCTTTCTTTCTTTTTCTTCTTACTAACTTCTTCTTTTTTTCTATTTCCTTTTTATTCGTTCACATTCACTCATAACATATAATATATAATAATATTATGCAATGATACAAAATATCTCCATTTGATATTTTGTCATCTACTTTCTAGTTTATGCAATGATACAAAATATCTCAATTTGATATTTTGTCATCTAGCACCAATTAACCAAATATTGATGTGACCAAAATGTCCTCTCTTGAACTTATTAATATTGGTCTATCTCTTTTATTATAATTGATCTCTTCAAAGTTCACTAGTTACTTTATTGGTACCAATTGACAACAGATATAGTATATAGGAGCTCATCTGATCTCAACTGACACCCAATTGAGCATTTAAGGGGATATGGGATATTACATTATCCATTGTAATTTAGTACAACTGGTCCTTAGAAGGAATTGCCCATCATTCGTAACAGACACCATAACATCTTGCTTCACGCCATGACCAATGAGATCAAAATCTTCATTTTCATTTCCATCATCAACGCCCTTATGAATTTGAGACTTGGTATTCAATAAGTTACACTACTACAAAATAGACTTTCGTAACACTAATTTTGCAATGGTCATAGTGTTAACCGTGGTAATAGTTTATTTCTGGGCGCTTTTTTGTTTTGGTATTTACTAACGGACATGTCACAACGGTTAAATGAAGCAACCGTAGTGAAAGGTACACAGAGTGAAATGGTTCAAATCCCAGCACCAACAATTACTCATTTATTGTGATAAAAAAGTGATTGACTATATATATCACCACATTTTTTTTACCAACTGTGATGAAAGGTTATACTTATTTATATATAAGCGAAATTATCTCTCACTTCAGTATATAATAGTCGTCTCTCTCAAAACAAAACCCTAACAACTCTTTCAATCGTGTCTCTCTAAACAAAACCCTAACAACCCTGTCACCCATCTCTCTCATATGGAAACCACAAAACGAAACCATAACATCAAATATTAGCCAATAGGAATTTACAGGTTCGTTTTCTCTATAGTTTTTTTTTCAAAATCTGTTTCAATAGCTTTTTTCATGATGTATGAACTTTCTTCTTATTTTGACTTGTAGGTAGGGATGCTTGTTTCAATAAAGAGGACGAAGCTAAAGTTAGATTTGCAAACTTGTAGGTAGGGATGTTAAGTTTTATGCTCTAACTTTAGCTTCATCCTTATTTCATTGTGGACACGCCATTAGGGGACATGTTGGTACGTTTCTGACGCATTTTATGATTTGATATGTTGTATTTATTGTTTATGGTTTGTTGTTGATGAATGTTGTTGTTAATGTTTGTTTAAAAGATGAGTTTATTATATATCATGTGGTTTGAGTATTTTTCGAATCTCTTACTGAATATATAACTTTCCAAACTACATTAGAAAATTATGATATGATAGATAAAGTTGTATTAAAAAACAAGTACATGTTCAATTCTTGACAAGACTTCTTCACACTATTAACTGCATGTTGTTCTTTGACAGATAGAACTTAGTTTAATGATTGTAGGTCTTCAACCGCACCTCTCTCCACCTCTAATATTGTTTTCAAAGTAGAAAATATTTTGTAAAAAGAACTAGAGGTGAAGGCAGAGGCGGTTGAAGAACTATGATCATTAAACCAAGTTCTTACTGTCAAAGAACAAAATATGGATAAGGTGTTGAAGAACTCTTGTCTATCATTAAATGTGAACTTGTACTTCTAATATAACTTAATTTATCATATTATAATGTTCTAGTGCAGATTGAAATATTATATGTTTAGTGAGAATTGGCAAAATAAACATTCCACATAATTTATAATAAACTCGGGTCTATATTTCACAATGGTTGTTTAGCACAACTGTTGTTAAATATGCTGCATTAAAGGATATCACAATGGTTGTCTAAAGTAACAGTTGTAGTAGGTAGTGCACTACATAGATACAATCACGGTCGCACGTCCGTGGTGGAAAGCATCATACATACAATCACACCTTACCTCACAAAGGTTAGACCAGTGTGGTGGTATCCCTTTTCCAACCGTTGTGATAGGTGATTTCCGTAGTAGTGTTAGACAGAATTTCTGTCACATCTTTATCAACATCTTGATCCCTCAGAATGGTTTCCTTGGTCTTATTAGTCATAGTCTTTTTACCTATAGAATGATTACTTATAGTTCTAACCACGAGTTGGACTTTCATAACACTTTTATTAGAAACCCAATCACTATCATCCAAATGAGGTATATCGTGAAGAACACAGTTTAGAGCATACAAACTATAATTCAACCGACTAGAAGGATTACCAACCATAATATCCATTTTTTGATTAGTCAAAATTCCTGAGCTTTGATAAGGAGGTAATCCACTATCAATAAATTTATTTATACTTTTCTTCTGAACCACGATTCATTGTTAAATGATAGGAGGACCTCCAGCCTGACCATCGGTCTTCCATTTAATGACAACTCCTTGCATGAGTCTCATAAAGTCCATAAGTGGTAATTCCATATTAGCTTGCTTCCCAGCTTGACAAATGCCATTAAGTTGTCTTTTTCCAAGTTTGATATTAGATATAAAATTGATAACTTCATTTTTAACAAAGTTCCTTATTCTAAGAGCAGTAATGATCTCATGAGGAAGAGTCTTTATTTCACACATTCCCAATATCAATTGATCCATGCAAAAACCAAGTACAGCTAAAATCATTGCAAGACTTGCATTTTCATTCCCCACTTTTTGCACTATGGTCACACCGTAATTGCTTTATAACACGTTGGCACTGTCTTCGAATTTCTTTACTTTAAAAAGACGTGAAAGCTTTCTTGAACAGTTTATCTTAAGATTAAACTTTAATTGTTGAACACAATGCTGAAACATCTTGTTTGACATTCCAACATAAACATCTTTAGTTCTTGAGACTAACCCCTATAGACTAACTTTCATACTGTATATCTAGAATGCAGCAGTTAAATCTTTCTTGTTTTTTGTTGGCTCAATGAAGCATGAACTGGAAATCATATTTCTAAATCTTGTGGTGACTCCACCATTTAGATTTCCTATGATATTTCCAACAAGGTGATATGTCTGAGTTTTGGATGAAGTTCCCCCCATTGGTTGAAACCAAGTGTTTGTGAATAAAAGTTAAATGCTTGAATGTCAAAGAACTGAATATAAATTCAAATTGCAATAAGCTTTGGATAAATATAATAATCAAAAGCATAAGAAATGTTATGAAATAATTGTTGTAATAACAAAAACTTAAAGGAAATGGTGCCAAATTTATACATGTTTCTCTCAAACTCGTTTATCTCTGTAACACGGGTACTTTAAATTCTATAGGAATTTCTGTTAAGAATTACGGGCTTTTAATTCTAAACAAGAAGTTTGTTTAAATACTTATACACTGATAACCGTCGACAATGATCACTTCTTTAGCACTCAACACGTACCCTAATACGTGTGTTTCCAGCTTTTGGTGTGTTTCCACATGCCTTGGTCTCTAAACTATCTTTGAATTGTTGTTAACCATTTGTAAAACGATTGTACAACCTCCAACTACATTTTGTTGAAGACATCCACGTCAAAATCACAATGTAACATCGAAATGTTCAAAGGACTAGAAAATTTTACTAAGTCCCTAGAATAAGCTAGTGAGTCGAGCCCGCCACGTTAGTATGTCGAAATTACCGTTCGACTGTAAAACTTATATAAGAATCAAAAACATGTTTGGAAGAGTGAGTGATCCTGATTCTGTGGATCTGTTCCTGAGACTCATCAAAACCATGCCTAGTGAGTTTAACCCAGTTTCGCAAAACGTAGGCTAACACTATCATGGCAGGAGTACGCACATAGATAGGATGTATCACTTTCTTAGAGATCAAGTGAATAAAGGGAAGCTCAAGTTGGAGTATTGCTTATCAGAAGTGCAACTAGCTGACATACTCGCAAAACCATTGAAGAAGACAATGTTTGATGAGTTGAAAGAGTTTACTGGAATGAAAAGTTTAGAGAATATGAATTGGGTGGAGTGTTGAGGATGTATAATTCATATTATAGTTGTTCTGGTAGTTACAAAGTTTGTAAGATTAATTATAGAGTTTGTTAAATTAGTTATAGAGTTTGTAAGATTAGTTACAAAGTTTGTAAAATTAGTTGAGTTTGTTAAATTGGTTACAAAGTTTGTAAGACTAGTTAGAAAGTTGTGAACTAATTAAAACTTGTAAACATGTGTATATACATATCACTATCTCGTAAATAACAACTTTTCCCTCTCAATAATAATAAAAAATTACAATAATATTGTCTTATAATCAATTTAATCTCTTTCTTCACTTTTATATAAAATACAAGATTTTTCCAATAGTACTAATCGTTTTATTTATCCACCATTAAACTTTTAGTTAATCCAGTTTCTTATACCATAATCTTATTATTAAACATTCAAAAAGTAAACTTGTCAATTTAAAATTCAAAATAATTTAACTAAAATTCTAAATGATTTAATCTATTGAATTTAAAACTATATCTTACCAGGACCGCAATTTGCTACAGTCAGCAACCACTGCATTCACGCAGTCGCGTGTCCTTGATCGTCGGATCAGAATCAAACGGTTGTAATTTAAAATGATGTCTTTTGAATTATTAAATAAAAATTAAATGTATTTATGCTGGACCATGTGATTATGATCATGCAGATTTTAAAACATTGACTGCGTAAATGCGTCAAAATTTTAACTGCAGAGGATTCATTTCCATCTTACCATCAACATCTTTTTAATAAGCATATCAAATAAAATATTTCTAAATAATTAAAACACTGCATGTACTGCATGTACTAGTAAATCATTAAAATAGATAAATTCAACTACAAAAAATTAATAATTTTTGAATTGATATTTGTAATAAAATATAGGCTTAATTACACTTTTGGTCCCTATGTTTTGGCCAACTCACGAAATTGGTCCCTATGTTTTAAAATTAAACGAATTAGTCCCTATGATTTAATGTTTTGTGCAGTTTTAGTCCTTCATCCCAATTTCGTTTTCTTATCTTTTAATAAGCTAAAATATGATATTATAGTAAAAAGGAAAAAAAAAAAAAAAAGGACTTAGAGTAAATAAAGTATACAGAGAAATTTCAAAATGAAAAAAGAAAAGACAGTAAAAAATTCATTTATGAGTACAAGTACAATGAATTTCAGCCTTAGAACGTGTATTATACACTTTCTTTGTCTTCGACGTTTTCAATTTTTTCTTTTTAATTCCTCTACTTTCTAGTTTATTCTTTTCAACTTCTTTTCTCTTTCTCTTCCTTGTAGCCTGCTTAGAAGACCCATTACCAGCATTACGTCTCCCTACAACACCACACTGAAGTAGTTTGCTCCCAATCTTATAATACGAATAAACATTAACAGTAGCAAGTTTAGCAAGCTCTTTGCTAAGAACACACCAACCCCAATCAAAGGCCGTTGTTAAAGTCCTATACTTCCGTAAATCAAGCTTACACACCACAAAAGCTAACTCATCAACCCCACAAAAACTCAAACGAGGACTCTTCATCACAGTAGCAGCTAAATCTCCAAGTTCAACAGCATTTCTACATCCAAACTCATACTGCTTCTCCAACTTAGCAAAATTCTCTTTGATTCCAACTCCCACAAATGTAAAATCTGGCAGACGAAAAAAGTTAAGCAGAGACTTATGGACTGAATCATAAGCCCAACTCTCAAATGAATTAAATTGGTTTAGCTGAATAATAAGACACGAGTGTCCATCACAGAGTTGTATGGTGGCGCACTTCGACTTGGTAATGGTTTCTGGTTCTGTACTGTCTAACAGAAGCCACTCGGCATCGAAACCGATAACTTTGGTTCGATGATTGTTGGATGGACGCAAGAAAGATGATATATGGTTCTGGATCTCTTTCTCGTTGGATGTTGCTCTGGTTTGGATGTGTACTCCGTTCAGCTCAAAGGACCCAACATGGCCCATGTGTGATGTAGAAAATTAGAAGATGGAAATTCAATAAAGTACTGCAATTTATAGGCAAGTAACTTGCGGTAAGGTATGATGAAGTTTAACCGTTGGAGTGGAATCTTGAAAGGCATGATGAAGTTTAATCGTTGGAGTAGAATCTTGTAAGTTAGAGTATGTAGTAGGAAATAGGAGCATAACTATTGGGAAATAGGATAGGAGCATCGCTATTCAGAGGCTTTACATTTACAGGCATGCTACTTTGACACTGCATATTGCATACACCGTATCCTACATCGTAGCTCACAACAAAGCAACCAGCTCTTGCACAAAACCCAAAGTAAAATATATTATTAAAAAAATAAAAATAGTAGATTTCACCTATACTAATACGGTGTAGGTGTTAAAAGCCAGTGTCAAAATATCTTTTCCCTTACACTTACAGGTATAATAAAGTTGAGTTTTCAAATTTCACATTTAGATAGGATAGGAGCATCGCTATTCAGAGGCTTTACATTTATTAGCAAATTCCTTCGTCTCTCCAAGATAATAAAGTTGAGTTTTCAAATTTCACATTTAGATAGATTAAAATTTATAAGTGTTAAAGTTTGTTGAATAAAAAACTTAGTTTTTTTTTTATTTTTTTATTTTGGATCGATTGTTTAAATAAAAATTAAAAAATCATTTGTATAACTAATTTAATATTAATTTTTAAAAAGTCAAAAAAAATTTAAAACTTAAAATTATGTTTGATCAAAGACAGAATGTCATACACAATATGTGAAACAAGATTATAAGATTTAATTTATAAACAATTGAATAAAGTAATAAATAAAAGATAAGAATTAATAATTCAATTCGGTACAATTGTCTCCTAGATTTGGAGGTCATTAGTTCAATAGAAAAGAAATTCCATTAATAATAAATATTTTTTCTATCCTAAATTATAAGTTATTTTATTAAAAAAATTGTTTTAAATTATAAATCATTTACAATTTTAGGCTTTGTTTTGTAAAACTAGCTGGTAGCTGTTAGCTAGTAGCTGGTAGCTGATAGCTGATAGCTTATAGCTAATGGCTGGTAGCTGATAAGTTAATTTGACTGTTTGGTAAATGAGCTATTACACTAGCTGATAATTACAAAATGACATAAAAGGACATTTTAATTAAGAAATTGGTGATTTTATTATCTTGTTATATCATATTATTAAATTAATTTTTATTATAAAAATAAATGTATTAATAACAAAATACAAAACAATGTTAATATATATGAAAAATTGAATATATCATCAAAATATATAAATTTGTATATAAATTTTATGAGCTTTGCTATTTTATATGAATATATTGACAACGAAATTCAATGAATAAAAGAACCAGCAAATCATACATGAAGTACAGGTATTTTATAAAGCCATTTATGAAGACATAAAAGTAAAATTAATCCTAATAACTACGATTCTCAATCTGGTTAATTCATTCTTTTGTAAAATATAGTTTTTTTTCTTTCTAATTTTATAATGAAATTTAATAAAATATATGAAATAATAACATTGTAATTTTGAATTTATTTATATTAATCTAAAATAATAACAAAAACAAGTTTATTGTCTAATATTTTAAATTTCATTGATTTTCCTCCAATGTTTCACTAACTTGAGAATTATCAACAATATTTCTAAATTAATTATATAATTTATATTTATTAAATAAAAATAATGTTTAATAAAATAAAAAAATTAGCAAAAATTTTCTATAACATTTTTCAAAATTTCTCTAAATTCAATCTTTTAAAATTAATTTTTTAATAGAGTATATATATATATATATATATTTAAAATAATAAGGGTATAATTGGAATAAAAAGTCATAAGCTAAAAGCTACAAACTCAAAAGCTACTTTAAATAGCTTTTGAAAAAAAAGTTAAAAGCTAGTTAAAAAGCTAAAAGCTAAAAGTTAAATGCAGTTACCAAACAGAGCTTTTTAATAAAAATGAGCTGAAAAGTTAAAAGCTAAAAGCTAAAAGCTCTTTTTTTGGTGTTACCAAACAGATTCTTAATGTAATATTAATGATTTTTTTCTCAACATATTCTCTATCATTTATTATTATTTCTTCTTTCAATTATTTAAATTTATCTTTTATCTTTAATGACAATATTGTAAAGTCATGTATAATTTATCTTTTCCATACAACAATCATTTTGTTTTTTAATTTGTGTGAAAAGTCTAAAACGTGTTATAATTTGAGACGGAAAGAGTAGTCAACAGTACACAATGGTTTTATCTAAATTATTCTCAATTCAAAGTCTTTTCTCTAATATATATTATCTCGTGAATTTCAACTCTGTCACTCCTAAAATATGAGATTCTCTCACTTCCACTCAAACACTGATAAACGTCATGAAAGAAAATCACAACCCCTAGAAAATAACATAGAACATAGTATAAAGCTACTAAGACGCATTTTATTTCTTAATTAACAAAACAACCACGACAATTTTTTGTCATGAGTGTTTGTTTCCTCTCTTTATATAAAGTCAATTCTATTGGTTAGTCCATTAAATTTTCACAAACAAACTCGTAGAATATCCAATATTGAACCAAAATAAATCTTTTTTAAAATAAATCATTTTAAAATAAATCATGCGGATTCTAGAACAAAATAAATATTTTCAAAATAAAGCATATGGATACTGGTACAAAATTACATGTGATCCATATATAATTTGTTCCAAATAGATTATGTAGAATTTGAAATCAAACAAAATATTTGTAAAAGTAATACACAAATAGATAATAGAGTTAAGATGCTCAACACCTTACGTAAGATCTTGCCTAACATTTTATCGATAAAAATAACTTAATTTGTATGTAATAACAAAAATATTAAATTATTTTTTATTAATATTGAAATTTTGTTCCTCAGGAGACAAATGTTGGACCAAATGTCTGTGACAACTTGTCCAACTTGTTAAACAAGTTGTAACACAATACGACAACGCTAAAGAAACAAAGTAAAACAATAAAGAATGCAAGAGAATTGATAACTCAGTTCAGTGCAAATAACACCTACGTCTGAAGGGCACTCTACTCAAGAAATAAAATCCACCCTTTAACAAAAATAGTACAAAACGTCTTATATGAACAAGCTCATTGTTCAATGCTCCTCTTCTTAATTCCACCCTCAGAATCTGGTATATAAACAACAAACAAAGACTCAACCTAACACATAAATAACACTCAAGCTTGTTATTCTTTAAGGCGTGACAAAGTCTCTATATATAGCAATTCTTAGCCGGGCTTTCTCTCCTTGGATTTTCGCATTTATCTCGGCCAGATATGATGGAGATTCAGTTAGGTTTTGTTCAACAAAAGCATCTCCACAAAAGATTTGATTTGATTTGAGTTCAAATTTAAATCTCCTTGATTTAAATTTAACTAATAAACAATCAAACAAATCAGATTGCTAAAAGGTAACAACAACCCTTGTTGCATAATAAACAAAAACACACTCTATAGAAATTTGAGAAAGCGTGCAAACAACAACTTTGTCCTATAGACAAGGACCACGTGTTGAGACATATGTTCCCACATGTGTCCTTCTTCATAAAATCAGTTGGGGCCAAATGTGCCAAGTTAGATAGAACATCATGTCCAACATGTGTTCATACTATATTGTTTTACAAAATGCAGTCAATCTAAAAAGGAACAATAATCTACTTTTTTGACAAATTTTGGAAAAAAAACATTCTTAAAAAACATACAAGGTGTGTGCCACAAGTTGAGCATAAAGTACACCCCACACAAAGAAAATAATAGCAATAGCAGAAACATCAACAACAACACACATCAGACAAAACAAACAGCAGCAGTAAAAATTATAGTAGCAGCAACACAAATTAGTAGCATAGTCATAAGTCAATATGTTGCTACACAATAGTCAATTCTCCATAAATACACCACACATGCAGACATTCAATATCAGTTATTCATGCATACACACACAGTTAGTAGTTAGTAGTCAGCATTCATAAGTTACTACTAACACATAAATAAATCAAAACACACACATTCATACAAAGTTGATGGGCAGATGTCAGGCTAGATGCTTCAACATGTGTGCACAAAGATTCAAAATATCAGTTAGTACCAGTTACAACAGTTTTAGTACCAAACACAATAGAGTCGGTTAGTAAATATTAGCACTCATACACTAACTCACAAATATCAGCACTCAGTAGTAGGGATGGCAAAAAAACTATACCCGCGGATATCTACAGATCAAATCTATAACGGATATGGGACAGTAACTTAATGGATATCCACGGATAAAAGAAATTGATATTTAAATACTTGTTTGTTAATGGATACGGGTGCGGATTTAATGATACTTGTGCTCGTGAAAATTTGTATCTATTAATAAATTATAAAAATTATTTAAATATCATTAGTTTATTACACCTCGTCTTTTCATGTTTTAAATAAATTATTCTTATTATATTTATTTATTTATTTTTGTAATTTTCTTTGTAGAAAACCTTTTAGATTTCATACAAATCCTATTTGACCATTTCATATTTAAGATTCTTCAATATTTCATATCTCACTTCAATAATTCCATTGTCCAACCTACTAGTACCGTCCTTCCTCTATTCAACCAGTGTCTCCTTCCCTACTCCTTCATCGTCCGCTCTTTCACCATAACTCACAATCATAATATCTTTTATCTGTTTGTTATTATGTTTTGGTGAAAAAGAAAGGAATTAATATGATAGAATTTTGTTGCTAAATTGAGAGCGAGTTGTATGGATGTTATGTGATAATAACTTTTTGTGTCTTTAAAAGAAACTTAAAAATATATTTTTTTTCAAAAAAATAACATTTGAAAAAAAATGTTATCCATGGATATCTATAAATATTCGTGAGTACCTTAAAACCCGTGGATTACCCACTTAGCTGATACCCACACAGATATAAGGCGGATACGTATATCATATGTATCTTACAGGGATGACACATATATCATAGTATCTGTTCCTATGGATATCCATTTACATCCCTACTCAGTAGTCAGTAGTCATAATACACTACTCTTACACACCATTACTCCCCCCTTTTCCCATAATTTGGCAAAGGTATGACTCAGAAATCAGTTAGTCAGCACAAAGGTTAGTATATTAACATATACACACATTAGATCGGGAGTAGATAATCATTAACCAATATCACAGATGTTGAACAAGATGCTAAAGCATCAAGACAGTTATTGGTAACTACACCATAAGGCTTATTACAGATCCAGAATAATGAAACAAACATGCCTTATTACAAGGGGCAAAAGATTTTTTTTTTGTCAAGAATAGAGGAAAGTGACCCAGTCTTCATCAGCATTTAAATCAGAATATCTTGCTGGAGCAGACTTCCTCCTTAAGGATTTCATTTTGGTCACAGATTTCTTGCCAATATCAGATGCACCACCAGATGGTCCAGCATGTGAATCCTCAACATTTGCAGAAGAAGTAGAACTAACTCCCTTTGTCTTATGTTTCTCTGCCTCTAGAAATCTATCAATAGCCTTACTGATACTAATTACTTTGTTGGACGAACACATCTTCGGATTCAAATTTTTTTGACTCATATTGAAAAAATAAGCACTTGAGGAAAAAGAGAGAGAACAACTTTTTGAGAGCAAAATGAAGATAAATGAACATTGTTCTTGCTTGTATCAAAGGACCAGATAAATAAAGAGTTTGAAAAAGAATCAATCAGCCTCATTTTACGTGCACGATAGAGAATATGGGAAAGATACTAGCTTGGTCTCCTTGCACGTCTCCCTAGCTTTGACTACTATAGGCTGCCACTTATGCAAACACTAAATGCACCCCTTAATTTTTCAAACTAGATTGCATATAGTGTAGAAGAGCACGCGGGGTGCGTGAGTGGCACAAGCGGGCCGCTGAGCGAGTGTGCAAGCAGCGCATGTCGGGTGTGCGGGTGGCAGTCGGTCATCGGGTCGACAATAGAGAGTTTCGAGGTCCAGCTCGATGAGTTTTGAGTAGTTTTGTGATTTTGGTGACTGTTCGTTTCCTTTTAATGAGTTTAAAGTCCTTTTGACAATGTCAAAGTTAAAGGTAAATAATAATATATTGTATTAAGTTGTCTGATGGGTTATGAGTTGACCCTTTTGAATGTGAGGGTTGTAGAATATTACTGTTACCATGTTGATGAGTAATGTTGAACATGTATGGTAATTTTCTTACCTTGTTGGTAAACATATTTGAGTAATATTATGTTTACTCTGCTGATGAGTATTGTTGAGCATATATGTTAATATTTTTCTATGTTGGCGAGTAATGTTGAATAAATATATTATTATATGCATGTTGTTTAGCTGTAATTACATATATATTGTTGAGATGAGTAGTTCAGATGAGGAACTACAGTGGTGGCCTGGTATTGGCGTAGTTGTGGGTTCAAATTAGGAACCTTTGTTGAGTAGTATATTGATGTTGTTTGTTACATTTCATGTATCATGTATATCTGAGATAGGTAGAACTTTGGTCCAACGAGTTGATCTCAGATTCATTGGTGGAGTCGTTGGTTCATATAAGGAACATGAGACAGGTCTCAGATTCATTGGTAGAATCATTGGTTCATATGAGAAACCAAAGACGTGAATCAATCAGTAACATAACTCTGAAATCCAAAAACTCAGTACTACATGCATGTTGAAGTAGCAGAGATGAGTTGCATTGCATTACATAAAGTTGCATTTGTGATTGTTCTATGTCTGTGAACTATTTTATGTGGTTGTTGAAATATTGCTTTTGAAACCATCTTAACTGTTTTATACACAATTAACATTATGAACGTATTTCTCACCCCTTTTTGTTTGCTTGTGTGACTCGTTGTGCCGATGGTACGGATACCCAGGTAAATGAACATTAGTTGCTGTTATGTGGAATGGTTGGTGTAGATGTCTACTTAATTTTATTTATCCCTTTTGAGTTTAAGTATTTCCACATTTTTCTCTGATAGTGTAACACCAGGGTGGGTTTTGAGTTGTTTGATGTTTTCTTGAGAATTTGTTGGATTTATTTCTTCATGATGGAACTAAGTTGTTTTTATGAAAGTATGAGATATTTATGTTGAGTTGATGATGTTTCAATTTTTGCTGCTTAATTTTAAGTTGAGAAAGATGTTTTATGAGGAAGGTGTGACACCTTATGCTAAGTTAAAAGATTATTTGCATGATCTTTTTAAATATGCGTTTTGGGGTTATGGTGTTACATATTACATATGGTAAGAAATATTTGATATGATGGGTAGATATTATATCATTGGAAAGTAAAAGTGTGTCAAGACTAAGTGTATGTTTAATTTAGTTTTTAGAAGAGTCAAAAGTAATTCTAGAGGTGTAGAATTGATTTTTGTATGATTTTGAGGTGTTCGGTTCTTCTAAAGTAGAATTGATTATGTCTCCAGAATTGAAAATACTTTAAGTTAGAATTTGTAGATTTTTAATTTGAACATGATTTTTACATTGAAATTTATTGTTAAACCCAATGCTACATAAAGTTATTTAAACATAAATCACTTTACGTTCAACTCACTTTTAACCAAAATCGATTTTACATAATTATTTCACTAAAAATAAATAAATAAAACTCACTGTTGAACCAAACATACTCTAAATGTATTAGCACACAACATTAGCAATAAGCTTGAGACTGCTCATAACATTTAATTTTGGCTGAAATAAATGCATTGAATATAGACATTTGAAATATCTATTTCCAAATTACTTGAGGCATATCTATCAATAAGAGAAATTTGTTAAGACTTGTGGTTAGGTCTACCTCTACCCTACAAAATCGGCTTGTAGGATGAGGATTGTCCCCACTTATAAGCACATGTTCGAACCATATATTGTTCGATGTGGAACTATTAACACACCCCCTCACGTCCAAGACCAGACATCTGGAAAGTGGAAATAAATAATGGGTGGCTCGATAGTAGAAACCTGATATCAGGTGGCCCCTCAGATCTTAAACCAGGTTTTGATACCATGTTAAGAAATGTGGTTAGGACTAACTCATCCCTACAAAGTTTGTTCAGTAGGGATGAGTTAGGCCTAGACCGTATTTCTTTGTGGCACCATGTGCTTGCAATTACCATTAATAAGTGATCCAAGATGATAAAGCTCATGGACAGAAAGACTTAAGAAGAAAATTTTTAGCCTCGATGATGATTTGGTTTTGATGATGAATACTCTTAACTGCTAAAAATATCTTAAGCAGACAAAGATGCACAAAGTGATTGATCAAACTATTCTTTCTAATTGAGCTAAAGAATTAGAGTTTATGATCACCGGTAATATCTTAATATCTCTCTGATCTTCGTGACTAACTTGAAGACATCTTAAGCCTCATCCACAAGAAGATTCAAGTGATGTGCTTATATGATTGGTACATCCATCAAAAGGACCTGGAGCTTTAGAATGTAAAAGAGAGGAAGTGTGAAAGCTCATATGATCGTGTTCATATGAGTAATCAAAGTATTGTAAAGACACAATGGTGTTTTTTAAAGTGTTATGGATAAATCATACACATACTAAAAACTATTTTTGAGGCCTATCTTTTTCAACTAAAATCACCAAACATATTTTGGAGCTTAGCCGGTTGAATTAGAAATTGTTGAATTGATTAGAACCGGGTTTTGAACGGTTTAATTGATTAGAACAAATACCTAATTAATTAGACGATGTCGGATCAAGTCCATAACCAATTATGATAGTCTATTAATGATTTGTAACAAATCTCTATCAAAACCTTCCATATTGAGCACAAATAATCAATTATTTGAAGTACCTAATCAATTAGACTTAGCACTTAATCGATTAGGTGAATTAGTTGGCTCATGGATTGTTTCCTAATTTAAACCATTTCTTATCCTATAAATAAATATACTCTCTACCATTATAAAACAACTACAAAACATGAAATATCTCACTTTTTCTCTTTCTCCCAATTTCTCTAAATCATTTCCTTTTCTCTCATTTTTAGCCATAGTGTTTTGAGAGTGTTCTTGAGTTTAGTGAGAAAATTGTTCTGGGTGAGGGCTTTATTGTAAATTTTACCAAGATTTATTTTTCCTCTTGAAAAAATCACTCTTCCTTAGTAATTATTATTTTGGTGTGGAGCTAAACTAGTGTAAAAGCTGTTTTGGGATTAATATAATTCGTTGTTTGGTTTATGAGCTCTACCATTAAAGAAAAGCTCTTCTTTTAGGACCGTGAAGAATAACCAGAGACAAATTTTTACAACAGTTCTTGAGCTCAACCCAATTAAAAGCTATATTGGTTTGATATTATCCTAGTATAAAATCTCACCCAATTTTTTATTTCAGTTTGTGTAAAAGTTCAGGAGGTTTGAGATCAGCCCGATAAAAATCTCAAGTTGGTTTATGGTCAGTCCGTGTAAAACTCCAGTTTAATTCAAGGGATAGCCAACTTAAATTTTTAGTTTGTCTTAGTGACAAAAAAAACTCGAAGATCTTTTTATTGTTTGGTGTGAAGACTAATCGCTTCATTCCTAAGTTCGTTGTTTGGTTGAAAGTTAGTCTGAAACATTAATTCCTTCTATAATGGGGCTCATGGGATTAACCTTATAAAATCTCTCATGCATTATTGGATACTCTCAATATCATTTCTTTGGGATATTAGTATGTCACTTCTTTAAGAGAGAGCCTCTATAAATTCCTGGTGTTATCTCTTTTCCATTAACTCTTTTATTTTCTACTTAATCTTTGCTGCATATTCAAACGTTTTTTTTATTAAAATGTTTTCAAACTCTATTTTAAATATAATTTTGTTTTAAACTATTGTTTTTCAAAGCTTAACAATTCATCCCCCCTTGTGTATGGAGTCACATGTTAAATGAGCAGAGCCTAACTCTTGTTTAAATACTAATTGTATTAAGAGAAGGATGACTTCCAACACTGTTTTTAATAAGAGGATTTTTCTAAACATGCCTCCACCGTTTAATGGTGATATGTTTAAATTATGGAAGTCTATATTTAAAATATTCATCCAAATTTTTAACTTTGAACAGTGGGAAAATATAATCAATGGTATGTTTGTCCCTACTGTCGCTCCCAGGATTTTCATCCAAGTACAAACGCGAGAGTGGCGCAGAAAACAGAGTCACCAGCCGTGTAAATTTATCCCAAGAGAGGGAAATGGAACACCGCATAAACCTGAAGAAGAGGGAAAGGAATGGTCATCGCAACCATAACCTGGGTTCGGGAGTCGGTTACGCGAGGGGAAGGTGCTAGCACCCCACGCGTCCATCGTACTCGATGGGATCCACGCTTGTTGTCTAATCTAAGGGTGAGTTATCCTATCATCTATGGCTGTGCTAAGACAGAAGGGGAAGACAAAGACAGACTCGGTAGGACGTCGACGTCCTAGGCCTACGTACCCCATTTGTGCAATGGGGAATTCAGAGTCAACGTAGTTCGGACCAAGTTCTTTTTGTGTTTTTTATGAGCGACGTTAAGTTCGCGTCCGGCAGTTAGGGTCGATGCCTGTTTGCGACTCAGACGGAAAGTAACGTGCCCTTTCTGAAAATAGCCTTTAGTTTGACAATCCCGAAGGACAAAAAGGTTTGAAGTTTGTTTGTATTTTTTAGGACAGGAGTGACTTAAGTTAGTTTATAAGTTGCATTGCACCAAAGTCTAGGGCACAGGGGCGAATACTTAACGCATCGTACCAAGACAGGACGTTCGCTAAGCACTCTAGAAAGATGAGAGGAAGCCCCTTATTTCTCATTCCCCACGCTTAAGGCTCGTGCGCAATACAATTTATCCTTATTAAGTATTTTCAAGCAGTTTGAGATGAGAAGAGAGAAGACACAAGGGTAACTCTAAAGGGGACTAAGAGTCCTAAAGTTATCATGCATGGGTGACCTACGGTTAGTGAGGTTTGACGACAACCTAAGCCTAAAGAAAAAGGATGAGAGAAGGAAAGAGTAAGGGTGACCATGGATACTTATCCATACCCTTAAAGAACTTACCTCAGCCCCTGCATAAAAAGTTTGTGCGAAACAGATATGCGTAGAAGTTAAAACAAATGAAACCCAAACAATAATGATTAAATGACCTAATAACAATCCAAACATGAATTAAGAAGTCAAATAAACAACCCCAAGACAATGGCACAAGTGCCTTTTCAAACAGATAATCAGACAAGATCAAAGATGCGCATACAAGAAAATCTCATACAAAGAGCCATTAAACAAATAGTAAAATAACTTCTAAAATCACCAAGTTAAATATCAAAGTTGCTCAACCAGAGACAAACAACATATAAAAAATTCCTGCAAAAATTCAAGGTGTTAGTCACTCAAACAATTATGCAATGCTCAGATGAGAAATATGACTCAATATGCCAAAGGAAAGGATTAAAATGCAATATGAAATAATTTTAAAAATGATAGAAAAATATTTTAATGTACTTCAGTGTGTTGGTGAATGAATACAAAAGGAATGGATTGAAAGTGTTTTATGGATGCAGAGAAATAAAATAAACAATTTTAAATATGCATGATATGGGTAATTCAAAAAGAAAATGAATAAAATAATTAATTCAGGAGATAAAAATAAAATAAAATAATAAAATAAAATTTGGAAAATTTTATAAAATTATAAAAAGTATGCATGAATTTTCTTGGGATTTTTTAACGCAATTATGTATTTTTAAAATTAAAAATGAAAATGTAATGATTGAATAAAAGGAAAATAGAAAGAAAATGCAAGGGGGGTGCGTTGAGTAAATAAACACGTTAGAAAAGATAATGGGCTGAAGAGTGGGGGTGCCATTAGCAAGCCCAACCACTAAATCCAATCAGCAAAATAAAAAAATAAAAAAAGAATACGGGTGGGCCTTAGTCAACCTAGTTGACTGCATACCTGCCTTTGGATCCATCCAACGCACCTGCTTAGTCAATACAAAGCCTTAGTATTCATGATGGACGCTTCAGATTGCAAGGCACACGAGACTATACATGTGCGCGTGCATACCTAAGCATTCAGACTACCCACGGAATTCCACGTGAGGGGCACGTGAGATTTTTAATGTGCTGTCCCAGTTATGGCCGTGTGATTCATCCAACGTGCATGAGTTAGTCAACATAATAAAAGTAAGCAAGATGAAATAACGTGATATGAAGGCACACGATAGGAACGGTGGGGTAATAACCATGTGATCATCAGAATAAAAATTCAAAAAAATAAAACGTGGCACGATCTGGGCCGTTGGATGGAAAGAATGAAGGGTGAAGATTATATCTTCTTCATAAAAACCCTTGGCCGGCCGGAGACATTACCAGACGCCGGAGCCCTAGCTCCGGTCGTCATCTCCGGCGACCCCCGCCCCCAAATTTCCCAGAAAGGGCATGTGAATACACTGTTTCAATCAGAAAAATGTCAGGAGTTCTAATATCCAATCGAAAAAAGCAAATAACCAATGAGTAAGGAGGTTTGAATGAAAACAAGTAAGGTTCAAAATTTTAAAACTCACCAAGCAATCAATGTACACGTCCAAATTTAAAAGTAAACATATCAGGATGATCAGTGGGCATCACACAACATTATGCATATCAAAAAGAAGGGTTTTGTGATCACGAAAAAAATGACTAACCTGAGATGGCACAACCCTTATCCTTGCTCTTAGCTTCAAGTGACGGTTGGTTTTTGTTCTAGGGATCCCAAGGATGAAGTTTGTGGAAGAATTTTGTGATGAAACCTTGTGAATTGTGAGATACGACTAATCCAAGTTTTTAGGGTTTGAGCTTTGTTCTCCTTGAAAATCACGTGTAAGCTGCCTAGCCAGTGCATGCATGAGCTTAAATACTCTAGGGTTTTTTACTGATGATGAATTGGGCTTGGGCAATTCTTTGTTTAATGAGTTTTGGACAAATTTGGAATTTTGCATTATGTTAAGATACACCTCCTTCCATGCATAGATATTCAAACACCTCATGATGGATCACTTATGTTCTAGTTGCTAATCACACCCACATTTGATTGGGCCTTGAAACAATTTGATTCACGAGTTTTCAATGCCTTGGTAATTTTGGAATAATGGAGAATAAGTGAATAATAACCCATGAAACCACTTGATTAAAAGGCCAAAAATGCTCCTTAGGGATTGTTCTTGGATGTTGGAACATGTCTTGAAGCAATGGGATTAATCATAGGTCCATATGTCCCAAAATCCAAAAGTTATGAAAATGAAACCCTAAAAACCACTTTGCCTTCTTTTGATCATATGTTGATTTTCACAAATGATATGGAGACCCACTAATACTTGTTGGAAAGAGGAGAAAAAGATCTTCAACTTTCATGTTGGAGAAAAATTTATTTGAAGCTTTCTTGATGATGAAAAGTCCAGTTGAATGCAGTGCAGGAACTTGCCCAAAAAGGAAACTTTCAAATTATAGGTCATTTCCATATTTAGTAATTTTTGCACCAACTCCTGATTCTTGATAAATGGCATGAAAATTGACCCTTGAAGACCATATGAGGATGTGAGACCTTGAAATCCTTGAAGAGAACCTCAAAATTCCACAGTTGACTTCTCCTCTCACTGTTGACTTTTACCCAATTCACCTGATTCCCAATCCATTGGCCAATTGAAATCCTCCTGGACCAAACTGATGGACAACCTCCCATCCCTAGGTACTTAGGGACCCAAGGAATACCATGGAATCAAGTCTTGCCCAAAAAATCAGAAATAAACTGACTTCATAGCAAACCCTAATCTGGGTACCCTCAGTCTAGGAGGAAATATCACAGTCTCCAAATCCAAATTCCTCTGAATATGATGTGTATCCTCTCCAACAAAGATAATATATGTCATTTGGTGATGATAAAAACCCAAGGAGCTTGCCCAGTGGAGCAATAAACCCAAGGATCTCAAAACCCTAATTCCTGCACTGGTTAGGAGAGAGTGATCCACTTGAGATCCCTTGCCACTTGTGAACTCTTGATGATGTGATAGACCAGATAGGACCTTCTTGAATGGCCTCAAGCACCTTGACCCCATGCTAATGATATGCATACATGATAATGCAAAAAATGAAATGAAACATAAGCCAGTTAGTACTAAAGTAAGAGAGCAAATTTTGGGGTGCTACAGCTGCCCCTATTCAATCAACTTGGTCCTGAAGGTATGATAGCGACGGCTTTCAGACATTCTAGGATACACGAGGATTGAATACCGAAAGAACTCAGAAATTTGCTAATGGTGAGGATAACGAAATGGAGCGTGCTGAAGAATAGCGAATACGACCTCAACCGCACCCGCAAAGGAAGACCTGCAGAAAGTGGACTTCGCTGGGGATAAGAAGGTAGACCATCAACTCTGAAGTTGGGGAAAAATGGCATTTGCTCTGAGATTGAGAAAATTTGAAGTAAACAATAACACTGAGGTTGAGGAAAGGTACACGACAACTTTGAAGTTGGGGAAGGAAGGATATTTCATCAACTCTGAGGTCGAGGAAAGGTATACGACAACTTTGAAGTTGGGGAAGAAAGGACATTTCATCAACTCTGAGGTCGAGAAAAGGTGTACAACAACTTTGAAGTTGGGGAAGAAAGGAAATTTCATCAACTCTGAGGTCGAGAAAAGGTGTACAACAACTTTGAAGTTGAGGAAGAAAGGACATTTCATCAACTCTGAGGTCGAGAAAAGGTGTACAACAACTTTGAAGTTGGGGAAGAAAGGACATTTCATAAACTCTGAGGTCGAGAGAAGGTGTACAACAACTTTGAAGTTGGGGAAGAAAGGACATTTCATCAACTCTGAGGTCGAGAAAAGGAGTACAACAACTTTGAAGTTGGGGAAGAAAGGACATTTCATCAACTCTGAGGTCGAGAGAAGGTATACAACAACTTTGAAGTTGGGGAAGAAAGGACATTTCATCAACTCTGAGGTCGAGAAAAGGTATACAACAACTTTGAAGTTGGGGAAGAAAGGATATTTCATCAACTCTGAGGCCGAGAAAAGGTATACAACAACTTTGAAGTTGGGGAAGAAAGGATATTTCATCAACTCTGAGGTCGAGAAAAAGAGGCGTCAACTCTGAGGTTGGAACTCTCTGTTTTGATTAAGGGTTGATCTGGGCTTTCGCACAAGGTACCAAATCTGGCTTATGCTTCGATGCATGTTTGAATTTTTTCTATGGCGTAATGCTCCATACGAAATGGAAATGCTACGCATTTTGAGGATGCAATGCAATGATGATTACTATATGCAAGAATGAGAGGACACTCCACCATGGAATGCGTAGAATAGAACAAGCAGACTTCGCTGAGGAAGGGATCACCAATATCTGATCTCCTGTAGGGAGATAACCAACTGTACCACCAATAACCACTGGTGATGCCAACCCTGTCGAGGAACTGCAAGCTGAATTGCAAACTCTGTTGGGGAGATGCCAATGAAGATTGGACTTTGAACTGCTGAGAATGCCAATAACCATTGTACTTTGCCTTTCGGGAATATACCAAACCTGACTTTTGAGGAAGAGAATACTCTGACTTCTCACCATTTTCAAACTGCCTGAAAGTATTCCATCGTCCTACCCTGCTGGGAATGAGGAATCCACCTGTATTGTTGGGGATAGGGAATCTTCATAAAGAACCCTTTTCGATTTGAGGACGACCCTCTGCTTGGGGAAGAATATCAATTCCAGTACCTTGCTAGGACAAAGATACCTTCTGGTTCCTTGCTGGGGGAGAGACTTAGCGCTTTAGGTTTCTGCTGATCAACTGCATACTAATTGTCAGGAGTGAGCCATGGTTCTCTTGATTCTTGACTTGCCCCAGCCCACGGGGTTTGATGGAAGAAATCATCTCAAGAGGATTTTATAGGAGACCGGGCGTTCACACTGCCCCAGGGTCTTTAAACTCTTGAAGAGATTTATTGGATCTCGACATAACTGCCCCAGACTGTATGACTTATGAAGGAATTTGCCTCGAGAGGATTCGTAGCGACTTGAAATACTCTGTCTCAGTGTTTTGAACCTTGAAGAGGTGCTCCTGATTAACAGTCTTCTAGAGAGGACAACTTCTCATGCTCTAGAGATGGCCTGCCTTAATATGAGCTTTGAAGTAACTTTGCCCCTGATCTTAGAATGAATGCCCCTGAATAACTGAATTTCAGAGAGATTTCTCGACGTGACTTCCCCAGATTGGCTACATCTTTAACATGACTTACTGGGGAGAGCCCACTCTACACTGAGTCTCTTGGCAGCATGCCCCTTGATATGACTGTCCTTCAGAATTTTCAAGCATCCTACATTGGCAGGATCAAGCTTCTTGACTGACGTTCACTGTGTAAGCTTCCTTGATGCTTAGGCACATGTAGGCAAGCAGAACAAGTTTATTATGAGAATGACAATTCTAATGCAACACTCAAGTTAACCTTGAAGCTTTTACTGAAAATGCATCGCCAAGCCTTGTGAACTAATCACTTGTTGGGATGCGACCTTGATTTTTGAATGGCAAAACAATGCGCACATGCAATACCAACCAATCTTATTAGCACAACTCATAGGAGTCAGGAACACTATCCTGCTGAAGTACGCTTTCGGAATAAACCCTGTTTCAATTAGGACTTTTAAGGGTTGTAACGTGGCCTGGTTCACGGTTTCGGAAAAAGGATTTATGGCTCAAAATTTATCGGTGCCCACCCACTCTTCGTGATGTTCTCCAGTCCTATGTTCAGCTAATTTGACGCAAACACTCATCTCTCAAAAGGTTTACGATCTTTAAGAAACCCATGCAACTAATGGTTTGACACCTAAGGAGGTTTTGGAGTGACAGTCATCCCTCTTTATCTTTTGTGTCTGTAATCACACAAATTTGTTCTTATCGAGGATTTTCTTTTGTAATCCTTTTCGCTTTTCGCTTTTTCTTTCTTTTGCTTTTTTGATCCCTAATTTTTGCCTGGACTGACTCTTTTGATTTTTTTTTTATTTTGAAGTCCAGCGGGATGCCCTAACTTTTGCCTAAGTCGCTTGTTTTCAAGTTTCGACTTAGCGGGCTTTCTTTCTTTTATTTTTTTGAACAAGGCGTGTGACACTGGTTGTCTTACTTGCTTGACAGGGTTGCGACTGCCTCACTCCTTGATTGTCGATGGATAACCATTATGGTCTCACATCTCTTGACCTCTTGACGGTGGGATAGAAGGTAATGGATCCTCAGATGTGCACTCTCCTTGAAATTTGAACGCTCGGTCAAACTAACTGACGTCTACCCTGCCCCTGGGTTAAGTACGAGGGTTTTTTCAAACGGAAGAAACTCCTACTTCAAGGCTCAAAAGGGTTAACGAGGGTCTATCTCCCTTATATCTCCAGTGTTTAGGGGTTTGAAACAATGCATGTACATCCTCAACAGGGTTCTATCCAAAGATTCTGCGTTTTCGTCTCATCATCCTCCCTCAAAGAGTTTAAGCAAGAAAATTGGTATTGCAATGCACAAAAATATCATACGAATGAAAAATAATTACTTCAAGAAAACATATTCATTGCATTAATATCATCATTAAACAAACAAGTCTTACATGCATACAATGTTTTAACAAGAAATGAAAAACTACAAATGAAAATGCGGTAAAGAAGCTGAAGATCGCCATCGCTGAGGAGGCTTAATTCTGTCTGGACGTCCTTGCAAACTGAGTGCTCACTTGAGACAGGAGGCTTCAATTGATGTACATGTCATCTTCAGTGAATGCAATGATCTCTGAGTCTACCAGGTCTTGAACCTTGTGTTTGAACACGTTACAATTTTCAATTGAATGACCCAGTGTGTCTGAGTGATATTCACATCTGGCATCCAGATCATAATCAGGAGGAATAGGGTCAGGAACAGGCTTGGCATCCCTTAATTTAACCAGAGAACTTTCAAGTAGACGGGCAAGAACGTCACTGTGAGAAATAGGGAGTGGATTGAAACTTCTCGCAGGCCTTCGTGGTCTTTTTTGTCTCTGTTGCTGAGGAGCATAAGGTTGTTGATGCTGAACAGGCCGTTGAACAACAGGAGGAATATACACAACACTAGCTTCTCCTTCCTTTCTCTTGGAGGACCCATCATAAGGTTTCTTTGCATCTTCAGCAGCACTTCGAATCTTTCCCGTTTTGATGCCGCTTTCGACCATTTCTCCTACTAAGATGAGATCAGTAAACTTTCCAGTCATACACGGTACCAGCTTTTCATAGTAATGTCCCTGCAAGGTGGCCATAAACATACATATCATTTCACGTTCCAGCATGGGAGGCTGAACCCTTGCTGCCAATTCACGCCACCTCTGGGCGTACTCCTTGAAACTCTCATTGTTCTTCTGTGATAAGTTCTGCAACTGTGTTCTGTTAGGAGCCATGTCAGTGTTATATTGATAGTGTCTAATGAATGCCCCCGCCAGATCTCTCCAACTACGCACATCTTTCCTTTCTAGTTGCATATACCACTCCAGGGATGCCCCAGATAGGCTATCCTGGAAGCAGTGCATCATCAATTTTTCATTCTTCGCATGCGCAGCCATTTTACTTGCGTAGGCCCTGACGTGAGTCCTTGGGCAAGACATACCATTATACTTCTCAAAAGTAGGAGTCTGAAACTTGTGCGGGATAACAACGCCTGGAACCAGCCCCAAATCCTCTAGATCCATACCCACAGAATCCTGATCTATAACACCCCTCAGTTGTTCCTCCATCAACCTGATCCTCTGATCATTGTCAAACTGGGGCCCAGCATCCCCACCTGGCACAGAAAATGCATCATCTTGAACATCATCATACTGACGTCCCTGAATAGCACCAACACCAATACCTCCTCCCCCTACATTTTCAGCCCCGCCCGGAGGAATCACAACGCTAGAAGCAGGAATACCTCCGCCCAGATGACCGTTCTGATCATTATTACCATTGACACCAGTATGAACTCCTCCATGAAGGACACCATCTTCATCAATCCTCGTAATCAGTGGTTAGACAAAAGTTCTTAACTGCTCTTGGCCCTGAGCAACCCCTTGCATTAAATCCATGAATTGGTTAATGCGAGTCCGCATCTCAATCATCTCAGCTTGTAGTTGATCCATGAGTCTTTTCTGATTTTGTCTGGTAGAATACCGGTGAATGGGTTTATCAGTAATCCTAAGCTGAGAAGGAGAACCAAGTGAGAACGCCAGAGATAACCACCTGTTATGCAAAATGATTATGGATATGCGAATGCAAATGAACATGTTTAAAAATTCGCAAGGCGATCCACCCCTTGATTCCAGTTTAATTTCAAAAACCAGAATCAAAGTTAGGATGCAACCCCACAAATGAATAAACATGTTGGGGTGCAAAATGATGATGCAAATGCACACATGGGATCAAGGATGCCACACAGACTGGACAACTGTTGCACTGAACAAACTGAACCATCTCAAAGATCTGCCCAAATACTCAGAATACCGGAATAACCATAATATCACACTGATAAATCTGCCGATCAGAAAACTGGGTATGTTGAAGGTCAAGGTTACCTGCAAACCTGCAAACACCCATCCCCTCTCACGTGTGGGTACTAGGATGTTCAGTATCCCGGGCTCTCAGGTCGAGAAATGATGATACGTTCACCATTTCTGGTTTGGCATCATCATCAATCGAGGAGGCCTCAACTGATTCTCCAAAACGGAAGGTCCTCAGCTTCTGGCACTGAGGTCGAGAAACAATAGTACATTCATCCCTCGGGGTATAGTACTATCGTCAATCGAGGAGTGCCTCCACTGATTCTCTTCAAAAGATAGGGGCCATCCTATGCGAGTTCCAAAGCGGGCCCTCGGGTGCGAATGGGTTTGCCACAGGATGTGGTCTGCCACTGTCACCACTAAAGAGGGATGTTTCCACTAAGGTCCTCGATGATCGGTCACCAGAGTCGACAGCTCTCTAGATCGACATCCTAACATGCGCAAGACACACACGTCAGAATGCGTCCCAAGATAGCCTCGTCTGGTTGTGAATTTCGTGAACACACAAACGTACCAAGCGGGCACGTAGGTCCCACTACTTTCCACTCTAGTCCTAGGGTATACTCAAGCCTGGGTATTGGGCTTATCTCTCAGACCCACCCAACCTGCAAAACAAAAATAGCCAGCACAACACAGCAGTATGACAGTAATAAAAATGAAATGCAATGCAGAAAATGCGGTAAAAATAAAATACAAAACATAAAGCAAAACAAAAACAAAAACACCCAAAGAGAACAAAGACAAGCAAGCGCTAGGATTGACTCGCTTAGGGATGGACCAGCATAGGTCAACCAGAATTCCCCTGCAGAGTCGCCAGCTGTCGCTCCCAGGATTTTCATCCAGGTACAAACACGAGAGTGGCGCGAAAAACAGAGTCGCCAGCCGTGTAAATTTATCCCAAGAGAGGGAAAGGGAACACCGCATAAACCTGAAGAAGAGGGAAAGGAATGGTCATCGCAACCATAACCTGGGTTCGGGAGTCGGTTACGCGAGGGGAAGGTGCTAGCACCCCACGCTTCCATCGTACTCGATGGGATCCACGCTTGTTGTCTAATCTAAGGGTGATTTATCCTATCATCTATGACTTTCCTAAGACGGAAGGGGAAGACAAAGACAGACTCGGTAGGACGTCGATGTCCTAGGCCTACGTACCCCCTTTGTGCAATGGGGAATTCAGAGTCAACGTAGTTCGGACCAAGTTCTTTTTGTGTTTTTTATGAGCAACGTTAAGTTCGCGTCCGGCAGTTAGGGTCGATGCCTGTTTGCGACTCAGACGGAAAGTAACGTGCCCTTTTTGAAAATAGCCTTTAGTTTGACAATCCCGAAGGACAAAAAGGTTTGAAGTTTGTTTGTATTTTTTAGGACAGAAGTGACTTAAGTTAGTTTATAAGTTGCATTTCACCAAAGTCTAGGGCACGGGGGCGAATACTTAACGCATCGTCCCAAGACAGGACGCTCGCTAAGCACTCTAGAAAGATGAGAGGAAGCCCCTTATTTCTCATTCCCCACGCTTAAGGCTCGTGCGCAATACAATTTATCCTTATTAAGTATTTTCAAGCAGTTTGAGACGAGAAGAGAGAAGACACAAGGGTAACTCTAAAGGGGACTAAGAGTCCTAAAGTTATCATGCATGGGTGACCTACGGTTAGTGAGGTTTGACGACAACCTAAGCCTAAAGAAAAAGGATGAGAGAAGGAAAGAGTAAGGGTAACCATGGATACTTATCCATACCCTTAAAGAACTTACCTCAGCCCCTGCATAAAAAGTTAGTGCGAAACAGATATCCGTAGAAGTTAAAACAAATGAAACCCAAATAATAATGATTAAATGACCTAATAACAATCCAAACATGAATTAAGAAATCAAATAAACAAGCCCAAGAAAATGGCACAAGTGCCTTTTCAAACAGATAATCAGACAAGATCAAAGATGTGCATACAAGAAAATCTCATACAAAGAGCCATTAAACAAATAGTAAAACAACTTCTAAAATCACCAAGTTAAATATCAAAGTTGCTCAACCAGAGACAAACAACATATCAAAAATTCCTGCAAAAATTCAAGATGTTAGTCACTCAAACAATTATGCAATGCTCAGATGAGAAATATGACTCAATATGCCAAAGGAAAAGATTAAAATGCAATATGAAATAATTTTAAAAATGATAGAAAAATATTTTAATGCACTTCAGTGTGTTGGTGAATGAATTCAAAAGGAATGGATTGAAAGTGTTTTATGGATGCAGAGAAATAAAATAAACAATTTTAAATATGCATGATATGGGTAATTCAAAAAGAAAATGAATAAAATAATTAATTCAGGAGATAAAAATAAAATAAAATAATAAAATAAAATTTGGAAAATTTTATAAAATTATAAAAAGTATGCATGAATTTTCTTAGGATTTTTTAACGCAATTATGTATTTTTTAAAATTAAAAATGAAAATGTAATGATTGAATAAAAGGAAAATAGAAAGAAAATGCAAGGGGGTGCGTTGAGTAAATAAACACGTTAGAAAAGATAATGGGCTGAAGAGTGGGGGTTCCATTAGCAAGCCCAACCACTAAATCCAATCAGCAAAATAAAAAAATAAAAAAAGAATACGGGTGGGCCTTAGTCAACCTAGTTGACTGCATACCTACCTTTGGATCCATCCAACGCACCTGCTTAGTCAATACAAAGTCTTAGTATTCATGATGGACGCTTCAGATTGCAAGGCACACGAGACTATACATGTGCGCGTGCATACCTAAGCATTCAGACTACCCACGGAATTCCACGTGAGGGGCACGTGAGATTTTTAATGTGCTGTCCCAGTTATGGCCGTGTGATTCATCCAACGTGCATGAGTTAGTCAACATAATAAAAGTAAGCAAGATGAAATAACGTGATCTGAAGGCACACGATAGGAACGGTGGGGTAATAACCATGTGATCATCAGAATAAAAATTCAAAAAAATAAAACGTGGCACGATCTGGGCCGTTGGATGGAAAGAATGAAGGGTGAAGATTATATCTTCTTCATAAAAACCCTTGGCCGGCCGGAGACATTACCAGACGCCGGAGCCCTAGCTCCGGTCGTCATCTCCGGCGACCCCCGCCCCCAAATTTCCCAGAAAGGGCATGCGAATACACTGTTTCAATCAGAAAAATGTCAGGAGTTCAAATATCCAATCGAAAAAAGCAAATAACCAATGAGTAAGGAGGTTCGAATGAAAACAAGTAAGGTTCAAAATTTTAAAACTCACCAAGCAATCAATGTACACGTCCAAATTTAAAAGTAAACATATCAGGATGATCAGTGGGCATCACATAACATTATGCATATCAAAAAGAAGGGTTTTGTGATCACGAAAAAAATGACTAACCTGAGATGGCACAACCCTTATCCTTGCTCTTAGCTTCAAGTAACGGTTGGTTTATGTTCTAGGGATCCCAAGGATGAAGTTTGTGGAAGAATTTTGTGATGAGACCTTGTGAATTGTGAGATACGACTAATCCAAGTTTTTAGGGTTTGAGCTTTGTTCTCCTTGAAAATCACGTGTAAGCTGCCTAGCCAGTGCATGCATGAGCTTAAATACTCTAGGGTTTTTTACTGATGATGAATTGGGCTTGGGCAATTCTTTGTTTAATGAGTTTTGGACAAATTTGGAATTTTGCATTATGTTAAGATACACCTCCTTCCATGCATAGATATTCAAACACCTCATGATGGATCACTTATGTTCTAGTTGCTAATCACACCCACATTTGATTGGGCCTTGAAACAATTTGATTCATGAGTTTTCAATGCCTTGGTAATTTTGGAATAATGGAGAATAAGTGAATAATGACCCATGAAACCACTTGATTAAAAGGCCAAAAATGCTCCTTAGGGATTGTTCTTGGATGTTGGAACATGTCTTGAAGCAATGGGATTAATCATAGGTCCATATGTCCCAAAATCCAAAAGTTATGAAAATGAAACCCTAAAAACCACTTTGCCTTCTTTTGATCATATGTTGAGTTTCACAAATGATATGGAGACCCACTAGTACTTGTTGGAAAGAGGAGAAAAAGATCTTCAACTTTCATGTTGGAGAAAAATTCATTTGAAGCTTTCTTGATTATGAAAAGTCCAGTTGAATGCAGTGCAGGAACTTGCCCAAAAAGGAAACTTTCAAATTATAGGTCATTTCCATATTTAGTAATTTTTGCACCAACTCCTGATTCTTGATAAATGGCATGAAAATTGACCCTTAAAGACCATATGAGGATGTGAGACCTTGAAATCCTTGAAGAGAACCTCAAAATTCCACAGTTGACTTCTCCTCTCACTGTTGACTTTTACCTAATTCACCTGATTCCCAATCCATTGGCCAATTGAAATCCTCCTGGACCAAACTGATGGACAACCTCCCATCCCTAGGTACTTAGGGACCCAAGGAATACCATGGAATCAAGTCTTACCCAAAAAATCAGAAATAAACTGACTTCATAGCAAACCCTAATCTGGGTACCCTCAGTCTAAGAGGAAATATCACAGTCTCCAAATCCAAATTCCTCTGAATATGATGTGTATCCTCTCCAACAAAGATAAGATATGCCATTTGGTGATGATAAAAACCCAAGGAGCTCGCCCAGTGGAGCAATAAACCCAAGGATCTCAAAACCCTAATTCCTGCACTGGTTAGGAGAGAGTGATCCACTTGAGATCCCTTGCCACTTGTGAACTCTTGATGATGTGATAGACCATATATGACCTTCTTGAACGGCCTCAAGCACCTTGACCCCATGCTAATGATATGCATACATGATAATGCAAAAAATGAAATGAAACATAAGCCAGTTAGTACTAAAGTAAGAGAGCAAATTTTGGGGTGCTACACCTACTCACTGCATAAATGGTGAAGTAGTAAATAAACAAGATTTTATTTGAACCGTAGAGGAAAAGAGAAAGTTTGAAATTGATTTTAAAACTAAAAATTTCTTAGGTATGTCCTTAGATGAAAATTAATTCTATTATGTCCATAATTGTAAATCCGCCAAGAAAATGTAAGACACTCTTAAATGTGAGACACTCTTAAATTTTGGAAATAATGTTAGGATCTTTGTGACAAACATGTATATATGAATTAAGAATTGGAAACATAAATTTGATATAATCCTTAAATTGAGAGATGAGAATGTTTAAATTTTTTAGGGAAATTCCAAAATGAAAGAAATCTTCGAGAAGTTGAATGAATTAATTCAACTAATAAAGGATGTAGGCATGAGATCAAACCTAGAAGCATCTCCAGAAACTTCATTAGAGAACTTCAATGAAGATAAATAAACTTCAATAATCTCCTTCAAAAGAACAGTCTCCATGGTTGAATTATCCTTGAAGGATTCAACATCAAATCAAGGAACTTCATCAATGAGATAAAATAAAGATGAAGTATCATCTAGTGGAATACTTGAGAGAAATGAGAAAGAAATATCAACGAACAATAAATTCATAGATCCAATATCAAAGAGAAACCTCAAAGAGTCAACGTTTAGTTGAACCTTTGAAGGTTCCTTTTCTAAAGAAGATAAAGTTTATCTAAAAGCATCTCACAAAGAAGATGAATATAAGGTATCAAAGTTATCATACAAGCAACTGTTTAAATTAAGCGCTAAGTTAATTGAAGAAAATGAAGATGAAGAAGCGTAACCTAGACCTTAAAGATTATATCGAGTTTCTAGAAAAAAACAATGAAACACTTAAGCATGAAATATATGGGTGTTTGCGGGTTGGGTTGGGTCAAATTTGATAAAATCCAATACTCGGCCCATCCACTATTTTTTAAAAATAATTATAAATAAAAATCAATTCAATTAACACATTTGTTTTACATAAACATTAAAATATCATAAAATTTTAGTATTTTATTTGAATAGAATGTATCATTTAATACTTTAAAGCTCTTTCACAATCTAAATCAAGTCCAAAAATAAATACAAAATGTATAGAATATAATTAAAATGGTAAGATATATCACTCTTTCAGTATATATATTCAATCTTTAAAACTAGATTTAGGCTTAGGTTTTTACAACTAATAAAAACTACAATTATATTTAAAAAATGATGTATACATAGTATGGATTTTGATAGGTTGTTTATAAAAGAAATAAAATTAAAATAACATGACATATAAATGGGTTGGGTTCGCGGGTTCGGAGATTTCAAATCTCAAACCTGTTACCCGAATCAAATACCAATAGGTTTGAATGGGTTGGTTCGGGTTGAACGCGTACATGATTAGGTTGGGTTAAAATAAGTGTTGGGTTGGTTTGGGTGAGTGGGTTCGAGGGTTGACTTGTACCCATGAACACCCCTAATGAAATACCTAATATTAGAAACCTAACTAGAATGATTGAGACTTGTTCTCAATGAAAAAGGAAGTAAAACATTTCCATGAAACCCTAAGTAAATTTAATAAGGGGAAATGGAACCTTTACTTGATTCTATAAAGTCAAAGACCTTCCTTGAATAAAATTGGATTTCGATTTAAATCCGGTAGAACACATAGTAAAGAGCTTAATAGGAAGAAATTAAATCGAATTGTTTATAAATGTTCCTATTGTAATAGATTTGACCACTTAAAGCCATTTTATTTTGGTATATTGAGAAGTTCTAAAGGTAGTAGCCCCAGACATCTTGGAATCACTAATGCACCAGGACCTAAGAAAATTGTGTACCGAAGGTGAAAACCTAATGTGTTTAATAGGGATACTTTATAACCTTAATGAAGTTGTAGTGCATATTAAAACAAGTTGTGCAAAGAAAAATGTATACATTTGAGATACAATAGTGATTGTTTCTGCTAACCCTTAGGATCCAAGATTGTTGGATGATGGTGTATATCAACGTTCATGATCAAAGTGAATATTAATTGAAGATGGTACCAACATTCTTTGATATGTGATGATCAATTAACCTCTTCATAGGTTGAGATGATTAATATGTAATGGATTTATTTATTTTGTGGTTTACTTTCACTTCTCGTATCCAACAATTTGGAAAGAAGGATGTACAACAATATACTATCATTCCCTCAAAAGGGGAAGTTTATATCAAAGTTACTAGATGATTAAGGTAATATACTATTTAGAGGTGAAATAATAAAAAAAACTTTGATTAGTCATCTAAATAAGTGCTTTTATTATTTAGTCATCAATTTAAAATTATTTTTACTAATAAAATAAATGAGGTTTTAGTTTTTTTTTTATCAAGAAAGAGGTACAAACCAAATGAGCAAGGGTGAAAAAAACACGGGTGCCAAGGTAAAATTCAACCCAAGGGCCAAAAGCACTAAGGAGGCTGAAAGTTCAACCATTAGGTGGTATATCCCTTATTGAACGTGTGACTCCATACACAAGAGGATGTTAATTGTGGAGGTTTAAAAAATGATTAAAAGAGAAATAGAGAAAGGAAAGGGGAAGAGATAAAAAGAGCGAATCAAAAGATAAACAAGTATTTTTATGAGAAAAAGGAGAAAAAACCTAGTCACTCTCTCTTTTTCTCCAAAGAAACCAATTTACCAAGGAGATCACAATAGAGATTATGAAAGGGAGAGTTATTGTCATTGTTGAGGACTTCATAGAGGAATTTCTGCAATAACAAGGTAAGGGGGATATTATTCTATAAAATTTGTATTTTAGCGTTTAAGGTAGTGAAGTTTCCCTTGAACCCCGAATTCTTCCTAATTCTTATGAGAATTTCCCTACGAGATGATTATTCATAAGGTCTAGGTTAAGAATCTCTCTCATCATCATCTAATTTCCTCTTTAATTTAGGTTTTGGCCTAAGGGGGGTTCTTAGGTTTTAATTAGGATTAGAACCTATGATTTTTTCATGAGGGGAATTGGGTTAAATTCTTGAAACTTGCATGTTTTATTCTATGAAATTCATTCTTGCCATGAATATGTGTGAAATTATACTTGCATGTGCTCTTTTAAAATATCTCCATCTCTATCTTATGTTAGGACATGATTCCATGGGGTTGTTAGGGTTGGAAAATGATGGGAATTTGTCTGATTTTTGGTTCAGAACAAGGGTGTAAACAATTACACTATATATGTAATCGTTTACCAACCTCAAAATTGGTCAAAATTTGAGTTAGAACCGGTGTGTAACCGATTATGTATATTCGATTATGCACCCTAAAACCGCCATAAAGTGAGTTTCGTAACTCCGATTGAGACACAATTTTATGGGTTAGAAATCTAGTTCAAAGCTCTATCCAATGGTGAATTTAAATGATGCTTGCATTCCATATTTGTGTTAAAATATTTGAATTTTCCATGTAATTCTTCTAGTGTATGTGATAACATTTATTTAATAATGAAGCCTTACTAAGGAAATTGAGTTGAAGGTTGGATAAAACCATTATGAAGACCTAATGTGGTAATAAAAGTGAATGTGTGGTAAAAGCTTATGAAGACCCTAATGTGGTAATCAAGGGAAATGTGTTTTCAAGAGGGGAAGAAGTCCCGAGAGGAATTCATGTATGTATAATTCATCTTGCATTATACTATAGTGGGAGTAGGTTGTATCTAGAGAGAGTTTCATAGTACAAATGTAACTCATATGTACTCCTAGATATTTGAGAGTCTACGAACGTCTAGAGAGTTGTAGTATGAATGTAGCTCGCAAGTCCTTTAGATTAAAGTTTAACAAGAGTGTTGTAGTATGGACGTAGCTCGTATGTACTCCTAGACCATCGAGAATCTAAGAACTTCTAGTGAGAGTGGTGTAGTACGTAACGTAGCTCACATGTCCCCATAAACTATAGAACTCAAGAAGAGTGTTATGGTACGAAATGTAGCCCGCATGTGCTTCCAGAACAAGCCACGCATTCAATGACTAGTACCACATGCATATGAAGTAGGGGATAAAGTGAATTGCATAAGCATTCATTGTATATTGCATAATGTGGTGGCATTTTGTGTAATATTGTATGGTGGTGTAATGTCGTATGTCGCGATTTATGCTACCATTTGTTGTTATTATACCTTATAACTTGTAGAATGTATTCTCATCCCTTTGTTTATATGTTTCCATGATATGAATCATGTGCAGGATATCCTCATAATGAGATTAAGGAATAGTCATAGTGCGATACTTGTATTGAGGATGGTGTAGAAGACAACTTCATTAGTTTTCTTTATTATTTATGTATGATGAATTGTTAAGTCAGCTCGTATATTTATGTTTGTAATAAGGCTCTCATATTGTGATATCAGGGTCAGGATTTCACTTTTAAATTTTCGTGTTTGATTCAATGTTTAAACAAGTACTCATATATGAGATGTGTGATGTTATTTGAGTTAATGTGATTCCCTGTTTTATTATGTGAAATGTATACTCTACAAAATTATGTGTTATAAAAAAAAAGAATTTGGGTTTTGGGCTATCACAAGTGTACCTGGGAGAATTAGAGCCTGACGAGAAAGGTGAAGGTCAAGTGAGAAATGAGAGGAATTGTTCAAGGAATATCAAGCGCTCTGAGAAATATTGCTGGAGACAAAAAAGAAAGGACAATCACAAATGGAAACTGATTTTCAACAATAGCAAAAAGTTCCCCCAAAGTTCAAAAACCTTTATATAGAAGAGAGCGGTCAACTGACCAAATTAATAAAAACGAGAAGTTACATATCAAAGACTAGATTTCACCTAGGAGATGTAACAAACTCAAGTGCACTCTAATGGCCCATGTGAAAGTGCATACCCTAAGCTGATAGTCTAAATCCATCCGTCTAAAAAATTGGCGAACAGTTTCATTGATGGAAAGACATTTAATGCGCTTGTTTCCCACTACTTTTATAGCCGCTTAATGACTTTCTTGATCCTCGCAATGGCCTGACATCATCGCAAAGGGCCGAACTCAAATGCAAAAGACTTCTCGGTTAATGCATGCCTAAAAAATCTTGGGGAAAAAGTTCTGGAACAACTAAAGGTCCAACCATGTCTCAACCCAATCAGGATTACCCAACATATATAGCCAACACACGAGAAATTCAAGGTACACTTTTCTGATCTCCATTTTCCACTATACTCATCTTGAGCTCTGAATTAACTGGCGCGTTGAAGTGCTAATCTTGCAGGTCCACCCCGCTCCACCGTACCCGATATCAACATCGCCGAATCAAAGTCCTACGTGTAACTCTTATTGGATTGACTATATTTTTCAAAACAACAAAATGGAGAATTATTTAAATTGTTCAAGATTATCTAGATTGCTTAAGTTATATGGAGGTGCAGAAGGGAGACATGTTGGACGCGATGCTCTAGCATGAGGTACGACATTCGGGCCTTGCGCAACACGTCAATACTGTTGCGTTTTGAAAGAATTTATGGTTAAAGATTGAATAAGATTTTATTGTTGATTGACTTATCAATATGATTAGGTGATTTGTTTAACAACTGGACAAAGATTGATTCATATGTAAATGAAGATTTAATTTTGTATTTAAATTAAAACAAATCATATCTTGTTGGAGATATTTATGGAACAAATAATATCAAACAAATTCTACATTAATTTTAGACGAAATCAAATCTCAAATCCATGAAGAAAAGCCCATAATTATTATGCTATATAAGGAGCTCAAAACCTACATTGGAAGCCAAGGAATACATTGAAGATTTTAGAGTTCTAGGGTTTATTTTTGAGTCCTTGTTATTGTTGTATGTACACCTTTATGTTGCAGTAACTTGGCGCATAATGTTTGTCTAGAGTTAAGTGGTAGTACTCAACATTGATTATTGAGCTCTAATCTCCAATCACAAGTTGTATGATTGAGAAGAAAGCGAGTAGGTTATCATGTTTAAGGGGAGCCCTAAATAGAAAGTCATTGGGCAGTGTTAGGAAGAGGCATTAAACAACAAGGGTTTGTTGTTGCTTGTAAGACTAGTTGTACTAAACTACTAATAGTGAATTTTTTTCTTTGGTTGTGGACTTAGCCCCTAAACGTAGGTATGGTTTCACCAAACTAGGTAAATAACTATCGTATTATCTACTGTTTTTCTGTTCTATCATCTAGAACTTTCTATTGTAGTGTTTCTGGTTTAACTTGTCGAACCAGTTGTCTAGGATATTGTGTTTGACATCTGTCCCTTGAGGAACATAATTTCACTACGTCACTAACCGACACTAACTCTGGTTCCATAACGGAACACAAAGTAATATGGGAGTGAGAGTGAACTCGAATACATGAGAATGACACATTTTTCCCCTTATATACTAGGAGCGGTTATAATCGCTCACGAGGGACGCAATGCACCATGCATACAACCATCTGACTAATCTAAACGGTGTGTGGTGTGTCAGAGGATGAAGTTATCTACTCTCAATGACAACGAGGAAACACATGTTTCTCGTATTTTCATCTTCTTTACGGACTACGCAAAATAGATTTCGATAAAGTTTTTAAATTTTTTTAAAATCGAAATTTTTTTATTAAGTGATTGAGACAAGTAAGGGTGTGTTTAGTTCGAGGTAGATTGGGGGGGGGGGGATGAGAGGGGAGAGAAAATTTTTAAATAAACATGTTTGGTTCAAGTTTTAGGAGGGAAGGGGATGAGAGCGGAGGGGAGCAAAACTCTCGAAAGCACATTTTTTTGCATCCCTGCGAATTGAGGGGATTTAGAGGGAGGGGGAGGGAATATGAGTTTTGATATTTAAAAAATTATTATATTTACTAAAATATCCTTAGTTTAATTTTAGTATTTTAAAATTATTCATTTTCTTTCGTGTCACCGTTTCTCTTTTGTGTGATTTTTTTCGACCGCTTCCGTCAAATTATTATAATTGTTCTCTGTGACGCCCCCGATCTATACCCCCAAATAAACATGCATTTAAAGCGGTAAAAAGAAAGTTCGAAAATTTTATCAGAGTATAATTAAAAACATGGCATAGAGAGGGAGAATCACATCAAATTGAAACCAAACAATACATACAACACCTGCCCATAAAGATATGCAACAGTGGGGTAGCATACATACAGAGGAAACTCTGTTCCTTACACCCACATTCCAGAAATTAGAATTAAAGCGGAAAATCTAAAATCCGAATAACATGTGCACATATATACATATAAACAGTTTGTCATACATCAAGTATCATATGTACAAGCCAAAAGATAATATATACATAATACATAATAATAGCCAACGGCCTCCCTAACTACCCGGTGTCACATATCAGAGCCGACCGACAAAAAGGGTGAAGACACAAAGCTTCACGAAAGACCTCCAGCACCACTAATCTGCAATGCCTCATAAAGCATTATAAAACGAGCAGAAGGGTGAGAAAGACAACCATAATATAAATGAATATAATTATATATATCAACATAAAAATACACATGTTCAATTATCTCACCACAATTATCACCTGCCAACACATAAGGCATATACAGATTATATTCACATAATCACATATTCACGCATCAAGCATATGTTTATACACCAAAACATAGCATTCATAACCCAATGCATATAACACAAATGCACAACAATTCACAATCACATATGTCAATCAAACATATACCATTCAATACAATTGCACATATTTCATCTCGTCAATCACAATCACTTTGCCATGCACAATTAATTCATGATTCATGCAAATGCACAGAGACCGACACAACGACTCTATGCACATGCCATGCGGTACCGACTTCCAACCTTGTAATTCATTAGTTCCCCAGGAACTACTGGAATCATCGCTCGTTACTGGGACGTAGCCAATAACACCCCGTCGGGTCTACGATGTTCACCCGTCGCTTTAAGTCCTCAGGCATCGCCTCGTATTTTCGAGGCCCACGACGTTAAGGATTGCTTTAAGTCTCCAAAGGAGCCCACAATCGTCTATAACCACCGCTTTAAGTCCTCAGGCAGCGCCTCATGTTTTCGAGGCCCACGGTGTTATAGCAGATTCCCTCTGGAATCAAACCGTCACTCAGGACGTTCAACAATGCACGATGATGCTTGGCATACAATGACTCATGACATTCACATTGCATGCTCACACACATCAATAATCATGCATATCTAAACAATTGCCACACTTAGCATTTTCTTGCCTCTCGGCCACAAATCATCATCACAGCAGCACATAAGGCATACACATTAATATCAATGCCACATGGTATGTTACACAACCAATATACACATCAATTATGCACACATCACACACAATCCATCATGTATATTCACATCATATAAACCACATAAAAGCTTCACGTTACATAACAAAAGCACAACACACGGTAAAACCTCAACCGTGCGCATTTAACGCGATAAAAACCCGACAACTCGACTATTTTTCCAAAAACACGAATTAATTAAATCATCCACTGACCTCCAACCTAATTTTAAAAGAAAGAACATTTCGTAAGCTTTCCAACAGTATAAAGAACGTCCCAATCCGAGTTACGGATCAAAAGATATGAATTTCCGAAGTTTCCCCCGAAAAACAGAATTTTCTGGTTCAGCACAGTAGGTATCGATCCCTAACTCGCATGTATCGATCCCTGCTGTAGTAAAATTCCATTTTTCCCAATTTTCACAGTAGGGATCGATCCCTGGGATTAGGTATCGATCCCTAACCCTGTTTTTCACAAAAAACCAGATTTTCTTCATTACACCTATGCTGTCCTTTTCCGAAACACCCAAAAACTCGACTAAATCGAACATTTTCACCGAAACAAACATATACTCATAAACACCAAATACATAAGAACAATTTAGAACACTTAAACGAAATTTCTACGACGTTCGATTTTTCGATTAAATTTCAACCTTTCAAAAACCAGAATTTTTAAACTTCACCAAATCGAATAAAAAGCACGACATACGACGACTTAACCTTCCTCGATACAACTACGTAATTTATTTCGAAATTCATCCGTGAAAACATCGTTTTCTATCAATTTCCTATAATTCGACCTAAACGGAAACAACAACGGAACCATACCGAAAACTAACCGAAACATAACCAAACTTAATGAAACTTCAAACAGCAGCTCACATACATCTAACTAACCAACACATGTATTTATACGACTTTTCGACCGTAAAAACATTGGTTTCTATCGATTTCGTCAAATACGGCATAAACGGAAACATATGGAAAAACCAACCAAAACATCCACACAAAACATACATAATCATACACATGTATAAGATAATTGAATTTCACACCCTTACCCGATAAATTCGCGTTTGAAAAGTCGGTTGAATCGGTTCCTAAATCCCCAAGTTTTTCCTCTTTTTCTTCTTCTCTTTCTCTTCTCTTCTTTCTCTCTATTTTTCTGTTTTTCTTTCTTTTCTCTCTTTCTTACTACATTTCTATTTTTATACAAAATCAAAATATCTAGCCACCCAAAAAGACCAAAATACCCCTACACTCAAATATCTCGCAAACGCTCTCAAAACGCGATAAAACATAAACAACAATGAAAAATAATATATTGTCAAATAAAAGTCAATAATAAAATAATATAAAAACAAAAATAATTAAATCGACTCGATTAAATAAATCGGACAAAACGGGGCGTTACAATTCTCCCCCACTTGGAAATTTTCGTCCTCGAAAATATAACCGAGACAAACAACTCTGGATACGACTCGCGCATCCGACCAACAAACATCAGTCCTACCAAAAGGCACACCACAAACAACACAACCGACAAACCACCTTGCTAACCGCAAACATAACGACACAACAACGACAAGCTGCAAAGCCCATACAATGCACTTGACGAACAACTTACAACTCAAGGAATACACAAAACACAACTCATAGGTTCACTCTTGAACCAAAACATCCCTCAACTTAGCAGCACACGGATACTATTAGAACCTTTCTCCTAACACATCCACTCTGAAACATCCAATGGTTTCTTCATTCCTATAGATTTCCAATGTTCAACCTAAAAACTCTTACAAGTCGCACACACATATACGAAATGTGCTACATCACATCTCCGCTGCGCACTCTGATGACTCGTAACCATCAAAACTACCAATCTCTCTCCCAAAATCTAATTCTTTCACGAACCTTCCAAAAACCACTGTTCACTTTTAATATTCCACCTCGCATTCTTTCGTGTTATCTCGCACACCAGACACAAGCCTCTGAACTGTTCAAACAATTCTAATCCTCGGACCACCCAAAACAGCCATACATAGAAACTTTCAACTTACCTCCTTAGACACAACAATAACTCTACTCAACTTCTAACCAATCTCGTTGTCTCTATTCCTTCAGACCAAACCAGTACTCAATATTCTTGTAATTACCAAACACTTCAAATCTAGAATCATAAAGATAATACTCCCAATATTCCAACGCAATTACAACTGCAAACCATTCCAATTCCCACCATAATACTGATCCTTTCATGAATCCTCGAATGTCGCAAAACATAAGCCACAACTTTACCCTCTCATATCAACACACCAACTATCCTCATCAAAGATGCATCCCAAACAATCGACTTCACCTTTGTAAGTCAACTGAAGTCACAAAACGCTAATCTTGGAAAAGTCTTCCATATCCTTCGATAATAACCAACAAAATCCAAAAAGTTTCTAATCACTTTAACCAACTTCGGAGCCTCTCATAGTAACACCGCATCTACTTCCGATGACAACAAATATAACCCGTCACACAAGTCGATCAAAGCCTCAACTCAAGCAAATCACTACTCTTATCAAACATCCCAACAATTGTAATTCTAATCAACTCAACCAAACCATCATAGTTACCTAATCCCGAAAATGAATACTTATCCTCAATCGTCATCTTATACCACTGTCCGTAATCCATACACAATTCCTTCTCTTGATACTCCAAATTCCAACCTATTACAACAATCAACCAAAAGGACTCTCAACGACTTCTCAAGTTACCCACCATACAAAACCTTAATTCCCCATCATCGTCAGATATAAAATCTTCTTCAACTTGACAAAACAATCCGCAACATTTCCTTAAATTTCAAGTAATCCAATCCACTATCAAAGCCGGAAAGACACGTCCATGCATCCAACATAATGCCCGTCTGCTATCAACAAGAGATTAAGGGTGATCAGTTCCTCAATTTGTCAATAGACAGCCGACCACCATGATGAAGCATAAACCGTCTCCACCAAACCATAATAGCATTCCTTACATCCTATACACAAAACCACCTAAGGCACAAATCCTTAGTTAACCTAAACCTTACTTCTGCATCCCTTCTTGAACCAGAAACCCACACTTATAATCCTGTAATTCACAACCCACTGAGCCAGCGCTTTACACCTGAAGCCACATGGAGAAGTACCAGCTTCTCCCCCACTTATCTCATTCTAATCTCTCTAATTATAAACACACTAAATCCATCACAAGCCGTTACCATAACGGTCAAAGAACAATTTAAACAAACCAAAAAAAGTAATTACTGACCCCATTGCTGGAGTATCAATAACCATCTTACTACCCCAAGAAGACAACAACAAATTCAAACACTTCACGCACTCACACGAAATAAACGAATGAGTCGTCCCAATATCCACAATAGCAATTAAAGGCATACTATTAATAAACAAGTACCTTGAGTCAAACGATCCGCACTAGTAGTCTCCTCTCCTGCCATTGCAACAGCCTTGCTACCAGTCTGAGCTTTCTTCAGTTTCGTACATCCCGTGCTAATATGACCTGTTTCACCGTAGTTGAAACATCGCACCTTAATCCTCCTACAATTCTCTGCGACATGTCCCGAACTTCCACAATTGGAACATTTCAGTTTATCCCTTCTACAATTCATCCGTAGATGTCCTACTTCTCCACACTTGTAACACTTAATGTAACACTTCGGAGGACCAGACATTCCTTCCTCACTTGCCTTTCTCTCAAAGTTACCCCTCGTCACATAAGGCCCACTACGAGACTGTTGTTTCCCTTTTCTATCATTCACACTCATATCGCGAGTGGCACGCGCCTTACGATCCTCTTCATACATTCTACAATTGTCCACCAATTCAGAAAACCTTCTAATCCTCTGATAACCGATTTCCCGTTTAATCTCCGGACGCAATCCGTTCTCATATTTCACACACTTAGAAAATTCAGCAGTTGCCGCCGAATAATGAGGATAAAACTGCACCAGTTCCACAAACTTAGTCGTATACTCAACAACGGACATATTGCCTTGTTTTAATCCCAAAAACTCAATCTCTTTCTTTTCCTTCACTCCCTCAGGATAATACACCCTCCGAAACTCTCGGCCAAATAAATTCCAAGTAACCTCTTCCTTATCCTCTTCCAACACTCGGCGCAAACTAACCCACCAATCAGCTGCTTCTTCCACCAGCATGCAAGTACCCAATCTCACCTTATGCTCTTCAGCACAATCCATCAGACGAAAGATTCTTTCAACCTCTTCAAACCAAAATTGAGCACCATCCGGATCATACCTTCCCTTGAAGGTAGGCAGCTTATTCCTTCCGAACTCATCATTACCCATAACATCCACTACATCCTGCACAGCTCGGGCCATATTCTGTTCATCCAAATACAGAAACTACGGTTAACCAACAACCCACCAGCACACGACTGCTGCACAACAGCAACTCGCCTAACACGACAGACACAACAGACACAACTGACACAAACCGGCTTTGATACCACTTAATGTGACGCCCCCGATCTATACCCCCAAATAAACATGCATTTAAAGCGGTAAAAAGAAAGTTCGAAAATTTTATCAGAGTATAATTAAAAACATGGCATAGAGAGGGAGAATCACATCAAATTGAAACCAAACAATACATACAACACCTGCCCATAAAGATATGCAACAGTGGGGTAGCATACATACAGAGGAAACTCCGTTCCTTACACCCACATTCCAGAAATTAGAATTAAAGCGGAAAATCTAAAATCCGAATAACATGTGCACATATATACATATAAACAGTTTGTCATACATCAAGTATCATATGTACAAGCCAAAAGATAATATATACATAATACATAATAATAGCCAACGGCCTCCCTAACTACCCGGTGTCACATATCAGAGCCGACCGACAAAAAGGGTGAAGACACAAAGCTTCACGAAAGACCTCCAGCACCACTAATCTGCAATGCCTCATAGAGCATTATAAAACGAGCAGAAGGGTGAGAAAGACAACCATAATATAAATGAATATAATTATATATATCAACATAAAAATACACATGTTCAATTATCTCACCACAATTATCACCTGCCAACACATAAGGCATATACAGATTATATTCACATAATCACATATTCACACATCAAGCATATGTTTATACACCAAAACATAGCATTCATAACCCAATGCATATAACACAAATGCACAACAATTCACAATCACATATGTCAATCAAACATATACCATTCAATACAATTGCACATATTTCATCTCGTCAATCACAATCACTTTGCCATGCACAATTAATTCATGATTCATGCAAATGCACAGAGACCGACACAACGACTCTATGCACATGCCATGCGGTACCGACTTCCAACCTTGTAATTCATTAGTTCCCCAGGAACTACTGGAATCATCGCTCGTTACTGGGACGTAGCCAATAACACCCCGTCGGGTCTACGATGTTCACCCGTCGCTTTAAGTCCTCAGGCATCGCCTCGTATTTTCGAGACCCACGACGTTAAGGATTGCTTTAAGTCTCCAAAGGAGCCCACAATCGTCTATAACCACCGCTTTAAGTCCTCAGGCAGCGCCTCATGTTTTCGAGGCCCACGGTGTTATAGCAGATTCCCTCTGGAATCAAACCGTCACTCAGGACGTTCAACAATGCACGATGATGCTTGGCATACAATGACTCATGACATTCACATTGCATGCTCACACACATCAATAATCATGCATATCTAAACAATTGCCACACTTAGCATTTTCTTGCCTCTCGGCCACAAATCATCATCACAGCAGCACATAAGGCATACACATTAATATCAATGCCACATGGTATGTTACACAACCAATATACACATCAATTATGCACACATCACACACAATCCATCATGTATATTCACATCATATAAACCACATAAAAGCTTCACGTTACATAACAAAAGCACAACACACGGTAAAACCTCAACCGTGCGCATTTAACGCGATAAAAACCCGACAACTCGACTATTTTTCCAAAAACACGAATTAATTAAATCATCCACTGACCTCCAACCTAATTTTAAAAGAAAGAACATTTCGTAAGCTTTCCAACAGTATAAAGAACGTCCCAATCCGAGTTACGGATCAAAAGATATGAATTTCCGAAGTTTCCCCCGAAAAACAGAATTTTCTGGTTCAGCACAGTAGGTATCGATCCCTAACTCGCATGTATCGATCCCTGCTGTAGTAAAATTCCATTTTTCCCAATTTTCACAGTAGGGATCGATCCCTGGGATTAGGTATCGATCCCTAACCCTGTTTTTCACAAAAAACCAGATTTTCTTCATTACACCTATGCTGTCCTTTTCCGAAACACCCAAAAACTCGACTAAATCGAATATTTTCACCGAAACAAACATATACTCATAAACACCAAATACATAAGAACAATTTAGAACACTTAAACGAAATTTCTACGACGTTCGATTTTTCGATTAAATTTCAACCTTTCAAAAACCAAAATTTTTAAACTTCACCAAATCGAATAAAAAGCACGACATACGACGACTTAACCTTCCTCGATACAACTACGTAATTTATTTCGAAATTCATCCGTGAAAACATCGTTTTCTATCAATTTCCTATAATTCGACCTAAACGGAAACAACAACGGAACCATACCGAAAACTAACCGAAACATAACCAAACTTAATGAAACTTCAAACAGCAGCTCACATACATCTAACTAACCAACACATGTATTTATACGACTTTTCGACCGTAAAAACATTGGTTTCTATCGATTTCATCAAATACGGCATAAACGGAAACATATGGAAAAACCAACCAAAACATCCACACAAAACATACATAATCATACACATGTATAAGATAATTGAATTTCACACCCTTACCCGATAAATTCGCGTTTGAAAAGTCGGTTGAATCGGTTCCTAAATCCCCAAGTTTTTCCTCTTTTTCTTCTTCTCTTTCTCTTCTCTTCTTTCTCTCTATTTTTCTGTTTTTCTTTCTTTTCTCTCTTTCTTACTACATTTCTATTTTTATACAAAATCAAAATATCTAGCCACCCAAAAAGACCAAAATACCCCTACACTCAAATATCTCGCAAACGCTCTCAAAACGCGATAAAACATAAACAACGATGAAAAATAATATATTGTCAAATAAAAGTCAATAATAAAATAATATAAAAACAAAAATAATTAAATCGACTCGATTAAATAAATCGGACAAAACGGGGCGTTACATTCTCCACCTTCAACTTACTTTCGAACTTTTGTACTTAATATAAATCATAATCATTGCACTTTTTTATATAATTTTTTTATGTTTATTTATATTCGTTTTTTTCTTCTAATTTTGTTATGTATACTATCATATTTTCTTTTATATTAAATTTTAAACAATTCATTTTATTTATTTATTTTATTATACATTTTGAAACATTAGTATTTAATAATAAGTTATTTTATGTATTTTTTTGTTAAATGATTCATCATAATTTAAAAGTTGTTATCATGATATAGTTTAATTTGTGTTAGAGAGTCATAATCTAAATCAATTGTACTAAATTTTTTTTAACGTTACAAGGTAATTTTTTTTAGTCATTCAATATTAGAAATTTTATTACCAATAAAATATAAATGATTTTTTCACGTTTGAATATCATATCACTTATCACTTATTCCCTCAGTCCCACAATGAGTGACTCATTTAGAATAAAATAGTATCACAAAATGAATGACTCATTTTAATTTCCAATGCATCTTTTTCAATTTTACCCTCTAATTAATATTATTTTCATCATTCCTAATACATGATAAAGATATTTTAGTAAAAAAATATTATTCTCTCTCTTTCATTTATTCCTTTTTTTTAATCTGTGTAAAATGATCAATTAAATCACTCATTGTGGAACGAAGAAAATATATAAAATTATAAGAATAAAAATGTAAACTATTACTAAAACTCATCACCTTCCCCTCCTCAACCAAACATATTTTTAATTAAAATTTCTTTCTTCTCCTCCCCTCATTTCTTTTGAACCAAACACTTATCTGATTAAAAAAATCGACCTCCTTTCCCCTTTTCTTCCCTCAATTAAAATTCTTCCTTTCTAATCCCCTTATTTGAATCAAATAGACCCTAGGTGAAAGAGAATGCTTCACAATTTTATCATTTGATTATTTAATAATGATTTAATTGGCCTTTTATAAGTAGAATTAATTTTTTGATCAAAAGGGTAATTATGAGAGATTATATGCATACTAGTAATAGTTGATTGTTGACTTTTCCTAATAAAAACACCCTACAAGTTTCAACCATTGACGTTCCCCTCCTTTAAAAACATTTGAAATAATAAATTAAAAAGCGAGAGAAAAACCATTGGGCATTAAATAAAAAATAAAACAGAAAAACCTTAAATTCTTGTCTTTTTTAATAATTATTATTGTTTTTTAAAATGTATTATTGTCCGTGTATGAGTGCGCCTTCGTGCATCAATAGATTCCTAGTTAGGAATGTTTCAAGATTACCACCGTTTCTAGGGTTCTACCCTTTGACTAAAGGTACCTCCACGACCACTTTTTTTCTTCATCTTCTATTCAATTTTCATCTTAATCTTCATTTTTGAATGTATTGTTTTTGAGTTATTTGTTGATGTTTTTAATCGTTAAAAATTGAATCTTTGGCATGATTGTGAGATGGGTTTTTTAAAATTGTTGATGAAATTGATTTTAGATTAGATGGGTCGCACTTTTCAAAAATTGAAAGACGTTGAATTTGACATTGAAAGTGGTGAGAACACAAGCGAAGAGGATACAAGCAATGATGAGAGAGATTCAAAGAATGGTTTTCCGTGGTCATGGAATGGAGTTCTGAATATAGATGGATTAGAAAAGGGTAAAAATGGAATTGAATCATGTAGTAGTTCTTCAAATTCAGGTGATTTTGTTGATGTAGATGATTATAATTTAGAATTGTTGGTGGAAAATGGAAAACTTGGAAAACAGAAGAATAAGTTTAGTAATAATCCAAGAAAGCCTCAAAAGCCACCTTTGCCTCCTAAAGGTCCATCTTTGCATGCTGGTGATCATAGATTTGTGAAGGAATTAGCTGAACTTGCGTTGAGGAAGCGCGCGAGGGTTAAGAAAATGAATGCTGTTAAAAAGATGAAGGCAGGCAAATCACCGTCGACGTCATCGTATACAAATCTTTCTGCCATGGTTATCACTATTGTTTTCTTCCTCGTCATCATACTCCACGGTAATTTAGCTTTTCATTTGTTGGGTTTGTCTTCCATGTCTAGTAATTTGTGCACATTGTGTTTTGATTTACATTTTATCTTGATTGAGTTATAGCCTTTTGAAATTTAGTGTAATGTGTAACTTAGTCATCATCATATATATTTGAAGGATATACTTAGGATTTAATCTACTTTTGTTGTTGTCCTGTTTTTATTTTTATTTTTATTTTTATTTTTACCTTTATCACTTTTGGGTCATTGTAAGCTGTAACAATAAGAGGCTCGATTTTGAAATCAAATCTGTTATACTAAATTGGCAAAGCTTATGATTGTTATTTTGTTTATTTCATGTATTTGCCATAGATATCTCATATTTGATTCAGTATATACATATATGCTATATGCATATCATAATCGCATTCGTCTCGAGTCTACAAAAGATTTTATTTATTGTTATAATATGTTGATGTTCTTTCAATGTGTTGGAGATTGCCGATTCCTTTATAACCTCTTGTTGTAGTTACCGGCTTTCTCCTATGAAAGGGCAGAAAGTCGTAACGCATTAATGATTCTAAGCTTTGCTCGTACTACTTTATTCAAAAACTGCGAGGATAAACTATATAACACCGACACTTTAGACTTAAGGCGAGTTTGGTGTCCATGTGTTAGTGTTGTGTCAGATGTCACTATCTGTGATTCATTGAGGATAACTGGATGCCTATGATCAGCGGCATTTGTTACATAGTTTTGCCTATCAAATTAAACTGATCTTTGCTTTCAGCAAGAAATTTTCGGTCCATCTTACAGCTCTAAGAAGTATCTCATTGCTCATAAGCATCACAAACTCTAGTTTTATAAGTATCTCATTTCGAAGTATTTTCTCAATGAAATACTCACATAGCTAAGACTTTACTTGCAGGAATCAGATCTGCAAGTAGTGCAGCAGTTGGGTTAACAGGTTCCCCTGAGGCCACGGTTGTAGCAGACGAAAGTTTAATTTCAATTCAGTATCCTGCAAACTTCAACTCCAGTGACGGAGATGGACCTGGTTCTCACTTCCCAAGTGTGTATTATACGGAAAATCTATGCGCTCTATCTATGACGATGAAATTTTATCAAGATTGCAAAAATTTGATTGTTTTCGAATTGTCTACCTTTTATGCAGGTTTGCAGGAAGGATGATGAGGTGAAAATTTTGAAGATTCTTTTCCACTCAACGCCGATTTATTAGGTTATTTTTCATTAGTTTGATTTGTATCTGTTTTTGTACAGCCATTAGGAACCTTAATTAGTTGTTAAGTTTGCCTGTACAGTGACTTGTTTGGCAATGTTTTGAAAAAAGGACTTCTGCCTATAGATTGTTGTCTTTGCCGACTTAACATGTCTATGACATTTTTTTCTCCGGTGATGATGACATTGCTGATTTCTCTGGGGTGTTGCATGGTTTAGCTCTGATTAATTTTTAAGGACTTCAATTTTTCTTAAAGTTTCTATAGGTTAGTTTTTTATTTTCCCATGTTTAGTTCTAATTATGTTTTCTTGGCATTATTTGGCAAAGATTTTGATTATAAGCCACTTTCAATGTTAAATAGGCCAATTCAAATAACATTGTATCTTCTCAGTCTAGAACTCTGCAAATGACTTACGGAATGATTCTTCTGGTAGAGTTAAGTTCAGTTTGTTTGTTTAGTGTTATTCACAAACAAAAGAAATTTCAGAGCTTACAAATCTGAAAAGTTGATTTTATATACTTTAGTTTTCCTGTTACCATTGGACAAAGATTAAGTTATCATTCTAACTGATGATTTTACATGACTATGACTTCGGATTGAAACATGTGTCATAACCATTGTTGTTTAATTGACTTATGAATAGATGGAAAAAGGAATTCCCTGTTGTATTAGAACCAATGATCTCTCATTTCTGATTTCTTCAAAATCTCACAGTTCCTTCATGCTTTAGAGTCAGGCTTTTGAACATAGGCTTTTGATTTGTCATGTGTCAAGTAGGGGTGTGCATTTAACCCGGTTCTTCCAATCCATAACCATAAATTTCCAAAATTTTAAAAACCAAACCATTCATGTTACTCCTTCCGTCTCAAATTATAAGACGTTTTGAGCATTTCACACAGTTTAAAAAAAGTAATTAATGTTGTATGGGGAAGAGAAATTATGTATGATTTTATACTATTATCCTTCATTAATTACAGAAGAAAGAGAAATTAATAGAATCAAAAGAAGAAAGAGAAATAAATAGTTAATGATATATTAGGAAAAATGTCATTAATGTTATATTGGGATTATAAAGTGGCTTATAATTTAAAACAAATATTTTTTAAAAAGTGCCTTATAATTTGGGACTGAGGTAGTATTAACTAACCCAGTCTATTTAAGAAAAACCAATAAAATTGAAAATCCATTTATTAAAATCCAGTTCCGATTCTTAATCCAATTCACTTAAATGTTAAAATACTTGTCTCTAAATTTCCAACCAAACCAAAATCATCATCCTAAATTTCCAACAAAACCAACACCATTCAAATTAAATAACTTGAATGAATGTTCATTTTTTTTATCCCAACATTACATATACTGGAATGAATATTCTTAGTTTTAAAAATAAACTATAATCTAAATTAAATTTTATTATAAATGTTGGAATTAAAATTTCATTATATATATATATATATATATATATATATATATATATATATATATATATATATTCTTCTAAATCTTTTTGTGTGGGTCTAGAGTCACTGTCTTTCTATCCATGTTAGATATATATGTTGTGTATGTATATATATATTGCAGAAAAATGAGTTAAGCATGCTGAAGTGCAAATCAGTGTGATTATAGGAAATAAGTTGCCATCAAATTTTAGAAAAACTTAATTATAGTACACAACATTATTAGAAAATAAATAAGACAATATGTATAAAAATTTCAAAACCGATTTTAAAAAAATGATTAAAACAAAAAATTGGTGTAATTTGTTTAAAAAAAAATCCAATCTTAAAACTGAATTAAATAAAAAACCGGTTTTTAGTAGAAATCGGGTTTGAACCGAACCAATTCAAATATAAACCGGTTTTGAAAAAATAAAACCAATTTTATAAAACAATTTTTAAAACCAAACCCAACCATATATTTGTTTCAATTGAATTAGTTTAAGAACCATGCACACCCCTAGTGTCAAGAGCATTCATTGTTCAGATACCATGACTATTCATTGTTCAGATACCATGACTAGTGTGTTAATCATTATATATAAACATTGATTCTTGATAAACCGGTTCACCACTTGTTTGGTTACATTGGTGTATGATGCCGCTTCAATCCATTTGGTGAAGTAAATCACCGAATCCATCTTTCTCCTCCCTATTCCATTATATAAGAACTCTTGAAAACATTTTCATGTTCATGTGTTAAGAGTTGCTAGTTATAGACAATTAAGGCCTTCCTTTCAAAATATTGTTTTTTAATTTTTAAATCAGTAATCTCTTTGTTCGAAGCATTTTCTTTTTCAAACCAAAGTGTATAATGTTTATTTGCAAGGTTTTAAACCTGGGAATTGCTATTTCTATCTTTAGGGGTTCTCTTCTACCACCGTGAAAAGATTAAAATGTCTCCCGCGTCTAGAGATGCATCTCCGAATGCATATTTTCTCCACCCAATTACGAAAAAAATGGTGAGAAATCCTTAATTCTGTTGCATTTCTATATGCACAAAAGATTGATTATGAGATGCATCTCCGTAAGCCCCTTAATTCATTAGTCTGTGAGCGTTTCGGGGATGCATATTTATAATTCCCCTTAGTTCATTAGTCTGGGAGCTTTTTGGAGATGCATCTCCAGAATATGCTCTGTTAGTTTAAAATAAAAAACAGATGATTCAGGATGTTGCAACATTCTTATAATATCTTCAGGTGATTTTTGAATCCTCACATCCACTTCAATCAAACCATTTGTTGAGTAACGGTAAATAGACTCAACATAACCTTCAAATCATCATTCGTTTTTAGTTCAAGCATCTGAGTGATAATTGAATTTTGGCAATCCTTTAACAAGTTTCAACTTTCTAAGTTTAGAGATTAATCTCTAATTAGCACAACCTAAGATTTTGTGTCAGAGCCACTTTTCATCACTCACTGGTAGAAGGCAAAGTACCTTCTGATCAACTAATTCAGAAAAATTAATTTTATAAACATTGTCTTTCCTCTTACCTTTGAATATTATGAACTTGTCAGATTCATTCATGACTATACAGTTGTTCTTATTAAACATGACTTCATAACCATTGTCACAAAATTGGCTAATGCTTAGTAGGTTATATTTTATTCCATCTACTAACCAAACATTATTATTAGAGATAGAGGAATTACCAATATTACCTATACCAATGATCTTTCCTTTTTGGTTTCTTCAAAATCCCACAGTTTCCCCCTCTTTCAGAGTTAGGGTTTGAAACATATGTTTTTCTCCTGTCATATGTCATGAGCAGCGATTATCCATGTACCATGACTACTGCTTTGCTTCCCCCTTTAAGCATATTTGTAGAAAAAACAATTTCAGATTAAGGTACCCATAGTCTTATGAGTCCTTTAGGGTTAGTTCTAATAGGTTTCTTCTTACTTTGTACCTTAGCTCTCATATAGTAAGGCTTAAGATCATTCAAGACTTTTGACTTCAAAGTTTATTGCCTTGAATGTATCTTGGTCGTTGGTTCTGAAACATTCAGGACCTTAGCTCCTGATGTCTTAGGTTCTGGTTTCTTCAGAACCTTTACCTTGAGAGTCTCAAATTTTGGTTTCTTCAGAATCTTTGACTCAACAATTTTAGGTTCGGATTGGTTCAGAACCATTGCATTGTCTGTAGCAGGTACAAAATAAGGGTCTAGCCCTTTTTGAGCAGCGCTAGTAGAAGAAGGATCTATTGGTTTAATAAAAGTTTCAAACCTTGGATTAAAAAGTTTTTAAGAGTAACAAAGACCTTCATATTTGCTTATACTTACACCATAAATCATGGACGCAACTTTAGTTATGTTAAAGTCAGTTATGATAAACTCTTGAAGAGCCATTTCATGCTCGTCAAGGGGTTTATCAGACACTTATTTTACTAAAGCAATATGATCTCTTTCTAAAGCTTCATTTTTGTTTTGAGAAGATTTTAATTCATCTTTCAAAAGATCATATTGCTTTTTCAATATTTTCATGTGTCTGGCTTTTTCTTGACATCGACCCATAAGGTCTTTAATGAAAGTAATTAAATCAGAACGAGATAGTTTAGATTGGCTTCTTCTTCATTTTTTTTATTTTATCTTCTTTATTAAGTTCATTCTATGTTGCCATGAGACTCTTCTTGAACTTGTTTATGAAGTTATCTTTCTGATAGGTTCCCTTCTTTGACTTGTCCTTTTGTAGCTCTGGAAAGTCAGCAATGAAGTGACTAGGCTTCTTGCAATTGAAGCATCCCTTTTGATCATCCTTATTTTCTCTTGAACTTGATCCTTTGAAGCCACTACTTCTACCAGAGAATCTCTTGTTCTTCTTTGCCAAATATTGAAATTTTTTAATAATAAAGGTCATCTACTCCTCAACTTAATCTTCTTCAAAACCTTCTACACCAGAAGTTTCTTCAGAATCCCAGACTTGAGGAGCCTTTGCAGATTTAAAAACAGATTTCAAAGCAAGGGACTTTGAATTCTTGGCAGGTTTATCTCCATTGAGCTCCATCACATGGCTCTGGAGATTGCTGATAAGACTTTCAAGACTTAATGTGTTTAAGTCTTTAGCCTCCTAGATAGTTGTCACCTTAGGTCTGTATCTGACAGGAAGACTCCTAAGAATCTTCTTGAAATTATCAGAGGTAGTGTAGCTCATGTTCAGAACCTGAAGTCCACACACAAGAATTTGAAACCTAGAAAACATGGTTTCAATGCTTTCATCCTTCTTCATTCTTAATAGTTCATATTGCTAAATCAGAAGGTTAGCCTTATCTTACTTTACTTGTTGATTCCTTAATATATAGAACATATGGATTCAAAAATGGTCTTAGTAGTAGATTTATCAATAATTTCGATGTACTATGAGTGAGGTAGAGCATTAAACAAGATGTCTCTAACTCTAGATGTTTTCTATAAATCTTTTTCTGAGCGGGTGTGAGAGTTTTTCTGTCAAATACCATTCAAACTCCATTGATTAGAATATCAATGCCATCTTCCAAAATATCACACAGCTCATCATCAAGACCTATGATATGAGTATACATTTTGCTCTTCCACCATTCAAACTCAATAGAGTCTCCACTGAAAATTGGAGGTCTAGCTGTGTAATTATTATTTTCAAAGGTGCTATAATCCTGATTAATATAAGCATGTGGATGAGGAGTACCACTATCATACTCAAACTCTAGACATGATATAATATGTTTTCCTCAAGATCTTTTCTGCACCATTGTTAAGTGTTTAACACAAACCGCGAGGTGATAAAAACACAAGAAGGGGAAGGGGTTAAATTGTGTTGACTTTTTCTTTCTTTTTAAGCTCTAGTAAGATTCTAAACATAAAGTATAGAATCCAAATTGATTAGAGGTAAGAGGTAGGCAGTAGATAAGTAATGTAAGAAAGAAGAGAGACACACAAAGTTATTATGGTTCCTCTCAAAAAACGAGAGTAATCCAGTCCCCTTGTACTTACAAGAGATTTTCACTATAATCACACAAGATTAAACTTTTCTCAAGTACACAATCAAGAGACTTCCAATGCTCAAATACCAAGTAAGAGACTTCCAATGCTCAAGCACACAAGCAAGAGACTTTTATGCTCAAACACACAAGCAAGAGACTTTAAATACTCAAACACTTAGTAAGAGACTTCTAACAACCTACCTAACTGATAAAAGATTGTTTGGGTTAATATACTTGATATACAATCAGAGGTGTAAACAAAATACAATGCAAATATACTCTTTAAGACTCAGGGATTTCTAAGATATACAAGGATAAGAAATCCAAAGTTCACCTTGTACTTATATTTTGACAGACTAACTTCTCTTTGTATGTCAATGGGTACTTTTTGTTCTTCAAGTCTTCAGTTCTTTAAATAGAGATGGAAAATAGTCATTGGAGAACTTGCACAAGATAGTCTTTGAGAAGCTTGAATAAAGGCGTTGAGATGTTTCTTAAAATTGTTAATGTTGTTGAAAGCTTGTTTGAAATCCCTTTGCTACAAGAGGAATTATCAGATACATCCCAACTAACTCTATGAGAAAATAAAGCTTAGGTCTTCAAGTGACAAAGTAGGGATAGAGGTTAATAGTGACCTATCAGAGTCACCTTGGTCCTTGCGCTTTGACTGGCTCAAGTTCTGATCTTCAGAAGCAAACTTCTTTAAATTCTGGTCTTTAGAGGCTGACTTCCTCAAATTGTGCAAGGCACAAAACTACTGCAGGTACTCCATAACAAAATGGTTTGGCGGAAAGGTTTAATTGAACTATTTTGGAAAGAGTTAGATGCATGTTGACTAGTGTTGGGTTAAAGAAGGTGTTTTGGGCTGAGGTTGTTTCGACATCAACATATCTGATAAACAGACGTCCTTTGACTGCGTTAGATATGAAGGCACCTGAAGAAGTTTGGTCGGGAGATCCACCAGATCTCGATAAATTGAGAGTATTTGGCTGCGTGGCCTATGCTCACGTTAGGAAAGACAAGGTCAAACCTAGAGCTCTGAAATGCATGTTCATGGGATACCCTGAAGGAGTCAAATCTTATAGGCTATGGTGCCTAGAGCCAGGTCACAAGAGGTGTATCACCAGTCGAGATGTAATTTTAAATGAAGTTGAGATGGCCTTCAAGAAAACTGATGATGCTGATGAAGAGCTGGAACAGGGAGAGATTCCTGTTGAGGTGGAGCATGTTGATGTTGAATTGCATATCCCAGATGAAGTCGAAGAAGAAGCAGAAGATACTGAGGAAGTTGAGGAAACTGCTGATGACTAACTATTGTCAAGAGATAGGTTGAAGAGAGTCATCAAGCCACCTCAGAGACTTGGGTATGCATATCTTATAACTTACGCCTTAATCTCTGCAAGTGAGGTTCTGGACGAAGAACCTAGAGACTATAAGGAAGTTATGAGGAGTCGAAATAAGACTGAATGGCTGAAGGCCATGAATGATGAGGTGAAATCTATTCATGATAACAACACCTGAGAACTAATCAAGAAACCTACTGGATCCAGGTTAGTCAGTTGTAAGTGGATTTTTAAAGTTAAGGAAGGAATCGAAGGAGTGGCGTCGAAGAGATACAAGACAAGATTTGTCGCTAGGGGTTTCACTCAGAAAGAAAACATCGACTTCAATGATTTGTTCTCTCCTGTTGTGAAGCACAGGTCCATTAGAATGTTGCTTGCCACGGTGGCACAGTTTGACCTTGAACTAGAACAAATGGATGTGAAGACTGTGTTCTTGTATGGTGATCTAGATGAAACAATCCTAATGAGGCAACCTGAAGGGTATGTCGAAAGGGGGAAGTAAGATTATGTGTGCAAGCTGAAGAGATCTTTATATGGACTGAAACAATCTCCTCGACAATGGAATAGGAGATTTGACAAGTTCATGGAACACATAAGTTTCATTAGAAGTCAGTTCGACCACTGTGTTTACTTCAGATTTCGACCTGGTAATTCATTTGTTATTTTTTTGCTTTATATGGATGATATTCTAATAGCAAGCAACAATATCGAAGATGTAATGAGGGTGAAGGATGAACTCAATAAGGAGTTCGACATGAAGGATCTGGGAGCTGCGTCCAGGATTCTTAGGATTGACATCCGAAGAGATAGAAAAGAGTCGAAATTATGCTTATCTCAAGAGGCATACCTACGGAAGATTCTCAAAAAGTTTGGTTGTAACACCTCAAAATTTGCCCTTTTGTTTCTGACCTAACTGGTTTATGCTTCCTTTCATCTACATTATCATTCCCACATTTTGCATTTTTCTTTTGAGCATGGGATCAGGGTATTCTTTCAGCAGCTCACGACATCATCAGTTCCAGTACGATTTTTAACAGTGTTCAGAGCCAAGCAGGTAGCTTTCCAAGTCTTTTGAGCATTTATTTTGCTCATTAAACGATTGGATGATCAGAAACCCCGACAGTCAATTTTGGATCAGTTATTCAGCACCAGACAGTTGTTGTCAGCAGTTTAATCCGAGTGCGAAAGAACATTTTGCAGCATATGTCAAGTGCATTCTAGTGGTAATATCAGTTGGCAAGTTTCAGAGGTCTATCATGGTTCAGAACAGGTGGAACCAGACGAATATCCAAGTTTCCCTCCTTTTGGCACCAATTTTTGAATTTTTGAACCGAGTGATCGATTACTCAAAGTGAGTAACCGATTACTCTAGGCGAAATTGCAAAAATGTGGCATTTTCTGCACTGCAGAATTTTGGAATATTTTGTGGTCATGTGCTTGGCTTGTGCATGTGTGGGAAGGATCTAGAACTGATCTATTTGCATCATTTTCCACCCAAAATTCAAATTCTCTCCACCATTTTTCCACTCTAATTTCTCATTCCATTTCCTAATCCATTTTTCACCTCAATTTCCACTCACTTAATCTCACTCCAAACCACATTTGGATTCCTAACCAAGCTTCTATTTAAATCAATTCATTCTAAACCTCACCAACCAAGATCATTTTCACTCTCATTTTTTCAGAATTTTGCTCTCAATTCTCTCTCACTTTTTCCACTTTTCATCTTCATCTTTAACCTCTCACCAAAGCTCCATATCCATAGATTCACAAATTCTTCATTGGAATTTGTGAATTCTTGAGCTAAACCTCCATCACATCATCATTCTTGGTTTAATTCTGATATAGCTACTGGTTTGGATCTTGGAATCACTTTTGGGAGCAGCTTTTGATTATTTGGAGTGTTCTTGCTTGGATCTTGAAGTTTCTTGCTAGGATCTTGAAGATTATTGTATAGATCTCTGGTTTTCTTGTTTGGATTCACCAATTTTCGTGCTCAACAATCACCAAGGAAAATCTCAGCCTTGTAGGTTGGTTTTCCTTAGATCTATGTTTGATTTAGCTTAATTTCAACTTATGCAATGTAGATCCTTGGTTTGTTATGTGATTTGATCCATTTGCTTGATTTGATTTGTGATCTTGTTGTTTAATTGATGAAATTGGTGTTGGATTACTGATATTTGATGTGAATTTCGTGATTAATTGATTGCATGATCATTTGGATGTTTGCATAAGTGATTGGATGCTGAAAAGTGCTTTTCAAAGTTGATTTTCTGCCTCTGTTTCAGTGGTAATTGATTACCCTAACAGAGTAACCGATTACTCTGCCTAATTTTCACGTTTTTGGTCAAATTTCAACTGAGTAACCGATTACTCAAAGTGAGTAATCGATTACCACTGCTGCAGAGTGATATTTTCTTGCATTTTCTTGGTTGTTTGAGATCCGATGCATGCCTAAACTTCATGGAATGATGCATTGATGATTTGTGGACCATTCTCGAGCTGTTGCACCTCACACTATTGTATGCACACGATTCTTCAACACGCGAGTCTTGGTTTTCGTCGATAAATGTTTACGTTTGCGTTGTTGATTAATTGATGCTATGAACACCATACACACACTTCTTTGAGCATGTTGACTGTGATTAAATGCTTATGTTGCTGGAATTGTGTTATGCATACCTAATTGTTTAATTTCATGAGATACATGTTTGTTTTCAATTTTGTTCATATGCTTGATGTTATGCATCCTCTCGTGATGTGGTGCATTCTTTCATGTTGTCTCCAAGTGTTTGTTTGCCATGATATATGATGTGTTTGTAATCATAATGCATGATGTTTGATGCGTGTTTGCTTTGCCATGCTTGATTCGTATTCAAATGTATCGCATGCTGCCTGTTTCTATAGCTGTCTAAGCGTATGTGTGTTGTTATATGTGCTGCTAGCTGACATTTTACACCCTTTCTTGTGCTGTATTGTATGTTGTTGTATGCTGCCTTGCTTGTGTGCTGCTTTTTACCGCTGTTTTGGTGCAGGAACGTTGTGGTACCTGCTGTTTTTATTTATTCGCTTCCTTTCCTCTTTCGTCTCTTTCACTTTTTTCTTCCCTTGGATCTCGAGACTTATTTAAGTCTTGGATTCTTTTCCCCTTAGAGCTACCTAGTCCAACTTAATTTTCGATTAAGCTTGGAGTAGGATTAGCATTAGGTCTTAGGTAGTTGTTTCTCGCCTAAACTTCACTAACCATAGGACCACTCTTTTGCATGACAACACTAGGATAATGATTCCCTTAGAGTCACCCTTCTTCCTTGTGTCTTCTCTTTTCATCTCATAATACTTCTAAAACACTTAATAAATATAACGAATATTGCGCTCGAGCCTTAAGTATAGGAAGTGAAGAACGAGGGGACTCCCCTCCTCTTCTAGAGTGTTTTCCATACGTCCCATTTGGGGGCGACCATGCGACTCACTCGTTCCCGCATGGTAGACTTTGGTGCAATATAAGTTACGAACTAACTTCAATCCACTTCTGTCTAAAAAACACAAAAACAAACTCAAATCTATTTTATCCTTCGGGATCGTTAATTTCAAATCATTTTCAGAAAAGGGCACGTTACTTCCGTCTCGTCGCAAACAGGCATCGACCCTAACTGTCGGACGCGAATCTAACGCCGCTCATAAAAAACACTAACCGACCTCGTTAGGTCGAACTATGACTGCTCTGATTTCCTCTTTCTCGTCCGATTGAGGATACGTAGGCACAAGACGGCGATGTCTTGGCGAGCAACCTCCCCCCTTAGTTCGTGTCCGAACTACGTTGACTCTGACTTTCCCATTGCACGAGGGAATACGTAGGCATAGGACGAGCAATGTCCTATCGAGTCACTTCTTTTTCTTTTCTTCTTCGTTTCTTCGTTCCTTTCCGTTCCCGTTTCTTCTTGTTTCCAGTAGCAGTGGAGCTCCAGACGACGACACCCTTTGATCAAGACAACAAGCGTGGATCCCATCGAGTACGATGGACGCGTGGGGTGCTAACACCTTCCCTTCGCGTAACCGACTACCTTACCCGTTTCTCTTAGTCGTGAGACCATGCTCTTTCCTCTTCCCTCAGGTTTACACAGTGTTTCCTTTCCCTCTCTTGGGATAAATACACATTACTGGCGACTCTGTTTTCCGCGCCACCTTCGCGTTTGTACCATGGATGCAAATCCTCGGGAGCGACAGCTGGCGACTCTGCTGGGGACAGATAGACCTCTGGCTGGTCCATCCCCTTTTGCGAGTCAATCCTAGCGCTTGTTTGTTTTATTTCATTGGGTGTTTATCTGTTGTGCTTTGTTCTGTTGTATATTACTGGTTTACTGTATTTACCGCATTTATTGCATTGCATTTCATTACTGCTGTACTGTTCAGCTGCTGGATTTTCTGTTTGTAGGGTGGGTTGGATTCATGAGAGAAAAGCCCCATACCCAGGCTTGAGCATACACCTATGATTAGTGTGGAAAGTAGTGTGACTTGTTTGGCATTTGGCCAGACTTAGTATACACGAAAACTCCACATCCAGACGAGGTTTTCTTGGTAATATTCTATCCTGCGCATTTGGGGCAGACGATGGAATATAACCTGGAAAACTGTCGACTCTGGAAACCGTCTCCCGAGGACTCAGCAACACCTCTCCTCCCGGCATATGATAATGGCAATCCAGAAATGGCAAACCCATTACACTTGTCGATCCGAGGACCCAATGCTGGGAACTTACCATAGGATGACCCTTTTTTGGGGGAATCAGTGGACGACCTCTTTGTTTGGCGATAGTATTTTACCCCGAGGGATGAATGTACTATTGCTTCTCAAATCGAGAATTCGAGATTGAGGATCCCTTTTTCTAGAACCCACATGTGAGAGGGGATGGGTGTTTGCAGGTCTCCAGGTAACCGAAACCTTCAACCTACCCGGTTTTCTGGATTTCTCATCGGTGTACTGTTATTATCCTGATTTTCTGGCAGTTTGAATGGGCTGTTATTCTGGACTTCTGGGTTTTCTGATATCTGGGGTTTTATTCAGTCTACAGAACAACAACAGTTTTGAGCATCATGGATACCTTGATCCCATGTTTGCATTTGCATCATCATTTTGCATTCTAACATGTTTGTTCATTTGTAGGGTTACATCCTAACTTTGATTCCGGTTTTCCGAAGACTGTTCACGATGAATACCAGCACTGAAGAAAGAAAGAATATCATCCCGTACAAGTTCCCGGAGCTTCATTTAGATGCTGTGCACAAGATCTCGGCTATGGCAATACCCGGGGTATTGGCAGACTTTAGAGGAGAGTATGGGAGGATTCTGAGCTTCGCCCGAGATGTTACCAACTATGAGTTCAGGGCTCTGCACACTCTGGCACAGTTCTATGACCCTCACCTGCGGTGTTTTCTGTTTGCAGATTATCTTTTAGCTCCGACATTGGAAGAGTATGCTCTCATTTTGGATGTTTCGGTCAAAGAAGAAGTTCCCTTCTATCCTTCTAAGGAGTTTCCCGATCTGGAAAAGGTTGCTGCTGCGTTACGCTTAGATCAGTCTTTGCTGAAGAAGAATGTTGCGAGTAAAGGAGGTCTTAAAGGCTTTCACACGAAGTTTTTGATCGAGCAGGCTGCTATTTGTGCTAAGGCTAAGTGTTGGTCGGTGTTCAATGCAATTTTGGCTATGTGTGTTTATGGAACGACATTGTTCCCTAATGTGAAGGATTTCGTAGACGTGCACGCTGTCCTGATATTCACCACGAAGAATCCGGTACCTATCTTGCTTGGGGATCTGTACTATTCCATGCACTATAAGAATGAGAAGAGGAGAGGAGGACCTCTTTACTTTTGTGCTCCAGTTTTGTACAAATGGTTTGCCGATCGCCTTCCTGACTCTGGGGCATTCGTAGACACCAAGGAAACATTGGACTGGTCAAGGAGATTGATGGGATTAAGGGCTGACAACTTGATTTGGGTCAATCGTGATTTGCTGGGCCAAGAGATCCTGATTAGCTGTGGAGGGTACCCAAACGTACCTTTAATAGGAAGAAAAGGGGGAATTAATTATAATCCTATTCTTGCTATTAGGCAATTTGGGTATGCTTTGAAAGATCCGCCAAAGGACCAAGATGTTCAAGAGTCTCTATATGTGGGTGGAGAAGTCAATCTGGAAGTGTTAAAGGAAGTTGCAAATGCTTGGGGAGACCGCCATAAGAAAGGAAAGACTTCTTTTGGAAAGTGTAACAACAAAGCCTTCCCTGCATACGAGGACTGGATTCAGAGGAGAGTAGAGAGTGTACTTCTACTGTTCTGCAGAGAACCTCCATCTTACTCCCTGCTAATTGAATCTCCGACCACAATTGAGATAGAGAAGTATAACAAACTGTGGACTGAAAAGGAGAAGCTTCGAGAGGAGAACGGTGAGCTTCAAAGAGAAATCTACCAGTTGAAACATGAGCGAGGTGAGGCTATTCATGCCGCCAAGTTGAAAACAGAATTGCTCTCTAAGAAAGAAAAGGAGCTGGCTGAAGAGGTCATAGCCAGACAAAAGGTAGGACAAGCTCTGAAAAGTGTTAGCAGAATCCTCAAATCCAAGAAGGTAGACCTAGCCAAAGCTTGGTCAAAAATTCACAAGTTCAACGCTTACCGAGATACTGCAATAACAACCAACAAGCTAAAAAAAGATAAGTTCCTGGATCAGATCGAGAGTTTGAAGACAAAGCTCAAGAAGAAAGACGAGGAGAACTTATCAGGGACGTTCCAGAGACACGCAGTTGAAGAGCGACTGAATGAGGCCATAGCGGCCATAGCAGAGCTGAAGATACGAGCTGAGGTGAAAAGGCCTAGGGGTGAAGGTTCTAGCTCAGGCAGTGGGTGATACTCTGTAGTTTGTTTTTCTTTGTATCTCGGGTCACCACCAGAATTATTGGCTGGGATCTTTGCTTCTTTTGTTTTCAGACTTATTATTGTTATTTTGGGTTGAAATCTCTGACGGTGATTTTTCTCTGATTTATATATGAGCAGCAGTTTCACCCTATCTTGACTTTAAACTGGAATCAAGGGGTAGATCGCCCTGCAAATATCCAAACATGTTCATTTGCATTTGCATAATCATAATCATTTTTGCATCGCAGGTGCTCGTTCCGGTTTGTTCTAACCTTTATTTGGTTGCAGGCAGGATTAATAACCAGCTGATTCACCGGTATTCTACTAGATCAAATCAGAAAAGAATTATGGAGAAGATGCAAGCTGATATGGCTGCCATGCAGGCCCGTATTGACCAATTCATGGAGCTGATGCAGGGTGTTGCCCAAGGTCAAGAGCAATTGAGGACTCTAGTCCAACCCTTAGTGGCAAGGGTGGATGAAGACGGGGTTCTTCATGGCGGAGTTCATAATGGTGTTGCTGGTAACGGTGCTCAGGGAGGCCCTGTGGGCGTAGAGATCCCTATTCATGGTGTTGTGATACCTCCGGGCGGAGGAGAACAACTGGTGATTCCTTCTGTTGTGGGAGGAGGAAGTGTTTGTGCTGTTCATGGTCGTCGTTTCGAAGACTAACAAGATGATGTTTTCTCTCTGCCAGGCGGGGATGCTGGTCCTCAGGCTGACAATGATCAAAGGTTCAAACTCATTGAAGAACAACTAAAGGGAGTGGTGAATCAGAATTCTGTAGGAATGGATCTGGAGGATCTGGGGTTGGTTCCCGGAGTTGTAATTCCGTACAAATTTCAGGTGCCCACTTTTGCAAAATACAACGGTACCACCTGTCCCAAGACGCATGTCAGGGCATACGCGAGGAAGATGGCCGCGTACTCTAAAGATGAGAAATTGCTGATGCATTTTTTCCAGGACAGCCTGTCTGGGGCATCCTTGGAATGGTATATGCAATTAGAGAGATGCCATGTCCGTAATTGGAGAGAGTTGGTTGAGGCCTTCATCAAGCACTACCAGTATAACACTGATATGGCTCCCAACAGGACCCAGTTACAGAATATGTCTCAGAAGAATAATGAAAGCTTCAAAGAATATGCACAGAGATGGCGTGAACTAGCGACAAGGGTGCAGCCGCTCATGTTGGAAAAGGAAATGCTGAATTTGTTTATGGATACTTTGCCGGGACGTTATTATGAGAAACTGTTACCTTGTGCGTTAGGCAAGTTTGCTGATTTGATCATGGTCGGGGAAATGTTAGAGAGTGGAATCAAAGCTGGGAAGGTAGCAGGTAGTGATGGGTCGTCTTCTGGTCAGAGGAAGAAGCCCTATGCTAATTACAAGAAAAAGGAAGAAGCAAATTCTCTGTCGTCTCACCGAGGTAAAGGAAAGCAACATCAGAGTTATAACCAGCAGGTAGCTTCAGTGACAATTCCGGTAACGCTTCCACAACAACAGTGGAATCAGGCTCCTCGCCAGTACCCGGCTCGACAAAGAACGGCTGATAGACATTTTGAAACACCTCCCATGCCTTATTCTCAATTGCTCAAGCATTTACTACAGCTGCAGTTAGTTCAGAAGAGGACATTGGCCCCTCTTACTGGTAATCCACCTCCGGGTTATAATCCTAATGCCCACTGTGATTTTCATTCTGGGGCACCCGGACATCACATTGAGGACTGCAAAGCTTTTAAGCATAAAGTCCAAGACTTGGTGGATTCAAAGGCTATTAACTTCTCAAGTGATGGGCCAAATGTCATCCAGAATCCAATACCGAACCATGGTGGGCCAAGGGTTAACGCTGTGTTAGAGGAGAATGAAGCTTTGAGCTTGGTTACGGATGTTAATGAATTAAGGACTCCTTTGATGGTGCTAAAGGAGAGCTTATTGAGGGGTGGGGTGTCCCCCGGATGTGATGAGAATTGTTCAGAGTGTATGTCGTAAGTGAATGGGTGTGATTTGTTGAAGTCAGGAATTCAAAAGCTGATAGATGAAGGTCAATTGCAGTTTGACCGATGTGACCAACAGAAAGAGGTCGTCAATAGGAAAAATGAAGTTGCTACCATTATTATCCCTTTCAAAACAATCACTATTTCAGGGCCAGTCAGACCAGCACCAGTGATTATTATAGCTCCCGGACCCGTGCCATTTGAGAGTACCAAGGCCATTCCTTGGAACTATGGAGCCGAAATGTTTGTCAACGGACAGAAACAAGAGTTGGTAGGAACTTCTGTATTGAACTCTTGTGTTGAAAGCTGTGTTGAGGCAGGGGCTATCACGAGAAGTGGTAGGGTCTTTACCCCTTCTAATGATCAAGCTGGTAGTTCTAAACAAGACAAAGGGAAGCAGGTTGTAGGTAGTTCTATGCAAGCACCAGTAGTGAATGACTCCACGGCAGGACCGATTGATAATTCTTTCTCCGAGAACGTAGAAGAATTTATGAGATTAATCAGGAAGAGCGACTACAAGATTGTTGATCAGTTGCATCAGACTCCGTCCAAGATCTCCATCTTGTCCCTGTTATTGTGTTCCGAGGCACACCGAAATGCATTGCTGAAGGTACTGAATGCTGCCTACGTACCTTAAGAGATCTCTGTTAATCAATTGGAGGGGGTAGTGGCCCACGTCAATGCAGGCAATGGTCTGGGTTTTACTGATGTTGATTTGACTCCAGCTGGGAGAAACCACAATAATTCCTTGCATATTTCTATTGAATGCCGTGGTTCGTTGATGTCTCATGTGCTTGTGGATATTGGGTCCTCTTTGAATGTTCTGCCTAAGAAAGCCTTGATGAAGCTGGACACCCGAGGGTTGATATGGACACCTAGTGACTTGGTGGTGCGCGCTTTCGACGGTTCGAAGAGGTCTGTTTTTGGTGAGATTGTGCTACCAATTAAGGTTAGGCCGGAAGTTTTCGATGCTACCTTCTATATCATAGACATCCAACCTGCCTATAGCTGTCTGCTGGGTCGTCCATGGATTCATAGTGCTGGGGCTGTGACGTCTACATTGCATCAGAAGTTAAAGTATATGGTAGACGGGAATGTGGTGACGGTTTGTGGAGAAGAGGATATGATGATAAGCCAGCTATCTACTTTTAAGTATGTGGAGGTAAACGGTGAAATACATGAAACTCTATGTCAGGGTTTCAAAGCAGTGATGATCACTAAGAAGCCTCTCAAGGAAGGCAGCCAGTCAAAAGTGGTTCAACCTACAGTAGTACATCAGCCGGAGATTTCAATGTCTTCCTTCAAAGATGCTCGGGCCGTGGTTGAAGCCGGTGGTTCACAAAGGTGGGGTCAGGTTATTGATATCCAGGAAAAGCGAGATACTCATGGACTGGGTACAAGCCACCCAGGCGTCCTGAAGAGCCTCCTAAGTTCTATGGCCCAGTCCGTTTCACCAGTGTCGGTGTTTTCTTCGACAGAGTCAATGCGATTGAGGGGAATGAAGATAGTGATTGTGATATGGACAGTTGGATCCGTCCGTGTGTCCCAGGTCAGAGCCTTCGCAACTGGTCGTCGGAGAGAGTTATTCAAGTGACCGGACCAGAGTAATTGCTTCTGTTTGTTATCTCTGTTAATCCTACATTCTGCCCAAGACGTAGTGATTCTTATTTGTAGGGCTTGAATGTTTTTGTATGCTTTTCTTTATCATTAATAAAGGACGTTTTGGCATTCAAATGTTTAGATCCCTGTTTTTCTGTTTTTGTTTTTGCATTAAGATCACAGCAAAATGGCAATGTGTTTTGTTTGATGCATCCATAATAAACATATATCATCAATTATGCAGGTTTTCTTGTTCAGATTCCACCCCTCATGATTCAGCTATGGCCCGATACGACTTCGATAATCCCATATATCAGGCTGAAGAGGGGACTGATGAAGATTGCGCCTTACCAGAGGAATTAGCCAGGTTGTTAAAACAAGAGGAAAAGGTCATTCTGCCTCATCAGGAGGAAATCAAAGTTGTTAACTTGGGAACCGAGGACGCAAAGAAAGAGGTACAGATTGGGGCTGCTTTGGAAGACACTGTCAAGGGAGGATTGATTGAAATGCTCAGAGAGTATGTGGATATCTTCGCCTGGTCTTACCAAGACATGCCTGGGCTCGACACTGACATCGTGGTACACCGGCTGCCGCTCAAAGAAGGATGTGCTTCGGTTACGCAGAAGCTAAGAAGGACGAAATCGGAAATGGCCGTCAAGATTAAAGAAGAGGTTCAGAAACAGTTAGATGCTGGGTTTCTTGCTGTAACGAATTATCCTCCATGGGTTGCTAATATTGTGCATGTACCTAAGAAAGACGGAAAGGTCAGGATGTGCGTTTGAAATTCTGGTACCAGATATGTGATGTTACGTGTGTGTCACAACAACACACTCTGCAATGAACAATGTAAAACAGCAGCAGAAACACACAAAATTGTTTACCCAGTTCAGTTCAACAACTTAATCTGGGGGCTACCAAGCCAGGGATGAAATTCACTACTTGTAGAATTAATTTACAGACTTAACCTTGTTGACAATCTCCTAAACTTAATTTCTACTAATGAACTTTCTACCTAAGAGACCACTTAAGTATGAGAACATTACTCAATCCCTAAAACCTCTCAAAGATTAAACACTTTGAGAAACACCTTGATCCTGCTTCACAGCTTTGATCAAGTTACAAAACTCTCTTGCTTCACAGCTCTAGAGAGGACAAATTACACTCACCAATTCACACTTGAATGGTTAACACAATACTCGTACAAAGACAATGATTGACACCCAGTCTATGCTCTCTCTCTTCTATCTATTTTCTGTATCTTCTTCCTTTGGTTGATGCGCTTTATATAGCCATCTGAATTGGGCTTGGATCCCCTGCAATATCTGACCTGATTTGTTATTTAAAACTGAATCTTCAAAATAGATTTTATCCCCAAAATCTTTTTAAATCTCAGTCTTTAAACCTCCCTACAAATCTGCATCAAATCTTTATGCAACAGAGAATATCTATCCCAAGATATCTGCATCCAATGAGACTAACAGCTCTCCCAATATCCAGCTAAAACGCAAACCCTAACAACATCACTAAACCTGATGTTATTAATCATATGCAGACCTGATGTCATGACATCGCATGTGACATCAGACTTCAAAACTTCAACAACTTAAATCCTTAACATAAACCAATGTTAAGACTCAATGTTAAGACATCACCCATGTTACATCAACATTGTACAACTTTGTTTTACCAAAATTCTAGCCAATCCAAGAACCAACAATCTCCCCCTTTGGCTAATTTTGGCTAAAACAATCTCTGCAACATCAGAGACTTCAGCAGCTCAGCGGATAAAAATTAGTATAAAACTCATAACAACACTTCTTCAAACAGCTTCAAAATGCTTCCAGCATGCTGCACACACTCCAATACTCTGCTACATACTTCAGCACTAACTAGTATCAGCATTGGGCAAGTTCCCCTTCAAAGCAAGAATCAGCAAACCAGCAATTGTTCAACATCGAGCAAACTCCCCCTCAATATCTGCATTTCAGCATCACACTAGCTGCACTCCTTAGCATTACACAATGACTAATTCTTCTTCTTGGCATTGCAACACCTTGACTAACTCTTGGCTAACTCTCCCCCTTTTTAGCCACAATTGGACAAACCTCAACATGTAAGTCCTACTCACTACAGTTAGTCCTAAACAAGCTCTCATTGTCAGTCTAAAGTTAACAAACAAGACAAGACAAATCATAGAACAAAAATAGTGCATAAACAGGCACAAAATTCAAATTACATAATAGGCACATCAAGTGCATAATCAAAAACAACAAAAAATAAAACTAAACTACTATCTAGAAAAAGTAGCAGGGAAACTAGTCTTCATCAGAGCTGGCACCATCTCCACCATCTTCAGTCTCTGAATTTTCAGTATTGACATTAGCACCTTTATCACCATCACCTTGTTCCAAGGATTTTATCAGCAGTTCTATCTTCATCCTTCTTGTTGCGCTGGTACTAATGACCTCATCAAGATCTTTGCACGTGGCCTTCAGTTCTTCAAGTAATTCAACCTTGGTACTCTTTTTTCCACCAGCATCTGATGTTACAACAATGTCTGAAACATGATGTCCAGCAAACAACTTAGGATGCAAGGACAAGGCTGACTCCCTCTTGCAAGCTATATCTGAACTTGTTAAAGTTTCAGGATGTTGCTCCAAGATGATTCCACAAACAAGGGATGGGAATGCTATGGGTAGCTTGATAGCATTTGTTTCAGCATGTTTCACCACTTGCTCAAAGATGTAGCTTCCATAGTCAAACTTGATCTTCTTCCCAACAACATAGATAAACTTACCCAATCCAACAGCTATTGTTGTCTTGTGGTTTGTTGGCACCCAATTGCATGCTCCAATTCTGTGAAGAATGGCATACTTGATGCTAAGTTTACTAGCTTTCAACTTCCCTTTCAGTGGCCAAACCTTTACCTGACCAGCTGTAATCTCTTTACATATTTCATTATCAGTCATCTCAAGTTCACTATACTCTTCATCATCTCTTCCCAGATACTTGTTGATAGTACTAGGAGAGAAATTAATGCACTTTCCTCTCACATAGACTTTCATGAAATCAATGCTCTTTTTATCAGCAATTTTTCCAGAAATGTTGACAACAAATTCTTTGACAAGACCCTCATAGCACTTAGGAAACTTGGTCCCAGCCTCATTAATCAGCTCCATAATATCCTTCATCTCTAAATCTTCTTTCCCAAGCTCCCTCTCTAGGGATATTCTTCTCTGACATACAAATTTCCACATTGATGCACTGTTGGCATAATGAAAGGAAATGTTGTCAACTGGTACTTCAGGGACTTTGTCAGAGATTCTCTTCAAAATTGTTCTTCTGACAGGTGTGATGTCACGAGCATCATCCTTAACATCAAAGTCAGAATCAGAATCTTCCCTGATCTTCCTTTTTTTGGAGGATGTAACAACCTTGCTCCAAGGTTTTGTAGGACCAACAACAACAGTTTTCTTCTTGCCTTCAGAAGACTTCTTTGGAGAGGATTCAACAGTCTTTCCTTTCCTTGTCTTCAGTCTCTTAGCAATACTTGGAACAACATTTCCAATGACTTCATCATCAGATAAATCAACCACATTGATCACATCCTCATTATTTTCTTCACCAGGGCCAGTTTCAACATCTCTATCAGTCGATGTTCTGACATTTGTTTCAATATCAGCTTCCTCCTGAACACCTTCTTCTTCACCACCTACTTCAGCATCTTCTATGACAGACATATCCAGTCGGTGAAGTTTTGTAGCTGCACTTTGCATGTCACTCTTTTCCCTTTCAGAATGTTCAGCAGGCATTTGCCTCAGTGGTCTAGATATACCTTTTATAGGAAGCCCTTTCTCAAAGATCTTATCGACAATCTGACCTAAGCTTTTGTCAACATCTACCTTTTCTTCAACAGTTTGAGAAGTGGATGACCTAGATGCTGACTCTGGGAGCATCATGGAAATAGGCTCTATGTTCAAAGCATCAGCTGCAGAACCTTCGTTTGAAGAAACCCTAACTTTTTCCCGCGAAGAGCTTTGAGAAGCAGATTTCTTTGATGGAGAAGACATCTGTTTTGACATGGTTCCCTTGAAGCAGTATAGGTTCAGATGATTCTTCTTGTTGAAGGAGACGAACAGTCGGGAGATATGAGCTTTGATGGAACGTGATATTGCAACAATAGGGAATGATGGTCTAAGATATGGCGCCTGATTTTGTGAATCCCTTAAAGACCAATCAATGAGTTTCTCCCTCCAAATTAAGTTTCCTTTTAAAAATTTAAAAGGATTCATATTGAGAGTAATTAACCCTAATTGACCACTCTTGTTGTCACAATCTGATGTTACAACACCAACCTTAACATCACCAGATAAGCTGTCCACTTGAGGTACCCATTGATAGCAATTATCTCTGGATCTTATACCCTTCATCACTACCTCATTATGCTCATTTGTCGCCACACACTCATCTTTGGTGTAGTTGACCTTACACCCTTCGTCACACAGCTGACTTATGCTAATTAAATTAGCACTCAATCCTTTGACAAGAAGCACATTGTCAAGATCAGGACCATCATGACACTTCACTTTTCCAACACCTTTCACCACCCCTTTCTCTCCATTTCCAAACGTAACATCAATTGAGGCGCAAGAATTGACATCCATCAATTGGTTTTTGAATCCAGTCATGTGATTTGAACAGCCACTGTCAAAGTACCAACCATCCTTAGCAGAGTGTCTATCTGAAAAGTGAGCCAATAGACACTTAACCTCTTCTTTAGGAACCCACTGTTTAACAATCTTGGGCCTGTTCACCTTCTGTCTGGGTTGAGGGTTAGACTTGGGATAACCATGTAGCTTGAAACAAGAAAATTGCATGTGTCCAAATCTGCCACAGTAAAAGCACCTAACTCTGTCTTCTCTGAAGTAGTTAAACCTTCTGCCACCTTGATGATGATACTGCTGTGGCTGCCACCCTTAATGTTGTCTTCTTCTCCCATAGTTTAACTGTCTTCTATGGTAAGGATGCTGTCCTTTTGGCTGTCTTCTATGGTGATGAGGCTTCTTTCTTCCATAATAATAAGGCACAACATTATTATATCCATAGCTATACATGTTTCCCTGATGTTGAGACATCTGATGGAACATGTTCTGTTTGAACCTAGAAGCCTGCATGCTCTTATGATATTGTGGAGGCATATGTAGCACCCCAAAATTTGCCCTACCTTTTTCTGGCTTATGTTTCTTTTTCATTTGCATCATCATTAGGTCATAGTTCATAGTTAATCATTTGCATTGGGTTCCTAAGATATGGGATCGAGGGGTTTTCTTATTATCAGTATTTTCCTATTCAGAGGTGCGTCAAGTTCTGAGGTTTTCTTGTCCAGAGGATTCATCAAAGGATTTGGGTCAGAGGTTCATTGGTGTGAATCAGGTTTTAATTTCTTCTCGGTTCAAATCATCTTCTTCGAGATTTATCAGCATACCAGGGAGAATTGGAGTTCTTATTTACAGTTGAGCTGGTGGATAGTTATCGGTTGAGATTCTTCAGTGGATCATGTGAGTGGTCAGATTGTTCGGTGGTAGCTGTGACTATTTTGTCAGAGGCTTGTGGAAAGTTGGTGATTGGTTTTGAATTCAGTTGGTTATCCATTTTCTATCCATAATTCATATCCAAACTCATTGTTTTTAATCCATCAACCATTTTCATTTTTATCCACTTACCTTTTCTTTTATTCATAAACCATTTCTAATTTCTAAATCCATTTTATCATATCCACATTTCTAAATATCCACTCTTAACCCGTTCATCCATTTTGAATCCGTTTGATACATTAAACCATTTGTCCATTATTTTTATTCACGTCCATTAATTCATTTTTTTACTAATTCATTTGTCCATACCCACCTTCTAAATTACCAAACCATCAAACCATCCTTCACAATAGACAAAACCAAATAAAAAAAATCTGTACGTATAATGTGACCCCACAAAACCATAACAAAATCACAAAAGGAATTTGCCACCACAAACCGTACTACCCAGCTCACACAATTGACAGCAAATTTGCATAACAGAATTCCAATTGAAAAAACCTAAACTACCCTCCCAATTCTTGCATAAATCAAGTTGCAACGGATTTCATTCCACACAGTGCACATCTTCAATTGAAAAAGCTGCAAGAACTCTAAAATCTGCAGTTCTCTATTCACGAATTCTCAACCTGCAGAGAATCACAGCTTCACAATAAAATTCACAAAAAAGCTATGAATCATCTTTAATATCCTTCTCATCAAAGCTTCATCAACTCACGCAACCTGCAGAAAGAATCAAGAACATCACGATTCAACTTTCACCAGTTCTCAAATTCAGCACAAGCAAGCTCTTTATCAATTGTGCGAATTCACAACACCATGAAACAATTCCACAACCTATAATTCTGAAAAGTTCAACACGCCAAACTCAGAATCAGAAGCAAGCAGAAGAACTACAACGCCATTCTACAACAACAATGACGAAGCATTTTGCAAGCGGTGCAGAAAAGAAGAAGAAGAAGGTTACAAGAACAACTCAAGAGAGATCGTGAATTCAAACTCACCGGTATTTCTACGAAGACGCCATCGGAGCGACTCCGATTCGTAAGCTTCTCTTCCTTCCTTAACCATCATGTAAATATTATGTTGTTGTTTGTTTGCTCCGATTCGAGTCGTATGGTGAGGTTCACTCTTTCTCTCGCATTGAAGTGTTAAGACGATGGAATGATTGAAAACGTTGTCGTGGTTGTCTTAGTCTGAGAGAGAGTCGACGATGGCTGAGGGAGTTTTCGTCGCCGGAGGAGGAGAGGGCCGGAAGTGCGAAGACGGAGGGGAGATAGCGATTCGGAGAAGGAGGGATTTGGTCGCCGGAGATTTTGAGAAGTAGATTAGGAGAGGGTGAGAGTTGCAGAGGCGATGATGGTGTGAAGGGCGTGGTTTAGGATGAAGATGGAGAGGCGATTGAGTTTGCGACGACGATGAGGGTGTTGCGTAAGGTGATTTGATTTGGAGAGACGAAATTATGGAGTTGTGAGAAGAACAGAATCGGAAGAAGGTTGAGCGAGAGGGTGAGGTGGAATGCGGCGCAATGAAGAAGAAGACGTTGAGCTGAAAGAAGAGGAAATTTGGATGAAGATGAGTTTTTAGGTTTTTAGGTTTTTATTTGTATACCGGACCGGGTTGCTTTCAAGGCCCGTTTGTTTTTTCATTTCCACGCCCATATCATCACTCAGCGCACCCCTGGCTGCAATGCTATGAGACCTTTTGGGCCTGCTGAACTACATAAAGCCCACTCGCCTGATACCTTGTTTACACCACCAAAAACACAACTTGCACCCCTCTTTGTTATTTGTTTCCCATTTAATTGTTTTGCATTTTAATTGCTTTGATTGATTTTGTTTAACTAGATAATTGGTTAATTGTTTTAGTTAATTAATTTAGGATAACTAGATTTTATATTTTGATTTCTTTTTAATTAGAATAATTAGATAATTAGATAATTGTTTTAATTGGTTTTAATAATTAATTTTGATTTTAGGATTTTATTTTGTTTAAATAGAGTTTTTTTTTTAATATTTTAGATTAACTCTTTTCTTAGAATTTAATCTTTCTTTTAATTAGTATTTTATTTTTAACTTGGATATTATTGACTAATTGGTGATCTTGATTTTAATTTGCACTTTATTTTATCTTGAATATTCTTGATCTTGATTTTTGATGCATATTCTGATTAAATACTTGACTTGTCTCTTGCGTGATTCTCTCTTTGTGATTGCGATGCTTCGTGTTTACTTGTTGATTACCTCTGTATTCACGTGCTCCCTTAAGGCTCCTAGTCCGACTTAATTTCTGATTAAGCTCGGAGTAGGATAGACATTAGGCTCTCAATCCAAGCATGATAACATTAGGTAGACTCCCCTCTTGATCCTCGACCTTAGGGCCATTTTGCATGATAACTTGTAGGATTCAGTTTCCCCCTTAGACTTTCCGTGAGTCCCGACTCTTTTCTCTCGCACCCGTACGAACGAGACTGATCCCGTTCTCCCAATTCGTGGTCGTAACCACAAACTACGACTGCCCTGATTCTTTATTCTCGTCCGAGTAAAGATACGTAGGCATAAGATTGCGTAGATCTTGGCGGGCTACCTTATCCTTTTTTCACCAATTTCCTCCCTTTCTTTCGTGGTCGTTCCCACGAACTACGTGAGCTCTGATTCCTCTCTCTCGCCCGATTGAGGATACGTAGGCACGGGGATCCCTATCCTTGGCGAGCACCCTTCTCTCGCACCCTTGCGATTGAGACCCTTCTCTCGCACCCATGCGATTGAGACCCTTTCATCCTTTCCTTTCTTCCCTAGTTAGGGGAACTACGTCGCTCTGATTCTCGCGTGCGAGCGAGATACGTAGGCAGGAGATCGTGCGAGATCTCTTCGAGCATATTTCTTTCACAACCTTTCTTTATCACCTCTTTGTTTCCTTCCGACCCCGTAGGTCGAACTACGTTTGCTCTGATTCCTCTCTCTCGTTCGATTGAGGATACGTAGGCACGAGATGCGATATCTCGACGAGCAACCTCCCCCCTTAGTTCGTGTCCGAACTACGTTGACTCTGACTTTCCCATTGCACGAGGGAATACGTAGGCATAGGACGGGCGACGTCCTATCGAGTAACTTCCTTTTCTTTTCTTCTTCGTTTCTCCGTTCTTTCCCGTTCTCGTTCCTTCTTCGGTCTAGTAGCAGCGGAGCTCCAGATGACGACACCCTTTGATGCAGACAGCAAGCGTGGATCCCGTCGAGTACGATGGACGTGTTGGGTGCTAACACCTTCCCTTCGCGTAACCGACTCCCGTACCCATTCTCTTGGTCGTGAGACCATGCTCTTTCCCTCCTTTCAGGTTTATGCAGTATTTCCTTTCCCTCTCTTGGGATAAATACACTTTGCTGGCGACTCTGTGTCTTCTGCGCCACTCTCGCGTTTGTACCGTTGGATGCGAATCTTTCGGGAGCGACAGCTGGCGACTCTGCTGGGGACTCTGGTTGACCTACTGCTGGTCCTTCCCCTTTAGCGAGTCAATCCTAGCGCTTGTCTGTTTGTTTTTGTTGGGTGTTTCTATGGTGCTTTGCTTTGTTGTATATTACTGTATTGTTATTTACTGTATTTACTGTCTTATTTACTTTACTGTATTTACAGCTCTTTATTGCATTGCATTGCATTTCATTACTGTCATACTGGATATTGCTGTGCTGTTCTGCTGCTGGTTTTTCTGTTTGTAGGGTGGGCTGGATTCATGAGAGAAAAGCCCAAAACCAAGGCTTGAGCATACACCTATGATTAGCGTGGAAAGTAGTGTGACTTGTTTGGCATTTGGCCAGACGAAGTATACATGAAAACTCCACATCCAGACGAGGTTTTCTTGGTAATATTCTGTCCTGTCCATTTGGGGTAGATGATGGAATATAATCTGGAAAACTGTCGACTCTGGCGACCATTCCCGAGGACTCAGTTGCGGCACTCCTCCCGAGATGTGACAGTGGCAGCCCACTTTCTGTGGCAAACCCATTGTACACTCTAGATCCGAGGACCCAATGCTGGGAACTTGCTATAGGATTTCCTTTTGAAGTGAATCAGCGGACGACCTCTTTGATTGGCGGTAGCATTGTATCCTTCGGGCTGAATGTGCTATTGCTTCTCAAACCTCTGAAGCTGAGGATCTTTCGTTTTTGGAGAATCAGTTGAGGCCTCCTCGATTGATGATGATGCCAAACCAGAAAAGGTGAACGTATCATCATTTCTCGACCTAAGAGCCCGGGATACTGAGGATCTTAGCACCCACATGTGAGAGGGGCGGGTTGTTTACAGGTTTGCAGGTAACCTTGACCTTCAACATACCCGGTATTCTGGATTTCCTGTCAGTGTGGACTTATCAGCCTGATATTCTGGTATTCTGATTATGCCGATATGCTGGTATTCTGGTATTCTGATCATCCGGTATTTTGGTATTCTGGTATTCTCTTCAGAGCAGACCTATGACCTCATTCAGTCAGCAGCACAGCAGTTATTCAGAATTTGTGGAAGCTTTGATCCCATGTCTGCTGCATTTCATATTGCATTGCATTTGCATCTTGCATCTTTTTTGCATATCTGTCTCCGGCCTGATCAGAGAGTTCATCCATCCTTTGTCTGAACCGCAGTTGATTTCTAGACTTTCTCATCGGACTTGAATCAGCTTTTGTGGAGATCATCATGAATTCAGGGGAACAAAATCAGTTTGTGACTAGGGCCGATGTTGAATTGATGAAGAATCAGTTGGACCAACTTGTGGAAGCTATGGCGGCCATGAATAGGGGAAAGGCCAATGTTCAGAGGACTTCAGTTACTAGGAATATCATTCCACCTGCAGTGAACAATGTTGCTCAAGCACAACATGTGCGAATCCCTGTTGAGAATCATATTATACACGAGCGTACCATCGTCCGAGATGGATATTCTTCTTCTCTTGATGCCACAGACTATCAGAGCTTTGCCTTCTCTGTGCCAGATTTCCAAGGGGTAGTTCCAAAGATTAAACCTAAGGATCCAAGGGTCGTTCAGTTTGATGAAAGATGTCGTGTGTTGGAAGAGAAGCTTAATGCCTTAATGAAGCGTGATACCCTTGATTTGGATGCTTCGGGCATGTGTTTAGTGCCTGGTCTTGTGTTACCTCCAAAATTTGAGATGCCAAATTTTGAGAAATACAAAGGGGATAGCTGTCCGAAGCTACATTTGGTGATGTTTAGCCGAAGAATGACCTCACATGTCTATAATGATAAGCTCATGATTCACTGTTTCCAGGAAAGTCTGAGTGGGGCATCTTTGAGTTGGTATATGCAGTTGGAAAGTGGTAGCATCCGATCATGGTCAGATCTAGCCAATACTTTTGTAAAGCAGTACAGTTATAATCTTGACATGGCTCCCAACCGCCTGCAGTTGCAAGGTTTATCTAAAGCGGATAACGAATCATTCAGAGAGTATGCTCAGAGATGGAGAGAGTTTGCTGCTCGCGTTCAACCACCACTTTCAGGAAGCGAATTGGTTGATATGTTCAAGGATACTTTGCAAAGACCATACTTCGAAAAGTTGATGACTGTATCAAAATTCTCTGACTTGGTAATACTTGGAGAACGCGTCGAGTTCGGTATCAAGTGTGGAAAAATCCAAGGCGCCTCGAACTTCCTGGTTAGTGAAAGTGAATCAATTGTCAGTTCTCAAGAAGAATGGGAGGAAGAAAGTAATTCCATCTGGGAACATCCACCATCTCATCCTCGATATTCAGATGCATCAACTGTTCAGAGTCAGCAATCTTCTGGATCTCAGAATCAACGGTCGTACCGCCGTCAGCCGCGTCAGCAAGCCCGACAAAGACCTAGGAAGCCAGAGAGGCACTTCACTCAATTACCAATGTCATATCGTCAGATGCTGCCAGATTTGATAAGAGGTGGATTGATAGTACTGAAGGAATTGAAGCCAGTGCCTTTTCCGTATCCACCAGGTTTTGATGTCAACGCCCGTTGTGATTACCATGCTGGGGCACAGGGGCATTCAACTGAAGACTGTAAGGTGCTTAGGAGCAAGATTCAGACACTGCTTGACTTCAACATGTTCTCATTCACGCCTCAGGGTATTCAGATCCGCGACTCTCCTTCATCCAGTCGTGTGGGTTCATCAGTTCAGGTTATGGAAGAAGACACCGAGAGTAGTGGTGCGAGTTTTTATCAGACTGACTTCGATGTGCAATTCTGAAGATAGCTAGTTCAGTAGCAAGTCAAGCTTGGAAAGCCCAGTTCCCCGAAGCCGGCAATCTTTTAGATCATGTCATTTCTTTGCATTTGTAGTTTCTTTTCTGTTAAAGTGCAAACTCGTTTGTAAAACTCGTCTGTTTTCAGTTGATAATGATAATGAAATGAATATGCATGTTTTGATTAAATCCATCTGTGTTCACTCATATTTTCTTGATTGATATCTAACCCTTGTTTAAGCAGGATCTGAGGGAGGATGATGAAATTCAAAGACGCAGAACTTCTGATGGTATGCTTTTGGGACAAAACCTTGCTGAGGATGTACAGGCATTGTTTCAACTTCCCAAACACCGGAGATATAAGGAAGATAATCCCTTGTCAACCCCTTTGAGCCTAGAAGTAGGAGTTTCTTTCTGAAAACGAGAAAACCCTCAATCTTAACCTGGGGCAGGGTAGGTGTCAGTTAATTTGACCTAGCGTTCAAATTTCAAAGGAGTGTCCCATTCGAAGATCAAATCTATGGTTATCCCTCACCAACCGAAGAGTGAGGCAGTCACATCCCTTTCAAACGAGTCAAACAAGCCAGTGTCACACGATTTGTTCAAAAAAAAAAAAAAGAGAAAAAGAATCAAAAGAAAGAAAGCCTGCTAAGTCGAAACTTGAAGACAAGTGACTTAGGCAAAAGTTAGGGCATCCCGCTGGACTTCAAAATCGAAAAAAAATTCAAAAGAATTTGTCCAGGCAAAATCAGGGAAAAGAAAAGGAATAAAAAGCAAAAAAATGGAAAAGAAAAATCCTCAAATAAAGAACAAGTCGTGTGTTTACAGACACCAAAGGCAAAAGGGGTGGCTGTCACTCCGAAAGCCGTATGGGTCTTTCTATCCTCCTACCATTCATTAACCTTTTTGATAGGTGAGCGCTTGTGTCAAGTTAGCTGAACGTAGGACTGGAGAACATCAAGGAGAATGGGTGGGTTAAAAAAAACTTTGAGCCTTATATCCTTTCTTTCTCAAACCATGAACCAGACCACGTTACAACCTTCAAAAGACCTAATTGAAGCAGGGTTGTTTCGAAAGCATACTTTGGTAAAGATCGCGTTGAACCTGACTCCTAAAAGGATCTTCTTACCATTCATGATGGTATCAGTGACATGTTGATTAGTGATTCATTCACTATATGTCACAACTTTTTTTCTAGTGAACAGACTTGGATTTCAAAACTGTCATATGCATTGCATTAAAATTGTCATTTTCAAAACGAAGTGTTTACTTGCGAGTAAGTACTTGACTCAGGAAAGTTTCTGCAATGGAAGGATTGATCAAGATAAGATGCAAAGTGCATGAGTACTCCGTTGAGCAGGGGCAAGCCATCAAATAGTCATATCAAAGGGGCAATTCATTCCAAGATTCAGCTAATCTGGGGCAATCAGGTCGAGATTCGACAAATCTCTCGAAGGTCAGTCAGTCAGAGGTACTCCTTCACAGATCAGCCAGTCAAGGGCAAAATCACTTCAAGGCTGGGGCAGGTCACCCCAAAAGCAAAAGGGTTTTTCTCAGGAGAACGGTTAATCAAGATCATGGGGCAAGATATATAAGATCTTCATGAGACCTCTCGAAGACAGGTTCCTTTATGGGCTATGCTGTATCAGGGCATCTTTTGGCCATATCACATCTGCAGGGTTCATGTTGATGGTCGACACGTGACGTCCCCAGTAGAGTTTCTCTCCCCAACAGAGTAAGGGTAGAAAGTAAGTCTCCAGCAGAGGAGTAAGCTCAATGTTGTCCCCTAGCAGAGTGGATATCATCAACCGTCGTTCCCCGAGCAGAGGTGTTGGTAATGGCTGGTATTCCCCAGCAGGTTAAGGGTGTTTCCCCAACTATAGGCTAAGTTCAATGATATTCTCCAGCAGGTTTGCTGTTATTGACTTCATTCCCCAAGCAGGTGATAGCCATCTCAATGGCTTGATCAGCAGTGGTTGACATCCCCACCATATTCAAAGTCCAATGGTTATTTACACCTCTTCCGTAACAGATCTTTGGGGTCCATCTTCAAGGTTTATTCGTAATCCCCAACGGAGTGGGAGTTCTCTTCGGGTTTCATCTTCAGCAGTGGTTATATCAGGAAGGCTGTTCAGCGTGACTTCCTCAGCAGGGTTCGTGACCTCGGAGACAGTTCAGTTCGCCATCCCCAGCGGAGTTGGCCTCTTCTCTTCGGAATTTATTTTGCTGGAGGGGTCCTTTTGCATATAGTAAGCATATTTGCATTGCATCCTCAAACGCGTAGCATTTCCATTTCGTATGGAGCATTACGCCATAGAAAGAAAATTCAAACATATGCATGCGAAGCATAAGCCAGATTTGGTACCTTGTACAGAAGCCCGAATCAATTTTCAGTTAGACAGTGACATATCCCAAAAGAGAATGCCAAGCCATTCCTCAGCAAGCAATTTCTTCCCGTCAAACCCCTCTGACGATGTGTTCCGAGCTCAGGTTGCGTACCTTCGGATATGTTCAGTTTCTTCCCGTCAACTCTTTGACGAGGTGTTTCTTGGGTTTCAGCCTCTTTCCGTCATCCCCATGACGATGTGTTCCTACGATGAAATTTTCTTTCTGTCATCCCTATGACAATGTGTTATCTTTTCAGAGCTCTTCTTTCTGTCATCCCTATGACAATATGTCTCTTCGGATATGGGTTTCATCCTCTTTCTGTCATCCCTATGACAAGGTGTTTCTTCGGATAAATAATCGGTGTGGTTCTGGGGTTCACTTTTCTTTCTATGGGTTTCATCTTTTTCCTGTCATCCCTATGACAATGCATTCTCTTCGGTTAGGTTTTCTTCCCATCAACCCTTTGACGAAGTGTTTCTTGGGTTTCATCTTCTTCCTGTCATCCCTATGACAATGTGTTATCTTCATCAATTCCTTGACGATGTTGAGCTACTCCCCCCGCAGAGTTGTCTGTTTAGATTTCTCTTGGCCCCGGCGGAGTCATCTTTGTAGAGCTGTCGATTCTACATATCGTTGTTTGAGAGTCTACCTTCGGCTTGGTCTTTCTTTTTGAGCCCACCTTCGGCATGGTCTCGTATCCTTTCTTTGAAAGTCTACCTTCGGCATAGTCTTTCTTTGAAAGCCCACCTTCGGCTTGGTCTTTCTTTTCGAGCCCACCTTCGGCATGGCCTCGTATTACCTTTATATCCCCCAGCGTAGTCCGCCTTCGGTTGGTCTACCCTTTTCGAGTTCGTCTGCGGCCGTCCTCGTAAACAACTTTTTTTCATCATCCCCACAGGTTGCAAATTTCCGGGTTCTTTTTGTATTCAATCACCTTCTACCTTGAATGTCTGAAAGCCGTTGCAATCATCCCTTCAGGTTCAAGTCGATTGAATAGGGGCAGTTGTAGCACCCCAAAATTTGCCCTACCTTTTTCTGGCTTATGTTTCTTTTTCATTTGCATCATCATTAGGTCATAGTTCATAGTTAATCATTTGCATTGGGTTCCTAAGATATGGGATCGAGGGGTTTTCTTATTATCAGTATTTTCCTATTCAGAGGTGCGTCAAGTTCTGAGGTTTTCTTGTCCAGAGGATTCATCAAAGGCTTTGGGTCAGAGGTTCATTGGTGTGAATCAGGTTTTAATTTCTTCTCGGTTCAAATCATCTTCTTCGAGATTTATCAGCATACCAGGGAGAATTGGAGTTCTTATTTACAGTTGAGCTGGTGGATAGTTATCGGTTGAGATTCTTCAGTGGATCATGTGAGTGGTCAGATTGTTCGGTGGTAGCTGTGACTATTTTGTCAGAGGCTTGTGGAAAGTTGGTGATTGGTTTTGAATTCAGTTGGTTATCCATTTTCTATCCATAATTCATATCCAAACTCATTGTTTTTAATCCATCAACCATTTTCATTTTTATCCACTTACCTTTTCTTTTATTCATAAACCATTTCTAATTTCTAAATCCATTTTATCATATCCACATTTCTAAATATCCACTCTTAACCCGTTCATCCATTTTGAATCCGTTTGATACATTAAACCATTTGTCCATTATTTTTATTCACGTCCATTAATTCATTTTTTTACTAATTCATTTGTCCATACCCACCTTCTAAATTACCAAACCATCAAACCATCCTTCACAATAGACAAAACCAAATAAAAAAAATCTGTACGTATAATGTGACCCCACAAAACCATAACAAAATCACAAAAGGAATTTGCCACCACAAACCGTACTACCCAGCTCACACAATTGACAGCAAATTTGCATAACAGAATTCCAATTGAAAAAACCTAAACTACCCTCCCAATTCTTGCATAAATCAAGTTGCAACGGATTTCATTCCACACAGTGCACATCTTCAATTGAAAAAGCTGCAAGAACTCTAAAATCTGCAGTTCTCTATTCACGAATTCTCAACCTGCAGAGAATCACAGCTTCACAATAAAATTCACAAAAAAGCTATGAATCATCTTTAATATCCTTCTCATCAAAGCTTCATCAACTCACGCAACCTGCAGAAAGAATCAAGAACATCACGATTCAACTTTCACCAGTTCTCAAATTCAGCACAAGCAAGCTCTTTATCAATTGTGCGAATTCACAACACCATGAAACAATTCCACAACCTATAATTCTGAAAAGTTCAACACGCCAAACTCAGAATCAGAAGCAAGCAGAAGAACTACAACGCCATTCTACAACAACAATGACGAAGCATTTTGCAAGCGGTGCAGAAAAGAAGAAGAAGAAGGTTACAAGAACAACTCAAGAGAGATCGTGAATTCAAACTCACCGGTATTTCTACGAAGACGCCATCGGAGCGACTCCGATTCGTAAGCTTCTCTTCCTTCCTTAACCATCATGTAAATATTATGTTGTTGTTTGTTTGCTCCGATTCGAGTCGTATGGTGAGGTTCACTCTTTCTCTCGCATTGAAGTGTTAAGACGATGGAATGATTGAAAACGTTGTCGTGGTTGTCTTAGTCTGAGAGAGAGTCGACGATGGCTGAGGGAGTTTTCGTCGCCGGAGGAGGAGAGGGCCGGAAGTGCGAAGACGGAGGGGAGATAGCGATTCGGAGAAGGAGGGATTTGGTCGCCGGAGATTTTGAGAAGTAGATTAGGAGAGGGTGAGAGTTGCAGAGGCGATGATGGTGTGAAGGGCGTGGTTTAGGATGAAGATGGAGAGGCGATTGAGTTTGCGACGACGATGAGGGTGTTGCGTAAGGTGATTTGATTTGGAGAGACGAAATTATGGAGTTGTGAGAAGAACAGAATCGGAAGAAGGTTGAGCGAGAGGGTGAGGTGGAATGCGGCGCAATGAAGAAGAAGACGTTGAGCTGAAAGAAGAGGAAATTTGGATGAAGATGAGTTTTTAGGTTTTTAGGTTTTTATTTGTATACCGGACCGGGTTGCTTTCAAGGCCCGTTTGTTTTTTCATTTCCACGCCCATATCATCACTCAGCGCACCCCTGGCTGCAATGCTATGAGACCTTTTGGGCCTGCTGAACTACATAAAGCCCACTCGCCTGATACCTTGTTTACACCACCAAAAACACAACTTGCACCCCTCTTTGTTATTTGTTTCCCATTTAATTGTTTTGCATTTTAATTGCTTTGATTGATTTTGTTTAACTAGATAATTGGTTAATTGTTTTAGTTAATTAATTTAGGATAACTAGATTTTATATTTTGATTTCTTTTTAATTAGAATAATTAGATAATTAGATAATTGTTTTAATTGGTTTTAATAATTAATTTTGATTTTAGGATTTTATTTTGTTTAAATAGAGTTTTTTTTTTAATATTTTAGATTAACTCTTTTCTTAGAATTTAATCTTTCTTTTAATTAGTATTTTATTTTTAACTTGGATATTATTGACTAATTGGTGATCTTGATTTTAATTTGCACTTTATTTTATCTTGAATATTCTTGATCTTGATTTTTGATGCATATTCTGATTAAATACTTGACTTGTCTCTTGCGTGATTCTCTCTTTGTGATTGCGATGCTTCGTGTTTACTTGTTGATTACCTCTGTATTCACGTGCTCCCTTAAGGCTCCTAGTCCGACTTAATTTCTGATTAAGCTCGGAGTAGGATAGACATTAGGCTCTCAATCCAAGCATGATAACATTAGGTAGACTCCCCTCTTGATCCTCGACCTTAGGGCCATTTTGCATGATAACTTGTAGGATTCAGTTTCCCCCTTAGACTTTCCGTGAGTCCCGACTCTTTTCTCTCGCACCCGTACGAACGAGACTGATCCCGTTCTCCCAATTCGTGGTCGTAACCACAAACTACGACTGCCCTGATTCTTTATTCTCGTCCGAGTAAAGATACGTAGGCATAAGATTGCGTAGATCTTGGCGGGCTACCTTATCCTTTTTTCACCAATTTCCTCCCTTTCTTTCGTGGTCGTTCCCACGAACTACGTGAGCTCTGATTCCTCTCTCTCGCCCGATTGAGGATACGTAGGCACGGGGATCCCTATCCTTGGCGAGCACCCTTCTCTCGCACCCTTGCGATTGAGACCCTTCTCTCGCACCCATGCGATTGAGACCCTTTCATCCTTTCCTTTCTTCCCTAGTTAGGGGAACTACGTCGCTCTGATTCTCGCGTGCGAGCGAGATACGTAGGCAGGAGATCGTGCGAGATCTCTTCGAGCATATTTCTTTCACAACCTTTCTTTATCACCTCTTTGTTTCCTTCCGACCCCGTAGGTCGAACTACGTTTGCTCTGATTCCTCTCTCTCGTTCGATTGAGGATACGTAGGCACGAGATGCGATATCTCGACGAGCAACCTCCCCCCTTAGTTCGTGTCCGAACTACGTTGACTCTGACTTTCCCATTGCACGAGGGAATACGTAGGCATAGGACGGGCGACGTCCTATCGAGTAACTTCCTTTTCTTTTCTTCTTCGTTTCTCCGTTCTTTCCCGTTCTCGTTCCTTCTTCGGTCTAGTAGCAGCGGAGCTCCAGATGACGACACCCTTTGATGCAGACAGCAAGCGTGGATCCCGTCGAGTACGATGGACGTGTTGGGTGCTAACACCTTCCCTTCGCGTAACCGACTCCCGTACCCATTCTCTTGGTCGTGAGACCATGCTCTTTCCCTCCTTTCAGGTTTATGCAGTATTTCCTTTCCCTCTCTTGGGATAAATACACTTTGCTGGCGACTCTGTGTCTTCTGCGCCACTCTCGCGTTTGTACCGTTGGATGCGAATCTTTCGGGAGCGACAGCTGGCGACTCTGCTGGGGACTCTGGTTGACCTACTGCTGGTCCTTCCCCTTTAGCGAGTCAATCCTAGCGCTTGTCTGTTTGTTTTTGTTGGGTGTTTCTATGGTGCTTTGCTTTGTTGTATATTACTGTATTGTTATTTACTGTATTTACTGTCTTATTTACTTTACTGTATTTACAGCTCTTTATTGCATTGCATTGCATTTCATTACTGTCATACTGGATATTGCTGTGCTGTTCTGCTGCTGGTTTTTCTGTTTGTAGGGTGGGCTGGATTCATGAGAGAAAAGCCCAAAACCAAGGCTTGAGCATACACCTATGATTAGCGTGGAAAGTAGTGTGACTTGTTTGGCATTTGGCCAGACGAAGTATACATGAAAACTCCACATCCAGACGAGGTTTTCTTGGTAATATTCTGTCCTGTCCATTTGGGGCAGATGATGGAATATAATCTGGAAAACTGTCGACTCTGGCGACCATTCCCGAGGACTCAGTTGCGGCACTCCTCCCGAGATGTGACAGTGGCAGCCCACTTTCTGTGGCAAACCCATTGTACACTCTAGATCCGAGGACCCAATGCTGGGAACTTGCTATAGGATTTCCTTTTGAAGTGAATCAGCGGACGACCTCTTTGATTGGCGGTAGCATTGTATCCTTCGGGCTGAATGTGCTATTGCTTCTCAAACCTCTGAAGCTGAGGATCTTTCGTTTTTGGAGAATCAGTTGAGGCCTCCTCGATTGATGATGATGCCAAACCAGAAAAGGTGAACGTATCATCATTTCTCGACCTAAGAGCCCGGGATACTGAGGATCTTAGCACCCACATGTGAGAGGGGCGGGTTGTTTACAGGTTTGCAGGTAACCTTGACCTTCAACATACCCGGTATTCTGGATTTCCTGTCAGTGTGGACTTATCAGCCTGATATTCTGGTATTCTGATTATGCCGATATGCTGGTATTCTGGTATTCTGATCATCCGGTATTTTGGTATTCTGGTATTCTCTTCAGAGCAGACCTATGACCTCATTCAGTCAGCAGCACAGCAGTTATTCAGAATTTGTGGAAGCTTTGATCCCATGTCTGCTGCATTTCATATTGCATTGCATTTGCATCTTGCATCTTTTTTGCATATCTGTCTCCGGCCTGATCAGAGAGTTCATCCATCCTTTGTCTGAACCGCAGTTGATTTCTAGACTTTCTCATCGGACTTGAATCAGCTTTTGTGGAGATCATCATGAATTCAGGGGAACAAAATCAGTTTGTGACTAGGGCCGATGTTGAATTGATGAAGAGTCAGTTGGACCAACTTGTGGAAGCTATGGCGGCCATGAATAGGGGAAAGGCCAATGTTCAGAGGACTTCAGTTACTAGGAATATCATTCCACCTGCAGTGAACAATGTTGCTCAAGCACAGCATGTGCGAATCCCTGTTGAGAATCATATTATACACGAGCGTACCATCGTCCGAGATGGACATTCTTCTTCTCTTGATGCCACAGACTATCAGAGCTTTGCCTTCTCTGTGCCAGATTTCCAAGGGGTAGTTCCAAAGATTAAACCTAAGGATCCAAGGGTCGTTCAGTTTGATGAAAGATGTCGTGTGTTGGAAGAGAAGCTTAATGCCTTAATGAAGCGTGATACCCTTGATTTGGATGCTTCGGGCATGTGTTTAGTGCCTGGTCTTGTGTTACCTCCAAAATTTGAGATGCCAAATTTTGAGAAATACAAAGGGGATAGCTGTCCGAAGCTACATTTGGTGATGTTTAGCCGAAGAATGACCTCACATGTCTATAATGATAAGCTCATGATTCACTGTTTCCAGGAAAGTCTGAGTGGGGCATCTTTGAGTTGGTATATGCAGTTGGAAAGTGGTAGCATCCGATCATGGTCAGATCTAGCCAATACCTTTGTAAAGCAGTACAGTTATAATCTTGACATGGCTCCCAACCGCCTGCAGTTGCAAGGTTTATCTAAAGCGGATAACGAATCATTCAGAGAGTATGCTCAGAGATGGAGAGAGTTTGCTGCTCGCGTTCAACCACCACTTTCAGGAAGCGAATTGGTTGATATGTTCAAGGATACTTTGCAAAGACCATACTTCGAAAAGTTGATTACTGTATCAAAATTCTCTGACTTGGTAATACTTGGAGAACGCGTCGAGTTCGGTATCAAGTGTGGAAAAATCCAAGGCGCCTCGAACTTCCTGGTTAGTGAAAGTGAATCAATTGTCAGTTCTCAAGAAGAATGGGAGGAAGAAAGTAATTCCATCTGGGAACATCCACCATCTCATCCTCGATATTCAGATGCATCAACTGTTCAGAGTCAGCAATCTTCTGGATCTCAGAATCAACGGTCGTACCGCCGTCAGCCGCGTCAGCAAGCCCGACAAAGACCTAGGAAGCCAGAGAGGCACTTTACTCAATTACCAATGTCATATCGTCAGATGCTGCCAGATTTGATAAGAGGTGGATTGATAGTACTGAAGGAATTGAAGCCAGTGCCTTTTTCGTATCCACCAGGTTTTGATGTCAACGCCCGTTGTGATTACCATGCTGGGGCATAGGGGCATTCAACTGAAGACTGTAAGGTGCTTAGGAGCAAGATTCAGACACTGCTTGACTTCAACATGTTCTCATTCACGCCTCAGGGTATTCAGATCCACGACTCTCCTTCATCCAGTCGTGTGGGTTCATCAGTTCAGGTTATGGAAGAAGACACCGAGAGTAGTGGTGCGAGTTTTTATCAGACTGACTTCGATGTGCAATTCTGAAGATAGCTAGTTCAGTAGCAAGTCAAGCTTGGAAAGCCCAGTTCCCCGAAGCCGGCAATCTTTTAGATCATGTCATTTCTTTGCATTTGTAGTTTCTTTTCTGTTAAAGTGCAAACTCGTTTGTAAAACTTGTCTGTTTTCAGTTGATAATGATAATGAAATGAATATGCATGTTTTGATTAAATCCATCTGTGTTCACTCATATTTTCTTGATTGATATCTAACCCTTGTTTAAGCAGGATCTGAGGGAGGATGATGAAATTCAAAGACGCAGAACTTCTGATGGTATGCTTTTGGGACAAAACCTTGCTGAGGATGTACAGGCATTGTTTCAACTTCCCAAACACCGGAGATATAAGGAAGATAATCCCTTGTCAACCCCTTTGAGCCTAGAAGTAGGAGTTTCTTTCTGAAAACGAGAAAACCCTCAATCTTAACCTGGGGCAGGGTAGGTGTCAGTTAATTTGACCTAGCGTTCAAATTTCAAAGGAGTGTCCCATTCGAAGATCAAATCTATGGTTATCCCTCACCAACCGAAGAGTGAGGCAGTCACATCCCTTTCAAACGAGTCAAACAAGCCAGTGTCACACGATTTGTTCAAAAAAAAAAAAAAAGAGAAAAAGAATCAAAAGAAAGAAAGCCTGCTAAGTCGAAACTTGAAGACAAGTGACTTAGGCAAAAGTTAGGGCATCCCGCTGGACTTCAAAATCGAAAAAAAATTCAAAAGAATTTGTCCAGGCAAAATCAGGGAAAAGAAAAGGAATAAAAAGCAAAAAAATGGAAAAGAAAAATCCTCAAATAAAGAACAAGTCGTGTGTTTACAGACACCAAAGGCAAAAGGGGTGGCTGTCACTCCGAAAGCCGTATGGGTCTTTCTATCCTCCTACCATTCATTAACCTTTTTGATAGGTGAGCGCTTGTGTCAAGTTAGCTGAACGTAGGACTGGAGAACATCAAGGAGAATGGGTGGGTTAAAAAAAACTTTGAGCCTTATATCCTTTCTTTCTCAAACCATGAACCAGACCACGTTACAACCTTCAAAAGACCTAATTGAAGCAGGGTTGTTTCGAAAGCATACTTTGGTAAAGATCGCGTCGAACCTGACTCCTAAAAGGATCTTCTTACCATTCATGATGGTATCAGTGACATGTTGATTAGTGATTCATTCACTATATGTCACAACTTTTTTTCCAGTGAACAGACTTGGATTTCAAAACTGTCATATGCATTGCATTAAAATTGTCATTTTCAAAACGAAGTGTTTACTTGCGAGTAAGTACTTGACTCAGGAAAGTTTCTGCAATGGAAGGATTGATCAAGATAAGATGCAAAGTGCATGAGTACTCCGTTGAGCAGGGGCAAGCCATCAAATAGTCATATCAAAGGGGCAATTCATTCCAAGATTCAGCTAATCTGGGGCAATCAGGTCGAGATTCGACAAATCTCTCGAAGGTCAGTCAGTCAGAGGTACTCCTTCACAGATCAGCCAGTCAAGGGCAAAATCACTTCAAGGCTGGGGCAGGTCACCCCAAAAGCAAAAGGGTTTTTCTCAGGAGAACGGTTAATCAAGATCATGGGGCAAGATATATAAGATCTTCATGAGACCTCTCGAAGACAGGTTCCTTTATGGGCTATGCTGTATCAGGGCATCTTTTGGCCATATCACATCTGCAGGGTTCATGTTGATGGTCGACACGTGACGTCCCCAGTAGAGTTTCTCTCCCCAACAGAGTAAGGGTAGAAAGTAAGTCTCCAGCAGAGGAGTAAGCTCAATGTTGTCCCCTAGCAGAGTGGATATCATCAACCGTTGTTCCCCGAGCAGAGGTGTTGGTAATGGCTGGTATTCCCCAGCAGGTTAAGGGTGTTTCCCCAACTATAGGCTAAGTTCAATGATATTCTCTAGCAGGTTTGCTGTTATTGACTTCATTCCCCAAGCAGGTGATAGCCATCTCAATGGCTTGATCAGCAGTGGTTGACATCCCCACCATATTCAAAGTCCAATGGTTATTTACACCTCTTCCGTAACAGATCTTTGGGGTCCATCTTCAAGGTTTATTCGTAATCCCCAACGGAGTGGGAGTTCTCTTCGGGTTTCATCTTCAGTAGTGGTTATATCAGGAAGGCTGTTCAGCGTGACTTCCTCAGCAGGGTTCGTGACCTCGGAGACAGTTCAGTTCGCCATCCCCAGCGGAGTTGGCCTCTTCTCTTCGGAATTTATTTTGCTGGAGGGGTCCTTTTGCATATAGTAAGCATATTTGCATTGCATCCTCAAACGCGTAGCATTTCCATTTCGTATGGAGCATTACGCCATAGAAAGAAAATTCAAACATATGCATGCGAAGCATAAGCCAGATTTGGTACCTTGTACAGAAGCCCGAATCAATTTTCAGTTAGACAGTGACATATCCCAAAAGAGAATGCCAAGCCATTCCTCAGCAAGCAATTTCTTCCCGTCAAACCCCTCTGACGATGTGTTCCGAGCTCAGGTTGCGTACCTTCGGATATGTTCAGTTTCTTCCCGTCAACTCTTTGACGAGGTGTTTCTTGGGTTTCAGCCTCTTTCCGTCATCCCCATGACGATGTGTTCCTACGATGAAATTTTCTTTCTGTCATCCCTATGACAATGTGTTATCTTTTCAGAGCTCTTCTTTCTGTCATCCCTATGACAATATGTCTCTTCGGATATGGGTTTCATCCTCTTTCTGTCATCCCTATGACAAGGTGTTTCTTCGGATAAATAATCGGTGTGGTTCTGGGGTTCACTTTTCTTTCTATGGGTTTCATCTTTTTCCTGTCATCCCTATGACAATGCATTCTCTTCGGTTAGGTTTTCTTCCCATCAACCCTTTGACGAAGTGTTTCTTGGGTTTCATCTTCTTCCTGTCATCCCTATGACAATGTGTTATCTTCATCAATTCCTTGACGATGTTGAGCTACTCCCCCCGCAGAGTTGTCTGTTTAGATTTCTCTTGGCCCCGGCGGAGTCATCTTTGTAGAGCTGTCGATTCTACATATCGTTGTTTGAGAGTCTACCTTCGGCTTGGTCTTTCTTTTTGAGCCCACCTTCGGCATGGTCTCGTATCCTTTCTTTGAAAGTCTACCTTCGGCATAGTCTTTCTTTGAAAGCCCACCTTCGGCTTGGTCTTTCTTTTCGAGCCCACCTTCGGCATGGCCTCGTATTACCTTTATATCCCCCAGCGTAGTCCGCCTTCGGTTGGTCTACCCTTTTCGAGTTCGTCTGCGGCCGTCCTCGTAAACAACTTTTTTTCATCATCCCCACAGGTTGCAAATTTCCGGGTTCTTTTTGTATTCAATCACCTTCTACCTTGAATGTCTGAAAGCCGTTGCAATCATCCCTTCAGGTTCAAGTCGATTGAATAGGGGCAGCTGTAGCACCCCAAAATTTTCCCTACCTTTTTCTGGCTTATGTTTCTTTTTCATTTGCATCATCATTAGGTCATAGTTCATAGTTAATCATTTGCATTGGGTTCCTAAGATATGGGATCGAGGGGTTTTCTTATTATCAGTATTTTCCTATTCAGAGGTGCGTCAAGTTCTGAGGTTTTCTTGTCCAGAGGATTCATCAAAGGCTTTGGGTCAGAGGTTCATTGGTGTGAATCAGGTTTTAATTTCTTCTCGGTTCAAATCATCTTCTTCGAGATTTATCAGCATACCAGGGAGAATTGGAGTTCTTATTTACAGTTGAGCTGGTGGATAGTTATCGGTTGAGATTCTTCAGTGGATCATGTGAGTGGTCAGATTGTTCGGTGGTAGCTGTGACTATTTTGTCAGAGGCTTGTGGAAAGTTGGTGATTGGTTTTGAATTCAGTTGGTTATCCATTTTCTATCCATAATTCATATCCAAACTCATTGTTTTTAATCCATCAACCATTTTCATTTTTATCCACTTACCTTTTCTTTTATTCATAAACCATTTCTAATTTCTAAATCCATTTTATCATATCCACATTTCTAAATATCCACTCTTAACCCGTTCATCCATTTTGAATCCGTTTGATACATTAAACCATTTGTCCATTATTTTTATTCACGTCCATTAATTCATTTTTTTACTAATTCATTTGTCCATACCCACCTTCTAAATTACCAAACCATCAAACCATCCTTCACAATAGACAAAACCAAATAAAAAAAATCTGTACGTATAATGTGACCCCACAAAACCATAACAAAATCACAAAAGGAATTTGCCACCACAAACCGTACTACCCAGCTCACACAATTGACAGCAAATTTGCATAACAGAATTCCAATTGAAAAAACCTAAACTACCCTCCCAATTCTTGCATAAATCAAGTTGCAACGGATTTCATTCCACACAGTGCACATCTTCAATTGAAAAAGCTGCAAGAACTCTAAAATCTGCAGTTCTCTATTCACGAATTCTCAACCTGCAGAGAATCACAGCTTCACAATAAAATTCACAAAAAAGCTATGAATCATCTTTAATATCCTTCTCATCAAAGCTTCATCAACTCACGCAACCTGCAGAAAGAATCAAGAACATCACGATTCAACTTTCACCAGTTCTCAAATTCAGCACAAGCAAGCTCTTTATCAATTGTGCGAATTCACAACACCATGAAACAATTCCACAACCTATAATTCTGAAAAGTTCAACACGCCAAACTCAGAATCAGAAGCAAGCAGAAGAACTACAACGCCATTCTACAACAACAATGACGAAGCATTTTGCAAGCGGTGCAGAAAAGAAGAAGAAGAAGGTTACAAGAACAACGCAAGAGAGATCGTGAATTCAAACTCACCGGTATTTCTACGAAGACGCCATCGGAGCGACTCCGATTCGTAAGCTTCTCTTCCTTCCTTAACCATCATGTAAATATTATGTTGTTGTTTGTTTGCTCCGATTCGAGTCGTATGGTGAGGTTCACTCTTTCTCTCGCATTGAAGTGTTAAGACGATGGAATGATTGAAAACGTTGTCGTGGTTGTCTTAGTCTGAGAGAGAGTCGACGATGGCTGAGGGAGTTTTCGTCGCCGGAGGAGGAGAGGGCCGGAAGTGCGAAGACGGAGGGGAGATAGCGATTCGGAGAAGGAGGGATTTGGTCGCCGGAGATTTTGAGAAGTAGATTAGGAGAGGGTGAGAGTTGCAGAGGCGATGATGGTGTGAAGGGCGTGGTTTAGGATGAAGATGGAGAGGCGATTGAGTTTGCGACGACGATGAGGGTGTTGCGTAAGGTGATTTGATTTGGAGAGACGAAATTATGGAGTTGTGAGAAGAACAGAATCGGAAGAAGGTTGAGCGAGAGGGTGAGGTGGAATGCGGCGCAATGAAGAAGAAGACGTTGAGCTGAAAGAAGAGGAAATTTGGATGAAGATGAGTTTTTAGGTTTTTAGGTTTTTATTTGTATACCGGACCGGGTTGCTTTCAAGGCCCGTTTGTTTTTTCATTTCCACGCCCATATCATCACTCAGCGCACCCCTGGCTGCAATGCTATGAGACCTTTTGGGCCTGCTGAACTACATAAAGCCCACTCGCCTGATACCTTGTTTACACCACCAAAAACACAACTTGCACCCCTCTTTGTTATTTGTTTCCCATTTAATTGTTTTGCATTTTAATTGCTTTGATTGATTTTGTTTAACTAGATAATTGGTTAATTGTTTTAGTTAATTAATTTAGGATAACTAGATTTTATATTTTGATTTCTTTTTAATTAGAATAATTAGATAATTAGATAATTGTTTTAATTGGTTTTAATAATTAATTTTGATTTTAGGATTTTATTTTGTTTAAATAGAGTTTTTTTTTTAATATTTTAGATTAACTCTTTTCTTAGAATTTAATCTTTCTTTTAATTAGTATTTTATTTTTAACTTGGATATTATTGACTAATTGGTGATCTTGATTTTAATTTGCACTTTATTTTATCTTGAATATTCTTGATCTTGATTTTTGATGCATATTCTGATTAAATACTTGACTTGTCTCTTGTGTGATTCTCTCTTTGTGATTGCGATGCTTCGTGTTTACTTGTTGATTACCTCTGTATTCACGTGCTCCCTTAAGGCTCCTAGTCCGACTTAATTTTTGATTAAGCTCGGAGTAGGATAGACATTAGGCTCTCAATCCAAGCATGATAACATTAGGTAGACTCCCCTCTTAATCCTCGACCTTAGGGCCATTTTGCATGATAACTTGTAGGATTCAGTTTCCCCCTTAGACTTTCCGTGAGTCCCGACTCTTTTCTCTCGCACCCGTGCGATCGAGACTGATCCCGTTCTCCCAATTCATGGTCGTAACCACGAACTACGACTGCCCTGATTCTTTATTCTCGTCCGAGTAAAGATACGTAGGCACAAGATTGCGTAGATCTTGGCGGGCTACCTTCTTTTTTCACCAATTTCCTCCCTTTCTTTCGTGGTCGTTCCCACGAACTACGTGAGCTCTGATTCCTCTCTCTCGCCCGATTGAGGATACGTAGGCACGAGGATCCCTATCCTTGGCGAGCACCCTTCTCTCGCACCCTTGCGATTGAGACCTTCTCTCGCACCCATGCGATTGAGACCCTTTCATCCTTTCCTTTCTTCCCTAGTTAGGGGAACTACGTCGCTCTGATTCTCGCGTGCGAGCGAGATACGTAGGCAGGAGATCGTGCGAGATCTCTTCGAGCACATTTCTTTCACAACCTTTCTTTATCACCTCTTTGTTTCCTTCCGACCCCGTAGGTCGAACTACGTTTGCTCTGATTCCTCTCTCTCGTTCGATTGAGGATACGTAGGCACGAGATGCGATATCTCGACGAGCAACCTCCCCCCTTAGTTCGTGTCCGAACTACGTTGACTCTGACTTTCCCATTGCACGAGGGAATACGTAGGCATAGGACAAGCGACGTCCTATCGAGTCACTTCCTTTTCTTTTCTTCTTCGTTTCTCCGTTCTTTCCTGTTCTCGTTCCTTCTTCGGTCCAGTAGCAGCGGAGCTCCAGATGACGACACCCTTTGATGCAGACAGCAAGCGTGGATCCCGTCGAGTACGATGGACGTGTTGGGTGCTAACACCTTCCCTTCGCGTAACCGACTCCCGTACCCGTTCTCTTGGTCGTGAGACCATGCTCTTTCCCTCCTTTCAGGTTTATGCAGTGTTTCCTTTCCCTCTCTTGGGATAAATACACTTTGCTGGCGACTCTGTGTCTTCTGCGCCACTCTCGCGTTTGTACCGATGGATGCGAATCTTTCGGGAGCGACAACATATACTGCCTAGCTCTAGAACCATGTGCCTTCCTTTGATGAGGACCATGAGCATGCCTCTTCCTAACATTTTGAGGTTGTGGATGAGCAACCTGCTTAGGTTTAGGATCCTGTCTCTTTGTGTGGAGTTGAGACATTGGTTGAGACATCTCCTTCTTGGTTCCTGAAGTGCTTGCTTCAGCAGATACCTTTTCCTCAACCACAAATCCTATGCCTAACTTATCTCCAGCAACCTTTTCTGTCGGAAGGATCTTATCAAGTGTGTCTGTACCACTGTTCAGCATCCTAACAGATTTGGTCATATGATCAAGATGAGCTTTGACCAATAAGACTTCATTTTCCAAATCAGCTTTAGCAGTCTCAAGCGGAACAATCTGTTTCTTCTGTCTTTCACTTTCTTGACAGATTTCTGCACTCTTCAGACAAATCTCTTGATAAGTGGATGCTAACTCCTCAAAAGTCAGTTCCTCGTCACTTGAATCAGCATCAGACACAACTGTTCCAGTTAAATCTTTGACATGTTTGGCTGACTCTCCTTCACTTTCACTGTCAGAGTCTGACCAAGAAACTGCCATGCCTTTCTTCTGCTTCTTCAGGAATGTGGGACATTCTTTCTTAACATGTCCATAACCTTCACACTCAAAGCATTGAACACCCTTGTCTTGAGCAGTCTTCTCTTCATCCTTCTCCTTAGACTTGCTGATGTCAGAAGCGATGTTCTTGACATTAGGCTTGAAGTTCTTGTTCATTCTTTTGAACACCTTGTTGAACTGCCTTCCCAACATAATAATGGCCTGAGATAGATCCTCCTGGGATTCAGCACTATTCCCTTTCTCTTCTTGAGAATTTGAAACCAAGGCTATACTCTTTGGCTTCTTTTCAGGTTCTTCCTCATTCAACCCAAGCTCAAAAGTTTGAAGAGATCCAATGAGCTCATTAACCCTCATATGGCTGATGTCTTGTGCTTCTTCAATGGCAGTCACCTTCATCTTGTACCTCTTAGGAAGGGACCTAAGGATTTTCCTTACAAGCTTTTCTTCTGACATCTTTTCTCCAAGAGCACTGGATGCATTGGACAGCTCAAGAATACTCATGTGGAAGTCATGGATAGTCTCATCTTCCTTCATCTTCAGACTTTCAAACTTTGATGTTAGAAGCTGAAGTCTTGACATCTTAACTCTAGATGTTCCTTCATGTGTAGCCTTCAAAATATCCCATGCTTCCTTAGCAACTTCACACGAGTTAATCAACCTGAAGATGTTCTTATCAACTCCATTGAAGATAGCATTTAGGGCTTTAGAGTTACCAAGGGCAAGCTCATCTTCTTCCTTGGTCCAATCTTCTTCAGGCTTCAGCTTTGAGGTGCCCTCTTTATCTTTCCCAGCATCATCTTTTTCAAACACAACAGGTGCTTTCCATTCTTTTATGATAGCCTTCCAAGCCCTGCTATCCAAGGATTTCAAAAAGGTGATCATCTTTGGTTTCCAATAATCATAATTCGAGCCATCCAAAATAGGGGGTCTATTCACAAATCCACCAACTTCCTTGTCCATCTTTACCAAAAAGTATCAGCCCTAGATCTCACCCAGATGCAGAGCAGGATGCCTGCTCTGATACCAATTGAAATTCTGGTACCAGATATGTGATGTTACGTGTGATGTCACAACAACACACTCTGCAATCGACAATGTAAAACAGCAGCAGAAACACACAGAATTGTTTACCCAGTTCAGTTCAACAACTTAATCTGGGGGCTACCAAGCCAGGGATGAAATTCACTACTTGTAAAATTAATTTACAGACTCAACAACCTTGTTGACAATCTCCTAAACTTAATTTCTACTAATGAACTATCTACCTAAGAGACCACTTAAGTATGAGAACACTACTCAATCCCTAAAACCTCTCAAAGATCAAACACTTTAAGAAACACCATGATCCTGCTTCATAGCTTTGATCAAGTTACAAAACTCTCTTGCTTCACAGCTCTAGAGAGGACAGATTACACTCACTAATTCACACTTGAATGGTTAACACAATACTCATACAAAGACAATGATTGACACCCAGTCTAAGCTCTCTCTCTCTTCTGTCTATTTTCTATATCTTCTTCCTTTGGTTGATGTGCTTTATATAGCCATCTGAATTGGGCTTGGATCCCCTGCAATATCTGACATGATTTGTTATTTAAAACTGAATCTTCAAAACAGATTTTATCCCCAAAATCTTTTTAAATCTCAGTCTTTAAACCTCCCTACAAATCTGTATCAAATCTCTATGCAACAGAGAATATCTATCCCAAGATATCCACATCCAATGAGACTAACAACTCTCCTAATATCCAGCTAAAACACAAACCCTAACAACATCACTAAACTTGATGTTATTAATCTTCTGCAGACCTGATGTCATGACATCGCATGTGACATCAGACTTCAAAACTTCAACAACTTAAATCCTTAACATAAACCAATGTTAAGACTCAATGTTAAGACATCACCCATGTGACATCAACATTGCACAACTTTGTTTTACCAAAATTCTAGCCAATCCAAGAACCAACAGCGTTGATTACAGAGATCTGAATAGAGCAAGCCCAAAAGACGACTTCCCGCTTCCTCACATTGATGTGTTAGTGGACAACACTGCTCAATATTCTGTGTTTTCCTTAATGGATGGCTTCTTTGGGTATAACCAAATCAAGATGGCCCCAGAGGATATGGAGAAAACAACGTTCATAACACCGTGGGGAACATTCTGTTAAAAGGTGATGCCCTTTGGATTGAAAAATGCTGGGGCAACATATCAGCGGGCGATGGTGACTCTCTTTCATGATATGATTCAGAAAGAGGTCAAGGTCTATGTTGATGACATGATTGCGAAGTCACAGACGGAGGAAGAGTATCTAGTGAATCTTCAGAAACTGTTTGAGAGGTTGAGCAAGTTCAGACTGAGGTTGAATCCGAACAAGTGTACCTTCGGGGTGAGATCTAGAAAGTTACTCAGTTTTATTGTCAGCAAAAAAGGTATCGAGGTGGACCCTGCTAAAGTAAAAGCCATTAAAGAAATGCCTGAACCAAGGATAGAAAAGGAGGTTCGTGGTTTCTTAGGGAGGTTGAACTACATCGCTAGATTCATCTCTCATCTTACCGCCATGTGTGAACCGATATTCAAGTTGCTAAGAAAAGATCAAGAGGTCAGGTGGAACGAGAATTGTCAAAAGGCGTTCGAAAAAATAAAAGAATATTTGCAGGAACCTCCGGTCCTTATGCCGCCAGTGCCAGGAAGGCCATTAATTATGTATCTTACGGTTCTTGAGAACTCAATGGGGTGTGTGCTCGGTCAACACGACGAGTCAGGTAGAAAAGAGCATGCCATCTACTACCTGAGTAAGAAGTTTACTGATTGTGAGTCGAGGTACTCGATGTTGGAGAAAACATGTTGTGCACTCGCTTGGGCATCTAAGCGGTTGAGGCAGTATATGTTAAACCACATAACACTCTTGATTTCGAAGATGGATCCGATCAAATATGTGTTTGAAAAGCAGGCGCTTTCTGGAAGAATAGCCCGTTGGCAGATGGTTCTGACGGAATACGACATTCAATATGTTTCCCAAAAAGCCATCAAGGGAAGTGTTTTGTCAGACTATCTCGCTGAACAACCAATTGAGGATTATCAACCGATGAAGTTTGAATTTCCTGATGAGCACATTATGTATCTGAAGATGAAAGACTGTGAAGAGCCTCTACCTGATGAAGGACCTGAAATTGGATCCCAATAGAAGCTGGTCTTTGATGGGGCTGTTAATTCATACGGTAACGGAATCGGGACAGTCATCACGACTCCACAGGGTTCTCATATACCCTTCACTGCCCGATTAGCGTTCATATGCACCAACAATGAGGCGGAATATGAAGCATGCATTATGGGGTTAGAAGAAGCAATTGATTTGAGAATCAAGAACCTCGATGTCTATGGTGATTCCGCGTTAGTAGTTAATTAGATCACAGGAGAATGGGAAACTCGTCAAGCGAATTTGGTGCCTTAGAACAACTATGCCAGAAGGTTGTTACCTTTCTTTGACAGAGTTGATTTCCATCATATACCCCGGTTAGAGAATCAGATGGCCGATGCGTTGGCAACATTGTCTTCGATGTATCAGGTGAATCATTGGAATGAAACTCCTTCGATCAGAATCATGCGTCTGGACAGACCGACATTTGTGTTTGCAATTGAAGATGTATCAGATGGCAAACCTTGGTATCATGATATCAAGGTTTTTCTGAAGAATCAAGAGTATCCAGAAGGTGCATCCACCAAAGACAAGAAAACTCTGAGGAGGTTGACGGGAAATTTCTTTTTGAATAAAGACGACGTGTTATACAAGAGAAACTTTGACATGGTCTTGCTACGTTGTGTTGATGAACACGAGGCAGGCCTGTTGATGGAGGAAGTTCATGAAGGATCTTTCGGTACCCATGCCAATGGGCATGCTATGGCCAGAAAACTGTTGAGAGCGGGGTATTATTGGATGACCATGGAATCTGATTGTTTTAAATACGCCCGGAAATGTCATAAATGCCAGATTTAGTCTGATAAGGTGCATGTACCGCCTACTCCTCTGAATGTGTTGTCATCACCTTGGCCCTTCGCCATGTGGGGCATTGATATGATCGGAAAGATTGAGCCGACTGCTTCCAATGGGCATCGTTTCATTTTGGTTGCCATCGATTACTTCACGAAGTGGGTGGAAGCAGCCTCGTTTGCCAACGTCACCAAACAAGTTGTAGCCAGATTTATCAAGAAGGACATCATCTGCCGGTATGGAGTCCCGGAGAGAATCATTACTGATAATGGTTCAAATTTGAATAACAAGATGATGAAGGAGCTATGTCAGAGCTTTAAGATTGAACATCACAACTCTTCTCCCTACCGTCCAAAGATGAATGGGGCTGTTGAAGTGGCAAATAAGAACATCAAGAAGATTGTACAGAAGATGGTAGTGACCTATAAAGACTGGCATGAGATGTTGCCGTATGCTTTACACGGTTATTGTACTTCGGTACGCACATCAACTGGGGAAACTTCTTTTTCATTGGTATATGGTATGGAAGCAGTTCTACCACTAGAGGTTGAGATTCCTTCTTTAAGAATTCTGGCGGACGTGAAGCTTGATGAAGCTGAGTGGGTGCGTTCCAGACTGGATCAGCTGAACCTTATTGAAGAGAAGAGATTGGCAGCCATTGCACATGGTCGGTTGTATCAGAGCAGGATAAAGAAAGCCTTTGATCAGAAAGTGCGTCCTCGGTGTTTTTAGGCTGGTGAATTGGTTTTAAAAAGGATCCTTCCTCCTCAAACAGATCACAGGGGCAAATGGACTACAAACTACGAAGGGCCATATGTAGTAAGACAGGTTTTCTCTGGTGGAGCCTTATTACTCTCAACTATGGATGGCGAAGATTTTACGTCCCCTGTGAACGCAGACGTAGTCAAAAAATACTTTGCATAAAAGAGACCCGCTGGACACAAAAAGAAAGTCCAGGCAAAAAAGGGGCATCCCGGCGAACCATAAAAAGAAAAGGGGTTCGGGCAAAAATTAGGGATAAAAAGAAAAAAGAATAAACCCGCAAAGTTGAAAACCTGAAAAGGCAACTTTGGCAAAAAGGGGTATCCCGGTGGATTGAAAACCCGAAAAGGGCGATCCAGGCAAAAGTTAGGGATTTAAAAGCAAGAGGCTACGATCTGCGTTCGATATGTGAAAAGCTTTGATACATGGAAGTTTCGAAAGAAAGGAATCAGTCCAGTCAGTCTTTTCGAAGGCCAGAGCATCTGCGGACAGGCGAGGCATACCGGGTCATAGCTGAGTTGAATCATGGTGGATATATGTTCCCCACATTGCCGACATGTGTATTTTCTTTTATTTTCTTTTGTGCAATTACCTCTTTCCAGGAATTGCTTCCAAATGTAAATGCCTATTCACAGGCCAATTTCATTCAATAAAATCTTCATTTCACTCAAAAGCTTTCCATTTGTGTTTTTACTTTTGCTGTTTTGTTTGTGAAAACGTCCGATATTTTGATAAAACATTTGCATGCGAAAATGTTAAGCTTTGCGAAGCATATCAGAAAACAGTGGAAATTGCTTAGGTAACGGTCGTTGTATTGGTAATGGAGGTGACCTTTTTGCGTATAGAACTTCCTGTTGATTGTGTTTGTAGGACAACAGGTTTGTTCATCCCTAGTGGAGTTGCCTCCCCCAGCACTAAAAGTTCATCATCCTCAGCAGAACCCATTCCCCCCCAGCAAGTAATTTAAAATGGATTGCTCCGAGGTGAGTGTGGTTGTATCTCCAGCAGGAGGTGTGTTGGATGTCTTCGAAAAGACTTTGTGTTCCCCACAGATCCTAGTAGTCACTTTTCTCAGGAGGTCAGGAAGCGTAGTTCCGTCAGCAAAGGCATGCCCTAATCCCCAGCAGGGTAGAATCTTTCCTCCAACAGCAGGTCAAGCTCAATGACATGCCTTGGCAGATTTCGTGGATTTTTCTCCTCAGTAGAGCTACTCTCCTCGGCATGGAAAAGTTCATTCTCCTCAGCAGGTTGTTATTTTCCCCAGCCAGAATGTCGAGGATCATCTTCCTCAGAAGGGTGTAGAGGATTATTTCCCCAGTAAGAGTTGTGGTTGATTTATCACTTTCTCAGCAAGCAATCAGAAGTTGATGCTGTTGAAATCCTCAGCAGGAGACTTATGGAATATCTTCTTGGGACAAAGATGTTATTTCCCCACAGAGTCCGAGCACTCATTCTCCTCAGCTAGTCGAGAAATGTTTTCCTCGACAGCAACGGTTTGCTAGTCATGGCCGGTACTCCCCCAACAGGGTAAAAGTACTAATATTCCCCGGCAGGGTAAAAGCAAGGGCATCACCCAACGGCAGGTTGAGCTCGATAATGTCCCCAAGCAGGTTCGGAGTCGTTCGACTTGTCTCCCCAAACGAAGTTTGATAGTGATCTTCACAGAGGTTTGTTCAACAACGCTTGATATCCTCGGCAGGTCCTAAGTCCAATTGTCATTGGCACTCTTTCAGGTACAGGTGAAAGTCATTGGTAATCCCCAGCGGAGAGAGTTTCTCTTCGAATTCCATCTTCAATTGTTCATTTTTATCCATCCCCGACAGAGCGGGTATTCTCTCAGAGTTTCATCCAGCAGAGTTTGTGATCAAGATCCTCTCCAGCAGGGTAAGGTCTTCCTCAGCAGGGTCTTTTTATTTCAGAGGACAATTTAGTTTTTCACCCCTGATGGAGTTGCCTTTGTCTTCAGCATTTATTTTGCTGAGACGCCTCTTTTGCATTGCATAGGCATTTTTGCATGGCATCCTCCCAAAAGCATAGCATTCCATTGATATGGAGCATTACGGCATAATTCAAACATATGCATTCGAAGCATAAGCCAGGTTTGATTTCTTTTACCAGTTTCTGTCCCCAGCAGAAAGAGGTGTAATTCGGAAGATGTTGGTCAACATCACCCTCCAACCAGTGGATTTGTCCTTGTTGTTAGAATCCCCTACAGAGTTGTCTGTGTAGATTTCTCTTCCCCCGGCGGAGTCATCTTCTTTACAGGTCGTAAGTCCGTTGATTTTACTTCCTATACTTCTTCGGTTGTTATTCCAACTTTTGGTTGGTACCCTTTGGTTATTCCAACTTTTGGTTGGTCCTCTTCTGGTTATTCTAACTTTTGGTTAGTATATTGCATTCCAACTCTTGGTTGGTATCTTTTCATTCCAACTTTTGGTTGGTCTCCTTCGTTATGAGTTCGCCTTTGGTCGGCGTTCTCGTTTATTCCAACTTTTGGTTGGTACCTTCTTGGTTATTCCAACTTTTGGTTGGTGCCTTTTGTTATCCCAACTATTGGTTGGTAATTTGTGGTGAGTTCGCCTTTGGTCGGTGTTCTCGTTATTCTAACTTTTGGTTAGTATATTGCATTCCAACTTTTGGTTGGTACCTTCTTGGTCTTTCCAACTTTTGGTTTGTGCCTTTTGTTATCTCAACTATTGGTTGGTAATCTATGGTGAGTTCGCCTTTGGTCAGCGTTCTCGTTATTCTAACTCTTGGTTGGTATCCCATTGCATTCCAACTTTTGGTTGGTACCCTTTGCATCCCAACTCTTGGTTGGTATCCTATTTCATCCCAACTTTTGGTTGGTACCCTTGGCGTTATCCCAACTTTTGGTTGGTCTCTTTCGTTTCATCCTAACTTTTGGTTAGTATCTGTTATCCCAACTTTTGGTTGGTCTCTTTCGTTTCATTCCAACTTTTGGTTGGTACCCTTTTTATTCCAACTCTTGGTTAGTATCCTATTTCATCCCAACTTTTAGTTGGTACCCTTGGCGTTATCCCAACTTTTGGTTGGTCTCTTTCATTTCATCCTAACGTTTGGTTAGTATATGTTATCCCAACTTTTGGTTGGTCTCTTTCGTTTCATTCCAACTTTTGGTTGGTACCCTTTGCATCCCAACTTTTGGTTGGTATCCTATTTCATCCCAACTTTTGGTTAGTACCCTTGGCTTTATCCCAACTTTTGGTTGGTCTCTTTCATTTCATCCTAACTTTTGGTTAGTATCTGTTATCCCAACTTTTGGTTGGTCTCCTTTGTTTCGTCCAACTCTTGGTTGGTATCCTTTCATTCCAACTTTTGGTTGGTCTCCTTCGTTATGAGTTCGCCTTTGGTCGGCGTCCTCGTCATCCCAACTATTGGTTGGTATCCTTTTTCATTCCAACTATTGGTTGGTATCCGTTGTTTCTAAGCCCACCTTCGGTTGGCAGGCACTTTATTTTCATTCTCCCCGCAGGGTGCAAATTTTTCAGAATATTTTGGTATTCAATCTCCGTGTATCCCGATAGTATGAAAGCCGTTGCTTTCATACCCTCAGATCCAAGAAGTTTGAATAGGGGCGACTGTAACACCTCAAAATTTGCCCTTTTGTTTCTGACCTAACTGGTTTATGCTTCCTTTCATCTACATTATCATTCCTGCATTTTGCATTTTTCTTTTGAGCATGGGATCAGGGTATTCTTTCAGCAGTTCATGGCATCATCAGTTCCAGTATGATTTTTAACAGTGTTCAGAGCCAAGCAGGTAGCTTTCCAAGTCTTTTGAGCATTTATTTTGCTCATTAAACGATTGGATGATCAGAAACCCCGACAGTAAATTTTTGATCAGTTATTCAACACCAGACAATTGTTGTCAGCAGTTTAATCCGAGTGCGAAAGAACATTTCGCAACATATGTCAAGTGTATTCCAGTGGTAATATCAGTTGGCAAGTTTCAGAGGTCTATCATGGTTCAGAACAGGTGGAACCAGACGAATATCCAAGTTTCCCTCCTTTTGGCGCCAATTTTTGAATTTTTGAACTGAGTAATCGATTACTCAAAGTGAGTAACCGATTACTCTGGGCGAAATTGCAAAAATGTGGCATTTTCAGCACTGCAGAATTTTGGAATATTTTGTGGTCATGTGCTTGGCTTGTGCATGTATGGGAAGGATCTAGAACTGATCTATTTGCATCATTTTCCACCCAAAATTCAAATTCTCTCCACCATTTTTCCACTCTAATTTCTCATTCCATTTCCTAATCCATTTTTCACCTCAATTTCCACTCACTTAACCTCACTCCAAACCACATTTGGATTCCTAACCTAGCTTCTATTTAAATCAATTCATTCCAAACCTCACCAACCAAGATCATTTTCACTCTCATTTTTTCAGAATTTTGCTCTCAATTCTCTCTCACTTTTTCCAATTTTCATCTTCATCTTCAACCTCTCACCAAAGCTCCATATCCATAGATTCACAAATTCTTCATTGGAATTTGTGAATTCTTGAGCTAAACCTCCATCACATCATCATTCTTGGTTCAATTCTGATATACCTACTGGTTTGGATCTTGGAATCACTTTTGGGAGCAGCTTTTGATTATTTGGAGTGTTCTTGCTTGGATCTTGAAGTTTCTTGCTAGGATCTTGAAGATTATTGTATAGATCTCTGGTTTTCTTGCTTGGATTCACCAATTTTCGTGCTCAACAATCACCAAGGCAAATCTCAGCCTTGTAGGTTGGTTTTCCTTATATCTATGTTTGATTTAGCTTAATTTCAACTTATGCAATGTAGATCCTTGGTTTGTGATGTGATTTGATCCATTTGCTTGATTTGATTTGTGATCTTGTTGTTTGATTGATGAAATTGGTGTTGGATTACTGATATTTGATGTGAATTTCGTGATTAATTGATTGCATGATCATTTGGATGTTTGCATAAGTGATTGGATGCTGAAAAGTGCTTTTCAAAGTTGATTTTTTGCCTCTATTTCAGTGGTAATCGATTACCCTAATAGAGTAATCGATTACTCTGCCTAATTTTCACGTTTTTGGTCAAATTTCAACTGAGTAACCGATTACTCAAAGTGAGTAATCGATTACCACTGCTGCAGAGTGATATTTTCTTGCATTTTCTTGATTGTTTGAGATCCGATGCATGCCTAAACTTCATGGAATGATGCATTGATGATTTGTGGACCATTCTCGAGTTGTTGCACCTTACACTATTGTATGCACATGATTCTTCGACACGCGAGTCTTGGTTTTCGTCGATAAATGTTTACGTTTGCGTTGTTGATTAATTGATGCTATGAACACCATACACACACTTCTTTGAGCATGTTGACTGTGATTAAATGCTAATGTTGTTGGAATTGTGTTATGCATGCCTAATTGTTTAATTTCATGAGATACATGTTTGTTTTCAATTTTGTTCATATGCTTGATGTTGTGCATCCTCTCGTGATGTGGTGCATTCTTTCATGTTGTCTCCAAGTGTTTGTTTGCCATGATATATGATGTGTTTGTAATCATAATGCATGATGTTTGATGCGTGTTTGCTTTGTAATGCTTGATTCGTATTCAAATGTATCGCATGCTGCCTGTTTCTACAGCTGTCTAAGCGTATGTGTGCTGTTATATGTGCTGCTAGCTGACATTTTACACCCTTTCTTTTGCTGAATGTATGCTGTTGTATGCTGCCTTGCTTGTGTGCTGCTTTTTACCGCTGTTTTGGTGCAGGAACGTTGTGGTACCTGCTGTTTTTATTTATTCGCTTCCTTTCCTCTTTCGTCTCTTTCACTCTTTTCTTCCCTTGGATCTCGAGACTTGTTTAAGTCTTGGATTCTTTTCCCCTTAGAGATACCTAGTCCAACTTAATTTTTGATTAAGCTTGGAGTAGGATTAGCATTAGGTCTTAGGTAGTTGTTTCTCGCCTAAACTTCACTAACCATAGGACCACCCTTTTGCATGACAACACTAGGATAGTGATTCCATTAGAGTCACCCTTCTTCCTTGTGTCTTCTCTTCTCATCTCATAATACTTCTAAAACACTTAATAAATATAACGAATATTGCGCTCGAGCCTTAAGTGTAGGAAATGAAGAACGAGGGGACTCCCCTCCTCTTCTAGAGTGTTTTGCATATGTTCCATTTGGGGGCGACCATGCGACTCACTCGTTCCCGCATGGTAGACTTTGGTGCAATATAAGTTACGAACTAACTTCAATACACTTCTGTCTAAAAAACACAAAAACAAACTCAAATCTTTTTTATCCTTCGGGATCGTTAATTTCAAATCATTTTCAGAAAAGGGCATGTTACTTCCGTCTCGCCGCAAACAGGCATCGACCCTAACTGTCGGACGCGAATCTAACGTCGCTCATAAAAAACACTAACCGACCTCGTTAGGTCGAACTACGACTGCTCTAATTTCCTCTATCTCGTCCGATTGAGGATACGTAGGCACAAGACGGCGATGTCTTGGCGAGCAACCTCCCCCTTAGTTCGTGTCCGAACTACGTTGACTCTGACTTTCCCATTGCACGAGGGAATACGTAGGCATAGGACGAGCGATGTCCTATCGAGTCACTTCTTTTTCTTTTTTTCTTTGTTTCTTCGTTCCTTTCCGTTCCCGTTTCTTCTTGTTTCCAGTAGCAGTGGAGCTCCAGACGATGACACCCTTTGATCGAGACAACAAGCGTGGATCCCATCGAGTACGATGGACGCGTGGGGTGCTAACACCTTCCCTTCGCGTAACCGACTCCCTTACCCGTTTCTCTTGGTCGTGAGACCATGCTCTTTCCTCTTCCCTCAGGTTTACGCAGTGTTTCCTTTCCCTCTATTGGGATAAATACAAATTGCTGGCGACTCTGTTTTCCGCGCCACTTTCGCGTTTGTACCATGGATGCAAATCCTCGGGAGCGACATTGGTATGTCAAATTCAAAGCCTGTTGTGACTCCGACAAACCCTCAATTCAAGCTGAGTATAGATCAGTGTCCTAGTACTGATGTCGAAAGAGTCTATATGAATAGCATTCCATGTGCTAATATAGTGGGTTCTTTGATGTATGCCATGGTCTGTACTAGACCTAACATAGCATATGCAGTAAATATTGTAAGCACGTACATGGAGAATCCAGGAAAGGCTCACTGGCAAGCATTGAAGTGGATTCTAAGGTACATAAATGGGTCTTTGAACAGAGTCTTAATTTATGGTGGAACCTTGGGTGAAGATAGTAAATCAGCAATCAAAGGATATGTTGACTCTGATTATGCAAGTTGTATGGATTTCAAAAAATCTATTTTTGGATAGTATTCACTATGTTTGGCACAATAATCAGTTAGAAAGAAACACTTCAGAAAGTTGTTGCCTTATCAACCACTTAAGCGAAATATATTGCCCTAACTGAAGCTGTGAAGAAAGCATTGTGGCTTAAAGGTTTTGCAAAGGAGCTGAAACTTCAAGGTCGAGTTATCACTGTTTAATGTGATAGTCAGAGTTCAATACACCTATCAAAGAATTCAACCTATCATGAGCGAACCAAGCACATTGATGCGAGGTTGCATTTTGTCAAAGGGGTAATCGAGCGTGGAGAAGTTCAAGTGTTGAAGGTTTCAACAGATCATAATGTTGTTGATATGATCGCTAAGACGTTGTTCAGTTGCAAGTTTTTCCACTGTATGTAGTTGATAAAGCTGCATGAAGAAAGTTAGTTTGTTTCTTGATGTTATAGAGTTTATTCCAAGGTGGAGATTTGTGAGATATTGGATCGAACTCTAGTATTGTCGACAGAGTTTTAGCATGTGGTCGAAGTCTGCTCACATGCTGTTTTCGAAGACCTACATGCTGTAGTCGAAATGTGTTCTAGTATGTAGTTGTCGAATTGGGCCTGGTTGTTATGTCCAATTGTTTAAGTTAGCTTGTACCCTAAGTTAGTTTGTAATGGGTAATTGTTAAAAAGCTCATTAGTTTAGTATGTTAGGTTTTATTAAATAGCATACTAGCCTCTCATCTTAAGTGTGGTGTGCCAAATCCTAATTAGGGTGAGATGGTTATTTGTTATTCTTGAGTTCTTGTAATCTGTTTTATATAGAAAGTAAAGAATAACAGTTATAACCAATCCTTGTTGTTCTTCTTCTTGTTTTTCCGTTAACCCTAACCCTTGTGTGTTTCTTGATCATAAAGAGACCGTTTATACTTTGTTTCAAGACATCGTTTTTCACAATAGATACTATTTACATGGCTCTCCCAACGAGTAAATCACAATGATTTTGGAGTCAACCCTTTTATATTATCTTTCAAAATTTGCCATCTCTTAGTGGAATTGGCAAAAATAGTATAAATGCGTTGAACGATGCCAAAAAATTTTTTAGCTTTAATACACGAGTTAGCCATGTAACACAAAGCCAAATTAAAATTATGACAAACACATGGAGTTTAATAGGCTCTCGGATTTATGTATGAAAAAATCTTTTGTACACCTTGATGTTTTCCTTTCATATTTGATCCATTATCATTTCCTTGTCCTCGCACATCAAATAGGTCAAGATCAAGGTTTTTTAATTCATTTTGTAACACGTCAAAGAGCCCTTGACCAATTTTATCATCAACATTCAGAAATCATAAAAAAGATTCCTCAACGCTAACTGAATTTAATGAAACATTGACATATCGTATTATCAAAGACATTTGCTCTTGGTGACTAACATCAGGAGTACAATTAAGTATCACTGAGAAATACTTTTCTTGTTTGATTTTTCTAATGATTTCAGTTTTATTTCTGGAGGAAAGCAAAAGTATTATCTCATTCTGGATGTTATGTCCAAGAAAGTGACCATGAACATTATCAAATGCAATACGTCTAACTTGTTCTTGAACTACTGTGTCAAATTCAGCTAACATTTCAATTAAGCCCAAAAAATTTCCATTGCTATTTTGGTACAATCTCTCATTAGAACCAAGAAAGGACAAATTATGTTTAGCAAGAAATTTCACTATCTAAATAATTCTTTTTAAAACACTTTTCCAATGATCTTTTTCTTTGTTAATCAATCTTTGAGATGTTTTTATCAATAGTCTAGAAGTTTTGCATCCTTTGACGTAATTCATACCAAGTAGTCATATTCTTAACATGTTCCATGCCAATTTCATGTTCTCTAAGTCTTTCTCCAACATGTGCCCAATAACCAAAACCCTCATTTACTAATTGACCTTTACCAATCTCTTTTTTAAAAACCTTACAACAAAAACAAAATGCTTTATCAATCTCTTTTGAATAGACAAACCAATCTCTATATCACTTCTCTCTATTTGATAAAACTCTATTATATAAATTAACCATAAAACGTCTAGATGATTTATCTTTAGGACCCTTCACAATAGTTAAATCTCTTTTAGGACCTTTCATAGCTAACAAATTAATGAATTTAGACTCAAGAGAATCCCAAATTCTTGGATCAAATATATCTTTCTCATTGTCATTAACATTATCAACATTAACCTTTTCAGCATCTAAATTATCATTTTCAATAGCATTAACATCAATATTATTCTCCATATTTTCAGTAGCATCATTAAGATCAATATTATTCTCCATATTTTCTGAATAACCATATTTTCAATAATACCTACATCAGCATTAACAACATTCTGATTTTCAACCGAAACTTTTGATTCTTTTATTATGAATTTATCAAGAGCTTCTAATTGAGATTGAGTTAACTCGTCAAGTCTCTTCTTTTTTTATGCTTATCATATCCAAATTCAAACTTTTTAATCTTTGGAGGAAATTTAGAAGACATATTAGAAGTATGCAAAAAAATTAGAACCTGAAATTTCTCACTGTTCTTGATCAAATTTGTAACATTGAATTTGCATCAGATAATCAATGTTGAAGTTGAACCGTTAAATAAAATTAAAAATAATTAGTAATTAAAAAATAAAACCATAAATTAATAGAGTAATAATAAAGAAGATAAAAAAATTAAGAGGATTAATAATGAAAAAGGAAAAAATAATACTATAAGTTATAGCAAGTCAAAAAATATTAACAATTAAATTATATTACCTACTGAAATATAAACAATAAAATTATTTTAATAGTATCCTTTAATTTTTTTAAAACAAATTAATCAACCAAGTTCTCATATTGTACTGTCTCTAAAATATCATTCTCAAATGCTATTAGTGTTAAAATATCATTTTCTAAAATAGGACAATTAACAATGAAAAATAACTAAAACTTGTACAAAAAAAAAAAAAAAAAAAAAAAATAATAATAGTAATAATAATAAACAAAAATTACTTTTAATAAAAAAATTTGTACAACTAACAAAAATATAAAATAAAATTGCAAAACCTTGTAATTTGGCAAATGCAGCTTTAATTTATGCCGCAAATATTTGAAGAATTTTTCACAATGACAAATTTCGTGTATAGTATAATGATCACGGGCATGTACAGTGCGTATTGGTGGTACTGCTAATCAGGGTCGTCTCAAAAAATTTAGAGTCCCTGTTCTAATATTAAAAATGGATCCTTCATAAATAAATATACAAAAAAGGTAAATTTAACTATTCTCTAATTACATAGTAAATATCAACAATAACATCAAAATCAATCATCCACGTACTTAACATAAAAAATAGTTATATTTTAATCAATAATATCAAAACACAATTTCAAATAAATATTATCATTAACATTATGTCTACTTAAAAATAGTCATCCTTCGAACACTTTTTTAAGCAAATTCATCAACCAATTCCTCATATTGTATCATCTCTAAGATATCATTATGTATTGCTATTAGTGCTGAGCCATTAAGTCTATCTTGTAACATGGTAGACCGTAAATATGACTTCTACAACTTTAATTTTGAAAAACTTCTTTCGGCAGAAGCCACTGTTACAAGAATAGTCAATAAAATTCGATATGCAATAATTGTACTAGGAAAATAATCCATTCATTTAAAGAACTTTAATATATCAATAGGTCCTATTATTTTTTCAGACAAGAAATTTTTTAGTAACTTTAACTCCATGCACAGTTCTCTTCCATCAATATCAGATTGATCATTATGTTTTAATCTTTGTTCTAAATGACTACAACTAGACTTCAAAGTTGCAACGTCCAATGATTGTATTTTATGAGAAGTAAACACGAAGCAAAAAAAACTTTCAAATTGTAGGTACTGCTCAAATCTCTTTTTAAGAGATACAATGACTTGATCAACAAGGTAGAGAAAATAATTAACTCTAAAAGATTCTACTTCAGACAATTCAACTGACGAGGTACTCAAATTCTCATCAAACTGTCTTTTTCTTCGAATTAAATGCCTTTGAGGAAATACTGGATCAAGATTCAATTCAATAGAAATTTCTTTAGGATAATTCAAGGCCTCATCAAAACCACTTTCTCTATAACTCTCAAAAAGTGAAATCAGCCTAATTATTTTTTCCATGACAACATCAATAAGCATGTTCTTTGACTGTAAAAGCTTGCTACTAGAATTAATTGCATATAATATTTCAAACCAAATAATTATACTCATTAAAAACTCAAAATCACGATGCTCATTTGTTGCTAAGGATTTAGCTTCACTTCTTATTTTAGAATCAAAATCCATTTCTGACACTTGAAGCAATGCTTCTCTAAAAACTGACATTTGAGATTTTATAGCTTTGATACTATTTACATGGCTCTCCCAACGAGTAGATGACAATGATTTTGGAGTCAACCTTTTTATATTATCTTTCAAAATTTGTCATCTCTTAGTAGAATTGGCAAAAATAGTATAAATGCGTTGAACGACGCCAAAGAAATCTTTAGCTTTAACACACGAGTTAGCCATGTCACACAAAGCCAAATTAAGATTATGACAACCACATGGAGTATAATAGACTCTCGGATTTATGTCTAAAATTTTTTTGTACACCTTGATATTTTCCATTCATATTTGATCCATTATCATATCCTTGTCCTCGCACATCAAATAGGTCAAGATCAAGCTTTTTCAATTCATTTTGTAACACGTCAAACAGCCTTAACCAGTTGTATCATCAACATTCAGAAATCCTAAAAAAGATTCCTCAACGATAATTGAATTTGATGAAACATTGACATATCGTATTATCAAAGACATTTGCTCTTGGTGACTAATTAACATCAGGAGTGCAATTAAGTATCACTGAGAAATACTTTGTTTGTTTGATTTTTCTAATGATTTCAGTTTTATTTCTGGAGGAAAGCAAAAGTATTATCTCATTTTGGATGCTATGTCCAAGAAAGTGAACATGAACATTGTCATTTGCAATACGTCTGACTTGTTCTTGAACCACTGGGTCAAAATTCTGCTAACATTTCAATTAAGCCCAAAAAATTTCCATTGCTATTTTGGTACAATCTCTCATTAGAACCACGAAAGGCCAAATTATGTTTTTCAAGAAATTTCACTATTGAAATAATTATTTTTAAAACACTTTTCCAATGATCTTTTTCTTTGTTAATCAATATTTGAGATATTTTATCAATAGTCTGGAAGTTTTGCATCCATTGACACAATTCATACCAAGTAGTCATATTCTTAACATGTTCCATGCCAATTTCATGTTCTCTAAGTATTTCTCCAACATGTGCACAATCACCAAAACCCACATTTTCTAATTGACCTTTACCGATCCCTTTTTTAAAAACCTACAACAAAAACAAAATGCATTATCAAGCTCTTTTGAATAGAAAAGCCAGTCTCTATCATACTTCTCTCCATTTGATAAAACTCTAGTATATAAATTAGCCGTAAAGTGTCTAGATGATTTATCTTTAGGACCCTTCACAATAGTTAAATCTCTTTTATGAACTTTCATGACTAATTAAATCAATGAATTTAGACTCAAGAGAATCCCAAATTCTTGGATCAAATATATCTTTCCCGTTGTCATTAACATTATCAACATTAACTTTTTCAGCATCTAAATTATCATTTTCAGTAGCATTAACATCAATATTATTCTCCATATTTTCAGTAGCATCATTAAGATCAATATTATTCTCCATATTTTCTGAAGTAACCATATTTTCAATAATGCCTACATCAACATTCTGATTTTCAACCGAAACTTTTGATTATTTCATTGTGAATTTGTCAAGAGCTCCTAATTGAGATTGAGTTAACTCATCAAGTCTCTTCTTTTTTTACGTTCTCATATCCATAATCAAACTTTCTAATCTTTGGAGGCAATTTAGAAGACATATTAGAAGTAAGCAAAAAAATTAGAACCTGAAATTTCTCACCTTTCTTGATCAAATCCGCAACATTGAATTTGCATCAGATAAACAACGTTGAAGTTGAACCGATAAATAAATTTTAAAATAATTAGTAATTAACAAATAAAACCATAAATAAATAAAGTAATAATAAAGAAGATAAAAAAAATTAAGAGGATTAATAATGAAAAATAAAAAATAATACTAGAAGTTATAGCAAGTCAAAAAATATTAACAATTAAATTATATTACCTACTAAAATATAAACGATAAAATTACTTTTAATAATATCGTTCAATTTTTTTTTGAAACAAATTCATCAACCAAGTCCTTATATTTTACTGTCTTTAAATATCATTCTCAATTGCTATTAATGTTAAAATATCATTCTCTAAAATAGGACAATTAACAATGAAAAATCACTAAAACTTGTACTAATAATAACAATAATAATAATTAAGAAATATTACTTTTAATAAAAATATTTGTACAACTAACAAAAATATAAAATAAAATTGCAAACCTTGTAATTTGGCAAACGCAGCTTTAATTTATGCCGTAAATATTTGAAGACTTTTACATAATGACAAATGTCGTTTACAGTATAATGACCACTGGCATGTACGGTGCGTACTGGCGGTACTGCTAACCAAGGTCGTCTCAAATAATTTAGAAGTCCTGTTCTAATATTAAAAATGGGCCCTTCGTAAATAAATATACAAAAAATTTAAATTAAACTATTCTATAATTAAATAGTAAATATCAACAATAACATCAAAATTAATCATCCACGTACGTAACATAAAAAATAGTTATATTTTAATCAATAATATCAAAATACAATTTCAAATAAATATTATCATTAACATTTTGTCTACTTAAAAATAGTCATCCTTCGAACACTTTTTGAAGCAAATTCATCAATCAAGTCCTCATATTGTATCGTCTCTAAGATATCATTCAGTGCTAAGCCATTAAGTCTTTCTTGTAACATGGTAGACCGTAAATATGACTTCAACAACTTTAATTTTGAAAAACTTCTTTCGCCAGAAGCATCTATTACAGGAATAGTCAATAAAATTCGATATGCAATAATTGTGTTAGGAAAAGAATCCATTTCTTTCAAAAAAAAATTAATATATCAATAGGTCCTATTATTTCTTCAGACAAGAAATTTCTTAGTAACTTTAACTCCACGCACAGTTCTCTTCCATCAATATCAGATTGATCATTATGTTTTAATCTTTGTTCTAAATGACAACAACAAGACCCAAAAGTTGCATTGTCCAATGATTCTAACTTATGAGAAGTAAACAAGAAGCAAAAAACACTTTCATATTGTTGATACTGCTCAAATCTCTTTTTAAGAGATACAATGGCTTGATCAACAAGGTAGAGAAAATAATTAACTGTAAAAGATCCCACTTCAGACAACTCAACTGACGATGTACTCAAATTCTCATCAAAGTGTCTTTTTCTTCGAATTAAACGCCTTTGAGGAAATACTGGATCAATATTCAATTCAATTGAAATTTCTTTAGCATAATTCAAGGCCTCATCAAAACCACTTTCTCTATAACTCTCAAAAAATGAAATCATCCCAGTTATTTTTTCCATGGCAACATCAATAAGCCTGTTTTTTGACTGTAAAAGCTTGCTAACAAAATTAATTGCATATAATATTTCATATCAAATAATTATACTCATTAAAAACTCAAAGTCACCAAGCTCATTTGTTGCTAAGGATTTAGCTTCACTTCTTAATTTAGAATCAAAATTCATTTCTGACACTTGAAGCAATGCTTCTCTAAAATTTGACATTTGAGATTTTATAGCTTTGATACTATACTCATTGTAACACCCACATATATAATACATGCATCAAATCATATATTATACGTGATAAGTACGTTTGGTACTGAAATATACAATAAGTTCCTAGATAACACATTATACACATAAGTGCCTCTAATACAAAACACCTAAGTCTAAGGCATTATATATACAAGATGTTCCAAAACGATAAAATCTAAGAACTAGATCATCATAATGATCTCAAAATAACAACATAGCGGAAGCTAGCCATCAACATGCAAGGAAAGATCAAACGACCTTGTCCTTACCCTTCTCTGTACCTGAAGCACCTGAAATATCAACAACGTGGGGTGAGATACATCAAATCTCAGTGGGTTCCTATCTTATAGATTCTCTCGGATTAAAGGGGTTCTAATAATCCTAACTCAAGTCCGGGGAAAAAGGAAAAGGACTATTGAGTTCACATTACAATCCTCACACTATATGGAAACATGCCATGAGTTTATCAACTCAAAGTATCACTAATCGACAACCATACCAAGGTATCTCCTGTTCCCGCCCGCTTCTACGTCTAGAAGGCGATCCGAGTCATAGATCCCTGTAACCTACTTGACATACGAATGGATTCGGGTTCTACGGGCCTTATACCGTTATGAACCATCACTTCTCACAGGCCTTATACCGTCACAAGCCTACGCTCCATGGGCGCCATTCGTACAGTACGGGGAATCAAACCTGTCAAGTAGTTGTGCATCTGTTTCAGAGGAGCTCGAGACCCTTGAAACGCACTCACAATAAAACCGGTTACGATTACGCGATCAAAACAACAACACGATTGTATTCGACAATCACAAGGCTATAATGCCTCCCGGCCTCACATGCCGGTTCAAACCCACAAGGTTAACCACATGTTCCATACTAGTGTTTCCCACTTCTAAATTCTCCTATAGTTCATAAGGGTTTTCCTCACTCTTCCTACGTCTTTTTCCATATTAACATGCGTCTTCAATTACAATCATGCTAAACAATAATAGGGCAGGCCAAATACATCATGGTACAATAATAGAATAGTTTAACACAATTTAAAACACAATTTTCATCATTTCGAACTTTCCCGATTATTTAATCGGTCGGTAAAATCAACATGTTTTACTTCCATTACGTAGAATATTTCATCGGCTTTACATCGATATAAAGAACAATCGAAACCGATAAACGAAACTAAAGTTATGAATTTTCCCGTTAAAAGTATAATTTTTCAACTCCCAGGTCGCGCTCAGCGCGCCCTGGTCCGCGCTCAGCGCGTAACTCCCTGCCACGAGAGGTTCCCAGAATTAAACACCGCGCTCAGCGGGCACCTGCGCGCTCAGCGCGCTCTGCGAAACTCAGAAAAATTCCCTGCGATAACAGAACTTCCTCCACCCTCCAACTCCACTTTGGGACACATTTAAAAGTCAACAGAGGTTTCAACATCCCTTTATAACAAGCTTTGATTTCCACTATCATCAAAACATCTTATTTCATAAAAACCCAATTATTCTAAAACCCTAACATTTCAAAATCATCAAACATTATATAGAACATGAAAATAATCATCCCACATGATTCTATGAACATACCCAACATTCATTTCAATTTCTAACCAATTCTATCCATTAAAACATCGATTTCCACGATTTCGACCTAAAACTCATAACACTAAAACCCAAAGAAAATGGTTTCTAGCTAAACCCACCTTGCAAAGATGATGAAAATGAGGAAGATGAGATGAATGGTTGGAGCTTTGAACAATGGATGATGATTTCTCTTGGAGTTCTTCAACTTTTCCCTCTTCTCCACTTTTCTCCTCTTTTCTTCTTTCTTCTTTCTTTCTTACTATCTTTTTTTTTTTTTTGTTTGGAAAGTGGAAGGAAAGGAATAAGTAGTAAACTAGTATTAGTAAATAACACTACTAAATGTCCAAAAAGTCTCTTTAGTCCAAATTAGTAAAATATCTCCGAAACAAATAATATTTATTGGATCAATTCTAAGTACCGAAGTTACTCTAATTATTTTATCAAATAATTTCTCAGAGCAACCGGACTCAGTTGATCACAATGTAATATTATTCGGTGAAATAAAATACGGGGTATTACATCCTCCCCGCCTTAAATAGGAATTCGCCCTCGAATTCAAAGATTACCTGAATAGGTGAGGGTAAGCACCTCGCATTTCCGATTCAAGTTCCCAAGTTGCATCACCCGGATGCGTTACATCCCACTGTACCTTAACGAGAGGAATATCCTTGTTTCTTAATACCTTAGTTTCTCTTCCCACAATGCGGCTCGGTTGGGGTTCAAACGTCAAATCTGCTTCTATTTCAATAGTATCCGGTAGAATCGGCTGAAGAGGATCTGGAACAAATCTCCGAAGCTGAGATACATGGAAGACATCATGCACTTCCGACAGAGAAGGCGGTAAGGCCAACTTGTAAGCTACTTCACCAATTCTTCCTAAGATCTGATACGGTCCTACGTATCTCGGGTTTAACTTGCGTGACTTAAACGGTCCTTTCAATCTTAATCTAGGAGTAACTTTCAAGAACACATGGTCACCTTCTTCAAATTCTAAAGGTCTCCTTCGATTGTCTGCATAATTCTTTTGTCGATCTTGGGCTTGCTTAATTTTCTCGCGAATCATTCGAATATTTTCCGTAGTCTCTTGGATGATTTCGGGTCCTAAGATTCTATCTTCCCCAACTTCTGCCCAACACAAGGGTGTTCTACATTTTCGCCCATACAACGCTTCATACGGAGCCATACCGATACTAGCATGATAACTATTGTTATAGGAAAACTCAATTAATGGTAGAAGTTCTTTCCAATTCCCTTTACTTTCTAACACACAAGCTCTCAACATATCCTCCATCGTTTGTATCGTTCGCTCAGTTTGTCCATCCGTCTGCGGATGATTAGACGTGCTCAAACGCAACTCCGTCCCCATAGCTTGTTGAAAGACTTTCCAAAACCTTGAGGTAAACTTCGGATCTCTGTCCGACACAATATTAGAAGGAATACCGTGCAATCTTACAATTTCCGCAATAAACAACCTCGCAAGATGACTTGCCTTGAAAGTAGTCTTCACGGCCAAGAAATGCGCCGATTTCGTTAGTCTATCCACAATCACCCAAATTGAATCATAACCACCTTGCGTACGGGGCAAACCTACTGCAAAGTCCATAGAAATACTATCCCATTTCCAAACTGGAATTTCTAAAGGTTGCAACATACCGCTCGGTCTTTGGTGTTCAATCTTAACCTGTTGGCACACTGCACATTCTGACACATACATCGCGACATCCTTCTTCATTCCAGCCCACCAATACTCCTTCTTCAAATCTTGATACATCTTCGAAGAACCAGGATGTATCGTAAAAGTACCTTTATGAGCTTCATCCAAAATCTTTCTTCTTAACATTACATCATTCGGAACACAAATTCTTTGGTCGAACATAATAATTCCGCCGGTAGCCTGAATAAAACCCGGTAGAAGTAACACTTCTTGCAACTTCTCGTCTGCCATTTGACCTTGGTGAATCTCAACTTTCAAGGTAGAATTGACATTCAAATTTCCCATAATCACACCATCTTGGGTCCATACAAACTGAAGATTAAGATCTCTAAAATTCTCTAACAATGCATACTCCAAAACCATCAATTTCGCGCCATGCACTAATTTCCGACTTAACGCATCTGCTACCTTATTTGCTTTTCCTGGATGATACTTCAAATCTAAATCATAATCTTTTAAGTACTCCATCCATCTTCGTTGTCGCATATTTAACTCCTTCTGGTCAAATAAATATTTCAAACTCTTATGGTCACTGAACATTTCAAAACGTACCCCATACAAATAATGCCGCCACACCTTTAGTGTAAAAACAATTGCCGCCAATTCCAAATCGTGAGTTGGATAATTCTGTTCATGAATTTTCAATTGTCGGGAGGCATAAGCTACTACTTGACCACCTTGCATCAGGACACCTCCCAATCCCATTTTAGAAGCATCACAAAACACTTCATAAGAGTTGTTAGGATCAGGAATGATTAACACCGGAGCCGTTGTCAATCTCTCCTTCAATTTCATGAAACTTTGCTCATAACCCAAATCCCACTCAAAAGCAAAATCTTTACGAGTAAGCTTCGTCATCGGTAGAGCCAACTGAGAGAAACCTTCGATAAACCTCCTATAGTAACCTACCAGCCCTAAGAAACTTCTGACTTCTGAGGCATTTCTCGGCCTTTCCCAATTTATCACTGCTTCTACCTTCGACGGATCCACCGCTACACCACCCTGGGATATAACGTGACCAAGAAACTTAACTTCTGCCATCCAAAATTCACACTTACTTAATTTAGCAAAAAGTTGCTTCTCTTGCAACACAGATAACACAATTCTCAGATGTTCCTCGTGCTCTGGTGAAGTACGAGAATAAATAAGAATATCGTCAATGAAGATTACCACGAACTGGTCCAAGTAAGCTTGAAATATTCGGTTCATGTAATCCATAAAAATGGCTGGAGCATTTGTCACACCGAAAGGCATCACTAAGAATTCGTAATGGCTATAACGGGTCCTAAATGCAGTCTTAGGTACATCGGAACTCTTCACTCGGATTTGGTGATAACCCGACCTCAAATCAATCTTCGAGAACACGCAGGCTCCTTTCAATTGATCCAAAAGGTCGTCTATCCTGGGCAAGGGATACTTGTTCTTAATGGTGACTTTATTCAACTGACGATAATCGATGCACATCCGCATCCCACCGTCCTTCTTCTTCACCAGTAATACAGGGGCTCCCCACGGAGAAACACTAGGCCGCACAAAATGCTTCGCCATGAGTTCTTCTAACTGATCCTTTAATTCCCTTAACTCTTTCGGGGCCATCCGATACGGAGAAACGGATATAGGAGCCGTTCCCGGTACCAGGTCAATAGAAAATTCCACTTCCCTCTCCGGAGGAAGAGAAGTGACATCTTCGGGGAAAACTTCAGAAAATTCACAAACTACTGGAATATCCATAACCTGAAGGTCGCTACCCCCCTTCGTTAGTGAGAACCAACAGAACCGATTTCTCTTCTTCAAACAAGAGATTTATCATACCAACCGTACCTTCTAGAATAGTTGTTAAAACATCCTTTGGTGTAGCCTCATTAGATGGAATGATGATGAGCTTTTCTTCACACCCAATAAATACCGAATTAGCAGAAAGCCAATCCATTCCCAACACGACATCCACTTTCTTAAGCGGTAGACAGATGAGGTCAATCCGAAAAACTCTATCATTCACAGATAACACACAATTTTCACACATCAAAGGCGTCTCAACCATTTCATCCATGGCGGTAGTGACCACCATAGGAGGAGACAAAGGAACGGACCGCAACCCAAGTCGCTTCATACATTGCACCGATACAAAAGAATGTGTAGCTCCGCAATCAAATAAAACAAAACAAGGAAATCCGTTAACTAAGCACGTACCAGCAATTAATGAATTGTCGCTCTTCTTCTTCCTTGCATCTAAAGTGTAAACCCTTCCTTGTGTCTGAGTCCTATTCTGAGGACAATCTCTCTTCAGATGACCCATCCTCTGACATTGGTAACACTTCACACCTTCGATACCACACCGTCCGAAATGATTCCGTCCACAAGTACGACACACCGGAGGTGTACTCGCCCTTGTATCATGCACCTGCTTCCCCTTAAAGGATTGTGGCCTAGGTCTAAATGATTGATTAGACCTTCCACGATCACCTTGAGTTACCCGACTTGCTACACCTTCATCTCGAACCTTTTTCAAACTATGTTCTGCCACATAGCATTGTCTTAACACTTCAGCATAAGTAGTGAACTCCCTCTGAGAGACACTATGGGATATTTCAGCTCGAAGTCCAAAAATAAATTGGTCTATTTTCCATTTTTCATCAGGAGCATACATAGCCTGCCTAGAATAAGCAGCCATGTCTTCAAACTTCTCAGCATAACTGGCCACAGGCATGCCACCTTGTCTTAACTGCTGAAATTCAAATTCCTTCTGAGTTCTCAAAGAGCTCGGAAAATATTTCTCCATGAAAACAACCTTGAACTGCTCCCAAACCTTTGGCACTTCCTGAACAGTCATCAAAGCCGAAGCGCTCTCCCACCATCTCATAGCGGGACCCTTTAGAGAATGAGAAGCAAACAACACCTTGTTCTCCTCACTACACTGGACTATCAACTTCGGCAACAACTACCTGAGGATGTGGACCTCCATTCATTTGCTGCACCATTTGCTGCATGAATAGATTCTGTTGTTGTTGCATCTGCTGCATGAACTGATAAAACGGAGCATTACCATCGCCAACCGGAGGAGTCGTCCCTTGAGGAGTGGTGCGGGGCCTACCACGGGGGTTTCTACGTCCATCAGCCATGTTCCTAAAGGTCATACAAATAGAATTAAGTTGATCAGGCTCAATGCCATAAATATAACGCTTAAGACCCACGGCGACACCACGTATATGAAACAGAAAGAAACACTTATACTATTTCATGGCTAGGTCGAGGATACGACCTGCTCTGATACCAACTGTAACACCCACATATATAATACATGCATCAAATCATATATTATACGTGATAAGTACGTTTGGTACTGAAATATACAATAAGTTCCTAGATAACACATTATACACATAAATGCCTCTAATACAAAACACCTAAGTCTAAGGCATTATATATACAAGATGTTCCAAAACGATAAAATCTAAGAACTAGATCATCATAATGATCTCAAAATAACAACATAGCGGAAGCTAGCCATCAACATGCAAGGAAAGATCAAACGACCTTGTCCTTACCCTTCTCTGTACCTGAAGCACCTGAAATATCAACAACGTGGGGTGAGATACATCAAATCTCAGTGGGTTCCTATCTTATAGATTCTCTCGGATTAAAGGGGTTCTAATAATCCTAACTCAAGTCCGGGGAAAAAGGAAAAGGACTATTGAGTTCACATTACAATCCTCACACTATATGGAAACATGCCATGAGTTTATCAACTCAAAGTATCACTAATCGACAACCATACCAAGGTATCTCCTGTTCCCGCCCGCTTCTACGTCTAGAAGGCGATCCGAGTCATAGATCCCTGTAACCTACTTGACATACGAATGGATTCGGGTTCTACGGGCCTTATACCGTTATGAACCATCACTTCTCACAGGCCTTATACCGTCACAAGCCTACGCTCCATGGGCGCCATTCGTACAGTACGGGGAATCAAACCTGTCAAGTAGTTGTGCATCTGTTTCAGAGGAGCTCGAGACCCTTGAAACGCACTCACAATAAAACCGGTTACGATTACGCGATCAAAACAACAACACGATTGTATTCGACAATCATAAGGCTATAATTTCTCCCGGCCTCACATGCCGGTTCAAACCCACAAGGTTAACCACATGTTCCATACTAGTGTTTCCCACTTCTAAATTCTCCTATAGTTCATAAGGGTTTTCCTCACTCTTCCTACGTCTTTTTCCATATTAACATGCGTCTTCAATTACAATCATGCTAAACAATAATAGGGCAGGCCAAATACATCATGGTACAATAATAGAATAGTTTAACACAATTTTCATCATTTCGAACTTTCCCGATTATTTAATCGGTCGGTAAAATCAACATGTTTTACTTCCATTACGTAGAATATTTCATCGGCTTTACATCGATATAAAGAACAATCGAAACCGATAAACGAAACTAAAGTTATGAATTTTCCCGTTAAAAGTATAATTTTTCAACTCCCAGGTCGCGCTCAGCGCGCCCTGGTCCGCGCTCAGCGCGCAACTCCCTGCCACGAGAGGTTCCCAGAATTAAACACCGCGCTCAGCGGGCACCTGCGCGCTCAGCGCGCTCTGCGAAACTCAGAAAAATTCCCTGCGATAACAGAACTTCCTCCACCCTCCAACTCCACTTTGGGGCACATTTAAAAGTCAACAGAGGTTTCAACATCCCTTTATAACAAGCTTTGATTTCCACTATCATCAAAACATCTTATTTCATAAAAACCCAATTATTCTAAAACCCTAAAATTTCAAAATCATCAAACATTATATAGAACATGAAAATAATCATCCCCACATGATTCTATGAACATACCCAACATTCATTTCAATTTCTAACCAATTCTATCCATTAAAACATCGATTTCCACGATTTCGACCTAAAACTCATAACACTAAAACCCAAAGAAAATGTTTTCTAGCTAAACCCACCTTGCAAAGATGATGAAAATGAGGAAGATGAGATGAATGGTTGGAGCTTTGAACAATGGATGATGATTTCTCTTGGAGTTCTTCAACTTTTCCCTCTTCTCCACTTTTCTCCTCTTTTCTTCTTTCTTCTTTCTTTCTTACTATCTTTTTTTTTTTTTTTTGTTTGGAAAGTGGAAGGAAAGGAATAAGTAGTAAACTAGTATTAGTAAATAACACTACTAAATGTCCAAAAAGTCTCTTTAGTCCAAATTAGTAAAATATCTCCGAAACAAATAATATTTATTGGATCAATTCTAAGTACCGAAGTTACTCTAATTATTTTATCAAATAATTTCTCAGAGCAACCGGACTCAGTTGATCACAATGTAATATTATTCGGTGAAATAAAATACGGGGTATTACACTCATGGCTCTCCCAAAGAGTAGATGACAATAATTTTGGAGTCAAACCTTTTATATTACCTTTCAAACTTTTCCATATCTTAGTGGAATTGGTAAAAATAGTATAAATGTGTTGAACGACGCCAAAAAAATCTTTAGCTTTAATACACGAGTTACCCATGTCAAATAAAGCCATATTAAGATTATGACAACCACATGGAGTATAATAGGCTCTCGGATTTATGTCTAAAAATTTATTTTGTACACCTTGATGTTTTCCTTTCATATTTGATCCATTATCATATCCTTGTCCTCGCACATCAAATAGGTCCAGATCAAGGTTTTTCAATTTATTTTGTAACACGTTAAAAAGCCCTTGACCAGTTGTATCATCAACATTCAGAAATCCTAAAAAAGATTCCTCAACACTAACTGAATTTGATGAAAAATTGACATATCGTATTATCAAAGACATTTGCTCTTGGTGACTAAAATCAGGAGTACAATCAAGTATAACTAAGAAATAATTTTCTTATTTGATTTTTCTAATGATTTCAGTTTTAATTGCAGAAGAAAGCAAAAGTATTATCTCATTTTGGATGCTATGTCCAAGAAACTGAACATGAACATTATCATTTGCAATACGTCTAACTTGTTCTTGAACTACTAGGTCAAATTCAGTTAACATTTCAATTAAGCTCAAAAAATTGCCATTGCTATTTTGGTACAATCTCTCATTAGAACTACGAAAGGCCAAATTATGTTTAGCAAGAAATTTCCCTATTGAAATAATTCTTTTTAAAACACTTTTCCAATGATCTTTTTCTTTGTTAATCAATCTTTGAGATGTTTTATCAATAGTCTTGAAGTTTTGCATCCTTTGACGCAATTCATACCATTTAGTCATATTCTTAACATTTCCCATGCCAATTTCATGTTCTCTAAGTCTTTCTCCAATATGTGCCTAATCACAAAAACTATCATTTGCTAATTGACCTTTACCGATCCCTTTTTTAAAATCCTTACAACAAAAACAAAATACTTTATCAAGCTCTTTTGAATAAACAAATCAGTCTCCATCATACTTCTCTCCATTTGATAAAACTCTAGTATACAAATTAGTCGTAAAACGTCTAGATGATTTATCTTTAGGACCCTTCACAATAGTTAAATCTCTTTTAGGACCTTTTATAGCTAATAAATAAATTAATTTAGACTCAAAAGAATCCCAAATTTTTGGATCAAATATATCTTTCTCATTGTCATTAACATTATCAACATTAGCCTTTTCAGCATCTAAAATATCATTTTCAGTAGCATTAACATCAATAATATTCTTCATATTTTCAGTAGCATCATTAAGATCAATATTATTCTCCATATTTTCTGAAGTAACCATATTTTCAATAATGTCTATGTTGCGGTGAGAATCGGAAACCAAGCTATTAATTAACTTGAATCACAAATCATGAAGTTCACCACCAAGCTTTGATTTATCCAAAGGAAAGGGTAAAGAACGAAAACCCTAAGTTAAGAGAATCTAGGTTCGGGGGTTGGTTATACTAAGGGAAGGAATTAGCACCCTTAGTATCTGTAGTACTCTACAGGAACCTCTTGTTAGTATTTGTGTTATGCTAAAGTTTACTTGCTAAGGAATGTGCTAAGGTTAAGGGTAAAGACCTAGGGGTATGTACACTAAGTATGCTCGCCAAGACATCGCATCTCGTGCCTACGTATCCTGACGGGAATGGAATCAGAGCATTCGTAGTTCCCCTCAATGGGGTGAGGAACTCTTGACTGTGGTCAAGGTTCCAAGGGAAAGTAGGGTCTGACAGCAAGACACCTATGTGGAGTGCGGCGACTCCAAACTTAAGGTTAGGTAAAACAGGGAAAGAAATAGAGGGGAAAGTAGGGTCTGACAACAAGACACCTACATGGAGTGCGGCGACTCCAAGCCTAAGGCTAGGTTAAAAGGGTAATGAGCTATCTATGACTTTGAGGTCAATAAAGAGACTTTCTTTTAGAAGGAGAGGAATATAACAACTTGTAAACAAGAGTTAAGAGGGATTGAAAATAAGTGAACAATATGAGTAAGGTAAAGATATCATTTTCAAAGTTTTGAAATCAGAGACATGTTAAAGCTATGAAACTTAACAACAAAAGCCAAGACGTACAAACAACATAATGACTTTATCCACGGTTCAGGAACAAACATCTCAAGCAAACAGGATATTCAAAAAATAATTCTCAAAAAGTCTTTAAGAAAAAGTTTGATGATTCACAAAAATAAATCCGAGAACTAAACATGCATATTTTTTGTTTTGGAATTTTTAGAAAGAAATGAAATTATTTTAAGAAGTGAAATTATAAAAACTAAGTTAAAAAACTAATATGACCATGAGAAATAAAATTATGAAACAAACAAATAAATAATAGCAATATGGCAGTCGCCACGATTCTTCATGGCAGGTGCCATGATTTTTTTTCATGGCAAGCATTATTCTTCTTGTGGCCAGCACCACTTATTCCCATGGCAGGCGCCATCAATTACCAAGCATGGCAGGCGCCATGTTCATGCTATTTCCAGCATGGCGAGTGCCATTAAAGTCCTTTTTTTTTTGTTCAGTTTTTAAATAATAATCACGAAGCCAGTTCACGATACCTCAAACAAATTCACATATTTATGATTTGCAACATTTATTCAAGAATCAGACATTAATAGTATGAAGCAAATAATCATGATATTTTGGAAACGAAGTAAAACAGAACGGTGTTACCTAGTGGAGAAAGTCCACTGCTTCTTCACAGATACATGTTCTGGAAAAAATAAATGACGAGCTTCTTCTCCAAAATTCTTGTAACAACGTACTTGCAGATTTTTAAGAACAAGTGGGGGAGAAAAAGAAGAGAGTATTCAACCTGTATTTTTGGGGTGAATCTGGTGTGTGTTGAAACGGAGATTGAGTCTCTATTTATAGGAAAATATGGAGAGGTGAAGGTATGGTCAGATTTCTCATTTTGCCAAGTTTACCCTTTTTCACATTTCTTCGTGCAAGCTGGCATAAAAAAAAGTCTTCAAAAGTGATCAGAATAGGTTAGGTTTTTGTGTGCTGATGAGACTGGAGCAGAGGTGCAAGTCATGCTTTCTACTGAAAAGTTTTCTTTTTTAATGATGAATTACACCCACTTGTATTTTAAAACACATTATTTTTTAAGTGTGCAGCTTGGAAATTGTGGCAATCTCCACCTAATCATCATGGCAGGCGCCATGTACCTTTGTGGCAAGTGCCACACCCTTCATGGTGGGCGCCACATTCACTTGTGGCAAGTGCCACACATTATGGCAGGCGCCATAATTTCTTGTTTAGTTGCCATGCATTTCATGGCCAGTGCCACCAAAGTGTGGCCAGTGCCATGAAATGCTTTTTTTTTCCTTTTTTTGTTTTTCTTTCTTTTTTTCTTTCTTTTTTTTCTTCCAAACAACATTCACAAATGCCTTGGTGATCTTGAAACACATGAGAACTTGGTTTATTGTTCTTGTCCTCTTTCTTGTGTCAATCTTGATTTTCACAAAAGAAACAAACTAGCAAAGATATGGGTTAGTTAACAATGCACAGATGATTGAACTCTAAATGTAAATGCAAGATGTTATGCCATCTAAGGGGTAAAATTTAGGGTACAACAGTCTACATCAACATTAACAACATTCTGATTTTTAACCGAAACTTTTGATTCTTTTATTATGAATTTGTCAAGAGCTCCTAATTGAGATTGAGATAACTCATCAAGTCTCTTCTTTTTTTTTTTACGCTTCTCCTATCCAGAATCTAACTTTCTAATATTTGGAGGCAATTTAGAAGACATATTAAAAGTATGCAAAAAAATTAGAATCTGAAATTTCTCACTATTCTTGATCAAATCCGCAACATTGAATTTGCATCAAATAAACAACGTTGAAGTTGCCCCGATAAATAAAATTAAAAATAATTAGTAATTAACAAATAAAACCATAAACTAATAAAGTAATAATAAATAAGATAAAAAAATTAAGAGGATTAATAATGAAAAAGAAAAAATAATACTAGAAGTTATAGCAAGTCAAAACATATTAACAATTAAATTATATTACCTATTAAATATAAACAATAAAATTACTTTTAATAATATCCTTCATTTTTTTTTGAAACAAATGGCGTTTTAACATGATTAACGATTCTTGAAATAAAACAAAAATGACTTTACTTGTTAAAACTTTTTCTGCTTTTAAATTAAAGATGGCAATTTCTTTTGACTGTTGAACATCGAAAGAACATCAATCGCCTCTCCGGAAGTAAGCGAACTTCAAAGTGCAGAATCAAAGTACTCCTTCTAGGCCAGTACGCCTGAACGAAGGATCAACTGTATGAGATGCGGCTTTCCCATCTGATACCCTCGGCCGAGTTCTTATCTCCTAAGCCCAAATAACATAGTTCCCCGCGAGGACTACTTTTCCTAAGCAAGGTGGAATTGCTATCTTGAACCCGCGATATTTCTACACGCCCCGCGATGGCCGAGTATCCAGTCGTGTTCATCTTTCAGTTGTGTGTCGCGTCAGTTTTGTCAGCATATACATACACACATCATGCATTATTGATTTGCATTCACATTTCATATTGCATCACTATCACTCTAGTCGGTCTTATCCCCAGTGATAGTTGTCTTCTCGGTCGAGTTGTCAGTTCTTTCCTCGATTGAGAAACGTTGTGTCTGAACAACCTAGCCTCCAGTTTATTTCTGGAAGGAAGTTGGCCCTTGACCACTTTGATAACTTGAACCTCTGAAAAACCAGAGAAACCTTCAGTCAGCATCACTCTTCGCCATTGAAGATGATATCCTTGCTTTCCCGGATTAAGGAAAATCCACAGAGAAAGCCTCGTAATCAGAGATTCGGCAACATGCCAGTTTCGCTCCGAAAAGACCGCTGAGGAAAAGGTCCTCGGCATCTCAAAATTGGACCCCATCATATGGCATTTCTCCAGGAAGATCCTGAGAAAAGTATGATGTAAGACCCCAAGCGAAAGCAGTCTCTCAAGAGACTCGTTTTCCCCAGTAGATTCGACAAATGACGTCTCCAAACAGAGAAGTTTGTGCACCTCTACAATTCAGACGACTGGGTTCCCCAGCAAGTCTGACATCGAAACTTTTTCCACTCAAATGGCATCTCCCCAGGAAAATTCGGCGAGAAGTTTGAAGGAAAGCCACTACGAATAGCGTCCCTTGTCAGTAAAGTTTATTGACGAAAGAAACTAAGACCAGTTCCTCGGCAGGAAACCAGGATCGAGGGGAAGTTTACATCAGAAACTAGGACCAGTTCCTCGGTAGGAAACCAGGATCGAGGGGAAGTTTATTTTAGAAACTGAGACTAGTTCCTTGGCTGAAGACCAGGATCGAGCAGAAGTTTACCTTTTCTAAGCATCATTGCTTAGCTAAAGAAGATGAATGCGTAAGCTACCATTCATAACCACCATCAAAATTTCGGGTACTCCGATATTTAATCCTCTTGCACCCCGAATGCCCGAATACCTTCGTCATTCACACCTTCGTGTCCAAGAAGATTAAATAGGGGCATCTGTTATACCCCAAATTTTGACCACTAAGATTTCCCATCATTGTGAAAATCATCATCACAATATGGAGGAACCATCATACCTCATCAGTCTCCCCAAAGATGGGTGAGCATCCACTACAATCAAGAATTAGGGTTTCAAGCCCTCTCAGAGTTCTTAGACAAAGGATCAATCAAGGAATGACATGATCTTCAACTTGTCTAACCTCTCAAACACCTACAATGGATCAAAAGGACTCCCACTTCAAGGACCAAGCACAAGGCTGCTCCCTTCTAGGTGGATCAAGTCTCAAGATCGACAGTGACACCAAATTAGGGTTTTGGTCGACCAGGGCCTCCAGATGAAATTTTTTATCTGGGCACGAGCCAATGATCCAAAACATAACCTAATATACTTCATGGGACCTCATGGACCCAATCATCAAGTCAATTTTGCCTCAGGGGATGCATTCATCAAAAATCAGGAATTAGGGTTTCTTGACCTAATTCACCCCTAAGTTGACTTTTAGGGAAAATCATGAGCCAAGACCTTAAGAGAGGGTTTAAGGGTCTCTAATAGGCCATATTGATCCATTTGAAACAATGGATTAATCCAAGAAGCTTGAGCAACAAGTCTCAATTTCATCTGCACCACAATTAGGGTTTCGCGAGGAAAGTCAATTGTAACTTTGACTTTTGACCAGGACATGCTCCCAAGCCCTATGAAATACATCAATATACCCTATGACACCCATGGAACATGTCCATCAAGTTTGATTTAGGTCAAGGACATGATTTCATGAAGAATTGCACAGTTTGGAATTCATTTGATAAAAAGTCAACTGTGCACAAAAGTCAACTTTAACTTTTTGAGATTTTTCACCAAAATGGATTTTTAACCCTAAAATGATGTAAATGTATGATTTGAATCATCATTCATCAATAAAAATCAAGAAAAGTTGGATAACTTGTAAAAGGGGTAACCATAAAAAACTTAGAAAATTTTCTAAGTTAAAAATAAAGTGGCTAGGGTACCAACTTTGGAGGACCGTAACTCCTAAACCACAAAGCCATTTTCTCCCATCCAAGGATTGATTTGTAGATCTCATTGCCCTCTACAAAAACTTCAACTAGACCTAATTCCAATTCATTGTCGATTTTGAGTTATGGAGTGATCAAAATCAAGAAAAGTCACTTTGTTCCAACACTTAGTGAAAATTTCACTAAGTCAGATTTTACCCTACTTTTTGCCAAATGTAGGGGGATTTTTCACTTGGATTCAAAAGAGATCAAAACCAAACATGTTCAAACAGTTGTTGTATCATGTAAGGGCTTTCCAAAATGGCCAAGAACATTACCAAATTCCATTTGAGTCATGAGATATGACATTGGAAAGTTGCCTTGCTGAAATCTGCCATGGCAAGGCAGAATTTGCATTTTTACTCGATTTGCCAAAATCAGCCAAATCCAAATGCTCCTATCCACTTGGACACCTCAGAGGATTGAATCTAAGGGGGACAATCACTGAGCCAATCCTCCAAAGTCTTTGGAACAAGAAATAGCATGTTGAACCTAGAATGGCCAAAATAGGGACAAGACTCCAATTTTGGATTGGAGCATTCAATGGAAGCATCAAGGTGGCATGGACTGAGCCATTCTCAACTGAATTTAGTCAAGACTTATCCAAGACCAAGGGAACCACAGCCCTGTGCCCTAACCTCTAGTAAATGGCTAGAGGAGACTTGGATTTCCATTGGCCAACATTGAACAAACACCTGTTGCAGTTGCCATTCACTGTGGATCCCAAAACAAACTTGCTCTACTATAAATAGAGCTCAATTGTGGTCAGTTTAAGTACACCAAAGGCCTACAACACTTGCCTTTCTCAAAAACCACTTCTCACTCTCAAAAATGCCTTTCTTAGCAAGTCACTATCGGGTTTTTCATTAGAGAGAAATTCCACTCAAACCAATCACACACACACCTCATATACATCATATGTGAGCTGATCAAACACTTAAACAACAACTGGAACACTGATTTCTCAGAATCACCAGTCAATTGCTCAAGGTTTTAACCAAAGTGCAGTTGAGATTCCATGAAGTAATCCAGCCATTCTCAGTCAAGTCCAAGCATTCAAACACACTCCATAGGGTGTAGGGAAGCTGTTCAGATCATCACAATTCATCTGTAACACCTCCTACTAAGAAATCAATTTGCTCTTGCTGTCACGACCTAGAGGTAAGCTTAAACTTGGTCATCTCTCAATCTATGCATATTTCCTCGCACCATACTTTTGCCAAATGTTCATAATCATGCATGGAATGTTTCCCCTCAATTAATTGCATTGTTTGAATCGTGTATAAAAAATCCTAGCCTTCATGCAGAAATTAGGGTTCTTGAGGATTTTTCGTGATTTCTTGTTATATGTTTAATTTAAATGAAATTAAATACCATAGACATGATCGTGAGGTTGAAACGAGTTGATTGGTATGTGGATTGCATGATATAATCAAGTATTCAGTGAGATTGGAGAGAAAATGCAAATCTGGGCAAGCCCAGAACACGAGCGTGTTCTTGGGTGTTCTTGGCGCCATTTTCATAAATTCAAATATTTGAATTTTGTGATTTTATTTAATTGATTCAAAAATTAATTTCTCTCTGAGTTTTAATGATTTTGAGTTGATTCTTTTTTTAATAATTCACAAAAATGTTAAAATATTTTATTTTCCCAAAAAATCCCAAAAATATTATTTATTTTATATAATTGATATTTTTGCAAAGAATTAATGTTTTAATTGTTTTTGACATTTAAAATATTTTTTCCACCTTGATTTTGAAACTTTTAATGCTTTCTAATTATTTTGTAGGTCAACACTTAATTTTTGAAACATTAATCCAAGATCACAATTTGTTTTGCCTATGTTAAACAATTTTGATCATTTTAATTGAATTTTTATTCAATTAAAACACATTTTTGAAAACAAATTAGGGTTTTTGGATTAATTCAACCCTCATAAATCATTTTCAAAACACTTTGGGCCTCTAATAGAGTGTAAGACCCAATCCTTTTTTTGACCAAATCATTTTTGGGCCTCAGTGCATTGTATAAGTCCCGATACCGTAAAAAACAAACGGCGCGATCGTCGCCTTTTGAAAAATAACCTTTTGGGCCTCTCCTTGAGCTATAAGACCCATTTAAAACTTTTTGGGCCTCTAATAGAGTGTAAGACCCAATCCTCTTTTAACCAAAATATTCTGGGCCTCACTTATTGTATAAGTCCCTTTGCGTTAAAAGAAAATCTCAGCGCGATCGCCATTTTAAACGGAAAAACAAACTGGGCCTACCCTCGTGTTATAAGCCCCACTCTTTTTCTTTAAAACTTTTTGGGCCTCTTGAGAGAGTGTAAGACCCATTCCCTTTGTACAGAAAACCTTTTTGGGCCTCAGTCACTTGTATAAGTCCCTCTGTACAAATTTAAACAGTGCGCTCACTGATAAAACCCTGGGCCTCTCCTTGAGCTGTAAGCCCCAAATCTTTCTTTTTTTCAAAGCACTTTCTCCTTTGATTTTGAAATATACTGTTGTTTTTAATCTTTCTTTGTTGAACAACTAACCAAACAACATGGAAGCTCTACAACCGAGTAAGTGTTTATACGCTTTCATTTACCGCTTTCATATACATATAACTGTATTGTGGGGCTGTTTCACTGTAAGTCTCCTTTCATAAACTCATATCAACTGTGTAATAATAGTATAGATATTTAGAGTTTCCCCGGCAACTACGTCTAGCATTAAGCCCGTTGATCACTCTTAAATAGTCAAAACTAGATCCCCATTGGATTACCAGACACAGTCTTCCCTCCTCTTGTGGTTAAACAATATGGAGATATGAAAGGCAGCATTCTCGGTGAACCCTTTCATAGACTGTCACTCGTAGAAGTTGTCAAAGAAGCTCTATTCCCCAGAGATGATCTTTTCTCCGTGAATGGCGTCTCTTGAGTTTCTTCCAAATTCTCGAACTTTCCTGGCTTGATCTATTTTCGGTGAATGGCATGTCTTGAACTTCTCGGGGTTTGGGGACCCACAGGCTTCTTAAAAGCACTTGTCAAGAAACTCTACTCCCCAGAGATGATCTATTATCCGTGAATGGCATCTTTGAGTTTCTTCCAAATTCTCAAACTTTCCTGACTTGATCTATTCCTTGTGAATAGCTTGCCTTGAATTTCTCGGGGTTTGGGGGCCCACGGGCTTCTTAAAAGCATCGGCCTCCTCTTGGGCATCATATAAGGACCCACAGGCTTCCTAAAAGCAACCCCGCCTCCTCTTGGGCTTAGTACAAGGACCCTACGGCTTCTTATAAGTATTCACAACCTCCTCTTAGGCTTCATATAATGATCTCTTCCTCCGGGAATGATAGCCTCCTCTTGGGCTTCGTACAAGGACCCCTCGGCTTCTTAAAAGTTTCCAGCCTCCTCTTGGGCTTCATACAAATTGTCCCGACGACCTCCTAGAGGTATAGGAACAGAAATTAGTCATCTGCATAGAACACTCCTTTCATAGAGTCTACTACTGTTTCTCAAAGCATAGTACAAAAGATGACACTCTAGACTTGGACAGTCTAATCTCCTTGAGTCTCAAAGACATTCTCAAGTGACCCCTTCGTTAAATAGGAAGAAAACCCATAGACTCGGACAGTCTCAATACCCTTCGGATTTCCCACTTTCTTAAAGAACAGGAATAACCCGGATCCTCGAATCAAATCCCCGAGTACAGTGTTGCTCATATAAGAACTGATTTTCTCTTTAAATCAGCATACTGGACCTGTCACTTAACTGAACAGTCGCCACAGCCTCCACTTAGGCTTTGTATAATGATCCTTCTCCAGTTACAATAGCCTCTTTCTTGGGCTTTATACAATGATTCTCCCCAGCGGAGTCAAACCTTTTAGCCTCTCTCTCGGGCTTTGTACGAGACACATAAGAGACTCCCTCGTTGAGTCAATCACCCTTTCGCCTCCATCTCGGGCTTTATACGAGATACAAAAAGGTTCTTATTGAGCCAAACAAATTTTAGCCTCCATCTCTGGCTTCGTACGAGATACAAAAAACTCTCTTGTTGAGTCAAATAGCCTCCATCTCGGGCTTTATACGAGATACCAAAAGACTCCATCGTCGGGTCAAAAACCTTTTAGCCTCTCTCTCGGGCATTATACGAGACACATGTTAGCCTCCTCTTAGGCTTTATATAAGAAAACCACTGGTTGATCCAATCAACCTTTTAGCATCAAAGTTGTGCCTCGTTCACAGTACACAAACATCAACAACTTCTTCCCCTTCATCTAACTGCTGTAAGCGGCAAGTCTCTGGATCATCTACATCCATGCCACTGTCCCTCTTTTAGCATGAGAAATTCCTAAGGAAAGATGGCATTGCTCTAAACTGAGTTAAAGTCTTCTCCTTCAGGTTGAAATCCCCTATGAAGGAAATTATGGCATTGCCGGATTCACAAATCCCGGTTAAAGTAATTCTCCTTTATAAACAGTCGTAACAGACAAACCCCTCTTTAGAGATGACAAATTCTCTCTAAAGTTGAGACCTTTCAGCTTCACATCTTGGGCTTTGAACAAGATACAAACCACCTTTCGCTTCACGTCTTGGGCTTTGAACAAGACACCAAAAACACCCATTTCCTCCCATAGAATAGGAGGAACTACGAACGCTCTGATTTCCCTGTTTCGGTAAACGGGAATACGTAGGCATAAGATTGAAAGAAAAATCTTAGCGAGCACACTAAACAAAAACCCAAAATCCCATACTTTCATATATATTCGTCCTAACATCTCAACCAATAGCCTAAAGCACCCCTCGTCAACAAAATAAACTTAGGAGAAACCCCGAATCTTTGTATCATCTGTAACCTAACAGACCGCTGTTTAACCTCAGTATGCAAGCAGGGTTAATTGGAGACATTTATTTCCCTTCCTTCATCAGCTTTAATAGGATAAAAAATGAATCGAGCTGTAGTACTAGAGCGATCGTGCTTCACAACCACATCCAAAAATCACTCGCTACAGAAAAATGGCGACTCTGCTGGGGAAACTCGCAGGTCTCTTTAGGGATCTTGTTTTTTTTTGTCCCCTAGGTGAAAACCTTGACGTCACTAGGATCTTAGGTCAAAACGCCGTTAAATTGGAATGAAACCACAGATTGGTGACTCCGCCGGGAAACCATTTTCTGTCAGGAACTTAAGATTCTTAGCTTTTAAAAGTCTAGGATGATTAGGACAAATATATATACTGCTTTTCCTAATTGCTATACGTGTTTATTTTTCTGCTAATGGGAATGCGTGTGATGCCGCATGTGGAAAGATCGAGTATACACTTAAGATAAGTGATGGCGACGAGGTCGACCATCAACCTCAGTGGAGGCTGACCAATGCAACCCATTCTCTCACCTAGACAATGGGCCGATTGTGATGTCTGAGAAGCTGAGGAGCCAAACCCTTTTGTAGTGCGGAAACTATCGGGAATAGTTGTTACGTGATACTACCCTCATTTGAGGCTGGTGATCTATTCTCTGTGAATGGCACTTACTCTAAGATCGCTCTACAACTCGCTGGCGATCCGCTTGTTGTTTTGCTTTCCTGGGAGGAGCTGATGATAATGAGTACAGGTACAAAAATCACCTTAGTATAAACCTTTGGGGATGGGTAGAGCCTTGACTTCATGACAACGACCCTTTGACCCCATGTTTTTTCTATGTTTTTGTGTGCTGCATTCATGCATTCATTTAAAAAACATTAAAAACATTAAAAAAAAATTTCTCTTCTAGTCTCTCTGTTTTTCAAATTAAACTGAGACTGTGATTGCAAATATCAGAGAAAAGGATTGCACTAATAGATTTCGGTAGAAGGAGAACTCATAGTTATACCTTCAAGGTTCCAAAGCTAGAGGATTTGAGAAGGTTAGCAAGGATGATCACAAACCCAGAGGCTTTCAGAGCCAAGCACGGAGGTTTGCTACCACTGTTAAGAGTCCATGTGATTGAGGGAATCATGGATGCACTCATTCAGTTTTATGATCCAGTTTATCACTGTTTCACATTCCCGGATTACCAGCTCGCACCAACGCTGGAGGAGTATTCTCATCTGATTGATCTACACATTACTGATCGAGCTCCGTTTTCTGGACTGGAAGAAATTCCAAAGAATCAGACCATTGCAAGAGCAATTCATTTGGACGAGTCTGAGGTTAGGACTCACCTAACTACCAAGGGTGGCATCCAAGGTTTTCCAGCCCAGTTCTTGACAAAGAAAGCCCTGTATTTTTCCAGTATAGGAAACGTGACTGCTTTTGAAAGCATCCTTGTCTTGCTCACCTACGGGTTATTTTTGTTTCCCAACATCAATAACTTCGTCGATATTAACTCCATTAAGGTTTTTCTCATTGGAAACCCTGTGCCGACTTTGCTCGCAGATGCGTATCATTCTGTACACTTGGAAAATTTGTACAGCGGAGGGGAGATCACATGCTGTGTACCTCTGCTTTACAAATGGTTTATCTCTCACTTGCCCAAGTCTGCTGCTTTTTGGGATTGCAAGAGTGCCTTGCGTTGGTCGCAGACGATCATGTCCCTTGCCAACTCTGATATAGATCGGTGTAATAGGATCTATGATGGAATCAGGATCATTGACCGTTGTGGAAACTTCCCCAACGTACCCCTTATAGGAACTAAGTGAGGAATAAACTATCATTCGGTGTTGGTTCGCCGTCAATTTGGATACCCGATGAGACACGTCCCACGGGGTGTTCATCTGGAAGGTCTTTTCTTCAAGGAAGGAGAAAATGACAGAGCACTAAAGATGGAAATAGTGCACGCTTGGAAGCATGTTCATAAGAAAGGACGGGAGTCTCTGGGAAAACCAGACTGTGTCTCGGTGGAGCCTTACCTCCATTGGGTACAAACTAGAGCTCTCAAGCTAAAGATGCCTTATCCTCGTTACGGAATTCTTCCACCGAGGGAATCTGTCATGTACTTCATGACGGAAACTGAAAAGCTTCAGGTTACTCTCAACAAAGTTCAACGGGAGAGAAGGTCTTTGAAGAACAAGTACCCCACCCTCAACGTAGAGTGCATCAAAATACAACAATTACTGAAAGATAAGGACGCTCTAATTGAGATTTTAGAGCAACATGCTGTAGAGAATCAGGATGACCAAAGGAATTTGCTCACTCCTTTCACCTGGCAAAGGAGTGACAACCCGACAATGGCCCAAGAGCCCCGGTCAAAGAAAAGGAAGATACCAGAATCAGCCCCCGATTTCTCTTCAGAGAGGACTTAGGACCCATTAGTTTAGGTCTCTGTTTCTGCACCTTGTAATCTACTGTATTTCCATTTCTGTAATCCTTTGAATTCAATAAAAAGGGGTTTCCCCACCGTTTGATATTTGCAATCTAATTGTCGAAGTTTATTTTGATTAAACCAAAAAACAATTAATATAATCACTGCATTCATCATTCTCACATCGCGTATTCTTCTTACCTGCGAATCTAACGTTTGTGTCTCGGTTCTAGAGTCAAACTGTCTCATTCATATAATACTCGGGCCAATCGTCAGAAAAAGATGGATGATCTTGAGGAAGAAAACAGAGAGTTGAAGGAAGAGATCGACGCTCTGAGAGAGGATATGAGAAAGCTTCGTAACGACATGCAAGCCATGGCAGAAGCTCAGCTACAAAGAACTGTGATCTCAGAGATCACCTCAATGCCCATAGTGGAGAAGTATGATCCTAGGTATCAAATACCGAAAGATCGTCCTTGGGGCATGCCTGTTAACTATATCCTGGAAGGATATGTTCCGCCGATCACTGAAGATCAGGGAATCACAACAGAAGCCGCTGGGCCTGAAGGTTACAAACTTCGAGAAAGCGAAGATGCCAGGGGCATACTGAAGACTCCTAAAGGTTACAAACTTCGGGAGACGCCAAGACTCACTACCGTAGTCACGGTACCACCCCCTGTGGTGCACACTATCCCGGAAGGACAGATTCCACAGACACCTTCTAGTAAGAAAGAAACTATGTTTGACAGAATGGAGGAATTCCAGGAGCAGTTCTTGGAAATGCAGAAGGAATTGCAAGCCATTCGCGGTCAGGATCTATTTGGAAAGGACGCCGCATATCTCTGCTTGGTCCCAAATGTGAAAGTCCCGCACAAATTTTAAGTGCCCGACTTTGAAAAGTACAAGGGTAACTCTTGCCCTCAAAGCCATCTGGTGATGTACGCCCGATGGATGTCAGCTCAGATGGAGAATCAGGACCTACTGATTCACTACTTTCAGGATAGTTTAACCGGTGCCGCATTAAAATGGTACATGGGTTTAAACCGTGCCACAATCAGTACATTCAGAGATCTTGGCACTGCCTTCGTCCAACAATACAAATACAATTTGGACATGGCACCGGACAGAGATCAACTCAGATCGATGTCGCAAAAGGACAAGGAAACCTTTAAGGAGTATGCTCAAAGGTGGCGTGAGATTGTCGCTCAAATTTGTCCACCTCTGGAGGAAAAAGAGATGACAAAGATGTTCTTAAAGACCTTAAGCTCATTTTACTATGACCGAATGGTTGCCAGTGCGCCCAGTGATTTCACTGAAATGGTTCGCATGGGCGTACGTCTTGAGGAAGCCGTCCGAGAAGGACGTTTGGTAAAAGACACCGGATCGACGAGCGGTACTAAAAAATATGGTAGTGCTCTCCCTAAGAAAAAAGAGCAAGATATTGGGAATATCTCTCTCGGAAAGCAAAGGCAACGTTATCAACCGGTAGCAGCTGTGACTCCTGCTATCAACCCTGCGCATATTCCTACGTATCAACCTCAGGTTGCGCAGAGCCAACCTGATTAGCAAAGGACACAACAGCCTCTTCAGCAGGCTCGTCCTCCATATAACAACAACCGTACAACACGACCACCAGGATTTGATCCTATACCTGTCTCGTACGCAGAGCTGTTTCCGTTACTACTGGCTAAGGGGCACATTCAGACTAAATCTCCTCTTACAGTACCGGAAAATCTGCCTTTTTAGTTTAAGGTGGATCAAACTTGCCCTTATCATCAAGGAGGTCCAGGACATAACATAGAGACTTGTCTCAATTTCAAGTCCAACGTGCAAAAACTTGTTAGGAGCGGGGTCTTATCCTTCAAGGATACGAATCCTAATGTTCTCACGAATCCGCTGCCTCAACACGAGAAGGCTGCAGTCAATTTGATAGAAGGAGAGATTAACGATGTCTATCAAATTCACGATGTACTCTTGTTGAAAACCAATCTGGTCAAGATGCATTGTAGACAGAGTGGATATGGCCATGTGCCACCTCATAATTATCACCAATGTGATATCTGCTCTAAAGACAATCAGGGATGTTCTGTGGTGCAAGCAGCTCTACAGGAACAGATGGATCTCGGATGGATCCAAGAGCACCAAGTTCGTGGAGTTAACATGGTTTACACGAATTCTAACGTCATTCAGAACCACGATATCCGTGCAATGAATGTCAACTTAGTGGCGATGCACTCAAGGCAAAGCCAGTATCATAATCTGCCGCGGCACAATTACAGTTCCTGTCTGATTTGCTCGGTAAACAAACAGGGATGCTCTTTCATACAGGAGGCCCTCCAGTGTCAGATGGATCTTGGATGGATCCAAGACTACCATGATAGGAACTCCTATCAAATCAACATGGTTCAGATCTTTGATATTCGCGTGATGAATACCAACCTGGTAGAGTTACATGCTGAGCAGGTCCGACTCGGATTCTTAACATCACATGACTATCAAAGCTGTAAGGCAGGTTGCGAAAACGATCGAGGTTGTACCCTTGTCCAGGAGGCACTTCAGCACTTGTTAAATCACTGGTGGATGCCAATTTATATGGATGAAGATACTCAGCAAATTAGTATCAGTAACAGGAATCCCACTCGGCGTCAGAGTCAGGATGTCTGATCTATGGAAATTAACCTAGTGAGGTTACATTGTATTCAAAGTGGGCGTGGCCAGGTGCCACCACACAACTATGAACGTTGCGGCGTCTGTTCGGAAAGTAACCAAAGGTGTTACTTTGTGAGAGCAGCTCTTCAGGGTCAGGTCGATCGTGGAGAAATTCGTCCATATCCGGGTTCAGGACCCATCAACTGGACGCCGAACTACCTTGCCGAGCAAGTTGAGGATGTTGTCACGATCTCTGGTCATCACAGGACCAGGGATGTTTTTACCATTATCCCTCTACTTGACGAATCTAAAGTTCCCAACCGGGAACGGATCGAGATTAATTATGATGGTCAGAAAAATCAGAAGGCTCATGTAGTTATCTATCTACCAGGACCACTACCGTATGAATCAACTAAGGCAATCCCTTACAAATACGGTGCAACGACAGTTGAAAATGGAAAGGAAATTCCACTACCCTCCGTCGTTAATATTGCAGACATCAGTCGTGTAACACGGAGTGGCAGAATCTTCAACCGAGGGGTTGGGGAACACAACAAAGAAAAGGAACTTCAGACAGAAGCTCCTGATCCATCAGTCGGTCAATCCAGTAATCCCGACCTTTCGAAAAATAATGATGAGATGCTGAAGCTCATCCAAAGGAGTGAATACAACATTGTCGATCAACTGTTACAAACTCCTTCAAAGATCTCGGTATTATCGTTGTTACTCTGTTCAGAAACCCACAGGGAGGCTCTACAGAAAGTCTTGGAGCAAAGCTTTGTGGAACAGGATGTAACAATCAGACAGTTTGATAGCATTGTCTCTAACATCACTTCCTGCAATAATTTGGGATTTAGTGATGAGGAATTACCCGAAGAGGGGCACCGTCATAACATGGCGCTCAACATTACAGTTAACTGCCAGGACGATGCTTTAGCCAGCGTACTGGTAGACACAGGGTCAGCCCTGAATGTTATGCCGAAGTCCACTTTGATGCAATTATCATTCAAAGGCCATCCGATGAGAATCAGCGAGGTCGTCGTCAAAGCGTTCAATGGATCTAGAAAAACAGTTATCAGCGAAGTTGATCTTTCCATAACTATTGGTCCTCACACTTTCCAAGTCACTTTCCAGGTCATGGACATCCGGGCAACGTACAGTTGTTTATTAGGAAGACCTTGGATACATCAGGCTGGAGCGGTCACTTCAACCCTCCACCAAAAGCTAAAGTTCGTCAAGAACGATCAACTTGTCACAGTTTATGGGGAACAAGCCTTGCTTGTAAGCAACTTGTCATCATCTACTGGCATAGAACCCGAGGAGGTTATTGGAACTCTGTTCCAAGCACTGTCGATAAGCAAGAACAATCAGTTCAGAGGAGGAACCTCGATTTCCTCATACAATGATGCTATTAAAGCGGTTGAGAGTACCGATACAACAGGATGGGGACAACTTGTCATTCCTATTGACAATAAAACAAAGAAGGGTCTTGGTTTTTCTGCAACCTGTACCCAGACAGCTGCCAACGATGAAAGTCTTCATCCCCTTCAAAACTTCTTCCACAGTGGAGGTTTTCTTCACCCGGTGTCTCAAGCAGTACATGCTATCAATGAGGAAGATCCCTCCGACACAGATGAAGAATGGAAGTCCTATCTGAACGAGGATGATTATATGTCTCAGGAAGAGGTGCCTACGCCATTTTGCTATCCCGCACAGAGTCCGAGATTTATACCAAGGTCAGACGTCGAAATAATCTACGAAGATTGTGATCCGGAAGGATGTCGTGCTTCGCCAAATTCATTAAAGGAAGACACTCTGATGAAAGACAACTTTGACTACAATTACTATGGCCCAATGGATGGTCTGCCAATGTGGCAGCCTTACCCAGGAAACTTGGGGCAAGAGAGTCAGCCGAACAATGAAAATCAGCTGACCGTCATTGAACAGAATACCTGTGTCCCCACCATGTCATGGGATCAACACTCAGGTCATTCAGAAACTACTCAACATGAAGATGAATTTGCAACGTTTGCAGGACTTGAATTCATCAACTATGCTTTTCCCGAGGTCAACGTCATCGAGAGAGATGACTCCTCCAGTTCAAAAAGAAGTGTGGGATACCTTGGGACAACCGAGTGGGAAATACGACTATATGGTCATGTACACCGCTCCCGAAAGCTCTCGTATCAGGCTCGAAGATATCCAGCCTACTGGATGGGGAGATACAGCTGAGAGCACAAATACTATGCAAAATACAACTGAGGAATCCTCCTACGACAATTCCGGCTGGGAGACAGATTCCAATGATCCCGCTCCACCAGAAATCAGCGTCATTTCTGAAGACAAATCAAGGAAGGTGCCAGACTTTGTGATTCACCGAGGAGTTCGCCGCCAATGGGTTGCTGTCGATTTTCCGAAGATCGTTCATCAGTCAAAGTAATTGCCATCTTTAACCTTTCACCCTGCCCAGGTGAAACAGATGTTATGATAGGGCTCGCTTTCTGTAAATTATCCCTCTTCGCTCCGCCCAAAGCGACAGAGTTTTGTTTTATAGGGCTGTATTTTCAAGAATCGACTTGTTCATTAATAAAATAATGTCGTTCTGTAATTTCCGCATCAATTGCTATTTTCTCTTTTTGCTTTTTCAGAAAATGGTAATCCTAAAAAAATAATTCAAATAAAAACAAGCAGTAAAATAAAACATTGCACACACTTGCATTTTCCCTATCTCTTCTAAACACGAATCATCACGTCATGCAGATTGCTTGTTTTAAACCCCGTTGAAACATACGATCCGATGCCTTCTCCCAACTTTGAGTTCCCGATATTCGAGGCCGAAAAAGAAGTTGACAACGAAATTCCAGAAGAGATCTCTCGACTACTCAGACAAGAGGAAAGGTCCATTGAACCTCACAAAGAACCGTTGGAAACGGTAAACTTGGGTTCAGAACAAGAGAGAAAAGAAATCAGGATTGGGGCACTGCTCAGTCCAACTGCCAAAGAGAGTTTGATAAAGCTTCTCAAAGAATTCCCCGATGTATTCGCTTGGTCCTATCAGGATATGCCAGGGTTGGATACCAGCATCATGGAACATCATCTACCATTAAGGTCAGAATGTCCGCCGGTAAAGCAAAGGTTGAGACGGACTCACCCGAACATGGCCATCAAGATCAAAGAGGAGGTACAAAAACAGATCGACGCAGGTTTCCTCGCTACATCTGAATATCCTCAATGGTTAGCCAACATTGTACCCGTTCCCAAAAAGGACGAAAAGGTCAGAATGTGTGTTGATTACAGGGACCTGAACAAGGCTAGTCCAAAGGACGACTTTCCTTTACCACACATTGACATGCTGGTAGACAGTACAGCAAAGTTTAAAATTTTCTCCTTCATGGATGGATTCTCGGGCTATAACCAGATCAAAATGGCGCCGAAAGACAGGGAGAAAACTTCATTCATTACCCCATGGGGTACCTTTTGTTACAAGGTAATGCCGTTCGGTTTGAAGAATGTCGGGGCAACCTATCAAAGGGCCATGACTACTCTTTTTCATGACATGATACACAAAGAAATCGAGGTATATGTCGATGATATGATTGCAAAATCTAAAACAGAGAGTGAGCACGTTGAACATCTGTCAAAATTGTTCGAACGTCTAAGAAAATTCAAGCTCCACTTGAATCCCAACAAGTGTACCTTCGGTGTCCGTTCAGGGAAACTACTAGGGTTCATCGTCAGCCAGAAAGGAATTGAGGTTGATCCTGACAAGGTCAAGGCCATTCAAGAAATGCCTTCTCCGAAAACTGAAAAACAAGTTAGAGGATTCCTGGGACGTTTGAACTACATCTCCAGATTCGTATTCCTTATGACCGCCACATGTGCGCCAATTTTCAAATTACTCAAAAAGAACCAGGATTGCGTTTGGACAGAAGATTGCCAAACCGCCTTCGACAGTATCAAGGAATATCTGTTGAATCTGTCGATTCTATCACCTCCAGTGGAAGGAAGACCACTGAGCATTTACCTCACAGTTCTAGAGGACTCAATGGGATGTGTACTTGGCCAACAAGACGAAACCAAACGGAAAGAGTCTGCCATTTACTATTTGAGCAAGAAATTCACCGACTGCGAAACTCGGTACACGATGCTTGAGAAAACTTGCTGCGCTTTGGCTTGGGCAGCAAAATGTCTTCGCCAATACATGATTTGTCATACTACTTGGTTAATCTCCGAAATGGATCCAATCAAGTACGTCTTCGAAAAGCCTGCTCTCACGGGAAGAATTGCCCGTTGGCAGATGTTGTTATCAGAATATGACATAGAGTAGCACGCTCAGAAAGCCGTTAAAGGAAGTATTTTAGCCGATCATTTAGCTCATCAACCGATTGATGATCAGGAATCAATCGGGTTCGACTTCCCAGACGAAGATGTCATGTATCTAAAAATGAAAGATTGCGATGAACCGTTACCCAGTGAAGGGCCAGAACCAGGTTCCCAATGGGGACTTATCTTTGACAGAGCAGTTAATCATTATGGAAATGGAATTGGGGCAATCATTGTTACCCCTCAGGGTACCCACATTCCTTTCACCGCCAGACTTACGTTCAAATGTACGAACAACGAGGCCGAATACGAAGCTTGTATCATGGGTCTCGAAGAAGCAATTGATTTAAGGATCAAAAACTTGGACGTATATGGCGATTCAGCCCTGGTTATCAATCAGATAAAAGGAGATTAGAACACATACCAGTCAGGACTGATTCCTTACAAAGACTACGCAAGAAGGTTGTTGCCCTTCTTCAACAGAGTTGAGTTTCATCATATCCCTCGTGAAGAGAATCACATGGCTGATGCTTTAGCCACTCTCTCTTCCATGATTAGTGTAGGTCAATGGAACGACCTACCTAAGATCGACATAATGCACCTTGAATGGCCCGCTTACATCTTCACAATTGAAGCAGTCATAGACGACAAACCTTGGTATCATGATATCAAATGCTTCCTTCAGAAACAAGAGTACCCACCTGGGGCATCCAGGAAAGATAGGAAAACCCTCAGAAGATTGGCTGGAAGCTTCTTCCTGAGCGGTGACACTCTCTATAAGAGAAATTTTGACATGGTCTTGCTCCGATGCGTCAACAGACCAGAAGCAGACATGCTTATGAAAGAAATTCATGAAGGATCCTTTGGCACTCATGCCAACGGACATACAATGACGAGAAAAATTCTGAGAGCAAGGTACTATTGGTTGACCATGGAATCCGACTGCTACAAGTACACGAGGAGGTGTCACAAGTGTCAGATATACTCCGACAAAATTCATGTACCGCCATCACATCTCAAAGTTCTCTCTTCCCCATGGCCATTTTCCATATGGGGAATCGACATGATTGGCATGATTGAACCTAAGGCTTCAAACGGACATCGGTTCGTCCTGGTAGCCATTGACTATTTCACCAAGTGGGTCGAAGCAGCGTCATTCGCCAATGTAACCCGACAAGTGGTGGTTCGATTTATCAAAAACAATATCATCTGCCGTTATGGTGTTCCAAGCGAGATCATTACTGATAATGGATCTAACTTGAACAACAAGATGATGAAGGAGTTGTGCGCTGAGTTCAAGATCGAACACCATAACTCATCTCCCTACCGACCCAACATGAACGGAGAGGTAGAAGCGGCCAATAAGAACATCAAGAGGATTGTTCAGAAGATGGTTGTAACCTACAAAGATTGGCACGAAATGCTACCCTTTGCTCTTCACGGTTATCGAACATCTGTCCGCACTTCAACAGGGGCAACCCCTTTCTCTCTAGTGTATGGCATGGAAGCAGTGCTCCCCATAGAAGTAGATATCCCGTCAATCCGAGTATTGATGGAAGCTAAGCTCACCGAAGCTGAATGGTGTCAAAGTCGATACGACAAACTGAACCTGATCGAAGAGAAGCGAATCACGGCACTATGCCATGGTCAATTGTATCAACAGAAAATGAAGAGGGCGTTTGACAAAAAGGTCCGACCTCGCGTCTTCAGAAAAGGAGACCTCGTGCTAAAAAAGATACAATCATTTCTCACTGATTCGCGAGGTAAATGGACTCCGAATTATGATGGCCCCTATGTGGTCACGAAAGCTTTCTCAGGCGGCGCCTTGAGACTTGCAACCATGGACGGAGAGGAATTTGCCTACCCCATGAATGTTGATGTAGTCAAGAAATACTTCGCCTAAAAAAAACGTCTCGGTGGATTGAAAACCCGAAAGGGCGGTCCAGGCAAAAGTTAGAGACATGGAAAAAATCATCCCGGTGGATTGGAAACATCGAAGTACAATCCAGGCAAAAATTAGGGATAATGGCAAGTAACTATGTTCAACAGAGGCAAGTCCCTCAGCAGCAGCAGTTACATCATCCGCCAGAAAACTCCAGTCAAGGTCATCTTCGACAGAAGCTCAGGATGTCCCGAATTCAAAGTTGGTAGAAGGATAGCGGTCGTTATGTTTCAACGTAGCCCTTTTCCCTGTAAATGACCATTTTCTAACTTTGTATATACTCTTTGGAATCACGCGTTTGACTGATTTCCATCCTATCAATAAAATTTGAGCCTTTGTGCTTTTATTTGTAGTTCTTATTTGTTTTAGCTTTACTGAATGGCGTTTTAACATGATTAACGATTCTTGAAATAAAACAAAAATGAATTTACTTGTTAAAACTTTTTCTGCTTTTAAATTAAACTTGGCAATTTCTTTTGACTATTGAACATCGAAAGAACATCAATCGCCTCTCCGAAAGTAAGCGAACTTCAAAGTGCAAAATCAAAGTACTCCTTATAAGCCAGTGCGCCTGAACGAAAGATCAACTGTATGAGATGCGGCTTTCCCATCTGATACCCTCGGTCGAGTTCTTATCTCCTAAGCCCGACCAACATAGTTCCCCGCGAGGACTACTTTTCCTAAGCAAGGTGGAATTGCTATCTTGAACCCGCGATATTTCTACACGCCCCGCGATGGCCGAGTATCCAGTCGTGTTCATCTTTCAGTTGTGTGTCGCGTCAGTTTTGTCAGCATATACATACACACATCATGCATTATTGATTTGCATTCATATTTCATATTGCATCACTATCACTCTAGTCGGTCTTATCCCTAGTGATAGTTGTCTTCTCGGTTGAGTTGTCAGTTCTTTCCTCGATTGAGAAACGCTGTGTCTGAACAGCCTAGCCTCCAGTTTATTTCTGGAAGGAAGTTGGCCCTTGACCACTTTGATAACTTGAACCTCTGAAAAACCAGAGAAACCTTCAGTCAGCATCAGTCTTCGCCATTGAAGATGATATCCTTGCTTTCCCGGATTAAGGAAAATCCACAGAGAAAGCCTCGTAATCAGATATTCGGCAGCATGCCAGTTTCGCTCCGAAAAGACCGCTGAGGAAAAGGTCCTCGGCATCTCAAAATTGGACCCCATCATATGACATTTCTTCGGGAAGATCCTGAGAAAAGTATGATGTAAGACCCCAAGCGAAAGCAGTCTCTCAAGAGAATCATTTTCCCCAGTAGATTCGACAAATAGCGTCTCCAAACAGAGAAGTTTGTGCACCTCTACAATTCAGACGACTGGGTTCCCCAGCAAGTCTGACATCGAAACTTTTTCCACTCAAATGGCATCTCCCCAGGAAAATTCGGCGAGAAGTTTGAAGGAAAGCCGCTACGAATAGCGTCCCTTGTCAGTAAAGTTTATTGACGAAAGAAACTAAGACCAGTTCCTTGGCAGGAAACCAGGATCGAGGGGAAGTTTACATCAGAAACTAAGACCAGTTCCTCGGTAGGAAACCAGGATCGAGGGGAAGTTTATTTTAGAAACTGAGACCAGTTCCTTGGCTGAAGACCAGGATCGAGCGGAAGTTTACCTTTTCTAAGCATCATTGCTTAGCTAAAGAAGATGAATGGGAAAGCTACCATTCATAACCACCATCAAAATTTCGGGTACTCCGATATTTAATCCTCTTGCACCCCGAATGCCCGAATACCTTCGTCATTCACACCTTCGTGTCCAAGAAGATTAAATAGGGGCATCTGTTATACCCCAAATTTTGACCACTAAGATTTCCCATCATTGTGAAAATCATCATCACAATATGGAGGAACCATCATACCTCATCAGTCTCCCCAAAGATGGGTGAGTATCCACTACAATCAAGAATTAGGGTTTCAAGCCCTCTCAGAGTTCTTAGACAAAGGATCAATCAAGGAATGACATGATCTTCAACTTGTCTAACCTCTCAAACACCTACAATGGATCTAAAGGACTCCCACTTCAAGGATCAAGCACAAGGCTGCTCCCTTCTAGGTGGATCAAGTCTCAAGATCGACAGTGACACCAAATTAGGGTTTTGGTCGACCAGGGCCTCCAGATGAAATTTTTTATCTGGGCACAAGCCAATGATCCAAAACATAACCTAATAGACTTCATGGGACCTCATGGACCCAATCATCAAGTCAATTTTGCCTCAGGGGCTGCATTCATAAAAAATCAGGAATTAGGGTTTCTTGACCTAATTCACCCCTAAGTTAACTTTTAGGGCAAATCATGAGCCAAGACCTCAAGAGAGGGTATGAGGGTCTCTAATAGGCCATATTTATCCATTTGGAACAATGGATTAATCCAAGAAGCTTGAGCAACAAGTCTCAATTTCATCTGCACCACAATTAGGGTTTCGCTAGGAAAGTCAACTCTAACTTTGACTTTTGACCAGGACATGCTCCCAAGCCCTATCACATGCATCAATATACCCTATGACACCCATGGAACATGTCCATCAAGTTTGATTTAGGTCAAGGACATGATTTCATGAAGAATTGCACAGTTTGGAATTCATCTGATAAAAAGTCAACTGTGCACAAAAGTCAACTTTGACTTTTTGAGATTTTTCACCAAAATGGATTTTTAACCCTAAAATGATGTTAATGTATGATTTGAATCATCATTCATCAAGAAAAATCAAGAAAAGTTGGATAACTTGTAAAAGGGGTAACCATAAAAAACTTAGAAAATTTTCTAAGTTAAAAATAAAGTGGCTAGGGTACCAACTTTGGAGGACCATAACTCCTAAACCACAAAGCCATTTTCTCCCATCCAAGGCTTGATTTGTAGATCTCATTGCCCTCTACAAAAACTTCAACTAGACCTAATTCCAATTCATTGTGGATTTTGAGTTATGGAGTGATCAAAATCAAGAAAAGTCACTTTGTTCCAACACTTAGTGAAAATTTCACTAAGTCAGATTTTACCCTACTTTTTGCCAAATGTAGGGGGATTTTTCACTTGGATTCAAAAGAGATCAAAACCAAACATGTTCAAACAGTTATTGTATCATGTAAGGGCTTTCCAAAATGGCCAAGAACATTACCAAATTCCATTTGAGTCATGAGATATGACATTGGAAAGTTGCCTTGCTGAAATCTGCCATGGCAAGGCAGAATTTGCATTTTTGCTCGATTTACCAAAATCATCCAAATCCAAATGCTCCTATCCACTTGGACACCTCAGAGGATTGAATCTAAAGGGGACAATCACTGAGCCAATCCTCCAAAGTCTTTGGAACAAGAAATAGCATGTTGAACCTAGAATGGCCAAAATAGGGACAAGACTCCAATTTTGGATTGGAGCATTCAATGGAAGCATCAAGGTGACATGGACTGAGCCATTCTCAACTAAATTCAGTCAAGACTTATCCAAGACCAAGGGAACCACAGCCCTGTGCCCTAACCTCTAGGCAATGGCTAGAGGAGACTTGGATTTCCATTGGCCAACATTGAACAAACACCTGCTGCAGTTGCCATTCACTGTGGATCCCAAAACAAACTTGCTCTACTATAAATAGAGCTCAATTGTGGTCAATTTAAGTACACCAAAGGCCTACAACACTTGCCTTTCTCAAAAACCACTTCTCACTCTCAAAAATGCCTTTCTTAGCAAGTCACTATCAGGTTTTTCATTAGAGAGCAATTCCACTCAAACCAATCACACACACACCTCATATACATCATATGTGAGCTGATCAAACACTTAAACAACAACTGGAACACTGATTTCTCAGAATCACCAGTCAATTGCTCAAGGTTTTAACCAAAGTGCAGTTGAGATGCCATGAAGTGATCCAGCCATTCTCAGTCAAGTCCAAGCATTCAAACACACTCCATAGGGTGTAGGGAAGCTGTTCAAATCATCACAATTCATCTGTAACACCTCCTACTCAGAAATCAATTTGCTCTTGCTATCACGACCTAGAGGTAAGCTTAAACTTGGTCATCTCTCAATCTATGCATATTTCCTCGCACCATACTTTTGCCAAATGTTCATAATCATGCATGGAATGTTTCCCCTCAATTAATTGCATTGTTTGAATCGTGTATAAAAAATCCTAGCCTTCATGCAGAAATTAGGGTTCTTGAGGATTTTTCGTGATTTCTTGTTATATGTTTAATTTAAATGAAATTAAATACCATAGACATGATCGTGAGGTTGAAACGAGTTGATTGCTATGTGGATTGCATGATATAATCAAGTATTCAGTGAGATTGGAGAGAAAATGCAAATCTGGGCAAGCCCAGAACACGCACGTGTTCTTGGGTGTTCTTGGTGCCATTTTCATAAATTCAAATATTTGAATTTTGTGATTTTATTTAATTGATTCAAAAATTAATTTCTCTCTGAGTTTTAATGATTTTGAGTTGATTCTTTTTTTAATAATTCACAAAAATGTTAAAATATTTTATTTTCCCAAAAAATCCCAAAAATATTATTTATTTTATATAATTGGTATTTTTTCAAAGAATTAATGTTTTAATTATTTTTGACATTTAAAATATTTTTTCCACCTTGATTTTGAAACTTTTAATGCTTTCTAATTATTTTGTAGGTCAATACTTAATTTTTGAAACATTAATCCAAGATCACAATTTGTTTTTCCTATGTTAAACAATTTTGATCATTTTAATTGAATTTTTATTCAATTAAAACACATTTTTAAACACAAATTAGGGTTTTTGGATTAATTCAACCCTCATAAATCATTTTCAAAACACTTTGGGCCTCTAATAGAGTGTAAGACCCAATCCTTTTTTTGACCAAATCATTTTTGGGCCTCAGTGCATTGTATAAGTCCTGATACCGTAAAAAACAAACGGCGCGATCGTCGCCTTTTGAAAAATAACCTTTTGGGTCTCTCCTTGAGCTATAAGACCCATTTAAAACTTTTTGGGCCTCTAATAGAGTGTAAGACCCAATCCCCTTTTAACCAAAACATTCTGGGCCTAACTTATTGTATAAGTCCCTTTGCGTTAAAAGAAAATCTCGGCGCGATCGCCATTTTAATCGAAAAAACAAACTGGGCCTACCCTCGTGTTATAAGCCCCATTCTTTTTCTTTAAAACTTTTTGGGCCTCTTGAGAGAGTGTAAGACCCATCCCCTTTGTACAGAAAACCTTTTTGGGCCTCAGTCACTTGTATAAGTCCCTCTGTACAAATTCAAACAGTGCGCTCACTGATAAAACCCTGGGCCTCTCCTTGAGCTGTAAGCCCCAAATCTTTCTTTTTTTCAAAGCACTTTCTCCTTTGATTTTGAAATATACTGTTGTTTTCAATCTTTCTTTGTTGAACAACTAACCAAATAACACGGAAGCTCTACAACCGAGTAAGTGTTTATACGCTTTCATTTACCGCTTTCATATACATATAACTGTATTGTGGGGCTGTTTCACTGTAAGTCTTCTTTCATAAACTCATATCAACTGTGTAATAATAGTATAGATATTTAGAGTTTCCCCGGCAACTACGTCTAGCATTAAGCCCGTTGATCACTCTTAAATAGTCAAAACTAGATCCCCATAGGATTACCAGACACAGTCTTCCCTCCTCTTGAGGTTAAACAATATGGAGATATGAAAGGCAGCATTCTCGGTGAACCCTTTCGTAGACTGTCATTCGTAGAAGTTGTCAAAGAAGCTCTATTCCCCAGAGATGATCTTTTCTCCGTGAATGGCATCTCTTGAGTTTCTTCCAAATTCTCGAACTTTCCTGGCTTGATATATTCTTGGTGAATGGCATGTCTTGAACTTCTCGGGGTTTGGGGACCCACAGGTTTCTTAAAAGCACTTGTCAAGAAACTCTACTCCCCAGAGATGATCTATTCTCTGTGAATGGCATCTTTGAGTTTCTTCCAAATTCTCAAACTTTCCTGACTTGATCTATTCCTTGTGAATAGATTGCCTTGAATTTCTTGGGGTTTGGGGACCCACGGTCTTCTTAAAAGCATCGGCCTCCTCTTGGGCATCATACAAGGACCCACAGGCTTCCTAAAAGCAACCCCGCCTCCTCTTGGGCTTAGTACAAGGACCCTACGGCTTCTTAGAAGTATTCACAGCCTCCTCTTAGGCTTCGTATAATGATCTCTTCCTCCGGGAATGATAGCCTCCTCTTGGGCTTCGTACAAGGACCCCTCGGCTTCTTAAAAGTTTCTAGCCTCCTCTTGGGCTTCATGCAAATTGTCCCGACAACCTCCTAGAGGTATAGGAACAAAAATTAGTCATCTGCATAGAATACTCCTTTCATAGAGTCTACTACTGTTTCTCAAAGCATAGTACAAAAGATGACACTCTAGACTTGGACAGTCTAATCTCCTTGAGTCTCAAAGACATTCTCAAGTGACCCCTTCGTTAAATAGGAAGAAAACCCGTAGACTCAGACAATCTCAATACCCTTCGGATTTCCCACTTCCTTAAAGAACAGGAATAACCCAGATCCTCGAATCAAATCCCTGAGTACAGTGTTGCTCATATAAGAACTGATTTTCTCTTTAAATCAGCATACTGGACCTGTCACTTAACTGAACAGTCGCCACAGCCTCTTCTTAGGCTTTGTATAATGATCCTTCTCCAGTTACAATAGCCTCTCTCTTGGGCTTTATACAATGATTCTCCCCAGCGGAGTCAAACCTTTTAGCCTCTCTCTCGGGCTTTGTACGAGACACATAAGAGACTCCCTCGTTGAGTCAATCACCCTTTCGCCTCCATCTCGGGCTTTATATGAGATACAAAAAGGTTCTTATTGAGCCAAACAAATTTTAGCCTCCATCTCTGGCTTCGTACGAGATACAAAAAACTCTCTTGTTGAGTCAAATAGCCTCCATCTCGGGCTTTATACGAGATACCAAAAGACTCCATCGTCGGGTCAAAAACCTTTTACCCTCTCTCTCGGGCTTTATACGAGACACATATTAGCCTCCTCTTAGGCTTTATATAAGAAAACCACTGGTTGATCCAATCAACCTTTTAGCATCAAAGCTGTGCCTCGTTCACAGTACACAAACATCAACAACTCCTTCCCCTCCATCTAACTGCTGTAAGCGGCAAGTCTCTAGATCATCTACATCCATGCCACTGTCCCTCTTTTAGCATGAGAAATTCCTAAGGAAAGATGGCATTGCTCTAAACTGAGTTAAAGTCTTCTCCTTCAGGTTGAAATCCCCTATGAAGGAAATTATGGCATTGCCGGATTCACAAATCCCGGTTAAAGTAATTCTCCTTTATAAACAGTCGTAACAGACAAACCCCTCTTTAGAGATGACAAATTCTCTCTAAAGTTGAGACCTTTCAGCTTCACATCTTGGGCTTTGAACAAGATACAAACCACCTTTCGCTTCACGTCTTGGGCTTTGAACAAGACACCAAAAACACCCATTTCCTCCCATAGAATAGGAGGAACTACGAACGCTCTGATTTCCCTGTTTCGGTAAACGGGAATACGTAGGCATAAGATTGAAAGAAAAATCTTAGCGAGCACACTAAACAAAAACCCAAAATCCCATACTTTCATATACATCCGTCCTAGCATCTCAACCAATAGCCTAAAGCACCCCTCGTCAACAAAATAAACTTAGGAGAAACCCCGAATCTTTGTAGCATCTGAAACCTAACAGACCGCTGTTTAACCTCAGTATGCAAGCAGGGTTAATTGGAGACATCTATTTCCCTTCCTTCATCAGCTTTAATAGGATAAAAAATGAATCGAGCTGTAGTACTAGAGCGATCGTGCTTCGCAACCACATCCAAAAATCACTCGCTACAGCGAGGTAGTTGTAGACTGGGGTCATCCAGCAGTTGCTGTCGCCGATCACCTGCACGTCGAGTGTCGGGGAGGCCTTCTCGATGCTGGGTCGAGGAAGTACTTCTTGTATGACGGATTTGTTTCCGCCTTACTTCTTCGTGCTGGCCAATTTGGACAGCACGTCCGCTCGTACGTTATGTTCGCGGGGAACGTGTTTTTCTTCTACTGTTGTGAACTTTGCCATTTCCTTCTTTACCAGGGCCAAGTATTCGGTCAGGTTGTCGTTTTTGGCTTGGTATTCACCTCGGACCTGGAGGGCCACGAGTTGTGAATCCGTGCAAATGACGACTTCTTCTGCTCCCAGGTCCTCGGCAAGGCGTAGCCCAGCGAGGAAGGCTTCGTACTCAGCCTGGTTATTGGAAGTTGGGAAAGACAGTGTGAGTGATACCTCGACGATAGTCCCTTCGTTGCTCTCTAGTATAATGCCCGCGCCGCTACCTGCCGAGCTCGAGGCACCGTCGACGAAGATGGTCCACTTATGTGTCTCACTCGCGCGGGGGGGTTGGGGGGGGGAGGGGGGGGGGGGGCGAATGTCATCTCCGCAACGAAATCGGCCAGAGCTTGGGCCTTAAGGGCTTTTCTGCCTTCGTACTGGATGTTAAATTCGGATAGTTCAAGCGACCATTTAAGCATTCGTCGGGCCATATCTGGTCGTCCAAGCAGCTGCTTGATGGGCTGATCTGTTCGAACCACGATCGTGTGGGCCAAGAAGTAGTGCCTTAATCTTCTGGCAGCGTTGATGAGGGCCAATACCACCTTCTCTATCTGCTGGTATCGTAACTCTGGTCCTTGTAGCGCATTGCTCGTGAAATATATGGGCTTCTGCCCGTCAGGTGTCTCGCGGATGAGAGCGACGCTCATTGCTTCGGCTGCTACGGCCATGTACAGGTATAGTGTCTCGCCATTGTCTGGGCGGGAGAGAACCGGTGGCTCTGAGAGTGCTCGTTTCAGGTGGAGAAGGGCCTTGTCGCACTCTTTGGTCCATTCGAACGCGGCCTCTTTGCGGAGGAGCTTGAAGAATGGTAGGGCGTGCTGGGCGGACTTGGCCACGAAACGGGATAACACTGCGAGCATCCCGTTGAGGGACTGGATGGATTTCTTGGACTTGGGCGTAGGAAACTCGGAGAATTCCCAACATTTGTCGGGATTGGCTTCGCTTCCTCGTTCCGTTAAGTAGAAGCCGAGGAATTTTCCTACCCGGACGCCGAACGTGCACTTCTCCGGATTAAAACACATCTTGTATTTCCTGGCCTGTTCGAAGACCTTTCGCAAGTGGGCGGTATGATCGGTTTCCTCGTGGGATTTTACGATCATGTCATCCATGTATACTTCGAGCATATCGCCTATTTCTCCCCGAAATACTTTATTCATCATTCGTTGGTATGTTGCTTCGGCGTTCTTCAAGCCGAAGGGCATTACGTTGTAGTAATAATTCCCTGATTCGGTCATGAAGGCCGTATATTTTTTGTCGGACATTGCCATTGGGATTTGATTGTAGCCCGAGTAGGCATCCATGAACGATAAAAGTTTAAAACCAGCGGAATTATCAACAAGTTTATCAATATTAGGGAGGGGGTAGGCATCCTTCTGGCATGCCTTATTGAGATCGGTATAATCAATGCACATGCGCCATTTTCCATTAGATTTTTTCACCAATACAACGTTGGACAGCCAAGTGGTGTACTTGGCCTCCGAAATGAATTTGGCCTCGAGGAGGTCCTTTACAGCTTTTTCAGCAGCCTCTGTTTTCTCCGGAGACTGCTTTCTCCTACGTTGTGCTACGGCCTTGATGGCCGGGTCAATGGTCAGCTGGTGACAGGCGACGGTCAGATCTAAGTCGGGCATTTCTGCGGTGCTCCACGCGAAGAGGTCGGCATTCTCTCGGAGGCACGCTTTGAGCTGCTTCCTCGCGATGTCAGGTAGGTCTACTCCAATCTTCACTCCCCGTTGGGGGTCTTCGTCGAACAGAACTAGCTCAAAGTTGCCATCCGGGATCGGGCGCGTCGGGTAGGAGCTGCTGCTGGGTGACGCGGATGAGTCGACTGACACTGTTCGTTCCTCCTGTTGGTCCTCGGGGAAGCGACTGTCGAGGTCGATAGAGTCGACCTGGGGCAGAGGCTTGGCCTCCTCGGAGCTGCTTGGCAGTGTTGGCTTGCTCGACACCTTCGGCTTGGGCGCAATGGTGTTGAGTCCCTTTGTAGCTGCTTCGAAACATCGTCGGGCCGCTTCTATATCACCGTGGAGGGTGGCGACTTTCCCTTTCGAAGTGTAATACTTCATCTTCAGGTGGACGGTTGAGGGCACTGCTACTAACTCGGCCAGAGTTGGCCTTCCGAAAATGCACTGGTAAAGCGACGGGCAGTCGATTACCAGAAACTGCACCTTGATGGATCTGGCTGTTTCTGCTGATCCGAAGGTCACGATCAGCTCGACGTAACCCCACGGATTTGTTACGAACGCGTTGAATCCCTGCAAGTCGGATCCCACGTAGGGAGTAAGGTGAGATTCGTCCAGCTGAAGTGTTGAGAACAGCTGGGAGTACATGATGTCGACCGAGCTGCCCTGGTCGACAAGTATTTTGCGAACGTCGAAGTTCGCCATCCGGGCTCTGACGAGCAGAGGTATGCTGGAGTTCGGGGACCCGCCGAGGAGTTCTTTCTTGTAAAAGGAGATTGGGACGGAGCCCTTCTGGGCCTGATCAAGCGTCGTCACTTTGTTGGAGCTGGTGTTGATCAGGTGGTCGAACTTCCGTTTCACGGAGCCCATAGTGACTTTGTTGAATCCCCCGCCCGAAATGATCATGGCGGAAGGAAAAGTCTCCCAAGGGCTATGGGCCACGAAATAAGCAAGGGCGTTGAGCCCGTCTGGGACGTAGAAGTCCTCTGGCCGCGATATGGACATTGCCACCTGTACGTTGGTGTCATCCGAGGAGGGTACTTCTTCCTCGACCTTCTTGGACTCCTGGGCGTCTTGCCAAGGAGTGTCTTTCTTCTTTGTGAACTGTTTCAGGTGCCCGTCCCTGATTAGTATCTCTATGGCATCCTTCAGATGGATGCAGTCCTCCGTAGTATGGCTGTGACTTTTGTGGAAGCGGCAGTACTTTGACTTATCAACGTTTGGTCTGTTCGGCAGCTGTTTGGGGAAACGGACCCCGACTTGTTTGAACTCCGAATTGGCACATTCGGTCAAAATCTTCTCCCTGGAAACGGTCAGGGGAATGTAATCATGGAAACGCCCGAATGGCCCTTTGCTGTCACGGGAGTCGCGGGGACGGTCCTCGTGTCTTCGTTCACCCCGACGAGATGTCGAGGCTTCTTCTCCTTTGGCGGCCCGGGCGTTCTCCTGGCGGCGAGACGCTCGGACGTTGCAAGCCGCAATCTTCTCCTCGTACTGGATGTGAGATTGGGCTTTGAGGAGGAGAGCGTCTAAATTCCTCGGTGGGGCGAGGCCGATGGCTTTAGCGAAGTCGGAGTCCGGGAGGACCCCTTGTTCGAGCAGGAACTTCTTCATTTTATCTGTCGTCAGGACCTGCACCGCTTCCTTGTTGAACCTCTCGATGTATGCTCGGAGAGGTTCGTCCTTCCTCTGGATTATGGCTCCGAGGGAGGCCTCAGTTTTGGAGTGGCGGCGAGATGCTGTGAAGTGCCGCGAGAACATCCTGCCGAGCTGTTTCCACGAGGTAATGGACTCCTCGGGCAGTTGTTTATACCATGTCATTGCTCATTTCCGAAGCGTGGTCGGGAATAGTCTGTATTTGATGGCGCCCCGTACGCCACGGTAGTTTAAGAGGGCATCGATATTCTCGATGTGCTCGTCTGGGTCAGTGGTCTCGTCGTATGTGCCAAGTGACGGGGGTTTCTCCAAGCCTTTTGGGAGGCGGGTGGCCAGGATCTCCTGGGACAACGGGCCGCGAGGCTCGTCGTCGTCACTGGAACTAGTGTATGATGGTGACCAGACGGGCTGCTCGCGTCGGCGGTTCCTTCGTAGAGAAGGTGAGCGGTTCCTTCAAGGAGAAGGTGAGCGGTTCCTTCGCGGGGAAGGTGAGCGTGTCCGTCCTTTAGACCTGATTGGAGATTCCTCGTTCCTTCGAGTTCTTTTGTGGTCATGAGCGTGCTGGTCACGCGGGGAGATCTGGTCGCGTTTTCGGGCTACGCGAGGATCGTGCTCTTGGCGCAGTCTTCGGTCGATTTCTCTCCGTGGCTGCGGGCTTCTAGATCGTCGCTTGTTCTTCCGCGTAGGAGGGGATCTTGGACGGCGAGACTCTTCCAGTGCCCCGATCCTCTCGTTTTGCTGCAGGATCAGGGTGTTGGTTTTGTTGAGGGCCTCCAGGAGGGCTGCCACGGCCGGGTCGGCGCTGGGCGGAACAGGAACGGGCTGGAGGTCGAGAGACGGTTGATCATTGTGGCGATCAGCAGGAGTTAGGGAATGAGAAACGGGGGCTCCATCCCTCAGGAAACGGGCATCTCGGAGGAGAGATGATTGACCGTCAACGTCAGATTTGTTGACGGGGAGGATGGTGGAGTGAAGAGCATCCTGGGTGCGATCTTGGGAGGCCATGATCGTGATGATGTTCGAAAGTTGTTTTGATCTTCGGTTAAAGAAAGAAGGGGAGAACAAAGATTCCCACAAACGGCGCCACTGATCGTGAAGGCTGGATCAGATCCTGTAGAATCAGGTCGCCAAGTGCGTCAGGGATGCTGGTCGTATGGAGAGGAGGAGGGGGTGTACCTGCAAGGCACTCCGACGCTCAAGTAAGTAAAGGTCAGAGAAAAAGGGGCAAGTACAAAGAGTGAATTCTCAGGGTGAATCTTGGATACCTGACCCTCTCAAGCGAGAGGGTTTATATAGAGCCCCCAGCACGTGACCAACAGTCCTATTTTCGGGGCGAAATAACCGTTTTCCCCAAAGAATAGGTAACTACCCAAACTAGCCGTTATGTCGGGCAGGGTGTCCAAAATTAGCCGTTATGTCGGGCATGAGCGTGGTTTCGGGCACCTGCCCTCAGCTGTTCGGGGAGCGATGAGGTCGTGCATAACGGGCAGTAATCCCGGGGAGGAACTCTGCATTCCTTGCCCGGTTGGAGGGGCAGAAAGGTCACTTTTGCCTCTCTGTGGATTGGACTTAGGCAATTTGGGCCGCTCTGGAGCAGATGCGGATTGGGTCAATTCTAGCCATTGGTCCAGTCCAGAACAATAATTATTTTATTTTAATTAATTTTTTAAGGCCTCATTTTGTAATTTCGCCTTAGGCCTCAACAAGAGCTGGGCCGTCCCTGGACACTAAAACCGTGTTTGTCTTTCCACCAGATATACATGTCTTCCTTCGAGTATTCATAATGAGTGCACGAACATCGTAGCAACTAGATAGAAGATGATAAGGTGAATTATTAAATGTTGATAAATGACTGGAATGGACATATACATGATGAGTGACGATTTAATTGTGGTACACGACCCTTGTACGATTCAAGCAACCCTAACGCGTAAGGGAATGATGTAAAAATTGGAGGCAAAATCAAATCCACGAACCTTCAATATGGGTTTTAGTCTTTGGACGTTATGGTCATGTGTCCGCGTTGGACCATTTCCTCCTCTGACATTACAAGCCGCACTTGACAAGCCCTTAGCATTTAAGTAAAATGCAATCAATGAAATAAGTACAATACAAGTACACACCATTTAACAAAAGTCAATGAAATACACTATGTTCTCTCATAGACCTTCCTACAATTCTTTTGAATTTGGAGGAGAGTGATGAATTTATTTTATTTTTTTAAATTCAGAAAGTATTAAATATGTGGAGAAAGACTCATTTTAGTTTCTAAATAAAATTATAAAATTCAATTATAAAAAGATGAAAACAACTTTTAATCCTAAAAAAAAATCGCAACAACTTATCATTATTTTATTTGGTTAGTTAAATAAAAGTTTGATGAAAGAAAATAGCAAAAAAAATATGTGTATTAATAAAATGACATAAAGTCTTTTAAAAAAATTAAATATAATAAGGTTATTTGAAAAAATTTAAATAAATTAACAAAATATTAAAAAGTATACAAAATAAATAACATATATAATCAATATTTTTAACTTAATAAATTATAAATATTAATTTACAAATGCAAATAAAATAAAATATATGATTTTTTTTGGTATATTTATATACTTTGACTAATACATTGTACCAAAATAATGTTACTATATAAATAAATACCAATTAAATAATATATATATATATATATATATATATATATATATATATATATATATATATATATATATATATATATATATATATATATATATATATATATATAATCAACTTCTATTGAAAGGAAACTATTTTTTAGAGAGAATGAAGACTATTGTTTATGATTTGATTATTTGTCATTTATTTCTTCATTTTGTTTTTAATTTAAAAGAAATATTTTTTAATTTGGAATCCCATATATTTTTAAGTATTTGACAAGGGGAGAATATAATTTCAATTTAAAAAAATATGTATTTATAAAAAAATATTATTTTCCTTAAACACAACATAGACACGATAAAAAAATTAAAAGGGAATTATAAATAATCATCATAAAATATTAAAAGATAAAAAAAAAATTCATAACAATGAATATTTTTCAATTTGATCAATTATGAATACTATTTTATTTGAATAAATGAATAAAAAAAATTATAAAAATATATATTTATGTATTCATTTCTCTTAATTTGAATAATAAATTGTAAAAAAAATAATGTCATTTTTTTACTCAAAAATTTTTAAATAGATAAATATATTTGTTCTGGACTGGACCAATGGCTGGACATGGCCCAGTCCGCTTCTGCTCCAGAGCGGCCCACATTGCCTAAGTCCAACCCATAGAGGGGCAAAAGTTACCTTTCTGCCCCTCCAACCGGGCAAGGAATGCAACATTCCTCCCCGAAATTACTGCCCGTCACGCACGGCTTCATTGCTCCCCGTACAACTGTGGGCAGATGCCCGGAACCACACCTATGTCCGACATAACGACTAGTTTTGGGCACCCTGCCCGACATAACGGCTAGTTTGGGTAGTTACCTATTCTTTGGGGAAAACGGTTATTTCGTCCCGAAAATAGGACCGTTGGCCACGCGTTGGGGATCTATATAAACCCTCTCGCTTGAGAGGGTCAGGTATCCAATATTCACCCTAAGAACTCACACTTTGTACTTGCCCCTTTTCTCTGACCCTTTCTTACTTGAGCGTCGGAGTACCTTGCAGGTACACCCCCTCTCCATACGACCAGCATCCCTGATGCACTTGGCGGCCCGATTCTACAGGATATGATCCAGCCTTCACGATCAGTGGCGCCGTCTGTGGGAATCATTGTTCTCCCCATCTTTCTTTCCTTAGAAACCGAAGATCAAAACAATCCTCAAACATCATCACGATCATGGCCTCCCAAGATCGCACCAAGGATGCTCTCCAAACCACCATCCTCCCCGTCAACAAATTTGACGTTGACGGCCAGTCATCTCTCCTCCGAGATACCCATTTCCTCAGGGACGGAGCCACTGCTTCTCCTTCCCCTACCTCTGCTGATCACAACAACGATCAACCTTCACTTGACGTCAAACCCGTTTCTGTTCCGCCCAACGCCGACCCGGCCGTGGCAGCCCTCCTGGAGGCGATCAACAAAACCAACACCCTGATCCTGCAGCAAAACAAGAGGATCGGAGCGTTAGCAGAGTCCAATCGTCCAAGATCTCCTCCCACGCGGAGGAACCAGAGACGATCAAGGAGCCCGCAGCCCCGGAGAGACATCGACCGAAGATTGCGCCAAGAGCCCGACCCTCGCACAGCCCGGAAGCGCGACCAGATTTCCCCGCGTGACCAGCCCGCTCACGACCGCAAGAGGACTCGAAGGAACGAGCAATCTCCGCCGGTCAAGTCTAAAGGACAGAACCGCTCGCCTTCTCCTCGAAGGAACCGATCACCTTCTACGCGAAGGAACCGCTCCCTTTCTCCCCGGAGGAACCGCCGCCGCGAACATCCCGTTCGGTCCCCATCATACACCGGTTCTAGCAGCGACGACGAGCCTCACAGCCCGTTGTCCAAGGAGATCTTGGCTACCCGTCTCCCAAAAGGCTTGGAGAAACCCCCGTCACTTGGCACGTATGACGGAACCACAGACCCCGACGAGCACATCGAGAACATCGATGCGCTGTTAGACTACTGCGGCGTACGGGGCGCCATCAAATGCCGACTGTTCCCGACCACGCTCCGCAAGGGAGCGATGACATGGTACAAGCAACTGCCCGAGGAGTCCATTACCTCGTGGAGATAACTGGGCAGGATGTTCTCGCGGCATTTCACAGCATCTCGCCGTCACCCCAAGACCGAGGCCTCCCTTGGGGCCATAATCCCAGGAAAAGACGAACCTCTCTGCGCATACATCGAGAGGTTCAACAAGGAAGCAGTGCAGGTCCCGACGACAGATAAAATGAAGAAGTTTCTGCTCGAGCAAGGGGTCCGCCCGGGCTCCGAGTTCTCTAAACCCATTGGCCTCGCACCACCGAGGAATTTAGACGCCCTCCTCCTCAAAGCCCAATCACATATTCAGTACAAAGAAAAGATTGCGGCCTGCAACATCCGAGCATCACGCCATCAGGAGAACGCTCGGGCCTCCAAAGGAGAAGAAGCCTCGACATCTCTTCGGGGTGAAAGGAGGCGCTAGGACCGTCCACGGGACTCCCGCGACAGCAAGGGACCCTCCGGGTGTTTCCATGACTACACCCCCCTGACCGTCTCCAGGGAGAAAATATTGAACGAATGTGCCAATTCGGAGTTCAAGCAGGCAGTGGTCCGCTTCCCCAAACAACTGCCGGCCAGACCAAACGTGGACAAATCAAAATACAGTCGTTTCCATAAAAGTCACGGCCACACTACAGAGGACTGCATCTACCTGAAGGACGCCATTGAGAGCCATTGAGATACTGATCAGGGACGACCACCTGAAATAGTTCGCGAAGAAGAAGGACACTCCTCGGCAGGACGCCCAGGAGTCCAAGAAAATAGAGGAGGAGGTACCTTCATCGGAAGACGCCAGTATACAGGTCGCTATGTCCATATCGCGACCAGAGAACTTCTACGTCCCGGACGGGCTCAGCGCCCCTGCTTATTTTGCGGCCCACAGCCTGTGGGAGACTTTTCCCTCCACCATGATCATCTCTGGCGGGGGCTTCAACAAAGTCACTGTTGGTAGCAGTACCCTTAACAGTCCACCTGAAGATGAAGTATTACACTTTGAAAGGAATGGTCGCCACCCTGCACGGAGATATCGAAGCTGCACGGCGGTGTTTCGAGGTAGCTACAGAGGGGCTCAATGCCATTGCGTCCAAGCCAAAAGCATCGGGCAAATCAGCATTGCCAAGCAGCTCTGAGGAAGCCAAGCCTCTGCCCCAGGTCGACTCCATCGACCTCGACAGTCGCTTCCCAAAAGAGGACCAGCAGGGGGAACGAGCAGCTTCAGCCAACCCGTCCACATCGTCCAGTAGCAGCTCTCATCCGATGCGCCCCATCCCAGATGGCAACTTCGAGATCGTTCTGTTCGGTGAAGACCCCCAACGGGGAGTGAAGATTGGAGCAGACTTGCCCGACATTGCGAGGAAGCAGCTAAAAGCATGCCTCTGAGAGAATGCCGACCTCTTCGCATGGAGCGCCGCCGAAATGCCCGGCTTGGACCCATTCGTCGCCTGTCACCAGCTGACAATTGACCCGGCCGTCAAGGCCGTAGCACAACGTAGGAGAAAGCAGACTCCGGAGAAGACGGAGGCTGCTGAAAAAGCTGTAAAGGACCTCCTCGAGGCCAAATTTATTTCGGAGGCCAAGTACACCACTTGGCTGTTCAACGTTGTATTAGTTAAAAAATCTAATGGAAAATGGCGCATGTGCATTGATTACACCGATCTCAATAAGGCATGCCCGAAGGATGCCTACCCCCTCCCCAATATTGATAAACTTGTTGATAATACTGCTGGTTTTAAAATTTTATCGTTCATGGACGCCTGCTCGGGCTATAATCAAATTCCGATGGCAATGTCCGACAAAAAATATACGGCCTTCATGACCGAATCGGGCAACTATTACTACAACGTAATGCTCGAAGTCTACATGGACGACATGATCGTAAAATCCCACGAGGAAACCGATCATACGGCCCATTTGAGAAAGGTCTTCGAACAGGCCAGGAAATACAAAATGCGTTTTAATCCGGAGAAGTGTACGTTCGGTGTCCAGGCAGGAAAATTCCTCAGCTTCTACTTAACGGAACGAGGAATCGAAGCCAATCCCGACAAATGCCGGGCATTCTCTGAGTTTCCTACGCCCAAGTCCAAAAAATCCATCCAATCCCTCAACGAGATGCTCGCGTCACTATCTCGTTTCGTGGCTAAGTCCGCCCAGCACGCCCTACCATTCTTCAAACTACTCCGCAAAGAGGCGGCTTTTGAATGGACCGAGGAGTGCGACAAGGCCCTTCTCCATCTGAAACGAGCACTTTCAGAGCCACCGGTCCTCTCTCGTCCGGACAATGGCGAAACGTTGTACCTGTACCTCGCCGTAGCGACCGAAGCAGTGAGCACCGCTTTTATCCGCAAGACACCTGACAGACAGAAGCCCATTTATTTCACGAGCAAAGCGCTGCAAGGACCAGAGTTAAGATACCAACAGATAGAGAAGGTGGCGCTGGCCCTCATCAACGCAGCCAGGAGATTAAGACACTATTTCTTGGCTCACACGATCGTGATTCGAACAGATCAGCCCATAAAGCAGCTGCTCAGACGACCAGACATGGCCGGTCGGATGCTCAAATGGACGTTAGAATTGTCCGAATTCGACATCCAATACGAAAGCAGGAAAGCTCTCAAAGCCCAGGCTCTGGCCGACTTCGTCGCAGAAATGACATTCGCAGACTCCCCCGCGAGTGAAGCACACAAATGGACCATTTTTGTGGACGGTGCCTCCAGCTCGGCAGGAAGCGGTGCGGGCATCATATTGGAAAGCAACGAAGGCATTATCGTTGAAGTATCACTCACCCTGTCCTTCCCAACCTCCAACAACCAGGTTGAATACGAAGTCTTCCTCGCTGGGCTACGCCTGGCCGAGGACCTGGGCACGGAGGAAGTCATCATCTGCACATACTCACAACTCGTGGCCCTCCAGGTCCGGGGAGAGTATCAGGCCAAAAACGACAACCTGACCGAATACTTGGCCCTGGTCAAGAAGGAGATGGCGAAGTTCACAACAGTGGAAGTGAAACATGTTCCCCGCGAACATAACGTGCGAGCAGACGTGCTATCCAAAATAGCCAGCACAAAGAAGAAAGGCGGAAACAAATCCGTCATACAGGAAGTACTTCCTCGACCTGGCATCGAGAAGGCCTCCCCGACACTTGACGTGTAGGTGATCGGCGACAACAACTGCTGGATGACCCCTGTCTACAACTATCTCGCCAAAGACGAACTTCCGTCCGACCCAAAGGAAGCCAGCACAGTCAGACGAAGAGCCTGCTCTTACATCTTGGTCGAAGATAAACTCTATAGGCGGGGATTCTCCATTCCACTACTCAAGTGTGTCGAGGAAGAAATGGTCGCGCACATCCTGCGTGAAATCCACGAAGGAATCAACGCCCAACATCTCGGCGGAAGGTCGCTTGCCCGAAAGGCCCTCCGAGCAGGGTACTACTGGCCGACCATGCAGCACGATGCGAAAGAACATGTTAAGACGATGTCCTCCCCGTGGCCATTTTCCTGGTGGGGCCTAGACATCCTAGGACCCTTCGAGGTAGGATCGAGTCAAAACAAATACCTAATAGTGGGCGTAGATTATTTCACAAAATGGATAGAAGCGGAAGCTCTAGCCAAAATAACTGCCCTCAACTTCCTGCGTTTCTACAAATGAAACATCCTTGCATGTTTTGGTATCCCCCAAGCGATAGTAATGGACAACGGGACGCAATTCACGGACAGGAAGTTCCAAGACTTCGTCGCCCAACTAGGCACGAAGCAGCACTTCGCATCTGTTGAGCACCCTCAAACAAACAGGCAGGTTGAAGCAGCCAACCGTGTCATCCTTCGAGGCCTCAAGCGAAGGCTGGACGAAACAAAGAAATGGGTCAAGGAACTGCACAACATATTGTGGGCATACCGCACAACTCCACACTCAACGACCGGGGAAACACCTTTCCGTCTAGCATACGAGACCGAGGCTATAATTCTCGTCGAAGTTCACGTGCCCTCTAGGCGGACAGAGTCGCCCCTAGACAAGGAGATGAACGATGAATCATTGAGGGAAGAGCTCGACCTCGTCGAGGAAATCCGAACCGGGGTAGCCCTCCGCGAAGCCTCACTAAAACAAAAAATTACCATCAGGCACAACGCCAAGGTGATACGGCGAGATTTCGACGTGGGAAGCCTTGTTCTAAGAAGAAACCACAAAGACTCTCGCGAAGGCAAACTAGCAGCCAACTGGGAAGGACCCTATCGCGTCCGAGCAAAAATGGAAAATGGGGCCTACTACCTAACACATCTCACTGGGGAAGAGCTTGCTTGACCATGGAACGCTGAAAAGTTAAAACAATACTACAGCTAAATTCTCGGTTCGACCCGTCGGAACGAAGAACGTCAGCTACCGACCACTATGCATGTCTAGGTACAAACGTCGCATACGAATAAAGTAGAGCCTCGCTCAGTAACGAGCCGGGTAACTGCTCGACGGCGGTCCTCGATCGAGCATCGCTGTCGTCAAAGTACCATGACTGGCAGAACCCCAGCTCGCGATGGGACGTTCACGCCGCGAACTCAGACCTCAAACGCGACCTGAGCTCCGCACCCCGCTAGGATATTCCCCGACCGTTCGATCAGTTCCCCTCACTGCCGAACACATCTACAACGAGCAATCCCCCTAAAATATTTGTGCAAGTCAAATACTCCCAATCACGGGCAGATATACATTCACAACGAGCATGAGTACAATACTTAGCAAAAAATAAGAGCAAGTAAACTCATGCAGATGGCAGAATCAGACATGTAATAATTTAACATAATAAGTGACCGCAAGGGCCACGATTGTACTAAGTTACATGAAATGGGGGCCACGCCCCCAAAAATAAATTACAACAGTTACACGACACGCAGGCCGGACAAATTACAACATTAAAAACACAAACTCCTCACTCGTCCACGTGCTCGGCAGGCTCGGACTAGGGCCTCTGGTCTTCCGCGGGCTGATCCTCGGAAAGGAGAGCGTCGGGCATAACGATCCAACCATCCTCGACGTGCGCCAGATAGTGGGTACCCTCGTCGGAAAAATCAAGATCGGGATTCACCACCCGCAATTGAGCCACGGCATTTTTGAAATACTCCTCCGCGACGACAATACCGTCATCCTCGGCCGTCAGCAAACGGGCAACCAGCTCGGATCTTGTCTTCAATTCTTTCACGTCTTCCGGCTCATCGTCACCCGGGGCATTGGCCGCCTTCAGCCGCTGGATCAACTCCTCGGTAGACTTCTTCTCCGCCGCTAGCGTCGAGTTCTCCTCCTTCAACCGAGCTACTTCCTCCTTGGCTTTCTTCCGAGCATCGTCGACACCCTTAGCTTCTTCCTTGAGGGACGCCATGGTAGCACGGGCAGCAGTAAGTTCGGCCTTAGTTGCCAAGTCCCCTTCAGCGTAAAAAGCTGCCATCTCCAACATCCTGACCAAGGCAGAAGCGTCCTGAGCCCCAACGCCCTCTTGCTCGGGCGATCCATACTTTCCAAGTGAAGAGACTCCGCCCGGGGCACAATCAGAGAGTTCCCCTCGAAGAACTTCCGATCATGGATGCAAGGAGGAAGCTCGAACTTCCCCTTCTCCGACGCCCGAGTAAGGTCCACAGCGTCATTAAAATTTGGCCGCTTGGATCGACCGGTCAAAGGAAGAGGAGACCCCCGGGGAGCAGGAGTAGGAGAAGAGGTCCCCGCAGCAGACTGCACGGGAGGAGGAACACGGGCACAAGTAAACCAAGACTTTGGAGGGGCTGCCCCGGCCTTGTTCCTCGCAAGGGCATTCCTCACAACTCTGTCGTGGGCCTAAGGCATCTCACCGACACAAACAAAATACGAGCATGTTAGATACAAGGAAAAGAAATAACGCAAACAAAATCTAAATCACTAAGACTACCAAGCAGCTTCTCGGCATCCACGGGAGTCTTGCACTCCAGCAGTGCCTTAATATTGACAAATCGGCGCTCAACCCTCTGGCTCCCGTCCTCCTCGAAGATCGGACTACCCTTGCTCGTCCAGCACTCAGCAAGCCAGAAGGAGTTGACCCACTTCACCAGCACCTCGTACGCCACAATGTCCTGCCCGCGTAGCTCGCTCGGTTAGAAGACATAGTCACTGGGCTTCTTGGCAAAATGATCTGGTGCCCAATGGATGGGGAACTTATAGATTCTCCGCCCGATAAACCTCCCCTCCTCGTCGCGCAGGTCATTCCCGTCTTCATCCACCTCAATCTCCCAGACGTACGTACTGTCCTGGGCAGCTTCGGAAAGGGGCTCGATAACATAATAACGCTCCTTGAACGTTTGTATTGACTCCGAGAAGGGCTTAAACAACTTGCAGGGCTGCTTCAAGGAAACCCAACTGTACTTCTTCCCCGACAGCTGCCGTTGGAGATGAAAGACAGTGAAGAACAAAGGAAGAGTAGCCCCTATGGAGAGATACTCGCATACCAGCTCGAACGCCCAGATGAAGGCCAACGAGTTAGGATGCAGTTGCGTGGACCCGTCGAGGAGAACCCGTCGACGTCCTCGTCCATGTCGTCCAACTCTTCCTCCTCCCCGACATTGCTGGAAGAACTCGAAGTCGCCAAACTCGAAGCCGCCGAGCTGCTATTATCTTCGGAGCCCATTTCTTCCTCGGACGTATCTATAATAACCTCTCTATCTAGCCCCGTCGCTATTACAATCACCTGAAAAGCAGAGAAGATAGTGAATTCAACAACAAATCAAATCCACCCTTCCACTGCTAAGCCAAGTGAAAGGGCGCGCAAAGGGCTAAGGACAACGTCCCCGGCCTAAGCCTTAACATCAAAGGAAAAGCTGAAACCTCCCTGCACTCACACCCAGTTTCCGTTTGAAGCTTCACCGGAAATCGCAAAGCTTCACCGGAATCTAGGAATGTTCTACCAGAAGACTCATCACCCAATCAGAAGATGAACAGACACGGCGGTCACACATACATAGCTGTCGCAACATCGCCGTGAACCACCCTCCTCGTTGAAACATACTAATAGCTCCGGCGACATGTCAGCGGTGGAAAAATGGCACAACCGCCGTCCACCACCAACAATCGCCGGAAATCCACCTATTTCGTCCTCTAAACCTAGCCCTAACCACATGCAACCTACCATCAACAACCGAAAGGAGTAGAACAAGTTCTAGATCAGAAAACTTGCTTGATTTAAGTAGAAGAAAGAAGCTGCTCGAAGCTTGACGCGGTGGTCGGAGTAGGCAGAAGGCGGTTACGGGCAAGAGTACTGAAGGAAGCGAAGAAAAATCAGACTGAAAAGTTCCAAATGGAATGATTTTCCCCTTTTTATACAAAGGGGCACGTGCGAACACGCGCTCGTAGGCCATGATGACTATCCACTAGCCATCATTGCCTAGTAACTGCTACACGGAGCTCTAGCACACGTGGCGCCCAACGTCTCCAATTCTGTCTGATCATTGATCTCCCCGATTACCGGACAACAATGTCACGACCACGAATCTCATGGACACCAGGGGTCACAAGCACATTGAGACAATCCTCCTCGTCTTCAAACGATGACACCATGCTAACTCCCCGGAGCAACGAACTGCCCTTAAGTCATCACTCCCATGCTCGGGAGCAACGACTTGGGGGCTCCTGTTCTGGACTGGACCAATGGCTGGACATGGCCCAATCTGCTTCTGCTCCAGAGCGGCCTACATTGCCTAAGTCCAACTGCCCCTTTAACCGGGCAAGGAATGCAACATTCCTCCCCAAAATTACTGCCTGTCACATACGGCTTCATTGCTCCCCGAACAGCTGTGGGCAGATGCCCGGAACCACGCCTATGCCCGACATAACGTCTAATTTTTGGCACCCTGCCCGACATAACGGCTAGTTTGGGTAGTTACCTATTCTTTGGGGAAAACGGTTATTTCGCCCCGAAAATAGGACCGTTGGCCACGCGCTGGGGGCTCTATATAAACCCTCTCGCTTGAGAGGGTCAGGTATCCAATATTCACCCTAAGAACTCACACTTTGTACTTGCTCCTTTTTTCTGACCCTTTCTTACTTGAGCATCGGAGTACCTTGCAGGTACACCCCCCTCCTCTTCATACGACCAGCATCCCTGACGCACTTGGCGGCCCGATTCTATAGGATCTGATCCAGCCTTCACGATCAATATTCTTAAATTGTCATCATTTTTATTTATTATTCTTAACTAAATATACATATAATTTTTAATACAGCATGATTGTTTAGTTGTTAAAAGTTTTTAATTGTAACTTTTTATTAATTGTATTGAAATACTAATAGCATTATGGCTTACATACAAGTCGTAGATTTTTGGAATTCTGGGGTACATAACCACAACTAAGAGAGCTTGATAAAGACATATTTGCTGAAGACATTGATATGTCTTATACATAAAAATAAAAATAAAAACAATTTATAAATTTGCACTCAATTTGTCTAAATATATTAAAAGTTTCTAAATTTTCTTTTATTTTTTATTCATAAATTGATATTTATAATTAATTAAATTAAAATTGATTACTACAAGGTGACTTTTCTATTTTCTTTATTTTTTAAATATATTTTAACACTTTATTGAGTGTAATAAAGTTATAGTTTTTCAAAATAATTTTATCATACTTAATATTTGTTTATGATGTTTATATCATTTTATACATACACGTATATTTTTTTCATTAATGTTTTACTTTTATTTTCTCTTAAACAATTAAATAATCATTTTTTTGAAATATTTGAGTAAATATGCTCTTGCAAAAATACATTGTTCATCGCCTTCTCCATTTGACCTAATGATACTGACAACTGTTTGTTTTCCTTTCGATCATTTTGTGTTTTCCTTTCAAATTCTATGTGTCATACCCCAAATTTTATCCTTAAATTCCATTATCATTTGCACAACATTCTAGGTCAATCATTCATGCATAGCTCACCAATTATAAAGATATGTTTGTTTTTTGCTCACTTGTGAATTAGGGTTTGCCCTAAGAGGCTCAATGGATTGATCAGTTGAGGTTTTGGATGGATCATCAGTCAAACAAGTTCTCATACACTCAATAGATCCTCCTCCATCAATAACCAAGTGTAAAATGGCCTCATTACAAGTTCTTCAAAATTCAATTTCATCTGGCCATGAATTAGGGTTTTTCAACCAAAGTCAACTGCATCTTTGACTTTTGATCAAGACATGACCTCAAGCCTTAAGACATGATTCAAGACATTCAAATACACCCTTGGAGTCCATCCATGGTGTTCAAATAGCCCAAGAGATTGAATTCATTGAAGATCAAGAAATGAAGATTCATCTTATACACAAGCCATTCACTGCAAAGTCAGGTCAAATTTCATTGGAAACATGTTTGATGATTAAGTTTGATCAAGAAAAATAAAGAGAATTGAGGTTACTTGATAAAAGGACAACATGGAAGAAATTGAAAATTTTCTAAGTTATGAAAATCAATGATTTTTGTCCAACCTGCCAAGGCCATAACTCCTAATCCAAGTATCCATTTTCTTTGCTCCAAAGATTAATTTGAAGAGCTCATTACATATTACAACTTTTTCAATGAGAAGGAAGTCCCAAAAAATGCTTAGATTTTAAGTTATGAGACCATGAAGTTGGTGTTTCATTCAAAAGTGAATTCCAACACATAGAAATTTTTTGATGAAAATCTGCCTTGTAAAAGCAACCAACTTGAGAGCCATTTTTCATCATGATCCATTTTGATTCAAGAAAAACTTAAAACATGAAAGTTGCAGAGCATGGGCTACCAGTTGTTTTTTTTTAATTGAGGGGATCACTTTATTTTTTAACTCAAGGGCCTTGCAAATTTCAAATTTTCTTTCACCAACACTAGCTTGGGCTACCAGTTGTTGAGACATTTGATAAATTTTCATTTCTAAGTTCTTTATTAAAGCTTTGGTGTTCTTGATCATGATGATATGATTTGTGCCATTTCCCTATGAGGCTTAAATATGTCTTCCTGAGTTTTACTAACTTGTTCAAAACTTGACTGAGTCGCCTTCGTGAAGTTAACAAATGTTTCCTCTAAAAGTTATGGTTTGCGTTGAGGCGCTTGGTGAACTTGTCGTACCGGAACTACCATCTCTTCGTTTTCTTGCTTAGGCTCTTCTGTGACTTGTATTGCTTCTCATTTTGCTCTACAAATTACGCACATGTTCTCTCGATTTATGGGTCGATTGGTATCAGCATCGAGTAAAATCCACAAATAAACAACAAAGAATACCTTAGTCGCTTCAAAAGGATCACGTCGTGTCTGCTACAAAGATGCAACCTCAAGATCCGCTTGAAGAAATTGACTTGGGCGATGGAATCACCAAAAGGCCGACTTACATCAGTGTTTACATCTATCTGAATCTAAGGTTGAAGGTAATTAATTTACTTCAAGAATTTAAAGATTGATTTTCTTGAGATTATAATGAAATGCTAGGTTTGAGCAGAGAATTGGTGGAACTAAAACTGCCAATAAAGCTAGGGAAGAATCCAGTCAAACAGAGACCTAGACGGTTTGCACCGGAGGTTATGTTCAAGATAAAGGAGGAGATCGAAAGACTCCTTAAAATAAAGTTCATAAGAACAACAAGGTGTAACATCGGTTTTAGTGACGCGACCACTACCGCATTTAGTGCAACTTTCTGATTTCTATATTTATCCTATGAAGCTTAAAAGGAAGGGGAAGATATCTCAAACTAACCCTGCGTGCAAATGTTTTCCTTAACAGATGTGAAGAGATCGGGGGTCGGGGGTTGGTTATACAAAAGGAAGCTGTTAAAACCCAGAGTATCTATAGTAATCTATAGGAACCTTTATTTGCACATGTTTCTACTGTTAAATTGCCTGATTGCTGAAATCCATTTGCTGTTGAATAGGGAAAGTTTCTCCTTTGTGAAGGTTGAGGAAATGTTTTTTTTGTTTTTGGGGTTTCTATTGTTTTTGGGAAGGTACTGTGTAATACCCTAATTTTTACCCCTAAGATCCCACGTGTCATTTGCATTTTTGCATACCACAAACAAGATCACATATTGGTTCCCTCTTTGATAGGTTTGTGCCTTGCAGGGATCTTTGAGTTTGTGTGTGTTTGTTAGTTGTTTTATTGCTTAATTTGTTTATTTTACTAACCATTAATTAAAAGCCAAAAAATATTTTGTTTTCTTTCACTAACATTTTCAAGGGAAGAACAGGTTAAAAATACTAAAAAAATCAGTCCCATAGCTCGAATGAATTTTATCTGAGAAATGTCAAAGTTGATCCGCAATTAATTCAGAAAAAATTACTTGATCAAGAGTTTCCAAGATTTAACTGATTATCATTCAAGGGACTCCAAGGTTCATGTGTTTATTTCCATGCCTTCTTTGACAAACAAGAGAATCGAGCCGGAACCACAACAGTGCAACAAAATGCTCATTTTTCACAAATTTTGCACTGAGTAATCGGTTAGCAGATATGCTATAACCGGTTACCATCGTGAAAATTTGAAAAATGGTGGCAAATTCAAATTCAGTAATTGGCACCAATCTCAGCCCTTGATCACATTTGGAATATCCTAGGCCACTTCATTTTAATTCCCTACATCACTTTGATCATATCCCACCATGTACCCTCACTAATCACCACTCTTTTGCGATTTCCCTCCAAATTTGAATTCCAATCCTAATTTTGATCATCCAAGCCTAATTCCAAACCACCAAATTTCCAAGCCTAAACTCTATAAATAGAGCCTTCATTTCATTCATTTGACAAGCTTTTGAGAGCCAAAATACCCCTTGCAAAATATCTCCCCAACTACCAAAAATCACCAAAAGCTCAATTTCTTCTTTCATAAGTTAGTAAGAATTCACATTGATTCTTACTAATTTAGAGCTAAACCTTCATCCATTCTTGTTTTTGTTCATCAATCACATTAGATCAAGGTTTTGGAGTGTAGATCTTGAAGCAATTTGAAGGAATTTTCAGATTTGAAGTGGTAATTCATCTTTCACCATTGTTGAAGCTTCATCTTCATCTTCCATAATGTAGATCTTTGGAGATCCTTGTTGCTTGATCTTTTGGATCTTGTGATTGTGTTTAATTCCTGGTTTTGGCTGTTATTTTGCTTTAAATTTCGTGCAATTTCAGTTCCATGATCATAAGGTGTTTGTAAAAAGTTTTGGAAATGGATAATGCTGAATTTTGCACATTTTTCTGCATTCTGGTGCTGTGTAACCGGTTAGCAGTTATGCTGTAACCGGTTACACTGTAAATTTTGAAAAAACTGTGCTTATTTGAACTAAGTAACCGGTTAGCAGATATGCTATAACTGGTTACTTCGAAGCAGAATGCATATTTTGGCTTGTTTTTGGGACTGTTTTGGTTCCTTTTCCATTTTCTTCCCTTTCCTTTGTTCTTAGCCTTAGATCACATATTTGTGTGGTTTAATTTGGCTTTCTCTTCATCTATTTCTCTTTTCTTTTGATCGATGAAAGTCTAAAAGATCTCGGAATTCCGTTGTTGAATTTCGATCGAGACGAGATCGTTACCATTTCTCTTTTCGTGCGGTATTGCTTTCGGGTGACGATCTATATATCATTCATCTAGCATACATTAGCACAAAGAGCTATTGACCGGCCTCATTGTAGGGTAATTACTTCGTAAATTACTCGGCGATTGCTTAACATAACGCAATATTTGTCCCGTATCGAAAAATTATCAAGAATGGTTGATTATTTGTCTTATGGTTCAAAACTCATGAAACTTGTTGTTATGAGGCTTTGGTCTTATCAATCCTCTAATGAGTTTCATCAACCTTGACCTAAGTGCAATTATTCAATTGTTATTGATCACTAACACTAACAATTAATCACTAACTTACTAACAATATTATTATATTAATTTTGTTTATGTTTCCTTCTCGCTCCCTATCTTTTTTTTTATGCTTCATTATTATCATTTCATATCATGTTTATGTTTCCGCATTTTTTCCTTTGTCCATTGGACATATGTTTATGCTTCTGCAATTTTTACGTTGTCCGTTGGACACATGTTTATGCTTGTTCCTTTTTCTCTTTGTCCACTTGGACCAAAAATATTAATAAAGGCCAAAACCATAAAAAACTTAATTCTCCTCATCTTGGACTATGGGTTACTATCCTATGCTTTGGAGTGATTTTTTTATGGACCTCTTTTGAAGTAATATCGGACTTATGGACCTAGAATTAGGACTTCTTATCCCTTTGCTTGGAGTATTGATTGAAGACTTGCCTTTATTGTGGCCAATTTGCTTAAGGATGGAATTCTTGTAATATTGCTTTGAAGTGGCTCCATTTTGGTTAGATCCTTCTTTTCCCTAGCTTTTTTCTTTATGCACTAGGATAGTCACTTCTTCTCCTCCCCATTCTTAAATTTTCAAAATCCTCTCCCTTTTTCAAAATCTTTTTCTTGTTTTCAAACTTAAAACCGCTTTCATAATAAAACCTTGACTTTTGTCAAGTGACTTTTAAAACTTGCTTTTCTTTAATAAATGTCAATCTATCTTAACTATACTTTGACCATTTCATGAAAACATAAAAAATATGAAACTCACTCAAATCTTTTGGGCTTTTATGCACCTTTTTTCTTTTAAACTCTTTTTCATAAGTTTAGACATGATTCATTTCTTTAAGAGAAATTATTCACTTAGAAATGACGACTTGTCTTTACACTTAAAATCAATCAAAACCAACAAATTTTTGTTCTTTGTACCACGAACTACGGGGTTTTGATCCTACATTTCACATCGTGGGTACGTAGGCATGAGGCGATAAGTCTCTCCAAACACAAAAATCTTAAAAAATAATTCTCCTCATCTCCTCAATCTCTTTACAAGCAAACCATTTTCAGACCAAAAGCGGTAGATATTTCAAAGGGCTCCTATAGAGTACTATAGACGTTTTGGGTGCTAACACCTTCCCATTGCGTAACCAACCCCCCTTACCCAGTCTCTGTTTGTTCTTGTTGTTTTAGAACTCTTTAGGTTTTGTTCGCTCTTTTTCCTTTCCCTTTGTGGATAAAATAAAAGTGCGGTGGTGACTCTTGCTTATTTTTGAGTTAAATTAATCAATAGCTTACACTCACAAATTTCCCCGCTACATACTAGACCAAAGATTTTTAATTAGTGTGCTCGCTAAGATTTTACAATCTTATGCCTACGTATTCCCATAAAGAGATATGGGAAAATCAGAGCGTTCGTAGTTCCTCCTATTCTATGGGAGGAAATTGTTTAGTGTCTTGTTCAAAGCCCAAGATTTAAGCTAAAAGGGTATTTGTGTTTTGTTCAAAGCTCGAGATTGAAGCTAAAGGAGTATTTGTGTCTTGTTCAAAGCCCAAGATTGAAGTTAAAGGTTTAACTGAGAGAGAATTTGTCATCTCTAAAGGGAGATACCTCACCTATTCACCACAAACATTGAATAATTGATTATAAAGGGAAGTTTCTTTAATTGGGATGTGTCGAATCCAGCAATGCCACATCTTCATTTATAGGAGATTTGAGATTTCATGAAGGAAAAAGATTTAAATCAGTGTAGAACAATGCCACTTTTCCTTTATGAATCTTTTCATGCTAAGAGAGGGACATTGACTTGGATGTGTAGAATCCAGAGGTTTGCCACTTACATCAATTAGATGAAAGAGAAATTTTAGCCATGATAAAGGAAGGACTCCAGCTTGGATTTTGAATCAACATGTGTGCCACTTACATCAATTATCTGGAAAAAGAGTTTTGATTGTTTGTTTTGAAATGTGATGTATAGAGGAAATATCCTCCTACGAGAGGACTCGTAGTCTCATATGTGGGGATGATGGATTTTATGCCTTGATCAAAGCCCAAGGTTGAAGCTAAAAAAAGTTGAAAACTGACTCAACTGGGGGAGTGTTATATCTGTCTTGTACAAAGCCCAAGATTGAGGCTGACTGGAAATATCATTATATGAAGCCTAAGAGGAGGCTGAGGGAAATATTAGCGTAGATTGACTTTTGCTGAGGAAACTTAAATCCCATAGAAGGTCTAAACTATTTTGAGGAATCAAAAGGGAAACTAACTCTTGTTGGTGATTAGAGAAGAATTGAATTATTAGATGCTATGAGGCTTTGATTCTTTTGGGATTTGTTGATGGTAACCTGGTTTTGGCTGGGGATTTTAAATATGAAAGCCAAACTTTATTGAGGATCAAAAGAGACTTAAAAAGATAAGCTAGAATGCCTTAGAGCTTTGACTCTCCTGGAGATTGGTATACTCATAAAGATGACTATGGTCTATCTTATGCTTTTAGAAAGCCTGATGGTCCTTGTATGAAGCCCAAGAGGAGGCTGGGGATGCTTCTAGGAAGCCTGTGGGTCTTTGTATGAAGCCTAAGAGGAGGCTAGGGATTAAGACTTTCCAAGTTTAGGAAGAGTTCAAGAAAGGTTTCACCGGGAAATAATCCTTTCTTTGAACTGTTCCAGGGTTAAAGGGATTAAAGAAGAGGTTTCACCGGGAAATAATCCTCTCTTTATGGAACTGATTCAAGGTTGATCAGATTGAACAAAGCCCAAAAGGAGGATATCATCTGGGGAGATTCATCGTATGTTGCCCAAGAGGAGGAAATAATGCTTGGATAAATCCCAAGAGGAGGCTATCTTCTGGGGAGATTCATTGTATGATGCCGAAGAGGAGGCAATAATGCTTGGATAAAGCCCAAGAGGAGACTAACTGTATTCCTTTGTATAGGGGGCTAGTTGTTTGAACTAAGTTATACTGACTGCAAGGATCCTATTGTTGAACTAGTCTAAGCTAATATGAACTTAACAAGATATGCACAAGTGTATATACAGACATCTGAACAAGTATATAAACAAGTATTGAATTGAGTTGATCAAAGTGGTGGGTCTTATTCTCTGGATAGAAGCCCAAGTGTATTGTGATTGATCAAATGCTTTCTTCAAGATTGGGTTAGTGTTTTGAAGAAATTGAAGAAAGTTTTGAATTTTGAAGATGACTTGATCTCGAGTAGGAGAAAATCAAAGGTGTTGGGTCTTACACTCTAGATAGAGACCCAGGTGATTATTTGTATCCTGTACAAAGCCCAAGATGAATAAGGCTAAAAGATTTCTATTTACAGAAGGGTGTTGGGTCTTACACTCTATTAGAGACCCAAGATTATTGTTTAAAACAAGGTTTATATACAAAGGGATGAGACTTACACTCCTAACAGAGACCCAAAGATTGTTGTGAAAATAATGTTATGTACAAAGAGATAGGACTTACACTCCTAACAGAGGCCCAAAGATTGGTTTATTTACAAATAGGGTTGGGTCTTGCACTCTAATAGAGGCCCATGAGTGTTGAAATGAAGTTTGAAAGATTGAATCAGAACAAAACCCTAATTTCATATTTTTTAAGATATTTTTCAAAGAAAAATCAAATAAAAATGATAAAAATATCAATTAAAACCATTAATCATGTTATAAACAATGATTAAGTTTTTATGAAAAAGTACTTTATCCACATGAATATTTAAAATCATTTTGATTAAAAAATATCAAGAAAAAGGAATTATTTTAAAACATTTAAAACAATTTGAAAAATAATAATTTTAATATATTAAAAATATATCAAATAAAAGTTATTTTTGTGATTATTTTGTGGATTAAAATAATAGGGTATTTAAATTACATGTGTGAAAAAATTGGGATTAAAAATAATTAATTTGATAAGAAAAATCAATATTTGAAATTATTTTTAAAACAATTTAAAAATAATATATTAAATATATTAAAAATATATCAAATATAAAATATTTTTTTGATTTTTTTTTATAAATAAGTTGTTTAAATGTGTGAACAATATTTGTGCAAAAAATCATTTGAAAATAAATTAAATTAGATGGGGAAAATAATTTTTGAAAATAAATGAAAATATTTAAAAATTCAAAAATTCAAAAAATGGCGTCAAGGCCATCTTCTTCTTCCTCGCGCATGCCACCTTTGCCAGATTTGCAAAACCTCTCATATCTCCCTCAATACGTAATGATTTTTCACGATGTAAACATGAAAGTTGTTATTTTTTGAACAAGGAATTCAATGGTACCAATTAATTTTATTTCTTTTAAGTGAAGAGTGAGTTATCAAGTGATGAACAAATGAACCCTAATTTTTGCAAGAACACTATGAAATCCTATACACGATTGATACATAGAAATTGATTGAGGGAAAACATTCTATATAAGTGCAAAAACATGTTGGTAACTTGAAATATAAAAAATGATGCATGTTTCATGGAGTTTGGGAAGTTCAAGCTTACATTTGCAAGAGGAATTCGAATCCTCAGTTATAGGTGTTACAGATGTGAAATGATGACCTGGACAGCTTCCATAGAGCTCAAGGAATGTGTTGATGTGCTTGGAATGGTTTGAAACCTTCTGGTTTGATGGGCTCGAATCCAACTGCAACTGGCTTTTAGTGAGATACGATCTTGATGAATTTGATGTTACAGATGTTGTTTAAGTGTTTGGATCACTCATATATGATGTATGTGAGGTGTTTGCATCATTGGTTTGGATTGAATTGCTCTCTATTTGAAAATTCGATTCTCACTTCTTAAGGTTTTGAAATTTTAAAGTGAAGAGGGAAATGAGAGAAAACATGTGTTGTGATGTTTTGGGGTTGTTTAAATGATCAGAAATGATCTCTATTTATAGGAGAAGACGTTTGTTTTTGGAGGAATAGTGAATGGATGAAGGAACACTCTATTACCAAATGGATATGGTTATGTAGCATGACTTGAATGCTAAGGTACCTCAAGTCTTCTCTAGCATAGCTATGCATTGACTCCTATCAATTTTGCAGGTTTGAAGTCTTCTGATTCTTGGATATGTCTTGACTGGTTTGTGCTTGATCCATGCCACCTCAATGCATCACATTAATGGTTGATGCCAAAATTGAATTTCAAGGTTCTTGTAATGATGAATTTGCACATGCTAAGTTTAATTCTTGATTCAATGGTCCAAAGTTGAAAACATTAAGTGATTCATCAAGATTCCTTCTGATCTTGGATGATGACAAAGCTTGTAAGATGACAAAATTGAAGATGAGAATCGTGTGGCACAAGAAATGCACAAAATCTGTCATGAAAATCAGTTTGAGCAAGGCATGTTGTGAGGTTCATAACTCCTTGCTCAAGTTGAATTAATGGAATTTCTCGTACTCTTTGGAAAGCTTGTATATCATACTTCAACTTTGCTATTTACATTTGGTCTTGATTCCTCTTGGATCTTAATGAAAAATACCTCCAAAGTTAGGTAAAACATGAGATATATTTTGCCTAAAAAAATTCTAAGTGTCAAAGTTCAAAATCTCATGAAACCCTAACTTTAATGCTTTATATCTTAAAATCTAAGCATTTTTTGGGGGTACTTGTGCTTGACAATCTTGTTGTATGTAAGAAGAGCTATCATTTGAGCTTTGGATGAAAGAAAATGGTTGCTTGATTCACAAGGTTGCCCTTTTTACTTGTAACCTCACTTTTCTTGATTTTTCTTGATTGATCATGATCCAAATCACAATTTAACATTGTTTTTTACTTAAAGAGGCCATGTTTGCCAAAAAATTCCAAAAGTCAAACTTGGTTTTGATCACAGTTGACTTTTTGTATCAGATGAAACTTGAACTTTGTGATCCTTTATGAAATCAAGTACTTGGGATAAATTGAACCTAATGGATGAATTCCAAAGGTGTTTTTTAGTGTCTTGAATCATGTCCCAAGGTTTGAGATCATGCTTTGTTCAAAAGTCAAAGGCATGGTTGACTTTTTCTAAAAAACCTAGTTTGTGGTCCAGAGGAATTTGAATCCTTGTATTGCTTATGAATCAAGTTCTTTGAATCAATCTAATCTTGTGAATAGATCAATATGACATATTTGAGGTCCTTGAAGCATATCTTGAAGTTTCAGATCATGCCTTGCTCCAAAAGTCAACTCAGGGACTGAATTACGTCAAAACCCTAATTCTTGATTTTTGATAAATGCATCCCCTGAGGCTATTTTGAATTTATGAATGGACTCATAAGGTTATTTTGAGCTCCTTGAATCATATATTGAAGTATTGGCTCATGCCTAGATTAAAATTTCTCTCTGGAGGCCTTGGTCGACCAAAACCCTAATTTGGTGACACTAATGATCTTAAGGCTTGATTAACTTGAAATTTTGCATTCTTGTGTTAGATTATTGATGTAGGAGACCTATTTATCCTTCATGGATGTTTGAGAGGCTTGACAAGTTGAAGATCATGTCAATTCTTGATTGATCATTTGCCTGAATGCTCTGAGAAGGCTTAAAAACCTTACTCCTTGGTTGAGGTAAATTCTCAACAATCTTTAAAAGGATTAGTGAGGTATGAAAATGCATCTATGTTATGGTGATGATTTTCACAATGATGTGAAGTCTTGTGGTCAAAATTTAGGGTATGACAGATGCCCCAATTTAATCTTCTTGGACCTGAAGGTGTAAATGACGAAGGTATTCAGACGTTCATGGTAAAAAAGGATTAAATATTAGAATACCCGAAATTTTGATTGTGGATGTGAATGGTAGTTTATTTGCTCATCCATCTTCTTTTACTAAGTAATCTTACTTAGAAAAGGGCAAAACTTCCCCTCGATCCTGGTCTTTAACCACTGAACTGGTCTTAGGTTCTCTTGAAATAAACCTCCCCTTGATCCTGCTCTTCAGCCATGAAACTGCTCTCAGTTTCTTTGAAATAAACCTCCCCTCGATCCTGGTCTTCAGCCATGGAACTGATCTCAGTTTCTTTGAAATAAACCTCCCCTCGATCCTGGTCTTCAGCCATGGAACTGGTCTCAGTTTCTTCTTGTTGAGTTCTTTCCTTGACAAGGAATGTTATTTGGCGATGTAATTTGATTTTGAGGTGCTGATGACTTCCTTGAAAGCAGGACAAACTTCTCGGGGAGAGACTGCCATTTGTCAACTTATTGGGAATTTATGGGTAAAAAATATACTTCTTTGTTTGCTGATCGGTAGAGATTTCTTGGAGGATGTGATGTCCATATTGCCAAGAGTCTTCTGTTGAGAAGCTTCCGCGGGGGATTTTCTTTAATCCAGGAAAGCAAAGTATCATCTTCAACGGCGAAGAGTGAAGTTCAAAGGTGCATAACCAAATCTCCTCTTGCCTTTCAAAGGTTCAAGTTATCAAAGTGGTCGAGGACCAATTTAAATCCAGGAATAAACTGGAGAGAGATTGTTTAGATGATACATTTCCTGATGAGGAAAAAACTCAAACCAGGATTTTATCCTATTCGAGTATGGAAAGGAAAACTGACAACTCTAATGGAGAGAGAACATTTATCACTTGGGGATAAACGTGACCAACGTGATTGAAAAATGAGATGCAAAATGAATATGAATATGAATCAATTATGCATTATGTATGAGATGCTTATGCTGACATGACATACGGACTGATGATGAGTATAACTGGATACTCGGTCACTCTGGGGGGATAAAAAGTATCGCTGGTCTGTTGAAGGAAGAAATTCCTGCTGCTGATCTTTTCATATTCTTGGTAGTAACAAAATGCGGCTCCTGGGGAGTGATAGGCGGGGTACTCCATCTGAAGTAATTGATCCTCCACTCGAGATATACTGATCATAAGGAATATTTTGATTCTTCATTTTGAAGTTTGATATCTTTCGGAGAAGCTGCTGATGTTCCTCTTCGTTGTTCATTAATAAAAAAGGAAATTGCCATCTTTACTTTTTTTTAAAGCAGAAGTAAATTTGAAAACAAAAGTAAATTCATTTTTGTGTTTCAAGAATGTTAATCATATCAAAATGTCATTTTGCAAAGCAGAATAAATGAGAATTGCAAATAAAGGGCACAAGGGCTCAAGTTTTCATTGATAGAATGGTAATCAGCCAAATGTGTGATTCCATTGAGCATTACAAAGTTTATAAAATGGTAATTTAAAGGGAAAGGGGCTACATTGAAACATAATGACCACTATCCTTCTACCAACTTTGAATTCTGAGTATTCTTGAGATTCTTCTGAAGGTGACTTCTGATCAACGATTTCTTGACAGATGACGTCACTTCTGATGATTCAAACTTGTTGGATGCAGTTACTTGCCATAAATCCCTAACTTTCGCCTAGATTGCCCTTTCAGGTTTTCAATCTATCAGGAAGATTATTGTTTATGTCTCTAATTTTTGCCTGGACCGCCCTTTTGGGTTTTCAGTCCAACGAGACATTTTTTTATTTAGGCAAAGTATTTCTTGACTACATCAACATTTGTGGGGTAGGTAAACTCTTCTCCATCCATGGTTGTGAGTCTCAAGGCACCGCCTGAGAAGGCTTTCTTAACAACATAGGGGCCATCATAATTTGGAGTCCATTTGCCCCTGGAATCAGTGAGAAATGATTGGATCTTTTTGAGCACGAGGTCACCTTCTCTGAATACACGAGGTCGGACCTTTTTGTCAAAAGCTTTCTTCATTCTTTGCTGATATAACTGACCATGGTATAAAGTCGTCATTCTTTTTTCTTTGATTAGATTCAGTTCATCGTATCTGCTTTGACACCATTCAGCTTCTGTTAGCTTGGCTTCCATCAAGACTCTTACTGATGGTATCTTTACTTCTATGGGGAGCACTGCTTCCATGTCATATACTAGAGAGAAAGGGGTTGCCCCTGTTGAAGTGCGGACGGATGCGCGATAACCATGAAGAGCAAATGGTAGCATCTCATGCCAGTCTTTGTAGGTTACAACCATTTTTTGAATGATTTTCTTGATATTTTTGTTTGCTACTTCTACCACTCCATTCATTTTAGGTCGGTAGGGAGATGAGTTATGGTGTTCAATTTTGAACTCAGCACATAATTCTTTCATCATCTTGTTGTTCAAGTTTGATCCATTATTAGTAATGATCTGGCTTGGAACACTATATCTGCAGATGCGATTATTCTTGATAAATCGAACCACCACTTGTCTGGTCACATTGGTGTATGATACTGCTTCGACCTATTTGGTGAAATAATCAATGGCTACCAGGATGAACTGATGTCCGTTTGAGGCTTTGGGTTCAATCATGTCAATCATGTCAATTCCCCATATAGAAAAAGGCCATGGAGAAGAAAGAACTTTGAGATGCGTTGGCAGTACATGAATTTTGTCGGTGTATATCTGACACTTGTGACACCTCCTCATGTACTTGTGGCAATCGGATTCCATTATCAGCTAATAATATCCTACTCTCAGGATTTTTCTTGCCATTGTGTGTCCATTGGCATGAGTGCCAAAGGTTCCTTATGGATCTCTTTCATCAGCATGTTTGCTTCGTGTCTATCCACGCATCTGAGCAAAACCATGTCAAAATTTCTTTTGTAGAGTACATCATTGTTCAGGAAGAAGTTGTCAGTCAGTCTTCTGAGAGTCTTCCTATCTTTTCCTGATACCCCAGGCGGGTATTCCTATCTTTGAAGGAAGCATTTGATATCATGATACCATGGTTTGTCATTAATGACGGCTTCCACTGCAAATATGTAAGCGGGCCTATCAAGGCGCATTATGTCAATCTTGGGTATATCGTTCCATCGATTCACACTAATCATGGAGGATAGAGTAGCTAGTGCATCAGCCATGTGGTTTTCTTCACGAGGAATGTGATGAAAATCAATCTTGTTGAAGAAGGGTAACAACCTTCTTACAAAGTCTTTGTAAGGAATTAATCCCAATTGATATGTGTTCCACTCTCCCTTGATCTGATTTATTACTAGGGCTGAGTCTCCATACACATCCAAGTTCTTTATCCTTAAGTCTATAGCTTCTTCGAGACCCATGGTGCAAGCTTCATATTCAGCCTCATTGGTTGTACACTTGAATGCCAATCTAGCGGTGAAAGGAATATGGGTACCCTGAGGTGTAACAATGATTGCCCTAATTCCATTTCCATAAGCGTTGACAGCTCCATCGAATATCAATCCCCATTGGGATCCTGGCTATGGCCCTTCGTCTGGTAGCGGTTCATCGCAATCTTTCATTTTTAGGTACATTACATCTTCGTCTGGGAAGTCAAATTTGATTGATTCCTGATCGTCAATCGGTTGATGAGCCAAATGATCGGCTAAAAAACTTCCTTTGACAGCTTTCTGAGCATGGTACTCGATGTCGTATTTTGATAACAACATCTGCCAACGGGCGATCCTTCCCGTTAAAGCAGGTTTTTCAAAGACGTACTTGATCGGATCCATTTCGGAGATTAACCAAGTAGTGTGACAGATCATGTACTGGTGAAGACGTTTAGCTGCCCAAGCTAGAGCGTAACAAATTTTCTCGATCATAGTGTATCAAGTTTCACAGTCCGTGAACTTCTTGCTTAAGTAATAAATGGTCGACTCTTTTCTTTTTGTTTCGTCTTGTTAGCCCAACACACAACCCATTGAGTCTTCTAAGACTGTTAGGTAAATGATCAGTGGTCTTCCTTCCACTGGAGGAGACAGAATAGGTGAATTTAGCTGATATTCTTTGATATTGTCAAAAGCCTTTTGGTAGATTTCTATCCATGTACAGCTTTGGTTCTTTCTGAGTAATTTGAAAATTGGTGAGCATGTCGCGGTCATGAGGAATATGAATCTCGAGATGTAATTGAGACGTTCTAAAAATCCCCTTACTTGTTTTCAGCTTTTGGAGCAGGCATTTCTTAAATGGCCTTGACTTTGTCGGGATCAACTTCGATTCCTTTTTGGCTGACGAAGAATCCCAAGAGCTTTATTAAACGAACACCGAATGTTCACTTACTGGGATTCAATTGGAGTTTGTATTTTCTCAGACGCTGGAATAATTTTGAAAAATTTTCCACATGTTCTTCTTCTGTTTTAGATTTGGCAATTATGTCATCGACGTACACTTCAATTTCTTTGTTCATCATGTCGTGAAACAGAGTTGTCATAGCCCTTTGATAAGTTGCTCTTGCGTTCTTTAGACCGAACGACATTACTTTATAGCAAAAGGTGCCCCATGGGGTGATGAATGAAGTTTACTCCATGTCTCCGGGCGCCATTCTGATTTGATTATAGCCCAAGAATCCATCCATGAAGGAGAATACTTTGAATTTTGTTGTGCTGTCAATTAGCATGTCAATTTGTGGTAGGGGAAAGTCATCCTTTGGATTTGCTTTGTTTAAATCCCTATAGTCTACACACATTCTTACTTTTCCAGCTTTCTTGGGAACTGGAAATATGTTGGCTAGCCATTGAGGATACTCTGACGTGACAAGGAAACCTGCGTCGATCTATTTTTATACTTCTTCGTTAATTTTGATGGCCATATCAGGGTGAGTCCTTCTCAATTTTTGTTTAACCGGAGGACATTCTGGCTTCAGTGGCAAATGATGTTCCACGATGTTGGTATCCAACCCTGGCATGTCTTGGTAGGACCAAGCAAAAACATTTGAAAATTCTTTGAGCAGTTCTATCAAGCCTTCTTTGACAGTTGGGCTGAGTAGTGCTCCGATTTTAACTTCTTTTCTCTCTTCTTTTGAACCCAAATTGACCATTTCCAACGGTTCTTTGTAAGGTTGAATAGACTTTTCCTCATGTCTAAGTAAACGAGAGATTTCATCCAGAATTTCTTCGTCCTCTTCTTCTTCGGCTCCAAATACCGGGATCTCAAAGTTGGGAGAAGGCATTGGATCGTATGTTTCAATGGGGTTTAAAACAAATAATCTGCATAACGTGATAATTCTTTTTTTAGAAAAGACAGAGAGAATGCAAAGTGTGTGCAATGTATTTTGAAAAATGCTTATTTTTATTTTATTTTGGGTTGTTTTTTAGGATTACCATTTTCTGGAAAAGCGAAAAAGTGAAAATAGCAACAAATGCAGGAATTCAGAATGACATTTTTTATTTATGATTTGTCGATTCTTGAAACACAAACCCTATAAAACAAAACTCTTTCGCTTTGGGCGAAGCGAAGAGGGACATTTACAGAAAAGCAAGCCCTATAAAACATCATTTTCACCCAGGCAAAGTGAAAGGTCAAAACAAAGACGAGACAATTACTTTGATTTATGAACAATATTCGGAACATCGACTGCGACCCAATGGTGACGAACTCCTCTGTGTATCACAAAGTCTGGTATTTTTCTTCCAATATTATCTTCAGTAATGACACTGATTTCTGGCGGAGTTGGATCACTAGAGTCTTCTTCCCATGCAATGTTATCATAAGAGGACTCTTCTATTGTATCTTCAACGGTATTTTCATTTTCAAGAGGATCTCCCCATCCAGTGGGTTGGATGTCTTCATATCTGATGCGTGAGCTTTCAGGAGCAGTGTACTTCACTAGAAAGTCGTACTTGCCGCTTGGCTGCCCCAAGGTATCCCAAGTTTCTAGGGGATAGATGAGTCATCTTCTTCAATAACATTGACCTCAGGAAATGCAAAGTTGATAAATTCTTGTCCTACGATCCTTGCAATTTCATCAACGTGATGTTTGACATTTTCAGAATTTTCTTGGTAAGGTCTCCATGACTCTGGGAGAACAGGTGGATTTTTCTCAAGGTCATTCAATCGATATGCATTCTCTGGCTGACTCTTTTGCCCTGAATCTTCCATGTAAGGTTTCCAAATGGGAAAATCATCCATAGGATCATATGAGTCGTAATCAAAGTTGTCTTTCATCAGAGTACCTTCTTCCAATGAGTTGGGTGAAGCACGACATCCTTCAGGATCACAATCTCCATAGATCAATCTGACATCTGATCTTGGTATATATCTGGGACTTTGCTTCAGAGATCAAAATAACATGTATGTTTCTTCCTGAGATATATATCCTTCATCGTTGAAATATGATTTCCACTCTTCATCTGTATCATAAGAGTTGTTCTCTTCGATGGTATGGACTTCCTGAGAAATTGGGTGGAGGAATCCTCTACCGTGGAAGAAATCTTGAATGGGACAAAAGCTTTCATCCCTTTTTGTAGTCAGGGTAAGTGCTGGAGAAAAACTGAGACCTTTTCTTGTCTTGTTATTAATAGGAATCATAACCTGCCCCCATCCTTTTATGTCACTGCTTCCCATTATTTGTAGAGCGTCTTTGTACGAGGAAATCAACGTTCCTTTTTCTTGATGATTCTCATTGCTCACAGAGAGTGCTTGAAATTGAGTTCCAATGACCTCTTCTGGTTCTAAATATGAGAATGATGATAGGTTGCTCACAATTAAAGCTTGTTCTCTGCATATTGTGACCAACTTGTCGTTCTTGATAAACTTCAACTTCTAGTGAAGTGTCGAAGTGACTGCCCCTGCTTCATGTATCCAAGGTCGTCCCAATAAGCAGCTGTATGTCGCTCGGATATCCATGACTTAGAATGTGACTTGGAAAGTATGGGGACCAATGGTTATGGGAAGGTCGACTTCGCCGATATCTATCTTCCTGGATCCGTCATAAGCTTTGACAATGATCTCACTGCCTCTCATCGGAGCACCTTGAAAAGATAACCATACCAAAGTGGACCTTGGCATGACATTCAAGGATGAACCTGTGTCTACCAGTATACTGGCTAAAGCATCGTTCTGGTAACTGACTGTAATATTGAGTGCCATGTTATGATTCTTGCCTTCCTTTGAAAGTTCTTCATCACTGAAACCCAAATTGTTGCAGGAAGTGATATTGGAAATAATGTTGTCAAATTGACCCACTGTCACATCTTGTTCTACATAGGCCTGATCCAAGACTTTCTGTAGAGCTTCTCGGTGAGCTTCTGAAATGAGCAGGAGAGATAACATGGATATTCGAGAATGGGTTTGTAGTAGTTGATCCACAATGTTGTATTCACTTCTCTGGATAAGTTTTAACATTTCATCGTTATTTTTCACAGGCTCTGTACTGCTGGATTGACCAATTTGCTGGTTAGGAACTTCAGCTTGAGGTTCCTTTTCTTTTGCAGGTTCTCTAACTCCTCTGTTGAAGATTCGACCACTTTGGGTGACTCGACTGATATCAGCAATGTTGACAACAGATGGTAGTGGAATTTTTTTTCCATCTTCTATTATGGTCGCATCGTATTTGTACGAAATGACTTTTTCTGATTTGTATGGCACCGGGCCTGGCAGGTAGATGACCAAAGGGGTTATTTGGGTATTTCGACTATCAAAAGTAACCTCAATTGGTTCTAGCTCGGGACTGTTGGAAAATTTTCCACTGTCGAAAGGGATTCCCGAGTGCTTTGCCTCGTTGAGCAGAGGGATTATGGTGAAAACGTCTTCGTTAATTCCATAATTAATAGGCTCTTTTTCATTGAGAACTGTGATGGTTCTTTTGTCCAATAACTCTTGAATCTCATTTTGGACAAGGAGGCAACCATGTCGACTCTTGCGACATTTTCTGCAAGCCGAATGATCGTGGTGATTCGGACCAAAATAATCAAGTCCGCACAAGCATTTGTGAAATTTGACCAATGACGTTTCAATGTTTTTAATGTCATAAACTGCGTGCTGCCTTGGGCAACCTTGCACCATATTGATTGACTGAGAATTTAGGCACAGTTGGGTTTCCCCTTGGTCCGCTTGATTCTGGAGAGCTGCTCGCACGATGTAGCACCCTTGGCTATTTTCTGAACATATTCGACAGTGTTCATACTTGTGAGGTGGCACTCGGCCGTATCCACTCTGTATGCAATGCATCATTACTAAATTTGTTTCCAGCAAGCGGATGTCATAACTTTGGTGTCTGCCCGGATTTCCATTGGTTATGCTAACTTGATGTGTGTATTCATCCTGGTAGATTGGGAGCCACCAATGGTCCAACAAATATTGAAGCGTTCTTTGTACAAGCGCACAATCTTGATTTTTTTCGGAGCAATCTTTGCAATCCTGATAATTATGTGGTGACAAATGACTAAGTCTGACTTGTTTGGCATGTAATTCTACCAAGCTGGTATTCATTAAACAAATATTGAAAATCTGAACCATATTGACCTAGTGATTATTCCTTCCATGGTAGTCTTGGATCCATCCTAGATCCATTTGACGCTGAAGGGATTTTTGTACAAACGAACATCCTTGATTGTCTTTTGAACAGATTGGGCAAGCGTTGTAGTCGTGCAGCGAAAAATTGTGATACTGACTTTGTCTTGAGTGCATTGCCACTAGATTGACATTCATTGCGTGGATGTTATGATTTTGAACAATGTCTGGCTGTTGATAGGCCATATTTATTCCACGAATCCTGTGATCTTGGATCCAGCCTAGATCCATCTGCTCTTGAATAGCTGCTTGTACAATGATGCACCCTTGATTGTTCTTAGAACAAATGTCGCATTGATGATAGTTGTGAGATGGCACATGGCCATACCTGCTTTACTTGCAATGCATTTTTACCATATTTGTTCCTAGTAGGCGTACATCTAGAATTTGATAACTGCCGCCGGGTCCTTCATCTATCAAGTTTACTGAAGCTTTTTCATGTTGTGGTAACGGCTTCGTTTAAACATTTGAATTCATATCTTTGAAAGATAAAACTCCATTTCTGACAAGCTTTTGTACATCAGATTTGAAGTTGAGGCAGATCTCAATGTTATGCCCCGGTCCTCCTTGATGATAAGGGCAAGATTGACCAGCTTTGAACCAATAAGGGGGATTGTCCGGCACTGTGAGAGGAGTCCTGGTTTGGACGTTCCCCTTGGCTAGCAAAAGTGGAAATAGTTCTGCCTATAACATTGGTATGGGGCTAAACCCTGAAGATTATGGAAAACGATTGTTGTTATTATATTGCGGGCGAGCCTGCTGACGAGATTGTTGCTGCCTTTGCTGATACGGTTGTTGATTTGGCTGCCTCTGAACAACCTGTGGTTGATATGCCGTGATCGGCGCGGGACTTAAAACAGGAGATATTGTCGCTACCTGTCGAGGTTGATACGTTCGTCTTTGCTTACTCTGTGAGATATTACTAATATCATGTTCTTTCTTCATTTGGAAAGAACTCTCGTATCTCTTACTACTGCTGGATGGTTCTGAGTCCTTAACCAATCGACCTTCTCAGACTGCTTCCTCAAGGCGTACCCCCATGTTTACCATCTCGGTAAAATCACTGGGTGCAATGGCGACCATCCAGTCATAATAAAATGAGCTTAATGTTTTCAAGAAGATTTTCGTCATTTCTTTCTCCTCAAGAGGAGGAAAATCTGGGCGGCGATTTCACGCCATCTTTGAGCATACTCCTTGAAGGTTTCTTTATCCCTTTGGGACATAGCTCGAGTTGATATCTGTTGGGTGCCATATGCAAATTGTACTTGTACTGCTGAACAAAGGCTTCCCCAAGATCTCTGAAAGTACTGATCTTGGTACGGTTTAATCTCATGTACCATTTGAGCGCAACATCGGTTAAACTATCTTGAAAGTAATGATTTAGCAGTTGTTGGTTTTCTATCTGGGTAGACATCTTCCGAGCATACATTACCAAGTGACTTTGAGGGAAAGAGTTGCCTTTGTATTTTTCAAAGTCGTGTACCTTAAATTTGTGCGGTATTTTGACGTTCGGGACCAAACAGAGGTCAGCGGCATCTTTGCCAAACAAGTCCTGTTCGTGAATGGCATGCAGTTCTTTTTGCATTTCCAAGAACCATTCTTGGAATTCATTCATTCTTTCATATACTTCTTCATCTTTGCTAGGAGTGGTATGAAGGATTTGTTCCTCTGGGATAGTATGTATCACAGGTTGTGGTATTTACATTACCGCAGTAACTCTTGGCGCTTCGCTGACCTAAAGTTTGCAACCTTCGGATACAGGAGTCTTTGTCGTAGTCCTTGCATCTTCGTTCACCTGAAGTTTGTAACCTTCGGGTCTGGAGGTTCCGGTTGTGGCCCCTAGGTCTTTAGTGACCGGTGATATATAACCCTCTGTATGAAATTGAAAGGCATGCCCCAGGGAAAACCTTTAGGCATGTTATACCGCGGAAGATTGACGGGTATCTCAAACGTCGCTGTAGACACTATTTCTAATATTGCAGTTTTTTGAGGTGGTTAATCCTGAGCTGCTGCCATAGATTCAATCATGTTGTTGAGTCTTTCCAGACATTCCTTCAGAGTGTTGACTTCCTCCCTTAGCTCTTTGTTTTCCTCCTCAAGATCGTCCAATTTCTTTTTCTGATTCGCCCGAGTATTATATGAATGAGACAGTTTGACTCTAAAGTGCGACACATATGTGAGACTTTGTGACAAAGATGTGTAATGCAAGAATGATGAATGGTATGCAAATAATGAGAATGATTTTTTTTTCAAAAGAACTTTTAATAATTGTATTGCAAATATCATACAGCGGTGGAAACTTTTTATTGAATTCAAAGGATTATAATATTTTACAGGGAAAAATACATTATTTTACAAAGTGCAGGGAGAAAAACTAGACCTATGAATCCTAAGGAATCTCTGACAAAGGTCCATATGTTGGCTCCGGATCTCCTTTTCTCTTCTTTGATAGGGTCTCCTCAACCGTTGTTGGGTCAATGATCCTTTACCATGTGAAAGGAGGGAGCAAACTCCTCTGTTCCTGTTGACTTTCTAAAGCACGCTGCTCTAATATTTCAATTATAGCATCTTTCTTCTTTAGTAACTCTTGAATCTTGGTGCACTCCAAGCTGACAATCTGGTACTTGTTTCTCCAAGATTTCTTTTCACGTTGAGTTTTGTTAAAAGCGACCCGCAGTTTCTCGGTGTCACTCATGAAAAAAAGGACAAATTCTTTTAAAGTAAATACTTCTTGACGAGGGTAAGGCATTTTTAACTTGAGGGCCCTAGTTTGTACCCATTGAAGATAAGGTTCTGCAGAGATGCAGTTTGGTTTTCCCAATGATTCTCTTCCTTTCTTATGGACTTGATGCCATGCATGCACAATTTCTTCCTTGAGTGCTCTGTCATTTTCTCCTTCCTTGAAGAAAAGACCTTCCAGATGAACATTGTAAGGTACGTACTTCATCGGGTATCCAAGCTGACGACGAGCTGAAACTGGGTGATAATTGATCCCTCCTTTAGTACTAATGAGGGGTACATTGGGGAAACTTCCACATTTGTCAATGATCTTTATTCCGTCATACCCGATTGTACCAATCTATGTCAGAATGGGTGAGAGACATAATCTTTTGCGACCATCGCATACCACTTTTGAGATCCCAAAAAGCAACAGATTTGGGTAAGTGGGAAATAAACCATTTGTAGAGTAATGGTACACAGCATGTAATCATCCCTCTGCTATATAAGTTCCTTAGATGCACTGAGTGGTAAGCATCTGCAAGCAAAGTTGGGATTGGGTTCCCAAATAGGAATATCTTGATAGAGTTTATGTCGACGAAATTGTCAAAGTTAGGGAAAAGGAATAATCCTTAAGTGAGTAGAACAAAGTTATCCTTAAAAGCAACTATGTTTCCTATGCTGGCAAAGTATAGGGCTTTTTCCAACAGAAACATAGCTGGTAGACCTTGAATTCCTCCCTTGGTGGTCATGTGAGTTTTGATATCTGATATTTCCAAAGAGGCGACTCTTGCAATGACCTGGTCCTTTGGAATTTCTTCCAGTCTAGAAATGGATCCTGATCAGCGATAGGTAAATCAATCAGATGAGAGTACTCTTCCAATGTTGGTGTGAGATGATAATTTAGAAACGTAAAGCAGTGGTACACCGAATCATAGAATTGAACCAATGTAGATAGGACTCCTTCCATCATGTTGACTTTCAAATGAGACAAAAGTCCTCCGTACTTAGCTCTGAAAGCTTCTGGATTAGTAATCAACCATCCTAATCTTCTTAGGTCTTCAAGTTTCGGACTTCTGAAGGTGTACTTCTGAGTTTTTCTTCTACTAAAATCCATAATGCAGTTTCTGATATTTGCAACACCTCGTTTTTTAGTTCTTTTAAGGGTTCCTCATCACGAGCATGAAGCCATGGATCTACCCAATCCCAAAGGGTATGTACTAGAGGTCCCCTTTTTTTTGCACCTGTAGAACGGGTTCTAACAAGGTTCCCAAAATCATTGACCCCTTTTAAGAATATTACCAGCAAACTGACTGACTCATGAGAACTGTAATATCCTTAAGATGAATCTCATTCGAGCGTAGTAACGCGTATCAACGATTCCCGATAATCACCGCACTACATACTAAAAATGATCAAGGTTAAATGTTTACTAATCCTCAGTTTCGCGGGTGCCCAGTGGAAAAAGTAATGTTTTCACGACTTGCTCGTTTAACATCAGTAATTCCAAAAGGGTACCTCCACTGATTTGGTGGAATTTCAAGTTAGCTTGGTCGGCATTCACTCCCTATAAGCCTTCTTGAGTCTGCCACCTCTTATCTTAAATATGCTCTCAAGCCCACTAAGGACTTTTTGACTCACCACATGTGTATTAATCACATTCCCGGATAACAGTTATTTAAACAAGTATGGCAGATAAGCAGATAGTATTGTGGAAAATAGTAAATGGTATAAAATGAGAAAGTAAATAAACAGTAAAAATATGCAATGCGAGGCTTAACCCTCCTAGAAAAGGATTAAAGTCCCCAGCAGAGTCGCCATTTTTCTGTAGCATCGGTTTTAGTGACGCGACCACTACCGCATTTGGTGCTACTTTCTGATTTCTATATTTATCCTATAGAGCTTAAAAGGAAGGGGAAGATATCTCAAACTAACCCTGCGTGCAAACGTTTTCCTTAACAGATGCGAAGAGATCGGGGATCCGGGGTTGGTTATACAAAGGGAAGTTGTTAACACCCAGAGTATCTATAGTAATCTATAGGAACCTTTATTTGCATATGTTTCTACTGTTAAATTTCCTGGTTGCTTAAATCCATTTGCTTTTGAATAGGTAAAGTTTCTCCTTTGTGAATGTTGAGGAAATGTTTTTGTTGTTTTTGGATTTTCTATTGTTTTTGGGAAGGTACTGGACCTAAGATTTTTAATTAGTGCGCTCGCTAAGATTTTGCAATCTTATGCCTACGTATTCCCGTAAAGAAATCTGGGGAAATCATAGCTTTTGTAGTTCCTCCTATTCTATGGGAGGAAATTGTTTGGTGTCTTGTTCAAAGCCCAAGATTGAAGCTAAAAGGGTATTTGTGTCTTGTTCAAAGCCCAAGATTGAAGCTAAAGGAGTATTTGTGTCTTGTTCAAAGCCCAAGATTGAAGCTAAAGGTTTGAATGAGAAAGAATTTGTCATCTTTAAAGGGAGATATCTCACCTATTCATCACAAACATTGAATAATTGATTATAAAGGGAATTTGCTTTAATTGGGATGTGTGGAATCCAGAAATTCCACATCTTCCTTTATAGGAGATTTGAGATTTCATGAAGGAAGAAGCTTTAACTCAGTGTAGAGAAATGCCACTTTTCCTTTATGAATCTTTTCATGCTAAGAGAGGGACATTGACTTGGATGTGTAGAATCCAGAGGTTTGCCACTTACATCACTTAGATGAAAGAGAAATTTTAGCCATGATAAAGGAGGGACTCCAGCTTGGAATTTGAATCAACAAGTGTGCCACTTACATCAATTTACTGGAAAAAGAGTTTTGATTGTTTGTTTTGAAATGTGATTTATAAAGGAAATATCCTCCCACGGAGAGGAATCATAGTCTCATCTGTGGGGATGATGGATTTATGCCTTGATCAAAGCCCAAGGTTGAAGCTAAAAAAAATTGAAAACTTACTCAACTAGGGGAGTGCTATATCTGTCTTGTACAAAGCCCAAGATTGAGGCTGACTGGAAAAATCATTATATGAAGCCTAAGAGGAGGCTGGGGGAAATCTTAGTGCAGATTGACTCTTGCTGAGGAAATTTAAATCCTAGAGATGGTCTAAATTGTTTTGAGGAATCAAAAAGGAAACTAACTCTTGTTAGTGATTAGAGAAGAGTTGAATTATCAGATGCCATGAGGCTTTGATTCTTTTGGAGATTTGTTGATGGTAACCTGGTTCTGGCTGGGGATTTTAAAGATTAAAGCCACACTTTGTTGAGGACCAGAAGAGACTTAAAAGGATAAGCTAGAATGCCTTAAAGGCTTTGACTCTCCTGGGGACTGGTGTACTGATAAATATGACTAGGGTCTATCTTATTCTTTTAGAAAGCCTGAGGGTCCTTGTATGAAGCCCAAGAGGAGGTTGGGGATGCTTTTAGGAAGCCTGTGGGTCCTTGTATGAAGCCCAACAGGAGGCTAGGGATTGAGACTTTCTAAGTCTAGGAAGAGTTCAAGAAAGGTTTCACCGGGAAATAATCCTTTCTTTGAACTGTTCCAGGGTTAAAGGGATTAAAGAAAATGTTTCACTGGGAAATAATCATCTCTTTATTGAACTGCTTCAAGGTTGATCATATTGAACAAAGCCCAAGAGAAGGCTATCTTCTAGGGAGTTTCATTGTATGATGCCCAAGAGGAGGCAATAATGCTTGGATAAAGCCCTAGAAGAGGCTATCTTCTGGGGAGATTCATTGTATGATGCCCAAGAGGAGGCAATAATGCTTGGATAAAGCCCAAGAAGAGGCTAATTGTATTCCTTTGTATAAGGGGAACTAGTTGTTTGAACTAAGTTATATTGACTGAGAGGATCCTATTGTTGAACTAGTCTAAGCTGAGATGAACTTAACAAGATATGCATAAGTGTAGAGTGAGTTATCAAGTGATGAACAGATAAACCCTAATTTTTGCAAGAACACTATGAAATCCTATACACAATGAATACATAGCAATTGATTGAGGGAAAACATTCTATATAAGTGCAGACACATGTTGGTAACTTGAAATATAAAAAATGATGCATGTTTCATGGAGTTTGGGAAGTTCAGGCTTACCTATGCAAGAGGAATTTGAATCCTCATTTGTAGGTGTTACAGATGTGAAATGATGACCTGGACAGCTTCCCTGGACCTCAAGGAATGTGTTTATGTACTTGGAATGGTGTGAAACCTTCTGGTTTGATGGTCTCGAATCTAACTGCATCTGGCTTGGAGTGAGATACGATCTTGATGAATTTGATGTTACAGATGTTGTTTAAGTGTTTGGATCACTCATATATGATGTATGTGAGGTGTTTGCATCATTGGTTTGGATTGAATTGTTCTATATTTGAAAATTCGATTCTCACTTCTTAAGGTTTTGAAATTTTGAAATGAAGAGGGAAATGAGAGAAAACATGTGTTGTGATGTTTTGGGGTGGTTTGAATGATCAGAAATGATCTCTATTTATAGAAGGAGACGTTTGTTTTTTGAGGAATAGTGAATGGATGAAGGATCACTCTATTACCCAATGGATATGGTTATGTAGCATGACTTGAATCTAAGGTACCTTAAGTCTTCTCTAGCATAACTAGGCATTGACTCCCATCAATTTTACAGGTTTGAAGTCTTCTGATTCTTGGATATGTCTTGACTGGTTTGTGTTTGATCCATGCCACCTCAATGCATCACATTAATGCTTGATGCCAAAATTGAATTTCAAGGTTCATGTAATGATGAATTTGCACATGCTAAGTTGAATTCTTGACTCAATGGCCCAAATTGAAAACATCAAGTGATTCATCAAGATTCCTTCTGATCTTGGATGATGACAAAGCTTGTAAGATGACAAAATTGAACATGAGAATCGTGTGGCACAAGAAATGCACATATTCTGTCATGAAAATCAGTTTGAGCAAGGCATGTTGTGAGGTTCATAACTCCTTGTTCAAGTTGAATTAATGGAAGTTCTTGTACTCTTTGGAAAGATTGTATATCATACTTCAACTTTGATGTTTACATTTGGTCTTAATTCCTCTTGGATCATAATGAAAAATACCTCCAAAGTTGGGCAAAACATGAGACAAATTCTGCCTAAAAAATTCTAAGTGTCAAAGTTCAAAATCTCATGAAGCCCTAACTTTAATGCTTTATATCTTAAAATTTAAGCATCTTTTGGGGGTACTTGTGCTTGACAATCTTGTTGTATGTAAGAAGAGCTATAATTTGAGCTTTGGATGGAATAAAATGGTTGCTTGGATCACAAGTTATGGCCTTGCAAAGTTGGGTAAAAACCATTATTTTCCATAACTTAATTAGTGAAATTTCAAGTTTCTCAAGTTTGCTCTTTTTGCAAGTGTAATACCCCAAATTTTGACCACTTAGAGTTCCCATCATAGTGAAAATCATCATCACAATATGGATGAACCATCATGCTTCATCAGTCTCCCCAAAGATGGGTGAGCATCCAATACAATCAAAATTAGGGTTTCAAGCCCTCTCTGAGTGCTTAGACAAAGGATCAATCAAGGAATGACATGATCTTAAACTTGTCTAATCTCTTAAACATCCACAATGGATCAAAAAGGACTCCCACTTAAAGGATTAAGCACAAGGCTGCTCCCTTCTAGGTGGATCAAGTCTCAAGATCGACAGTATCACCAAATTAGGGTTTTGGTCGACCAGGGCCTCCAGATGGAAATTTTCATCTGGGCATAAGGCAATGATCCAAAACATAACCTAATATACTTCATGGAACCTCATGAACCCATGCATCAAGTCAATTTTGCCTCAGGGGATGCATTCATCAAAAATCAGGAATTAGGGTTTCTCGACCTAATTCACCCCTAAGTTGACTTTTGGGACAAACTATGAGCCAAGACCTCAAGAGATGATTTGAGGGTCTCTAATATACCATATTGATCCATTTGGAACAATGGATTGATCCAAGAAGCCTGAGCAACAAGTCTCATTTTCATCTGCACCACAATTAGGGTTTTCAGGGAAAAGTCAACTGTAACTTTGACTTTTGAACAGGACATGCTCCCAAACCCTAATACATGATTGAATATACCCTATGATACCCATAGAACATGTCCATCAAGTTTGATTTAGGTCAAGGACATGATTTCCTGAAGAATTGCACAGTTTGGAATTCATTTGATAAAAAGTCAACTGTGCACAAAAGTCAACTTTGATTTTTTGAGATTTTTCACCAAAATGGATTTTTAACCCTAAAATGATGTTAATGTATGATTTGAATCATCATTCATCAAGAAAAATCAAGAAAAGTGAGATAACTTGTAAAAGGGGTAACCATAAAACTTAGAAAATTTTCTAAGTTAAAAACAAAGTGGCAAAGGTACCAACTTTGGAGGACCATAACTCCTAAACCACAAGGCCATTTTTTCTCATCAAAAGATGGATTTGTAGCCCTCATTATCACCTACAAAAACTTCAACTACAAGTCATTCCAATTCATTAAGGATTTTGAGTTATGGAGTGATCAAAGTGGCTGAAAAGTGAAAATGTCACTTTTTCCAACACTTAGTGAAATTTTCACTAAGTCAGATTCTGCCTCACTTTTTGCCAAATGTAGGGGGATTTTTCACTTGGAATAAAAAAAGATCAAAACCAAACTTGTTCAAACAGTTGTTGTATCATGTAAGAGCTTTCCAAAATGGCCAAGAACATTGCCAAATTCAACCTACATCATGAGATACAACATTGGCAAATTGCCTTGCTGAAATCTGTCAAAGCAAGGCAGAATTTGCATTTTGGGTCGATTTGCCAAAATCAGCCAAATTCAATTGCTCTAATCCACTTGGACACCTCAGAGGATTGAATCTAAAGGGGACAATCACTGAGCCAAGCCTCCAAAGTCCATGGAACAAGAAATAGCATGTTGAACCTAGAATGGCCAAAATAGGGACAAGACTTCAAATTTGGAATGAGGCATTCAATGGAACCATCAAGGTGGCATGGACTGAGCCATTCTCATCTGAAATCAGTCAAGACTTATCCAAGACCAAGGGGACCAAAGCTCTGTGCCCTAACCTCTAGTCAATGGCTAGAGAAGACTTGGATTTTCATTTGCCAACATTGGCCAAACCTACTTACCAGCTGCCATGCACTATTCCTTGCAAAACAAACTTGCTCTACTATAAATAGAGCTCAATTGTGGTCAGTTTAAGTACACCAAAGCCATCTAACAGATGCTTTCCTCAAAATCTCTTTCTCTTGGCAAAAATGCCTTTCTTAGCAAGGTAGCTATCGGGTTTTGAGTTTGAGAGCAATTCCAATCAAACCAATCACTCACACACCTCACATACATCACATATGAGCTGATCAAACACTCACATAACATCTGGAGCATCAAAATCTCAAAATCACTTGCCATCCACACAAGTTTGAAGTGAAGTTGCAGCTGAGATGCCATAAACTGATCCAGTCCATTTCAATTCAATCCAAGTGTTCAAACACACTCCATATGGTGTAGGGAAGCTGTCCATATCATCACAACTTGTCCGTAACACCTCCAACTCAAAATCACATCTGCTCTTGCTGTCACGACTTGGAGGTAAGCCTAAACTTGGGCATCTCTCAATCTATGCATATTTCCTCGCACAATAATTTGGCCATATGTTCATAATCATGCATGGAATGTTTTCCCTCAATTAATTGCATTGTTTGAATCGTGTATCAAAAATCCTAGCCTTCATGCAAAAATTAGGGTTCTTAAGGATTTTTCGTGATTACTTGTTGTATGTTTAATTTAAATGAAATTAATGGACATAGACATGATCGTGAGGTTGAGACGAGCATAATGATATCTGGATTGCATGATATGATTAAGTATTCATGGAGATTGGATAGAAAATGTAAATCTGAGAAACCAAGAACACGCGCGTGTTCTTCAGCCTGTTCTTGGCGCCTTTTTTCCAAATTCAAATATTTGAATTTTGTGATTTTGTTTAATTGATTCAAAAATTAATTTCTCGCTGAGTTTTAATGATTTTGAGTTGATTCTTTTTTTAATAATTCACAAAAATGTTAAAATATTTTATTTTATAAAAAAATCCCAAAAATATTATTTATTTCATATAATTGATATTTTTGCAAAGAATTAATATTTTAATTGTTTTTGACATTTTAAATATTTTTTCTACATTGATTTTGCAACTTTTAATGCTTTCTAATTATTTTGTAGGTCAATACTTAATTTTTGAAGCATTAATCCAAGATTACAATTTGTTTTCCATGTGTTAAACAATTTTTGATCATTTTAATTGAATTTTTATTCAATTAAATACATTTTGAAAACAAATTAGGGTTTTGGATTAATTCAACCCTCTTAAATCATTTTCAAAACACTTTGGGCCTCTTGAGAGAGTGTAAGACCCATCCCCCCTTGTACAAAAACTTTTTGGGCCTCATTCATTGTATAAGTCCCTCTGTACAAGTAAACGGCGCGATCGTCGCCCGTTTTAAAAATAAAAAAATCATCTGGGCCTCTCCTTGAGCTATAAGAACCATTCAAAACACTTTGGGCCTCTATTAGAGTGTAAGACCCAATCCCCCTTTTAACCAAAACATTTTGGGCCTCACTTATTGTATAAGTCCCTCTGCGTTAAAAGAAAACCTCGGCGCGATCGCCATTTTTAAACGAAAAATCATTTGGGCCTACCCTCGTGTTATAAGCCCCACTCTTTTTCTTTAAACCTCTTTGGGCCTCTTGAGAGAGTGTAAGACCCATCCCTTTGTACAGAAAACCATTTTGGGCCCCAGTCACTTGTATAAGTCCCGCTGTACAAATTCAACAGTGCGCTCACTGATAAAACCCTGGGCCTCTCCTTGAGCTGTAAGCCCCAAATCTTTCTTTTTCAAAGCACTTTCTCCTTTGGTTTTGAATATATTGTTGTTTTTAATCTTTCTTTGTTGAACAACTAACCCAACAGCATGGAAGCACTACAACCGAGTAAGTGGTTATCCCTTTCATTTACTGCTTTCATATTATAAACTGTATTGTGGGGCTGCTCACTGTAAGTCTCCTTTCATAAACTCATATCTACTGTGTAATAATAGTATAGATATTTCGAGTTTCCCCGGCAACTACGTCTAGAACTAGGTGACGCCGTTTCACTTATTCGTAGAAATAGACGCCTAGATCCCCCATAGGAGCACCAGATACAGTCTTCTCTTCGGCTGTCCTCCTTAGGAATCGTCAAGAAGCTCTACTCCCCAAGATGAATGTATTCTCCGTGAATGGCATCTTTGAGTTTCTTCCCAATTCTCGAACTTTCCTGACTTGATATATTCCTTGTGGATAGCTTGCCTTGAATGTCTCGGGGTTTGGGTACCCACTACGGTCATAATCTTGGACCTTAACTAAGGAACCCTCTTTAAAAGCTAGAAGTCGCTGGATAGTAAACCTCGCACGTTTACCAGTGGTTTTTATCTTTAAAAGAGTTATCTCTCCCAATGGAAAGGAGATGATAGACCCACGGGCTTCTTAAAAGCATCGACCTCCTCTTGGGCATTATTCAAGGACCCTACGGCTTCTTAGAAGTATTCACAGCCTCCTCTTAGGCTTCGTATAATGATCTCTTCCTCCGGGAATGATAGCCTCCTCTTGGGCTTTGTACAAGGACCCGTCGGCTTCTTAAAAGTTTCCAGCCTCCTCTTGGGCTTCGTACAAATTGTCCCGACGACCTCCTAGAGGTATAGGAACAGAACCTAGTCATCCTCATAGAACAGTCCTTTCATAGAGTCTACTACTATTTCTCAAAGCATAGTACCAAAGATAAAACTCTAGACTTGGACAGTCTAACTTCCTTGAGTCTCAAAGGCATTCTTAAGTGACCCCCTTCGTTAAATAGGAAGGAAACCCGCAGACTCGGACAGTCTCAATACCCTTTGGACTTCCCATTTCCTCAAAGAAAAGGAAACAACCCCGATCCTCAGATCTAACCCATGGGTACAGTGATGCTCATATAAGAAATGATTTTCTCTTTCAAAATCAGTATACTGGACCTGTCACTTAACTGACACAGTAACCTTAGGCTTCTCTTGGGCTTTGTACAATGATTCTCCCCAGCGGAGTCAAACAACGTTTTAGCCTCTCTCTCGGGCTTTGTACGAGACACATAAGAGACTCCCTCGTTGAGACAATCACCTTTTCGCCTCCATCTCGGGCTTTATACGAGATACAAAAAGGTTCTTTTTTTGAGCCAAACAAACTTTAGCCTCTATCTCGGGCTTCGTACGAGACACAAAGACTCCCTCGTAGAGTCAAACAAACAATAGCCTCTATCTCGGGCTTCGTACGAGACACAAAGATTCCATCGTCGAGTCGAACCCTTTTAGCCTCTCTCTCGGGCTTTGTACGAGACACAAAATAGCCTCCTCTTAGGCTTTGTATAATGATTTTCCTAGCGGAAATTAGCCTCCTCTTAGGCTTTGTATAAGAAAACCACTGGTTAACCCAATTAACCTTTTAGCATCAAAGATGTGCCTCGTTCACAGTACACAAACATCAACAACTTCTTCCCCTTCATCTAATCGCTGTAAGCGGAAAGCCCCTGGATCATCTACATCCATGCCACTGTCCCTCTTTTAGCATGAGAAATTCCTAAGGAAAGATGGCATTGCTCTACACTGAGTTAAAGTCTTCTCCTTCAGGTTAAAACCCTTTCTTCGGAAATTATGGCATTGCTCGGATCCGCGTATCCCAGTTAAAGTAATTCTCCTTCTCCAATCTTTAGAGATGACAAATTCTCTCTAAAGCCGAGACCTTTCAGCTTCACGTCTTGGGCTTTGAACAAGACACAAATAGACCTTTCAGCTTCACATCTTGGGCTTTGAACAAGATACAAATCACCTTTCGCTTCACGTCTTGGGCTTTAAACAAGACACCAAAAACACCCATTTCCTCCCATAGAATAGGAGGAACTACGAACGCTCTGATTTCCCTGTTTCGGTAAACGGGAATACGTAGGCATAAGATCGAAAGAAAAGATCTTAGCGAGCGCAATCAACAAAAAAACCCAAATCCCATATCAAAAAGCAGTATTTCAAAAACATCAGTCCTAACTTCCTAATCCTTGTTCCCCGCCAGAAACCTTCTGCCCAGGTAAAAAAGAAAGAAAACAGTATTGGCGAAAATACAAATAACCAGTACAAAGGCCCCCCACATTGATAGCATCCGTAACCTAACAGACCGCTGTTTAAACTCAGTATGCAAGCAGGGTTAATTGGAGACATCTATTTCCCTTCCTTATTCAGCTCACAATAGGATAAAAAATGAATCGACCTGTAGTCAAAGCTCAAACCGCAGAGAGCGACCAGCGCTTAAGAACCGCGTCCAAAATCGCTCGCTACAGCAAGTAACCTCACTTTTCTTGATTTTTCTTGATTGATCATGATCCAAATCACAAGTTAACATTGTTTTTGACTTAAAGAGGCAATGTTTTCCAAAAAAATCCAAAAGTCAAACTTGGTTTTGATCATAGTTGACTTTTTGTATCAGATGAAACTTGAACTTTGTGATCCTTTATGAAATCAAGTCATTGGGCTAAATTGAACCTAATGGATGGATTACAAAGGTGTTTAAGAGTGTCTTGACGCATGTCCCAATGTTTGAGATCATGCTTTGTTCAAAAGTCAAAGGTATGGTTGACTTTTTCTCAGATACCCTAGTTTGTGGTCCAGAGGAATTTGAATCCTTTTATTGCTTATGAATCAAGTTATTTGAATCAATATAATCTTATGAATATATCAATATGACATATTTTAGGTCCTTGAAGCATATCTTGAAGTTTCAGATCATGCCTTGCTCCAAAAGTCAACTTAGGGACTGAATTAGGTCAAAACCCTAATTCCTGATTTTTGATAGATGCATCCCCTGAGGCTATTTTGAACTTATGAATGGACTCATAAGGTTATTTTGAGCTCTTTGAATCATATATTGAAGTATTAGCTCATGCCCAGATGAAAATTTCTCTCTGGAGGCCTTGGTCGACCAAAACCCTAATTTGGTGACACTGATGATCTTGAGGCTTGATTAACTCGAAATGTTGCATTCTTGTGTTATATTCTTGATGTAGGAGACCTTTTGATCCTTCATGGATGTTTGATAGGCTTGACAAGTTGAGGATCATGTCAAATCCTGATTGATCCTTTGCCTGAATGCTCTGAGAGGGCTCAAAAACCTTAATCCTTGTTTGAGGTAAATACTCAATAATATTTGAAAGGATTGGTGAGGTATGAAAATACATATATATTGTGGTGATGATTTGCACAATGATGTGAAGTCTTGTGGTAAAAATTTAGGGTATGGAACAAGGTATGTTGAATAGTTTGCGAATAATGTTCCAGTAATTAAGAAAAATGAAAGGTTAAGGGTATACATCGACTTCAGGGATCTGAACGCTGCAATCCCAAAGAACGAATACCCAATGCATGTCGCCGAGATGTTGGTCGACTTAGTAGTGGGTTTTAAATATCTTAGTATGCTTGATGGTTATTCTGGTTATAACCAAATTTTCATTGCAGAAGAAGATGTGACGAAGACGACATTTCAATACCCAGGAGCTTTAGGCACCTACGAATGGGTAGTGATGCCATTTGGCTTGAAGAATGCTGGGGCAACTTACCAGAGGGTGATGAATTCTATCTTTCAAGATTATATCGAAACGTTCACTACTACAAAACGCTAAAACAACAACGTCAGACTTACAACGCATCCTTTTATGCCGTTGTAATAGGTTAAAAATTTCGCGCCCATTTAAAAGCTGAGTCATTTAATGACGGTTGAATGAAACCACCGTAGTAATAAATAAAAGGTATCAAGCTTCGATTCCCTGCAACTACATTTTTTTCATTTTTTAGAGTACATTTAGCGTGTGTCAATTAAGTCCATTATTTAAAAAATAAATTGTAAATTATTTTACAACGGTTAAGATGAACAACCATAGTAATAAATGAAATGTAACCAGCTTCGATTCCCTGCAACTACATTTTTTCCATTTTGTAGAGTACATTTAGCGTGTGTCACTTAAGTCCATTATTTAAAAAATAAATTGTAAATTATTTTACAACGGTTAAGATGAACAACCGTAGTAATAAATGAAATGTAACAAGCTTCAATTCCCTGCAACACATTTTTACCTTTTTTTAGGATACATTTCACTTAAGATTCCACTACAGTTTGTTTCTCCACCGAGATTAAAAGGTTTACTGATAAATTAAAACAAAACTTATTATGTATTTCTTTCATAAGACGCCCTAATCGAACAAGTGAGCCAGAGACGCCCTAACCTTTACCCTCTTCGTATCCATTCATTTGGAGCTCAAATATTGCTCAAATAAGGTACTCTTCAACATCTTCATTCCTTTTTTCTTAGTTTATGCTCAAATATTGACCGTCTTTATTCATTTGCTTCTTCAGCTTCGAAGTAAGATACTCTTCAACATCTTCATTCCTTTTTTCTTGGTTTATGCTCAAATATTGACCGTCTTCTTTCATTTGCTTCTTCAGCTTTGAAGTAAGGTTCTCTTCAACATCTTCATTCCTTTTTTCTTAGTTTATGCTCAAATATTGACCGTCTTCATCATTCATTTGCTTCTTCAGCTTCGAAGTAAGGTTCTCTTCAACATCTTAATTCCTTTTTTCTTTGTTCATATTGTATATGCTTAAGTCAGAATGAGATGTTTCATATGCTTTACGTTTAGTATGAGAGTACATCTTCATTGATTTTTTCTTTGTTCATATTGTATATGCTTAAGTCAGAATGAGATGTTTCATATACTTTACGTTTAGCATGAGAGTACATCTTCATTGATTTTTTCTTTGTTCATATTGTATATGCATATGCTTGAGTTTTTGGATTAGATTTTGGTGTGTGATTCACATTATCTTCCCAATAGATTAGATCCGATTTATGAGAACAGAGTTTGTGAATTCCTTGAATACATTGATAAATATCTTCCCGGCAATGATGGTATCTTTTATTGTCCTTGTGTTGTTTGCGCTAATATCAAAAAGGGTACAAAGAAAGAAATACACAATCACCTTTGTTGTGATGGTATATGTCAAAATTATATAATATGGACGTGGCATGGTGAGGTGGATAATAAGGAAAGTCGGGCGTCACAAAGTCAAAGAGTGGAGGAAAATGAATATATGGAAGATCACCTAGAGGATATGTTCTGTGATATTGGGGAATCTTCTTTTATGAATGCTCATATTTATGATAATTTATGTAGTGATAAAGACACCCCTTTATATAAGGGATGCACAGAGTTCACACGATTATCGGCGGTGTTAAAGTTGTTTAATCTGAAGGTAAAAAATGGATGGTCGGATAAAAGTTTCACGGAATTACTTGAATTGCTACAACAAATGTTACCAGAAGATAACAAATTGCCGGATCGTTGCTATGAAGCCAAGAAGATATTGTGTCCACTGGGTCTGGAGTATATCAAGATACATGCTTGCCCTAATGATTGCATATTATATCGGAAAGAGTATGAAGACTTGTTTCAATGTCCGAAATGTGGTGTGTCGCGTTACAAGCTGAAGGCTAGCAATGGTGATGACAATTATCACTATGACAATGTTAGTAGGAAGCATCCTCCTGCTAAAGTGTTATGGTACTTGCCAATACTTTCACAATTAAAGAGACTTTTTGCTAATTCGAATGACGCAAAGAATCTTAGATGGCATGCAGATGAAAGGATTCATGATGGAAATATTCGCCATGTAGCTGATTCTTTGCAATGGAAGAAAATTGATTCATTGTTTCCGGATTTTGGAGTCGAGCCAAGAAATCTTAGGCTTGGGCTTACCACCGATGGAATGAACCCCTTTGGTAATATGAGCACTAATCATACTTCGTGGCCTGTTCTTCTCACTATTTACAACCTATCTCCTTGGTTGTGCATGAAGCGCAAGTATATACTGTTAAGTATGATGATTTCTGGACCACGACAACCTGGTAACGACATAGATGTTTATCTTAGTCCATTAATTGATGATTTACGACTCTTGTGGGATGAAGGCGTTGAAGTTGATGATGCCTATTCTGGGGAAAAGTTTAATATGCGTGCAATGTTATTTTGTACAATTAACGACTTCCCGGCTTACGGTAACTTGGCGGGATACAGTGTCAAAGGACATAAAGCGTGTCCTATATGTGAAGATGATACTTGTTATCACCAACTTGAGTTTGGAAAAAAGACCGTTTACCTTGGGCATCGAAAATTTCTAAAACCGGGTCATCCTTATCGTAGATTGCGAAAGGCTTTTAATGGAGAGCTAAAGTTTGGTGAGGCTCCTAAACCTTTAACCGGGGATGAAGTTTATCAATGGCAGGAATACATTAATGTTGTCCTTGGGAAGAGATAAAAAGAAAAAGGTGGGAAGAGAGAAAAAGAAAAAGATGGGAAGAGAGGAAAAGAAAATGGGGCAGTTGCGAAAAATATATGGAAAAAGAGGTCCATCTTCTTCGATCTTCCATATTGGTCAAGTCTTAATGGTAGAAATTGTCTTGATGTGATGCACGTGGAGAAAAATGTGTGTGATAGTTTGATTGGCACACTTCTAAACATTCCGGGCAAGACTAAAGATAGTAAGACTTCCCGTCTTGATATGGAGAAGATGGGTATACGAAAATAGTTGGCTCCAATAGAGAAAGGAAAAAGAACTTATCTGCCTCTAGCATGTCACACTCTATCTAAAAAGGAAAAGAAGATGTTCTGCGAGTGTTTACAAGGTATTAAAGTTCCGCAAGGTTACTCATAAAACATCAAGAAACTTGTATCAATGAAAGATCTCAAGTTAATTAGTTTAAAATCTCATGATTGTCATGTATTGATGCAACAACTTCTACCCGTGGCTATCCGTGGGATCCTTCCAAAAAATGTTAGAGTAACTATAATGAGACTGTGTTTATTCTTCAATGCCATATGTAATAAAGTTCTTGATTTCAAAAAATTGGATGAATTGGAAGATGAGGCTGCCATAATCTTGTGTCAATTGAAGATGTATTTTCCGCCATCATTTTTTGACATTATGGTTCACTTACTTGTTCATCTCGTAAGAGAAATCATAATTTGTGGTCCAGTTTTTTTAAGGTGGATGTATCCAATAGAGCGATATATGAAGATCTTTAAAGGATATACGAAGAATCATCACCGACCGGAAGCTTCGATTGTTGAAAGGTACATCACAGAAGAAGCTGTTGAGTTTTGTACAAACTATTTGTCGGATGCAGATTCTATAGGAATTCCAAAGTCTCGTCATGCTGACACAGACGGAAGAGGTATTCAAGGTCTAAATGTTAGGTCAATGGCTCAGGATGTAGTTATTCAATCACATTTCTATATATTGAATAATATAGATGAGGTTCAACCTTTCATAGAGACTCACAAAAGACTTATGAAGAAAAAATATCCCCGAATGAATGACAAGTTGTTGTTGATAGAGCATAACAATAGATTCATGGATTGGTTTAATAAAAGTGTATCTAATGATCCTAGTGCATCCGAGATACTTAGATAGTTTCCGTACGGACCAAAATTTTGTGTCATTACCTGGAGTGTATACGACATTGGTCATTATACCTTTTATACAAAATCAAAAGATGATCGTAGTACAATGCAAAATAGTGGGGTTATGGTTGAAGCTGAATCAATGTATTTCTCTAGTTCGAAAGATAAGAATCTGGTATTGGCAACCACCGCATTTTATGGTGTCATTGATGAGATTTGGGAGATTGATTATGTTATTTTCAAAGTGGCTTTATTTAAATGCAAGTGGGTTCCCAATAATAGTAATGGTGTAGACATTGATGACTTATGATTCACCCGGGTCGACCTTGGCAAGGCATCTTTTAATACAGAACCATTCATCATGGCTTCTCAAGCAAAACAAGTTTTCTATGTTTCTGATCCATTGGACAAATCGAGGAAATGATCAATCGTTCTCCAAGGAAAATACATTCCTCTTAGTGATGAAAATCTTGATATTCCGTCCACACCTTCTTACACAACACAAGTTCCTATCTCATATGATGAAGTTGATGGAGATGTCGTGCATGCTATACGACTCGATCATGAAGAAGGCATGTGGGAAAATTAACAAGTACATAATTTATTATTTATTCATAATATATTAATTGTATGTTATAGTTTAGAAGTATTTTTACTAACAAGTATAATTATTTGAAATCATAGGTATTTTGAGTCCAGACACCAGGCCAGGAGACAAGACACCAAGAGACAAGATACCAATACACCAAGTTACAATTATGTGAAGTTATGTAATGTGTGTAAACTGTAATATGGTATATGCGATATTTTATTTATGTAGGTTGTTTGTTTTGATAAACTGTAATCTGGTATATGTGATATTATGAATATGATATGATTAGTATTATTATGAAAACATTATCACAAAATGTGAATTATATTTTTCTGCTGTGCTGAGATATGGAGAACAATAATACAGGTAAAAAAATGGGATTAATTATAAAAGCAGGATCATATTTGTTAATTTTGCAGAAACTTTAACGACGGTTATATTTCATAACCGTTATAATATCTAGCGCGCTGTCCAGGAAAAAATAAATATCAAAACTGCATTGCTGGGAATCGAACCGAGGACAATTATATTTATTACAATGGTGTATTGTAAAACCGTTGTGATAGTTAGCGCGCTTTCCTGTTTATTACAGCGCCTACAAGGCCGTCGTTGTAAGTATCATACATACAACGATAATCTACATAACAACGCCCTCGCCCGCATCATTATATGTCATTCTCAACCGTTGTTAAATGGGGTTTTCGTAGTAGTGGTTTATGCAAATTATATTAATGATATAATCATTAAGTCTGCATCATGAAATGGTCATCTCGACAACCTTCGACACTCATTCGAGAGGATGAGGAAATACAAACTAAAAATGAATCCTCTTAAGTGTGCTTTCTGTGTGCCGGCAAGGGAATTTCTTGGTTTTGTTGTCCATAAGAAGAGCATTGAGATTAAGTAGAATAAAACGAAAGCTACCAGAGAAACCAAGCCTCCTTCGACCAAGAAAGAGCTTAAGTCTCTTTTAGGGAAGATTAATTTTCTGAAGAGATTCATTTTAAACCTTAGTGGCAAGATCCGAGCATTCTCGCTGCTACTCCGCTTGAAGAAAGAATGGTTTGTATGGCAGCCAGAGCATCAAAGGGTTTCTAAGAAATCAAGGAATACTTAATGAATCCTCCGATTTTGTCCCCTCCAGTTAGAAATAGATGCATGAGGTTGTACATTTCTGCCTCAAACATTATTATAGGAAGTATGTTAGCACATGAGGATGATATTGGCGTCGAAAGGGCCATATGTTAGCTCAGTCGAGTCTTGAACGATGCAGAAACTAGGTATAATCTTATATAAGAGATGTGCCTTTGCCTGTATTTTTCATGTATAAAATTAAAGCATTACATAAAACCGATTGATATGTATGTATATTGTCATTTTGATACTATCAAGCATATGTTATCTAAACCAATCTTACATAGTCGAATTGGGAAATGGGCTCTTGCCTTAACACAATACTTTTTAACATATGTGCCTTTAAAGGCCATGAAAGGGCAGGTGGTTGCCGACATTATCATGGATCATTCGATAGACGAGGCACCTTTAAATTACTTGCAACCAGAACCTTGGAATTTATACTTCGATGGTTCTAGTCATAAGAACGAGACTGGCATTGGAATCTTAATCATTTCTCCAAACAAGATTCTGACCAAGTTCAAATATAGAATTGACGTCTCTTGCTCAAATAACAAAGCCGAGTACGAGGCTTTAATAACTGGTATTGAGATCTTGTTATATTTGGGGGGAAAACGAGTCAAAGTAGGAGGAGCTTCCGGATTGGTGGTGAAGCAGGTAACAAAGGAGTGTAGATGCATCAAAGAGAACTTAATGATGTACTTCGTTATAGTTAATCAGTTGATCAAGTGTTTCGACTTTGTGGACATTCAACATGTCCCTCGACTTAAGAATCAAGAGATGAACGAGTTGGTGCAAATTGCCTCAGGGTACAAAGTGTCGAAAGAAAAACTAGAAGACTTAATTAAAGTTTGAGGGAGGTTGAATTCAACAAGGTTGCCCCCATCAGATCTAGCAATGACTAAGTTAGGGTCAACAGATTCAGAAACCTTTTAAGTCTTTGCTATTGAAGTTCTAGGTGATAGCGATTGGAGAAGGCCAATAGTCAAATACTTAGAGAATCCGACTAGTTCAACTTATCAAAAGGTCAAATACAGGTCTCTAAGTTACGTGATTATAGAGAATAAGTTATTTAAGAAAACGTCTGAAAGTGTTTTACTCAAATGCCTTGGTGAAAGTGAGGCGTATTTAGTTTTGTCGAATGTCCATAGCAGGGCATGTGGTGCCCATCTAGTGGGGCACAAGATGAGATGGTTATTATGTTACCAAGGTGTCTATTGGCCTACAATACTGAAAGATTATATTGATTTCGCCTAGGGTTTTCAAGAGTGTCAAGTCCATTCAGGCATTCAACGCATTCCTGCGAGTGAATTGCACGCAATTGTGAAGCCATGGCCATTTAGGGGATAGACTTTATATTTGATTGGTGAAATTCGACCAACGTCTTCTAAAATTCAGAAATATATTCTAGTCAGTATTGATTATTTTACAAAAATGGATCGATGCAGTTCCTTTAGTTAATGTTGACCAAGATGCTATAATAAAGTTTATCCAGAAACACATTGTGTATAGGTTTGGAACTCCTGAGACCATTAACACGGACCAAGCGTTGTGTTCACTGGTTGAAAGATGTAAGAATTTGCGTCTAAAATGGGGATCAAGTTATTAACTTCGACACCTTACTATGCTCAAGAAAATGGTCAGGTCAAAGCATCCAATAAGGTCGTTATTGGTTTGATCATGAAGCATGTTGGGAAAAAACCAAAGAATTGGCATAAAACTTTAGACCAAGTCTTATGGGCATGTCGAACATCTCCTAAAGAAGTGAAGAATAATACTCCATTTCGATTGACTTATGGACACGAGGTTGTACTGCCATTCGAAATTTACTTGCAATCAGTTCGAATTCAAAGGCAAGGTGAGATTCCATCCGACCATTATTGGAACATGATGTTGGATGAAATGGTCGATTAGGATGAAGAAAGGTTGGCACTGATGGATGTCTTGATATGACAAAAAGAGTGAGTAGCCAAGGCCTATAATAAGAAGGTTAAAGTGAAAGCGTTATCGATTGGAGATTATGTTTGGAAGGTCATATTACCTATGGATCGAATGGATAAAGCTTTGGGCAAATAGTCCCCTAATTAGGAAGGCCCATTTCGGATTATTCAAGCATTCTCGAATAATGCTTATGAGATCGAAGAATTAACAGGTGATAAACGAATTCTAAGAGTATATGGTAAATACCTGAAAAGGCATAAGCCTATGTGTAACACCCTTCTACCCCCAAGAACATTCACGACAATTATAACAAATATATCAGAGTATATCACCACAAGGGTGCAACATTTCGTCATAAAACGTCAAAATAACAAAATTGCTTCGTAACACAGGTTACGTCATCATGATTTCAATCAAATACTATGCAGTGGAAAAATCAAAACTCCAAACAAATTATAATTCAAAAACGTCTTAAAATAAGAAACTCATACCATCATAATTGTCAACAAGAAAGAGAACATAATCATTCGACTCAAACGTCCTGACCCGATGCTACATATCAGAGCAAGACCCTCTAATCGACGGAAATAACCAAAATACTCTGAGCTAAAACTTCACGTGCCGAAAGAGCTAATCCTGATCATGTGTACGTTACCCACGTGGAGGAAACATTCAAACAGGCAGGGTGAGTAATCACAAATTATTGTATAAGATATAAGGCAAAAGATATAATAGCCATACATATCATCATTAATTCTTTCACAAATGTCATCATATTATCAAGTCACAATCATCACAAAATACCACTCCATTCACAACATCATCAACACGCCAATTACTCAATAATTATGCAATGTCACATAGTATGGAAAATGGAACGATATAGACTCATGCATGTGGTACCAATTCGTCATATTGATGGACATTGGGCCATCACCCTCCAAAGATCCCCACCAATAGGATCGATTCTACACAAGAACCAGAGCACATCACAAAACACTTCAATCCACACAATGAGATTAAAGCCACCACTGGACCAGAGTCCTAAATATGCCATGAATGCATGATGCAAAACGTAATAATAATCACCATCACAGAATCGTCAAAATTGCATCATCATTCATGAGTATTCATCAAATATCATAATATAGCATCAATCACATTCGTCACAATTCATCACGATACTTCACAATTCCTCCTATTCTAATCGTCACAACACAATTCTCCTATTTTATCCCATTTATCATCGTTACTAGTTTTCCCTATGTTCAATTACATCGTCTTAGTCTTACGGATCAAGGGAAACTGCATTACACTCGAAATCGGGACAGAAATAGCGAAAATAGTTAAATCTGGATACAGCTCTGCCCATACGCGTATGGCCATGCCCATACGCGTATGGGCCTCTTCCTCGCCCCCTGGTTTGCGTATCCTACGGGTAGGGCCATCTGCCCAGGCAATCTATACGTTTATCGCCTTGAGCTTTATGCATATGAGCAGAGAGGGTTTCCCTCTTAAAATCCCTCCCAAACATCTCATACGCGTAATGACTATCCCATACGCGTATGCCCCTTCCCACAAGTTTCCCATACGCGTACTGGCTCTGCCATACGCGTATGGCCACTCCACCATACGCGTACCCTACGCGTACTGGTGTTAACCCTCATTTCGACGCTAGAAAGAATCAAAGCTATTTTAAGTTAAAAATTTATTTTTAACGTGAGGAAGGCTTCGACCCAGTTTTGGTGAAGCCTGAGTCGAATAGGGGTTTTGGAAACCTCAAAAATGGCTAAGTGTTGGGAAAGGTTTCAACCATGGGAAAATGGAAACGCGCGCTGCAGTTGTTATACTAAGGCTGGAGGGAATTTCCAATGTTTGAAATTCAAATAGGAGCAGTTGTGAATGTGGGAACAGTTGAGGCCAAGGAGAAGGCGCCAGAGAAACACGTTCGAAGCAATAACCACCACTTAGTAGTTATTTCTTAGCACTATAAATAGGAGTTAGTTCTATGTAATAGGTGTGTTCATATTTTTGTACAAGTTACTCAAAGAAACTCAAAGTACCCGCGTGTAGAGAAACGAGTTCGTGAGAATGTACGTAATGTAACACCACTTACTTTCATCAATTCAATTTATCTTCATCGTGTTTAAGCTTCAAGCATTTACTTTCCATGTCTTTACGTTTTCCTGAATTTTACTTTTCATGTCAAATTTACTCAAATTCTTGTTTTTAAACTTTCATTTAAGCGTTCTGCATCTACTTTCGACTGCACCTTTATATTCAAGCATTTACTTTTAAAGTCTTTATTTCCAAGAACGTGGAGATCATCTTTATTTCTTGTCTTTTATCTTCAAAGTCTTTTATTTTTAAAGCCATTTAAACTTCCTGCAGTTACTTTCGACAACACATTTACATTTCAGTCTTTATTTTCAAGAACGTGGAGTTCATTGCATTTCTCAAAAGCTTTTACATTACTGCATTTACCTTCGACAGTCATTTACTCTTTCTGCACCTTTTACATTCAAGAACGTGGAGTTCAAGCACTTTAACATTTCTTGTTGTTTACTTTCGACAGTTATTTATCTTCCTGCACTTTTATTTTTCAAAGCCCTTTACCTTTTTGTCTTTTACATTCGACGCCTTTAAATTCTGCATCATTTATTTACAGCCCTTTACATTTCCAAGCCTTTACTTTATTTGCAAGTAGTCGAATGTGGAGTTCATGTAGTTTTCTTTTACTGTCAAACGTGGAGTTCAATTTACATATCTTGCATTTAACATTGTCAGTTACATTTTCCTTTAAATTTAGCACATGTCCTAGGATTTGTGTGGTCGATCCTGCAAGTTAGTCAGTTTTATTTAAGATTGATAGACCAGAGGTTGTTTACCAAAATTCACAGTAAACAAATTGGCACGCCCAGTGGGACCCAGTGCTAAGTTTTATACTTTTTGTTAATCTTGTCTTTCTTGGTGAAGAAATATTTTCGTTGTATGTTATTGAGAAGTGGGAAGTTAGCCACAACAAACGAAGGAATACCAAAGAGAAGATACACTAAGAGAATGACAACTAATGCTAACCAACAAGTTGATCCTCACGGGAGTATCTCAAACACTCAGTCAAGTAGCAGTATGGGGTCTTAAAGCACAACATCACCAGTGCCTTCGACAGGAGGACAGACGTCATCTCCATTAGTAGCGTCTGAACCAGGATCAACATATACAAAATCATATACTCAACCTGTGTTAGAATACATAGGACCACAAAGTCCTAATTCACCAACACCCCCAGGAGGAAATTCAATGTACATGCAGTATCCTCCTCCAGGTTTTTCACATCCAGGGTTAAGGAGTCAACCCTATGGTATGCCTACATAAATGATGCAAAATCTGAGAATGCTCCACCTGTATTTTTAGAAAATGTGGTGTCTTCGCCATTGCAAGGATCCGGATTAGGAGGTCGAAACAACCAGAGTATAGGTGTTGGTTACTCTGTTCAAACGCCTAGTCTTACAAATACATCCATAAATTGTTTGAGACAGCAGATGGATGAAAGTAACATGCAAATTGTGCATACGTTGTCTCAGACAATGGGAGAAGTTTTTCAACCCTTGATTCATAATACGACTCAAACTAACCAACAATTGGCTGCAAAATTGGCACGTATGGCTGACTTTATGGGAGTACCAGCGGTGGATCGAAGAGCAACTCTTGTCGAAGATATCCCAAGACGTCATCCATGTCATGTACCTGAGGTGCACTTGGAAGATCAAGAGACGATTGATCATTTTAGAGTCGAACCACCAAGAAACCAGATGCCAATCCAGATGGAGGAAGAGCCAGTAGTGATGGTGAACAGGAACCAAAATGCTGATCAATTACTTAGACAGGTTCGACATCGAAATCAAGCAGAAGAAAATAATCTTGCAGCCATGGTGGAAAGGATAATGACCAGAAATGGTGTGAATCTTGGCTTCACAAGGCCAAATTATACTTCGCCTATAGTGGATTATATTCTCCAAGCAGAACTACCCCCTAGGATGAAGGTTCCAAAGTTCAGCAAGTTTTCAGGAGATACTACTGAATCTACCGTCGAACATGTGGCTAGGTATTTGATTGAAGCAGGTGAAATTGCAGCTGACGAAAGTCTTAGGATCAAATACTTCCCAAGTTCCCTTACCAAGAATGCCTTCACATGGTTCACTACTTTGCCTCCAAATTCCATATACAATTGGACCCAGTTAGAGCGTTTGTTTCATGAACAGTTCTACATGGGGCAAACTAAGATTAGTTTGAAAGAATTGGCTAGCATCAAACGCAAAGTTACTGAGCCAATTGATGATTACCTGAATAGGTTTCGACTTCTTAAAGCCAGGTGCTTTACACAAGTGCCAGAACATGAGTTGGTCGAAATTGCTGCTGGGGGTCTTGATTATTCCATTAGGAAGAAATTAGATACCCAATATCTTAGAGATATGGCCCAGTTGACTGATAGGGTTCGACAACTAGAAAGGCTGAAAGGAGAAAAGGCTAAATTCAGCAGGGGTAAAAAAGTGGCCTTTGTCGAATGTAGTGAAGATGTGGAGAATTCATATGATGAAACATCTTACTTCGACGGAAATGAGGTTGATGTTGCTGAGTTAAAGCAAGGTCCACCTTATGCTTGCAAATTATTAGCCCCTTCAAATGGAAAAAATCCTGTCGAATCTAATGACAAATTTCCTAAAAAAACATACACTTTTGACGTCACTAAATGTGACGAAATTTTTGATTTGTTAGTTAAAGATGGGCAAATGATAGTGCCTGCTGGTGCTAAGATGCCACATTTAGAACAAAGAAAGCAAAGAGGTTTTTGTAAGTACCATAATTTTTTGGGTCATAAAACTTCTCAATGTTTTTTTTTCAGGGATTTGGTGCAAAATGCTATTCAAGAAGGGAGGCTGAAGTTTGGTGACAAAGGCAAAGCCCAGATGAAAATTGACTCTGACCCATTGCAAGTTGCAGAGGCTAACTACACAGAGCCTCACGAGGTCCAAATGGTCGAAGCCACAGAAGGATTTGATCAGTCAGTCAACATGGTGGAGGTTACTGAGGACTTCGCCACTAATCCTATGATGACTGAAGGTTTTAATAAGGCTGCAAATGGCCTGAATGTTGATGGTACCAGTCTAATGTTGGTGACCAAAGAAACTGCTGATAAGTTTATTGAAATGGATAATGCTGCCAAGGTTTTCAATATGGCAGTGAGTGGATTGAAGATAAATGCCACTGAAGGCATTAACATGGTCGAATTGGTTGAGGAATCTGATTCTAGCTCAGATAGCATCAGCACCAATGAGGCTATGGGCAGAAATGCCCCTAAAGTCCAAGTTGTTAAAGAATTAGAAGATGACATGCTATTGGTAGGAGAGATGATAGACATGGATGGTTGTTTGGTGGAAAACTGGATATGTATGGCTGCTGAACAATTCTTCAAGACATCTCCTAATGTCGAAAAGGTTAATGCTGAAGAAATGGTTGAAGCTGAAAAAGCTGCTTGGCAAGAAGCTTCCCAAAATGCTGCAAAAGCAGCAGCAAGTGGTGGATGTCTGGCGAAGACCACTAAAAATCTTGAAGCTCATTTCTCCAAGATGCGCTTAAAGGATAGAATTGATGTCAATATGGTCGAAATTACAGATCAAAAAGCTGAACAAGTGAGTAAGGCAGATGAACAAGAAGAGCGCAACAAAATAGCTTATCCTAAGCAAGAGGAGACAATTGTGGATTTTCTGCACCGTTGCCAGAAGAAAGGTTCTGGAGTAATGCTATGTCCTAGATGTAGCGCCATTTTTGATGAGAAAGCTGCCCACAAGTTAGAAGGTGTCAAAGAAGCTGGTGGAAGCTGGGGGCAAAAGGTAAATAAAGGTCCCAGAGGTTTTGACCATAGACGCCTTTCAACAGGATTGAAAAACCAAGTACCAGGAGTTAGGCCAGGTACATTCAAACCAGCTGTGAATGTGCCAACAGGTAGTTGGATCAAGCCTATCGAAGGAAGAGGACAGAAGAAGAAGTGGGAGAAATTTGATGTGGAAAGAGGTTCTTCATTTGAGTATAGAAAAGAGAACCATACCACCAACAAGTCAGCATACATTTCTCAAAATTACAAGGGTAAAAATCCCATGTCTAGATCACAATGGCGAAGAGAGCAACATAGGCGAAAGGCTATCAGGGAGGCTCAGGTACAAGGAGAGTCAAGCACCAATATTGATAATCAAGCTGGGACAATTGAGAAGATGCCCATAAGGCGAAAGCTGTTCAATGTTCAGCCTGAGAAGAAAGTTGAAGATGATGAGAATATGATTGATAATTTCGACAGTGAGTCAGCAGCTTCTCTAGATATTCTTGTGAATGTGGTATCAGTAATGCCAAAAGAATTTGGCCAAGTCTCAGAGGTCGAAGACTTGGATCAAACTGCTGAATTAGAAATGTTAGCACACAAGCCTGTGTGTTATTACATCATGAACAATGGGTGCGTCGAAGAACAGAATGCTTTCTTTGAACGCCCCACAGAGGCAATGAAGGGTCATCTGAAGCCTCTCTACATTACTGGCAAAGTAGAAAATGTTCCTGTTAACAAAATCTTGGTGGATTGTGGTGCAACTGTTAATTTAATGCCAAGATTTTTGCTGAGCAAGATTGGGAAGTTTGAGACTGATACCAAACCCCACAACATGGTTCTGTCGAACTATGAAGGAAAAGTTGGTTCCACTCTAGGAGTAATTCAAGTGGATCTTACTGTGGGAACCATTACCAGACCAATAGTGTTTATGGTCGTTGAGACGAAAGCTAACTACAATCTACTCTTGGGTAGGGAGTGGATTCATGGGATATGAGTTGTACCTTCATCTATGCATCAAAGAATCACCATTTGGAGGCCAGATGGGATAGTTGAAAATATTGAAGCTGATCAAGGGTACTTTAAGGTGCCTATTAATCATGTGGATAGTAGACAGTTTGAGAAACATTTGGCGAACATTGCTCCATGTCCTCCAGCTGACTTTGAGTTTACGCCTGATGAAGAAACATTATATTCATTGTATTTCCACCCTATCGAAGGTTTCAGATGAGACAGGGAAGTACCAGGAGGAAGGTTGCCATGCTTAGGCTCACCTCCAATAGAGCCCACAGGATGGGGAGATGAATTCAGTGATCATGATTGAGTTCGAAGCTTTAAAAAGAATTTCGGCCTATGTGGCTGAAACGAAACTACAAGCGGCTTTGGAAGCTGCCAATGACTATATGGCTGGCGAAGCCATTTCTGAATTTTATCAAGAAGGTCCTGGTAAGGAATTCGACCCAAAACCTCCAGATAAGACTGAAACTGGAGAGCAAAGCCAGAGGCTCGATGCCATCTATGAAGATGAGCCTTTGGGATTTGAGAAGGATCCGTTGGCGAATAATATCAAAATGCTAGCACAAGGTCCTTTAGAAGAAGTTGACCTCAATGAGGGGACAACCAAAAGGCCTACCTACATCAGTGCCAACCTTGATCCCCAGTTGAAAATTAAAGTGGTTCAGTTGTTGAAGGAGTTCAAGGACTGCTTCGCCTGGGATTATGATGAGATGCCTGGTTTGAGCAGGGAGTTGGTCGAACACAAGTTACCTATGACACCTGGGAAAAAACCAGTCAAGCAGAATCCAAGACGGTTTGCACCAGAGATATTGTCAAAGATCAAAGAGGAAGTCGAAAGACTGCTTCGTTGCAAATTCATTCGCACGGCAAGGTATGTCGAATGGTTGGCTAATATAGTACCTGTTATTAAAAAGAATGAGTCTTTGAGAGTTTGCATTAATTTTAGAGATTTAAACTCTGCAACTCCTAAAGATGAATATTCAATGCCAGTAGCAGAAATGTTAATAGATTCTGCAGCAGGACATGGATATCTTAGTATGCTGGATGGATATTCTGGCTACAACCAAATATTCATTACTGAGGAAGATGTTCATAAAACTGCTTTTAGATGCTCTGGAGCTTTAGGCACCTATGAATGGGTAGTGATGCCTTTTGGTCTCAAAAATGCTGGTGCCACTTATCAAAGGGCGATGAATTCAATCTTCCATGATTTTATAGACACATTCATGCAAATTTACATTGATGATATTGTTATAAAATCTATTTCTGGGAAGAGTCACATTGACCATCTTCGACAGTCCTTTGAAAGGATGAGAAAATATGGTCTTAAAATGAATCCTCTCAAATGTGCTTTTTGTGTGCAGGCAGGGGATTTCCTAGGCTTTGTGGTCCACAAGAAAGGGATCGAAATAAATCAGAATAAAACCAAAGCCATAATGGAGGTGAAAGCGCCATCAACTAAAAAGGAGTTGCAGTCGTTACTGGGCAAGATCAACTTCTTAAGAAGATTTATATCCAACCTGAGTGGCAAAACACAAGCTTTTTCGTCATTGCTTAGTTTCAACAAAGATGGTTTTGAGTGGGGGCAATTGCAGCAGGAAGCCTTCGACAAAATCAAGGAGTACCTAAGCCACCCTCCAATTCTTTCACCACCTTGTAGAAACAAGAGTATGAGATTGTATATAGCTGCATCAGATAAAACTCTAGGAAGCATGTTAACTCAGGAGGATGAAAATGGAGTCGAAAGAGCCATTTATTACCTTAGTCGAGTTTTAAATGATGCAGAAACTAGGTATAGCATGATTGAAAAGTTATGTTTAAGCTTGTATTTCTCTTGTACTAAATTGAAGCAATATATAAAGCCAGTTGATGTGTATGTTTCTTCTCACTTTGATGTTGTAAAACATATGTTATCTAAGCCTATTTTGCATAGTCGAATTGGGAAATGGGCATTAGCATTAACAGAATTTTCTCTAACATATCAACCTTTAAAAGCTGTGAAAGGGCAAATAGTTGCAGACTTTATAGTTGACCACTCCATAAATGAAAATGATTTGAATTATGTTGAATTAAAATCCTGGAAGTTATACTTTGATGGATCAAGTCATAAAAATGGAACAGGAGTGGGAATATACATTATTTCTCCTGAAAAAATTCCAACAAAATTCAAGTACAAGGTCGAAGGACCTTGCTCTAACAATGAGGCTGAATATGAAGCATTAATTGTTGGCCTTGAAATTTTGTTAGAATTTGGGGCAACTAGAGTCGAAATAATGGGAGACTCAGAATTGGTTATAAAACAAATCACAAAGGAATATAAATGTGTTAAAGAAAATCTCATTATGTACTTTGTGATAGCCAATAGATTATTAAAGAAATTTGAGGCAGTGGCCATCCAACACATACCTAGAATAGAGAATCAAGTTGCTAATGACTTGGCTCAAATTGCTTCTGGATACAAGGTGTCGAAGGAAAACCTTCAAGAAGTAATTGAAGCAAGAGGTAAAGTGGTGGTTGTTGGATTGTGCCCATCAGACTTAGAAACAACTAAGCTTAGATGCATAGATGGCGAAAATTTTGAAATTTTTGCTATAGATAATTTGACAGATGAAGATTGGAGGAAGCCTATAGTTGAATATTTGCAAAATCCAACGGCTTCGACAGAGCGAAAAATCAGGTATCAAGCTTTAAGCTATGTACTTTTGGGTAATGAATTGTTTAAAAAGACCCCTGAGGGAGTCTTATTGAAATGCCTTAGTGAAGCAGAGGCATATTTGGCTCTTTCGACAGTACATAGTGGGGCATGTGGAGCACACCAAGTTGGCCAGAAGATGAAATGGTTGTTGTTTCGACAAGGCATGTATTGGCCTACTATGCTGAAAGATTGCATAGAATTTGCTAAGGGTTGCCAAGAATGTCAAATTCATGCTGGCATACAGCATATCCCTGCAAGTGAATTACATTCCATAGTGAAACCATGGCCTTTCAGAGGATGGGCTTTGGATATAGTGGGAGAGATTCGACCAGCATCTTCAAAGAACCAAAGATATATTTTGGTGGGAATTGATTATTTCACCAAGTGGATTGAAGCAATACCACTGGCGAATATAGGTCAAGAAGATGTTATTGAATTCATTCAAAATCACATTATTTATAGATTTGGTATTCCTGAAACAATCACTACGGATCAAGGATCAGTGTTTACTGGTCGAAGGATGCAGGAGTTTGCCAAAGAAATAGGTTTTAAGTTATTGACTTCTACACCTTATTATGCTCAGGCCAATGGGAAAGTCGAAGCTGCCAATAAGGTGGTGATTGGACTAATAAAAAAGCATGTGGGAAAGAGGCCTAGAAATTGGCACAAGACATTAGACCAAGTTCTTTGGGCATGTCGAACATCCCCTAAAGAGGCTACCAATACTACCCCATTTCGACTTACTTTTGGTCATGATGCAGTATTGCCTGTTGAGATTTATTTACAATCTATAAGGGTTCAAAGACATCATGAGATTCCCTCTGAGGATTATTGGGAAATGATGATGAATGAATTAGTGGATTTGGATGAAGAAAGGCTTAGAGCCTTAGAGTTGTTAAGAAGACAAAAGAAAAGGGTCGAAGAATCTTACAACAAAAAGGTTAAGTCTAAATCTTTTGCATGTGGGGATTTAGTTTGGAAAGTGATTTTGCCTATGGATCGAAATGATAGAACATTAGGCAAATGGTCTCCTAAGTGGGAAGGTCCATTCCAAGTCATACAAGTTTTCTCTAATGGAGCTTATGAAGTGGAAGAGTTAGACAAAGATAAAAGAATCTTGAAAGTAAATGGCAAGTATTTGAAAAAATATAAGCCTATGTTACAAGAGATTCATATCAAAACTTAAGCTTTATTCAATAAAAAGAAAGCCAAAATAGGCTAACTCAGTCTAATATGGCATACAAAGCAAAGGAGAATAAACACAACAATTTTTTAATCAAGGAAAGGTCATTCATAATCTCTCCAATCTATGGACTTGAGGAAATCCATATAATCTGCATCTGGTTCATCATCAAAGTCCTGGGTGTTGGAGCGTCCTTTCATAGAGATCTTCATTTTAGTTTCTCTCTTCTTGGCTTGAGAGGTTGCTCCAATAGAGGCTTCAGTTTTCTTTGTTGCCTCCATCTTTTTTGTTTCCTCAACTGCCTTTGCCTTTCCAGGCATTCTCTTGGTTGATGATTTCCCTGAATTATTCATGTTTGCTTCTATGCAAAATTTGGTCATGTGGAAGAGAATTTATAGAGGCGAAGTATTGATTGGATTGGCCAGTCAAACGGTGGAAGCACGTGAGTTATTCTTGGAAGTATGCCTGAGGGCTATGCTATAAATGTTACTTTAAAGTTAGAGGCTTGTGCCTTGGAGTTTAAAGCAGAAAAGTTTGGCTTTCCAAGAAAAAGATAGAATGCCTTAATTGCAAATTTGACTTAGATGTGAGGCAATAAATAAAATGCATCATAATATAATATGGGTCGAAAGCAGTTAATGGCGAAAAAATAACGATTGATTAATCAATGCCAAAGGCATAAAACTGTCATTACATAAAGGCCTTAAAAGGACAACAAACAAATGATTGGTTGAGCAAATAAAGGTCTTGAAAGCGTCAGAAGGGAAGCCTCGACTCCAACTGGGCAAAGGTTTCTATGTGATGTTTGAGGCGAGCATTGCACAAGGATTCATCAAGTTTGGCTGTGGCAAGCTGTTTCTCAAGTTTTTGGGCTGCCTCAATACGATCTATGGCATGTTTCATTTCCCTAGCCATCTCAATGGTGTCGAAATTCTGCAAATCACGGTTGCGCTTTTCAGCATTCTCAATTTTAGCTTGTAACTTAGTGATTTGCTGCTTCCAGGCTTCGATATTCTTCTGATTGGAGGCTATTTCATCTTGTGTTTTATTTTGGTCAGCCTCTATACTTTCAACCTTCTCATATGACTCCTTTGCACCACACCAAGCTGCACTCTCAAGACCAGATGTTTCCTCTAGGGTATTCCTGATAGATGGAAGCAGCTTTATCTCTGCAGCTATTTGGTTCACCACAGCAGTTAACTCTATCAGAAAACCAGAAACGTCTGGATTAAGAGTGGTGAGTTCAAGCTTTCCAAGGTTATCCTTCAGATAAGCAGTTGTAGATGAGTCTGAAGCCAAAACTCTGTGAATGTCCCCCCTAAAGAATTTTTTCTTTATGGCTTGGAGGATTGGTTTGGCGAAGTCATCTGATACTGGAGTCGAAGAGACAGAAGAAGAAGAACCATACTTCTGCCCAAGTATTAATTTGGAATACTCACGTGGGTTCGACCACTTGAGTCCTGTCAGTGAGTCTCCAGGAGGTGGAAGGTTAGCCAGGGTGTGCTGGACCACAGGCGAAGGAGTATGGTGGGGATTAGGGTCAGTTTGTTCTTCTTCCTCCTCTTCTTCTGATTCTTCTCCTTCTTCATCTTTTTCCTCTTCGACTACCATTTCCTCATCAGGCTCTTCAGCAATTGGTCGAATATTCTCCTGGTCATCAGCTGGTGTAAGATGTGGTTCATTTGTCTCTTCAGGCGCAGCTTGACCAGGATTGTCGTTATGTGTTTGAACTTCAGGTTCATTTCTTTCTTCTTCAACCAATTGATCGTTATCTATGAAGTTAGCCAAGTTGAAAGGTGGTGGACTTGAGGCGTCATCATCATCAGAATTGGCGCCATCAGCTTGTGTGTTTTGAGTAGGGGTTTGAACTGGTGGTGTGGTGTGTTCTGCAGCATGTGGATTAGGTTGATTAATCTCACTCAAACCAGAGCCAATATCAGAAGATGGGTGATAAGTTGGCTCACCTTGGCTGTTGAGGAGTGTGGTGGTGAAGCTTCCTGCAATCAGTTGAGGAGTGGGATTGGTAATTATGTTGGTGGCGAGATTGCTTGGAGTTGGTTGGGGATCAGGATTATTGATTATGTGTGCCTAAAGGACACAAATGGAGAAAATGAGATTGAAAGAATTTGGGCAAAAAACGTCAGTATAATGAAAAAATGGTGCACATACCTGTTCTCGAGGCCACCAAGAGGGTTCTCGAGGCCACCAAGAATTTGGGCAAAAAACGTCAGTATAATGAATTTGTACAGCAGCAGGACTTGAGTTATCACTCCCATGGTCACCAAGAGGTGTTCTCGAGGCCACCGTAGAAGGTTCTTTTTCGACACCACTTGTTGTGGGTGCCTTTTCGAGTATTTTGGCCACCTTCGAAGGAGGTGGGCCAGTAGGTCCAGATGCCTTTATTGGTTTTCTTCTTTTCTTTGTAAGAACCTCCTCAGGAGATTCATCTGAGGCCTCTGAAGATATAATAACAGCTGGGGTATCCTTTTTACCTTTCTTGGAAGGTGTTGGAAGTTTTCGACCAGTCTGAAGAGGCAATGCAAATATAAGAAAGGAATTCATATAGTAAAAGCGTAAGCAGGGGATGTGAAATATACCTGTGTGCTCTCTGGTTCTTTGCCACTTTGTGTGGCAGCCCTAGTTGAAGCAGTTTTCCTAGGCACAGCTGAAAGACAGTAAAAATTATTACAAGTTAATGATTACGCGGTTAGTTATAAAGCCATGGATTAAGGATTTCGAACCTTCATATATTTCAGATTCGACACGAACGTCCTGAATTCCTATATGAAGGTGTCCTTTAAAACTGTCTAACATATGCTTAGTCGAAACCACTTGTTGGACCTTTGGCTAAGACTACTGTCGAAGAAGTTTTAAATGCTCCCCACAGACAAACCAATCTAGAAATGGAGGGGCAAGCGCCACTCCAAAATCAGCATTAGGCAGTCGAGGGAACTTTGGAGGAAAGAGTTTAAAAGCTACCTCATAACGTTTCTCACGAGGGACGTTGGGAGGGATTTTTAGTTGATCCAGCTTTTCTAGAAATTTTCTCTTTAGAGTAATAGCAGCCTCATGAATGGTTCGACTAAGATCATCTGGTCGATAGATAGTTTCAAAGTATTTTTGAAAAGCCTGTATTTCTTCGATGTGAGTAAACTTACTCTTTTTCGTCTTGTCCTGCACATTGAGAAAAGCTTGGTCAAGTAACGAAGAAAATGTAGCCACATCAAGAAAGTGCTCACTATAGTGCTTCGACCACCATTGGTGGAATGATGAAGTGCATAGAAAAGAAGGCTCAAAAAACACAGGAGAGAGGACTCTTCTTTTCTCATTCCAGCTGTCGAGTGTAAGGGAGACATTTTCCTCGTCGAAGCATGCAGTGTGAAGAATTACTTGGCCCTTTCTCTCATACAAGCATGAGGAAAGCTCTAGGTCAACCCAAACTGTCGAGAAACAAGGTTTGGTTGATAGGCAATTAGTACTGATAAACCTCTCCCTAAGTTTAGCCTGTGGATAAATAATCTGGGAATAAAAAAGGCTTCCCAGATAGCAACAGATTCTTGATCAAGAGTTTGGTGAGGATTTGGAAATGGCCTTTTGAACCACACAGGGCCATATCTCCTTTGAGCAAAAGGTGCCATGCTAGGAGTGAACTCATAGCGCTTGGCAAACATCATAATATAACTGGTAAAGGCCCTTTGAAGGGTTTCACCATCATCATTGGGAGTGAGTTTGGCCAGACGCGTCCCTTCGACACTCCTTTCCCTGATTTCAGCAGAGGCTTCATCAACTAGGCCTTTTCGGGGGAGGCTAGCTTCAAATGTAGCATTAAGCCACAATTGAAGTAGCCAAAGAGGCCCACTCAAGTGCATAGGACCTTGGGCCTCCACATTTCTAAGTCGAGAAGCCCCTTCGCTGATAGACTCATAGAGGTTCGCCAAGATGAGTTCACTCAAGCAGGTTCCTCTGTTGTTGTGGAGTTGATTCGCCAGGGGCAGGTATTTCTTAGCTACCTGCAAAGATTTGGTGCAGAAAACATATCTTGACAACCAGACTGTGAGAAAAGCAATATGTTCTTCATCAGACACTCTGTCATCTTCTTGTTTAAAGTGGTGTTTGATGAAGAGAGTGTATGTAAGTTTGGAGCCTGAAATATTGAAGGTGTCTTCAGCATCAACATCAGGGTTATAGGTAAGGCCGTCTGGGCGAAGACCTGTGATGGCAGCTACGTCGAACAAGGTTGGGGTAACCATTCCACATGGCAGATGGAAGGTATAATGGGTTCTGTCCCAAAAGTATAAGGACGCTACCAACATGTTCAGACAGTATGGTATGCTGGTCTTCGACAGCATAAGAAGGTCATAAATCCCTATATTCTTCCAATGTTCAGCTTTGACCTTCTCCATCTTTGCCATCCATTGGTCAAATTCCTTCAAGGGGTTGACAGCTCTCACCAGCCTGGTTCCATCAGTGAGATAGCCAACGTTGATTTTGGGCAAGGGGATTTCTTCAGGAGAGGTTTCGTCAGAAATGTTAATTTTGAAAAAGCTTTTTTGCCCTAATGGCCTTGATTTCCGGTAAGAGGGGAGAAACTCACTTAGTTTCTCATTGGAAATGTTAACATCAGCTAGAGGACCGGATAACGCATAAGGTTTGTCTGAAAAGATTAAAGGAATAATTACCTAAGACTTATATATGGCTCGTGTTTCTTCAGTGGTGGGTTCCGGCATGCAACGGCGGTTATCTACTATTTGGGGGCCTGGGATATTAGCGAATGGAGGAATAGCTTGTTTAGATGGAGTAGCCTTGCCTATTTGAGTTTTCTTTGGTTGAGGATTGGTTTGGGAAGACGCCATTGTTGAAGAAGACGAAAAGATGGTGTTTTCTGGGTTTTGCGTAAGAGAAACTGAAGAGAAGAAGATGTTCGCTTGAGAATATGAGAGTGGAGTGTGGAAAGTTCACAAAGTGGTGGAAATGGGTATTTGTAGATGTTTAAAAATCCCAAGAACCTTGAATCTACCATTGAAGTTGAGGAGTTAGTGGGACGTGTGTTCTTTTCCTGGAGACGTGATGAAGGGTAGCAGTTATGTTCAGACTGCAAACATCTGTTTTCAAGAAAGGTGTTATGATGAATACGACTGAAGAGACGTTTAAGGATTTGTCATGATGGTATGACGTCATAAGCGTGGGTTAGAGAAACTGAACAATTCAGACACTAAGTACTTAGTGGGATATTCAGTTGAAGCCATGCAAACAAGCGTCGAAATGGTTATTACATCAAGAAATGACCTTCCTACCAATTCTGGAGAAAGGACATTCCTTGGGGGCAATTTGTTAACCCTCATTTCGACGCTAGAAATAATCAAAGCTATTTTAAGTTAAAAAAATATTTTTAACGTGAGGAAGGCTTCGACCCAGTTTTGGTGAAGCCTGAGTCGAATAGGGGTTTTGGAAACCTCAAAAATGGATAAGTGTTGGGAAAGGTTTCGACCATGGGAAAATGGAAACGGGCGATGCAGTTGTTATACTAAGGCTGGAGGGAATTTCCAATGTTTGAAATTCAAATAGGAGCAGTTGTAAACGTGGGAACAGTTGAGGCCAAGGAGAAGGCGCCAGAGAAACACGTTTGAAGCAATAACCACCACTTAGTAGTTATTTCTTAGCACTATAAATAGGAGTTAGTTCTATGTAATATGTGTGTTCATATTTTTGTACAAGTTACTCAAAGAAACTCAAAGTACCCGCGTGTAGAGAAACGAGTTCGTGAGAATGTACGTAATGTAACACCACTTACTTTCATCAATGCAATTTATCTTCATCATGTTTAAGCTTCAAGCATTTACTTTCCATGTCTTTACGTTTTCCTGAATTTTACTTTTCATGTCAAATTTACTCAAAGTCTTGTTTTTAAACTTTCATTTAAGCGTTCTGCATCTACTTTCGACTGCACCTTTATATTCAAGCATTTACTTTTAAAGTCTTTATTTCCAAGAACGTGGAGTTCATCTTTATTTCTTGTCTTTTATCTTCAAAGTCTTTTATTTTTAAAGCCATTTAAACTTCCTGCAGTTACTTTAGACAACACCTTTACATTTCAGTCTTTATTTTCAAGAACGTGGAGTTCATTGCATTTTTCAAAAACTTTTACATTACTGCATTTACCTTCGACAGTCATTTACTCTTTCTGCACCTTTTACATTCAAGAACGTGGAGTTCAAGCACTTTAACATTTCTTGTTGTTTACTTTCGACAGTTATTTATCTTCCTGCACTTTTATTTTTCAAAGTCCTTTACCTTTTTGTCTTTTACATTCGACGCCTTTAAATTCTGCATCATTTATTTACAACCCTTTACATTTCCAAGCCTTTACTTTATTTGCAAGTAGTCGAGCGTGGAGTTCATGTAGTTTTCTTTTACTGTCGAACGTGGAGTTCAATTTACATTTCTTGCATTTATCATTGTCAGTTACATTTTCCTTTAAATTTAGCACATGTCCTAGGATTTGTGTGGTCGATCCTGCAAGTTAGTCAGTTTTATTTAAGATTGATAGACCAGAGGTTGTTTACCAAAATTCACAGTAAACAACTGGCAGAGGGTCGTGTTGGCTCTGGGGATGGGTGCGTACCATACACATATCACCCTGGGAATGTCCCCTTCATACGCGTATGACCTTCCTCCATACGCGTATGGCTAGACGCACATCAAAAACCCAGATTTCGCATCTGTGCGAAATTTTCCCTGTTCTGGACTGGACCAATGGCTGGACATGGCCCAATCCGCTTCTGCTCCAGAGCGACCCACATTGCCTAAGTCCAACCCACAGAGGGGAAAAAGTTACCTTTCTTCCCCTCCAACCGAGCAAGGAATGCAACATTCCTCCCCGAAATTACTGCCCGTCACGCACGGCTTCATTGCTCCCCGTACAACTGTGGGCAGATGCCCGGAACCACGCCTATGCCTGACATAACGGCTAGTTTTGGGCACCCTGCCCGACATAACGGCTAGTTTGGGTAGTTACCTATTCTTTGGGGAAAACGGTTATTTCGCCCCGAAAATAGGACCGTTGGCCATAAACCCTCTCGCTTGAGAGGGTCAGGTATCCAATATTCACCCTAAGAACTCACACTTTGTACATGCCCCTTTTCTCTGACCCTTTCTTACTTGAGCGTCGGAGTACCTTGCAGGTACACCCCCCTCTTCTCTATACGACCAGCATCCCTGACGCACTTGGCGGCCCAATTCTACAGGATCTAATCCAGCCTTCACGATTAGTGGCGCCGTCTGTGGGAATCATTGTTCTCCCCATCTTTCTTTCCTCAGAAACCAAAGATCAAAACAATCCTCAAACATCATCACGATCATGGCCTCCCAAGATCGCACCAAGGATGCTCTCCAAACCACCATCCTCCCCGTCAACAAATCTGACTTTGACGGCCAGACATCTCTCCTCCGAGATACCCATTTCCTCAGGGACGGAGCCACTGCTTCTCCTTCCCCTACCCCTGCTGATCGCAACAACGATCAACCTTCACTTGACGTCCAGCCCGTTCCTGTTCCACCCAACACCGACCCGGCCGTGGCAGCCCTCTTGGAGGCGATCAACAAAACGAACACCCTGATCCTGCAGCAAAACTAGAGGATCGGAGCGTTAGAAGAGTCCAACCGTCCAAGATCCCCTCCCACGCGGAGGAACCAGAGACGATCAAGGAGCCCGCAGCCCCGGAGAGACATCGACTGAAGACTGCGCCAAGAGCCCGACCCTCGCGCAGCCCGGAAGCGCGACCAAATCTCCCCGCGTGACCAGCCCGCTCACGACCATAAGAGGACTCGAAGGAACGAGCAATCTCCGCCGGTCAAGTCTAAAGGACGGGCCCGCTCACCTTCTCCTCGAAGGAACCACTCACCTTTCCCTCGAAGGAACTGCTCGCCTTCTCCTCGAAGGAACCGCTCACCTTCTCCGCGAAGGAACCGCTCCCCTTCTCCCCGGAGGAACCGCCGCCGCGAACATCCCGTTCGGTCCCCATCATACACCAGTTCTAGCAGCGACGATGAGCCTCACGGCCCATTGTCCCAGGAGATCTTGGCTACCCGTCTCCCAAAAGGCTTAGAGAAACCCCCGTCACTTGGCACGTATGACGAAACCACTAACCCCGACGAGCACATCGAGAACATCGATGCGCTGTTAGACTACCACGGCGTACATGGCGCCATCAAATGCCGACTGTTCCCGACCATGCTCCGTAAGGGAGCGATGACATGGTACAAGTAGCTGCCTGAGGAGTCCATTACCTCGTGGAGACAACTGGGCAGGATGTTCTCACGGAATTTCACAGCATCTCGTCGTCACCCCAAGACGGAGGCCTCCCTTGGGGCCATAATCCAAGGAAAAGACGAACCTCTCCGCGCATACATCGAGAGGTTCAACAAGGAAGCAGTGCAGGTCCCGACGACAGATAAAATGAAGAAGTTTATGCCCGAGCAAGGGGTCCGCCCGGGCTCCGAGTTCTCTAAAGCCATTGGCCTCGCACCACCGAGGAATTTAGACACCCCCCTCCTCAAAGCCCAATCACATATTCAGTACGAAGAAAAGATTGTGGTCTGCAACGTCCAAGCATCACGCCATCAGAAGAACGCTCGGGCCTCCAAAGGAGAAGAAGCCTCGGCATCTCGTCGGGGTGAACGGAGGCGCAAGGACCGTCCACGGGACTCCCGCGACAGCAAGGGACCCTCCGGGCATTTCCATGACTACACCCCCCTGACCGTCTCCAGGGAGAAAATATTGAACGAATGTGCCAATTCGGAGTTCAAGCAGGCAGGGGTCTGCTTCCTCAAACAACTGTCGGCCAGACCAAACATGGACAAATCAAAATACTGCCATTTCCACAAAAGTCACGGCCACACTACAGAGGACTGCATCCACCTGAAGGATGCCATTGAGATACTGATCAGGGACGGCCACCTGAAACAGTTCGCGAAGAAGAAGGACACTCCTTGGCAGGACGCCCAGGAGTCCAAGAAAATAGAGGAGGAGGTACCCTCCTCGGAAGACGCCAGTATACAGGTCGCTATGTCCATATCGCGACTAGAGGACTTCTACGTCCCGGACGGGCTCAGTGCCCCTGCTTATTTCACGGCCCACTGCCCGTGGGAGACTTTTCCCTATGCCATGGACATCTATGGCGGGGGCTTCAACAAAGTCACTGTGGGCTCCGTGAAATGGAAGTTCGAACACCTTATCAACACGAGCTCCAACAAGGTGACCACGCTTGATCAAGCCCAGAAGGGCTCTGTCCCCATCTCCTTCTACCGGGAGGAGCTCCTCGGGGGTTCCCCGAACTCAAGCATACCTTTGCTCGTTAGAGCCTGAATGGCGAACTTCGACGTTTGCAGAATACTCATCGACCAGGGCAACTCGGTCGACATCATGTACTCCCAGCTGTTCTTAACGCTTCAGCTGGACGAATCGCACCTTACCCCCTATGTAGGGTCCGATTTACAGGGATTCAATGGATCAGTGACCAAGCCGTGGGGACGGCTAGATCCATCAAGGTGCAATTCCTGGTAATCGACTGCCCGTCGCTTTACCAGTGCATTTTCGGAAGGCCAACTCTGGTCGAGTTGGTAGCGGTACCCTCAACAGTCCACCTGAAGATGAAGTATTACACTTCGAAAGGAATGGTCGCCACCCTGCACGGCGATATCGAAGCTGCACGGCGGTGTTTCGAGGCAGCTATAAAGGGGCTCAACGCTATTGCATCCAAGCCGAAAGCGTCTGGCAAACCAGCATTGCCAAGCAGCTCTGAGGAAGCCAAGCCTCTGCCCCAAGTCAACTCCACCGACCTCGACAGTTGCTTCCCAGAAGAGGACCAACAGGGGGAACGAGCAGCTTCAGCCAACCCGTCCACATCATCTAGCAGAAGCTCTCATCCGATGCGCCCCATCCCAGATGGCAACTTCGAGATCGTTCTGTTCGGCGAAGACCCCCAACGGGGAGTGAAGATTGGAGAAGACTTGCCCGACATTGCTAGGAAGCAGCTCAATGCATGCCTCCGAGAGAATGCCGACCTCTTCGCATGGAGCGCCGCCAAAATGCCCGGCTTGGACCCGTTCGTCGCCTGTCACCAGCTGACAATTGACCCGGCCGTCAAGGCCGTAGCACAACGTAGGAGAAAGCAGTCTCCGGAGAAGACGGAGGTTGCTGAAAAAGCTGTAAAGGACCTCCTCGAGGCCAAATTTATTTTGGAGGCCAAGTACACCACTTGGCTGTCCAACGTTGTATTAGTTAAAAAATCTAATGGAAAATGGCACATGTGCATTGATTACACCGATCTCAATAAGGCATGCCCGAAAGATGCCTACCCCTCCCCAATATTGATAAACTTGTTGATAATTCTACTGGTTTTAAACTTTTATCGTTCATGGACGCCTACTCGGGCTATAATCAAATTCCGATGGCAATGTCCGACAAAACATATACGGCCTTCATGACCGAATCGGGCAACTATTACTACAATGTAATGCCCTTTGGCCTGAAGAACGCCGGAGCAACGTACCAAAGAATGATGAACAAGGTATTCCGGGGAGAAATAGGCGACATGCTCGAAGTCTACATGGACGACATGATCGTAAAATCCAACGAGGAAACCGATCATACGGCCCATTTGAGAAAGGTCTTCGAACAGGCCAGGAAATACAAAATGTGTTTTAATCCAGAGAAGTGTACGTTCGGTGTCCGGGCAGGCAAATTCCTCGGTTTCTACTTAACGGAACTAGGAATCGAAGCCAATCCCGACAAATGTCGGGCATTCTCCGAGTTTCCTACGCCCAAGTCCAAAAAATCCATCCAATCCCTCAACGGGATGCTCGCGTCACTATCTCGTTTCGTGGCTAAGTCCGCCCAGCACGCCCTACCATTCTTCAAACTCCTCCGCAAAGAGGCAGCTTTCGAATGGACCGAGGAGTATGACAAGGCCCTTCTCCATCTGAAGCGAGCACTTTCAGAGCCACCGGTCCTCTCTCGCCCAGACAATGGCGAAACGTTGTATCTGTACCTCGCCGTAGCAACCGAAGCAGTGAGCGCCGCTCTCATCCGCGAGACACCTGACGGGAAGAAGCCCATTTATTTCACGAGCAAAGTCCTGCAAGGACCAGGGTTAAGATACCAACAGATATAGAAGGTGGCGTTGGCCCTCATCAATGCAGCTAGGAGATTAAGACACTACTTCCAGGCTCACACGATCATGATTCAAACAGATCAATCCATAAAGCAGCTGCTTGGACGATCAGACATGGCCGGTCGGATGCTCAAATGGTCGTTGGAACTGTTCGAATTTGACATCCAATACGAAAGCAGGAAATATCTCAAAGCCCAGGCTCTGGCCGACTTCGTCGCAGAAATGACATTCGCAGACTCCCCCGCGAGCGAAGCACGCAAATGGACCATTTTTGTGGACGGTGCCTCCATCTCGGCAGGAAGCGGTGCGGGCATCATATTAGAAAGCAATGAATGCATTATCGTTGAAGTATCACTCACCCTGTCCTTCCCAACCTCCAACAACACAGCTGAATACGAAGCCTTCCTCACTGGGCGACGCCTGGCCGAGGACCAGGGCGCGGAGGAAGTCGTCATCTGCACAGACTCACAACTCGTGACCCTCCAGGTCCGGGGAGAGTATCAGGCCAAAAACGACAACCTGACCGAATACTTGGCCCTGGTTAAGAAGGAGATGGCGAAGTTCACAATAGTGGAAGTGAAACATGTTCCCCGCGAACATAACGTGCGAGCAGACGTGTTATCCAAACTAGCCAGCACAAAGAAGAAAGGCGGAAACAAATCCGTCATACATGAAGTACTTCCTCGACCTAGCATCGAGAAGGCCTCCCCGACACTCGACGTGCAGGTGATCGGTGACAACAACTGCTGGATGACCCCTGTCTACAACTATCTTGCCAAAGATGAACTTTCGTCTGACCCAAAGGAGGCCAGCACAGTCAGGCGAAGAGCCTGCTCTTATGTCTTGGTCGAAGATAAACTCTACAGACGGGGATTCTCTATTCCACTACTCAAGTGTGTCGAGGAAGAAATGGTCGCGCACATCCTACGCGAAATCCACGAAGGAATCAACGCCCAACATCTCGGCGGAAGGTCGCTTGCCTGAAAGGCCCTCCGAGCAGGGTACTACTGGCCGACCATGCAGCACGACGCGAAAGAACACGTGAAGAAATGCGATAAATGCCAAAGACACGGGGACATGCACCTGGCTCCACCTAACGAGCTCAAGACGATGTCCTCCCCGTGGCGATTTGCCTAGTGGGGCCTGGACATCCTAGGACCCTTCGTGGTAGGATCGAGTCAGAACAAATACCTAATAGTGGGCGTAGATTATTTCACAAAATGGATAGAAGCGGAAGCTCTAGCCAAAATAACTGCCCTCAACATCCTACGTTTCTACAAACGAAACATCCTTGCACGTTTCGGTATCCCCCAAGCGATAGTAACAGACAACGGGACGCAATTCACGGACATGAAGTTCTAAGACTTCGTCGCCCAACTAGGCACGAAGTAGCACTTCGCATCCGTTGAGCACCCTCAAACAAACGGGCAGGCTGAAGTAGCCAACCGAGTCATCCTTCGAGGCCTCAAGCGAAGGCTGGACGAAACAAAGAAGGCATGGGTCGAGGAACTGCACAGCGTACTGTGGGCATACCGCACAACTCCACACTCAACGACCGGGGAAACACCTTTTCGTCTAGCATACGGGACCGAGGCTGTAATTCCCGTCAAAGTTCACGTGCCCTCTAGGCAGACAGAGTCGCCCCTAGATGAGAAGATGAACGACGAATCATTGAGGGAAGAGCTCGACCTCGTCGAGGAAATCTGAACCGGGGAAGTCCTCCGCGAAGCCTCACTAAAACAAAAAATTACCATCAGGCACAACGCCAAGGTGATACGGCGAGAGTTCGACGTGGGAAGCCTTGTTCTAAGAAGAAACCACAAAGACTCTCGCGAAGGCAAACTAGCAGCCAACTAGGAAGGACACTATCGCGTCCGAGCAAAAATGGAAAATGGGGCCTACTACCTAGAACATCTCACTGGGGAAGAACTTGCTCGACCATAGAACGCTGAAAAGCTAAAACAATACAACAGCTAAATTCTCGGTTCGACCCATCGCAACGACGAACGTCAGTTACCGACCACTATGCACGTCTAGGTACAAGCGTCGCATACGAATAAAGCAGAGCCTCGCTCAGTAACGAGCCGGGTAACTGCTCGACGGCGGTCCTCGATCGAGCATCGCTGTCGTCAAAGTAACATGACTGGCAGAACCCCAGCTCGCGATGGGACGTTCACGCCGCGAACTCAGGCCTCAAACGCGACATGAGCTCCGCACCCCGCCAGGATATTCCCCAGCCGTTCGATCAGTTCCCCTCACTGCCGAACACATCTACAATGAGAAATCCCCCTAAAATATTTGTGCAAGTCAAATACTCCCAATCACGGGCAGATATACATTCACAACGAGCATGAGTAAAATACTTAGCAAAAAATAAGAGCAAGTAAAATCATGCAGATGGCAGAATCAGACATGTAATAATTTAACATAATAAGTGACCGCAAGGGCCACGATTGTACTAAGTTACATGAAACGAGGGCCACGCCCCCCAAAAATAAATTACAACAGTTACACGACACGCAGGCCGGATAAATTACAACATTAAAAACACAAACTCCTCACTCGTCCACGTGCTTGGCAGGCTCGGAATGGGGCCCCTGGTCTTCCGCGGGATGATCCTCAGAAAGGAGAGCATCGGGCATAACGATCCGACCATCCTCGACGTGCGCCAGATAGTGGGTACCCTCGTCGGAAAAATCAAGCTCGGGATTCACCACCCGCAATTGAGCCACGGCGTTTTTGAAAGACTCCTCCGCGACGACAATACCGTCATCCTCGACCATCAGCAAACGGGCAACCAACTCGGATCTTGTCTTCAATTCTTTCACGTCTTTCGGCTCATCGTCACCCGGGGCATTGGCCGCCTTCCGCCGCTGGATCAACTCCTCGACAGACTTCTTCTCTGCTGCCAGCGTCGAGTTCTCCTCCTTCAACCGAGCTACTTCCTGCTCGGCTTTCTTTCAAGCATCGTCGGCACCCTTAGCTTCTTCCTTGAGGGACACCGTGGTAGCACGTGCAGCAGTAAGTTCGGCCTCAGTTGCCGAGTCCCCTTCAGCGTAAACAGCTGCCATTTCCAATGATAAAAACAAACAAAAATACTACAATGTAATTTATCGAACACTTTGTGTGCCATCAATATCATTTAGAAATTCGCTTTATTTTGTTGATCTTAAAACAAATCACAATAAACTGGATTATGATTCTATCAACAAAACCTATTTCTAAAATGTGATAAAAAATAATTCCAAATCGAATTGATCAAACAATCAATGAATTCAATAAATTGAACACAAAAAAAATTAAAAGAGAGACACACAAAGATTTGTTTAGGCAGTTCCCCAATCGACATCGCTATGGATACGTCTTCCCTCAATTCAAAATCGAATTGAGATACCTATATTTAACCTTACTTTACAAACAATGTATATACAATAGATGAAGAACTCTAACCCTACAAACCCTATGGTTTGTTGTTGATTCTACCACCTCCAAAACCCTTTATCAAAGCTTGATTAAGACACCAACAATGCTGCTTTAATTCACCAATTCTTGCTACTTCCTTGCAAGGAACCACCTTGTCCTAAGGCTTTCATACAGTTGAATTAATCCCAAGCGCACACTTTTCGAAACCCAAGATTTACCAACATGATCCACCGTCTCACGCTACTCTCTTGCAAGGAACTACCTTGTCCCAAGGCTTTCACTCGATCGAGTCTGAATTGCATAATCTTGTCCAAAACCTTTAAATCCTCAATGATCTTGAAGGAAAACCCCAGCTCGGTTTTCTTACTTGAAACCCTCAAAGAACTCAACCCAATATTATCGATACACCAACCTAATTGGACGTTATCAACCCTAATCTAGATGGTCACCCAATCAAAAAATGATTATATGTAGTTTGATTGTGTGTATGCATAGAAAAGAGGTTAAAGATGATGAGTGTGCTTTGAAATTCTAGTTTCATATAGGTTTTATACTAGAATATTACTAGAAAAAGATGCATGAAAAGTATATATATATATATATATATATATATATATATATATATATATATATATATGTATGAGAGATATGAAGCAAGGGCATGTATGTGAAATTGAAAGGAAAAACAAAATTTCAAGATTTGAAGTCTATAGGTCAACCTATGAAAGCAGTAGTGTCAACCTACAAAGGTCTTAGGTCGACCTATTTGAGGAGACCTATTAACATTGCCCACAACCTTCATTATCTAGGCATGGAGGTAGACCCGAACAAGCTATGTGTTAACTTATACTGAAGCAAAAACTTCTATAGGTCGACCTAAACACGTATGTGTCAGCCTATTAAGTATTTTTCACACTAAAAACTCCATTTTTATGCATGGATCTTGCCTAAGATGCTTCCAATCATTTCCAAACATATTTATATTCACCCTAATGCTAAGATGATCAATGCACATCTAGAATTTGGTTGATATCGTCCAATGTACAAAAACGCTAAAATTTCTCCTAGTTTTGGCATCATTCAAAACATAACTAAATAGAAAGATGCACTCACAGAGTCTTGTAGTCAGTCGATCACGAGCTTCTTCTAGAGAGTTGATTTTGAGTCCTAGGTTGAGAGCATCTTTAGCATGTTCGACACCTTTGATGACCTCTTCGTCAATCATCTCTCTGGTAGGAAGTGATTTTTCCCATGCAAGTTCATCTTTCACCTTTTCCAGGTTGCCCATCTCTTTGTTCAATTCAAGAATCTTTGCTCAGCATTGTGCAATTTGATTATCAAGTGAAGCCCTCTTGTCAAAATATTCTTGGAGCTTGGTCTCGAGCTTATCAAATTCATGCTCAGTTGCATTGCTTAGGTCCCAGGCCACAGTCACGACATCTTTCACTTTTTGGAGTCGATCGTTGTTTGTCTGTTTGAGATTGATGTCTTTGCAGACTTGATCGAAGTAAGCCTCAAACTTAAATAGGAATTTAACCATAAAGTCAAATACCCGTTGTTTATTGAGTTCAGCCAGCAATTGTTGAATATTAGCATCAAGTCGAGTATCTCCTTCGATGGCATTGAGGAGATCAACCTCAAATATATTGGCTTTCAATTGTTGGATCAGGAGGTTCACCGAGTAATTGCCAGCCAACGAAGCATCAGATGAGTGGCTGGACCTTGAGCTTGTCAAAAGCTTGCAAAATTTTGCAGCCTTTTTAAAGCTTCAGTTGGATTTTTCCTTTTAAGGGAAAGAACTTCTTGTCTCAGAGAAGTGTTTGATACCGAATCATGAATGGTGGGTTAGGCTTGCTCTTTCTCGTTGGCGGTAGGTTGATTTTTATCTGTGGCTGGGGCAGCTTTGACATTAGGCATGGCTTGCTCTTCATTAATTTTTTCTGGGTTGTTAGGCTTTAGGTCATCTTGAATTATGTTGTCATGGGCAGAGGCAGTAGTGTCGTCCAATTCCTCATTGCGTTATGGAGAAAGCTATTCGACGTTAATTTCTGCTTCAGGTTGTGGTTGTGAAGATGCATCTCTTGTTTCACTGATTGGTTTGGCGATTGTATGGAGAGATAAAAGGCTGGAATTTAGAAAATCTGACTAATGGATGTGAGAAAATGTTTCAGAAGGAACTGAATGAGGGATATCTGGTAATTGTTCTGCCTCATTATTGCTTGTTTATGTTGTTTCCTAAAATAGGGAAATAGTGAGTCAAAGCCCGAAATAAGAAGTGCAAAGAGGGACTTATAGGATGAGTCGAGGATTACCTTGGGGTCGGTTTTTTCTCATTTTTTGAACGGATTGTTCTGAAGGTCGTCTGGTACCTGATCATTAGAAGTGGGAAGGTCTTGATTTCTTTCATGTCATTCTTCTTTTCTTTCTTCTTCTTTTTATTTTTTGTCCCTTTTTCTTTTCCTTTGCCTTTGGGGAGTTCCTTTCTTTTTTTAGCTTATACTTGGCTTAGGAGAAGCCTTAGGTTTGGATCTTGAGAAGATGAGAGTTTCCTCAGTATCTTCTGAGCTTTCGACTTCAGCCAAAGCTTTCGTTGGGTTTGGAGCAGCCTGAAAAAGGTTAGGTTGAATTAGATAGACAGAGTATCAAAGACCATAAAAGAGTTTGAAAGCAGTTGTATAACTATGTTGAAGTGGTCGTGGAGTTTTTCTTCTTCTTGGGTTTGGTAGTAGGAGAGTTGGGATCACGTCTTTGATACTGAATTTTCTTTATGACCAACAAATATCAGCTTCCCAAGTGTAGATTGAGTGTGGTAGTAGCTGGCTAAAGCTGAATTGCCTAGCTACTAAGTTGGATTGATAGCCAACGAAGCCATAGCCAAGAGTTCCAGTCTCAATTTTGGTAGATAGAAGTGTGGGAGTTAAAAAGGTTGCGGCTATATGGAGGTGGACTTGGCGGCTGCTGAGGGTGATACACCAGGAAATATGTTTCTGAACCAATGTGGACCAACACATCGGTCCATGAAAGGAGCCATGGTCGAAACAAAAGTGGTCGACCCAATGAACAGTTTGATGTATTTCATAAATGTGATTTGTGAGGGGGTATCATGAGGAGTAGTTAAAATAAGTTTGGTGCATTTGATGGCTCTACAGTTAGTTTGTACTATCTGTCGCTCCCGGGATTTTCATCCTAGTACAAACGCGAAAGTGGCACCAAACAGAGTCGCCAGCAATGTGTATTTATCCCATGAGAGGGAAAGGAAACACCGCATAAACCTGAGAGAAAGGAAAAGCATGGTCTTACGACCAAGAGAACTGGGTTCGGGAGTCGGTTACGCGCGGGGAAGGTATTAGCACCCCCACGCGTCCATCGTACCCGATGGGATCCACGCTTGCTTGTCTCGATCAAATGGTGTAAAGAAAGGATACCGGAAAAGGAACTGAAAGAAAGAAAGGAGAAAGAAAAGAAAAGGAACGGGAAACAAATGTAGGGAAAATAAAAGAAGTGCTCGCATGGGCCCTACCCCGCTGCCTACGTATCTCATTGGGAGCGTGAGAATCAGAGCGACGTAGTTCCCCTCACTAGGGATGGATTGTTTGTGTTTTTTAGAGAACGGCTTACGTTCTAGCTCAGGTGTTGCAGGCTCGCTGGTCCGAGTGCGTTACCGTCTTGCAAGAGAACGAGTAGGAGCGCGTTCGTGCGTTGAGAATGAATGAGATGAGAAAAGAATTCCCGAAGGAAAGACGTTATTGTTGGTTTTTGTCTTTTAAGAGTCTTTTCATTTGTTTGCATATGACAGTGTATCTGGATCTTAGCCATTGGAATGTGTACGTTCTCACATTCCAAGATGGAATGGGTAAGAATGCACACTAAGAGTGAAGAAGACCTCCACACTTAGTTCCAATTGTCAAGGTTCAAACACACTAGCATACTTGTGTTTATTAAGTGTTTTGTTGATTATGAAGTGAAGAAGTGTTTTTTATTATTTGCACCTTCAACAAGTATTGCATTTAAGTCCCTCATACAAGATCAAATGTTTAACACATTGACCCAAGATGGGTTATATGCTATACATTTTAAGATTATAAGAGAAGACCCCTTACAATCTTTTCTTTATGTGAAAGGCCTAAATGCAATAAATGCCTACCTTTATTAGATATTTTGAATTTTCTTTAAGAGATGAGAAGAGAGACTCAAGAGAGGAGAAAAGGTGAAAATCTATGGGGAAACTAAGACACACCCTAGTGTTAACATGCTTGGAGATCCTATGGTTAATGTGGTTTAACAAACCTAACCTAAAAGAAAGGAGAAGAAAGAAGAAAGAATACAACTTACTTCCAAAATGGAAGCTAAGTTGATTCTAAAAAGGGAAGAAAGAAAGTTATGAACACAAAGTACTATTAAATGCTTAGACAATCACAAATTGAATGATTAAAAAGTGAAGTAAGAAGTTAGAATGTGGAAGCATATCCACACTCAATTGGCTTACCCTTAGCCCCTGAAATGGTTAGCACAATTACTTACAAGTAAAGTAAGAAAATATAATGAACCAATCAAACTCAAACAAGTTGACAAACAAAGTAAAATGAGATTGAATGCTATACATGCTTCCAAGTCAGAATGTAACTCATATTTACACAACCTAATGTTATCCTAAATGAGCATACCAAATCATGCAAACAAAATCTCAATCCAACAAGAAGCAAAGAAGAAAAGGTGAAGTGATGTGAATGTGGTTCATACTTGTGAAACAAGTGACTTAAGGTGCAAGATAAACATCAAACATGCAAAGATGAAACCCAAATGTCACAATCAGAAGTCAATTAACATGCTATACATCCTCAAACAAAACCACAACTCATGGCACAAGTGCCTTCATGATCAAGCAAACCAAACATGAGGCATGCATTCACAAAATGAACAAGTTAAACTTCATGCTTCAAACAAATAGCAAACATGCTTCAAAAATTATGACTTTCACCAATCAAACACCTTAAACACATGCCATTAACATATCAAGTCCACAAGCAATGAATCAGAACCAAAGTCACTCAACAATTAGGTCAAAGTCTCATGGAAGTTTCATGTATTCATGCTCAAAGCAACACATCAAAAGTCATCCAAAAAAGACTTAAAAATCATCTCATAAATCTCAAACATACCTCAACATATTGTGACCACAATGCAAAAAGAAAGGCATCAAAATCATTTTTTATGATCAAGAACAAAAATGCACAAAATCATATGTCACATTAAGTATGCATACAAATGGAAATTCAAAAGAAATAATGGAACAGGGGCAAAATGGTCATAAAATCAGAAAATAAAATCATAGAAAATTTCCTAAATGTTTTAATAATGCTCATGAATTTTTATGGAATTTTGTAATGCCACTTTGTATTTTTTAAAATTAAAAAGCAAAGGTGTAGAAAAAAATAAAAATAAAAAAAGAAAATGCAAAAGGAATGGGGGTGCATGCATAGCAATTGGGTAGTTTACATGAAATTGGGCTTCAATATGGGGGTGTGGATATCAATCAGATTAAGTCCATTTCTGCGCATAACATATTAACAACCATGTGCTTCAGTCAACACAATGTCAAAGCAATCACAACCATGAGATCAAGTCAAGTCAAACAAGCAGTCAACGTAATCATGATCAACACACACGCGTGAGGGAACACATAACATACCATACACTGCACCACACAAAGTTTAAAATACAAATCAGAATCCTCACGTGAGTGGCATGTGAGTTTTAATGTGTTGGCAAGCTTAAAGCCACACGATCATGAAAAATGGACGGATGAGATTATAACATGCATAAACCCTAGCTCTAACAGTCACCGGCCGGAGAGGGACCTCCGGTCACCTTCTCCGGTCACTCACCACCGTCTGCAACCTTCAAACTCTCCAGAAATTCTCAAGCCATATATCAAAAGAAAGCTGAACTCATGCACATCACTAATCTAACATTCAAATTCACAGATCAATCATGTATAAAGAGAATCGAGCACAAACATTTTTGCCCTAGAAAATATTCTAAGCACCTATAGTGCCTATCACTAGCCAGATCACTCACACTGCTTCTATTAAGCTCAAATCAACATGAAAAATATCTTAAACACAAGAAAATGAAGCAAGATCAGTTGAGGAATTTCAAACCTGGCACTGTGAAGAACTTGAATCAACAAGAAGACCAGAGATGTAGACTTGTTCTTGAGCTTCCAAGGAGCAAAATAAATGCTTCAATGCCTTGGATCTTGAAGAGAATGGAGAGAAATCCAAATTGGAAAAATTGCTACACTTGAGGAATTGATCTCTTTCTGGTTTATTCTTGAGCAATGATGACCAATTGATGATGATGATGATGAAATAAGCAAAAAAACTCGTGCACACAGAGAGAGTTCAGAGATAATTTTCAGAGAGAAAAGGTGAGAATGTTTTGTGAAATGTGTAGAATGAGGATCCCCCCAATTCTGTGAGCAGTGGAGCTTATATATGTGTGGTTAGCTTCTAACTAGTGTGGTTGATGGTTAGAACTCCAGTTAGAGTGAGTCAGTTAACTGAGTTGTGAGTTAACTGATTGAGTGAGGTTGTTATGCCACGAGTTGGGAGGTTTGGTTAGAGTGTGGAGTGATTATGAGATGATATGGTGAGGATGAGAGTGAACCAATGGTGGTGATGTTACTATCAGTGCAGCAGCCTGGCTTGTACCATAAGTTTTCTTATTTCCTCTTTGATGTAAGGCTATGTATGTGTAAGGTGGTGTTTGTTCAAATGAGGCAAAGGTTGGGAGTGTGTTGAGAATGTATGCGTGTGACTTAAAACATGATAACAACAACAACGTTCTGTTTTTTCAATTTTGTGACAGTTTGTAACCAATGTAACAATGTAGGTTTGAGGGTGGATTTCTCTCATGTTAGTGGATGGTTTGAGGAACTTTTGATGCCAAATAAAAGAGGGCATGTTGTGGAACACATTTGATGTTGATTTCAAATTGAGATGAGGTTTGGAAAATGGTGCAAAATAGCTTAAAACACAAAGGTCTGAGAACTGGTGTAAGGGCGTGTGAAGCAAGTCATGGCATGGCAACTTGGCACACAAAATTTCAGCACAATCAACATGACTTTGAACCAATATATCTCCACTATAACTTGATCAAATGGAATTTTGTCCAACATGAGTATTGAAGATGACACTACAAGGAACAACTTTGATGTTGAAAAGTTTTTCATTTGAGGCCTTTAACCATGAGAAAAATGAGTGGACATTTGGCCCACCAACTGTTTGTTAAAATGACTGCGCGCGTGACCTGAGAATCTTGGTCATGACCTAGTTTTGAACCTACTTTGCTCAAACTTTGATCAATCATATCTCACTCAATTTTTATCCAATGGAGATGTTCCACACATGGATTTGAAGCTTAAAACAAGATCTTTTGTTGTGGCCGAGTGGAATTTTCATTTGGTGCTCCAAATTTAAATGGCCTTGGTTCAAACTCTGATGCAAAATGGCCAAAACTTGCTATTTTTAGTAACCCTTCCTCTTCCAAAAATGGCAACTTTCCACATCTTGATTTTTTTCATGATTCCCTTGGAGTTTCTTGACCAAATTTTGTACATTGGACATATGTAACATGAATTTCATGATTTTGGGCTCAAAAATTCAAGAGTTGACTTTTTCCCCTGATTATTTGACTTGGCCCCAAATTCCCTGATTTTTTATCTTTCTTCCAATTGAAACACTTCCAAAACCAATTGAGAGGCAATTTTCCATACACATACACTTAAGAACATGTAGAATATCATGACAACAAGCTTTGTCCAAAAAATCAGAGATATCCTGATTTTATTAGAAACCCTAATTTTGACCCTCTCTGGTTAGGAGGAAATTGCACATCTTCCAAATCCAAATTCCTCAGAGTATGTTGTGTATCCTCTTAAAGGATGATGAGAAATGCCACTTGAGAATGATTTTGAATCAATGAGCTATCTCTTTTGAGGGTTTTCCTTCAATTTTTGAACCTCTTGCATAGTGAAAGATGTAGTGCTTCAATCTCCCATTGAATCTCACTTCCTTGAGGTTTTGGAAGATCAATTGAGATAGTATGAGACATGAGAGACCTCTTGGCTTGCCTAGAGCCAACTTGATTGACCTTTTTGTGCTTTGAATGATTCCTTGATTGTCCACCTGATCACATGCCCTGATGGTAAGAAGGATGCCATGCTTCATTTTTCTATGTTAAATGCAATGTAATGTTAATGAGGTGGATATGATATGATAAATGATAAAGCCATGCTATGATGACAAAAGGGGAGAGCAAATTTTGGGGTATTACACTATCAAAACTAGGGAGTCAGTTGTGTGAAGTTTGGGTTCAAATGTAGCGTTTAACCAGAGTCGTAGAAGCCATAAAGGACCAAAAAGCATGTATGATTTGTTGGTCTCAAGGAGATGTTTTAATTTGTAGGAAGCTTCTCCAAGTGATTGTTAGAGGTTGGCCAGAACGAATTTGCTTAATAAGATCTTTCGATTTTCATGGAGTAGGATAGCTAAGGGTACAAACTTCTTAGCTACTTGTAAAGAGTTAGAACAAAAAAAAAATAGTAAGAAAGCCAAAGGGTTAAAAAGGCGATATGTTTTTGGTCGGAGACTTCTGCCGATTTCTTATCATGGTTGTCAATGATAAAGTTCTTGAAACTGAATTGTTCGATAGTGAATTCGTTGGTTGTTTCTATGGTCGGAGTAAAGTTCTCGCCTAGAGGATTTAGCCATGTAATGGCTGCCACATCAAATAAGGTTAGTGTTAACATGCCACAAGGAAATTGAAAGGTATTGGTCGAACCTTCCCGAAAAAAGATTGAGGCAAGTAACATGGTTGGTTTATACCTAGAGGGAGTTCTAGATATTTTGATCATGTCGTAAATTCCTAAGTCTTGCCATTGTTTCTTTCTTTGGGGCTGAACTTTGTCGAGGCAAGCGAGGTACTCTTTGCTTTGAGCAAGGGGTGCAGATCAAAAGACACGTGCAGGTTTGTCCATAAAGGACAGATCGAGAGAGCGTTCTTCGAACGCTGAGGGCATGGTAACTGGGTATCCTGGGAAAATTTTCTTAACTTTCCCAGCATTTGACTTCGTAGTCGGGTATGGCCCCAAGAAGGCGAAAAGCTTATTAGACAAAGAAAAAGGAATAAGTACCTGGTTTTCTCAATTGGAGATTTTTTTCCTATGACAATGGTGGTTAAGGTATAAAATCTCTACCTTGTTCATCTTCTTCTGGAAAATCCTGAAGGCCATAAGGTTTTTCCTAGTGTCAAACTGTGGAGTTGAGGTTTTGGCTGCCATTGTTGAAGTTAGAAGCTTTTGCAAGAGAAAGCGAAGGGTTTTTTTGCGAAAGAGGAAGTCAAGAGAGTGGTTAAACGAAGAAGATGAGAAAGAGGATGGAACTGGGTATTTATAGAATTTCAATGTCTGGTCAGGGTCGAACACATGGCATACGCGTGGAAGAGTTGAAACATTTTTTGTGTATCACGAAGTGGTGGCATTGATGTGAGTGGAGCAGTTATTGAAGATGTGCACACTCATGTTCTCCTAGAAAATAGGAGTAACGATGAGATTCTGAAGAAATCTTATGGAAAATGACAAAGCGCAACAAAGTAGTAATGATGATGATGACGTCAGTGGAGAAGGTCAAACAGTGTTGAAAATACAATAAAAAATGTCACCTTTCTCTTTTCTAATTTAAATCAAAACATGCATTTTAGGGGGAAATTTGTTACCTTGGATTTTCAACATGGATATTAAAGGAAAATAAGACACAAAGGCATGCCATGGTGAGGTGTGAGGTCGAGTATGATCAGTCGAGGTCATAAATTAATTTGATGAATTTGGCATGTCGAAAAATAATTTGGCAATTCTCAGTCGAATCATGTAGTATTTGTGAAGTCTTTGGACTTAGTGAAATTTCCAAATATTTTGGTTGGTTATTCCGCTTAGTCGAATGAGTGAGAATTGGATAAGATCAGATAGTTATCCAAAGACACGTGAAAGTTCGTTAAAGACAGAGGTTGCATGGAAGCAAAATGTGTCGTGATGTGTTTAGTCGACCTTTTTTAGGCAGTTATTTTATACTAGTATATAAGTAGACGTCTGCTTATGTTGTAGGGGCCCACAATTGTACTTAAAATTCTACAAACTCAAATGCGTTCCACATTAAAGTCTTTTTACATTAAAGTCATTTATGCATTTAGGTTACTTTCAGTTAGTTTGCTTTCATATGCTTTACATTCCGATTTCAGTTAAGTTTGATTTATTATCTCTCAAACATTGCATTTCAATTTCCGTAAAAATATTATGTAAAAGTCAAGATTCACACAAATATGCTCAGGGATTTTTTTTTTAGTTTAATCCCTTAAGTATTAATTGAAACTTGTTTTGTTTATCAAATTTCCAAGTAAATACTCCAGACATCTTTTCCGAGACCGGATCCGACTTGCTCATCCACCAGAGTCAGTACGTGATTGGATCAGAGTTGTTCATGCCTTGTAACAATGTTCTCTTAGACTGGGATCTAACTTATTTAAAATTTACACTATCCGACTTGTTTGCCCCTTTGTACTCGACCTATAAAAATTCGGTCTTTGGGAATTCCGAGATATACACCTCCACTTTCGATAATATAAATTCAATATGATCAATCATTATAAGATCATAAGGGAATTTTGGGATGTGCACCTCCCTTTATATCTATAAGGTAATTATAAAAATAAGAATGGTCATGTAAGATCAAAGTAATTATAAAATTAAAAAAAAAACAAAATATTTTAACTTCGTTGATCCCATTTAATACCCTCTAACCGACTTAATTATTTAATTATTCATATTACTTATAACTCACTCTTAAATTAAAAGTTCACGGATGATTCATTCTCTACGAAACCAGGCATGTGATGAGAGCAATAAAGTCAACAATGGTGTATTTTAAATAATAAAAATTAAAACATAGCAAATGACATCGAAGAAAAAGGCTTGTCAAAGTATGAACCAGTCCAAAAAAAAATATTATATGAAACTTTGGAATTTGGTCAACAAATATAAAAATAGAAAAGTACACTTAGTGGCCAAATCATGTCAAGCTGTGGCGGTTGAGAGTCAAGTTGCTACTCGTTGTAATAAATGAGACAATATGGGCGATCATATATCCATAAAGTTTATTTCTTCTATAAATACAACCTATTTCCACTTCTCAACATACAACAAACATATAATTAACTCTTTCAAAATATGGCTAAATTGTTGAGAGCATTTTTCTTCCAATCTCTTTTCATCTTTTGGTACCGTTTTCTCCTTAGGCAACTCAAAAACCTCACAGTTTTCCACAGAACTATTAGCAACACTTTTGCTAGTACCACCACAACAAGTTCACAAACTAAATACCAAAAATTCTCATCTCTTCTTAATCGACCAGACCTAAGTGATCACACGATAATATTCGATGTCGAAAACACTCTTCTTAGATCCTCTTCTCTGTTTCAATATTTCATGCTTGTAGCATTTGAAGCAGGAGGAATTCTAAGAGCCATTGTTCTTGTTGTTCTATACCCTTTTATTTATTTATCGGGAGAAAATATGGGGTTGAAGATTATGGTTATGGTATGTTTTTTTGGTATTAAAGCAGAGAGGTTTAGAATTGGAAGATCGGTTATGCCGAAATTCTTTTTGGATGATGTTGGTTCTGAAATTTTTGGGGTGGTTAGTAAAGGTGGGAAGAAAATGGGTGTTAGTAATCTACCTCGTGTAATGGTGGAGAGTTTCTTGAAAGAGTATTTGGAAATTGATTTTGTTGCTGCTAAGGAACTGAAAATGTTTTGTGGGTACTATGTTGGGTTGATGGATGAGACACAAAATGTTCATGCTTTGAAACAAGTTCAAGAGGGAAAAGGTTCTTTAGATATGATTGGAATTGCAAGATTCAATAATATTAGAGACCATGAAATGTTCTCTTCTTGCAAGGTTTGTTTTTTTTAACTCCTTTTAATGTCTCTGAACAATTATATGTTTGATGTCTCTGCACGATTATAAGTCTGAAGATATGATGATGTCTCTGCACAATTATATATATAATGTCTCTGTATAACTACCATCTGCGATGCTGAAAAATTAAATTTTTTTTACTAACAATTTGTTTATTTTTCCTAAACAGGAAGTGTATGTTGTATCACAAGCTGACAAAAGAAGTTGGAAAAAGCTAGCAAAAAAAGATTATCCAAAAGCACTTATTTTCCACGATGGAAGATTAGCTTTAACACCAACACCATTAAAATCCTTAGCAATGTTAATATGGCTTCCATACGGAATATTCCTCTCCGTTATCAGAATCTTACTAGCATTCACACTTCCATTCAAAATCTCAACTCCGTTACTAATCTTCACCGGCATCCGTCTCACATCATCAATCCCCGAAAACGCACACTCCAACAAACAAAACGACAACAACAAATCCAACTGTCACCTTTACGTTTGCAACCATAGAACCTTACTAGACCCTCTCTACCTTTCATTCTCATTACAAAAAAAATTAATCGCGGTAACTTATAGCTTAAGTAAAGTCTCTGAAATAATAGCACCGATCAAAACAGTGCGTTTGAGTAGGAACAGAGACACTGATTCAAAAATGATGAAGCGGTTATTACAACAAGGGGACATAGTTGTTTGTCCCGAAGGAACCACTTGTAGGGAACCTTATTTATTAAGGTTCAGCCCTTTGTTTTCTGAAATGTCCGATGAGATAACACCCGTTGCGGTTGATAGCCACGTCAGCATGTTTCATGGGACAACTGCTGGGGGTTTAAAGTGTTTGGACCCGGTTTTCTTTCTCTCGAATCCTTCTCCGGTTTATACGGTTCGGTTGTTGAACCAGGTTTGTCCTTCGTCGTATTCGTACAAGAATGTTGAGGATTGTAGATTTGAAATTGCGAATCATGTTCAAGGTGAGATTGGGAATGCTTTGGGATTTGAGTGTACGAAATTGACGAGGAAAGATAAGTATTTGATTTTGGCTGGGAATGAAGGTGTGGTTTCGAACAGAAGATGAAATTCGTATAGAAAATAATGGTCATCTTTTGTTTTGTTTTTTTATTTGATTTAATTGATTGGATTTGTTTTATTTTTTTTCGCTTTCCATTTTGTACTGTATATTTTGTGCTACTATATAATGCAAAGCAATATTGATCAATTAATGTTGACATTTTGATTTGATCTGTCACAATTAAAGATTAGCTGGCTACTTCCTAAACGGATATACGTACGATGTAGTAGTATTTATTTAACTTAATGTGACAATTGAATTAAATATACTATGAATGATGGATAAGGACCTTTCTTCTTCTCTTAATTATTGCATCCGCTGTTTTAATCATTTTTAATTTTTTTAAATATAAAACTAGTTCAAATGGTATTTGAGAATGCAATTCATTATAATAGAGATTTTAAAAAAGTCAACGACGCAAATGTTATTTAACATAAAGGAACAAAACGTTATAAAAAAAAAAATTAAAGAACTACTATCTTGATATTTTAAAATAACTTAAAAGACTTATGCAGTATTTTTGCTTATTATTTAAATATATCATTTCTTAATTTATTTTAAAATATTAAAATTTGATTTTAAATACTTTATATATAAAAGATATTTTTTGTAACAAAAAATATATACTTTAATACTACCTCCGTTCTTTTTTATAAGAGGCAAATCATTTTTTAAGTTTATTAAATAATCAATGTATCTAGTCTATAACTGACCAAATTCATTGATTATTGAATGAATCTAAAAAATGATTTGTCTCTTATATAAAGGAACGAAGGTAGTAATATTTATACAAAAGTTATGTATTTGCAATATCAATGTAATATATATATATATATAAAGAAATTATAATTTTGATTCTTATAATTGAAAATAGTGTTTGAGTTAAGACAATTAACAAAGTTTGAGTCCACAACACGTAAACGTGAGACTTACTCTTATGTTTGTTGTTTTCTGACCCAATGACTTACATATCTATCATATAAGAAGACTATATGCTTTGGAAAATACTATAATCCCCCTTTGTTTCCACAACCCTCCACCTATGTATTTTCAACTATGTCTTACTTTGCAATTTTTAACTATGCCAAATCACAACCATTCTTCCATCATTAATTTTCCTTCCCAAAGTTGCATTTGGTTTATCAATGAACTTCTTCCTTCATTTCCAACTTCAACCATTTTTTCATTTCATTTGCTTTCTCTCATCCGTCGAATCTCATCTATTTCATCTCTCAAATCTCAGTCAATTTTTTTCTTCTTCAAAGCACCATCTTTTGCACCTCTCACTCATTCATCTCTCGGATTTGATCTTTTGAAACCCTTTTAATCAAAGTTGTTTAGTTTCTTTATTTTGTAGATGGTTTTATTTCCTCAGAGGTGTAAATCAGATATGCAGAGCTTTCCTGGAAGAGTTTTGAATTTTGTTAGTGATATTAGATATAGAGAGCAAAACATCAACAAGTTCAATAGCAACGAAGCCACAAAGCAAAATAGGGAAAGTAACTGAGCTGAGTCGTGAATTAGATTCACTGTCCTTAAGAGTTTTATTCAGGTATTATCCTAAACACTCTCCGGGATTAAACAACACCTTCAGGTTGCATTAACCAGGAACTCAAGAACTAGCGAGAATCTCAAATATATATATATATATATATATATATATATATATATATATATATATATATATATATATATATATATATATATATATATATAGGGTTAAATAAGTATTAGGTCCCTTAAAATAACCCAACATTCAAGTTTGGTCCCTATAAATATTTTCTTCAAGGTTTGGTCCTCCGAAAGTTTTCCGTTTGTAACTGTAGTCCCTCCCGTTAGTTTTCACTAACGGAAGATGACCTGGCGTGTCATATGTGCAACAATTCCTTGCCAACTGTGTTTTATTTCATTGACCAGACAGGGACCAAACTTGAATGTTAAGTTATTTTCAGGGACCTAATACTTATGTAACCAAACAACACTTCAAATATCACTCTTCAGTTTGTAGTCGAGACTCTGTAGCTGTGCTGCCATTGAACCCATGCAAGCAAGTTCTAAAACATGGGTGTGGAGATTTCCACGTCAGATTTATCCTATGGTTTGTGTAATGAATTGTTTCCTATCTAATGTTAGAGATGTTATATGGTTAAGAAAATGTAGAAAGAGAGCATCTGATAAGGAACTAATTTGAGGAAGAGAGGGTTTGTTTTGATTTCATGTAGGAGAGAGGGATATCAAGCATTGCACTTAAAAGCTGTAACACAAATCACACTAGTAGAGGGATTAACGTGATTTGCTTGGGGATAACATCATGGACTATTTAATACTTCAAGAAATAAATTGGTAGTCATTTCTTCTTCAGAGTTTTTCTAAGTCTCATATTTCCACTTTTAGTAGTTTTTTCCATTGGTTCTTTTCATGCTATGGAGAAAGGAATACTCACAGTGCAGGCGGTAGGAAACGATGGTCCTGAACCAACTAGTGTTTCTAGTGTAGCGCCTTGGTTATTTAGTGTTTCCGCAACTACCATAGATCGTAAATTCTTTGATAAGCTAATTCTTGGAAATGGAAATACTTTTATTAGTAAGTCAGTTAATATTTCGCCCTCAAATGACACAAAGTTTCCAATAGCCAAGCGTAATGCTCAATCCTGCTCTGATAAAAATACAACTCCGGAAACATGTGGTTGCTTAGACAAAAAAATGGTGGAAGGTAAAATTGTTTTATGTGGAATAGATTGGGCTGATGAATTAATGTATGAAAGTGGTGCATTTGGTTCAATAAAAAATGTTGATGAATCTCTAAATGATTTTTCTTATGTCATTATGATGCCTTCACTTAACTTGAATACAAAGGACTATGCTCTTGTTCAATCTTATACAAATTCGACTAAATACCCTATAGCGGAAATTTTGAAGAGTGAGATCTTCCATGACGCTGGTGCTCCAAGAATAGCCTCTTTCTCTTCTCGTGGGCTGAATCCTGTGGTTCCAGAAATTATGAAACCAGATGTAAGTACTCCGGGAGTAGAAATTTTTGCTGTGTTTACACATCAAGCATCACCGTCTAATAATGTGGGTGACAAGAGAAGGGTTAAATACAACATAGATTCTGGAACCTCCATGGCATGCCCCCATATTGCAGGAATTGCTGCATATATGAAATCATTTCATCCAGATTGGTCACCTGCAGCTATCAAATCGGCCATCATGACCACAACAAAATCAGTGAATGGTACTTATAATGATTCTCCGGGCGAGTTTGCTTATGGATCTGGGATTGTCAATCCACAAAAAGTTGTTGATCCTGGATTGATCTATGACATCTCTAAAGAAGATTATATGAAAATGCTTTGTAATTATGGATTTGATAGTAACCAAATTAAACAGATTAGTAAAGAAAATTTAAGTTATCCTGCACTAGTGATTCCTGTAAAGGCTCGTAAACCTTTTAATGTCAAAATTCATAGAACAGTTACGAATGTTGGCTCCCCCAACTCAAGCTACAATGCCACGGTCGTCCCAATTCCAAATATGAAGATTATAATCAAACCAAAACTTCTTTCATTCAAATTATTATATGAGAAACAATCATTTGTCGTCACTATTGTTGGAAAATAAGAGTCTAATCAAACTGCATTTTCTTCATCACTTGTTGTTTGAAAAAGGGTTAAGATGATTTGAAGATCTAGGTTGGGTTTCAGAGTGTATGTTGTTTGAAAAAGCTAGGGATTTGAGTCTCTTGCATTCAATGGTTACTGGGTTAGTTGAATCTGGGTCTTGTTCTCCTTCTCTTGCTTTCTTCTTCGCCAACTGTGTTTCTTGTGTTTCTTCTGTGAGAATAAATCAAACAATTAAACATTTTGACTGGTCAAACAAATTATACATAGTTGGCAAGGAATATTAGCACACATGGCACGCCAGGTCATCCACCGTTAGTCAAAACTAACGGGAGGGACTACAATTAGAAACGGAAAACTTTAGGAGGACCAAACCTTGAAGAAAATATTTTTAGGGACTAAACTTGAATGTTGGGTTATTTTCAGGGACCTATTACTTATTTAACCCATATATATATATATATATATATATATATATATATATATATATATATATATATAGCTCATGAACAAAGAAGGAAGGAGAAGAAGATAATTTTATGGTGTGTTTTTTCGTATATCTTCATGAGAAATAAGCTCACTATGTATAGGACAAAATTCGTGAATAACAAGGTAGAAGAAAGAAATAAATGATGGGCGACAAGGTTTAATAACTTGGACCGCAACACAGTAAACCATACTGATTTAGTCAAAGTGGACAGTGCAACAATTTGACACGTGTAAAATTTTGGGTTATGTTTTGCACTAAACTTCCACTGGTGGAAGTTGCTCTTAAAATAACTGCAGTTGTGTTTTAGTCTGATTTCGCACTAAACTTCCAATGGTGGAGGCTGGACTTTGAAATACACTAATTTTCCAACAATCCCCCACATATTTCAAAGGTTCAAAGAAAGGGTTTAAGAAGGAAATAAATTTCCTGGGAAATTTTTGAGAGCGTAATTTTTCAAGTATGGTGCTTTTGGGCTATGAACCAGAGCCTAGACTAATAAGACTTAACACACAAGTGAATTGGTAGAGCAAGCTCTATGAACTAGTATACTTTGGTGTGTGCTAGAGGCCTTACCAATTATTACACCCCCATAATTTCTCATTGTCATTGTCGTTGTGCACTAATTCGGCCATGTGTGTGCCTGGTGTTCATGAGTGCTCTATAGATTTGCCAAATCTCATGAAAATGGCTTAACTTGACACTCATTTAGGTGATTCTGTAAAGTATATGCTGAACTTCATATACCACCCATAAGGGCTATGAAAATCATTAGAAGCTCTTAAGTTTATCCTCTACTAATGCAACTCAGCACTCCACAGTAGGAAAGGACAGTAGTACTGTCAGTTCAGTAAATAACTTGGTATTACCCATATAACCTTCTTCATGGGATCTCCAATCACAAATTTTGGGTTACCATTATTTACTGTATTCAAATTGGCTCAAGTCCCATTCCTTTCAATGACTCATAAATCATTTTTCTACCCAAGGGTTTAGTCAGAGGGTCGGCCATATTAACCTCTGATTTCACATAATCTATGGAAGTTATTCCATCTTTCAACAGTTGTTTTACCATATTGTGTCTTAATCGAATATGTCTATTCTTTCAATTGAACGTATTATTCTTAGCAATAATATATTCCTTGACTGATTTCCAAGTAACTGCACCACCACCAAGTGTGAATATATAACCACTAGTGGATTTTGTCTCGTATGAATTCAAGATCCAATTAGCATCGTTGCACCCTTCAAGGACAGCGGGAAACCCACTATACTTGATACCATAATTCATGGTACCTCTCAAATATTTCATAACTCTTGCAAGCGCTTCCCAATAATGCTCATTGGGGCAATGAGTATACATGCTCAATCTGCTCGCAACATAAGCTATATTTGATCTAGAAAAGTTCACCAAATGTTGCAAACTTCCAATAATTTGGGCATACTCGGATTGAGAAACATGATCTCCTTCATTCTTCTTCAATTGAGAGTTAGAATCATAAGGGGTACTCGCGGATTTAACATCATAGTGACCAAACTTCTTAAGAAAATTTTCAACATAGTGTTCTCGGGATAATGTGATATTATCTCCCTTCCTTGTGATTTTAACACCCAATATAAACTTGCTTCTCCAATATCTTTCATGTCAAATTTTGATGAAAGAAAACTCTTAGTTTCAATAACTATATCAATGCATGTACCAAAAATAAGCATGTTATCCACATACAAGGATAAAATAACACATTCGTCATTAAAAGTTTTTGCATACAAACATTTATCAACATCAAAAGATGAAAATCCATCAGTAATTAAAGTTTTATCAAATTTCTCATGCCATTGTTTAGGAGCCTGTTTTAAACCATACAAGGATTTGAGGAGTTTACAAACTTTGTTTTCTTGACCCTTAACCTCACAACCTTCAGGTTGAGTCATATAAATTTCTTCTTCTAAGTCACCATTTAAAAACGCGATTTTGAAATCCATTTGATGAATCACTAATTTATGAATGGAAGCTAAAGCAATCAAAACACAAATAGAAGAAATTCTAGTAACAGGAGAAAATGTATCATAATAATCAATGTTTTCCTTTTGGGTAAAACCTTAAACAACAAGTCTTGCTTTGTAATTATCAATAGAACCATCAGGGTGGAATTTTCTTTTGAAAATCCATTTGCATCCAATAGTTTTTTCATCTTGTGGTAAATCAACTAGAGTCCAAGTATGATTTTAGTAATTGAATATATTTCAGTTTTGATAGCTTCCTTCCAAAAACGTGATTCAGAAGAAAAAATTGCTTCAGAAAAGCTTAAAGGATCATTATTGATTAGATAAGTGTAAAAATCATTTCTCCTTCTCAAATCCACATATTCATCCTCATTAAGATTATCATTATGATTAATACTATGATCAGCAAGTTCAAGACATGAGTCATCCATAACATCATGAGAAATATGATCAGACTTTAAAGGAAATACATGTTCAAAAAATTCAGCATTCTTAGTTTCTATAATAGTATTACGATAATGCATATCACTTTTCAAAACAAGAAATCTATAAGCAGCACTATGTTCAGCATAAACAATAAAGATGCAATCAAAAGACTTGGATCCTATTTTCCTTTGAAGGTACGAGAAAGACACAAGAAATGGGGGGTTTGAATTGTGTTTTAACTCTTAACAACTTTTTGTCTCTTTATGTTAATGCGCTAAGAGAATATCAGAGTTGCGTTGAGAGACTCTGACTTATGATGCATCATTTAAATTGTGTGATGCATGAAGCATAAGCAACAGGGAGAATCTGAATAAGCGATGCATTAATCAAACTTGCAATGTGGAAGCTTATCAGAGTTAAGTTGCAAGGTTCTGACTTGCTATGCAAGGTTCTGATAACAGATACAGAAACATAAACAATAATTCAAAGCATAAGCAAGAGTAAAGAACACACGATATATCCTGGTTCACTTGAGCCATTTTCAAGCTAGTCCAGTCCACCCTTCCAAGGTGATTTCGCCTTGAACACAAGGACTTAATCCACTATAATCAAATCCGATTACATATGCACGCGCTAATCGCGTGACTAACAACCTGCACAATCGGAGTTGTGACTAACCCACAATGAACCATTCAGTGATCCAACTTAATGAATATAACGAACATTGACCTAATAGAATCCAATCTCGCAAGATCTCCTATCAGGATTTCACAGCTAAACGTTCAGGGATCTGAGGTAACGAATATAACGTTTACTGACCATTCTTCCAGGATTTTCAATGAGTTCCATCAGTGATCTCACAAGAGTCTGACCCACAATTGGTCCTCTTTGAGATATGACTATCATTTACCATATTTCAGGATTTCCACAATGACACCAAGCCATTGTCTTCTCAAGTCTCCGATCCCACTGATCACTTGAGGCATCCTAATTCACATAGAATTAGTTGTTCTGGAGATTACATTGATGCTTCTTAACAAGCAGATAACTCCTAAGTTTAAGTACAAATGAACACAAAGTGTTCTAGCAAGATATGAGCAACAGCTCCTTGCAAACTACATGATTCTAACAAGATGTACATGATTTGACAGTTGAATAACATCTTGAGAATTCTTCATCTTCTTCGTTGAGCAAGCTTCGAGCAACAACTCCCTTGCTACTGATCTTTGATCTCCAGAGATGATGTAGTTGGTTGATGACTTGACTGATTTGTAATGATGTCTTGTTCATCAACTGCTTCTATACTAATTAATTGTTGTTGTGTTGAATGATGGTCTTTGAGTTTCAACAACAATGGTCGTGTGTTAATGGTGACAGCTTTAAATGTTTAGTGTAACAATGATACCTGATTGTTGCGACTATCATCACATCGACGCCTTCAGAAGCGCATACTCCTTTCCTTTAAATAGTCAAGTAAAATATAGTCGTTGAAGAGCTGTTGGGTGTTTGAAAAGAGTCGTTATGCAATGATGAAAGTTGTACTGCCATATCTTCTTTTTACTATAGATGTGATGGGATATATCTTTTTAGTACTGTGTACAGTCATTGCTAATGGTAACATTTGTCTTCAAATCTTCAGAGGCTTCTGATGGTAATTAATTGAAGCATGAGTCGAGACTTTAGTTGGGTCTTTAGAATCTTCAAGTCTTTAGTCTTCAGAACTTGTCCATTAGGAATCTGTCTTCATAGCTTCAACACTTGTCTTGAAACCCTTTGACTTCATAACTTCAAGTCTTCAGAATCTTCAGAACATTGTCTTCAGAGTCTTCAACACTTGATCATTTGAATCTTAATCTTTAGAACACTTCAGTCTTCAGAGCCTTCAGCCTTCATAACTTCAAGTCATTAGAGTCTTCAGCACTTGGTTCTTCAGAGTCTTTCTTCAGGAGCTTCGCTTATCTTCAGAATCTGAAACACCTTCAGAACAGAATCCATAAGAGCATTGCAACAACAATATCAGCATCCTTGGATCTTTCTACATGTTTCCAGAAATAGAACCAAACTTGCTTCTTGCGACTTGTGTTACACATTGTAACTCCCATGTAATCTTTTACGCACATCTTTGCACATGTTTGTTTGATCTAATATCTTTAATAATTATGATCTGCACAGAAACAAACATTATAACATAAAATAGTTCTTTCAAAAATACTCATTGTTATCATCTAAACATAGAGACGACTTGCAGAGACAACTCTTGTTCTTACAATCTCCCCCTTTTTGATGATGACAAAACCATGTATTTTGATAGAACATTTTATACAAGGTAATCACCAAACTAAACATATTCAGAGACTGGAACAGCAGCTCCCCCTGAATGTGTTAACCCCAAAATTTTATCTGTGATCATCTAGAATCTTATATGATCCAAAGACTCACAAAATAACAATTTTGAGTTGTCAGACCATAGAATGGAGAAGGAAAACTTCCCTATTTGTCTAGAAGGACATAAGTCTTCAGCATCTAGACTTGTTCATCAGAACTTCTAGTCTTCAGATCTTTAGAACTTGTTTCCTTTAGATATCATATCAAAGCCTCATAACTTCAGAGTCTTCTGAAGCAATTTCTACTTTTCAGCAGAATCCATGTAGCACAGAGAAAGAACAATTCTCTTCTAATAACTTAGCCACGCTATTTATCAGAAACAGACACTGTCTTAAGAAACTCCTCCTGAGTTTCAGACTTGGTGAAGATTATAGATTTTTAACATGTGAATCTTCTGGGTAGTCTCCCCGTGATTGCTATACATCAGATATTGGGATCTTCAGAATCATAATTCAGATATACTAATTTTGATCACCAATAAAGATCATGACTTTTCAGAGTTTGAGTAGACAACAGGCCTTCATCTCAGAACCATGTTTCTATCAGAACTCGATGGAGGATCACAGCTTGATTCTTGATCTAATACCAATGTAATCTTGATTCTTAGTCTGATACCAAGTATGCTGAGTTTGATACCAATTCATTTTCTGCTGAGTTGAATTCTTGGTTTATCAGAACTTCTTCTTCTTTGGATCTTCTATCCAGATCTTCAGACAGTCTTCAAATTCTGCTTTGCTCAGTTCTTCTGAAAAGCATCTCTGAATGTAGGCTTTGTTTTGACTTCTTTCAGATTCTTATGTTCTGAATATCATATTTTTAGACAGCTTACAACTTCTGAACAATATGAAACAAGAATCACGATAACTTTGACTTTCAAAAAGTTCTCAACTTCTGAACAGTGCTGGGTCTATCTGATTCTGAACACATGTTCACGAAGTGTACAACTTCGATTATATGAACAGACAGTTCGTAAGAACTTTAATAGAGTTCTTTCAATTAAACCTGTTCTGAGAATGCTTAGTGAACTTGTTCAGAGTTCCTCGGTTAAACATCAAACAAACATTAGTGGTAAACGCATTTTATATCAGAGTTGATGTTTAGCATCCTTTTTAACATATATCAAAATCATATTTTATTTCTCCCCCTTTTTGACATCATCAAAAAGTTAGAGCATTTATGTAGAATTTGAGCATGAGTAACATGATAATGAACAATATGCTATTTTCGAATAGATTCAAAAGATATTTCATTTATAACAAGATATAGATTATTCTTAACCCTAAGTAGTTTGGAGCGATCAAAACATAGGCTATGAAAACAGATTTCTAGGGGATAGTCTAGGAGGTGCCTAGGGATAGGGAGGAGGTGGAAGACGAGCTTCCAGACTCATCGGTTCTTGAAGCATGTATCTGTTTATCTTCAGCTTGTGTGATTGCCAATTGCTTGTTCTTCATAATTTCTTCAGACATCCATCCATGAAATTCAGTCCAGATATTTCCCATAGCAGTGGGATTCATGCTGGAACTTGATATATCTATTAAGTTTTGGATTCTGTTGATAGCATTATCCTTGAAGGATGTTAATACTTCATTAACAGTCTTTGATCTTTTCGAATAAGGTTCTTCGCTATCAGCACTTTTCTACTTCTTTCCCTTTTTCTTCCATTTTGAGAGTTCTTGAAGCACATCTATAATGTTCTCCAGATCAATCCATACACTAATGTCTTCATCTTTGAATTTTCGCAGATAGTTTGCCACTTCTACTTGATCATGTGTTTTGTTGAAGTTAGGAAATCCTTCAACAGGAACTCTTATAGCCATACTCACTTCCCTTAGTGACGTAACATTAAGATCACCAACTTCTTCCTTTTTCTCTAGATCCTTGAATATGAGAATTTGTCCTGCAATTTTGAGAAGTTTGCTTGACTCTCCTTCGTTGACCAGGATGTCATCAACTATTCCTGATTCCACCAGAATATTAGAGATGAGTTTCCCATACAGAACATGTCTGATTTCCGTGCCAGAACCCATTCTGGAGTCCCTTATAGATTCTTTCAGAAGTTTGAAAAGGATTGTTGAAAGGTGTATCTTGATTCCTTTTAGAATAATGTATAGGACACACTTCTGAGTCTCATTGAGTTGATCTGAAGGAAGATGGTGAAACACATTTCCTTGCAGGATTCTGAACCACACTTGTAGAGAATCCTTCAGACTTGAGAATATTGGATCCTCAGCATTAACCACATTTTCTTCTTTAAAAATAGAAGCCCTAACTTTTGCTTCTCTTTCCTTGCTTAGTTAAGCCTTGATGATTCTTATTCCTGTATCATCATGCATTAGTAAATCTGAGAGGGTCTTTTCAGAAATGACTATCTTTCTCCCGAACACAGAAGATACTATAACAGTTGTGCCGGTTGTAGCATGGATCCAGAATTCTTTGACCAAACAAGCATAGGTTAGTCCTTCCAACCTTTTGAAGTAGTTGCTCCACCCTTGATCATTCATGGAGTGAGTCACATCACATCCGTTTGCTTTCAAACTCTAAAAATTCACAACTGTTTCAAACTTGACAATGAGTTTTTCAACTGATGTTTTTGTGGTGATGGGCATAATGCACTTTGATAGAAGGAGGCCATTGTTGAAGGTGAAACACACTAACAGAGTGTCACACCCTAATTTTTGACCCTAAGATCCCCGCCTTGTTTTTTTGCATAACATCTTAGGCCAACCATTTTGTGCATAACTAACCGCTATGCCTAGTTATTGGCTGTTTATTTCATTTATGAGTACAGGTGCTGCTGCAGAAGGCTCAAGGTCCTGAAAGCTGTGTTGTGTGTGATTGTGGAGGTTCCCTGGTCTTTGCAAGATGTGTGTGGATTCCTGTGAGATCGTGTGCCTCTATCCTTTGATCCCTAAACCACCACCAAGCCTTTCTTCCTTCAGATTTCTCAGAGATATTCCACAAGGAGGGTTAAGGTTTCCTGCCCATGGATCTCATCGGATGGAATGTGCTTACCTCAAGAATTTGTGACTGGATCAAGGATCAAGAATTATTAAATGCGGTACAAAGGACTAGTGGGTTCACTGAGTCAATCTTGTTCAAATAGGCATCGAGTGTCTTGGGTATTTATCTTGGCCAAAGACTGGATTTTGGTTTGTATGGATTTCTTGGAATTAAAGTGAAAGGTGGATTATCCGACTTTTTTTTCTCTACACTACTTCCATATCCAAATTTCCACTTTCATTACCAAAACCACGTCCCTAACCACTATCCTTGTCCAACCAAAACCATTTACTTTATCCGAACTCTTATCCATATTTATCCATGAACTTTTTTTATAACTACTTTTTCCACCCAATTTCTAATTCATATCCAGTTTTAAATTCACTTACTAAACCCATGTCCGTTTCTAAACCAAGTCCTAAGTCCATTTCAAAAAGGTCACAAACCATAAACCATTCCAACTCAAACTTTCTAAAAAGTTCCATGTCTATTTCAAGCCCCTTTGTGATTAAAATTCAAGAAAGTTCATTTTGTAGATTAAATTCCAGGATTCAAAATTGCAAGATGTCATGTCAAGTTCAATTCATTTTAATTTCAAAGATACAATTTGGAAGAGACACTAATCAAGATTCATCCACGGTGTCGCAAGATTCTATTATATGGTGTTGGTTCCAACATTCACCATATCAAGTTATTACAAGTCATTCCATGAAAGGGATAATTTTAAAACATCCTCATATTCACAAGGACGTGTCGCTGTTTGGGATTATTTGGGGGATTTAGTGAAGTGATGATATGTTACACCGACAAATTTCTATAACAGAATCCCACGTCACGTAGCTGTCCAGGAGTACCGGTAGCGAAACACATCGCTCAGTTGGTGGCCGTTGCATTGTTACTTTAAGCGTTCTGCATCCATGGAATAACACCTATCAATATTTGAGATCATTTTTTTCAGCAATTTTATAGACCTGTGACTAAACTGGATTATGTAAGGTTGAGACCTGGTTTCATTATGACTCATTGTAAGACAAATCCATCCTATCAAAGTTCACATTATTCAAATCTATCCCAAAATTAAAGTTGTGTACAAGGTCTAAATTACAACTTTTACGTTCAAATCCCAAAACCCAAGTATGAATCCTAGCTCTAAAAAGTTGCCCGGATCCAGAATCATCTCAGCTCTCATCAAAAGCACGTCGTGATCTTTCCACTTCAACAGAACAAGGGAGTTATTAAGAGTTTCTTTTCATGGCGTCAACCAGCTTGTGTTGAGTCACACACCATTCTGTTGGAATTCTGGCTGGTCGCAAACTTGAAGGAGTTGTATTGCCCTAAAATGCCAATACACCATCATCAGTCAGGAAAACAAATACCAGAACAACAACAACTATATCCACAATGATGGCCAGAAGAGTTATCAGTTCCAAATGCGAACAATTCGGATACGAAAGTTTTCAAACACAACCCCAACAAAATCAAGTGCAATCAAAATCTATCACAGACTCAAGAGCACTCCCTCCCTCCTGCGATCATCACAACAACAACTTTTTATAATAAAATCCAACAAAATTAGAAGAAAGAGATTTGGAGATCATGGGAACCGTCCGGAGACCACCGTTGATTAGAGACTTCATACCTTGCCTCCACCAGAAACCGATAGAATAGGGAATTCTTGGAACTGCAGGCACAGAGGAAAATAGAAACTCGGTTATGGCAATCACACGAAGTCAAAGCATGTTCGAATTGAATTGGAAGAAAATAACCATCATCAAATGCGTTCAAGACAATGCTACGACATAACAAACCAAAAGAAGAAGAATCAGGAATCACAATGCATCAAATATTTTCAAAACATGATTACACGACAATTTAGAAAACTTTCCAACACAAGCAATCAAAACCAAGGTGCATCAAGAAGAGGTCAACTAATTTGAATGACAATTTTAAAGCCAAGCCATGTCCAAAATTACCTGAGTGAATCGTGATTTCAACGTGTATGAAAGTGCATGATTGGATCTGTGGGCATTTGAGTCACCTCCAGCTCCAAGTGCGCTTCCCATGACCAACAATCTACACGCATGGAAACTTTGGTTAGACAACAATTAAAGACTTTTCCAAAACCAAATAACATGTTTCAAACGGAATGATAAGGAATTCAAGTCATCATAATGGACAGCTATTATTATTTTGGAATTAGTATATTTCATCTTAATAATCCGTGGCAATCAGGGCAAGATCACGTTGCTTCCAAACCAACAAACTTTTATTAGACACAATAACATGAAAAAGGAAAGGCCTTCCTTTGCTGGCAAACGTGTCAATAGGAAATTGGAAATACTTTCATCATTAAAACTGTATCAGACACATTTCAAAAACATACCTAAAGTGATTTAAACATGTTTCAAATAGAATTCAAGAACATTCAAGGCCCACAACAGGATCAGACGAAAAAGGAAATACAATGACACTAATTCATCACAAGATCAGCCATGTGATTTTTGCCAAGACAAGAAACTTTAAACCTGATCAATGTCATTCAATGCAAATCATGAGGTTTATTTCCTTTGAGCCTATAAATTGGAACAACTACGCTCATGAGAAAGATCGGATATCAGAAACCAATTGACCCCAAACCAATACACCAAATCGTTCACCAATTCAATCATACAGTAGACATACACAATCAAAACCATTTTCAACGTACATACACAAACCACTTCATAAACAAACAAACCATCATCAAATCACTTATCAACCAAACATTTCGCATCAGAAAAATCACCACAAACACGCATCCAAGCAAACAATCGCCATAAATCAAATACGAAGAGAGAACGAGGAACTTATCTTGGAGCAGCAGTTCTCGAATTCTGGGTCGCGACTCCTCGCCCTCATTTCGCGACAGCCTTTTTTTTTATTCTTTTATTGTTCATGCTCTAACTGATGTAATATGTAATCGTATCATAATAGTGAATTGGGGCCGGGGAATCGTGGCGTGGGGTTTTATTTGCTTATGTTTGTTGATCGAGAGGGAGATCGAGAGAGAAGATGAGAGGATGAGAGATGTTAGCGGCGCTTAGGGTTTCAACCCCTTTCCCTTTGAGTGAGAGAGATGAGCGAACGAGAGAGAAGAGACAGAGAAGTGAGAGCGTAGGTTTCGTTTTCCTTTTCTTCTTTTTTTATTTTTAAAATTAAAACCTTTTTTAATTATAATTAAAAACTTTTTAACTAAAAATAAATAAAACTCTATAACTCCTTTTAATAATAATAAGCATGACAAAAAATAAGACTTACTTTTAATTTTACAAATATAATTTACTTTTTTTTTTCTAAAATAATAAAGCACTTTTAAATAAGTAATAACCTTTATAATAAGTTTATAATAATATTTTAAAACTTTTTCTAAATACTGAATTTTTTACTTAGGTATTTAAAAAAAAATTAAATCCTTACAATTAATTAGTTTTTTAATATAACATTAAAATTAAATAAAAATTATTATTTATAAAAAAATTCTAAAACCTTTATCAAATTAATAATTATTTATAACATTATTTAAAAAAAAACAACAAAGAAAGTAAAGTAGACCTTCAATAAAACTCTTTTTAAATACAAAATTAAAATCTCCTAAATTAATAAGTTTTTTAACTAAAATAATAGTAAGAACTTTTGTTAACACTTTTAATAAATCTTAATTTAAATAATAAGCTTTTTCTTAAAAATGCTAACGTTAAGCTTTTTCTAATTAAAACTCGTTAACAATCCTTAACCCTTTTGTTAACTCTAAACTAAATGATAAAATAATCTCTTTTATATTTGTTTATAAAATTTCTCTAACCTTGCTCAAGTGAAAGTTAACCTCTAATATTTTCTAAATAAAATAAATCTAAAATCAAACTTTCCTTAAACCAAACATCGTCTCCGTTTAGAAAACCTCTTGCTTAGTCATAGGTTCGGGAGCGTGCGAATGTTATGTTTGCCTGCATTTTGATTTATTGTTGTTGCTTCAAACCTTTTTTTCAAAAAGACTAAAAATGTTCGATCCAACGTCGAACCCCATTTTCTACCCATGTAAATCGATCGCCTTAGGGCATCACATTCGACCTACCGATCACAAGACACAAGTCTAGCATCACTTTGCTAGCACCCTCGCCTAAATAACAATAATTAATCACATTAATATCCAAGGGAAAATACCATGCATGATAACCATGTTATTGTGCATGGTGCATATCATTTGCATTTCATAATCGATACCTTAAGATAAGTCAATTAGACAACTTAGGATAGATTTCCTAGGTTAGTCCCCCACAATTTTGATTATTTAATCAAACTTTAGCCTACCTAATTCTCCACACAAGAGAATTAGATGTTAATCATCTCAAAGAAAGGGACATACAATCCCATACCCCACAAAATACAAACATTTTCAAAAAAACTGTGGTGGTCTTTCTTAAGATGATGACTCATCTTTTTTTTCCTAGACCTTTAAACATTTAGTATCCTTAAATAAGGAACTACAAGTGCTATGATTCCCTCCTGACAGGATATGTAGGCACAAGATGCGATATCTTGTCGAGCACACTAAGGAATAAAAATAATAAATCACCTACCCTTAACCCTTAGCAAAAACAGATAACAAATAACATAAATTAATCAAGAGGTTCCTGTAGAGTACTACAGATATCTAGGATGCTAACACCTTTCCTAGGTATAACCAACCCCCGAACTTAGAATCTTAAGTGCATTTGCATTGCATTGTGGGAATTCGGTTTTTCTCCCTTCCCTTGGATAAAATCAAAGACCGGTGGTGACATTAAAAAATGCGATCCTAGTTAACAAATAACTATGGTATCCAATTTTCACCGCGACAGAAATGGCGACTTCACTGGGGACACTCATAAGAGGGTTCCCCCTAACTTGATTAATTATGTTTTTGTTATATTTATCTGTTATGTTTGCTTGGGTTATTACTTGTGTGGTGAGACAAAGTCCTACACTCGGACTAGAGTGAAATTAAGTAGGAAAACGGTGAGACTTCAATGATACTTTGAGGGAGTCGATTCCTAAAAAAGTAAATTGAGACTTTGCCACTCAGTCTAGGCCCTCTCGAATAAATTATTTGTCCAACGAGTTCATTCGTGAAGACGATATGGTTTCGATCTAAAGGCCCTCGGGACTGGGGACCGTAGTTACCTTTAACCCAACTTAGCCTATTAGGGCGTAGTGCGGGGACTATGCGGGAGTCTATTTCTGCGATAGTTGCTACGCGATACTACACTCAGACGAGATTCTCTTGAGAATATTATTGACTACCAAGTGATCTGGAAAATCGATAATATCCAAAAGATGGATTGTAGACTCTGGGAACTTTGTAGAACCCGTTCGGCAGGTACATTTGAAACTATAGTACACTCCTATGGGATGGGTAGACCTTGACTCCATGCTATGACCTTTCAAACCTAGGACTTTTTGTCTGTCTGATTGCTTTGTGCTTTGTGCTTTGTGTGTTTGCATCCCTGCATTCATTAGCATCATATCATAAAGATTCATGGAATTTAGTCTTGTTTATAAACATCATAAGGATATCATGGACTTTAAAAAAAAAAATTTTAAAAATAAAAACGTTGAAGTACCTTTACAAGAGTCATAACCTGGACGATCTAAGGGGACTGGAGACCTTGCTAACAGATAAAGAAAGGATCGAGATCAGATATGGGAAGTTATTATCTCCATTCTACTACCGTTTTCTTGATCATCAATTGGTACCTGCCCTTGAAGAATTTCCTAAGCTGATGGAGTTACTAATTTAAGACAAAAACTCATTTCCTATCTCCAGTTAATATTCAAGCTAAGATGACTACAAAAGAAGGATTATTAGAAAGGAGCTATTTTTTTTTTGCAATAAACGGAAAGCTCAAGACGTCCTATTCCATTTTAAGTCATCAGTCAACTCTGGAAATTGATCGTGGACAATCTTATTCTAGAAGAAGCTCAGTTGGAAGAAAGAAGTCAAAGGATTCAAGAAGGCCGTTAGAAGAGTCCCCTTAGATCCATCATTATTAGCTTTTATTTAGCTTTTCCGTTATGACTGTTGTAAGGCGTACCGACGCGTTATTAATGAATCTGTTTTAATATTCCAGATATTGATTTTCGTAACCGTTTTAATGATTTTTTTAAATCGAGTCTCTTGATATTCCATGATGATTATAAATAGCTGAGTCCCATGAATCTTGCTGCATCATACGCATCATTCGCACTTGCATCCCTTTGCATTCCAGGTTCTCATTCGTGTCTCTCTTCTCAGACTCTGAATCATCGATACAATACTCGAGTCGGTCGCAAGAAAAGAATGGATCAACTCGAGCAGGAAAACAGAACACTTCGGGAAGAGGTTTCAACACTGAAAGGAAATATGGAGAAGATCAATGGGATGATGGAAACATTGATGGCCGCTCTGAATCAGTCATCACATAATGTGCCAGAGCAAGGAACTATAATGATATCTGCACCAATCCCAGTGGTTCCCACTACAAGTGAAGTTCAGTATTCTATGCCTTTTGGTTTCCCGTGGGGAATGCCTCCTAATTTCACTCCAGCAGGATACCACCCACCGGCGTCTCAGGTCCCTGTTACAACTGCTGTATTGACTGTGCCACCACCCGTGGTCAATGTTACTCCTTTCCAACTAAAAGAGCATGTGTTCCATGCTACTCCTAGTGAAAGTATTGGAATGGAAGAACGAATGGATGATTTTCGAGACCAATTTCTAGAAATGAAGAAAGAAATCAAGGCCCTTCGAGGGAAAGAGCTGTTTAGGAAGAGTGCCTCTGAGCTATGCTTGGTTCCTAATGTTAAGGTTCCTCCAAAGTTCAAACTCCCTGATTTGGAGAAGTATAAAGGAAATTCTTGCCCACATAGTCACATAGTTATGTATGCCCGGAAAATGTCTGTTCATAAGGATGATGACCCACTATTGATACATTATTTCCAGGATAGTTTGACTGGTGCAGCCCTTAAGTGGTATATGGGACTAGATAGTTCAAAGGTCCGTAATTTTAATGACCTCTGTGATGCTTTTATTAAGCAATACAAATATAATGTCGACATGGCACCAGATAGAGACCAGTTGAGAGCCATGGCCCAGAAATAAAGAGAGAGTTTTAAAGAGTACGCCCAGCATTGGCGTGAATTAGCTGCTAAAGTTACGCCACCTCTGGAAGAAAAAGAGATGACCAGAATTTTTCTGAAAACACTGAGCCCGTTTTTTTACGAGAGAATGGTGGCAAGCGCTCCAAGTGATTTCACCGAGGAGGTGAATATGGGGATGCGCTTGGAAGAGGGCGTCCGCGAAGGAAGACTAGCTAAGGAAGGGAATACTTCCAACAATGTCAAAAAGTATGGAAGTAATTTTGGAAAGAAAAAGGAACAAGAAGTAAATGTTGTGCATCAAGGATGACCAAAAAGAAGAAGGTATCAGCGACCTCAACATATCGCTGCTATATCTCCCATCACCAACACTACTACTCATCAACCACAGGCCCGTCTATCATTCAATAATCAAAACCGTGTTCAAAGACAGTTTGATCCGATTCCGATGACCTATGCGAAATTGTATCCATATTCGATACAAAGGAATATGGTGCAGACACGAGCTCCGCCAGCCATACCAAAGGATCTCCCGTGGTGGTATAAGCCAGAGGCTCGTTGTGCTTTTCATCAAGGTGCGCCCGGACACGACATCGAAGACTGCTTTCCTTTGAAACACGAAGTACAAAGGCTAATGTGACGTGGTGTCTTGTCTTTTGATAACTCTGGACCTAATGTGAAAACTACAAGCTCAGACTGAGACAGTCTCCTTAAAGTTTTAGTTAATTTCTGCTTTTCGTATGTAACGCTTTTATTTGCTAATGCATTTGTTATTTGCATGCAAGAACTTGTTATTTTGAATGATCGACGCAATGAATAATGTTTGTCTTGAAGAAATCCATTTGTTTCGCTCATTTTTAAATGCTTTTTCTATTTTATAATGCCAATGCTGCCCAATTTCTTGCCTTGGCAGAGAATTGAATGGAGGATGATGAAATCAAACGCTAGATCTATTGTTGTATGCTTTTGAATAAAACTCTGCTAGTGATATAAGGCATTGTTTCAAAATCCTAAACACCGGAGATATAAGGTGATGAACCCTTGTTAACCTTTTTGAGCCTTTGAAGTTGGAGTTTTCTTCTTCCAAATAAAAAAAAACCTCACTCTTAACCTGGGGCAGGGTAATTTTAAAAAAAAAGGGAGTAAAACATCACGAAGATTGGGCGGGCATGAACAAACTTTGAGCCTTATATCCTTTGTTTCTTAAACCTTGAACCAATCCATAATACAACCCTTAAAAGTCCTAATTGAAGCAAGGTTTATTTCAAAAGCATACTCATTGAGACATCGTTTCCTGACTCCTATGAGCTATGCTCAAAATTTGCGTTGGCATTATAAAATCGGTAATTCAACTACAAATATTTTAAATAAACTTTCAAGACAAACATGGTGTTGCATTAGCAATTTCAGAATTAACATTTTCTACTTGCTAACATTGCTTGACATCATAGAAATTAATATACGTGTGGCAAATGATGAGCTAAAATTTAGTATTGTTCCAATGAGATGATAGTATCCAGGGGCATGCTACCTGAAGACTCTACTAAGCAGGGGCAAGTTGTTGCCCAGTTGTTTCTTTCATAGTCTGACCTCAAGGGGCAAGTCTGAAGACTCGGAACACCGTCAATCCGGGCCAGTTACGTCGAGATTCGACAATCTCTCCAAGAGTTTGAAAACATTGGAACAGTTGGACGCCAAGTTTTCTGTAAAATCCTCTTGGGATAACTTCTTCTTATAAACCAAGTGATCTGGGGCATTTGAGAAGTGAAGATTGCTTCCCATCCACAGCAATTGTTCAAAATGGCGACTACCATATAATATCAATGCAGAACTATCATGTTCTCACAACATTCTTTACCCACCTTCAAAGAGTTTCTATCCCGAGTAATGTGATGACTCCCCAGTAAGTTTTTAATACGGGTAGTCACGACTATTCCCCGATGAACCTCTACTCCAAGAAGTTATGGTACGTTTGATGCAAAATTTCTCCAGTCGGCAACCTAAGAACCCTCAGTGGATTTTCTTACGACTTCAACCTTCCCCAGCGGAACGAGTGTTTATTTCACTCCTCAATGGACTTTCTCACTATATCAATCTTCTCCAGTGAAAGCAGATGTTTATTTCATCCCCTCGAAGTTTTATCTCTGACATTTCAACTATTATCAGTTCCAAGTTTCCCCGATGAAGTGGATATTTATTTAGACTACGTCAGTTCGCAGTGGATATTTATTTTATCCCCCATGAAGTCTTTTCGATCATGAGTTCGATTCGTTCCCAGTGAATATTTCTCATCCCCAACAGAATTACAAGGTTCATCTCGACAATCCTAAGTGAAATCACGATGTTCATCCCAAGTGGAGTGCTCTCTTTTCCCCAGAGAAAGTTTGAAGCTATGAAGTGGGATTTGTTTCCATATATGGCTTTCCATTTATCCCTAGTGATGCTTCTATCGTGCGAAGATTGGCCGAGTATTCGTATCGAGATGCTTGTTTTTGTCTCTTGTTTGCTTCTCCTTGTTTTGTTTTGTCAGCATGAGCATAAGCATAGCATGGCATTCCTTCATGTAGATTCATGGCATGTGCGCATTTTGCATCCTGTTTTTTTGTGTCGCTTGTTTTGTTCTTTCACTTTGGTTGCGCTTTTCTCCAAGTGACCGGGTTTGTTGTCCGCTTCCTCCAAGTAGAATCGTCAGCCCTAGGCAGAAAGAGCGCATACTTTCTAATTCCCCACTGAGCTCGACCCTCGTGGAAGATGGTTGCTTTAGTTTTCTTTTCCATTTTTGGATAAAGATAAACCCCGTTGAGTTCAGTTCTCAATGGATGGAGTCCTTGTTTGACCGTTTCTCTCCAATTATTTCCTGGATTGAACTTTGGTCCCTGACAATCACAAATTTCGGATATTTCTGGACTGTTGAACCCAGATCGAGCATGCATTTATTTTGCATTTTGTCTCCCCAAGAAGAGTTTACTTGAAGATCTCTATGGAAGACAGAAGTTCTTTCTCCAGCAGTTATTACTACATTTCCTTGGAATATATGCCATACAGCAAGTAGCAGCTCCTTATTTGAGCGGTTTGGTTATCAAGATTTCTACCACAAATGGTAGTCTCCTCAAGGCAGTTTGTCTATCCCCAGCGGATGATATTTCTTTGTCAACTACCCAGTAAACCAGTAGCAGACGATCTTTCTTCGTGGACTACCCAGTAAATCGGTAGCCAGTGAATTTTTTCCTACCCGGTAAATCGGTAGCAAGTAATTTTTTCCTACCCAGTAAAGCGGTAGCAGAATTACCTTTTGTTGACTACCCAGTAAATCGGTAGCACATAATATTTTCTTTGCTGACTACCCAGTAAACCGGTAGCAGGTGATTTTTCTTTGTGAACTACCCGGTAAACCGGTAGTAGATATTATATCCCCAAAGAGGAAACTGAGACCAGTCTGTGGCTTATGACACGAGACTAGGGGAGGTTTATATTTTACCCTTTTCAAGTGAAATACTTGATCAAAGAAGAAACTGAGACCAGTCCGTAGCTTATGACACGAGACTAGGGGAGGTTTATATTTTACCCTTTTCAAGTGAAATACTGGATCAAAGAAGAAACTGAGACCAGTCTGTAGCTTATGACACGAGACTAGGGGAGGTTTATATTTTACCCTTTTCAAGTGAAATACTTGAATTAAAGAAGAAACTGAGACCAGTCCGTGGCTCCTGACCCGAGACGAGGGGAAGTTTATTATCCTTTAAACAGATTGCTTGATTATCAGAGCGTATTTTCCTGGTTATTCTCGGTAGTAGATTTCCAGAAGACCTTGGCAGTAGGTATTTCATTTTTTAAATTCTCTGGTTATTCTTGGCAGTAGATCTCCAGCAGACTTCGACAAACGGTCGTTTTTTTCCAGGATCTCGGCAGTAGATTCCCTGGTTAACTTTAAACTCCGACCAACAGTCGCTTATTTCCAGGATCTCGGCAGTAGATTCACTGGTTAATTTTTGAACTCTGACAGACAGTCATCTCTTTTCTCAGCAGATCCCCCAGTTGACGCCTTTTCAATAAGACCTTGGCAGAAAGTACCTCCGGTTGACCACGATAACAGGATCCTCAAGTAGATTTTGTTAGAAGATTTCATCGCAAGTTCATCACCCTATGCTTGAGATACCTCGTGATTGTCAGTTGGTAGTCTCTTTCCCCCGGTGGAGTTAGATCTTTCCCCGTGGAGTCTTGTTTTGCTAGGTCATCCCTCGTCGGGTCTCCCTTTCTTTAGTTGTGTTTCAGTGTTTCAACTATAGTTATCCCCTGTGACATCATTCCTCACAGGACCTTTGTCTTGCATATCATATCATATCATTCCATATCATGTGCATTTGGCGGCATCTTAGGGCAAAAAATTTGTGCATGTTTGTATTTAAGTCCCTCCTATCTCGTCGAGACGAAGATTTCAATCTCCATATCTCCGAATAGGAGAAACTTAAATAGGGGCATCTGTCGCACCCTAATTTTTGACGCTAAGATCCCCACCTTGTTCTTTTGCATAACATCTTAGGCCAACCATTTTATGCATAACTAACCGCTATGCCTAGTTATTGGCTGTTTGTTTCATTTATGAGTACAGGTGCTGCTGCAGAAGGCTCAAGGTCCTGAAAGCTGTGTTGTGTGTGATTGTGGAGGTTCCCTGGTCTTTGCAAGATGTGTGTGGATTCCTGTGAGATCGTGTGCCTCTATCCTCTGATCCCTAAACCACCACCAAGCCTTTCTTCCTTCAGATTTCTCAGAGATATTCCACAAGGAGGGTTAAGGTTTCCTGCCCATGGATCTCATCGGATGGAATGTGCTTACCTCAAGAATTTGTGACTGGATCAAGGATCAAGAATTATTAAATGCGGTACGAAGGACTAGTGGGTTCACTGAGTCAATCTTGTTCAAATAGGCATCGAGTGTCTTGGTTATTTATCTTGGCCAAAGACTGGATTTTGGTTTGTATGGATTTCTTGGAATTAAAGTGAAAGGTGGATTATCCGACTTTTTTTTCTCCACACTACTTCCATATCCAAATTTCCACTCTCATTACCAAAACCACGTCCCTAACCATTATCCTTGTCCAACCAAAACCATTTACTTTGTCCGAACTCTTATCCAAATTTATCCATGAACTTTTTTTATAACTACTTTTTCCACCCAATTTCTAATTCATATCCAGTTTTAAATTCACTTACTAAACCCATGTCCGTTTCTAAACCAAGTCCTAAGTCCATTTCAAAAAGGTCACAAACCATAAACCATTCCAACTCAAACTTTCTAAAAAGTTCCATGTCTATTTCAAGCCCCTTTGTGATTAAAATTCAAGAAAGTTCATTTTGTAGATTAAATTCCAGGATTCAAAATTGCAAGATGTCATGTCAAGTTCAATTCATTTTAATTTCAAAGATACAATTTGGAAGAGACACTAATCAAGATTCATCCGCGGTGTCGCAAGATTCATTATGTGGTGTTGGTTCCAACATTCACCATATCAAGTTATTACAAGTCATTCCATTAAAGGGATAATTTTAAAACATCCTCATATTCACAAGGACGTGTCGCTGTTTGGGATTATTTGGGGGATTTAGTGAAGTGATGATATGTTACACCGATAAATTTCTATAACAGAATCCCACGTCACGTAGCTGTCCAGGAGTACCGGTAGCGAAACACATCGCTCAGTTGGTGGCCGTTGCATTGTTACTTTAAGCGTTCTGCATCCATGGAATAACACCTATCAATATTTGAGATCATTTTTTTCAGCAATTTTATAGACCTGTGACTAAACTGGATTATGTAAGGTTGAAACCTGGTTTCATTATGACTCATTGTAAGACAAATCCATCCTATCAAAGTTCACATTATTCAAATCTATCCCAAAATTAAAGTTGTGTACAAGGTCTAAATTACAACTTTTACGTTCAAATCCCAAAACCCAAGTATGAATCCTAGCTCTAAAAAGTTGCCCGGATCCAGAATCATCTCAGCTCTCATCAAAAGCACGTCGTGATCTTTCCACTTCAACAGAACAAGGGAGTTATTAAGAGTTTCTTTTCATGGCGTCAACCAGCTTGTGTTGAGTCACACACCATTCTGTTGGAATTCTGGCTGGTCGCAAACTTGAAGGAGTTGTATTGCCCTAAAATGCCAATACACCATCATCAGGCAGGAAAACAAATACCAGAACAACAACAACTATATCCACAATGATGGCCAGAAGAGTTATCAGTTCCAAATGCGAACAATTCGGATACGAAAGTTTTCAAACACAACCCCAACAAAATCAAGTGCAATCAAAATCTGTCACAGACTCAAGAGCACTCCCTCCCTCCTGCGATCATCACAACAACAACTTTTTATAATAAAATCCAACAAAATCAGAAGAAAGAGATTTGGAGATCATGGGAACCGTCTGGAGACCACCGTTGATTAGAGACTTCATACCTTGCCTCCACCAGAAACCGACAGAATAGGGAATTCTTGGAACTGCAGGCACAGAGGAAAATAGAAACTCAGTTATGGCAATCACACGAAGTCAAAGCATGTTCGAATTGAATTGGAAGAAAATAACCATCATCAAATGCGTTCAAGATAATGCTACGACATAACAAACCAAAAGAAGAAGAATCAGGAATCACAATGCTTCAAATATTTTCAAAACAGGATTACACGACAATTTGGAAAACTTTCCAACACAAGCAATCAAAACCAAGGTGCATCAAGAAGAGGTCAACTAATTTGAATGACAATTTTAAATCCAAGCCATGTCCAAAATTACCTGAGTGAATCGTGATTTCAACGTGTATGAAAGTGCATGATTGGATCTGTGGGCATTTGAGTCACCTCCAGCTCCAAGTGCGCTTCCCATGACCAACAATCTACACGCATGGAAACTTTGGTTAGACAACAATTAAAGACTTTTCCAAAACCAAATAACATGTTTCAAACGGAATGATAAGGAATTCAAGTCATCATAATGGACAACTATTATTATTTTGGAATTAGTATATTTCATCTTAATAATCCGTGGCAATCAGGGCAAGATCACGTTGCTTCCAAACCAACAAACTTTTTTTATACACAATAACATGAAAAAGGAAAGGCCTTCCTTTGCTGGTAAACGTGTCAATACGAAATTGGAAATACTTTCATCATTAAAACTGTATCAGACACATTTCAAAAACATACCTAAAGTGATTTAAACATGTTTCAAATAGAATTCAAGAACATTCAAGGCCCACAACAGGATCAGACGAAAAAGGAAATACAATGACACTAATTCATCACAAGATCAGCCATGTGATTTTTGTCAAGACAAGAAACTTTAAACCTGATCAACGTCATTCAATGCAAATCATGAGGTTTATTTCCTTTGAGCCTATAAATTGGAACAACTACGCTCATGAGAAAGATCGGATATCAGAAACCAATTAACCCCAAACCAATACACCAAATCGTTCACCAATTCAATCATACAGCAGACATACACAATCAAAACCATTTTCAACGTACATACACAAACCACTTCATAAACAAACAAACCATCATCAAATCACTTATCAACCAAACATTTCGCATCAGAAAAATCACCACAAACACGCATCTAAGCAAACAATCGCCAAAAATCAAATACGAAGAGAGAGCGAGGAACTTATCTTGGAGCAGCAGTTCTCGAATTCTGGGTCGCGACTCCTCGCCCTCATTTCGCGACAGCCTTTTATTTTTATTTTTTATTGTTCATCCTCTAACTGATGTAATATTTAATCGTATCATAATAGTGAATTGGGGTCGGGGAATCGTGGGGTGGGGTTTTATTTACTGATGTTTGTTGATCGAGAGGGAGATCGAGAGAGAAGATGAGAGGATGAGAGATGTTAGCGGCACTTAGGGTTTCAACCTCTTTCCCTTTGAGTGAGAGAGATGAGCGAACGAGAGAGAAGAGACAGAGAAGTGAGAGCGTAGGTTTCGTTTTCCTTTTCTTTTTTTTTTTATTTTTAAAATTAAAACCTTTTTTAATTATAATTAAAAACTTTTTAACTAAAAAAAAAATAAAACTCTATAACTCCTTTTAATAATAATAAGCATGACAAAAAATAAGACTTACTTTTAATTTTACAAATATAATTTACTTTTTTTCTAAAATAATAAAGCACTTTTAAATAAGTAATAACTTTTATAATAAGTTTATAATAATATTTTAAAACCTTTTTCTAAATACTGAATTTTTTACTTAGGTATTTAAAGAAAAATTAAATCCTTACAATTAATTAGTTTTTTAATATAACATTAAAATTAAATAAAAATTATTATTTATCAAAAAAATACTAAAACCATTATCAAATTAATAATTATTTATAACATTATTTAAAAAAAAAACAAAGAAAGTAAAGTAGACCTTCAATAAAACTCTTTTTAAATACAAAATTAAAATCTCCTAAATTAATAAGTTTTTTAACTAAAATAATAGTAAGAACTTTTGTTAACACTTTTAATAAATCTTAATTTAAATAATAAGCTTTTTCTTAAAAATGCTAACATTAAGCTTTTTCTAATTAAAACTCGTTAACAATCCTTAACCCTTTTGTTAACTCTAAACTAAATGATAAAATAATCTCTTTTATATTTGTTTATAAAATTTCTCTAACCTTGCTCAAGTGAAAGTTAACCTCTAATATTTTCTAAATAAAATAAATCTAAAATCAAACTTTCCTTAAACCAAACATCGTCTCCGTTTAGAAAACCTCTTGCTTAGTCATAGGTTCGGGAGCGTGCGAATGTTATGTTTGCCTGCATTTTGATTTATTATTTCTGCTTCACACCTTTTTTTCAAAAAGACTAAAAATGTTCGATCCAACGTTGAACCCCATTTTCTACCCATGTAAGTCGATCGCCTTAGGGCATCGCATTCGATTACCGATCACAAGACATAAGTCTAGCATCACTTTGCTAGCACCCTCGCCTAAATAACAATAATTAATCGCATTAATATCCAAGGGAAAATACCATGCATGATAACCATGTTATTGTGCATGGTGCATATCATTTGCATTTCATAATCGATACCTTAAGATAAGTCAATTAGACAACTTAGGATAGATTTCCTAGGTTAGTCCCCCACAATTTTGATTATTTAATCAAACTTTAGCCTACCTAATTCTCCACACAAGAGAATTAGATGTTAATCATCTCAAAGAAAGGGACATACAATCCCATACCCCACAAAATACAAACATTTTCAAAAAAACTGTGGTGGTCTTTCTTAAGATGATGACTCATCTTTTTTTTCCTAAACCTTTAAACATTTAGTATCCTTAAATAAGGAACTACAAGTGCTATGATTCCCTCCTGACAGGATATGTAAGCACAAGATGCGATATCTTGTTGAGCACACTTAGGAATAAAAATAATAAATCACCTACCCTTAACCCTTAGCAAAAACAGATAACAAATAACATAAATTAATCAAGAGGTTCCTGTAGAGTACTACAGATATCTAGGATGCTAACACCTTCCCTAGGTATAACCAACCCCCAAACTTAGAATCTTAAGTGCATTTGCATTGCATTGTGGGAATTCGGTTTTTCTCCCTTCCCTTGGATAAAATCAAAGACTGGTGGTGACATTAAAAATTGCGATCCTAGTTAACAAATAACTATGGTATCCAATTTTCACCGCGACACAGAGTTTACTCAAGATTTAGATGGTGTGAAGGCTGTGAAGAGTGATTTAAGTTTGAGCCTATTTATAGAATAATGAGGAGAGTAAGGCTTAAGAATTTGAGAGGGTAACGGTTGATCTTTCCTAGGTCGGTTAAGGGACGTGGGAAAAGAAGGTGAATGATTGGTTTCTTTAATGAGAGAAAATTAACCGATCATGAAGCATAACTATTTTCTCATGAGTGGCGAGAGTAATCGTCGCGCATTTATGACCTAAAGAGATATTACAGTTTCTTGATAACCCTAAGGATTTTCGTGTGACTAACAATAGATGCATGTAATTGATTATAATGCTTAAATATTTTATTCTAAATTATAGTGAATTTATGAAGTGTAGATTAAACAATGCATCATGATAAGATGAGCATAAGATTAATCATTCATAAGGATAAGTAGTTCACCAACAGGGTTACTTCATTAATTGATTAAGGAGATACAAATCGAATTCAAAACAGAAGGACAGACAAACAAAGACCTTGGAAAACTATGACTCTAGGAAATCTAACTTCCTATTTTAGACTAAGAATGTCATAGGTTGACAGAACTCGGGAAGAGTCTTTTCAGTCATTCCATTTCTTCTGCAATGACTAATTACTCCTTGAAGATCAAGAATGTAGGAAATGACTCTGCAGTTGGGAATTTGATAGACTGTGTCTTCCCTAGACAAGATAATTTCATCCTTCAGATGATTATACATGGATTGGGGCAAGTTTATTTTGATCCTAGAGACTAAGAAGATAATAAATAATCTCTCCTTTTCAGATAACCATCCTGCTCCTCTTTCTCTTAGTCTTAAATTAGTTACCATTAATTTGTACAAATCTTTAGCTACGGGAGTGAGGGTACATGGTTGAGTGGAATGACTTTCAGTCTCAAAAATCACATGCAAGTGCTTGTCGAAACAAGCGTTGTTGATGTGGCTTTCAACTATCAAATCATCTTCATTACACTCAATGGCTTTGGCAATGATGGTAGGGTTGATCATGACTGGACAGCCAGCAACCACAGACAAAATGGCATTCTTTCCATAATCATACTCTAGTACTCGAGCGTTTTCCTAGAATTTAGTTACAAGCTCTGGGAATACGGGTCCAACAAGCATGTTGAAATAGTTTTCCCAGTTCTGAAATTCAATTCCAGAGAGGATACTTGTTTTGTTGAGTTGAGGCAGATGGCTTAAATTTAGAGTGTATTCCTTCAAGAGTTCAAGGTCATAAAATTCTCCTCTGATGTTGTGGGAAGACATCTTGAACAGAGGTGATTATGTTTGAGAGAAGGAATTTAGACTATGAGAAGTTAAAGAGTGACTCTTCTTTGAATAGAGGAAGTGATATGAGAAGGACTTAGGATCAATAGCTATTTAATGAACGGGAACACGCAAGATTCATCATTTTCGAGATTAGCTATGAGTAGTGATGGCAGTGTATAGATATAGTCAGCTTCAAACTAAAAAGACATGTGATAAACTCTATAAAGTAGTTGTCAGAACAGATCACAAATAAGAATATGAATTGATGTATACTTATGACCCGTAAGGGAGTGGCTGACACAGAGTAATCATAAACGCTTATTTTCGGGAATAAATTACTCTCAATATTCGTCTAATCATAAATAAATGCTCAATGAAGGAATTGCATTAGAATCTTATTCTATTTTCAATAATTCTTACGAAACCTAATGTATTAGTGAATGATCAGTGATTATGACAAGATTCAACATATTGCGACTGTTTAAAATTCAGAGATTAAGGATGGTCATGGATAAAGAAAATCATACCTTAGATATTCTGAAATCTTTTTATGGCGATCCTATATTTGAGTGCTTTCCTTTCTAAATCTGAGCTTCTAGTCATTCACCTTTCAGCTTCTGCTTCCTTCAGAGTGGTCTATCGAATATTTGTTGATTCTGCATTTGTTAGAAATCCTCTGTATTCTGACGTTGAATAAAATAGGTGTCTTCTGAACTCTGATCACTAGTCTGAGAACTAGAATCAATCTTCTCTTCAGATGAAATTTTCATTCTTCTGTTAAAAAAAATTCATCTGACTTCTGAGGACAACCTTCATGGCATAGATATTCTGATTTTCATTATAAGAACATCTATCTTTCATCAAACTTCCCTTAATCAGAATTTTGTTTTTCAGAAGTTCAATAAATCCTTAGCTTAAACATAAACTGCTGAGAGATTATGTGCTAGAGAGAATTGATTGACATCTCATAACATCTTCTGACTTGAACAGATACAGAGCTTCTTCAAATATAAGTATCATCAAACATGTGTGTAACATATGACATAGTTTGAGTGACAATCATGTTCTTGCAATGCTGATCTAACTTATTTAGAGTTAGTCCATCAAGGGATTGACAACATATTTGCTTCTGAAAAGAATGTCTACTAATTTCTTCATTCTGAAAAACATCAGTGACATAAATCCTTGTTGGCCTCGAGTAGATGACTTTTGTCTTTGCATCTAGTCGAGCATCTTCTGATTCTAGAATTTATACAACATGAATTTCTGAGAGAAATATCAGATAATGTTCTGACCAATTAAAGTTGGTTCAACTGAGATAGAATCTCAAGTTAACAGAACTCAATCGTAAATGTAATTTTAATTATTGCTCAAAATTCATCCTGAATTAGATTCCTGAAGAATCACTAGATATTCTCTTTGTGAATATTCTTCAGTTTTCAGTAAAGCTTCTTTGGCAGACTTTGCTATGATGTTCAAAATCATAGAACAACAATCTCTCATCTTTACATGAAGAGTTTCTTAATGAGCTTTAAATGAGAAAGTCAAGGGTGGACTAATCCGTTTCTTGAAAACATCTCAAAACTCATAAAGAAGTAATCTTCAGCAAACAAGATTTCTTGTTTTCTGATGATCTAATGTTGAGCAAATATGTTGTTTATCCAATCGTATTTCTGAGATAGGCATTCAACAGATACTACTTCTTATCTGATGAATCTATCTTATCAGCTGATTCTTCAATCTTCTTCCAAGCTTTAATGTAGAAGATTCTGTTGTTGACAACTGCAAAACTTCAAGAATCAGTGACTTGCTCAAGTAATCCGTTTGATTACAATTTAGTACACAGTCATCTTTTGAACTGATACTGAAATTGTAGGTGGATTGAAATCTCCCCCAGAGTATTTCTACACACCATATCTGGATCTTTTTCTGACACTGTTAAGTGTTTGATATCTATCAATAACAGAACCGGAGCTCTGATACCAATTGAAGGTGCGAGAAAGACACAAGAAAGGGGGGGGGGGTTTGAATTGTGTTTTAACTCTTAAGAACTTTTTGTCTCTTTATGTTAATGCGCTAAAAGAATTGCAGAGTTGCGTTGAGAGACTTTGACTTGCGATGCATCATTCAGATTATGTGATGCATGAAGCATAAGTAACAGGGAGAATCTGAATAAGTGATGCATTAATCAAACTTGCAATGCGGAAGCTTATCAGAGTTAAGTTGCAAGGTTCTGACTTGCTATGCAAGGTTTTGATAACAGATATAGAAACATAAGCAATAATTCAAAGCATAAGCAAGAGTAAAGAACACACGATATATCCTGGTTCACTTGACATTCTCAAGCTAGTCCAGTCCACCCTTCCAAGGTGATTTCTCCTTGAACACAAGGACTTAATCCACTATAATCAAATCCGATTACAGATGCACGGGCTAATCGCCAGTGACTAACAACCTGCACAACCGCAGCTGTGACTAACCCACAATGAACCGTTCAGTGATCCAACTTAATGAATATAACGAACATTGACCTAATAGAATCCAATCTCGCAAGATCTCCTATCAGGATTTCACAGCTAAACATTCAGGGATCCGAGTTAACGGATTTAACGTTTACTGACCATTCTTCCAGGATTTTCAATGAGTTCCATCAGTGATCTCACAAGAGTCAGACCCATAATTGGTCCTCTTTGAGATATGACTATCATTTACCATATTTCAGGATTTCCACAATGACACCAAGCCATTGTCTTCTCAAGTCTCCGATCACACTAATCACTTGAGGAATCCTAATTCACATAGAATTAGTTGTTCTGGAGATTACATTGATGCTTCTTAACAAGCAGATAACTCCTAAGTTTAAGTACAAATGAACACAAAGTGTTCTAGCAAGATATGAGCAACAACTCCTTGCAAACTACATGATTCTAACAAGATGTACATGATTTGACAGTTGAATAACATCTTGAGAATTCTTCATCTTCTTCGTTGAGCAAGCTTCGAGCAACAACTCCCTTGCTACTGATCTTTGATCTTCACAGATGATGTAGTTGGTTGATGACTTGACTGATTTGTAATGATGTCTTGTTCATCAACTGCTTCTGTACCAATTGATTGTTGTTATGTTGAATGATGATCTATGAGTTTCAACAACAATGGTCGTGTGTTAATGGTGATAGCTTTAAATGTTTAGTGTAACAACGATAACTGATTATTCCAACTATCATCACATCGACGCCTTCAGAAGCGCATACTCCTTTCCTTTAAATAGCCAAGTAAAATATAGTTGTTGAAGAGTTGTTGGCTGTTTGAAAAGAGTCGTTATGCAATGATGAAAGTTGTACTGCCATATCTTCTTTTTACTGTAGAAGTGATGGGATATATATTTTTAGTACTGTGTACAGTTATTGCTAACGGTAACATTTGTCTTCAAATCTTCAGAGGCTTCTGATGGTAATTAATTGAAGCATGAGTCGAGACTTTAGTTGGGTCTTTAAAATCTTTAAGTCTTCAGTCTTCAGAACTTGTCCATTAGGAATCTGTCTTCAGAGCTTCAGCACTTGTCTTGAAACCCTTTGACTTCATAACTTCAAGTCTTCAGAGTCTTCAGAACCTTGTTCACTCAGAACGCTGTCTTCAGAGTCTTCAGCACTTGATCATTTGAATCTTAAGCTTCAGAACACTTCAGTCTTCAGGGTCTTTCTGCACTTGGTCTTCAGAGCCTTCTGCCTTCAGAACTTCAAGTCATTAGAGTCTTCAGCGCTTGGTTCTTCAGAGTCTTTCTTAAGGAGCTTTGCTTATCTTCAGAATCTGAAACACCTTCAGAACAGAATCCACAAGAGCATTGCAACAGCAATATCGGCATCCTTGGATCTTTTTGCATGTTTCCAGATACAGAAGCAAACTTGCTTCTTGCGACTTGTGTTACACATAGTAACTCGTATGTAATCTTTTACGCACATCTTTGCACTTGTTTGTTTGATCTAATATCTTTAATAATTATGATCTGCACAGAAACAAACATTAGAACATAAAATAGTTCTTTCACAAATACTCATTGTTATCATCAAAACATAGAGACGACTTGCAGAGACAACTCTTGTTCTTACATCCTTTTCTTAGGATCCGGAAACATCACCTTAGCTAGACACCCCCATACTTTTAAATATTTCAGATTTGGAGAATAACCTTTCCAAAGCAAATAGGATGTTTTACCGGTTTTCTTATAAGGAATTTTGTTTTGTAAAAAACATGCAGATAAAATAGCTTCACCCCACAAATTATTAGGAGCAGAGGAACTAACCAACATAGAGTTTATCATATTTTTCAAAGTTCTATTTTTCCTTTCAGCAACTCCATTTGATTCAGGTGAGTAAGGGGGAGTTACCTCATGAATAATACCTTCTTTTTCACATAATTCATTAAATATTATATACTCACATCCTCTATAAGATCTAACTCTCTTAATCTTTCTATTTAATTGATTTTCAACTTCAGCTTTATAAGAAAGAAACATGTTGAAGGCTTCATCTTTATTTCTAACAAGATAAACTTTAGTGTATCTAGAGAAATAATCAATAAAAGTTATGTAATACCTTTTTCCACCTCTTGTCATAGTATGTTTCAAGTCTCCTAAATCCTTATGAATTAATCTAGGCAATTCAATTTCACGTTCAACAACTGAAGGACATGGTTTCTTAGCAAGTTTGGTTTCAACACAAATTTCACCTTTGTCATTGCATGAATTATTAGAACTACTAATTAAACCCAGGTTTTTCATTTTCTGAATATAAGAGAAATTAACATGACCTAGTATAGCATGCCACATATCAAAAGATTCAATCATATAAGTAGAATAATATGCATTCTCATTCATCATTTCATTAATATTGAGTACAAATAGACCTTGATCAAAATATCCCTTCCCCACAAATATGTTATCCTTTGTTATAATAATCTTTCCAGATTCAAAGGATACCTTCATTCCAGCTTTGCCTAAAAGATCAATGGAAATCAGGATTGTTCTTATGGTTGGGACATGAAGAACACCTCTTAAAGCCAGGATCTTTCCGGATGTGAGTTTGAGAAGAACTTTCCCTTTACCATGGACTGGAGTATTCTGAGAATCACTAAGATATATCTGTTATTCTCCATCCCCCACATAATAGTAAGAGGTAGACACATCTATGTTTCCAGAGATATGCTTAGTAGCACTTGAGCCTACTACCCAACTCCTCACACCAGAAACCATATTCACCTAATAAATTACAACAACAATAACATCATCCCCTTTCACCAAATTCACATTTGGTTTAGGAGGTTTTCCATTTCTCGGGCGGTGTGTACAATGTTTAGCAATATGACCCAGATTTCCATAAACAAAGCAAGTTCCTTTGTTTTTGAAGGTAGGGGTGAATTTAGGAATATTTTGATCAGGTTTCTTATTTGCGTACCTCTTACTGTCAGATTTTTGCTGAATCAGATTATCACGAGAGGCTAGCACCTTTGCTCTTGCTCCAGTGATCTCCTTCCGACTTGTGTCCTCAATAGTGATGTGGGTGATTAGGTCACCAAGTGAGAGTTGTTTGCTTTTGTGTTTCAGCTATTGTTTATAATCGTTCCATGATTGAGGTAGTTTTTCAATCAGAAGTCCATCAACATATTCTTCTGGCAAAATTAAGTTTTCGCTATTCAAGTCTTCAATGAGTTTGTGATACTCATTGATTTGAGTTCTGATCTCCTTATCTTCAGTCATTTCCCACCTATAGTGATTTCCTATGACAAATTTCTGTCTCCCAATGGCTTCAGTCGTGTACTTTAGAATCATGGAATCCCAAATTTCCTTTGATAACTTGTAGGAATAGTACACATCAAAGAGATCGTTAGATAAAGAGCTAAGAATAGCACAACGACATACCTTATTTGAATATGTCAAATTCTCAATCTGTTTTGGATCAATAGAGGAATTCGGTCATGGATCAGTGAGTGCGAAAGCAACTTCGTGCATGTCTAAAGTGGAGGAAATCCTTTCTTTCCATCTATGAAAATGTTGGCCTCCAAAGACTATGATTTTTGAGATATCAGGAAAGGGTTTTGCATAATGAGGGACTGGAGTAACACCGAGGGCAGAGACAGGAATGGAATCGAATATGTTGTTAGGTTGTTCAGTGTTGTCGCGGTTAGGTCTTTCCATCAAAAATGATAAAACTCTCAAGATTGTTGGATATATAAAGCAAAATAGGGAAAGTAGCCGAGATGAGTCGTGAATTAGATTCACTGTCCTTGAGAGTTTTATTCAGGTATTATCCAAAACACTCCCCGAGATTAAACAACACCTTCTGGTTGCATTAACCAGGAACTCAAGAACTAGAAAGAATCTCAAATATATATTTCTCAGGAACAAAGAAGGGAGGAGAATAAGATAATTTTCTGGTGTTTTTTTTTATATCTTCATGAGAAATAAGCTTACTATTATAGGACAAAATTCGTGAATAACAAAGTAGAGGAAGGAAATAAATGATGGACAACAAGGTTTAATAACTTGGCACATGTAAAATTTTGGGTCACGTTTTGTAATAAACTTCTACTAGTGGAAGTTGCTCTTAAAATAGCTGCAATTGTGTTTTGGTTTGATTTCGCACTAAACTTCCACTGGTGGAGGTTAGACTTTGAAATACACTAATTTTCCAACAGGTGATGAATTTGGTATTTGTTGGCTCATAAATTCGACGCCTATATTAAGTTGGAGGAATTAACTGATGTTAAAATTCTTGGAAGAGGTCCAAAGGAGTGTTCGACTGGAGTTTCAGGTGGAATCTAAGTCGAAGATGCTTGTATAAAGAATATGCTTGGGACTTAGAAATATTTCCGAGAATCTGGAAATAACCTTCGACCGAGACTACCGATGATGTTCGACGCTAAGGAATTCAAATTTAAATAAAGGAGGGAGTAGTTATTCTGGTCTGCTCCTGAAAGAGACAAGTGGCGCACATCCAAGGGACAGAAGCATGTAGTGCGCCACTTGTCATGTGTTGATTGTTTTAGGAAGTTAACAATAGTTTATTTTATTATTATAAATAGAAGTTCTGGCAATAGGATTCAGGGTGTTGTGTTCACTTTGTACAAGTTACTCCAAATTTACTCAAAGTATCCGTGTGTAGAGAAAAGAGTCTTGTGAGAATGTACGTGATGTAAACACCATTTATCTTTTCAATGCAGTTTACTTCAATATTTCGTTAAGCACTTGTCTTTTATTTGACGCAAGTTATTTTTTTGCACTCTGTCTTATTTACTTTTAACCTTTACTGTCTACCTTCGACCCTTTTCCTTTACATTTTCAGCCTTTTAACTTAACATTTTTAAATGTCTTTTACACTATATTTTCAACAAACCTTTCTTCATGAACACTGTCGAAGTGTTTAGTTCTTTAGAATTTACTTTAAATCAATTGTTAGCACATGTCCTAGGATCAATCTGATCGATCCTGTGAGTCACCAAAGTTAGATTTGGAAGATCAGCGGTTGTTTACCAATTTTCACGGTAAACAAATTGGCACGCCCAGTGGGACAGTGCTAACTTCTATAAATATTTTTTCTAAGTTTAGAAAATCTGCATTTATTAGTCTTTTCTTTGAGAAAACTTCGTTGCATGTTATTGAGAAGTGGAAAAGTAGCCACTACAAACGAAGAGAGGCCAAGGAGTAGATACACTAGGAAAATGGCGACGAACACTAGTCAGCCAAACAATCCAAACCCTCGAGGGAGTGGTTCTAATCCTTAATCAAGTAATTCAAATACTCAGCCTAGTAACAATAACCCTCAAAATGTGTCTAGGGACGATGTAGTGCCACCCCCAGTTTCTTCGACAAGAGACCCAATACCGCCTCCTGTTAGGTCAGAACCAATGCCATCAATGGTAGGTTCAGGGTTGACATATATAAGGGCTTACACCTAACCTATTTTGGAATACATTGGGCCACAAGCATCGAATCCCCAAACTCCACCAGGAGGAACTTTGACGTTTAGGCATTTTCCCCCTCCAGGGTTTTCACAACCGTTGCCAAGGAATCCACCTTATGGAATGCCAACGTCAGTAATGCAAAGCCTCCAAGATGCCCCCCAGTATTCTGTTAGGTGTCAAGAAGTGCTTATTTTCCTAATTGATTTTGACACCTTTAAGCTCTTTTAATCGCTTTAATCGGGAAACGCCTCATTATTTAAGCGATTCTTGTATTTTTGTGATTTTAGGTATTTTGATGTGTTTGTTAATTTTTGCAGCAATTTCGGTGAAAAGATCGCGGCTAAATTCGCGCGGAAACGAAGAATTTGGAAAAGTTGCGTGTCGTGATTTAGGCCCCTGCACCGCCCGGCCCTGTAGGGGCGCAGGAAGCTCCCATCGCCCGGTCGTGAAAGTATCGCCTAACGCTCTGATCCCATCGCCCGACGCTCTCAGATATTTTGAGAGGTCCATGTGACACTGAAGCTGTCACGTGGCCTCACTTTTGGCCACCGCCCCGCCGTGAAAAGCACCGCTCGACGCTCTTGTCTGGGCTGAACTTGTTTATAGTCTCATTTTGTAGATATTTTTTAGAACAACACTTTTAGAAACTATCTTTGTAACCTAGAATCATCTTGGGAGCTTAAAATCTTCATCTTTTACCATTTTTCTTAGAATCCAAAGCTTTTATGCTTCAATCCTTGAATCTTTGAAGATTGATGCTCCAAAAGCTTTGCAACTTACTTGTCAAGCAAGCTACCGTGTCAATGGCTAGCTAAAGCTCTTTTGTGTCAAGATTAGTGGTAGGTGATCCATTATTTTGTATGTATTCTTCTTGATTGTAAGCTTGTGAACCTTGTTGATGATATTTATAGAAGAATAACTTTGTTTACATTGTATATTTTGTTTTATTTCATGTTCGAGAGAAATGTTTTAAAACTTGATCTAAGTTTCATTCCATCAATATTCATGAGGCTAGAGATAATTTTGAATGTTGATGTTCATAAATATTGTTCTTGAATGTTATCATTTTGATAGTTTGTGTGAGAGTTCAACAAAGGATCAAAATGGTAAATCCCACAACAAGTGTTCAAGAGAAACTTGTTGAGAGGATATGTGGTTATAATTGTTGTTAACAAGTTCACACTCGTAATCGAGAAAATACGTAGGAAACGGATCACCGAAACCTAATCTTGACATGTTTTATCAAAACCCTAAAATAAATCTTTTTACCGTTGTTTTCTAAAATTCGAATGCAAACGATCCGATTGAAAATTTCCAAAACCTTTGTTACGATTTAAGTTTGAAACTCTTTTAACTATCGAACGGCGATAATATACACAATCTCTCTGGATACGATAAAACACCCCCTAAAACTGTTTCAACAAATTGGCGCTGTTGCCAGGGATTGTTGTTGTATTGCGAGCATTGCAATAGTTATTAAGTTTTAAACTTGTTAACTTTTTCTTGAGCTTGTTGATTTGTTTTGTTTAGTGGGAAGACTTTGTTTTATGCGAGGGAAACTACCGGCGGACCAACTTCTGTTCGATCCCGAGATTGAAAGAACCGCTCGTAGAATCTATAGCAGAACGAGACGAAGGAGGCCACTAGCTAGACAAAGGCAAGAACAAGAGGGAAGTTCGACTTCTACACCACCACCATTTCCACAGTTACTTCCAGCTATGGATCCACCACCACCACCACCACTTGCTTCTAGACCATGTACCAACAGTCCAAGACATAATGCACAGTTTGCTCGCAATGCTCTTAACGGTCGGCATTCAGAAATAAAGACATGTATTCTCTCGCTTCTATATCAGAGTCCTTTTACTGGTATGGATCATGAGGATCCTTATACACATCTGACAAAGTTCTACGAGATTGCGGGAGCAACTGGTGCGCCCGAAGCTGAAGAGGAATCTCTGTTTAAGAGACTATTCCCGCATTCCCTCATTGGGAAGGCCAAGGAATGGTATCTTGATCAGTCGACGGTAATAATGACTGATTGGAATGTACTGGAGGAGAAATTTTTGGAACTATTTTTCCCACATAATCGTTTCATGGAGGCAAAGACCGCAATCGCTGTTTTCACACAAGGTGCTAATGAATCTCTCAACGAAGCGTAGGAGAGATTCAAATCTATGTTAAGGAAATGTAAAGGGCATGGTTTCGACGAGTTGACTCAAGTTCACATTTTTAGGAATGGTCTTCAATTAGTGCAAAAACCATTGTTGGATGCCACCGCAGGTGGATCTTTGATGAGCAAGAGTGCCGAAGAAGCCATTTCCATAATAGATAAGATGGCTTTGAATGACCATCAAGGAAGCCATAACCGTGGCCCTTCTCAAAGGACTCTGGGAGTTTTGGAATTGGGAACTAATGATGCTATACTAGCTCAAAACAAGCTTTTATCTCAACAAGTGGAACTTTTGACTCAACAAATGTCGAAGCTTCCACAACAATTGAAGGAAATATATGAGCAACTGAGCAAGAGTAAGTGAGTTGCATGCTGTGAACTTTGCAAAGGAGAGCACGACACCGGATTTTGTCTTCCACCGGGATTTGAAGAAGTGAACTACATGAACAATCAACGAGATTATCAAGGAAGACAACAACAACAACCTTATCAAAACAATCCTCAACAACATTACCAAAACAATCAAGGATATTAACCGAGGGGGAACTATCAAAATAATTAAGGTTATGGTGGCGGTTCTTCAAGTCGGCAAAATCCTTATCAACCTCCACCACCTCCGGTTGCTAGCTCTAAGTTGGAAGACATTTTGAATCAATTCATTCAAATGTCTATGGCCAAAAGAGTAACGATGCGGCGATAAAGAATCTCGAAAATAAAGTTGGGCAACTTGCCAAACAAATAGCCGAGCAACAATCGGGTCCTTCATTCTCCGCAAATACTCAAGTAAAACCGAAGGAGCATTGCAAAGCAATCGTTACTAGAAGTGGGAAGGAGTTAGCAAAAGAAAATGACAAAAGTGTGGAAGAAGAAAAAATTGATGGTATTGTTGAGGAGGATAGTGATGTGGAAGAAGTTAAAAAGAAAAATGATAATGAGGAAGAAGTTGAAAAGAAAAATGATAATGTTGTGGAAGTTGAAAAGAAAAATGACGATATTGGTGAAGTTGAAAATGAGAGTATGGAGGAAGTGAAGAAAAAAGAGAAACATGTGAGAGTTAGGAAGGAGAAGGAGAAGATGAATCCGATACCGACTCAAAATATGCCTTACCCTCATCTGCCGACAAGGAAAGACAATGCTAGGCACTACTCAAGATTCATGGATATCTTTAAGCAACTACAAATCAACATCCCTTTTTCCGAAGCTCTAGAGCAAATGCCAAAGTACGCCAAATTTATGAAGGATATTCTTACAAAGAGGCAGAAATATTTGGATCTGGAAACTGTTGTTCTTGCGGTAAATTGTAGTGCTATTATTCAAAGAACTCTTTCGAAGAAAGAAGCCGATCCGGGGCGAGTTACCTTACCCGTTACAATTGGTAATGTCTTTGTTGGAAATGGCCTTATTGATTTGGGCTCAAGCATCAATCTCACTCCATTATCTATTGTGAAAAAGCTTGGGAACATTGAAATTAAGGGCATCCGGATGACATTGCAATTGGCCGACAAATCAACCACTCATCCGACTGGGTTAGCGCAAGATGTGTTGGTGAAAGTAGATAAAATTTTCTTTCCAGTGGACTTCATTGTTATTGATATGGAAGAGGATGAGGATGCTCCTCTAATTCTTGGTCGCCCTTTTATGAAGACCGCTCGCATGATGATAGATGTTGATGATGGCCTTATGAAAGTGTGGGTTCTAAATAAAGAGGTATCTTTTAATCTATTCGAAGCAATGAAGCATTCAAAAGACAAACATGATAGCTTTCGTCTCTATGCAATAGAAGAAGCAACTTTGGAGGTTTCTAAGCATGTTCATATAGTGTCTCCTTTGGAAATGGCTCTTGATGATTCTTTTGAAGTATTTTCCGATGAAGAAGAAAGAGCTCTTGAAGAATGTTTGAAAGAGCTTGAATCTCTCAAAGAATTACAACCATGGGAAGTTGAGAATGAAGAGTTGAAGAAAAAAGCAAGTGATGAGAAAGTTCAACTTGAATTGAAGGCACTTCCTTCTAATTTGAAGTATGCATTCCTTGATAAAAGTAGGAACAAGCCGGTTATTATTAACAACTTTTTGTCCGACAAAGAAGAAACCCATTTGATTCCAGTGTTGAAAAGAAATCAAGAATCTATAGGGTGGGTTCTTTCCGATCTTAAAGGAATTAGTCCATCATATTGTATGCACAAGATTCTAATGGAAGAGGATTTCAAGGCGGTAGCTCAACCACAATGCCGTTTGAATCCTACTATGAAAGAGGTTGTTCGAAAAGAAGTTGTGAAACTTTTGGATGCGGGAATGATCTACCCGATCTCTGATAGTCCATGGGTAAGCCCCGTGCACGTTGTTCCTAAAAAGGGTGGCATGACCGTTATCCGAAACGAGAAGAATGAGTTAATCCCAACAAAGATTGTGATGGGGTGGAGAATGTGTATTGACTATAGAAGGTTGAATACCGCAACAAGAAAATACCATTTTCCATTTCCATTCATGGACGAAATGCTCTAGAGGTTATCCGGGCAACAATTCTATTGTTTTTTGGACGGTTGTTCGGGCTACAATCAAATTGCAGTTGACCCGACGGACCACAAGAAGATGGCTTTTACGTGTCCTTTTGGCATTTTTGCCTATCGAAAGATGCCTTTTGGCTTATGTAAAGCGCCGATAACTTTCCACAGGTGTGTTCAAGCTATCTTCTCCGACCTCATAGAAAAGACAATGGAGGTTTTTATGGATGATTTTTCCGTGTTTGGAGCATCTTTCGATTTATGCTTGAAGAATTTGGAAACCTTCCTTGAGAGGTGTGTAAAGACAAACTTGGTGTTGAATTGGGAGAAGTGTACCTTTATGGTGACGGAGGGAATTGTGCTTGGGCACAAAGTTTCTTCCAAAGGCCTTGAAGTCGATCAAGCGAAGATTGAAGTGATTGAAAAGTTGCCTCCTCCTACCAACGTCAAGGAAATCAGAAGCTTTTTAGGGCATACGGGATTTTATAGGCAATTCGTCAAAGATTTTGCAAAAGTAGCTAGGCCACTGAGCAACTTGCTCAACAAAGATCAGGTATTTCTCTTTGACGATGAATGTCTTATTGCTTTCCAAATTTTGAAAGAAAAACTAATTACCGCTCCAATAATCATCGCGCCAAATTGGACTTTAAATTTTGAACTAATGTGCGACGGGAGTGATTACGCTGTTGGAGCGGTGTTAGGTCAAAGGAAGGATAAAACTTTTCATGCTATACATTACGCTAGCAAGGTATTAAATGAGAGTAAGTAAATTATGCCATAACCGAAAAAGAATTGCTTGCGATTGTATATGCACTTGAGAAGTTTCGTTCTTACCTAATAGGGTCAAAAGTGGTAATCTACACTGATAATTAATCGGCAATCAAATATCTGCTCACTAAATCGGATTCGAAGCAAAGACTTATCCGTTGGATCCTTTTACTTCAAGAATTTGATTTGGAAATAAAATATAAAAAGGGTTCAGAGAATTTGGTGGCGGATCATTTATCCCGCTTGATCAATGTGGAGGTAACCAAAACAGAAAAGGAAATCCGAGAGGAATTTCCCGATGAAAAATTGTTTCGAGTACAAGTTAGGCCTTGGTTTGCAGATATTGCTAAGCACAAAGCAAATGGTTGGATACCCGAAGACCTAACTTGGAATCAAAAAAGGAAGTTCTTGTCGGATGCTAATTATTATGTGTGGGATGACCCTTACTTGTTCAAGTTAGGAAGTGACAACCTTTTGAGAAGGTGTGTCACGAGTGATGAAGCTCAGAGTATTCTTTGGCGCTGTCACAACTCGCCTTATGGAGACCATTTTAATGGCTCGAGAACGGCCACGAAAGTCTTGCAATCAGGCTTTTATTGGCCTACTCTATTTAAAGACACAAATCTCCATGCGCAAAGTTGTGATACTCGCCAAAGAACTGGTGGAAATGGAAAAATAGATGAAATGCCCCTTCAAAATATCCAAGAGGTTGAAATTTTTGATTGTTGGGGCATAGATTTTGTTGGTCCATTTCCACCATCTTTTGGAAATGAGTATATTTTAGTGGCGGTTGATTATGTTTCGAAGTGGGTTAAAGCGATTGCTTCACCTAAGGCTGATGGCAAAACGGTAATAAATTTTTTAAAGAAAAACATCTTTGCCCGTTTTGGCACTCCTCGGGTTCTTATAAGTTATGGCGGGTCACACTTTTGCAATACATCCCTTGAAAGTGTTTTGAAACATTATGGTGTAATGCATAAAGTGGCGACCCCTTACCACCCACAAACGAACGGTCAAGCCGAGGTGTCTAACCGTGAGGTGAAAAGGATTCTGGAAAAAACTGTGTCGAGTTCTAGAAAAGATTGGTCACAAAAATTGGATGAGGCATTGTGGGCATACCGTACCGCTTACAAGACTCCAATTGGCTTAACTCCGATTCAATTGGTCTATGGTAAAACATGTCATTTACCCGTTGAAATGGAGCACAAAGCATTGTGGGCCCTGAAACTGTTAAATTTTGATAAAAACTTGGCCGGAGAAAAAAGAAAAATACAACTACATGAATTGGAGGAAATGCGGAATGCCGCATATCATTCTAGTTAGTTGTATAAGGAAAAGGTGAAAAGTTATCATGACAAGAAGATTCGTCAAAAGGATTTTAAGGTTAGCCAAATCGTATTACTGTTCAATTCCCGGTTGAAACTTTTCCTGAGAAAGTTAAAATCGAAGTGGTCAGGACCGTTTCTTGTCAAAGAGGTGAAAAGTTATGGAACTGTTGTGATTGAAGATTTGCAGAAAAAATAAATTTGGTTTGTGAATGGCCAACGTTTGAAAATTTATCTCGGAGGCGATTTTGATCGCGATTTGGGTTATGTGTTTCTTTATGATTGTTGATCATCTTGGGCCGTCGAGCTTATCCGACGTTAAACAAGCGCTTGTTGGGAGGCACCCCAACATTGTAAGTATTTCTTGCTTTTAAGTGTTTTTATTGTTGCATTACCTTTTGGAATGAAAAATTGAGTTTCTGCATGTTTTGAAGTTGAGATTGCTTAGAGGGCAATAAAAACTGGTCTGCAACACCATAGCAGAAAAATCTGCTATCTGGTATGGAGCGCCCGGCGCTGGTTTCATCGGCCGACGGTGCAAAAATTTTTAAAGAGGCCACGCCTCTGATTGGCCAGGCGAGAGAGTTTAGGGTGGGAAATTTGAACGTTTGCTGATAAACTTATTGGTTTAGTAGATCCAATTGAATTTGTTTCCCATTTTGCCCCTAGCTATTTAGAAAGGTTTGAGAGAGAGTTTTGAAACTTTTCTCTCATTCTTTCCCGTGGAAACCCTAGCTCCCACTCTCTCACTCTTTTCTCTCTCACTTTCTCTCATTTCAGATCCCCCAACCTTCAAGGTATGCATGTCTTCACTTTGCTTTGTATTTTTTTTCTCTTCATCATGATTATTTAGTACAAATGTGGTTAGGTTTGTTAATGGTTGACATAGATGATTGTTAGCTAGACATCCTTCTTCAACCTTGCATGTTCTTATTGGTGCTATCTGTGTTGATTTTTGATATTGGGTTGAAGAAGGATGTGCAAGAAAAGAGCAGAGTTGCTCTTAAAAAACTGTTTCTGATGTCGCTAGTACCGCCCGGCGGTAGAGGGGCGCAACAACACTCTTGCGTCGCACGGAGATGCTCAGGCGCCTGCCATGTTTGCCCAGTTTTGGGTTTTCACTATTTGTTTCAAATTTTTCTTTTATGCTGACAGTGCGGATGTATATGTATGTGCTGCGATGTTTTTGTTTGGTTTGTGCAGATGTCTCTCCGCTTTGCTCCACAACATGCTTCAAAAAAGAAACAAAAGAATGTTGCTACCTCATCTAATATTCCACTTGAATATGACAGTAGCCGGTTTTTGTCTGCCGAGCATGAAGCTCGAATCAAGTCTCTTGAGGGTAGAAGTGTTCTCTCTGAAAAGAGGTTTGCAATCAACCATGAGGGGGACTACTGGCGGATTCAAGCGATCTTCAAAAAGAAAAAGTGGGATAAGCTGATGAACCCGGCTAATCGCGTTTGTTACCAGCTGATCAGAGAATTCTATGCTAATGCGCTTCAGCCCGGAGGCGAATTTTACAGATTTAAGACCTTCGTAAGGTGTCGAGAGATCAGTTTCAGCAGGGACTCCATTAGTAGGATCTTGGGCAGTCCTAGTAGTTTAGGAAGTCTACAAACCGATGACTACGTGAAGCTTTCAGCAACAAAGCATGATCACAAAATGGTAGCCAGTGCGATTATCAAACCAGGTTGCAAGGTCGATCGGAATGCTAAAAGGGAGTCGATCAAATACAGTAGGAAAAACGTGACTCCGGAGGCTCAGGTCTTTCTCCTATTGCTTTGCTATAACGTAAAGCCGCGACATCACCGTTCCTCTGTCCCTCTTGATACAGGACTCCTTATGTACTGTATCATGGAGGACAAGGAGGTGGATATCGCCCAAATCATTGCTTGGGAGATGAAAAATTTTGTTGATAATACTTGGAGGCCGGGAGTGCATGACGATGCTCCCATTATATTTCCTTGTCTGGTTCAGGCTTTAATCTATCAAACTGGCATTCTTATTCCAGGTGTAATTAATGAGAAACTTAAATTTCTGGTTGATGACAACTATTTGGATAGGTTTTGCAATTCTAAGGAAGAAAGGAAGAAAAAGAAGGCTGCTGAGATTGGCAGTAGTTCTGGTGGGCAAGGAGGCAGCCAGGCGGATGAAAGTGACTCATCCGTTTTCGATATGAAAGCGGCTTTTAACTACACGTGGGATATGGGTGAGTCACTACACAGATCGAATCAGTTTAACTTTGATTGTATGCAGCAGATTTATCATTTTCAGACGCATCCGACGGAGTACACTCCTTTTCCTACAAGGAGGCATTCGACGCTTATGCAAATTGGCCTAGGGACAGGCGCCCGTTCTTTTCAGAGGGGTCAAGCACCGGTGGTGTTGTTGTAGATGATGATGATGATGATGATGATGGTGATGATGGTGATGAGATGGAAGACGATCTCAATGATATGGTTAATTGAGCTTCAAAGTGAAGGATTTTATTTTGTCTTGGCATTTATTTTTTTTAAACATGTTGTAGGTTGCTAATTTCGTCGCCAGGAAAATGGTTCAAAAGCAAATGGAAAATTTCGACAGGACATTTCGGTAAGGAAATTTTTGATGGAAAAAAGGGCAAGTCGAAGGCAAATGGTACTTAGGGGAAGCATTGGCATATTTTTCTAAGTAAGAAAGATAATTTCGACATACGAAGAATCGGTCCATTCGACGGGTGTTTTAATTTCAAATTTCAGGAGGGAGTTTCACTTTTGAAATTGGACGCGTGGAACGCATCTAGGAGGCGAATACATGCAGAATGACATTTGTCGCCATTAGGAGGAATAGCTGTTATGGGTAGTTATTTCATTTGTATATAAATAGGAGGTCTTGATGTTAGATTGGGGGTGTTCCAAACTTTGTACAAATTACCGCAAATACTCAAAGTAACCGTGTGAGAGAAACGAGTGTTATGAAAAATGTATGTATGGGAAACACCAGTTTACATTTATGCATTTCAATAAAATTTCACGCTTTCCTTCATTTCTTTATATTCAAGTCACTTTTTTACTTCAGAAATTTACTTTGTTTTTTTAGTTTAAATTTGTCTTTAATTACTTTTTCGCCATTATCGTGTCTTTGTCCTATCAGTCGAAAAAACTGTTAAAAGAAACCTTAGAAACACAAAATAAATACATTCCTTTTCAAATCAAAGACATTCTCAAAAGCACTTTGTCCTAGGATTTGTTTGGTTGGTCCTGTTAGTAAACTAATTTTCATAATTAGGAAACCAGAGGTTGTTCGCCAAATTCACCAGCGAACAAATTGGCACGCCCATTGAGACTCTAGTGCATTTATTTGTTTAGTTTATCCTTTTGTTCTTATAGCAAATTCTTAGAAGAAAAAGTTTTTATTTCGTTGTATGATTCTAAGGAGTGGCAAGTTAACCGTGAACAACGAAGAAAGACCAAAAAGAACAAGAACAAGAAAAATGGCGAATCAAAGCGCGCCTAATAATCAAAATGTTAACTCAATGCCTATTCCTTCGACAGGAGACAATACGACATCAGTTTCTGTGTCAGAGGCGATACCATCGTCAACGGGGTCAATCCCAGCGTTTTCGGCATCCCAAAACGCGCCCAGTGTCTCTACGGTGGGACCCCAAATACCTCAAATGACCCCTCCTCCTCTAGGGGGTGTTTATAGGCCATTTGTGACGAATTTTTCAATGCCTCCACATAATAGAGAACAACCTTATGGAATGCCAACAACGGTGATGGCAAGTTTGCACAATTCGTCGTCATTATATTATGATCCTTTGATGAATGTTACTTCGCCCCTACAAGGATCAGGGTCTGGTGCGAACCACATAGGCAGAATGGGTCAGCCTGTGCCAGCAGGATACCAAACTTATATGCCTGCAATCACCAACAATTCTGCACAAGTAATTAGGCAACAAATGGACGAAAGTAACCATGACATGGTGCAGATGCTAACACAGCAAATGGGGGCTATGTTTAATCCTTTAATCCAAAACACCACCCAAACGAACCAGTTATTAGCAGCGCAAATGACGCGCATCGCTGATTTCTTTGGTGTTCCTCAAACCCAACCAAGGGAACAAATAGTTCAGAATCCCAGAGTAGTTGTCGAAGTGGAAACCACAATAAACCAGAGGCCAGCGAATGTTCCTCAAGTAAATCCTAGAAACCAAGAGGTGGTGGTCGAACAGCCTCATGTCGAAATTCCTGTCCATCAAGAGCCTATGAGGGTGTTAGTCCATAGGGACCAAGATGCTGATGATGTTGTGCAACAATTGCGCCATAACAACATGTCAGCAGAAAACAACTTAGCAGCCACGGTCGAAAGGATTATGGCCAGAAATGGTGTGAATGTGGGACTGCAAAGGCCCAGTTATACATCCCCATTGTCTGAGTATATTTTGCAACAAGAATTACCCCCAAGGTGGAAAGTCCCCAAGTTTACCAAATTCTCAGGGGACACTAGCGAATCCACTGTCGAACATGTAGCCCGTTACTTGATCGAAGCAGGAGAAATTGCACGCAATGAAAATTTAAAAATAAAATATTTTCCAAGTTCTTTAACGAAAAATGTCTTTACTTGGTTCACATCTTTGCCTGCAAATTCGATCCACACGTGGGTCCAGTTAGAAAGGCTGTTCCATGAACAATTTTACATGGGACAAACAAAAATAAGTTTGAAGGAGTTGGCTAGCGTTAAAAGAAAATTCTCTGAGCCAATTGATGATTATTTAAATAGGTTTAGGTTACTTAAGGCGAGATGTTTCACGCAAGTGCCTGAGCACGAATTAGTCGAAATGGCAGCAGGGGGTCTAGACTATTCAATTAGGAAGAAGTTAGACACTCAATATCTGAGGGATATGGCACAATTGGCGGACAGGGTGAGGCAGGTCGAACGTTTAAAAGCCGAAAAAGCTAGAGCAACTAAAAATAAGAAAGAAAGAGGGGCTTATGTGGGGGTATGTCAAGAAGATGATGATGACGAGAGCGAATCATTTAGTTTCGACGAACAAGAAGTTGACTTAGCAGAATTGAAACAGGGTCTGCCATACTCTTGTAAAGTATTGGCTCCGTCAAATGGAAAAAACCCAGTCGAACCTGAGAAGAATGATAAGTTTCCTAAAAGAACTTATACATTCGATGTCACTAAGTGTGACGAAATATTTGATTTGTTGGTTAAAGATGGCCAAATGATAGTGCCACCTGGCACCAAAGTGCCTCCCATGGAACAATAGAAAAAGAGAGGTTTTTGTAAGTACCATAATTTTTTAGGTCATAAAACATCTCAATGTTTCCTTTTCAGGGATCTGGTGTAAAATGCCATTCGTGACGGAAAATTGAAGTTCGGCGACAAGTCGAAGCCACCAATGAAGGTTGACTCAAATCTGATGCAGATGGTCGAAGCCCACTATGCTGAACCATCCACAGTGAACATGGTGGAGATCGAAGAGGGTTCTGACTGCAGCTTTGAGATGATAGAAGCCACTGAAGGTTTCGACGCAAATGTGAACATGGTAGAGATCGCTGAGATCCCTACTGACGAAAGTGATGTGGAGGAAATATCCGAAGATTTCGTCAACAAACCAGTGATGATCAAGGTTACCCAATACCTTGACGAAGGAAGCTTGAAGAATTCCATCAACAAAGAGGCCACTGAAGGCCTCAACCATGTGAACAAAGATGAAACTACTGAGGGTCTCAACTTTGTGAAGAATGACGAAACTTCTGAGAGTTCCGTCGAGAAAGAGAAGGAGGCTACTGAGGGTCTCAACTTTGTAAAGAATGACGAAGCTACTGAAGGCTTTGTTGAAGACAAGAATAAGACTACTGAGGGCCTTAAGGGAGACAACATGGAGTTTGGTGTTACTATCGACCAAGCCAACGAAGCCAGTACTGAGATTGGCGAAGGTGTCGCTAAGGTGAACACAAAGACTACTGATGGTCCTGCGAAGCCAACTGTTTATCGGATTCTACGAAGAACAACAGAGGATCCCAGAGAGAAATATGTGGGTTTTAGTTGCCAACATGACATTAAGAAGCCATCGCCAGAAGGGGATTTTGTAACACCTCAATTCCCATCTCGAATAAATAATACATAAATAAAATCAGAGTAACTAAAAAAAATTTTTTTCCGACAGAAACAAGGATGCCACATTTTAAGTAAGAAAACACAATCCCTGCTCAATTATTTGATACATAACACATAATAGAGAAAATCATTAACCGAAAACTTTTTCCATCTAAAGGGAAAGGTCAATTATGGAATAAAGCGGAAAGATCCATAACCGACTTGTTTTACAAAATAAATCATTTTAGAACATCAACTATATATACAAAGGTGCTACAAAATACAATCAACAAATGTATACATATATATATATATATAATCGTTCCCCGACTCCCGTGCTACGTATCAGAGCAGACACCAAGACCGACAACAGAACGAAGGACTAATCTTCACAAAAAGACCTCCAGCAACTCTAATCTGCAATGCCTCATAGAGCATTATAAAACAGCAGAAGGGTGAGAAATAACAACTAACATCAAGATTGCATAATAATATGCGAACACATATAATTTCACATACATAGTTATTCTCACCACAACATCACATATTAATACACATAACATATACCAATTATACTAACATAATCACATACTCACACATCAGGCACACCAAAGTCACAACGTATGGAAACACACCACCACATCACATAACACTTGTCTACGCATAATATATATTATCCACAACTAATGCACATCAATCATCGACACATTTATTCACATACCATCTCATTAATCACATTCACAATTAACATACACAATTAATCCATGATTTATGCAAATGCACAGAGACCGACACAACGACTCTATGCACATGCCATGCGGTACAGACTTCTAATGTTTCTCATGTCTCATCACCAGTTCACTCAGGAACTCTGCTGGAACCATCGCTCGTTACTGAGGGTCGCTCAAGTAACACCCCATCGGGCCTACGATGTTCACCCGTCGCTTTAGGTCCCCGCATGGGCACACGACGTTTATGGATTGCTTTAGGTCCCCGCATGGGCACACAACCCGATCGCTTTATGTCCCCACATGGGCACACGATCGTCTATAACCATCGCTTTAGGTCCTCAGGCGATTCATTCCTCATATTTTCGAGGCTCACGATGTTATAGCAGATTCCCTCAGGAACCAATCCGTCGCTCGTACCCTCATGGTACCCGACTTCACAAAATGCATATTATGATGTTTGGCATACAATGACTCATAACATTTATATGCACACATTTACTCATCCATAATCATGCATAACTCAACCATTACAACACATTGCAATTTCTTGCCGTAAGGCCACAATCATCATCATCACATGTCATCACATGCATTCACATCATATACATCACACAAGTCATACAATATCCATATCAAAAGCACCTTGCATGATACACATCAATTACACATAATTACAACGACAAAAGTCGACAAAACAACACCATTCAAATATCATACATCCATCACCAATGCTTATCAATCATGCACAACATTTCATCACATATATTCACATCATATAACAGCACACAAGCTACACGTTACATAACAAAAGCATATAGCATGATAACACATCAATTGCACACATTGTATGCGATAAAAACCCGACAACCCGACTATTTTCCCAAAAACACAAATTAATTAATTCATCTTTTACTCTCCAAACCATTTTTAATAGAAATAGCTTTTCACTAGCTTTCCAACGCTTCAAACGGGGACCAAAACGGACTTACGGATCAAAAGTTATGAATTTTTGAAGTTTTGGAATTTTTCATTTTTCCCAGACCTGCGCGTTGAGCGCGCTACCTGCTGAACCTCAGCCTTAAAAACACCATTTTTAGACTTCCGGACATCCGTTTTCGATTCCGTAAAAAGCTGCGATCTCAGAATTCGACGTACTACAATATTTTCATCATTGAAAAGTCATCCAACACATTTTCCACTGTTGAAATATTTTGACACAGTTTTATCAATTTAACCCAATTCCAAACTCGGTCAAAACCACTCGAAAATACACAAACAACCATTCCCGATTAAATATCAACCTATACCAATGTTACCAGACATATCCAAACACTTTTATTCGATCACAACATCAATTTGCACAAAAACATCGATATATATCAAAAACTCAAAAGTTACAAATTCAACTCAATTCAATCAAACGATCACGCTAAAACACGACCCAACATCACACGACTCTACTACGCGGTTTATTCCGACTTTCGTCCATGAAAACATCGATTTCTAACCATTTTTCTCATTTCAACCTAGAATGGAAAACTATGGAAAAACAAGGAAACATTCACACAATCACACACATATACATATACAAGCAAGATATAATCGAAACTTCTCACCCTTACCCGATTATTCTCGCTTTAAACGGAGTTATCTTTGATTTTCCTCAATTCCTCTTTTTCCTCTTCTCTCTTTTCTTTCTTCTCCTTTCTCTTCCCTTCTCTTTCTTTTCTTTTTCTTTCCTCTCTTTTTCTCTCCACTTTCTATTTATTCAAAATATCTAACCCCAAAAAGACCGAAATACCCCTCAGCTCAAATATCTCCCAAACGCTCTCAAAATGCGATAAAACATAAACATCGATGAAAAATAATATATTGTCAAATAAAAGTCCAAAACAAAATAATATAATAATAAAATAATCAAATTGACTCGATTAAATAAAACTGACAAAAACTGGGCCGTTACAGATTTCTATCTGGAAAAGAAGAAACATGAGATTGAAGAGGGACTCACTCTGAAAATGAACAAGTTAAGTATTGGAGATGGACAAACAGCCAATGTTAATATGGTGGAAGTATCCCAGAAAGCTCCAATGCAGACTGACGAAGAGCACCGTAGAGAGGAATATCAGAAAGTGGCGTACCCTAAAGAGGAAGAGAATCTGATTGAGTTCCTTCAAAGGTGTCAGAAGAAAAAGTCTGAGGTTATGCTGTGCCCCCGCTGTAGTGCCGTGTTCGACAAGAAAGCAGCAGACAACCTGGAGGGAATGGAAAAAGCTAAAAGGAAAGGAAACTGGGGGGCAGTTCCACCTGCGAGAACAGAGAGGTTCGACCCAAGGCGAAATGATCAAAACCAGCAAAAATTTGGACGAAGATACCCAAATACCTTCAAACCCACCAACAAAGCTCTAAATGACAAATGGGTTCAACCAATAAGGGAAGCCCAGGGACAGAGAAAGTGGAAAAATTTCGAAGTTCAGAGGGGTTCTTCTATGGCTGGCAACAAGGAGGGCGAAAGGCCAAAACCAAGGCCTTATCCCTCAGAGAATTATAAAGGCAAGAATCCCATGTCGAGGTCCCAATGGAGGCGATTCCAAAGACAAAAAAGGGCGGAGAAGGAAGCTGCTGAGAGAAAAGGGTTGCTGAGGAAGTCTCCGTCGAAAGAAGCAAACCAGAGTCAAGTAGCAACGTGGAAGTAGTGAATCAAAAAGAGGCATCTTATAGCAACAATTCCTGCAATGTAACGGATCCAATGCCATCTAAAGAGAAAATGGGAGAGGATGACGAAATGACTGATGACTTCAGGTCTGAGTCTGACGCGTCTCTCGACATCGTGTGCAATGTGGTCTCTGTCCTTCCAAAAGAATACGACCAAATTATGGAGGTCGAAGAAGAGGAGGATGTTATGGAAAGTGAAGTTATAGGGCACAGGCCAGTATGTTACTATATTATGAATAACGGCTGTGTCGAGGAACAAAATGCCTTTTTTGAAAGGCCAGATGACTCCATGCGTGGCCACCTCAAGCCCCTATTTATAAAGGGGAAAGTGGAGAATGTGGGAGTGAACAAATTCTTGGTTGATGGAGGGGTTGCAGTTAACTTAACGCCCCATTATATGTTGAAGCGAATTGGGAAAGACGAGTCTGATGCAAAACCCCACAACATGGTATTGTCAAACTATGAAGGCAAAGTGGGAACTACTTTGGGTGTTATCCAAGTGGATTTAACTGTTGGGACTATAACTAGACCAACGATGTTCATGGTCATAGCCTCAAAGGCTAATTATAATTTGCTTCTGGGTAGAGAATGAATCCATGGCGTGGGTGTTGTGCCCTCGTCGATGCATCAGCGTATAGCTATTTGGCGATCTGATGGAATTGTCGAAAACATAGAGGCGGATCAAAGCTATTTCATGGCTGAAGTAAACCATGTGGATCGATGCAGTTTCGACAAACACTTGGCCCATATAGCTCCATGCAGTCCAGCAAATTTCGACCTGAAGGCTACTGATAATGCATTTTATTCACTGTATCTCCACCCCACATATGGTTTCCAGTGGGATATGGAAGTGGTCGACGAGGCAAACTATGTCTTTGGGACTGCACATATAGAGCCAACGGGCTGGGGAAGTGAGTTTGGTGACGATGAGTGAGTCATCAGTGCTCGAAAGGATTACGGCTTATATAGCCGAAAATAAACTCAAGGCGGCTCTTGAAGCCGAAGTAAAGTATATGGCTGTCGAAGCCAATAAAAATCATTTCAACTAATAATGTCCTCAGAGGGACGTTGAGGAAGATCTGTCCAACGCAGAAATTGGCGAATGGCAACATCAAAAGTTAGACGCCATTTATGATGACGAACCCTTGGGGTTTGAAAGGGATCCAGCTTCGACAGATATGAAGATGGTGGTGCAGGATCCATTAGAAGAAGTCAATTTAGGACTGGGGGCAGAAAAAAGGCCAACCTACATAAGTGCCAAGATGGACCCTCAGTTAAAAATCGAAATAGTCCAACTGCTGAAAGAATTTAAAGATTGTTTCGCGTGGGACTACGACGAAATGCCTGGTCTCGACAGGAGTTTGGTCGAATTGAAGTTGCCTATAATAGCAGGAAAGAAGCCTATAAAGAAAACTCCCAGACGCTTCGCACCAAAAATTTTGTCGAAGATTAAAGAGGAGGTCGAAAGACTTCTGAAATGTAAGTTCATCCGTACAACGAGGTATGTCGAATGGATTGCAAATATTGTTCCTGTAATAAAGAAAAATGGCAAATTAAGGGTATGCATTGACTTTCGAGATTTGAATTCAGCTACCCCTAAAGATGAATATCCTATGCCAGTAGCGGAAATGCTTATAGATTCTGCTACAGGCCATGAGTATCTAAGTATGTTAGATGGATACTCTGGCTATAATCAAATTTTTATTGCTGAAGAAGATGTCCCTAAGACGGCATTTCGTTGCCCGGGAGCCATAGGCACCTATGAATGGGTGGTAATGCCTTTCGGTTTAAAAAATGCTGGGGCAACTTATCAGCGAGCCATGAATTCGATTTTTCATGATTTTATCGAAACTTTTATGCAGATCTATATATATGACATTGTAATTAAGTCTGTTTCAGGCGAAAATCATATTGACCATCTTCGACAATCATTCGAAAGGATGAGGAAGTTTGGTTTTAAAATGAACCCTCTCAAATGTGCTTTTGGTGTGCAGGCGGGAGATTTCCTTGGCTTTGTGGTCCACAAGAAGGGGATCGAAATCAATGAAAACAAAGCCAAAGCAATAATGGAGGCGAAAGCGCCATCGACAAAGAAGGAGTTGCAGTCTCTGCTTGGGAAGATCAACTTTCTCAGAAGGTTCATCTCCAACCTTAGTGGAAAAATGCAAGCCTTCTCTCCTCTACTTCGACTGAAGAAGGAAGATTTTATATGGGGGCAGGATCAACAAGTTGCGTTCGACAAAATCAAGGAATACTTGACCCATCCCCCAATCTTGATGTCTCCTTGTAGAAGTAAAAGTATGAGGTTGTATATAGCGGCATCAGATAGGACATTAGGAAGTATGTTATGTCAAGAGGATGAGAATGGCGTCGAAAGAGCCATCTACTACCTCAGTAGAGTCTTAAATGATGCCGAAACTAGGTATAGTGTAATAGAAAAGCTATGTCTGTGTGTTTACTTTTCGTGTATGAAGTTAAAGCACTACATAAAGCCAATCGATGTATATATTTCCTCTCATTTTGACGTAATAAAGCATATGTTATCAAAATCAATTTTACATAGTCGAATTGGGAAATGGGCTTTGGCATTGACTGAATATTCCTTAATGTATTTGCCTTTGAAGGCTGTTAAGGGACAAGTGGTGGCTGACTTTATAGCTGACCACGCCATAAATGAAGATTATATTGAATATGTCGAAATAAAGCCATGGAAACTATACTTCGACGGTTCCAGTCATAAGAATGGAACTGGCATTGGGCTATTGGTTATTTCTCCTGACCGAATTCCAACAAAATTCAAGTACAAAGTCGAAGGCTTATGTTCGAACAATGAAGCAGAATATGAAGCTTTGATAACTGGAATTGAAATTTTATTGGAATTGGGGGCAACTAGAGTTGAAATAATGGGAGACTCTGAGTTGGTAATAAAGCAAGTGACCAAGGAGTACAAGTGTGTTAAAGAAAATTTAATCATGTACTTCGTAATAGCTAACAGGCTCTTGAAGAAATTCGACAGTGTAACTATCAGACATATTCCTCGAATGGAAAATCAAGTGGCGAATGATTTGGCACAACTCGCATCCGGTTATAAAGTGTCGAAGGAAAAGTTGGAAAAGGCCATTGAAGTAAGAGGAAGAGTTGTATCAACTAAGTTGTCCCCATCAGATTTGGAGACAATAAAGTTAGGGTATGGTGACGAAGAGAGTTTTGAGATATTTAATATAGACGATTCGAGAGTCGAAGATTGGAGGAAGCCCATCAAAGATTATTTATAAGACCCAAATCAGAAAGTCGAAAGGAAAGTTAAGTACAGAGCGTTAAGTCATGTGCTTTTTGGAAATGAGTTGTTTAAAAAGACTTCAGAGGGAGTTTTGTTAAAATGTTTGGGCGAAGATGAAGCTTTTATAGCATTGTCGAATGTGCACAGTGGAGCATGTGGTGCTCATCAAGCAGGCCATAAAATGAAATGGTTATTATTTCGACAAGGGATGTATTGGCCAACAATGTTGAAGGATTGTGTCGAATTTGCAAAAGGTTGCCAGGAATGTCAAGTACATGCAGGAATACCACACGTTCCTGCAAGTGAGTTACATTCTATTGTGAAGCCTTGGCCATTTAGGGGTTGGGCTTTAGATTTAATTGGAGAAATTCGACCATCATCGTCGAAAGGCCAAAGGTACATCTTGGTTGGAGTAGATTATTTCACAAAATGGATAGAAACCATACCTTTGGTAAATGTTGATCAAGAAGCAATCATAGAATTCATTCGAAAGCATATCATCTATAGATACGGGATACCTGAGACAATAACGACAGATCAAGGATCTGTGTTTACTGGGAAGAGTATGCAAACATTTGCAAAGGAGATAGGATTCAAGCTCCTCACTTCGACACCTTATTACGCTCAAGCAAATGGACAAGTCGAAGCAGCAAATAAGGTTGTGATAAGTTTGATTAAAAAGCACGTGGGGACAAAGCCAAAAAATTGGCACAAGACTTTGGATCAAATTTTTTGGGTTTGTCGAACATCCCCTAAAGAAGCAACAAATACTACTCCATTTAGATTGACATATGGACATGATGCAGTCTTACCAGTTGAGGTTTACTTACAGTCGATTCGAATTTAGAGGCATCATGAAATTCCATCAGATACATATTGGAGTATGATGATGGACGAGTTAGTTGATTTGGACGAAGAAAGATTAAATGCGTTGGATTTATTGAAAAGGCAAAAAGAAAGAGTCAAAAAGTTTTAAAATAAGAAAGTGAAATGTAAGACTTTCCTAATTGGTGAGTTAGTTTGGAAAGTAATTCTCCCCATGGATCGAAAAGACAGACTGATGGGAAAATGGTCCCCTAAGTGGGAAGGACCTTTTCAAATTATACGAGTATTTTCCAATGGCGCATATGAAGTCGAGGAAGTGGATAAAGATAAGCGTATATTAAAAATAAACGGAAAATATTTGAAAAAATATAGGCCCACATTATAAGAAATTAAAATAACAGTCGAATAATTATGCAGAGAAAAGCAATATGGCGGATTGAAAATCTTCTAGCCAAATAATATAGATCCAATGTCATTACAAAAGGGCCTTAAAAAAGCCAAACAAAAAGAATTACAAGTATTCAAACGGGAAAAGATGCTTTCAGCTTCTCAAATTTCGACCTCTGGATTTGGAGACGTCACTTACAAAGTGCCTTGCCTTTCGAAAGCTCCTCAATTTCCTCACCAAGCTTGCGGGCCCTATCAACATGATGCACACCAACTTCAAGCTCTTTACGGATTTCCTCCTGGTCGTTCTGTTGCAGTTCTGCTTGACGCTTTTCCGCCTGGGAAATTTTGCTTTGAAGAGCAGCAATTTGCTTCTTCCACTTGAGGATATTCTCACCACACAAAGCTGCTTCCTGCTTATTTTGTTCAGACACTTTCTCCAGTTCAGTTACTTTGTTGGATGAATTCGAAGCAGCATCCCACTCAGCAAGTTGGGTTTCTGTCTTATTTTCAAGCTTCTTGGAGTACTCTCGAAGTCGATTAAAGTCAGTTACCACAAGATCTATCAAGGTGGTGAGGTCCAACACCACATCAGTGACCTCAGGGGGGAGCCTCCAGGACATTGATTTGCTTTAGGATTTTCTTTAGGTCGAATTGAGCAGATGAATCATTCTCCAGAAGTTGATATAAGTCAATATCAAGAACTTTCTGTTGAATATTGGCCAGTGATTCGTCCACTGATTTGGCATCAGAAGTAGTCCCTGAGGTTGTCGAACTACTAATGGTAGTGTCAGCAAAATTGTAGCGGGAACTAAGCATAGTCTTTAGGTACTCAAAAGGTCTTTGCACCTTCGAATTTTCAAGCTCCTCGTGAGAAAATCGGGTCGAAGTTGTTGTGGTAGAAGCAGTCTTATTTGCTTTGCCAAGATCTTCTTTGTCGCTTTCTTTCTCTTCGTTCGTAGCAGCTGTGGGAGTTGGCGGTTTTTCTTTTTCTTTTTCTTCCTCCTCTTCGGCATCAGTTATAGCCTCCTCATCTTTCTCTTCGTCAGTAAATCCTGAGTGGGGGGGGGGGGGGATTGGTCTTCAGGTTCATTTCTTGTGACAACCACTGCAGTGGGCGTCACACTATCCCCACCAGTTTCGACTAAGTCTTCAGTTTCAGGACCAGTTTCTTCTTCCACTGCCTCTGGGATTCGTGTAGAAATAGCAGTGGGTTGATTTACTTCAGTAGCTGATTCCCTTGCCGAATTCTTAGGGGAAGATTTGGAGGCGCTGGTTGGTTTATAAGTGGGATCACTACTGGTCTTGGGGAGAACTTGGACCATGGGATGTCCATGAGTATCGACAGGTACCTGAGAGATAAATAGATCAAAGAAGGTAATACAAGTAAATAGCCTTTTTAGCATCGAAAGGAAAAGAAAAATCATACCTTTGGAGTGTTGGTCTTCAAGCTAGAACTTTCGCTTTCCGCTGGAGCAGGAGTAGTTTCCTCGCCGGGATTTTTGGGTATAGTTTTTTCTAAAATTCTGGGAGTGGGAGGTTTCTGTGGTGGAGGTTTGGTTGTCTTATTTTTCTTTTTGGTGGGTTTTACTTGGTCTGGTGACTCATCACCATCATCAATGTCAGCAGCTTTGACTTCTTCTTCTTTCGCTTTCCTTTTCTTAGGCATCGATGGCGGTCTTCGACTGCTCTGTGGGTCAAGAGAGATGTTTGTTAGTATTTCAGAAAATAATACATTTGGTGATCTAAAAGAAAAGTAAAGTAATACCTTCGCCAAAGGAGTCTTGGCAGTGTCTTTTTGGGGCTCCGCATCTCCAGCAGTTGTTGCTTCGCCTGTGGCGGGTTTTTTGGTCGAAATCTTGATAGCTAGAGAAGAAAAGAAGAAAAGAGTCAAGCATAAAATAATGTACATTTGAATAAATAAAAAAGTGAGATTGAACTTCTTCCCATTTTTCACACCTTCATATATAGGAGTTTCCACGCGAACGTGTTCTATGCCAATATGAAGGTGGCCTTTGAAATTGTCCAGGGTGTACTTAGTCGGAACCACTCGCTTGGCACGTTTCTGGTTTTCTTGGCGAAGAATTTTCAGAGAGTCCCCACAAATGAACCAATCTGGAAATGGAGGGCTAAGAGCCACGCCAAATTCAGCAGATTGTAGAGGGGGAAATTTTGGGCGATAAAGTTTAAAAGCTACCTCATAACGCTGTTCTGGTCGAACATACGTAGGTAGTTTTAACTCATCAAGTTTTTCAGTAAACTTTTGTTTCAAAGTAACTGCTACTTCGCGTATGGTTCGACTAAGATCATTAGGCCTGTAGGCAGTTTCAAAGTATTTCTGAAAGGCTTGGATTTCTTTGATGTGTCGAGAAGTACCTTTCTTGATCTTGTCATGCACAAGGGCAAAGGCTCTGGTCAGTTGAATGGTGAAAGAATCCACGTTAAACATTTGAGAATCATAGTAGGCTCTCCACCATGCGTCAAACTCTTGAGTGCAGAGGAAGCTAGGTCGAAAGACCATTGGTTGGATTTCGACCAGATTAGAATACTTTGCCAACAACTCAGAGCATTCGTCTTCAGTGTGAGTCATATTATAATGAATCAAAGAACCTTTTCTGGAAAAGAGAGGTTTTGGTATTATTTGTATCAACCCAAACTGTCGAGAAACCAGATTGGGCTGATAGTTGACAAGGGAAACTTTGAGTTTCGAAGGGCCAAGTTTGGAAACTAGAAGTCTAGGAGTAAGGAAAGATTCCCAGACGTTGAGGAATTCGTCTTCCAGAGATTTTGACTCAAGGGGAAGTTTTCTGGTAAACCATGAGGGTCCAACCTTCCTCTCAGCAAAAGGAGCCATGTTGGGTGTAAAACTATAACGTTTAGCAAACATCATGACGTAGCTGGTAAAGGTTTGTTGAAGGCTCAGACCTTTGTCATGTGGTGTTAGTTGCGCCAAACGAAGACCTTCGACTCTTCTGTCCCCTAGAGCAGCTGTATCCACAGTTGGTTTGTTGGGAAGGGAGGCTTCGAAAGTAGCATTGAGCCATAATTGTAAGAGCCAAAAGGGTCCTGATAACAGCAACGTTTTCTTTTCTTTAATATTCTTCAAGATGGTAACTCCTTCGCCCAGGGATTCATATAGATTCGCCAAAATCATCTCGCTAAGACAAAGCTGGTGCCCAGCGTGAAGCTGGTTGGCTATGGTGATATAGCGCTTCGCCACTTGGAGAGATCTTGAGCAAAAAATGCATCTCGACAGCCAAAGGGCTAGGAAGGCTACATGCTCTTGATCAGATACTTCCTTGGTTTCTTTGTCATGATAATTGGCAATGTAGGCTGTAAAGGTGGCTTTGTTGGTGTCGAAACCTATTGAATCATCAGCTAGCAAGTTGGGATCATAGTCGACTCCTAAGGGGCTTAAGCCAGTAATAGCAACTATGTCAAAAAGGGTGGGAGTGATCATCCCACAAGGAATGTGAAAAGTGTTATAAGTGTTGTCCCAGAAATAGAGGGAAGCTAGAAGCATGGAAGGACAATATCCTGGCCCTACTTTCGACAGCTGAATAAGATCATAAATGCCCATAGTTTTCCAATCATTGCTTTTAACCTTTTCTATCTTTTCCAACCAAGCCAGGTAATCGGAGGGGTCTTTCGACAAAGGGCAGGATCTAAAAATTCTGAAATTATTCATGTATTCTAGGTTTATGACTTCGTCAGAAGGGGTCCCTTGGCCATCTACTTGGGACTTTTCGTCTATAATTTTCTCCTTATCCGTTCTAGGTCTAATCCCATTCGCTATGGGTTTGTAACGATGATAGGCTGGGAAGAACTCTCGTACCTTAACGGGGTCTAATTTCAAATCAGACAAAGGTCCTAACATGGCGTGGCATTTACCATAAATTAAGATAGGAATGAGTACCTGAGATTGATAAATGCAGCGCTTTTCCTCTTCATTGGGAGGTTCTGGAACATACTCTTGATTTCCCACCACCTTGGGACCGAAGATTCTTTCCACTGGTTCTAAGCTGTTGGACTTCCGAGAATCTTTACCGGTGACTTTTGGAGTAGCGGAAGACGCCATTGTTGATTGCAGAGAAGTAGAGAGAAAATGGAGAAGGTGAAGTTTAAAGAGAGTTTTTGGAGAGAAGGTACGTAAAAGGTGAAAAAAAATGAAATCTTTAACTTATATATAAGTTGGAAGAGTGGAAGCGGTTGGTATTCATAAATTGAAATGGGAAAAGTAGTGGGAAGATTGTGGGACACGTGGAGAGTATTGTAGCGAGCGATTTTGGACGCGGTTCTTAAGCGCTGGTCGCTCTCTGCGGTTTGAGCTTTAAACTACAGGTCGATTCATTTTTTATCCTATTGTGAGCTGAATAAGGAAGGGAAATAGATGTCTCCAATTAACCCTGCTTGCATACCGAGTTTAAACAGCGGTCTGTTAGGTTACGGATGCTATCAATGTGGGGGGTTTTTGTACTGGTTATTCGTATTTTGCCAATACAGGTTTCTTTCTTTCTAGGACTTTCTAGCGGGGAACAAGGATTAGGATGTTAGGACTGGTGCTTTTGAAATACTGCTTTTAATTGATGGAGATATGGGATTTGGGTTTTTTGTTGATTGCGCTCGCTAAGATCTTTTCTTTCGATCTTATGCCTACGTATTCCCGTTTACCGAAACAGGGAAATCAGAGCGTTCGTAGTTCCTCCTATTCTATGGGAGGAAATTGGTTTTTGGTGTCTTGTTCAAAGCCCAAGACGTGAAGCGAAAGGTGATTTGTATCTTGTTCAAAGCCCAAGATGTGAAGCTGAAAGGTCTATTTGTGTCTTGTTCAAAGCCCAAGACGTGAAGCTGAAAGACCTCGGCTTTAGAGAGAATTTGTCATCTCTAAAGAGGGGGAAGGAGAATTACTTTAACTGGGATACGCAGATCCGAGCAATGCCATAATTTCCGAAGAAAGGGTTTTAACCTGAAGGAGAAGACTTTAACTCAGTGTAGAGCAATGCCATCTTTCCTTAGGAATTTCTCATGCTAAAAGAGGAACAGTGGCATGGATGTAGATGATCCAGAGGCTTGCCGCTTACAGCGATTAGATGGGGGGAAAGGAGTTGTTTGTGTACTGCGAACGAGGCACAGCTTTGATGCTAAAAGGTCGATTGGATCAACTAGTGGTTTTCTTATACAAAGCCTAAGAGGAGGCTATTTTGTGTCTCGTACAAAGCCCGAGAGAGAGGCTAAAAGTTTTTGACCCAGTGGGGCATATCATTATACAAAGCCTAAGAGGAGGCTAGAAGAGTTCGACTCTTGCTTAAGGAATTTGTATCTCGTACGAGGCCCGAGATGGAGGCAAAAAAGGGGTGATTGACTCAACGAGGGAATCTTTTGTGTCTCATACAAAGCCTGAGAGAGAGGCTAAAAGGTTGTTTTGACTCCACTGGGGAGAATTTTGGTATCTCGTACAAAGCCCGAGATGGAGGCTATTGTAACTGTTTCAGTGGAGTGACAGATCCAATATACTGATTTAAAAGAGAAAATCAGTTCTTATATGAGTAACAGTGTACACAGGGATTTAATTTGAGGATCAGGGATATTTCCTTCTCTTTGAGGAAACGGGAAATCCAAAGGGTATTGAGACTGTCCGAGTCTGCGGGTTTCCTTCCTATTTAACGAAGGGTGCTTGAGAATGTCTTTGAGACTCAAGGAAGTTAGACTGTCCAAGTCTAGAGTTTTTTTCTTTTGTACTATGCTTCGAGAAACAGTAGTAGACTCTATGAAAGGAATGTTCTATGAGGATGACTAGGTTCTGTTCCTATACCTCTAGGAGGTCGTCGGGACAATTTGTACGAAGCCCAAGAGGAGGCTGGAAACTTTTAAGAAGCCGACGGGTCCTTGTACGAAGCTCAAGAGGAGGCTATCATTCCCGGAGGAAGAGATCATTATACGAAGCCTAAGAGGAGGCTGTGAATACTTCTAAGAAGTCGTAGGGTCCTTGAATAATGCCCAAGTGGAGGCTGATGCTTTTAAGAAGCCCGTGGGTCTATCATCTCCTTTCCATTAGGAGAGATAACTCTTTTAAAGATGAAAACCACTGGTAAACGTGCGAGGTTTACTATCCAGTGACTTTTAACTTTTAAAGAGGGTTCCTTAGTTAAGGTCCAAGATTATGACCGTAGTGGGTACCCAAACCCCGAGACATTCAAGGCATGCTATCCACAAGGAATAGATCAAGTCAGGAAAGTTCGAGAATTTGGAAGAAACTCAAAGATGCCATTCACGGAGAATACATTCATCTTGGGGAGTAGAGCTTCTTGACGATTCCTAAGGAGGACAGCCGAAGAGAAGACTGTATCTGGTGCTCCTATTGGGGATCTAGGCGTCTATTTCTACGAATAAGTGAAACAGCGTCACCTAGTTCTAGACGTAGTTGCCGGGGAAACTCGAAATATCTATACTATTATTACACAGTAGATATGAGTTTATGAAAGGAGACTTACAGTGAGCAGCCCCACAATACAGTTTATATATGAAAGCAGTAAATGAAAGCGATAACCACTTACTCGGTTGTAGTGCTTCCATGCTGTTTGGTTAGTTGTTCAACAAAGAAAGATTGAAAACAACAATATATTCAAAATCAAAGGAGAAAGTGCTTTGAAAAAGAAAGATTTGGGGCTTACAGCTCAAGGAGAGGCCCAGGGTTTTATCAGTGAGCGCACTGTTTAAATTTGTACAGAGGGACTTATACAAGTGACTGGGGCCCAAAATGGTTTTCTGTACAAAGGGATGGGTCTTACACTCTCTCAAGAGGCCCAAAAAGGTTTAAAGAAAAAGAGTGGGGCTTATAACACGAGGGTAGGCCCAGATGGTTTTTATTTTTAAACGGGCGACGATCGCGCCGTTTACTTGTACAGAGGGACTTATACAATGAGTGAGGCCCAAAAAGTTTTTGTACAAGGGGGGATGGGTCTTACACTCTCTCAAGAGGCCCAAAGAATTTTGAGATGAATAAATGGGTCTTACTACTCGAGGGTAGGCCCAGATGATTTTTGAAAAGGCGACGATCGCGCCGTTTGTTTTTTGACGGTATCGGGACTTATACAATAAGTGAGGCCCAAAGATGATTTGGTCAAAAAAAGGATTGGGTCTTACACTCTAATAGAGGCCCAAAGTGTTTTGAAAATGATTTATGAGGGTTGAATTAATCCAAAACCCTAATTTGTTTTCAAAATGTATTTAATTGAATAAAAATTCAATTAAAATGATCAAAAATTGTTTAACACATGGAAAACAAATTGTGACCTTGGATTAATGCTTCAAAAATTAAGTATTGGCCTACAAAATAATTAGAAAGCATTAAAAGTTGCAAAATCAATGTAGAAAAAATATTTAAAATGCCAAAAACAATCAAAATATTAATTCTTTACAAAAATATCAATTATATGAAATAAATAATATTTTTGGGATTTTTTGATAAAATAAAATATTTTAACATTTTTGTGAATTATTAAAAAAAGAATCAACTCAAAATCATTAAAACTCAGAGAGAAATTAATTTTTGAATCAATTAAACAAAATCACAAAATTCAAATATTTGAATTTGAAAAAAAAGGCGCCAAGAACAAGCTGAAGAACACGCGCGTGTTCTTGGTTTCTCAGATTTGCATTTTCTATCCAATCTCCATGAATACGTAATCATATCATGCAATCCACATATCATTATGCTCGTCTCAACCTCACGATCATGTCTATGTACTTTAATTTCATTTAAATTAAACATACAACAAGAAATCACGAAGAAACCTCAAGAACCCTAATTTCTGCATGAAGGCTAGGATTTTTGATACACGATTCAAACAATGCAATTAATTGAGGGAAAATATTCCATGCATGATTATGAACATATGGCCAAATTATTGTGCGAGGAAATATGCATAGATTGAGAGATGACCAAGTTTAGGCTTACCTCCAAGTCGTGACAGCAAGTTCAGAGTGATTTTGAGTTGGAGGTGTTACAGACAAGTTGTGATGAACTGGACAGCTTCCCTACACCATATGGAGTGTGTTTGAACACTTGGATTGAATTGAAATGGACTGGATCAGTTTATGGCATCTCAGCTGCAACTTAACTTCAAACTTGTGTGGATGCAAGTGATTTTGTGAAATTGATGTGTCAGATGTTATGTGAGTGTTTGATCAGCTCATATATGATGTGTGTGAGGTGTGTGAGTGATTGGTTTGTGCAGAATTGCTCTCAAACTCAAAACTCGATAGCTACCTTGCTAAGAAAGGCATTTTTTCCAAGAGAAAGAGATTTTGAGGAAAGCATCTGTTAGATGGCTTTGGTGTACTTAAACTGACCACAATTGAGCTCTATTTATAGTAGAGCAAGTTTGTTTTTCAAGGAATAGTGCATGGCAGCTGGTAAGTAGGTTTCCTCAATGTTGGCCAATGGAAATGAAAGTCTTCTCTAGCCATTGACTAGAGGTTAGGGCACAGAGCTTTGGTCCCCTTGGTCTTGGATAAGTCTTTACTGATTTCAGATGAGAATGGCTCAGTCCATGCCACCTTGATGGTTCCATTGAATGCCTCATTCCAAATTTGAAGTCTTGTCCCTATTTTGGCCATTCTAGGTTCAACATGATATTCTTTGTTCCTTGGACCTTGGAGGCTTGGCTCAGTGATTGTCCCCTTTGGATTCAATCCTCTGAGGTATCCAAGTGGATTGGAGCAATTAAAATTGGCTGATTTTGGCAAATCGAGCCAAAATGCAAATTCTGCCTTGCCTTGACAGATTTCAGCAAGGCAACTTGCCAATGTTGTATCTCATGATGTAGGTTGAATTTGGCAATGTTCTTGGCCATTTTGGAAAGCTCTTACATGATACAACAACTGTTTAAACAAGTTTGGTTTTGATCTCTTTTGATTCCAAGTGAAAAATCCCCCTACATTTGGCAAAAAGTGAAGGCAAATTCTGACTTAGTGAAAATTTTACAAAGTGTTGGAAAAAGTGACATTTTCACTTTTCAGCCACTTTGATCCCTCCATAACTCAAAATCCTTAATGAATTGGAATGACTTGTAGTAGAAGTTTTTATAGGTGATAATGAGGGCTACAAATTCATCTTTGGATGAGAAAAAATGGCCTTGTGGTTTAGGAGTTATGGTCCTCCAAAGTTGGTACCTTTGTCACTTTATTTTTTAACTTAGAAAATTTTCTAAGTTTTATGGTTACCCCTTTTACAAGTTATCTCACTTTTCTTGATTTTTCTTGATGAATGATGATTCAAATCATACATTAACATCATTTTAGGGTTAAAAATCCATTTTGGTGAAAAATCTCAAAAAGTCAAAGTTGACTTTTGTGCACAGTTGACTTTTTATCAGATGAATTCCAAACTGTGCAATTCTTCAGGAAATCATGTCCTTGACCTAAATCAAACTTGATGGACATGTTCCATGGGTGTCATAGTGCATATTCAATCATGTATTAGGGTTTGGGAGCATGTCTTGGTCAAAAGTCAAAGTTACAGTTGACTTTTCCCTTAAAACCCTAATTGTGGTGCAGATGAAAATGAGACTTGTTGCTCAAGCTTCTTGGATCAATCCATTGTTCCAAATGGATCAATATGGTGTATTAGAGACCCTCAAATCATATCTTGAGGTCTTGGCTCATGGTTTGTCCCAAAAGTCAACTTAGGGGTGGATTAGGTCAAGAAACCCTAATTCCTGATTTTTAATGAATGCATCCCCTGAGGCAAAATTGACTTGATGCATGGGTTCATGAGGTTCCATGAAGCATATTAGGTTATGTTTTGGATCATTGCCTTGTGCCCAGATGAAAATTTCCATCTGGAGACCCTGGTCGACCAAAACCCTAATTTGGTGACACTGTCGATCTTGAGACTTGATCCACCTAGAAGGGAGCAGCCTTGTGCTTAATCCTTGAAGTGGGAGTCCTTTTTGATCCATTGTGGATGTTTAAGAGATTAGACAAGTTAAAGATCATGTCATTTCTTGATTGATCCTTTGTCTAAGCACTCAGAGAGGGCTTGAAACCCTAATTTTGATTGTATTGGATGCTCACCCATCATTGGGGAGACTGATGAAGCATGATGGTTCATCCATATTGTGATGATGATTTTCACAATGATGGGAAATCTAAGTGGTCAAAATTTGGGGTATTACAAGTATGAAGTGGATGATTCTGACGGTGGCAGTTAGGTTTTTTTTTACCCACGATGTGATAGGGGTTAGAGTAGGAATGATGAAGATCTCAAAAACGTGGCTGAATAGACGTTTTGGGAAAAGCGTAATGATGATTCTGACATTTCTAACGTCTAAATCATATGAACAGTCACTAGTCGAATGATTCATGGCGTCGAATTGCACTGGAAAAAAATGTTTTTCTCCCTCGGTCGAAAATGCATTTTTTGGGGGGCAATTTGTAGGTTGCTAATTTGGACGCCAGGAAAATGGTTCAAAAGCAAATGGAAAATTTCGACAGGGTGATTCGACAGGACATTTTGGTAAGGAAATTTTTGATGGAAAAAAGGGCAAGTCGAAGGCAAATGGTACTTAGGGGAAGCATTGGCAGATTTTTCTAAGTAAGAAAGATAATTTCGACATACGAAGAATCGGTCCATTCGACGGGTGTTTGAATTTCAAATTTCAGGAGGGAGTTTCACTTTTGAAATTGGACGCGTGGAACGCATCTAGGAGGCGAATACATGCAGAATGACATTTGTCGCCATTAGGAGGAATAGCTGTTATGGGTAGTTATTTCGTTTGTATATAAATAGGAGGTCTTGATGTTAGATTGGGGGTGTTCCAAACTTTGTACAAATTACCGCAAATACTCAAAGTAACCGTGTGAGAGAAACGAGTGTTCTGGAAAATGTATGTATGGGAAACACCAGTTTACATTTATGCATTTCAATAAAATTTCACGCTTTCCTTCATTTCTTTATATTCAAGTCACCTTTTTACTTCAGAAATTTACTTTGTTTTTTTAGTTTAAATTTGTCTTCAATTACTTTTTCGCCATTATCGTGTCTTTGTCCTATCAGTCGAAAAAACTGTTAAAAGAAACCTTAGAAACACAGAACGAATACATTCCTTTTCAAATCAAAGACATTCTCAAAAGCACTTTGTCCTAGGATTTGTTTGGTTGGTCCTATTAGTAAACTAATTTTCATAATTAGGAAACCAGAGGTTGTTCGCCAAATTCACCAGCAAGCACATGTACTTTTGGATCGCTTTGGCGAGAATTTCTGTTGTGAAGTTTGTCGCTTCGGCGAGTACTATTTTGGTGTTTTCACACCATAGTTATAATATTTGCAATTTGGTTAGATTGTGTTTTAGTTAAATTATGTTTTTATTTTTTTTATGTTGTGGGTGCACAAGGAAAATAATGGTTGTCCTTGAATTTTGAAAATTTTGTGTGTTAGCACAAGAAGAGAAAAGAATACCTTGTTGATCTTAAATATTGATGGTGATGATATAATTCTTGATTGTATGCACAATCAAAGTATGTAATTGAGTGGGTAGAATCATAATGTGAATATGAATTTTTACTTTTTGTAAAATTGGTCAATGCAATGTTTTGTAAACTTTTGTTCATTTTGAATCAATTAGGACATTACCACAAATGTGAGTTTCCTCCATTGTTCACAAATTATTGAGGGATTCAAGTAGTTGTTGCTTACTCAAATGGTTTATGTTTAATCTTGCTTGTTGTTTTGAAATTATGGAAACATAGAAATGATCAAGGCAATTTTTGAGTACTATGAGTATAACCACTTTTCCATAAACACTTTAAATCACCGTGAGTGTGTGAATATTAGAAACCTCTTTTGAGCCAAAAGCGAAAAAATTTGTTAATTTTGATGCATGAACCCAAACTTTAACTACTTTGAAGAGCATTTTGTTTTAAGTGTATAGTATTGTTGAAGTTGGGGAGATTGGTTCATTGTGAAAAGAGAAAAACAGAATTGTGGATACAATGCACTCTCAAATGAATTCAAAAAGAGAATGAAAAAGAAAGAAAAGAAAAAATCAAAAGAAAAAAAATTATGGGAATCAAAGCAAGAAAAGAGAATGCATTGTGAGAATAAGAGTTGGAAGTTTGAGCAAAAATGGTTGTGTTTAAAAAGAAAAATGCTCTTCATGAATTTTACCCTTTCTTGATTCAATGGTCGTGTACATATGTCCCTTGTTTTTAACCCCGGCCATGATACAACCTATAAAAGTCCTTTTGTGATCTTTGTTTCTGTACGTTTCTTAATTTGTAAGATGATTGCATAAATTGTTTTGGATGTGGCACAATTACTTATGAGTGTGTTCTCTCCCTTGTAAATAGTGCGTGTAAATAATTAGGTGATTCAATTCGAACTTGAGGGTACTTGGTATTGCATTGTATAATTTTGTGATTAGAATTTGAGTCATATGCATGTTTTGATCCTATGAGTGCTTATCGATACTTTGTGCGTGTATTTGTCGAGTTTGAACCATTGATGTTTTTGGTTGATTGGGTGTTTCGAAATCTTGCTTGTGGTTGTTGACACTTACTTTTGTTTGAGGGAAAACAAAGATGCAAGTTGGGGAGAGTTTGTTAGGTGTCAAGAAGTGCTTATTTTCCTAATTGATTTTGACACCTTTAAGCTCTTTTAATCGCTTTAATCGGGAAACGCCTCATTATTTAAGCGATTCTTGCATTTTTTTGATTTTTAGGTATTTTGATGTGTTTGTTAATTTTTACAGCAATTTCGGTGAAAAGATCGCGACTAAATTTGCGCAGAAACGAAGAATTTGGAAAAGCTGCGTGTCGTGATTTAGGCCCCTGCACCGCCCGGCCCTGTAGGGGCGCAGGAAGCTCCCATCGCCCGGCCGTGAAAGCATCGCCCGACGCTCTGATCCCATCGTCGGGCACTCTCAGATATTTTGAGAGGTCCATGTGACACTGAAGTTGTCACGTGGCCTCAGTTTTTGCCACCGCCCGGCCGTGAAAAGCACCGCCCAACGCTCTTGTCTGGGCTGAACTTGTTTATAGTCTCATTTTGTAGATATTTTTTAGAACAACACTTTTAGAAACAATCTTTGCAACCTAGAATCATATTGGGAGCTTAAAATCTTCATCTTTTACTATTTTTCTTAGAATCCAAAGCTTTTATGCTTCAATCCTTGAATCTTTGAAGATTGATGCTCCAAAAGCTTTGCAACTTACTTGTCAAGCAAGCTACCATGTCAATGGCTAGCTAAAGCTCTTTTGTGTCAAGATTAGTGGTAGGTGATTCATTATTTTGTATGTATTCTTCTTGATTGTAGGTTTGTGAACCTTGTTGATGATATTTATACAAGAAAAACTTTGTTTACATTGTATATTTTGTTTTATTTCATGTTCGAGAGAAATGTTATAAAACTTGATCTAAGTTTCATTCCATCAATATTCATGAGGCTAGAGATAGTTTTGAATGTTGATGTTCATAAATATTGTTCTTGAATGTTATCATTTTGATAGTTTGTGTGAGAGATCAACAAAGGATCAAAATGGTAAATCCCATAACAAGTGTTCGCGAGAAACTTGTTAAGAGGATATGTGGTTATAATTGTTGTTAACAAGTTCACACTCGTAATCGAGAAAATACGTAGGAAACGGATCACCGAAACCTAATCTTGACATGTTTTATCAAAACCCTAAAATAAATCTTTTTACTGTTGTTTTCTAAAATTCGAATGCAAACGATCCGATTGAAAATTTCCAAAACCTTTGTTACGATTAAAGTTTGAAACTCTTTTAACTATCGAACGGCGGCAATATACACAATCTCTGTGGATACGATAAAACACCCCCCTAAAACTGTTTCAAAATATTCTCAGAGAATGTAATGTCTTCGCCATTACAAGGGTCAGGATATGGGATAAATGTGGGTCAAAACAATCAGAGTGTAGGTGTGGGATATTCCACTCAAGGTCCTAGTATGACAAATACTTCTATAGCATGTTTGAGACAGCAAATGGATGAGAGTAACCTACAAATGGTACAAACCTTGTCCCAAACTATTGGGGGAAATTTTCCAATCCTTGATCTAGAACACTACCCAAACTAACCAACAATTAGCAGCGCAATTGGCACGCTTGGCAGAATTTATGGGTGTACCAGCCCCTGTTCGAGGCGCAACTGTTGTGGAGAACATTCCACGGCGGAACCTAGCGACGTACCTGAGGCGAATCTAGAAAACTAGGGGATAGTTGAACCCCTTAGACTCGAACCTCCTAGAGTCGAACCACATAGGAACCAAGTGGCAATTCCTGTAGAGAGGGAACAAGAGGTAATTATAGTAAATAGAAACCAAGATGCTGACCATGTTGTACAACAGGTTCGACGTAACAATGTAGTAGCAGATAACAACCTAGAAGCCATGGTCGAAAGGATAATGGCTCGAAATGGGGTAAATTTTGGTTTTACTAAGCCAAATTATACATCACCAATAGTAGATTACATTCTCCAATCAGAATTACCTTTTAGGACGAAGGTCCTAAAGTTTACCAAATTCTTAGGAGATACCACTGAATCTACTGTCGAACACGTAGCCCGGTATATAATCGAGGTTGGAGAGATTGCAAATGACGAAAGCCTTAGGGTAAAATATTTCCCAAGTTCTCTCACCAAAAATGCTTTTACTTGGTTTACAACCCTACCTCCTAACTCAATCTGTAATTGGACCCAGTTAGAATGTTTATTCCATGAACAATTCTACATGGGACAAACTAAGATTAGTTTGAAAGAATTGGCTAGCATAAAATGAAAGTTTACTGAGCCAATAGACAATTACCATAATAGGTTTCGGTTACTTAAAGCTAGGTGCTTTACACAAGTGTCATAACATGAATTGGTCAAAATGGCCGCTGGTGGCCTTGACTACTCTATTAGAAAGAAGTTGGATACCCAATATCTGAGAGATATGGCCCAACTAGTTGATAGGGTTCGACAGTTAGAACGTCTGAAAGACGAAAAGGCTAAGTTTAACAAGAGTAAAAAGGTAGCCTATGTTGAATATAATGAGGATGTCGAAGGTTTACATGATGAACCATTGTATTTCGACGAAAATGAGATAGATGTTGTTGAATTAAAGCAAGGTCCTCCCTATGTTTGTAAAATGTTAGCTCCTTCGAATGGAAAAATTCTGTCGAATCTGAAAAGAATGATAAGTTTCCAAAGAAAACATATACTTTCGACATCACTAAATGTGATGAAATTTTTTATTTGTTAGTTCAAGATGGATAAATGATAGTGCCTGCTGGCGCTAAAATGCCACCTTTAGAACAAAGAAAAAAGAGAGGGTTTTGTAAGTACCATAATTTTCTGGGTCATAAACTTCTCAGTGTTTTCTTTTCAGGGACTTGGTGCAAAACACTATCTAGGAGGGCAGGCTGAAGTTCGGAGAGAAGAGCAAAGGTAAAATGAAAATTGACTCTAATCCGTTGCAAACAGTGGATGCCCATTATGCTGAGCCAGAAGTACATATGTTGGAGGTTGCTGATGACTTCGACTATTCAATCAACATGGTGGAAATCACTGAAGATTTCACCAATGATGCTGTTTTAGCCAAGGTTACTGAAGGCCTTGACATCAATACAATGGGGAAACTCATAAGCGAGACTGCTGATGGCTTCGACAAAGCTATGATGGCTTAGATGATGGGATCACTGAAGATTCCAACATGGTGCTGGTTACCTAAGAAACTGCTGAGAGTTTCGTTAAGATGGATAAGGCTGCTGCAGGCCTTGGTGTAGACTTCTGCAATCTGAATCTTAGTGTTGATGTCGACATGGATGTGAATATGGTCGAGATTACACAACCTAAGACCATGGAGGTTGATAAAGCAAGCTGCCAAGAGGAGCGTAACAAAGTGACGTATCTAAAATAGGAAGAAACTATCATTGAATTCCTTCACCGTTGCCAAAAGAAGGGATCAGGTGTCATGCTATGCCCCAGATGCAGCGCAATCTTCGACCAGAAAGCTGCCCATAATCTTGAGGGGGTTAGGAAGGCTAAAGAAAGAAGGGAGCAAAGAACATCTCAGGGTCAAAGGAGTTTTGATCCTAGAAGGTCCTCTTCAAAACAAGTGGGAGGAAAAACACAGTTCCCAGGGGCCAGATCCAACACCTTCAAACCAACAAGTAACACACCACTGGGAAGTTGGATGAAACCTGTCGAAGGAAAGGAAAAAGGTCATAAGAAATGGCAGAAGTTTGAGGTGAACAGAGGCTCTTCCATAGAGTATCGAAAGGAGTTTCAGACTTCCAACAAGTCGGCGTATATCTCTGAAAACTATAAGGGGAAGAACCCGATGTCGCGATCCCAATGGAGGAGAGAACAGCGTAGAAGGAAGGCTCTCAGGGAAGCTCAGTCGAAGAACCAAGGGGAGTCCAGTACTAATGTCCCTACTGATAATAACGGAGGGACTCAAATAAAGAGTGCTGAAAAGGCGCCGGTGGGGCGAAAATTGTTTTCCTCTCAGGAGGATGAACGTGAAAAGACTGTCGAAAATGATGAAGAAATGACAGACAACTTTGACTCTGAGTCTGATGCTTCTCTTGACATCATAGTTAATGTGGTGTCTGTGATGCCTAGGGAGTTCGACCAAATTACAGAGGTCGAAGATTTGGATGCTTGCACTGAAGCAGAGATGGCAGCACACAAGCCTGTGTGCTACTATATTATGAATAATGGGTGCGTTGAAGAGCAGAACGCCTTCTTCGAGCGACCCACGGAGGCGATGAAGGGCCACCTAAAGCCTCTCTACATTACTGGAAAAGTGGAGAATGTACCAATAAACAAGATATTAGTTGACTGTGGTGCAACAGTAAATCTGATGCCACACTTCTTATTGAACAAGATTGGCAAGTATGATACCGATACTAAGCCACATAATATGGTTCTTTCGAATTACGAAGGAAAAGTTGGCTCTACACTAGGTGTGATACAGGTTGACTTAACAGTTGGGACAATTACTAGGCCTACTGTCTTCATGGTAGTGGAAACGAAAGCCAACTATAATCTGCTCTTAGGACGAGAGTGGATACATGGCATTAGTGCAGTGCCATCTTCGATGCATCAACGAATTACCATCTGGAGGCCAGATGGCATAGTCGAGAATATTGAAGCTGATCAGGGGTATTTTAAGGCACCAATAAATCATGTTGACAGGAGACAGTTCAACAAGCACCTGGCTCATATTGCCCCTTGTTGCCCAACATATTTTGAGTTTGTCCAAGATGATGAAACATTTTGCTCATTGTACTTACATCTCGTCGATGGTTTCAGTTGGGATAAAGAGGTGCCAGGGGAATGGCTTCCATACCTTGGCGAGCCTGCAGTAAACCCCACAGGGTGGGGAAGTGAGTTCAGTGACAATGACTGAGTTCGAAACTTTGAAAAGAATTTCGGCCTATGTTGCTGAAACCAAACTACAAGTGGCTTTGGAAGCTGCCAATGAATACATGGCTGGCGAAGCCAATTCTGGATTACACCAAGAAGGTCCTGGTAAGGACTTCGACCCAGAGCCACCTGATAAGGTTCAGGGTGTAGAGCAAGGCTAGAGGCTTGATGACATCTATGATGATGAGCCTTTGGGGTTTGAAAAGGATCAGCTGGCAAATAACATTAAGATGCTAGCGCAGGATCCATTAGAAGAAATCGACCTAGGAGAAGGGGCAATCAGAAAGCCAATATATGAGAGCGCCAACCTTGACCCACAACTTAAGGTCAAAGTCACCCAGTTGTTGCAGGAGTTTAAAGACCGTTTCTCTTGGGACTATGATGAGATGCCTGGTTTGAGTAGAGAGTTGGTCGAACATAAGTTGCCGATCAAGCCTGGGAAGAAGCCAGTCATACAGAATCCAAGACGGTTCGCCCCATAAATTCTCTCAAAGATAAAGGAAGAAGTCGAAAGACTCCTCCGATGCAAATTCATCCGCACTGCCAAGTATGTCGAATGGTTAGTTAACATTGTACCTGTTATTAAAAAGAATGATTCCTTAAGAGTTTGCATAGACTTTAGAGATCTAAATTTTGTGACTCCAAAGGATGAATATTCTATGCTTGTGGCAGAAATGCTAGTCGATTCCGCCGCAGGACATGAGTACCTTAGTATGTTGGATGGGTACTCTGGTTATAACCAAATATTCATTGCGGAAGATGATGTCCCCAAAACAGCTTTCCGTTGTCCTTGAGCCTTAGGTACCTACGAGTGGGTAGTAATGCCTTTTGACCTCAAAAATGCTAGGGCAACATATCAACGAGCAATGAACTCAATCTTCCATGATTATATAGAGACTTTCATGCAAATATATATTGATGATATTGTGGTTAAGTCTGTTTCAGGGAAGAGTCACTTAGACCATCTTCGACAGTTCTTTGAAAGGATGAGAAGACATGGTCTCAAAATGAATCCTCTTAAATGTGCGTTTTGGGTGCAGGCAAGGGATTTTCTAAGCTTTGTGGTCCACAAAAGGGGGATCGAGATCAACCAGAATAAGACCAAAGCCATCATGGAAGCAAAAGCGCCATCAACCAAAAAGGAGTTGCAATCACTGCTGGGCTAGATTAATTTCTTGAGAAGGTTCATATCGAACCTAAGCGGAAAAACGCAGGCCTTTTCACCGTTACTTCGATTCAATAAAGATGGGTTCGAATAGGGGCAAGAGCCGCAGGAAGCCTTCAACAAGATCAAGGAATACCTGAGTCGTCCTCTAATTCTTGCACCACCTTGTAGGGATAGGAGTATGAGATTGTACATAGCTCCGTCAGACAGAACCTTAGGGAGCATGTTGGCTCAAGAGGATGAGGATGGTGTCGAAAGGGACATCTACTACCTCAGTAGAGTTTTGAATGATGCAAAAACTATGTATAGCATGATATAAAAATTATGCTTATGCTTGCATTTCTCTTATACAAAATCGAAGCAATATATAAAACCAGTTGATGTTTACGTTTCATCTCATTTTGATGTTATCAAACACATGTTGTCTAAACCTATTTTGCATAGTCGAATCGGTAAATGGGAGCTAGCATTGATTGAGTACTCTTTAACATATAAGCCTTTAAAAGCAGTTAAAGGACAAGTGGTAGCAGACTTTATAGTCGACCACTCCATAAATGAAAGCGCTTTAAATTACGTCGAACTGAAACCTTGGAAGTTATACTTTGATGGATCTAGCCACAAAGATGGAACAGGTGTAGGCGTGCTGATTATTTCTCCTGATAAAATTCCAACAAAATTTAAGTACAAGGTCGAAGGACTTTGTTCCAACAATGAGGCTGAGTATGAAGCCTTAATAGCGGGACTTGAAATTTTGTTAGAATTGCTGGCAACTCGAGTCGAAATAATGGGAGACTCAGAGTTGGTCATAAAGCAAATTACAAAGGAGTACAAATATGTTAAGTAAAATCTTATCATGTACTTTGTAATAGCCAAAAAACTACTAAAGAAATTTGAAGTAGTAAGCATTCGACACATACCTCGACTAGAGAATCAAGTGGCCAATGATTTGGCTCAGATTGCTTCTAGGTATAAGGTTTCGAAGGAAAATTTACAAGAGGCAATCGAAGCCAGAGGTAAAGTCGTGTCTGTTGGATTATGCCCATCAGATCTAGAATTGACGAAGCTTGGATATGTTCATGAGGAAAATTTTAAGACTTTTGCAATAGACAGCTTGTCGGACAAAGATTGGAGGAAGCCTATAGTCGAATACTTGCAAAATCTAACAGCGTCCACAGAGCGAAAGGTCAGGTATCAAGCTTTAAGTTATGTTCTTCTAGGTAATGAATTGTTTAAAAAGACCCCTGAGGGAGTCTTACTTAAATTCCTTAGTGAATCAGAGGCGTATCTTCCCCTTTTGACTGTCCATAGTGGGGCATGTGGGGCACATCAAGTAGGCCATAAGATGAAGTGGTTATTGTTTCGACAAGGCATGTATTGGCCTACTATGCTAAAAGATTGCATTGAGTTCGCTAAGGGCTGCCAGGAATGCCAAGTTCATGCTGGCATACAGCATATCCCTGCAAGTGAGATGCATTCTATAGTCAAACCATGGCCTTTCAGAGGTTGGGCTTTGGATTTGATTAGAGAGATTCGACCAACATCCTCCAAAAATCAGAGATATATTTTGGTGGGTATTGACTATTTTACGAAGTGGATCGAAGCGATACCTTTACCAAATGTGGATCAAGATGATGTAATCAAATTTATTCAAAAATACATCATTTATAGGTTTGGAATTCCAGAAACGATCATAACAGATCAAGGATCAGTCTTTACTGGTCGAAAGATGCATGAGTTTGCTAGAGAAATGGGTTTCAAACTCTTAACCTCTACACCTTATTATGCTCAGGCTAATGGTCAGGTCGAAGCAGCTGTAGCGAGCGATTTTGGACGCGGTTCTTAAGCGCTGGTCGCTCTCTGCGGTTTGAGCTTTGACTACAGGTCGATTCATTTTTTATCCTATTGTGAGCTGAATAAGGAAGGGAAATAGATGTCTCCAATTAACCCTGCTTGCATACTGAGTTTAAACAGCGGTCGGTTAGGTTAGGAATGCTATCAATGTGGGGGGGCCTTTGTACTGGTTATTTGTATTTTCGCCAATACTGGTTCTTATCTAGGCAGAAGGTTTCTGGCGGGGAACAAGGATTAGGATGTTAGGACTGATGCTTTTGAATTACTGCTTTTAATTGATGGAGATATGGGATTTGGGTTTTTTGTTGATTGCGCTCGCTAAGATCTTTTCTTTCGATCTTATGCCTACATATTCCCGTTTACCGAAACAGGGAAATCAGAGCGTTCGTAGTTCCTCCTATTCTATGGGAGGAAATGGGTGTTTTTGGTGTTTTGGTGTCTTGTTCAAAGCCCAAGACGTGAAGCGAAAGGTGGTTTGTATCTTGTTCAAAGCCCAAGATGTGAAGCTGAAAGGTCTATTTGTGTCTTGTTCAAAGCCCAAGACGTGAAGCTGAAAGACCTCGGCTTTAGAGAGAATTTGTCATCTCTAAAGAGGGGGGGAGGAGAATTACTTTAACTGGGATACGCGGATCCGAGCAATGCCATAATTTCCGAAGAAAGGGTTTTAACCTGAAGGAGAAGACTTTAACTCAGTGTAGAGCAATGCCATCTTTCCTTAGGAATTTCTCATGCTAAAAGAGGGACAGTGGCGTGGATGTAGATGATCCAGAGGCTTGCCGCTTACAGCGATTAGATGAAGGGAAAGGAGTTGTTGATGTTTGTGTACTGTGAACGAGGCACAACTTTGATGCTAAAAGGTTGATTGGATCAACCAGTGGTTTTCTTATACAAAAGCCTAAGAGGAGGCTAATTTCTGCTAGGAAAATCATTATACAAAGCCTAAGAGGAGGCTATTTTGTGTCTCGTGTAACGCCCCAGTTTTTGCCAGTTTTATTTTATTGAGTCGTTTTTTATTATTTTATTATTATTTTATTGTAATTTCGACTTTTGTGTGAAAATGTGTTATTTTTCGTCGTGATTATATTTTATCGCGTTTTGGGAACGTTTGTGAGATATTTGAGTGTGGGGGTATTTTGGACATTTCATAGATATTTTTACTAAGTTAGTAAGAAAAGAAAATAGAAAAGAAAAGGGAAAGAAAAAATAGAGAGAAAGAAAGAAGAAAGAAGGGAAAAGAGAAGGAAAGAGGAGAAGAGAGAAAAATTGGGATAGTGTGGAAAAATCATCAAGATCAATTCCTAGAATCGAATTTAATCGGGTAAGGGTGCGAAACTCGATTATATTATACTTGTGTATGGTTATGTATGTGTGTGTGTGGGTTTTGGTGGTGTTTTATAACTTTTGATTTTAGGTCGGATTGTGGAATCGATGGTTTAATGGTTGGAAATCGATGTAAAGGTGGTAGTTTGTTTGTTGACATGATTAGAATAGGTTCTGATTGAAATATGTTGATTTGGAAATGGTTTGGGTTGGAAAATATCATTTTTGGGTTTTTAACAGCGCTGAAGGATTCTGAGTTTTCGCAGGTTCGCCTAGCGAACCATTCAGCGAAGGGTAGCGAAGGTTCGCTACGGGTATTCGCCTAGCGAAGGCGTGAGCGAAGGTTCGCTAGAGTGTTCGCCTAGCGAACTTTGGGTGTTTTTGGCTCTGTTTGGTTCTAACTTGGTTCGCCAAGTGCTCGCCTAGCGAACTTTGTGTCTGTTTTTATCTAACAGTTGGTTCGCTGGAACATTCGCCTAGCGAAGGAGCTAGCGAATGCTCGCGAGGGATGTTCGCCTAGCGAAGCAGCTAGCAAATGCTCGCGAGGGAGGTTCGCCCAGCGAACAGTGATGTTCGTGTAATTTTGTTTTCTGCATAACTTTTGATCTGTGATTCGGTTTGAGGCGTGGTTTGATGCGTTGGAAAGCCATTGAGCCGTACTTTCTTATTATGATGGTTTAGAATTTGTTGGCCGATTTTATTTTGTCGGTAAATGTGAATAGTGTCAATGGTCGACTTTTGTCGTTTTAATGGTGCATAATTGTCATGTATTATGCTATATGTGTGTGCTTTGGATATGTATGCCTTATATGCTGTTGTGAGGATAAGTTGTGGCCAAAAGGCAAGAAATGCTACGTGTTGTATTTGATGATTTATGCATGATTATGAATGTGTGCATGGATGCAATGTGAGTGTCATGAGTCATTGTATGCCAAGCATCATAATGTGCATTGTGGAAACGTCTTGAGTGACGGTTTGATTCCCGAGGGGAATATGCTATAACATCGTGTGCCTCGAAAATATGAGGCGATGCCTGAGGACTTAAAGCGATGGGTATAGACGATTGTGGGCTCCTTTGGAGACTTAAAGCAATCCTTAACGTCGTGTGCCTCGAAAATATGAGGCGATGCCTGAGGACCTAAAGCGACAGGTGAACATCGTAGGCCCGACGGGGAGTTACTTGAGATTCTCAGTAACGAGCGATGGTTCCAATAGTTTCTGAGTGAACTGATGATGAGACATGAGACAATGGAAGTCGGTACCGCATGGCATGTGCATAGAGTCGTTGTGTCGGTCTATGTGCATTGCATAAATCATGAATTAATTGTGTGTGAATTTGTGAATGTGATTAATGAAATGGAATATGTGTGATTGTATTGTGAATGATTGATGTGCAGTGGTAATTGATACGTGTGAATTGTACTGTGTGTTGTTATAATTTATCTGTGTGCTTTGGTGGTGAGAATTGTCGCTCCCGGGATTTTCATCCTAGTACAAACGCGAAAGTGGTACCGAAACAGAGTCGCCAGCAATGTGTATTTATCCCACGAGAGGGAAAGGAAACACCGCATAAACCTGAGGGAAAAGATAGAGCATGGTCTTGCGACCAAGAGAAAGGGTAAGGGAGTCAGTTACGCGAGAGGAAGGTATTAGCACCCCCACGCGTCCATCGTACCCGATGGGATCCACGCTTGCTTGTCTCGATCAAAGGGTGTAAGAAAAGGATACTGGAAAAGGAACTGAAAGAAAGAAAGGAGAAAGAATGGAAGAGGAATGAGTAACAAATGTAGGGAAAATAAAAGAAGTGCTCGCATGGGCCCTACCCCACTGCCTACGTATCTCATTGGGAACATGAGAATCAGAGCGACGTAGTTCCCCTCAACGAGGGTCGCTTTGTTAGTGTTTTTTAGTGGAATACGTCAACGTTCGCGTCCTAGCAGTTTCGGTGTTGCGGCTCGCTGTAGGGAGACTTAGGCGTTACCTGTTCGCAGTAGGACGGAAATGACGCATCCTTAAGGAAAGGAGTGAAGAAGATGAGAAAAGAATTGTTTGTTTGTTTTTGTCTTTTAAAGAAGAAGTATTTTGATTATTTTTTTGTTTGTAACATGTATTGTATTTAAGTCTCTCATATAGGATCGAATGTTCAACACATTGACCCAAGATGGGCTATATGCTATACATTCCAAGGAAATGTGAGAAGATCCCCCACTTCCTCGTTCCCACATGAAAGGCCTAAATACAACAGGTGTTATGCCTTTATTAAGTGTTTTGTTGATTAAGAGATGAAGAAATGTTTTGTTATTTATATCTTCAACAAATATTGCATTTAAGTCCCTCATACAAGATCGAATGTTTAACACATTGACCCAAGATGGGCTATAATGCTATACATTCTAAGATTATAAGAGAAGACCCCTTTATAATCTTTTCTTATATGAAAGGCCTAAATGCAATGCATGCCTACCTTTATTAGATGTTTTTGAATTTTCTTTAAGAGATGAGAAGAGGGACTCAAGAGAGGAGAGAAAGGTAAAATCTAATGGGGACTAAGACACACCCTAGTGTTATCATGCATGGATATCCTAAGGTTAGTGAGGTTTAAAAGAGAAGAAAGAAACTCCTTAGTGTTGTATGTGCTCCTTGCTTGAAGAGAAGGTAAGGGAGAATGAGAAGAAGAAAAGAAGAAAGCTTAGTATTCTTCTTACTTCTTAATGAAGTTAAGAAAGAGCCTAAGAAGGGATGGTGTGCAATTAAGCAAATGATAGCATTACATGCTTCACAATCACACTTTGAAAACATTAAAGGAGTTAAGGGAAAAAGTTAGGATGTGGAAGCATATCCACATCCAACTTACTTACCATTTGCACCTAAAAATGTTAGAAATATCACATATGAACAAAGGATAAGCAAGTAAGCACACAACCAAAGAAGAATCAACAATTAAAGGCCCAAACCACTTAGGGGCAGTATCTAAAGGTCCCAATTGACTCCTAATAGTAATGCATCTAAATTGGGTAAAAGAAGTGAGGGCAAGTTCTAAGTAACTACCCTTACTTGTGGAAGAAGAAAGAATATGAAGAAGTAAGAAAGATGATGTTAGAATGGCCAAACAAATCAAGTCAAAACAAGTTCCAGAATTCAAACATGTCTTAAAATGCCCTATAAATGTCAATTACAAGTTACTTAAGTCCATCACAAAAGCATACAATCATTGGTGAATGAATGAAGAAAAGATGAAGTGAAGGAGTTTTCATGTTTTGAATGCATTTAAGTCACCTACATGAGATGGAATGATCATATATTTATGGAGTGAGTGGAAAATGACTGAGGTCAGTATGTTAACATGTTCAAGATGTAATTGATCATGCATGAAGGAGCACACAAGCATGGATGGAGGAATATAAATGCAAACACAAGTCATTTAGGTCAAAACCATTCACATAAGATGTTCAACTTTAGATGAGTCATCCAGACATGGCAAAATGATGCACCACTGACCAAATATGATTCATGCAAGTCTTAAGGTATCTAATATAACCTAAAAAGAAACCTCAAACAATGGCACAAGTGCCCTTCATCAATTAAAGTTAGGTTCATGCACTTAGAGCTCAATTAGAGGTACCTTGAAGAACAATTCAACTAAAAATATCTAAGCACATCCAAAAATTATAAAACTTGGTCAAGATATTCTACAAACAGAAGAAAAACATTTCACAAAATTTCATCCAAAGATCCACAAAATTAGTCATTTAGATTAGGGGTCAAAGAGAATGAAGAACCAAAGCTAATCATGCCAAAGAGTGAAGTCAAAATGTAATGAAAAAAAATGTAAAAAAATGTAAAAAAATGTTTTTATGTAGTTTAATGTGATATGAAATGAATTCAACAAGAATGGATCAAAAATGTCTAATGGTTTAAGAGAAATAAAAGTTTGAAGTAAAGGTGTGAAGATAGAAACAATTTCCAAAAGAAAATAAAAGAAAATCAGGAATTAATATGCAAATATTCACAAAATTGGAATTAAAAATAATATAAAATTACTTTAATATGTCAAAATGCAACATGAATTTTTATGGAATTTTTAAAGATATTTTGGTATTTTTAAAATGCAATTATGAAACGTGTAGAAAAAAGAAAATAAAATAAAAATGCAATATGAATGGGGGTGTGAACTTAGCAAAATATCAGTTCAAATCAATTGGGCTTGAAAACAAGGAGGTGTGGATAGCATTCTGGCTAAGGTCCAATAACGCGCATAACACAATAGTTATCATGGACTTCCAGTCAACAAAATTGACTCATTACTATCCATTAGATTGAGTCAAGGTCAAGATTCAGTCAAAGTAACCACATCATGCATATCACAGTGCTAGTGCATCATAACAACCATATACACACACGCATGCTACTCATCAGAAAGGTGAAAATGAAGCACATGACACACACCTTCTCCATTTATTCGCTGGCAACACCACCACCCTTGGATTAAAATAAATCAACGGACACGACTTAATCTGGCATATAAAACCCTAATAGAACCTCACCGGCCGGAGAGGGACCTCCGGTCACCTTCTCCGGCCACTCTCCGGCACTGAAATCAACCAAACGTTCCAGAAATTTATGCAATGCACATCAAAATGTTCAGGAAGTCACATAGAGCATGAATCTAGGCTTAGCTTTCACACACAACACACGAACAGAGAGAATCGAAGCAATGAAATTAGCCCTAGGTTTTGGATCTAAGCTTCTAAGAAGCTCTATCAACTAGCCAGATGGAGGAATGCTCTTAGTGAGCTCAAATCATCACAACATAAGCTAAACAGAATGCAAATCGTGCCAAGAAAGTTTAAGATATTGAAACCTGAAAATGTAGGAAACTGGAGTTGAAAGAGAACCAGAGAAATGTGCCTCCTCTTTGATCTTCAACTGGCCAAATAAAGGCTCACAAATTCTTGCAAATGTGGATGAAATTTCAATATGCAGTGGAAGACACTTCAATCTCTTCAATGTTACCAAGCTTCAATGTGTTCTAATGCTGCTTGATGTTGAAGCTTGAAGATGGATTCCAATGTAGATGATGATGAAATCGTGTGAGAGGAAGAGAAACTTCAGAGAGAGCTTGCGAATTTCAGAGGAAAAAAAAATGAGAATGAAGTGTTGTCGTGAAATTGTGAAGGAGATTTAGTTATATAAGTGTGGTTAAAGGGGAACTGTGGTGGTTAACTGAGTGAGTTAGGGTGAGTTGGAATGGTTAAATGAGTCCACCCTAACTAACTGAGTCAAGTTAGTTAGGGGGCGAGTGATCAAGGTTGGGTTATGGTGAGGCCAAGCTCATGACAAATATGGTGGAGCAATGGGAAAAAGAAATGGCACGGTTTGTGAAATAGAAGCTTGTTCATCAGAAACTTGCTAAGCAAGTTTGTCCCTTCTATTCTCATGCAATGCACGTGCCACTGTGCCTAGTGTAAGTAATGTGTGCTTGGTCAAAAGAGGAAACTGAAGTGAAGAAGTGTTTGGTGTGTGAGTGAACCAAATTATGAACTGAACTGTCAATGTACCAGTGCCAACATAGGGTAGTTTGTTGAAGTTTTTCTCTCTACTCAATGAATGACTTGGTGAGTTCATGGGTTCATTGGAAAGAGGATGCATTGGGGAACAATATTGGTTTGAAAATTGAGTTGAAATAATGTCTCAAACATGTCTAAAAATGACCATAAACAGGTGTAAAAGGGACTGGTACATAGATGTGCAGACTGGTGGCACGACTTGGTTGAGACTTGGTCAAATTCTCAGTTGTCTTGACCATACTTTGAGCCATCATAACTCCTCAACCTTTGATCAAATAGAATTTTGTCCAACATGAACAATGAAGATGACACTGCCATGAACAACTTTCATGTTGAAAATTTTCTCATTTGAAGCTTCTTTCTTGGAGAAAAATAGGTGGACATTCGGCTCACCACGTGTTTGTGAAAATGACATGCGCGCAGGCCTGGCAAGGCTTGGTCATGACATGGTTTTGGCCTACTTTCTTCCAACTTTGATCATCCATATCTCTCTCAATTTTTATCCAATGGAGATGTTCTACACATGGATTTGAAGCTTGAAGCAAGACCTTTTGTTGTGGCCTAGTGGAATTTTCATTTGATGCACCAATTTTAAATGGCCTTGGCTCAAAGTCTGGTGCAAAATGGCCAAAACTTGCTATTTTTAGTAACCCTACTTCATCCAAAAATGGCAACTTTCTACATCTTGATTTTTTCATGATTCCTTTGGAGTTTCTTGATCAAATTTTGCACATTGGACACATATAACATGAATTTTATGGATTTGGCCACAAAAAGTCAAGAGTTGACTTTTTCTTCTGATTATTTGACCTGGCCCCAATTTTCCTGATTTTTTATCTTTCTTCCAATTGAACCACTTCTAAAACCAATTGAGAAGCAATTTTCCATACACATACACTTAAGAACATGTGGAATACCATGACATCAAGTTTTGTCCAAAAAATCAAAGATTCTCTGATTTAATGGGAAACCCTAGTTTTGGTGCCCACCTCCTAGGAGAAAAATATGCAGTCTTCAATTCCAAGTTCCTCAGAGTATGTTGTGTATCCTCTTATAGGATGATGAAATATGCCATTTGAGATTGATTTTGGATCAATGAGCCATCTCTTTTGAGGATTTTCCTTCAATTTTTGGATATCTTGCATGATGAAAGGTGTAGTGCTCCAATATCCTATTGGATCTCATTTCTTGAGGTTGTGGATGATTCATTGAGATGGTATGAGACATGAGGAACCTCTTAGCTTGCCTTGAGTGAACTTGTTTACCCTTGAGTGCCTTGAATTATTGCTTGATTGACCACCTTTCACCTGATCACATGCCTTGATGGTAAGAGTGATGTTATGCTTCATTTTTCTGTGTTAAATGCAATGCAATGCTTATGAGATGGATATGATATGATATATGATAATGGTATGCTATGATGTGAAAAGAGAGAGAGCAAATTTTGGGGTACTACAAGAATATGTTATTTGTGCATTTTTGTGTTAATATATAATTTTATGCAATTATATTATGGTTGTTTTTCTCACCCTTCTGCTGTTTTATAACGCTATATGAGGCGTTGTAGATTAGAGTTGCTGGAGGTATTCTTTTTGTGAAGCGTTGCGTCTTTATTATTTTGGTCGGTCGGCTCTGATATGTGACTCCGGGTAGTTAGGGTGGCCGCGTGCTATTACTTTGTATATTCGAATTATATTGTGGTTGTATATGTATAACTGGATGTATGATAGATATGTTTATAAGTATATATGTATATATGTTAATCAGATTTTAGATTTTTCGCTTTAATTCTAATTTCTGAAAAGTGGGTGTAAGGAACAAAGTTTCCTCTGTATGATTGCTACCCCACAGTTGCATATCATTATGGGCAGGTGTTGCATGTTATGTGTATGTTTGGCTCCTTTGATGTGATTCTCCCTTTCTATGCCATGATGTTTCAAATATACTCTGATCAATTTTCGAATTTTCTTTTTACCGCCTTAATTGCGTGTTAATTGGGGGTATAGTTCGGGGGGCGTCACATTAAGTGGTATCAGAGCCAGTCCGTGTCAGTTGTGTAGTTTGTGTCTGTTGTGTCTGGCATATTGGGCGAGTTGTGTTGGGCGAGTTGTTGTTTAACCATAGTTTATGTTTTGGACGAACAGAATATGGCTGGTCGTAATGATGCTGCTTTGGCTGCTGCGATGGAAGCAATGGCACGAGCTGTGCAGGGTACACCGAATGCTGCCGGAAATGATGAGTTTAGAAAGAATAAGCCGCCGGTTTTTAAAGGGAAGCATGATCCGGATGGTGCGCAGTTGTGGTTGAAAGAGATTGATAGGATTTTCAGGGTAATGTATTGTGATGACGATGATGTTAAGGTGAGGCTGGGCACTCATATGCTACACGAAGAGGCTGACGACTGGTGGGTCAATACTCGTCAGGTGTTGGAAGCTGATGCGGAGGAAGAAGAGATCACTTGGGAGGTGTTTAGCTGAGAGTTTCTAAGGAAGTATTTTCCCGAGGATGTCCGAGGAAAGAAGGAGATTGAGTTTCTAGAGCTAAAATAAGGTAATATGTCGGTTATTGACTATACTGCTAAGTTTGTGGAACTTGTGCAGTTTTATCCTCATTATGTGGAAGCGACAGCTGAATTTTCAAAGTGTGTGAAGTATGAAAGTGGGTTGCGTCCTGAGATAAAGCAGGCTATTGGTTATCAGAGGATTCGAAGGTTTGCTGATTTGGTGGAATGCTGTAGGATTTATGATGAAGATAGTAAGGCTCGTTCTGCTCACTATAAAAGTGTGAGTGACAGAAAAGGGAAACAACAGTTCCGTGGTGGTCCGTATATGTCACCGGCTGATAAAGGTAAACAAAGGGGTAATTTTGATCGAAGGTCAAGTGGAGGAGGTATGTCTAATTCTCCTAGGTGTTTTAAATGTGGTGAATTGGGTCATCGCCAGCATGAATGTAGGAGGAATGTGATTAAGTGTTCTAATTGTGGTGGTATCGGACATGTTGTAGCGGATTGTAAAAGGAAGAATGTGGTGAAGTGTTACAATTGTGGGGAACCTGGTCACATTAGTTCGAAGTGTCCGAATCAGAAGAAAGCTCCAACTAGTGGAAAAGTGTTTTCATTGGCGGGGACTCGGACTTCAAGTGCAGATCGTCTGATAAGAGGTACTTGTTTTATTAATAATATGCCTTTAATTGCTATTATTGATACTGGAGCGACTCATTCGTTTATTTCGTCTGAGTGCGCGGAACGTTTGAATCTTGGGTTGTCTTCGATGGATGGTGAGATGGTTATTGATACTCCAGCGATGGGGTCAGTAACTACTTCTTTGGTGTGTTTGAGTTGTCCTTTAGCCATTTATGGTAAAGACTTTGTGATGGATTTGGTGTGTTTACCGTTGGAAGGTTTAGATGTGGTGTTGGGAATGAATTGGTTGCAATTTAATCGGGTGCACATTGATTGTTATCATAAGCTTGTAAGGTTTCCTTCTCTTGTGGAAGATGAAGACTTGAGTTTCTTATCTACCAAAGAGTTGAAGAGACTTTTAGCGGATGAAGCTCAGTTGTTTGGGTTGTTTGCTTCATTGACTGTGGATAGTCAAGTTTCTCTTGATGCGTTTCCTGTTGTGTACGAATTTCCTGAGGTGTTTCCTGATGATATTTCAGATGTACCGCCAGAGAGAGAAGTTGAATTTTCTATTGATCTAGTTCCTAGTACTAGACCTATTTCTATGGCACCTTATAGAATGTCGGCGTCTGAATTGGTGGAGTTAAAAAAGCAGTTGAATGAGTTGTTGGAAAAAAGGTTCGTGAGGCCAAGTGTTTCTCCTTGGGGTGCTCCAGTTTTGTTGGTGAAAAAGAAAGATGGGAGCATGCGATTATGTATTGATTATCGCCAGTTTAATAAAGTGATGATTAAGAACAAATATCCGCTTCCAAGGATTGATGATCTGATGGATCAGTTGGTTGGTGCTTGTGTGTTTAGTAAGATCGATTTGAGATCGGGGTACCATCAGATAAGAGTGAAAGAAGAGGATATTCAGAAGACGGCCTTTAGAACACGTTACGGTCATTATGAATATTCGGTGATGCCGTTCGGGGTTTCTAATGCGCCTGGTGTGTTTATGGAATACATGAATCGGATTTTTCACGAGCATTTGGATCGTTTTGTGGTGGTGTTTATTGATGATATTTTAATCTATTCTAAGTCTCGGGAAGAACATGCAGAGCATTTGCGTATTGTTTTACAGGTTTTGAAGGAAAGGAAGCTTTTTGCCAAATTGTCCAAGTGTGAATTTTGGTTGTCGGAGGTGAGTTTTCTTGGGCACGTAATTTCAGTTAATGGTATTGCTGTGGATCCATCTAAAGTAGAAGCAGTTCTACAATGGGAGGCTCCTAGATCCATTACTGAAATTCGAAGCTTTTTGGGTTTGGCTGGTTATTACCGGAGGTTCATTGAAGGTTTTTCTAAGTTAGCTCTTCCTTTGACGCAGTTGACTTGTAAGGGCAAAGCATTCATTTGGGATATTCAATGTGAAGAGAGTTTTTGTGAGCTGAAGAGAAGATTGACGACAGCTCCGATTCTTATTTTACCTAATCCTAATGAACCATTTGTTGTGTATTGTGATGCTTCTTTAATTGGGTTGGGTGGTGTTCTGATGCAGGAAGGTAAAGTTGTAGCTTATGCTTCAAGGCAGTTAAGAGTTCATGAGAAAAACTATCCTACTCATGATCTTGAGTTAGCGGCTGTAGTTTTTGTGTTGAAGATTTGGAGGCACTATCTCTATGGTGCAAGGTTCGAGGTCTTTAGTGATCATAAAAGCTTGAAATATTTATTTGATCAGAAAGAATTGAACATGAGGCAGCGGAGATGGTTGGAATTCTTGAAAGACTACGACTTTGGCTTGAATTACCATCCTGGTAAAGCTAATTTGGTAGCCGATGCATTGAGCCGGAAATCGTTGCATATGTCCGCATTGATGGTGAAAGAGTTGGAACTTTTGGAGTCGTTTAGAGACTTGAGTTTGGTATGTGAAGTGACTTCGGTTAGTGTAAGGCTTGGAATGTTGAAGGTTGCTAATGAATTTTTGTTGTCGGTTAGTGAGAAACAAAAGCTGGATTTGAAATTCGTTGATTTGATGAGGAATGAGAATGTGGATTTCAAGGTTGATAATTTTGGTGTTTTGAGATTCCGTGGTCGTATTTGTATACCTGATGATGCGGAGTTGAAAAGAATGATTTTGGAGGAAGGACACCGGAGTAATTTAAGTATACATCCGGGTGCGAATAAGATGTATCAAGATTTGAAGAAGATTTTCTGGTGGTCTGGTTTGAAAAGAGATGTGGCTCAGTTTGTGTATGCATGTTTGACTTGTCAGAAATCGAAAGTGGAACATTTGAGACCTAGTGGTTTATTGCAACCGTTGGATATTCCTGAGTGGAAATGGGATAGCATTTCGATGGATTTTGTGACGGGATTACCGAACACTCAGCGTGGGCATAATGCTATTTGGGTGATTGTGGACAGGCTGACTAAATATGCGCATTTTATTCCGATTGACATCAGTTTTTCTTTGGAACGGTTAGCTGAGATCTATATCAGTGTGGTGGTGAAATTGCATGGGGTTCCTTTAAGTATTGTTTCTGATCGAGATCCTAGGTTTACATCGAGATTTTGGGAAAGTTTACAGAAGGCTTTGGGTTCTAGATTGAGGTTGAGTTCGGCTTATCATCCGCAGACAGATGGTCAGACCGAAAGAACTATTCATTCGTTGGAGGATTTGTTGAGGTCGTGTGTTTTGGAACAAGGTGGTGCGTGGGACAGTTATCTTGCTTTGATTGAGTTCACGTATAATAACAGTTTCCATTCTAGTATCGGAATGGCACCTTTTGAGGCTTTGTATGGGCAAAGATGTCGAACGCCGTTGTGTTGGCACGAAACTGGTGAGAGTTCTGTGGTTGGACCGGAATTGGTGCAACAGACGACGGAAAAGGTAAAGTTTATTCGTGAGAAAATGAAGGCTTCTCAGAGTAGACAAAAGAGTTATCATGATCGGAGACGGAAGGATCTTGAGTTTCAAGAGGGTGATCACGTATTTCTGAGAGTTACGCCGGTAACGGGTGTTGGTCGTGCTTTGAAATCTAAGAAGCTTACTTCTCGATTTATTGGTCCTTACCAGATATCTGTGAGAGTTGGTGCTGTAGCGTATCGTGTGGCGTTGCCGCCGAATCTGTCGAATTTGCATGATGTTTTTCATGTTTCACAGCTTCGGAAGTATGTTCCGGACCCTTCACATGTGATTCCTATAGACGAGGTTGAGGTAAGGGATAACCTTACGGTCGAGGCATTACCGGTTGGTATTTTGGATCGCGAGGTGAAGCGGTTGAGGGGTAAAGAGATTGCACTTGTGAAAGTGGCGTGGGGAGGCGCTGCTGAGGGTAATTTGACGTGGGAATTGGAGAGTAGGATGCGGGAGTCGTATCCGGAGTTGTTTGAATCAGGTAAGATTTTCGAGGACGAAAATTTCTAAGTGGGGGAGAATTGTAACGCCCCAGTTTTTGCCAGTTTTATTTTATTGAGTCGTTTTTGATTATTTTATTTTTATTTTATTGTAATTTCGACTTTTGTGTGAAAATGTGTTATTTTTCGTCGTGATTATATTTTATCGCGTTTTGGGAACGTTTGCGAGATATTTGAGTGTGGGGGTATTTTGGACATTTCATAGATATTTTTACTAAGTTAGTAAGAAAAGAAAATAGAAAAGAAAAGGGAAAGAAAAAATAGAGAGAAAGAAAGAAGAAAGAAGGGAAAAGAGAAGAAAAGAGGAGAAGAGAGAAAAATTGGGATAGTGTGGAAAAATCATCAAGATCAATTCCTAGAATCGAATTTAATCGGGTAAGGGTGCGAAACTCGATTATATTATACTTGTGTATGGTTATGTATGTGTGTGTGGGGGTTTTGGTGGTGTTTTATAACTTTTGATTTTAGGTCGGATTGTGAGAATCGATGGTTTAACGGTTGGAAATCGATGTAAAGGTGGTAGTTTGTTTGTTGACATGATTAGAATAGGTTCTGATTGAAATATGTTGATTTGGAAATGGTTTGGGTTGGAAAATATCATTTTTGGGTTTTTAACAGCGCTGAAGGATTCTGAGTTTTCACAGCTTCGCCTAGCGAACCATTCAGCGAAGGGTAGCGAAGGTTCGCTACGGGTATTCGCCTAGCGAAGGCGTGAGCGAAGGTTTGCTAGAGTGTTCGCCTAGCGAACTTTGGGTGTTTTTGGCTCTGTTTGGTTCTGACTTGGTTCGCCAAGTGCTCGCCTAGCGAACTTTGTGTCTGTTTTTATCTAACAGTTGGTTCGCTGGAACATTCGCCTAGCGAAGGAGCTAGCAAATGCTCGCGAGGGATGTTCGCCTAGCGAAGCAGCTAGCGAATGCTTGCGAGGGAGGTTCGCCCAGCGAACAGTGTTGTTCGTGTAATTTTGTTTTCTGCATAACTTTTGATCTGTGATTCGGTTTGAGGCGTGGTTTGATGCGTTGGAAAGCCATTGAGCCGTACTTTCTTATTATGATGGTTTAGAATTTGTTGGCCAATTTTATTTTGTCGGTAAATGTGAATAGTGTCAATGGTCGACTTTTGTCGTTTTAATGGTGCATAATTGTCATGTATTATGCTATATGTGTGTGCTTTGGATATGTATACCTTATATGCTGTTGTGAGGATAAGTTGTGGCCGAAAGGCAAGAAATGCTAAGTGTTGTATTTGATGATTTATGCATGATTATAAATGTGTGCATGGATGCAATGTGAGTGTCATGAGTCATTGTATGCCAAGCATCATAATGTGCATTGTGGAAACGTCCTGAGTGACGGTTTGATTCCCGAGGGGAATATGCTATAACATTGTGTGCCTCGAAAATATGAGGCGATGCCTGAGGACTTAAAGCGATGGGTATAGACGATTGTGGGCTCCTTTGGAGACTTAAAGCAATCCTTAACGTCGTGTGCCTCGAAAATATGAGGCGATGCCTGAGGACCTAAAGCGACGGGTGAACATCGTAGGCCCGACGGGGAGTTACTTGAGATTCTCAGTAACGAGTGATGGTTCCAATAGTTCCTGAGTGAACTAATGATGAGACATGAGACAATGGAAGTCGGTACCCGCATGGCATGTGCATAGAGTCGTTGTGTCGGTCTATGTGCATTGCATAAATCATGAATTAATTGTGTGTGAATTTGTGAATGTGATTAATGAAATGGAATATGTGTGATTGTATTGTGAATGATTGATGTGCAGTGGTAATTGATACGTGTGAATTGTACTGTGTGTTGTTATAATTTATCTGTGTGCTTTGGTGGTGAGAATATGTTATTTGTGCATTTTTGTGTTAATATATAATTTTATGCAATTATATTATGGTTGTTTTTCTCACCCTTCTGCTGTTTTATAACGCTCTATGAGGCATTGCAGATTAGAGTTGCTGGAGGTATTCTTTTTGTGAAGCGTTGCGTCTTCATTATTTTGGTCGGTCGGCTCTGATATGTGACTCCGGGTAGTTAGGGTGGCCGCGTGCTATTACTTTGTATATTCGAATTATATTGTGGTTGTATATGTATAACTGGATGTATGATAGATATGTTTATATGTATATATGTATATATGTTAATCAGATTTTAGATTTTCCGCTTTAATTCTAATTTCTGAAAAGTGGGTGTAAGGAACAAAGTTTCCTCTGTATGATTGCTACCCCACAGTTGCATATCATTATGGGCAGGTGTTGCATGTTATGTGTATGTTTGGCTCCTTTGATGTGATTCTCCCTTTCTATGCCATGATGTTTCAAATATACTCTGATCAATTTTCGAATTTTCTTTTTACCGCCTTAATTGCGTGTTAATTGGGGGTATAGTTCGGGGGGCGTCACATCTCGGACAAAGCCCGAGTGAGAGGCTAAAACTTTTTGACCCGACGATAGAGTCTTTGTGTCTCGTACGAAGCCCGAGATAGAGGCTATTGTTTGTTTGACTCTACGAGGGAGTCTTTGTGTCTCGTACGAAGCCCGAGATAGAGGCTAAAAGTTTGACTCAACAAGAGAGTCTTTGATACTCAACAAGAGAGTGTTTTTGTATCTCGTACGAAGCCCGACATGGAGGCTAGAGGTTTGTTTCAGTTGAGTGACAGATCCAATATACTGATTTTAAAAGAGAAAATCAGTTCTTATATGAGCAACACTGTACTCAGGGATTTGATTTGAGGACCAGGGATATTTCCTTCTCTTTGAGGAAACGGGAAATCCAAAGGGTATTGAGACTGTCCGAGTCTGCGGGTTTCCTTCCTATTTAACGAAGGGGTCACTTGAGAATGTCTTTGAGACTCAAGGAAGTTAGACTGTCCAAGTCTAGAGTTTTTTTCTTTTGTACTATGCTTTGAGAAACAGTAGTAGACTCTATGAAAGGACTGTTCTATGAGGATGACTAGGTTATGTTCCTATACCTCTAGGAGGTCGTCGGGACAATTTGTACGAAGCCCAAGAGGAGGCTGGAAACTTTTAAGAAGCCGACGGGTCCTTGTACGAAGCCCAAGAGGAGGCTATCATTCCCGAAGGAAGAGATCATTATACGAAGCCTAAGAGGAGGCTGTGAATACTTCTAAGAAGCCGTAGGGTCCTTGAATAATTCCCAAGAGGGGGCGGGGTTGCTTTTAGGAAGCCTGTGGGTCCTTGAACAATGCCCAAGAGGAGGCTGATGCTTTTAAGAAGCGCGTGGGTCTATCATCTCCTTTCCATTAGGAGAGATAACTCTTTTAAAGATAAAAACCACTGGTAAACGTGTGAGGTTTACTATCCAGCGACTTTTAGTTTTTAAAGAGGGTTCCTTAGTTAAGGTCCAAGATTATGACCGTAGTGGGTACCCAAACCCCGAGACATTCAAGGCAAGCTATCCACAAGGGATAGATCAAGTCAGGAAAGTTCGAGAATTTGGAAGAAACTCAAAGATGCCATTCACGGAGAATACATTCATCTTGGGGAGTAGAGCTTCTTGACGATTCCTAAGGAGGACAGCCGAAGAGAAGACTGTATCTGGTGCTCCTATTGGGGACCTAGGCGTCTATTTCTACGAATAAATGAAACGGCGTCACCTAGTTCTAGACGTAGTTGCTGGGGAAACTCGAAATATCTATACTATTATTACACAGTAGATATGAGTTTATGAAAGGAGACTTACAGTGAGCAGCCCCACAATACAGTTTATAATATGAAAGCAGTAAATGAAAGCGATAACCACTTACTCGGTTGGAGTGCTTCCATGCTGTTTGGTTAGTTGTTCAACAAAGAAAGATTGAAAACAACAGTATATTCAAAATCAAAGGAGAAAGTGCTTTGAAAGAGAAAGATTTGGGGCTTACAGCTCAAGGAGAGGCCCAGGGTTTTATCAGTGAGCGCACTGTTTGACTTTGTACAGCGGGACTGATACAAGTGACTGGGGCCCAAAATGGTTTTCTGTACAAAGGGATGGGTCTTACACTCTCTCAAGAGGCCCAAAAAGGTTTAAATAAAAGAGAGTGGGGCATATAACACGAGGGTAGGCCCAAATGATATTTCGTTTAAAAAATGGCGATCGCGCCGAGGTTTTCTTTTAACGCAGAGGGACTTATACAATAAGTGAGGCCCAAAATGTTTTGGTTAAAAGGGGGATTGGGTCTTACACTCTAATAGAGGCCCAAAGTGTTTTGAATGGGTCTTATAGCTCAAGGAGAGGCCCAGATGATTTTTTTATTTTTAAACGGGCGACGATCGCGGCGTTTACTTGTACAGAGGGACTTATACAATGAGTGAGGCCCAAAAAGTTTTTGTACAAGGGGGGATGGGTCTTACACTCTCTCAAGAGGCCCAAAAAGTTTTGAAAATGATTTATGAGGGTTGAATTAATCCAAAACCCTAATTTGTTTTCAAAATGTATTTAATTGAATAAAAATTCAATTAAAATGATCAAAAATTGTTTAACACATGGAAAACAAATTGTGATCTTGGATTAATGCTTCAAAAATTAAGTATTGACCTACAAAATAATTAGAAAGCATTAAAAGTTGCAAAATCAATGTAGAAAAAATATTTAAAATGTCAAAAACAATTAAAATATTAATTCTTTGCAAAAATATCAATTATATGAAATAAATAATATTTTTGGGATTTTTTGTGAAAATAAAATATTTTAACATTTTTGTGAATTATTAAAAAAAGAATCAACTCAAAATCATTAAAACTCAGAGAGAAATTAATTTTTGAATCAATTAAACAAAATCACAAAATTCAAATATTTGAATTTCTAAAAATGGCGCCAAGAACAAGCTGAAGAACACGCGCGTGTTCTTGGTTTCTCAGATTTGCATTTTCTATCCAATCTCCATGAATACGTAATCATATCATGCAATCCACATATCATTATGCTCGTCTCAACCTCACGATCATGTCTATGTACTTTAATTTCATTTAAATTAAACATACAACAAGAAATCACGAAGAGACCTCAAGAACCCTAATTTCTACATGAAGGCTAGGATTTTTTATACACGATTCAAACAATGCAATTAATTGAGGGAAAACATTCCATGCATGATTATGAACATATGGCCAAATTATTGTGCGAGGAAATATGCATAGATTGAGAGATGACCAAGTATGTGCTTACCTCCAAGTCGTGACAGCAAGTTCAAAGTGATTTTTGATTTGGAGGTGTTACAGATGAGTGGTGATGATCTGAACAGCTTCCCTACACCCTATAGATTGTGTTTAGATGGTTGGACTTGATTGAAATTGGCTGGATCATTTTGTGGTACCTCAGCTGCACTTTGGTTAAAACCTTGAGCAACCAGCTGGTGATTTTGTGAAATTGATGTTTCAGAAGTAATCTAAGTGTTTGATCAGCTCATATGTGATGTATGTGAGGTGTGTGAGTGATTGGTTTGATTGGAATTGCTCTCAAACTCAAAACCCGATAGTGACTTGCCTTAGAAGGCAAAATTGGAGTGAAAGAAGAGATTTTGAGGAAAGCATCTGTTAGATGGCTTTGGTGTACTCAAACTAACCACAATTGAGCTCTATTTATAGTAGAGCAAGTTTGTTTTGCCAGGAATAGTGCATGGCAGCTGGTAAGTAGGTTTGGCCAATGTTGGCAAATGAAAATCCAAGTCTCCTCTAGCCATTGACTAGAGGTTAGGGCACAGAGCTTTGGTTCCCTTGGTCTTGGATAAGTCTTGACTGATTTCAGATGAGAATGGCTCAGTCCATGCCACCTTGATGGTTTCATTGAATGCCTCATTCCAAATTTGAAGTCTTGTCCCTATTTTGGCCATTTTAGGTTCAACATGTTATTTCTTGTTCCATGGACTTTTGAGGCTTGGCTCAGTGATTGTCCCCTTTAGATTCAATCCTCTGAGGTGTCCAAGTGGATAGGAGCAATTGAATTTGGCTGATTTTGGCAAATCGACCAAAGTTGCAAATTCTGCCTTGCCTTGACAGATTTCAGCAAGGCAACTTGGCAATGTTGTATCTCATGGTGTAGGTTGAATTTGGCAATGCTCTTGGCCATTTTGGAAAGCTCTTACATGATACAACAACTGTTTGAACAAGTTTGGTTTTGATCTCTTTTGATTCCAAGTGAAAAATCCCCCTACATTTGGCAAAAACTGAGGCAGAATCTGACTTAGTGAAAATTTCACTAAGTGTTGGAAAAAGTGACATTTTCACTTTTCAGCCATTTTGATCCCTCCATAACTCAAAATCCTTAATGAATTGGAATGACTTGTAGTTGAAGTTTTTGTAGGTGATAATGAGGGCTACAAATCCATCTTTGGATGAGAAAAAATGGCCTTGTGGTTTAGGAGTTATGGTCCTCCAAAGTTGGTACCTTTGCCACTTTATTTTTTAACTTAGAAAAATTTCTAAGTTTTATGGTTACCCCTTTTACAAGTTATCTCACTTTTCTTGATTTTTCTTGATGAATGATGATTCAAATCATACATTAACATCATTTTAGGGTTAAAAATCCATTTTGGTGAAAAATCTCAAAAAGTCAAAGTTGACTTTTGTGCACAGTTGACTTTTTATCAGATGAATTCCAAACTGTGCAATTCTTCAAGAAATCATGTCCTTGACCTAAATCAAACTTGATGGACATGTTCCATGGGTGTCATAGGGTATATTCAATCATGTATTAGGGTTTGGGAGCATGTCTTGGTCAAAAGTCAAAGTTACAGTTGACTTTTCCCTTAAAACCCTAATTGTGGTGCAGATGAAATTGAGACTTGTTGCCCAAGCTTCTTGGATCAATCCATTGTTCCAAATGGATCAATATGGCATATTAGAGACCCTCAAATCATGTCTTGAGGTCTTGGCTCATGGTTTGTCCCAAAAGTCAACTTAGGGGTGAATTAGTTCAAGAAACCCTAATTCCTGATTTTTGATGAATGCATCCCCTGAGGCAAAATTGACTTGATGCATGGGTTCATGAGGTTCCATGAAGTATATTAGGTCATGTTTTGGATCATTGCCTTGTGCCCAGATGAAAATTTCCATCTGGAGGCCCTGGTCGACCAAAACCCTTATTTGGTGACACTGTCGATCTTGAGACTTGATCCACCTAGAAGGGAGCAGCCTTGTGCTTAATCCTTGAAGTGGGAGTCCTTTTTGATCCATTGTGGATGTTTGAGAGATTAGACAAGTTGAAGATCATGTCATTTCTTGATTGATCCTTTGTCTAAGCACTCAGAGAGGGCTTGAAACCCTAATTTTGATTGTATTGGATGCTCACCCATCTTTGGGGAGACTGATGAAGCATGATGGTTCATCCATATTGTGATGATGATTTTCACAATGATGGGAAATCTAAGTGGTCAAAATTTGGGGTATTACAGATGCCCCTATTTAATCTTCGTGGACCCGAAGGTGTGAATGATGAAGGGATTCGGGCATTCGGGGGTGCAAGAGGATTAAATATCTGAATACCCGAAATTTTGATGGTGGTTATGAATGGTAGCTTACGCATTCATCTTCTTTAGCTAAGCAATGATGCTTAGAAAAGGTAAACTTCCCCTCGATCCTGGTCTCCTACCAAGAACTGGTCTCAGTCTCTTTTGAAATAAACTTCCCCTCGATCCTGGTTTCCTACAAAGAACTGGTCTCAGTCTCTGAAATGAACTTCCCCTCGATCCTGGTTTTCTACCAAGGAACTGGTCTAAGTTTCAGAAATAAACTTCCCCTCGATCCTGGTTTCCTACCAAGGAACTGGTCTAAGTTTCAGAAATAAACTTCCCCTCGATCCTGGTTTCCTACCAAGGAACTGGTCTTAGTTTCTTTTGTCAATAAACTTTATTGACAAGGGACGCTATTAGTAGCGGTTTTCCCTCAAACTTCTCGCCGAATTTTCCTGGGGAGATGCCATTTGAGTGGAAAAAGTTTTGATGTCAGACTTGCTGGGGAACCCATTCGTCTGAGTTGTAGAGGTACACAAACTTCTCTGTTTTGGAGACGCCATTTATCGATTCTACTGGGGAAAGCGAGTCTCTTGAGAGACTGTTTTCGTTTGGGGTTACATCATACTTTTCTCGGGATCTTCCCGGAGAAATGCCACATGATGGGATCCAATTTTGAGGTGCCAATGACCTTCTCATCAGTGGTTTTTCGGAGCAAAACTGGCGTGCTGCCGAATCTCTGATCACGAGGCTTTCTCTGTGGATTTTCCTTAATCCGGGAAAGCAAGGATATCATCTTCAATGGCGAAGAGTGATGCTTATTGAAAGTTTTCTCTGGCTTTTCAGAGGTTCAAGTTATCAAAGTGGTCAAGGACCAACTTCTTTCCAGAATTAAACTGGAAGCGAGGTTGTTCAGACACAGTATTTCCTGACGAGGCAAGAACTGACAACTTGATTGAGAGGACTTCTACCACTAGGGGACAAGACCGACTAGAGTGATAGTGATGCAATATGAAATGTGAATGCAAAATAAAAAATGCATGATGTATGTATGTATATGCTGACAAAACTGACGCAACATACAGACTAAGAGATGAACACAATTGGATACTCGGCCATCGCGGGGCAAAGAAGTACCGTTGATTCAAAATAGCAATTCCACCTTGCTTAGGAGAGATAGTCCCGTTGGGAGCTATGTTGACCGGGCTTAGGAGATGAGAACTCGGCCGAGGATGTCAGACGAAACATGGTCTCTGACACAGTTGATCCCTTCACTCAGGCGTACTGGTCTAGAAGGAGTACCTTGACTCTGCACTTTGAAGTTCGCTTACTTCGGGAGAAGCGATCGATGTTCTTCTGATGTTCAACAGTCAAAAGAAATTGCCATCTTTAATTTAAAAACAGAAAAAGTTTAACAAGTAAATTTATTTTTGTTTTATTTCAAGAATCGCTGATTAAGTTTAAACAACGTCGTTCTGTAAAGCTAAAACAAGTAAAGAATTACAAACAAAAGCACAAGGGCTCAAATTTTATTGATAAGATGGAGATCAGCCAAACGCGTGATTCCAAAGAGTATATACAAAGTTAGAAAATGGTAATTTACATGGAAAAGGGCTACGTTGAAACATAACGACCACTATCCTTCCACCAACTTTGAGTTCGGGAAATCCTGAGCTTCCGTCGAAGATGACCTTTGACTGGAGATTTCCTCCGATAGATGATGTTGTAACTGCTGCTGAGGGACTTGCCTCTGTTGAACATAGTTACTTGCCATTATCCCTAATTTTTGCCTGGATTGTACTATGAGATTTCCAATCCATCGGGATGATTTTTTTCATGTCTCTAACTTTTGCCTGGACCGCCCTTTCGGGTTTTCAATCCACCAAGACGTTTTATTTTTTATTTTTAGGCGAAGTATTTCTTGACTACATCAACATTCGTGGGGTAGGAAAATTCCTCTCCGTCCATGGTTGCAAGTCTCAAGGCGCCGCCTAAGAAAGCTTTCGTGACCACATAGGGGCCATCATAATTTGGGGTCCACTTGCCCCGAGAGTCAGTGAGAAATGATTGTATCTTCTTGAGCACGAGGTCTCCTTTTCTGAAGACACGAGGTCGGACCTTTTTGTCGAACGCCCTTTTCATTCTCTGTTGATATAACTGACCGTGGCATAGTGCCGTGATTCTCTTTTCTTCGATCAGGTTCAGTTCGTCGTGTCGACTTTGACACCATTCAGCTTCGGTGAGCTGAGCTTCCATCAATACCCGGATTGATGGGATCTCTACTTCTATGGGGAGCACTGCTTCCATGCCATATACTAGAGAGAAAGGGGTTACCCCTGTTGAAGTGTGGATAGATGTTCGATAACCGTGAAGAGCAAAGGGTAGCATTTCGTGCCAATCTTTATAGGTTACAACCATCTTTTGAACGATCTTCTTGATGTTCTTGTTAGCCGCCTCTACCGCTCCGTTCATCTTGGGTCGGTAGGGAGATAAGTTATGGTGTTCGATCTTGAACTCTGCACACAACTCTTTCATCATCTTATTGTTCAAGTTAGATCCATTATCAGTAATGATCTCTCTTGGAACACCATAACGGCAGATGATATTTTTTTTGATAAATCGGACTACCACTTGTCGGGTTACATTGGCGAATGACGCTGCTTCGACCCACTTGGTGAAATAATCAATGGCTACCAGGATGAACCGATGTCCGTTTGAAGCCTTGGGCTCAATCATACCAATCATATCGATTCCCCATATGGAAAATGGCCACGGGGAAGAAAGAACTTTGAGATGTGATGGCGGTACATGAATTTTGTCGGAGTATATCTGACACTTGTGACACCTCCTCATGTACTTGTAGCAGTCGGATTCCATGGTCAACCAATAATACCCGGTCCTGAGAATTTTTCTCGCCATTGTGCGTCCGTTGGCATGAGTGCCAAAGGATCCTTCATGAATTTCTTTCATGAGCATGTCTGCTTCTGGTCTGTCGACACATCGGAGAAAGACCATGTCAAAATTTCTCTTATAAAGAGTGTCGCCGCTCAGGAAGAAGTTTTCATCCAATCTTCTGAGGGTTTTCCTGTCTTTTCTGAGTGCCCCAGATGGGTACTCTTGTTTCTGAAGAAAGCATTTGATATCGTGATACCAAGGTCTGTCGTCTATGACTGCTTCAATCGCGAAGATGTAAGCGGGCCGTTCAAGGCGCATGATGTCGATCTTGGGTATGTCATTCCATCGACCTACACTAATCATGGAAGAGAGAGTGGCTAATGCATCAGCCATGTGATTCTCATCACGAGGGATGTGATGAAAGTCGACTCTGTTGAAGAAGGGTAACAACCTCCTTGCATAGTCTTTGTAAGGAATCAATCCTGATTGGTATATGTTCCAATCTCCTTTTATCTGGTTAATAACCAGGGTTGAATCGCCGTATACGTCCAAGTTTTTGATCCTTAAATCAATCGCTTCTTCGAGACCCATGATACATGCTTCGTATTCGGCCTCGTTGTTCGTACATTTGAACGTAAGTCTGGCAGTGAAAGGAATGTGGGAACCCTGAGGGGTAACAATGATTGCCCCAATTCCGTTTCCATAATGATTGACTGCTCCGTCAAAGATAAGTCCCCACTGGGAACCTGGTTCTAGCCCTTCACTGGGTAGCGGTTCATCGCAATCTTTCATCTTTAGATACATGACATCTTCGTCTGGGAAGTCAAACCCGATTGATTCTTGATCGTCAATCGGTTGATGAGCCAAATGATCGGCTAAAATACTTCCTTTAACGGCTTTCTGAGCATGGTACTCTATGTCATATTCTGATAGTAACATCTGCCAACGGGCAATCCTTCCCGTGAGAGCAGGTTTTTCGAAAACGTACTTGATTGGATCCATTTCGGAGACCAACGAAGTAGTATGACGAATCATGTACTGGCGAAGACGTTTGGCTGCGCAAGCCAAAGCGCAACAAGTTTTCTCAAGCATTGTGTACCGAGTCTCGCAGTCGGTGAATTTCTTGCTTAGATAGTAAATGGCAGACTCTTTCCTTTTAGTTTCGTCTTGTTGGCCAAGTACACATCCCATTGAGTCCTCTAGGACTGTGAGGTAAATGATCAGTGGTCTCCCTTCCACTGGAGGTGATAGGATCGGAGGATTCAACAGATATTCCTTGATACTGTCGAAGGCAGTTTGGCAATCTTCTGACCAAACGCAATCCTGGTTCTTTTTTAGTAATTTGAAAATCGGCGCACATGTCGCGGTCATAAGGAATATGAATCTGGAGATGTAGTTCAAACGTCCCAGGAATCCTCTGGCTTGTTTTTCAGTTTTCGGAGAATGCATTTCTTGAATGGCCTTGACCTTGTCAGGATCAACTTTAATTCCTTTCTGGCTGACGATGAACCCTAGTAATTTCCCCGAACAGACACCGAAGGTGCACTTGTTAGGATTCAAGCGGAGCTTGAATTTTCTTAGACGTTCGAACAATTTTGACAGATGTTCAACGTGCTCATCCTCTGTCCTTGTCCTCGATTTCTTTGTGTATCATGTCATGAAACAGAGTAGTCATGGCCCTTTGATAGGTTGCCCCGACATTCTTCAAACCGAACGGCATTACCTTGTAACAAAACGTACCCCATGGGGTAATGAACGAAGTTTTCTCCATGTCTTTCGGCGCCATATTGATCTGGTTATAGCCCGAGAATCCATCCATGAAGGAGAATACTTTGAACTTTGTTGTGCTGTCAACCAGCATGTCAATGTGTGGTAAAGGAAAGTCGTCCTTTGGACTTGCCTTGTTTAGATCTCTGTAATCAACACACATTCTGACCCTTCCATCCTTTTTGGGAACGGGTACGATGTTAGCTAACCATTGAGGATATCCAGATGTGGCGAGGAAACCCGCGTCAATTTGTTTCTGTACCTCCTCTTTGATTTTGATGGCCATGTCCGGGTGAGTCCGTCTCAACCTTTGCTTTACTGGCGAACATTCTGATCTTAACGGTAAGTGATGTTCCACAATGCTGGTATCCAACCCTGGCATATCCTGATAAGACCAAGCGAATACATCGGGGAATTCTTTGAGAAGCTTTATCAAACCCTCTCTGGTAGTTGGATTGAGCAGTGCCCCAATCCTGATTTCTTTTCTCTCTTGCTCTGAACCCAAGTTTACGGTTTCCAACGGCTCTTTGTGAGGTTCAATGGACCTTTCCTCTTGTCTGAGTAGTCGGGAGATCTCTTCTGGAATTTCGTTGTCAACTTCTTCTTCAGCCTCGAATACCGGGAACTCAAAGTTGGGAGAAGGCATTGGATCGTATGTTTCAACTGGGTTTAAAACAAGCAATCTGCATGACGTGATGATTCGTGTTTAGAAGAGATAGAGAAAATGCAAATGTGTGCAGTGTTTTGATTTTACTGCTTGTTTTTATTATTGAATGTTTTTTAGGATTACCATTTTCTGAAAAAGCAAAAAGAGAAAACACCAATTAATGCGAAAATTACAGAACGACGTTATTTTATTAATGCACAAGTCGAATCTTGAAACTACAGCCCTATAAAACAAAACTCTGTCGCTTTGGGCAAAGCGAAGAGGGAAATTTACAGAAAGTGAGCCCTATCAAAACATCTGTTTCACCTGGGCAGGGTGAAAGGTTTAAAGATGGCAATTACTTTGACTGATGGACGACCTTCGAAACCTCGACGGCAACCCATTGGCGGCGAACTCCTCGGTGAATCACAAAGTCTGGCACCTTCCTTGATTTGTCTTCAGAAATGACGTTGATTTCTGGTGGAGTAGAATCATTGGAATCTGTTTCCCAGGCAGAATTGTCGTAGGAGGATTCCTCTGTTGCATTTTGCATAGCATTGGTGCTCTCAGCTGTATCTCCCCATCCAGTTGACTGGATATCTTCGAGCTTGATACGAGAGCTTTCGGGAGCAGTGTACTTGACCATAAAGTCGTATTTTCCATTTGGTTGTCCCAAAGTGTCCCAAACTTCTTTGGAACTGGAGAAGTCATCCCTCTCGATGACGTTGACCTCAGGAAAAGCATAGTTGATGAATTCTAGTCCTGCAAACGTTGCAAATTCATCTTCATGTTGAGTAGTTTCTGAATGACCTGAGTGTTGATCCCATGACATGGCGGGGACACAGGTATTCTATTCAATGACGCTCAGCTGAGTTTCATTACTCGGCTGACTTTCTTGCCCCAAGTTTCCTGGGTAAGGCTGCCACATTGGCAGACCATCCATCGGGCCATAGTAATTGTGATCAAAGTTTTCTTTCATCAGAGTGTCTTCCTCTAATGAATTTGGCGGAGCACGGTATCCTTCCGGATCACAATCTCCATATATCATTTTGACATCTGATCTTGGTATAAATCTCGGACTTTCTGTAGGAAAACAAAAAGGCATAGGCACCTCTTCCGGAGACATATAACCTTCCTTGTTAAGGTAGGACTTCCATTCTTCATCTGTGTCAGAGGGATCTTCCTCATTGATAGCATGAACTGTCTGAGACACTGGGTGAAGAAAACCTCCACTGTGGAAGAAGTTTTGAAGGGGATGAAGACTTTCATCGTTGGCGGCTGTCTGGGTACAGGTCGCAGAAAAACCAAGACCCTTCTTTATTTTATTGTCAGTGGGAATGACAAGCTGTCCCCATCCTTTTGTATCGGTACTCTCGACCGCTTTGATAGCATCTTTGTATGAAGAAATTGAAGTTCCTTCTTCAGATTGATCGTTCTTGCTCACCGATAGTGCTTGGAACTGAGTTCCAATAAACTCCTCAGGTTCTACACAAGCAGATGATGATAGGTTACTCACAAGCAAGGCTTGTTCCCCACAAACCGTGACAAGTTGATCGTTCTTGACGAACTTTAGCTTTTGGTGGAGGGTTGAAGTAACCGCTCCAGCCTGATGTATCCAAGGTCTTCCTAATAAACAACTGTATGTTGCCCGGATGTCCATGACCTGGAAAGTGATTTGGAAAGTGTAAGGACCAATAGTTATGGGAAGATCAACTTCGCCGATAACTGTTTTTCTGGATCCGTCGAATGCTTTGACGACGACCTCGCTGACTCTCATCGGAGGGCCCTTAAATGATAATTGCGTCAAAGTGGACTTCGGCATAACATTTAGGGCTGACCCTGTGTCTACCAGTACGTTGGCTAAAGCATCGCCCTGGCAGTTAACTGTAATGTTGAGCGCCATGTTATGACGACGACCCTCTTCAGGTAATTCCTCATCACTAAATCCCCAAATTATTGCAGGAAGTGATGTTAGAGACAATGCTATCGAATTGTCTGATTGTTACATCCTGTTCCACAAAGGCTTGCTCCAAGACTTTCTGTAGAGCCTCTCTGTGTGCTTCTGAACTGAGTAACAGTGATAATACTGAGATCTTTGAAGGAGTCTGTAACAGTTGATCAACAATGTTATATTCACTCCTTTGGATGTGCTTTAGCATCTCATCTTTGTCTTTTGAAAAGTCGGGATTACCAGATTGACCGACTGGTGGATCAGGAATTTCCGCCTGAAGTTCCTTTTCTTTGTTGGATTCTCCAACCCCTCGGTTAAAGATTCGACCGCTCCGTGTTACACGACTGATGTCTGCAATATTCACGACGGAGGGTAATGGACTTTCCTTTCCATTTTCGATTATTGTTGCACCGTATTTGTAAGGGATTGCCTTAGCTGATTCATACGGTAGTGGCCCCGGTAGATAGATGACTATGGGAACCTTCTAATTTTTCTGACCATCATAAGTAAGCTTGATCCGTTCCCGGTTGGGAACTCTAGATTCGTCAAGTAGAGGGATGATGGCAAAAACATCCCTGGTCCTGTGATGACCAGAGATCGTGACAACATCCTCAACTTGCTCGGCAAGGTAGTTCGGCGACCAAATGATGGGTCCTGAACCTGGATATAGACGAATTTCTCCATGATCGACCTGACCCTGAAGAGCTGCTCTCACAAGGTAACACCCTTGGTTACTTTCCGAACAGACGCTACAACTGTCATAGTTGTGTGGTGGCACCTGGCCACGCCCACTTTGAATACAATCTAACCTCACTAGGTTACCTTCCATTGATCTGACATCCTGACTTTGACGACGAGTAGGATTCCTGTTATTGATACTAATCTGCTGAGTATCTTCGTCCATATAGATTGGCATCCACCAGTGATTTAACAAGTGCTGAAGTGCCTCTTGGACAAGGGTACAACCTCGATCGTTTTCGCAACCCGCTTTACAATTTTGATAGTCATGTGATATTAAAAATCCAAGTCGGACCTGCTCAGCGTGTAACTCTACCAGGTTGGTATTCATCATGCGAATGTCAAAGATCTAAACCATGTTGATTTGATAGGTGTTCCTATCATGGTAGTCTTGGATCCATCCAAGATCCATCTGACGCTGGAGGGCCTCTTGTATGAAAGAGCATCCCTGTTTATTTACCGAGCAAATCAGACAGGAACTGTAATCATGTCGCGGCAGATTATGATACTGGCTTTGCCTTGAGTGCATCGCCACCAAGTTGACATTCATCGCACGGATGTCGTGGTTTTGAATGACATTGGAATTCGTGTAAACCATGTTAACTCCACGAACTCGGTGCTTTTGGATCCATCCAAGATCCATTTGTTCCTGTAGAGCTGCTTGCACTACAGAACATCCCTGGTTGTCTTTAGAGCAGATATCACACTGGTGATAATTATAAGGTGGCACATGGCCATATCCACTCTGTCTACAATGCATCTTGACCAGATTGGTCCCCAATAAGAGTACATCGTGAATTTGATAGACATTGTTAGTCTCTTTCTCAATCAGATTGACTGCAGCTTTCTCGTGTTGAGGCAGCGGGTTCGTAAGAACATTAGGATTCGTATCTTTGAAAGATAAGAGCCCGCTCCTAACAAGCTTTTGCACGTCGGATTTGAAATTGAGACAAGTCTCAATGTTATGCCCTGAACCTCCTTGATGATAAGGGCATGTTTGATCCGCTTTAAACCAAAAAGGTGGATTTTCCAGAATTGAAAGGGGAGACTTAGTCTGAATGTGCCCCTTAGCCAGCAATAACGGAAATAGCTCTGCGTACGTTATGGGTATAGGATCAAATCCTGGTGGTCGTATTGTACGGTTGTTGTTATATGGAGGACGAGCCTGCTGAAGAGGCTGTTGTGTCCTTTGTTGGTCAGGTTGGCTCTGCGCAACCTGAGGTTGATACATAGGAACAAGCGCGGGGCCGATAGCAGGAGTAACAGCTGCTACTGGCCGATAACGTCGCCCTTGCTTTCCGAGAGAGATATTCCCAATATCTTGCTCTTTTTTCCTAGGGAGAGCACTACCGTATTTTTTAGTACCGCTCGTTGATCCAGTGTCTTTTACTAAACGTCCTTCTCGGACGGATTCCTCAAGACGTACACCCATGCCGACCATTTCGGTGAAATCACTGGGTGCACTGGCAATCATTCGGTCATAGTAAAATGAGCTTAAGGTCTTTAAGAAGATTTTTGTCATCTCTTTTTCCTCAAGAGGTGGACAAATTTGAGCGGCAATTTCACGCCACCTTTGAGCATACTCCTTAAAGGTTTCTTTGTCCTTTTGCGACATTGATCTGAGTCGATCTCTGTCGGGTGCCATGTCCAAATTGTACTTGTATTGTTGGACGAAGGCAGTACCAAGATCTCTGAATGTACTGATCGTAGTACGGTTTAAACCCATGTACCATTTGAGTGCGGCACCGGTTAAACTATCCTGAAAGTAGTGAATCAGCAGGTCCTGATTCTCCGTCTGAGCTGACATCCGCCGAGCGTACATCACCAGATGGCTCTGAGGGCAAGAGTTACCCTTGTATTTTTCAAAGTCGGGCACTTGGAACTTGTGCGGGACTTTCACATTTGGGACCAAGCAGAGGTCTGCGGCGTCCTTTCCAAATAGATCCTGACCGCGAATGGCTTGCAGCTCTTTCTGCATTTCCAAGAACTGCTCCTGGAATTCATCCATTCTGTCAAACATAGTTTCCTTCTTACCAGAAGGTGTCTGTGGAATCTGTCCTTCCGGGACAGTGTGCACCACAGGGGGTGGTACCGTGACTACGGTAGTAAGTCTTGGCGCCTCCTGAAGTTTGTAACCTTCAGGAGTCTTCAGTATGCCCCTAGCATCTTCGCTTTCCCGAAGTTTGTAACCTTCAGGCCCAGCGGCTTCTGTTGCGATTCCCTGATCTTCAGTGATCGGCGGAACATATCCTTCCGGGATATAGTTAACAGGCATGCCCCAAGGACGATCTTTCGGCATCTGATACCTAGGATCATACTTTTCTATGATGGGCGTTGAGGTGATCTCTGAGATCACAGTTCTTTGTAGCTGAGCTTCTGCCATGGCTTGCATGTCGTTACGAAGCTTTCTCATATCCTCTCTCAGAGCGTCGATCTTTTCTTTCAACTCTCTATTTTCTTCCTCAAGATCATCCATCTTTTTCTGACGATTGGCCCGAGTATTATACGAATGAGACAGTTTGACTCTAGAATCGAGACACAAACGTGAGATTCGTAGGGAAGAAGAATACGCGATGTGAGAATGATGAATGCAATGATTATATTAATTGTTGTTTTTTTTTGTTTAATCAAAATAAACTTCGACAATTAGATTGCAAATATCAAACAGTGGGGAAACCCCTTTTTATTGAAATTCAAAGGATTACAGAAATGGAAATACAGTAGATTACAAAGTGCAGAAACAGAAACCTAAACTAATGGGTCCCGAGTCCTCTTTGAGGAGAAACCGGGTGTTGATTCTGGTATCTTCCTTTTCTTTGACCGGGGCGCTTGGGCCGTTGTCGGGTTGTCATTCCTTTGCCAAGTGAAAGGAGTGAGCAAATTCCTTTGGTCATCTTGATTCTCTACAGCATGCTGCTCCAAAATTTCAATCAGAGCATCTTTCTCTTTTAGTAGTTGCTGTATTTGGATACACTCTACGTCGAGGGTGCGGTACTTGTTCTTCCAAGATCTTCTTTCCTTTTGAACTTTGTTGAGAGTAACCTGAAGCTTTTCAGTTTCCGTCATGAAGTACATGACAGTTTCCCTCGGTGGAAGAATTCCGTAACGAGGATAAGGAATTTTTAGCTTGAGAGCTCTGGTTTGTACCCAATGGAGATAAGGCTCCACCGAGACACAGTCCGGTTTTCCCAGAGACTCTCGTCCTTTCTTATGAACCTGTTTCCAAGCTTGCACTATTTCCATCTTTAGTGCTCTGTCATTTTATCCTTCTTTGAAGAAAAGACCTTCCAGATGAACACCCACTGGGATGTGTCTCATCGGGTATCCAAATTGACGAAGAACCAATATCGGATGATAGTTGATTCCTCCTTTAGTTCCTATGAGGGGTACACTGGGGAAGTTTCCACAACGGTCAATGATTCTGATTCCCTCATAAATCCTATTACACCAATCTATATCGGAATTGGTGAGAGACATGATCTTCTGCGACCAACGTAAGACACTCTTGCAATCCCAAAAAGCAGCAGACTTAGGCAAGTGAGAGATAAACCATTTGTAGAGCAAAGGTACACAGCATGTGATCTCCCCTCCGCTGTACAAATTTCCCAAGTGTATAGAATGATACGAATCCGCGAGCAAAGTCGGCACAGGGTTTCCAATGAGAAAAACCTTAATAGCGTTGATATCGACGAAGTTATTGATGTTGGGAAACAAAAATAATCCGTAGGTGAGCAAGACAAAGATGCTTTCAAAAGCAGTCCCGTTCCCTATACTAGCGAACTATAGAGCCTTTTTTGTCAAGAACTGGGCTGGCAAACCTTGGATGCCACCCTTAGTAGTCATGTGAGTCTTGACCTCAGACTCGTCCAAATGAATTGCTCTTGCAATAGTCTGATTCTTTGGAATTTCTTCCAGTCCAGAAAATGGAGCTTGATCAGTGATATGTAAATCAGCCAGATGAGAATACTCCTCCAACGTTGGTGATAGCTGGTAATCCGGGAATGTGAAACAGTGATAAACCATATCGTAGAACTGAATGAGCGCGTCCATGATCCCCTCAATCACATGGACTCTTAACAGTGGTAGCAAACCACCGTGCTTGGCTCTGAAAGCCTCTGGGTTAACGATCATCCTTGCTAACCTTCTCAAATCCCCTAGTTTTGGAACCTTGAAGGTATACTGGCAAGTTCTCCTTCTACCGAAATCCATTAGCGTAATCTTTTTCTCTGATATTTGCAATCACAGTCTTAGTTTAATTTGAAAAACAGAGAGACTAGAAGAGAAATTTTTTTGAATGTTTTAATGTTTTATTAAATGAATGCATGAATGCAGCACACAAAAACATAGAAAAAACATGGGGTCAGAGGGTCGTTGTCATGAAGTCAAGGCTCTACCCATCCCCAAAGGTTTATACTAGGGTGATTTTTGTACCTGTACTCATTATCATCAGCTCCTCCCAGGAAGGAAGACAACAAGCGGATCGCCAGTGAGTTGTGTGCAATCTTAGAGTAAGTGATATTCACCGAGAATAGATCACCAGCCTCAAATGAGGGTAGTATCGCGTAACAGCTATTTCCGATAGCTTCCGCACTACGAAAGGGTTTGGCTCCTCAGCTTCTCAAACTTAACAACCGGCCCATTGGCTAGAAGAGTGAATGGGTTGCGTTGGTCAGCCTCCACTGAGGTTGATGGTCGACCCCGTCGCCATCACTTATCTTAAGTGTATACTCATTCTCACCACATGCGGCATCACACGCATTCCCATTAGCAGAAAAATAAACACGTATAGCAATTAGGAAAAGCAGTATATATATTTGTCCTAATCATCCTAGACTTATAAAGCTATGATTCCTAAGTTCCTGACAGAAATTGGGTTCCCCGGCGGAAGCCCTAATCTGTGGTTTTCACATAAGTGAAGAAAAGGAAGACCGTGCCTAGATCTAACTTTGAAAGGCCCCACGGTGGGCGCCATTTTTCCTGTAGCGAGCGATTTTGGACGCGGTTCTTAAGCGCTGGTCGCTCTCTGCGGTTTGAGCTTTGACTACAGGTCGATTCATTTTTTATCCTATTGTGAGCTGAATAAGGAAGGGAAATAGATGTCTCCAATTAACCCTGCTTGCATACTGAGTTTAAACAGTGGTCTGTTAGGTTACGAATGCTATCAATGTGGGGGGGCCTTTGTACTGGTTATTTGTATTTTCGCCAATACTGGTTCTTATCTAGGCAGAATGTTTCTGGCGGGGAACAAGGATTAGGGTGTTAGGACTGATGCTTTTGAATTACTGCTTTTAATTGATGGAGATATGGGATTTGGGTTTTTTGTTGATTGCGCTCGCTAAGATCTTTTCTTTCGATCTTATGCCTACGTATTCCCATTTACCAAAATAGGGAAATCAGAGCGTTCGTAGTTCCTCCTATTCTATGGGAGGAAATGGGTGTTTTTGGTGTTTTGGTGTCTTGTTCAAAGCCCAAGACGTGAAGCGAAAGGTGGTTTGTATCTTGTTCAAAGCCCAAGATGTGAAGCTGAAAGGTCTATTTGTGTCTTGTTCAAAGCCCAAGACGTGAAGCTGAAAGACCTCGACTTTAGAGAGAATTTGTCATCTCTAAAGAGGGGGGAAGGAGAATTACTTTAACTGGGATACGCGGATCTGAGCAATGCCATAATTTCCAAAGAAAGGGTTTTAACCTGAAGGAGAAGACTTTAACTCAGTGTAGAGCAATGCCATCTTTCCTTAGGAATTTCTCATGCTAAAAGAGGGACAGTGGCGTGGATGTAGATGATCCAGAGGCTTGCCGCTTACAGCGATTAGATTAAGGGAAAGGAGTTGTTGATGTTTGTGTACTATGAACGAGGCACAGCTTTGATGCTAAAAGGTTGATTGGATCAACCAGTGGTTTTCTTATACAAAAGCCTAAGAGGAGGCTAATTTCCGCTAGGAAAATCATTATACAAAGCCTAAGAGGAGGCTATTTTGTGTCTCGTACAAAGCCCGAGAGAGAGGCTAAAAGTTTTTGACCCGACGATAGAGTCTTTGTGTCTCGTACGAAGCCCGAGATAGAGGCTATTGTTTGTTTGACTCTACGAGGGAGTCTTTGTGTCTCGTACGAAGCCCGAGATAGAGGCTAAAAGTTTGACTCAACAAGAGAGTCTTTGATACTCTACAAGAGAGTGTTTTTGTATCTCGTACGAAGCCCGAGATGGAGGCTAAAGGTTTGTTTCAGTTGAGTGACAGATCCAATATACTGATTTTAAAAGAGAAAATCAGTTCTTATATGAGCAACACTGTACTCAGGGATTTGATTTGAGGATCAGGGATATTTCCTTCTCTTTGAGGAAACGGGAAATCCAAAGGGTATTGAGACTGTCCGAGTCTGCGAGTTTCCTTCCTATTTAACGAAGGGGTCACTTGAGAATGTCTTTGAGACTCAAGGAAGTTAGACTGTCCAAGTCTAGAGTTTTTTTCTTTTGTACTATGCTTTGAGAAATAGTAGTAGACTCTATGAAAGGACTGTTCTATGAGGATGACTAGGTTTTGTTCCTATACCTCTAGGTGGTCGTCGGGACAATTTGTACGAAGCCCAAGAGGAGGCTGGAAACTTTTAAGAAGCCGACGGGTCCTTGTACGAAGCCCAAGAGGAGGCTATCATTCCCGAAGGAAGAGATCACTATACGAAGCCTAAGAGGAGGCTGTGAATACTTCTAAGAAGCCGTAGGGTCCTTGAATAATGCCCAAGAGGAGGCGGGGTTGCTTTTAGGAAGCCTGTGGGTCCTTGAACAATGCCCAAGAGGAGGCCGGTGCTTTTAAGAAGCCCGTGGGTCTATCATCTCCTTTCCATTAGGAGAGATAACTCTTTTAAAGATAAAAACCACTGGTAAACGTGCGAGATTTACTATCCAGCGACTTTTAGCTTTTAAAAAGGGTTCTTTAGTTAAGGTCCAAGATTATGACCGTAGTGGGTACCCAAACCCCGAGACATTCAAGGCAAGCTATCCACAAGGGATAGATCAAGTCAGGAAAGTTCGAGAATTTGGAAGAAACTCAAAGATGCCATTCATGGAGAATACATTCATCTTGGGGAGTAGAGCTTCTTGACGATTCCTAAGGAGGACAGCCGAAGAAAAGACTGTATCCGGTGCTCCTATTGGGGACCTAGGGGTCTATTTCTACGAATAAATGAAACGGCGTCACCTAGTTCTAGACGTAGTTGCCGGGGAAACTCGAAATATCTATACTATTATTACATAGTAGATATGAGTTTATGAAAGGAGACTTACAGTGAGCAGCCCCACAATACAGTTTATAATATGAAAGCAGTAAATGAAAGTGATAACCACTTACTCGGTTGGAGTGCTTCCATGCTGTTTGGTTAGTTGCTCAACAAAAAAGATTAAAAACAACAGTATATTCAAAATCAAAGGAGAAAGTGCTTTGAAAGAGAAAGATTTGGGGCTTACAGCTCAAGGAGAGGCCCAGGGTTTTATCAGTGAACGCACTGTTTGACTTTGTACAGCAGGACTTATACAAGTGACTGGGGCCCAAAATGGTTTTCTGTACAAAGGGATGAGTCTTACACTCTCTCAAGAGGCCCAAAAAGGTTTAAAGAAAAGAGAGTGGGGCTTATAACACGAGGGTAGGCCCAAATGATTTTTCGTTTTAAAAATGGCGATCGCGCCGAGGTTTTCTTTTAACGCAGAGGGACTTATACAATAAGTGAGGCCCAAAATGTTTTGGTTAAAAGGGGGATTGGGTCTTACACTCTAATAGAGGCCCAAAGTGTTTTGAATGGGTCTTATAGCTCAAGGAGAGGCCCAGATGATTTTTTTATTTTTAAACGGGCGACGATCGCGCCGTTTACTTGTACAGAGGGACTTATACAATGAGTGAGGCCCAAAAAGTTTTTGTACAAGGGGGGATGGGTCTTACACTCTCTCAAGAGGCCCAAAAAGTTTTGAAAATGATTTATGAGGGTTGAATTAATCCAAAACCCTAATTTGTTTTCAAAATGTATTTAATTGAATAAAAATTCAATTAAAATGATCAAAAATTGTTTAACACATGGAAAACAAATTGTGATCTTGGATTAATGCTTCAAAAATTAAGTATTGACCTACAAAATAATTAGAAAGCATTAAAAGTTGCAAAATCAATGTAGAAAAAATATTTAAAATGTCAAAAACAATTAAAATATTAATTCTTTGCAAAAATATCAATTATATGAAATAAATAATATTTTTGGGATTTTTTGTGAAAATAAAATATTTTAACATTTTTGTGAATTATTAAAAAAAGAATCAACTCAAAATCATTAAAACTCAGAGAGAAATTAATTTTTGAATCAATTAAACAAAATCACAAAATTCAAATATTTGAATTTCTAAAAATGGCGCCAAGAACAAGCTGAAGAACACACGCGTGTTCTTGGTTTCTCAGATTTGCATTTTCTATCCAATCTCCATGAATACGTAATCATATCATGCAATCCACATATCATTATGCTCGTCTCAACCTCACGATCATGTCTATGTACTTTAATTTCATTTAAATTAAACATACAACAAGAAATCACTAAGAGACCTCAAGAACCCTAATTTCTACATGAAGGCTAGGATTTTTGATACACGATTCAAACAATGCAATTAATTGAGGGAAAACATTCCATGCATGATTATGAACATATGGCCAAATTATTGTGCGAGGAAATATGCATAGATTGAGAGATGACCAAGTATGTGCTTACCTCCAAGTCGTGACAGCAAGTTCAAAGTGATTTTTGATTTGGAGGTGTTACAGATGAGTGGTGATTATCTGAACAGCTTCCCTACACCCTATAGATTGTGTTTGGATGGTTGGACTTGATTGAAATTGGCTGGATCATTTTGTGGTACCTCAGCTGCACTTTGGTTAAAACCTTGAGCAACCAGCTAGTGATTTTGTGAATTTGATGTTTCAGAAGTAATCTAAGTGTTTGATCAGCTCATATGTGATGTATGTGAGGTGTGTGAGTGATTGGTTTGATTGGAATTGCTCTCAAACTCAAAACCCGATAATGACTTGCCTTAGAAGGCAAAATTGGAGTGAAAGAAGAGATTTTGAGGAAAGCATCTGTTAGATGGCTTTGGTGTACTCAAACTGACCACAATTGAGCTCTATTTATAGTAGAGCAAGTTTGTTTTGCAAGGAGTAGTGCATGGCAGCTGGTAAGTAGGTTTGGCCAATGTTGGCAAATGAAAATCCAAGTCTCCTCTAGCCATTGACTAGAGGTTAGGGCACAGAGCTTTGGTTCCCTTGGTCTTGGATAAGTCTTGACTGATTTCAGATGAGAATGGCTCAGTCCATGCCACCTTGATGGTTTCATTGAATGCCTCATTCCAAATTTGAATTCTTGTCCCTATTTTGGCCATTCTAGGTTCAACATGTTATTTCTTGTTCCATGGACTTTGGAGGCTTGGCTCAGTGATTGTCCCCTTTAGATTCAATCCTCTGAGGTGTCCAAGTGGATAGGAGCAATTGAATTTGTCTGATTTTGGCAAATCGACCAAAGTTGCAAATTCTGCCTTGCCTTGACAGATTTCAGCAAGGCAACTTGGCAATGTTGTATCTCATGGTGTAGGTTGAATTTGGCAATGTTCTTGGCCATTTTGGAAAGCTCTTACATGATACAACAACTGTTTGAACAAGTTTGGTTTTGATCTCTTTTGATTCCAAGTGAAAAATCCCCCTACATTTGGCAAAAAGTGAGGCAGAATCTGACTTAGTGAAAATATCACTAAGTGTTGGAAAAAGAAACATTTTCACTTTTCAGCCACTTTGATCACTCCATAACTCAAAATCCTTAATGAATTGGAATGACTTGTAGTTGAAGTTTTTGTAGGTGATAATGAGGGCTACAAATCCATCTTTGGATGAGAAAAAATGGCCTTGTGGTTTAGGAGTTATGGTCCTCCAAAGTTGGTACCTTTGCCACTTTATTTTTTTAACTTAGAAAAATTTCTAAGTTTTATGGTTACCCCTTTTACAAGTTATCTCACTTTTCTTGATTTTTCTTGATGAATGATGATTCAAATCATACATTAACATCATTTTAGGGTTAAAAATCCATTTTGGTGAAAAATCTCAAAAAGTCAAAGTTGACTTTTGTGCACAGTTGACTTTTTATCAGATGAATTCCAAACTGTGCAATTCTTCAGGAAATCATGTCCTTGACCTAAATCAAACTTGATGGACATGTTCCATGGGTGTCATAGGGTATATTCTATCATGTATTAGGGTTTGGGAGCATGTCTTGGTCAAAAGTCAAAGTTACAGTTGACTTTTCCCTTAAAACCCTAATTGTGGTGCAGATGAAATTGAGACTTGTTGCCCAAGCTTCTTGGATCAATCCATTGTTCCAAATGGATCAATATGGCATATTAGAGACCCTCAAATCATGTCTTGAGGTCTTGGCTCATGGTTTGTCCCAAAAGTCAACTTAGGGGTGAATTAGGTCAAGAAACCCTAATTCCTGATTTTTTATGAATGCATCCCCTGAGGCAAAATTGACTTGATGCATGGGTTCATGAGGTTCCATGAAGTATATTAGGTCATGTTTTGGATCATTACCTTGTGCCCAGATGAAAATTTCCATCTGGATGCCCTGGTCGACCAAAACCCTAATTTGGTGACACTGTCGATCTTGAGACTTGATCCACCTAGAAGGGAGCAGCCTTGTGCTTAATCCTTGAAGTGGGAGTCCTTTTTGATCCATTGTGGATGTTTGAGAGATTAGACAAGTTGAAGATCATGTCATTTCTTGATTGATCCTTTGTCTAAGCACTCAGAGAGGGCTTGAAACCCTAATTTTGATTGTATTGGATGCTCACCCATCTTTGGGGAGACTGATGAAGCATGATGGTTCATCCATATTGTGATGATGATTTTCACAATGATGGGAAATCTAAGTGGTCAAAATTTGGGGTATTACAGCAGCCAATAAAGTGGTGATTGGTTTGATTAAAAAACATGTGGGAAAGAAACCTAGAAATTGTCATAAGACATTGGACCAGATCCTTTGGGCATGTCGAACCTCTCCCAAAGAGGCAACTAACACCACTCCATTTCGAATGACTTATGGTCATGATGCAGTATTACCTGTGGAGATCTACCTTCAGTCGACAAGGATTCAGAGACATTATGAAATTCCTTCTGAGTTTTATTGGGATATGATGTTAGATGAGTTGGTAGATTTGGACGAAGAAAGACTTAAAGCTTTAGAACTTTTGAAGAGACAAAAGAAAAGAGTAGAGAAGTCTTACAATAAGAAGGTTAAGATTAAGACCTTTTCGCCTGGAGATTTAGTTTGGAAGGTAATTCTGCCTATGGATTGAAAGGTTAGAGCCTTGGGTAAATGGTCCCCAAAATGGGAAGGCCCATTTCAAATTACGCAAGTATTTTCTAATGGAGCCTATGAAGTTGAAGAATTAAATAAGGATAAAAGAATCTTGAAAGTAAATGGCAAGTATTTGAAAAAATATAAACTAGCACTTCAAGAAATTAAAATTGCTAAAGAGTAATTCGATGTAAAAAAAGGAAAGGCCAATAATGGTATTCACGAATGCCAAAATGGCTTAAAAGTCATTACATATAAAAGCCTCAAAAGGCTATGGAGCATTATACAAAAAAGGGAAAAATTACAAAGAAATTAACAAGCTAAAAAGCGAGATTCTCCTTCATCTTCAAGTACTTCGACTTCTGAAGTTCAAGACGCCTTTCACACAAGGCCTTGTCAGATTTTAAACGTTCAACTTCTTTCTCCAGTTTTCGAGCTTCCTCAGCGAAGGTTATTGCATTGTCAAGCTCTTTCAACACGACAGAGTCATTGAAGGCAGATAGTTCAGCGTTGCACTTTTTGGCCTTTGAGATCTTGGTTCGAAGCTTCTTGATCTTTCGCTCCCAGGAGGCAATGTTTTGTTCATTGGAGGTGATCTCTTGCTTGTTCTTTTCTTTGGTTTCCTCCAATTCTGCTACCTTATTCTCAGAGTCCATGGCAGTAGCCCAAGCAGCAGCCTCGCTTCCAGATTTGTTTGAAATTGCCTTCTCAATTTGAGGCAGGCGCTTGAAGTCACCATAGACTTGGTCAATCATAGTGCCAAGCTCTAAAATGATGTTGGCAGATTCTGGAGAAATAACATGGATGTCGACTTGTTGGAGGAGATTCTTCAGAGAAAAGTGAGTGACTTGATCCATCTGTAAGAGTGTGAAAAGGTTACCTTTAAAGATCTTCAGAAGGATATTGTCCTCAGGCTTACTTGAAGGCTGATCTCCAGAGGCAGTCGAAGCACTAGGAGTTTTGTTAGAGGAACTTCCTCGACTGCCAAGAAGGATCTTTATGTATTGTCGAGGGTTGTCGGCCTTCAAGGCATCGAGTTCCTTCTCAGAAAGGTCTGCTCCATACACAGTGGAGGTTACTTTGCCTTCAGCAGCAGCAGCAATTGCTGGGGTAGTAGTGGCTTCGACAGGGGTCGGCTCTTTAGTGGGTCATTTGTCAGCCTTCTTCTCCTCACCTTTGTCCTCCTCTTCTTCATCTTCATCCATTTTGTCATCAACATTTTCATCACTGTGGCCATCAAGTTCAGATTGGTGCATTGTCTCATTATCATCTTCTTCCATCTCCTCCTCCCCTTCTGGACCAGCATTGTCAGCCCCAACGGTCTCGTCCACTGGTGAGCCATCTTCATCGACCAAGGTTGTATTTTCATCCATGGTGACGGTCCCTGGATTCTGCTGACCATCATCTTCCTCATGGTCGGAGCCATCTGTTTGAGACTGCTGGGTAGCAGTCTTTGTTGGTGAAGGGGAACTGTTTCAAAGCCAGGTTTGTTAATTTCACCTAGTGAACTCATTCCAGAGCCCAAATCAGAAGTGGGATGGTATGTAGGCTCACCTTGGCTATTCAGAAGAGTGGCTGGAGAAGGAGGATTATCCACTGGTGGCTTCGAGCCACTTGCATCATCCTAAATCACATCGAAGCAAAATTAGGTCAAAAGGAAACAAGGTAAATAAATTGGCACTTTAAGGAGTGAAGCGATAAGTTACCTTGACACCTTCAGCATCAGGGCTAGAGTTATTGCTTTCAGCATTATCTGCCGCTAGTTTAGAGGCAGCTCCAGAAGAGGCTTCTGCAGCTCTAGTAGTGGTTGTCTTTTCGGGGACTTTGGCCGTTTTAGGCTCAGATTGGGCACCAGCAGCATCTGTCTCTTGGCTGGGTTTTTTCTTCTTCTTTATCTTTAAGTCTTCGGGAGGGGATTAGTCATCATCCTCCGAGTCGAAGATAATTTAGGCAGTGCCCCTCTTTGACTTCCTCTGAGGTGTCAGAGGTTGTTTGCGGGAAGCCTGAAATAATGAGAAGTATTAAGGAAAAGAAGGACTCATCAATGAAGGAAAAGGTGTGTGACGTACCTTGCTTCCTTCACCCTTTGCTTCGACCGGTTGCTGAGGTATGTTCTTTTTTGGTATAGCTGCAAAACAAACAAGGTTACCACAAGTCAGTAATGATAAAGTTTAAATGAAAGAACATAAAATCGAAGGATCCAAACCTTCATGTATTTTGGATTCGATGCGAACATCTTCGATACCGATATGAAGGTGTCCTTTGAAACTGTCTAGCGTATACTTAGTCGGAACCACCCGCTGAGCCTTGGGCTTCGACTGCTGACGAAGGATCTTTATAGAATCTCCACAAATGAACCAATCTGGAAATGGAGGGGCAAGAGCCACTCCAAAATCAGCAGATGGTAGTCGAGGAGTCTTCGGAGGAAACAGTGCGAAAGCCACTTCATAGCGTTTCTCAGGGGGGACATAGGAAGGGAGTTTCAAACTCTCCATTTTCTTTAAAATTTTCTCCTTCAGCGTAACTGCGGCTTCACGGACGGTTCGACTAATATCATCTGGTCGATAAACAGTTTCAAAGTACTTCTGGAAGGCTTGAATCTATTTGATATGAATCGATTTACCTTTCTTGACCTTCTCCTGCACATCAACAAAAGCTTGGTCAATCAACTGAGCGAAGCTAGAAACATCAAGGAACTCTGCATCATAATGCTTCGACCACTAGTCGTGGAATTCTTGAGTGCAGAGGTGAGAGGGCTCAAAGTAGACAGAAGTGAGGAGTGATTTGTGAGCATGTCGAGAGAGGTGCGTCGAACTCTCTATAGCATCATAGACGGTGTGTGGAAGGATCACATGGACCTTCTTCTCGTACAGGCACTTGGGTAGAGTCTGGACCAGACCAAATTGTCGAGAGACAAGATTTGGTTGGTAGGCCATCAGAGATGTTTGGCCCCTTAGCAGGTTGAGTCGATGAACGATGAGTCGAGGGATCAAGAATGCCTCCCAGACACGCTTTGATTCTTCTTCACGCTTCTTAAACGAAGGGGGAAAAGGCCTGGTAAACCATTCATGACCATATTTTCTTTCAGTGAATGGTGCCATCCTTGGTGTGAATTCATAGCGCTTGGCAAACATCTTGACGAAGCCAGAGAAGGATGCCCTAAGTGTCTGCCCTTCTTTGTTTGGGGTTAGATGCACCAGTCGAGTCCATTCGACTCGTCTCTCCTTAATTTCTGCAGCCTCTTCATCCACAATCCCTTTGTTAGGGAGGCTGGCTTCAAAAGTGGCATTCAGCCAAAGCTGGAGTAGCCAAAAGGGTCCTAATAGCAGGAGATTCCCATTGTTTTCTTGATCTTTTAGGTGACCAGCACCTTCATTTAAAGACTCATACAAACTAGCCAGTATCATTTCACTCAGGCAAATACCTCAATTAAGGTGCAATTGATTGGCCAGAGTTAGGTATTTCCTGGCCACCTGCAAAGATTTGGTGCAAAATACACAACGAGAAAGCCACATATCCAGAAATGCTATGTGCTCTTGATCTGTGACCGTGTCAGTTTGTTTGTTGTGGTAATGGTTCATGAAATGGGTGTAAGTATGTTTGGTGGTTGAAAACCCTATGGTGTCTTGAGCATCCACCTTCGGGTCGTAAACTAGTCCATGTGGTTTTAGCCCTGTAATAGCGGCTATGTCGAAGAGGGTGGGTGTCATTGTAACACCCCAATTCCCATCGCGAATAAATAATACATAAATAAAATCAGAGTAAATAAAAATTTATTTTTCCGACAGAAATAAGGATTTCACATTTAAATAAATAAAACATCATCCCTGCTCATAAATTTGATACATAGCATAAAATAGAATAAACATGTAAGGGAAAATTTTTTCATATAATAGGAAAGGTTCAGTTATGGAATAAAGCGGAAAGATCCATAACTGCCTTGTTTTACAAAATAAATCATTTTATAACGTCAACACATTCATACAAAGGTAATACAAAATATATTCAGCAAATGTATACATATAACAACAACGTTCCCCGACTCCCATGCTACGTATCAGAGCAGACTGACTGACAAAGGACGGAGGACTAATCTTCACAAAAGCCTCCAAGGCTACTAATCTGCAATTGCCTCATAGAGCAACAAACCACGGCAGAAGGGTGAGAAATAACAACTAAAATCAAGATTGCATAATAATATGCAAATACATAACAATTCACATGCATAGCTATTCTCACCACAAACACCACATACTAATACATATAACATACCACATATATGTAACATATATCTATTAATCCAACGATATAACATATATCAAGTATCCAATATACTCACATATTTGCACATAAGGCATACCAAGTCATAGCATTTAGAAACACATCACACATCACATAGGATATGTCTAAGCATAAAACATATTATCCACAACCAATGCATTTATCGCATATGCACATCAAATTACCAATGCTATCACAATCTCAACACATAACAAATCAATGCACAATCAAAGCCATTACGAACTTATCCAAATAAATATGGAAGATACGATTCCTCCACTCTACAACATTACAGACGCATTACTAACACCAAATAACATCACTGTACGCTGTAATTCCCAACCAAAATCCAAAAGATATAAATTCTTAAAGCCTTTGCAAAACTTTCCACTGGATAACTGGTTACTCACATACAAGTTTAACCGAGTAAATAACACCCTAATCCGATGATAACAAACCTAACCAGTCACATTAAATAGATTAAAGCTTCAACTCACAAAATTCACCACTCTTATCAAACATTCCAAACAATTATAAATTCAATCAAACTCAACCAAACCAATACCAGTTATCTATTCCTAAAAGTGAACCCTTATTCTCAACCGTTACCTTATCCATCTGTCAGTAATCCATACACAATTCTTCTCTTAACAGTCCAAATTCCATAAATCCCAACATATAGCAACAACCCACCAAAAATAACTCTCAAATATTACACCCACACCTAGGGTCTCCTCAAAATTTCCATTAATACTCTGAAATTCCAAAGACTCCAAACCACACCAGAACTCTAAGTTTTTCTTTCCATAGTCTCAATACCATTATACTTGTTATTCCGTTCAATCATCCATTCCTTTTTGTTACTAACAAAGCTGGAGCTCTCTAAGACAACACCTTAATGTTCCATCCAAAAACACATCTGAAACTATGCACAACTGACGGCCCAACACTGTGACTTCCTACCAATTTCTAGAACACTATCATCACAGACAAAACAAGCATCTTAGTCCCATCTACTAAGAATTTTCTACTTACTTAGCAGATCCAACCCTCAAATCTTCACCTTCGTCAAATTTGAGTTCACACTCTACTCTCTGAGAACAACCATTAACGATACCCAATCGTCCTCTCTCAATAACTTCCCAACTTGACCAACATACCAAAGCCTCTATTCCACCTTACAAACAATAATTTCACCTTCCATAGCATAGAACACTTTCCTAGCTTCATATCGATATAAAGAACGCTTAAATCGGACACCCGAGTCAAAAGATATGAATTTTTGAAGGAAAGTCAATTATTGGAAAACAGCCAGATCCGCTTGGCGAGTAAGAATTTTTGCCTGGCGAATACCTCTTCGCCAGCCCTTCGCCTGGCGAACCAGCGGCGAAACCTAATTTTTCTGAAAACCCAAACTTCCAGTAGCTAACACATTTCTGTCTCTCCGTTTTCGCCTGGCGACTTACGATTTCGCCTGGCGAATCTCCCTTCGCCAGCACCTCGCCTGGCGAACTATTGGCGAGACCTAATCCGCCTGGCGAATCACACCAGAACCAGAATTTCTTGCTACATTTCCATGGTTTCCACACCTCAAAATCCAACTCTTCCAAACCAACACATAACAAATTCCCAACAATTCATTACACACACTATCAAAGCCGAAAAGACACGTCTATTCCATCCAACATAATTCTCTTCTGCTATCAATAAGAGATTAAGGGTGATCAGTTCCTCAATTTGTCAATAAACAGCCGACAATCATGATGGGGCATAAACCGTCTTTACCAAACTATAATAGCATTCCTTACATCCAGCGCACAAAACTACCTAAGGCACAAATCCTTAGTTGACATAAACCTTACCTCCGTATTCCCTCCGGAATCAGGAACAACACTGTCCAAACAACACTTACAATCTTGCAATTCATAACACACTGAGCCAACGCTCCACACCTGAAGCAACTTGGAGAAGTTCCAGCTTCTCCCCCACTTATCTCATTCTAACACATGAAGACAAAATATTAGGAAACCAGAAAGTACCGACAGTGCTCCACACACATATCACGTACTAAGGATCAAACAACATCGACAGTATTCAACTGTCACACCAACTGACTCAACAACTTGGCCGGACGGACCGACCTGCTCTGATACCACTAATGTAACACCCCAATTCCCATCGCGAATAAATAATACATAAATAAAATCAGAGTAACTAAAAATTTATTTTTCCGACAGAAACAAGGATGTCACATTTAAATAAACAAAACATCATCCCTGCTCATAAATTTGATACATACCATAAAATAGAATAAACCTGTAAGGGAAACTTTTTCCATATAATAGGAAAGGTTCAGTTATGGAATAAAGCGGAAAGATCCATAACTGCCTTGTTTTACAAAATAAACCATTTTATAACGTCAACACATTCATACAAAGGTAATACAAAATATATTCAGCAAATGTATACATATAACAACAACGTTCCCCGACTCCCATGCAACGTATCAGAGCAGACAGACTGACAAAGGACGGAGGACTAATCTTCACAAAAGCCTCCAAGACTACTAATCTGCAATTGCCTCATAGAGCAACAAACCACAGCAGAAGGGTAAGAAATAACAACTAAAATCAAGATTGCATAATAATATGCAAATACATAACAATTCACATGCATAGCTATTCTCACCACAAACACCACATACTAATACATATAACATACCACATATACGTAACATATATCTATTAATCCAACGATATAGCATATATCAAGTATCCAATATACTCATATATTTGTACATAAGGCATACCAAGTCATAGCATTTAGAAACACATCACACATCACATATCATATGTCTACGCATAAAACATATTATCCACAACCAATGCATTTATCGCATATGCACATCAAATTACCAATGTTATCACAATCTCAACACATAACAAATCAATGCACAATTTCCACATATAATCACTCAAATCATGATTTTCCACACATAATGCATCCATTCACAATTCTCACATATAATCAATCAAATCATGATTTTCCACACATAATACATCCATTATTTATGCAAATGCACAGAGACCGACACAACGACTCTATGCAAATGCCATGCGGGTACCGACTTCCAATGTTTCTCATCACTAGTTCACTCAGGAACTCTGCTGGAACCATCGCTCGTTACATCACTGTAACTCCCCGTCGGGCATACGATGTTCCCCGTCGCTCACACCCCACACGGGCACACGACGTTTATGGATTGCTCACACCCCACATGGGCACACGACCCGATCGCTCACACCCCACATGGGCACACGATCGTCTATAATCATCGCTCACACCCCACACGGGCACACGACGTTATAGCGGATTCCCTCTGGAATCAAACCGTCGCTCACACCCCACATGGGCACACGACATTGCAAGATGCATATCATGATGCTTGGCATACAAGGACTCATGACAAACAAATGCATCTTCACAATTCAACCATATGAATTAATCAACAACATCACATTCATGCATTGCAAATCAATTCAAACAATGCATTTCATCACAGACCACAAACCACCCCAATCATATCATCACAATTCTTTACACAAGGGATCCACATATCAAATGCTACCCACAACACGTTATAACAACATACAAGTCATAAAACATTCATATCAACAACACATTGCATGTACACATCAATTACACACCATTAAAACAACAAAAGTCGACAAAACGACACTTTTCCAAATTCCCAACATAATTTAATCGGCCAACAATCCCAAAACCATTTTAATAAGAAAGAACATTTCATTAGCTTTCCAACGATATAAAGAACGTTCAAAACGGATAAACGGATCAAAAATTACGGACTTAACAAGAAAAGTAATCGCGAAAAGACAACATTCTGCACCCCTACTGGCCATACGCGTATTGCCCTAAGCCATACGCGTATTGCCCATTTTCCTTCCTTGCCATACGCATATTGTCCTAACCAATACGCGTATTGCCCTACCCCATACGCGTATGGCCCTGCCCCATACGCGTATGGGCAGCGAAAACCCAGAATTTTTCCTGCATCAATTTTGTTACGAATTTCACCCCAAAATCTCTCCAAATCTCATCTAAACACTTCCAAATCACAATATATCAATCCAAACATGTCCCAACATAATCAACAAGTATCCTACGCAGTTTATATCGAGTTTCAACCACGAAAACATCGATTTCTAACAATTATTCATCAATTTATCAATTAGAGAAAAAGTTGTAAAAACAACCAAAACACATACATAAACAACACATATACATACAAAAGCAAGATATAATTGAAACTTCTCACCCTTACCCGATTAATCACGCTTGAAACGGAGCTATTCTCGATTTTCCTCTTTTTTCCTCTTCTCCCTTTCTTTCTTCTTCTTTTCCTTCTTTCCTTTCTTTTCTCTCTTTTCTTTTTCTTTCTTTCTAATACTAACAAATATCTAACCCCTAAAAGACCAAAATACCCCTCAACTCAAATATCTCGCAAACGCTCTCAAAATACGATAAAACATAACAACAATGATGAAATATATTTCGGGAAATAAAAGTTGAATAGAAATAATAATTTAATACAAATATTTTATCTATCAGAGAAACTAACCAATTAACTCAATTAGCAGGTAAAATACACTAAATTCACACATTTCACAAAATTCACATAATTGAAATAATTAAATACAATTAAACAAATCGGGGCGTTACAGTCATCATCCCACACGGGAGATGGAAAGTATAGTGGGTGTTATCCCAGAAGTATAAAGACGACGCTAATAAAGTCGGACAGTAAGCTGGACCTGTCTTCGACATCATAATCAGGTCATAAATCCCTATTTCCTTCCAGGTTTCTACTTTGACTTTCTCTACCTTGGTTAAACAGTTTAAGTAGAGATCAGAGTCTTTGAAATACGGGGTTGCCCTAAATAATCTAGACCCATCATTCAAGTCCTTTAAGTCAATGTTTGTTAGGGCTACATTATCATGGGGTTCAGATGTTACCTTAGCTTTGTCTTTCTGCCCTAAGGGTTTGGTTTTGCGGTATGAAGGGAAGAAATCACTCATAGCTGCATAATCTACATCTAAAGAAGAAAAAGGACAACATAGAGCTAACGGTTTGCCAGAAACGGTAACGGGAATCAGTACCTAGGATTCGTAAATATGCCTTTTTTCTTCCTTGAGAGGCTCAGGGATGAACTGCTGATTCTTCACCACCTTGGGTCCATTCAACGTAGCGAATGGAGGAAGTAGTGGCATGTTCTTTGGCCCTTTGAACTTCTGGCTTTTCTTTGGGTCTTGCGCGGTAGTGTTTGAAGATGCCATTGTTGAAAACTTGAAGAAAATGGGTTTACTGAAGATGAAGATTTGAAGATTTTGAAAAGAAAGAGAAAAAAGTGTTTAGTGGGCACTCTAGAGTTGGAAAAATAAAAATAGTTTCTGAAGAAACTATTTATAAAAGTACTTGGAAGCACTAAAAGGTCACTAATCATCATTAGGGGCTAAAAGCTAGTGGGACACGTGTTCCCCCAGGAGCAAAAGTAGGGGCGGTGGCAGTTACTTCCCATGCTCACGATCTCCTAGACTCTAGGAAAGGTTATGATGGTTGGGAGTTTGATGTGACTTCCGAGGAGATGTTTTAGATATAATCATAATTGACTATGACGTCATAAATGTGATTGAAAAGAAACTGAACAGTTTCTTGAAACGTGGGTCGTCAGTTATGTTGATACCAATACAAGGTTGAAAGATGGCGTCGAATGGACACTATCAAAAAATGACCTTTCCTTCAGTATTGTCGAAAAGGACATTTTTGGGGGGCAATTTGTTGGCTCATAAATTCGACGCCTATATTAAGTTGGAGGAATTAACTGATGTTAAAATTCTTGGAAGAGGTCCAAATGAGTGTTCGACTGGAATTTCAGGTGGAATCTAAGTCGAAGATGCTTGTATAAAGAATATGCTTGGGACTTAGATGCTTGGGACTTAGAAATATTTTCGAGAATCTGGAAATAACCTTCGACCGAGACTACTGATGATGTTCGACGCTAAGGAATTCAAATTTAAATAAAGGAGGGAGTAGTTATTCTGGTACGCTCCTGAAAGAGACAAGTGGCGCACATCCAAGGGACAGAAGCATGCAGCGCGACACTTGTCATGTGTTGATTGTTTTAGGAAGTTAACAGCTGTTAGTTTTAGGGTGTTGTGTTCACTTTGTACAAGTTACTCCAAATTTACTCAAAGTATCTGTGTGTAGAGAAAAGAGTCTTGTGAGAATGTACGTGATGTAAACACCATTTCTCTTTTCAATGCAATTTACTTCAATATTTCGTTAAGCACTTGTCTTTTATTTGACGCAAGTTATTTTTCTGCACTCTGTCTTATTTACTTTTAACCTTTACTGTCTACCTTCGACCCTTTTCCTTTACATTTTCAGCCTTTTAACTTAACATTTTTAAATGTCTTTTACACTATATTTTCAACAAACCTTTCTTCATGAACACTGTCGAAGTGTTTAGTTCTTTAGAATTTAATTTAAATCAGTTGTTAGAACATGTCCTAGGATCAATCTGATCGATCCTGTGAGTCACCAAAGTTAGATTTGGAAGATCAGCGGTTGTTTACCAATTTTCACGGTAAACAGTATTGTAATCCTTTTCCCTAAAATTGTGATTCTTGAGTTTATGTGTAATCTCTAACTTCTATCTTCATCTTCTACATGTCTGTTCTCTCAAATCCTTATTCTCTCTCTTACTTCTGCACCGCTTCTTCTTTTTCTATCAATCTTTTTCTTCTTCTCTTTTGCATATATGTTTTGCATGTTTTATTACTAACTCCATTTTACTTTTTCGCAGTTATCGGACCTTTCATGGTTTTCGGTGTTGCTTTTCTGTGTTTAGATGGTTTTCAGGATTTTCGAAACGTTTCGGTGATTTTCGCTCAACATGAAGAAATCACCGCCTAATTCATTGTGTCTAGACTCTCTACATTCATCATGTTTCTCGGTCTTTTGAATAAATCAACTTGCACAACTTTGGTCATGATGTCAGCTATTTGATATTCACTTCTACAATGCTCCAAGTATAGCTTTCAATTTGTTACTTGGTCTCTAAGATAGTGGAATCTCATTTCAATGTGTTTACTCATTCCATTTACGCTATCGGGTTCTTGCCCAAGTTGATAGCAAATATGTTATCAATTCTCATAGTCATTGCTCCATGATTCTTGCCTTTAATCTCATCAATTAGATTCTCCATCCATCCTGCATGACATACATAGAAAAAATCAGTTATATATTCTTCTTCACATGACAATAAAGCTACAACCAGCTCTTTTCTTAAGCTCTAAGCAACTGGTGCACCACCTAACATGAACACATAATCACCTATAGATTTTCTATCCTAAGCATCACCACACCACTTGAGTCAGTGTATCCCAAAATTTTGCATTCCTTTTCTTCATCTACTGCAGGACATAAAATTCTATAATCTAGTGTCTCATTAAGATACCTTAATATTCTCTTGGTGGCTGCAAGATGTAACAACTTTAGCTTTTGTATAAATCTACTCTCCATGTCTTCAATGTAAGCTATATCAGGCCTTGTGTAACCAAGATATCTCAATGATTTAATAAGTCTTCTATATTGTGTTAGATCAACATTATCTTCATTTGAATCTTATGTCAATTCTAGTCTTGGTTCAGCTAGTGTTGATGCACAATTGAAATCTTTAATCTCAAATCTCTTGAGTATCTCCCTAACATATCTTCTTTCGTGCATCATCAGATCATTTCACAAATTCTTTTTCTCCTATAAAACCATTTATCCTTTTATTCAACATCAAAATCTTTAATCTTCTTCTTTCATCTACCTGTTATTAGCAGATCATCTACATATAGACAAAGTATTAGCATATCACATTTGCTTCTTCTGACATACACACCATGCTCATATGTAAAGTTCACAAATTCCTTTTCTCTTAGAAAATGATTTATCCTCTTATTCCAAGCTCTTGCACTACTACGGAAAGGACCTTTAACCACGGTTCGTAAAGTGATACCATCACGGTTGATCAACCGTGGTAACATAAGGTGTGGTATTATGTGCAGCTATACCACCAAGGACTGGAAACCGTATTAAAAACCCAGTAGCGCGTTACATATCACTACAGTTGTGAAAAACAACGATAGTAAAATGTGGAGTTCAGTGGTTCGATACCCAGTGCCAGGATTTGATAATTTTTTTAATATTTCACCATGGTTGAAAGTTACAATCGTAGTGAAAGACTTAGCGTACAATATTTCACCACGGTTATAAATAGCAACCGTTGTGATATGTATACTTAAGTTTATCATAACTTATGTGGAATGCGTATTTCACCAACTACTCAATAAACATATAACCTTTCAATCTAATTTACAAATAATTTGAAATTTTGAGTTATATTATAAGAACAAGTTACACTAATCAATGTTTTTCGAGTTTTCTACAACCCATTATCTGTATCCCTCTCTTTAACAGCTAGAATTTGGTTCAATGCATCTAACTCTTCAACCAACACTTTGATCACTACTAGTTCATTATGCAAAGTATTAGTGACTTTACAAAATGAACTAGTAAAAAAGGAAGCGTTGACCGAAGAGTTATAAGTATTGAACCAAATTCTAACTGTCAAAGAGCGAGGTGCAGATAATGGGCTGCAAATAGCTCATAAAACTTTGATCAATGTAAGTTTTTATTTTCTAACATAACTTAATTTTTTATATTACTATTTTCTAATTCAATTCGAAAGGTTATATATTCAATGAGGGGTTGGAAAAACACTCAAACCACATACGATATAATGAACTCATCTTCTAGGACATGTTGAATGAACAACATGATAGTTGCAATGTATAAACAATAAAATAAACATTAGCATACCTATACAAATACATCATACAATAGCAACAACTTTTATCAACATACTTAACTAAAACATTAACATACTTCAACGAAAAATATGTAAATCAAATCATAAACTTATGAACAAAATAAAATCATTTATGAACAAACAATAACTTTTATCTACAAAATTATAAACTAACCTTAACATAAATTTATCAAACATACCTCAACAACAATACTTATCAACATACCTAATAAAAACATTAACATACTTCAAAAAAAATGCAAACAAAATCATAAACTTATGAACAAAACAAAATCATATATCAACAAAAAATATCATTTATATTAAAACTCATAAAATAACCTTAACATAAACACAACATATTTATCAAACATGCCTATGTAACAACATTTACCAACATACCTAACAAAAAAATCAACATACTTCAACAAAAAAATGTAAATAAAATCATAAACTTATTAACAAAACAAAATCATTTATCAATAAATAACACAAACAACATCATTTATCTACAAAGTCACAAACTAACCTTAACATAAACACAAAACATTTATCAAACATACCTCAACAACAACATGCCTCAACAATAACATAAAATTTTTACATAACTCATCTCATAATAATAAAATAATGGAGTTTTGAAAAGAAAGGGTTTACATATGTACCTTTACTTGAAAAGATTTGTGGAAAACTAAAACAAAGAAATGAGCTTGCTTGTTTCATGACACCTTCCCTTGATTCATACTAGTTTGAGAAGCTATGTTGGATTTTTATGAAGTTAGGATGGAGTTTTGAGAGATTGGGACAATGCGAGAGAAGTTAGGGATTCACACTTACAACGGAGTCTATTCTGAAGTGAATTAAGATAGCTTATATCGGTAAACTATTTTACAACAATTGATATAAACATTGTGATATATCCTGATATTTCACCATGGCTGTTAAGTTGGACCGAGGCGACAAGTTTTTAATTTTTATTTAAAATTAGAAACAAAGGGAGCACACCTTTTTATTAATGAAAAAACACAAAAACTGTAGGTGTTGGGTTTCGGAGCGTGTCACTCTTAACATATCACAATGGTTGTTAATTGTAACCATGGCTATATATAATTTTAAAAAATAAAAGAAAAGAAAGGCGCCTAATGAATATATATTAACTTGGATGGATATGCGACCACGGTAAGATATTGTTAAAGAAGGTGTCTTTTATAGTAGTGTTGGAGCTTGTTCAGTCCATACAATTCTTTATGTAGTTTGTACACCTTGCTTTCTTTGCCTTCCTTCTCAAAACCAACTGGTTGTGACACATAACCCACTTCATTTAAAGGGCCATTCAGAAGTGCACATTTCACATCCATTTGACACACTGACTAATTGTTCATGTTTGCCAAACCAACAACCAGCCTTATTGTTTCAATCCTGGCCACTAGTGCAACAAATCCTTCTCTTTAAAGAAATCATGTGGCCACAAGTATTGCTTTGCGCATAGCTCCTTTGGGATTCAGTTACATTATGTACACCTATTTCACATCAATTACTTTCTTTCCTTATGGGAATTCAACTAGTGACCAAGTTTTGTTGACTTCTATGGACTCCAGCTCCTCCAACGTAACATTCATCCAATTTAAATCCTTTGGTGCCTCAACTACATCAACATCCTTAGTGTCTTCATAGAAAGCATAATGTACCAACTCACCTTCATTATTATCCACATCATATGATGTAATCACATAATTTTGCAACCTTACTGTCTGGTTTCTTATCCTTTGAGGTATTTTTGTGCATGCTTGAACTCAGATACCTTCTAATTGAATCTCCTTGTCAGCTTCACTAATTATTTCATCATACACGATTCTCACTGAATCCTTATTGACATTGTATTTCCAATCCCATTCTTTTAGTTCATCAATGATCAGATTTCTACTGATCATAATTTGTTTGCTCATATGATCAAACAACTTATAGCCACTAGTTGAATGATATCCGATAAGAATCATTTGGCTTGACTTGTCATCAAGCTTTCGTCTCGACTGATCAGGCACATGTCTATGTACAATAAACCCAAACACCTTTAAGTGGCTTAGACTTGGATTGACACCAGAAAAAAATTCCTCTGGTGTAATTCCTTTTATCCTTTTGGTTGGAAATCTATTTAAGGTATATGTTGCAGTGGACACAACCTCACCTCATAGCTCATTAGATAGATGTTTTCCCCTCAACATACTGAAGGAAAATCGCGATTCAAAACACAGCAAAAATTAAAATTTCCCTTTAGTGATCCTTATGAAAGATCATGATCAGTGATATAGTGGTTACCTCTTGCGGCGATGAAACCTTTGATTCTGAATCGAAGGAATGATCACGAGTGATGTACGATGAACAACGCCTCTACTCAGTCCACACGAACAACTTCCTCCAGTCTCAGTGCTAGCTTTTACGGTTGAAGGCTTTGAGTGAGAGATAGAGAGAAGGAAAATACGGCTAGGGTTTCATAACTGAATTTTCATCAAGTGTTTATGCTTCTGCACAAGGGATATATTTATAGAACCACTTGTGCGGGCTACAAGCTAAAAAACCCACTTAAGTGCACCCACACCATATCTTATGATGTACAGTATATCACTTAAGCACGCGGTACCTTACCACAATCTGTATTCCACTTAAGTGCACCGTACCTTATGGTGTTACATATTTACTTAAGTACATCGTACCTTACGGTGTGCCTTATTTAATCTACCCTTTATCAAATTGTCCTTATGTGTGTGACCCTGTAGGATTTTGCGAAGTTGGTAATTATATTAAATCATGCATTTAACATAATAAACATTGAACGGTATCTAGCAACACATCACTGCTACCCAAGTCACAAAATTGTCATGTGATCTGACAAAACCTTTTGTAATAGTGCTTGTGTGTAAAATTACCCTTTTTGCCCTTATGTCTATATTGAACACAAGGCATATACCGTGTCATCCTTGTTCAGCTCAATATTGGGCCCTTAGACATTTATCCTGTTATGCAGGATGGGCAAATTCAGTTTAGGTCACTCATGTCCCTCAGCATGCTTTATGAAGTACCCATCAACTGTCTTTATAGTCATCCAATTATAGATAATGTTTGATATGCAATAAAGTACTTAACTCTACATCTAGGGTCGATAGTGGTTTAGGTCGAAGGGTGGTATACACCACTATCACCATGAGAGTAACTTATGACACTTTGCATAACATTCTATGTAGTACTCTCATAGTGGGTCAATCCAGTATAAATATTACTCCTAATATTCATACTTATGTTAAGACTTGATAACTCCTTATCCATGATCAATGAGATGTGATCATCAGTCTATCTACATAATAGTCTTAATGCTTTAAGGTTATCCTATTTCACATTAAAGCTCGACTACAGATACTTTAAGAATAGTGTCATTATGTTTAATGGAATCTCATGATTAAGTCACACTAAATATTTCATTAAACGAACTAGCTATTCTAGGGACTTTATCACTTTGGAAAGACAAACATAATAAAGAAATGCCATTTATTATTAATAAATAATTCGATACAAGTACCAAAAGTATTGGCCTCTAGGGCTTACACCAACACATACTCCTCACCATGTTCATGATGGTCGTGTTCTTCCTTATCGTAGTTCCATTTTGTTGAGGAGCGTATGGAGACATCACTTCATGCACTATCCCTTCTTTTTCACTTAGTGCTTCAAAATCATTTGACACATACTCTCCACCACCATTAGTCTCCAAGATCTTAATCTTGTGACCACTTTTCCATTCCATCATGGACTTGAGTTTAGTGAACACCTCAATCACATCACTCTTAGTCTTGATCAAGTATGTCCATAATGTTCTACTGTAACCATATATGAATGTAACAAAATATATGTTACCTCCAATTGAATCCACTTGAATAGGCATACACACATCTGAGTATATGACTTCAAGAGTGGGTTTAGAATTACTTCATGCATCTTTGCTGAAGTTATTCTTGTGCTTTTTGGCTTGAACACATTCCTCACACACTTCATTTGGAACATGGATTTCTAGTAGTCCAGAAACTATGTTTCTCTTCTCCTGGTGGCTGATATCTTTGAAGTTGAGGTGACCAAGCCTGTGATGCCATAGACATTCATCTTTGTTGGTTGCGGTTGCTAGGTATTTGTTTTCCATCACATCAAGTTCAATCTTAAAGGTTTCATTTTGAGACATATGTGCCTTTAAGATCAATCTACCTATTGAGTTATATACTCGCATGAACTTCTATTTTATCATCACTTTGTAGTTCTTCTCAATTAATTGGCCTGTGATGAATAAATTATTTTTCACTCCTGGAATGTATAACACATTCAATATCAATGATTATTTTCCATCTCTTCTCACAATCATAACATCATGAATTCCTCCAGCAGCTAAAGTGTTTTCATTTGCGAACTTCACCTTATTCTTTATGGAAGAACTGATATTGACAAACCAGTCTTTTCGACTTGTCAAATGTAATGAACATCCTGAATCCAATTAATATTGATCTTTATGCACGCCTTCCTCTTTTGTTATCACCATCAGTAACAAATCTTTATCATCTAGTTTTGCAAACTTCGCATCATTTTCTTGTTATGCCTAATATTACAATATTGTCCTTCACTTAAGGAACCTCTTCATGATGTATGAGCTATGTGGCTAGTTGAAGTAGCATTGGATGAAAACTTCGTCTTCTATTGTACTTTCTTGCATCTTCTATTCATCATCTTTGATGAACTATTAAGCCAAGGATATTCATGCAGATCGTAACAATAAGACCTTATATGTCCAAATTTACCACAATGATGACATTTCACTCGTAGATTCCTATTACTACTGTGAAGATGTGACACATGTTTCACATGAAGCTATGACATGTAGCCCAACCTTAGAACCTCAATCTTTATTTTAGGAAGAGCAACCTTCGATGAAAGGAATCTTCACGCGTTGCTCTTTCATGCTTGTCCCAAAATTATTCTCTTCATGTCTGTAGAAATTTAACCACACTCCACTGTTCCATCAAGCATATTACTTTCAGGTAGACATATGTGATTTGATTTGGAGTTTAGAGATGAAATATATTTTTCCACACATGTGATGGTTGAGGCAAGCATCTTTGTTTCCTTCTTAAGCACACTTATGGTTTTCTTCTGATTATCTATTGTTAAACATGTTTCTTTCCACTTAGAGTGTTACATTGAATTTGTTGACCTAACTATAAATGGCAAGTGTTCATGAGGCTAGCCATAAATAGGCCACGTGGAAGATAAAAATAGAACGAGTCAACATGGTCAACATGATTCAAGGTCGGAAATCACCCAAGGTGATGCTGGTCGAAGGTGGTATGGTCGAAGAACATAAAAAGAACGGGGAGTTAATGACTTAAGTACTATTTTATACTATCCACGTAGTGAAACTGAATACTATGTCACATTGGAAAAGAGTTCATCACTACAATGGACGATACATCGAGACATGTTACCTTAACATGGTCAACGTCGAAGGTTTCGACGAGGGTCTCTAGTTCTTAGCGCCAGTAAAATAATTGAAATATTCAGAATAAGGAACAAGGCGGGAACTACTACATCAACGTCGACGGTTACTTAGAATGTGGGGCACATCGGGGAGAAAACTGCTACAAGATCTAAAGACGTGTCATCATGGAGATAGTTTAGCAGTCTTGTACAGTTATTTTAGGTTTGTATATATAGAAACTTAGGTTTATTTTGTAACGGGTCCGCAAATTGTACACATTTCGGCTACACTCAAAGTACCTGCGCTGTAGAAAACGAGTGAGGAAAATGTACGTATGTGTTCCGCCAATTTAATACATTCCAACATTTTTATCTTAAAAACTCTTTCTTTTTATGCATTTAAACCCTTTTTATTTCGACTGCCTTTACGTTTCCTTGCACTTTATTTCGACTGCCTTTATTTTTCCAACAAACTTTACTTCTTCCGCATTTTAACTTCAAGCCTTTTACTTTATCTTACCTTGCATTTTATTTACATTTTGCCTTGTCTTTCCGTTACGTTTCTTTATTCTCGAGCAATCACAACGTCGTCCTGGGAGTTTGCGTTAACTTCGATGACCACCTTTATTTTTAACGAAAAATAACACACAAATATGTCCAGAAGATTTTCGAGTTTGATCTCTTAAGTATTAATATAAACCCATATTTGTTTGCGAAATGCCAACGCAAACAAGAGTCTATAAGACTGTATGATGTATCAAGATCTTCTTAAGATAGGTATTGACCTTCAGACTCATATCTCCTAGAATAATCCATCACAACGTTGGCAATTTCTTCATCACTTTCGTCATCAGAATTAGACCAAGTGACGGAAAGTCCCTTTTTCTATTTCTTTAGAAAGATAGGACATTATACTTTAATGTGTCCAAAGTCTTCACACTCAAAACACTGAGTACCCTTATCACCATTGAGTTTGCCTTCACTCGTGCCTTTGATCTGGGGACTGATGTTGGACCTCTTGTCTTGGACATTTGTCTTCTACTTTGTGTTCAAATATTTCAAGGAATTGTTGAACTTTCTACCAAAAAGAGCTATATCATCTGACAAGTTCTCTTCTTTATCACTTTGACTCTCTTCATTCTTGGAAACAAAGTTTATACCTTTGTTCTTCTTTTATAACCTTTCATTGATGGATATCTTAAAGGTTTGCAAGAAACTAATGAGTTCATCAACTTTAATACTACTCAAGTCCCGAGCTTCTTCAATAGTTGTCACTTTCATATCAAACTTATTAGGAAATGATATGAGAATTTTTTTGGCCAGCTTTTCTTCATACATATTTTCACCTAAGGGAAAATAAGAGTTTGGCAATATCATGCAATGTGATGTAGAATTCATAGATAGATTCATCCCCATTCTTCCTCAAGTCCTCAAACATAGTTGTAAGGAGTTATAGCCTTGACATACAAACTTTAGAGGCGCCTTCATGTGCAATTTTGAGAATTTCCCATACTTCTTTAGCTACTGGACATGTGTTTATCGACCTAACCATGTTTTTGTCAACACCATTGAAGATAACATTCAAAGCCTTGGAGTTTCCAAGAGCTTCCTTATCTTTAACATCCGTTCATTCAGATTTTGGTTTTTAGCTAGTAGTTCCATCTTCAAAAGTAACTATAGGATGTTTCCACCCTTTTATCACAAATTTCCATGCTTTGTTGCCCATGTATTTGAGAAAGACCACCATCATAGCCTTCCAATAATCACAATTGGTGCCATCCAAAATAGGTGGTTTGTTGAATGATCCTCCACCTTTAATTGTTTCCATTTGAGTAGAATTTATCTTCCCTGGATCTCACCCAACATGCTAGGGTGCCTGCTTTGATGCCAATTAAAATTATGTTCCTCATGGGACAGATGTCGAACACGATGTCCTAGACAACTGGGTTGACAAGTTAAACCAGAATCACCACTAATAACATAGATTCAATTGTACAGATGATGGAGTATAAAAGTAATAAAGAACGCAATAATTGGTAACCAGTTCAATGCAAAAACACATACTTCTGAAGGGTTGGCTTCCAAACCATGAAAGGAAATTCACTATTAGTAGCTTAGTACATTTAGTCTTACAAGCAAGAACAAACTCTATGTTGTTCAATTCCTTTTCCTAACACTACCCAATGAATTTCTATTTAGGACTCCCCTAAATATGAGAAACTCTCTCACTTTCTCTCAATCACTATACCCTAGTGATTGGTGTTTAACCCGATTATCAATGTCAAATATTACAACTCAACTAGACAAACCTTATATGCCAAATTACTGAAACATATAGGTGTACATAAAGCAATAACAAGGACTCTAAACCCTAGCACTTTAAATCTTCAACGCATATTGCTTGCTTTCCATTGTAGGTCTTGATCTCTTTATATAGCAAAAGTATTCTTGGATTTTCTCCTTATGGAACTACATTTAATTTCATCCAGAATCTTTGCATAGTCAGTTGGATATTATTTGCTCCATAAATATCTCCAACAAAAATAAATGATTTGGTTTAATTCAAATTCAAATTTAAACCACATTAAACTTGATTTGACCTTCGCAGCAGTCTAACAAATCATATAACCATATTTCTAAATAAAAGCAATAAAATCTAACTGAATCTTCAATAGAAGATTCGTCCAAAATGCAACAATCTAGCTTGTTGAGCAAGATCCAAATGCCGTACCCACATGTTGTGACATCGCGTCCAACATGTGTCCTTCTGCACAAGAAAATCATCTTGAAACAACTTGGAAAACTTGAACACTTCTCCATGATGTTTTTTTTGCAAAATACTGGCAATCCAAAAGGAAAAATATTCTAAAATGTATTTAGAAATAGAGTAACTAGATAGTCTATCTTGTTTTTGGTTATAGAAGGAAGCTTGATTGGGAAATGACGGAAAAATTGATGATGATGATGATGATAATGTTAGAAATACGATATTGAAATATGTAAGTAAAATAATTTTTATATTTCATATTAATGTGTTAATTAATTATATGATGGCTAATGCATACTCCCTCCGGCCTGATTTATAAGCAACTTTTCCTATTTTCACACTTATTAAGAAATCTTAGATTTATGTAAAAATTGAGTTGTAAGGACTAAATTGTCCTCATATAGCATTAAATGAAACACATAGAAAATGGTAAACTAGAGCTACACGTTATGACTATGAGTAGAGTAATTGATTGAATTACTTTATTACACTATAACTAGTAATTGATTGAATTACTTTATTACACTACAACTAGTAATAAATTATTTTTTTATATTACTAGAAAGATGACATGTGCACATTACTACTCCTATTTATGAAATACTCTTCAGTAACTTTACATATTCTTTACATATTCTGATAAATTTTGGTGGGTGATTTAACTTTCTCAAATGAAAATTTTGGTGGTAACCTTTCCCGGTTTAAGTTATTTTATTTCCCTCCTTAATTTTTTACTTAGTCTTCCATAAATTTAAGAATAAACTAATTTACTGTTATATGATGAAAACGTGATCATTTTACGGAAAGACACAATTACGTGTCCTGTTTTAAGGTTGGTAGTATTAAATGTTATTGAAATTGAAAAAATGGTATTTTTGAAATAAATAGATTAAATAGAGTTAACTTTTTTGAATTTTGCTTATATTTATGGCCAAAAAATTACGAAGACTTTTGCTTATAAATAAGGCCAGAGGGAGTAATTTTTAAGCTCCTTTGGATAAGGAACAATTATCTGAAATTATACACGTAGCCTCTTAAACTCAATTGGCATGTCCTGTTATTTCGTCAAATCTAACTTTCTTTATTAGATATGGGATCCAACTTTTGAAATACTTCTTAACGGATTGGAGCTCATTGAAGATTGAATGGAAAATTCTTGTATCACGTCACTCCAATCCGACAGGAGGTGAGAGGTACCTATAAACACTGACGCTTAAGTTAGTGACAGACGCAAATGAAAATTTTTTAATTTAGAAAGTGTGTATCTGAAATAGATGTGACATTTAGCTTTTACTATTATGTCTCTTAAGGATTAGAAGATCTAAAAGTTTCCTCTTGTGACACCTACCTCCTAGGATGCTTGTCAAGTGATCTGACAACTTTGATATCCAATGGTTTAGAAAGCTCAAAATGTTTTGGCTCTTGATGCCTATGGGTCTAATGTCCCTTCTAGATTTTCTCTTTTATTTAGGATTGTGTTATATGAACCTTAATGAGTTGGGTGTTAGCCTATGCCAGAACAATATGTAAACTTAATGATGATAGGTAAACAAATTCATTCAATCAAATTTGGCAATTTGATATGGCCAAATTTCATATTTATGTTATTCATGTTTCAATTTATTTTTTGCTTAAATAGTTAAATTGTCCTTGTAAATTAGCGAGTTTTTTGTTTTCGTTTTTATATCTTTTTTTTAAAGTAATCCTTGAATGTTAAAACTCTTCTGGCATTCGTCAGTAACGATAAAATTCGCAAAAAATTTTTGTTTACTTGTGGATTTTAACGTTTGGGATAGATACTGAAAGAATATTAACATTCATGAATTATTTTTTAAAAAAAGATAGAAGAATGAAAACCCAAAATTCTCTAATTTACATGAACGATTTACTTATTGAAACTCTTATTTTTTTTTATCTAAGATACTTATATGACAAATTCTTCCAATAGAATGGATTATCCAGTATATTTATAACCATGTCCCCACTTCAAAGATGAACATGACAACAGTGGTACACTATCTTGTGTAAGAAACTTGTGTGATGATTGACATAAATCTTGATATCAAAGTGGTATACTATCTTGATCTAATTTGGGGTAACCATATACTTATCTGAATAAAAAACCTAATGAGTAATATGTGACTATCTATATATAAAGGTGTAAGCGGATCAGAGAAAACCAATTAATTGACAACTCAAATCAAATCAAACAAAATTATAATAATTGTTTCTGGTTCGGTATAAATTTAGTATGTATAATTTTAGCAACTAAGCACGAGGCAAATATAATATATTATTTTTTTTTTTTTTACATTTTTGAGAATTAAAGTGACGGTTTATCTTTAAGTAAAGGTGTTTGTTGTGTGATTTGAATCAATTTGACGTGAAAACTTATTCAATTCGAAGATAAAATTATTCACGATTTAATTCATTTTTGAATGATTTACTAAAAAGCTAATATGATTTGATCCAATTTTAATTTTTAGCTATTAAATTATAAATTATACTAATTTATTTAATAAAAATATTCCAAAAATACTATAAAATTAGATGTGACATAATTTATAATATAAAATATATTAAAATTTAACATTACGAAAAAACAATGGTCGACCCTAATTGATTTTATTTGTAATGAATGAAATAGTAAAATCACTACAAGAAATATTACAATTTCTCACGTGATATTCATGTCACTAAGTTAAAAATCACGTCACTAAGCCCCATTTGCGACGTGGTCAGAACACGTCGGAGGAGCAACAGTGGGAACTTTTTCCCAAGTGTTTTTCATGTCACTAATTAGTGACATGAATTTCACGTCACAAACAACAAAATTATTTTGAAAAGTTCCCACGTGAATTTCACGTCACTAATTAGTGACGTGAAAAACCCTTGGGAAAATGCTTGCCTGCAACAAGGGCAGAGTTTCAGGTGCGCAGAGTAGGTTGTCAGTTTGAATATCTTCCCACATGATTTCCACGCCACTAATTAGTGACATGGTTTTCATGTCACAAAATTCAAACCTATTTTAAATTGACTCACGTGAATATCACTTCACTAATGTATTTAATAATACAAAAATAATAAATATTAATATATAAAACAAATTAATAAATAATAAAATGTAAAAATTAAATTTAAATTTCAATTAAAAATTCAATTTTTTTAAATAACTTTTTTATTTTTATTATACATTATTTAATTGAAACAAAATATTTAAGTGCAGGAAAGAAAAAGTGTACCACATAATGTGGCAGGCGCCATGGCTTATGGTGGCGGGCGCCATGCCTTTGAAAGGTGATGGTGGGCACCACAAGCTAAGTGTGGCAGGCGCCACCTTGGTTTTTCTTTGTTTTTTTCTTTTTTTTTTTCTCTTTTTTTTTTTTTTTCTTTTTTCTTTTCTAAAAATAACTTTACAATTTTCTTAAATAAATATATTTTGTTTAATTCTGTTTTTTCTAATTTTTATAAATTCTGTTTTTTTAATTCTGTTTTTTCTAATTATTTATAAATTCTGTTTTTATTATATATTAAATATAATACAAAAAATTTTGTTTTCTATTTTTTAAAATATATTAAATATAACTTATTTTCTATATAATTTTTTCTATTTTTTAAAAAGTTATTTTACATTTGTTATAAAATCTATTATTTAAAATAAATTGGTTGTTTAAATTGTGGTTTTTTAACAAATATACATAACATACTAATATAACTTTTTCATTTTTATTATATATTTTTTTAAACATAAACTTCTTTTAAAGTACTTTTTAACAAAAATATATCTATTTAATAATTGTATTTAATATACATATTTTTTTCTAAAAATAACTTTACAATTTTCTTAAATAAATATATTTTGTTTAATTCTGTTTATTCTAATTTTTATAAATTGTGTTTGTTTAATTCTGTTTTTTCTAATTTTTATAAATTCTGTTTTTTTTAATTCTGTTTTTTCTAATTATTTATAAATTCTGTTTTTATTATATATTAAATATAATACAAAAAAATTATGTTTTCTATTTTTTAAAATATATTAAATATAACTTATTTTCTATATAAATTTTTCTATTTTTTAAAAAAGTTATTTTAAATTTGTTATAAATTCTATTATTTAAAATAAATTGGTTGTTTAAATTGTGTTTTTTTTAACAATATATGTAACATACTAATATAACTTTTTCATTTTTATTATATATACTAGCGTCCAAACGGGCACTCCATGCCCGTTTGTCCGCTTTTTTTATTGAGCAAACACGTGAAAATATTAACAACGTTTTTTTTATAAGTTTGATTTTAATATAAACTATTTATATGATGAAAAATATTGTATTTATTCATATACATAGAATTGATAATAATAATCTAAGCAACTTCCAATAACCATTATTTATTATGTGAAGAAAAATAGTTATTAAGTAACTTCAAATAATTACTCTATATTATGGGCAAAATAGGAAGAAAAATAGGTCAGCCCAAAATCCACTATCCCCTTTATATATAGTAATAGATTTTTTAAACATGGTGGTGGGCGCCACAAGCAAATGTGGCTGGCGCCACAAGCAAATGTGGCTGGCGCCACCTTGGTCTTTCCCATTTTTTTTTCTTTTTTTTCTTTTCTTTTTTCTTTTCTAAATATAACTTTACAATTTTATTAAATAAATATATTTTGTCTAATTCTGTTTTTTCTAATTTTTATAAATTCTGTTTTTTTAATTCTGTTTTTTCTAATTTTTATAAATTTTGTTTTTTTAATTCTGTTTTTTCTAATTATTTATAAATTCTTTTTTTATTATATATTAAATATAATATAAAAAATTATGTTTTCTATTTTTTAAAATATATTAAATATAACTTATTACATTAAACCTTTAAAATATATTAAATATAACCTATAAATTCTATTATTTTTTTTTGTTTTTTTAAAATAACATATAATATAATATATATTCTGTTTTTAATAAAAATAACATATATTTTGTTTTTAAAAAATAAAATAACATATAATATATATTCTGTTTTTAATAAAAATAACTTTATAATATATATTCTGTTTCAAATAAAAATAACATATTTAAAAAATAAAATTTTTTTTACACAGCAACAACAACCAAACAAATAAATTAACTAATTTATTTACAAATCTGAAAAAAAAAATTTACACAACAACAACAACCAAACAAATAAACAAATAATTCATACAAATCTGAAAAATAAATAATTTAAATTACTAAAATACCTCAATGAAGGTACAATTAACTCTGGATCTTGAATCTTGATGACCTCCTCTTGAAACTTCCAAATATTTTTCTTTTAACAACAAACATTAACAAAATTAAAATTAGAAAATATTAAAGAAAATCTAAAACGAAATATAAAAATAAAAAGAATGAAAATAAGAAAAAAATTAAATACCTTTAATTGAAAATGAGTTAGTGTTGGTGTATGGAGGATGAGAAGAAGAATGGTATGGTGAGAAGAAGAAGATAACAAAGATAAGAAGAAGCAGAAGAGCCACGGTGAAAATAAGTGAAAATAAGAAGAAGAAAGAAGAAGATATGATATGCTGGGCTGAGTGAATTGTTGGGTAATATATAGGGGATTGTAGCGACTTGGTATTCAAGTGGGAAAGTTCCCACATGTCACCCACGTCGGAAAAAGCAAAAGCAATTAATTCCATGGCAAAGGAATCTCAACGGTAAAAAATAAAATAAATGAAATAAATATAGCGATCTTGTTTTCATGTCGGAACTTTGCCAAAAGAGTCCCACGTCGGAACAAGTAAAAGCAATTAATTCTCTGCCAAATGAATCTCAACGGTAAAAAAATAAAATAAATGAAATAAATATAGCGACCTTTTTTCCACGTCAGAACTTTGCCAAAAGAATCACAGGTCGGAACAAATTTAAATAAAAAGGTTTTGGTCAGACCCATCATTTCACGTACAGATATGTTCCCTCATTTTTTTTTTTTCAAATTTCATTTTCCCACGTGGTTTTCACGCCACAAATGAAATTCTAGAAAATTTTAAATTTCCCCCCACATGAAACTTGATCGTTTGATTTTAAAATTTTAATTTTTTGCACTACAACAAAAGTAAGTTATAACATCGCACCTTAGACAGCGCTTTAATACAAAAGCGCTGCTATAAGTTAAAAACAAGGAAACTAGCCATTTATAAAAGTAAAAGCGCAAAAAAATATAAGACCTTAGACAGCGCTTTGGTCAAAAGCGCTTTATAAGGTCTTATAAATTTTAAAAAAAAATTTAATGGAAAATATTAGACAGCGCTTTAGTTAAAAGCGCTTTCTAAGGTCTTAAAAATTAAAAAAAATAAAATCAAAAGCGCTGTTTAAGGCCAACCTTTGAAAGCGCTTTTAAAAGCGCTGTCTAAGGTCCAGCTTAGAAAGCGCTTTTATTAAAAGCGCTGTCTAAGGTCTAATAAAATTAAAATATATGAATAGTCAGTATTCATTTTCATATTTCCGCTCTTTCTTCTCCCCTGCATGCGAACCGAGCTCAAAACCCTTCACCGAAAAACCTTCACCGTCAACCGTCCGTCAACCGTAAACCTTCACCGAAAAACCTTGCCGTCCGTCTGTTTCTGCTCATTTCCGTCGTCGTTCGTTTCTGCTCATTGCCGTCGTCCGTCCGTTTCTGCTCTTTGATACATTTCGTTCTTGCATTGCCGTTGTTACCGTCGTTAAAGGTACGTCGTTGTTGTGTTTTGTTAAGTTTTGTTAATGAAGTTAATGAAAATGAGTTTTGTTAATGAAGTTAATGAAAATGAGTTTTCGTTCTTTCTGCTCTTTGATGAGTTTTGTTAATGAAGTTATGTTGGACTGTTTTATTAATGAAGTTTTGTAGTGAATGAGTATGTTTGAAGTTTTGTTAATGAAGTTTTGTAGTGAATGAGTATATTTGATGAGTTTGTTAATGAGTTTTGTTAATGAAGATTTGTTAATGAAGTTTTGTAGTGAATGTGTATGTTTGATGAGTATGTTTGATGAGTTTTGTTAATGAAGTTATTGTTTAGGTCGAAATTAGTTGGACTGTTGTTGGAATTTGAATTGTTAACATGCTAGTTTAGGTTAGTTTTAGTGAGCTAACTCCAAGTATTTTTGTTTAAAACATATTATATTATATTTGTTAAATCGTTTAGTTTAGTTTAGTTTAGTTTAGTTTAGTTTAGTTTAATGAAGTTTTGTTTAAAACATCTTCTAAATAGTTTAGTTTAATGAAGTTTAGTTTAATGAAGTTTTGTTTAATGAAGTTTTGTTTAAAACATCTTCTAAATAGTTTAGTTTAGTTTTATTAAATCTTCTAAAAAACTTTTATTTTAAAACATATCCAACTCTTTAGCCATTATAGCTAAAGAGGTAAAATTTGTTATATACTTGATTTCTTTCTTATATTTGTTATATATTATGTCATATTTGTTATATTTGATATCCTTGATTTCTTTATTATATTTGTTATATATTATATTTGATATCCTTGATTTATTTATTACAGGTTAGATGGCTACTAACAATGATCACCCACATGATGATGATCACCCACATGATGATGATCACCTACATGATGATGATCCCGATATTCAGGTTGGAAGTAACTGATCTATGGAAGCAGAGATTAGAAGAGGAATAACCATTATGAAGAGAGTGATCCGTGCTAGAGATCAAGGCATCACTTATAAAAAGCGTTGTCTAAGGTCTTATCTGTTGTAGTGTTGGTTGCGACGTGGAATTCACGTGACAACTGTTTTTTTAAAAAAAAATTCTTTTTTCCCCATTTACAAACCTGAAGCTTTGTTTGTTTATTAATAAAATAATATAGTGACGTGATATACACGTCGCAATCTCCATTTTTTCCCACGTGTATATCACGTCACTAAATCACGTAGGAAATTCAAGGTTTTCTCGTAGTGAATTAACTAGGTTAAAATAAATTAATAAATAAAATTCAAATAAATTAATTATCAATTTATTCAGTTAGAGTACCAGAAATGTTTGATGAAATAGTGGAGTAGAGTCTTGTAAAATTAGCACACACAAACGTCAAAATCATTAAAAAAAAGAGAAGTAAAATGAATTATGGGTTAAGAAGATAATATTTAAGGTGAATTCTTATCTACCCAACTCAAAAAGTTGGGTAAGGTTACCTTTAATGTAAAATGCTTTGAAAACAACAAACAATTGTATTATTTACTACCTCTGTCCCAAATTATAAGTCATTTTGAAAAAAATATTTGTCCCAAATTATAAGTCACTTTACAATCCTAATACAACATTAATGACATTTTTTCTAATATATCCTTAAATATTATTTTCTCTTTCTTCTTTTGATTCTATTAATTTCTCTTTCCTTTGTAATTAATAAATGACAATAGTGTAAAGTCATACATAATTTCTCTTTTTCATACAACAATGATTACTTTTCTTAAACGGTGTGAAATGCTCAAAACGTCTTATAATTTGGGCCGGAGAGAGTAATAAATAATTAAATATATTAAACTTAGATAATATCATGTGATTGGTTGAAGATACATTACCCATCTTTTGGTGATGGATAGAGAAGTTGTCCCTAATATTTAAATCATTCGTGAAATATCTTATATATGAGTGGCATTTATGAATGATTCTTACTATTTCGACGTGAAATACAAGAGATTGTGTGATGACATGTTAGGCATCAACCTCTAACGTAAATTCAGCATGAAACTTTAAAATAAATTGTATTTTAATTGGATCAGAACAGATGAATGTGTTTTCTCCTTTTAAGTTAGTAGCCGATCCAGAACAATAATACATCATAAAAGACTAACAAATAAATAAATACTGTTTGATTTTATTTGAATCAGTTTTGAAAATTCAATACTAAATCTTGAGGAGTTTTCACTTTTCAAAAATAAACATCTAAACATTTACAATAATATTTTTTTTCCGGTTTTTTATTTAAAAGCCAACATCCCTACCTACTTAACTCCATCCTCGTATTTATTTTCTCATTACAATAAAAAAAACATACAAGTGATGTTACGACTTTTTTACTGTACTGCCCCCTTTTGAAATGATATATACCATAATACCCCACTTTGAAAAAAAAATTCCAACATACCCTTTATTCAGAGAGTGCTCGCCATTTGAAAGTAAGAGCACATGAAGGAAAAAAAATGCAGTAGGTGCTCGCCATCTCAAATGGCGAGCATGTGAAGGATTCAAATTTTTTTTTATTTTTTAATTATTTAATAGTTTATATGTTTTAAATAAATTATTTAATTAGTTTTAATAATATAAATTAATGAAATATTAATATAATAATAAAAACAATTATTTTTTTCAGAAAATTAATAATTTTGAAAAATGTTTTAAAAATGAGTAATGTGAAGGCAATTATTAATTTTTCAATAGTTTATATGTATTAAAAAATTATTTAATTAATTAAAATAATATAAATTAATTAAATAATAATATAATAATTAAAAAATATTATTTAAAAATGAGTGATACTCGTCGAATGAGTTGGCGAGCAGAAATGTAAAATTTTTCTATAAATAAACGTCGTTGTGTATCAACATTAATCATTCCAGCTGGGTATTTGCATATTAAAAAATGTCGGTCAAAGCTCTTGTGTTTTATGGGCAAGAAAAAAAAAAGAGTGTTTACCTAGATCCATTGTGGAACTTCAGAACCGTGGTTGCAGCAATTAACACAGGTTTTCGCCAGTTGGGTGGTCGTCGCATGAAGGTGAGGAAATAGAGTATCGTTGTCCGTATATAACGCTGACTGATGCAAGCCCGGAGGGTACGTACATGTATTACATGGATCGTATAGAAAATGATGAAGATGTACAATGTATGTTTTCAGCACATAGTGGAGAAGTTAATAGAGGAGTCGAAGATCCACTTGTGTTGGTTGTTGTTGTGGATTAGCTTGTATGTTTGGTTGTTGAGTTCGTAATCTTCTAATGTTGTTGTTGATTAGTTGAATTATTTAAATCAAGCATTGTGTTGTTGTTTTATGAACAAGTCGTAGTGTGTAATTGTTTGAAAACGTTGTCTTGAAATATAAATTTGTGCTGGATTACAGAGAAAGCAAGTTCAAGCTACATATAAACCTTAATTAATTAGAAACTTGGATAACAAATAATATTATCTAGTCGGTCGGTTTGACGGGCCGGCAACATTAGGACATTTTCGACGCATATGTCCTATTTCTCTGCAAATCCCACACCTTCTCTTTTCCTTTTCAACGTCGTCCATTTCGGTTCTAATCCTACTACTAGTTGGACGCCCCTTCTTATTTCTTCTCATGGAATCGTCGTGGCAAAGTGTAAATCCTTCATATTTTGGCCAGTTGTCTTCGTGGGGTAGTCCCAAGAAGCTCTTCTGGTAGACTTTGAATACGTTGAGAACTGTGAAAACTTCTGGGATGTAAATGGAGTAGTCTTGACGTATACTAGAACATGTTGCGATAACGTGGGAGCAAGGTAAGTGAAACACCTGAAATTTCCCACAGTCACACCACCGATTCTTTAGGTCAACGCCGAAAGTACCTGTGGGACGACCATCGTTATGATTTATTTTTTCCTGCACCATGAAACAAAATCTTTCACAATCAAATTGAATGACATTATGTGTGTTAGCCTTGGCTACCTCATCAGCCATTCCCTTGTTGCAACCATCTGTGAAAACTTTTCCAGTAGCCAGCATTTTGGTCCACTTGTGGCCTCTTTTACCAAAGAGGGAACCCATGCGATAGTAAGTAGATTGGACCAATGCAGTGATTAGAAGGTTTCGAGTTGCCTTTAGGACAGAGTTTATAGCTTCTGCCAAGTTAGATGTCATATGCCCCCAACGACGCCCTCCGTCATATGCTCTTGCCCACTTCTCCCTAGGTATGTTGTCTATCCAACGCGAGGCCTCAATGTTTGTTGCCCAGATTTCGCCGCGATAGTAGTTAAATGTAGCCTCCGTCAATGCATAACCTGTAATAGAAATGTTATGAAGAAAATAGTAAAAGAACGAAAACATAGTAAAGCTAACTGAAATGTAATTTGTTACCCATATTAACAAATTGTTTCCGCAATGCTTTATCCTTAATCTCGCACATGAAGTTTTGAGCAACGTGTCTAATACAGTAGACATGTGTAGAAGGTGGATCTTGCCATCCGTTTTTGGGATTGCTATATGCACTCTTTATTGATTCATGTCTATCTGAGATTAGACACAAATTAGGCTGTGGTGTCACGTGTAACCTCAGGTTCTTTAGAAAAAAGCTCCAGGCTTCCTTTGTTTCACCTTCCACCAAAGTGAAAGCTACTGGGAAAACGTTTGCATTCCCATCCTGTGCCACTGCCATCAAAAGAGTTCCTTTATACTTGCCATATAGCCATGTTCCGTCAATTTGCAAAATGGGCTTACAGTAGGGGAAGCCTCGTATACACGGTCGAAATGCCCAAAACAGACGATGGAAGATTCGCTTGCCAGATATTTGTGTACCATCATTAGAAATTGCAGGTAGGGTTTGCAACTCGATAATGGTTCCAGGAAGATAGGTTTTCATTACCAGTATCCACTGTGGCAGGTCGTTGTAAGATGTTTCCCAACTACCGTACAGTGACTCTATGGCCTTACACTTTGCGATCCATGCTTTCCTGTAAGATATTATGCACCTGTATTTTTCAAGGATATGGGCAATGATCACATTCACCTTAAGTGAAGCGTCACGATTGACAAGCTCTCTAATGCTGTGGCTGATCATTTGTGAGCTGAGCTTCCTATGGTCTTGAGCCATAGACGTGGTAGTGCATGTGTGAGGCCCAGACAACTTACCAATCGTCCATTTGGAGTTCCTTTTTCTTATGGAAGCTCTGCATTTGAAATTGCAGTCTTGTTTTTTACATTTAATGACATATCGTGTGTTGTCAGATTGGTAAACCCAATAGTCAACATTGTGTCTAATATGCCAGTGTTGCAGTGCGAGAATGCAGGCTTCCTTGTTTTCAAAATCCATACCAATCTCTATTTCGTCTGCTATATGGTTTGGTATGACACATCCAAACACAGAGATTGGTTCAGCATCTTCCATACAGATATTCTGCATATGTGCTGGTGGATTGTACAAGCTTATAGGTTCGGCGTAAATTGCCTGGGTAGGATCAACACCTAATCACCCATCGACCACCCTTACAGTTCACACCGGTACCACCGCCAAATTTCGACCAATCAAACCCCCAATTTCCACAACACACATTCAACACCTCATTCTCTCAACCCACCTCCACCTTCACGCCTGACGATGTCTACATCCCAACCCTCCAAAGTACCCAACCCAGTACCTACAACCAACCACCACATTCATTCCAACATTTTCTGCTGACGGAGGAACAATTAATGCAAATGTCTGACTTAAACATTGATGACATTCTTGGGGAGCAAGTAACGACACAAGCGGGTCCCCCTTCACAGCGACCAGAGCCTTCAACAACACATCACGGTGAAGACATGTCTTCCGATTCTTCTCAATCACCTCTAGATAATGCAAATGAACTTATGGGTAGGGGACATCGACATAAACGAGGCACTAGGTGTGGGATAGGCGGCCATTATTGGTGTAACGTTTCTTAGTCTTGAATAGAAAATTTATTGTTTTACTGTATGTATTTTATTAATGTATTATATTATTACATTTTATTTTAATATTGTATAAAAAAAATTAATTAATTACTTTAATATTATTCTTTTAATATATAATATTTTAAATCATTAATTCAATAACATATAATATTTTAAATCATTAAAATTATAATATAAACTATTGAAAAATTAATAATTGCCTTCACATTACTCATTTTTAAAACATTTTTCAAAATTATTAATTTTCTGAAAAAAATAATATTTTTTTTATTATTATATTAATATTTCATTAATTTATATTATTAAAACTAATTAAATAATTTATTTAAAACATATAAACTATTAAATAATTAAAAAACGAAAAAAAAATTGAATCCTTCACATGCTCGCCATTTGAGATGGCGAGCACCTACTGCATTTTTTTCTTTCATGTGCTCTTACTTTCAAATGGCGAGCACCCTCTGAATATAAGGTATGTTGGAATTTTTTTTTCAAAGTGGAATATTATGGTATATATCATTTCAAAAAGGGGCAGTATAGTAAAAAAGTCTGATGTTACGGTTATAACGGAACATATAAAATGTAGGGGACTTGTACGTCAAACCGTTATGGTTGAATGGTGGAACTTTCAGCGATGCCGATAGTTAAAAGAGTCATAACGGAAACTATCGAATCAACGATTCCATAAATCGTGGGAAAATCAGTTTTGGAAATGACGAAACAGGAGGCAACTGTTTTACGTCAACTTCCAACTATTGATTCCATTACCATTGTTTTCAAACAACCACTAACGGTTATGGTATAAAGATTGTGAAAAGTACACGTACAATGCATCCCCACAAATGCCGTTAGGAATTTGGAAACAGGTGTTAAGAAAACAATACATGTAGTGTACTCCCGTTTAGCTCGGATTAGAACATGTAGTACTGTATAGGAGTTTGTATTTTTATCGTTTATTAAATGATTTTTTAGTCTATGACCACATGTTATAATTCCAACTTCCAAGTTACTCCAAAGTTTCTGATTTTATGTGGCATAATAAAAATTGAGTCTCCTACAGTGAATATATATGGCACTATCTCCGGTCTCCCCGTCCCAAGTTATATTGTACTATTTTGAATATTTCACGCAAATATGTTACTATTATTTATAAGTGAAAAATATTCAACTTTTAATTTTAATATGTTACTATTATTTATACTTACAAATAAATAATTTGTTATACGAGATTAAGAAGCAGTCAAATTTAATATTAATTGATTTTACAACATAATAAATACAAATTGGTTGAATTTTTCTCAAGTTTACAAAAGTAAATTTACACAATTTGAAATTTTACTTGTGTTTTTAATTTGTAGCGCTACTAACCAAAGTAGCTATAGGCACGAAGTCATGTTAGAGATAACACATGTAAATTAGGGAAATGAGAAATGTCAGTAAAAAAAAGTGATGGGCAAGTCAAACACGAGTGTCATGTATTTCCAATGGCAAGAAAAATCACATATTGCCCGCATTATCATTTGAGTAAGCTTGATACTTGTAGGTCATGTCATTTTGGTAGTAGGACTTGTAAAGAACAATTCGAGTATGATGTGTCATGTATTGTACTTGTAATTTTTCAACATACATAATTAATCAAGTAAGATTTTTTTACACATTTTGATTCCTTTCTCATTCTCTTTTATTTCACTTTATGCATTTCTTAGTTTAGTAGTTCAAAGCACTTAACACATTGCAAATAATACTTTTTGGAGGAGTTAAGTAACTTTAGGTTAAGGGACAAAATTTCTTCCTCAACGTAATCTCTTAAAGAAAAGGAATAATAATTGAGGGCTATTAGCCGATATGTAAGTTAACTTTCAATTTCAACAACAAATTTAGCACGACCGGTGGGACACCGTGACTCAAACCTCTAAAAATCAGTTCTTTAGGTCACAACTACATTTGACATATGCATATGTGTTCTAGAAAAAGCCTCAACACAATATGGATCAACCATCATCACCAGCATCCAAGATGCCATACCAACATAAACCTAACAACTCTCTACCAATGTTGGAAACACCTATGCCCATGACTTCTCTCAATGCTTATATGGACATATTGACTAATCTACCTGAAGCCTCGGTGGTGAATACATATTTGATTAAACATAATATCAATACGGGGATACATGAAATCATGTATATAGTCTCATAACAACTAGATGCCATAGTCAAATTCGTGGTTCACAATGAGATTCAACAAATCAGAGAGTTTGAGGCTAAACAAGCCAATTTTAGTGACAACTCAATCACATCCACTATATGAGGAATTCAAATGAGCCAAGGTTTATAGAGGTTTTAACTAAATTCCAATTGATCATTAAAACAATATGATCGTCGTAGGCACACCGACCCATATACACATGTCCCTTTTATTCCTTATAGCTTCTAGCATATTACTTTCTACCACGATTAACCCTAGGGGGTCCCAGTGAAAAATAATATGTTTAACCATATTAATCTTCAATTTGGATAGGTGCATATGACAAGAAGGCCACATGAAGAAGCATGACAAATTGGTATGCTTAAAGTTTTGCTTTTCGACAATGTTCTATAGGTAAACGAGATGTCATACATTGAAGGACAAGCCTTTAGCAGAGATACAAGATTGCAAATGCAAGTTATGGATTACTCGACTCGACTCAACATCTATATGATTATTTTCCACACGTGTCAATTAATCACATAATATACCTTCCAAAATCTAGTTCACCAGTACCAATTCCAGTTGGTTCAGCCATACCAAGACCAATTGATGCTTGCGTTAGTGAACAATTATGAATCACCAATCCACTTTATATATATAACGCATCAATGGTACAAGAAAATTTTGTGAGAAATAATGTTGAGATTAATCAAGAGCATCAATAAGGTAATACTCCACCACATGCTCAATTTCATCAAGAATTCCACGATCCCCTGAACAATATGTGGCTCCTTCTAGATTCACCTGGCACAAGAGCTCTTGGAAAATAGTTATTGGACACCAATATTATAGCAAAAAAATCAATAGTTACTTTGATATACAGTTAAAACACGTGTATATGTCTATGTATGAGAAGTTATATCATGAATAAATTGACATATTAGTACCTTGTCCTTAGGTTATAAGATTATTGACTTTGCTACCTTTCCTAGTGAAATGGCAAGTCGGTAGTAGACCATATAGGAAGGTTTATTGCATGATATGGTGAGGAAAATTAGAACAAATGCCATAAACTATAGATGTTCCCTTTATTTTCGATTGGAACAACATTTACATGGTGTTCCTCTTCCATATCAAACTTGAAACTTAATTGGGCATATAAGGAAATGTGTTTCCATTACACAATATACTAGCTTCAACCTAAATTTATAGCAGTCGACCTAATGAACTTGAAATAACTAGTCAAATCGTCTACAGACTTTATAGAAAAAATTCATAAAGAAAGCAAGAGAATAGTTTTTTCAATTCTTTGACATTGAGTGTTACTTAATGCCCATATATGGAATACACCCTCTACTAATAGAGAAGTTGATGGTTAAAGTGTGCAACAACCTAGACTAATTAGCTTCCAAAGAAATACACATTGAAAAGAACATCCAAGAGAGAAGAAAAGAAACATGTTAGCCAAGGAAGATACACACACCTAGTCTTTGTCCTATACATAAAATAGTTTGACGATGATATGAATTTATTTCCATGGCTGACATATTAACAACGGGTATCCAAAATGTTAAATTGACTCATGGTATTACTTAAACATTCAAAAGGGAAAGGCACTAACTTTTAAAAGGTTAAGTTGTATTATGTGTTTGATATCCCCAAGGTTTGCAACGTATTAGATGATCATAAAATAGATTTTTTGGTATTTGGATCGAACTCTAGTCTCGACAAGGTTAACTTCATAGTTCGACAGTAGTAGAAGATGTGCACGCTGTGGTCGAAGTTTGTTCTTGCATGCAGATGTATATGTTAGCTTGTTGTTTAAGTTAGCTTGTTGAATTGGGCCACTTTGTTGGGCCAATTGTTTAGTATGTTAGTTGAAAGTTAAGGTTTATTTTTTTTATAAATAACATATAGTTCTCACTTCTCCACCAATCCCTGATAATCCTAATCAGATGGAGAAATTGGTGTGATTGAGATTCAATTGTAAACATTGTTCCATAATGTGTAATTGAATCAAGAATCCAGTTTTTAACCACTTTGAATTGTTTTTCTCTTATCTTCTATCTTTTCCTTTACTTTGTGGTTTTCTTGTTAATCAAGAAACCCATCATACTATGTATTCTCGGGCATCGTTTCATAACAAAATGGTCGCCCCTAATCGATTTTATTTGTAATGAATGAGATAGTAAAATTAACTAGATTAAAATAAATTAATTAATTATCAATTTATTCAGTTAGAGTACCATAAATGTTTGATGAAATAGTGGAGTAGAGTCTTATAAAATTAGCACACACAAACGTTAAAATCATTAAGAAAATGAGAAGTAAAATGAATTATGGGTTAAAAAGATAATATTTAAATCATTCGTAAAATATCTTATATATGAATGACATTTATGAATGATTCTTACTATTTCGACGTGAAATACAAGAGATTGTGTGATGACATGTTAGGCATCAACCTCTAACGTAAATTCAGCGTGAAACTTTAAAATAAATTGTATTTTAATTGGATCAGAACAGATGAATGTGTTTTTTCCTTTTAAGTTAGTAGCTGATCCAGAACAATAATACATACTCCCTCCGGTCACTATTATAAGCAAAAAAAACACCTTAAATTTTGGTTACTATTATAAGCAAAAGTCATTAAATTTTAGACTAATTAATGCTTGTATTACTATTATACCCTTAATTTAATTCAAAAGTATTTAATGTTGGTAGTTAGTTCATTAAATAAACTAAGGATATTATCGTAAATTTTACTTTGATTATACATGAAATCAAGAAAATTAATTACATTTAACCAACTTTCTTAATACTTGTGAAAGTAGTTATTTTGACTTATAATAGTGACTACAGGAAGTAATAAAAGACTAACAAATAAATAAATACCGTTTGATTTTATTTGAATCAGTTTTGAAAATTCAATAAATCTTGGAGTTTTCACTTTTCACAAATAAACATCTAAACATTTACAATAATATTTTTTTTTTTCGATTTTCTCTGTAATATCCAAAATCCCTACCTACTTAACTCCATCCTCGTATTTATTTTCTCATTACAATAAAAAAAAAACATACAAGTGATGTTACGGTTATAACGGAACATATAAAATGTAGGGGACTTGTACGCCAAACCGTTATGGTTGAATGGTGGAACTTTCAGCGATGCTGATAGTTAAGAGACTCATAACGAAACCTATCGAATCAACGATTCCATAAATCATGGGAAAATGAGTTTTGGAAATGACGAAACAGGAGGCAACTGTTTTACGTCAACTTCCAAATATTGATTCCACTTGCCTTGTTTTGAAACAACCACTAACGGTTCTGGTATAAAGATTGTGAAACTTAACTTACACATACAATGCATCCCCACAAATGCCGTTAGGAATTTGGAAACAGGTGATAAGAAAACAAATACATGAAGTGTAAGTGTACTCCCGTTTTGCTCGTATTAGAACACGTAGTACTGTATAGGAGTCTTATTTCAATTATGACCACATGTTATAATTCCAAGTTACAAAGTTTCTGATTTTATGTGGCATAATAAAAATTAAGTCTCCTATAGGTCAGATATATTAATTATTTAATGTATTTAAAAAATATTTTTGCTTATAATATGAGACGGAGTAGTACTATTTTTTCTATGTTGAATATTTAGCAAAAATGTTATTAATTTTTCTATTTTAAATTATAAGATGTTTTAAATATTTCATATAAATTCTACCTCAATTCTTTTATATAAGAGACAACTATTATATAACACAACATTAAATCACATATAAATGAGATTTATAAATACTTATTTCATTTGTGAACAAACCGATATGGGACTTTTGCATTTACTTTTGCATTTTTTTTGTTCGTAACTTATTTCAATTTTCATAACTTTATCCAATTTTCTTGTGGCACAACAATGAATACTTTGATTACAGCTTCAAAAATTGTCCCCATGAGTAGTATCAACTAAACTGTCTTTATCAACAAGTAGAAAAATCCAAACAAGTATTATGATGAATCCAACAGAAGAAGAAGAAGGATGGATGGATCCTCACTGATCAACTAGTCAAGGATGGATCCTAACGTTTTTGTTTTCATTATAGGCCACTCAATTCCATTACTATTAAATATATGTTTCATATTCCTACGATTTACAAGTTGTTTATGAACTAAAAGGTGTAGTATCAATGCGCAGTATCATACTGACTGAGAAAACTTGCAAGCGATATGTTGTATTTTTTGGTTAATTATAACACATGAACCTTCATATAATTTTCATCAGGATCGCCCTAACACATTTTAAGATGTGAGATGAAATTTAAAATTAAATATTTGTAATATAATAAAAATATATATTTTTTGAATTAATATATTTTAGATGTTTTAGGATGTAAAACTATTAAACTATTATAATTTATTTTATTTAATATTTTATTTTAATTGATAATAAAATTAAATTATCTAAACACTCTTTTCATTATTTAAAAATCATAATTTAAAAACAATATAACAAAATAGATATCAAATCTTCTACTATGTTAAAAAATTCAAAATACATGTGATTTTTAAATTAATATATTAAATAATACATATTATTATATATTCTAAATAGGTGTTACTGTATTATTTAATTGGTATATAATATAATTTAAAGATTTTTTTATAAATAAAAAATCATTAAACTAAATCATGTATAAATATAAATAAAAAAGTTAGACCGTAGAGGGTAACTTTAGTGACCTACCCCTAAAGCCAGCTGTCATTTTCATGTTGTTGTTATTAGTGTAAGAGAATTAAAAAATATATTATTGTTGTTATTAGTGTAAAATAAAATTCAAATGATATTGTTGTTGTTATTAGTGTTCTACTAAACATTCTAACAATAATAAATCAGTGTATTCTTCAAATTTTCACAACCAATTAAATCAAGCTAACTCTCTTTACAAATGAAATCAAAATAATGTTATACTATTTCTTTAGAAAAAAATGCAGGCCATGCGAATTTTTTCAATTTAATTCAATTCAAATATTTTTCTTATATGATTATGATACATGTATTGTATCACACTTAGATTTAGTATCAATTTCATGCGATTCATGTGAAATCCCATGAATAAAATTAAAAGTATCATGTTCCAAAAACATTGTTATGTTTAGTAAGAGTCACTTGGAAGATGAAGTCAAGGAAGAGGGTGAAATGAAATAAGTTTGTAATTGATTGGAGTTTCACGTCGTTTTTTTATAAACAATTTTAGTGTGTATAAAAGTCAACAATGCATTATCCAATGTCTTTTTGGGCACATGTTTAAAATTGGAAAATTTTACTTTATACCCCTACTTTTATGCTTATACCCCTACATTTTATAAAAAAATATCAATTTTATTCTTGTATAATTTTAACTAATTTATTATTTTATTTCTTAGATGTTTTTTAAATTTTATTTTGGGTACCGAAAAATTTTGCAAAAGAGTTTCGGTAGTCAATTTTAATGTACCAGAAGTTTTTACAAAAACATCCCGGTAGTCATTTTTTTACTTTTTATGTGTACCGAAAGACTTTGCAAAAGTGTGCCGGTAGTTAATTTTTGTGTACCGGAAGACTTTGAAAAAGAGTTCTGGTAGTCATTTCTAAAACTTTTTTTTTACTTTTATTTTGTGTACCAGAAAACTTTGCAAAAGAGTTCCGATATTAAATTTCTGAAAAGAATTAAATTTCTGAAAAAACTTATTGGGCTTAAGCCCAATAATTCTTTTCAGAAATTTAAATAATTAATTTATAAAAATATTAATTAAAATAATTAATTATTAATTTATTTTATAAAAAATATTAATTAATAAAGTATCCTAGTGTAGGTTGCTAATTTCGACGCCAGGAAAATTGTTCAAAAGCAGAATGGAAAATTCGACAGGTCAATTCGACAGATCAGCCTTATTAGAGGGTTTTTGATGAAAGGGCAAGTTGAAGGCAAATGGTACTTAGGGGAAGCATTGGCAGATTTTTCTAAGTAAGAAGGATAATTTCGACACAAGAGAAATAGGCCCATTCGACGGGTGTTTGAAATTCAAATTTTATGAGGGAGTTTTACTTTTGAAATTGGACGCGTGGAACACATCTAGGAGGCGAATGCATGCAGAATGCCATTTGTCGCAATTAGGAGAAATAGCTGTTATGGGTAGTTATTTCGTTTGTATATAAATAGGAGGTCTTGGTGTTAGATTGGGGTGTGTTCCAAACTTTGTACAAATTACCGCAAATACTCAAAGTAACCGTGTGAGAGAAACGAGTGTTCTGGAAAATGTATGTATGGAAAACACCAGTTTACATTTATGCACTTTAATAAAATTCCAAGTTTTTCTTCATTTCTTTACATTCAAGTCATTTCCTTTACTTCAGCAATTTACTTTGTTTCCCATTTAAACTTATCTTCAACTACTTTTTCGCCATTATCGTGTCTTTGTTCTATCAGTCGAAAAACTATTAAAAGAAACCTTAGCAATTACAAAACGAATACATTCCTTTTCAAATCAAAGACATTTTCAAAAGCACTTTGTCCTAGGATTTGTGTGGTTGGTCCTGTTAGTAAACTAATTTTCATAAATTAGGAAACCAGAGGTTGTTCGCCAAATTCACCAGCGAACAAATTAGCACACCCGGTGGGACATAGTGCATTTGTTTAGTTTGTCCTTTTGTTCTTATAGCAAATTCTTAGAAGAAAAAGTTTTTTATTTCGTTGTATGATTCTAAGGAGTGGCAAGTTAGCCGTGAACAACGAAGAAAGACAAAAAAGAACAAGAACAAGAAGAATGGCGAATCAAAGCGCGCCTAATAATCAAAATGTTAACAACCCAACGCCTACTCCTTCGACAGGAGACAATACGGCGTCAGTTTCTGTATCAGAGGTGATACCATCATCAACGGGGTCAATCCCAGCGTTTTCGGCATCCCAAAACGCGTCCAATGTCTCTACAGTGGGACCCCAAATTCCTCAGATAACCCCTCCTCCTTTAGGGGGTGTTCATAGGCCATTTGTGACGAATTTTTCAATGCCCCCACATAATAGAGAACAGCCTTATGGAATGCCAACAACGATGATGGCAAGTTTGCACAATGCGTCGTCATTATATTATGATCCTTTGGTTAATGTTACTTCACCCCTACAAGGATCAGGGTCTGGTGCGAACCATATAGGCATAATGGGTCAACCTGTGCCAACGGGATACCAAACTTATATGCCTGCAATCACTAACAATTCTGCACAAGTAATTAGGCAACAAATGGACGAAAGCAACCATGATATGGTGCAGATGCTAACGCAACAAATGGGGGCTGTGTTTAATCCTTTAATCCAAAACACCACCCAAACGAACCAGTTATTAGCAGCGCAAATGACGCGCATTGCTGACTTCTTTGGTGTTCCTCAAACCCAACCAAGGGAACAAATAGTTCAGAATCCCAGAGTAGTTGTCGAAGAGGAAACCACAATAAACCAGAGGCCAGTGAATGTTCCTCAAGTAAACCCTAGAAACCAAGAGGTAGTGGTCGAACAGCCTCATGGCGAAATTCCTGTCCAACAAGAGCCTAGAAGGGTGTTAGTCCATAGAGACAAATATGCTGATGATGTTGTGCAACAATTGCATCATAACAACATGCCAGCAGAAAATAATTTAGCAGCCATGGTCGAAAGGATTATGGCCAGAAATGGTGTGAATGTGGGGCTGCAAAGGCCCAGTTATACATCCCCATTGTCTGAGTATATTTTGCAACAAGAATTGTGTGAAACATTATGATTTTGGGTGGCCTTGATGAAAAGTTATGATTTAAGTAAAGTTGGAATTATTTTGAGACTTTTGGGAACAAGTTAGATTAATTAAATTAGATTTTTGTTTAATTAGAAAATAGAATAGAATTAGTGTTGGAGGAGTGTAAGGGTACTTTAGTAAAAGGTGGAGGTTTAGTGAGGGCAATAGAGGAAAAATCCTAAAAAAGAGGTTAAAGGGTTATACGGAGGAGTAGGGTTTTGGAAAAAAAAATTACACTGTTGCATTGCGTTTGAAGAAGAGGCAGAAAGAGGAGAAAAGCGGTTAGACTTGGAGAGAACACGAAGAAGAAGATTCAAGGCAAAGAATTTACTCAGGTATGGGGAGTAAGATTATGTTATTATAATTGATTTTAAGTATTAGATAGTTGTAGGGATTGACTGATTAATTGATGAGGACTGTGACGAGGGTTTTAAGTAGATTAAACGAAAAACCATGTTTGATGAGTATACAATTCTGAGAGAAACGATAATGGCTGAAGGTAGGAGTTATTGAAAGATTATGAGAAAATTAGTGATCCTGGATGCTAGATGAATCAAGTGTATGGAGGGGTTGGTGGGTACTGTCTGAGAAAAATTATTATTGACGAGTGGAAAAAGAAGAAGAAAAAGGAATAGTAAGAAAAAAAAAATGGGAGGGGGGGGGGGGGGGGGGAATTAAATGGGTGGCGCAAGCCACCAAGTTAGGTGGCGCCAGCCACATGAGGAGAGAGTGGCGCAAGCCACTGTATTATGGGGTAGGGGGTGGCGCAAGCCACCCATTAAATAAGAGAGTGTCATTTCCTTTTCTCCTTCCAATTTCTTACAAAAATCATATCTTTTGTGTTACAAATCCGTTTTGGATGCCGTTTGAAGCTATGGAAATGTGGTGAAATAATCTATAACATGGAAAAATAAAATAAATTATAAAGTGTAATCTTCTAATGGAAAATGGTAGGTTAAAACAATGAGTAATGGTATTGATGTACTGTAAGTGCATGTCTGTTTGAAAATTTGCAGGATTATATCTAGGGGTGATTAGTTGAGATTAGTGATAGTGGAATGACAATATTATGATGATGATGGAGAGATTAATGAGATTTAAGTATGCCATTCTAATTTATTGATGCTCTGTGATGAGAGTGTCAGTGTGTGTGTTGTGTGTGAAATCCCTCATTTATGCCTGAAAGTGATTTTGGTGTAGATTATATTAACATGCTACTGGTGATTATGTTATGTGTGTGATGATATATGTAAAAAGCATGTGATTGTTCTGATGATGATAATATTGAGCTGACCTTGATGATGATGTTCTGCTGGTGTGATGAATTTTGGTGATGTATTATATGGATGATGATGCGTTTGACTAGCCGTGGTCGTGTTTTGTGAATTATTACGCATCATGCATCATAGCATAATTGTAGGACGAATTGTCCAGTGAAGTTATAGGACGAAATGTCCAGTGAAGTTGTAGGACTTATAGTCCAGTGAAGTTTGAAGATGACTAAGTCATCAGTGAAGTTTCGGTACCGCATGCATGTTGCATTTTCATGATTGGTGGCTTTGCATAATGTTGTTGATCCCTGAGGATTTTTAATCGATTTCTGATCAGTGGTGTTATGACAGAAAGGTGGATTCACTGTTGTATTTTGTTTGTAAATTACTTGCTGCATGATTTACATGATGTCATGGCAAAAACAAGAAATGTTTGAAGTTACTGTGAGTTATATTATTGAAGTAATATGATGCTATGAGTACTTGCTGTGAAGTTGTTGTTGTACACATTATTAACACTGCTATGTCTTTTACTTACATCTTTTATAATAATTATGATTTACTCACCCTGCCTGTTGAATGTTTCCCCTATTTGGACAACGCGCAGGAAATTCGGAGTAGCTTTAGACGCGCTGAAGATTTAGCTTCGGAGCCATTTATTTTATTTTAGTGGATTAGAAGGTGTCTTGCTCTGATATATTTAACATCGGGGTTGGGATCGTCTGATCGGAACATTTGCATTATTTTCCTTCTGTTTGGTTATTGTTGGAGATTTATGTATTACTTCTATAGATTTTATTTAAATGTTGAATTTTGAATTATTGCTTGATGAGTTTATGATGAAGTATTTTAGTAAAGATATTGAGACTAAATTTTCCGCTGTGAAGTTTAATTTAAATGCAATTCAAATGCTGAATTTTCTTGGTGAATGATAATTATGATAATTTTGAGAACCCGTGTTACGGAGCAGGAATATATTTATGATGTGATTTTATGGAATGAAATGTGACACCCTTTCTTTGTGAAGATACTCTGATCATTTATTTTAAATTATTGTGTGAAAATGCCGTGGGGTAGAAGGGTGTTACATTAGTGGTATCAGAGCAGGTCGGTCTGTCCGGCCAGGTTGTTGAGTCTTTAGTGTCTAACAGTAGAATTTTTATAGAATTAATTCTAACCATTGTGACTGTTCGTGTGTTGAGCAGAACAATGGCTGGAAGGAATGATGATGCACTTGCTGCTGCTCTGCAGGCTGTTGCTCAGGCTGTGCAACAACCCCGTGCTGGTGAGAATGATGGGTCCCGTATGTTGGAAACGTTTCAGAGGAATAAGCCGCCTACTTTTGAAGGTCGATACGATCCCGATGGAGCACAGGATTGGCTCAAGGATATTGAGAGGATCTTTCGACTCATGGATTGTTCTGAGGCACAGAAAGTGCGTTTTGGGACGCATATGCTAGTGAAAGAAGCTGATGACTGGTGGGTTGAGACTCGTCATAGGTTGACGGCATCAGGTGAGGCTATTACTTGGGCTGTGTTCAGTAGGGAATTTTTGAGAAAATATTTTCCTGAGGATGTGCGGGGAAAGAAGGAAATCGAATTCCTAGAGCTGAAGCAAGGGAATTTAACTGTGACTGAATATGCTGCGAGGTTTGTGGAACTGGCAAAGTATTATCCACATTACAGTGAGGCAACTGTTGAATTTTCGAAGTGCATCAAGTTTGAGAGTGGTTTGCGTCCGGAAATCAAACGGGCAATTGGGTATCAGAAGATTCGTAGGTTTGCAGACTTGGTGGATAGCTGTAGAATTTATGAAGAAGATAGCAAGGCTCATTCGGCTCACTACAAGAGTTTGAATGAGAAAAGAGGAAGGCAACATCAAGATCGTAGGAAGCCTTACGATGCTGATAAGGGAAAGAAGAAAGCACATGAGGAGAAAAGAACAAGTGGGGGAGGAGCTCCCGCTTCTATCACGTGCTACAGGTGTGGTGAACGAGGTCACCGCTCCAATGAATGTGAGAACAAAGTGTTGCGGTGCTACAAGTGTGGCAAAACTGGTCATCGTGCTCCTGAATGCAAGAATGATGGTCCAACTTGCTTCAATTGCGGTGAACAGGGTCATATCAGTACCCAGTGTCAGAAGCCAAAGAAGGAGGCAGTTGCTAAGACCAATGGTAGAGTGTTTGCTCTGAGTGGGACAGAGGACTCCAAGAAGGACAACTTGATTCGAGGCACTTCTTTTATTAATGATGTTGAGTTGATTGCTATTATTGATACTGGTGCTACTCATTCGTTTATTTCGCTTGAGTGTGCTAATAGGCTGGGTTTGAATTTATCTGATATGAATGGTAGTATGGTGATAGAGACGCCTGCTAATGGTTCTGTTACTACTAACCGGGTGTGTTTGAAGTGCCCTCTGACCATTTATGGGAGGAGTTTCTGGATGGATTTGGTGTGCTTGCCTTTACACCAAATTGATGTCATCCTTGGGATGAACTGGTTGGAATTCAACTACGTTCATATCAATTGTTATGCTAAGACAGTGGAGTTCCCTGTGTTTGGTGATAGCGGTGAGTCAATGTTTTTGTCTGCTAAGCAAGTGGGTGAACTTCTAGGAGATGAAGCCTTGATATTCGCAATGTTTGCGTCACTGCAAGTCGATCACGATGTCACAAATATTGAACTACCAGTCGTCCGTGAATTTTCTGATGTATTCCCGGATGACATAAATGATTTGCCTCCAGAGCGGGAAGTAGAGTTTGCAGTGGATTTGATACCAGGCACAAGTCCGGTGTCGATGGCTCCGTATCGGATGTCAGCCTCTGAGTTAAGCGAATTGAAGAAGCAACTAGAAGAGTTATTAGAGAAGAAGTTTATTCGACCAAGCGTTTCTCCGTGGGGTGCTCCGGTGTTGTTGGTTAAGAAGAAAGATGGTAGTATGAGATTGTGTGTCGACTACAGACAACTGAATAAAGTAACTATCAAGAATAAGTATCCACTTCCGAGGATCGACGACTTGATGGATCAGCTAGTGGGAGCTTGTGTATTCAGCAAGATTGATTTGAGATCTGGTTATCATCAGATTCGGGTTAAACCAGATGACATTTCGAAGACGGCTTTTAGGACGAGGTATGGTCACTATGAGTACACTGTGATGCCATTCGGTGTGTCCAATGCACCTGGGGTGTTCATGGAGTATATGAATAGAATTTTTCATGAGTATTTGGATAAGTTTGTAGTGGTTTTCATCGATGATATTTTGATATACTCCAAATCAGAAGAAGAGCACGCAGAGCATTTGAAGATTGTGCTGCAAGTGTTAAGAGAGAAGAAGTTATATGCGAAACTGTCGAAATGTGAGTTCTGGTTGAAGGAAGTAAGTTTCCTTGGCCATGTGATTTCAAGTGGTGGGATTGCTGTGGATCCCGCAAAGATTGATGCTGTGTTACAATGGGAGACTCCGAAATCTGCTACTGAAATCCGAAGTTTTCTTGGGTTGGCAGGTTATTATCGCAAGTTTATTGAAGGCTTTTCTAAGTTGGCTTTACCTTTAACGCAACTGACACGGAAGGGTCAAGCATATGTGTGGGATGTGGCTTATGAGGAGAGTTTTGTGGAACTAAAGAAGAGGTTGACGACCGCTCCAGTATTGATTTTGCCTAATCCAAACGAGTCATTTGTGGTATATTGCGATGCATCGAAGATGGGTCTTGGTGGAGTACTAATGCAGAATGGACAGGTTGTTGCTTATGCGTCGAGACAACTAAGAGTTCATGAAAGGAATTATCCTACACATGATCTAGAGTTGGCAGCTGTAGTGTTCGTGCTGAAAATTTGGCGACACTATCTTTTTGGTTCGAGGTTCGAAGTGTTCAGTGATCATAAAAGCTTAAAGTACTTGTTTGATCAAAAGGAGTTGAATATGAGACAGAGAAGGTGGCTTGAATTATTGAAGGATTATGATTTTAATCTGAGCTATCATCCTGGAAAAGCAAATGTAGTGGCTGATGCGTTGAGCAGGAAGTCGTTGCACATGTCAATGCTTATGGTGCGTGAGTTAGAATTAATTGAGCAGTTTAGAGACATTAGTTTGGTGTGTGAGACCAATTCTGATAGTGTAAAATTGGGAATGTTGAAGCTGACTAGTAATATTTTGGAAGAAATTCGAGCAGGTCAGAGATCCGATTTGAAGCTGGTAAACCAGTTGACGTTGATTAACCAAGGTAATAATGGGGAGTTCAAAATTGATGAAAATGGTGTGATGAGATTCGGAGATAGAGTGTGTATTCCGGATATTCCTGAACTTAAGAAGATTATTCTTGAAGAAGGACATAGAAGTGGGTTGAGTATTCATCCCGGTGCTACAAAAATGTATCAAGACTTGAAGAAGTTGTTTTGGTGGCCTGGAATGAAAAAGGACGTTGCAGAATTTGTTTATGCTTGCTTGACTTGTCAGAAGTCAAAAATTGAACATCAGAAGCCTTCAGGTTTGATGCAACCGCTGAGCATCCCTGAGTGGAAGTGGGATAGCATTTCGATGGATTTTGTGACGGGTTTGCCAAGGACTGCGAAGGGTAATGATTCTATTTGGGTGATAGTAGATAGGTTGACTAAGTCGGCTCATTTCTTGCCGATGAAGATTAATCATCCTATAAAGAGGTTGGCTGAGCTGTATATCGATGAAATTGTGAGGTTGCATGGAATACCGTCGAGTATCGTATCGGATAGAGACCCGCATTTTACGTCAAAATTTTGGAAGGGTTTGCAAGATGCCTTGGGTACTAAGTTGAGGTTGAGTTCTGCTTATCATCCGCAGACAGATGGACAGACTGAGAGGACTATCCAATCTTTGGAAGATTTGTTGAGAGCTTGCGTGTTAGACCAAGGAGGAGCTTGGGATGACCATTTGCCTTTGATTGAATTTACTTACAACAATAGTTTTCACGCGAGTATCGGTATGGCGCCGTATGAGGCGTTGTATGGGTGAAGGTGTAGGACACCGTTGTGTTGGTATGAGTCGGGCGAAAGTGCTGTGCTCGGACCTGAAATTGTGCGAGAGACGACTGATAAGATTAAGATGATTCAAGAGAGAATGAAAGCTTCGCAAAACCGTCAGAAGAGTTATCATGATAAGCGAAGAAAGGAACTAGAATTTCAAGTGGGTGATCATGTATTTCTGAGAGTTACGCCGATAACTGGTGTCGGTAGAGCTTTGAAGTCGAGAAAACTTACACCGCGATTTATTGGTCCATATCAAATTTCAGAGAAGATCGGTGAAGTGGCGTATCAATTACTTTGCCACCGTCACTTGCAAATCTACACGATGTGTTTCATGTGTCTCAATTGAGGAAATACATTCCGGATCCTTCGCATGTGATTCAAATGGATGACGTACAGGTGCGAGATAACTTAACTGTCGAGGCATCGCCAGTGCGAATTGAAGGTCGGGAAATGAAGCAATTGCGGGGCAAGGATATTGCCTTAGTGAAGGTACTGTGGGGTGGACCAGCTGGAGACAGTTTGACTTGGGAACGCGGGGATCAGATGAAGGAATCCTACCCGTTCTTGTTTGCATCAGGTAATTTTCGAGGGCGAAAATTCTTTTAAGTAGGGGAGAGTTGTAACGCCCCGAATTAATTAAAATGTTTATTTAATTGATTTTTATTATAGAATTGTGTGAAACATTATGATTTTGGGTGGCCTTGATGAAAAGTTATGATTTAAGTAAAGTTGGAATTATTTTGAGACTTTTGGGAACAAGTTAGATTAATTAAATTAGATTTTTGTTTAATTAGAAAATAGAATAGAATTAGTGTTGGAGGAGTGTAAGGGTACTTTAGTAAAAGGTGGAGGTTTAGTGAGGGCAATAGAGGAAAAATCCTAAAAAAGAGGTTAAAGGGTTATACGGAGGAGTAGGGTTTTGGAAAAAAAAATTACACTGTTGCATTGCGTTTGAAGAAGAGGCAGAAAGAGGAGAAAAGCGGTTAGACTTGGAGAGAACACGAAGAAGAAGATTCAAGGCAAAGAATTTACTCAGGTATGGGGAGTAAGATTATGTTATTATAATTGATTTTAAGTATTAGATAGTTGTAGGGATTGACTGATTAATTGATGAGGACTGTGACGAGGGTTTTAAGTAGATTAAACGAAAAACCATGTTTGATGAGTATACAATTCTGAGAGAAACGATAATGGCTGAAGGTAGGAGTTATTGAAAGATTATGAGAAAATTAGTGATCCTGGATGCTAGATGAATCAAGTGTATGGAGGGGTTGGTGGGTACTGTCTGAGAAAAATTATTATTGACGAGTGGAAAAAGAAGAAGAAAAAGGAATAGTAAGAAAAAAAACGGGGGGGGGGGGGGGGGGGGGGATTAAATGGGTGGCGCAAGCCACCAAGTTAGGTGGCGCCAGCCACATGAGGAGAGAGTGGCGCAAGCCACTGTATTATGGGGTAGGGGGTGGCGCAAGCCACCCATTAAATAAGAGAGTGTCATTTCCTTTTCTCCTTCCAATTTCTTACAAAAATCATATCTTTTGTGTTACAAATCCGTTTTGGATGCCGTTTGAAGCTATGGAAAGGTGGTGAAATAATCTATAACATGGCAAAATAAAATAAATTATAAAGTGTAATCTTCTAATGGAAAATGGTAGGTTAAAACAATGAGTAATGGTATTGATGTACTGTAAGTGCATGTCTGTTTGAAAATTTGCAGGATTATATCTAGGGGTGATTAGTTGAGATTAGTGATAGTGGAATGACAATATTATGATGATGATGGAGAGATTAATGAGATTTAAGTATGCCATTCTAATTTATTGATGTTCTGTGATGAAAGTGTCAGTGTGTGTGTTGTGTGTGAAATCCCTCATTTATGCCTGAAAGTGATTTTGGTGTAGATTATATTAACATGCTACTGGTGATTATGTTATGTGTGTGATGATATATGTAAAAAGCATGTGATAGTTCTGATGATGATAATATTGAGCTGACCTTGATGATGATGTTCTGCTGGTGTGATGAATTTTGGTGATGTATTATATGGATGATGATGCGTTTGACTAGCTGTGGTCGTGTTTTGTGAATTATTACGCATCATGCATTCATAGCATAATTGTAGGACGAATTGTCCAGTGAAGTTGTAGGACGAAATGTCCAGTGAAGTTGTAGGACTTATAGTCCAGTGAAGTTTGAAGATGACTAAGTCATCAGTGAAGTTTCGGTACCGCATGCATGTTGCATTTTCATGATTGGTGGCTTTGCATAATGTTGTTGATCCCTGAGGATTTTTAATCGATTTCTGATCAGTGGTGTTATGACAGAAAGGTGGATTCACTGTTGTATTTTGTTTGTAAATTACTTGTTGCATGATTTACATGATGTCATGGCAAAAACAAGAAATATTTGAAGTTACTGTGAGTTATATTATTGAAGTAATATGATGCTATGAGTACTTGCTGTGAAGTTGTTGTTGTACACATTATTAACACTGCTATGTCTTTTACTTACATCTTTTATAATAATTATGATTTACTCACCCTGCCTGTTGAATGTTTCCCCTATTTGGGCAACGTGCAGGAAATTCGGAGTAGCTTTAGACGCGCTGAAGATTTAGCTTCGGAGCCATTTATTTTATTTCAGTGGATTAGAAGGTGTCTTGCTCTGATATATGTAACATCGGGGTTGGGATCGTCTGATCGGAACATTTGCATTATTTTCCTTCTGTTTGGTTATTGTTGGAGATTAATGTATTACTTCTATAGATTTTATTTAAATGTTGAATTTTGAATTATTGCTTGATGAGTTTATGATGAAGTATTTTAGTAAAGATATTGAGACTAAATTTTCCGCTGTGAAGTTTAATTTAAATGCAATTCAAATGCTGAATTTTCTTGGTGAATGATAATTATGATAATTTTGAGAACCCGTGTTACGGAGCAGGAATATATTTATGATGTGATTTTATGGAATGAAATGTGACACCCTTTCTTTGTGAAGATACTCTGATCATTTATTTTAAATTATTGTGTGAAAATGCCGTGGGGTAGAAGGGTGTTACATTAGTGGTATCAGAGCAGGTCGGTCTGTCCGGCCAGGTTGTTGAGTCTTTAGTGTCTAACAGTAGAATTTTTATAGAATTAATTCTAACCATTGTGACTGTTCGTGTGTTGAGCAGAACAATGGCTGGAAGGAATGATGCTGCACTTGCTGCTGCTCTGCAGGCTGTTGCTCAGGCTGTGCAACAACCCCGTGCTGGTGAGAATGATGGGTCCCGTATGTTGGAAACGTTTCAGAGGAATAAGCCGCCTACTTTTGAAGGTCGATACGATCCCGATGGAGCACAGGATTGGCTCAAGGAGATTGAGAGGATCTTTCGACTCATGGATTGTTCTGAGGCGCAGAAAGTGCGTTTTGGGACGCATATGCTAGTGAAAGAAGCTGATGACTGGTGGGTTGAGACTCGTCATAGGTTGACGGCATCAGGTGAGGCTATTACTTGGGCTGTGTTCAGTAGGGAATTTCTGAGAAAATATTTTCCTGAGGATGTGCGGGGAAAGAAGGAAATCGAATTCCTAGAGCTGAAGCAAGGGAATTTAACTGTGACTGAATATGCTGCGAGGTTTGTGGAACTGGCAAAGTATTATCCACATTACAGTGAGGCAACTGCTGAATTTTCGAAGTGCATCAAGTTTGAGAGTGGTTTGCGTCCGGAAATCAAACGGGCAATTGGGTATCAGAAGATTCGTAGGTTTGCAGACTTGGTGGATAGTTGTAGAATCTATGAAGAAGATAACAAGGCTCATTCGGCTCACTACAAGAGTTTGAATGAGAAAAGAGGAAGGCAACATCAAGATCGTAGGAAGCCTTACGATGCTGATAAGGGAAAGAAGAAAGCACATGAGGAGAAAAGAACAAGTGGGGGAGGAGCTCCCGCTTCTATCACGTGCTACAGGTGTGGTGAACGAGGTCACCGCTCCAATGAATGTGAGAACAAAGTGTTGCGGTGCTACAAGTGTGGCAAAACTGGTCATCGTGCTCCTGAATGCAAGAATGATGGTCCAACTTGCTTTAATTGCGGTGAACAGGGTCATATCAGTACCCAGTGTCAGAAGCCAAAGAAGGAGGCTGCTGCTAAGACCAATGGTAGAGTGTTTGCTCTGAGTGGGACAGAGGACTCCAAGAAGGACAACTTGATTCGAGGTACTTGTTTTATTAATGATGTTGAGCTGATTGCTATTATTGATACTGGTGCTACTCATTCGTTTATTTCGCTTGAGTGTGCTAATAGGCTGGGTTTGAATTTATCTGATATGAATGGTAGTATGGTGATAGAGACGCCTGCTAATGGTTCTGTTACTACTAACCGGGTGTGTTTGAAGTGCCCTCTGACCATTTATGGGAGGAGTTTCTGGATGGATTTGGTGTGCTTGCCTTTACACCAAATTGATGTCATCCTTGGGATGAACTGGTTGGAATTCAACTACGTTCATATCAATTGTTATGCTAAGACAGTGGAGTTCCCTGTGTTTGGTGATAGCGGTGAGTCAATGTTTTTGTCTGCTAAGCAAGTGGGTGAACTTCTAGGAGATGAAGCCTTGATATTCGCAATGTTTGCGTCACTGCAAGTCGATCACGATGTCACAAATGTTGAACTACCAATCGTCCGTGAATTTTCTGATGTATTCCCGGATGACATAAGTGATTTGCCTCCAGAGCGGGAAGTAGAGTTTGCAGTGGATTTGATACCAGGCACAAGTCCGGTGTCGATGGCTCCGTATCGGATGTCAGCCTCTGAGTTAAGCGAATTGAAGAAGCAACTAGAAGAGTTATTAGAGAAGAAGTTTATTCGACCAAGCGTTTCTCCGTGGGGTGCTCCGGTGTTGTTGGTTAAGAAGAAAGATGGTAGTATGAGATTGTGTGTCGACTACAGACAACTGAATAAAGTAACTATCAAGAATAAGTATCCACTTCCGAGGATCGACGACTTGATGGATCAGCTAGTGGGAGCTTGTGTATTCAGCAAGATTGATTTGAGATCTGGTTATCATCAGATTCGGGTTAAACCAGATGACATTTCGAAGACGGCTTTTAGGACGAGGTATGGTCACTATGAGTACACTGTGATGCCATTCGGTGTGTCCAATGCACCTGGGGTGTTCATGGAGTATATGAATAGAATTTTTCATGAGTATTTGGATAAGTTTGTGGTGGTTTTCATCGATGATATTTTGATATACTCCAAATCAGAAGAAGAGCACGCATAGCATTTGAAGATTGTGCTGCAAGTGTTAAGAGAGAAGAAGTTATATGCGAAACTGTCGAAATGTGAGTTCTGGTTGAAGGAAGTAAGTTTCCTTGGCCATGTGATTTCAAGTGGTGGGATTGCTGTGGATCCCGTGAAGATTGATGCTGTGTTACAATGGGAGACTCCGAAATCTGCTACTGAAATCCGAAGTTTTCTTGGGTTGGCAGGTTATTATCGCAAGTTTATTGAAGGCTTTTCTAAGTTGGCTTTACCTTTAACGCAACTGACACGGAAGGGTCAAACATATGTGTGGGATGTGGCTTGTGAGGAGAGTTTTGTGGAACTAAAGAAGAGGTTGACGACCGCTCCAGTATTGATTTTGCCTAATCCAAATGAGTCCTTTGTGGTATATTGCGATGCATCGAAGATGGGTCTTGGTGGAGTGCTAATGCAGAATGGACAGGTTGTTGCTTATGCGTCGAGACAACTAAGAGTTCATGAAAGGAATTATCCTACACATGATCTAGAGTTGGCAGCTATAGTGTTCGTGCTGAAAATTTGGCGACACTATCTTTTTGGTTCGAGGTTCGAAGTGATCAGTGATCATAAAAGCTTAAAGTACTTGTTTGATCAAAAGGAGTTGAATATGAGACAGAGAAGGTGGCTTGAATTATTGAAGGATTATGATTTTGATCTGAGCTATCATCCTGGAAAAGCAAATGTAGTGGCTGATGCGTTGAGCAGGAAGTCGTTGCACATGTCAATGCTTATGGTGCGTGAGCTAGAATTAATTGAGCAGTTTAGAGACATGAGTTTGGTGTGTGAGACCAATTCTGATAGTGTAAAATTGGGAATGTTGAAGCTGACTAGTAATATTTTAGAAGAAATTTGAGCAGGTCAGAGATCCGATTTGAAGCTGGTAGACCAGTTGACGTTGATTAACCAAGGTAATAATGGGGAGTTCAAAATTGATGAAAATGGTGTGATGAGATTCGGAGATAGAGTGTGTATTCCGGATATTCCTGAACTTAAGAAGATTATTCTTGAAGAAGGACATAGAAGTGGGTTGAGTATTCATCCTGGTGCTACAAAAATGTATCAAGACTTGAAGAAGTTGTTTTGGTGGCCTGGAATGAAAAAGGACGTTGCAGAATTTGTTTATGCTTGCTTGACTTGTCAGAAGTCAAAAATTGAACATCAGAAGCCTTCAGGTTTGATGCAACCGCTGAGCATCCCTGAGTGGAAGTGGGATAGCATTTCGATGGATTTTGTGACGGGTTTGCCAAGGACTGCGAAGGGTAATGATTCTATTTGGGTGATAGTAGATAGGTTGACTAAGTCGGCTCATTTCTTGCCGATGAAGATTAATCATCCTATAAAGAGGTTGGCTGAGCTGTATATCGATGAAATTGTGAGGTTGCATGGAATACCGTCGAGTATCGTATCGGATAGAGACCCGCGTTTTACGTCAAAATTTTGGAAGGGTTTGCAAGATGCCTTGGGTACTAAGTTGAGGTTGAGTTCTGCTTATCATCCGCAGACAGATGGACAGACTGAGAGGACTATCCAATCTTTGGAAGATTTGTTGAGAGCTTGCGTGTTAGACCAAGGAGGAGCTTGGGACGACCATTTGCCTTTGATTGAATTTACTTACAATAATAGTTTTCACGCGAGTATCGGTATGGCGCCGTATGAGGCGTTGTATGGGCGAAGGTGTAGGACACCGTTGTGTTGGTATGAGTCGGGCGAAAGTGCTGTGCTCGGACCTGAAATTGTGCGAGAGACGACTGATAAGATTAAGATGATTCAAGAGAGAATGAAAGCTTCCCAAAACCGTCAGAAGAGTTATCATGATAAGCGAAGAAAGGAACTAGAATTTCAAGTGGGTGATCATGTATTTCTGAGAGTTACGCCGATAACTGGTGTCGGTAGAGCTTTGAAGTCGAGAAAACTTACACCGCGATTTATTGGTCCATATCAAATTTCAGAGAAGATCGGTGAAGTGGCGTATCGGATTACTTTGCCACCGTCACTTGCAAATCTGCACGATGTGTTTCATGTGTCTCAATTGAGGAAATACATTCCGGATCCTTCGCATGTGATTCAAATGGATGACGTACAGGTGCGAGATAACTTAACTGTCGAGGCATCGCCAGTGCGAATTGAAGGTCAGGAAATGAAGCAATTGCGGGGCAAAGATATTGCCTTAGTGAAGGTACTGTGGGGTGGACCAGCTGGAGACAGTTTGACTTGGGAACGCGGGGATCAGATGAAGGAATCCTACCCGTTCTTGTTTGCATCAGGTAATTTTCGAGGGCGAAAATTCTTTTAAGTGGGGGAGAGTTGTAACGCCCCGATTTAATTAAAATGTTTATTTAATTGATTTTTATTATAGAATTGTGTGAAACATTATGATTTTGGGTGGCCTTGATGAAAAGTTATGATTTAAGTAAAGTTGGAATTATTTTGAGACTTTTGGGAACAAGTTAGATTAATTAAATTAGATTTTTGTTTAATTAGAAAATAGAATAGAATTAGTGTTGGAGGAGTGTAAGGGTACTTTAGTAAAAGGTGGAGGTTTAGTGAGGGCAATAGAGGAAAAATCCTAAAAAAGAGGTTAAAGGGTTATACGGAGGAGTAGGGTTTTGGAAAAAAAAATTACACTGTTGCATTGCGTTTGAAGAAGAGGCAGAAAGAGGAGAAAAGCGGTTAGACTTGGAGAGAACACGAAGAAGAAGATTCAAGGCAAAGAATTTACTCAGGTATGGGGAGTAAGATTATGTTATTATAATTGATTTTAAGTATTAGATAGTTGTAGGGATTGACTGATTAATTGATGAGGACTGTGACGAGGGTTTTAAGTAGATTAAACGAAAAACCATGTTTGATGAGTATACAATTCTGAGAGAAACGATAATGGCTGAAGGTAGGAGTTATTGAAAGATTATGAGAAAATTAGTGATCCTGGATGCTAGATGAATCAAGTGTATGGAGGGGTTGGTGGGTACTGTCTGAGAAAAATTATTATTGACGAGTGGAAAAAGAAGAAGAAAAAGGAATAGTAAGGAAAAAAAAAAGGGGGGAATTAAATGGGTGGCGCAAGCCACCAAGTTAGGTGGCGCCAGCCACATGAGGAGAGAGTGGCGCAAGCCACTGTATTATGGGGTAGGGGGTGGCGCAAGCCACCCATTAAATAAGAGAGTGTCATTTCCTTTTCTCCTTCCAATTTCTTACAAAAATCATATCTTTTGTGTTACAAATCCGTTATGGATGCCGTTTGAAGCTATGGAAAGGTGGTGAAATAATCTATAACATGGCAAAATAAAATAAATTATAAAGTGTAATCTTCTAATGGAAAATGGTAGGTTAAAACAATGAGTAATGGTATTGATGTACTGTAAGTGCATGTCTGTTTGAAAATTTGCAGGATTATATCTAGGGGTGATTAGTTGAGATTAGTGATAGTGGAATGACAATATTATGATGATGATGGAGAGATTAATGAGATTTAAGTATGCCATTCTAATTTATTGATGTTCTGTGATGAAAGTGTCAGTGTGTGTGTTGTGTGTGAAATCCCTCATTTATGCCTGAAAGTGATTTTGGTATAGATTATATTAACATGCTACTGGTGATTATGTTATGTGTGTGATGATATATGTAAAAAGCATGTGATAGTTCTGATGATGATAATATTGAGCTGACCTTGATGATGATGTTCTGCTGGTGTGATGAATTTTGGTGATGTATTATATGGATGATGATGCGTTTGACTAGCTGTGGTCGTGTTTTGTGAATTATTACGCATCATGGATTCATAGCATAATTGTAGGATGAATTGTCCAGTGAAGTTGTAGGACGAAATGTCCAGTGAAGTTGTAGGACTTATAGTCCAGTGAAGTTTGAAGATGACTAAGTCATCAGTGAAGTTTCGGTACCGCATGCATGTTGCATTTTCATGATTGGTGGCTTTGCATAATGTTGTTGATCCCTGAGGATTTTTAATCGATTTCTGATCAGTGGTGTTATGACAGAAAGGTGGATTCACTGTTGTATTTTGTTTGTAAATTACTTGCTGCATGATTTACATGATGTCATGGCAAAAACAAGAAATGTTTGAAGTTACTGTGAGTCATATTATTGAAGTAATATGATGCTATGAGTACTTGCTGTGAAGTTGCTGTTGTACACATTATTAACACTGCTATGTCTTTTACTTACATCTTTTATAATAATTATGATTTACTCACCCTTCCTGTTGAATGTTTCCCCTATTTGGGCAACGCGCAGGAAATTCGGAGTAGCTTTAGACGCGCTGAAGATTTAGCTTCGGAGCCATTTATTTTATTTCAGTGGATTAGAAGGTATCTTGCTCTGATATATGTAACATCGGGGTTGGGATCGTCTGATCGGAACATCTGCATTATTTTCCTTCTGTTTGGTTATTGTTGGAGATTTATGTATTACTTCTATAGATTTTATTTAAATGTTGAATTTTGAATTATTGCTTGATGAGTTTATGATGAAGTATTTTAGTAAAGATATTGAGACTAAATTTTCCGCTGTGAAGTTTAATTTAAATGCAATTCAAATGCTGAATTTTCTTGGTGAATGATAATTATGATAATTTTGAGAACCCGTGTTACGGAGCAGGAATATATTTATGATGTGATTTTATGGAATGAAATGTGACACCCTTTCTTTGTGAAGATACTCTGATCATTTATTTTAAATTATTGTGTGAAAATGCCGTGGGGTAGAAGGGTGTTACATTAGTGGTATCAGAGCAGGTCGGTCTGTCCGGCCAGGTTGTTGAGTCTTTAGTGTCTAACAGTAGAATTTTTATAGAATTAATTCTAACCATTGTGACTGTTCGTGTGTTGAGTAGAACAATGGCTGGAAGGAATGATGCTGCACTTGCTGCTGCTCTGCAGGCTGTTGCTCAGGCTGTGCAACAACCCCGTGCTGGTGAGAATGATGGGTCCCGTATGTTGGAAACGTTTCAGAGGAATAAGCCGCCTACTTTTGAAGGTCGATACGATCCCGATGGAGCACAGGATTGGCTCAAGGAGATTGAGAGGATCTTTCGACTCATGGATTGTTCTGAGGCGCAGAAAGTGCGTTTTGGGACGCATATGCTAGTGAAAGAAGCTGATGACTGGTGGGTTGAGACTCGTCATAGGTTGACGGCATCAGGTGAGGCTATTACTTGGGCTGTGTTCAGTAGGGAATTTCTGAGAAAATATTTTCCTGAGGATGTCCCTAAGACGGCATTTCGTTGTCCCGGAGCCATAGGCACCTACGAATGGGTGGTAATGCCCTTTGGTTTAAAAAATGCTGGGGCAACTTATCAGCGAACCATGAATTCAATTTTTCATGATTTTATTGAAACTTTCATGCAAATCTATATAGATGACATTGTAATCAAGTCTGTTTCAGGCGAAAATCATGTTGACCATCTTCGACAGTCCTTTGAAAGGATGAGGAAGTTTGGTTTAAAAATGAACCCTCTCAAATGTGCTTTTGGTGTGCAGGCGGGAGGTTTCCTTGGCTTTGTGGTCCACAAGAAGGGGATCGAAATCAATGAAAATAAAGCCAAAGCAATAATGGAGGCGAAAACGCCATCGACAAAGAAGGAGTTGCAGTCTCTGCTTGGGAATATCAACTTTCTCAGAAGGTTCATCTCCAACCTTAGTGGAAAGACGCAAGCCTTCTCTCCTCTACTTCGACTGAAGAAGGAAGATTTTGCATGGGAGCAGGATCAACAAGCTGCGTTCGACAAAATCAAGGAATACTTGACCCATCCCCCAATCTTGATGTCTCCTTGTAGAAGTAAAAGTATGAGGTTGTATATAGTTGCATCAGATAGGACATTAGGAAGTATGTTATGTCAAGAGGATGAGAATGGCGTCGAAAGAGCCATCTACTACCTCAGTAGAGTCTTAAATGATGCCGAAATTAGGTATAGTATAATAGAAAAGCTATGTCTGTGTGTTTACTTTTCGTGTATGAAATTAAAACACTACATAAAGCCAGTCGATGTATATATTTCCTCTCATTTTGACGTAATAAAGCATATGTTATCAAAATCAATTTTACATAGTTGAATTGGGAAATGGGCTTTGGCATTGACTGAATATTCCTTAATGTATTTGCCTTTGAAGGCTGTTAAGGGACAAGTGGTGGCTGACTTTATAGCTGACCACGCCATAAATGAAGATTATGTTGAATATGTCGAAATAGAGCCATGGAAACTATACTTCGACGGTTCCAATCATAAGAATGAAACTGGTATTGGGATATTGATTATTTCTCCTAATAGAATTCCAACAAAATTCAAGTACAAAGTCGAAGGCTTATGTTCGAACAATGAAGCAGAATATGAAGCTTTGATAACTGGACTTGAAATTTTATTGGAATTGGGGGCAACTAGAGTCGAAATAATGGGAGACTCTGAGTTGGTAATAAAGCAAGTGACCAAGGAGTACAAGTGTGTTAAAGAAAATTTAATTATGTACTTCGTAATAGCTAACAGGCTCTTGAAGAAATTCGACAATGTAACCATCAGACATATTCCTCGAATGGAAAATCAAGTGGCGAATGATTTGGCACAGCTCGCATCGGGTTATAAAGTGTCGAAGGAAAAATTGGAAAAGGCCATTGAAGTAAGAGGAAGAGTTGTATCAACTAAGTTGTCCCCATCAGATTTGGAGACAATAAAGTTAGGATATGGTGACGAAGAGAGTTTTGAGATATTTAATATAGACGATTCAAGAGTCGAAGATTGGAGAAAGCCCATTAAGGATTATTTACAAGACCCAAATCAGAAAGTCGAAAGAAAAGTTAAGTACAGAGCGTTAAGTTATGTGCTTTTTGGAAATGAGTTGTTTAAAAAGACTTCAGAGGGAGTTTTGTTAAAATGTTTGGGCGAAGATGAAGCTTTTATAGCGTCGTCGAATGTGCACAGTGGAGCATGTGGTGCTCATCAAGCAGGCCATAAAATGAAATGGTTATTATTTCGACAAAGAATATATTGGCCAACAATGTTGAAGGACTGTGTCGAATTTGCAAAAGGTTGTCAGGAATGTCAAGTACATGCAGGAATACCACACGTTCCTGCAAGTGAGTTACATTCTATTGTGAAGCCTTGGCCGTTTAGGGGTTGGGCTTTAGATTTAATTGGAGAAATTCGACCAGCATCTTCGAAAGGCCAAAGATACATCTTGGTTGGAATAGATTATTTCATAAAATGGATAGAAGCCATACCTTTGGTAAATGTTGATCAAGAAGCAGTCATAGAATTCATTCGAAAGCTTATCATCTATAGATATGGGATACCTGAGACAATAACGACAGATCAAGGATCTGTGTTTATTGGGAAGAATATGCAAACATTTGCAAGGGAGATGGGATTTAAGCTTCTTACTTCGACACCTTATTACGCTCAAGCAAATGGACAAGTCGAAGCAGCAAATAAGGTTGTGATAAGTTTGATTAAAAAGCCCGTGGGGACAAAGCCTAAGAATTGGCATAAGACTTTGGATCAAATTTTATGGGCTTGTCGAACGTCCCCTAAAGAAGCAACAAATACTACTCCATTTAGATTGACATATGGACATGATGCAGTTTTACCAGTTGAGGTTTATTTACAGTCGATTCGAATTCAGAGGCATCATGAAATTCCATCAGATACATATTGGAGTATGATGATGGACGAGTTAGTTGATTTGGATGAAGAAAGACTAAATGCGTTGGATTTATTGAGAAGACAAAAAGAAAGAGTCGAAAAGTTTTACAATAAGAAAGTGAAATGTAAGAATTTCCTAATTGGTGAGTTAGTTTGGAAAGTAATTCTCCCCATGGATCGAAAAGACAGACTTATGGGAAAATGGTCCCCTAAGTGGGAAGGACCTTTTCAAATTATACGAGTATTTTCCAATGGCGCATATGAAGTCGAAGAAGTGGATAAAGATAAGCATATATTAAAAATAAACGGGAAGTATTTGAAAAAATATAGGCCTACATTACAAGAAGTTAAAATAACAGTCGAATAATTATGCAGAGAAAAAGCAATATGGCGGATTGAAAATCCTTTCGCCAAATAATATAGATCCAATGTCATTACAAAAAAGGCCTTAAAAAGCCAAACAAAAAATATTACAAATATTCAAACGGGGAAAGATTCTTTCAGCTTTTCAAATTTCGACTTCTGAATTTGGAGACGACGCTCACAAAGTGCCTTGCCTTTCGAAAGCTCCTCAATTTCCTCACCAAGCTTTCGAGCCCAATCAACATGATGCACACCAACTTCAAGTTCTTTATGGATTTCCTCTTGGTCGATCTGTTGCAGTTCTGCTTGACGCTTTTCCACCTGGGAAATTTTGCTTTGGAGAGCAGCAATTTGCTTCTTCCACTTGAGGATGTTCTCACCACACAAAGTTGCTTCTTTCTTATTTTGTTCAGACACTTTTTCTAGTTCGGTTACTTTGTTGGAGGAATTGGAAGCAGCATCCCACTCAGCAAGTTGGGTTTCTGTCTTATTTTCGAGCTTCTTGGAGTAATCTCGAAGCCGATTAAAGTCAGTCACCACAAGATCTATCAGGGTAGTGAGGTCCAACACCACATCAGTAACTTCAGGAGGAGCCTCCAAGACATTGATTTGCTTCAGGATTTTCTTTAGGTCAAATTGAGCAGATGAGTCATTCTCTAGAAGTAGAAATAGGTCAATGTTGAGAACTTTCTGCCGAATATTTTCCAGTGATTCGTCCACTGATTTGGCATCAGAAGTAGTCCCTGAGGTGGTCGAACTACTAATGGTAGTATCAGCAAAATTGTAGCGGGAACTAAGCATGGTCTTTAGGTACTCAAAAGGTCTTTGTACCTTCAGATTTTCAAGCTCCTCGTGAGAAAGTTGGGTCGAAGTTGTCCCGGTCGAAGCAGTTTTATTTGCTTTACCAAGGTCTTCTTTGTCGCTTTCTTTCTCTTCGTCCGTAGCAGTTGTGGGAGTTGGCGGCTTTTCTTTTTCTTCTCCTTCCTCCTCTTCGGCATCAGTTGTAACCTTATCATCCTTCTCTTCGTCAGCAACTGGTGAGTTGAGGGGAGATTGGTCTTCAGGTTCATTACTTGTGATAACCACTGCAGCAGGCATCACAGTATCCCCACCAGTGTCGACTAAGTCGTCAGTCTCAGGACCAGTTTCTTCTTCCACTACATCTGGAATTCGTGTAGAAATAGCGGTGGGTTGATTTACTTCAGTAGCTGATTCCTTTGCCGAATTCTTAGGAGAAGATTTGGAGGCGCTGGTTGGTTTATAGGTGGGATCACTGCTGGTCTTTGGGAGAACTTGGACCATGGGATGCCCATGAGTATCGACAAGTACCTGAAAGATAAATAGATCAAGAAAGATAACACAAGTAAATAGCCTTTTCAGCTTCGAAAGAGAAAAAAGACCATACATTTGGAGTGTTAGTCTTCAGGCTAGAGCTTTCGCTTTCTGCTGGAGCAGGGGTAGTTTCCTCGCCTGGATTTTTGGGTAGAGTTTTTTCTAAAATTCTGGGAGTAGGAGGTTTCTGTGGTGGAGGTTTGGTTGTCTTCTTTTTCTTCTTGGTAGGTTTTATTTGGTCTGGTGACTCATCACCATCATCAGTGTCGGCAGCTTTGACTTCTTGTTCTTTCGGTTTTCTTTTCTTAGGTGTCGATGGCGGTCTTCGACTGCCCTGTGGAACAAGAGAAATTGTATTAGTATTTCATAAAATAAAACACTTGGTGACCTAAAAGAAAAGTAAAGTAATACCTTCGCCAAAGGTGTCTTGGCAGTGTCTTTTTGGGGTTCTGCATCTCCAGCAGTTGTTGCTTCGCCTGTGGCGGGTTTTTTGGTCGAAATCTTGATAGCTAGAGAAGAAAAGAAGAAAAGAGTCAAGCATAAAATAACATATATTTGAGTAAATAAAAAGTGAGATTGAACTTCTTCCCATTTTTCACACCTTTATATATAGGAGTTTCCACGCGAACATGTTCTATGCCAATATGAAGGTGGCCTTTGAAATTGTCCAGGGTGTACTTAGTCGAAACCACTCGCTTAGCACGTTTCTGGTTTTCTTGGCGAAGAATTTTCATAGAATCCCCACAAATGAACCAATCTGGAAATGGAGGGCTGAGAGCCACGCCAAATTCAGCAGATGGTAGAGGGGGAAATTTTGGGCGATAAAGTTTAAAAGCTACCTCATAACGTTGTTCTGGTCGAACATATGCAGGTAGTTTTAACTCATCAAGTTTTTCTGTAAATTTTTGTTTCAAAGTAACTGCTGCTTCGCTTATGGTTCGACTAAGTTCATTAGGCCTATAGGCAGTTTCAAAGTATTTCTGGAAAGCTTGGATTTCTTTAACGTGTCGAGAAGTACCTTTCTTTGTCTTGTCCTGCACAAGGGCAAAGGCTCGGGTCAGTTGAATGGTGAAAGAATCCACATTAAAAATTTGAGAATCATAATAGGCCCTCCACCATTCGTCAAACTCTTGAGTGCAAAAGAAGCTGGGTCGAAAGACCACTGGCTGGATTTCGACCAGATTCGAATACTTCGCCAACAACTCAGAGCATTCATCTTCAGTGTGAGTCATATTATAATGAATCAAAGAGCCTTTTCTGGAAAAGAGAGGTTTTGGTATTATTTGTATCAACCCAAACTGTCGAGAAACCAGATTGGGCTGATAATTGACAAGGGAAACCTTTAGTTTCGAAGGACCAAGTTTGGAAACTAGAAGTCTAGGAGTAAGAAAAGATTCCCAGACATTGAGGAATTCATCTTCTAGAGATTTCGACTCAAGGGGAAGTTTTCTGGTAAACCATGCAGGTCCAACCTTCCTATCAGCAAAAGGACCCATGTTGGGCGTAAAATTGTAACGTTTAGCAAACATCATGACGTAGCTGGTAAAGGTCTGTTGGAGGCTCAGACCTTCGTCATGGGGTGTTAGTTGCGCCAAACGAAGACCTTCGACTCTTCTGTCCCCTAGAGCATCTGCGTCCACAGTTGGCTTGTTGGGAAGGGAGGCTTCGAAAGTGGCATTGAGCCACAATTGTAAGAGCCATAAGGGTCCTGATAACAACAAAGTTTTCTTCTCCTTAATATTCTTCAGGATGGTAACCCCTTCGCCAAGGGATACGTAGAGATTCACCAAAATCATCTCGCTAAGACACAGCTGGTGCCCAGCGTGAAGCTGATTTGCTATGGTGATGTTGCGCTTCGCCACTTGGAGAGATCTGGAGCAAAAGACACATCTCGACAACCAAAGGTCCAGGAAGGCTACATGCTCTTGATCAGATACTTCTTTGGTCTCCTTATCATGATAGTTGGCAATGTAGGCTGTAAAGGTGGCTTTGTTGGTGTCGAAGCCTATTGAATCATCAGCTAGCAGGTTTGGATCATAATCGACTCCTAATGGGCTTAAGCCAGTAATGGAAGCTATGTCGAAAAGGGTGGGAGTAATCATCCCAAAAGGAATGTAAAAGTTGTTATAAGTGCTGTCCCAGAAATAGAGGGAAGCTAGAAGCATGGAAGGACAATATCCTGGCCCTACTTTCGACAGCTGAATAAGATCAAAAATACCCATAGTTTTCCAATCATTGCTTTTAACCTTCTCTATTTTTTCCAACCAAGCTAGCTAATCAGAGGGATCTTTCGACAAAGGGCAGGATCTAAAAATTCTAAAATTATTCATATACTCTAAGTTTATGACTTCTTCAGAGGGGGTCCCTTGGCCATCTACTTTGGACTTTTCGTCTATAATTTTTTCCTTATCCGTTCTAGGTCTAACCCCGTTTGCTATGGGTTTGTAATGATGATAGGTTGGGAAAAATTCTCGTACCTTAATTGGGTCTAATTTTAAGTCAGGCAAAGGTCCTAGCATGGCGTGGGATTTACCAGAAATCAAGATAGGAATGAGTACCTGGGATTGATAGATGCAGCGTTTTTCCTCTTCATTGGGAGGTTCCGGAACATATTCTTGATTTCCCACCACCTTGGGACCAAAGATTCTTTCTACTGGTGTTAAGCTGTTGGATTTTCGGGAATCTTTACCTGTGACTTTTGGAGTAGCAGAAGACACCATTGTTGATTACAAAGCAATAGAGAGAAAAATGGAGAAGATGAAGTTTGAAGAGAGTTTTGTTTTGGAAAGCGGAAACGTAAAAGGTGAAAAAATGGAGTCTTTAACTTATATATAAGTGGAAGAATGGAAGCGGTTGGTATTTAGAAATTTTAATGGGAAAAATAATGGAAATATTGTGGGACACGTGGAGAGTGTGAAGTGGATGATTCAGACGGTGGCAGTTAGGGTTTTGACCCACGATCTGCTAGGGATTAGAGTAGGAATGATGAAGATCTCAAAACGTGGGCTGAAAAGACGTTTGGGAAAAAGCGCAATGATGATTCTGACATTTTTAACGTCTAAATCATATGAACAGTCACTGGTGGAATTATTTATGGCGTCGAATTACATTGGCAAAAAATGTTTTTCTCCCTTGGTCGAAAATGCATTTTTTGGGGGGCAATTTGTAGGTTGCTAATTTCGACGCCAGGAAAATTGTTCAAAAGCATAATGGAAAATTCGACGGGTCAATTCGACAGGTCAGCCTTATTAGAGGGTTTTTGATGAAAGGGCAAGTCGAAGGCAAATGGTACTTAGGGGAAGCATTGGCAGATTTTTCTAAGTAAGAAGGATAATTTCGACACAAGAGAAATAGGCCCATTCGACGGGTGTTTGAAATTCAAATTTCAGGAGGGAGTTTCACTTTTGAAATTGGACTTGTGGAACGCATCTAGGAGGTGAATGCATGCAGAATGCCATTTGTCGCCATTAGGAGAAATAGTTGTTATGGGTAGTTATTTCGTTTGTATATAAATAGGAGGTCTTGGTGTTAGATTGGGGTGTGTTCCAAACTTTGTACAAATTACCGCAAATACTCAAAGTAACCGTGTGAGAGAAACGAGTGTTCTGGAAAATGTATGTATGGAAAACACCAGTTTACATTTATGCACTTTAATAAAATTCCAAGCTTTTCTTCATTTCTTTACATTCAAGTCATTTCCTTTACTTCAACAATTTACTTTGTTTCCCATTTAAACTTATCTTCAATTACTTTTTCGCCATTATCGTGTCTTTGTTCTATCAGTCGAAAAAACTATTAAAAGAAACCTTAGCAATTACAAAACGAATACATTCCTTTTCAAATCAAAGACATTTTCAAAAGCACTTTGTCCTAGGATTTGTGTGGTTGGTCCTGTTAGTAAACTAATTTTCATAAATTAGGAAACCAGAGGTTGTTCGCCAAATTCACCAGCGAACACCTAGTCATCAATGACATATCATTAAAAGTTATTTTTTTTATCCCAATAATTAATGTCACGTGTGCAAAATTGAAGGGGGCCGCAAAAATACAAAGATCGTCTAAATTAAGGGACCAGAATAGTTGGTTTTGTAATAGGGAGACCAAATGTTTAAAACATCCAAATTAAGGGGACTAAAAGTGCATTTAAGTCTAAATAATTTGTTATACGAGATTAGGAAGTAGTCAAATTTAATATTAATTGAGTTTTTCTTCGTTCGTAGAAATGTTAATTGAGTATAAAGACAATTTAATACAAATTGGTTGAATTTTTCTCAAGATTACAAAAGCAAACCTAAACAATTTGAAATGGGACACATATGTAGTGCTATTGACCACATTAGCTATTGGTACGAAGTCACGTCCTTAGGAGATGACACATATGTAAATTAGAGAAATGGGAAACGCGGTAAGAAAAGTGATGAGTAAGTCGAATATGGGTTGTCATGTGTTCCCAATGGCAAGAAAAATCACATATTGCTCTCATTATCATTTGAGCAAGGTTGAATCTTGTAGGTCATGTCATTTTGGTAGTAGGACTTGTAAAAAAAAATTCGAGCATGATGTGTCATGTATTGTACTTGTAGTTTTTCAACATACCCCTACCCGGAGGAGTAGGAGATGGAAGAAGGTTTGGGGGGGACGCAAACGGCAGTGCTAACAGAGAGAGTCTTAACTCTAGGAGTAAGGAGGCCTTTGGTAACTCTAGGTTTGTGTCGAAAGGTAAATTCTTTGCGGAGGCTACCAAACCGAAAGGCAAGATTCCTCATCCTCAGAAGGCGGGCAAGCTTCTTAGCTTCGAAGTAGGAAGAAATGAGCTAAAAAGGTTTGAGAAGGCGTATGTGGGGAAGGTCATCACGCCAGGAGCGACATATAATATGCAGAGGTATTTTTTTTCTGAAGGTTATTTTGGCCTCAAAGTGACGCCACTTGGCGTAAACCTCTGCCTCCTAGAAGAAGATGAAGAAGGAGAGCTGGAAGCTCTGGTCGATGGAGCCAATGACTGGTTGAGTCAATGGTTTCTGGAGGTGAGAAAATGGAGGGAGGAAGACGTGGATCAAGAGAGGTTGACTTGGCTCCGGTGCTTTGGAGTCCCAAGTCACGCGTGGAGTACATCATTTTTTGAACGCTTAGTAATGCTGGTAGGGAAGTATGTTTGTCATGAGGAGAATTACTCAAATTTCTCAAAAATGGATGTTGCTTGTTTCATGGTGAGAACTTCATGCGGAATGACGATTAATGAAATGATAAATGTCAATATCAATGGGAAGTTGTATAGGGTGAGGATGGTGGAGGCATGTGGTTGTTCGTCGTTCATGGAGGGAGCTAAACCGGAGGCCATGGCCAAAAATTCCGACGAGGTCAGCTCCGAGACGAACTCAGGGTGGGGAAGTGGGGAAGGTGAAGATGCAGGAAAGGAGGGTTCAGAATGGGGTGTTGCTCGAGGTAGTATTAGTGACCTATCCAATCATGATGAAGATTGTCAGATTATCTCAAAGGAAAAGTGCCCAAGCAGCGTTGAGGTACCTAAAGTGCATGGGGGTGTGAGTCCTAGGATTGGCAGTCCTAAAGTTGTTGAGGTAACGGGATCTGAAGAGGCTTTCGCTTATTCAGATGAAGAGCAGGTATTTCACTTTTCTAGTAAAGTGGGTGACCCCACATCAGAGTCCTCTAGGGAACAGGGGCGGGAGGAGGTGGGCCAGAGGGCAAATGTGGTGTTTGATGACCTTTTGAAGGCCCAAAAACATCAGGCCATCAAAAAAAGTCTGGGTCGGGTCAAAAGGAATAAAAATTCTAAAGGGCATCCAAAGTCGGGTACCTTTAGCAAAAAATTATCTCATAAAAAGGCTATAGGTGTTACGGGAAGGGTTTCTTCCCTGTCAGAAACTAGCGAAGGGGGGTTCTCAGGTAACTCTATTTCGAAGAAGGTTATGGAGCCAGGGGAATCAAATTCATCTGGTCGCAGAACGAGATGTCATTCGGTTACCGACTCTGAAGTGTTCCAAGGAAACAAGAGGTTCTGGGAAGATTTTGAGTCAAAAGTGTCTATGAAGATCAAGGAGATTATTTCCAATCTTGGTGTTACATGAGAACCAGGGGAGGAATCTTTACTAAAGGAGATCAACAGGATGGAGCAAAGGGACAAAGAAGAAATGTCTCTGAAGGAGTCAAAAGTCAATGGTGAACCATGAATATTTTGTCTATCAACATCAGAGGGGGGGGGTCTTCGTCCAAGAGAAGAAGAATTGTACAGATGATTATGGCAGACAAGGTTGATGTGTGTTTTCTGCAGGAATCAAAGATGTCTGAGGTGGGTTTAGATTCAGCTACATCATTTTGGGGTAGTTCCAATGTCGAATGGTCCTATGCTAGTGCCATTGGTGCATCTGGGGGAATCATAACTTTGTGGAGAAAAGACTTTTTCAACCTTTTATTCAGTTACAAGGGTACTGGCTTCGTCGGTGTTTGTGTTGAGTGGAAGGGCAAGGAGTTGCATCTGGTTAACATTTACTCCCCTTGCCAAATTCGTTTGAAACGGAAGTACTGGGAAGAGATGGTGACCTGTAGAACTAAATTCAAGGGAGATCGTTGGGTTATCGGAGGAGACTTCAATGCCGTTTCATGTAGGGAGGAGAGGATTGGATCCTCTGAGGGTGGCCATGGAGGTGAAATCCTGGAATTCTCAAAGTTCATTGAAGAAATAGAGTGTGTTGATGTTCCTTGCATAGGAGGGAAGTTTACTTGGTTTAGTGGCTGCGGAAAATCTATGAGCAGATTAGATCGTTTCTTACTTTCAGAGAGATTGGTGGAGGATTGGCAGGTGGTGGGTCAGGTTATCGGTAAGAGGGACATTTCGGATCACAGCCCCATCTAGCTGCAATCTAGCAATGTCGACTGGGGGCCGAAGCCTTTTATGTTCAACAACAACTGGATTTCTCACCATTCTTTCAACGATTTTCTTTCCACCGAATGGAAGGCTCTGGCCGTGTCAGGTAGGGGGGACTATGTTTTAAAAGAGAAGCTTTGGTTACTTAAGGTCGCTTTGAGAAAGTGGAGTAACGAGGTTTTTGGTTGGATTGATTTGAGAATCGAGACAGCGGTTGACGAGCTGTACAAAATTGAAAGATACTTTGTTGAGGATTCTGACCTTCAGGACGTGAACAAGAGAGAGGAGAGGAGAAGGGCCCTGACAGAATTTTGGAACCATCTGAACCTCAAGGGGTGCCTCCTTAAGCAGAAGTCGAGATCTATGTGGCTAAAAGAGGGTGATAGAAACTCTCAGTTTTTTCATAGGGCTATCCGCGAAAGGAACTGCAGGAACAACATCCTTTTCGTAAACACGCCAGAAGGAAGGAAGGAAGAAGTGGAAGAGATTAAAGCTGAAGTTCTGAAACATTTTATGAATACTTTTATAGAAACTGTTGATTCCAGGCCTGTTATTGATGGTATTGGCCTTCCTTCACTTACCGTTACTGACAGGCTTTCTATTGAAGAACCAGTTTCTATAGAAGAGATAAAAGATGCTATTTGGAGTTGTCATGGGAGTAAAAGCCCTGGGCCAGACGGTTACAGTTTCAGTTTCCTCCAAAATGGTTGGGACGTCATTAAAGGTGACGTTTGCAAGTTCGTTTGGGATTTTTTCAACAAACATGTCCTCACCAAGGCTGCTACGGCATCCTTCTATACTCTTATCCCTAAGGTCAACAACCCTCAATTCCTATCCAGCTATAGGCCGATTTATTTGGTTAGCTGATTTCAGAAAATTCTCTCAAAAATTCTGGCGGCGAGATTAAAGAAGGTCATTGGCTCTAGTATCTCCTTAGAGCAATCGGCGTTCATCAAAGGCCGAAGTATAGGAGACAGAATCCTGACTGTTAATGAAATATTAGACTATGCAAGTAGAACGAAGAAGGAGTGTATGATCATGAAAATCGATTTCGAAAAAGCTTATGATTGCGTGAGTTGGAATTACCTTAGATACATGATGATCAGGATGAACTTTGGTGAAACTTGGTTGAGTTGGATAGAAGCTTTGGTCCTCAAGGGCACGGCGTCGGTTCTTGTGAACGGTAGCAACACTCCAGATTTCAAGATTGAAAAAGGGTTGCGCCAGGGCGATCCCTTATCTCCTTTTTTGTTCTTATTGGTTATGGAGGGACTTACGAGAATGATGAAGAAAGCAAGCGAGGAGGGAGTGTTCAAGGGTTTCAAAGTTTATGATCGAGTCAGCTACAACATTGTTCAGTACGCAGATGACACTATGTTAATTGGCGATTGCAGCTGGGATAATTTATGGAGTGTTAAATCCATTCTCAGAGGCTTCGAACTGGTTTCCAGCCTTAAAGTCAATTTCACTAAAAGTTGTCTTAGTGGAGTTAACTTACCTCTTAACTTTGTTGCTGCGGCAGCAAATTTTCTGTTTTTCAGGGTTGGTGCGCTACCTTTCTCCTTCCTTGGAATAATGGTGCGGGGAAGCCCGAGGAAAGTGAAGACATGGTCGAAAGTTTTGAGCTGTTTGAGGAACGTTTGTCGGTTTGGAAAAGAAGACATCTCTCCATAGGAGGGAGGCTGGTGCTGATAAATTCAGTCTTGAATGCGCTGCCGGTTTATTCCCTGTCTTTCTATAAGACACCGGTTGGAGTTCTTAAAGAAATTATCCGTATCCAGAGCTGTTTTCTGTGGGGAGGGGCTGATCGTAGTAGAATTATCCATTGGGTGAGTTAGAATAAGGTGTGCCAACCTAAAGAAAAAGGCGGTTTGGGCATTAGAAACATTGTCTCCTTTAACAAAGCCCTGTTATTTAAATGGAAGTGGCAGATCATGTCGGAGAAGAACGGGCTTTGGAGTGGCATCTTAGAGCATATATACTCGCCTAAAAGCTTACGTCTGGAGGTGAACAACAATGTCGGTGCTAGTGGCGGGAAGAAAGGGTCTCTGTGGTGGAGAGACCTCTCGTCTATCAGCTACGACAAAGCCCTTAGGTCCGATTATTTCGTAGATAATATCCTTTGCAAAATGGGCAACGAAGTGGACACCTCATTCTGGAGCAGCAGATGGTTGGGAGACCAACCACTCAAAGTTGTGTGTCCAAATTTGTATGTGCAGGCTATTAACTCTAATTTGAGTGTTCGTGAGGCCATGGAAAGCCTTGCTTTGTCTAACAATAATCTAGAGGAGATTATACATCTCAGAGGTATCACTGACATGATGGATGAGACAGCAACCTTGTCTTCACTGTTGTTGGAGGCTAAACCCTTAGAAGATCTTGAAGACTCTTTTGAATGGGGTGGAAATGCTGCAGGAGCTTTCTCTGTCGTAGACTGTTATCATCTTATTCAGGAGGTGTGTGGTTTGAGTCATTATGAAGACATTTCAAATTGTGAGAATTTGATTTGGAAGCTTAGCATTCCCTCCAAGATCCAGGTTTTCCTGTGGAGGTTAATGAGGGATTGCATAGCATCAAAAGCTCAACTTCTTCGAAGAGGGATCCCTCTTGACATTGAAGATTCCTTGTACCCGCTGTGCAAGTTAGTAGAGGAAAATTCTGTCCACCTGTTTCTCCTTTGCGATTTCGCTGTTGCCTTGTGGGAAAGAATTGTTGAATGGTCGGGAGTCAAATTCAAGGTTGGGGATAGCTGTAAGGATGCTTTCTCTTTTGCTTCATCTGCAGTGGGAAGGAAGTCTGACAAAAAGACAGCTATGTCTATTTGGGCGGCGACGGTTTGGTCGATATGGAAAATCCGTAACGAAGTTATTTTTAACGCAGCAAGCGGCTCTGTCGAGGAAGTGGTTAGTTCTATTAATAGGGTGTCTTGGCTTTGGCTGGGTCCTTCCTTAGGGCATTTGGTTATGTAGTTTTTGTTGCCACAGTTGATCTGTTCTCCGGTTGTTTTTGCATTTGTTGTGAAGCACTGATCATATGTTTTATTATGGGTGTTTTTGTGGCTGTCGTGTGGAAGTGTTTTGAAGATAGGCTGGGAATTTTCTTTTAGGCTGTGGTTTGGTGTTTTGAAATGCTTTGCCGGTAGTTTCTGCGTTCCTGGTTGTGTGTTGTTTCTTCTCAATTTTTTTCTTCTTGCTTGTAGCCTTGTTGTTAGTGTTTTTTCTGCTGTGGGTTTTTTCTGATCTGTTGTTGTTGTGTAAGGGTGAGCACCCCTTGTGCTCTAGTTATCAATCCATTACTTTAAAAAAAAAAACATACACAATTAATCAAATAAGATTTTTTACGCATTTTGATCCTTTTTTCATTCTCTTTTATTTCACTTTATGCATTTCTTATATTAGTAGTTCGAAGCACTCAACACATTGCACATAACACTCTTTGGAGGAGTTAAGTAACTTTAAGTTAAGGGACAAAATTTCTTCCTCAACATAATCTCTTGAAGAAAAAGGAATAATAATTTAGGGCTATTAGCCGATATGTAAGCTAATTTTCAATTTCAACAACAAATTTAGCACGACCGGTGGGACACTGTGATTAAAACCACTAAAAAATCAGTTTTGTAGGTCACAACTACATTTGGCATATGCATATGTATTCTAGAAAAAGCCTCAACAATATGGATTAACCATCACCAGCATCCAAGATGACATACCAACATAAACATAATAACTCTCTACCAATGTTGGAAACACATATGCCCATGACTTCTCCCGATGCTTATATGGACATATTGACTAATCTACCTAAAGCCTCGGTGGTTACAAATACATATTTGATTAAAAATAATATCAATACGGGGATACATGAAATCATGTATATAATCTCACAACAACTAGATGCCATTGTCAAATCCGTGGTTCACAATGAGGTTCAACAAGTCAAAGAGTTTGAAGCTAAACAAGCCAATTTTAGTGGCAACTCAATCACATCCACCATATGAGGAATTCAAAGGAGCCAAGGTTTATAGAGATTTTAACTCAAATCCAATTGATAATTGAAACAATATGATTGTCGTAGGCACACCGACCCATATACATATGTCCCTTTTATTCCTTATAGCTTCTAGCATATTACTTTCTACCACGGTTAACCCTAGGGGATCCCAGCGAAAATTAATATGTTTAACCGTATTAATCTTCAATTTGGATAGGTACATATGACAAGAAGGCCACGCGAAGAAGCATGACAAATTGGTATGCTTAAAGTTTTGCTTTCGACAATGAAACTCTGACACTCTAACACATATTAATATTGATGTCCTCACATCACAACATAATGTCAAGACAGATGTTACAACATCTTCTGTCTGACAGAACAAATAAATTAGACTAAAAATAAATTGCAGAAAGATAAATAACACAGTCAATTGGTAATCCAGTTTGGTGCAACATCACCTACATCTGGGGGCATCCAAGCCAAGAAGGAAATTCATTATGATAACATTAATTCAAAGCTAAACTCCCCCGTTTACAACTTCTCACCTAATCACTACCTTGTGCAACTTCTACCTAGAAACCCTCTAGATATGAGATCTCCCTCTCACTTCCTAACAGTCACAAACTAGTGACAATTCGACAATAACCCAAAATAGAAGAACGCTCTTCCAAAAACAATGCTTAGTTTTTCTTAAAAGCTTTAAACTAAGGACAATACACTTTTGCTTAAAAGCTCATGAGTCTACCTCGATGTATCAAAAGATGCATGGGTGACTTACAAAGTCACACTAAAGAGGCTCTCAAAACCTAAGACTCTAAAACTTCCCCTTATTTTTACAAAAGTAAAAGTCGTGAAAACACTTGGTTTAGGATGCTCTTTAAATACTCCTCAACAGTCCATGTGCTTCGAAATATTCACCCAGATATTGCTTAATCCACACACTGAGGGTTGCATCAATTATGTAGAAAAAACTCCTTAAATCTTAGAACAAATCATCAAGTTTCCTAAATTGTCTCAACATACAATTTTAGGAACTTATGAATAGTTGGAGATCAAATCAAATGTTCCAGATTAAATCTTCTTGACCTGTGAAAATAAGTGAGATATATCCAAAAGAAATCTCATAGAATCAAATCAAATTTGTCAAGAATAAGACTACAGCATGTACTGATGTTCTGGTACAGCATCTCACGACACCTTTCAGAACATATGTCTTCAATGTTGACAGACCAACAAGTTAGAACATTTCACACAATATCCTGCCGTGAACCATGTTTTAGCAAAATTGCTGCCAATTCTAAAACCATGGATCTAACAGACAATATTCTATAGGTAAACGTTGAAGGAAAAGCCTTTAGCAGAGTTGCAAGATTGTAATCCATATCCATATGATTATTTTCCACATGTGTTAATTAATCACATAATATACCTTCCAAAACCCAGTTTACCAGTACCAATTCTAGTTGGTTCATCCATACCAAGACCAATTGATGGTTGTGTTAGTGAACAATTATGGATTACCGATCCACTTTATATATATAATGCATCAATGGTATAAGAAAATTTTGTAAGAAATTATGTTAAGATGACTCAAGAGCAACAATAAGGTAATATTCCACCACATGCTCAATTTCATCAAGAGTTCCACAATCCCCTAAACAATATATGGCTCCTTCTAAATTCACCTGGCACAAGAGCTATTGGAAAATAGTTATTGAACACTAATATTATAGCCAATAAAGTCAATAGTTACTTTGACATGCAGCTAAAACACGTGTATATGTCTATGTATGAGAAGCTATATCATGAATAAATTGACATATTAGTACCTCTGCCATTTACAATTGTGCGTACCATGTTGGAGACGGCTTTTCTACTTCACTTTGGGGTGTTAGGTGGATTGGCTTGGATTGTCTTAAGTCCTCTTACCCCCGGCTTTACGAGGATTTGAGCCTTAAGAATGTGGCTGTTGCGACGTTAGGAAGTTGGGTGGATGATAAATGGCAGTGGGGGGATTATGGTATCACTACTGTTGGCGGAAACGTTGGCGTCGTTTCCTTTAATGCTCATAATTATGGGAAGCAGAATCTTCCAGAGGCGGACAATGTGGTTTTTCCTAACAGTTTTTTTGCAGGTAGTGAAGGCAATGATGATGGTGTTGTTACAAACAGCAGTGCATCTCTCCACGGGGATGCTATTGTAACACCCCAATTCCCATCTCGAATAAATAATACATAAATAAAATCAGAGTAACTAAAAATTTATTTTTCCGACAGAAACAAGGATGTCACATTTAAATAAATAAAACATCATCCCTGCTCATAAATTTGATACATAGCATAAAATAGAATACCCTCAAAGGGGAAACTTTTTCCATATAAAGGGAAAGGTCAATTATGGAATAAAGCGGAATGATCCATAACCGACTTGTTTTACAAAATAAATCATTTTAGAACATCAACTATATACACAAAAGTACCACAAAATACATTCAACAAATGTATACATATATATATAATCGTTCCCCGACTCCCGTGCTACGTATCAGAGTAGACACCAAGACCGACAATATAACGGAGGACTAATCTTCACAAAAAGACCTCCAGCAACTCTAATCTGCAATGCCTCATAGAGCATTATAAAACAGCAGAAGGGTGAGAAATAACAACTAAATCAAGATTGCATAATAATATGCAAACACACATTCAAACACATGTATAAATCATCTCACCCATACCATCACATACTAACACATATAGCATGCCACAAATACAAAACATATCACACATAATAAATCAAATCATGATTTTCCACACATAACGCATCCATTCACAATTCTCACCACAATTCATCACAACTCACTCATATACATCACAATGTATATATATATATACAAAACCAAGCATATTCATCATGCGTACTTTCACAATTCTTATCATTCCACATAAACATACATAGTCATGCTTATTCATCATTGCGCAATTATAAAGATGATAAATGCAAATCATAGAGACCGACTTACGACTCTATGCAAATGCAATGCGGTACCGACTCAATCATCTCAAGTTCACTCAGGAACTTATTGGAACCATCGCTCGTTACCAATGTAACTCCCCGTCGGGCCTATGATGTTCACCCATTTCTCACACCTCACATAGGCACACAATGTTTATGGATTGCTCACACCTCACATAGGCACACAATCGGATTGCTCACACCTCACATAGGCACACAATCCGATTGCTCACACCTCACCTAGGCACACAATCATTTGTAATCATCGCTCACACCCCACATGGGCACACGACGTTATAGCAGATTCCCTCTGGAACCAATCCGTCGCTCACACCCCACATGGGCACACGACATTACAAGATGCATATCATGAGGCTTGACACCCAAGAACTCATGACAATCAAATGCATCTTCACACATATATGCAACCATAATCATGCATATATTTCAACTCATCATCATTATTCATGCATTGAAAACAATTCAAACAATGCATTTCAACCATAAAGGCCACCAACCACATACATTGGAATTTCACATAAACAATACATATCATCACCAACCACAACAATCATACAATCACAATTACTTCCACAAGGGATTCACACCACAAAGGCTACCCACAACACATCATAACCACATACATTGATATACAATCAAACAATGTATTTTACCACACAACAACATCATTATCACATGCATCAACATCATATAGATAGCACAAAAGACCCACATTTGTATGACGATAACATATTACGTCGAACACCAACAAACACAACAAAACCTACAAAACCACCAATCATCCCCTACCAAATATTCTTAGCTAACACATGGTATCACATCACCATTTAATAGCATATCAGGTTATCTATCTATGGCCTCAAGTCCCACATCAATCGGACTCGCGATTCGGGAGTTATGGTGGAAACATAAACCGCACTTTGCACACATACATCACTTTTCCATATTTTCTTATCCATCCATGGCTTAAACATATGATCCTATTCCACTATCCAAAATATCATTGAAAGAGCTTTCCAACGCATCCGACTGTGCCTCAATCCGATTTACGGATCAAAAGTTATGAACGAAACAAAATCGGAAATTCTGTCACGTTCGCAATGCGAACGGCTAGCGAACGTTCGCTGATTCTTCGCTGGGGCTCGCAGTGCGAACCTGCGAAACTCAGAATTTCCAGCAGCGATAACTTAGGTCATTTTGGGTCAAAAACCCTCATTTCTTCCACCCAAACACTTCCAAAACATACTATAACAACCAAAACATGATCCAAACCTAACGACAAGTATTCTACTCAGTTTTTATCGAATTTCATCCGCGAAAACATCGATTTCTATCAATCGCTCCTAATTCTGATCGATACGAAAAGTCGCAAAACAATCAAAACAATTCCAACAAACAACACATATACATACACAAGCAAGATATAATTGAAACTTCTCACCCTTACCCGATTAATCGCGCTCGAAACGGAGTTTTCCCGATTTCTCCTCTTTCTCCTCTTCTCTCTTTCTTTCTTCTCCTTTTCTTTCTCTTCTTTTTCTTTCCTTTTCTTTTCTCTCCACTTTCTATTTATATAAATATCTAAACCCCCAAAAGACTATTTTACCCCTCAGCTCAAATATCTCGCAAACGCTCTCAAAATGCGATAAAACATAAACAGCGATGAAAAATAATATATATCCAAATAAAAGTCAAAAATAAAATAATATAATAATAAAATAATCAAAACAACTCAATTAAATAAAACGGACAAAACTGGGGCGTTACAATTCTCCCCCACTTAGACATTTTCGTCCTCGAAAATATACCGAGACGAACAACTCCGGACACGACTCTCGCATCCGAACCACAAACCAACATGCCAACAAAAAGCACACCACGAATAACACAACTGGCAAACCACCTAGCTAACTACAACAACGACACGACAACGACGACAACTACAACGACAAGATGCAAAGCCCATACAATACACTTGACGACAAACTCACGACTCAAAGAAAAACCAAGATACCAACACACAGGTTCACTCTAGAACCGAAACACAACAAGATCGTTACCCCACCCTAGGTAACACTCCCCTAATTCTCCACACAGGAATTAGCTACACACACTCGAACCATCACCATGGAAACGAGGCAACAACATAAACAAAAACATAAAGTTCCACGACACCACAAGGTCTCACCAACATCAACAAAACCAGAACACCAACATCCTTATCACACAACCATACTACAACAATGCTACGATTCACCAATCGAACATACAACCAAACATCCATCTACATAGTAGCCCATGGATAACATTTAAACCTTTCACCTAACACTCCCATTCTGAAACGTCCAAAACAAACGACTTGCCCTTTGCAAGTTAACTGAGATAATAGAAGTACGAACTTAGCAAAGTCTCCAATAACCAGCGGTAATAACCAACTAAAGTCCAAAAAGCTTCTAAGCACTTTAACCGACTTTGGAGTCCCTCAACGTAGAACTGCATCTACTCCCGATGAATCCACAACAAATACCATCATCAGAAATAACATATCCAAGAAAACTAACCCTTTTCAACCAAAATTCTCACTCGAATAACTTAGCATAAAACTTCGTCTCTTTCCAACACTTACAAATCAAATCTCAAACGCTTTACTTGTTCTTCCTCTGAGTTTATAACAAATCCGAATATCCCCAATCAAAACCACTACGAACTTATCCAAATAAATATGGAAGATACGATTCATATACTCCACAAACATTCCAAATGCATCACTTGAAGCTTTTAACGTGTTAACGGTTTCGTTTTACGTAACTTACGTAGTTCTGACTAATCCCAATAATCGACCAAAAATCCATTCCATAAATAATATTTTCGCTTCCCAAAACATAGAACCCTCCCATAACTCCACAATGATATAAAGAACGTTGAAATCGGATAAACGAAGCCAAAGTTATGAAAGAAATAATTTGGAAAGATCTATCATGTTCGCAATGCGAACAACCCAGCGAATCCTTCGCTTCTCCATTCGCATTGCGAATGTCCCAGCGAACCAAGTCAGAAAGGAAATAGCCTAAAAATTACCCAACGTTCACAGTGCGAACCATCCAGCGAATGCTCGCTAACACCCTCGCATTGCGAGTCTCCCAGCGAACAGAGGCAGAAAGAAACCCACTCAAAATAACACAAAGTTCGCAGTGCGAACCTCACGCGAACCTTCGCTGTGACCTTCGCCGTGCGAACACTTGGCGAATCCAATCAAAACTGAAACAGGGCAAGGTTCGCTCATTCTCAATCGATACCTTAATCAACTGTCAGTAATCCATACACAATTTCTTCTCCTGGTCGCCCCATTCCACAAATTCCAACATGTAGCAACAACCAACCAAAAAGAACTCTCAAATATTACATCCACACCTAAGGGTTTTCTCAAGATTTCCATTAATGCCCTATAACTTTAAAAACTCCAAAACTCACCAAACCTCTAAGTTTACTTTCCATAGCCTCAATACCAATACCATCATGCTTGTTATTCCATTCAATCATCATTCCCTGTTGGTACTAACAAAGCTAGAGCTCTCTAGGACCACACCTTAATGTTCCATCCAAAAACATATCCAAAAACCATGCACAACTGACGACCCATCACTATGGCTTCCTGCCAATTTCCAGAACACTATCATCACAGACAAAACAAATTTCTTAGTCCCGTCTACTAAGAGTTTCCTACTTACTTAGCAGACATAAACCTCAACTATTCACCTTCGTCCAATTAAGTTCAATCTCTACTCTCTGAGAAGCAGTCCTTAATAATACCCAATCATTCTCTCTCAATAACTTCCCAACTGGACCAACATCTCAAAACCTCTAATCCATCTCACCTGCCGATATAAGAATCTTCGTGGACTCATCAAAACAATCTGTAATCATCTTCTCAATTCCAAACAAATCATTGCACACACTATCGAAGCCGGAAAAACACGTCTATTCCATCCAACACAATTCTCGTCTACTATCAACAAGAGATTAAGGGTGATCAGTTCCTCAATTTGTCAATAGACAGCCGACAATCATGATGGGGCATACACCGTCTTTACCAAACTTATAATAGCATTTCTTGCATCTTGTGTACAAAACCACCAAGGCACAATTCCTCAGTTAACATAAACCTTACCTCCGCATTCCCTCCGGAACCGGGAACAACACTGTCCAAACAACACTTACAATCTTGCAATTCACAACACACTGAACCAACGCTCCACACCTGAAGCAACATGGAGAAGTACCAGCTTCTCCCCCACTTATCTCATTCTAACTCCTGCAGACAACAGAAAAGAAAACCCATAAAGTACTGACAGTGTTTCACACACCAATCACGTACTAAGGGACAACCAACAACGACAGTATTCAACTGTCACACCAACTGACTCAACAACTTGGTCGGACAGACCGACCTGCTCTGATACCACTAATGTAACACCCCAATTCTCATCTCGAATAAATAATACATAAATAAAATCAGAGTAACTAAAAATTTATTTTTCCGACAGAAACAAGGATGTCACATTTAAATAAACAAAACATCATCCCTGCTCATAAATTTGATACATAGCATAAAATAGAATACCCTCAAAGGGGAAACTTTTTCCATATAAAGGGAAAGGTCAATTATGGAATAAAGTGGAAAGATCCATAACCGACTTGTTTTACAAAATAAATCATTTTAGAACATCAACTATATACACAAAAGTACCACAAAATACATTCAACAAATGTATACATATATATATAATCGTTCCCCGACTCCCGTGCTACGTATCAGAGCAGACACCAAGACCGACAATAGAACGGAGGACTAATCTTCACAAAAAGACCTCCAGCAACTCTAATCTGCAATGCCTCATAGAGCATTATAAAACAGCAGAAGGGTGAGAAATAACAACTAAATCAAGATTGCATAATAATATGCAAACACACATTCAAACACATGTATAAATCATCTCACTCATACCATCACATACTAACACATATAGCATGCCACAAATACAAAACATATCACACATAATAAATCAAATCATGATTTTCCACACATAACGCATCCATTCACAATTCTCACCACAATTCATCACAACTCACTCATATACATCACAATGTATATATATATATATATATACAAAACCAAGCATATTCATCATGCATACTTTCACAATTCTTATCATTCCACATAAACATACATATTCATGCTTATTCATCATTGCGCAATTATAAAGATGATAAATGCAAATCATAGAGACCGACTTACGACTCTATGCAAATGCAATGCGGTACCGACTCAATCATCTCAAGTTCACTCAGGAACTTATTGGAACCATCGCTCGTTACCAATGTAACTCCCCGTCAGGCCTATGATGTTCACCCATTGCTCACACCTCACATAGGCACACAATGTTTATGGATTGCTCACACCTCACATAGGCACACAATCCGATTACTCACACCTCACATAGGCACACAATCTGATTGCTCACACCTCACCTAGGCACACAATCATTTGTAATCATCGCTCACACCCCACATGGGCACACGGCGTTATAGCAGATTCCCTCTGGAACCAATTCGTCGCTCACACCCCACATGGGCATACGACATTACAAGATGCATATCATGATGCTTGACACCCAAGAACTCATGACAATCAAATGCATCTTCATGCATATATTTCAACTCATCATCATTATTCATGCATTGAAAACAATTCAAACAATGCATTTCAACCATAAAGGCCACCAACCACATACATTGAAATTTCACATAAACAATACATATCATCACCAACAACAACAATCATACAATCACAATTACTTCCACAAGGGATTCACACCATAAAGGCTACCCACAACACATCCTAACCACATACATTGATATACAATCAAACAATGTATTTTACCACACAACAACATCATTATCACATGCATCAACATCATATAGATAGCACAAAAGACCCACATTTGTATGACGATAACATATCACGTCGAACACCAACAAACACAACAAAACCTACAAAACCACCAATCATCCCCTACCAAATATTCTTAGCTAACACATGGTATCACATCACCATTTAATAGCATATCAGGTTATCTATCTATGGCCTCAAGTCCCACATCAATCGGACTCGCGATTCGGGAGTTATGGTGGAAACATAAACCGCACTTTTCACACATACATCACTTTTCCATATTTTCTTATTCATCCATGGCTTAAACATATGATCCTATTCCACTATCCAAAAAAGCATTTAAAGAGCTTTCCAACGCATCCGACCGTGCCTCAATCCGATTTACGGATCAAAAGTTATGAAGGAAACAAAATCGGAAATTCTGTCACGTTCGCAATGCGAACGGCTAGCGAACGTTCGCTGATTCCTTCGCTGGGGCTCGCAGTGCGAACCTGCGAAACTCAGAATTTCCAGCAGCGATAACTTAGGTCATTTTGGGTCAAAAACCCTCATTTCTTCCACCCAAACACTTCCAAAACATACTATAACAACCAAAACATGATCCAAGCCTAACGACAAGTATTCTACTCAATTTTTATCGAATTTCATCCGCGAAAACATCGATTTCTATCAATCGCTCCTAATTCCAATCGATACGAAAAGTTGCGAAACAATCAAAACAATTACAACAAACAACACATATACATACACAAGCAAGATATAATTGAAACTTCTCACCCTTACCCGATTAATCGCGCTCGAAACGGAGTTTTCCCGATTTCTCCTCTTTCTCCTCTTCTCTCTTTCTTTCTTCTCCTTTTCTTTCTCTTCTTTTTCTTTCCTTTTCTTTTCTCTCCACTTTCTATTTATATAAATATCTAAACCCCTAAAAGACTATTTTACCCCTCAGCTCAAATATCTCGCAAACGCTCTCAAAATGCGATAAAACATAAACAATGATGAAAAATAATATATATCCAAATAAAAGTCAAAAATAAAATAATATAATAATAAAATAATCAAAACGACTCAATTAAATAAAACGGACAAAACTGGGGCGTTACAGCTATCATTGACAGTGTAGCGGAACGCGTAGTTGATAATGTTCATGCAGATTTTGTGGATGCTTTACCCCTTTCTTTGGCTTCTTCCGTTTCTGTTTCTGTTTTGGATGAGGCTGGCTTTGTTCCTGTTATGAGGGATGCTGTTTTTAATAATAGTGGCACTCTTTTAGATAATCACAGAAGCAGGCAATATGATGGCAGGTTATATGCTTTGGATCCGGCAATTTTTACGGCTGACCCTAGTATGGAAGTGGGAGCGGTGCAAGGCCAAATGGTCCTTCGGCTGATGGTGCAGTGCCTCTTTTTTCAAGGCTGCGGAAGGAGTTGGACTCTCTTATTATGTTACTTAGCACTGTTGAGATGGATCGGTATTCGAAAGATCAAGTTACTTGGTTACAGGGAAACGAGGATTCGTATACTGTCAATTCTTTCTATTAGTTAACCGATGCTTTCTGTATTCCGTTTGGTCCGGCCATTAGGGACGACAAGGCGGTGGATCTGGTTTAGAAAGTGTTAGCGCCTTCTAAGATTAAGGCGTTTGGGTGGAGGTGTCTCCTCAATAAATTACCGACGAAGGATTTGTTGGAGCTTAGAGGTATTATTCCTTCAACCAGTGATTTTAATTGTACCTTCTGCAATTCTTTCAAAGAAATGTTGTTTCATGCTTTCTTCACTTGTCCGGTAGCAGTGTTGGTTTGGAGGGAGGTGGCGGTTTAGATTGGAATGACGGAGTTTGGTTGCATTAATCCTATGAGTAGCTTTTTGGATTGGTATGCCTTTTGTAAATCTAAGCATGTCAGGGTAGGGAGGGAAGGATGTATTTGGTTAGCTGTTTGCTGGAACTTGTGGATTCTCAGAAATGGAATCATTTTCAGGAATCTCGAATGGAATGTCTTAGATACTGTTTGGGCGATTAAGTATACGATTTGGAATTGGTCTTTTATATGAGATATTACCCATTCCAATTGTAATTTGTTATAGTTTGACAAAGACCCTTTGTTTTACTTGTCTTAGTTTCAATTGGTTGGTAATCTCTTTGTGTTTTTCAAACTGTGTTTCGATCTTTTGTATCCAGGTTTGAGTACCCTTAGTACTCGCGTTGAATATATAACTTGCTTACAAAAAAAAACCTCTTCCCTTAGGTTATAAGATTATTGACTTTGCTACCTTTCCTAGTGAAATGGCAAGTCGGTAATGGACCATATAGGAAGGTTTATTGCACGTTGTGGTGAGGGAAATTAGAAAAAATCTCATAAACTATAGATGTTCCCTTTATTTTTTATATGAACAACGTTTACATGGTGTTCCTCTCCCATATCAAACTCGGAACTCAATTGGGCATATAAGGAAAGGTGTTTCCATTACACAATATACTAGCCTCAACCTAAATTTACAGCACTCGACCTAATGAACTTGAAATAACTAGTTAAATCGGCTACTGACTTTATAGAAAAATTCATAAAGAAAGCAAGAGAATAATTTTTTCAATTCTTTGACATTGTGTGTTACATAATGCCCATATATGGAATACACCCTCTACTAATAGAGAAGTTGATGGTTAAAGTGTGCAAAAACCTAGACTAATTAGCTTCCAAAGAAATACACATTGAAAAGAACATCCAAGAGAGAAGAAAAGAAACATGTTAGCCAAGGAAGATACACACACCTAATCTTTGTCCTATACATAAAAGAGTCTGACGATGATATGAAATTATTTCCATGGTTGACATATTAACAATGGGTATCCAAAAAGTTAAATTGACTCATGGTATTACTTAAAACATTCAAAAGGGAAAAGCACTAACTTTTAAAAGGTTAAGTTATATTATGTGCTTGATATCCCCAAGGTTTGTAACATATTGATGATCATAAAATAGATTTTTTGGTATTTGGATCGAACTCTAGTCTCGACAAGGTTAACTTCATGGTTTGACAGTAGTAGAAGATGTGCACACCGTGGTCGAAGTTTGTTCTTGCATGCAGATGTATATGTTAGCTTGTTGTTTAAGTTAGCTTGTTGAATTGGGCCAATTGTTTAGTATGTTAGTTGAAAGCTAGAGTTTATTTATCTTATAAATAGCATACTAGTTCTCACTTCTCCACCAATCCCTGATAATCCTAATCAGATGGAGAAATTGTTGTGATTGAGATTCAATTGTAAACATTGTTCCATAATGTGTAGTTGAATCAAGAATCCAGTTTTTAACCACTTTGAGTTGTTTTTCTCTTATCTTCTATCCTTTCCTTTACTTTGTGGTTTTCTTGTTAATCAAGAAACCCATCATACTATGTATTTGTTTGCCTGGAAAATTAGCAAACAACCGCTGATCTCCTAATTTACGAAAAAATTAGTTTACTTGCAGGACCGATCAAACAAATTCTAGGACAATGTGCTTTAATGACTTTGAAAATTTGTATGAAAATAAAACCTTTTGTTCATTGAATTTATCATTGTTTTCACAAACTAATGTATTTCTACTGAAAAGTAATAAAGACTTTTGCTTTTGAAAGAAATGGCGAAAACGTATGTAAATGCAAGAATGAAATTGCAAAAATGTAAAGGAAATTGTAAATGAATAACTTAGAACTTCATTAAAATGCAAGGAATAAAACTGGTGTTTTTCAAACGTACATTTTCTCAGTAACTACTCTTTTCTCTCACACGGTTACTTCGAGTATTCTTGAGTAACTTGTACAAATTTTGAACACACACGGAAATCTAACACTAAGACTCCCTATTTATATACAATCGAAATAACTGTCAACAACAGCTATTTCTCCTAATGATGACAAATGGCGTCCTGCATGCCTTTACGTCCTGGATATGCTCCACGCATCTGGTTTTCAAAGCGAATCTCCCTCCTAAATTTGAATTTCAAAATATTTGTCGAATAAGGCCTTTATACCAAATTGTCGAAACTTTTCCAATACTTAGAGAAAATCTTCAAATATATATTCCTCCAATTTACCACTCATTTTTCGACTGATCTTCTTTTTTCAGGATCAAACCTTCGTCAAACTATCCTGGTAAATTCTTAAATTTATTTTCTGAACAAACATTCAGGCGTTGAAATTAGCAGCTTACAAATTGCCCCCCAAAAAATGCAATTTCGACAAAGGAAGAAAAGCATTTTTTGCCAATACAATTCGACGTCGTCAATAGTTCGACATACGACTGTTCATATGACTAGACATTTATGACGTCAGAGTCATCATTGCACTTTTTTTGAAACGTCTCTTCAGTTTCAACGGTCCAAGTTTGAAAAGTTGAAGAAATCTTTCCCTGTTTAAATTTGTAATGTTGCTTGGTCCTTTGAGGCCTATTTCTTTTTGTAATGACATTTAAGCCATTTGTTTGGCGAATTTCACCAATTTAGTTATTTCTTTTGCAAGATTATTCGATTTCTATTTTTACTTCCTGCAATATGGGTTTATATTTTTTCAAATATTTCCCATTTATTTTCAATACTCTCTTATCTTTATCTAATTCTTCGACTTCATACGCGCCATTGGAAAACACTTTTGTGATTTGAAAAGGTCCTTCCCACTTAGGGGACCATTTTCCCATAAGTCTATCTTTTCGATCCATGGGAAGAATCACTTTCCACACAAGGTCACCAATAAAAAAGGCTTTACCTTTTACGCTTTTATTGTAGGATTTCTCCACCCTTTCTTTTTGCCTTTTTAATAACTCCAACGCATTTAACCTTTCTTCGTCTAAATCGACCAACATGTCTATCATCATATTCCAATATGCATCTGATGGAATTTCATGATGTCTTTGAACTCTTGCTGACTGCAAGTATATCTCGACCGGTAAGACTGCATCATGGCCATACGTTAGTCGAAAGGGTGTAGCATTTGTAGCTTCCTTTGGAGAGGTTCGACAAGCCCATAGAATTTGGTCCAAAGTTTTGTGCCAATTATTTGGCTTTCTTCCCACATTCTTCTTTATCAAACCAATTATAACTTGGTTTGCTGCTTCGACCTGTCCGTTGGCTTGAGCATAGTAAAGCGTTGATGTGAGGAGTTTGAACCCCATTTCCTTCGCAAATGCTTGCATATTTTTACCAGTGAAAACAGATCCTTGTTCCGTTGTTATTGTCTCTGGGATCCCAAACCTATAAATGATGTGTTTTCAAATAAATTCGATTACTGCTTCTTGATCCACATTCACTAAAGGTATGGCTTCGATCCACTTTGTAAAATAATTGATACCAACCAAAATAAACTTCTGGATTTTTGAAGAGGCCGGTGGAATTTCTCCAATCAAATCCAAAGCCTAACCTCTAAAGGGCCAAGGATTTATTATAGAATGTAACTTACTTGCAGGAATATGTGGTATCCCTGCGTGTACCTGGCACTCTTGGCATCCTTTCGCGAATTCGACGCAATCTTTTAACATAGTTGGCCAATACATTCCTTGTCGGAATAATAACCACTTCATCTTATGGCCTGCTTGATGCACACCGCATGCCCCACTGTGTACATTTGACAAGGCTATGTATGCCTCAGATTCGCTTAGACACTCAAGTAATATCCCTTCCGGAGTTTTCTTAAATAATTTATTCCCCAAAATCACATAACTTAAAGGTCGATACCTGATTTTTCGTTCGACTGATCCTGTTGGATTTTGTAGATATTCCATTATGGGCTTCCTCCAATCTCCAATCATTGAATTATCTATGTTGAAAATTTCAAAATTTTCTTCGTCAGCGTATCCTAGCTTTATCGTCTCCAAATCTGATGGGGATAATCTGGCTGACACGACTCTTCCTCTAACTTCAATGGCTTTTTACAACTTCTCCTTCGATACTTTGTATCGAGAAGCAATCTGTGCTAAATCATTTGCCTCCTGATTTTCTATTCGAGGGATATGTCGAATCATAACCATATCGAATCTTTTCAAGAGTTGATTAGCTATTACAAAGTACATGATTAAATTCTCTTTAACACACTTGTACTCCTTTGTTATTTGCTTTATGACTAACTCAGAGTCGCCCATTATTTCGACCCGAGTTGCCCCCAATTCCAACAAAATTTCAAGTCCTGCTATCAAAGCCTCGTATTCTGCCTCATTATTTGAGCAAAGGCCTTCGACTTTGTACTTAAATTTTGTTGGAATTTTGTTAGGAGAAATAATAAGAACTCCTATCCTGTTCTATTTTTATGACTAGAAATGTCGAAGTACAACTTCCATGGTTCTATTTCAATGTAGTCCAAAGACTTTTCGTTTATAGCATGGTCGATTATGAAATCAGCCACTACTTGTCCTTTGACAGCCTTTAAAGGTAAATATGTCAAAGAATACTCAGTTAATGCTAATGCCCACTTTCCAATTCGACTGTGCAAGATTGGTTTGGATAACATGTATTTTATAACATCGAAATGAGAAGAAACATAAACATCAACTGGTTTTATATAGTGCTTCAATTTCATACATGAAAAGTATAAACATAAACACATCTTTTCAATTACACTATATCTAGTTTCCGCATCGTTCAAGACCCTACTGAGGTAGTAAATGGCTCTTTCGACACCATTCTCATCCTCTTGAGCCAACATGCTCCCTAATGTCTTTTCTGACGCGGATATGTACAGCCTCATACTCTGACTTCTACAAGGTGACATTAAAATTGGAGGATGCGTCAGGTATTCCTTGATTTTGTCGAAGGCATCCTGCTGCTCTTGCCCCCATTCGAAATCTTCCTTCTTCAGTAGGAGTAGAGGAGAAAAGGCTTGCGTCTTCCCACTAAGGTTAGAGATGAACCTTCTGAGAAAGTTGATCTTGCTAAGTGGAGACTGCAATTCCTTCTTTGTAGATGGCGTTTTCACCTCCATTATTACCTTGGCCTTGTTCTGATTGATTTCGATCCCTTTCTTGTGGACCACAGATCCTAAGAAGTCTCCCGCCTGCACACAAAACGCACATTTGAGAGGATTCATCTTCAAACCAAACTTCCTCATCCGTTCAAAGGACTGTCGAAGATGGTCTATATGACTTTTTCCTGAAACAGACTTAATAACAATATCGTCAATATAAATCTGCATAAAAGCCTCAATGAAATCGTGAAAAATCGAATTCATAGCTCGTTGGTATGTTGCCCTAGCATTCTTTAAGCCAAAAGGCATGACCACCCATTCGTAGGTGCCTAAAGCTCCAGGGCATCGAAATGCCGTTTTAGGAACATCCTCCTCAGCAATAAAAATTTGGTTATAACCAGAGTACCCATCAAGCATACTAAGGTACTCATGGCCTGCGGCAGAATCGACAAGCATTTCCGCCACTGGCATAGGATATTCATCCTTTGGGGTAGCAGAATTCAAATCTCAAAAATCAATACATACCCTCAATTTGCCATTTTTCTTTATTACAAGAACTATATTAGCAATCCATTCAACATACCTGGTCGGGCGGATGAACTTGCATCTAAGGAGTCTTTCGACTTCTTCTTTAATCTTTGAGAGGATTTTTGGTGCGAATCTCCTTGGAGTTTGCTTAACAGGTTTCCTCCTAGGTTTTATTGGTAGCCTTAATTCGAACAGATTCCTATCCAGCCCGGGCATTTCGTCATAGTCCCATGTGAAACAATCCTTGAATTCCTTCAGCAACTGGACTATTTCGACCTTGAGTTGGGGGCTCACTTTTGCACTGATATAGGTTTGTATTTTTTCTGCCCCCGACCCCAAGTCAATCTCTTCGAGTGGATCCTGTGCCATCATCTTGATGTTTACTGCTAATGGATCCTTCTCAAAGCCCAATGGCTCATCGTCATAAATCGCGTCGAGCCTCTGGTTTTGCAAATCTCCTAGATCTTTATCAGGTGGATCCATATCAAAATCCTTTCCAAGACCTTGTTGATCTGCTTCGATCTGGTTGGTGTAGCAGCAAAATTGTGAGTGCAAGCTATTGATTAACTTAACTCATAAAGCAAGAGTCGCCACCGCACTTTTATTTTATCCATAAAGAAAAGGAAAAAGAGCGAACAAAACCTACACAAGCTCTACAACAAGAACAAGTAAACAGAGTCCGGGTAAGGGGGTTGGTTACGCAATGGGAAGGTGTTAGCACCCAAAACGTCTATAGTACTCTATAGGAACCCTTTGAAATATCTACCACTTTTGGTCTGAAAAGGTTTGCTTGAAAAGTGATTGAGGAGATGAGAAGAGAAGTTGTTTTTAAGATTTTTGTGTTTGGAGAGACTTGTCGTCTCATGCCTACGTACCCATGATGTGCAATGTAGGATCAAAACCCCGTAGTTCGTGGTACAAAGATTGAAATTTGTTTATTTTGGTTGATTTTAAATGTAAAGATAAGTCGTCATTTCCAAGCGAATAATTCCGCTTAAAGAAATGAATCATGTCTAAACTTATGAAAAAGTTAAAGGAAAAAGTGCACAAGGGCACAAAAAGAGAGTGATGAGTTTGATGTTTTTTAAGTCTTTTGAAAAAAAGTGTCAATATGCTTATGTAGTTTAGCATTTGTTAAGAAATGAAAACAAAAGAGTAAAAATCACTTGACAAAGTCAAGGTTTGATTATGAAAGAGGTGATAGTTTGAAATCAAGAAAGTTTTGAAAAAGGGAGAGAGTTTTGAAAATTGAAGAATGGGGAGGAGAAGAAGTGACTATCCTAGAGCATAAAGTAAAAGCTAAGGATAAGAATAGCCTAACCACACAAGTAAGCTCCATAGTCTTCGAACCATAATTCCAAAGCAAAGGGAAAAGGTCCTAGTTCTAAGTCCACGGTTCCAAGAATTGCATTGGATGTCCAAGGTCTAAATCCAAGGATTCAAGAATAGCATTGAAGTCCAAGGTCTAGGTGCAAAACTCCATGTCCATTGCATCGGATAGTAACCATAGTCCAAGATTAGAAGCAGAAGTTTTTTTAGAGGTTTTAGCCTTTATTAATGTTTTTGGTCCAAGTGGACAAAGAGAAAAAGGCATAAGCATAAACATGTGTCCAACGGACAAAGGAAAAATTGTGGAAGCATAAACATATGTCCAACGGACAAAGGAAAAATTGCGGAAGCATAAACATGATATGAAATGATAATAATAAAGCATAAAAGTAAAAGGAGAGAAGGAGCGAGAAGGAATTGTAAATGATTAGTACAATAGTAATGTTAGTAAGTTAGTGATTAGTTGTTAAAGTAAGTGATCAATAATAATTAAATAGTTGCACTTAGGTCAAGATTAATGAAAACTCATTAGAGGATTGATAAGACCAAAGCCTCCTAACAACAAGTTTCATAAGTTTTGAACCAAAAGACAAATAATCAACCATTTTTGATAGTTTTCCTATAAGGGACAAATATTGCGCTATGTTAAGCAATCACCGAGTAATTTACGGAGTAATTACCCTACAAATAAGGCCGGTCAATAGATCTTTGTGCTAATGCATGCTAGATGAACAATATGTAGATCGTCATCCGAAAGCAATACCGCACGAAAAGAAAAATGGTAACGATCTAGTCTTGATCAAAATTCAACAAAGGAATTTCAAGATCCTTTAGACTTTCATCGATCAAAAAGAAAAAATAAGATGAAGAGAAGTGGATCTAACATTTATGATCCACACAACCAACAATTCACCAAAATAGAAATCTCATCCAATAAAATCAAGAACAAAATGACAATGTTAGAATAAAGCCAAATATATTTTGAAATATTTTCCAAGAGTTTTTTTCTAAAAAAACAGTAAAGAAAAAGAAAAGAAATATTAAAATTTATAAAAAAAAATAGAAATTTGATTTTTTTTTTAAAAGAATTAAAAGAAATTTTAAAAGAAAATTAAAAAAAAAAAAAGAGGAGGTTTATTTAGGAAAGGAGGTGGTGATGGAGTATTTTTCACGGGCCCAAAGCTCAAGCAACACATAACATTTTTTTTTTAAATAAAAGAAATCTACAAAAAAATGAGATATTAAAAGAAAAAGAAGAATAAGATCAAATTATCATCATCTTCTTCGTCAAAGAGCACAGCCGCACGGGACTGTTTACGGCAGAGGGGAATTGATCGGAACTCCAACATACGAACGCGGTGGGCTACGATCTGTATGTGATTGCGATCGAAATTGAACGGGGATCCCAAATATGTGTTCGATTTCATGTGACGATGCTTGAGTCAACCGAATCGATACCGCGGAGGTTTGATGAAAAAGAAGCTTCAATACCTTTCAAAAATGGTGAGAAATGTTCTTCTTCTTCTCTTCTTTTTGAACGTGAGCGAATTGTGGTTATTGTTGATGTTGATGTTGAATTTGTATGTTGAAGGTTGGCATTGTGTTGATGAATCGCCGCGGTGAGTTGTTTTCAGTTTGTGCTATTGTGATGTTGAATTGAAGGTATTGTTTGAAATATGTAGATGAAGCTTGTGGTGAACTTGGATTGGCTTTTTTTTGAAATTTTTCTGCAAGTTGAGAATGAATTTGGGAGTGTATTGATGAAGCTTGAAGTGAAGGTTGAAGGTGGAATTTTAGCAGCAATTTTAGGGGTTGTCCAAGCTTGAATTTGAAGTGAGAGGACTGTTATATTTATAGAAGAAAAGAGGGAAAGCTACAAGTCGTTTTCGATTTTTGCTCATGAGTTGTGCGTGATGTGCAGTGTGAGTGTCGCTGTTTGCTGCGTTTCAATGCTCACGTGAACATTTTTTATGTTGCAGCTTGATGGCTTGCGCTTTAATTTGCAACTTTGGAGTCTTGATTTATTTGCTGCAACCTGTGCGTATTTCATATGTGCAATAGCAGCTGGAGCTGGCGTGTATACGGCTGGACTTGAAAAAGCATCGCGTGGCTTGAATTTGTACTGGGAAAGTAGCAGCTCATGTGTTGGCTGGGATGGCTTAAAAATTTCATTTGGCTTCTTTTGTTTTTTTGCAATTCGTGTTCCTTCAAGGAGCTGATATTGACTTTGGGAATTTGAGTATGATAGCATGATGGGCCGTGTAGCCTTGTAATTTCCATGAGTCCTTTATTTATTTATTTTCTTTCTTGTAATTAACTTTGTATGATGGGCTTTGGTAATGGTCATTTGTAGCTTGGCATGAGTTTACAAAAAATGGAAATGGGCTTTATTTGATTTTGATAATTTTTTGTTGTAATGGTTTGTGAAAATGATAAGTGGAATAATGGTTACAAATTGGATAAAAATAGAGAATGGATTAAAAAGTGAATAATTGAATAGAAGTGAATTAAAATTGGATAATGAATTTTGGAATATGTATATAAATGGATTTTGGGATTGGAATGGATAATGGGAAAGAAAATGGTTTAGAAATTTGTTTAAAAATAGAAATGGTTTATGAAGTGGATATTTAAAAGTGGATAATGGATTAAAATGGATAAGGAAATGGTTTAGTAGATGGATAACCAAAATGGAAATGGATAGCAAATCTTTATTTTTAGGCCAAAACCAATCTTGACTTTTTCACAAGCCTCTGATAAAGTGCACACAGCTACCACTGAATAAGCCACAACTGAACAATAGCCATTTGAATCTAACTTTCTGAACCCAAATCAATGCTTGACAAACTGAAGAATCACAAGACATCTTAACCTTGAACAATCAGTGCTTGAGAAACGAACTATTGGCACAAATGACAGGAAAATGAAGCAAGCTTGATAGTTTGACCAAGATCAGGTCAAACATCCATCTGAACTGGATTATGAATGAGCGGCCACATGACTTGAAATCACTTCAGTGTCTTTGACAAACCTACAAAACCCTGGAAGCACAGAGAGAAGAACAGGCAAACTGCAACATATTTTGGGTATTTTGATTAGAGGTTAGTAAACAGAAACGAGTGAGAAATATACAGATACTCAGGAGAAACAAAGATTGTGATCTTGTTTGTGGTTGTGATATACAAATGAAATGTGCGAAATCTTAGGGGTAAAAATTAGGGTTCAACAGCTGCCCCTATTTAAGTTTCTTCAATTAGGAGATGTGAAGGTTGAAAACTTCGTCTCGACAAGATTGGAGATACTTAAATACAGAAAACCAAATTTTTAGCCATAAGATGTCACAAGATTACATGAATGCAAAGGATGAAACAGACTGCGGGGAAACTTGAAACAAGGGATCTACGGTAAATTGAGAGAGACTACATGAAAAGACACACTGGGGAACACAAGCTATTTCTGGAGATCTGTCAAGGTGACAAGAAGTATCCATCAATAGTTGGAAAGCGAGGGACAAGACCCTAGGAAGACAAGTAGTGACATCCAAGAATAGCATTGGATGGAAACTACAAACGAGACAAAAGGTATGTCAAAAGATGTCCAAGAATGGCATTGGACAACAACAAGAAAGTTTCTGGTAAAAGCAGCAGCGTGATCCAAGAATAGCATTGGATGAAGGTGAAAAGCACTCTATTGGGGATAAGATATCCAAGAATAGCATTGGATAAAGGAATTACAGCATTCAAGAATGGCATTGAATGAGACAATAACAAACATCAAAGTCATCCAAGAGTAGCATTGGATGGAAACAAACTTCCAAGAATGGCATTGGATGGCAAGGTTAAACATCAGAGATGTCCAAGAATGGCATTGGACTTAGCTGGGGAAAAGGTGTCCAAGAATGGCATTGGACAGAAGAAATCTTAACATCCAAGAATGTCATTAAATGAAGTGAGAAAAGTTCTGGAAAATATATCAGAAGTATTCAAGAATGGAATTGGATAAAATGAATTCACAATATCCAAGACTGGTATTGAATAAAGTGAGCAGGGACTTTCAGGAATGACACTGAAAGGTAAAGGTAAACTCATTCAGGAATGGCACTGAATGAACAGATAAAACTTTCAGGAATGACACTAAAAGGTAAAGGTAAACTCATTCAGGAATGGCACTAAATGAACAGATAAAACTTTCAGGAATAACAATGAAAGGTAAAGGTAAAACTCATTTAGGAATGGCACTGAATAAACAGACAAAACTTTCAGGAATGGCACTGAAAGTAAAGGTAAAATCTCATTCAGGAATGGCACTGAATGAACAGATAAAACTTTTAGGAATGGAACTGAAAGATATCCAAGCGGATCTGATGGGGATTACAGAAGAGAGAAAAGACTTCCAGGAATAACACTAGGAGAAACAAGAGGAACAAGGTATCCAGGAATGACACTGGATATCAAAAGAGACAGACATCTAGGAATGGCACTGGAGTGAGAGAAAAACAAAGATCCAGGAATAGCACTGGAATGGAAGAATAACAAAGATCCAGGAATAGCACTGGAAAAAAACAAACATCTAACAACAGTAATAGAGGCACAGGGAAACGACAACATCCAGGAATGGCACTGGAAAGAAAGAAAACAGGCAAGACATTCAGGAATAGCACTGGAATGAAAGAAGACAGGCAAACGACAACATTCAGGAATGGCACTGAATGAAAAGACAGGTAAAAGTTTGGGTAGGCGCCAAGTAAGTTGGACTTTGACCACAAAGTAAGATGTTGAAAGCAACAGGACCTCAGGAAAATGCATATGAGCACGAAACACACTTCGAGCTATGCAAATCTTTCTATGTATGATATATGAATGATTTGTGTATGCAATGCATATGATAAATACAACCAAGATAGACTCTTTTGTGAAGGAAGAAAGGAACTCTGATTCCTCAACACAGGGAACACTGTCAACTCTACTTGGAAAGAAGATGTTGAACACATCTCTGTCACAATTATGAAGTGAATCAGAATGATGGTCTTTTGAGGAAAGACATCTTGAGGGTTCTTGAAAAAAACTGCCCCAGATCGATTGACTGATGAGGATAAACTGATCATAGCTTCAGTTTGACTGCTGCAGGGGAAGAATGAACTGATCATGGCTTTAATTCTTGAAATGAATGCTGAGGATAAACAGATCATAGCTTCAGCTTGACTATTGTTGGGGATGAACTGATCATGGCTTCGGTTCTTGAAATGAATGTTAAAAAGGCTAAACTCAATATGGGTCTTGAAAGAGATCTTCTGGTTAACCAATTCTGAGAATGACTTGTACTGAGCAACAAATCTTGAACAGGATTCACAACAGGATCTGGAAGTAATGTGCCCTTGATAGGATCACTGACCAAGTTTCTCAACTGTTTGAAAATTATTGATGAGGAAAGTTTGCCTGCAAATAAAATCACGCAAGCAAACATGGCAATTTTAATGCAAAGCACAATGCAATTTTGAAATCAAAAATCATTTTTGGAATGATATTATTGATGTAAAGCAAAATGAATCACTTGTCAAAACACGGCGGTTTAGACATGCAAAGTGAAAGAGAAAGCAAAGGTATGACATCAAAGCAAATGATTGGCAACAAACATAGGAGTCAGTTTACGCAACCTTGTTGTAGTATGCTTTCAAAAGAAACCTGGCTTCAATTAGGTCTTTTGAAGGTTGTAACGTGGTCTGGTTCACGGTTTTTGAAACAAAGGATATAGGCTCAAAGTTTATTTGTACCCAATCCATTCTTCGTGATGATCCTCAGTCCTATGCTCAGTTAATTCAAATTATGCATTTAGGTTCCAAGTATTTTTGGAATTGCAACACTGTTATGATGATGACTCAAGAGCCAAGGGATTTTTTGAAATGGCAGTCACTCTTTCTTACAACATTTTGTTATTTTTGATGAGGACCTCAGTCAACTTGTTTTGTCTTAGAGGATTTTGGTAACCTCTTTATTTTTCTTTCGTTATCCCTAACTTTTGCCTGAACTATGTCATTTGAGTTTACAGTCAGCGGGATGCCCCAATTTTTGCCTAAGTCTCCTTCATAGGTTTTGACTTAGCGGGCTTTTCTTTTGATTTTTTGTTCATTTTTTTTAAAGATAGTGACTGCCTGGCTTAATGATTACGGTGAACCATCATTGACTTTTGATTTGAAAGACCTCTTCGACACTTCTTGGATGTGTGCGTAGGAAAGCTTGTGATTGCAACCTTTATTGGAAGGCGTATTGCATGCACATTCAAATTAACTGAGAACTACCCATCCCCAGGTTAATATTGCGGGTTTTTTCGTACAGAAAGAAACTCCAACTTCTAGGCTCAAAGGGGTTGACAAAGGATTAACTTCCTTATTTCTCCAGTGTTTGGGAGTTGAAACAATGCTTGTACATCATCAGCCAAGTTTTAATTGAAAGCATACAATCCAGCAATTTTAGGTATTTTGCTTGCATCATCCTCCCTCCAATCTTTGCACAAACAAAAGCTTGATAAAGAAAATGAGCAAGAGATATATTTTTGTTTTGTGAAAAAGAAAGCATAAAGATGCACACAGTGGATATAAATGAATTGAATCAAAACATTGCAATGCTCATTTCATTGAAATTACCATGAAAGTACAAATAAAGTTTGAAAGCAAACAAACAATACAATCAAAGGAAAATGCAAACAGAAAGAAACAAGGCCTAGTGACTAATCAGCAACAAGGATGAGCTATCCTGTTTGAAACACTGGCTTTAGGAGATGATCCATCTGAACTGACTCAAACTTCACTTGGCATGCTCTGGCAAAGGATTGTTGACAACATTGGAATTTTCATCAAGAAAAGTCAGAATCTTTGAGTTCACCAATTCTTGTACTCTAGCTTTCAATGCAAAGCAACCTTCTAAGTTATGGCATGCCCCACCTCGATGGAACTCACAGTGAAGATCAGCCCTATAGCCGGCTGGGAGAGGATTTGGAGGAGAAGGTAAATCCCTCGTTGTAATCAAACCTTTCTTTATAAGACATGGATACAGCTCAGTGTAGGACATCGGGATAGAATCAAAGTTAACCCTATTGCGATTCTGATTTTGTCTAACAGCTTGACGTGGAGCTTGAACTGGTTGAGCATTGATAACAGGAGCAACTGCAGCTACATATTGTTGTTGTCTGTGACGAGGTTTCCCTTCAACTGAAATAGCATGGGTATCGCCATCCTTCTTCTTTTGAAAATTCCCAGTATACTTTTTAGCACCACTAAAGGCTTCAGCATTGGTAATCTTTCCTTTCTTGATACCTTCTTCTAGTCTTTCTCCAACAGTGACTAGGTCAGCAAAACCAGATGATACACTGCCTATTATCCATTCCCAAAAGAGTGGCTGAAGAGTATCCATGAACAATCCAGTCAATTCTTTTTCAGCCAAGGGTGGCTCCACCTGAGCAGCTAGCTCTCTCCAGCGCTGAGCGTACTCCTTAAAGGATTCTTTTTCTTTCTGAGACATGGTTTGCAATTGACCGCGATCAGGTGCCATGTCCAGATTGTACTTATATTGCTTTAAGAAAGCATCACCCAAGTCCTTCTAGCTTTGGATACGGTTCTTATCAAGTCCCATATACCATTTCATTGAAGCCCCACTCAAGCTGTCTTGGAAATAATGAATGAGCTGTTTGTCATTTTTGGCATGAGCAGCCATCTTGCGGCAGTACATCACCAAGTGGGTTCTGGGAAAAGTGTGCCCCTTGTATTTCTCAAAATCAGGAGTCTTGAATTTTGGAGGAATAACCAAGTCAGAAACCAAGCACATGTCCATTGCGGCAACATTAAAGACATCACTTCCTTCCACGGATCTTATCCTTTTGTCCAGAGTTTGCCATTGCTCTCTGATTGGGATCCTATCCTTTTGGATACGGTTCTTATCAAGTCCCATATACCATTTCATTGAAGCCCCACTCAAGCTGTCTTGGAAACAGTGAATGAGCTGTTTGTCATTTTTGGCATGAGCAGCCATCTTGCGCAGTACATCACCAAGTGGGTTCTGGGACAAGTGTGCCCCTTGTATTTCTCAAAATCAGGAGTCTTGAATTTTGGAGGAATAACCAAGTCGGAAACCAAGCACATGTCCATTGCGGCAACATTAAAGACATCACTTCCTTCCACGGATCTTATCCTTTTGTCCAGAGTTTGCCATTGCTCTCTAACTTCTTCAATGTATCCAGGTTCTCCCTGGCTTTCAGATTGTGGACCAGCAGCATGGTACACGAAGGGATTATCAAGAATAGCTTGAGCAACAAAATGCACAATAGGCTGAGGTTCAGTGAACAATGGAGCTGAAGATACTGGCGAGACAAACACAGGAGTAGTTGCAAAGGGTGGCAAGTAATTCGGAGGTAACCCAAATTCTGGCCAAGTAGAAGCTGGTTGCTGAGTCAGTGGAGGATCAACAGCAGCAGGTGAAGTTTCAACAATCACAGTCCTCTGAGGTGGTTCACCTCTAGCAATCATAACTTCCAGCATTTCTGTGAGTTTGGTCATGCTGGCCTTCAACTCATCAATTTCCATTCTGACTTCGGCATTGTGTTGTTCTTGGTTTTTCATTCTCAATCTGACAGCAGCTCTAGTTCCGTAGTTGTGTTGAGGAAACAGCTTGACGGTGAACAGATAACTGAAGAAGGAGACAGTTGAAATGAGTTTCTGAGACAACTGGGAAGAATGTATATGTATGCTCATGGATGCAAGAGTGCATGGATTCAACAACCACAAACAAGATCTCTCAAAGCACATGGGTTCAAAGGTCCGAGTCACGAGCATGAAGCCAAGGTTAAGGACCAACCCACAAAAGGTATATGCTAAGGTTTGTCTTCATTGTACCTGCAGAAAACAGTGGTTCTAACAGAGTGCCCAGGGTCCACAATCCACTATCAGACACACCAGCTCGCTGATTTGCTCGGAGGTTAGTAGTTATCCTCAAGAGAATCTAACCTGAGTATGGCATCGCGTGACAGCTAAGTCAGATTTGCATCTTCATAGCTTCTGCGCCACGATCCTAAAAAGGCTAATATGGGTTAAGGGTTACTACGGTCCTCAGTGTTATAGGCTTCTATGGAAAAAGTAATGCCTTCACGATCGCTCGATCGGCATCAGTAATTCCAAAGAGGCAACCACCGAGTGGATGGATTCTCAAGTTCTGCTTTTTCAGGATTCGACTCCCTCAAAGCTCCCTTGACTATACCATCCTCCTATCTCAAAGTACACTCTGGTCCAGGTATAGGACCTATCTCGAACATGCAGAGGAACTCCCAAACAGAACAAACAAGTAACAAGCAAATCAGACAAAAGCAGTAAATAAATCAAAGTAGGCTAAACCCCTCAAGGGAGAACTTTCCCCAGCAGAGTCGCCATTTTTCTGTAGCGGCAAAATCGTGAGTGTATGTTATTGATTAACTTAACTCATAAAGCAAGAGTCGCCACCGCGCTTTTATTTTATCCATAAAGGAAAGGAAAAAGAGCGAACAAAACCTACACAAGCTCTACACCAAGAACAAGTGAGCAGAGTCCGGGTAAGGGGGTTGGTTACGCAATGGGAAGGTGTTAGCACCCAAAACGTCTATAGTACTCTATAGGAACCCTTTGAAATATCTACCGCTTTTGGTCTGAAAAGGTTTGCTTGAAAAGTGATTGAGGAGATGAGAAGAGAAGTCGTTTTTAAGATTTTTGTGTTTGGAGAGACTTGTCGTCTCATGCCTACGTACCCACGATGTGCAATGTAGAATCAAAACCCCGTAGTTCGTGGTACAAAGATTGAAATTTGTTTGTTTTGGTTGATTTTAAATGTAAAGATAAGTCGTCATTTCCAAGCGAATAATTCCGCTTAAAGAAATGAATCATGTCTAAACTTATGAAAAAGTTAAAGGAAAAAGTGCACAAGGGCACAAAAAGAGAGTGATGAGTTTGATGTTTTTTAAGTCTTTTGAAAAAAAGTGTCAATATGCTTATGTAGTTTAGAATTTGTTAAGAAATGAAAAGAAAAGAGTAAAAATCACTTGACAAAGTCAAGGTTTGATTATGAAAGAGGTGATAGTTTGAAATCAAGAAAGTTTTGAAAATGGGAGAGAGTTTTGAAAATTGAAGAATGGGGAGGAGAAGAAGTGACTATCCTAGAGCATAAAGTAAAAGCTAAGGATAAGAATAGCCTAACCACACAAGTAAGCTCCATAGTCTTCGAACCATAATTCCAAAGCAAAGGGAAAAAGTCCTAGTTCTAAGTCCACGGTTCCAAGAATTGCATTGGATGTCCAAGGTCTAAATCCAAGGATTCAAGAATAGCATTGAAGTCCAAGGTCTAGGTGCAAAACTCCATGCCCATTGCATCGGATAGTAACCATAGTCCAAGATTAGAAGCACGAGTTTTTTTAGAGGTTTTAGCCTTTATTAATGTTTTTGGTCCAAGTGGACAAAGAGAAAAAGGCATAGGCATAAACATGTGTCCGACGGACAAAGGAAAAATTGCAGAAGCATAAACATATGTCCAACAGACAAAGGAAAAATTGCGGAAGCATAAACATGATATGAAATGATAATAATGAAGCATAAAAGTAAAAGGAAAGAAGGAGCGAGAAGGAATTGTAAATGATTAGTACAATAGTAATGTTAGTAAGTTAGTGATTAGTTATTAGAGTAAGTGATCAATAATAATTGAATAGTTGCACTTAGGTCAAGATTAATGAAAACTCATTAGAGGATTGATAAGACCAAAGCCTCCTAACAACAAGTTTCATAAGTTTTGAACCAAAAGACAAATAATCAACCATTTTTTATAGTTTTCCGATAAGGGACAAATATTGCGCTATGTTAAGCAATCACCGAGTAATTTACGGAGTAATTACCCTACAAATGAGGCCGGTCAATAAATCTTTGTGCTAATGCATGCTAGATGAACAATATGTAGATCGTCATCCGAAAGCAATACCGCACAAAAAGAAAAATGGTAACGATCTAGTCTTGATCAAAATTCAACAAAGGAATTTCAAGATCCTTTAGACTTTCATCGATCAAAAAGAAAAAATAAGATGAAGAGAAGTGGATCTAACATTTATGATCCACACAACCAACAATTCACCAAAATAGAAATCTCATCCAATAAAATCAAGAACAAAATGACAAAGTTAAAATAAAGCCAAATATATTTTGAAATATTTTCCAAGAGATTTTTTCTAAAAAAACAGTAAAGAAAAAGAAAAGAAATATTAATATTTATAAAAAAAAATAGAAATTTGATTTTTTTTAAAAAAGAATTAAAAGAAATTTTAAAAGAAAAAAAAAAAAAAAAAAGAGGAAGTTTATTTAGGAAAGGAGGTGGTGATGGAGTATTTTTCACGGGCCCAAAGCCCAAGCAACACATAACATCTTTTTTTTTAAATAAAAGAAATCTACAAAAAAAATGAGATATTAAAAGAAAAAGAAGTATCAGATCAAATTATCATCATCTTCTTCGTCAAAGGGCACAGCCGCGCGGGACTGTTTACGGCGGAGGGGAATTGATCGGAACTCCAACATACGAACGCGACGGGATACGATCTTTATGCGGTTGTGATCGAAATTGAACGGGGATCCCAAATATGTGTTCGATTCCATGTGACGATGCTTGAGTCAACCGAATCGAAACTGCGAAGGTTTGATGAAAAAGAAGCTTCAATACCTTTCAAAAATGGTGAGAAATGTTCTTCTTCTTCTCTTCTTTTTGAACGTGAGCGAATTGTGGTTATTGTTAATGTTGAATTTGTATGTTGAAGCTTGGAATTGTGTTTTTCGAATTGCCGCGGTGAGTTATTTTCAGTTTCTGCTATTGTGATGTTGAATTGAAGGTATTGTTTGAAATATGTAGATGAAGCTTGTGGTGAACTTGGATTGGCTTTTTTTTGAAATTTTTCTGCAGGTTGAGAATGAATTTGGGAGTGTATTGATGAAGCTTGAAGGTGGAATTTTAGCAGCAATTTTAGGGGCAGTCCAAGCTTGAATTTGAAGTGAGAGGACTATTGTATTTATAGAAGAAAAGAGGGAAAACTACAAGTCGTTTTCGATTTTTGCTCATGAGTTGTGCGTGATGTGCAGTGTGGGTGTCGTCGTTTGCTACGTTTCAATGCTCACGTGAACATTTTTGATGTTGCAGCTTGATGGCTTGTGCTTTAATTTGCAACTTTGGGGTCTTGATTTATTTGCTGCAACATGTGCATATTTCATGTGTGCAATAGCAGCTGGAGCTGGTGTGTATACGGCTAGACTTGGAAAAGCATCGCGTGGCTTGAATTTGTACTGGGAAAGTAGCAGCTCACGTGTTGGCTGGGATGGCTTGAAAATTTCATTTGGCTTCTTTTGTTTTTTTGCAATTCATGTGGCTTCAAGGAGCTGATATTGACTTTGGGAATTTGAGTATGATAGCATGATGGGCCGTGTAGCCTTGTAATTTCCATGAGTCCTTTATTTATTTATTTTCTTGCTTGTAATTAACTTTGTATGATGGGCTTTGGTAATGGTCATTTGTAGCTTGGCATGAGTTTACAAAAAATGGAAATGGGCTTAATTTGATTTTGATAATTTTTTGTTGTAATGGTTTATGAAAATGATAAGTGGAATAATGGTTACAAATTGGATAAAAATAGAGAATGGATTAAAAAGTGAATAATTGAATAGAAGTGAATTAAAATTGGATAATGAATTTTGGAATATGTATATAAATGGATTTTGGAATTGGAATGGAAAATGGGAAAGAAAATGGTTTAGAAATTTGTTTAAAAAGAGAAATGGTTTATGAAGTGGATATTTAAAAGTGGATAATTGATTAAAATGGATAAGGAAAATGGTTTAGTAGATGGATAACCAAAATAGAAATGGATAGCAAATCTTTATTTTTAGGCCAAAAACAATCTTGATTTTTTCACAAGCCTCTGATAAAGTGCACACAGCTACCACTGAATAAGCCACAACTGAACAATAGCCATTTGAATCTGACTTTCTGAACCCAAATCAATGCTTGACAAACTGAAGAATCACAAGACATCTTAACCTTGAACAACCACTGCTTGAGAAACGAACTATTGGCACAAATGACAGGCAGATGAAGCAAGCTTGATAGTTTGACCAAGATCAGGTCAAACATCCATTTGAACTGGATTATGAACGAGCGGCCACATGACTTGAAATCACTTCAATGTCTTTGACAAACCTGCAAAACCCTAGAAGCACAGAGAGAAGAACAGGCAAACTGCAACATATTTTGGGTATTTTGATTAGAGGTTAGTAAACAGAAACAAGTGAGAAATATATAGATACTCAGGAGAAACAAAGATTGTGATCTTGTTTGTGGTTGTGATATGCAAATGAAATGTGTGAAATCTTAGGGGTAAAAATTAGGGTTCAACAGTTGGCTTCAAGAGCCATGTATTTTACTTCGGCCTCTAAGGCCGCTTTGAGTTTATTCTCAGCTATATAAGCTACGATTTTTTCAAGAACTAGTGACTCACTCATTGTCACTAAATTCGCTGCCCCATCCAGTTGGCTGGATGTGTGAGGTTCCAAAAATGTAATCTTATTCACCAACTACCTCTCTATCCCGTTGAAACCCGTGGGCAGGATGAAGTATAGTGAGCAAAAAGCGTTGTCAGTTGGCATCATATCGAAGGTTGCTGGACTACAAGGAGCTATGTGAGCCAGATTCCTGTCAAAGCTTCTCCTATCAACCTGGTTTACTTCAACCAGAAAGTAACTCTGGTCAGCCTCTATATTTTCAACAATCCCATCTGCTCGCAAATTGCTATTCGCTGATGCATTGTCGAAGGGACGACACCTATGTCGTGTATCTATTCCCTGCCTAAGAGAAGGTTATAATTTGCTTTTGACGCAATTACCATAAACATTGTCGGCCTTGTGATGGTTCTGATAGTTAGATCTACTTGTATTACACCCATAGTGGTTCCCACTTTTCCCTCATAATTCGACAACACCATGTTATGAGGTTTGGTGTCGGAATCATCTTTTCCAATTTTCTTAAGCATATAATGCGGCATTAAATTGACAGCCGCTCCTCCATAAACCAAAATCTTATTCACCCCTATGTTACCCACTTTTCCTTTTATAAATAGGGGTTTGAGGTGGCTCCTCATTGAGTCATCTGGTCTTTCGAAAAATGTGTTTTGTTCTTCAACGCATCCATTGTTCATGATATAATAGAAAAACGGGCTTGTCTCTGGCCGTTTCGACCGCCATAGCCTCTTCTTCATCTTCGACTTCCATTACCTGGTCATACTCCATGGGGAGCACTGAGACCACGTTACACATCACATCGAAGGATGCCTCTGACTCTGAATTAAAATCGTCTGTCATTTCATCATCCCTAGTTACTTCCTCCTTTGACGACACTTGTACTGGAGCAACGGGTGGCTTTTCGACTTTAAATTCTTCCTTCTGAGTCGAAGTTTGAACATTGCTGTTGGTTCCTGGCTTGGCTTTTCCTGCAGCATTCTTTCGACGTTCGTACCTCCTCCACTGTGACTTCGTCATAGGGTTCTTTCCCTTATAATTTTCAGAAGGGTAAGTCACCTTCTTAGACTTTTGGAATTCTTTCCTGTATGATATGGAAGATCCCCGCTGTACTTCGAAGTCCTTCCATTTCCCTTGTCCTTGGGCTTGTCGGATTGGATTGACCCACATGTCGTCTGGAGCTTTATTTGTAGGTTTGAATGTGTTAGGGTATCTTCCTCCTAACCTCTCCCTACTTTGGTCCCCTCTTCTAGGGTCGATTCTTTCTCCAGAAGGCTTCCAATTTCCCCTTCTTTTTACTCTCTCCACTCCCTCTAAGTTTTGTGTTGCCTTTTTTTCGAAGATGGCACTACAACGAGGGCAAAGCATTACCTCAAATCTTTTCCTCTGGCATCTATGTATGAAATCTGCCAGATTTTCTTCCTCCTTGGGATACGCCAGTTTATGATACTCCTCCCTTCGATGTTCTTCGTTAACCTGCGCTGAAACGTTCTGATATACTTCTACCATATTCACGTTGGCAGTTGGCTCAGTTGTAATGCTTCGTTTATTCATCTTCAGACTGAGGCCTTCATTGACCTCATGTTCCTTCTTCATACGGTTGAAGTCTTCAGTGATTTTCTTCGTTAGCACCTTTGAGAGCAGACTCTTAGAAACCTGTTGGCTGACGAATCCGACACCTTTGTTCTTTGGATCCTCCATGGTCCTTCGGAAAATACCAACAGCAGCCTGTTTGTAAGAACCCTTAGTAGTTCCTTTGTTAATTTGGGGGAAACCATCAGTGGTCTCATTGTTGATTTGGACGAAACCGTCAGTAGTTTCATTGTTAACTCTGACGAAACCTTTAGTAGTTTCCTTGTTGGTTTGAACTAAACTATCAGTAGTTTCGTTGTTAACGCCATCAGTGGCCTCAGCAATGTAGTTCTCAGTGATCTTTTTGTCAAGTTCTTCAGTAACCTTAACAGTCTGGTTCACGAAGTCGGTTGTAACTTCGACCATGTCATATTTGTTGGCGGGATCTTCAGCAACCTCCACCATATTTACGTTGTTGTCGAAGCCATCAGCGGCCTCGATCATATCCATGTTGTAGTCGAAGCCTTCAGCAACCTCGACCATATTCACCATGGATGGCTCAGCATAGTGCGCCTCCACCACTTGCAAAGAGTTTGAATCCACCTTCGCCTAGGATTTCGACTTGTCGCTGAATTTGAGCCTTCCATGTCTGATTGTATTCTGCACTAGATCCCTGAAAAGGAAACATTGAGACGTTTTATGACCCAAAAAATTATGATATTTGTAAAAACCTATCTTTTTCTGTTGTTCTAAAGGAGGCACTTTAGTACCAGGTGGCACTATCATTTGGCCATCCTTGACTAACAAATCAAATATTACGTCACATTTTGTAACGTCGAACGTATAAGTTCTTTTGGGGAAATTGTCGTTCTTTTCTGACTCGATTGGGGTTTTTCCCATAAGGCGGGCCCTGTTTTAATTCTGCCAAATCGACTTCTTGTTCATCGAAATTTGATGGTCCATCTTCGTCATCATCCTCACAAACTCCGACATATGCTACCCTTTCTTTCTTATTTTTATTAGCCCTAGCTTTTTCGGCTTTTAGTCGTTCGACCTGTTTAACCCTATCAGCCAATTGGGCCATGTCTCTTAAGTACTGGGTATCTAATTTCTTTCTGATTGAATAGTCGAGGCCACCAACGGCCATTTCGATTAACTCATGTTCAAGCACTTGTGTGAAACACCTTGCCTTGAGCAACCTAAACCTATTCAAGTAATCTTCAATTGGCTCTGAGAACTTTCTCTTGACGCTAGCCAATTCTTTCAAACTTATCTTTGTTTGTCCCATGTAGAATCGTTCATGGAATAATCTCTCCAACTGGGTCCACGTATGTATCGAATTCGCCGGCAATGTGGTAAACCAAGTAAAAGCATTTTTCGTTAGGGAACTAGGGAAATATTTTATTTTTAAATTATCATTGTGCGCTATTTCGCCTGCTTTAATTAAGTACCACGTCACATGTTCGACCGTCGATGCACTAGTATCCCCTGAAAATTTTGTAAACTTGGGAACTTTCCATCTATGTGGTAACTCTTGCTGCAAAATATATTCTGATAAGGGGGAAGTATAACTGGGCCTCTGTAATCCTACATTCATCCCATTTCGCGCCATAATCCTTTCGACCATGGCTGCCAAATTATTCTCTGCTGGCATGTCATTACAACGCATTTGTTGTATAATATTATCAGCATTTTGGTTTTGGTTTACTAATAACACCCTTGGTTCTTGTTGAACAGGGATTTCGACTCCTGGTGGTTCGACTGCCCCTCCTTGGTTCAAAACTTCCGCCTGAGGGATATTTGGTTGTCTTTGATTTATGGTAGGTTCTTCTTCGATGGCTACCCTTGGGTTTTGAACTACCTGTTCCCTTGGAGGAGGTTGGGGGACACCAAAGAAATCAGCAATGCGCATCATCTGTGCTGCCAATTGTTGATTCGTTTGTGTCGTGTTTTGGATCAAAGGGTTAAATATAACCCCCATCTGTTGGGCTAGCATCTGGACCATATCGTGATTTCTCTCATCCACTTGTTGCCTAATTACTTGCGCAGAATTATTGGTAATATTTGGCATATAAGTTTGATATCCCGTTCCTAAAGGCTGGCTAATTCTACCCATATGGTTTATACCAGAACCGGACCCTTGCAAAGGCGAAGTTACGTTCATCGTTGGATCTGTAAATGCTGATGGCGCATTATGTAAACTTGCCATTACTGATGTTGGCATTCCATATGGTTGTTCTCGATTTAGAGGCATCGAAAAACCAGATATAAAGGGTCTGTGCATATTCCCTGAAGGGGGAGGAGTCATTTGAGGCATTTGGGGTCCCATAGTTGAAAAACTAGGCGCACTATGGAAAATTGAATGCACAGGTGTTGAACCCGTTGTTGATGGTGTAGCCTCTGGTACTGACATTGAGGTCGTATTACCCCCCAGTCGAAGGATTAGGCGGTGGCACTTCATTATTTGTAAAATTATGATTGTTTGGCGGATTTGGATTCGCCATTCTGCGTACTCGTCTTCTTCTAGGTATTTCTTCGTTATTTATGGCTATCTTACCACTCCTTAGTCTCATACAACAAAGCGAAGAAAGTTTCGTACGAGTAAAGTGTAAAATATAGGTTTTAAATTGTCAATAGCACAAGGTCCCACTGGGCGTGCCAATTTGTTTGCCAGGAAAATTAGCAAACAACCGCTGATCTCCTAATTTACGAAAAAATTAGTTTACTTGCAGGACCGATCAAACAAATCCTAGGACAATGTGCTTTAATGACTTTGACAATTTGTATGAAAATAAAACCTTTTGTTCATTGAATTTATCATTGTTTTCACAAACTAATGTATTTCGACTGAAAAGTAATAAAGACTTTTGCTTTTGAAAGAAATGGCGAAAACGTAAGTAAATGCAAGAATGAAATTGCAGAAATGTAAAGGAAATTGTAAATGAATAACTTAGAACTTCATTAAAATGCAAGGAATAAAACTGGTGTTTTTCAAACGTACATTTTCTCAGTAACTACTCTTTTCTCTCACACGGTTACTTTGAGTATTCTTGAGTAACTTGTACAAATTTTGAACACACACGAAAACCTAACACTAAGACTCCCTATTTATATACAATCGAAATAACTATCAACAACAGCTATTTCTCCTAATGATGACAAATGGCATCCTGCATGCCTTTAAGTCCTGGATATGCTCCACGGGTCTGGTTTTCAAAGCGAATCTCCCTCCTAAATTTGAATTTCAAAATATTTGTCGAATAAGGCTTTTATACCAAATTGTCGAAACCTTTTCCAATACTTAGAGAAAATCTCCAAATATATATTCCTCCAATTTACCACTCATTTTTCGAATGGTCTTCTTTTTTCAGGATCAAACCTCCGTCGAACTATCCTGGTAAATTCTTAAATTTATTTTTTGAACAAACATTCAGGCGTCGAAATTAACAGCTTACAGTATTCTCGGGCATCGTTTCATAACAAAATGGTGCAGTGAAAGGTTTAATCGAACCATTATGGAAAGATTGAGGTGCATGCTGGTTAGTGATGGATTAAAAAAGGTGTGTTGGGCTAAAATAGTCGTGACTGCAGCTTAACTGATAAATAGGTATCCCTCGACTGCTTTGGGGATGAAGACACCTGAAGAACTTTGGTCAGGTCATCCACCAGACCTCGAAAAACCTAGAGTATTTAGCTATGTAGCATATGATCACATTAGGCAAGATAAGGTCGAACATAGAGCTCTGAGATGTATGTTCCTGTCACCAGGAAGGAGTCAAAGCTTATAGGATGTGGTACCTAGAGCCAGGTCATAGGAGGTGTATCACAAGTGGAGATGTAATTTTCAATGAAGTTGAGATGGCTTTCAAGAAATCTGATGACGTTGGTCGAAGTACGAAGATCTCTATAGAGGAGTTGGAACAAGAAGAGATTCCTGTTATGGTGAAGCATAGTTATGTTGAATTGCATAATTTAGATGAAGTCGAAGAAGTTTCATACCTTTATTTTCACCCTATATCTTTATCATATATTCATCATATCATATATTAGCATATCATTTGATCCTTGTTCCCTAAGCACAGTTGGTCACAAGTTTACCTTGTGTGATTAGGGTTTTGCTTTTGTCACATGTCATCTAATTAAAACATCAAGAGATGTGGTACTTATTTGTTTTTATTTGTGTTTATTGAGGTGTGCAAGAATGGATTGAGAAGCTCATAATATCAAGTTAAGGTAAGTGGCATGAGGGGATTTTGGTCAAGAAAGATTCAAAGGTGTGTCATTGATTCAAGAGTGGTTCATGTGTTTATTTCCATGCCATATCCATCAAATTCACAAGCTATCTTCACAATTTTTCAAGTTCAATCAAGATTTCTTCATTCGGTATTCATGTGATCATCATTATGACTTTGGATTCAAGATATTAGCAAAAAAATCACATGTTGGTGCATGGTTGTGTGGCCTAAAGTTCAAGTATGGTATGTTATTGGTCCAAACACCATAACTTTCTCATTTCTCAACATTTTTGAAAGCTATTTTAAGCCAAATGTCACAAATTAACTCCTATGCAACTTTACTTCAAGGCTTAAACATCAATTCAACCTCTAAGAACCTCAATTTCGGATGTGACCAAGTTTCAAAAAATGCCCAAAACCTTGTCATGACCCCTAATTTCCACCTATGCCATTTCCAGTTCAAGCATCCAATTGACAAACTTCTTTGTGCCTTTTGTTAAGCTTATGGAAAAGATCATTTGGTCTAAGTTTGGCTCAAAATTCAAAAGATTTCCCATCATTGTGCAAATCATCATCACAATATGAAGGAACCATCATACTTCATTAGTCTCCCCAAAGATGGGTGAGCATCAACTACAATCAAAATTAGGGTTTTAAGCCCTCTCTGAGTGCTTAGACAAAGTATCAATCAAGGAATGACAAAGGATCAAAAAGGACTCCCACTTCAAGGATTAAGCACAAGGATGCTCCCTTCTAGGTGGATCAAGCCTCAAGATCGCCAGTGTCACCAAATTAGGGTTTTGGTCGACCAGGGCCTCCAGATGAAAATTTTCATCTGGGCATGCGCAAATGATCCAAAACACAACCTAATGTACTCCATGGAACCTCATGGACCCATTCATCAAGTCAATTTTGCCTCAGGGGATGCATACATCAAAAATCAGGAATTAAGGTTTCTTAACCTAATTCACCCCTAAGTTGACTTTTGGGACAAATCATGAACCAGGACCTCAAGAGAGGGTTTAAGGGTCTCTAATGAACTATATTGATCCATTTGGAACAATAGATTAATCCAAGAAGCTTGAGCAACAAGTCTCAATTTCATCTGCACAACAATTAGGGTTTTAAGGAAAAAGTCAACTGTAACTTTGACTTTTGACCAGGACATGCTCCCAAGCCCTAAGACATGATTCAATATGCCCTATGACACCCATGGAACATGTCCATCAAGTTTTATTTAGGTCAAGGACATGATTTCCTGAAGAATTGCACAGTTTGGAATTCATCTGATAAAAAGTCAACTGTGCACAAAAGTCAACTTTGACTTTTTGAGATTTTTCACCAAAATGGTTTTTTAACCCTAAAATGATGTTAATGTATGATTTGAATCATCATTCATCAAGAAAAATCAAGAAAAGTTGGATAACTTGTAAAAGGGGTAACCATAAAAACTTAGAAAATTTTCTAAGTTAAAAATAAAAGTGACAAGGGCACCAACTTTGAAGGATCATAACTCCTAAACCACAAAGCCATTTTTTCTCATTGAAAGATGGATTTGTAGCCCTCATTACCCTCTACAAAAACTTCAACTAGACCTAAGTCCAATTCATTAAGGATTTGGAGTTATGGAGTGATCAAAATGGCTGAAAAGTGAAAATGTCACTTTTTCCAACACTTAGTGAAATTTTCACTAAGTCAGAATCTGCCTTCACTTTTTGCCAAATGTAGGGGGATTTTTCACTTGGATTCAAAAGAAATCAAAACCAAACATGTTCAAACAGTTGTTGTATCAGGTAAGGGATTTCCAAAATGGTCAAGAACATTACCAAATTCAACTTACACCATGAGATATGACATTGGCAAGTTGCCTTGCTGAAATCTGTCAAAGGCAAGGCAGAATTTGCAATTTTGCTCGATTTGCCAAAATCAGTCAAATTCAAATGCTCCTATCCACTTGGACACATCTGAGGATTGAATCTAAAGGGGACAATCACTGAGCCAAGCCTCCAAAGTCCATGGAACAAGAAATAGCATGTTGAACCTAGAATGGCCAAAATAGGGACAAGACTCCAAATTTGGATTGAAGCATTCAATGGAAGCATCAAGGTGGCATGGACTGAGCCATTCTCATCTAAAATCAGTCAAGACTTATCCAAGACCAAGGGAACCAAAGCTCTGTGCCCTAACCTCTAGTCAATGGCTAGAGGAGACTTGGATTTTCATTTGCCAACATTGGCCAAACCTACTTACCAGTTGCCATTCACTATTCCTTGCAAAACAAAATTGCTCTACTATAAATAGAGCTCAATTGTGATCAGTTTGAGTACACCAAAGCCATCTAACAGATGCTTTCCTCAAAATCTCTTTCTCTTGGCAAAAATGCCTTTCTTAGCAAGGTAGCTATCGGGTTTTGAGTTTGAGAGCTTTTCCAATCAAACCAATCACTCACACACCTCACATACATCATATAGAAGTGATCCAAACACTCACATAACATCTGGAACACTGATTTCACAAAATCACCAGCCAATTGCTCAAGTTCTTGACAGTTTTGCAGTTGAGGTGTCATCTTCAACTCCAAACCATTTCAATCCATTCCAAGCACTCAGACACATCACTTGGTACCTAGGGAAGCTATCCACATCATTGGAACCTAGCTGTAACACCTCCAACACAAATCACGATCACCAGCTGCAAGTGGTAAGCATGAGCTCTTCTAACTCTATGATCCATGCAATTTTTGCTGCACAATAATTTGGCCATATGTTCATAATCATGCATGGAATGTTTTCCCTCAATTAATTGCATTGTTTGAATCGTGTATCAAAAATCCTAGCCTTCATGCAGAAATTAGGGTTCTTGAAGATTTTTCATGATTTCTTGTTATATGTTTAATTTAAATGAAATTAATGGACATAGACATGATCGTGAGGTTGAGACGAGCATAATGATATGTGGATTGCATGTTATAATCAAGTATTCAGGGAGATTGGATAGAAAATGCAAATCAGCCAAACCCAGAACACGCGCGTGTTCTTCAGCTGTTCTTGGCGCCTTTTTTGAATTTTCAAATATTTGAATTTTTTTATTTTTCTTTAATTGATTCAAAAATTAATTTCTCTCTGAGTTTTAATGATTTTGAGTTGATTCTTTTTTTAATAATTCACAAAAATGTTAAAATATTTTATTTTCCCAAAAAATCCCAAAAATATTATTTATTTCATATAATTGATATTTTTGCGAAGAATTAATATTTTAATTCTTTTTGACATTTTAAATATTTTTTCCACATTGATTTTGCAACTTTTAATGCTTTCTAATTATTTTGTAGGTCAATACTTAATTTTTGAAGCATTAATCCAAGATCACAATTTGTTTTTCACATGTTAAACAATTTTGATCATTTTAATTGAATTTTTATTCAATTAAATACATTTTTGAAAACAAATTAGGGTTTTTGGATTAATTCAACCCTCATAAATCATTTTCAAAACTTTTGGGCCTCTAATAGAGTGTAAGACCCAATCCTTTTTTTGACCAAATCATTTTTGGGCTTCAGTGTATTGTATAAGTCCCGATACCGTCAAAAACAAACGGTGCGATCGTCGCCTTTTGAAAAATAACCTTTTGGGCCTCTCCTTGAGTTATAAGACCCATTCAAAACTCTTGGGCCTCTAATAGAGTGTAAGACCCAACCCCCTTTTAACCAAAATCATTTGGGCCTCACTTATTGTATAAGTCCCTCTGCGTTAAAAGAAAATCTCGACGTGATCGCCATTTTTAACGAAAATTCAATTGGGCCTACCCTCGTGTTATAAGCCCCACCCTTTTTCTTTAAAACTTTTGGGCCTCTTGAAAGAGTGTAAGACCCATCCCTTTGTACAGAAAAACATTTTGGGCCTCAGTCACTTGTATAAGTCCCTCTGTACAAATTCAAACAGTGTGCTCACTGATAAAACCCTGGGCCTCTCCTTGAGCTGTAAGCCCCAAATCTTTCTTTTTCAAAGCACTTTCTCCTTTGATTTTGAATATACTGTTGTTTTCAATCTTTCTTTGTTGAACAACTAACCAAACAGCATGGAAGCTCTACAACCGAGTAAGTGGTTATTGCTTTCATTTACCGCTTTCATATACATATTACTCTATTGTGGGGTTGTTTCACTGTAAGTCTTCTTTCATAAACTCACATCAGCTGTGTAATAATAGTATAGATATTTCGAGTTTCCCCGGCAACTACGTCTAGAACTAGGTGACGCCGTTTCGTTTATTCGTAGAAATAGACAACTAGATCCCCAATAGGATCACCAGATACAGTCTTCTCTTCGGCTGTCCTCATTAGGGATTGTCAAGAAACTCCATTCCCAGAGATGAATGTATTCTCCGTGAATGGCATCTTTGAGTTTCTTCCAAATTCTCAAACTTTCCTGACTTGGTCTATTCCTTGTGAATAGCTTGCCTTGAATTTCTCGGGGTTTGGGGACCCACGGGCTTCTTAAAAGCATCGGCCTCCTCTTGGACATCGTACAAGGACCCACAGGCTTCCTAAAAGTAACCCAGCCTCCTCTTGGGCTTAGTACAAGGACCCTACGGCTTCTTAGAAGTATTCACAGCCTCCTCTTAGGCTTCGTATAATGATCTCTTCCTCCGGGAATGATAGCCTTCTCTTGGGCTTCGTACAAGGACCGATCGGCTTCTTAAAAGTTTCCAGCCTCCTCTTGGGCTTCGTACAAATTATCCCGACGGCCTCCTAGAGGTATAGGAACAGAACTTAGTCATCTGCATAGAACAGTCCTTTCATAGAGTCTACTACTGTTTTTCAAAGCATGGTACGAAAGATGACACTCTAGACTTGGACAGTCTAATTTCCTTGAGTCTCAAAGACATTCTCAAGTGACCCCTTCGTTAAATAGGAAGGAAACCCGCAGACTTGGACAGTCTCAATACCCTTCGGATTTCCCGCTTCCTTAAAGGACATGCATAACCCGGACCCTTGAATCAAATCCTTGAGTACAGTATTGCTCATAAAAGAACTGATTTTCTCTTTCAAAATCAGTATACCGGACCTGTCACTCAACTGAAACAGTAACCATAGCCTCCTCTTAGGCTTTGTATAATGATCCTTCTTCAATGAAGTTAGCCTCTCTCTCTCGGGCTTTGTACGAGACACATAAGAGACTCCCTCGTTGAGTCAATCACCCTTTCGCCTCTATCTCGGGCTTTATACGAGATACAAAAAGGTTCTTATTGAGCCAAATAAACAACAGCCTCCATCTCGGGCTTTGTACGAGGTACAAAAAACTCTCTTGTTGAGTCAAATCACCTCCATCTCGGGCTTTATACGAGATACCAAAAGACTCCATCGTCGAGTCAAAACCTTTTAGCCTCTCTCTCGGGCTTTATACGAGACACATATCAGCCTCCTCTTAGGCTTTGTATAAGAAAACCGTTGGTTAATCTAATTAACCTTTTAGCATCAAAGTTGTGCCTCGTTCACAGTACACAAACATCAATAACTCCTTCCCCTCCATCTAATCGTTGTAAGCGGCAAGCCTCTGGATCATCTACATCCATGCCACTGTCCCTCTTTTAGCATGAAAAATCCCTAAGGAAAGATAGCATTGCTCTACACTGAGTTAAAGTCTTCTCCTTCAGGTTAAAATCCCCTTTAAAGGAAATTATGGCATTGCCGGATTCACACATCCCGGTTAAAGTAATTCTCCTTTATAAACAGTTGTGACATACAACCCCCTCTTTAGAGATGACAAATTCTCTCTAAAGACAACACCTTTCAGCTTCATATCTTGGGCTTTGAACAAGATACAAATATACTTTTTCAGCTTCACATCTTGGGCTTTGAACAAGATAGAAATCACCTTTCGCTTCACGTTTTGGGCTTTGAACAAGACACCAAAAAACACCCATTTCCTCCCATAGAATAGGAGGAACTACGAACGCTCTGATTTCCCTGTTTCGGTAAACGGGAATACGTAGGCATAAGATCGAAAGAAAAGATCTTAGCGAGCACACTAAACAAAAACCAAAATCCCATACTCTCATATCTATCAAAAGCATCAGTCCTAACATCCTAATCCTTGTTCCCCGCCAGAAACCCTCTGTCTAGATAAAAAAGAAGAAGAAAACAGTATTGGCGAAAATACAAATAACCAGTACAAAGGCCCCCCCACATTGATAGCATTCGTAACCTAACAGACCGCTGTTTAAACTCAGTATGCAAAGCAGGGTTAATTGGAGACATCTATTTCCCTTCCTTCATCAGCTTTAATAGGATAAAAAATGAATCGACCTATAGTTTAAGCTCAACCGCAGAGAGCGACCAGCGCTTAAGAACCGCGTCCAAAATCGCTCGCTACACAATGCAGCGAAGAGAACAAGGTGTTGTTCGCTTCTCATTCACTGAAGGGTCCCGCTATGAGATGGTGGGAGAGCGCTTCGGCTTTGATGGCTATTCAGGAAGTGCCTAAGGTTTGGGAACAGTTCAAAGTTATTTTCATGGAGAAGTATTTTCCGAGCTCATTGAGGACTCAGAAAGAATTTAAATTTCAGCAATTAAGACAAGGTAGTATGACTGTGGCCAGTTATGCTGAGAAGTTTGAGGACATGGCTGCCTATTCTAGGCAGGCTATGTATGCCCCTGATGAAAGGTGGAAAATAGACCAGTTTTTGTTTGGACTAAAAGCTGAAATATCTCATAGTGTATCTCAGAGAGAGTTCACTACATATGCTGAAGTTTTAAGGCAATGCTATGTGGTCGAGTGATAACACGAATTTATATCATATTTTTACTTCGATTTATGTTAGTTCTTAATCCGTTTTTCGTCTAATATCCGATTTTCTCGAGTTTATTTAAGTGTTTTTGCAGGTAATCATATTTCACAAGTCAAAATATGCTAAATGTGGAAAAGAACCAAAACATGCAAGAAAAGAGCAGAAAAGAGAAGAAAAATTGAAGAAATCCATTTTCTGCTGATATCACGATCGTCATAGGAGTGCGACGACCGTGGCAGCTCCAAAGTACACCACGACCGTCACATATCACCACGATCGTCATGCGCTTAAATTACATGTTGGATGCAGAGACTTAACTACGAATTCTCAGAGAAGCAGTTTCACACGATGCCATTTTCCTCCGAAGTATTCTAGGTTCAACGTGGTATAACCGTCAGCATGAGTGGCTGAATTTTCTCCAACTTCTACCTCAGTTGAGCCTATAAATAGAGGCATTCACGAAGAACAAATGGTGGCCAATTTTGCTTTCAAAGTGTACCGTCTTGCTGCAAATTTGTTTTCAGAATTTTTATTTCATTTCTTTACTTTGCATTTCCATTTCCTTGTTAACCATTACCGAACAAAAGTGACAGTTTCTCACACTGAGGAACTGTTACAACTTAGCTTTAGTTTTCTTTGTTTCATTGCCTTCAACCTTGCAATTTATTACATTCAAGCAAGAACCTACCGACTTGTGGAGGGATTGCTGTTGCTGTTATTACTGAATTCCAGGTTTCGTTATTTAATTCAAGCATTGTTTATTTATTCATTAATTATGTATGTGTTTATTTATTCCCTTGTTTTCGCGTTTAATTTCATAATTATGTCGAGCTAAACCGATATTATCGGTATGTAATGGAGTAACTAAAATGAATTAATTTTCTCTAAGATAAAATCAATAATCAATCCTTCTTCTGGCTTCGATTTCTTAATATAAAACCTAACTTTTATTACGAGAGTAAAAAAAGTAACATAGGTTAAAGTCGAGACCACGGGAGTGTGAGGCTTTACCCGGATAGCTGAAATCGGGCATTAGTTTTAAAAACAGCGGAAGCACTTTAAAGTTAATTAGGTTTAAGTAGTTTTCAAAAAGTATTTTTAACCTCATACGGGCTAGCGAGAGCAGACGTATTGACTTAGAAGTATAGTCCGAAGCAAGAACCACGGGAGTGTGAGTTGAGGGCTTTTAAACCGGTTTCTCCTACAGATGAATAGGGTGATAAAGCTCTATAGGCTTAGGTTTAATTAATTCTACGTAGGTTGCCGAATTATATACCGATAACTCATTCATAACTAGTATTCCCAAATTTTAATTTCCCTTTAATTTCCCGTTTGAACTAAAAACCCAAATTCCGATTAGCCTTAGATAAACATAGTAACGATAGATAACGGTGCGTTCGATTTCTAGTCTCTGTGGGATCGATAATCTTTTAAAACTACGCGATACAACTGTATACTTGCAGTATCCCTCATTCGACTCATAAAGTCGCGATCAAGTTTTTTGCGCCGTTGTCGGGGACTAATTAAGTCAACATCGTAATTCCTTTGTTACGTCGTATAGACTAAGGCAAAAACCAAAATTCCCTTTCTGTTGATTGTATGCCAAGTACTCGCTCTTCTGGCGAAGACCTCGTACGACCAACAGACGAACCTGAACGTCTTCTTACTGTAAAAAGACGTATCCAAGAATACTGCTTAGCTCACGATATCCCTTTTCCTTTATCAGAACCTGAATCTCAATCAGATCCTGAACTCAAATCCGAATCAGATTCCGAATCAGAACCAGACATGGAAGATCCACCACAGAACCGACCTCTTAAGTATTATGCTGCCGCATCTCAACAAGAACCTCACAACAGCATTGTCGCTCCAGCTATCAACCGAAACGATTTCGAGTTGAAACCCTCGCTGTTATCTACTGTACAACAAAATCAATTTTCTGGAAACCCAACAGAAGATCCGAACGAACATCTAACCAAGTTTGTGCAGTATGCAGACACAGTGAAAGCGAATGGTGTAACCGCAGACGCCATAAGACTACGTCTTTTCCCTTTCTCATTAAGAGATAGAGCTTGGGCTTGGTTGCAATCCTTGCCATCAAATTCTATTACTTCTTGGGAAGATTTAAAGAAGGTCTTTCTGGCAAGATATTTTCCGCCAAGCAAAACAGCTATGCTGAGAGCCCAAATCAATAGCTTCAGACAAAAAGACAACGAGTCTTTATATGATGCATGGGAAAGATACAAAGATATGAGAAGGATATGCCCGCATCATGGTCTTGAGGATTGGTTAATTATCCACACGTTTTACAATGGTCTCTTGTACAACACAAGATTGACGATAGATGCCGCCGCAGGTGGTACACTCATGGATAAACCCTATGATGAAGCCCAACAACTCATCGAGAGCATGGCTCAGAATCACTACCAATGGGGAGGTGAAAGAACTCAAGTGGAGAAATCCCAACCGAAAGGAGGAATGTATGAAGTATCTAGCCTAGATGATGTCCATGCTAAGGTAGATGCAATCGCTCAAAAGATAGACAACTTGACCATGACACCCACAGCCACCGTGGCTGCTGTAGCGCCAAACTGCGAATTATGTGAAACAGCTGGACACGCTGCCCCTGAATGCCAAATTTTAGCAGGAGCCTCTACAGATCAAGTGAATTATGCTCAAGCAAACCCTTATGCAAATACCTACAATCCTGGTTGGAAGAATCACCCCAACTTCTCTTACAAAAACAACAATGCACTGTATGCACCTGGTCAAGCACCTGCTGCACCGCCAGGTTATCAAAAGGCTGCAACAGCTGCTCCAAATGTTCCTAGGAAGTCTAACCTCGAACTGATGATAGAGAACTTCATAGCTACCCAGACTCAAACAAATAAAGAGTTCCTGAATCAAAACGTACACACTAGTGAACAGATTAAGCAATTAGCAAACAAAGAGACGCTTTGGCCACTCACAACAAAATGCTTGAAACACAAATTTCCCAAGTGGCTCAACAACAAGCACCTACTGCTGCTCCTGCTGGAACATTTCCTGGACAGCCACAACCTAATCCTAAAGGACATGCAAACGCTGTTATACTGAGAAGTGGAAAAGAATTAGATGGGCCCATTGACCCAAGACTTCAAAACCCAGCCATGTACCAAAAGTCTGCTAACGACCAAACAACTGAGAAGGAGAGTGAACCCAAGGAAAAGGAAGATAATAACCAAGAGGATGTAGACAAAGAAAAACCTTATGTGCCTCCACCACCTTATAAGCCGCCTATTCCGTATCCTCAAAGATTGAAAAATTCTAAAACCGCAGGGCAATTTAAGAAATTTGTTGAACTTCTGTAACAATTAAACATCACGATACCTTTTACAGAAGCCATCACCCAGATGCCCTCGTACGCTAAGTTCCTAAAAGAAATCTTATCCAATAAGAAAAAGATTGAGGAAAATGAAACAGTTACGCTTACTGCTGAGTGTAGCGCAATAATTCAAAACAAAATGCCTCCTAAGCTAAAAGACCCAGGTAGTTTCTCAATACCTTGTGTAATTGGGAAGTTCGTCATAGACAAAGCTCTATGCGACTTAGGAGCCAGTATCAATGTTATGTCCTTATCCATTTGCAAGAAGCTTGATATGGGAGAATTAAGACCAACTAAGATGTCTGTGCAATTAGCTGACCGCTCTGTTAAATACCCAGTTGGTATACTAGAGAATGTCCCAGTTCGTATAGGACAATTCTATATCCCTACTGATTTCATAATCATGGATATTACATAAGACTCTACTACTCCTATCATATTAGGAAGGCCATTCCTAGCTACTGCTGGAGCAATTATAGATGTAAAGAGAGGCAGGCTAACTTTTGAAGTTGGTGAAGAGAAAGTTGAATTTATCTTGAGACAATTCTTACAAGCTCCAGCCATAGACGACACATGTTATTTACTAGATGTCATAGACGAGTGCGTAAGAGAAATCGAGATGGAACCGACCATATATTCAGATATTCTAAAAATTCCTATACCTCCGATTTTCGAAGATGATAACTGGCGTGAACCTTATCAAGATGATAGCCTAAGCGAATGCTTAGCACTTACACCAGATCATCTACCTTGCCCAAAGAACCCAACCCTATAACTGAAAACATTACCCAAAAATCTAAGGTATAAATTCCTAGACGAAGCTCTCGAACGACCTGTAATAGTCAACGCAGACTTGGGACAGACCAAAGCGAAGAAACTATTAGATGTCTTAAGAAAATATCCAACTGCGTTAGGCTATAACATCGCTGATCTTAAAGGAATAAGCCCTTCTATTTGTATGCACCGCATTATGTTGGAGGAAGACTGTAAATCCTCTAGTGAACATCAGAGAAGGATTAACCCGATCTTGAGCACTTTAGTCAAGGACGAAGTGAAAAAACTTTTAGAAGCAGGAATCATATACCCGATATCAGACAGTCAATGGGTTAGCCCAGTACATGTCGTTCCAAAGAAGGGGGTGTTACAGTTGTTAAGAACGAAAAAGGTGAATCTATAACAAAAAGGGTTGTAACTGGAAGTAGAATGTGCATCGACTATAGGAAATTAAATAAAGCCACTCGTAAAGACCATTTCCCATTACCTTTCATTGACCAAATGTTGGAAAGATTGGCTAAACACTCATACTTCTGCTATTTAGATGGTTACTCAGGATTCTTTCAAATTCCTATTCACCCTGATGACCAAGAAAAGATGACCTTCACATGTCCCTATGGTACATTTGCTTACCGGCGAATGCCGTTTGGACTATGCAATGCACCTGCCACATTCCAAAGATGCATGATGTCAATCTTTGCTGACTTTATAGATGACATTATGGAAGTGTTTATGGATGACTTCTCCGTATGTGGGCAAAGTTTCGAAGGATGTCTATCAAACCTAGAAATGGTATTAGAAAGATGCGTAAAAGTTAATCTTGTATTAAACTGGGAGAAATGCCATTTTATGGTAAATGAAGGAATTGTACTTGGACACGTTGTGTCCGATAGAGGAATTGAAGTTGATAAAGCCAAGATAGAAATTATAAAAGATCTTTAACCTCCAAAAACCGTACGAGAAATACGAAGTTTCTTAGGACACGCCGGTTTCTACCGACGATTCATAAAGGATTTCTTGAAAATCACTAAACCTCTTACCGGTCTATTAATGAAAGACGCTGAATTCATCTTTGATGAGAAATGCCTAAAAGTGTTTGAACAGCTGAAAATAGCTCTTATCACCGCACCTATCATGCAACCACCAGATTGGAGATTACCTTTCGAAATCATGTGTGATGCAAGTGATTATGCTGTAGGTGCAGTCTTAGGACAAAGGAGGGATAGAAAACTTCATGCCATTTACTACGCAAGTAGAACTTTAGATTCCGCCTAAATGAACTACGCTACCACAGAAAAAGAACTTTTAGCCGTGATCTTTGCCCTTGACAAATTCCGTTCCTACCTAGTGGGAGCTAAGATCATCATTTATACAGATCACGCAGCTATTAGATATTTACTTAACAAGAAGGATGCAAAACCTAGACTGCTAAGGTGGATCCTACTTCTACACGAATTCGATTTAGAGATCAAAGATAAGAAAGGAACTGAAAACGTAGTAGCAGACCACTTATCCAGATTAGAAGGCAGTAAACCAGAGCCAGTACCCATTAATGAGGATTTCCCATATGAACGGCTCATAGCTCAACTAGAAAGTGATATGTCTACTCTACAGTTGAATGACTCAAAGATGGAAGAAATCGTGGAAGAAATTAACACGCACACAACTCTGCCATGGTATGCTGACATAGTCAACTACTTAGCAGCTGGAGTACTTCCACCAGACTTATCTTATCAACAAAAGAAAAAATTCTTTCATGATCTAAAACACTACTATTAGGATGAACCTTTGTTGTTTAAGAGAGGAGCCGACGGTATCTTCCGTCGTTGCGTCCCAGAAGAAGAAATAGAAAACATCATCTCTCAATGTCATTCTGCTCCTTATGGAGGACATGCTAGTACCTCAAAGACAAGCGCTAAGATCCTGCAATCCGGCTTATTCTGGCCCAACCTTTGGAAGGATGTCCACATCGCAATACTAAACTGCGACCGGTGCCAACGCACTGGTAACATATCAAGACGCGATGAGATGCCTCAAAATGGTATATTAGAAGTAGAAGTCTTTGATGTATGGGGGATTGACTTTATGGGACCCTTTCCATCATCCTTTGGAAATAAATATATACTCGTAGCCGTCGATTATGTTTCAAAATGGATTGAGGCAATAGCTTCTCCTACAAATGATGCACGAATAGTCATAAAGCTCTTTAAAAACATAATCTTTCCCAGATTTGGTGTGCCGAGACTTGTCATAAGTGACGGTGGTTCTCATTTCATATCAAAAATATTTGACAAATTACTATCGAAATATGGAGTAAGACACCGCGTAGCAACACCATATCACCCATAAACAAGTGGACAGGTTGAGGTCTCGAACCGAGAAATAAAACAAATTCTAGAAAAGACCGTAGCCACCTCTAGGAAAGACTGGTCATCAAAACTCAACGAAGCTTTATGGGCGTATAGGACGGCCTACAAAACACCAATCGGAACTACACCCTTCAAGCTTGTCTATGGTAAATCTTGCCATTTGCCAGTAGAATTAGAACATAAAGCCTATTGGGCTATTAAAACATTAAACTTAAGGTATGATTTCGCAGGTGAAAAACGTATCCTAGATCTGCATGAACTAGAAGAGTTAAGATTAGACGCTTACGAGAATGCTAAGATATATAAAGAAAGAACTAAAATATGGCACGATAAGCGCTTATCTAGAAAAGAATTTAGTGTGGGAGACGTTGTACTCCTCTTTAACTCCAGATTAAAACTCTTCCCTGGGAAATTAAGGTCTAGATGGTCCGGTCCTTTTGAAATTACAAAAATTCTACAAAGTGGAGCGGTAGAAATAAAGGGGAGGAATAGTAATCCATTTTTAGTCAATGGACAACGTCTAAAACACTATCACAGCATTGAAAATAGAGATTATTTGAACAGCCTAAGACTTTTAGAGTTGCCCACCGAACCTCCTAACTAAGCATATAATTGAATTCATCAGGCTTTCGACGTTAAAAACAGCGCTTAATGGGAGGCAACCCATGATTTCCATTTTTCATGCTTTATATTTGTTATTTATTTATGCTTTCTATGTTTTGTTTTTATTTTGCAAATTTTCAGTTTCTTTTATATCGTTTTAAATTTAATTTGGAAATATTGTGCTGATCTTAAAAATTGAAAAAACTACAGGATTATAAAGTCTTTCTACTCTCTCTGTTCTCCTCTTCTGCTTTCATTTTTGCAAAAAAGTACTAACTAATGGCAAACGAGGATAACATGCCAGTAGAATTCAGAGATGGAACACAGTGGCGTTGCTATGAGGCTTTGTCTCTTAGACCTTTTGCTTTGACAAAATTCGCCCACAGACCCACCATGACCGCCTTAGGTGTAGGTGAGAGCATAGACTTTCTGTTTAGCCAGTTAGGTTGGGAGGGTTTTGCCACTAAGAAACATAAGTGTTACCGTAGGCTGACTTTAGAATTCCTGAGTTCTCTAAGTTATAACCCTCACTGTGGAAAAGGTTTAACGAGGGGAAGAATTACATTTAGATTATTCGGATACAGCTGCCAGTTCACAATAAAGGAACTGTCGGATCTTTTGGGATTTCCTGAAGGACCCCATGTTTTCTCTGTGGTTCAAGATGACTTAGAGTTAGTTGGAGAGCTGAGTGACTTTTGGGGTAGAATTTCAGGGAAACCTGATTTTGACATGGACCCTATGCTTTCAACCGAGATACATAACCCCGCTTTCCGATACTTTCATATGATCCTAGCCTATACCCTATTTGGTAAACCCGAAAATGATAACACTGTTTCGAGGGATGAGCTTTTTATTATGTTTTGTGTTTCTCAGTCTAGAGAGGTTAATGGACTTACTTTTATGCTGAATAACTTTTGCAAACTTATCAATAATGATAACAGTCCAATTTTGATAGGTAGCCTGGTTACTAAGATAGCTGATGCTATGGGATTCCGAACCCGACTCTCTAAGATTAACCCCTTTGGAGAATTTAGACCCATGAATATCACCTTTTGCTTCAATAGGGCTATGATTAGGGACCAAGGTCCGAACCACTTCCAGCTTTTAGTTAACAATGTTGTCGTACCACACTTTACACTTCCAAATCATGAACGCACAAGTGTGCATGATCAACATAACTAGCTGTATAACCTTGATGAACCCGTGCCTGAACCAGAAGAAACCTTTCCTGAACCTGAGATTGACCCAAAAACACCCCCTCATTACCATGATCTTGACTATATGGATTTCTAAGAAAATATTGACATTCCTAAAGCTGATGCCACTGATTATGCTTTTAATCTGAATTCTATTTTAAAGACTATGGATGAATATCATAAAGAAATCAATTCAGTGAAGGATGAGCTTAACACTGTGCGCCAAAATATTGTTGGACTTATGGACATGACCGTTGAACAGTTTGATCATTTAAATCAAGCCATCGCATCTTTGAAGAAACGCCTTGGCTAGATTTATGAAGCACCTTATTTTCAAGACTTACTCTTTATGCATTTTACTTTAGAACAATTTACATTAATTCTGTTTTCATTTTTTTCATGTTGGGAATAATTTCATTTCATACATTTTTGATACAGTGCTAGTAGTTTAACTAGCACCTTTCTGGTTTTAAATAATAATTCCATTTCCTGCTGCTATTCAATCTTTGTGATTTCAAATTCCATTCCTATTCTTTTAATTCTATATTAATCTGTGTTCTAATGTTACTTATCTATGTGTATGAAATTACTGCTATTTCCATGTGCTTTTTATAACCTGTTATTGAATTAATGTGTTTGGAACCGTGTCTGTAATTAAACTAATTCACCACCCAGATTTTGTGAACGTCATGATCGTGACGACCCCGTGACGACCGTCACGCGGGTATGAAACGAATTCTGCGTAAAAACAGAATTGTTTCGTTCGTTCCCTCTTCTTCCTCCATTCAAACCCCAACCGTCCACTACCTTCTGAAATTCCAAACCGTCCCATTATCATTTGAACCGCATTACTCATTTCAATAACCATTCAACTTACCATTACACTATATAATCACATCATACACAAATTCTCTTTTCACAAAACCTCAAAAAATTCCATAACCCAATTTCTTCCCAGAACCCTCTCTAACAAAATAATGGCACGAGAAATTCCAGACTTATCTACACTAAACTTCCTAGATGGAGAAGCAGGAGAACGCCAAAGAGCTCGGTATATCGACTTCTACCACCGTTCCGTTCAACTGACCCGCTATGTCGACATTCCATGCTTAGGAGAACTCAGAATGCTTGAGGGAGTTCAATGGATGTTACAGAATGCCGGTCTTTGGCAGCTTTGCACTCAGAGCCGGCCCACTTACGAAGACCTCACTTTAGAGTTCCTCAGTTCCTTTACCTACATAACCCCTCCGGGCGAAACGAACCAATTATCCGGAGTCGCAAAGTTCCGCATGTTTGGCAAAGAGTACTCAATCGAACAAGATCGTTTTGCCGAGATGCTTGGTTTCAAACATGGCGAGAATGTCCATCGCCGAGTACCGCAGGATACTTTCTACCAAGCAGCGTTCCAACTATGGAATCATTTAACGGGAACAACAGTTGACAGTTGGGATAGCCTTAACGCTACATTTATCCACAACCCAACCGTCAGATACGTCCACCGCGCACTTGGAAGCACCATCTTTGCACGAGATAGTAACCATAAGGTGAATTCTAAAGAGTTGTTTTTCCTTCATTGTATTTTTCATCCAGAGCTAATCAATGCCGCACCATTTTTACTAGCACACATACAGTCAAACTGTGCTAGAGGCGCCAAACCCTTCTACTTTGGAGGGATTGTCACCTCTATTGCACTCAGTTTGAATTTGGAAAACGACCTTGCTAGACTACCCTCCTTGCCTCCAGTCTTCCTTGATATCGATTATTGCAGAAACTCTCAGCTCATCAAGTTACGACGAGATGGAAAATACCATCCTATGGTCCGAGCCAAAACAGTAAGAAGTATCATCATGCCTTGCAGGAGTCGCATTGACCCTCAGAATATGGCCAATTGGCTTTTTGATCTTAATGCTCCTGAGCAAAATGCGCCTACTCCAGATGATCAAGCACAGGGACCTGTTGATGAGATGGAGCAAGAAATGGATAACGCCCCTGAGAACCAACCACCGCCAGCTAATGATGCTCCTTCGACCTCTAGACGTCGTCGCCGCCCTAACCAAGACCCAGTTACTAATGATGAAATCCTGAGGGCTATATGGCAACAAACCCAGCAACAGAATGAAATGATGACACTTATGCGACAAATCCAGCAAGGGCAAGTTGACCAAGGACAAAGACTTGACGGTGTCATTGAGGAGATGGGTGCATTGACACTACGAGTGCAGGGCTTACACGAGTACATCCATCACGTGGGCATTCCTGATCACGTCGCACAGCATGGAAGAGGACGCTCTAGAGGCAGAGGACGTGGTCCACCTTGATTTTATTTTGCTTTTTGTATTTTGTTTCCCTTTTTAGTTTTCCATTTCCCCTTTATATCGCAACATTGAGGACAATGTCCGATATAGTGTGGGAGAGTTAGATTTATTTCCGTTTATTTCCCTTTCTTGTACCTTCTTTTTCCTTATCAAAGTAATATATGAATATTTTCGTTCAGTTATCCGATTTCCTCACTTTATTCTGCCATAACAAAAAAATTTTTACGATTAATGCACGTCTGTGACGTACCAAGCTTTAAACTATGTTAGGAAGCGTGGGAAGTGCTAACAAGATCGATACCGTCTTGACACCTTAGACCTCTTGCGTATGCGATATCAGTTTCGATACTTATTATACGATACCTCGAGTTCAGTCCTAAAGTAACCCTTAGTAGTTTATATTAGCAGTCAGCACCGTCTATATCACAAACCACGTGGGGAACCGATGAATATAAGTGTTTGATGCCCAAATCAAGAAAAAGAAAAAAATATTTCTTATCTATATGCCGAAAAAAAAAATATAAATAGATTATGCAACAACTCTCACAGTTGTGAAAATGTGCAAGAAAAGAAAGAAAGAAAATTCGTTGTTGATTGGTTCAGAGGTACCTGATTCTGAACTTGGTAGGGCGAACTACTGTTCGATCCCCCGCAATCTACGAATGGGATGTATAAAGGGTTACCACATTTGTGTATCAGGCCCCGTGCGAGAAAATGGGATCAAAGTCACTAACCGGTTATTCCACTACGCTCGTGAATAAGACAAAGGGCTTAATGTGATTGCGTTAGAATGAAACCGGGTGAAACGGATACGAAAACTTATGGTTGAACTGTAATATAATGATTTGGACTGGATTGTACAAAAGAGAGGTCTATGACAAGCTTGTTGCTTTGTGTCGTTATTGTATCCTTAGTGTTTTACACTACTACCCGTCTGACTAACAAGAAACTCTTTTTTAACACCATTGGTATGCCAGGTATGTGCATTTGATAAAGTTTGTCCGTTTTAATAGATTGATTGCTTGAGGACAAGCAAAGATTCAAGTGTGTGAGAGTTTGATAACGCGAATTTATATCATATTTTTACTTCGATTTATGTTAGTTCTTAATCCGTTTTTCGTTTAATATCCGATTTTCTCGAGATTATTTAAGTGTTTTTGCAGGTAATCATATTTCACAAGTCAAAATATGCTAAATGTGGAAAAGAACCAAAACATGCAAGAAAAGAGCAGAAAAGAGAAGAAAAATTGAAGAAATCCATTTTCTGTTGATATCACGATCTTCATGGGAGTGCCACAACCGTGGCAGTTCCAAAGTACACCACGACCGTCACATATCACCACGATCGTCATGTGCTTAAATTGCACGTTGGATGCAGAGACTTAACTTCGAATTCTCAGAGAAGCAGTTTCACACGATGCCATTTTCCTCCGAAGTATTCTAGGTCCAACGTGGTATAACCGTCAGCATGAGTGGCTGAATTTTCTCCAACTTCTACCTCAGCTGAGCCTATAAATAGAGGCATTCACGAAGAACAAAGGGTGGCCAATTTTGCTTTCAAAGTGTACCGTCTTGCTGCAAATTTGTTTTCAGAATTTTTATTTCATTTCTTTACTTTGCATTTCCATTTCCTTGTTAACCATTACCGAACAAAAGTGACAGTTTCTCACACTGAGGAACTGTTACAACTTAGCTTTAGTTTTCTTTGTTTCATTGCCTTCAACCTTGCAATTTATTACATTCAAGCAAGAACCTACCGACTTGTGGAGGGATTGCTGTTGCCGTTATTACTGAATTCCAGGTTTCGTTATTTAATTCAAGCATTGTTTATTTATTCATTAATTATGTATGTGTTTATTTATTCCCTTGTTTTTGCGTTTAATTTCATAATTATGTCGAGCTAAACCGATATTATCGGTATGTAATGGAGTAACTAAAATGAATTAATTTTCTCTAAGCTAAAATCAATAATCAATCCTTCTTCTGGCTTCGATTTCTTAATATAAAACCCAACTTTTATTACGAGAGTAAAAAAAGTAACATAGGTTAAAGTCGAGACCACGGGAGTGTGAGGCTTTACCCGGATAGCTGAAATCGGGCATTAGTTTTAAAAACAGTGGAAGCGCTTTAAAGTTAATTAGGTTTAATTAGTTTTCAAAAAGTATTTTTAACCTCATACGGGCTAGCGAGAGCAGACGTATTGACTTAGAAGTATAGTCTGAAGCAAGAACCACGGGAGTGTGAGTTGAGGGCTTTTAAACCGGTTTCTCCTACAGATGAATAGGGTGATAAATCTCTATAGGCTTAGGTTTAATTAATTCTACGTAGGTTACCGAATTATATACCGATAACTCATTCATAACTAGTATTCCCAAATTTTAATTTCCCGTTTGAACTAAAAACCCAAATTCCGATTAGCCTTAGATAAACATAGTAACGATAGATAACAGTGCGTTCGATTTCTAGTCTCTGTGGGATCGATAATCTTTTAAAACTACGCGATACAACTGTATACTTGCAGTAACCCTCATTCGACTCATAAAGTCGCGATCACCGAGCATAGTTTGAAGAAAGTCCAAGCTGAAGGTGTTGCGAGTAGAGTGAATCAAGGGGATCGCGGAAGATCCAACCAACAATTCAGGCCTAGACAACAACCCTTCAAAGGGAAACAAGTTTAAGATTCAAGAGCGGGTACACCTCCGGTGTGTCGCACTTGTGGAAGGATACATTATGGAAGGTGTGGTATAGACAATGTGAAGTGTTACCAATGTCAGAAGGTGGGTCATCTGAAAAGAGATTGTCCTCAGAATAGGACTCAGACACAAGGAAGGGTTTATACCTTAGATGCAAGGAAGAAGAAGAGTGACAATTCCTTAATTGCTGGTACGTGCTTCGTTAACGGATTTCCTTATTTTGTTCTATTTGATTGCGGAGCTACACACTCTTTTGTATCGATGTAATGTATGAAGCGCCTTGGGTTGCGGTCCGTTCCTTTGTCTCCTCCTATGGTGGTCACTACCGCCATGGATGAAATAGTTGAGACACCGTCGATGTGTGAAAACTGTGTTTTGTCTGTGGACGGTAAAGTTTTTCAGATTGATCTTATTTGCTTACCACTTAAGAAAGTTGATGTTGTTTTGGGAATGGATTGGCTTTCTGCTAATTCGGTGTTTATTGGGTGTGAAGAAAAGCTCATCATCATTCCATCTGTTGATGCTACCCCGAAAGATGTCTTAACAACTATTCTAGAAGGTACGGCTAGTATGGTAAATTTCTTGTTTGAAGAAGAGAAATCAGTTCTATTGGTTATCACTAAGGAGGGTAGTACCGATCTTCAAGTGTCGGATATCCCAGTTGTTTGTGAGTTTTCTGAAGTCTTCCCTGAAGATGTCATTTCTCTTTCTCCGGAGAGAGAAGTGGAGTTTTCGATTGACCTGGTACCGGGAACGGCCCCTATATCCGTTTCCCCGTACTGGATGGCGCCTTTGGAGTTAAGGGAATTGAAGGACCAGTTAGAAGGACTTATGGTGAAACATTTTGTACGACCTAGTGTTTCACCGTGGGGAGCCCCTGTTTTGTTGGTAAAGAAGAAGGACGGTGGGATGCGGTTGTGTATCGACTATCGTCAGTTGAATAAAGTCACCATTAAGAACAAGTATCCCTTGCCAAGGATAGATGACCTATTAGATCAATTGAAAGGAGCCTGTGTGTTCTCGAAGATTGATTTAAGGTCGGGTTATCACCAAATTCGAGTGAAGAGTTCCGATGTACCTAAGACTGCATTTAGGACCCGTTATGGTCATTACGAATTCTTAGTGATGCCTTTCGGTGTGACTAATGCTCCAGCTGTCTTTATGGATTATATGAATTGGTTATTTTAAGCTTACTTGGATCAATTTGTTGTGATATTCATTGATGACATTCTTATCTATTCCCGTACTCCACAAGAGCACGAAGGACAATTGAGAATCGTCTTATCGATCTTACAAGAGAGGCAACTTTTTGCCAAGTTAAGCAAGTGCGAGTTCTGGATGTCTGAAGTTAGTTTTCTTGGTCACGTTATATCACAGGGTGGTGTAGCGGTGGATCCGTCAAAGGTTGAAGCTGTGATTAATTGGGAGAGACCGAAGAATGTATCGGAAATTAGAAGTTTCTTGGGTCTAGCAGGCTACTACAGAAGGTTTATCAAAGGCTTTTCGTAATTAGCATTACCTATGACTAAGCTTACTCTGAAGGATTGCCCCTTTGAGTGGGATTCGGCGTGTGAACAAAGTTTTATAAGTTTGAAGGAAAGATTGACTACAGCTCCCGTTCTGATTATTCCCGATCCTAGCAAGTCGTATGAGGTATTTTGTGATGCGTCTAAGATGGTACTAGGAGGCGTTTTAATGCAAGAAAGTCACGTGGTGGCTTATGCTTCTCGACAATTGAAAATTCACGAGAAGAATTATCCAACCCACGATTTGGAATTTGCGGCGGTGGTGTTTACTTTGAAAGTGTGGCATCACTATGTGTATGGAGTACATTTTGAAATGTTTAGTGACCACAAGAGTTTAAAGTACCTCTTTGACCAAAAAGAGTTGAATATGCGTCAAAGGAGGTGGATGGAATATTTAAAGGATTATGATCTAGAGCTAAAATACCATCCGGGTAAAGCGAACAAAGTGGCCGATGCCTTGAGTAGGAAAGCTTTGAGAAAGGCCGAATTGATGATGTTAGAATATTCGTTGCTGGAAAAGTTTAGAGATTTGAATCTTCATTTTGTGTGGACTCCTAATGGAGTGATTATGGGGAGTTTGAGTGTCAATTTTACGTTAAGAGTTGAAATTCAACAAGGACAATTATTGGATAAGAAGTTGCAAGAGATTCTAAGTCAACCGGGTTTTGTGCATGCTAGCGATGAAATGATTATGTTTAACCAAAGAATTTGCGTTCCGAACGATGCGACTTTGAAAAGAAAGATTTTGGAAGAAGCGCATAAGGGTGCTTTTACTATACATCCGGGTTCTTCAAAGATGTATCACGATTTAAAGAAAGACTATTGGTGGTCCGGTATGAAAAGAGACGTTGCGGTCTTTGTGTCGGAATGTACGGTATGCCAACAAGTTAAGATTGAACATCAAAGACCGGGTGGATTATTACAACCATTAGAAATCCCAGTTTGGAAATGTGATAGTATTTCTATAGATTTCGTAGTAGGTGTAACCCGTACGCAAGGTGGCTATGATTTGATTTGGGTAATAGTAGATCGGTTGACAAAGTCGGCGCATTTCTTGGCCGTGAAGACTACTTTCAAGGCAAGTCATCTTGCGAGGTTGTTTATTGAGGAAATTGTAAAATTGCACGGTATTCCCTCTAATATTGTGTCGGATAGAGATCCGAAGTTTACTTCAAGGTTTTGGAAAGTTTTACAATAAGCTATGGGGACGGAGTTGCATTTGAGCACGTCTAATCATCCACAACGGATGGTCAAACTGAACGAACAATACAAACAATGGAGGATATGTTGAGAGCTTGTGTGTTAGAGAGTAAGGGGAATTGGAAAGAACTTCTACCATTAATTGAGTTCTCTTATAACAATAGTTACCATGCGAGCATTGGAATAGCTCCGTATGAAGCATTGTATGGAAGAAAGTGTAGGACACCTTTGTGTTGGGCGGAAGTTGGGGAAGATAGAATCTTAGGACCCGAAATCATCCAAGAGACTACGGAAAAGATTCGAATGATCCGCGAGAAAATTAAGCAAGCACAAGATCGACAAAAGAGTTATGCGGACAATCGAAGGAGACCTCTGGAATTTGAAGAAGGTGACCATGTGTTTTTGAAAGTTACTCCGAGATTAAGACTGAAAGGACCGTTTAAGTCACGGAAGTTAAGTCCGAGATACGTGGGACCATATCAAGTTTTAGAAAGGATTGGCGAAGTAGCGTACAGGTTGGCCTTACCGCCTTCTCTGTCGTAAATGCACCATGGTATCTCAACTTCGGAGGTTTGTTCCAGATCCTCTTGAACCAGTTTTACCAGATACTATTGAAATAGAAGCAGATTTGACGTTTGAACCTCAACCGAGCCGCATTATGGGGAGAGAAACAAAAGTATTAAGGAACAAGGACATCTCTCTCGTTAAGGTGCAGTGGGATGTAACGCATCCGGGTGATGCAACTTGGGAACTTGAATCGGAAATGCGAGATGCTTACCCTCATCTGTTCAGGTAATCTTTACATTCGAGGGCGAATTTCTATTTAAGGGGGGGAGGATGTAATACCCCGTATTTTATTACTCCGGATAATATTTTATTGCGATCGACTGAGCCAGTGTACTCTGAGAAATTATTTGACAAAATAATTAGAGTAACTGAGGAACTTAGAATAAATCCAACTAATATTATCTGACTCTAAGGTATTTTATTAATTTGGACTTTAGAGACTTTTTGGACATTTAGTAGTATTAATTCTAATACTAGATTTTGTTATTATTTTCCTTCCTTTTTCCAAACATATAAGAAGAAGAAGTTAGTAAGAAGTGGGAGAAAGAGAAAAGAAGGAAAAGAAGAAGAAAGAAAGGAAGAGGAAATAGAGAGAAAGGAGAAAAGAAGAGAAAGAAGGTTTTGTGAAGAAAAGTTTAAGGAATCATCATCCATTGTTCAAAGCTCCAACCATTCATCTCATCTTCCTCATTTTCATCATCCTTGCAAGGTGGGTTTAGCTAGAAACCATTTTTCTTGAGTTTTGATATTATGAGTTTTAGGTCGAAATCTTAGAAATCGATGTTACAACGGTTAGAATTTTTTTGAAATCGAAATGAATGATTGGTATGATCATAGAAACATGTTTTGATATTTGTTTTGATGATTTAGCTGATTTTGGTTTGTTTGGGAATTTTAGGTTTTGAAGAATGTTTGTATTCTTGAGAAAATATGAGTTTTGGAAATGTGGTTGTTCAAACCTTGCAAACTGTGTTTTGAGCCTCTATTGATAGTTATTTTGTGCTATAGATGAGTTTTGGGATGTAGGGGGAACCCTGTTATTGCTGTCGCATTTTTCTGAGAATCGCGTTGCGCGCTGAGCGCGGTGCCAAATCCTTAGAACCTCTCGAGGCAGGGAGTTACGCGCTGAGTGCGGACCAGGGCGCGCTGAGCGCGACCTGGGAGTTGGAATTTTGTACTTTTATGGAAAAATTCATAACTTTTGACTCGTTTATCGGTTTCGATCATTCTTTATATCGATGTAAAGCCGAGGAAATATTCTACGCAATGGAATTGAAAAATATCGATTTTACCGACCGATTAAATAATCGGGAAACTTCAAAATGATGTAAATTATGTTTTAAATATCGGTAAGCTATTCTATTATGTCAATATGATGTGTTTTGCCTAATCCATGATTGTTAAGCATGTATTATGAAAATGAAATAGTAAGAGTGAGGAAAACATCAACATTTAACTAAAGGAGGAACTAGTTATGACTAGGATGATATGATTACTTGAACGACAACGCTCGTGCATAAGAAGCCGAGACGTGTGCCCTTTTAGACAGTATAGAAAGAGTGAGACACTAGTATGGAACATGTGGTTAACTTTGTGGTTTCGTAAGGTTGAGAGGCCTTAAGGCGTTATAGCCTTGTGATTGTCGAATACAATCGTTTTATTTGTTGTGATCATGTAATCGTAACCGGTTTGGCTCAATTGTAGTTTTATGAGTCTCGGACTCCTCTGAAATGGATGCACAACTACTTGGCAGGTTTGATTCCCCGTATTGTACGAATGGCGCCCATGGAGCGTATGCTTGTGACGGTTAATGGCCCGTGTGAAGTGACGGTTCATAACGGTTAATGGCCCGTAGAACCCGAATCCATTCGTATGTCAAGTAGATTACAAGGATTTATGACTCGGATCTCCTTCTAGACGTATGAGCGAGCGGGAACAGGAAATACCTTGGTATGGTTATCGATTAGTGATGTTGTGAGTTAATGAACTCATGTCATGTTTTCATATAGTGTGAGAATTTCAAGTGTGTAAACTCTAAGTCCTTTCCCTTTCCCGGACTTGAGTTAGGATTATTAGAACCCATTAATCCGAGAGAATCTATAAGATATAAACTCACTGAGATTTGATGTATCTCACCCCACGTTGTTGATGTATTTCAGGTACTTCAGGTTCCGAGAAGGGTAAGGATAAGGCCGTGTGATCTTTTCTTTGCTTGTTGATGGCTAGCTTCCGTAGCGGAGTTTATTTTGAGATCATTGTTGATCTAGTTCTTAGTTTTTATCATTTTGAACATCTTGTGTATAATATGCCTTAGGTTTTTGTACTATGCACTTTAGGGCATTTATTTGTATACAATGTGTTAACTAGGAGCTTATGTGTTTCAGTACCAAACACTTGGATCTATATATAATATTTATGCTTTGATGTATGAGTTTTATATATGGGTGTTACAAAGCGGTTCCGATTACATGATCTCACACACAAGCGTGATTGCGTACGACATTCACAAGGCCACAATGCCTTAAGGACACATTCGCCTTTTCACTAAACACAAGGTTCACACATGTTCCATACTAGTGTCTCACTCTCCTCTAGATCATTACTCGTCGAGGATGCACACCTAGGCATCGAACGCACGAGCATCGCCATCTAGATTATCTATCAATTTCTAGTCACACTACTAGATCCTATCATAGATTTATGGTAAAGCGTCCTCACTCTTCCTATTACATATTTTAAACATGTTATCACTCAATTCTTTTCACAATGAGGGGTTAAATGTAACACAAACCAATAGTGTAGCAAAATGCACATAATAATTCAATTCACAAAATTAATACATTCTTGGGTTTTTCTCCGATTATTTAATTGGGTAACAAAACTGATATTTTTCATTTTCATTGTGTAGAATATTTCCACAGCTTTCCATCGATACCAAGAATGCTTCTATCAGAATCACGGTTCAAAAGTTATGAATTTCCAAAATAAATATTTTTCAAAAGTTACAGCGTTGTAACCAGTTACCTCACCATGTAACCGGTTACATGAGGTTTCACTGTTTAAAACAGAGCCAAAATCAGAGTTAGAGACACTTTTAGGTAACCGGTTACCTCACCATGTAACCGGTTACTTCACCTGTGATTTGCGTAAAACCTCACATTTTTCTTCATGTAACCGGTTACCTCACCAAGTAACCGGTTACCTCACCAAGTAACCAGTTACATCACTGAAGCATAATAAAAATTCTGTTTTTAATGATGTAATTCAAAACCAAACTCAACCAAAAACACAATCCATCATAGAAACAAGTATTATGTATTAATTTCTCACACAACCCAAACATATTAAGGATTCTATATCATATTTCAACCATAGAAACAATATTTATCACATTTCATCAAAAATCCACCATTTTTATTCAAGTTCTAACCTAAGTTTCTATACTTAGGGTTCTAACTAGAACTCACCAACAACAAGATGAAGGAGATGAAGAAGATGTTGGGATGATTTGATGAAGAAGAGATGATGATCCAAGCTTTTCACTTCAATTCCAAGTTTCTCCTTTTTGCTCTTCCTTCTCTCAATCTCTTTCCAACTTTGTTTCTATTTTAGACACAAGTGTGGAAAATGAAATGATATAGAGAAATTCAATTAGCTAGTAACACTACTAAATGTCCAAATATCTCTATAGATCCAATTGCTAACACCTCAGAGTCTGATATTATTAATTTGATCTGCTCTGAGCTTGTCAATTACTCTAATTATCTTAGCAGATAATTTCTCAGAGCACACCGGAACCCAGTTGATCACAACTAATATTATCCAGAGTAAAATAAAATACAGGGTATTACACCCTCCCCTCCTTAAATAGAAATTCGTCCATGAATTAAAAGATTACCTGAAAAGATGAGGGTAAGCATTCCGTATTTCCGATTCGAGTTCCCAAGTTGCATCACCCGGATGCGTCGCATCCCACTGAACTTTAACAAGAGGAATCTCCTTATTCCTTAGTACCTTAGTTTCTCTTCCAGTGATACGACTTGGTTGAGGTTCAAACGTCAAATCTGTTTCTAACTCAATTGTATCCGGTAGAATTGGCTAAAGAGGATCTGGAACAAACTTCCGAAGTTGAGACACATGAAAAACATCATGCATTTCTGACAGAGAAGGTGGTAAGGCTAATCTGTAAGCTACTTCACCAATCCTTTCTAAAATCTGATACGATCCCACGTATCTCGGACTTAACTTTCGCTACTTAAACGGTCCTTTCAACCTCAATCTCAGAGTAACCTTCAAAAACACATGATCACCTTCATCAAACTCTAAAGGTCTCCTACGGTTATCCGCGTAACTCTTTTGATGATCTTGTGCTTATTTCACTTTATCACAAATCATTCTAATCTTTTCCATAGTCTTTTGAATAACCTCAGGTCCCAAAATTCTATCTTCGCCAACCTCCGCCCAACACAAAGGCGTCCTACATTTCCTTCCATATAATGCCTCATAAGGAGCCATACCAATACTTGCATGATAACTATTGTTGTACGAAAACTCAATCAATGGTAAAAGTTTTATCCAATTGTAATACCCTAATTTTTACCCCTAAGATCCCACATATCATTTGCATCTCATATCACAAACAAGATCACCGGTATCAGTGTATTTTTATTACTTGCTTTATATTTGATTATGTTTACTAACCTTTAACCAAAAATACCAAAAAAATATGTTGCAGTTTGCCTGTTATTTTCTCTCTGTGTGCATCCAGGGTTTTGCAGGTTTGTCAAAGACAATGAAGTGATTTCAAGTCAAATGTGGTTGTTTGTTCATGATCCAGTTCAGATGGAAGTTGGACCTAATCTTGGTCAAACTATCAAGAGATTGCTTCAATATCAAATTGGTTGTGGCAGTGGTCTATTTCTCAAGTAGTGATTGTCAAGTTGTTGTATGGTGATGTCCATCAAGTTCATATAAGTTCACCAGTCCAGATTGGGTTCATCTGTGGATTTATTTTCCCAGAGACTAATTCAGGCGAATTTTAAAGTGATTGAGAACTTATTATCAGAGATTCAGAGGATGTTTGATTCAGATGTTTTGTTTCAGTGGCAAGATTGTTCAGTGGTAGCTGTGTGCACTTTATCAGAGGCTTGTGAAAAAGTTTGGTTATCCATTTGCTAAACCATGTTCTTATCCTTTTTTTATCCACTCTTCTTAACCATTATCCAATATCTATTTTTTAATAACAAATTATCCAAATATTTCTTTATCCATTCACATACCCAATAACTTTTTTTTTCTTTTTTTTTCCATATTACTTTCTAATTCCATTTTAAATTTCCAAAAAAAAACCAAATGAGTCCATTTACAATTGAAGCCCATCCAAATTTCAATCCAAATACATTCATAAGAAAAATGCAGCAAAAATAATGAAATTCATGGCCAAGGAAAAATCACAACACGGCCCATGCTCTTCTACAAGCTGCTACCAAATTCAAAATACAAAGCCATTTTAAGCTACCAAGAATGCTAAACACGTAAACTCCAAGCCATCTCCACATGCTACAGCTAGCAAACACGACCCACTATCGCATTTCACAAGTTAAGCTGACAAACCCAACACGAGCTGTTACTTTCCAAGCCATGAGATGAAGCCTCCAAGTCTTGAAACTTCAACTTTATGATGCCAAAGCCAGTTGTTATTACTCATGCTAGCAATTCACGTTCCAAAGCCGTACGAGCCCACAAGCTATGATTTCACAAGCCTTATAAGCTTCCAAAAATGTGAGTCTCCAAGCTGCAAAACAACTTGAAACAATACGCAGTGCATAATTTATCAAAACGCAACACAGCATCAAGGCGAACGAAACAAAACGACAACAAATACTTACTCAAAGCGCAGTGCAAAATGACCTGGCATCAAGAGGAAACTGCAGTAAATAACTCAGCAGCGGGTCACGCATTTGAAAATCTCTCAAAATGGCAGCAAACACGTAAACGGAAATTCAATTCTGTAGCTCACATCATCTTCAATTCACTTATAAATAAGTGTTTCTTTCATCCATTTCATTCAAGCTTTGAAGATCCAAAATCACTCTGAAAAAATTCAAACCAAAGCTTCAATTCCAATTCTAAACCTTCGAGTTTCAACAATTCTCAACCATCACAAATCCTTTCAAAACTCATTCATTCTTGCAATACAACTGCAGAAAATCCTCACAACATCAAACCTGCAAACACAACAATTCAATTTCATCAATTAACTGCAACAGTGAATTTGAATCTGTAACTCATATTCTCACCTTCAATTTTTGCATCGCCTCTCACACACAACAACAAACACACTTCAGCTCCAAATTATAACAACAACAACTTCAGAGCAGCTCGCAAATCACAAGAAGAAGGAAGAGTGTTTGAACGGTTTTGAATCAAATTCTGAAGGTAGTTTGGTGTTTTCCTTTGCAATTTTCGCGTCTCAGACTCGTACCTATTGTTGAACGATTCTTGGATTTGGAATTGGAGTTGAGTTCAGCTTCAAATTTCGCTCGAAACCGTGTAAGAATTTATCGTCGCCGCTCCGCCGTGATGAATCGTGTTTGTCTCCCTCCGCCTTGTGAATGGTGATGCTGCGTGAGAGAGGAAGATGATAAAATTCATTTTTCTGATTCCTCTTTCTCTTTTTTTAATGTTTTATTTGTTTCTTTATTTCTTTTTTATCAAAAGAACTTGGGCCTAGAGCCCGTTGGAATTACTACCACCACCACTATTTCTTTTAACAAAACCTCCCTCTCATTTTTTTTATATAAAATTTGCTTTAATTTTCCGTTATTTCTTTATTTTATAATTTCTTCTTAATTCTTTTTACTTTAAATTATGATTTACTTTTGTTTTTTAATTTTGTTTAGAAAAACCTTTTATGGAAAAATCATTTGAAAAATATTTTAATTCTTTCTTCTTTTCATTTGATTTCTTTTTCTATTTTGATGAATTGTTGGTTGTTAATGGATCATAAATGTTAGATCTACCTCTTTCTTCTTCTTCTTTTTTTATTTTGATCGATGAAAGTCTTATGGATCTTAGAATTTCTTTGTTGAATTCTTGATCAAGACTAGATCGCTGCCTATTTTCTTTTCGTGCGGTATTGTTTTCGGATGACGATCTACATATCGTTCATCTAGCATGCATTAGCACAAAGATCTATTGACCGGCCTCATTGTAGGGTAATTACGACGTAAATTACTCGGTGATTGCTTAACATAGCGCAACATTTGTCCCTCTTTATCCAATTCGGAAATTGAACTTTCGTGGTCCGAACTTTGATTGGTCGCGTCAACCCAATGTTGATTAATTTTTTGCATTAGGTCCATAACCTTTGAAACTTGGCGTTGTAGAGGCTTTGGTTCTACCAATCTTCTGTCAAGTTCATCAATCTTGGCCTAAGTGCATTGTTTAATCACTATAGTTTAAAACGCAAAACGGAATACTCGGTGAAGGCTTATGGCACTAGAGCCTTGTGCTACTAATCACTAACTTCTAACTTCTTTACAATTCTTTCTCGCTCCCTATCTCTCTTTATTTTTATATGCTTTATGTCATTATATCATATTCATGTTTATGTTTATATCATTTTTCTTTTGTCCACTTGGACCATATTATCTTGTGCTTTTGTTTTTCTTTTGTCCATTTGGACTAAAAAACATTAATAAAGGATTAAACCACTAAAAGACTTGTGCTCTTATTGTTGGACTATGGCCATTATCCTTTGCATTGGAGGACCTATACTCTTGATTATGGACTTATGAACTTAGAATTAGGACTCTCTCACTTGTGCTTTGGACCATTATGGAGTTTGATATTCTAGCCTTTATTTGACTTGCTTATTGGCTCAAGAGGATGGAATTCTATTCTTATTATGCTTTGAAGAGTGCCTCCATGTGGTTAGATCTTTATTACCTTAGCTTTTATTTTATACATTAGGGTAGTCACTTCTTCTCCACCCCTTCTTCAATTTTCAAAATCTCCTCTCTTTTTCAAAATTTTCTTGTTTTCAAACTTAAAACCGCTTTCGTAATAAAACCTTGACTTCGGTCAAGTGATTTTTTAAACTTTCTTTTCTTTAATAAATCTCAATCCATGTTAATCATATTTTGACCATTTCAAAAAGGCTTTAAAAAACACCAAAACTCATCAATCTTTTTTTTGTGCCTTATGCACTTATCCTTAAAAACTTTTTCATAAGTTTAGACATGATTCATTTCTTTAAGCGGAATTATTCGCTTGGAAATGACGACTTGTCTTTACACTTAAAATCAACCAAAACAAACAAATTTCATTCTTTGTACCACGAACTACGAGGTTTTGATCCAACATTGCACTTCGTGGGTACGTAGGCATGAGACGATAAGTCTCTCCAAACACAAAAATATTAAAAAATAATTCTCCTCTCATCTCCTCAATCTCTTTTCAAGTAAACCATTTTCAAACCAAAAAGCGGTAGATATTTCAAAGGGTTCCTATAGAGTACTATAGACGTTTTGGGTGCTAATATCTTCCCATTGCGTAACCAACCCCCCTTACCCATTCTCTGTTTGTTCTTGTTTTTTTAGAACTCCTTAGGCTTTGTTCGCTCTTTTTCCTTTCCTTTTTTGGATAAAATAAAAGTGCGGTGGCGACTCTTGTTTTTTTTAGTTAAGTTAATCAATAGCTTACACTCACAAATTTCCCCGCTACAGAAAAGTGGCGACTCTGCTGGGGAATTGTCCTCCCTTGAGGGGTTTAGCCTACTTTGATTTATTTATCGCTTTTTGTCTGATTTGTTTTCTATTGATTGTTCTATCAGGGTGCTTGGTGATCTGTATGGTGAGATAAGCCCAATACACAGGCTTGAGTGTACACATAGGACTAGAGTGAAAAGTAGTGTGACTTGTGTGGCATTTGGCCAGACTTAGTATACACCAAAATTCCACATCCAGACAATGTTTTCTTTGGTAATGTTCTATCCTGCACATTGGTGCAGACGATAGAATGTAACCTAGAGAGCTGTCAACTCTGGCTACCATTCCCGAGGACTCAGTAGAGGCACTCCTCCCAAGAGGCAATAATGGCAGACCAGAAATGGTAAACCTGTTATGCTTCTTGATCCAAGGACCCGAAGCTGAGGACTTTAGAACCCTTACCCCATCTCGGCCTTATTAGGACGTGGTGCGGTGGCTATTCATGAGGTGTAGCCTTGAATTAGTTGTTACGCGATACCACACTCATACGAGACTTTCTTGAGAATATTATTGACTACCAAGCAATTGGGAAATCAATAATATCCAAAAGATGGGTTGTAGACTCTGGGAATCTCTTTAGAACCTTGCTCGGCAGGTGTTATACCTTTAGTATATACCATTGTGGGATTGGTTCTTGCCATTGGCTTCATGCTCATGACTTGAAACCTTGACCCGTGTGCTTTGTGTGATCTTGTTTGTGGTTGTTGCATCCATACATTCATCATCTCAGCCGTTTTCAAGGAAAACAACTCAGACTATTGCAAATATGGACAAGGCAAATGTCCCTTTAGCAAAAGTTTTGAATAAAAGTTGTGATACTCATATACTTGATGCTTCCCATGTTTGTAATAATCGGGTTGTTTTCCTGAAAACATAAAATAAAATAAAATTTGCATTTATCATTTGCATACATGCAGTTCCCTAAACACAGACTCATTTGTCCTTCTGTCCTTGTACCAGTCAGCTGATTTTCTGGCATTTGTACCAAGTTTGAGGTAGTTACTGAAGGAACATGAAGAGAGCAAAAGATGATGGTCTCATGTCAGGCTTTACAGTGATGACCAATCCGATGTATGATTCTCCTCTGGACAACGAGGTTCCACAAGCGGATGTTCCTACTCGATCCCGACCTGTGCAAAATGATCTAGTTGGTCAAGTTGTTGAAAAAGATTCTTGATTTTCGAGGTATATGCCAAATCCTCAGAATGTCCACCCTGTGACAGAGATGATTGATCTTAAAGTTATGGAAATGAAGGAAGGACTTCGTGATCTCAGTGAGGAATTGAAAATGTTGACAAGACCCAATGCATCTAGTTTTAAGGCTCGTGACTTGTGCCTGGTTCTAGATGTGGTTATTCCTCCAAAGTTCAAAATGCCTGTCTTTGAAACATACAAGGGTGTTAGCTGTCCAAGGAACCATTTGAAGATGTTTTGTCGAAAGATGGCCACTCATATCAACAACGATCTGCTGATGATTTACTGCTTTCAAGAAAGTTTATATGGAGGATCTTTGATGTGGTATACGAAACTGAAAAGGGACCATATTCAGTCTTGGGAAGACCTAGCTGATGCTTTTGTAAAACAATATGACTACAATTTGAACATGGCTCCAGATAGTGATGAATTGATGAGTATGAGTCAGAAGGACAGCGAATCCTTCAGAGAGTATGCACAAAGGTGGAAAGAATTAGCAGCTCAAGTTCATCCACCACTCTTAGAGAAGGAACTGCCCAAAATGTTTCTAAGAACGCTGTCAGACTCCTATTATGACAAGATGGTAGGCGTTGTGCCTCTAGAGTTCTCTAAAATTGTGGAAGTCGGAGTAAACATCGAGAACACATTTAAAAGTGGAAGAATCCAAGATAGTTTGAATGACCGAGCTAGTGGTGATTCCCAAGTGGAAGAAAATGTTGAAGTTGATGCGATTTAAGATTCTCCTCAGTGCCAAAATCAACATAGACCTCTGAATAATTCAGAAAGAGAGACTCGTTAGTTTGATTCAATTGTGGTTTTATTTTGCCCGAAACTCGGTAATGACACCTAGAAAAACCAGAGCCATGAAGTCTCGCCCTCCTTGGTACAACCCAAATACCAGTTGTGAATTTCATGATGGAGTAATGGGGCATCCAATTGAGGAGTGCAAGGTTTTCCAGGAAAAGGTTCAAGAGATGATTGACGATGAGGTGTTGACCTTCAAGGAAGGAAGCGCATTTGTGAATGGAACACCTTTATGCTGATATTAGTAGAGTGACCCGTAGTGGTTGTATGTTTGCTTCTATGTCTCCCAAAAAAGTTGATAATGTTCTTTCAAGTTCAAGCTGACACAGTTTCCTCAGATCTTCAGTTCATTTACTGCATTTTCATTTGTAATCTTTTATGATTGTTATTGCTTTGTTTGCATGTAGAACTTGTTTGTTTTGAATATTAATCTTAATGAAATGAGTATGTTCATCTTGAAGTGATCCATTCGCATTCGCTCGTATTTTGTTTTTTGCATTTGTAATACCAACTTCTTGTTTAAACTCTTGGATGGAGGATGATGAAGTGAAAACGCAAAATTTCTGGTTGTATGCTTTTGAATGAGACTTTGTTGATGATGTAAGGCATTGTTTCAAATTCCTAAACACCGAAGATATAAGGAAGGTAATCCCTTGTTAACCTCTTTGAGCCTTGAAGTAGGAGTTTCTTTTCTAAATAAGAAAACCTTCACATTTAACCTTGGGGTTGGGTAGTCTTCAGTTAATTTGACCAAGTGTCCAAATTTTAAAAGAGTGTGTGTCTAAGGAAACCACAATGGTTATTCCTCATCCATGAAGGAAAGAGGCAGTCATAACACTTTCAAATAAGCCAATGTCAAATGATTTGTCCAAAAAAAAGATAAGAAAGAAAAAAATCAAAAAAAGCCCGCTAAGTCGAAAGCTTGAAAACAAGTGACTTAGGCAAAAATTGGGGCATCCCGCTGGACATCAAAAATTCAAAAAAAATCAGTCCAGGTAAAAGTTAGGGAAAAATAAAAAGAATTAAAATGTGAAAAGCAAGAATAAAAGAAAAATTCTCATCAAAAGAACAAATCTTTGTGTGACTACCAAGTCGAAGGACAAAAAGGGTGACTGTTATCCCCGAATAACCTCATTGGTCCTTAAACCATCAGTTTCAGTAATCTTTTTAAAGACGAACATTTGTGTCAATTAACTGAATATAGGACTGAAGAACATCACGGAGATTGGGTGGGTACAAATGATTTTGAGCCTAAAAATCCATTTTTTCTTAAAACTGTGAACCAGGCCAAGTTATAACCCTCAAAAGACCTAATTGAAGTAGGGTTTATTTTGAGAGCATACTCCAAACGAGATAGCGTTCCTGACTCCCATGAGTTGCACTAAAAGATCTTTGTTGGTATTGCATGTGCATTCAAAAATCAATGTCGTATCTAAACTAGTGATTCATTCACAAGGTTTTGCGACATCTTTTCAATAAAAACTTCAAATTAACATGTCTGTTGCATTAGAATTATCATTCTCAGAATTAACATTTTCTGCTTGCATACATTTGTTTGACATCATGGAAGTTTACATTTGAGCATCAGTGATGAGCTTAATCTTTTGAGGCCTGAAACTCTGATGAGCAATTGGCAAATCATTTCAAGAATGATCCTATCTAGGGGCATGTTGCCTGAAGGCTTTGCAAACCTGTTTTCCCAGTTGATGCTATCACATGGGGCAAAGCTGGAATACTCTATTGATTGAAGAGTGTGCTAAGTTCAGTAAATCTGGGGTAGTTACGTCGAGATTCGATGAATCTCTCCAAGATTTTGAAGACACTAGGACAGATTATCTCAAGTCGTTATGGTACAAAGTTTCCTTTTGGTGTAAAATCCTTTGTAGACCATGCAGTCTGGGGCAAAAGTTAAATGGTGAATTCAACGCACATAAGCAGATTTGTTCTTGTGGATGTAATCAAGTTGTTAATCAGATGATGGATTCCCTCAAGATTGTTGTGAGGTGTTGGACTCTTGAAATCCATTATTCCCCAATTGAGCGCCAGTTTGGGTATTTCCCGTCCAAGTACTATTTTGGGTATTCCTCCGGCTAAGTCTTGATTCAGATTTCCCCAGCTGAGTATGATTCTATTCTCCATCCAGGTTATGATCAAGCATCTGTGAAGCTTTGGGGTGATGTTTCCCCTTGATGTTGAATCCTCGCACAGAGTTTTACCTCTCGTTGTGATTGCTTTGATCACTCCCCAAGCAAAGAGTAATGTTGACTTCTTATTCCCCCAATTGGTTGATATCCCCATTAGGGTTTGCTTTGACCAGATCTCTTTTGGGATCTCTATCTTGTTGAGATTAGCCGAGTATTCAGCTGAGTTGTGGTGTTTATTCATCCTCTGTTTATCCTTATGTCTGTTTTGGCAGTATATTCATACTCATACGCATTGCATACACATTCTTTTGTTGTGCATAGCATTATTGTTGTGGCATTGTGCATTTTGCATCTGTTTTAGTGCTTCTCGGCTCTCTGGTGTTGTTATCCTTCGCAGAGTGTGTGTGTGTGTGTGTGTGTCCTCTCTCCAATAGAGTGTCGACCTTAAGCAAAAAGTGTTTATCCTTTCTAATTGCCCACCGAGTTTGTTCCTCGTGGAGGATTTTGTTTTAGTCTTCCTTCCCAGTTCATTTATCTGGATGGAATTAATCCCCAGTTGAGATATTTCCTTCTCGGGATGAGTCTTGTTTGACCGTTTCTCTCCAGTTTCTTCCTGGATTGAACTTTGGTCTCCGCGGTGACTATTTTGAAACTCTCTAGGCTGTACAACCTAGATGATTAGGAGTGTGTTTATTTTGCACCTTTGAGGGTTTTGTTTTCCTCAGCAGATTATCTTTTTATGGTTACCATTAGAAGATGAAGATTTTGTTTCCTCCAGCAGTGTTGTTGCAACACTCTTTTGGAATCCATTGCATGACAACAAGCAGCAGCCTCTTTATTTGAGAAACTTGTGTGTCTCCAGTTATCAGACGTTATCTTTTCCATCAAATGGTATCTCTCAGGTTGTGCCGGTCAGAGAAGTTTGTTGTGAATTTCTAACAGATGGTTGTCTCTTTATTTGAGAAGTCTATTGTGTGATCTAACTTGCCCATATCTCCTGTGAAGATCCCTGGTAGAGTTATTGATTCCTAGTTCCTGGCAAATCTCGGCAGAAGATTTCTAGTTGACCTCGGCAGAAGGTATTTTCCTTCCAAGAATCTCGGCAGTAGATTTCTTGGATATTTTCAAAAGATTTCCAGCAAACCTCGGCAGAAGGTGGCTTTATTTCAGATTTCTTTGGTTGATCTCGGCAGTAGATTCTCCAGTGAGTTTTAAAATAGAATTTTCAACAAGCCTCGGCAGAAGGTATTTTCTTTCTAAGAATCTCGGCAGTAGATTTCTCGGATAATTTCAAAAAAAAAAGAAAAAAAAAGGATTACAACAACCTCGGCAGAAGGCATTTTCTTTTTAGGATCTCGACAGTAGAATCCTTAAAAGATCTTTCAGCAGAGCCTCGTCAGCAGGCATGTTCTCGATTAATCCTCGACAGTAGTAATTACATGCAAAATCTCGGCAGAAGGTGTTTCATTTGAAGGTTCTCGGGTTGATCTTGGCAATAGATTCCTTAGTAAATTTTTTATGGTTGACACACTTCCCAAAAAAATAATAATAATAAATAAAAAAATATTGGTAGAAAGTATTCCCAAGTGAAGTCCTAAGTCTCGACAGTAGACTCCTGCAGTTGATATCTTTTGAAGTCCCCGCAATGGACCTCGTCAACAGGTTTTACAAGTGGAATTTGTTAAAAGATCTCATTAAAATCTCTCCATTTGAGTTTATTACCCTCGTTGTAGTTAATATATCTCGTGTTTTCTTTGGTTCGCCTACCATATGCTTGGTAGTAGGTGATCTATACTCCAATCAATGGTAAGTCTCTTCGGTTAGACGGGACAGTTCGTTGTTGAGATTTTGTTACTCCGATGAATGGTAAGTCTCTTCGGTTAGACGGGACAGTTCGTTGTTGAGATTTTGCTACTCCAATGAATGGTAAGTCTCTTCGGTTAGACGGGACAGTTCGTTGTTGAGATTTGGTTACTCCTATGAATGTTAAGTCTCTTCGGTTAGATGGGACAGTTCGTTGTTGAGGTTTTCTACTCCGATGGATGGCTAGTCTCTTCGGTATGCTAAAGATAGTCCATTGTTGAGGTATTGCTTTTCCCCAGTGGAGCCTTGCTATGCTAAGCCTTCCCTTGAGTTATATCCTTGTTGTGTTGTGGTTTATTTCCATATACAGTTATCCCCAGTTTGAATCTTTTCCTTAGCTGAGTCCCAGTAGTTGTGCGGTATGTTCCCCGGCTAGTTGGTGGTCTCATGTGATGTGTTTCCCCGGTGGAGTTTCATTCTCCCGTTCTTCATTTTGTTAATCTTTTGCGGTGCTGTTTTCTCCCCACAGAGGTCTTGTGTTCGCATATCATTTGCATAATCATATCATTTTGTGGTCGCTTAGGGCCAAAATTTGGGTTTATTGTTATATTTAAGTCTCTTCTATCTCGTCGAGACAAAGATGTCCATCTTCATATCTTCGGATAGAAGAAACTTAAATAGGGGCAGCTGTAATACCCTAATTTTTACCCCTAAGATCCCACATATCATTTGCATCTCATATCACAAACAAGATCACCGGTATCCGTGTATTTTTATTACTTGCTTTATATTTGATTATGTTTACTAATCTTTAAACAAAAATACCAAAAAAGTATGTTGTAGTTTGCCTGTTCTTTTCTCTCTGTGTGCATTCAGGGTTTTGCAGGTTTGTCAAAGACAATGAAGTGATTTCAATTCAAATGTGGCTATTTGTTCATGATCCAGTTCAGATGGAAGTTGGACCTAATCTTGGTCAAACTATTAAGAGATTGCTTCAATATCAAATTGGTTGTGGCAGTGGTCTATTTCTCAAGTAGTGACTGTCAAGTTGTTGTATGGTGATGTCCATCAAGTTCATATAAGTTCACCAGTCCAGATTGGGTTCATCTGTGGATTTATTTTCCCAGAGACTGATTCTGACAAATTTTGAAGTGATTGAGAACTATTATCAGAGATTCAGAGGATGTTTGATTCAGATGTTTTATTTTAGTGGCAAGATTGTTCAGTGGTAGCTGTGTGCACTTTATCAGAGGCTTGTGAAAAAGTTTGGTTATCCATTTGCTAAACCATGTTTTTATCCTTTTTTTTATCCACTTTTCTTAACCATTATCCAATATCCATTTTTTAATAACAAATTATCCAAATATTTCTTTATCCATTCACATACCCAATAACTTTTCTTTCTTTTTTTCTCCATATTACTTTCTAATTCCATTTTAAAATTTCAAAAAACCAAATGAGTCCATTTACAATTGAAGGCCATCCAAATTTCAGTCCAAATACATTCACAAGAAAAATGCAGCAAAAATAATGAAATTCATGGGCAAGGAAAAATCACAACACGGCCCATGCTCTTCTACAAGCTGCTACCAAATTCAAAATACAAAGCCATTTTATGCTACCAAGCCTGCTACACACGTAAACTCTAAGCCATCTCCACATACTACAGCTAGCAAACACGGCCCACTGTCACATTTCACAAGTCAAGCTGACAAACCCAACACGAGCTGTTACTTTCCAAGCCATGAGATGAAGCCTCCAAGTCTTGAAACTTCAACTTTATGATGCCAAAGCCAGTTGTTATTACTCATGCTAACAATTCACGTTCCAAAGTCGTACGAGCCCACAAGCTATGATTTCACAAGCCTTATAAGCTTCCAAAAATGTGAGTCTCCAAGCTGCAAAATAACTTGAAACAATACGCAGTGCATAATTTATCAAAACGCAACACAACATTAAGGCGAACGAAACAAAATGGAAACAAATACTTACTCAAAGCACAGTGCAAAATGACCTGACATCAAGAGGAAAATGCAGCAAAAAAACTCAGCAGCGGGTCACGCATTTGACAATCTCTCAAAATGGCAGCAAACATGTAAACGGTAATTCAATTCTGTAGCTCACATCATCTCCAATTCACTTATAAATAAGTGCTTTTTTCATCCATTTCATTCAAGCTTTGAAGAGCCAAAATCACTCTGAAAAAATTCAAACCAAAGCTTCAATTCCAATTCTAAACCTTCGAGTTTCAACAATTCTCAACCATCACAAATCCTTACCAAATTCATTCAACCTTGCAATACAACTGCAGAAAATCCTCACAAAATCGATCCTGCAAACACAATAATTCAATTTCATCAATCAACAACAACAGTGAATTTGAATCCGTAACTCATATTCTCACCTTCAATTTTCGCATCGCATCTCGCACACAACAACAAACATGCTTCAGCTCCAAATTATAACAACAACAACTTCAGAGCAGCTCGCGAATCACAAGAAGAAGGAAGAGTGTTCGAACGGTTTTGAATCAAATTCTGAAGGTAGTTTGGTGTTTTCCTTTGCAATTTTCGCGTCTCAGACTCGCACCTATTGTTGAACGATTCTTGGATTTGGAATTGGATTTGAGTTCAGCTTCAAATTTTGCTCGAAACCGTGTAAGAATTTATTGTCGCCGCTCCGCCGTGATGAATCGTGTTTGTCTCCCTCCGCCATGTGAATAGTGACGCTGCGTGAGAGAGGAAGATGATGAAATTCATTTTTCTATTTCCTCTTTCTCTTTTTTATGTTTTATTTGTTTCTTTTTTTCTTTTTTTTCAAAAGAACTTGGGCCTAGAACCCGTTGGAATTACTACCACCACCACTATTTCTTTTAACAAAACCTCCCTCTCATTTTTTTATATAAAATTTGCTTTAATTTTCCTTTATTTCTTTATTTTATAATTTCTTCTTAATTCTTTTTACTTTAAATTCAGATTTACTTTTGTTTTTTAATTTTGTTTAGAAAAACCTTTTATGGAAAAATCATTTGAAAAATATTTTAATTCTTTCTTCTTTTCATTTGATTTCTTTTTCTATTTTGATGAATTTTTGGTTGTTGATGGATCATAAATGTTAGATCCACCTCTTTCTTCTTCTTCTTTTTTTATTTTGATCGATGAAAGTCTTATGGATCTTAGAATTTCTTTGTTGAATTTTTGATCAAGACTAGATCGCTACCTATTTTCTTTTCGTGCGGTATTGCTTTCAGATGACGATCTACATATCGTTCATCTAGCATGCATTAGCACAAAGATCTATTGACCGGCCTCATTGTAGGGTAATTACTCCATAAATTACTCTGCAATTGCTTAACATAGCGCAACATTTGTCCCTCTTTATCCAATTCGGAATTTGAACTATCGTGGTCCGGACTTTGATTGGTCGTGTCAACCCAATGTTGACTAATTTTTTGCATTAGGTCCATAACCTTTGAAACTTGGCATTGTAGAGGCTTTGGTTCTACCAATCTTCTGTGAAGTTCATCAATCTTGGCCTAAGTGCATTGTTTAATCACTATAGTTCAAAATGCAAAACGAAAAACTCGGTGAAGGCTTATGACACTAGAGCCTTGTGCTACTAATCACTAACTTCTAACTTCTTTACAATTCTTTCTCGCTCCCTATCTCTTTTTATTCTTATATGCTTTATGTCATTATATCATATTCATGTTTATGTTTATGTCATTTTTCTTTTGTCCACTTGGACCATATTATCTTGTGCTTTTGTTTTTCTTTTGTCCATTTGGACTCAAAAACATTAATAAAGGATTAAACAACTAAAAGACTTGTGCTCTTATTGTTGGACTATGGCCACTATCCTTTGCATTGGATGACCTATACTCTTGATTATGGACTTATGGACTTAGAATTAGGACTCTCTCCCTTGTGCTTTTGACCATTATGGAGTTTGATATTCTAGCCTTTATTTGGCTTGCTTATTGGCTCAAGAGGATGGAATTCTATTCTTATTATGCTTTGAAGAGTGCCTCCATGTGGTTAGATCTTTCTTACCTTAGTTTTTATTTTATGCATTAGGGTAGTCACTTCTTCTCTACCCCTTCTTCAATTTTCAAAATCTCCTCTCTTTTTCAAAACTTTCTTGTTTTCAAACTTAAAACCGCTTTCGTAATAAAACCTTGACTTCGATCAAGTGATTTTTTAAACTTTCTTTTCTTTAATAAATCTCAATCCATGTTAATCATATTTTGACCATTTCAAAAAGGCTTTAAAAAACACCAAAACTCATCAATCTTTTTTTTGTGCCTTATGCACTTTTCCTTTAAAACTTTTTCATAAGTTTAGACATGATTCATTTCTTTAAGCAGAATTATTCGCTTGGAAATGACGACTTGTCTTTACACTTAAAATCAACCAAAACAAACAAATTTCATTCTTTGTACCACGAACTACGAGGTTTTGATCCTACATTGCACTTCGTGGGTACGTAGGCATGAGGCGATAAGTCTCTCCAAACACAAAAATATTAAAAAATAATTCTCCTCTCATCTCCTCAATCTCTTTTCAAGCAAACCATTTTCAAACCAAAAAGCGGTAGAATTTCAAAGGGTTCCTATAGAGTACTATAGACGTTTTGGGTGCTAATACCTTCCCATTGCGTAACCAACCCCTTTACCCATTCTCTGTTTGTTCTTGTTTTTTTAGAACTCCTTAGGTTTTGTTCGCTCTTTTTCCTTTCCTTTTATTGGATAAAATAAAAGTGTTGTGGCGACTCTTGTTTTTTTTTTGAGTTAAGTTAATCAATAACTTACACTCACAGATGTCCCCGCTACACCAATTTCCTCCACTTTCAAGTACACAAGCCCTTAACATATCTTCCATCATTTGTATCATCCGTTCCGTCTGACCATCCGTTTGCTGATGATTCGACGTACTCAAACACAACTTTGTTCCCATAGCTTGTTGAAAAGCTCTCCAAAATCTTGAAGTAAACATTGGATCTCTATCGGACACAATGCTAGAGAGAATACCATGTAACCTCACAATTTCTGAAATTAACAACTTTGCAAGATGACTTGCCTTGTAAGTAGTCTTTACGGCTAAGAAATGCGCAGATTTTGTCAACCGATCCACAATCACCCAAATAGAATTGTAACCACCTTGTGCACGGGGTAATCCAACTACAAAGTCCATAGAAATACTATCCCATTTCCATACCAGAATTTCTAATGGTTGTAATAAACCACCCGGTCTTTGGTGTTCAATCTTCACTTGTTGGCATACCGCACACTCCAATACATATACCGCAATATCTCTTTTCATACCAGACCACCAATAGTCCCTCTTTAAGTCTTGATACATCTTCGAAGAACCAGGATGTATAGTAAAAGCGCCCTTATGCGCTTCCTCCAAAATTCTTCTTTTCAACACCGCATCATCCGAAACACAAATCCTTTGGTTAAACAAAATAATTTCGTCGGTAGCTCGCACGAAACCCGGTTGAACTAACACTTCTTGCAACTTCTCATCCAACCTTTGCCCTTGTTGAATTTCCTCTCTAAAAGTAGAATTAACATTCAAATTTCCCATAATCACACCATTAGGAGTCCAAATAAATTGAAGATTAAGATCCCTAAACTTTTCCAGTAAGGCATACTCCAAGATCATTAATTCGGCATCATGCAACACTTTCTGACTCAACGCATCCGCTACTTTATTTGCTTTACCCGGATGGTACTTCAATTCTAAATCAAAATCCTTTAGAAACTCCATCCATCTCCTTTGACGCATGTTCAACTCTTTTTGGTCAAAAAGATATTTCAAACTCTTGTGGTCGTTGAACATCTCAAAACGTACTCCATACAAATAATGACGCCACACTTTCAGTGTAAAAATAACCGCCGCTAATTCTAAATCATGAGTTGGATAATTCCGCTTGTGAACCTTTAATTGTCGAGAAGCATAAGCCACCGCGTGACTATCTTGCATTAAAACACCTCCTAAACCCGTCTTTGATGCATCACAAAACACTTCATACGACTTGCTAGGATCAGGAATGATTAAAACAGGAGCAGCCGTCAATCTTTCCTTCAAACTCATAAAACTTCGTTCACAAGCCGAATCCCACTCATAAGGACAATCCTTCCTAGTAAGTTTAGTCATTGGTAAAGCCAATTGAGAAAAGTCTTTGATAAACCTTCTGTAATAACCTGCCAGTCTCAAGAAACTTCTAACTTCTGAAACATTTTTTGGTCTTTCCCAATTAATCACCGCTTCAAATTTTGATGCATCTACCGCTACGCCTCCTTGAGATATGACATGACCAAGAAAATTAACCTCCGACATCCAAAACTCACACTTACTTAACTTGGCAAAAAGTTGCTTCTCTTGTAAGATCGATAAGACGATTCTTAAATGCTCTTCGTGCACTTGAGAATTATGAGAATAAATAAGAATGTCATCAATAAATATCACCATAAATTGGTCCAAGTAAGGTTGAAATATCTGATTCATATAATCCATAAAAACTGTCGAAGCATTCGTCACACTGAAAGGCATTACTAAGAATTCATAATGGCCATAACGGGTTCTAAATGCGGTCTTTGGTACATCTGAACTCTTCACACGGATCTGATGATAACCCGACCGTAAATCAATCTTCGAGAACACACAGGCTCCTTTCAATTGATCTAACAGGTCATCTATCCTAGGTAATGGGTACTTGTTCTTAATGGTGACTTTATTCAACTATCGGTAATCAATACATAACCGCATTCCACCATCCTTCTTCTTTACTAACAACACTGGAGCTCCCCAGGGCGAAGCACCGGGTCGAAAAAAATCCTTAATCATTAACTCTTCCAATTGATCCTTCAATTCTCTTAACTCAAGTGGTGCCATCCGATACGGAGAAACAGATATAGGAGTCGTTCCCGGTATCAGGTCAATAGAGAATTCCACCTCCCTTTCCAGAGGAAGAGAAGTGATATCCTCGGGGAAAACTTCGGGAAACTCACAGACTACAGGTATATGAAGAATCTGAAGGTTGCTACTCCCCTCCTTAGTGAGAACCAAAAGGACAGATTTGTCCTTCTCAAACAAGAAATTTATCATTCCAACCGTACCTTCTAAAATAGTTGTTAACACATCTTTCAGAGTAGCTTCAACAGATGGAATGACGATTAACTTCTCTTCACAACCAATAAATACCGAATTAACAGAAAGCCAATCCATTCCCAAAACAACATCCACTTTCTTAAGCGGAAAACAAATAAGATCAATTTGGAAAACTCTTCCATACACAGATAAAATACAATTTTCACACATTAAAGGTGTTTCAACTATCTCATCTATGACAGTAGTAACCACCATGGGTGGAGACAACAGAATAGCTTGCAACCCAAGTCGCTTCACACATTGCATCGACACAAAAGAGTGTGTTGCTCTACAATCAAATAATACAAAGTAAGGATGTCCATTAACGAAACAAGTACCAGCAATCAAAGAGTTATCACCCTTTGCCTTTTTTGCATCCAATGTATAAACTCGACTGGTACTCTTTCCTTACGTCTAATTCCTATTCTGAGGACAATCCCTCTCCATATGACCCACTTTTTGACACTGATAATATTTCACACTTTCGATACCACATCTGCCCTGATGATTCCTACCACAATTACGACACACAGGAGGTGCACTAGTCCTAGAATTCTGAACTTGTTTCCCTTTGAAAGCTTGTTATCTAGGCTTAAACTGTTGGTTTGATCTCCCACGATCATTGTGATTCAACCTACTCAATTCCCCTTCTGCTTGAACTTTCTTCAAACTGTTCTTAGCCACATAACATTGCCTTAGTAACTCAGCATAAGTAGTGAACTCTCTTTGGGACACGCTGTGAGAAATCTCAGTTTTAAATCCAAAGAGGAATTGGTCAATCTTCCACTTTTCATCAGGAGCATACACGGCCTGCCTAGAATAAGCAACCATGATCTCAAACTTTTCAGCATAAGAAGCCACAGTCATAGCACTTTGCCTCAACTGTTGGAATTCAAACTCTTTTTGGATCCTCAAAGAACTAGGGAAATAATTCTCCATAAAAGTAATCTTAAATTACTCCCAGACTTTAGGCACCCCTTGATTAGTCATTAAAGTCGAAGTGCTCTCCCACCACCTCATAACAGGACCTTTCAATGAGTGAGAAGCAAACACAACTTTGTTCTCTTCACTACACTGAATTATCAGAAAGATTCTCTCCATGCTAGCTACACATTCATGAGCTTTCACAGGATCTAATCCGCCATGAAATTCTGGAGGATTCATGCGGATGAAATCCCAAAAACTTCCACCTACAGCATCTGGAACAACTACTAGAGGATGAAGATTCCCATTCATCTGTTGTACCATCTGCTGCAAGAATTGGTTTTGTTGCTGCTGCATCTGTTGTAAAAACTGAGGCAATGGGACATATTCCTCGCTGCCTACGGATTCGTCCCAGCAGGAGTAGTTCTGGGTCTACCACGGGTTCTGCGTCCGTCAGCCGTGTTCCTAAGAGTCATACAGATAGGATTAAGTTGATCAGGCTAAATACCATAAATATAACACTTAAGTCCAATGGTGACACAACGCATATGAACGGAAAGAAACACTTATACTATTTCATGGCTAGTTCGAGGATACGACCTGCTCTGATACCAACTGTAACACCTACATGTAACAACATACATCAAGCATATATATTATACATGAATCCAAGTTTTTGGTACTGAAATACCATAAGTTCCTAGTTAACACAATGTATACATTACATGCCCAAAATACAAAATACTAAAGTATATGGCATAAAATATATACAAGATGTTCTAATGCACTAAGAACTAGATCAAACAATGATCTCAAAAAAACTCCACAACGAAAGCCAAGCCAAAAGCCAAGACGCATAAGGAAAATCAAACGATTTTATCCTTACCCTTCGCGGAACCTAGAGTACCTGAAAAATAATCAACAACATGGGGTGAGATATTAAATCTCAGTGAGTTCCCTATCTTATAGATTCTCTCGGCTTTACAAGGTTCTATCAGTCCTAACTCAAGTCAAAGGGAAGGAAAGTGACTTTAAGTTCACAATCTCACACTATATGGAAACATGCTCATGAGTTCATCAACTCAAAAATATCACTAATCGATAACCTCATCAAGGCATCCCCTTTTCCCGTCCTCTTCTACGTCTAGAAGTCGGCACGAGTCATGGATCCTTGCATTTACTTGACATACGAAATGGATTCGGGTTCTACGGGCCATTAATCGTTATGAACCGTCACTTCACACAGGTCATAAACCGTCACAAGTCTCTACCCATAGGTTCCATTCGTACTACACGCGGGAATCAAACCTTCCAAGTAATAAAACATGTGTACATTCCGAAGGAGCTCTAAATAAGCTTCGCCTCGCAAAACGGCAACTCAGGGAAAGCGGTTCCGATTACGTGATCTCACACATAAGCGTGATTGCGTACGACAATCACAAGGCCATAATTCCTTAAGTCCACATTCGCCTTTTCACAAAACACAAGGTTCACACATGTTCTATACTAGTGTCTCACTCTCCTCTAGACCATTACTCGTCGAGGATGCACACCTAGGCATCGAACGCACGAGCATCGCCATCTAATCTATCAATTTCTAGTCACACTACTAGATCCTATCATAGATTTATGGTCAAGCTTCCTCACTCTTCCTATTACATATTTTAAACATATTATCACTCAATTCTTTTCACAATGAGGGGTTAAATGTAACACAATCCAATAGTGTAGCAAAATGCACATAATAATTCAATTCACAAAATCAATACATTCTTGTGTTTTCCTCAAATTATTTAATCGAGTAACAAAACCGATATTTTTCACTTTCATTGTGTAGAATATTTTCACAGCTTTCCATCGATACCAAGAATGCTTCGATCGGAATCACGGTTCAAAAGTTGTGAATTTCCAAAAGAAATATTTTTCAAAAGTTACAGCGATGTAACCGGTTACCTCACCATGTAACCGGTTACATGAGGCTTCACTGTTCAAAACAGAGCCAAAATCATAGTTAGAGACACTTTTAGGTAACTGGTTACCTCACCATGTAACTGGTTACTTCACCTGTGATTTGCGTAAAACCTCACATTTTTCTTCATGTAACCGGTTACCTCACCAAGTAACCGGTTACATCACTGAAGCAGAGTAAAAATTCTATTTTTAATGATGTAATTCAAAACCAAACTCAACCAAAAACACAATCCATCATAGAAACAAGTATTATGCATTGATTTCTCACACAACCCAAACATATTATGGATTCTATATCATATTTCAACCATAGAAACAATATTTATCACATTTGATCAAAAATCCACCATTTTTATTCAAGTTCTAACCTAAGTTTCTATACTTAGGGTTCTAACTAGAACTTACGAACAACAAGATGAATGAGATGAAGAAGATGTTGGGATGATTTGATGAAGAAGAGATGATGATCCAAGCTTTTATCTTCAATTCCAAGTTTCTCCTTTTTGCTCTTCCTTCTCTCTATCTCTTTCCAACTTTGTTTCTATTTTAGACACAAGTGTGGAAAATGAAATGATATAGAGAAATTCAATTAGCTAGTAACACTACAAAATGTCCAAATATCTCTATAGCACCAATTGCTAACACCTCAGAGTCCGATATTATTAATTTGATCTGCTCCGAGCTCGTCAGTTACTCTAATTATCTTAGTAGATAATTTCTCAGAGCACACCGGAACCCAATTGATCACAACTAATATTATCCAGAGCAAAATAAAATACGGGGTATTACATTGAACAAACAAGTTACCAGTTTCTTTGTCTTGTTCTACTGATCAAAAGCCCTATATTGCCTTGAATTTATATTACGTATCCATCGTTTAATTTTACTTTGAAAAAATAGGGTTCTTCGTGTTCTTGAGCAAATTCTCTTTGCTTAGAGCCAATCAATGGCTCTGAAGCAAAGAGACATGAATGATGAAGTGTTATGCAGCTGAATCCATGTTTGATTCTGACTAAAAACATGAGTTCATGGATTTGCAGAAATTGAAGCAAGGTTGAAGATGAAGCCTGCGCGTGTTTTTTCAAATAAAAACTAGTCGTTGGCACTTTATTTCAATCTTTTTTTTGTTTTATTTTCATTTATTTTCTATTTTTTTATTTTATTTTGATTGATTTTTAAATATTTTTTTCTCCAATTTTTACAAAAAAAATCTCTAAAAATATTTTGCACCACATATATTTTTTCCATAATTTTTAAATTCTTTTTTGAATTTAATTTATATTTTCTTTTTAATTTTCATTTTCAATTTTATTTTTAATCATTTTAAAATATTTATACATCCAACTTTTGAGATCCACTTATTCATAATTTTTCTGATCTCTCATAATTTTATCAACCATTTCTTTTACATTTTGATACTTCTTTTGAATTTTATTTTTACTTTCCATTTAAAATCATTTTTATTTTAATATTATTAAATATTTTGATTTGGCTCTTGATGATTGCTTGGTTGATCATATCTTCAACATTTTAAATCCTTGATTGATGATCCCTTAGTTGATTCAATCTTCTCTGGTTCAAACATGTTAAAAAATGAACATCTGGTCATTTTCTACACTTTGGATCAGAGATAGGTTATCCCTTGGTGTACCATACTTTGAGTCCTTTGACTTGTTGATAGTTGATCCCTATGTTATTGCCATAGTTTTCCTCTTCTCTGTTTCTTTCATTCTCATTCTCCATCTATCTTCTTCTTTTGTTTTGAATCATTGTGTTACATATTTTAGGAGATTAACTTTGTGTTAATTCTCTAACATGTTTGACACATAAATTATTATTGATCAGCCTCAGATAGGTATGGCTTCTACATAAGCCTACTTACGTTTGCTTAACATAGTGCTAAATTGTCTCGATGTGATAAATTGACCATTAACCCCAATCATTAACTATTGACTTATTGACTTTATCTTCTTGTCATTTAATTCTTGCAATTTACTTTCTTGCACTTTATATTCTTGCAATTTACTTTTATGCTCATTCTCAGCCATTTACATTATGCATCTTTTGCTGTATGCCTTTTTATTTTCTTTTGGCCTTATTGTTTTGTATAATGAAAAAAGAACAAAAACATGATAAAATGGAAAGACCAAAAAAGACGTAACTTCTCATTTGTGATCTGAAAGATGAGACTTCTCATGGACCTTGTGATTGACCCAAGCTTGACATGGAGTATTTTGGACAATTTTGGACCTTGTATTTTGACCTTAGCTTGACATGGAGCATCCTTAGGGATTTGGGATCTTAATCTCAAGAGTTTGGTTCATGGCACTTGTCATACTCTAGTTTTTTTACCTTAAGATTTTGTTTTTCATTGTGCATTATCTTGCATATCTGCATGCTTTATTACTGACGAGTTTGTGCAGGAACTTTGATTTCAAGTTGAGATAATTTTCTTTCTCATAGTCCAATCCTTCAAGACATAACTATTGGATTCGGATTCAAAAGGGCATGGTCAGGTGAAAACTGGCCTGGGTTTTTGTGGCAAGATGAATCTCAGGTTGTATCCTTATTTTCACGAATCTCTCAAGGCATGGCTCTTGTATCAAGTTAAAGTTTTGGACTGGGAGGATAATAAAAATCCAGATTATTTCCAAAAAGGACTTTGTTTGAACATGACTTGTTCCTTTTAACCTTCAAGGAGAGAAATTTATGATTGTCTTATGATTAGGTTACGAGCAACTTGCTTGGAGGTAACAAAGTTTAAGTGAATGAGGATCTTTTGATCAAGTTTTAGCAACAAATACTTAATTTGAAATTCAAGGACCATATTCTTTACATTTATCAAAGTCAAATTACTTGGTTTTCCACTTTTAAATTTGGCAAATTCACCATGAATTAATACGACAGGGATCCTGATAATGCAGACACAGGTGCTTTTGTGTTACATCCATGCGGGAATAACATATGCCCATGAGGGATAAAAAAAAAAGGTCTCATTGTTTGTGGAGAACATAAAGTTTTAGACAAGCATGATTGTCATAAGTGTGAAAATAAAGCACCATAATAAGCACCCGCATCTCAGTATGAAAAAACAGTCTCATTGCTATCAATGCCATGACACAAGGTTAAATAATAGCTAAGAGCAATTCTTTTCCATGCTGTCAAAAGAGAGTAAAATAAATAAATAATAATAATAATCCAAAACTCCAAAGTCAGCTGCAGCCACCACCGAAATGCATTCATAAAGTGTCTCAGGTCTTTTGTTCGTTGGTTTTTTTCAATAGCATTGGACCTACATGAACACAATCAAACATCATTAAAAATCCAATTCATTGTTTACCAAAACAAGTTCTTAACAAGTTCAAAACATAAGAGCAAGGGTTGAATTTCTTTCCAAAACAAGATTACAACATTCACCGACAAAAATCCAAAGTTTCCAAACAGCCATCAATCAATTCACAAACATGTCTCATGCAAGATTAGATGGAAATGGAAACCTCGTCATCATGTGTCGATTTGAAATCAAGGCTGAGACTATAAGAAGGCAGAGATTCATAGAGAAAAAAGTCACACCAGAAAATTCACAGAGAACCATACACATACAGAAAACAGACGCCTGTCTTATACATATTCACAAAACCTCCATCAAACCTTCATTCCAATACTTCCATCTATAAAACATTCAATAAATTCCAGCCTCTAAACCATTCCAAAACCATTCCGAATCACAATCACACAGGAAACATTTTGGACGAAAAAAAACGATCGCAGCAGTGGAGAGACATTAGCAGAAAAAACATCATGACAGAGAGTTTACACATCAACACACAAGCAGCCAACATGAATTGAAGGGAAGAACAGGGACGGTTTGAATCGCACACACACATCAAAAACATAACACAACAGGGCATACGATTGAGAGAAAAGAAAAGGAAGGTCGTAGTGAATTTCGAATCGTACCTTCAATAAATCCTCAGGTTACTCTCTATTTCAATCCGGTTCCTTTTTCATAGCTCGAAACACATTGATTTTGAAATTTGATTGCAAAGCCGTGTCGAAATCGAAAGAAACCAATTGAGAGAAGAGAAAGAGGGAAACCGAGCTTTTGAACGCCGGCAAGGAAATGACGGAAGAAGGAAAAGCTGAGACGAGTGAGTTTGCGAGGATGGTGGCCATGAATTGAGAGAGCGATAGCGACTGAGCTTGAGATGAGAGAGAGACGGAGGGATTTGTACACCGGCCATACGTTCGCGTGAGGAAGAGTGTAGGTTGAAGGGGGAAAAGAAAAATGGCGGATGAGAGAGTGAAAGAGAAGAGTTTGGGGTTTCTGATGCTTTCTCATTACCCTTATACGATTCGTGTGTGTCCCAAGATGACCAATCTTTTGTTTTTTTTTTTTCAAATTATTTATGGATTTGGGCTTGATGGGTTCGAGTTAGGGATGACAACGGGTAGGGTCGGGTGCGGGTTTTGCACTACTCAAACCCACACTCGAAATTACCATCCGCACCCGAACCCGAACTCAAATGCTTTTCGGGTGGCAAAATGACACCCGCGCCCACACCCGTTGGGTTCGGGTTTTTTCACTCAAACCCGAACTCATAGCAAAAACACAAAAATACAACATTAAATTGAAATTTGAATTAAATTTCAAGATCTTAAGTTTTTTTTTTGAATCAGCTAAAAGATTTTTATTAACTTGGCATAAGATAAATTGCAAATAAACATAAAATTAAAATACAACATTAAATTGATATTTGAATTAAGTTTCAACTTTCAAGATCTTAAGTTAATATTACAATTAAAATACGACATTAACATAGATTATCTGTTTGCCAAGAAAATTTCAACAACATGGTAATGCTAGCAAATTCCAAATTCTAACAACATGCAAGTTAATCCCAAAACAGACAGCAACATTAACATTCCAAAAGAGACCGCGAATTCTCCATTCTCCAACAGACAGCAACATGGCTCAGAAGTTCCTATCAGAGGTAAAGATCATTCTCATATGCAACATTGTTTTCCATCTTCCAATTGAAAACATGCTAAAGAAAGCCCATATAAAGATCATTCTCATATGCAAATAATTGTTATATAGAAAGGTTTTCTTCATTAAATAATTGGAAACTTTCAAATAAAACTACATGGACAATTAGATAGCATATCAGGTATATTAAAACTATATTGGAAACATTAATTCTTCATTACATACTATCCATATTTACAGCAGTATTGGCAGCAATATGGTTTAAATATTTACAACAATAAGCATATCACAATATGGACAGCAATATGGCAGCAATAAGCATATTTATAGCATATTAATTCAATGTAATTGTATGAATATTTATAGCATACAGACTGCCATGCTGCAGAAGCTATGTTGCGCCCCTATCAACAATGAAACAGCCATAAGAAATGCAGTGCAATCACATTACTTCTTGTGATATTTCTATCACTATTAGTTTTTACAATCTTGCACATAATTTTCAAGCAGATTTAATATCAAACTGTTACAAATATCTCTTGCAGGGCTATGCCATTTTGCCAATGTTTCAATTATTTAATCTAGTGTATTACAGCATCGGACATTTAAAAGTGACAAATTACAGATTCTACAACTTCTTGACCATGTATTACATCATCTATTTTTTGGCAATTTTAATGAAGTACAATAACAGAAGAGTGGAGTTTTCGAGTTTTCTGAATCACTATTGTGCCATTAAAGGTCTGACAGAATGAATCACATATCATAGCAAAGAGTGGAGTTTTCGAGTTTTCTGAATCACTATTTTTTGGCAATTTTAATGAAGGCCATTAAAGGGCTGAATTTTAATTTTGGTTGCAAAAAAATATTCAGAGATCAGATTTGTGAATAGGCAGCTAAGATCTTTTCCAAAACAAATTCCCGACATGTTCAGAACCGCATTGATTCGTTTCTAAGACAAGAGTTCATATTGAAATCATGACAATTAATAAGCATAGAAACTAAAAACAGAAAATAATGATCCAACTCATGTACTAAAGCATAGAAACTAAAAACAGAAAATATACTCACCATGTTATAGCATAGAAACTACAACTTCTAATCTTCGAAGTGGTAACCCAAACAAATTTCCATCAACTCAGCTGTATTAAGAAGTAAACTGAAGTTAAATAAAACACCATTTTATTCAACACTTTTACACTAAATGAAGTACAAAATACCTTCATCGTCCGACTCCATTTCGTTCAACACAGTAGCAAATTCTCCTGCAACTCTAGAAGTTCCTATACATCACAAGTAGAATAACAAAGCATAATTAGTTCACAATATGTAAAGATTATTAGACATACATTACAATATTGAATTAATAGCTTAAAAAGTTACCATTCTTTGTCATGGCTTTTATTCTTAATCTTTTTTTGAATACAACTCAAGAGATGTCCTTTCAAGTGATTTGTTCCATTCTTTGAAGTGCCACTTAGTTGTTTTTTACACCAGATGCATTCAGCCTTTTCTTTCCCATTCACTTTCATTTTTTTAAATTCTTGCCACACATTACTTCTTAGTTTCTTTGATGGAGGTTCTAAGCTTGTGTCAATTTCTTCTTGTTGCCCAACATTAGGTGTCGGACTCGGATTAGAAGATACCTCCTGATGTGTTGGTGGATATGTACTTTCTTGTGTAGGATTAGATGTTCCTTCCGGTTCCGGGGTAACCGGGGTTGTGTTCGCTTGATCCATTTGACCTATTAAACAGAAAATTAATCATTAAAACATAACCAATAGATTTCTCATTCTTCAAATTCAACAATTGAACATGAAAAAAATGTGAAGACATATTGATGAATGTCTTAAAAACAACTTGGCATCAATGAATGTCTTAAAAACATTATAGATAGACACAATTGATGAAGACATATTACGAATGTCGAAACCACAAATTAGTGAGATTAACAGAACAGCAGCAACAGTGAAACACATATAGACACAATTGAATGCTTAATTTGACTTTAAAATGGTTCAGGACAAGTATTGTTAGACATATGACAGTGTCTATATGTGTATCATAGGAGTTAAGCTATACATGGATGATATTAACCGAAAAGTATAATTGTTTGAACTTTGAACAAAGCCAGCAAAAGATTTGAGCTAAATTATCTTCAATGCATGTAGAAAATCAGTTCTGTCACAGCAACCTTACAAAAGGATAAATTTATCGCTACCCGTTCCTAATGAACTACAATCTTCCTTTACATATGCACAGGTCCCTATAGCTTTCACGTCACCATCTCATTGCTTATAGTTCAAAGACAATCCATTGTTAAGAAGAATATGACTTTGCCTATACCAGTTTCGCCGCATGTACATGCCTAAACTACCCAGATTGTCTATTACCCCTTTACACAGTTCATGTGATTAATACATACAAATCTGCTAACTTCACGGCACCGCTTCTTTCATGCATCACAGTAAATAAAAGCTATTTTCTTAATACAAAAAATCTACATACTGAGCCCTAATCAGTGTTCCCTAATAGCCCATTAAAACAAAGAGGAAAAAAAATCATTTTTCCTACTTGGTTTGATAATGTTCAGATACGAAACGAAAACAATGAACAGTTACCGAAATTGATAATGCATCACAATCAACATGACAGTTACCGAAATTGGAATCGTGGAAGCGTCGCGTTCCCAAAAAATGAGTTGTACAACCGGCTGACTTGATGAAATGTTGTCCTCGTTTCGAACTGAAATCGTATAACCAATCTGTGAGCTGCGTTGTGTTTTTGTTGTTATGGAGAAACCGATTTCGATGTGGTGTTGCTGCAGGTTCTGCTTGATGAAAGGTTGTCTCGCCGTGCAACCAAACCGAAAGCGAAAAGCTGAAAGCAGATCGTCGTTAGTGTTGTCGCGAAACTGCGCTCTTGGAACAAGAATGGTGGAAACAGTACAATCGTATGATGAGGTCAGCGGTGTTGTGTCATCTTCGGATGGTTTTGTTTCTCGTCGGCGAACGGTTTATGAGGTGGGGGAAAGGTGAGTTGATGGTTTAAAGGTAGAGAAGAACGGAGATAAAGATGAGGTTGGAGAAAGGAAAAGTGCATCAACAGTAGTGAAGATGGAGTGACTGAACCCTAATTTGTTTTACAATTATATATATATATAGGGACACTTTAGTAATTTTATGGCTAAGCGGGTGTGATTTCGGGTTTCGGGCGCGGGTTTTACACTACCCAAACCCGCACCCGAAATTTCGGGTGGCACCCGAACCCGAACCCAAACCCAGTCAACTCGGGTTTTCACCCGTTGACTCGGGTTCGGGTACGGGTGGGCCCCACGGGTTTGGGTATGCCTGTCATCCCTAGTTCGAGTTATTGTTACCTAGGGGGTGGCAATGAAATCTGTTAAGTTAAAATCCATTCAATCTATCCATTAAATTATCTATCATATCCATCTGTTACAAATATTATTAGTAGGGATGTAAATGGATATCCATGGGGATGGATACTATAATATCCGTATCCGCCCCGTTGGATAAATATGATATTCATATCCGTCTCATATCCATGTGGATATCCGTTAAGCGGGTAATCCGCGGGTTTTACGGTATCCGTGAATATTTATAGATATTCATGGATAATATTTTTTTTTTTAAATTATTTTTTTTTTAATATACTTTTAACTTCTTTTAAAGACACAAAAAATTATTATCATATAACATCCACACAATTCGCTCTTAATTTAACAATAAAATTTCATCACATTAATTTTCTTCTTATTCACTAAAATATAATTAGATCCAAACATAATATCCATATATTTCATTTTAACCAAACAAATAAAAGATATTGTGATTGTGAGTTATGATGGAAGAGCGAACGACATAGGAGTAGGCAGGGAGACACTGGTTCGATAGAGGAATGACAATACTAGTTGGTTGGATTGTGAAATTGTTGAAGTGGGGTATGAAGTATTGAAGAGTTTAAATATGAAATGGCTAATAGAATTTGAATGAAATGTGAAAGGTTTTCTTCAAAGAAAAAAAAAAAAAGGAAGAAATATAATAAGACTATTTGTTTTAGAAGATGAAAAGATAAGGTATAACAAACTAATGATATTTAAATTATTTTTATAATTTATTAACGGATATGGATATCCGCGGGTACGGATATCATTAAACTCATATCCATATCCATTAACAAACGGATATTTAAATATCCATTTATTTTATCCATGGATATCCATTAAGTTATCTGTCTCATATCCGTGACGGATTTTATTCACGGATATCCGCGGGTACGGATATATTTGTCATCCCTAATTATTAGTTAATGGATTGAATCCAATCCATCTATTTAATGTTATGGATGGATACAATCCATCCAATCAATTTTAAAAATTCATTGAATTGCTTTACTATTTATATAAACTTTAATGGATAATTTTTAAAATCAAATAATAATATATATTTTGTAAAAATAAAAACCAAAGTTAATTATTTTTTAAAACTCTCTCACGTTAGATTTGGCATTTTTTAAAAATTAAACTTTTGAAGCTTTTCTACACGTGCAATATAATGAAATTATAATTAAAAAATTGCAATGGTGGTAATGTTGATGTGAATTAACGGTAATATTTTTTTTTCTGTAAATTCTTTAACAATAATTTTTTTTCTTATAGGATTGACTTTTAAAATTAAAAAATGTAAAATATTTAATTTCGTTTTATGGATGGATGGATATCCATCCATTAGAATTACCTTAATGGATGGATTTGATGAATTTTATTTTTACTGGATGGATTAGATTGGATTTTTTAGAAGAAATTTTAGTGGATCCTTGATGGATTAATGGATTATTTTGATCCATCCATTAACAATCCAATCCATACTCATCCAATCCATCCATTTTGTCACTCCTATTGTTACCCTCTAAATAATTTGTTCTTACCTCTATTTTTTAATATGCTCCATTTATTTTATTTATGTATTTTTAATAGATTTATATATTATTGTCTTTTTAGGGTAAAATGTTTCATAATGATGATTAATTGCTAATTAAAATATTGATTGGTGTTTCCTAAATAATTAAATCTAATTTATTTAGTTTTAGTTAGATTTAATTTAACTAGTTTAATTATAATATAGTTTAATTAGTTTTTTAATTTAAACTTTGGTTCAAACAGTTTTATTTATTTCTTAAAATTAATTCGTATTTTCTATTCTAGTTAATTTCTGATGATCATTTTAAATTTAGTTCTTGATGTTGTTGTATGTAATTAAGTCCTGTTTTTTTATGCCTATTCTCTTGTGGCTTTTGATTTGTTGGTCTATTTCAATTCCAAAGGAAAGGTTTCCCTCCGTTGACTCCACGTCATATTTAGGTTAACTTCTTTACCCCTTATCCTAGCCTTAGCATTAGAGTCGCTGTGCTCTATGTCTTGCCATAGACATTTCATTCACTTTATCCTAGCCTTAGGATCAGAGTCGCCGCACTCCATGTAAGTTCCTGCCATGGACACTTACTCATCTTTCCCTTTTAACTTAGTCTTAAGTTTGGAGTCGTCGCTCTCCAAGTAAGCGTCTTGCCATGGATGCTTACCTCCCCCTGAAACCTTGACCACAGTCAAGAGTTCCTCACCCTCATTAAAGGGAACTATGAATGCTCTGATTCCATTCCCGTCAAGATACGTAGGCACGAGATGCGATGTCTTGGCGAGCATACTCAGAAACTAACCCCTTAAGTCTTTCCCTTAGCACTAACATTAGCAAGCAAACAATAAAATAACACAAATACCAACAAGAGGTTCCTGTAGAGTACTACAGATACTTAGGATGCTAACACCTTCCCTAGGTATAACCAACCCCCGAACCTTAGATCTCTAAGTTGTGTTCCTACATAGCGCAATTAAGGTTTTCGATCTTTACCCTTTCCTTTGGATAAATCAAAGCTCGATGGTGAATTTCATAGATTTATGATTCAAGTTAACTAATAGCTTGATATCTGATTCTCACCGCGAGAACACTACCCTAAAGTAGATGCGAGACATGTAACCTCTGATTCCTACTCTTTGTTTAGCTTAGGACACTTCACACACACATGGCTTTCTCTTGGGCTACCTTACAATGAGACCTTTTACTTCTTGCATAAATCCCTTGTATTTTTCATGTATTCATCTCCTTATTTGGTGTACTTTTTTACTTTCTCGCTTTCTTTTGGTTTTGTTATGCTTGCCAGCTTTCCTTAGGGACTAGGATCAACCTTACATTTTTCTTAATCAACTAATAAACCCTTGATCCAACGTCAAGTGGCATTTTCTCAATAAATTAAAAAACATCTTTAAATGCGATTAGAATTGCGCGCCACGAGCCTTAAGTGATGGAGAAGGAGTGAGAATGAAGCTTTCCTACCCTCATTCTGAGTATTTTGAACACAAGACGCTTGGCTTAGTTATTTGAAATATTCGCTTCTACCCATAGTCTTTAGTGCAATTCGAATAAAAAAAATCTCTTTTCAAAACCCTACAATTAACATCAACTCATCAAACTCTTTTTTGCGCCTTAGGGCATCATCCCGAAAACCATTTTTCAAGGTAAAATCAACCAACACACACTTATTTACTACCCCGAACTACAGAGCTCTAATTTCCTTATTGCACTATGAGGATGCATATGCACGAGATTGCAAGATCTTGGCGAGCACATTAATAAAAAAGAAACCCTTTTTCCCCAATAGTAAGTAACCTTTCGCGATTATACAACCTAGATGGTTCCCGTTGACTTCAACGGATATGAAGGGTGCTAATATCTTCCCCTTGCATAACCGACTTCCAAACCTAGATTTGGTTACGAGACCATTTTCTTCACCTTTTAGGGGGTTTTGTCGATATTTTCCCTTTCTTCGTAATAAATAAAGTTTGGTGGCGACTCTGTGCATTTTTCACGTAGCGACAAGAAGAAGCATGAGTTGTTGATGAAGCTGAGGAGATAGATAATGACTACATGTTGGAAAGAGACAGGTCGATAAGAGTTATCAAGCCTGTGAGGAGGTCCAAGATGTGACCAAACTTTCCTTGCAAAGTAACCTTGAAGCACGGGGGAAGCTCATTCAAAAGTCTCAATATGCTGGCAATGTTTGGAATTTTGCTTAGAGTGGTAATGCTTTTCTCCTGTCTGAACCCATTACAAACTTTTTGTGCTAATAACCGTTCATTAGAAAGATTCCCTGAAAACCAAAATTTGTATGAGTGTCAAGATGTTATGCAAATGAACATAAATACATGGTACACTACTACAAAACACGCATTCAACAACGCCATGGTCACTACGGTTTTCCCTACACCGTGGTGACATATCTTAATTAAGGCGCTACCATATTTATTTTGTTTTTTGATTAAAAATTATTTGTATATAACAGTGGTTACAGAACCAACCGTTGTGATACACTCAAACTTTCGTCGGTTCGAACCTCAACACCATAAAATATTTTATTCCTTTAACGTTAAGGCACACATTTTCTTTTTTATTTATTTTAAAATTCACAAATAAAAGGGTTATCACTACGGTTCTTCTGGTTAACCGTAGTGATATATTTATAATAAATAAATACCTATCTATACGGTTTTTATTTATTTTAAAATTCACAAATAAAAGGGTTATTACTACGGTTCTTCTGGTTAACCGTAGTGATATATTTATAATAAATACCTATTTATACGGTTGGTATTGTTAACCGTTGTAAAATAGTTTACCCGTATATAAGTGAATTAACTTTCACTTATTGACAGTAGCGTCATTGCCTTCACAGTGAAACCCTAGAACCCATTTTTTCTCTTCGTTTTCACCATTAGTCGTGAATCTTATGCTTCATACATTAAGGTATTCTTCTTCTTCCATCTATTGTTAGATATTTCCCATTATCTAGTTTGTTGCATGTTGTTTTTGTTGATTGCTCTCATTTTTTCATATTCGTTTTCACTACCTTAACAAAGACCATACTTTGGAAACTTCATAATGTTTGTGTAGCTATGGAAAAAAGTATAACAAGCATGAAGCTATGTTGGAAACTTCATCCACCTTATACTTTTTTTTTCATAGCTTCACGAACAAGATGTTTGTAAATGAAGAAACAATAGTGTAAGAAAACTTCATCTAGTTTTAGAAACAATGAAAAGAAATGTAAGAAGTATGAAGCTTTTGTGTAACCTTCTTCCTCCTTGTATTTCTTTTTTATTGCTTCCCAAACTAGTTGAATATCATAATTGATTCCTGTTCCGCGATTAGTTTCATTAAAAAGTGCGTTATTCCTGGTCCTCTCTTTACTCTTCACTGGATTATGGTTTTAGGGTTTGGTTTCAACGGAGAATGCTCATTTTTGAAGTTTGCTATGTTTTCTTACAGGTTAAGGGGATGATACAGGGTGATGATGCTGGTGGTAGTAAGCGTATTATATAAGTTTATAATATCTGGATCTGGTATAGAATGTTGTTTGAGTTTGTTATATTCTATTTAAATTGTTTGTTTCACTAACCCTCACTTAAAGTTTGCTGGTGGTAGCAAGCGTATTATATTAGTTTATAATATCTGGATCTGGTATAAAATGTTGTTTGAGTTTATTATATTCTATGTAGATTGCTTGTTTCACTAACCCTCACTTGAAATACATTCATTTAATTTGACATAGATACTTATAATCTGCAAATTAAGTTGTATTTGAAAACCAACTTATATGAATCAATGTTTTCGAATTGCATTCCTCTCATCGTTCATCTCACGGTGTTTAATATATATATTATGGTATAATGATTTGGCTCCTTAGATGCATCGCCATCTTCCATTATAGTTAAATTTCATTAACAAAAAATTATTAGTTAATCTGACTCTCCATCAACACTTATAATCGTAAAACTTCCGATTATAAAAATTATAATGATAAGTGATGATGATGAGGCAGATTATCCAATGTCTTGTTCTTATGGAAATTTAACTATAATCGAAGATAGCGATATATCGAAGGAGTCAGATCAATAAACCACAATATATATGTAAAACATCGTGAAATGCACGATGAGACGAATGCAATCAGAAAACATTGGTTTGTTTAAGTTGGTTTTCAAGAATAGTTTAATTTGCAAATTATAGACTTCTTCATCAAATTGAATCCATGTCTGTTTCTTTAGTGAGGTGTTTGGAAAACAAGCAATCTACATTTAATATAATAAACTCAGGGTACTTACAACAACGGTTATTTATTATAACCGAGATCAAAGATAATCTGGGAACTTTCAACAACAGTTATCTATTGTAACCGAGATCATAGATAATTTATGTTTTACTTAATTCGCTGCTGATGGGTTTCGAACTCAATACCTAAGTGTATGTATCACAACGGTTTATTATTATAACCATTGTGATATATGGCGCGCGTCCTGCCTTTCAATAACGGTTTTCAGACCGTTGTATAAACAACGAACTTACAACGACACTCTACTTAAAAACGGTATGTCAGGCGTGATGGTACCCCTTTTCAAACCGTTGTGAAAAGGGTTTTCCGTAGTAGTGGTATTTGGGTTTGGGATACCATGAATAACTCACACTCTGTAACGCCCTGCATAATATATATCTAGAATAATACCATACAAGTGTTTTTATTTGGTACTGACACCAACACAAGTGCCTATTGGCATAATTCACACACTTGACCATTACTAAACACAAATATAACCTATGGTACAAGACATGGAAAGCCAAAACAATAAAATCTAAGATCAATATACAATATCCTCAATTGTATACAAATAATTACACAGCAGAAAACTAAAGCTAAGCTTCTCTTGAAACATCCAAGCATATCTCTACTTGTAAATCAAACCTGTAAACAATTCCTGAAAAATAGCAACAATAATGGGGTGAGATATTAATCTCAATGAGTTCCCTATCTTATGGATTCTCTCGGCTTTACAGGGTTCTAGCCAAATCCTAACTCAAGTCAAGGGGAAGGGAAATGACCTTGAGTTCTCAATCTCACACTATATGGAAACATGTTCATGAGTCTATTAACACAAAATTTATCACTAATCGGTAACCTTACCAAGGCATCTCCTTTTCCCACCCGCTTCTACGTCTAGAAGTCGACCCGAGTCATGGATCCTTGTAACCTACTTGACATATGAAATGGATTCGGGTTCATCGGCCTGTTAACCGTGAACCGCCACTTCACATGGCCTGTTAACCATCACAAGTCTCTTTACCCGTAGGCTCCATTGGTACTCACATGCGGGAATCAAACCTGCCAAGTATTCATGCGTACATTTCAGAGGAGCCCGAGGCTCATGAAACAGCAACTCAAGGGAAACAGTTACGATTACGTGATCTCATACACAAACGTGATTGTATTCGACAATCACAAGGCCACATTCTCCTTAAGGCCTCTTTTGCCTTTTCTAAAAAACACAAGGGTTCATACATGTTTCATACTAGTGTCTTATTCTTTTCTAGACCAATATTCATCAAGGATGCACCTTTCTACATCGAATGCACGAGCATCGTCATCTAGGTTCTCTACCACAATCCTTGTCATAACCTAGAATCATATCATTTGTTTTGGGGTAAAGTTTCCTCACTCTTCCTAATTCATTTTAAGCATGCATATTCTCTCAATCATACTTAACAACAATTAGTTAGACATAATATAACACAATTTGCATAATTCTCTAAGTAACACTTATTATATAATATAAATCCAATAGAGTAAAAGATCTCCAATTGATATTTTGTCATCTAACACCAATTGATCAATGATTAGAGTTACCTTAAAATCCTCTCTTGGGCTAATAAAATAATTGATCTTTTCAGAGTTCACCAGTTGCTCTATTGATCCCAATGTCAATACTTAAAGAATTCCATTATTCTAATTGATCAGAGATAGAGTACATAGACACTCATCTGATCTCATCTGATATCCAATTAAGCGTTTAGATAATATGGGGTATTACACACTCCCTATTTGGTAGGCTGCTTAACAAGATAGTTCTAGGCCTGCTACCCATAAACCCACTCACATGATAGTTTCTATGTTTTGGATAGGGTTCCCAGAGTCATGTACCTTAGTCGTATAAACATCATGCAACAGGCTAGCCACTTTATAACAAGAGTGACAAAAAGGTCTCTTATGGGCAGGGTTTTCATGTTAAGTGCAACAAAGAGAGACCCTTGGAGTTACGCAACCACCAAAGCATAAATTGGTTCTAAGAGGGGGTTCTAGAGTCATGGGCCTTTCATGAATCGGCGTCATACGATAGGCTAGCTGTCTTATACTAAGATATACGAATAGGTCTACTCTAGGGGAGTCTTCATGCTAGGCACGCAAGAAGTGGCCCTTGGGGACTAAAACTACAAAACTTCCAAATCAAAACTATGTGTTCTCTCTTCTTTTTCCAAAGCTCGGGTGTAGAGATTTATTCAAGAAGCAAATCCCAAAGCCCACACATGAATATATAAACAAAGATATAAATGCGATAAAGCAAGAATAGAGAAAACATATAACAAAGAAAGATAAACAAACAAAACTAACACTACATACGAAAAACCTAACTAAACTAGGTTGACTCGCTTAAGAGATGGGAAAGTCCCCAGCAGAGTCGCCATCTATTGTATCTCGAAAAATAAGAACACGACCTTGCGAAGCGCAATCGAACGCTCGTGGGATGGACTTAACAGAGTCGCCACTGAACTTTATTTATTTCCAAAGCGGGAAAAGGAAAATATCAATAAAATTCCTAGAAGAAAGGATAAGATATGGTCACCGCAACCAATATAAGGGTTCAGGAGTTGGTTACGCAAAGGGAATGTATTAGCACCCCTCACGTCTGTTGTACTTAACGGGAACCATTTAGTTAGTTTCGAATGAATGTTAGCTTAATGTTAGTTTGCAATCTTATACTTATTTGAATGGGAAAAAGAGTTAAAAGACAAATGTTTTTGGATTTTTATTGAAGAGAAAGGACCTAAAAAGGTTTTTATTATTAGGGGGACCTAACAAGATTTCGCAATCCTGCTCCTACACATCTCAATAGAGAACTCAAGGCACACATAGTTCAGGGTAGAAAATATTTGTTTGTTGGTCAATTTAGCAAAAGCTATCTTGTATTAATCGACGGAAAACATTGTTTTACCCAAAACAGGTGAGGAGCGGGCGTTTGCGTCACATTGATTGGATTTAGGAATCAACATTCAAGGGAAAACGTCACTTATCTCAACTCAACGATTGTGGATGGAGCATTGCTTTGCATCATCTTAAGACAAGATTTTTTTCATTTATAAAAAGTTTTTAGAGATCACACGGTGGCAAGAAAAAGAAGTTTGATGTGTTGGATGTGTTTTAGGTGAATGATGAATGTTTGATGAGAATCAATTGTTCAAAGAGTTACACCAGAATGCTAGATCCCAATGACCCTTTTTCATTCAAGGTTATTATGAAAATTGTTTGATGGACAACGAACGCTTGATAAGAATCAATTGTTCAAAGAGTTATGCCAAAATGCTTGATCCCAACAGCCCTTATTTGTCCAAGTTAATTAAGGTGTTTTAAGGACGAAAGAAAAGAATGAACGATTAATCCAAGGCGCGTGGTTCAAGACCGATCATTCGAGGGTTCCCACTGGAATGCTAGATTTCAATGGTCCTATTCTTTTATGTTTATTTTGAAAAAGGTTTGAATGCATTAAATTTATGAAATGGTTCGAAATTATTTAAAATGGTTTTCAGAGTAGTTTGAAGTTAAAGAGGTTTTGAAAACTGACTTGATCTTAATCAAGTGTTGAAAACTCGTCTTGAAAGTTTAATATTTATTAGCCGCTCATTCATACATCGGGGAATACCGAGTTCGATTCCTGGTGCGAACAATGCTTGGTTATACCATGTACCTCTAAGGCCAAAATCTGGATTACTAGGGCCCTTTTTCCCCTAGGAATCAGAGGGTGAAAAAAAAAGGTTTACATACAAGATTAGATAAATTATACAATGACATATAATCAAGTATAACATATGATCATACAATTTAACAAGTATCACACAAGAAGCGCAAACATTTATTCACTTAATTAAAGATCAAACAAATCAAGCCATGATGAGTTCAAATTATTTCTAACTAGGAGAATAAATTTCTAAAGAAAATTCTTCTCATTTTGTTATTATTATTTTTTGTTGAAATATATTCATAAAGGGAAATAAATAAATAAATAATAAAATAAAAGAAGTTAAAATATTTTTTAGATTTTAAGACAGATAAAAAAAGAATAACTTTTGTGTTTTTTTTAATGTTTCTAAAATATAAAGAATTATTAAGATAAAAGTTATTTTAACAAATAACTAATATTAACAAAAGAAATAGAAACAAAAATAATGTAATGGGCCAGAAGGGGGGTATGAATTCAGAACATGATGTAGCAAAAATGGGCCATGGACATTAAAGGGAGAATGGCACACTGGGTAGGGATAAATTTGGGTCGAGTCGGATCCACCCAGACCCAGTTCAATTATGATAAGTCAAAAAAGAGGAAGCCCTAAAATCAAGTCGTTCCTCATTCTTTTCAAAAAACATGATCCCCAAATGTGCATCAGTGAAAAAAAAAGATCAACAAACACTCTCGAATCCCCCCTCTCTCTCTCTCTCACAACATCCAATCGATCCTTGCAGAACCATGAACCCGAAACGAACACATATGGGAAAAGAACATGCTCAAGCAATAGAATACAGTAAGGCAAAATATTGTTTGAAAAATGATTTATCAGTTCATTAACCAGAACACATGCCATCGAATGGAATGTTTTAATAACATTATTCATGAGTAGGAAGAAGAAAAAGTGAAGCGAAGATACCCCCGAAGAATGGTCATGCGCGAGTCAGGTTTGCATTTCCTTCTGTCTACGGACTCCCTTTTAGTCCTCTGAGTTGGAAATATTTGCCTTTGAAACTTTGGATTTTTGGTTGTATGATTTGTTTGGTTTTGATTTTTTGAATCAAATATATGATATGGTGATTACCGATTTTGTGTGTTGTGAAGATTTCGATTTTTTACTATGGTCTGGTAGTTGATGTTTGAATGTTGCTATTAGATGTTGTTTGAATTTTTTATTTGAATATATAATTGAGTATGGTTTCCCGTTCTCTATTCATTGCTATTGATTTTATATGAGGCTATGTGCTTATGCAAAATGGAAAGTTGTAGAGGAATCAAATTCCTGCAACAATCTGTTTTTTTTTGTTGCAATTTTGGTGAAAAATCTGTATTATATTGTTTATGGTAAATTCTGCACCACTATATTAAGATGCAGAAGAGGTTTGGTGGTATTTTAGTGAAAAAATGTTGTTGTACTTTCTGCACTGCTGAGTTTGTCCTCTTGTGAAATTTGAAACTTTGCTTATTATTTTACTGCAGTAACAAATATTCACTTCCCTCTCTTTTTTGAATTTCTGAATTCTTGCTGATTTTTTTCTATTTTTATTTATAGGTATTTGGTGGAGGATTTTGTTACTTGGTGTATAGCATGCATTATGTTGAAAATGGAAAGGTTTGAAGAAATTGGCTAAAGTACAAGAAAACATGAGGATGAAGCAACTTGGAACAATTGGGAACCAAAGTGAAAAACTTGAAGAAGATTTGAATTATGCCTTATAAATCTTTAGGTTTTTTGTAACAAAACTTCACTTGTACTAAAATTCAAAGTAATGTAAAAAGAAAGTTCAACTTTTCATGACTTTAATGAATTATTTCCTTATGCAATGTCAAGAAAATGGACATAAAAAAATTATGCATGCTTAGGTCCTTATTCAAAAATATGTAGAAAAAACTTCACATGTTCAAGGATGAAAACGTCATTGAAATGCAATTGTCTCACACTTTTGATGTAATTTGAAAACCAATTAAAGAATACCATTTCTAGGCTTAGAATCCAAATTTGTAATTTATGGCATTAATTTAGAAAGAAAACAATAATGAGCATATGCATGACTTTCAAATGATCTAATTACTCAAACAAAGAAAAAGCACAACCACAAATCTTAAATGGAAAGGTAACCGTAATGAGCACGCTAATGATACATAATGACCAGATGAAATGGTCATTGTATAATGCTATGAATGAGATGTAAATGCGGATGACTTAATGCAGATGACTTAATGCGAATAAAAAACAAAACTCGGAGGCAAAATTTAGGGTATGACAGATGGTAAGGGATTTCTTTCAACTTAATCAGAGATTTTGGATTTGAACCCAATACTAAGCACACAATCAATTGTGGTTCTTTTCGACTTAATGAATTAATCTCAGCAGTTCCGCGTAGTGGATATCCAGTTAAAAAAAAGATATTATTTATATTTATTTTTCAAAATTTTCAATTTGACTTACTCATCAAATTTATGTCAATAATATTTTCAAAATTCGTAAATTAGTCCCTTTATATTTTTAAATTTTATAGTATTGTCCCTCAACTTTTCTTATATTTAATTATGACTTAAAAAATATTATTTTAATCCTCTTTTCTATCGATATTTATATTATTTATCTTAATAATTTATTTTTTATAGTCAAACCAATTGTAAATAATATGAAATTTTAATATTATTGTAATTTTAATGAGACATGCGATTTGAAATTCTGGCATAGCAGACAACAAATGTCCTAACACATGTCAAGACATTGTTCTGCATAATCATTTAAAAAAAGAACAGAACAACAGACTGATACCTTGAATATCAGAACTGCAGAAACACAGATGTTACAACATCTGATCCAACATGTTAATCAAAACTGAACTGTAAATTGCAGAATGATAAACAACATAGAATATGATGACCCAGCTCGGTGCAACTCACCTACATCTGGGGGATACCAATCCAGGAAGAAGAATTCACTATCAGTAGTATAGTTTTATGTAAACAACCTCAGGTTTACAGAAAGCACCCACGCTAACCTATCACTACCCAATGAAGACTTTATCATTAGAAGTCACATCTAATTGATAAGAGAAACCCATCTCACTCTCTAAATCACAACATGTGATTATCTAACAATTAATACCTCATAACTGTATCATCCCTATTGAAAGACACCCTTTCCAATACAAAGTTCAGCCAAGCATCCTTGACTAACAAGTTAACTTGGATTTGCTTCAAAGCTTCATCCAAGAACAATATCAGATTCATTACCTACGGGTTTCTGAATCTATACAAGTACCTATGTCAACCACACTACATAAAATCGATACAGAGGGAGACTTACAAGAAAGCCTAGGACTCTCAAAACCCTAAACCCTATTTTCTACTTTACAAAAGTGATATAATAGGTTCAGTTCTTCAGTCCTAGGTCTTGATCTCCTTTTATAGCCTTCTGCTGAGTTGGGCTTCCTATCTTCTGTTTGCTGATTCCTTGATCCACGTTCTGATCGTTTCCTTAATTCTTGGACCAGACTTAGAAACTTCCTGCTATATCAGTTTAAGATGTCAGGACATTTGTTAGGACATCATGTCTTCTTCATGTTGGAACACTACAATCAGCGCCTTGTTTTACCTAAAAATTTGCTCAAATCAGCAGAGCCTTCAATCTCCCCCTTTTGACTAATTTTTGGTAAAAATGCCTTTGGTAGAAAAAGAAAGACCGATGTTTGGTGGATATGATTATAACACCTCTGAGACTCTTTCTTACCCCTGAAATTCCTAGCTGTATGCTGGTGTACGTGAGGAAGAGTATATAACCTCTCCCCCTCAAACCAGTACTTGCCACGAAGGGATAAATCTTCCTCTTGAGGGGCATAAGAGAAGCCACAAGACGATCCAGAAAGAGCTTAAGAAGAAACAATTGTATCATATGCAACACTGAGTCCATAGAGTATGTAACTCAGGTCACAAGACACAACCTGCTTCATAACTCAGATCAAAAGGCACAAGGGAAGAACTCAAAGATGTCAGAACATCTCATCCAACACCCCTGTAGAAGAACACCTGCACAAATGAGTATGTGTTGTAGAAACCAGCACACAACTGAGATGAATCCATACCTCTTCTCCCTTTTTTTAGCCAAAAAATGGCAAAAGTAGCCAGCGCAATTCCATACCCACATGATACTAATCCAGACCATGACAACCTTGCCCAGAATACTAACTTTGAAGACTAGAAGTAGATTCCACCTTTAACTGCTCAAACATATTTATCTCGAACATTATGGTCCATAGAAGTTCCCGCAGAGCAATTAATAAATTAGGGTAGGTAAACAACAATAACTGTGCACCGTCCAACTAAAGTTTGACTGATTCAACTTTATGAGAACCTGTCCAAGGAAGGCACTAGCGTCAAGACACATGTTTAACACGTTTACACTCTCTACCGTCCAAAACACCCAATCATGTCATACCCATACTGTCCTGACTCTTTGTCAGACTTTTGATAGTTCCTGTTTTTTGTCTACAGGTCAATCCTTTCAAACAGAAGACCAAGAATAACTCACCAAGATGTTAAAAAATTTCTTCAAACATCTCTCAGTAAGCAGCAACACCTCTCAAGATACTTGTATTCCTTCTAATTTAATCCATTGACACCAATGACGAAATTAGAATAACCTGATAAGTTCACCCAGAACTTATACCAGTAGAGCAATGTCACGACATCTCGTCTGACATATCAACCTCACCTGAGGCAATCTATCACAAACTTCTTGAAACCACAAACAATCTTGATAAATAATCTGCACCACTGCAGTAAAATATCTTAAATCAAAGAGCAATTCCCCCTATCTAAGATAACCAGTGCTCCTCCAATGAACACTTATGTAGATGAATGGAAAACATAAGACACATCTTCATGTCTTCAAGAGCGCACCCTCTGTCAAATCTACCTACTGAACATAATCATCAACTGCTCTTATTGCTTCTTCTGACAAGAACCAATAAATACTCACACATGAACACCATCATACTTCCCGTGAGATCACATTAGGATCACCATCCTAAATTAACAAACTCTTGGATTGAGATCAAAACTCCATTGATCCCTCTCTTCTTGAACCCATCTATACACCACATGAATTCCTCTTGAATTCTCATGTATAGACCTCCATGTTCCTTGAGATAAAACCCAATTGATCTGGGATACTCCACATTCCTCAAAGAGACACACAGGGCCCCTTAGTTTATTATCTTCTTAACGATGTCAGATATCGTATACATGCTCAAGAAATCTTCAGCCCATTTGCTCCACAAGCACCAAAGTGACCCACTTCTATCATGTCACATTCACATCAGACTTCCAAGACAATCCTTTACCCATCATTCTCCCGTAGAATAAGATAAATACTTCTTAGACAAGATGTGAGTGTCAAGTTCTACACTTAGAACTTAACATCCTACTCCAAGGATAACCAACCCAGAAAATGTTATAACATCAATTAGGACATTCTTCACACATCACAGACACCACACACCATGGTTCTTGATATGCTCCACCACTGGACTTACTATCTGCATAGTAATCCAACTGAAGATCTTCAAACAACACTGCGCCACCAGATTAATCAATAAGAACTCCAGTAACCAAAAGAGAGAAATAAACTCTCATCCACCAAAAAAAGGTAATCTTCCATAAACTGAGAACTTCTGCCACAAGCTTCAATAGAAAAGAATCAACACTTCCTCAAGTCTTCAACCAACCACCCTTCTTACCAAGAGTAATTTGTTCCAAGACATTCCTCAAAAGTAATCAAATGCCACTGTTTGATTATCTTGATTCCACAAATGAAAATAACCAAATGCCACTTTTTGACTGCCTTATCCTTCTTCAAAACTCCCACAAGATACACTGATCCACCAATAAAATTTGATCTTTAAGTTACATGAACTACTCGCTCCATAGCAAGACATCTTGGATCCACCAAGCCTCTAGACATGTAACATTTACTCCATCCACAGCTCCCGCAAACTGCATGAGATAGACTTTTTTGAAGCATCCATAACTTTCATTATCCTGTAGATCACCTTATCTTAAGCGGATGTGCCACATCACCAGCTGAGATTCTGATGTTAAGCTAGATGTCAGAACATTCTGATACGACATCCAGCTGATGAATTCAACTCCTCCTTCTGCCACTTAGAAGAACCTTCTCCCTTTAACAGAACAAGAGTTCCATGCTCTCATAGACTTGATTCAACAACCAAGTTTGAATAAACAACCTCCATCCTGCTTAGACTTATCACAAATATTCCATACAAGCTCACACCTTGATGAAAAACTGCTTTGAAGCTTCAAAGACTTCACACCTACCACGTCTGAATCTTCAGAAGATAAAGTAGTCCTAGACTACACCATATCCATACGAAAGAATGCCACTTTCATTAGTAGAGCAGTCTGTAGAAAGTCAGAGATAACTGCCACTTAACCTTGACCTTCAAAATGAGCAAGATCCCACGCTCCTAAGTACCTAGATCAGAAATAAACTGATCCAAGTTGTGCTACCACCAACACTCAATTCCTCTTAGATCATAAATAAACTGATCCAAGAAATATCCATCAAGATTATGATGTCTTCATCTTCATCTTCAACAACACCATTATCCATATCAGTTTCTTGCTAGGAAACTCTCCAGAGATCACATGCTTTTGTCACACCAAACTAAAGCAAATTCTTAGGTCAACACCCAAGACTAAAACAGATGCCAAAGCGTATGCAGTACCCCTCCCATGATTCTGCACAAACTCTGATGATGAGAAGTTCCAAGATCTTGTTGAACATCAACAATCTTGACTTTCAAGGATAATCAATTAAATACTTGTGAATTCCACAAATAGCAATTGATCTTAAATCCTTGTCCAATAACCCTTCTTCACTGTTGTAGCTAAGCTCCACCAGATCACTTCATAAACACTTATCAAGTATTCAATCTTTTGTAAGTATCTTCTTTGACAACAAATTGTTGAGATACCAAGGCTGCCACCCTTGACTTAAGTAACTAAGATTCTCTTTGAACGAACCTTATTTACCTCAATAATTCTGAAATCTCTATTTAGATTGGATCCACCCTTAGGATTAAGAGGAATGAATACTTCCTTTCTATTTTTGGACGGTGAAAATAAATCACCTCCATTTTCTTCAGGCTTGTGTTTCACAAAAACACCTTCTAGTCAGAAGAATAACTAAAAGACTCCAGATTCACGACTGAGACGCTTTTATGAGTGAACTTGAGAGAATTCTCAAGTGTCTTTAATAACCTAGCCGATCAATAATTTATCAAACTCCCAGAGCAAGAACTTGATAAACCTAAACTCAACTCCTATCCTTTTCAACTGACTTCAAACTGCACCATGGAACCAAGCTTCCAAGTACCAAGTCACCATAACAGACATCCTCCAACAACTCCCCTCATTCCATCGCTTCTGACTTTGGAATAAAAATATGCAGATATCTTCAAATATAGAGGCCGGCGATTGAGATCTTGTACCATCTGTCTTCAGCAACAACTCTAGAATCCCATAATTCCATAGCTCTTCCATCAGAAACATATGCAGCGGAACCACCAAGGAACAAATTCTGTTTGCCCTAATAAGATGTCAGAACATCTTATAAGACACCGCAACAAGAGAACTAGCCACTTCTCCTACAGTTGTTCTAGAACCTCCTCAGCAACATGAACAACCACGGGGTTGTTACCTTCGATCCAGAACATCCATCCCATCCATTAATACCCTTGAGTATGTCTGAGTTGATTGATCTGATCTTCAAAACTCCACCTTGTTTAAACGCCAGAAAGTATCTCCCAAAGATCTCATCTAGAAACAGACAGGATACCTGCTCTAATACCAATTGAAATTCTGGCATAGTAAACAACAAATGTCCTAACACATGTCAAGACATTATTCTGCATAATCATTTAAACAAAGAACAAAACAACAGACTGATACCTTGAATATCAGAACTGCAGAAACACAGATGTTACGACATTTGATCCAACATGTTAATCAAAACTGAATTGTAAATTGCAGAATGATAAACAACATAGAATATGATGACCCAGTTTGGTGCAACTCACCTACATCTGGGGGATACAAATCCAGGAAGAAGAATTCAATATCAGTAGTATAGTTTTATGTAAACAACCTCAGGTTTACAGAAAGCACCCACGATAACCTATCACTACCCAATGAAGACTTTATCATTATAAGTCACATCTAATTGATAAGAGAAACCCATCTCACTCCCTAAATCACAACTTGTGATTATCTAACAGTTAATACCTCATAACTGTATTATCCCTATTGAAAGACGCCCCTTCCAATACAAAGTTCAGTCAAGCATCCTTGACTAGCAAGTTAACTTGGATTTGCTTTAAAGCTTCATCCAAGAACAATATCAGATTCATTACCCTCGGGTTTCTGAATCTATACAAGTACCTATGTCAACCACACTGCATCAAATCGATACAGAGGGAGACTTACAAGAAAGCCTACGACTCTCAAAACCCATAACCATATTATCTACTTCACAAAAGTGATACAATAGGTTCAGTTCTTCAGTCCTAGGTCTTGACCTCCTTTTATAGCCTTCTGCTGAGTTGGGCTTTCTATTTTCTGTTTGCTGATTCCTTGATCCACGTTCTGATCGTTTCCTTAATTCTTGGACCAGACTTAGAAACAACATGCTATATCAGTTTAAGATGTCAGGACATTTGTTAGGACATCATGTCTTCTTCATGTTGTAACATTACAATCAACGCCTTGTTTTACCCAAAAATTTGCTCAAATCAGCAGAGCCTTCATGATTGGAAAGAAGACACAATGAAAAACAAACGCATGAACATGGCAGAGGATAAACGACATAAAAAAAGAACAAAAGTAGAAAAGAAATAATGGAGTGAGCGCTCTCTCTCGAGAAGAATTTGAAACACTGAAGAATAAATAGAGGTGTAAGGGTTTCATATGAAAGGTGTATTAGATAAAAAAAGCTCATAATAGCAATTTCTTTTGTTTGGGCTTAAGCAAATTTTTTCTTGGTGAGTGAGGAGATTTTGTTCTACTTCATATTAAAATAACATTTGTTCAAAAAAAACCACTCTTAAAAATAGTAAAATTAAAAAAATTTGGTAGTACATTTCAAAAATCTGATAGTTCATATTTGGTAGGCTTATTAAAAAAACAAAGTTAACACTATCTGATTTTTGATAAATCTGGTATGTTTCGTAATCTTTCAAATTTTTTAAAAATTTAGTAGTTCATATCCGATTGACAAAAAAAAAAACCAAAAATAACACAAATATTTTCGTAATCTTTCGAATTTTTTAAAAATTCAGTAATCCCTATTTACTGATCATTTTTTGAGTTTTTACCGTATATTTACATAAAACACTAGATTTTTTTGATAATATATGAATTTTCACCATATTTTATAAATTTCCAGTACCAAAATTATGGGGTTATATCGAATTATTTATAAAATCTGGTATAAACTCATTGTTTAGATACCTTTCTACCGTATTTTTCGAATGTTTGGTATAGAAATATGAAGTTGTACCAGATTTTTAAAAAATCTGGTAAAACTCTCAATTGAGGTTATCAGATATATTAAAATGTTCGTTATGCGTAGGGTGTAATCGACTTTTTTTTTAAATCCAGTATTCAGTAGGTTTTTTTTGTTTTTTCTTTTTTACTATTGTTTTTGACATTATGTAAAAAGTCGCAAAACTATAATATAAACATAACTTAACATAACTTATCATTAACACAACATAACATAACATGACATAATATACAAAAGTGTCGGTATAATCACAACCTGTCAAAATCTATACATATAATCCCAACTATACATCAATATTAACACAAATTAAATTATTTTGACTTCATGAATTCTTCTTCTCATTGCCTTATATGTCCTGTGTATATTGTTTCCCATGCTCTTGCATCTTCACTACAATTTCGTCTCAAGTGGTCACTAACAGAAGGCAATAGACAATCAGGTTCCAACTTCACATGAACTCAATAAGTATTGTTAGCAAACTAACTGCAATTATTTTATGTATACTCACAAGCATAGATGGAGAAACCATAAGTGCGAAGAAAGTGATGTTAAGGTTAGTGGACATCGAGACCAATATCACAATGTATCTAGAAGCAATAAGATAACTCATGTCAAGAATCGTCATCTATTTCTCATGACCTTGAACTTCTAAGATAGAGATTCACAAATAACTCCTAACTTTTGAGATTCTGTCATAAAAAACCTTGGAATACAATTGATGTTTAGATAAACATCACCATTAAGCTGCATCTAAATCAAGGACCATGATTCTTCACCCTATCCAAATAAACCTCAAATAGCATAGAAACTACAATTTCCATCAGCCCCCACGTATATAATATCTTTAATGTAGTCATGTAAGAAAAAAGGAAACTGTGTCAAGTAAGAATGTCTTGAAGACTTACTGGACGATTGACTTGATAAAGCTTTAGTAGATGATCTCTTTGATGTATGACTTCCTTGCAAGGCCTCAAAATACTCTCAATGTGATAGACCACGACGCACATCACTCTCCTGCCATTTTTTACTCTTCTTAACTCCCTTTTTTGGATTGCACTTCACTAGTGGCGGACACATGAAATTTGTGCACGAATATGTAAGTTTTCGAACTTTTTTCCTCATTGTCCTCTGGCTAACAATATCCAAGGTGTTGAAATACCTTTTTAGCTATTAACATTTTTCGTCTAAGTCTAACTGTGTCCCACATTCCTCTTTAGTGACTTCATGCTCTTTAATGTGTAATTTCTTCTAAAACACATGAGTGGATTTTAATGGAACATGATAACCTTGTATTTGAAGGCCTACAAGTTCACATGCTCAAGGTGACTCATCTGTTGTCCTAATGAAGCAAACACATGTAACTTTGTTAGAACCAACTCTTTTTACCCTTTCCAACTTGCAATGTATTGTATACACTGTCTATATATGAAACTAATGCTTAATGTTAAAAACACTTTTTTTGAAACGATATTCTGATTCCACCTAGTTGCATCTTCAACATGGTGTTCACAACATCCCAACATCCAAATCTTATCGACTAGTACTAAAGGATGTACCTGTTTGTTGTCATGTTCCCTAGATGAGTGACTAGGTTAGTCAATGTAGCAAAAAACTTTTCTTTATGGGGTGTCAACCATGATTGATGCACACACTCGACGAATGAAGGTATATCAACACATACTACCTCAAAATGCTGCAAGTGTTGATCAAACTCAAACACACTATTTGAGTATATGACTTTGTTCTAGAAATCCATAACATGCTCTGGCCTATTAGATTCGACGTACTCATTTCATTCAAACTAACAATTTTTGAAATATGGAATACACACAATCGATGAAATAAGGATGTGAACACAATTTCCATGACATTCATCAAGACAAGTTCCTGATCCGTCACCATGACCTTCAGAAGCAGCTTTTCAGATGTGAACAACTCCTTTAGCTTCTCTAATGCCCATGTGAAGTTTTCCTCTCTTTCATGTTCCAAGTAGAAAAACCCAACCGAAAAAGTCAACTTGGTTGACGTAACACCAACGATCTCAAGTAGTATGAGCAAAGACTAGTTGGTTTTGTATGTACAATCAAAGATCAACACCAAATGAAACATGTTCAATAGCTTCACAGAATCAAGATGTGTCCAGAATATATTAGCAATAACATTTAATTGCTCCCTGTTTCTGGTCCAACACGTGCATTTCTCATCATGAATTAGTTTCAACAAATGTTGCATTTTTGTGAATGAACCTTTGATGGTAAACCAATATATAGATCTTGCCTTATGCGCATGCTTTGTAATTGTTAAGTTATTAGGATCTTTATCTTTCAAAGCGCCCACTACGTACCTTGGCGACATGCGATATTTTGTCACGTCACTCACAAATTTTCTTTCGTCGGGCTAGCTTATGGTTATGAATACCACATCTAACCGTTATGTTCGAACCGCTATCACTTGACACATTTCTCAATATAAATGGACATTTAACTCTTCTACTACAAATAACTTGAGATGAATTCTGGTTCTTGTAGTTTCATTCCCTCTCACGACCCATAATCAATTTGTCTTTCATCCCTCTTTGCCTATTTGTTGTATCAGAACGAACAACAACAACAACAATACCATGTTGTTTCCCAATAAATTGCGCCTATGATAACACTTTTATTCGAGAGGGAAATATATGTCAGTTAAAACATATAATAAATGAATTAATCGCAGATAACATAACTCGATTAAAATTTTCAAAAATTCAAATAAAACATGTAAGTAAAATATAAAAAGTCAGTGGTGAAGAACAGAGTAAAATTTGTAGAAGAACCATCCACCTTAAACATGTATACGGAGAGCATGTTTAACTAAACTACCAGATTTTTAATGGGTGGCCAAAAATCCGGTATACCGAATTTTTGAAAATTTTCAATAAAACAAAACACCTATCAGATATTTAAAAAAATCCGATAAAAACTCATATTATTATTATTTTTTAAATTCAATAAAAATACGAACTTTTATCTTTATATCAGTAAATAGTCTACCTGATAATTTAAATAGACTACCATATTTTTTGACCTATACCATTTCTTTGAGAGTGTTTTTTTCCCAAAACATAACTTTTAGATGAGATAAATAATAACAAAATTAATTTTGTCATAACTAAAAAGTGTGGGTGTGCGAGGACTAAAATGGGGTGCGAGGTGAGATTCTAAGACATAATTGATTAAATAAAATTGGGCCAAACTAAAAGCCCAAATAAGAATAAGAAACCTAAAAACAAAACATTCAGCAGCTGCACAAGCTTACACAGCCCTAACACCAAAACCGTTAATCGTCTTCACAACTTAGCCCTAGCATTGCCGAGGCCTGTGTGTTTTCTAGGGCCTCCATTTTCACTCAAACTTCCGAATAAATTATTATTACGGAATTCGTGAAAGGTATATTCGTATTTCGTTGAAACGGTGCCAAAAATCGAAGTTCCTTCATTATTAGGGTTTTGATGGGTACAGAGAGGAAGAGAAAGGTGAGTTTGTTCGACGTCGTCGACGACGCTGCTGCTAAGATGTTGAAAACCAACGGCGGCTTATTAGGCAACAGTCTCATTAACCACTGGAACGGAAAGCCTTACTCGCAAAGGTACTATGAAATTTTGGAGAAGAGGAAAACACTTCCCGTTTGGCACCAGAAAGATGATTTCTTGCAGGTTTTGAAGGATAACCAGACTCTGATTCTCGTTGGTGAAACTGGTAGTGGTAAAACAACACAGGTTTGTTTTTGTATATTCTAACTCTTTTTCAAGGATTTTGATTTTGATGCTATGAGCTCTATTTTGTTTTTTAGGTTTAGATCATATAGGAAATAAATGATTAATGAATAAACCATCAATTTAGTTCCTTGAGTTGTGGCCAAATCATATGAAATCTGCTCAATTTAGTTCCTAAAGTTTATGAAACTATATAAACACTAATTGTTTAAAACGCAACCATTAATATGTAGCTATTAGTGATACGTGATGATATATTCAGCTCAATTTGGCTGTTTAAATTGAATTTAATGAAGTAAAAAGCTAATTGGTGGATGGGACATGAAGTGAATAGTGCTAGATGTGATAGTGTTATGGGATAAGATTGGTTATTTAAGTGTGTAGGTTGTTAATTTTATTGTTTTTGTTGTGATTTCGGGAGACAGATTCCTCAGTTTGTTTTGGAAGCTGTTGATTTAGAGACCCCGGATAAACGCAAGAAGATGATGATTGCATGTACTCAGCCTCGTAGAGTGGCTGCTATGTCTGTTTCCCGTCGTGTGGCTGAAGAGATGGATGTTACTATTGGGGAAGAGGTTGGTTATAGCATCCGATTCGAAGATTGTAGTAGTGCAAGGACAGTTTTGAAGTATGTTTTATTTTCCATTCGAATTCATCTTATGTAATTGATTTGAAGCTTGTTGTTATACTGTTTAATATAGAATTGTTTTTGCCGTGTTTTTTAATCTCAAATATAATGATTTTTTGTTTCTTCCGCAGGTATTTAACAGATGGTATGCTTTTGAGAGAAGCAATGACGGATCCACTTTTGGAACGATACAAAGTAATTATTCTTGATGAGGCACATGAAAGGACTTTGGCTACAGATGTATTATTTGGCCTACTTAAGGAAGTTCTTAAAAACAGACCTGACTTGAAGTTGGTTGTTATGAGTGCTACACTTGAAGCTGAAAAGTTTCAGGGGTATTTTTTTGGAGCCCCTCTAATGAAAGTTCCTGGAAGGCTTCATCCAGTTGAAATTTTTTATACTCAAAATCCCGAAAGAGATTACTTGGAAGCTGCTATTAGGACAGTGGTGCAGATTCACATGTGTGAACCTGCTGGAGACATACTTGTTTTTCTTACTGGAGAGGAAGAAATAGAAGATGCATGCCGCAAAATATCAAAAGAAGTTGCGAATATGGGGGATCAGGTGGGCCCTGTGAAAGCGGTGCCATTGTATTCTACTCTTCCGCCAGCAATGCAGCAGAAGATTTTTGACGCAGCTCCTCCTCCAGTTAAGGAGGGAGGCCCTCCTGGAAGGAAGATTGTGGTATCAACAAACATAGCAGAAACTTCCTTGACAATTGATGGTATAGTCTATGTTATTGATCCTGGATTTGCTAAGCAGAAGGTTTATAATCCTCGAGTTCGTGTCGAGTCTTTGTTGGTGTCACCAATATCAAAGGCTAGTGCACATCAGAGATCTGGGCGTGCTGGTAGAACTCAGCCAGGGAAATGCTTTAGACTTTATACTGAGAAAAGTTTCAATGAGGATCTTCAGCCGCAAACCTATCCTGAAATTTTGAGATCTAATCTAGCCAATACAGTTCTGACACTGAAGAAATTGGGCATAGACGATTTAGTGCATTTTGATTTCATGGACCCTCCTGCCCCTGAAACATTAATGCGGGCTTTGGAAGTGTTGAATTACTTGGGTGCATTGGATGATGAGGGTAACTTAACAAAGTTGGGTGAGATTATGAGTGAGTTTCCATTGGACCCTCAGATGTCAAAGATGCTTGTTGTTAGTCCTGAGTTCAACTGTTCAAATGAGATTCTTTCAATTTCTGCCATGTTATCAGGTATGCTTCTCTTTTTTCTTTCTTTTCTTATTATTGCTGTGTCTGTCTAGAGTCCCGCCTTAATGTTAAGGGAATATAGTTGAGTTGGGCTTCTTTTGAAATGGAGGCCCAGCATTCGTACATGTGCATGGCCGTGCTGTGCATATGGAAGGGATGTTTCACTGCTTACATGTGTGCTTATTTGCACACGAATGCGGTTTCTGGAGTGTGTCCAGTTAGGTAGTCATCAGCAACTGTGTTCTTTGGGTTCCATGCCCCCGGTTGGCATGTACCATAGGATTCTAAGTAAGTGCTGATGCAGATAGTTGCAGTTTCTCAGTATTCTCTCATGAAGAAAATGGTGTGCTCTCGCGTCTATGCATCTGCTGACCTTCCGTGGACCTCGTCTGTGGTAATCAATTTCTTTCTTTAGTACCCAATTGCTTTATCCGGCCTAGGGAGGCTCAAAAAGCTGCGGATGAAGCGAAAGCTAGGTTTGGACACATTGATGGAGATCATCTCACACTCTTGAATGTATACCATGCCTACAAGCAAAACAGTAAGTGCATACTTTCTGCTCACTCTTTTCATTTTATTTTCAATACCTTGCTGCTTTTTTTTCCTTCTTTTTTTTTTTGTTTTTTTTGATGTTGAAGTTTATTAAAATGTATGTGAATGGATTTTCAGACGAGGATGCATCTTGGTGCTACGACAACTTTGTCAATAACAGGGCACTGAAATCAGCTGATAACGTTCGACAGCAGCTAGTGCGTATCATGGCTCGGTTTAACCTGAAGTTATGCAGCACTGACTTCAATAGTCGCGATTATTACGTCAACATTAGAAAGGCAATGCTAGCAGGATATTTCATGCAGGTGGCTCATCTTGAACGGACAGGACACTACTTGACAGTGAAAGACAATCAGGTTTGCTAAAATTATTTTTTATTCGTTCTTCATTTGTATCACCAAAATAGCTATTGTCTAGGCTGTGAAGGACTGCATTCAAATTTGTGATTCTGCTCTGATATAGGTGGTACACTTGCATCCATCAAATTGCCTGGATCACAAGCCTGAGTGGGTTATCTATAATGAATATGTTCTTACAAGTCGGAATTTTATACGTACTGTGACGGATATACGCGGTGAATGGTAAGATTTTATTGTTGTAATCTGTAATATTCAAATGGTTGTCCTAGCAAATGACTGTTGTAACTTGTAAGCTGTGTGCTACTAAGTTTTGTTAATGTTATTGAAATATATTAACTCTATGATCATTTGTTATCTGACAGGTTAGTAGATATAGCACCACATTACTATGATTTGTCTAATTTTCCACAATGTGAGGCGAAGCGTGTACTTGAAAAGCTGTACAAGAAAAGAGAGAAGGAAAAAGATGAAGCCCGGAATCGGAAATGAAGGAAGCCTTACCTCAGCTTTTCTGCCATTGGATTGGAATTTGATGTTTCATCTGCTGCAGGTTGACATCATAATATCATAATTGGGAATGTTCACTAATACTACCTCCTTATTACCTTCAAAGGACATGCTGATTGTCAGTAATTTTAATGAAAGAGTTGGCAGAGTTCCTTGTACCATTAGAGTAGTAACATGTTTTATGTTCCTAGATCTTGTTCTTGTTGTACCTTACGGATTTATTTATTGGCTTCAAATTTGTTTTTGGGATGCTAGTCTCGTCAAAGGTTAAATGCCCTCATCATTGCATTAGTCTCCTTGGTATATTTAGCAACATTGATAATTAAGCATCCGGAGTTGTAAGATTTTGATTTAAGTTGATGTCAATTGGTAATGCTTTATCTGAATAATCTTTACTTCTAAGAAAATAGCGTACAATTTTGAGTGTTGGTCATTTTTTTATATTAAAGTTTTTATCTGCCATATATTTTTATTGGAGAGCTCTGCATATAATATTATCCATTTATGATTTTTTTTTCAAGTTGTCACTTGTTTTGTCACTCATTTAACTTGTCACAATGGACAACATAATTTTTTTTTAGTTTTTTGTTTGAAACCTCAATTTTTATTAACGAAAGCATAAGAAATGCCAAAGAACAAACACAAAAAGATACAGTATTTGATACAAAATAAAGCACCCAGCAGAACCAAATTTACCTGAGCTACCAACCATGAGAACCCCAATACCGAGACATGAATTCACAATCCAAATAAATAACAAGCACCCTATTCAAATAAGTCTTCACCACTATTTCACCATATGATTGAACTTGGACTCATCCCAGCCAAATTACACATTGCAATATGACATTTAAGGCAATAGTGATTCTATATTGAGGAGATTCAATTGCATCCATAAAACAAGCTACACTACTCACTTCAAAACGCGAACCCTTAGATCACCGGGCGTTGCCCCAATTGCAACACTAATTAAAAAAATAACCTCCAAATTACGCGTCAATTGCAACACTAATTCAAAAAATAACCTCCAAATTCCTTTCAGATAGTTGAACCGAGGGTTTCTCCCTGAACACTAAACAAGCCAGCACTGAATAAAGCAACCGATCAACGCCGAATACAATAGACAACAAAAATTATCTGAAGCAATAACACAGTGCACAAAGCTGTTAACACTTCCTTAGGTTCCTTCTCTAAGCATTCAAATTCCAATCTTAAACTCTAGCTAAGAGATGACAGAATGAGAGCAAGTTGCACCAGGAATGGCGACAGATGCACTCCGCAGCTGATAACAGAAAACCAATCAAACTGATGCAACGACTACACCTGGAAACCTTTTGCAAAGAAACAAGCTGCCACTGTGATAAGCCTCATGCGAATTTGATGCAGCCACAATGATCCGAACCACACGAAAGCTAGGAATTCAGGGAGCACCGCAGCACAGCCAAGAACCAAGCAACCTGAAAAGGAAAAACTGGACCACCACAACCTCATATCACCAATACTAGCTTACACAAGTTACCCGCCGCTGCAACAAATTGAACAGCCTCGAGTCCCAAACACACAATGGATTAAACCACCACACTTGACATGAGATAATTAGAAAAGAAGCACCCAACACGAGGAAGGCAGGAGCAAAAGAATCAGCCCAAATACAACCTTTAAAACCAACAAACGCACCAAATAAACTGCCGCCGAATCCTACTAGAAACACCTATTCAACGGACCTGACACAGAGCCAGAACAACAAAGAAACAACGACATAACCCTACATAAATAACAACCAGAAACTCCTGAAACTGAAGCACGATATGAAAAGCACCTGCGCATCCCCGAAACGGTCAGTTATGTTGGAACTGGGTTCCAAGATAGATGAATGTTTGAGAGGAAGAAGAAGAAGAGAGAAAGAGAGAAAAGATTAGGATTTTAGAAACTTTGTAAAATTCTATTATGAAGCTGTAGTCTAAAAAATGCTGTAAAAATACAAAGTACAAAGCCCTTTATATAGGCTATCAAAGCCCAGGCCCAAAACTAACATTTCAACTAACTCTTACCAGCTGTATTCGATTCTGTCGAATACAGCTGAATATACACCATTACAACTATTCGACTGACTCTACAACATTTCGACCAAAACCTATAAAACAATTCGACTTCGACAACCTAACATGAATTACTTCTAACACACCACCTAATTCATGTTTTCGAGACTTCTCATCCCAATGCTCTTCTTTAACTCGTCGAATATGATTTTCTTCAAAGGTTTGGTAAGTATGTCAGCTAGTTGAACTTCAGTCTTGCAATATTCAAGATCCAGCTTCCCTCTGTTTACTTGTTCCCTGAGAAAATAATACCTTCTTTCTATGTGTTTACTTCGACCATGACACATAGGATGATTGGCAAGACCAATAGCTGACTTGTTGTCTACAAACAACTTCATCTTCCCAGGTTCTTTGATCTTGAGTTCTTCGAGCAACATATCTATCCATGCTGCCTGACATGCTGCATACGATGCAGCCACATACTCAGCTTCACATGATGACAAAGCCACAATGCTTTGTTTTCTCGAACTCCAAGAGATTGGAGCTCCTTCGATCATGAAGATATAGCATGCAGTACTTTTCTTCTCATCTTGGTCTCCACTGAAATCTAAATCAGTATAACCATATACCTCAGCATCTTTCGACTTGGACTTACTTCGACATGGCATCAGCACACCATGATCAATCGTACCCTTAATGTATCTCAGTACTCTCTTTACTGCAATGAGATGACATTCTTGGGGTTTCTCCATAAATCGACTTAACAATCCAACACTTTGACAAATGTCTGGCCTTGTATTGCAAAGATATCTCAAGGATCCAATGATTTGTTTGTAAAGTGTCGAACTTACAAACTCATCATCAGTTACCTTTTTCAACTTTGCTCCTGTTTCCAATGGAGTTGTCGCAGCTTTACAGTCAGTCATCTTGAACCTCTTCAAAATATCTTGAGCATACTTCTTCTGGTGCAGGAACACACCTTCAGCTGTGTCTTTGAATTCCATCCCTAAGAAATATGACAAATTCCCTAGGTCGGACATTTCGAATTCTTGCATTAGCTTCGACTTGACTTTTCTTATCTCAGCTTCATTTGCACCTGTAATTAGCAAATCATCAACATACAGGCATAAGATGATTCGACTATCAGTGTCGACATCATTTACATAAACTCCATGCTCAGACACACACTTCGTGAACCCTGCTTCGATTAGGAAACTATCTATTCTTCTGTTCCAAGCCCTAGGAGCTTGCTTCAATCCATAGAGAGCCTTCCTCAATCTGTACACCTTCGACTCATGCCCTTTAACCTCAAATCCTGGTGGCTGACTGACGTACACTTCTTCCTCCAAAGGTCCATTTAAAAATGCTGATTTTACATCCAACTGATGTATCTTCCATCCTCTATACGCTGCTGTCGAAACAACAATCCTGATTGTTTCCAACCTAGCCACTGGCGCATATACTTCGTTGAAATCAACACCGGGTTTCTGCAGAAATCCTCATGCCACTAGTCTTGCCTTATGCTTGGCAATTTCACCATTTGGCCTTCGTTTTAGCTTGTAAACCCATTTCACATCAATAGGCTTCTTGCTGGCATTTTCGACAAGTTCCCAGGTATTGTTCTTCTCGATTGCCCTGAGTTCTTCCTTCATGGCTTCACACCAATTCGAATCATTCATGGCTTCATCCAAATTAATTGGTTATGCTTCAGCCATCATCATTGCTTCTTCTATTAAGTCACCATCTGCATCGATTGCATTATCTAGAAATCTCTCATATCCAGCTAACCTTGTCGACTCAGCTCTTGCTCTAGTTGATCTTCTTACATTCTGCTCAGGAGGTTCTTCATTTCGACTCGTCGTGGCCTCAGTTCGTTGATCTTCTTCAAACACCGTCAGAACTGTCTCTTCCATCTGTCGACCAGTATCCTGTCGAACTGACCCATGACTCCACTCCCAATTTTGTTTTTCATCTACTAGAACATCTCGACTGATCACAAATTTATCATCTTCTGGTGAATATAGTCTATATGTACCAGTCGAATGATAACCTATGAGCACCATGGTTTGACTTCGATCATCTAGTTTTGTTCTCAATTGTTCAGGAACATGCCTGCAACATATTGATCCAAAAACTCTAAAATGACTTACATTTGGCTTCTCACCTGTCCAAGCTTCATAAGGAGTCTTCTCGACTAACTTCTTCGTTGGACATCTATTTAGAATGTATACTGCTGTCGAAGCTGCTTCAGCCCAAAATCTCTTTGGCACCTCTTTCGCCTTCAACATACTTCTCGTCATATTCAGTATACTTCTATTCTTCCTCTCAGCTATGCCATTGTGTTGAGGTGTATAGGGTGCAATAACCTCATGCTCTATACCTTCCTCTTCAAAAAATCTAGCAAACTCTCGAGAGACATATTCGCCACCACCATCAGTTCTCAGTTTCTTTAGCTTGCAGCCACTTTGCTTTTCGACAAGCAACTTAAACTTCTTGAACTTTGTGAATACTTCACTTTTACTTTCGATCACATAAATCCACATATATCTGGTGAATTCATCAATGAAAGTTAAGAAGTAACGCTTTCCACCATTCGACCTAACTTCAAAAGGTCCACATACGTCAGAGTGAACAAGCTCCAACTTTCCTTTCGACTTAATTGGCAGATAATGTTTGAATGCTTTTCTAGCCTGCTTTGCTTTGCAGCATTCTTCACACACATGATTTGGTTCCTTCACCTGAGGTAAACCATACACCATCTTCTTCTGATTCAGCATACCCAAACTCCTGAAGTTTAGATGCCCATATCTATGATGCCATAGCCAATTCTTTTCCTCTTCTGTAGTTGACGCAAGACATTCATGATTAATCATATTAATCTGAACTTTAAACGTCTTGTTATCAGCCAATGGTGCTTTCAGTACCAACCTACCATCAGCATACACCTTCATTTGATTATTCTCCAACTTCATATTATGTCCTTTGGCAAGTAATTGACTTATACTTATCAAGTTACTTGTCATAGAAGGCACATACAACACATCAGTAATGCTGGCTTTTCTACCATCTCTTCTCATTACATATATGTTTCCTTTTCCACCTGATGTGATCTGTCTACCATCTGCAAACTTTATCACCTTCTTAACTGATTCATCAAGCTTGTTGAACCAGTTCTTGTTACCAGTCATGTGGTTGCTGCAACCTGAATCAAGATACCACAAATTCGTTTCATCATCATTCGACTGAGTGTCTGCCATTAGTAGCACACCTTCAGAGTCACTCTCTCCTGCCTGTGTATACTGCGCTTTGTCACTTTCTTTTGCTCGTGCTTCCTTCTTCTTTCGACAGTCTCGAGCATAATGACCAAAACTTTGGCAATTGTAACACTGCACGTCTTTCATATCAACTTTCTTCCCAGAATACTTGTTGCCCATGACTTTCTTTGAATCATCATGATTCTTTGAACTCTTGCTTGACTTCTCATCACTAGCAAGATTCCTTCCCTGCTTCGCCTTCCTAGATTTCTTGGTGAATTTCACTTGTAGTGCTTGGTCCGATACCTTTTCTCTTTCTGAACTTCTTTGCTTCAATCTCATCTCATGAGCTTCTAACGAAGCCTGTAGCTCTTCAACCTTCATCTCAGCGAGATTCTTGGACTCTTCAATTGACACTACAATGTAATCAAAATTTGCAGTCAGAGATCTTAGTACCTTCTCAATCTTCTGCAAATCTGTGATTGTTTCTCCACAAGACTTCATCTGGTTCGTCAGCATCACCAATCTTGAAAAGAAATCCGAAACTGATTCGTCTTCCTTCATTTGAATCATCTCGTATTGCTTTCTCAAGGTTTGCAGCTTCACCCTCTTCAGTTTCTCATCACCTCCATACAAGTTCTTTAACTTGTCCCATGCTTCTTTTGCAGATTCTTCTTCAATAATTTTCTCAAACACATTCGGATCCACACACTGGTGAATCAAGAACAACGCTTTGCCATCTTTCTTCTTTTGATCCTTGTACGCAGCTTTTTGTTCCTCAGTAGCATTTGCCCCCAATTCCGTTACGCCGTCATTCACGATTTCAACCACATCTTGAAATCTGAAGATAACTCTCATCTGCGCCACCCACCGTTGGTAGTTTTCTCCTTTGAAAACCGGTAGATTCGCTGGGAATTGTGTGGACGTTGTTGTTCCGTTTGCCATTAGAATCTCTCTGAATCGCAACCGGGCTCGTTGATACCAATTGTTGGAACTGGGTTCCAAGAAAGATGAATGTTTGAGAGGAAGAAGAAGAAGAGAGAAAGAGAGAAAATATTAGGGTTTTAGAAACTTTGTAAAATTCTATTATGAAGCTGTAGTCTAAAAAATGCTGTAAAAATACAAAGTACAAAGCCCTTTATATAGGCTATCAAAGCCCAGGCCCAAAACAAACATTTCGACTAACTCTTACCAGCTGTATTCGATTCTGTCGAATACAGCTGAATATACACCATTACAACTATTCGACTGACTCTACAACATTTCGACCAAAACCTATAAAACAATTCGACTTCGACAACCTAACATGAATTACTTCTAACAGGTTCCATATCCTGATCCAGAGGAAAAACTGCACCTTTGTGCAGCCTAGGTAGGTCCTAGGATCTGCATACCATTGAGCTATGTTCACTTTTTTATTGATTAATTTTGTGGACAACCACCTACGAGAGTACTCTTTAACGTCCTCGAGTAACTTTTCAGAATCAATCACCGAATTGCGAAACAGTTTTTCATTCCTAGCTTTCCAAATGCTCCATATGCACGCAGACCAAATCACTCTAACTTTTGACGCCAACTTCCTCCCGCTTCCGATCAAACCTTCAAATTGAGAAAAATGAATGTATCCTTCTCTGTGAAATGCAGAATAAATCATAAGCTATTTGCAAAAATTTTCCACAAGCCTGCAGAAAACGAGCACTAAAAAAACATATGAGATATAGTTTCTTCGCACCCGCACTCCCCCTACACAATTAAGAGATTCGCTCCCTATGACACTCCCTTTAAAAAGGTTATCCTTAGTCACTAACCTATTCTGGAACATCCTCCAAACAAGGCATGGTACTTTCAAAGGGATGAAGTTACTCCAAGCCTTAGACCATAAAGGGTTAATTTGGTAAGGGACTAACTCGAGCAGTTCCCTGTATGTTTTTTTAACGGAGAAAAAGCTAGAATTTTCCAAATCCCCTATATCGATATCACAAACATCGTTTCACCACTTTGAAACTTTATTCCTCTCTATACCACTTAGATCATCTATGCTACCATATTTGTTTGTCAATGCCTTGTACCACATCCCACTCCTCTCTGATTTAATTCACCACTTCCACTTACCTAATAGAGCCTTGTTGGATAATTTCAGGTTTCTAACGCCTAACCCCCTCGTCTATAGGCCTGCACACCTTCTCCCATTGGATCCAATTTGTGCTCCTATTTTTTCCGCCTCCGCCTCACAAAAATTGTTTGAAAATAGACTCGAGTTTCAAGATAATACCTGACAGTTCCTTGAAGAAAGATAGAAAGTATACTGGAAGAGCAGTAAGGACTGATTTTAAGATCACCACTCTTCAACCAAATGATAGAAGTTTATTCCTTCATCTAGTAAGTTTTGATTTAACCACTTCTAACACCGGATACCAAGTGTATTCTCTTAGAATTGCAACCAATAGGGATACTGAGGCATTTGAATGAGATAGCTCCCATTTGACAATTCAGGATCTTTGATGCTTCTTCAAGCCACCAATGCTCAATGTTCATCCCCACTAGTTTGCTTTTATTAAAATTCACCTTGAGTCTAGACATTACTTCGAACAGTAGCAGATATTCCTTTATAATTCGGATATTCGACCAACTTTTTTACCTAATATCAGTGTATCGTCCGCATATTGAAGATGGGAGAATCGATCTCCACCTTTGTCGAATTTGTACCCACTGTATAAACCGATGTCCACCGCACTTTTCATTAGCATGTTGAATCCTTCAGCAACCATAAGAAAAAGAAACGGTGAAATAGGGTCTCCTTGTCTTAAGCCTCGCTCCATTCTCACTTCCTTAGTCGGGCTGCCATTTACGAGCACCGAAACTGAAGATGTTCTAAGGCATTCAACTATCCACCTCCTCCATTTTTCGTGAAACCCCATCTTAGACATCACGAAATCAAGGAAGTCCCAATCCACCGAGTCGTATGCTTTCTCGAAATCTACTTTAAACATTACCATTTCCTTTTTCATTCTTCTAGCCTCATCCGTGATTTCATTAGCGATCAATATTCTGTCTAGAATATGTTTACCTACTATGAAGGCAGACTGCTGCTCTGAAATAACCAAGCCTATCACGTTTTTGATTATGTTTGTTAGAACTTTGGAAACCACCTTATATATACATCCTATCAACGAAATTGGCATGTAATATGAGATTTGCAACAAATTTCTCTTCTTTGGGATCAACACAATGAAGGAGCTGTTAGCACCTTTTACAACCCTACCGTTTTCATGGAATTTGGCAAAAAACCTCATAAAGTCCTATTTTATTTCGTCCCAAAAGTCCTTTACGAAATCAAAATTCACTCCGTTTGGTCTTGGACTTTTGTCACTGTCGCAATCCCATAATGCTTTTCTGACTTCCGCTTCTGAGAATTCTCTGACTAATTATTCGTTGTGATATATTCCTATCCTTTTGAAGGATAGGTTCTCCGAAACTGCTCTAACTCCGCTAGCTGCAAATTGGCGACGAAAATGCTCGAAGATCTCGTTTTTTATTTCCTTCGCCTCTGTTATCCCCCTACCGTTCAACTCCAGACTAATAATTTCGTTATCTTTTCTTCTTTGGTTTATGCATTATGGAAGAACTTTGTGATTGCATCCCCATCCTTTAACCATCTCGATCGAGCCTTTTTCCATTGAATATTATAGTTTAGTCTCGAAAGGTCGTGTAATTTAGCTGAAGTCTCTCTCTTGATTAATAACTCCTCCTCCGATAGAATCGAATTTTCTCCCTGGATCTCTATTTAATTTAGCTTTTCCTTTGCCTCTAGAATTCTTCCTTTCATATTCTGAGTATGGTTCTTGTGCCAAACTTTAAGACTATTTTTTGATTCTTTTGATTTTTTCCTTTAAAATGAACATTCCCCACCCTTACACCTTGATCTCGTGCCAACTTTCGGTAAAAAATTATGGTACCCCTGCATCTCCTTCCAACATTTCAGCATACACAAAGGTTTAGGACCCCAGTCTTAAACTAATTCGTATAACATGATGGGACAATGATCATATAAGCCCTTATCTAGACACCACTGTGTGCTCTTTGGCCAGCTTCTCAGTCACTTATATGAGATGAGGAATCGATCCAACCGACTCATAACTGAACCCCCGCTTCTAGACCAAGTGAATCTTCTGCCAAGAAGCGGGAGATCTACCAACTCCTCCTCAACTATGAAATTATCAAAATCTTCTATCTCATATATTCTAGTGCCTTCACTGCCTCCTTTTCTTTCAATGGCTTCTCAGATAGCGTTGAAGTCCCCTATTAAACATAAATTCTCTCCTTTCTTCCCTTCAAATCTTGTTGCTAAATCCATCCACAAAGCTTTTTTTCTTCTACTGTCATAAAGAGCGTAGACTATAACTATGTTAACAATTGATATGTCCTCCTCACACTCACCTTCCAGTCACAGGACGTTATCCGATATTTGTTTTTTCGGATTGAGATTAAATTGCTATCCCATATTGCCAAAATCCCTTCAGATCTGCCTTCTGATGATTTGTATGAGAAATCGAAGCCATCGGACCCCCATATCGAATAATACATAGCTCTACCAACATGTTCTATCTTTGTCTCTTAGATGCTAAAGAGATTAGGGTTCTGCTTCCGAATTAGAATATTCACCTCCTTTCTCTTAACCAACCCACCTAGACCTCTAACTTTGCAACTGATCATCTTCATTGACAAGATTACTGCTAGTACTCCCTAGCCAAACCACCCCCTAAGGACTAGGTGCTCCCCTTCCCCCTACTTACTCTCATCTCCAGCTCTTGGATGATTTCCCCTTTCTCCCCTTTATGAATTAAATCGAAGTCTTTGCCTAAATCCCACACATCTTTTGCTACCTCTTTTGCATCCCCATGCAAAATTTTCCAATTGACCCTCTCTGATTCTCTATCTATTATGTTGAAATCATTAGAACATGATACCTGGTTTTGAGATGCTGTCTTAGGTCTACAGTTGCAACTCTGATTCTTCTCTTTTCTTTTTTCTGCCCATACTTTTTTATTTGTATTAGTGCCTTTTAAAATCCTCTCTTTCAATATATGCCTATGATTTTTATTTTCACATAACTATATTTTTAAATAACTTATGTTTTAATTAATGATAAAAAAAGACTAACATTTAACATATTTTAAAAATAAAATACTGAAAAATTAAAAAAAAAAGATTGAAGCAAATAAAATAAAAATAAATAAATAAAAAAATATTTTGTAAAATGTGAAGGATGAAAAATATAATATAAGCTTTTTTTTTTCAACATTAACAATGAAATTTATGTAAGTTGAAAATTGAGTAAATGGATCAGAACACACCATTATACCATCTTATGATGCACCAAATGAGTGTCATCCTAGAGTAAAATAAAATTTTATTTTGGAGATGCATCTCTGGGTATTTTCAGCAAAAATATTGATATTTGAACAGTCCAATGGGTATTTCGGAGATGCATCTTCAGAGGTTTGGGTGGAATTTTGTAGAATGAATGTATGAAATGTTATAGTAAATTCTTCTACTAAAGAGTTATATGTTAATTCCATTATACATTTCAAGAAGGTGTGTGAGAAATATTCATATTTGTTGAAATATCTTGAAAGCACAATTTTGGACCAGATGAAATGGAGAATTGTTTGTACATGGACCGATCAGGTTAGATACTTTCGGAATACAACAACAAACTGAGTTGAGTCTGCTTACGCTACATTGAAGAATTAGTTGGGAAATAGTAAGTGCGATTTGTGTAGAGATTGAGACTCTGTGAACCAAATGATCCAGAACCAGTATAATGAGAATCAAATGCACAAAAGTCAAAGGGGAACCATCCATAGTTATAGATTTAGCCGACGAGAAATCTTTCGATTCGTTTTAGTTTTTCCGTCATCAATTAATTGTATTAGTTTTTCGTCATCAATTAATTGTATGTAATTGTGTATTAATATTAATGAAGTGTAATGTATACAATTTCAAATATTTTAATACATTTTGATGTTTGTAAAAAAATTTGTCCATTTGCCAAACAAAACACACAAGTTCTGTTTTTCGTTTGGTTCAGGAGAGGTTATGGAGATGCATCTCCAGAATAAGAGAATAGAGTGGTAGCTGAGATACATCTCCGAAACATCAACTGATACAAGATAAAAATTTTGAGGTCCATATTTGGCCACAACTATTATAAATATAAGCTCTTGTATTATGTATCATATAAATAGAAAATGTCGCAAATGAACATCATCTAGTATGTCGCAAATGTCTCCATTTCCAGTGCGACACCTGTGCGAAAATTTAAGATCAATGAGTACACCCCTTTTGCAGATCTGCAATACGAAGCACAAAATCTCCTACCTTACAGAGATAATCAAAAAATTATGAAGCTCGAGTACCGTTCACCGTCAATTAACGACTAATGCAAGATTGAGTTCAATAACTAGGAGCTCAAGACGAATGTAGATGTAAAAGCTATGTGGAATACATTTTTCTGTTTTGAAACAAAAGTTTTGATCGGGGTGGAAGCGACGATTTCAAGATCGATCGAAGATATTGTGAAGATGTTGAAGCGTCTACCTAGATGTTGAAATGTAATATTTGATTTTATGTTAACATCACTTATGTAATGTTGATTTTATGTATGATAATTTTATTTTGTCAAAATACAACTTTCTGGTTTACTGCTTTTGTTTCTATTTTTGTATGCTACGAAGATGCATATACGGACAAGTTTCAGAGAGCAAATTTGGATCTAAAAAAGTCACACTCCTAGAACGTGACTCAGAATGAGCCTAGAATGTGTGTGTTTGGAGTGCATCCAAAAATACATCTATGAAATCTAGGGACATTTTTGTATTTTCACGTAATATTATAATAATATATAAGGTGTATTAAGAAATGCCCATAATATAATACGGTATCTAGAGTAGTCAAAATTGGTTTAAAACTATTTTAATATAAATTAAAAATATTATCTGACTATGACTCTATACGGGTGCACACTATCCAACCATAAACAAGTCAGTTTTTAAAATGAAATATATATAAAAAATATCATAATATCTATTATAAATATAACATAATATGTATATTAATTTAAATATAATATATTTTTAAAACTAAATTACTTAAAAAAACTACAAAATGATTTTAAATACAATACAAATTTAAAATTGTTCATACATGAATATTCAACTTAACACAAACTAATAAAATATAAAAAAAATTGTTAAGTAAAACGTAAAATAATTAAATATTAATTTATTTATAATAATGTAATATTTATTATAAAAATCTTGAATATAATAGAAAACATAAAACTTAATAAATTGAGACAACTTAATATGTTATTTTTGAGTGAAACAATGTACACATATTAGTATATTTTTTTTTGAAGTTTTAACTATGTGGGCCAAATAGGCTATCAGTGGGTTACATGGACTATCCCTAATAGATATTGAAAATTTTAGGACCGCAACAAAAAAGCACTTATAAATTTAGGGCTTAAATTTTAGTGCACAAGTCATAGGTTTTATTGAACTTCGCGGGCTGACCCATACGGACCAGTCCATTTTGACTAGGGTTGAAAATGAGTCGAGTTGAGTCGAACTCGCTTCAACTCAACTCGATTCATTAAGAATTAGTTCAGTTCGAATCTTGATTTGAGTTTGACATAATTCTTTTTAAGCTCAAACTCGACTCGTTATAAGTTCACGAACAATTCGATTCAACTCACTTGTTTCACAGACTTAAAACCCATTTTTTGAAGTTAGTTTTTTTTTCCATATTTGAAACTTTAAATTAATATTTTTTTAAAGAAAATATTGAAATAAAATAAAAGTTATCAAATTGGAATTTAACTTTGTCTAAAAAATCTATGAATTTAAAAATTACACAACTTTTAAGAGATACATTTGAAAGTTTATGATTTGAGGTGATCAGAATGAATCTTTGTGGCCTTCCGTGTAGGGCAGTGATGATGGTTGTAGGAGAAGAGGGGGGTGTACCTGCAAGGTACTCCGGTGCCAAAGTAAGTTTGGGATAGAGAGAAAGCAAGTACAAAGCGTTTAGGTATGAATTAGAATATTGAATAGTGATCAAACACGACCCTCTCAAGTGAGAGGGTATTTATAGAGATAACCCCCAGCGCGGGGTCAATGTCTCCCATGTGGACGAAATATCTGGTCGACCAATGGGAGACTTCCAGGTGAAAGGTCTAGCGCATGACCTGTTGACTTGGTCCAACTGTCCCCGTGAACTCCGGAGAGGCAGTTGGTCGTGTGAACTGTCAACCGCGTGAGATGGACGTCCCCAATGGTCATATTGTGCCTAACGGCTATATTGTGCCAAATGGCTATATTGTGCCCAACGGCTAGATTGGTTGAATCCAGTTATTAGGCCTTGCCAAGAGCTGGACTGGGTTGGGCCTTGCTCTACTGTGGGCCAAGTGCCTGCCCAATCCAGAACAGGAGCCCCCCAAGTCTTTGCTCTGAGGAAGAGTGATGACTTGAGATTTCCTTGTCGGTCGTTGCTTTTGAATGACAACGTTTGGGGACATGCCCTTCGCCAGTTCTATGGCCAACGTGGTCGACTACTGGTCGTTTATGAGCTCGTCAACTCCTTTGATACGCGAGGACGTGCTCGCGAAAATGGCATTTTTATGTCGACCAGGTTTAGCAAAAGATGTTAGCGAAAAGGACGTTTTTTTGTCGACCAGCCATGACGAAGACATGACATATGTGGACTGTCGAGGAGGATATGTCCGCAGGGAGCTGGAGAAGACTTTCCTCGGGAAATGCAACGTCTAGCTTTGAGAATGCCAAATGAAGATTCCCTTCTAACACGCGGTGGCGCAATTAATGTCTGTCAAGGCCTAGGGGGTCTAGGCTATGATAACTTTTTCACTTCCCCAAGCGAGCAACTTCTTATAAAAAGGGGGAGCGAGGATTCATTTGCACAGTTCACGCAAATTTCCCTCCCCAAAAAATTTTTCTCTGCAACTTGTCCTTTCGGAGAAGTTCATCTCGCCGCCGTCGATCTTCATCCTCTACATTCAAATCTTCATCTTCAACCTTCAGATCTTCAAGTAAGTTCTGCATCCCTTCTTGTTAGTTCTAGGATGTTACTTAGTTTTCTGGAAATTGGTTTGCATTTTTTGGTAATGCATGAATTTTCCGGTTGAAGTTCATGTGTTCTTCGATGAACACATGAATTTCTGGGAAATTAATGAAGATTCTGAAGAACATGATGAACCTATGATGAATGTCTTTGAATGTAATGTAGAGCTGTGTAGATCTTCCTAGGTTTTTGGTTAGGAGTAGCTCAAGTTTGTAGTCTGGCATTAGGCATTCTCGACGCGAGAATTGATTTTCGCATGTTTGATAAGTCTTATTTGTCGAGGAGGCATATCCTCGTGAGGTTCTTTTGTAGAGTCGCGGAGACTCGTCCCCATTCTTCGGGGGGAAGGATTTCACCGTGTCCGGGTACTGTCGATTAGGGCTTGAGGGCATCCTCGACTTATTCCTCGCCCTTTTACTTGATTTGTGGTGGAAGGGTGGATTTGATCTCTGTCATCGAATTCACTTTTGCTTCCTTTGCTTTTCAGGTGAAATGGCCGATAGGAACGAGGGAGTTATCCCTGATGCTGGGGCTGTTAACGGGGAGGCAGAGCAACCCGTCGAGCATGCCAATGTTAGCATGGCTGAGGGGGATCTTGACTGGATCGACGAAGAGCCAATGTCGACGAGATCGACTTTCACTGAGGAGGAGGCCCGTTCGTTCCCCTACCTTGAAGACCGGGCAGAAGATGCACCCCTGAATTAGAAAGCGCTTTGCCCCACAGAGGATGACCGTATATGTTCGGTGTATCCGGGAATGAGATTTCCCGTGTAAAAATTCGCTTTTGTGGTGGTGGGATTTTGTATGCCCTTCACCGATTTTCAAGAGGTTATCTTCTGTTATCTCAAGTTGTACCCTACCCAACTTCATCCTAACGCCATGACATTTATTTGGGCCTTTGAGCTGGTATGCCGGTATCTGGGGATCGGGGCCACTGTGGAGCTTTTCTTTTGCATCTTCCAGATTCAAAGGAGCACGGCTGGTCCAAAACATAGCTGGGTGTCCTGTAAGATATAGAGCAGGCTATTCTGGCCATATTCAGAATCTGTCCGAAACTTTAAATACAGGTTCCTGGTCGTGAAGCCTGTCTCGGAGGCGGCCAAGGAATCTCTGGCTACCATGGAAACCGTGGAGGTTGATGGTCGGGAAGTGACGAGGGCGGTATCAAAGTTCCCACTGGAATGGGTGTTTGATCACTTTAGATATAGGACCGATCAATTCCTCGTCAAGCATAGCCAGATGGGTGTTGAGGACAAGAAGTCCTATCGAGCATTGACAAAGTACGTGGAAAGCTTTAGCTCTGCTTTTGTGGTCGACAAGGATGACAAGGTGCTGCTCGGGGAGGATGGGGAGCCTGTCCGTGCGACCCGCTATATAAACACCAAGACCTTCCTCGATTGTGAAAACGATGATGTCACATTCGAGCTTCTCGATATAGATTAACCTCTTGCCCGTCATGTTAATTTCTTGTGTAACATGTTAATCCATTTTTGTTTCTGCAGGGAAAATGTCGAACATGTGGGAGTGCTTGGTCAGGTCCGCACTCGACAAAACCTTCAAAAAGGCGCCAATGCCGAAGGTCGACGTTGCCAAGCAGCAAGCAACGCCAGAAAAATTTATCGGCGGTTCCACCTCCTTTTCGGGCAGCACATCGAAGCCTTCTACCCCGGACACAACAAATAAGAGGAAACGGGATGACATCAGCTCTTCCCCAACTGGTGGTTCGAGCAGCTTCGTCGGGGGAAAATTTGTATTGCCACCATGTTATCTGCAAGGGAAAATTTTCGACGAAGAAGGTTCTATCGTTGTCCCCGACCTTGAGGCGTCGTCCATTCTATCGGCTGATCCTAGGTGAGGAGGAAACTCCTGTGCCAGGATGCAGCTGCCGTGATGAGAGTGCTGGAGGCGGCGCTGGCCCTTGGGGACACAGAGACAGTTCCGCTTACGGATCTCAAGAAGGCACAGGCCAAGATCACCGCGCTTAAACTAGAGAATGTCGAGATACACAACAGGATGACCACTCTTGAGGGAAACCTAGAAGCCAAGATCGAACTCTTGAAGGATATGAACCAAATGACTGAGGAGCTGAAGAGAGTGAATGAGGAGAACGCCGAGCTGAAGGCGAAGGTTGCTAGGCTGGAGCTTTCATAGGTGGTCGGTCAAGATGAGACCGAGGAGGAGAAGGCCTTGAAGACCCGGCGAGACTTAATCGAAAGAATCCGCATCCTCGAGCAGGATAACCTGGGCGCAGCTGAATTCAGGTTCAATGCTGCTGTGGAGCAGATGAAGGTCCTAAATTCTGACGTCCAGCTGCTCACAGAGGGCCTGGGCGTGCTGATCCAAGTTGTGGACGGCCATGTGGTTCCCCCTGAGCTTCCTACCGATGAAGTGTAGTTTCTATTTTGTACCTTTGTATTTTGTTGGCCTGCGTACCATTTTGGATGTAACTGATGTCTGGGCTTGGCCCATGTTTGTAATGTATTGACATTTTCCGGCCTTGTGGCCGCGTTATATATATATATATATATATATATATATATATATATATGTATTCGACATTGTATGCCTTGCATTTTATTTTGTGTATGCTGTTTAATATTTTAGCGAGTAATGTTCGCTAAGTATAGAACTTTGCTCGACTCGTTATCATTACGCTTGACAGTTTATGGGACTCGTCGAGGAAGCAAAGTGTTTTCGCGGTGGTGGGACTAGGATCTCGGTCGAGGTCCTAATCCCACAGGCTTGGACTATTCCCATCGCGAGCTGGGTGTCTTGCCATGCTGGTGCGGCAACGGTGGAGCTCGATTGAGGTATCCCTGTTGGGCACAGAGTCTGCTCATTCCATAAGCAGAAGCTGGCGCCGACGTTGTAAAGTTAAAGATTGTGCTTGCACCAAGGCACACTCCTGTGGCCGAGCAGTATCCCCGTTGTGGGGTGAGTTTGTCGGCAGTTAGTCCAAACTGGTGGCTGGTTCTAACTGTAATATTGTTTGAGCTTTTCAGCATTCCATGGTCAAGCAAATGGTTCCCCATTTAGAGTTTCGAGGTAGTAGGCTCCAGTGCCTGTTTTTGATTTGACCCTGTACGAAGCTTCCCAGTTTGCGGCAAGCTTGCCCTCACGTGAGTTTTTTTGATTTCTGCGTAGGACCAGACTGCCAACTTGGAAGTCGCGCTTTATCACTTTGGTGTCGTGACGCAGAGTTATTTTTTGTTTCATCGAAGCTTCTCGGAGAGCTGCTCCTGATCGGATCTCTTCGACCAGGTCGAGTTCTTCTCTTAGAGCTTCATCGTTCAGCTCTTCGTCGAGAGGAGCTTTAGTTCGTCTAGAAGGTTCTCTGATCTCCACCGTAATTACTGCCTCGGTTCCGTAGGCTAGTCGGAAGGGAGTTTCTCCAGTGGTCGAGTGTGGGGTTGTTCTATAGGCCCAGAGCACGCCGTGTAGCTCCTCGACCCATCTCTTTTTGGCTTCGCCTAGCCTTCATTTTAGACCTCGAAGGATCACCCTGTTCGCAGCCTCTGCTTGCCCATTAATCTAGGGATGCTCGAAGGAAGTGAAGTGTTGCTTTGTGCCTAGTTTGGAGACGATGTCTTGAAACTTCCTATCCGTGAATTGGGTTCCGTTGTTGGTCACAAGGTCCTGGGGCACCCCGAAGCACGCGAGGAGGTTTCTTTTGTAGAAACGAAGTATGTTGAAGACCGTGATCTTGGCGAGAGCTTCAGATTCGATCCATTTAGTAAAGTAATCGACGAACACAATCAAAAATTTGTTTTGATATGAGGCCATTGTGAAGGGGCCGAGGATATCCATCCCCCACCAGGCGAAGGGCCACGGCGGGGACAAAGTCTTCAACTCATTAGGGGGTGCCAAGTGCATGTCCCTATGGCATTGGCATCTGTCACATTTCTTGACGTGCTCCTTAGCGTCGTGCTGCATGGTCGGCCAGTAGTATCCTACTCGCAGGGCCTTTTTAGCCAAAGATCTTTCTCCCAAGTGTCGTGCGTTGATCTCGTCGTGAATTTCTTGGAGAACGTCGGGGGCCTTGTTTTCCTCAACACATTTTAGGAGGGGGATGGAGAATCCTCGTCGGTAGAATTTGTGTGTAACGCCCCAAATAATTATAATATATGTTTATTTAATTATTATGATTATGCGGTGTTTTGGTGCTTTGTGATGACTTCGTGACATTGATGAATTAAGTGATTTTGTGGGGGTAACCTTGAGTTAAGGGAACATGGAGACCTTAGAATTATCAATTTAATTAGATTATTTTATTAATAATAGTATTGAAATAATTTGAATAATTAAAATATTATTTTAGATTATTATTATTATTGTTAATTAAAATAATTAGGAGGTCATTAAGGGTAAGACGATAATGCAGGGGGATTAGTGGAGGATAATTTGGTAAACAGGGATTAAGGCCCAAAAACCCATAGGTTTAACAAAAGAGAATTAAAGGGGGTTTTGAGATCAGAATTTTTGGCAACCCTAAGGAGATTAGAGATCTAAAGAGAGAGGAGGCTAGATTGAGGAATCAACCATAGACCCCGGAGAACGAAGAATTTCTGCTGAAATTTCGAGGTATGGGGGGTAATCCGGGTTAATATGTTTGATATGGGTTTAAGGTAGAAGTAACCATGTGTTTTCGTTTCTGATGAATTCTTGTGGATCTGTGATGAATCTGTTGAGTATTTTCGTGATCTGATGTATGTGATTTTTATGATGAATCTGGTGTAAATTTCTGTGTTTTGGATGTTGACGATTTGTTGATGCTGTGACGAACCTTTAATAACCGGATCTGTAAATCGAACCTGATAATAACTAAATTCAGACGTATTAATTAAGCATAATTGATGTAGATGATGAAGTAAGATGAATAACATAGATCTGGGATGAATCGAAGTCAAATTGAGACTGTTTCTAATGGATTGAAGATGCTGGAAGGAGAGACTTTGTGTTCAGATGCGATTTCTGAGTTTTGGAGGAGTCTCTGGTGATACGCGTATGGAAGAAGGTGATACGCGTATGAATGAGGCCAATACGCGTATGAGGGAAGGCAGTACGCGTATGGGGACATTCCCAACGTGATACGCGTAGCGTACGCACCTGTTCCCAAGGGCTGACACGACCCTCTGTTGATTTGCGTATCATACGCGTAGAGGAGTTGGGCAATACGTGTATTGATGAGGGCAATACACGTATGGGATTGGGGAAAATGAGTCTTACGTGTATGGGCTAGCCAGTACGCGTAAGGAGATCTGAAGGAGAATGGAGAGGAAAAATCCTCTCTGCTGATACGCGTAAGGGATGGGGCAGTACACGTATGGGGTGGCGTGAATTGAAGCCATACGCGTATTAGGGAGGTTCATACGCGTATGGGCAGAGACATGTGCATAATTTTTCGTTCTTGCGATTTCTGTCCCGATCTCGCTTGTAACGTGGTGTCCTTGAGACATGGGGTTATATTGATGTAATAAGACACTAGTAATCCAGTTATAACGATAAATAAGATAAAAATAGGGAATTTAGGTGATGAACTAACTATGACGCATTGTGAGCTATCATGATGAACTTTGACGTGTGCGACTTAGTGTGCTGTTATGATGTTTTATTTGATGATGAATTCATGAATGATGATGCAACCATGACGATTTTATGGCGATGTTTATTATGACGATTTTGCATCATGCATTCATGGCATAGTAGGACTTCGGTCCATTTGGTGGCTTCAATCCTATTGTGTGGATTGAAGTGTTTTTATGACGTGCTCCGTATCTTGTGTAGAATCGATCCTATTGGTGGGGATCTTTGGAGGGTGATGGCCCAGTGTCCATCGATTATGACGATTTTTGTACCACATGCATGAGTCTGATGTTGCATTGCATACTATGTGGCATTGCATGAGATTATTGGGATTGATGTATTCTTGAGGTTATTGATGTTTTGATGTTGTTGTTCTGCTGTGCTTTATCTTTTACGCATATCTTATATATTGATTTCGTGATTACTCACCCTGCCTGTTTGAATGTTACTTACACGTGGGTAACGTGCAGGTGATCAGGTTTAGCTCCTTTGGCGTATGAAGATTTATTTTGAAGCATTTTGATTTCTCCGTCGATTAGAGGGTCTTGCTCTGATATGTAACATCGGGTCGGGACGTTTGAGTCGAACAATTTCGTTCTTTTGTTTTGTGGACATGATGTTTTTTTATGAGTTTTATTTGAGAAGTTTTGAATTATAAAAGTTTTGTTTAAACTTGATTTTCCACTGCGTGGTGTTTAATTAACTTATGGTGGTAAAACCCGGGTGACGGGACAAGTGGTTATTATGACGTTTTGGGACGATATGTGATGCCCTTTTTGGGATGTTACTCTGATTATTTTTCTGTATTATTGTGTCGTTTTTTTGGGTAGAAAAAGGGTGTTACATTAGTGCTATCAGAGCAGGTCGGTCCGTCCAGCCAGGTTTTTACGTGATGTCAGTCCCCTGTCAGCCGACGAGTGTGTGTACACTGTCGATGTTTTGTTTCTTTTAACCTTGTTGGTGGTGTGCAGGATGGCTGGAAGAAATGACTGTGCTATTGCCGATGCTTTGGAATCAATTGCTAATGTGGTGGCGCAACTCAATCCGAATGGTGGAATTCCAGATGAGTTTCGTGCTTTGGGGGAGTTCAAGAGGAACAATCCACCGACTTTCATGGGTACTCATGACCCAGCAAGTGCACACAAGTGGCTGAAGGCAATTGAGAAGATCTTCCGGCTGATGGGGTGTACTGATGCACAACAAGTTTAGTTTGGGACGCATATGCTGGAAGAAGAGGCCGAGGACTGGTGGGATAACACCCGTCAGAGACTGGAAGATGTTGGCACTGTGATAACTTGGGCTGTGTTCAAGCAGGAGTTTCTGAGCAAGTATTTTCCAGAGGATGCTCGTGGCAAGAGAGAGGTGGAATTCCTTGAGCTGAAGCAAGGAGACATGACTGTGGCAGAGTATACTGCAAAGTTCGAGATGCTGGTGAAGTTCTGCCCTCACTACAACCGTGCTGATGCTGAGATGTCCAAGTGTCTCAAGTTTGAGAATGGGCTGAGACCAGAGGTCAAGCAAGGTATTGGATACCAACAGATTCAGAGGTTTGCTGAGTTGGTTGACAGGAGCAGAATCTATGATGAGGATAACCGAGCTCGATCTACTCAGTACAAGCAGATGAGTGAGAAGAAGGGGCAGTATAGGGGTAAGCGTTATACGACTTCAGCTGACAAAGGGAAGCAGAAGGCTTCAGAGGGGAAAAAGACAAGCGGGGGAGCAGCTCCCGCTTCTGGAAAGTGTTATAAGTGTGGCGAGCAAGGCCACTGTGATGATGTGTGCACCAATAATGTGGTGAGGTGCTACAGATGTGGCAAGAAGGGACATAGAGCTACTGTCTGCAAGGACGATGGTCCAACCTGTTTCAACTATGGTGAGAAAGGTCATATCAGTACTCAATGTTAGAAGTCGAAGAAGACTGCGACTGCTGCTCAGACCAGTGGCAGAGTGTTTGCTTTGAGCGGTGCAGAGGCGCCAGAGAAGGACAACCTGATACGAGGTACTTGCTTTATTAATAATATCGAGTTGATTGCTATTATTGATACTGGTGCTACTCATTCTTTTATCTCGCTTGAATGTGGTAATAGATTGGGTTTGAAGTTATCTGATATGAATAGTAACATGGTAATAGAAACCCCAGCTAATGGTCCTGTTACTACTACTTTTGTGTGTTTGAGATGTCCTGTGACGATTTTTGAGAAGAGTTTTGTGATGGATTTGGTGTGCTTGCCCTTGCACCAAATTGATGTAATCTTTGGAATGAACTGGTTGGAGTTCAACCGTGTTCATATCAATTGTTATAACAAGATGGTAGAGTTTCTTGAGTTTGGTGATGGTGGAGAGTTGATGTTCTTGTCTGCAAAGCAAGTGAATGAACTTCGAGAAGACGAAGCCTTGGTGTTTGCAATGTTTGCATCGTTGCAGATTGATCGTGAAGCTGCAGGTATGGAGTTGCATGTTGTCTGTGAATTTCCAGAGGTGTTTCTAGACGACATCAGTGATTTGCCTCCAGAACGTGAAGTAGAGTTTGCAGTGGACTTGGTACCAGGTACGAGTCCGGTGTCAATGGCTCCTTACCGAATGTCCGCTTCTGAGTTAAGTGAATTGAAGAAACAGTTGGAAGAGTTGCTTGAGAAGAGGTTCGTTCGACCAAGTGTTTCTTCGTGGGGTGCTCCTGTGCTGTTATTGAAGAAGAAGGATGAAAGTATGATGTTGAGTGTTGATTATCGACAGTTGAATAAAGTGACTATCAAGAATAAGTATCCACTACCGAGAATCGATGATTTGATGGATCAGCTAGTAGGTGCCTGTGTGTTCAGCAAGATTGATTTGAGGTCGGGTTATCATCATATTCGAGTTAAGCCTGATGACATTCCGAAGATAGCTTTCAGGACGAGGTATGGACACTAGGAATACACTGTAATGCCGTTTGGGGTGTCCAACGCATCTGGTGTGTTCATGGAGTATATGAATAAGATCTTTCATGAATATTTGGATCAGTTTGTTGTAGTCTTCATTGATGATATTCTGATATACTCTAAATCTTAAGAAGAGCATGCTGAGCATTTGAGGACTGTGTTACAAGTATTGAAGAAGAAGTTGTATGCAAAGCTTTCGAAGTGTGAGTTCTGGTTGAAGGAAGTGAGTTTTCTTGGTCATGTGATTTCGAGTGGTGGAATTGCTATTGATCCTTCTAAGATTGATACTGTATTACAGTGGGAGACTCCGAAGTATGCTACTGAGATACGGAGTTTTCTGGGATTGGCGGGTTATTACCGCAAATTTATTGAAGGCTTTTCTAAGTTGGCGTTACCTTTGACTCAATTAACTCGAAAAGGTCAAGCTTTTGTGTGGGATGTAGCTTGTGAAGAGAGTATTATGGAATTAAAGAAGAGGTTGACTACTGCTCCAGTGTTGATTTTGCCCAATCCAAGTGAATCTTTTGTAGTGTACTGTGATGCCTCGAAGATGGGTCTTGGAGGAGTATTAATTCAGAATGGTCAAGTTGTTGCGTATGCCTCCAGGCAGTTGAGGGTGCATGAAGTGAATTATCCAACCCATGACTTTGAATTGGCGGCTGTGGTATTTGTGTTGAAAATTTGGAGACATTATCTATTTGGCTCTAAATTCGAAGTGTTCAGGGATCATAAGAATTTGAAGTACTTGTTTGATCAGAAGGAACTGAATATGAGGCAGAGAAGGTGGTTGGAATTACTGAAGGATTTTGACTTTGATTTGAATTACCATCTAGGTAAAGCAAATGTAGTGGCTGATGCATTGAGCAGAAAGTCATTGCATATGTCGATGCTTATGGTGAAAGAGTTGGAGTTACTTGAACAATTCCGAGATTTAAGTTTGGTGTGTGAAGCAACTCCTGGCAGTGTGAAGTTGGGCATGTTGAAGTTGACTAGTGGTATTCTAGAAGATATCAGAATGGGACAATAATCTGACTTGAAGTTTGTCGACCAGTTGACTTTGATCAACCAAGGTAACGGAGGAGAATTCCGAATTGATGATAATGGTATAATGATGTTCAGAGACAGGGTATGTGTTCTAGATGTCCCCGATATTAAGAAGAGCATTCTTGAAGGACACCGAAGTAGGATGAGTATTTATCCCGGTGCTACAAAGATGTACCATGATTTGAAAAAGTTGTTTTGGTGGCCAAGTATGAAGAAGGATATTGCGGAGTTTGTTTATGCGTGTTTGACTTGTCCAAAGTCAAAGATTGAGCATCAAAAGCCTTTAGGTATGATGCAGCCATTGAGAATTCCAGAATGGAAGTGGGATAGTATTTCCATGGATTTTGTGGTGGGATTTCCGAAGACTGCTAAAGGAAATGATTCCATTTAGGTGATTGTGGATAGATTAACTAAATCGGCTCATTTCCTGCCGATGAAGATTAATCATTCTATGCAGAAGTTAGCCGTGAAATTCTGGTATCAGATATGTGATGTCAAGTGAGATGTCACAACATCAATATCTGTTGTATGAACAAGGCAGTAAAACAACAGTAAATCAACACAAAGAATTGTTCACCCAGTTCGGTCTAACAACCTACGTCTGGGGGCTACCAAGACAGGGAGGAAATTCACTATTAGTAGTATTAATTCACAGACTCTACAATCAACATACCAGTTGATAGTCTACTCACTTAATCACTACCTAATGACACTTCTACCTAAGAACCTCTTAGATATGAGACACCTCTCACTCCCCCTCAATCACCACAGTGATACAATTCAAAGATTACACAGTATAAAAGTCACACTTCAAAGACACGCCTTGATCGTGCTTAAAAGCTTTGATCAAGAATAATACACTCTTGCTTAAAAGCTTTAGAGTGAACAAATTACAACTCAAACAATCAGACCAATTCAAACATCAAGGATGAATGAACGGCTTACAAAAATACAGACGAAAACACAAACCCTAACACTTGACACTCAATTCACAATATCTTGTCTTCGTACTCTTCAAGTAGGGTTGAGGCTGCTTTAAATAGAAACTTATTCTTGGGCTTGGACTCCTTGAAAATCTCAGATTTTGTGCACAATTAAAACTGATTTTCGCCCTAAAATAGTAACAATATATACTCCACAAATGATTGCATCAGAACAGATCTTCTCCAAGAATTTCGTCTGCAATCTTTCAAACAGAATCTCTCAAAACATCAAAAACGCGCAACCCTAAAACATCACAAACTAAACACAATGTTCTGTCAACAGATGTTATGACACCAGTCTTGACATCTCGTACAAAACTGCAAAATACAACAATACTAAAAAAAACCACCATATGCAGAATGTTTGAAGCACATGTCAAGACATAAGACATGACAACTTGAGCAAACACATTATTTTACCAAAATTGCTGCCAATAACAGAACTAACAATCTCCCCCTTTGGCTAATTTTGGCTAAAACAATACCAGCACACATCAGAGATACCAACAGCAGAAACACACTTCAAACAAACCAATCTAACACATTCTGAAAAACAACAACCAAGAAAACCTGCTGCACAACAAACAAAACTCCAAACTCCCCCTCAAGCCAACAACCAGAAATCCAACTACTTCAAACCAACATCAGAGAACATACAAAAAAAACTCTACTCTACTCTCCCCCTTTTTAGCCATAATTGGATAAACACTGAACATAGCAGCAAGCATAGCGTTCTAACACTTTGTCAAACATGGTCAAACATGCCAAGAGGGAATGTTGAACCACAACTGGAAAAAGTGACACATTACTCAACAAAGAGAAGTGCACAGACACCAAACAACTTTGACCAGGCGATACAAACAATGACTTTTATTTGAATTATAAAAGCCACACCAAAATGCTTGAGGATACATCCAAACAAGGAAGGAAACATGAGCCAGTCCTCCAGAACAGTTGAAACACACAAGGGTCAGTTGAAGCAAGACTAGAAAAACAAGACCACCAAACCAACTGAGATGACGTTCAAAGAGATGACAGCAGTTGGATCCACTACAGATGCAACAAGAACAGGAAGAAAGACAGAAACAAGGATGAAGACCATCAAGAAACCTCCAGTGCTACTACATGCTTCTAATGATGAAGCAGATGAAGACTGGGTCAATTTCATAAACTTAGGTGGTTGGAATGATTAGCTGGCTTCAAACATGAATACTCTTGCTGTAGTTTCTGTTGAAATAACTTTTTAATGCTATGTACTCCCAGCAATAAAACAAGTTCTTTGTGTGTTACCATCATGATTTATCACTTTGTCAAAAGCACACAAAAACATCTTCCTGCAGAAGGAATCTACTAATCATCATGTATGCAAATCCCCAATTTGCTTCTTAAATTTTCAAATTGATTTGCATCTAAGGCCTTAGTAAAAATATCAGCTAATTGTAGTTCAGTAGCAATATGTTCCAAAGTAACCACTTTGTCTTCAACTAAATCTCTTATAACGTGATGACGTATATCAATATGCTTAGTCCTGCTATGTTGAATTCGGTTCTTGGAGATATTGATAGCACTAAGATTATCACAGTACAATGTCATGACATCTTGTTTGACATTGTATTCAGTTAACATTTGCTTCATCCAAACCAGTTGTGAACAACTACTTCCTGCTGCTATGTACTCAGCCTCAGCAGTAGAGAGAGACACACAGTTCTGCTTTTTGCTAAACCACGAGATAAGATTGTTCCCTAAGAAGAAGCATCCTCCAGAAGTACTCTTTCTATCATCAGCACTCCCTGCCCAATCAGCATCACAATATCCACTCAATTCAGTTCCTGATCCATGACTGTATAGAATACCATAGTCACTAGTACCATTCACATATTTCAGAATTCTCTTTACTTGATTCATGTGGCTAACCTTAGGTTCAGATTGATATCTGGCACAAACTCCTACAGCATAGGAGATATCAGGTCTGCTAGCTGTGAGATACAGTAAGCTTCCTTTCATGCTTATGTATAAGCTTTGATCCACACTCACTCCATGTTCATCCTTGGACAACTTCAGGTGAGTAGGAGCAGGTGTCCTCTTGTGATTAGCATTCTCCAGACCAAAATTCTTGACAATGTTCTTTGCATACTTGCTCTGAGAGATAAATATGGAGTCTTACATTTGTCTAACTTGCAGACCCAGAAAATAGCTGAGCTCACCAACAAGACTCATCTCAAACTCAGACTGCATCTGCTTCACAAAATGTTTAACCATTGCATCTGACATCCCACCAAATACTATGTCATCAACATATATTTGAGCTATCATCAGTTTTCCTCCTTCCTCTTTGACAAACAAGGTCTTGTCAATTCCCCCTTTTTTGTAACCATTCACAACCAAGAATTCAGTAAGCCTGTCATACCAAGCTCTTGGTGCTTGCTTTAATCCATAAAGAGCTTTCCTTAGTTTGTAGACATGGTTAGGAAATGTTGGATCAATAAACCCCTTGGGTTGATCTACATAAACTTATTCATTTAAGTACCCATTCAAGAAAGCACTCTTTACATCCATCTGGAATAACTTGAATTTGAGATTACAAGCCACACCTAGGAGTAACCTGATAGATTCCAATCTGTCCACAGGAGCAAAAGTCTCATCAAAATCAATCCCTTCTACCTGAGTGTAACCTTGGGCAACCAGTCTAGCCTTATTTCTGGTGACCACTCCTTGTTCATCAGATTTATTCTTGTAAACCCACTTGGTGCCAATTACATTTATTCCATCAGGCCTTGGTACAAGATCCCACACTTCATTCCTTTTGAATTGTCCCAGCTCTTCTTGCATGGCATTAATCCAAAATTCATCTTTCAAGACTTCTTTAACATTTTTGGGCTCAATTTTGGATACAAAGCAAGAATTTGACACAACTTCTCTTGACCTAGTGGTAACTCCTGAGTTTGGATCACCTATGATAAGCTCTTTTGGATGGTCCTTATGTACTCTGACAGATGGTTCCTTATTAGGTTGTCCAGGTTCAGGATCAGGTTCAGCAGCAACAGGACTGGGAATTACACTTATGTCTTCAGCTTCTGTTGATACATCATCACAACATGTTTCAACATCATCTATGACATCATCATCTTCCTTCATTCCACTGTCATCAACAACCACATTTATAGATTCCATCATGACTTTGGTTCTGGAATTGAATACCATATAAGCTCTGCTGTTTGTAGAGTATCCCAAAAAGATCCCTCATCACTTTTTGGATCCATTTTTCTCCTTTGTTCACGATCTGTCAGGATATAACACTTACTACCAAAGACATGAAAGTACTTCACACTTGGTTTTCTTCCCTTACATAATTCATACAAGGTAGCTGAAGTACCTCTTCTCAAGGTCACTCTGTTGTGAATATAACAAGTAGTATTCATAGCTTCAGCCCAGAAATGATAAGGAAGCTTTTTGGCATGTATCATTGCCCTAGCAGATTCTTGAATGGTTATGTTCTTCCTTTCAACTACTCCATTTTGCTGAGGAGTAATAGGAGAAGAAAACTCATGACTGATGCCTTCAGCAGAACAAAACTCAGCAAACTTGCTATTTTCAAACTCTCTCCCATGATCACTCCTTATTCTGATGACATTGCTCTCCTTTTCCCTTTGGAGTTTCTGACATAGATCTTTAAACACATCAAACACTTCTGTTTTGTCTTTGATGAAGTTCACCCAAGTGTACCTGGAATAGTCATCTACTACAACATAAGCATATTTCTTCCCACCTAAACTTTCCACCTACATAGGCCCCATTAAGTCCATATGAAGAAGTTCCAAAACTTTAGAAGTAGTGAAATATTGAAGCTTTGGATGTGACATCTTGGTCTGTTTCCCTATATGACAATCTCCACAGACTCTTCCCTCTTCAATTTTGAGCCTAGGGATTCCTCTTACTGCTTCTGTGGATATGATTCTCTTCATTCCCTTCAGATGTAAATGTCCCAACTTTTGATGCCAGACTTTGACTTCATCTTCTTTAGCAAGGACACACGTGGAGGGACTTGAGTCTTGTGACACCCATAAGTAGCAGTTGTCCTTAGACCTAACACCCTTCATGATGACTTCACCTTTCTCATTAGTGACAATGCACTCAGTTTTTGTAAAATTAACTATGAGTCCTTGATCACATAGTTGACTAATACTGATCAAATTTGCAGTCAACCCCTTGACTAGTAGTACATCATCGAGTCTAGGTGTACCTTCACAATCCAGCTTTCCCACACCCTTGATTTCTCCTTTGACACCATCACCAAAAGTCACATGGCCAGAAGATTGAAGTTTAACATCCACCAGCAAATTCTTCACTCCTGTCATGTGTCTTGAACATCCACTGTCAAAGTACCAGTATTCTTTAGCAGAGACTCTAAGAGAAGTATGAGCTATCAAGCTGACAACATCAGTTTTGGAGACCCATTGCTTCTTTTTCTTGATGCCTTGATTACCTTTATGAATGACCTGTATGGGTGCACAATTAGAAGTACTCTTAGGATACCCATGCAACTTATAACAGAAAGCCTTTATGTGTCCAAACCTCCCACAATGATGACATCTCCAGCGCCTGAATTTCTTCCTAGAGGGAGTCCTGTCAGGATGTTTCAACATCTGCTTCAACATCACTGGTTTGGAGCTAGGAATAACCTCATTTGAAGCAGATCCACTGTTGAACCCAATCCACTTTTGTCTCCTGCAGTTCTTCCAACATCCAGAATCTTGTCTAGAACATTAGTCCCACCATTCAACATTCTAATAGACTTGGACATAGATTCAAGTTTAGAGTTCAGCACAGATACTTCATCTTCCAGCTTGGCAATGGTTTCCAAATGCTCTGTCTTTTCAGCCTTGAGTTGGGCAATAATCTTCTTTTGCCTCTCCCCTTCTTGACAGGCTTCTTCACTTTCAATGCATAGCTCTCTGCTCTCTTCATTCATAGACTCATCATCAGAGATATACCTTCCAGTCAAAACCCTAACATGCTGGGCAGTCTCTTCATCTTCCTCACTCTCAGTATCAGACCAGGACACATATAAGCCCTTTTTCTGTTTCTTGAGATATGTTGGACATTCTTTTCTGATATGACCATAACCTTCACACTCATGACATTGGATTCCTTTGTCATGATTAGACTTCTCTTCAGCTGTTGTTCTCTTCATCTGATCACTTGACTTGTTAATGTCAGATGAGATGTTCTTAACATTTGGTCTATGTTTCCTGTCCATTCTTTTCAAAACCCTATTAAACTGTATTCCTAGCAGAACAATAGCATTGGATAGCTCTTCCTGAGTTTCAGGACCACACTCTTTCTCATCATCTTCTGTACTAGACACCAAAGCTATGCTTTTGACCTTCTTTTCAGATTTGTCATTCAATCCTAGTTCAAATGTCTGAAGTGACCCAATCAGTTCATCAACCCTCATCTGGCTGATGTCTTGAGCTTCCTCTATAGTAGTCACCTTCATATCAAATCTCTTGGGAAGAGATCTAAGAATTTTTCTCACAAGCTTCTCATCAGACATCCTTTCTCCTAGGGCACTAGAAGCATTTGACAGTTCAAGTATATTCATGTGAAAGTCATGAATGGTCTCTTCATCTTTCATCTTCAAGCTTTCAAACTTTGTGGTTAGCAGCTGAAGTCTTGACATCTTGACTTTGGAGGTTCCTTCATGAGTTGTTTTTAGAATATCCCAAGTCTCCTTAGCCACTTCACATGTGTTGACCAGCCTGAAGATGTTCTTGTCTATACCATTAAATAAGGCATTCAAGGCCTTAGAATTCCCAAGTGCAAGTTCATCTTCTTCCTTGGTCCACTCCTCTCCAGGTTTCAGCTTTGACACACCATCTTTTCCCACAATGACAGGGTGTTTCCATCCTGTCAAAATAGCCTTCCAAGCCCTGCTATCTAAAGACTTCAAAAAGGCAACCATGCAAAGTTTCCAATAGTCATAATTTGATCCATCTAGAATAGGGGGTCTATTCACAAATCCACCACTCTCCTTGTCCATTGTACTAGAAAGTAACAGGCCTAGATCTCACCCAGATGCAGAGCAGGATGACCTGCTCTGATACCAATTGAAATTCTGGTATCAAATATGTGATGTCAAGTGAGATGTCACAACATCAATATCTGTTGTATGAACAAGGCAGTAAAACAACAGTAAATCAACACAAAGAATTGTTCACCTAGTTCGGTCTAACAACCTACGTCTGGGGGCTACCAAGCCAGGGAGGAAATTCACTATTAGTAGTATTAATTCACAGACTCTACAATCAACATACCAGTTGATAGTCTACTCACTTAATCACTACCTAATGACACTTCTACCTAAGAACCTCTTAGATATGAGACACCTCTCACTCCCCCTCAATCACCACAGTGATACAATTCAAAGATTACACAGTATAGAAGTCACACTTCAAAGACACACCTTGATCGTGCTTAAAAGCTTTGATCAAGAATAATACACTCTTGCTTAAAAGCTTTAGAGTGAACAAATTACAACTCAAACAATCAAACCAATTCAAGCATCAAGGATGAATGAACGGATTACAAAAATACAGACGAAAACACAAACCCTAACACTTGACACTCAATTCACAATATCTTGTCTTCGTACTCTTCAAGTAGGGTTGAGGCTACTTTAAATAGAAACTTATTCTTGGGCTTGGACTCCTTGAAAATCTCAGATTTTATGCACAATTAAAACTGATTTTTCCTTCAAAATTTTTTCGCCCTAAAATAGTAACAATATATACTCCACAAATGATTGCATCAGAACAGATCTTCTCCAAGATTTTCGCCTGCAATCTTTCAAACAAAATCTCTTAAAACATAAAAAACGCACAACCCTAAAACATCACAAACTAAACACAATGTTTTGTCAACAGATGTTAAGACATCAGTCTTGACATCACGCACAAAACTGCAAAATACAACAATACTAAAAAAAACCACCATATGCAGAATGTTTGAAGCACATGTCAAGACATCAGACATGACATCTTGAGCAAACACATTGTTTTACCAAAATTGCTGCCAATAACAGAACTAACAAGCCGAGATGTACATTGCGGAGATTGTGAAGTTGCATGGGATACCTTCAAGTATTGTGTCAGATAGAGATCCGAGATTTACATTGAGGTTCTGGAAGAGTTTGCAAGAGGCTTTGGGTACTAAGTTGAGGATGAGTTCAGCATATCATCCGCAGACGGACGGTCAGACAGAAAGGACTATCCAATCTCTGGAGGATTTACTGAGGGCGGGTGTGTTGGATCACAGAGGTTCGTGGGATAGCCATTTACCGTTGATTGAGTTCACGTACAATAATAGTTTTAATGCTAGTATTGGAATGGCACCCTATGAAGCTTTGTATGGGAGACGGTGTAGGACTCCTTTGTGTTGGTATGAGTCAGGCGAGAGTGCTGTACTCGGACCTGAAATTGTGCAAGAGACGATTGAGAAGATTAAGATGATCCAAGAAAGGATGAAAGCTTCGCAGAGCCGTCAAAAGAGTTATCATGATAAGAGGAGGAAAACACTTGAATTCCAAGAGGGAGATCACATGTTTTTGAGGGTGACGCCAGTGACTGGCGTGGGTTGAGCTTTGAAGTCTAGGAAGCTCACTCCATGTTTTATTGGTCCTTACCAAATTTTGCAGAGGGTGGGAGAGGTAGCCTAGCGAATTGCTTTACCGCCGACGCTCGCGAATTTACACGACGTGTTCCATGTGTCTCAGTTGAGGAAGTACATTCCAGATCCGTAACATGTGATTCAGATGGATGATGTACAAGTAAGGGATAATCTGATTGTGGAAGCGTTGCCTGTGCGGATTGATGGTTGTGAAATAAAGCAATTGCGGGGTAAAGACATAGCCTTGGTGAAGGTGTTGTGGGGTGGACCCGCTGGCGAAAGTTGGACTTGGGAACGTGAAGATCAGATGAAGGAGTCGTATCCGACTCTGTTTCCTTCAGGTAATTTTCGAGGGCGAAAATTCTTTAAGTGGGGGAGAGTTGTAACGCCCCAAATAATTATAATATTTATTTATTTAATTATTATGATTATGCGGTGTTTTGGTGCTTTGTGATGACTTCGTGACGTTGATGAATTAAGTGATTTTGTGGGGGTAGCCTTGAGTTAAGGGAACATGGAGACCTTAGAATTATCAATTTAATTAGATTATTTTATTAATAATAATATTGAAATAATTTGAATAATTAAAATATTATTTTAGATTATTATTATTATTATTATTATTATTATTATTATTATTGTTGTTAATTAAAATAATTAGGAGGTCATTAAGGGTAAGACGGTAATGTAGGGGGATTAGTGGAGGATAATTTGGTAAACAGGGATTAAGGCCCAAAAACCCATAGGGTTAACAAAAGAGAATTAAGGGGGTTTTGAGATCAGAATTTTTGGCAACCCAAAGGAGATTAGAGATCTGAAGAGAGAGGAGGCTAGATTGAAGAATCAACCATAGAACCCCGGAGAACGAAGAATTTTTGCTGAAATTTTGAGGTATGAGGGGTAATCCGGGTTAATATGTTTGATATGGGTTTAAGGTAGAAGTAACCATGTGTTTTCGTTTCTGATGAATTCGTGTGGATCTGTGATGAATCTATTGAGTATTTTCGTGATCTGATGTATGTGATTTTTATGATGAATCTGGTGCAAATTTCTGTGTTTTGGATGTTGAACGATTTGTTGATGCTGTGACGAACCTTTAATAACCGGATATGTAAATCGAACCTGATAATAACTAAATTCAGACGTAGTAATTAAGCATAATTGATGTAGATGATAAAGTAAGCTAAATAACATAGATCTGGGATGAATCGAAGTCGAATTGAGACTATTTCTGATGGATTGAAGGTGGTGGAAGGAGAGACTTTGTGTTCAGATGCGATTTCTGAGTTTTAGAGGAGTCTCTGGTGATACGCGTATGGAAGAAGGTGATACACGTATGAATGAGGGAAATACGCGTATGAGGGAAGGCAGTACACGTATGGGGACATTCCCAAGGTGATACGCATAGCGTACGCACCTGTTCCCAAGGGGTGACACGACCCTCTATTGATTTGTGTATCATACGCGTAGGGAGTTGGGCAATACACGTATTGATGGTGGCAGTACACGTATGGGATTGGGGAAAACGAGTCTTACGTGTATGGGCTAGCAAGTACGCGTAAGGAGATCTGAAGGAGAATGGAGAGGAAAAATCCTCTCTGCTGATACGCGCAAGGGATGGGGCAGTACGCGTATGGGGTGGCGTGAATTGAAGCCATACTCGTATTAGGGAGGTTCATACGTGTATGGACAGAGACATGTGCATAATTTTCCGTTCTTGCGATTTCTGTCCCGATCTCGCTTGTAACGTGGTGTCCTTGAGACATGGGGTTATATTGATGTAATAAGACACTAGTAATCTAGTAATAACGATAAATAGGATAAAAATCGGGAATTTAGGTGATGAACTAACTATGACGCATTGTGAGCTATGATGATGAACTTTGACGTGTGCGACTTGGTGTGCTATTATGATGTTTTATTTGATGATGAATTCATGAATGATGATGCAACCATGACGATTTTATGACGATGTTTATTATGACGATTTTGCATCATGCATTCATGGCATAGTAGGACTTCGGTCCATTTGGTGGCTTCAATCCCATTGTGTGGATTGAAGTGTTTTTATGACGTGCTCCGGTTCTTGTGTAGAATCGATCCTATTGGTGGGGATTGTTAGATGTCAAACATGTTATATATTTGGATGCAATAATTGGCATTTTTCATGACTTTCCTTGTGTAATTGGTTGGTTTAAGTGGTTAATTGTGTTGTAGTGCGTACATTGGAATATATGTGTGGAGCTTGTAATTTGTGTGTTAATGTGCAGGAGTAGGCACCAAAGGATCAAGATTGGAGACACAATGAGTGGATGCAAGTTGCCATTGAAATTATTGATACAGCAGGGTATTCGCAGTGCGAAGAATCTGGCAAAGGACCAGCGAAGGTTCGCACTGCGAACGTCAGCGAAGGTGCCAGCGAATGGTGGCAGAAAGTTCCATTTTTGAAATTACCAAAAGTTCGCACTGCGAACTCCTAGCGAGGGTTCGCTGGTTGTTTCGCAGTGCGAAGATTCTAGCGAAGAGTGGCAGTAAGTTTTGGAATTTGATTGTCCTGGCTCGCTAGTTTATTCGCAGTGCGAATGAGCTAGCGAATGATTCGCTGTGCGAAGGAATGGTTCGCACTGCGAGCACACGATTTCTGCTTGGGGCGGTTTAAGTCTCAGAGGCACTTAAGGTGCCATTTTCTCTCATTTGCAGTGCGAATGATGCATTCGCAGTGCGAATCCTGCAGAATTCTGATGTGTATAAATAGATTTTCACTTTATTTGGATGGGATCTTTTGCTCATTTTTCACTAGTAATCATAGTTTTCAGTATTTTGATCATCAAAGAGTGGATTTTCACTTGGAGAAGCTGAAGTCGCATCCATTCTCGATTATTCGTCGTGGATGCTCATTCATCTCCTCTCTTTACTTGTTATCCAAACTACCTTGAGAAGTGGTAGCTAAACACTCAATGTTGAGGTTAGAGGTAGTTGATCCTGATTTTATGTATTGCTTTTGATCTTTTGTATATGAACAAAGTCTTTGATCAAGATAGATGATGTTGTTTTCTCTTAATGATCCATGTGTGATTTGTATTTCTCTAGACATAGATTCTACAAATCATGACCTAACAATTTTATCTCTTAAAAACCAAACTCTAGACATAGATTTGGGATTTGCTATTCGCATTGTGTTGATCTTAATGATTGTTGTTTAGATTGTTAGCGTGATACATCATCTAACGGTCTAAACAATGATACTCATGACTTCGCTTTAGACATAAACTTAGTCGGGAGGATACGCGGTTGTATTGGTCGGAAACCGAGTTCATATGCTTGATTATTTGTTTATACGTGAAAAGGATTAGCGAAACCTAACCCTGACATGCTTTTATCAAAACTTTTACAAAATCTTTGTCACCAATTAATCTTTGCTACAAATGAATGTTAACAACTGAGAACCTTTTGAAACCATTGAACTTAAAGTATCATAACTATTGAACGACACGCATCAAATATCGAACAATTCCTGTGGATACGATTAAAAACAACCCCCACTATTACTTTACTAACAAAATGGCGCCGTTGCAGGGGATTGTTAAGTGATATTGCAAGCATTGCGATAGTTAAGCTATTTTAAGCTTGTTACCAAATTTTCTTGAACTTGTTAATTTGTTTTGTTTAGTGTGCAGACTTAGTTTATGCGAGGGAAACTACCGGCGGACCAACTTCTTTTCGATCCTGAGATTGAGAGAACCGCTCGTAGAATCAACAGCAGAACTAGACGAAGGAGGCAGCTAGCGAGACATAAGCGAGAACAAGAGGAAAGTACTTCTACACCACCACCACTTCCACAGATACTTCCAGTTATGGAGGCAGATCCACCACCACCACCACCACCTGCTTCTAGGCCATGCACAAATAGTCCGAGACATAATGCTCAGTTCGCTCGCCATGCACACAACGGTCGTCATGCTGAAATGAAGACCGGTATTCTCCAGCTGTTATATCAAAGTCCATTTATGGGTATGGATCATGAAGATCCTTTTACCCATCTGACAAAATTCTATGAAATAGTGGGAGCGACTGGTGCACCTGAAGCAGAAGAGGAGTCTCTGTTCAAGAGACTATTCCCGCATTCTCTCATTGGGAAGGCAAAGGAATGGTACCTTGATCAGTCAACGACCATAATGACGGATTGGAATGCATTGGAAGAGAAATTTTTGGAGAATTTTTCCCTCACACTCGGTTTATGGAAGCAAAGACCGCCAACGTGGTATTCACACAAGGAGCCAATGAATCTCTCAATGAAGCTTGGGAGAGGTTCAAATCAATGTTGAGAAAGTGCAAGGGCCATGGTTTTGATGAATTGTCACAAATTCATATATTTAGAAATGGGCTTCAACTTGTACACAAAACCTTGTTGGATGCCACAGCTGGTGGATCCTTGTTAAGTAAAACCACAGCAGAAGCCACAACTATTATTGATAAGATGGCCTTGAATGACCATCAAGGTAGTCATAACCGTGGACCTTCTCAACGAACTCCTGGAGTGTTGGAATTGGGAACAAACGATGCTATCCTTGCGCAGAACAAGTTATTATCACAACAAGTTGAGTTGTTGAAGAAACAAATGTCTAAACTTCCGCAACAATTTAAAGAGATTCATGATTCCACGAGTAAAAGTGTACAAGTAGCTTGTTGTGAATTGTGTAGGGGAGATCATCCTACCGGCTATTGTCCTCTGCTTGTGGAGGAGGTAAATTATGCTGGAAATCCGACTCAAGGTTATCAAGGACGACCTCCGTACCAAAGTGCTCAACCACCGTACCAAAATCAACAAGGCTATCAACCTCGAAGCAACTACCAAAATCAACAAGGATGGAGACAAAATCCTTACCAACCACCCCAAGAGACTAGTGGAAGTTCAAGAATGGAAGAAACTTTCACCAAGTTCATGCAATTATCTATGGCAACTCAAAAGAGTACGAAAGCTTCGATTAGAAATCTTGAATCGCAAGTAGGGCAACTTGCCAAGCAATTAGCCGAAAACCAACCGGGGCCATCCTTCTCCGCTACCACTCAACCAAATCCCAAAGGGGAGTGTAAAGCAATTTTCACAAGAAGTGGTAGAACCATTGGAAGTGATGTTGAACGTGAGGTGGTAGTTGAAAAGGAAAACGATATTGTGTTGGAAGAAGTCGAAAAAAATGATGAAAATGGGGTAGTTGAAAAGAATGATGAAGAAGTGAGGAAGAAAAAAGAAAAAGAAAGGAAGGAGTTTGAGAAGGAAGTCTTCCAAAGACGATTACCGTATCCCACTACTCCAAAGAAAAAAGAGAATGATAGGCATTATGCAAGGTTTTTGGAGTTATTTAGTCGGTTGCAAGTAACCGTACCTTTCTCTGAAGCTCTTGAACGAATGCCTAGGTATGTCAAGTTCATGAAAGACATACTCATGAAAAAGAAGAGGTGCACTGGCAAAAACAACATTGATCTTAATGCCGAGTGTAGTGCCGTCATCCAATGTGTGCTTCCGCGGAAAGAACAAGATCCGGGAAGAGTAGCATTACCTATTATAATAGGTACTGATTTTCAATGCAAAGCTTTGGTTGACATGGGTGCGAGCATCAATTTAATTCCCTTGTCGGTGGTGAAAAGACTTGATAATATGACCATAAAATCAACAACCATGACATTACAACTTGCAGATAAGTCTAGAACGCGTCCGTATGGTGTTGTGGAGGATGTGCTAGTAAAAGTAGATAAATTATTTTTTCCTGTTGATTTTGTGGTTGTTGAAATGGATGAGGATGAAGATACACCGATTATATTGGGCCGACCATTTATGAAAACCGCCAAAATGTTGGTGGATGTTGATGAAGGCTTAATGAAAGTGCGGATCAAGGAAAGTGGTATGGAGGAAGAAGCTTGTTTTACATTGTTCAAAGGAGTGATGTTTGTGAATCAACTGGATGAAGTCGTGCAAAAAGGAAAAGACTTGGGAAAAGAGAATTTGGAACGTATAGCATTTGAAAAGAAAAAGAATGAAGATGCAAAGGTAGCTTTGATGAGTTCATGTTGGGATTGGTCGTTTTTAAAGAAAAGGAGACCAAAAACTGGGCATGATAACGGATGAGTTTGTGTGCGCGTAGTGTGTTCGGTTCGGTAGCCAGTGTTTTGGCTTTTGTTTGTGAGGCATCTAGTCTCCGGACCGTCGAGCTTAGCCGATGTTAAACAAGCGCTTGTTGGGAGGCACCCCAACATTGTAAGTATTTTTGCTTTTATTTGCTGTTTGAAGTGATTTTGTATTATTGTACCATCTGCAGCGTGGCAGCAGGACAGACCTGAAAATTTTGCAAAACTGTCTTGTTCGCTGGCTTGTTCGCACTGCGAGTCTGGGGCGAACATTCGCCAGCCATTCGCACTGCGAACGTCAGCGAACCAGACTTTGTGGTTTTGCTGCCACCTCATTAAAAGTGATGGTTTTGTAAGTGGGTGGGCCTGCACGTAGGCCCAAGACCCATGTTAAATTTCTGATGACTTGAGGGGAAAACCCTAGTCATTTCCCTCTCACCATTCAAAGACAAACAATTAGAAACTCTCAAAGGCTTTTTCTCCTTCACGTGTGTGTGCTTTCCATCTCTAAAATTTCTTTTACTCAATTGCCATTTCCAACAAAGTTTGAATTCTTATCTATGTGCTTTCTGATTAGTGTGATTTTGTTTGTGAATTTGCATGAGAAATCTTTAGGCATTTGGGTTAAAATTCTGTTTTGGGGTTGTTTAATGCATGTTGAATTTTCTAGTGGCTTTAGGGTATAGAAGACATGTAGAATGATGCCATGTTGGGAAATCTGGGTCTGTTAATTTTTTTCAAAGTTTTCGTGCATTCGCTGGCCCATTCGCAATGCGAATCTGGGGCGAACGTTCGCCAGGATTTGCAGTGCGAACGTTGCAGCGAGCAGCCCAAATTTTTGTTTTGTTTATTTGTGCATTCTGATGTAATTGTGTCCTAATTTCTAATGATCTGTCTTAGTGTTTTTGTGTGGGATTTGTTTGTCATCTGTGCAGATGGGTCCTAAAACTAATTTGGCCAAGAAAAGGAAAGCATCAACATCCAGACAGGTACCGATCAGTTTCGACGACACTCGGTTCAAGGGTCCTAGGCAGGCTCAGAGATATGAGGTTTTGGAAACAAGGACCATCCTTGCAGAGAAGAGATTTATTCTGAATGATCAAGGGAGTTATCGTTCTATATCTGCCCTTTTGCATGAAAAAAAGTGGGATCAGCTGATAACTCCGCTTGATTCGAACAATGTGGAGGTGGTTCGAGAATTCTATGCCAACGCCCTTCCTGATGAGGGGGATCTGTTTAATTGGACTACTGTTGTTGGAGGAAAAACTGTGAGGTTTGACAGAAGGACAATTAGCCGAGTTCTGGGAGATCCTCTTCCATTGTGTGCCAGTCAGGAGGATGCATACCACAGGAACCTTAACCGCAACCGGGATATCACACAAATGACCACTGATTTGTTGCGCCCAGGTAAAAATGTGAAGTTCAACCATTCGGGAGTTGCTGTTAGGTATCATCGGGAGCACATGTTGCCTTTGGCCCAGCTTGTATTACTTTTGGTTGTCACCAACATTAAACCAAAGTCACATTCCTCAACAGTTCCTATTCCCCTGGCTCAATTAGTTCACAACATCCTTACTAATGTGCAGATTGATGTCGCGAGGATAATTGCAGATGAAATAAGGGCAATTGTCGAGAGTGGATTAGGAGGGAACGCTTCGAGGAAAAATTCCCCTCTTGCATTTCCGTGCCTGATCATGTCCTTATGTGCTGAATCTGGTGTTAATTTGCCTTCGCGTCGTCAGGTCACTATCACGTCGGCTATTGATGATCGATACGTCGACAAATTTTGCAAACCTAAGGGTGTTAGGACTGAGTCTTCAGGGGCTGCTGCAGGGGCTGGTACGAGTGGGGGTGATACTTTTGAGTCGCCGAATTTCTATCCTTATCAGCAGGAGATCTGCCAGTACCACTGGGATTGGATAGCCACTTCTCAGTGCGCCATGCTTGATTTACATGACTCTATGCAGGTACTCCAGCTGCAGATTCGGGATCCCGCCGCGGAGCAGACTATGATGTCGAGGGAGCCGTTCCTCGCACATGCTGGATGGCTTGAGGCCAGGCCAGTTTTCGGAGGGGGAGAGGATTCAGCTGGTCCTGCTGGTGAGGATGTTGATGACGATGGAGATGGTGATGATATGGAGGGAGATGGCACCGATGTGGAGGTTTCTGGTAATACTTCTGATGAGGGAGATGATGATGAGCAGGTTACTGAGGTTTTGGAGACGGAGTCCGATGAGGACTGATTTTTGGATCTTAGACTTGTGCACTTCCTTTGGACTCCAAAGTGAAGTTTTCTAGTATTTGTTTTTTTTTTCCAGCTTTTACTAGTCTATTGTATCCACATAGTGGAATATTTTGAATATTGTTGTACTTGTACCCTAGTGGTACCATTTTGGATTATGTAGGTGTTTTTACACCAAGCACTTTATTATTATTATTAGTAATGTTAAGTGTTTTTAGTAAAATTTTTTGTTTCGCTTTTACTAATAATTTGTTGTTTTTAATTATTGTACTAAGTGTTGAGTTCTTCTGTTTACGAATGCTCAACAGTTAAATTGTTAATATGTTTTCATGTTAATGTTCCTTCTTTTATGATGGAATTTTGGAAGTTAGGTTGGAGACTCTTGATTTTTAAAGGAAGATTCCTCCAAGATGTGAGGGCTATGATAGTACCTTAAGCATTGTGTTGCGACAAGGTACATCGTTACCTGGTTCGAGAATTTTATATATTTTAGAACTTTGTGTCTTGTGCGATTGAAAATGTTGTTTCATGTTACAACTTCCTTTGAATGCATGTGTCATTTTAAGATCAAAAACCATTAAAGTGAGTAGCCTCCAAAGTGTTCCTATATGCTAAGGATTGATGATGAATGTTGTTTTTACTTTTAATTCATGCCTTATCTTGTGACCATGTGATTTTGTGGAAGTAGGAGAAGTGATCAAGGCACTTGTTGAAAGTGAGCACAACCATGTCCATATAGTAATTCACCCGTGAGGAGTGAGCATTTGGTAGCCCCTTTGAGCCTAAACAGTTTAGAACTCAGTTTAGTGATGAACTTGTTTTATGTACATAATTTGCACGTTTGGTTCATCACTGAATTTGGTGAGTTTCTAACATTTTCTTCTTGAACCTTTGAAATTGTATACTTTTACTTCCTTGCCTTAAAAAGCAAGGAACATTCACTATAGGTTGAGTCGAAAATGAGTTGGGGAGAATAAAAAGAAGATGGGTGCATTACTCCAAATTTTGAATAAAAATTCAAGCAAGCATGTAAAGAAAAGAGTGTGAATATGTTGTACAAATGAGAAAATGCTTGCGTGAATGAAAAAAATGTAGATTCAATAATTGTGCACGGTAGTTTGTGAAGGTGTAATGAAAAATTGGTGAAATGAAGTTGTGTTGTGTGAATATGTGTTAGTGAATGTTCTTTTGCTTCAGCAATTTCATTTTAATGGCCATTAGAAATGTCCCTTTTTGTTTACCCGACCAAGCTACAACCTTGAAGTCCTTAGTGATCTTTTACTTCCATGATTTATTTTGTGTTCATTGAGATATGGTATGAATTGCTTAGTATTTGCATCATTGGTCATTTGAGTGTAATTGTCCCGTGCTTGTATGCACGATTGCCTTCAATCCTTTTTCGAAGAGGAGTGTAGAATGACATGTGCAGGATGAGTTAGTTGTCTCTTGAAACATTGTTTGAAATTGTTTAAGAGGCAAGTTCTTTTACATTATAGGTTCTTGCATTGTGTAATTTGTGCGTTGTTGTGATCGTTGTTTAGTTGAGCCGTTTTTCGCGTCTTGGTTAAATTGAATGCTCGAGCAAATCCTCGTAAGAGGCATACTTTGCTTGAGGACAAACAAAGAGTTAGTTGGGGAGAGTTTGTTAGATGTCAAACATGTTATATATTTGGATGCAATAATTGGCATTTTTCATGACTTTCCTTGTGTAATTGGTTGGTTTAAGTGGTTAATTGTGTTGTAGTGCGTACATTGGAATATATGTGTGGAGCTTGTAATTTGTGTGTTAATGTGCAGGAGTAGGCACCAAAGGATCAAGATTGGAGACACAATGAGTGGATGCAAGTTGCCATTGAAATTATTGATGCAGCAGGGTATTCGCACTGCGAAGAATCTGGCGAAGGACCAACGAAGGTTCGCACTGCGAACGTCAGCGAAGGTGCCAGCGAATGGTGGCAGAAAGTTCCATTTTTGAAATTACCAAAAGTTCGCACTGCGAACTCCTAGCGAGGGTTCGCTGGTTGTTTCGCAGTGCGAAGATTCTAGCGAAGGGTGGCAGTAAGTTTTGGAATTTGATTGTCCTGGCTCGCTAGTTTATTCGCAGTGCGAATGTGCTAGCGAATGATTCGCTGTGCGAAGGAATGGTTCGCACTGCGAGCACACGATTTCTGCTTGGGGTGGTTTAAGTCTCAGAGGCACTTAAGGTGCCATTTTCTCTCATTCGCAGTGCGAATGATGCACTCGCAGTGCGAATCCTGCAGAATTCGGATGTGTATAAATAGATTTTCACTTTATTTGGATGGGATCTTTTGCTCATTTTTCACTAGTAATCATAGTTTTCAGTATTTTGATCATCAAAGAGTGGATTTTCACTTGGAGAAGCTGAAGTCGCATCCATTCTCGATTATTCATCGTGGATGCTCATTCATCTCCTCTCTTTACTTGTTATCCAAACTACCATGAGAAGTGGTAGCTAAACACTCAATGTTGAGGTTAGAGGTAGTTGATCCTGATTTTATGTATTGCTTTTGATCTTTTGTATATGAACAAACTCTTTGATCAAGATAGATGATGTTGTTTTCTCTTAATGATCCATGTGTGATTTGTATTGCTCTAGACATAGATTCTACAAATCATGACCTAACAATTTTATCTCTTAAAAACCAAACTCTAGACATAGATTTGGGATTTTCTATTCGCATTGTGTTGATCTTAATGATTGTTGTTTAGATTGTTAGCGTGAGACATCATCTAACGGTCTAAACAATGATACTCACGACTTCGCTTTAGACATAAACTTAGTCGGGAGGATACACGGTTGTATTGGTCGGAAACCGAGTTCATATGCTTGATTATTTGTTTATACGTGAAAAGGATTAGCGAAACCTAACCTTGACATGCTTTTATCAAAACTTTTACAAAATCTTTGTCACCAATTAATCTTTGCTACAAATGAATGTTAACAACAATTGAGAACCTTTTGAAACCATTGAACTTAAAGTATCACAACTATTGAACGACACGCATCAAATATCGAACAATCCCTGTGGATACGATTAAAAACAACCCCCACTATTACTTTACTAACAGGGATCTTTGGAGGGTGATGGCCCAGTGTCCATCGATTATGACGATGTTGGTACCACATGCATGAGTCTGATGTTGTATTGTATACTATGTGGCATTGCATGAGATTGTTGGGATTGATGTATTCTTGAGGTTATTGATGTTTTGATGTTGTTGTTGTGACGTGCTTTATCTTTTACGCATATATTATATATTGATTTCGTGATTACTCACCCTGCCTGTTTGAATGTTGCCTCCACGTGGGTAACGTGCAGGTGATCAGGTTTAGCTCCTTTGGCGAATGGAGATTTATTTTGAAGCATTTTGATTTCTCCGTCGATTAGAGGGTCTTGCTCTGATATGTAACATCGGGTCGGGACGTTTGAGTCGAACGATTTCGTTCTTTTGTTTTGTGGACATGATATTTTTTATGATTTTTATTTGAGAAGTTTTGAATTATAAAAGTTTTGTTTAAACTTGATTTTCCGTTGCGTGGTGTTTAATTAACTTATGGTGGTAAAACTCGTGTGACGGGACATGTGGTTATTACGAAGTTTTGGGACGATATGTGATGCCCTTTTTGGGATGTTACTCTGATTATTTTGCCGTATCAGTATGTCGTTTTGTTGGGTAGAAAAAAGGTGTTACATTGTGCCTTGAGGGCCTTCCTGCCCTCGTAGTGGATGTCAAATTCTGACGGCTCCAAAGACCATTTGAGCATTCTGCCGGCCATGTCTGGCCGGCTAAGCAGCTGTCTTATGGGCTAGTCTCCTTGCGGCATTGATAAGGGCGAGGGTACCTTCTCTCTCTGTTGGTATCTGAGTTCTGGCCCTTGCAAATCCTTGCTCGTGAAGTATATGGGTTTTTACCCGTCGGGTGTTTCACGGATGAGGGCGACGCTAATGGCCTCACTTGTGACGGGGAGGTACATGTACAACGTCTCCCCGCTCTCCGGCCGTGATAGAACGAGGGGTTCAGACAAGGCTCGCTTGAGGTGGAGCAGAGCCTGCTCGCATTCCTCTGTTCATTCGAATGTGGCTTCTTTTAGCAGAAGCTTAAAGAAGGGCAGAGCGAGTTGGTCAGACTTGGCCACAAAGCGAGAGAGTGAAGCGAGCATCCCGTTGAGGGATTGTATGGATTTCTTCGACCTTGGCGTGGGAAATTCAGTAAATGCTTGGCATTTTTCAGGGTTGGCCTCGTTCCTCCTCTCGGCGAGGTAGAAGCCGAGGAATTTCCTTGCCCGCATGCCGAAGGTGCATTTTTCTGGGTTAAAACGCATTTTTCATTTTCTCGCTTGGTCGAAGACCTTTTGGAAGTGGGCAGTGTGATCGGATTACTCTTGGGACTTCACGATCATATCGCCCATATACTTGGAGCATGTCTCCGATCTCTGATCGGAAGACTTTATTCATCATGCGCTGGTACGTGTGTAGCGGGGAAATTTGTGAGTATAAGCTATTAATTAACTCAACTCAAAAATAAGCAAGAGTCGCCACTGCACTTTTATTTTTATCCATAAAGGAAAGGAAAAAAGAGCGAACAAAACCTAAAGAGATAAGGGAGCAAGAAGTAATCACAATATAATATGTAACATTAATATATACACAATAATGGTATGGTGAACTTAATCATCCACAACCAAGAAAAAGTGGCCAAAAGAACAAAAAGATAATCGATTCCGCTTCGTGTCTTGCACTACGGCGATTAACCAATGCCATTAGGCCAAATTTAATGAAAACTTGAAAGAAGATCGGGAGACCCGAAGCAACTACGCATCAAGCTTCAAAGTTTATGGAACTAACGCAAACAATCAATCAACCTTGGGATTACGCGACTAATCAAAGTCCGGTCCACGAAAGTACAAGTATCGAATTGGATTTATTCCGAATAGGGGCGAATTTTGGTCTATGTTAAGCGCACACCGAGTAATTTGTTCGAGCAATTACCCTACGAATGAGGCCGGCCATGAGATGTATGTGTTAATACACGCGAGATAAACGATATATTGATCGTTATCCTAAAGCGATGCCACACGAAAAGAAAAAAGTGGTAATGATCTCGTCTCGATCGAAATTCAACAAAGAAATTTCACGATCACTTCGACTTTCATAGATCAAAATAAAAAGAAAATAGAAGAAAGAGGAAACCAAATTTGAATTACAAATTCAAGACAATTCCATCTTTAAGTTCATTCACTCATTTTGGTGGATTAAAGTGCTAAATACATCATTAACTCAAAACACCTAAAGTGAATTAAATAATTCACTTTAAAGGTAGATTTGAATTAGTGAACATTTATCCAACTTCATCTACACCCTAAGTCCAATGAATTTAAAGAGAAATAAATTCTTAAAATGTGATCCAAATCCAATATTAAAAAGAAAAATGAAAAACAAGGCTAAAAAACTCAAATAATTTTCAAGAGATTTTTCTTTTAGAAAAGTTCCTAACAAAAGTAGTAAGTCCAAATTTACAAATAAAACTAAAAAAACAAATTGAAAAGAACTAAAGAAAATAGTATAGAATATTTTTTTTAAAAAAAGAAACAAAGGAGGTGGAAGTGGAAAAATGGTGGTGGAGTAATGAATGGGCTAGGCCCAATGCTTTCCATTAAAAAAATAAATAGAAACAAAAAAAAAAAAAACAATAAAAAGGAAAATGAAAAAAAGAAAAAAGTTAGAAAGTGAAGTATCTTCTTCTTCTCCAAAATGCAACGCCGGTTACTATTCACCAAAACAACATGCTTCAATTTTTGAGCTCCGTCAAATCGGAGCGACGGAGCTCAAACCATATACCGTTGCGATCGTGAGACAGAGAGGATTTCAAATATGTGATCACAATTAACCGTCGATGCAAGAATTGGACGAATCGGAGTTTCAAAGTTTCGACGGAAAATTGGAACTACCTTGAAAAATGGAAGCAAGACTCCTCTTCAACTTCTACTCTCTTCCTTGCCTTGAATGAGTGTGGTTGTTGTTGATTTATGTAAGTTTCTTTGTTGTTTGGAGTGGTGAGGATTTTGGACGAAGAAAACAATTTCGGTTGAATACTTGAATTGGTGAAGAAAAATGGTTTGAGTTGTGATTTTGGCAGAGGTTTGAGGGCTATCAAAACTTGAGAAATGAATGGATGAAAGGCTCTATTTATAGATGGAATTGGGTGAATTTGTGAAATGAATTTGAGTTGCCATTTTTGAACGTTTCACTGCGTTTTGGGAATTTTCGCTTGCTGCAGTTTTTTTGCGTTTTGGCGGTTTCATGAAGTAGTACATTGGCTTGTGGGTGGAAGTGTTGCGTTTTGGCTTTGAATTCATCTGCGACTTGTGATGTGAGCTGATGGCGTGACGTTTTTGTTGCTCGGCTGGACCAAACTTGGAGTTGCAGCCGTGTGGCTTTTTATTACTTTTTTTTTTGCTTCAGAAAAAATTACATTGATGGGCTTGGTAGATTTTTTGAAAATGGTTGTAAGAATAAGATAGTGGGCTTTGGTGTTTGAAAAATAAAAAATGGACAATATATTTTGGGTAATGTGATTTAAAAAGGATAACTAAAAAAAGAATTATGGAAATGAAAAGGATATTGAATTTTAAATTGAAAATGGATTTTGAATGGGTAATGGTTAAAAATGAGATAAAATGGAGGATGGATTAAAAAGTGGATAATTGGTTTAAAAAAAATGGATATGGATAGCAAGTTTTATGAATTGGATAAAAAATGGTTATTTGAGAATTGAATTGGACATTAGAAAAAAAATGGATAATGGAAGTGGGTTTGAAAAATTGTAATGGGCCTTGATGTAGTAATAGGAGGTGTGGGTAGAAAAATGGAAAATGGGCTTTGTGTCATGAATATAATGAATGGCCTTTTTGTAGATTAATGATTTTAAAAAATGGTAATGGATATGGATTTCTAAAAAAATGGACATGAACAATTGGATAATTGGATGTTGACTAATGGAAAGAATTGGATTTTAGAAAATGGATATTTATGAAAAGAAATGGATTTGAAAAATTGGTATTGAATGAATAATGGTTTATGAAGTGGATTTGAATAAAAAAAATGGTTATTAAAATGGATATTGGAAATGAAATTGGATAATTGGTAATGGATATAGAAAAATGGTTTAGAGAATGGATATGGAAAATGGTTTAAATAGCAAAAAGTGGGATATGTGAAAAAATGGTTAAAAATGTGAATAGTGTTTGGAAAGAGAAATGGTCTATGAAATGGATCATGGATAACAAGCCCTTATTTTTAGCCCAAAACCAAACTTGAATTTATTTCCACAAGCCTCTGATAAACATATGTCACATAACCAGCCACAACCGAAACTACGGCCATCTGAATCTGTTTGAACCCAAAACTCATATGCACCACTGCCTGATAAATTGAAGAATCTCAGCACAAGACATCTTGCTTTTGAACAAACACCTGTGACTTGAAATCACTTCATTATCTTTGACAAACCTGCACAACACACAGAGAGAAAAACAAGCAAACGACAACATATTTTTTGTATTTTTGGTTAGAGGTTAGATAAACAGAAATAAACATAAAACAAACAAAAGAAAACACAGGGATACTGGTGATCTTGTTTGTGGTATGAGATGCAAAATGATATGTGGGATCTTAGCGGCAAAAATTAGGGTATTACAGCTGCCCCTATTTAAGTTTCTTCTATCCGGAGATAAGAAGATTGACATCTTTGTCTCGACGAGATAGAAGAGACTTAAATATAACCATAAACCCAATTTTTGGCCCTAAGAGACCACAAAATGATATGATTATGCAAATGATATGCAGACACAAGACATCTGTGGGGAGAATATGCCACAGGAGATCAACGAAGAACGGGAGAAAGAAACTCCAACGGGGAAACACATCACAGGAGACCACCAACTAGACGGGGAACACACCGCACAACTACTGGGACTCAGCTGAGGAAAAGATTCAAACTGGAGATAACTGTATGTGGAAATAAACCATAACACAACAAGAACATAACTCAACAGGGAAGTCTTAGCACAGCAAGGCTCCACTGGGGAAATCAACACCTCAACAATGAACTATCTCTAGCATACCGAAGAGACTAACCATTCATCGGAGTAGAAAACCTCAACAACGAACTGTCCCGTCAAACCGAAGAGACTTACCATTCATCGGAGTAGAAAATCTCAACAACGAACTATCCCATCAAACCGAAGAGACTTACCATTCATTGGAGTCACAAAATCTCAACAACGAACTATCCCATCAAACCGAAGAGACTTACCATTCATTGGAGTCACAAATCTCAACAACGAACTGTCCCGTCAGACAGAAGAGACTTACCATTCATTGGAGTCACAAAATCTCAACAACGAACTGTCCCGTCAAACTAAAGAGACTTACCATTCATCGGAGTTACTTTTTTTTCAAAGTTTCATTGGGAAATGTGTTAACCATCAAAGTTTACTGGGTAATCTGCTGCCGAGATTAACCAGAGAATAAATGAAACACCTTCTGTCGAGGTCAACTGGATATTTTTTTTTCTTGAAATTACCCGAGAAATCTACTGCCGAGATTCTTGGAAAGAGAATACCTTCTGCCGAGGCTTGTTGCAAATTTTATTTTAAAAACTCATTGGAGAATCTACTGTCGAGATCAACCAAAGAGATCTGAAATAGAGCCACCTTCTGCCGAGGTTTTTTTGCTGGAAATCCTTTGAAAATATCCAAGAAATCTACTGCCGAGATTCTAGGAAAGAAAATACCTTCTGCCGAGGTCAACTGGAAATCTTCTGCCGAGATTTGCCAGGAGTTAGGAATCGATAACTCTACCAGGGATCTTCACAGGAGATATGGGAAAGTTAGATCACGCAACAGACTTCTCAAATAAAGAGACAACCATTTGTTGGAAATTCACAACAAACTTCTCTGATAGGCACAACCTGAGAGATACCCTTTGATGGAAAAGATAACGTCTGATAACTGGAGATACACAAGTTTCTCAAATAAAGAGACTACCACTTGTTGTCACGTAATAAATTCAAAAAAAGTGTTGTCACAACCCTGTTGGAGAAACAAAATCTTCATCTTCTGATGGTAATCACAAACAGATCATCTGCTGAGTAATACAAAATCCTCAAAGGTGCAAAATAAATGCACTCCCCATCATCTAGGTTACATAACCTAGAAAGCTTCAATGTAGTCACCATCGAAGACCAAAGTTTAATCCAGGAAGAAACTGGAGAGAAACAGTCAAACAAGACTCATCCCGAGGAGGAAATATCTCAACTGGGGATTAATCCCATCCAGATAATGAACTGGGAAAGAAACAGAATCAAAATCTTCCATGAGAAACAAACTCAGTGGGGAATTAACAAAGATAGGTATTTTCTGCTTACGGATCGACACTCTAAATGGAGAGAGGACACACATGCTCTACGGGGATAACAACACCAGAGAGCAAAGAAGCACCATAACAGATGCACAATGCAACAACGATATGCTATGCACAACAAATGAATGCGCATGCGATGCGTATGAGTATGAATATGCTGACAAAACAAACATAAAGGATGAACAGAGGATGAATAAACACCACAGCTTAATTGAATACTCGGCTAATCTCAACAAGATAGAGATACCAAAAGAGATCATGTCAAGGAGAACAACAAAGCAAACCCTAAAGGGGATGTCAACCAATTGGTGGAAGTCAACATTACTCTTTGCTTGGGGAGTGATCAAAGCAATCACAACGAGAGGTAAAACTCTGTGTGAGGATTCCACATCAAGGAGAAACATCATCCCAAAGCTTCACAAATGCTTGAACATAACCTGGCTTGAGAATAGAATCATACTCAGCTGGGGAAATTTGAATCAAGACTTAGACGGAGGAATACCCAAAATAGTACTTGGACGGGAAATACCCAAACTAGCGCTTAATTGGGAAATAATGGATTTCAAGAGTCCAACACCTCACAACAATCTTGAGGGAATCCATCATCTGATTAACAACTTGATTACATCCACAAGAACAAATCTGCTTATGTGCGTCGAATTCACCATTTAACTTTTGCCCTAGACTGCATGGTCTACAAAGGATTTTACACCAAAAGGAAACTTTGTACCATAACGACTTGAGATAAGCTGCCCCATTGTCTTCAAACTCTTAGAGAGATTCGTCGAATCTCGACGTAACTGCCCCAGATTAACTGAACTTGGCACATTTTTCAATCAATAGAGTCTTCCAGCTTTGCCCCATGTGAAAGCATCAACTGTGAAAACAAGTTTGGTCATACTCAACAAAGCCTTAAGGTAACATGCCCCTGGATAGGATCATTCTTGAAATGATTTACCAAATACTCATCAGAGTTTCAGGTCTCAAAAGATTAGATTCATCACTGATGCTCGAATGTAAACTTCCATGATGTCAAACAAATGTATGCAAGCAGAAAATGTTAATTCTGAGAATGATAATTCTAATGCAACAAACATGTTATCTTGAAGTTTTTACTGAAAAGATGTCGGAAAACCTTGTGAATGAATCACTAGTTTAGATACGACATTTATTTTTGAATGCACATGCAATACCAACAAAGATCTTTTAGCACAACTCATGGGAGTCAGGAACGTTATCTCATTTAGAGTATGCTCTCAAAATAAACCCTACTTCAATTAGGTCTTTTGAGGGTTATAACTTGGTATGGTTCACGGTTTTCAGAAAAAATGGTTTTTAGGCTCAAAATTTATTTGTACCCACCCAATCTCCGTGATATTGTTCAGCTAATTAACACAAATGTTCATCTCTAAAAAAAAAAGATTAAACTGACGGTATAAGAACCAATGAGATTTTTCGGGGATAACAGTTACCCTTATCGTTTTTCGACTTGTAGTCACACAAAGATTTGTTCTTTTGATGAGAATTTTTTCTTTCATTCTTTTTATTTTTCCCTGACTTTTTCCTGGACTGATTTTTTTTTGAATTTTTGATGTCCAGCGGGATGCCCCAATTTTTGCCTAAGTCACTTGTTTTCCATATTTTCGACTTAGCGGGCTTTTATTTTTCTTTTGATTACTTTCTTTCTTTTTTATTTTGAACAAATCATGTGACATTGCCTTATTTGACATATTAAAAGGGTTGTGACCGCCTCTTCCCTTTGGAATGAGGGATAACCATTGTGGTTGGTCCCGAGATACACACTCCTTTTGAAATTTGGACACTTGGTCAAATTAACTGAAGACTACCCTGCCCCAGGTTAAATGTAAGGGTTTTTTCATTTAGAAAAGAAACTCCTACTTCAAGGCTCAAAGGGGTTAACAAGGGATTATCTTCCTTATATCTCCGGTGTTTGGGAATTTGAAACAATGCCTTACATCATCAGCAGGGTCTTATTCAAAAGCACACAACCAGAAATTTTGCGTTTTCACTTCATCATCCTCCCTCCAAGAGTTTAAACAAGAAGTTGGTATTGCAAATGCAGGAAAAATAATTTATGAGCGAATGCGAATGGATTACTTCAAGACAAACATACTCATTGCATTATGATTAATATTCAAAACAAACAAGTTCTACATGCAAACAAAGCAATAACAATCATAAAAGATTACAAATGAAAACACAGTAAAAGAACTAAAGATCTGAGGAAACCGTGTCAGCTTGAGCTTGAAAGAACATTATCGACTTTCTTGGGAGACACAGAAGCAAACATACAACCACTGCGGGTCACTCTAATATCAGCATAAAGGCGTTCCATTCACAAATGCGCTTCCTTCCTTGAAGGTCAACACCTCATCGTCGATCATCTCTTGAACCTTTTCCTGGAAAACCTTGCACTCCTTAATTGGATGCCCCATTACTCCATCATGAAACTCACAACTAGTATTTGGATTGTACCAAGGAGGACGAGATTTCATGGCTCTGGTTTTTCTAGGTGTCATCACCGAGTTTCGGGCAAAATAAGACCACAATTGACTGTAAGTCATTGGAATTGAATCAAACTGGCGAGTCTCTCTTTCTGAATTATTCAGAGGTCTCTGCTGCTTCTGGAACTGAGGAGAATCCTGAATCGCATCAACTTCAACATTTTCTTCCACTTGGGAATCACCACTATCTCGCCCATCTTGGATTCTTCCACTCTTAAATGCGTTCTCGATGTTTACTCCGACTTCCACAATTTTGGAGAAATCTAGAGGCACAACGCCTACCATCCTGACATAATAAGGGTCTGACAGCGTTCTTAGAAACATTTTAGACAGTTCTTTTTCTAAGAGTGGCGGATGAACTTGAACTGCTAACTCTTTCCACCTTTGTGCATACTCTCGGAAGGATTCGCTGGCCTTCTGACTCATACTCGTCAATTCATCACTATCTAGAGCCATGTCCAAATTGTAGTCATATTGTTTCACAAAAGCGTCAGCTAGGTCTTCCCAAAACTGAATATGGTTCCTTTCTAGCTTCATATACCACATCAAGGATCCCCCATATAAACTTTCTTGAAAGCAGTGAATCATCAACTTATCGTTGTCAACATGAGCGGTCATCTTTCGACAGAACATCGTCAAATGGTGCATTGGACAACTAATACCCTTGTATAATTCAAAGATAAGCATTTTGAATTTCGGAGGGATAACCATATCCGGAACCAGGCACAAGTCATGAGCCTTAAAACTAGATGCATTGGGTCTTGTTAACATTTTTAATTCCTCACTGAGATCACGAAGCCCTTCTTTCATTTCCACAATTTTTAGATCAATCATCTCTGTCACCGGGTGGACGTTCTGAGGATTTGGCAAATACCTCGAAAATCGAGAATCATTTTCAACAACTTGAACAACCAAATCATTTTGCACAGGTCGGGATCGAGTAGGAACATTCACTTGTGGTACATCATCGTCCAGAGGAGAATCATACATCGGATTGGTCATCACTGTAAAGCCTGACATGTGATCTACATTATCTATTCTCTCCATTGTTCTACTTTGAATTCAGTATGAATGCCAGAAAATAAGCTAAATCCTCTTCTTTCTCTGATTAGCCCGAGTACTATACTGGTGCGACAGCTTGGCTGAACGAAGACCAAGAAAAGGAAGCAAATAAGACACCTGGGAAAGGCAAGAAACAATGCAGAATGATGCTTGATGCAAATGCAATGCAATATGAATGCAGCAGACAAGGGATCAAAGCTTCCACATATCCAGAATAACTGTTGCTGACGACAGAGGTTCGCTTTGAAGTACCGAGTACGTTAAAGGTCAGGGTTTCCTGCAAACCTGTAAACACCCGCCCATTCTCACATGTGGGTACTAGGATGTTCAGTATCCCGGGCTCTCAGGTCGAGAAATGATGATACGTTCACCATTTCTGGTTTGGCATCATCATCAATCGAGGAGGCCTCAACTGATTCTCCAAAACGAAAGGTCCTCAGCTTCAGAGGTTTGAGAAGCAATAGCACATTCAGCCCGAAGGATACAATGCTATCGCCAATCAAAGAGGTCGTCCGCTGATTCACTTTCAAAAAAAGAGGGGTTATCGTAAAAGGTCATCCAGACTTAGCAGCTCTTCCAGATAGCTCTACCATTGTGGGGAAATCCACAACGCAGAATTCTCTAGAGAGAACCACATCCAGATTGTGTTTCATATTCCCTCCTCGAACCGAGATGGAACGCGAGAGGATATGAAACACGCTAATCATAAGTGCACTCAGGCCTGGGTATTGGGCCTATCTCTCAGAACACCCCATCCCAACCAGAACAAACAAATAACAAGCAAATCAGACAAAAAGCGATCAATAAATCAAAGTAGGCTAAACCCCTCAAGGGATGGACCAGCAAGAGGTCAATCTTTCCCCAGCAGAGTCGCCACTTTTCTGTTGCGGGGAAATTTGTGAGTATAAGCTATTAATTAACTTAACTCAAAAATACGCAAGAGTCGCCACCGCACTTTTATTTTTATCCATAAAGGAAAGGAAAAAAGAGCGAACAAAACCTAAAGAGATAAGGGAGCAAGAAGTAATCACAATATAATATGTAACATTAATATATACACAATAATGGTATGGTGAACTTAATCTTCCACAACCAAGAAAAAGTGGCCAAAAGAACAAAAAGATAATCGATTCCGCTTCGTGTCTTGCACTACGGCGATTAACCAATGCCATTAGGCCAAATTTAATGAAAACTTGAAAGAAGATCGGGAGACCCGAAGCAACTACGCATCAAGCTTCAAAGTTTATGGAACTAACGCAAACAATCAATCAACCTTGGGATTACGCGACTAATAAAAGTCCGGTCCACGAAAGTACAAGTATCGAATTGGATTTATTCCGAATAGGGGCGAATTTTGGTCTATGTTAAGCGCACGCCGAGTAATTTGTTCGAGCAATTACCCTACGAATGAGGCCGACCATGAGATGTATGTGTTAATACACGCGAGATAAACGATATATTGATCGTTATCCTAAAGCGATGCCACACGAAAAGAAAAAAGTGGTAATGATCTCGTCTCGATCGAAATTCAACAAAGAAATTTCACGATCACTTCGACTTTCATAGATCAAAATAAAAAGAAAATAGAAGAAAGAGGAAACCAAATTTGAATTACAAATTCAAGACAATTCCATCTTTAAGTTCATTCACTCATTTTGGTGGATTAAAGTGCTAAATACATCATTAACTCAAAACACCTAAAGTGAATTAAATAATTCACTTTAAAGGTAGATTTGAATTAGTGAACATTTATCCAACTTCATCTACACCCTAAGTCCAATGAATTTAAAGAGAAATAAATTCTTAAAATGTGATCCAAATCCAATATTAAAAAGAAAAATGAAAAACAAGGCTAAAAAACTCAAATAATTTTCAAGAGATTTTTCTTTTAGAAAAGTTCCTAACAAAAGTAGTAAGTCCAAATTTACAAATAAAACTAAAAAAACAAATTGAAAAGAACTAAAGAAAATAGTATAGAATATTTTTTTAAAAAAAAGAAACAAAGGAGGTGGAAGTGGAAAAATGGTGGTGGAGTAATGAATGGGCTAGGCCCAATGCTTTCCATTAAAAAAATAAATAGAAACAAAAACAAAAAAAAACAATAAAAAGGAAAATGAAAAAAAGAAAAAAGTTAGAAAGTGAAGTATCTTCTTCTTCTCCAAAATGCAACGCTGGTTACTATTCACCAAAACAACATGCTTCAATTTTTGAGCTCCGTCAAATCGGAGCGACGGAGCTCAAACCATATACCGTTGCGATCGTGAGACAGAGAGGATTTCAAATATGTGATCACAATTAACCGTCGATGCAAGAATTGGACGAATCGGAGTTTCAAAGTTTCGACGGAAAATTGGAACTACCTTGAAAAATGGAAGCAAGACTCCTCTTCAACTTCTACTCTCTTCCTTGCCTTGAATGAGTGTGCTTGTTGTTGATTTATGTAAGTTTCTTTGTTGTTTGGAGTGGTGAGGATTTTGGACGAAGAAAACAATTTCGGTTGAATACTTGAATTGGTGAAGAAAAATGGTTTGAGTTGTGATTTTGGCAGAGGTTTGAGGGCTATCAAAGCTTGAGAAATGAATGGATGAAAGGCTCTATTTATAGATGGAATTGGGTGAATTTGTGAAATGAATTTGAGTTTCCGTTTTATAACTTTTCACTGCGTTTTGGGAATTTTCGCTTGCTGCAGTTTTTTTTGCGTTTTGGCGGTTTCATGAAGTAGTACATTGGTTTGTGGGTGGAAGTGTTGCGTTTTGGCTTTGAATTCATCTGCGGCTTGTGATGTGAGCTGATGGCGTGACGTTTTTGTTGCTCGGCTGGACCAAACTTGGAGCTGCAGCCGTGTGGCTTTTTATTACTTTTTTTTTTGCTTCAGAAAAAATTACATTGATGGGCTTGGTAGATTTTTTGAAAATGGTTGTAAGAATAAGATAGTGGGCTTTGGTGTTTGAAAAATAAAAAATGGACAATATATTTTGGGTAATGTGATTTAAAAAGGATAACTAAAAAAAGAATTATGGAAATGAAAAGGATATTGAGTTTTAAATTGAAAATGGATTTTGAATGGGTAATGGTTAAAAATGAGATAAAATGGAGGATGGATTAAAAAGTGGATAATTGGTTTAAAAAAAATGGATATGGATAGCAAGTTTTATGAATTGGATAAAAAATGGTTATTTGAGAATTGAATTGGACATTAGAAAAAAAATGGATAATGGAAGTGGGTTTGAAAAATTGTAATGGGCCTTGATGTAGTAATAGGAGGTGTGGGTAGAAAAATGGAAAATGGGCTTTGTGTCATGAATATAATGAATGGCCTTTTTGTAGATTAATGATTTTAAAAAATGGTAATGGATATGGATTTCTAAAAAAATGGACATGAACAATTGGATAATTGGATGTTGACTAATGGAAAGAATTGGATTTTAGAAAATGGATATTTATGAAAAGAAATGGATTTGAGAAATTGGTATTGAATGAATAATGGTTTATGAAGTGGATTTGAATAAAAAAAAATGGTTATTAAAATGGATATTGGAAATGAAATTGGATAATTGGTAATGGATATAGAAAAATGGTTTAGAGAATGGATATGGAAAATGGTTTAAATAGCAAAAAGTGGGATATGTGAAAAAATGGTTAAAAATGTGAATAGTGTTTGGAAAGAGAAATGGTCTATGAAATGGATCATGGATAACAAGCCCTTATTTTTAGCCCAAAACCAAACTTGAATTTATTTCCACAAGCCTCTGATAAACATATGTCACATAACCAGCCACAACCGAAACTACGGCCATTTGAATCTGTTTGAACCCAAAACTCATATGCACCACTGCCTGATAAATTGAAGAATCTCAGCACAAGACATCTTGCTTTTGAACAAACACCTGTGACTTGAAATTACTTCATTATCTTTGACAAACCTGCACAACACACAGAGAGAAAAACAAGCAAACGACAACATATTTTTTGTATTTTTGGTTAGAGGTTAGATAAACAGAAATAAACATAAAACAAACAAAAGAAAACACAGGGATACTGGTGATCTTGTTTGTGGTATGAGATGCAAAATGATATGTGGGATCTTAGCGGCAAAAATTAGGGTATTACAGCTGCCCCTATTTAAGTTTCTTCTATCCGGAGATAAGAAGATTGACATCTTTGTCTCGACGAGATAGAAGAGACTTAAATATAACCATAAACCCAATTTTTGGCCCTAAGAGACCACAAAATGATATGATTATGCAAATGATATGCAGACACAAGACATCTGTGGGGAGAATATGCCACAGGAGATCAACGAAGAACGGGAGAAAGAAACTCCAACGGGGAAACACATCACAGGAGACCACCAACTAGCCGGGGAACACACCGCACAACTACTGGGACTCAGCTGAGGAAAAGATTCAAACTGGAGATAACTGTATGTGGAAATAAACCATAACACAACAAGAACATAACTCAACAGGGAAGTCTTAGCACATCAAGGCTCCACTGGGGAAATCAACACCTCAACAATGAACTATCTCTAGCATACCGAAGAGACTAACCATTCATCGGAGTAGAAAACCTCAACAACGAACTGTCCCGTCAAACCGAAGAGACTTACCATTCATCGGAGTAGAAAATCTCAACAACGAACTGTCCCATCAAACCTAAGAGACTTACCATTCATTGGAGTCACAAAATCTCAACAACGAACTGTCCCATCAAACCGAAGAGACTTACCATTCATTGGAGTCACAAATCTCAACAACGAACTGTCCCGTCAGACAGAAGAGGCTTACCATTCATTAGAGTCACAAAATCTCAACAACGAACTGTCCCGTCAAACTAAAGAGACTTACCATTCATCGGAGTTACTTTTTTTTTCAAAGTTTCATTGGGAAATGTGTTAACCATCAAAGTTTACTGGGTAATCTGCTGCCGAGATTAACCAGAGAATAAATGAAACACCTTCTGTCGAGGTCAACTGGATATTTTTTTTTCTTGAAATTACCCGAGAAATCTACTGCCGAGATTCTTGGAAAGAGAATACCTTCTGCCGAGGCTTGTTGCAAATTTTATTTTAAAAACTCATTGGAGAATCTACTGTCGAGATCAACCAAAGAGATCTGAAATAGAGCCACCTTCTGCTGAGGTTTTTTTGCTGGAAATCCTTTGAAAATATCCAAGAAATCTACTGCCGAGATTCTAGGAAAGAAAATACCTTCTGCCGAGGTCAACTGGAAATCTTCTTCCGAGATTTGCCAGGAGCTAGGAATCGATAACTCTACCAGGGATCTTCACAGGAGATATGGGAAAGTTAGATCACGCAACAGACTTCTCAAATAAAGAGACAACCATCTGTTGGAAATTCACAACAAACTTCTCTGACAGGCACAACCTGAGAGATACCCTTTGATGGAAAAGATAACGTCTGATAACTGGAGATACACAAGTTTCTCAAATAAAGAGACTACCACTTGTTGTCACGTAATAAATTCCAAAAAAGTGTTGTTACAACCCTGTTGGAGAAACAAAATCTTCATCTTCTGATGGTAATCACAAACAGATCATCTGCTGAGTAATACAAAATCCTCAAAGGTGCAAAATAAATGCACTCTCCATCATCTAGGTTACATAACCTAGAAAGCTTCAATGTAGTCACCGTCGAAGACCAAAGTTCAATCCAGGAACAAACTAGAGAGAAACGGTCAAACAAGACTCATCCCGAGGAGGAAATATCTCAACTGGGGATTAATCCCATCCAGATAATGAACTGGGAAAGAAACAGAATCAAAATCTTCCATGAGAAACAAACTCAGTGGGGAATTAACAAAGATAGGTATTTTCTGCTTACGGGTCGACACTCTAAATGAAGAGAGGACACAGATGCTCTACGGGGATAACAACACCAGAGATCAAAGAAGCACCATAACAGATGCACAATGCAACAACGATATGCTATGCACAACAAATGAATGCGCATGCGATGCGTATGAGTATGAATATGCTGACAAAACAAACATAAAGGATGAACAGAGGATGAATAAACACCACAACTTAATTGAATACTCGGCTAATCTCAACAAGATAGAGATACCAAAAGAGATCATGTCAAGGAGAACAACAAAGCAAACCCTAAAGGGGATGTCAACCAATTGGTGGAAGTCAATATTACTCTTTGCTTGGGGAGTGATCAAAGCAATCACAACGAGAGGTAAAACTCTGTGTGAGGATTCCACATCAAGGAGAAACATCATCCCAAAGCTTCACAAATGCTTGAACATAACCTGGCTTGAGAATAAAATCATACTCAGCTGGGGAAACTTGAATCAAGACTTAGACGGAGGAATACCCAAAATAGTACTTGGACGGGAAATACCCAAACTAGCGCTTAATTGGGAAATAATGGATTTCAAGAGTCCAACACCTCACAACAATCTTGAGGGAATCCATCATCTGATTAACAACTTGATTACATCCACAAGAACAAATCTGCTTATGTGCGTCGAATTCACCATTTAACTTTTGCCCTAGACTGCATGGTCTACAAAGGATTTTACACCAAAAGGAAACTTTGTACCATAACGACTTGAGATAAGCTGCCCCATTGTCTTCAAACTCTTAGAGAGATTCGTCGAATCTCGACGTAACTGCCCCAGATTAACTGAACTTGGCACATTTTTCAATCAATAGAGTCTTCCAGCTTTGCCCCATGTGAAAGCATCAACTGTGAAAACAAGTTTGGTCATACTCAACAAAGCCTTAAGGTAACATGCCCCTGGATAGGATCATTCTTGAAATGATTTACCAAATACTCATCAGAGTTTCAGGTCTCAAAAGATTAGATTCATCACTGATGCTCGAATGTAAACTTCCATGATGTCAAACAAATGTATGCAAGCAGAAAATGTTAATTCTGAGAATGATAATTCTAATGCAACAAACATGTTATCTTGAAGTTTTTACTGAAAAGATGTCGGAAAACCTTGTGAATGAATCACTAGTTTAGATACGACATTTATTTTTGAATGCACATGCAATACCAACAAAGATCTTTTAGCACAACTCATGGGAGTCAGGAACGTTATCTCATTTAGAGTATGCTCTCAAAATAAACCCTACTTCAATTAGGTCTTTTGAGGGTTATAACTTGGTATGGTTCACGTTCTGAGGATTTGGCAAATACCTCGAAAATCGAGAATCATTTTCAACAACTTGAACAACCAAATCATTTTGCACAGGTCGGGATCGAGTAGGAACATTCACTTGTGGTACATCATCGTCCAGAGGAGAATCATACATCGGATTGGTCATCACTGTGAAGCCTGACATGTGATCTACATTATCTATTCTCTCCATTGTTCTACTTTGAATTCAGTATGAATGCCAGAAAATTAGCTAAATCCTCTTCTTTCTCTGATTAGCCCGAGTACTATACTGGTGCGACAGCTTGGCTGAACGAAGACCAAGAAAAGGAAGCAAATAAGACACCTGGGAAAGGCAAGAAACAATGCAGAATGATGCTTGATGCAAATGCAATGCAATATGAATGCAGCAGACAATGGATCAAAGCTTCCACAGATCCGAAATAACTGTTGCTGATGACAGAGGTTCGCTTTGAAGTACCGAGTACGTTAAAGGTCAGGGTTTCCTGCAAACCTGTAAACACCCGCCCATTCTCACATGTGGGTACTAGGATGTTCAGTATCCCGGGCTCTCAGGTCGAGAAATGATGATACGTTCACCATTTCTAGTTTGGCATCATCATCAATCAAGGAGGCCTCAACTGATTCTCCAAAATGAAAGGTCCTCAGCTTCAGAGGTTTGAGAAGCAATAACACATTCAGCCCGAAGGATACAATGCTATCGCCAATCAAAGAGGTCGTCCGCTGATTCACTTTCAAAAAAAGAGGGGTTATCCTAAAAGGTCATCCAGACTTAGCAGCTCTTCCAGATAGCTCTACCATCGTGGGGAAATCCACAACGCAGAATTCTCTAGAGAGAACCACATCCAGATTGTGTTTCATATTCCCTCCTCGAACCGAGATGGAACGCGAGAGGATATGAAACACGCTAATCATAAGTGCACTCAGGCCTGGGTATTGGGCCTATCTCTCAGAACACCCCATCCCAACCAGAACAAACAAATAACAAGCAAATCAGACAAAAAGCGATAAATAAATCAAAGTAGGCTAAACCCCTCAAGGGATGGACCAGCAAAAGGTCAATCTTTCCCCAGCAGAGTCGCCACTTTTCTGTAGCGGGGAAATTTGTGAGTATAAGCTATTAATTAACTCAACTCAAAAATAAGCAAGAGTCGCCACCCCTCTTTTATTTTTATCCATAAAGGAAAGGAAAAAAGAGCGAACAAAACCTAAAGAGATAAGGGAGCAAGAAGTAATCACAATATAATATGTAACATTAATATATACACAATAATGGTATGGTGAACTTAATCTTCCACAACCAAGAAAAAGTGGCCAAAAGAACAAAAAGATAATCGATTCCGCTTCGTGTCTTGCACTACGGCGATTAACCAATGCCATTAGGGCAAATTTAATGAAAACTTGAAAGAAGATCGGGAGACCCGAAGCAACTACGCATCAAGCTTCAAAGTTTATGGAACTAACGCAAACAATCAATCAACCTTGGGATTACGCGACTAATCAAAGTCCGGTCCACGAAAGTACAAGTATCGAATTGGATTTATTCCGAATAGGGGCGAATTTTGGTCTATGTTAAGCGCGCGCCGAGTAATTTGTTCGAGCAATTACCCTACGAATGAGGCCGGCCATGAGATGTATGTGTTAATACACGCGAGATAAACGATATATTGATCGTTGTCTTAAAGCGATGCCACACGAAAAGAAAAAAGTGGTAATGATCTCGTCTCGATCGAAATTCAACAAAGAAATTTCACGATCACTTCGACTTTCATAGATCAAAATAAAAAGAAAATAGAAGAAAGAGGAAACCAAATTTGAATTACAAATTCAAGACAATTCCATCTTTAAGTTCATTCACTCATTTTGGTGGATTAAAGTGCTAAATACATCATTAACTCAAAACACCTAAAGTGAATTAAATAATTCACTTTAAAGGTAGATTTGAATTAGTGAACATTTATCCAACTTCATCTACACCCTAAGTCCAATGAATTTAAAGAGAAATAAATTCTTAAAATGTGATCCAAATCCAATATTAAAAAGAAAAATGAAAAACAAGGTTAAAAAACTCAAATAATTTTCAAGAGATTTTTCTTTTAGAAAAGTTCCTAACAAAAGTAGTAAGTCCAAATTTACAAATAAAACTAAAAAAACAAATTGAAAATAACTAAAGAAAATAGTATAGAATATTTTTTAAAAAAAAAGAAACAAAGGAGGTGGAAGTGGAAAAATGGTGGTGGAGTAATGAATGGGCTAGGCCCAATGCTTTCCATTAAAAAAATAAATAGAAACAAAAACAAAAAAAAAACAATAAAAAGGAAAATGAAAAAAAGAAAAATGTTAGAAAGTGAAGTATCTTATTCTTCTCCAAAATGCAACGCCGGTTACTATTCACCAAAACAACATGCTTCAATTTTTGAGCTCCGTCAAATCGGAGCGACGGAGCTCAAACCATATACCGTTGCGATCGTGAGACAGAGAGGATTTCAAATATGTGATCACAATTAACTGTCGATGCAAGAATTGGACGAATCAGAGTTTCAAAGTTTCGACGGAAAATTGGAACTACCTTGAAAAATGGAAGCAAGACTCCTCTTCAACTTCTACTCTCTTCCTTGCCTTGAATGAGTGTGGTTGTTGTTGATTTATGTAAGTTTCTTTGTTGTTTGGAGTGGTGAGGATTTTGGACGAAGAAAACAATTTCGGTTGAATATTTGAATTGGTGAAGAAAAATGGTTTGAGTTGTGATTTTGGCAGAGGTTTGAGGGCTATCAAAGCTTGAGAAATGAATGGATGAAAAACTCTATTTATAGATGGAATTGGGTGAATTTGTGAAATGAATTTGAGTTGCCGTTTTTGAACTTTTCACTGCGTTTTGGGAATTTTCGCTTGCTGCAGTTTTTTTTTGCGTTTTGGCGGTTTCATGAAGTAGTACATTGGCTTGTGGGTGGAAGTGTTGCGTTTTGGCTTTGAATTCATCTGCGGCTTGTGATGTGAGCTGATGGCGTGACGTTTTTGTTGCTCGGCTGGACCAAACTTGGAGCTGCAGCCGTGTGGCTTTTTATTACTTTTTTTTTTTGCTTCAGAAAAAATTACATTGATGGGCTTGGTAGATTTTTTGAAAATGGTTGTAAGAATAAGATAGTGGGCTTTGGTGTTTGAAAAATAAAAAATGGACAATATATTTTGGGTAATGTGATTTAAAAAGGATAACTAAAAAAAGAATTATGGAAATGAAAAGGATATTGAATTTTAAATTGAAAATGGATTTTGAATGGGTAATGGTTAAAAATGAGATAAAATGGAGGATGGATTAAAAAGTGGATAATTGGTTTAAAAAAAATGGATATGGATAGCAAGTTTTATGAATTGGATAAAAAATGGTTATTTGAGAATTGAATTGGACATTAGAAAAAAAATGGATAATGGAAGTGGGTTTGAAAAATTGTAATGGGCCTTGATGTAGTAATAGGAGGTGTGGGTAGAAAAATGGAAAATGGGCTTTGTGTCATGAATATAATGAATGGCCTTTTTGTAGATTAATGATTTTAAAAAATGGTAATGGATATGGATTTCTAAAAAAATGGACATGAACAATTGGATAATTGGATGTTGACTAATGGAAAGAATTGGATTTTAGAAAATGGATATTTATGAAAAGAAATGGATTTGAGAAATTGGTATTGAATGAATAATGGTTTATGAAGTGGATTTGAATAAAAAAAATGGTTATTAAAATGGATATTGGAAATGAAATTGGATAATTGGTAATGGATATAGAAAAATGGTTTAGAGAATGGATATGGAAAATGGTTTAAATAGCAAAAAGTGGGATATGTGAAAAAATGGTTAAAAATGTGAATAGTGTTTGGAAAGAGAAATGGTCTATGAAATGGATCATGGATAACAAGCCCTTATTTTTAGCCCAAAACCAAACTTGAATTTATTTCCACAAGCCTCTGATAAACATATGTCACATAACCAGCCACAACCGAAACTACGGCCATCTGAATCTGTTTGAACCCAAAACTCATATGCACCACTGCCTGATAAATTGAAGAATCTCTGCACAAGACATCTTGCTTTTGAACAAACACCTGTGACTTGAAATCACTTCATTATCTTTGACAAACCTGCACAACACACAGAGAGAAAAACAAGCAAACGGCAGCATATTTTTTGTATTTTTGGTTAGAGGTTAGATAAACAGAAATAAACATAAAACAAACAAAAGAAAACACAGGGATACTGGTGATCTTGTTTGTGGTATGAGATGCAAAATGATATGTGGGATCTTAGGGGCAAAAATTAGGGTATTACAACGTGGCCCCATGTTTTTCAGACCAAAGGACATTACATTGTAGTAATAGTTCCCCGAAGAGGTCATGAACGCGTTATATCTCTTGTTCTTTGCGGCCATGGGAATTTGGTTGTATCCCGAGTAGGCGTCTATGAAGGACAAGAGTTTGAAACCTGTAGAATTATCCACCAGCTTATCTATGTTAGGCAGAGGATAAGCATCTTTCGGGCAAGGCCGGTTGAGATCAGTATAATCAATGCACATCCTCCACTTTCTATTATGTTTTTTGACTAGTACAATATTGGACAACCAGGTTGTATACATGGCCTCCGAGATAAATTTCGCCTCTAAGAGGTCTTTTACAAGTTTTTTGGCAGTCTGTGCCTTTTCGTCGGACTGCTTGCGCCTGCGTTGCGCTACCGCTCGAGCTGCTGGTAGGCAGTCTCATGGTCAAGGCCGGGCATGTCCGCGACGCTCCAACCAAATAAGTAAGCATTGTCTCTCAGGCACGTCTTCAGCTGCTGCTTTACCTCTTCAAGCAGTCTTGCACCTATCTTGACTCCTCTGTTCTGGTTGTCTCCGAAGGTGATCACCTCGAATTCCCCATCTGGTATCAGATGCATGATGGTAGATACATGGGAGCTGCCCATCACTGCTGGAGTGTCTCCATTGCTGTCTTCCTCGCCTTCTTCAGAGATCTGGCTTTCCCTTCACTGCCCGTCACTGATGGTAGATACCAGGATCCGTCGGACATCCGTGCTAGCCAGTCTTGCCCTGATGAGCAGAGGAATGTGTGAATTCGGGGAGCCCCCAGGCATCTCTTCACGATAGAATGTGATGGGCTGAGAACGCCCCCAGAATTTCTCGACCGTGGATAGTCGGTCGAGGCTGCAGCCAATCAACTGGTCGAATTTCCTTTTGACCGACCCTATAGTGAGCTCATTGTATCCGCCACATGAGATAACCATTGCCGTGGGGAAAGTCTCCCAGGTGCTGTGTGCAGTGATCTAGGGAGGGTCTTCGAGGTAGTCAGGGACGAAGAAGTCCTCTGGCCGCGTGATAGACATGGCAACCTGAGGAGGAGGAGTGGATGGCGAAGCTTCCGTTTACTTTTTGGACTCCGAGGTCTCTCGCCGGGAAGCTTCTCCCTTTTTCGTATACTGTTTCAGGTGACCCTCCTTGATGAGGATATCAATAGCGTCCTTCAGATGTACGTAATCTTCGGTCATGTGGCCGTGACTGCGATGGAAGCGACAATATTTGCTCTTGTCTGTGTTGCCCTTTGACGCAGTTGGCTTGGGAAAACAGACACCCCCTTGCTTAAACTCCACGTTAATGCATTCGGAGAGAATGCACTCACGGGGAGCTATCGGCAAGGTGTATTCTGTGAAGCGGCTAGTAGACCCCTTATGCTCGCGAGGACGGTCGTCTCGTCGTCTCTCATTGTCACACCGAAGAGCCTCTGAGTAGTCCTTTTTTGTTGCCCGGGAATTCTCCTGATCCCTTGAATCCCGGCCCTTGTACACAACTTCTTTCTCCTCGTACTGTATATAAGCTTGGGCCTTACGGAGAAGTTCGACCAGGGTGCGAGGAGTCTCGATGCCCCCCGCTTTGAGGAACTCGCTCTTCGGCCTTAGCCCTTTCTCGAGGAGGTATTTCTTCATATGTTCTGTAGTGTAGACCTCTACAGCTTCCTTGTTGAATCTCTCAATGTAGGCACACATGGGCTCGTCCTTGCCCTGAATGATTCCTTCGAGAGTGGCTTCCGACTTGGGATGTCGTCTGGAAGCAGTGAAGTTTCGGGTGAACTGGTTCTTCAGGTCCTTCCACGAGGTGACTGAACCCCAGGGGAGACTCTTATACCAGGTCATGGCCCTCTTCCTGAGGGTGATGGGGAACAACCTAAACTTAATGTCTCTGCTCACGTTGTGGTAGTGGAGCATGGCTTCAATGTTTTCTATGTGGTCGCCAGGGTTTGAGGTACCATCATAGAGAGCTAGAGGAGGAGGCTTCTCTAGCCCACGAGGAATACGAGTGTCCATGATCTCCTGAGACAGGGGTCCATGGATGTCGTCATCGCTGCTTGTGGTCGATGACCTGCATGGGGAGTGGCTACGCCCGCGACTTCTAATGCGTCGAGGAGAATGTCTGCGCGACCGACGATGTTCACGATGCTTTTCCGAGGGCTTGGTCCTCTTTGGGGAAGGAGACGTCTGGATCTCCGCAGAGGAGTACGGTGTCGTCTCCTGGTGACTTCTTGCTCAGGTTCTTCCGACTTCGATCGTCCCCTGATGGGGGAAATGCTCCTGGATCTGTCTCGCCGACGTTTCTGAGGGGGAGACTGAGGGCGTGGAGATGGACTGCGAGGCTTTTGCAAAGTAAGTCGCTCCTGCAGGGCATGCTCCAGCATGTTAATCTTCTCGCCCTGTTGGAAGATCAGGTAGTTGGACTTGTTGAGAGAGGCAATGAGGGCGGCAATACTGGGGTCAGCGTTTTAAGGGACAAGTATGAGCTCAAAGATGTGACCGAAGGTCTGCGCGCGCGACTTCACATCGTCGGAAGAAGGGGATGCAATCTTTCTGTCACGGTGACCGGTCTCTGTGATCGCAGCTCCGTGGTTGTGGTGGTCGACGTTATCCAACATAACGGCGACAACAGGATCTTGATGGGAATCATCGTTTCTGTTGGAGACCATGATGATCGAGGAAATTTTAGCGAGTATGCTTTGGTCTTTAGGTTGAAAAGATGAGGGATCTTGGTTCAAAAAGACGGGGAAACGATGTTTCCCACAGACGGCGCCACTGATCTGAGGTGATCAGAATGAATCTTCGTGGTCTTCCGTGTAGGGCAGCGATGATGGTTGTAGGAGAGGAGGGGGTGTACCTGCAAGGTACTCCGATGCCAAAGTAAGTTTGGGCTAGAGAGAAAACAAGTACAAAGTGTTTAGGTATGAATTAGAATATTGAATAGTGATCAAAACTGACCCTCTCAAGTGAGAGGGTATTTATAAAGATAACCCCCAGTGTGGGGCCAAGGTCTCCCATGTGGCCAGAATATCTGGTCGACCAATGGGAGATTGCTAGGTGGAAGGTCTAGCGCGTGACCTGTTGACCTGGTCCAACTGTCCCCGTGAACTCCAGAGATACAGTTGGTCGCATGAACTGTCAAGCGCGTGAGGTGGACGTCCCCAACGGTCATATTGTGCCGAACAACAATATTGTGCCCAACGGCTAGATTGGCTGAATCCAGTTATTGGGCCTTGCCCTACTGTGGGCCAAGTGCCTGCCCAGTCTAGAACAGTTTAATTCAAAAACTACTCGATTGGAGTTTAAATTTGTCTCAATATACCATAACTTCATCTAAATATTTAGGAACCTTACAAATTTAATGAAATAGTACACCAAAAATTAGTAGAAATTAGTAAATTTCCATCACAAAATGATGACATGGCTTGCAATCTTTATTACACATGTTATTTTAGCAAATGCCACAATGCCTCCAACAAGGATTACTCTAAATACAATTGTCAGCTTTACTTCCATAACTGGCACGAAATGGACAACATAGGGTTAAAATTTGGAGTAAATCTTTAAACCTACTTTTAAAGACAATATAATCATTCTCATATATAATCGAGTTGACTCATGAAACTAACGAGTCAAACTATTTATAATTCAAGTTTAGTTCATTTTGTTAAAGAACTTAATTTTTTGCTCATATTCAACTCATTTAGTTCATGAACCTAGTTCAATGATTTAATTGTCGAACTGAGTTCCGAACTATTTTCGAGTTGGTTCGGTTCATTGCCAACCCTAATTTTGACGTTTCTATCCATCCACATACCCACGATTTAAAAAATTATCGTACCCAAGCCCATATTCGTGTGATCATCAACCTTTGTACCCGTACCTTATGGATATCTTAGTTGATGATGACCCCCTAGGAAATAAGATGGTGTAATTACTAGAAGTATAGCTAAAAGACTCTACATGGATATAGAAAGAATAATTGATATTTTGTTAGGTTTAAAACTTATTAGAGAGTCCAATGAAAACTAATTATTCAAAGTATTGTTTGTTTCTAGTTAGGAGTCTTAGTTGAGTTGTAATTAAAACTAGAAAATTAACTTTTATATCTGGACTCGGATAACTTTGATTATGCCTAGAAGAGGACATCACATAACTCATTCGAACCAAGAAACATAAAGAAAATGTTCCTATCAAACTATCACACACATTTTTCTCCATATGCATCACATCAAGACAGTGTCTTACATCGAGGCTAGAGCAATATGGAAGATCAAAGAACATCGATCTCTTTTCCAAGTATTTCACTCAACGAGACCTTTTTTGTTCTTTCTAAAGACAATATTAAGGTGTTCTCGTAGTTGATAAAATTCATCACCAATTAAAGGTTTATGGGCGATTTCAAACTCATGCTATCTGTTAAAAGCCTTCCGCAATCAACGATAAGGATGATCGGGTTTTAGAAATTTCTGATACCTAAGGTAAACGCTCTTGTTTCCAAACTCAAGTTGATGAAAACATGTATTAGATTCACATATAGGACACAATTTATGTCCTTTGACACTATATATAGCCAAATTACCATATGCAAGAAAGTCATTGTCATCACCATTCTTGTCCTTTAACTTGTACCGCGACTCACTACATTCCGGATATTGATCCAAAATTTCATACTCTTTCATGTATCATATGAAATCATTAAGGAATGCATGTATTTTGATATACTCCAAACTCATTAGACACAACATCATCTTGGCCTCACAACCACGATTCGGTAAATTGTTATCTTCTGGTAGCATTTGTTTTAACAAATCAAGCAATTTAGTGAAACTTTTATCCGACCATTTTTTCTTCAGATTAAACAATTTTAACAACGCAAACAATCATGTAAAACTTGTGCACCCCTTATATAAAGGCACATCATTATCACTAAATAAAGTGTCATAAATATGAGATTTCATAAAAGACGATTCTCCAATATCACAGATCATATCTTCTAGTCGATCATCCATATCTTCATCAATTTCATGCATTTGTGACGTCACATTTTGATTTTTATCCATTTCTTCATGCCATGTTCATGTTGTATGATTTTGACATATTCCATCACAACATAGGTAATGTAATATTTCTTCATTTGAACATTTTTTGATATTCTCGTAATTAACATAAGGAAAATAAAAGAGACAATTATTGCCAGGAAGATTTTGTTTTGTGAATTCAAGAAATTCAAGAACTTCTTTCTCAAACACCTGACTTAATCTATCAACTTTCATCCAATTACAATGTATGACAAATTCTGAAATTTATAACAAAAGACTAATGTGAATGACACACTAATGTTACACACACAACATACTAATATGGTTATATGCATACTAATATATTCATCACAACAATATAACACCAAAACCTAAAGCATATTCATAACCAGCCTCTACAATTCATGACATTAATCAGCAACCCAACAAATTCATTTGGAAAACAATAACTTAAATCATATTCATAACCACATTCCTTTCTTCAACCCTACACTTTACATACTAGCTATAGGTGCATTGTACAACCTAACTAACACTAGGCCTAACATAACATTTTCTATCAGCAAACTCAGTCAGTACATGAGTTCCCCAACCACAATTCACTGTCAAGAAATAAAAATAATTATGAGATATCTTCATGGCACAACAAATCTATGCCTACATATCAAACCTTCAACTGATCTTGATATTGTAGGGTTCTCTGATGCAGATTGGGTCTCTAATGTAGATGACATGAAATCCATGACAGGGTAATGTGTGTTTCTTGGTGAGACTCTGATTTTGTGGGCCTAAAAAAAACAAAAAGTGGTGTTACGATCAAGCACTGAGTTAGAGTACAGGACCTTAGCTGACCTTCGAGCTGAAGTAGCTTGGAGTATATCACTTCTAAGAGAGGAAAACTAGTTTTGTGGTGTGATAATTTGAGTGCCAAGGCACTAGCATCTATTTCAGTTATGCTTGTTCGATCCAAGTATATTGAGATAGATATTCACTACATACGTGATCAAGTTCATCAAAATGAAATTTCTATAGCCTAAGTGCCTACAACAAACAAATTGCAGATTGTTTAACCAAATCTCTCTCACACAAACACAAGATCAAGTTCATCAAAATGAAATTTCTATAGCCTATGTGCCTACAACAGGCAAATTGCAGATTGTTTAACCAAATCTCTCTCACACAAACACAAGATTTAACATGTAGAGAGACAAACTTGGGGTGACTATGTCAACATCGGTTTGAGAGGGTTAATTAGAGAAAATTGTGATCCTATTAACTACACATTAATTACCTTATCAATCATCAATTATATGGTGAGAAGCTCATAATGGAGGATCAAAACTTGATTTGTCATGCATAGCTACCAAGGCAAGATCCTTCCATATATGTTCACTCTATAATTACCCTACCATATATATTTTCATTTTAGAATTAATGTAATTATTGCTAGCTTAATTACAGAATCTCATTTTTATTACAATAAGTGTATATAAACACATTATGTCAAATGAACATATAACAACATGTTTACACCATTTCTATCTGCCACAATGTCAATGGCATTGGTATGCTAATAGCACATCTCACGCATAAGATTTTCAACAAATTCAAATACTTACTTTCATCAAATGAAATGGTTTGTTCTCGTGTACACTTTAAAATTAGGCACAATACTTAAACAACATGAGATACATCACACAACATACTATAGCACAATTAAATAGACATATCCATGTCTAGAAATCTCAAAATTTAAGCTTATCTCCTGTCAAACTTTGGAATAGCTCGTCTATCTCCACCTGTTACAGTGTCAACAAATTTGTAAGCACATAACATATATTATCTAACACACTAACATTGAAAGTAAGGAAAAAAAAACTAGTACCTTATAATACTTGAGCATATTGTTCCTTTTCTTTTTTAATGTTGCAGTCACCAAATCTCTTTCCATGTCAAATGGAAGTGGGTCTAGTATAACCCCTTTGATATGTTCAAATCCCTTCAACTAGTTTCATCAAAGAAAAAAAATTCAAAACGAAGAAGACAATTAGAGATTCATGTACTATATAAGGGTGGCAAAACTGATAAATGCCGATCAGATATGTCTGTTTTGTCCGCATTTTTTGACAGGTCGAGACAAGGTTTTAGATCCCTTTTCTCCTCCCTGCCTGCAGCTACTCCACCTTTTGGCGGGCTTTGGTAAGTGCAGATGACTTTTTCGCATTTTTAGTCTTTAGGAGTACATGACTCGGCAAATCCGCCCTAATTTTTGTCGGAGCGAGCTAAGAAATTTAGCACTTTTTTTGTCTATCGTTTGCATCAATGATGTATAGTTTTAAAATCTCTCAAAAATAAAATAAATCTTCTTAACAAAGCAATTTGCTTCATTAATCCATATATGTTACCTTGTTTCTCACAGCAGTAGATTTGAGCTCAGATAGAACATATTTCTTCAACTGGTCAAGAGCACAAAGATTGGAGAAAGAAGCAATGTGACCATTTGCATAAGCCCACTTATTAGTAAAATCTTCATTTGGAACAATTACTGCAACCAGTATTGACTTGAAGCTATTCCCATACACCCAAATCTTGAAGTAAAAAAAATAAACAAACATCAATATAAAATTCATCAAAACCTCACAAAAACTAAAGTGCCTATAAAAACTAGAGAATTAAATGCTGATAAATAAAATACTCACATCTTCAACTATTGGAGTAATGGTATAAACATTTTCAAGATACTCAAGTGCAATATACTCTCCTTGAGAAAGCTTAATAAGATTCTTCTTCCTGTCAATAATCTTAACAACACCATTAGGAAGAATTTCTCCGATATCACCGGTGTGAAACCATCCATCTTTTATGGCTTCTTTTGTTAACTCGGGATTCTTATGGTAACCGGTAAAAACAGTTTTTCCTCGGATACATATCTCGCCGCATGGAGGATTTCCAAGAGGATTGTAACCCATGTCAGGAACCTCTTCTAGCTGCAACTCGTTGTATACAGTTACAACACCGACGTTGCCAAGCATGCACATTTCGTCGGGAAATGTAAGAGTAGTAGGTCCGCATGTTTCTGTCAAACCTGGATTGACCTTAATGTTAGCAATGAAGCAATGAAACACAGACACCAAAAACACGATACTGACACTAACATGTAATCACGTAATCATAAGTACTAATGACACAGACACACATCTTTTTTCAGAGGTGATGATACTACAAAGAATGTAAACATTTACCATTTTGAAAAGTTATAGTATTAGTAATATACGAGAGATTCATGGTTGTTACCATAGCCTTGGCATACAAAGGCGCAAGTAGTGACGCGCAAGAATTCTTCGATCTCGGAGCTTAAAGCCGCGCCTCCGGATATTATTAGTCTAACGCGTCCGCCTAGTCTTGCTTTCACCTAATTGGAGATTGATTAGGGAGAAAAAAAAGTTAAGAATTTGATCCATTCTTTAAGAAGTATAATTGAAGATTATTATAGTGTATACATGCAAGAGTAGATGATGTACACAACCTTTCTGAAGGCTAGTAGATCTGCAAAAGGTGATGCATCTTTCTGTTTGTATCCTTTGTTCATCCAACCAAGTTTACTATATAAACAAAAACATGTTACAGTTCATCCAACAAAGTTTACTATATAAACAAAAACATGTTACAATTACGTAACAAATAACAATCTCGTGTTAAATTATAAGAAGTTATGAACATTTTGTACGAATTAAAAATAACATAGCATCTTACTAGTTATAGAGCCAGCCAAAAACTGTTCTCCTTATAGGATTCAATTGCGCCACTGCTTTTTTAACACCTAAAATAAATCATAGAATTATACTAAAAATTATTATTGTCTTAATAAAATCAATAAATAAAAAACAATAAATTTTATATTGCAGCATAACCTCACCTTCATATACTTTTTCAAAAACCCTTGGAACACCAGCAAACAACGTTGGCTTTAATTCACCTAAATCTTCCAGCAACGCATTCAAATCCTTCACACAAAAATCACATAAAAATAATTTTTTTTAATAATAATATCACTATCTATTAATTAAAAAAATTGATTTTTTTCCACTCTCAATAAAAAGACAAATATACCCCGTGATAGTATCCAACTGATGCACCGTTACGGAAAAAATATTCCTCAATTGTGCGATCAAGAATATGAGCTAAAGGGAGAAATGATAAATAAACATCATCCACAGTCATCTACAAAAAATAAAAAATTTACGTATTAATAATGTTATTTACATAAAAAATGATATAATTAATTATTAAACATTATTATTATTAGATATATATATTTGTTTACCTTGTCCTCAAATTGTTCCATAAAAAGATCCATTCCTCTAACTAAAGCAAGTACATTTTCATGTGTTAAAACAACACCTTTAGGATCTCCACTTGTTCCACTTGTATACATTATTGTGCATATATCATGAGATATAGGAGGAGAAATACTTGAAGGGTTTTCTTTTCCCTAATAAATATAAGTTACATATTAATTATAATTGAGAAATATAAAATAAACAAGTACTTGTAAATAATACATGTTTATTTTTTCTCTGTATACAAAAATATTATTGCAATAAAAGTAAAACAGAAATGAAATAACATTTAGGATCGCAACATTTATTGCTGGTAGAGACAGGGTGATGGTACATTAAAATATACCTACCAACTACTATGGGTTGGATCATTTATTTTCAAATAGTAGTGCTTTTTTTCTTTCTATTTTTTAAAATTAATAATGAAAGATATTTTGGATGAAGAAAATAACAATGATAATTATTAGTAGTTTTGTGTGAGATGAAATAACTATAAAATAAATGAGAGGAAAAAATTATATATTTACAAAATGTCTTAAAAATAAATATAATAAAATTATTTTAAATAATAATTTAATTACAACTAAGAAAAAAATAAAAATATTAAAAAAATGAAGAAGATATAAAATTCAAATAATATTTTGTTATAAACAAAAAATTTAATTTATGAATAAAAATTATAGAAAATTTAGATTTTTTTCATCCATCTAAGTATTATGAGTAATTAATTATAAAAAGGTTAATGGATAGGAATAATAATATAAAAATATACCAATTCTATATTTATTTTCCCAATTAAAAAGAATTATTTTTAATTGTGAATTCCATATATATTTAAAAAAAAATATTTGACCATAAAATAATATATTAATATAAAAAAAGTGTATTTACAAAAAATATCTAGGAATTAGATTTTTCACTCTTAAAATAAAATAAAAATTTTGAGACAATGATTAATTAAACTAAATGAGAAAAGCTATATAGACCTACCATGTCTAGGAATTGATCCCATGAATATGGTTTAATTCCAATGTTGGTGGCCTCATCTTTCTCTGCCTCAGTTAATGAAGTAAAACCCACTATGGCTGTAACCACCACAACCAAACTTAGGTACATACATAAATGCCTTTAATTCTTACCTAAACCTTGCATATATTAATATCCTAATCAAAACTGGTAAATTTACCTTTCAATCTCTTGGAAGATATACATCTTGGATTCAATATCTGAAAACACCATATTTAAAATTAAACAATTATTAAGTATTTAGAGTTGACTTCAAACTAAAAAACATCTGATTAAATTGAAAGAGATCTTTAACGTCTCGTCTAAACAAATATGTAGCTCTGAATTTATTGTTGTGTCAATAAACTAAGTGTAACTAAACTCAAATAAAATATAGAAGTAAATTTGTATGCTTTAATTACCTCTTTAACCTTCTTATCTTGAATAAAAACAAAATCTATTTCAGCATGATCTATGATAAAATTTACAGCTCCAGCCCCTACATCAAAATATTTCTTCATTTATATCAAAGCACTAATTAAAAAATTCTCATTAAATCAAGAAAAATGTTCTCATTTAAACAAAAACACTGATTAAAAAATTCCCATTAATTCAAGAAAAAATCTCATTTAAGAATTTACCCAGAGTGTCATAGAGAGGGACACAAATGAAGTTTTGTGCACAACAAGCCTGCACCAACATTATAAACAAAACATAATTATAAATATGATAACATTATAGAAGAAATAATTGATAATTTTTTTTAATTAAAACAATGATTTAATAGTGTGACAAACCTCCATTGCTATAATCCATTGTGGACAGTTAGATCCATAAATTCCAACTTTAGAACCCTATGATATAAAATCACCATAGTAGAGATTAATGAAAATTTTCTTAAAAGACAAAATTAATAATCTAGTATAATTGTGTGTGGAAAAATATAGTCAGTCATATCGATGAAAGTTTGATCAAAATCCGATAATATAAGTAAGAAATTTGAAATTTAAATGGTTTGTCTGATCTTGATCAAACAACAACTGATATGACTGATTGAATCCACACAATCGAAATCCGACATTGTGACTGAATCAACTCTTTTACAAAGACTTACAGGTTTAGCACCAGAAGCTCTTAAAGCAGAAGCAATTTGCAAAACCTCATCATAAGCTTCCTTGTATGTCTTCCACACATAAGGTCCAAACTATGAAAATAAACCAAAAATAAATTACCTTATTTTCTTGATACAAAAATAAACTAACTTACATAATTGAATTTCTAACAACCTTTCCATCAACGACTTTCCGCCATCCCAGCATCCGATTTTGAGGATGTTTCTTAACAGACGTACTGCAATTGTTAAAAACAAAATCATTCATGAAAATGTTCATTTTATTGATTATATCACCTAACTTATGGATAGTAAAATGAATTTACCTGAAAATATCCCAAGCAGAGTTGAAATCAGGATCCATAGGAGGAAAATCGTCTTTCGAGAGAAGGTTCCGATAAACCGGACCAACCGAAAGCTTTCCATTTCTACCTTCTCTTCCTTCCTCAACTTCAACTGAAAACCTCTTCATTCTCCTAATCTGTCACTAAAAAAACCTGAATGACGCACTTTAGAAAAAAATTGAAAAGTTTCAATCCAAATTTAATGTCTATGGTCCACTTTTTGTTGCTTAATAAATATTAATGCTGATAAATTTAAGTATATTGCTTTTTTCATGTAGAGACAACATTATAGTTAGGTGCTAACTGTTAGCTAGAATCATGAAATTCAAACTATAAAATATTTTTTAAAAAAAGTGACTTACAAACTTTAGTTGGAAATGGAAGTGTGAGGCATGTAATGAAATAGAATTGATTATTTGAGAGTGAAGAAGGTTGAGAATGTTATTTATAGCATGAAAATAGTTGAAGTTGTAAATGTGGTAGTTAGAAAACTAATAAATATTGCTCATCACCACCTCAGTGACTCTTAAAGTGGAATGCAATTTTTGCTGCCACAAGAGTTACTCTTATTCTTACAGAATAGTATACCAAGTTAGAAACAATCAATATCAATAGTAGGACTCAGTGACAATACACTGTATATAATATTGATATTCAAACTCAATCAAGTAAAAGTTAAAAAATCTATTTAAATTTTCTGAAAACTTAACGTGTTTTGTCTGGGCTGAACAATAACGCATTCAATTCATAACAAATATATATATATATATATAGCGAAGTGCTTCTCCACCTCACATAAAAATTAAGAAATGTTTCTTTCGAATTTAAAATTGTATTTTTGAACTTATCTAAATTCATTATGCGTAAATCAGTTACATTCTTATTTTGTCAAAAAAGAAAATAGTTCCAAAAAAAACACCTCTTAAAATGGGCGAAATAATCCCCAAAATATATATCAAACTCATTACTTACCACCAGAGATCAACGAACTGTCTTATCAAAAGATGATGACATTATAATGACAATAAAGGAAATAATGTTAGATAGAGGTGTCATTCCACCAACTATGTTATATTAGTTACTTTATCAAATTAAGTATCTTATTCAAATATGTCATCAAATAAAGTTAAAAGGTTAGTTACATTTTTATTTCAAAATTAATTAATTAATTAATTGGGTATAGACTATGATTCTGTCTGGATGGAGAACAAATTTAATAGTTCAATAACACATTTAATTGATAACAAATAGAGAAACACATCTACCACTCTAATGCGTGAGTGAATCACATTCTTATTTTGTTAAAAAAGTTTGAAAAAAACACCCTTTAAAATGGAGAAACAATATCCAAAAAATATCAAACTCATTACTTAACACCAAAGGCCAACAAACTATCTGATTATTATGACATTATAGCGATGATAAAGAAAATAATATTATGACATTATAATGTTCCATCAACTATGTTATATTATTTATTTTATCAAATTAAATTTCTTATTCAATTAAATGATCAAATAAAGTTAAAAATTTAATTAAATTTTTATTTATAAATTAATTAATTAATCGGATATAGGTTATGGTTTTCGATATATTGTACACAAATATATATTATCTCTTATCCTCATTTGAAGAGAATTCAAGATATTAAGGGTATTGGTTGAAGAAGAACCACCCAAACAATTGAATGTTCGTTGTTTGTCTTTTAATCTCGGTGTTTTAGGATTATCGCTAAAAGGAATTTTCTCAATGGATGCAAGTATTTTCAAAAATCAACTTGTATGTTCTTTAATTTTATACATGCATGTATGACCATCTGGTTTCCTTTCTAAATTATATGTTATACTTTATTGAGCATGTATATTTGATTATTATTTTTTATTTTATTATAATAATTGGTATCAGATCTATTTAGACTTTGGGAATATAAACACATCCTATCACCTTTAATAAGGAAACTTTGGGAATATAAACTTTTGAGAAGAGATCGTATCCAACGCTATTTAGAGATAATGGATTCGACAAGACTAGTTTATCTCCAATAGGAGGTTCATCAGAAGTATGATGAGATCCTTGCGCAAGAAGAGATTCATTGGTATCAAAAGGCTAGAGATGATTAAATTAAATTGGGAGATCGTAACACCATATATTTTTCATACTGTTGTTTCTTTAGGATTGGCTGCATTATGCAAAACAACAATAGAGTGTTCAAGCTATTTTGGTGCATAAGAGACACATATGACACACGATGTTCCAGCATGTGTGCAACATCTGGCCCTTGTTCAGCAGACCAATGTTGTTGCATTTTTAGAGCGAAATTCTGGTTGAGATTCAATCAGATTTGTTGTTATACTTAAAATAGCAATGCAATTTTGGGCTTTTTCTCCTTTGGATATTTGATTTGATTTCTTCCAAAATTATAGTTGATACAATTAGATTTGATTTACTCCACAAAAGTCTTCAACAAAAGATATAGCTGATACAATGTTGCTTCTCAAAGGGTGGGCGCTCGTGACATTTCTGACCATAGGCCGGTTTGGATCTCAGTAAGAAACATTGACTGGGGTCCCAAACCTTTCAGATCACTCAAATGTTGGTTCCAACATCCTCAATTTATGACATTCATAAAAAACACCTGGAATTCTTTCAACATACAAGGCAATTGTATGTATGTTTTTTCAAAGAAACTTCAATTGCTTCGATCTAAACTGAGATGGTGGAACAAAAGTGTGTTTGGTTGGATATACTGCAATATAGAAGAGAATACGAAGACCTTAAATAAAGCAGAGGAAGTGATAGGTGAATCTGCCGGTATGGTGACGGAAAGAGTATTAAAGAGTCGCGCTCAGCCTGAGGAAGAGATGTGGAAAATGCTAAGAATTAAAGAGAGTCTGCTACACCAGAAGGCTAGATCAAGATGGACAGAGGAAGGTGATAGGAATACTAAGTATTTTCACTCGATCATTCGCCACCGAAATCTGATGAATACAATATCAGAAATAACAATGGAAGACATAGTGGTTGATGATGTGGTTGGAGTCAAAGAAGGCATTGCCAAACACTTTGAGAAAAGATTCAGTGCAACCAAAAATCCGTTAATTTGTATGACACCAGAGTATTTCAAAGTATTATCAGGCTCTGAGAGTAGCATGCTTGAGGATAACTTTGAGGACAAGGAAATAAGAGATGCGGTTTTTCAGTGTAAGGGAGATAGAAGTCCAGGGCCAGATGGTTTTAACTTGGAGTTTGTTTAGAAATGTTGGGATGTAATTGGAACGGATTTTTCTAATTGTATCAAGGAATTCTTTCTCACTGCATCGCTCCCTAAGGTTTTTTCTTCGCCTTTTTTGGCCCTTATCCCTAAAATAGACGATCCTAATAATCTGGACGACTACCGTCCTATATGTTTAGTTGGAAGTGTGTATAAGGTCATAACTAAACTTTTGTCTGGGAGATTAAAGAAAGTCATGAATAGTATAATCTCAACTTCTCAAACTGCTTTTATAGAAGGGAGGAACCTTCTTGATGGAGTATTATCTTTGAATGAAATAGTGGACTACTCAAGAAGAAGCAAGCTTAATAGTTTAATTCTTAAAGTGGACTTTGCAAAAGCCTATGATTGTATTGATTGGTCTTATATTAAACATGTGATGAGGCTAATGGGATTTGCCAATAAGTTCATGAGTTGGATAGAAGGAATGCTCTTCAAAAGCTACATGTCAATTCTCGTCAATGGCAGCCCTTCGCGTGACTTTGAAGTTACTCGGGGTTTGCGTCAAGGTGACCCATTATCCCCATATCTGTTTTCCATAGCAGGGGAAGGTCTAGCGAAGGTAATGAAAAGAGCAGAGGAAGTGGCATTGTTCAAAGGAATTCAAATTAACCAAAAGGATTCGTTTACACTGCTTCAGTACGCGGATGATACAGTTATTGTGGGAGAAGTGTAACACCCCAATTCCCATCGTGGACAAATAATACATAAATAAATCAGAGTGAATAAAAATTTATTCTTAGACAGAAACAAGGATGCCACATTTAAAGAAAGAAAACACAATCCCTGCTCATAAATTTGATACATAACACAAAATGGAATAAACATAAAAGGGAAACTTTTTACAACAAAAGGAAAGTTCAATTATGGAATAAAGCGGAAAGATCCATAACTGACTCGTTTTACAAAATAAATTGTTTTATAACATCAAAATATTCATACAAAGGTAATACAAAATAGATCCAACAAATGTATGCATATATAACAAAAGCGTTCCCCGACTCCCGTGTTAGGTATCAGAGCAGACAGACCGACAAAAGGATGGAGAACTAATCTTCACAAAAGCCTCCAAGATACTAATCTGCAATTGCCTCATAGGGTATCAAACCACAGCAGAAGGGTGAGAAATAACAACTAAATCAAGATTGCATAATAATATGCAAACACATATAAATTCACATGCATAATTATTCTCACCACAAGCATCCTATACTAATACATATTGCATGCCGCAGATACATAACATATTTCTAATAATCCAACCACATAGCATATATCAATTATACCAACATAATCACATATTCACACATAAGGTATACCAAATTTATGACATATGGAAACACACCACCACATCACATATATTCATATATAGCAAATCATAGATAATTAATACAATCATTGTAATGTACAACATCCCCACAAAACATAGCATATGTCTATACATAAAACATATCATCCATAACCAATGCATTTATCACGAATGCATATCAAATCACCAATGCTATCACGAGCTCAACACATAATCAATCCATTCACAATTTCCCACACATAATCAATCCATTCATGATTTATGCAAATGCACAAAGACCGACACAACGACTCTATGCATGCGGTACCGTTCCATCCATCATTCTCATCATCATTAATTCAATCAGGAGTTATTAGAATCATCGCTTGTTACATAGTGTAACTCCCCGTCGGGCAAACGATGTTCCCCGTCGCTTTAGGTCCTCTTGGTATAAGGCTCACGACGTTTATGGATCGCTTTAGGTCCTCTTTGTATAAGGCACACGATCCGATCGCTTTAGGTCCTCTTTGTATAAGGCACACGATCATCTATAACGTCGCTTTAGGTCCTCTTTGTATAAGGCACACGAACGTTACAGCAGATTCCCTCTGGAATTGTTTCATCGCTCATACCCCACAAGGGCACACGACATCGCAAGGTGCATATCATGATGCATGTCATATCAACGACTCATGACAATCAAATGCACATTCACAAATCAACAATATGAATTATCTCATCATCATTATTCATGCATTGGAAATGAATTCAAACAATGCCTTTACTTGCCATAAGGCCACCAAATAACACACATTGAATTTCACATAAACAATGCATTTCATCATAATCCACAAACCACAACAATTAGCATTTTAGCATATACACTCATATCAATTCACATCAAGAATTACTCACCATCAACCACAACAATCCTGCCATCATACAATGATACTCACAACACTAGGATTCACGCCACGAAGGCTACCCACAACAACATACATTAATACCATACATTTGTATTCAAGTCAACAAAGTATTTCACCATAAGGCCACAACAATTACAACAACTTATCAAATGCTTCAACATCATATAACAGCACACAAGCTATACGTTATATATCAAAAGCATATCACATGATAACACATCAATCGTACACAATTACGACGGTAAAAGTCAACAAAACGACACGTTCCCAAATTCCCGACACAATTAAATCGGCCACTAATCTCAAAACCATTTTTAATAAAAATAATATTTCATTAGCTTTCCTACGGTACTAAGAACGTCTCGATCCGAGTTACAGATCAAAAGTGATGGATTTTCAAAGAAAAGAATTTATTGAGAAACAACCAGATTCGCCTGGCGACTTAGGATTTCGCCTGGCGAATCCCCCTTCGCCAGCACTTTGCCTGGCGAACTACTGGCGAACCATAATTTTTGAAAAACCCCAAGAGTTCCAGTAGCTAACACATTTATGTCTCCCCGTTTTCGCCTGGCGACTTATGATTTTTCCTGGCGAATCCCTCTTCGCCAGAACTTCGCTTGGCGAACTAGTGGCGAGACCCAATTCGCCTGGCGAATCCCAATTCGCCTGGAGAATCGCATCAGAACCAGAATTTTTCTGCTGCGGGTAACATGGTTCCAAACCCCAAAATCCAACTTTCTCCAACCAAAACGTTTTCAATCAATCAAAACAAGTATCAACAATGTTCATACATATAATACGATCATACTACGTGATTCATATCAATTTCCAACTGTGAAAACATCAATTCTATTGAAATGATCACAATTCCAATCAAGTGGAAAACATATATTTTTCAACCAAACATTCAAACGAATACATACATATACATATACAAGCAAGATATAATCGAAACTTCTCACCCTTACCCGATTAATCGCGCTTGAACGAATGATTTCTTCTTCCATAAGTTTTCCTCTCCTTCTCTTTTCCTTCCTCTTCATTTCTTTCCTTTCTCTTTCTTTTCTCTCTTTTTCTCTCAAATCTCTATTTATAAAATTATCTAATTTTTTCTAAAATATCTAACCCCTCAAAATGACCCTTTTACCCCTCAGCTCAAATATCTCGCAAACACTCTCAAAACGCGATAAAACATAATAACGATGAAAAATAATATATTGTCAAATAAAAGTCAAGGATAAAATAATATAAAAACGAAAATAATTAAATCGACTCGATTAAATAAATCGCACAAAACGGGGCGTTACAATACTCCCCCACTTAGAAATTTTCGTCCTCGAAAATATACTCGGTGCAAACAACTCCGGATACGACTCTCGTATCCGACTAACAAACTATCATGCCAACACTAGGCACACCACGAACAACACAAGCTGACCAACCACCTTGCTAACAGCAACAATAACAACGACACGACAACGGTAATAACAACAACGATAAGATGCAATGCCCATACAATGCACTTGACGGCCAACTCACGACACAAAGAATACCCAAGATACGAACACACAGGTTCACTCTTGAACCGAAACACAACAAGATCATTACCATCACCGTAGGTAACACTTCCCTAATTCCCCACAAGGAATTAGCTACACGCACTCGAACCATCACCATGGAAACGAGGCAACAACAAAGATAAGAACATAAAGTTCCACGACACAACATCGTTTTAACAACCTCTACAAAACCAGAATACCAAACATTCTTGTCACACAATATTATTACAACAATGCTACGATTCACCAATCGAACATACAACCAAAACATCCATCTACATAGTAGCCCATGAATAATATTTAAACCTTTCACCTAACACTTCCATTCTGAAATGTCCAACGGTCTCATCATTCCTACATGTTTTCAATGTTCAACCTATGAACTCTTACCAGTCACACACGCATATACGAATTGTACCACATCACGCTTCCGTTGCGCACTCTGATGACTAGTAACCCTCAAATTTACCGATTTCACGTCTAAAGTCTAACTCTTTCTCATATTCACCAAAAATCACTGTTCACTTTTAATATACCCAACCTCACACTCTGCTGTGTTAGCTTACACACCAGACACAAGTCTCTGAACTACTCAACCAACTCTAATTCTCTGACCATCAAAATAGACATATGCAAAGATTTTCGACTTAACTCCTCAGGCACGACATTAACTTTACCAATATGATAATTCGAGCCAAGGTTATAACTAATAAGGAATTCCAACCCTCCTCGTTGTCTCCTACTTTATTCCTTCTGATTAAACAAGTACTCTAAACCCTTGCGATTACCAAACACCTTGAACCTAAAACCCTCAAAATAATACCTCTAGATTCTCCACACAAAACCACCAACTCCAAAATGAGTAGGATAATCCTTTTCATGAATCCTCAATTGTCGTAAAGCATAAGAAATGACTTTACCCTCTCGAATTAACACACTAACTAAACTCATCAAGGGCGCATCCCAATATTCCATAAACAATTTATTAGGATCAGGCAGAATCAAAATTGGAGCCGTAGACAATCTCTACTTCAGCTCACCAAAACTTACTCACAACGAACATCCAAAACAAACGACTCACCCTTTGCAAGTCAACTGAGATAACAGAAGTACTAACTTAGCAAAGTCTTCCATAACCTGCAGTAACAACCAACTAAGCCCAAAAGTTTCTAATCTCGTTAACCGACTTCAGAGTCTCTCATTGTAGAACTGCATCTACTTTGGATAGATCCACAACAATACCATCATCGGAAATAACATAACCAAGAAAACTAACCTCTTTCAATCAAAATTCTCACTCGATAATTTAGCAGAAAGCTCCCTCTCTTTCAACCCTTGTAACTCAATCCACAAATACTCTACATACTCATCCTTTGATTTAAAATAAATCAGAATATCATCCAATAAACATCACTATGAACTTATCCAAACAAGTATGGAAGATACGATTCATATACTCCACAACCATAACATATACAACCTTCAAAATTCATTCTGTGCTCGAAACAATTTATCCAAAATAGCTTAACAATCTCTGGTTACCACATTCCATATCAATTCTTCTTACGGGGTTCCAACTCACTCCAGGTTTCTGCTGACACGAGATCTCAACCCATAACAAAAGTAATACCATCAAGGAACTTCAAATCGTTCGCAATTCGTCACAATTCAAAACTCAAGCTATCCAGAACACAACAGCAAGTTTCCATACTACTCACTAATTAACACTCAACCTCATGCTATCATCCTTTTCCTTACCAACCATGCTGGACCTCTTCAAGTCGACACACTAATGTTTCATCCAAAAACACATCTGAAAACCATGCACAACTGACGGCCCATCACTGTGGCTTCCTGCCAATTTCCAGAACAGTATCATCACAAACATGACAAACATCTGAGTTTTACTTCCTAAAAAGTTCTTCTACTTACTTAGCAGATCCAAACCTTAAATCTTTACCTTCGTCAAATTTGAGTTCACACTCTACTCTCTGAGAACAACCATTAACGATACCTAATCGTTCTCTCTCAATGACTTCCCAACTGGACCAACATACCAAAACCTCTAATCCGTCTCATCTTCCGATATTAGAATCTTCATCGACTCAACAAAATAATCTGTACTCACTTGGCTTGGCTCCAAACGATTCACAAAACATACTATCAAAGCTGGAAAGACACGTCTATTCCATCCAACATAATTCCGTCTACTATCAACAAGAGATTAAGGGTGATCACTTCCTCAATTTGCCAATAGACAGCCGACAATCATGATGGGGCATAAACCATCTTTACCAAACTATAATAGCCTTTCTTGCATCTTGTGCTCAAAACTACCTAAGGCACAAATCCTTAGTTGACATAAACCTCACCTCCGCATACCCTCCGGAACCGGGAACAACACTGTCCAAACAACACCTACAATCTTGTAACCAACGGTACACTGAGCCAACGCTCCAGACCCGAAGCAACTTGGAGAAGCACAAGCTTCTCCCCCACTTATCTCATTCTAAATACTGCAGACAAGGGATAAGAAAACCAGAAAGTACTGACAGTGTTTCACACACATATCACATACTAAGGAACAAACAACATCGACAGTATTCAACTGTCATACCAACTGACTCAACAACTTGGCCGGACGGACCGACCTGCTCTGATACCACTAATGTAACACCCTAATTCCCATCGCGGACAAATAATACATAAATAAATCAGAGTGAACAAAAATTTATTCATAGACAGAAACAAGGATGCCACATTTAAAGAAAGAAAACACAATCCCTGCTCATAAATTTGATACATAACACAAAATGGAATAAACATAAAAGGGAAACTTTTTCCAACAAAAGGAAAGTTCAATTATGGAATAAAGCGGAAAGATCCATAACTGACTCGTTTTACAAAATAAATTGTTTTATAACATCAAAATATTCATACAAAGGTAATACAAAATAGATCCAACAAATGAATACATATATAACAAAAGCGTTCCCCGACTCCCGTGTTATGTATCAGAGCAGACAGACCGACAAAAGGATAGAGAACTAATCTTCACAAAAGCCTCCAAGATACTAATCTGCAATTGCCTCATAGGCCATCAAACCACAGGAGAAGGGTGAGAAATAACAACTAAATCAAGATTGCATAATAATATACAAACACATATAAATTCACATGCATAATTATTCTCACCACAAGCATCCCATACTAATACATATAGCATGCCACAGATACATAACACATTTCTAATAATCCAACCACATAGCATATATCAATTATACCAACATAATCACATATTCACACATAAGGCATACCAAAGTTATGACATATGGAAACACACCACCACATCACATATATTCATATATAGCATATCATAGATAATTAATACAATCATTGTAATGTACAACATCCCCAAAAAACATAGCATATGTCTATACATAAAACATATCATCCATAACCAATGCATTTATCATGAATGCATATCAAATCACCAATGCTATCACGAGCTCAACACATAATCAATCCATTCACAATTTCCCACACATAATCAATCCATTCATGATTTATGCAAATGCACAGAGACCGACACAACGACTCTATGCATGCGGTACCATTCCATCTATCATTCTCATCATCATTAATTCACTCAGGAATTATTGGAATCATTGCTTGTTACTTAGTGTAACTCCCCGTTGGGCAAACGATGTTCCCAGTCGCTTTAGGTCCTCTTGGTATAAGGCTCACGACGTTTATGGATCGCTTTAGGTCCTCTTTGTATAAGGCACACGATCCGATCGCTTTAGGTCCTCTTTGTATAAGGCACACGACCGTTACAGCAGGTTTCCTCTGGAATCATTTCGTCGCTCACACCCCACAAGGGCACACGACATCACAAGGTGCATATCATGATGCATGTCATATCAACGACTCATGACAATCAAATGCACATTCACAAATCAACAATATGAATTATCTCATCATCATTATTCATGCATTGGAAATCAATTCAAACAATGCCTTTACTTGCCATAACCAAATAACACACATTGAATTTCACATAAATAATGCATTTCATCATAATCCACAAACCACAACAATTAGGATTTTAGCTTATACACGCATATCAATTCACATCAATAATTACTCACCATCAACCACAACAATCCTGCCATCATACAATGATACTCAGAACACTAGGATTCACGCCACGAAGGCTACCCACAACAACATACATTAATACCATACATTTGTATTCAAGTCAACAAAGTATTTCGCCATAAGGCCACAACAATTACAACAACTTATCAAATGCTTCAACATTATATAACAGCACACAAGCTATATGTTATATATCAAAAGCATCTCGCATGATAACACATCAATCACACACAATTACGACGGTAAAAGTCGACAAAACGACACATTCCCAAATTCCCGACACAATTAAATCGGCCACTAATCGTAAAACCATTTTTAATAGAAAGAATATTTCATTAGCTTTCCTACGGTACTAAGAACGTCTCGATTCGAGTTACGGATCAAAAGTTATGGATTTTCAAAGAAATGAATTTATTGAGAAACAGCCAGATTCGCCTGGCGACTTAGGATTTCGCCTGACGAATCCCCCTTTGCCAGCACTTCGCGTGGCGAACTAGTGGAGAACCACAATTTTAGAAAAACTCCAAGAGTTCCAGTAGCTAACACATTTCTGTCTCCCCGTTTTCGCCTGGCGACTTATGATTTCGCCTGGCGAATCCCTCTTCGCCAGAACTTCGCATGGCGAACTAGTGGCGAGACCTAATTCGCCTGGCGAATCGCATCAGAACCAAAATTTTTCTACTGCGGGTAACACGGTTCCAAACCCCAAAATCCCACTTTCTCCAACCAAAACGTTTTCAATCAATCAAAACAAGTATCAACAATGTTCATACATATAATACGATCATACTACGTGATTCATATCGATTTCCAACCATGAAAACATCAATTCTATCGAAATGATCACAATTCCAATCAAGTGGAAAACATATATTTTTCAACCAAACATTCAAACAAATACATACATATACATATACAAGCAAGATATAATCGAAACTTCTCACCCTTACCCGATTAATCGCGCTTGAACGAATGATTTCTTCTTCCATAAGTTTTCCTCTCCTTCTCTTTTCCTTCCTCTTCCTTTCTTTCCTTTCTTTCCTTTCTCTCTTTTTCTCTCAAATCTCTATTTATAAAAATATCTAATTTTTTCTAAAATATCTAACCCCTCAAAATGACCCTTTTACCCCTCAGCTCAAATATCTCGCAAACGCTCTCAAAACGCGATAAAACATAATAAGGATGAAAAATAATATATTGTCAAATAAAAGTCAAGGATAAAATAATATAAAAACGAAAATAATTAAATTGACTCGATTCAATAAATCGGACAAAACGGGGCGTTACAAGAAGCCACCTGGAATAACATTTGGGGCATGAAAGCAATCCTGTGAGGTTTTCAGTTAATGTCGGGCTTATAGATAAATTTTTACAAGAGCCGGCTTATAGGGTTTGGAGTAGCATCAACATTCCTCAAGGCAGCTGAGAGATTTTTAGCTTGCAAAAGTCAAAATTGTCCATTCAAGTTCCTTGGTATCAAAATAGGAGGGAACCATCGATTGGGTTCTTTCTGGCAGCCTGTAATTGACAAAGTGAAAGCAAGATTAACACCCTGTAAGGGAAGATTGATGTCAATAGGAGGGAGAACTACGCTTATAAAATCTGTGCTTACAAACATACCAATCCATTACTTGTCATTTTACAAAATGCCGAGGAAAGTTATTCAAACTCTAACAACGATTCAGCGGAGATTTCTATGGAACGGTTCGCCTACAAAAGAAGGAATAGCGTGTATCTGTTGGGATTTGGTATGTAAGTCGAAGGAAGCAGGGGGAATAGGTATTATGAACATTCAGAGTTTAAACGAAGCTTTAATGGCCAAATGGATTTGGAAGATATTGAGTACACAAAATTTTATATGGCGCGACATTTTAAAGGCCAGATATGGTTCGCTGCTGTTTTCATTAAACAGAGGTTCGAGTCTTTCAGGTGGTGTCCAACCTTCATTGTGGTGGAGAGACATTTCACATCTGTCTCGATTTTTTGGCAATGAATCGTTCTTCAGGAACACTAGTTCTATTGTAGGGAATGGAGAGCATACTCTATTCTGGAAATCCTCATGGTGCGGTAACGAATCTTTTGATATAATCTTTCCTGACCTTTACACTGCAGCTTCAGAGCCTTACAACTTAGTTTCTGAAAATGGTTTCTGGTGTGACGAAATTTGGAATTGGAATGTTGATATAACTGAATCTCGCAGGAATATGCACACAGCCCAGCAACAGGTTAGTTTATTGACTGTATTATAGAACTTGAGTATGTGCAAGGAAATAAAATATGTGACTTGCTGGAAGTTAAACTCTGACTTGGAGTATTCTGTTCACTCTGCTTTTCAACTATTATCAAAAACAAATATTCCTCCAGATTCTATCCCAGCAAACTCATTGGCTGTCCTCAAGCTAATTTGGAAAGCAACGATTCCTGTCAAATCTGTGATCTTTGGATGGCACCTCATTCTAAACCGTTTACCGTCTCGTGATAACCTATTTCATAGTTGGATTATCTCCTCTCCACATGACCGAGTTTGCCCTTTTTGTTTTCAACTTGACGAAACAATCTATCATCTCCTTTGTGCTTGTTCCAAATCGATTCTCATTTGGCAAAAAATCATTCAGTGGATCGGGGTGGATGTTTTTTTGGACAGAACTATCGTAGACCACTTAAGGTGCTGGACGTCATCATTATACTCAGCTGGTGTCGTCATTACAAATGGAGTGGGCTTATGGCTTGTAGTATGTTGGTGCCTTTGGAATGTCAGGAATAATATCATTTTCGGCGACGAAATCTGGAATGAGGAAACCATAATATATAAGATTATGCTGCTTACTTGGAAATGGATCGGAAACCTACTAATTTTACATGTAACTACTATAGTTGGTCCAAATCACCTATAGATTTTTTGTAAGGTGATTTTATAGCATTTTTGTAGCCGGAATTTGGGTACCCCTTAATACCCATTTTTGAATATATTTTGCTTATCAAAAAAAAAAACCTCACATTTAAGGGGTGCATATATTAAAGACACTTTGTTTTAGGGTTTTTATTTTTGAGTCTTTATTTGATTTATTGTTGCGCACCACTCTATTACTTCATTCAAATCTTAAGGCATATAGTTTGGTCTGTTAGTTGAGTTGCAATACTTTGTTCCTAAATACTAATTTTATAAGCTTGAGAACAAGAAAGTTAGGTGGTACGATTGCTTCAATCATATTGTAATTGTCTAAACACTTGGGAAAGTGTTTGATTGAAAATGAGAGGGTTCTCATATTTAGGGGGATGTATAACGAAGCTTCACGGAAGTATTAGGCAAGTGGCCTTGAATTGGAAAAGTTTAGAGTAAGCACATTTGTCTTTATGACTATTGGGAGTGAAATAGTTCTATAGAGAATCCTAAATAGAAAGTCACTAGGATTAGGAAGAGGCATTGAACAACATGGGGTTGTTGTTCTTATAAGACTAAGTGTACTAATTTAAGATAATGGAATTCTTTTCTTGGGTCGAGTACCCCCAGCCGTATGTGTGGTTTCACTGAACTGGGTTAACATTTCCTTATGATTTTTATTATTTTAATTGTTATTTTCTATATATCTCACAAACTAGGTTTTTCTAGATTACAATGTCCCAGACATCGTGTCTGACATCTGACCCTAGAATCTATCATCTATCATGAAACAGTTATACACGTTGTCCTAGGAATATGGTCCAACATATGTTCCTGCCTGAACAGAATTACAATTGGCATCAGAGCACACACCCTGTTCTATTTGGGTGACTTCCAGAGTTCTTAATCTGTTCAAGATGGAGAATTTCAATGAAGGAGGAGCACTTCATAGATTAAAGATTATTTATCCTCCAAATAATAGAGCCAAAGGCAGTTATGAATATTCTGAAGACCAAGTAGAATGTAATTCTAAAGAAAATATCTGGCTTTCTAAGTTCTTTAGTAATGTCATGAGAAAACTTGACAAGATATTTAGGAATAATGTCACTACCAATGTCATGAACATTCAACATAAAGAAAATGATGGTGAAAGACAAAATCTCGACTATTCTTACAGGTGAAAAGGGATCCAATGTCTTAAATGCAATTTTTTTTGACCTCAGGAAAAGCATAGTTGATGAACTCTTGTCCTGTAATCTTTGCAGATTCGTCACCATGGTGTCGGACATTTTTGGAATGTCTTGAGTAATGATTCCATGACTCGATGGGGACTTGGGTATTCTTTTCAATATTACTCAGTTGATAGGCGTTATCAAGCTGACTCTTTTGCCCCAAGTCTTTTAGGCATGGCCTCCAGATAGGCAAGTCATCCAAGGGATCATAATAATCTTGGTCAAAGCTGTCTTTTATTAGGTCATCTTCTAATGAGTTAGTTGGAGCACAACATTCTTCAGGATCGTAATCTCCATAGATAATCCGGGCGTCTGATCTCGGTATAGACCTCGGGTTTTGCTTAGGAAAACAGAATGGCATGCGCGCCTCTTCTGGAGATATATAACCGTCACGGTTAAGGTAAGATTTCCACTCTTCTTCCGCATCGGAGGAATCACTTTCATTAATGGTGTGTACTTCTTGAGACACTGGGTGGAGGAAGCCTCCGCTGTGAAAGAAATCCTGAATGGGACGAAAACTATCGTCTTTCTTAGTAGTCTGGGTACAGGCTGAAGAGAAACCAATACCTTTCTTTGTCTTATTATCAGTAGGAATTACAAGCTGTCCCCATCCTTTTATGTCGTTACTCTTGATCACTTCGAGAGCATCCTTGTATGAGGAAATCCACGTCCCTATTTTTGATTGATTCTCATTGCTCACTGAGAGTGCTTGGAACTTGGTTCCAACAACCTCCTCAGGTTCTACACAGAAGAATGATGATTAGTTGTTCACAATTAAGGCCTGCTCTCCGCATACTGTGACTAACTTGTCATTCTTGACAAACTTTAGCTTCTAGTGAAGTGTCGAAGTTACTGCCCCAGCTTCGTGTATCCAAGGTCTTCCTAATAAATAGCTGTATGCTGCCCGGATATCCATGACCTAGAAAGTGACTTGGAAAGTGTGAGGACCAATGGTTATGGGAATATCGACTTCGCCGATAACTATTTTTCTAGATCTGTCAAAAGCTTTGACGATGATCTCACTGCCTCTCATCGGGGCTCCTTGAAATGATAGTCATATCAGAGTTGATTTTTGCATAACATTCAAAGATGATCCTGTGTCCACCTGTATGCTGGCTAAAGAATCATCTTGGCAGTTGACCATAATGTTGAGCGCCATATTATGATTCTTGTCTTCTTCCGGCAGTTCTTCATCACTGAATCCTAAGTTGTTACAGGAAGTGATGTTGGAAATGATGCTGTCAAACTGTCTTACCGTCACATCTTGTTACACAAAGGCTTGCTCTAAGGCTTTTTTATAGAGCTTCCTTGTGAGCTTCTGAACTAAGCAGAAGAGAGAGTATAGAGATTCAAGACGGAGTTTGCAACAATTGGTCCACAATGTTGTACTCACTTTTCAGGACGAGCTTCAATATTTCATCATTGTTCTTCACAAGTTCTAGATTACCAGATTGTATGACTTGTTGATTAGGAACTTCTGTTTGAGGTTTCTTCTCTTTGGTAGGTTCTCCAACTCCTCTGTTGAAGATCTGGCCGCTCCGTGTAACTCGACTGATGTCGGCAATGTTTACGATGAAGGGTAATGGAGTTTCCTTTCCATCTACCATGGTTGTTGTGCCGTACTTGTAAGGGATATCCTTCTCTGATTTGTACGATACTGGTCCTGGCAGATAGATAACCACATGAGCTTTTTGATTTCTCTGACCATCATAGGCAGCCTCAATTGGTTCGAGGTTAAGGATTCTTTTGCTATCAAGAGAAACGTTTGACTTGTTGAGCAGAGGGATTATGGCACAAACGTTCTCAGTCATTCCATGATCGCAGATTATGGCAGCACTTTTGTTCTAACTAGGTAGATACTCTTGTATCATGTTGATCGATCCAGAGCTCGAACATGGTCGAACCTCCTTCTAGTTTAATTATTCTTGGAGAGCTGCTCGCACGAGAAAACATCCTTGGTTATCTTTCGAACATATCCTACAATGCTCATAATTGTGCGGTGGTACTCGGCCACACCCGCTTTATATGCAATGCATCTTTACTAGATCTGTTTCCATTGAGCGGATATCACAACTCTGATGTCTATCAAGATTCCCATTGGTCAAGTCAATCCGTTGTGTAGCTTCATCCAAGTAAATTGGAAGCCACCAGTGGTCCAACAGATGTTGAAGCGTTCTTTGTACAAGTACACACCCCTGACTGTCTTCGCAGCATTGTTCACAGTCTAGATAATCATGGGAAGCCAGAAAACCGAGCCTGACTTGCTTAGCATGTAATTCTACCAGACTGGTATTCATCAGGTGTATGTCAAAAATCTGAACCATATTGACTTGATGGTTATTTTCTTCACGGTAATCTTGGATCCATCCGAGATCCATCTGACGTTGGAGGGCCTCTTGTATAAAAGAGCATCCCTGATTGTTTGTTGAGAAGACTGGACAAGAATTGTAACCGTGTTGTGGCAGATTATAATATTGACTTTGCCTCGAATGCATCGCCACTAAATTGACGTTCATCACATGGATGTCGTGGTTCTGAATAATGTTGGGATGTCCATGGGCCATGTTGACTTCCCGGATCCTGTGATCCTGAATCCAACCCAGATCCATTTGTTCTTGTAGTGCTGTTTGCACTACGGAACACCCTTGATTGTTTTTTGAGCAGATATTACACTGGTGATAATTGAGAGAGGGTACATGACCGTACCCGCTCTGTCTGCAATGCATCCTGACCAGATTGGTTCCTAATAGGAGTACATCATGAGTTTGATAACTGCGGCTAGGCTCTTCCTCTATTAAATTCACTGCTGCCTTCTCATGCTGCGGCAACGAGTTCGTTTAAACATTTGGATTAGTATCTTTGAAAGATAACACCTCATTCCTGACAAGCTTCTGTACATCAGACTTGAAGCTGAGACAGTTCTCAATGTTGTGTCCCGATCCTCCTTGATGGTAAGGGTAAGTTTGATCTACTTTTAACCAAAAAGGCGGATTTTCCGGTACTGCGAGAGGAGTCCTGGTTTGGACGTGCCCTTTGGCCAGTAGAAGTGGAAATAGTTCTGCGTACAACATCGAAATAGGGTCAAACCCAGATGGTCGTGTCATACGATTGTTGTTGTTGTACTGTGGATGAGCCTGTTGAAAAGGCTGTTGCGTCCTTTACTGATACTGTTGTTGACTTGGTTGGCTCTGAGCAACCTGAGGTTGATAAGTCGGAGCCGACGCCAGGTTGATAGCGGGAATTATCGCCGCTACTGGTTGATACCTTTGCCTTTGCCTTCCCAGAGAGATATTACTAATATCTTGCTCCTTTTGCTTTTGGAAAGTACTATCGTATCTCTTAGTACTGCTAGATGGCTGTGCATCCTTGACCAATCGTCCTTCTCGGACTGCTTCTTCGAGGCGTACTCCCATGTTCACAATTTCAGTGAAGTCACTGGGTGCACTGGCAACCATTCGGTCATAATAGAACAAGCTCAATGTTTTTAGGAAGATCTTTGTCATTTCTTTTTCCTTAATAAGGGGACAGATCTGGGCGGTAATTTCACGTCATCTCTGAGCATACTCTTTAAAAGTTTCTTTGTCCTTCTGTGACATTGCTCTGAGCTGATCTCTATCTAGTGCCATGTCCAAATTGTATTTATACTGCTGAACGAAGGCTGCCCCAAGATATCTGAAAGTTCTGATCTTGGTGCGGTTTAAAAACATGTACCATTTGAGTGCGACACCGGTTAAACTGTCTTGGAAGTAATGGATCAGTAGCTGTTGATTTTCTGTCTGGGTTGACATTTTTCGAGCGTACATCACCAAATGACTTTGAGGGCAAGAGTTACCTCTGTATTTTTCAAAGTCAGGCACCTTGAATTTGTGCGGGATTTTTACATTAGGGACCAAACAAAGGTGTCGCTCCCGAAAGATTCGCATCCAACGGTACAAACGCGAGAGTGGCGTGGAAAACACAGAGTCGCCAACAATGTGTATTTATCCCGAGAGAGGGAAAGGAAACACTGCATAAACCTGAAGAGAAAGTGGGAAAGACATGGTCATCGCAACCATTGTCCGGGTTCGGGAGTCGGTTATCCGAGGGAAAGGTGTTAGCACCCCACGCATCCATCGTACTCGATGGGATCCACGCTTGTTGTCTAAATGGAGGGTGCGCTGTCCTACTATCTATGGCTGAACAAAAGAAAACGGGGATGAGGGTGACTAAGACGGACTCGGTAGGACATATTCGATGCCTTAGGCCTACGTACTCCCTCAGTGCAATGGGAAAGTCAGAGTCAACATAGTTCGGACGGGAACTGTGGGGGAAGGTTGCTCGCCAAGACAATCGCTGTCTTGTGCCTACATATCCTCAATCGGACGAGAGAGAGGAATCAGAGCTAATGTAGTTCGTGGGTACGACCACGACTGGGTAAGTGTTTTTTACGTGAGCGACGAGCTCTTTTCCCAAAAAAGAAGTTTGAAACCCAACAATCCCGAAGGATAAAAATATTTGAATTTGTTTGGTGTTTTTTAGACAGAAGTGTTTTAAGTTAGCTCGTAACTTACATTGAACCAAAGTCTACCATGCGGGAATGAGTGAATCGCATGGTCGCCCCCAAATGGGACGTATGCTAAACACCCTAGAAGAGGAGGGGAGACCCCTCGTTCTTCATTTCCTACACTTAAGGCTCGAGCGCAATATACGTTATATTTTATTAAGTGTTTTCAAGAAGTTTTGAGATGAGAAGAGAGAAGACCCAAAAGGAAACTCTAAAGGGAAACTAAGAGTCCTAATGTTATCATGCATGGATGACCTATGGTTAGTGAGGCTTAGGAGAGACGACTACCTAAAACCTAATGCTAATCCTACTCCAAGCTTAATCAAAAATTAAGTTGGACTAGGTAGCTCTAAAGGGAGAGAATCCAAGACTTAAACAAGTCTTGAGATCCATGGGAGGAAGAGAGTGAAAGAGAAGAAATGAGAAAGAGAAGGAGAAGATGAGATACAATAAGTGGCTGCAAGCACACCACATCATAAATGTCCAACTCAAATCATCAAAAATGTTTCAAAGATCAATGCAAAACAATTCAAGTAAGCATGCAAAAATAAACATGAAAAAAGGCAAGCATACTTGTATGGAATGCACAATTAAGCATACATGGACTTCATATCAAAATGGAATGAGAAAGATAAGATGAAGATGAAAACAAGTCAGAATTCAAATCATATTATCATCAACAATTCACATATTCAAAAGTGATTCATATCATGAAGCATTATGATCCAAAGAAGTCCACAAAAGGAAAGGTAATGATATTCATCATACAATTCAAACCAAATGCATTTAACTATGCTCAAGTGAAATGAAAACCAAGTAAGGAACTCAAGGGGCAGTAGCATATGCATCAATATCATATCAAAACCAAACTCAAGTCATACAAGTCCAAACATCAAGCAACACCTTCAAGACATGCACCAAAGTAATCCACAAATGGAAACTCAAAGTTCAAGCCCTTAAAACATACCCAAACATGATCCACAAATTGCAAAATTTGGTCACAAGGGACCTCAACCAGGGGTAAACATCATACCAAAAGCTCATGCAAATAATAAAAAAGGAACTCAATCAAATGGGCATGGCAAGTCAAACTTGTGTAAAGAGGTGTCAAGATATAGTCATGCATAAGTCCTTTAAGCGCAAATAATCAAACATATATCAAATGACATTCAAAAATTGTGAAATTAAAACTCAAATGACTTAAGTCAGAAACCAATCACATGTCAAAAGATCTCACAAAAATTCAAAGTGTAAGTACCTTAAACAATTAAGCAAAGATCACATAGGAACCATAAACCAATATACAAAAGAGAGGGACTAAAATTCAATATGAAAAGAGTTTAAAAATATGAGAAAAATATTTTTAGGAACCTCAACATGTTCTCTAACAAATTCAAAAAGAATGAGATGCAAATCATGTATAGATGATGAGAACAAATATCAACAAGGCAGGGTGTGCATATATGAAACAATCCAAAAAGAAATTAATTAAACAATTAATTCAGAGGCACAAAATAAAATAAAAATGGAAAATAAAATTTTCCAAAATTTCATAAAACCCTAAACATGCTTCATGATTTTTTTGGTAATTTTTTGATGCATAAAACTATTTTTAAAAATTAAAAATAAAATTGCAACAATTAAATGAAATAAAATGAAAATAAAAACCAGGGGGGTGCAAACAGCAACAATATCACGTTGGAAAGGTTAGGCTGGATCAAAAGGAGGGTGGGAATAGCAGTCAGAGGCCCAAAGCGTAAGTCAAACATCCACATAAGACCCAGTCAAACAAAGGGCTCATACACACCACCAGATTAATCCAACGTCACACAATCAGTCATCACAATCAACAAGTAAACATGATGAAAGGCCAGGATTGAAAGGACATGATAACACCAATACACGCGCATACACCAAATCATCAGAAATTAAAAAACAACACGTGAATAGCACATGGTAATTTTAATGTGCTGGCAAAATCCAAACCATTAGATCACATCAACGTTCCAGATCAAGTCAACAAAATCAAAATCATGCAAGATGCGTGGTCAGGATTAAGAGCGCATGATAACAAACATGAATCATCAACACGCAAGCAATAAAATAGAAACATATTTTAAATGACGTGTCCCAACGTGAACCATCAGATTAACACAACCAACGGATGTCATTACGTCTTCTTCCTTCTGCTTCCAGTGACCTGAAAAACAAACCAGACGCCGTAGCCCTAGCTCCGGTCGTCTTCTCCGGTGACCTCAACATCAAAAATCTCCAGAAATCAATAATAAGTACATCATTCCAACCAGAATTCAACAAGGATCTCATATATGCAATTATTTTTCACAAACAACCAACACACAAGCCAAATCGAACAGAATAAGTTTGGATCTAAAAACTTAAATCTCAAAATTCAAGCAATCCACACGTCCAAACTCAAAACTAAATAGATCAGCATCATCAGTGAACATCATAGATCATTTTGCAAGCAAGAAAAACAAGTTACATGATCATGAAAAGTATGCTAACCTGAGAACTGTAGAGCTTCAAATACACCAAGAACTCCTTCCAAAAGCTGCAGATCTTCCTCTTTTTAGCTCTATTTGCAAAATAAATGCAAATAGAGGCTTGAAATTGGCTGGATCTGAGGTTTTGAACTTGAGCAACTTGAACACGAACTTGATGAAATCCTCACTCTAAGCTCAAACCAATGGTAGATTCTTGTTCCTCTCACCACACTGATCAATAATATGCAAAGAAAACTTCAAAAACTCTCAAGAGAAGAGAGATTTGAAGAGAGAAAAGTTTGGAGGTGAAAATGGGTTCTGAGAAAATGAGGGTGCATGACCTAGCTTTGTGCGTGTGAGTAAGCTTATATACTCTCCATTAGACCTCTCATCATGATTAGCAATTGATTAAACCCCTGATTAGTGAGTTTTAAGTGGTTTTGCAATTTTGCAATTTGTGTTGTACCCACTAATCCACATGTGCATGGGTCATGAAATCAGCATGATTCACTCACATTCCACTTGCTGATCCCAATGGAATTGAAATTGGGCCTTGTGGTTGATTGGTTTGTGAGTTTTAATCCATCTTGCCAAAATGCATTTTGTGAAATAAGTGAAGTACATGGCAAGATTTCACTTGGTTCAAGGGTCAAAAATGATCCTCATGAAGTGTACTTGGATGTTGTAATGTGACTTGAAGCATTAAAGGTCATTACAAGTCATTTTGAACCAAAATGCCAAAGGTGGAAAAAATGAACCATGTGAAAACCTTAAAAACTAACCTTGAGTCTTTTGATCATAACTTGAGTTTCACAAATGATATGGAGACAAACTAGTACTTTTTGGAAATGGGAGAGAAAGATCTTCAACTTTCATGTTTGAGGAAAATTAATTTGAAGCTTCCTTGATGATGAAAAGTCAAGTTGAATGTGGTGGAAAAACTGCTAAAAATGGAAAGTTCTCATTATAGGTCATTTTCCAAATTTAGCAACTTTTGCACAAACTCTTGATTCTTGAAGAATGATGTCATCCATGCTATTCCTTGACCAAATAAAGGTAGATGGACTTGGGAAACATGATTTGAACCCTTGAAAACCCATGGTTGACTTTCCTTTCTCATTGTTGACTTTTCTTGGTCTACAAGCAATTGATCCACTGAACATCTTTCACAATGAAACACTAGCCAAGTCTTTCCTCCATGAGTACTTGTAAGCATATAGAACCTCATGAGAATGTATTTGAACAAGCAAAACCCATCAAGAAGCCTTTTGGAACCAAAACCCTAATTTGGACCATCTGATTAGGAGAGTGTGGTTCACTTGAAATCTCTTGCCAATCCTGATCTTGTGAAGATATGATGAACTCCTCAAACCACCTTGAGGCTTGAGACTCCTTTGAGATGAACCAAGTACCTTGATCCCATGCTAAGAACCAATGCTATGCACAAATTCTAATGCAAGAAATGCAAAGAAACATAAGTCAGTTAGCTAAAAACAAGAAGGCAAATTTTGGGGTATTACAAAAGGTCTGCGGCGTCCTTTCCGAATAAGTCTTGACCACGAATGGCATGTAGTTCCTTCTGCATTTCCAAGAATTGTTCCTGGAACTCATTCATTCTTTCGTACATGTCTTCGTTTCCGCCAGAAATTGCCTGCGAAATCTGTCCTTTCGGGACAGTGTGTACCACTGATTATGGTATAGTCATTACAGCGGTGATCCTTGGTGCTTCAGTGTCTTGAAGTTTGTAACCTTCAGGTGTTACTAATGTAATCCTTGTGTCTTTAGTTTCCCAAAGTTTGTAACCTTCAGGTCCAATAATTCTCGTTATGGTTTCTGGGTCTTCAGTGACCGGTGGGATATATCCTTCAGGGATAAAGTTGAGAGGCATGCCCCAGGGGCGACCTTTAGGTATGTTGTAGCAAGGATCATATGTCTCCATTACAGGTGTAGATGTGATCTCTGAGATCACAGTCCTTTGTTGTTGCTTCTGAGCTGTTGTCAGGGATTGCATGTCACTGTGAAGTTTTTCCAAACTTTCCTTTAGAGCATCGATTTCTTCTCTTAGCTCTCTGTTCTCTTCCTCGAGATTTCCCATTTTCTTTTGTCGATTGGCCCGAGTATTGTATGAGTGAGACAATTTGACTCTAGAACTGTGACACATATGTAAGACTCAAAGATAAGAAAAATGCGTTATGTGAGAATGATGGATGATAGGCAATGATATATTTTTTAGTTTTTGTTTTAATCAAAAAGAAACTTCAATAAATGGATTGCAAATATCATACAGTGGAGGGTGGAGACCCGTTTTATTGAATTCGAAAGACTGCGGTATTTTACAAGGAAAAGTACAGTATTTTACAAAGTACTGTAAGGAAAATGTCTAAGCTCATGGATCCTGAGTTCTCTCTGAAGAGAGCTCAGATGCTGGTGCCGGTATTTTCCTTTTCTTTGACTGGGGCTCTTCAGCCGTTGTCGGGTCGTCAGTCCTTTGCCAAGTGAAAGGAGCGAGCAAATTTCTTCGATCTTCCTGACTCTCTATAGCATGCTGCTCTAATATCTCAATCAGAGCATCCTTTTCTTTTAACAATTCCTGAATCTTGGTACATTCCAAATTGAGGATTCGGTATTTGTTCTTCCAAGAGGTCTTCTCACGCTGAACTTTGTTGAGAGCTACCTGGAGTTTTTCCGCATCAGACATGAAATAAAGGACAGATTCCTTTAACGGAAAAACTTCTTGGCGAGGGTAAGGCATCCTTAGCTTGAGGGCTCTAGTTTGCACCCAATGGAGATAAGACTCCATGGAGGTACACTTTGGTCTTCCTAGAGGCTTTCTTCCTTTCTTGTGAATATGTTGCCAGGCATGCACTATTTTCTTCTTTAGTGCCCTGTCATTTTCCCCTTCCTTGAAGAAAATACCTTCCAGATGAACATTATTTGGGATATTCTTCATCGGGTATCCGAGTTGATGGCGAGCTAAAATTGGATGATAGTTGATTCCTCCTTTAGTTCCAATGAGGGGTACGTTAAGGAAATTTCCACATCTATCGATGATCTCTATCCCTTTGTAAATCCTATTATACCAATCTATGCCAGAGTTGGTAAGGGACATAATCCTTTGTGACCAACGTAGAGTACTCTTATGATCCCAAAAAGCAGCATACTTGGGTAGATGGGAAATGAACCATTTGTAGAGTAAAGGTACACAACATGTGATCATTCCTCCACTGTATAAATTCCTTAAGTGTACAGAATAATAAGCATCTGCGAGCAGGGTTGGTATGGGGTTTCAAATCAGGAATATCTTAACAGCGTTGGTATCAAAGAAGTTGTCGATGTTGGGAAAAAGGAATAACCCATATGTGAGCAGAACAAAGACGTCTTCGAAGGCAGTTATGTTTCCTATACTAGCAAAGTACAGAGCTTTCTCTATCATTAATTTAGCTGGTAAACCCTGAATTCCTCCTTTGGTGGTCATGCGAGTCCTAACTTCTAACTCGTCCAAAGAGGTTGCTCTTGCAATGGTCTGATCCTTTGGAATTTCTTTCAGTCCAGAAAATGGAGCTTGATCAGATGGGAGTACTCTTCTAGCGTTGGTGCCAGTTGGTAATCCGAAAGTGTGAAGCAGTGGTAAACCATATCGTAGAACTAAATTAGTGTAGACAGGATTTCTTCAACTACATGGACCCTTAATAGAGACAACAACCCTCCGTGCTTAGCTCTGAAAGCCTCGGGATTGGTAATCATCCTTGCCAATTTCCTTAAGTCTTCTAGTTTCGGAGCCTTGAAGGTGAACTTGTGCGTCTTTCTTCTACCAAAATCCATAATGCAACCTCTGATATTTGCAATTATTGTTTTAGTTTATTTTGGAAAAAGATTTTTTCTGGTTTAAAAAGATTTTTTTAGATGAATGCATGAGTGCAGCCCACAAAAACATTGAAAAACATGGGTTCAAGGGTTCAACGTCACGAGCATGAAGTCATGGCTCTACCCATCCCCAAAGGTTGTACTATTTTGGTCAATTTTTGTACCTGTAGAGCGGGTTCTAAGGTTCCCAAAGTCATTGACCCCCCTAGGGATACCGACAAAAAGCTGATTCATTCAAGTGAGCTGTAATATCCTAGGATGAATCTCATTTGAGTGTAGTATCGCGTATCAACTATTCCCGATAGTCACCGCACTACCAAATGGTCATATGGTTAATGTCTACTAAATCCTCAGGGTCATGGGTACCACACTAGGAAAGCCAATGCTTTCACGACAATCGGTCGTTTAACATCGATACTTCCATACGGGTACCTCGACTGATTCGGTGGGCTACCAAGTTAGCTTGGTCGGGATTCACTCCTTACAAGTGTCACCTGTCTATGCCACCCTTATCTTAATGTTCTCTCAAACTTTTCACATGCGTATCAATCGTATTCCCATTGACAGAAAAATTAAACACGGATATCAAGTAGGAATAATATTATATATATATATATATAATATAGAAAATGTTAAACAACCTAGACCTCTTAGGAACTCTAATCCTAAAGACATCCCTAGCAGAGTCGCCATTTTTCTGTAGCTTGCGATTTTTGTCGGTGACGCGACCACCTTACCGCAATTTATTGGAATTGGGTGCTACTTTCTGATTTCTTATTTATCCTATGAAGCTGGAAAGGAAAGGGAAGCTATCTAAAACTAACCTTGCTCGCAAATGTTTTCTTTAACAAATGCTAAGAGATTGGGGGGTCTGGGGTCAGGTTATACAATGGGGAGTTGTCAATTACCCATCCTATATATGGTTATCCATAGATCGTTAGCAAATTCTATTGTTATCTACTTACTGGTGTTTATCTGTAAATTGGGAAAGTTTCTTCTTTGGGAATGTGGAGAGAGTATTTTTGTTGTTTTCAGTTTTTTCGTTGTTTTTGGTAAGGTACTGGACCTAAAGTTTTTGATTTGTGTGCTCGCTAAGATTTCGCAATCTTATGCCTACGTATTCCCGTAAAGATAACAAGGAAATCAGAGCAATCGTAGTTCCTCCTATTCTATGGGAGGAAAAAGATGTTTGGTGTCTTGTTCAAAGTCCAAGATTGAAGCTAGGTGGATATTTGTGTATTGTTCAAAGCCCAAGATTGAAGCTAAAGGGAGATATCTCATCTATTTATCACAGTTGTTGGGTAACTGATTATAAAGGAGAATTACTTTAACTGAAATGTATGGAATCCAGCAATGCCATAATTTCCTTTACAAGGGGTTTGTCCTAAAGGAGAAAACTTTAACTCAGTGTAGAGCAATGCCATTTTTCCTTAGGAGTCTTTCATGCTAAGAGAGGGACATTGGCTTGGATGTAAATAATCCAGAGGCTTGCCACTTGCAGCAAATAGATGAAAGGAGGTTTTTACCAGGATAAAGAAGGACTACAACTAGGATTTTTGAATCAACAAGTGTGCCACTTATAGCAGTTATCTAGAATTAGGGTTTGTTTGTTATGTCTGTTTTGATGTGTGATGTACAGAGAAATGTCTTCCTGTAGAGAGAAATTGATTTCCTCTGAGGGGATGATGGTTTTATGTGTGCCTTGATCAAAGACCAAGGTTGAAGCTAAAAGGTTGACTCAACTAGGGAGTTTTATATCTGTCTTGTACAAAGCCCAAGATTGAGGATAAAAAGAGACTGACTCTTTTGAGCAGATCATTATACAAAGCCTAAGAGGAAGCTGGAAGGAATTGACTCTTTCGGGGAAATATTTTGTTTGTCTTGTACAAAGCCCAAGATTGAGGCTAAAAGGGATTGACTCTACTGGTGAGAGGTTTTATTTGTCTTGTACAAAGCCCAAGATTGAGGCTAAAAGTTATTGCCTGACTCAGCTGGAGAATATTTATAGGTGTCTTATACAAAGCCTAAGATTGAGGCTAAAACTGCTGAGGGAAAATCATTATACAAAGCCTAAGAGGAGGCTGGTTGGGGAATTTCTTATATAAAGCCTAAGAGGAGGCAAACTTCTGCTGAGGATTATTGAGATCCAGAGACAGGTCCAAAGCGGGGAATCAATTCTTGCTGAGGAATGGAGAAGAGTTGGAATATCAGATGCCTTGAGGTTCTGATTGAGGGTTTATTGATAGTGATCTGACCCTAGCTGGGAGATTTAGAGTGAGAGTTTAAAGATTGAGCTTTAAAACCTATGGAGGTTTCGACTCTGTTGGAGATTGATGGAATGATCAGGGTTTTTCCTGTGTTTCTTAGGAAACTTGAAGGTTTCTTTAAGATCCTAGAGGAGATGAGACTAACTAAGTCTACTGGTATGAGAAGGTTGATCTTTGTATGATGCCCAAAAGAAGGCTGATATTTTAAGGGATGAGAATCAACCCTAAACTAGTATGATGTTTTGACTCTTTGGAGGATTGAACTAGCAAAATATGACTAGGTTCTGTCTTATACCTGTAGGAGGTCTTTGGGTCCTTGTATTAAGCCCAAGAGGAGGCAGAGAACTTCTAAGAAGCCTGAGGGTCCTTATACAAAGCCCAAGAGGAGGCTGGGGATACTTTTAGGAAGCCTGTGGGTCCAAACCAAAGAAAAGTTCAAGAAAGGTTTCACCGGGAATAATCCTTTCTTTAGTGAACAGTTCTAGGGTTTGAAGAAATTCAAGAGAGGTTTCACCAAGAATAATCCTCTATGGGGAAATGAATTTCTAGTACAGATATTTCTAGTGGTGACAGTCTTGAGAAAAGTTTCACCGAGAATAATGCCTTTCTCTGTTCCATATTGTATAAGCCCAAGAGGAGGCAAGACTATATCTAGAATTTCATATAGGGAACTAGTTTTGACTGTGTTAAAAGAGTAACCACTGGTTTGATCTAAATCTATACCTATTTGCTGGGGAAAACTCTAAGCAGATATATACAAGCATTTATATACAGATGAAATATATAAGCAAATATGTAAAGAAAGCTGGTAGAACTTATAGGTGAGCAAGCTTCCAGTATTATAAACATAGTTGTATGGTTAGTTTTTCAAGAAATCGAAAGAAGTTTTGATACAACTATACATTTGAATCTAAATCAAAAAGAAAGTTGTTTTTAAAAGGCAGTTTGGGGGCTTATACCTAAGGAGAGGCCCAGATGAAAAACAACGATCGTACCTTATTTTGAAATTGTACCAGGGCATATACAAATGACTGAGGCCCAAAAATATTTATGTACAAAGGGGGTTTGGGTCTTACACTCTATTAGAGGCCCAAGAGTTTATTAAAAGAATAAAGATGGGACTTATACAAGGGGATGAAAACGGTGATCGCGCCGAGATTTTTTTGAAAGTATCGGGACTTATACAATGTATGAGGCCCAAAATATGTTTGTATAAAGAGGGTTGGGTCATACACTGTATTAGAGGCCCAAAAGTGTTTATGTGAAGCTTAAAAAATCAAAATTTAGAGAAAACCCTAATTTTGAATTTAAAAGATATAATTTTCAAAGGAAATTAAATAAAAAATGATATAAAATATCAAAATATTCAAAAACAAGTTATAAACTTTTAAAAATATTTTGAAAAATTATGTTTAATCACATGAAAGATTGAAATTCATTTGGAATGAAAAGATCAAAGTGGGAATTTCATTTTAAAATGTTTAAAAACAAACAATATGAAATATACTAAAAAAATTCTAACTATATTAAATAAATAATATAAATTGGATTTTATTTTTAAAATAAAATAATTTAATATTTTTATGATTTTTTAAAAAAAGAACCAATAAAAAATGAGAGAGAAATTAATTTTTGAAATCAATTAAATAAAAGATAAAAAATTCAAATATTTAAAAATTTGATAAAGGGTGGCAAGAACACTTGTTCTTGCCCGCGTGCCCTGTTTTGCCCAGATTTGTATTTTCTCACTTTTCTCTCTGATTACTCAATGGTTTTGCACGATTCAAACACCAATCTTGCTCTTTTTTGAACAAGGATCACAACCATATAGATTAATTGCATTTATATTAAGTGTGGAGTGAGAAATTAGAGGATGAACTCAAGAACCCTAGTTTCAGCATGAACACTATGAAATTCCATACACGATTCATACATAGCAATTGATTGAGGGTTAACACTCTATATACATGCAGAAACAAGATGGTAACTCAAAAATTTATTTATGATGCATGTAATATGGAGTTTGAAGGCTTCAAGCTTACCTCTTGCAGCTGGTGATCGAATTCTATGTTGGAGGTGTTACAAATGTTGTGTAATGATCTGGATAGCTTCAATGGACCTCAAGTAATGTGTTTGAAGGCTTGGAATGGATTGAATCATCCTAGAACTTGTTGTGGCACCTCAACTGCAAACAGATCAAAAGCTTGAGCAAATGGACGGTGATTTTGTGATTCTAATGTTCCAGATATGTTTCAAGGCCATGGATCACTCATATATGATGTATATGAGGTGTTGGCATGATTGGTTTGGTTTGAATTTCTTCCTATTTCAAAATTCGATAGTGACTTGAAATAGAAGGAAAATCTAGTTTTTGAGATGTGATTTTGAGGAAAGCATCCGTTTGTGTGCTTTGGTGTACTCAAACTGATTATAAATGAGCTCTATTTATAGTAGAGCAAGTTTTTTTTTCAAGCAATAGTGAATGGCAACTAGTACAGGTCTTTGCCCAATTGTTTCATAAAGGAATCCAAGTCTTCTATAGCCATTGACTTGGCTCAGTGCAGCAGGTTATTGTAGCTTTGGTTCAGAGATAAGGCTCGTCTCAATTCAGTTAGCAATGTCATAATGCTTGCCACCTTGTGAATCCATTGAATGTTGGAACAAAATTGGAGTCTTTGAGATTTTTAGCCTTTTTAGGGAACACATAACTGCATGTAGATCCTTGGACTTGGGAGGCTTGTGGATCATATATTTTTCCTTTGATGTTATCCCCTGAGGTGTCCAAATGGATGACAAGGCTTTTAATTGTCTGATTTAGCTAATTCGAGCAAATGACCTATAATCTGCCTTGGGAAGAAACCAGTCCTTGATGCCATGTTCCAAGGGTTGTAACTCCATACTCAAATTGAATTTGGAGATGATCTGGTACTTGTTGGAAAGCTCTCATGACATACTTTAACTTTGATGTTCACAAATGGACCTGGTTCAACTTGGATCATGATGAAAAAGACCTCAAAGTTTGGAAAAGTGAAACAAATTCTGACTTGTTGAAAATTTTACTAAGTGTTGGAAAAAGTGGTCATTTCCATTTTTTGTGATTTTGATCAGTCCATAACTCAAAATCCATGAGGATTTGGAATCTTTTGTAGTTGACACTTTTGAAGTATGTCATGTGAACTTTCATTTGAGCTTGTGATGGGAGAAAAAGGCCTTGTGGTTTAGGAGTTATGACCTTGCAAAGTTGGTACCAAAGCCATTTTGTTCCATAACTTAGAAAAATTTAAGTTTTCTAAGGTTGCCCCTTTTGCAAGTTACCTCACCTTTCTTGATTTTTCTTGATGACTGATGATCAAAACCATACACTAACATTGTTTTGGACTTAGGGGAACCATATTTGTGAAAAATTCCAAAAAGTCAAACTTGATTTTGGGCATAGTTAACTTTTTGTCAGATGAAATCCAAACTATGTGATCCTTTGTGCAATCAAGTTCTTAACCCAATTCAAACCTAATGGATGGATTCCATAGGGTGTATTGAAACATGTCCCATGGTTTGGGAACATGTGTTGGTCAAAAGTCAAAGATACAGTTGACATTTTCTTCAAAACCCTAATTGTGGTCCTGATGAAATTGAAACTTGTGAATCAAGCTTCTTGGATCAATCCATTGTTGTAAATGGATCAATATGGTGTATTTGAGGCCTTCAAATCATGTCTTGAGGTCTTGGCTCATGCTTTGCTCCAAAAGTCAACTTAAGGGTGAATTAGGTCAAGAAACCCTAATTCCTGATTTTTTATGAATGCATCCCCTGAGGCTATTTTGACTTGATGATTGGACTCATAAGGTTTATTAGAGTATCTTGGGTTATAATTTGAAGCATTGGCTCATGCCCAGAGGAAAAATTTCATCTGGAGGCCTTTGGTTGACCAAAAACCCTAATTTGGTGACACTGGCGATATTGAGGCTTGATCCACTTGGAATGTTTGCAACTTTGTGCTTGATTCTTGATATGGGAGTCCTCTTGATCCTTTATGTATATTTAAGAGGTTAGAAAAGTTGAAGATCATGTCCTTTCTTGATTGATCCTTTGTCTAAGTGCTCTGAGAGGGCTCAAAACCCTAATTCTTGGTTGTAGTGAATGCTCAACAATCCTTGAGGAGATTGATGAGGCATGATAGCACATCCATATTGTGACAATGATTTGCACAATGATGGGAAATCTTGGTGGTCAAAATTTGGGGTATGACAGCAGTCTATGACATTAAAAACATTGAAACATCATTGGTCAAATTTCACAAATGCCTGTGCGGACTTGGCTACTTTGGCCCAAATCACCATGATCACTCAACTTGCAGAAAATGTCGCAGAAGCCGACATTGTTGCCTCCTTGTCCAAAATGAGATTCGAGAATTGTTGGATAAAAGAACCATCATAGTTTTCAATGAAAGAGAGTCTGTTAATTATGGAATTAACGAGGATGTTTTCACCGTAATTCCTCTACTCAATGAACAAAAACGCTTGGAAATCCCTTTCCACAGTGGAAAAATTTCCAACATCCCCGAGCTAGAACCAATTGAGGTTACTTATGACAGTAGAAAGACCCGAATAATCCCTTTGGTCATCTACTTGCCAGGCCCAGTGCAATACGAATCAGAGAAAGCTATTCCGTACAAATACGGTGCGACCATAATAGAAGATGGAAAGGAAGTTCCACTGCCATCCATTGTCAACATTGCTGATATCAGCCGGGTCACCCAAAGTGGTCGAATCTTCAACAAAGGAGTTGGAGAGCCTGCAAAAGAAAAGGAACCTCAAACTGAAGTTCCTAACTAGCAAATTGGTCAATCAAGCAGCACCGAGCCTGTGAAAAATAACGGTGGAATTTTAAAACTCATACAGAGAAGTGAATACAACATTGTGGATCAACTGTTACAAACTCCCTCTCGGATATCCGTATTATCTCTCCTGCTTAGTTCAGAAGCTCACAGAGAAGCTTTACAGAAAGTCTTGGAACAGGCCTTTGTAGAACAAAAGGTAATAGTGGGTCTGTTTGATAACATTATTTCCATCATCACCTCCTGCAACAATCTGGGTTTCAGTGATGAAGAACTTCCAGAGGAAGGCAAGAATCATAACATGGCACTCAACATCACAGTCAATTGCCAGGACGATGCTTTATCCAGTGTGCTCGTAGACACAGGTTCATCCTTGAACGTCATGCCAAGGTCAACTCTGGTACGATTATCTTTTCAAGGCACCCCCATGAGAGGCAGTGAGATTATAGTCAAAACTTTTGAAGGATCCAGAAAGATAGTTATCAGTGAAGTTGATCTTCCCATAACCATTGGTCCTCACACTTTCCAAATCACCTTCCAAGTAATGGATATCCAAGAAGCTTACTGTTGTTTATTAGGACGGCCTTGGATCCATGAAGCAGGAGTAGTTACTTCAACACTTCACCAAAAGCTGAAGTTTGTAAAGAACAATAAGTTAGTCACAGTATGTGGAGAACAAGCTTTAACCGTGAGCAACCTATCATCATTCTCATATTTAGAGCCAAAAGAAGTAATTGGAACTCAATTTCAAGCACTCTCTGCGAGCAATAAGAATCCTCAAGAAAAAGGAACGTTGATTTCCTCGTCCAAAGACGCTCTCCAAGTAATAGGAAGCAGCGACATAAAAGGATAGGGACAATTTGTGTTTCCTATTGATAACAAGACAAGAAAAGGTCTCAGCTTTTCTCAAGAATTTACCAAGACTACAAAGAAGGATGAAGGAATTCGTCCTATTGCAAATTTCTTCCACAGTGGAGGCTTCCTCCTCCCAATTTCTCAAGAAGTCCACACCATCGAGGAAAATGATTTTTCCGATACAGATGAAGAATGGAAATCATATTTCAACGATGAAGGTTATATATCACAGGAAGAAACATACACGCCATTTTTCTCTCCAAAGCAAAGTCTCAGATATATACCAAGATCAGATATCAGAATGATCTATGGAGATTATGATCTCGAATGATGCTGTGCTCCTCCCAACTCATTGGAAGAAGATACTCTGACGAAAAAAAACTTCGATTATAACTCATATGATCTCATGGATGATTTTCCCATTTGGGAGCCTTACATGGAAGATTCAGGGTATAAGAGTCAGCCAGAGAATGCATATCTGCTGAATGACCTTGAGAAAAATCCACCTGTTCTCCCAGAGTCGTGGAACCTTACCAGGAAAATCCTAAAGATGTCCATCATCATGTTGATGAAGTTGCAAGAATCGCTGGACAAGAACTTATCAACTTTGCATTCCCTGAAGTTAATGTCATTGAAGAAGATGATTCATCTATCCCCTCAGAAACTTGGGATACTTTGGGGCAGCCAAGCGGCAAATACGACTTTCTAGTGAAGTACACTGCTCCTGAAAGCTCTCGTATCTGATATGAAGACATCCAACCATCTGGATGGGGATATTTTCCTAAAAATGAGGATACTAATAAAAATACAAGACCTCTTACGGTAACTCTGCATGGGAAGAAGACTCCACTGATTAGACTCTGCCAGAAATCAGTACTATCACTAAAGACATTCCTAGAAGGAAAGTACCAGACTTTATGATCCACAGAGGAGTTCGTCGCAACTGGTTCGCTGTTGATATCCCAGATGATGTCCATGTTTTAAAGTAATTGCCTTGTCTTTGTTTTGACCTTTCACTTTGCCCCGGTGAAAGGGATGTTTTATAAGGCTTACTTTTCTGTAAATATCCCTCTTCGCTTCGCACAGAGCAAAAGAGTTTTGTTTTATAGGGTTTGTGTTTTAAGAATCGAAAAATCATTAATAAGAATGTCATTCTGAATTCCTGCATTTATTGCTATTTTCACTTTTTGCTTTTCCAAAGAATGGTAATCCTAAAAAACAACCCAAAATACAAATAAACGTTTTTCAAAATACACTACACACACTTTTGCATTCTCTATGTCTTTTCTAAAAAGAATCATCACATTATGCAGATTAATTGTTTTAAACCCCATTGAAACATACAATCCAATTCCTACTCCTAACTTTGAGTTCCCGGTATTTGAAGCTGAAGAAGAAGAGGACGAAGAAATTCCAGTTGAGATCTCTCGACTACTCAGACATGAGGAAGAGTCCATTCAACCTTACAAAGAACCGTTGGAAACAGTCAACTTGGGTTCAGAAGAGGAGAGAAAAGAAGTTAAAATTAGAGCACTACTCAGTCCAACTGCCAAAGAAGGCTTGATAGAACTACTCCAAGAATTTCCAGATGTGTTTGCTTGGTCCTACCAAGACATGCCAGGGTTGGATTCAACCATCATGGAACATCACTTGCCACTAAAACCAGAATGTTCTCCGGTCAAACAAAATTTAAGAAGGACTCACCCAAATATAGGCATTAAAATTGAAGGAAGAAGTGCAGAAACAGATCAACGCAGGTTTCCTTGCCACCTCAGAATATCCACAATGGTTGGCCAACATAGTGCCAGTTCCCAAGAAAGATGGAAAAGCCATAATATGCGTATACTACTGGGATTTTAATAAAGCAAGTTCGAAGGATGACTTCCCTTTACCACACATTGGCATGCTAGTTGACAACACAACAAAATTCAAAGTTTTTTCCTTCATGGATAGATTCTCGGGCTATAATCAAATCAAAATGGCACCAAGAAATATGGAGAAAACTTCATTCATCACCCCATGGGGAACCTTTTGTACAAAGTAATGTCGTTCGGTCTGAAGAACGCAAGAGCAACTTATCAAAGGGCTATGACAACCCTGTTTCACGACATGTTGCACAAAGAAATTGAAGTGTACGTCGATGACATGATTGCCAAATCTAAAATAGAAGAGGAACATGTGGAACACCTAGTAAAGTTATTCAAGCATCTGAGAAAATACAAACTCCGCTTGAATCCTAATAAATGCACTTTCGGTGTTCGTTCGGGAAAGATTTTGGGATTCATCGTCAGCCGGAAAGGAATTGAAGTTGATCCCGACAAAGTCAAGGCCATTCAAGAGATGGCTTCTCCAAAGACTGAAAAACAAGTAAGAGGATTTTTGGGACGTCTGAATTACATCTCAAGATTCATATTCCTCATGACCGCGACATGCGCGCCAATCTTCAAACTACTCAGAAAGAACCAAAGCTATATATGGACAGAAGATTGCCAGAAAGCTTTTGATAGCATCAAAGAATATCTGCTAAAACCTCCTATTCTGTCTCCTCCAACAGAAGGAAGACCACTGATCATCTACTTAACAGTCTTGGAAGACTCCATGGGCTGTGTGCTTGGCCAACAAGATGAAACAAAAAGAAAAGAGTCTGCCATTTATTACTTAAGCAAGAAGTTCACGGTCTGTGAAACTCAATACATTATGCTTGAGAACACTTGTTGTGCTCTAGCTTGGGCAGCTAAACGTCTTCGCTAGTACATGATTTGTGACACTACTTAGTTAATCTCCGAAATGGATCTGATCAGGTATGTCTTTGAAAAGCCTGCTTTAACAGGAAGGATTGCCCGTTGGCAGATGTTGCTATCAGAATACGACATCGAGTATCATGCTCAAAAGGCTCTCAAAGGAAGTATTTTAGCCGATCATCTGGCTCACCAACCAATCGACAATAATGAATTAATCAGATTTAACTTCCCAAATGAGGGTGTGATGTACCTAAAAATGAAAGATTGCGATGAACCGCTACCAGACGAAGGGCCAGAGCCAGGATCCCAATGGGTATTATTATTCGACGCATCTGTCAATGCTTATGGAAATAGAATTGGGGCAATCATTGTTACCCCTCAGGGTACCCATATTCCTTTCACCACCAGATTAGCATTCAAATGTACAAACAATGAGGCCGAATATGAAGCTTGCATCACGGGTCTCGAAGAAGCTATTGACTTAAGGATAAAGAACTTGGATGTGTATGGAGACTCTGCTCTGGTTATAAATCAGATCAAAGGAGAGAGGGACACATGTCAACTTAGACTAATTCCTTACAAATACTACGCAAGAAGGTTGTTACCCTTCTTCAACAAGATTGAGTTTCACCATATTCCCTGTGAAGAAAACCACATGGCTGATGCACTAGCTACCCTATCCTCCATGATTAGTGTGAATCGATGGAACGATGTACCCAAGATTGACATAATATGCCTTAATAGGCCCGCTTACATATTTGCAGTGGAAGTCGTCAACGATTACAAACCATGGTATCATGATATCAAATGCTTCCTTCAAAAACAAGAATACCCGCCCGGGGTAACCAGTAAAGATAGGAAGACCATCAGAAGACTAGCAGGTAACTTCTTCCTGAACAATGACGTTCTATACAAAGGAAACTTCAACATGGTTTTGCTCAGATGCGTGGATAAACACGAGGCAAACATGCTGATGAAGGAAATTCATGAAGGCTCCTTTGGCACTCATGCCAATGGAAATGCAATGTCAAGAAAGATATTGAGACTACGATATTATTGGCTGAAAATGGAATCCAATTGCTACAAATACATGAGGAAATGTCACAAATGTCAGATTTATGCCGACAAGATTCATGTGCCTCTGACGCATCTCAAAGTTCTCTCTTCTCCATGGCCTTTTTTTCTATATGGGGAATTGACATGATTGGCATGATTGAACTCAGAGCTTCAAATGGGCATCGATTCATCCTGGTAGCCATTGATTACTTCACCAAATGAGCCGAAGCAGTATCATACGCCAATGTGACCAGACAAGTGGTGGTCTGATTTATCAAGAACAATCTCATCTTCCTTTATGGAGTTCCAAGCCAGATCATTACTAATAATGGGTCGAACTTGAATAACAAGATGATGAAAGAATTATATGCTGAGTTCAAAATTGAACACCATAATGCGTACCCCTACCGACCTAAGATGAATGGAGCTGTATAAGAAGCTAACAAAAATATCAAGAAGATCATTCAAAAGATAGTTGTGACCTACAAAGATTGGCATGAGATGCTACCATTTTCTCTTCATGGTTATCGCACATCCGTCCGCACTTCAACATGGGAAACCCCTTTCTCTCTAGTATACGACATGGAAGCAGTGCTCCCTATAGAAGTAGAGATCCCGTCAATAAGAATATTGCTGGAAACCAAGCTAACAGAAGTTGAATGGTGTCAAAGCAGATACGGTGAACTAAATCTAATTGAAGAAAAGAGGATGACGGCTTTATGCCACGGTCAGTTATATCAGCAAAGAATGAAGAAAGCATTCAACAAAAAGGTCTGACCTCGTGTATTCAAAGAAGGTGACCTCGTACTCAAAAAGATCCAATCTTTCCTCACCGATTCCTGGGGCAAATGGACTCCAAATTATGATGGCCCCTATGTTGTTAAGAAAGCCTTCTCAGGCGGTGCCTTAATACTTACAACCATGGATGGAGAAGAGTTTACTTATCTCACAAATGTTGATGCAGTCAAGAAATACATCACCTAATTAAAAAAAATCCTCCCATTAGAAAAAAAATCTAGGCAAAAGTTAGGGACTTATGGCAAGTAACTGCATCCGACAAGATTGGATCCTCGGAAGCAACGCCATCTGTCAAGAAATCCTCAATCAAAGTTACCTTCAATAGAAGCTCAAGAATACTTAGAATTCAATGTTGGTAGAAGGATGGTGGTCATTATGTTTCAATATAGTCCCGTTCCCTTTAAATTACCATTTTATAAACTTTGTAATGCTCCATGGAATCACGCACTTGGCTGATTACCATTCTATCAATAAAAATTTGAGCCCTTGTGCCCTTTGTTTGCAATTCTCATTTATTATGCTTTGTAAAATGACATTTTGATATGATTAACATTCTTGAAACCCAAAAATGAATTTACTTTTGTTTTCAAAACAGAAATTTTGAATTTACTTCTGCTTTTAAAATAAAGATGGCAATTTCCTTTTGATTAATGAACACAAGAAGAAACATCGACAGCTACTCCGAAAGTAATCAAACTTCAAAATGCAGAATCAAAATATCTCTTATGATCAGTATATCCTAGAGTGGAGGATCATTAATTCAGATTGATGAGATGAAGCATCCCATCTATCATCCTTGGTAAGGGTCGAGTTTCATATCCCCTCAGACAAATGATGGAATCAAGATCAGGTTTCTATCCCAGCAGTGTATTATTTTCAGGAATAAAGATAGAAACAGGAATCCCTTCCTCCAACAGGCTGCTACCTTCAGAAAACACTGGTAAAATTTTTCACTCCCCAGGAGTCGCATTTTGTTTCTACCACCGAAAAATTGGTAAAGTTCAACAACATGACTTTGTTCCCTCAACAAACCAGTGATACTTTTTATCCCCCAAAGTGGTAGAGTATCCAGTTGTGCTCATCACCAGTGCGTATGTCATATCTGTTTTGTCAGCATATGCATTTCATACATACATCATGCATAATTGATTCGCATTTATATTCATTTTTCATCTCATATTTCAAACGCTTTGGTCACGTTTATCCCCAAGTGATAAATGTCCTCTCTCCATTAGAGTTGTTAGCCTTAGGAAGAAAGGATATATTCTTTCTAAATCGCCATTAAGTTTGATCCTCGTGTAAGATTTTCCTTCAGTTTTCATTTCCACACTTGGATAGGATAAAATCCTAGTTTGAGTTCTTTCCTCATCGGGAAATGTCTTGTTTAAAAAATCTCTCTCCAGTTTATTCCTGGATTGAAATCGGTCCTCGACCATTTGATAAGTTAAACCTCTGAAAGGCCTGAAGACATTTTGTTATACACCTTTGGAACTTCACTCTTCACCATTGAAGATGATATTTTGCTTTCCCGGATTAAGGAAAATTCCCCCGCGGAAGCTTCTCAACAAAAGACTCTTGGCAATACAGACATCACATCCCCCAAGAAATCACTACCGATTGGCAAACAAAGAAGTTTATTTTTGCCCCATAAATTCCCAATAAGTCGACAAATGGCAGTCTCCTCCCGAGAAGTTAGTCCTACTTTCAAGGAAGTCATCAACACCTGAAAAATTGAACTACATCCTATGGCATCTCTCTGAAAAAGTCTCAAAGGGAAGTTATGATGTAATTTCTCCAGTAAATGGCATCTCCAACCAAGAAGTTTGCACACCTCTGCAGTTCAGACAAATGGTCCTCCCAACAAGTCTGACATCAAATCTTTACTCATCCTATAGCATATCTCCGAAGAAGTCTCGAAGAGAAATATGATGAAGCACATTTTTCCATCAAACGACATCTCCCCAGTAAATCTCAGTGAGAAGTTTGATGAAAACCCTCACAGATAGCATTCCTTGTTAAGAGAAGAACTTGATAAGAAGAAACTGAGACTAGTTCCGTGGCTGAAGACCAGGATCGAAGGGAGGTTTATTTCAAGAAAACTGAGACCAGTTCCGTGGCTGAAGACCAGGATCGAAGGGAGGTTTATTTCAAGAAAACAGAGACCAGTTCCATGGCTGAAGATTAGGATCGAGGGAAAGTTTTACCCTTTTCTAAGTAAGATTACTTAGTAAAAGAAGATGGATAAGCAAATTGGGAATTTGCTACCATTCACATCCACAATCAAAATTTCGGGTATTCTGATATTTAATCCTCTTTTACCTAGAATGTCTGAATATCTTCATCATTCATACCTTCAGGTCCAAGAAGATCAAATATGGGGCATCTGTCATACCCTAAATTTTGACCATAAGATTTCAAACCATTGTGCAAATCATCACCACAATATGGATCTACCTTTATGTAACACTGATCCTCTCAAAGATTGTTGAGTGTTCACTCTAGCCAAGAATTAGGGTTTCAAGCCCTCTCAGAGGATTCAGGCAAAAGATCAATCAAGAATTCACATGATCTTCAACTCATCAAGTCTCTCAATCATCCATGGAGGTCAAGAGATCCTCAACATCAAGAATCAAGGACAAGATTGCATCATTTCAAGTTGATCAAGGCTCAAGATCACTTGTGTCACCAAATTAGGGTTTTGGTCGACCAAGGCCTCCAGAGAGAAATTTTCATCTGGGCATGAGCCAATACCTCAATATATGATTCAAGAAGCTCAAAATAACCTCAAGAGTCCATTCATAAAGTCAAAGTAGCCTCAGAGATTGCATCTATCAAAAATCAGGAATTAGGGTTTCTCTGCACAAAATTCATCTGAGACCCAAAGTCAAAGTTTGTCTTTTTGGTAAAAAATGATCCTCACAAGCCATTATACAAGAAAACACGATCCATTGTTGCATTTGAACAAGATTGATCAAGAAATCAAGGTTACTTGTAAAAGGGGCAAAGCTGAAGAAATTGAAAATTTCACTAAGTTATGGAAAAAAGTGTTAAGTACCCAACTTCCAAAGGCCATAACTTCTAAACCAAGCAACCATTTTCTTGGATCCAAAGCTTGAATGATAGATCTCATGACATACTAAAAAAGTGATAAACTAAGCCATGATAAAAAAAATGCTTGGATTTTAAGTTAGGAAGTGATCAAAATCAAGAAAAATAGGAAATGAACTTCAACACTTAGTGAAAATCTGCCTAAAGTGAAATCAGCCAAAACATCAAAATGTGGAGGGATTTTTCACTATGATCCAAGATGAATCAAAACCAGTTGTGAACATCAAAGTTGAAGTACATTATCCCAACTTTCCAAAGAGCCCAAGAGCATGAGAAAGCTCTACTTAAGCAAAGAATTATGGAGATTGCAAGACACCTTGCTGCAACTGTTTTGCCAAGATCAGATTGGCCATTTCTTATGGTACACGACTGTTTTGTCAAGTACAATGATAATGTTGCTAAGTTAATTCAATGTGATCAGGTTGAGTCATAATAAACCTGCAGAATTAGGCCAAAGGGTCAAGAGATATCTCAAATTGGATTAATGGATTTTGTCACATTATGCCTTGAATTCAAAAGCATTTATGTACAATAGTGCATATTCAACAAAGGTACTATTTTCAATCAAGATGCGCACATAAACAACAATAAAAATGACTGAGGAATGTGGAATTGGTCAATTGGTAGCTGTGCTATTTGGAAGAGCTATTGTACCTTGCATAAGAAGTAATGATACAAGTCCAAAACCATTGAACCAAGCTCTTATCCTTCAATTTATAACTATTCATCCAAGACAAATCCATTCATCTATAAATAGAGGCCACATTGCCTCATTTCAAACACACAAAAACAACTCCAATACTTGTTTTCTTCAAATTCATCTTTGTCTCAAATTTCAAAACACCAAGAGAGGGAGAAATCAAATTTCTCAAACCAGAGCAATTCTATCTAAACCATGCCCTCAAACACTTCACATACACTATGTGGAAGTGATCCAAACACTTATATCCCATATGTAACATCCAAATCATCATCTCATTAGTTCACTTGATTAAGTTGCAGTTGGATTCGAGCTACTCAATCCAGGAGTTTTCAAACCATTCCAAGCACATCAACACAATCCTTGAGGGTCAAGGAAGCTATCTGGATCATCACCTTACATCTGTAACACCTCCAAGGTAGAATTCTGGTTCTTCTTGCAAGGTAAGCCTGAACCTTTTCAATCTCCATGATCCATGCATCTTTTTTTAAATTTTCAAAGCCCAAATATGTTTGTTATATTGTTGTCATCATTTCCCATCAATTAATTACTAATAATCATGTCTATATAAGATTACATAGTGTTCTTCCAAAAATTAGGGTTCATCAGGTTCATACAAAATAACTCGTGCTACACTTAATTTAAATAAAATTAAATACCGCCAATCAATTCCTTGTTAAAAAACACACAACTTTTGTTTGTACACTTTTCAAAATGGTTAAGAAACGAGTGAGATAACATTGGTTTTGCAAAATTGTTGAAGTTGGTCTGACACGAGGTTGAAGATTAAGGTCATGGCGCCATTTTTTCAAAATAAAATGAAGTTTTACTATATATTATTTGGTTCCCAAATTAAAACTTGAATTGGCATTGCGCCCTAGTAGAAACACTAGTCCTCCTCACCCCAGACCTTTTGGTTTTATTTTTTAAACTATTTTTGAAAGGGTTTTTCATATATTATTCACTCTTTTCATTCTCTATAACCACACACATATGTCTCAAATGGTAGAATTTTGAACCCTCCACTCCACGGGTGTGGGTTCAATCCTTGGGAGGGCCAACCTTCTTTTTTTTATCACCTATTTTCTTCAATTTCTCCACAACTTCAAAAATTATTTTCTCCTATCAAATTAATTATTTTTAATGGATTCATTTGATAAAATATACCTTTTTTTATTGATTTTTCTTTGAAAAAATATCTTAAAAAAATGAAATTATTGTTTTTACTTTTATTCAATCTTTCAAACTTCATTTCAACACATCTGTGCCTCTATTAGAGTGTAAGACCCAACCCTCTCTCTAAATAAACCACTTCATGGGCCTCTGCTATAGTATAAGTCCCATTGTGTTTTTCAAAATCACGGTGCGATCACTGTATTTTCAAAATAAATCATCTGGGCCTCTCCCTGAGTGTAAGCCCCATCATCATTTTTTTCATCATAATAAATCCTGGGCCTCTAATAGAGTGTAAGTCCCATCCCTTTGTACATATATAAACATTTTAGGGCCCCCATTATAGTATAAGACCCTCCTCTCAGTGTTCAAAATCATTGTGTCTCCAACATACAATTGGGCCTCTATCTAGAGTGTAAGACCCAACACCTTTTGTAAATAAAAAAACAAATCTTTTAGCCTCATTCATCCTGGGCTTTGTACAGGATACAAACAATCATCTGGGCCTCTATCTAGAGTGTAAGACCCAACACCTTTGTTCCTCTCCTACTTAAAGATCAAGTCATCTTCAAATTCAAAATCATTTCAAATCTTTCTTTAATTTCTTCAAAACACTAATTCAATCTTGACGAAGACATCTAATCAATCACAATACACTTGGGCCTCTATCTAGAGTGTAAGACCCACCACCTTTCTCAATTTAATTCATACTTGTTTATATACTTGTTCATATATATGTGTGTATGTATATATATATATATATATATATATATATATATATATATATATATTTGTACATATCTTGTTAAGTTTCTCTTAGCATTTAAATCATCCTTAGTTTAGACTAGGTCAAACAATAGGATCCTTTCAATCATTATAACTTAGTTCAAACAACTAGTTCCCTCTTGTACAAAGGAATTTTTCTCCCCAATACAGTCAGCCTCCTCTTGGGCTTTGTTCAAATTACTCTACTTTGAAACACTTCAATAAAGAGAGAATTATTTCCCAGTGAAACCTCTTATTTAACCCTTTAACCCTAGAATAGTTCAATAGAGAGAGGATTATTTCCTGGTGAAACCTTTCTTGAACTCTTCCTAGACTTGGAAAGTTTCAGCACCCAACCTCCTCTTGGGCTTCTTATCAGGACCCTCAGTCTTCCTTAAAGCATATGTTAGATCCCTGTCATCTTTATCAATACTCCAATCCCCAAGAGAGTCAAAACCTCTAAGATATTCAATCTCATCCTCTAAGGTTTTCACTTTAAAATCCTAAGCCAGGGTCACTTCACAATCAATAAACCCCAAAAGAATCAAGGCCCATGTGGCATTTAATAATTTAACTCTCTTCTAATCCTCAGCAAGAGCCAGTCTCCACTTAAATTCCCCCAACCTCCTCTTAGGCTTCATATAATGATTTCCCCAACCAGCCTCAATCTTGGGTTTTGTACAAGACAAATATAACACTCCCCAGTTGAGTCAGTCTTCTTTAAAACTATACTCAAACTCTTCAGCTTCGTCATCTTGGGCTTCAAACAAGATACTCAAATAAAATTCCCCTAGTTGAGTCAATTCTCAACCCCTTTAAGCCTCAACCTTGGGCTTTGATCAAGGCACAAAATTCAACATCCCCACAGATGAGACCCTGAGTCCTCTTTGTAGGAGGATATCTCCTATGTACATCACATTTCAAAACAAACAATCAAAACTTTTTCCAGATGATTGATGTAAGTGGCACACTTGTTGATTCATAAATCCAAGCTGGAGTCCCTCCCTTATCATGGCTAAATTTATCTTCCATCTAAGTGATATAAGCGGCAAACCTCTGTATTCTACACATCCAAGTCAATGTCCCTCTCTTAGCATGTAAAGACTTATAAAGGAAGATGTGGCATTGCTGGATTACACACATCCCAGTTAAAGAAACTTCCCTTATAATCAATTCCTCAATGTTTGTGATGAATAGGTGAGATATCTCCCTTTAGAGATGGCAAATTCTCTCTCAGTCAAACTTTTAGCTTTAATCTTGGGATTTGAACAAGACACCAAACAAACATTTTTCCTCCATAGAATAGGAGGAACTATGAACGCTCTGATTTCTCCAAATGTCTTTACGGGAATACGTAGGCATAAGATTGTGAAATCTTAGCGAGCACACTAATAAAAAAACTTAGGTCAAATACCTTCCAAAAACATTAGAAAACCCTAAAACAACAAAAACATTTTCTCAGCCTTCACAAAGGAGAAACATTCCCAATCAACAAAAAATGGATTTAAGCTACCAAGCAATTCAACAGTAGAAATATATGCAAATAAAGGTTCCTATAGATTACTATAGATACTCTGGGTGTTAATAGCTTCCCTTTTTATAACCAACCCCCGATTCCAAATCTCATCGCATTTGTAGGGAAAACATTTACGCGCAGGGTTAGTTTAAGATATCTTCCCCTTCCTTTTAATCTTCATAGGATAAATATAGAAATCAGAAAGTAGCACTAAAAGCGGTAGTGGTCGCATCACAAAATAATCGGAGCTACACTTCCTCATATACACCAGGTCAAAAGGTACACGACATTCAACAGACGGGGAACACCATGTGAACCATCCATACAGCTGGACGGGAATAGTGAAAACTTCTGGCTGAAATGACTTCAGGACTTTCTATTGCCTTTCTCTGAAGCATCCTGGGTTTATTGTGTAAAAGGTGTTTTAGCCAAAAATTTTTAAAAGGGGGAGATTGAAGGCTCTAAAACATTTGACTAAATTTTGGTAAAACATGATGTTGAACAAGATGAAGTCTGCTGGAAGAAGACATGTCTAACAAGATGCTGTAGCTTATGGACTCGACGTCTTGGTCTGATTTGTCAGGTTGTTGCAGATCTGGTCCAAGATTTAGGGAGCAATTAGAACATGGATCAAGGAATAAATAAACAGATATTTTGAAGCCCATGGACAGATGAAGATTATAAAAGGAAGACTAAGACCTAGGGTAGAAAAGAATTATTATTAAGTCTTTTGTAAAAAAAGAAAATAAGGTTTTAGGGTTTTGAGAGTCGTGTACTTTCTTGCATTGTAAGTCACCTTTTGTATCGTCTGATACATCGTGGTAGACATAGTTTTACAGATTCAGAAACCTGTAGGTAATGGATTGTGTATTATTCTTAGATGAAGCTATTAAGAAAATTCAAGAGTTATTGTTAGTCAAGAGCCTTGACTGAATATTGTATTGGAAGGAGTGTCTGTCAATTGAACATATTGATGCAGTTGCCGGAGGTTGTAACTGTTAGATATCACTAAGGTGATTTAGGAATTGAGTTGGGTTTCTCTTATCTAAATGGTGATTTCTAGGTAGAATTGTACTTGGTAGGGAATTAAGTGAGGAGTTGTAAACGAGGGAGTTTAGCTTTAAATTAATACTACTAATAGTAAATTCATTCCTGGCTTGGTAGCCCCAGATGTAGGTGTTGTTATTCATCAAACTGGGTCATCATATCCTTGTGTTATTTATCTTTCTATTTTGTTTAATTCAATCTGCTCTCTTGATCAGGAGTTTATGTCTTGACTCATGTTGAAACATCTGTCACGACATTGTTTTAACCTGAAGTATTTTTTTTAATGTTTCTGTTCTGCCCTTGTTCAGTTTATAGCAGAGATCAATGTCTCGACATCGAATAAGACATCTGTGATCTGCTTCCCAGAATTCATTTATTTACTTCTATTATATCCGCTGCCAATGAATTAAAGCAGAATTTGAACACCAGTTCTGATTCTGAAACTCTGATACGAAGTTAAATTAAAGAAAACACGAAACACAATTCAACCCCCCTTCTCGTGTACTTTTCATACCTTCAATTGGTATCAGAGCATGGTCTGTGCTTAACACTTAACAGTGGCCCAAATAATGATCCAATAAGAAAATTATATTTCTTCTTTAAGAAGGAATCAAGTGCCACATGAAAAATATCATAAGGCTTTTCCTACCATATTCAATGGGTGATTCCACTGAATTTAAATGATGGAAAAGCTAAACATATTTTTAACTCAATGGTCTTGAGAAAGGGTTGTTGAAGGTCTATAGAATACCCTTGAAAGAGGTGTTACTATAGAAGTTGATGGTGTAAAAATGATCATCTTGAAAATCTCTTTCACCAACTCAGTAGATGCATATTGAATATCTTCAGAGGCAGTTGCATGCTGGTAGATGCTCTACCTCACTTCTAAGTATATCAACATCATTGATGTGTCTGATGTTTGGACTATCTTTGAATTCTTGTGCTCAGATTTGTGGGATCGGTTTTTGAAGCTTGAGCTGTTACACTTCATCTAATCTTTTCAAGCAAATTCTGATAAGATTGCTCTTTGACTTAAAACTAAAGTTGTCGCTCCTAGGATTTTCATCCAGGTACAAACACGAAAGGGGCGTGGAAACAGAGTCGCCAGCAATGTGTATTTATCCCAACAGAGGGAAAGGAAACACTGCGTAAACCTGAGGGAAGGAAAAAAGAATGATCTCGCGACCAAGAGAGATGGTTAAAGGAGTCGGTTACGCAAAGGGAAGGTATTAGCACCCCACGCGTCCATCGTACTCGATGGGATCCACGCTTGTTGTCTCGATCAAAGGGTGTCGTCATCTGGAGCTCCGCCGCTACTGGAAACGAGAAGGAACTGGAACGGAAAAGAACGAAGAAACGGGGGAGAAAAGAAAAAGAAATGACTCGATAGGACATCGGCGTCCTATGCCTACGTATTCCCTTGTGCAATGGGAAAGTCAGAGTCAACGTAGTTCAGACACGAACTAGGGGGAAGGTTGCTCGCCAAGACATCGCAGTCTTGTGCCTACGTATCCTCAATCTAACCAGAAGAAGGAAATCAGAGCAGTCGTAGTTCGACCTAACAAGGTCTGTGTTTTTTATGAGCGACATTAAGTTCGCGTCTGGTAGTTAGGGTCGATGCCTGTTTGAGACAAAATGGAAAATAACGTGCTCTTTTCTGAAAATGATTTAAAATTGAACGATTCTGAATGATGAAAAAGACCTGAATTTGTTTGTTTGTTTTAGACAGAAGTGGATTGAAGTTAGTTCGCAACTCATATTGCACCAAAGTATACCATGCGGGAACGAGTGAGTCGCATGGTCGCCCCCAAATGGGACGTATGCTACACACTCTAGAAGAGGAGGGGAGACCCCTCGTTCTTCATTTCCTACACTTAAGGCTCGAGCGCAGTATACATTATATTTATTAGATGTTTTAGAAATACTAAGAGATGAGAAGAGAAGACTCAAGGAAAAGAAAACACTAAAGGGATTATATCCTAAAGTTATCATGCAAAGGTGGCCCTAAGGGGAGGTTTAAGAACAACCTAAGTCTAAAGAAAATAGAGGGATAGCACTACCTAATGCTTATCCTACCTCACCTTAATAAAAAATTAAGGATGAGCTAGGATCCCAAAGGGATGTGAAGAAGTTCTACACAATCAAGCATTATATCATGTAATCCACACATAAAAAAGCTAGAAGTAAAAGAGATGAGAGATGAAAGGAGGAATGAGCATGGATAAGCATCCACATGCCCATGTGTCTTACCTCTTCCCCTACATAAAAGGTTAGCACAAAATAATCACAAGTATTGAATACAAGTGAAAGAAAGTGAACCAAACAATGTTAGTTGTCTTAAGGAAACATCCAAAGAAGCCAACAAGGTTTGACCCAAAAGGAACGAGTCCTAAGGGTTAAGAACCATCCAAGGTCAGTAGGTACAAGTCAAAGTATCCTACTAAGGTTAACATGCCAGATGAAACCAAACAAAGTCAAACTATGCATCAAAAGATCATGCAAAGGCAAGTTATGTACTAACTATGCAAGATGAATGCAAATGGTTCATAAACATGAATAAATGCACATGCAAACATTAAAAGTCAGAATTGAATGACATTTATGAAGGTATGGAGATGTCATTAAGATAGCATGTGATTCATGAATGCAAGCATTGGAGATGATTAAGTAAGAAGAAGTAAAAACAAACATCACTTAAGTTCAAACAATGAAGCATACTTGTAATGCAAGTAAAGAATGAAGATGCAAGATGAACACACTTGGAAATGGATGCAAGTCAGTAGCATATGACATTTGGAATGACATTTAAAATGCAAGAATAAGCATACAAAGTTCACACAAGTATCATGTTGAAGCACATTGAAAAAGAAGAACAAACTAGGTTCAAACAAGTTCATACAAGTTCTTATGTGTTCATGAAATTAAAAGACATGTAAGATGATTTTAGAAGTCAACTAAAATGAATGAAAATGACCACATACAGTAGGTGAATCATGTTTAAATGGATTTTTAAGATCATGCAGGCATTGATGAAAACAAGTCAACAAAGACATGCAAGAAAAGAATCACAAGTGCACAAAATATTTCAAGTTTAAACAAGTTCACATAAGTCAATTCAAGATGGATAAGCAATGACCTATAACATGAGAAAAATGACCTATAATGTTCACACAACATGTATCAAGAGGTCTCATCAATTATCAAAGATGGTTGCATACGATGCACATTAAAACCCTAGCACATAAGTCCTCTAACAAACACACATGCCTTGATGCAATTAAAATGAAACAAAGGAGGTGTTAGAAACTTAAGAAAATTTGAAGATGCAAGTCATTTGAAGTACGAACAGTGTACAAACATGTATCAAAATGATGGATCAAAATTCATTACCAAACATGTTCAAAGATGCTTCACAACTTCATACAAGTCTCACATACAAATTGCTCAAGGATAACATTCAAAAGTCAATAAGAAATGACCTAAAAAATCTATGAAAAATGCATGAAATGCCTTAATGTATCATAGAAGCATGTACCAAATGATAGGCAAAAATTCACTTCACAACTAGGTCAAACAAATCAAGAATGAGGCATGTATCATGACTTAATGCTCATACAAATGAAAATAAAAGAAAATTAATGGAAAATAGTAAAATATGCCAAAATTAGAAAATAAAATATGCAAAAATTATTTAAATGCATTAGAATGCTCCATGAATATTGGGAATTTTATCATGCTTGGAAGAAATTTTAAAAATCAAATATCAAACATATGTGAAAATAAAATAAAAAAACCAAAAGAAATTGCCAGGGGGTGCACAGATAGTAAACATGCTGTTGAAAAAATGCATTGGGCTTAAAGGGAGGGGTGTGAATAGCATTAGGGAACCCAGCCCAATAGCGTGTTAAGAGGAGGTTCAAACCACATATGTTAGTCAATACATTGACTCATCCTGAGCCATCAGATCAAGTCAACATGGATGATCAAACAAAGTAGCTCAATCAAACAAATCACAATGCATGCACATGATAGGTAATGATGCAACACACACACATGATCACACATTTCAAAATTATTTAAGAAAATGAGGCACGTGGGAGGAAGCACATTCATTAATGCGCTGGCATGATGATACGCGTTGGATTGAAAGAAATCAATGGCCAGGACTTAACCTGGCAAATGGCTAGGGTTCTTGCTCAGTTAGATTTTCAGGTGGCCGAAGAAGACTCCGGCCATCTTCTTCGGCGAGCAACCACTGTGCTCAGCCTCACAGGTCACCAGAAATGAACAAGGCTTATGCCATTCTCTTCTTCTCTCCACGTAGGTCACAGATCCAGGCTTAGAATTCACATATGATGCAAGAATCAAGCAATACGAATCAAAGAAGTTTGCCCTAGGTTTTCAAAACTATGCACATATGGTGCCTATCAACTAGCCGATGGTCACATTGTCCCTAGAGGACTCCAAAACACAAGGAAACAGGCTTAAATCAAAGTAAAATGCAAGAAAACTTGAAGATGACAAACCTGTGTTTTTGCTGAATTCTTTCAAAACAAGAAAACCAGAGCAAGCTTTGAGGATTGGAGCTTCAATTTGGCCAAATAAAGGCAGTGTAAGAGATGTAAATTGTTTGAAACTTCAGAGGAAGAAAAATTGAATTGAAGTTGAAGATGATGCTACACGATCTACTGCTTCATCCTCTTGCATTCATGGATTTTCTTGATGCTTGTTGATGAAGATTCAGAGAGAGAGAATAGCTTCGTGTGAGAGAAGACTCAGAGAGAGAGAGAGAGATTGAAGAATGGTGAGAAGTGAAGAATGATCCAAAGTTGGTTAGAGTTTCTGTTAGGATTTGTATTTATGATGAGTTAACTGTTAACCACCTTGGTTAACAGTTAGAACTCTGGTTAGGGACATGTGTATTGAGAAAGAGAGGGTGGAGTGAAACTGAGATGAATGGAAAAAAGAGTGAATGAAAATAATGGTGAGCTCGTGTATGGATTCAATGTATGGAGGAGCATGGTATCATGGTGTGGATTAATGATGGATGGTGATAATGTAATGTTAACATGCTGAACAATGCAGCTGATACAAGTTTCTTTTTCCTTTGTATTGTTTGAACATTTTTGGAAAGGATGTTACATGAGTAGCATTGTATGTAAGGAGTGGTTTGTCTTGAAATGGCAAGTATGACATGGGATGGATGATGGCATGCGCATAAGAACAACAATACACCTGAATTTTTGACTGAATTTGCTTGCTTGGTATTGAAGAATCCAGATGTGATGAGGGGAACTTTAGAACATTGAGTCTCAACCTTCCATGGATGAAATTGCAAGCTCTTGGATTCTTTGGAAAGAGGAGATGGAGGACAACAACATTTATGTGGAAAATAATTGCAATGGAGTCCTTTAACATGCCTAAAATGTCTCATGAAGATGCTTGCACATTTCTGAGTTGGCATGCCAACCTGATATGCCCTCGACCAGCTCATTTCTTATGGATGAATCAGTTGAAGTACCTAACTTTGCCTCTTTATATCTCCTCATACATTGGTCAGATAAAAAATCCTTCAACATCAAAGTTGAAGATGAGATCAAGAGGAACAAAAACCATGTTGAACAATTTTTTAATTAAAGTCTCGATCAATGAGATATTTGCCCTTGAACTTGGATATGTCATGCACACAAGGTGTTTGTGAATATTACTCCGAGCCAGCACGCACGTGACCTGAGTGTTTGTCCTAAATTGCCTTGATTTCTCTCAACTTGAATTGATCATATCTCCCTTGATTTTGATCCAATGGAGATGTTCTCATTATGGTTTTGAAGCTTGGAATGTGAGATTTTGATAGGCCTCCATAAACTTTCAATTTGGAGCTTCCCTAAAGTTGGGTGCTCACCTTGCCAAAACTTGCCATTTTTGGAAACCCTAATTTCTATATTTGGTGACTTTTCACATCTTTTGATTTTTAGTGAATCCCTTGATATTTCTTGATCAAATCATCATCAATGAACATATTTGAGATGAGGAACATGAAATTGACCTCAAAAAGTCAAGATTTGACTTTTTCCTCAGCACAGTTGACTTTTCCCCAATTCTGCTGATTTTCAATTAATTGACCAATTGAAATCCTTTTAAACCAAATTGATGGACAATTCTCCAATCTTAGACACTTAAGGACACGAAGAATACCATAGAATCAAGTATTGCCCAAAAAATAAGAAATAAACTGATTCTATGGCAAACCCTAATTTTGGGGCCTTTAGTCTAGGAGGAATCAGCACATCCTCCAAATCCCAATTACTTTGAGTATGATGTGTATCCTCTCAAACAATGATGATATATGCCATTTGGTGATGATAAAAGCTCAAAGATCTTGCCCATTGGGGTGTTAAACTCAAGAATCTCAAAACCCTAATTTTGCACTGGTTAGGAGAGGGTGATTCACTTGAAATTTCTTGTCAAGCTTGATCACATGATGAGGTGATGGATCAATTGAGATACCTTGAGGCTCAAGGCTCCTTGGATTGGATTTAGATACCTTGATCTCATGCTAAGAACCCATGATATGCAAGGATGATAATGCAAAGAATGTAATGAAACATAAGCCAGTTAGAGGTAAAAAAAGAAAGGGCAAATTTTGGGGTGCTACAACTGCCCCTATTCAATCTACTTGGTCCTGAAGGTATGATAGCAATAGCTTTCAGACATTCAAGGATACACGGAGATTGAATACCAAAAGAACCCTGAAATTTGCAAACTATGGGTATAATGAAATAGAATGTTTGCCAGCCGAAGGTGGACTATGCTGGGAAGACGAGACTGGCTGAAGGGCGGCTAATCAACAAAAGAAACCGAGGACGGCCGAGGGAGAACTCGAAAAGAAAGACCGAGCCGAGGGTGGACTTTCAAAATAAGTATACGAGGACGACCGAAGGCGAACTCAAAAAGAAAGACCAAGCCGAAGGTGGACTTCGCTGGGGATACATTGGTAGACCATCAACTCTAAGGTTGAGGAAAAAATATCATCAACTCTGAGAAAGAAAAGGATAACCATCAACTCTGAGGTTGAGGAAAACCTGGACTAAACACCAACTTTGAATGTTTGAGAAAAAGGTAGACATTAACTCTGAGGTTTAGTAAAAACCATAACTTCAACTCTGAGGTTAGAAGAAGGATATACGTCAACTCTGAGGTTGGTAAAAAGATAGACACTGATTTTGAGACCGGAGATAGAAACATTGACTTCAACTCTGAGGTTGGAGACATGCCACAATATATGATAACTCTGAGGTTGGTGGAAAAAAGTGGCACGACAACTTTGAGGTTGGAGAAAAGATATGCGACAACTCTGAGGTTGGGCAAACGGACGTCAACTCTGAGGTTGGGGACGAAAGGCTTCAACTCTGAGGTTGGAGAGAAGATATACGACAACTCTGAGGTTGGTAAAAAAGGCTTCAACTCTGAGGTTGGACAGACAGACGTCAACTCTGAGGTTGGGGAGGAAGGGCTCAACTCTGAGGATGGAGATAAGATATACGACAACTCTGAGGTTGGTAAAAAGGGGCGTCAACTCTGAGGTTGGGGACGAAAGGCATCAACTCTGAGGTTGGAAAGGGAATATACGATAACTCTGAGGTTGGGGAAAATATATACGATAACTCTGAGGTTGGAGAAGAAAGGCGTCAACTCTGAGGTTGGAGAAGAAAGGATTGTTAATCAACTCTGAGGTTGAGAAAAGGTATACAACAACTTTGAGGTTGGAAAGGGAATATACGACAACTATGAGGTTGGAAAAATATGTACAACAACTTTGAGGTTGGAGAAGAAAATGCGTCAACTCTAAGGTTGGGGAAGAAGGGCGTCAATTCTGAGGTTGGAGATAAGATATACGACAACTCTGAGTTTGGTAAAAAGGGGCGTCAACTCTGAGGTTGGGGCTCTCTTCGGAGGATTAGAATCACTGTTTTTATTGAGGGGTGATCTGGGCTTTCGTACAATGTACCAAATCTGGCTTATGCTTCGATGCATGTTTGATTTTTTTTCCTTAAGGCGTAATGCTCCATACGAAATGGAAATGCTACATGTTTTTAGGATGCAATGCAATGATGATTACTACATGCAAGAACGAGAGGACACTCCACCGGGGAATGTACAGAACGAAACAAGCAAACTCCGCTGAGGAAGGGATTACCAATGCCCGACCTCCCGTAGCACCAATAACCACGGGTGCTGCAAACTCTGTCGGGGAACCCCAAGCTGAATTGCAAACTCTATTGGGGAGATGCCAATAAATATTGGACTTTGAACCGCTGAGAATGCCAATAACCATTGGACTTTGACTTGCGGGGGAAATACCGAATCTGACTTTTGAGGAAGAGAATACTCTGACTTCTCATCGTCTTCAAACTTGAAAATATTCCATCGTCTTACCCTGTTGAGAATGAGGAATCCACCTACACTGCTAGGGATAAGAAATCTTCATAAATAACCCCTTTCGATCTGAGGACGACTCTCAGCTTGGGGAAGAATAACAATTCCAACACCTTGCTAGACAAAGATACCTTCTGGCACCTTGCTGGGGAAGAGACTTAGTGCTTCAAGTTTCTACTGACTAACTGCATACTGATCATCAAGAGTGATCAACGGTTCCTTCCTGACTTGCCCCAGACCACACGATCTAATGGGAGAACTCATCTCAAGAGGATTTTATAGAAGACCGACGTTCACACTGCCCCAAGGTCTTCAAAATCTTGGAGAGATTTATCGGATCTTGGAGTAACGGCCCCAGACAGTATGATCTATGAAGGAATTTGCCTCGAGAGGACTTGTAGTGATTTGAAATACTCTACCTCAGTATTTTGAACCTTGAAGAAGTGCTTTCGATTAACCGTCTTCAGGAGTGGACAACTTCTCACGCCCTAGAGGTGGCCTACCCCAAGTCTTGAAGTCACTTTTGCCCCTGATCTTCGAATGAATGCCCCAGAATAACTGAACTTCGGAGAGATTTCTCGACGTGACTGCCCCTCATTGGCTACATCTCATCATGACTTACTGGGGAGAGCCCACTCTACACTGAGTCTCTTGGCAGCATGCCCTTTTTATATGACTGTCCTTCAGAATTTTCAAGCATCCCAACTCGGCAGGATTAAGCTTCTCGACTAACGTTTATTATGTAAACTTCCTTGATGTTTAAGCACATGTACGCAAGCAGAACAAGTTTATTATGAGAATGATAATTCTAATGCAACAAACATGTTAACCTTGAAGTTTATTGAAAATAAGTCGCAAAACCCCGTGAACGAGTCACTAGCTGGGATGCGACATTGATTTTTGAATGGAAAACAATACGCACATGCAATACCAATAAAAATCTTATTAGTATAACTCATAGGAGTCAGGAACGCTATCTTGTCGAAGTATGCCATCGGAACAAACCCTTCTTCAATTAGGACTTTTAAGGGTTGTAATGTGGCCTGGTTCGCGGTTTCAGAAAAAAGGATTTATGGCTCAAAATTTTGTTTGTACCCACCCATTCTCCTTGATGTTCTTCAGTCCTACGTTCAGTTAATTTGGCGCAAGCGCTCACCTTTCAAAAGGATTTTTAACGAGTGACAGTTAATGGACCCACGAGGTTTTTGGAGTGATAGTCACCCTTTTCGTCTTTGGTGCTTTGCGGTCACACGACTTGTTCTTTATCGAGGATTTTCTCTTGATCACTTTTTTTCTTTTTTTTTTCGCCCTTTTTATTTCCTTGATTTTGCCTGGACTGATTGTTTTTTAATCTTTCGATCTTGAAGTCCAGCGGGATGCCCTAACTTTTGCCTAAGTCACTTGTTTTCAAGTTTGGACTTAGCGGGCTTTCTTTCTCTTTTTTTCCTTTCCTTTTTTTTGAACAAACCGTGTAACACTGGTTGTCTGACTTGTTTGAAAAGGTTGTGACTGCCTCACTCTTTAGTCGATGAGGGATAACCATTGTGGTTTTAACTCTTTCTACCTTCTGACGAGCAAAAGGTAATGGATCCTTTGATGCACACTCCTTTTGAAATCTGAACGCTTGGTCAAATTACTGACAACTACCCTGCCCCAGGTTAAATGTGAGGGTTTTTCTTATGAAAAGAAACTCCTACTTCGAGGCTCAAAGGGGTTGACGAGGGTCTATCTCCCTTATATCTCCAGTGTTTGGGGATTTGAAACAATGCTTGTACATCATCAACAGGGTTTTATCCAAAAGCATACAACCGAAGACTTTGCATTTTCAATTCATCATCCTCCCTCCAAGAGTTTAAGCAAGAAAGTTGGTATTGCAATGCACAGAAATATCATATGACTGAATAAAAAATAATTACTTCAAGAAAAACATATTCATCACGTTAAGATCATCATTAAAAACAAACAAGTCCTTTCATGCATACAATGCTTTAACAAGAAATGAAAAACTACAAATGAAAATGCAGTAAAGAAGCTGAAGATTGCCATCGCTGAGGAAGCTTGATTCTGTCTGGACTTATTGCTTTTAACAACATACTTGCAGTCTGAGTGCTCACTTGAGAAAGGAGACTTCAATTGATGTACATATCATCTACAGTGAATGCAATGATCTCTGAGTCTACCAGGTCTTGCACCTTGCGCTTGAACACGTTGCAATTTTCAATTGAATGACCCGGTGTGTCTGAGTGATACTCGCATCTTGCATCCAGATCATAATCAGGAGGAATAGGGTCGGGAACAGGCTTGGTATCCCTTAGTTCAACCAGAGAACTCTCAAGTAGACGGGCAAGGACATGACTGTGAGGAATAGGGAGTGGATCGAACCTTCTCGCAAGCCTTCGTGATCTTTGTTTTCCATGTTGCTGATGAGCATAAGGTCGCTGATACCGAATAGGCTGTTGAACAACAAGAGGAACATACACAACACTAGTTTCTCCTTCCTTTCTCTTGGAGGACCCATCATAAGGTTTCTTTGCATCTTTAGAGGCAATTTGAATCTTTCCCATTTTGATGCCATTTTCAACTCTTTCTCCTGCCAATACAAGATTTGATAACCCGACTGACAAACATCCAACCAATTTCTCATAATAATGCCCCTAAAGTGTATCCATGAACATATCAACGAGCTCTCGCTCCAACATCGGAGGTTGAACTCGGGAAGCCAATTCGCGCCACCTCTGGGCGTACTCTTTGAAGCTTTCATTTTGTCTCTGAGAAAGACTCTGCAATTGTATTCTATTGGGCGCCATGTCTGTATTGTACTGGTAGTGCTTAACGAAAGATTCTGCCAAATCTCTCCAGCTTTTAATATGCGTTCTCTCCAAGCTCATATACCAGTCTAAGGATGCCCTAGCTAGGCTGTCCTGGAAGAAATGCATCAGCAGTTTCTCGTCGTCCGAAAAGTCAGACATTTTTCTGGAATATGCCCTGGTGTGAAACTTGGGGCAAGTGGTTCCATTGTACTTTTCGAAAACAGGCGTCCTGAACTTCGGAGGAATTTTCACACCTGGGACCAACCCTAAGTCAGACATGTCCATACCCAAAGCATTTTGGCTCTTAAAAGCCTTCAATCTCTCTTCGATCATACGAAGCCTCTTGTCCGTCTCAGTAGGGAAACTCATCTCAGCATCATAAAATTATTCATCCTGATTATCCACCTCCCGACGAGGAATAGGAATCTTAGCAACACTTCTTCTGGATTGACTCACAGAATGGGGTGGAGGAATATCAGCACGTAGAGGATTCACATCTCCGCCCGGAGTATTACCAACAACATTCCCATTACCAGCCTCTGGGATAACAACAGCAGCCCTGTGAATATCCGCCCTTAATTCCTCTTGACGTTGAGCAGTACCCTGCATCACCTCCATGCACTGAGCCATACGAGTCTGGAATTCCGACAACTCTGATCGCATCTGATCCATGATTCTCCTATGATTGCTTCGAGTTGCATAGTGGTGAGAAGTCAGGTTTACAGTTTTGGAGAAAATACCAAGTCAGAATAAGAATCCCCATCTGAGAATACCTGCTATGCGCATGAGTATGCGAATGCAAAATGTCATGTAATGCAAATGCAAAGACACGCGATCAAGGTATCCATAAATTCTGAATAGCTGCGGTGCTGATGACTGATTAAGTTGAAAGGTCTGCTCTGAAGAGAATACCGAAATAATTAGAATACCGGAATACCAAGCTGATAAGTCCACACTGATAAGAAGACCAGAAAAATAGGTAGGTGGAAGGTTACGGTTACCTGCAATCCTGTAAACATCCGCCCGTTCTCACATGTGGGTACTAGAAAGGCGAGGATCCTCAATATCACGGACTCTCAGGTCGAGAAATGATGATACGTTCACCATTTCTGGTTTGGCATCATCATCAATCGAGGAGGCCTCAACTGATTCCCCCCAAAAAGAATATCCTATAGCAAGTTCCCAGCATTGGATCCTCGGATCGAGAAGTGTAATGGGTTTGCCATTTCTGGTTTGCCATTATCACCTCTCGGGAGGAGTGCTGCAACTGAATCCTCGAGAATGGTCACCAGAGTCGACAGTTTTCCAGGTTACATTCCATCGTCTGCCCCAATGCGCAGGATAGAACATTACCAAAGAAAACCTCGTCTGGATGTGGAGGTTTCATGTATACTACGTCTGGCCAAATGCCACACAAGTCACACTACTTTCCACGCTAATCATAGGTGTATGCTCAAGCCTGGGTATTGGGCTTATCCCTCATGAATCCACTCAACAGAACAACAACAACAGAACAGTATGATAACAATAATCCAAATGCAATGAAATGCGGTAAAATACGGTAATACAGTAATATACAACAAAATAAAGCACAACAGTAAACACCCAATGAAAATAAATAGACAAGCGCTAGGATTGACTCGCATAGGGGATGGACCAGCAAGAGGTTAACCTGCCCCCAGCAGAGTCGCCAGCTGTTGCTCCCGGGATTTTCATCCAGGTACAAACGTGAAATGGGCGCGGAAATAGAGTCTCCAACAATGTGTATTTATCCCAAGAGAGGGAAAGGAAACACTGCGTAAACCTGAGGGAAGGAAAAAAGCATGATCTTGTGACCAAGAGAGATGGGTAAGGGAGTCGGTTACGCGAAGGGAAGGTATTAGCACCCCTACGCGTCCATCGTACTCGATGGGATCCACGCTTGTTGTCTCGATCAAAGGGTGTCGTCATCTGGAGCTCCGCTGCTACTGGAAACGAGAAGGAACTGAAACGGAAAAGAACGAAGAAACGGGGGAGAAAAGAAAAAGAAATGACTCGATAGGACATCGGCGTCCTATGCCTACGTATTCCCTTGTGCAATGGGAAAGTCAGAGTCAACGTAGTTCGGACACGAACTAGGGGGAAGGTTGCTCGCCAAGACATCGCCGTCTTGTGCCTACGTATCCTCAATCTAACCAGAAGGAGGAAATCAGAGCAGTCGTAGTTCGACCTAACAAGGTCTGTGTTTTTTATGAGCGACGTTAAGTTCGCGTCCGGCAGTTAGGGTCGATGTCTGTTTGCGACAAAACGGAAAATAACATGCTCTTTTCTGAAAATGATTTGAAATTAAACGATCCCAAAGGATGAAAAAGATCTGAATTTGTTTGTTTGTTTTAGACAGAAGTGGATTGAAGTTAGTTCGCAACTCATATTGCACCAAAGTATACCATGCGGGAACGAGTGAGTCGCATGGTCGCCCCCAAATGGGACGTATGCTACACACTCTAGAAGAGGAGGGGAGACCCCTCGTTCTTCATTTCCTACACTTAAGGCTCGAGCGCAGTATACGTTATATTTATTAGATGTTTTAGAAATACTAAGAGATGAGAAGAGAAGACTCAAGGAAAAGAAAACACTAAAGGGATTATATCCTAAAGTTATCATGCAAAGGTGGCCCTAAGGGGAGGTTTAAGAACAACCTAAGTCTAAAGAAAATAGAGGGATAGCACTACCTAATGCTTATCCTACCGCACCTTAATCAAAAATTAAGGATGAGCTAGGATCCCAAAGGGATGTGAAGAAGTTCTACACAATCAAGCATTATATCATGTAATCCACACATAAAAAGCTAGAAGTAAAAGAGATGAGTGATGAAAGTAGGAATGAGCATGGATAAGCATCCACATGCCCATGTGTCTTACCTCTCCCCCTACATAAAAGGTTAGCACAAAATAATCACAAGTATTGAATACAAGTGAAAGAAAGTGAACCAAACAATGTTAGTTGTCTTAAGGAAACATCCTAAGAAGCAAACGAGGTTTGATCCAAAAGGAACGAGTCCTAAGGGTTAAGAACCATCCAAGGTCAGTAGGTACAAGTCAAAGTATCCTACTAAGGTTAACATGCCAAATGAAACCAAACAAAGTCAAACTATGCATCAAAAGATCATGCAAAGGCAAGTTATGTACTAACTATGCAAGATGAATGCAAATGGTTCATAAACATGAATAAATGCACATGCAAACATTAAAAGTCAGAATTGAATGACATTTATGAAGGTATGGAGATGTCATTAAGATAGCATGTGATTCATGAATGCAAGCATTGGAGATGATTAAGTAAGAAGAAGTAAAAACAAACATCACTTAAGTTCAAACAATGAAGCATACTTGTAATGCAAGTAAAGAATGAAGATGCAAGATGAACACACTTGGAAATGGATGCAAGTCAGTAGCATATGACATTTGGAATGACATTTAAAATGCAAGAATGAGCATACAAAGTTCACACAAGTATCATGTTGAAGCACATTGAAAAAGAAGAACAAACTAGGTTCAAACAAGTTCATACAAATTCTTATGTGTTCATGTAATTAAGAGACATGTAAGATGATGTTAGAAGTCAAATAAAATGAATAAAAATGACCACATACAGTAGGTGAATCATGTTTAAATGGATGTTTAAGATCATGCAAGCATTGATGAAAACAAGTCAACAAAGACATGCAAGAAAAGAATCACAAGTGCACAAAACATTTCAAGTTTAAACAAGTGCACATAAGTCAATTCAAGATGGATAAGCAATGACCTATAACATGAGAAAAATGACGTATAATGTTCACACAACATGTATCAAGAGGTCTCATAAATTTTCAAATAAGGTTGCATATGATGCACATTAAAACCCTAGCACATAAGTCCTCTAATAAACACACATGCCTTGATGCAATTAAAATGAAACAAAGGAGGTGTTAGAAACTCAAGAAAATTGGAAGATGCAAGTCATTTGAAATGCAAACAGTGTGCAAACATGTATCAAAAGGATTGATCAAAATTCATTACCAAACATGTTCAAAGATGCTTCACAACTTCATACAAGTCACACAAACAAATTGCTCAAGGATAGAATTCAAAAGTCAATAAGAAATGACCTAAAAAATCTATGAAAAATGCATGAAATGCCTTAATGTATCATAGAAGTATGTACCAAATGATAGGCAATAATTCACTTCACAACTAGGTCAAACAAATCAAGAATGAGGCATGTATCATGACTTAATGCTCATACAAATGAAAATAAAAGAAAATTAATGGAAAATAGTAAAATATGCCAAAATTAGAAAATAAAATATGCAAAAATTATTTAAATGCATTAGAATGCTCCATGAATATTGGGAATTTTATCATGCTTGGAAGAAATTTTAAAAATCAAATATCAAACATATGTGAAAATAAAATAAAAAAACCAAAAGAAATTGCCAGGGGGTGCACAGATAGTAAACATGCTGTTGATAAAATGCATTGGGCTTAAAGGGAGGGGTGTGAATAGCATTAGGGAACCCATCCCAATAGCGTGTTAAGAGGAGGTTCAAACCACATATGTTAGTCAATACATTGACTCATCCTGAGCCATCAGATCAAGTCAACATGGATGATAAAACAAAGTAGCTCAATCAAACAAATCACAATGCATGCACATGATAGGTAATGATGCAACACACACACATGATCACACATTTCAAAATTATTTAAGAAAATGAGGCACATGGGAGGAAGTACATTCATTAATGCGCTGGCATGATGATACGCATTGGATTGAAACAAATCAATGGCCAGGACTTAACCTGGCAAATGGCTAGGGTTCTTGCTCAGTTGTATTTTCAGGTGGCTGGGGAAGACTCTGGTCGTCTTCTCCGGTGAGCAACCACCATGCTCAGCCTCACATGTCACCAGAAATGAACAAGACTTATGCCATTCTCTTCTTCTCTCCACGTAGGTCACAGATCCAGGCTTAGAATTCACATATGATGCAAGAATCAAGCAATACGAATCAAAGAAGTTTGCCCTAGGTTTTCAAAACTATGCACATATGGTGCCTATCAACTAGCCGATGGTCACATTGTCCCTAGAGGACTCCAAAACACAAGGAAACAGGCTTAAATCAAAGTAAAATGAAAGAAAACTTGAAGATGACAAACCTGTGTTTTTGCTGAATTTTTTCAAAACAAGAAAACCAGAGGAAGCTTTGAGGATTAGAGCTTCAATTTGGCCAAATAAAGGCAGTGTAAGAGATGTAAATTGTTTGAAACTTCAGAGGAAGAAAAATGGAATTGAAGTTGAAGATGATACTACACGATCTACTGCTTCATCCTCTTGCATTCATGGATTTTCTTGATGCTTGTTGATGAAGATTCAGAGAGAGAGAATAACTTCGTGTGAGAGAAGACTCAGAGAGTGAGAGAGATTGAAGAATGGTGAGAAGTGAAGAATGATCCAAATTTGGTTAGAGTTTCTGTTAGGATTTGTATTTATGGTGAGTTAACTGTTAACCACCTTGGTTAACAGTTAAAACTCTGGTTAGGGACATGTGTAGTGAGAAAGAGAGGGTGGAGTGAGACTGAGATGAATAGAAAAAAGAGTGAGTGAAAATAATGGTGAGCTCGTGTATGGATTTAATGTATGAAGGAGCATGGTATCATGGTGTGGATTAATGATGGATGGTGATGATGTAATGTTAATATGCTTAACAATGCAGCTGATACACGTTACTTTTTCCTTTGTATTGTTTGAACATTTTTGGAAAGGATGTTACATGAGTAGCATGGTATGTAAGGAGTGGTTTGTCTTGAATTCGCAAGTATGACATGGGATGGATGATGGCATGCGCATAAGAACAACAATACACCTGACTTTTTGACTGAATTTGCTTGCTTCATATTGAAGAAACCAGATGTGATGAGGGGAACTTTAGAACATTGATTCTCAACCTTCCATGGATGAAATTGCAAGCTCTTGGATTCTCTGGAAAGAGGAGATGGAGGACAATAACATTGATGTGGAAAATAATTGCAATGGAGTCCTTAAAATGCCTAAAATGTCTCATGAAGATGCTTGCACATTTCTGAGTTGGCATGCCAACCTGACCTGCCCTCGACCAGCTCATGTGCTTATGGATGAATCAGTTGAAGTACCTAACTTTGCCTCATTATATCTCCTCATACATTGGTCAGATGAAAAATCCTTCAACATCAAAGTTGAAGATGAGATCAAGAGGAACAAAAACCATGTTAAACAATTTTTGAATTGAAGTCTCCATCAATGAGATATTTGCCCTTGAACTTGGATATGTCATGCACACAAGGTGTTTGTGAATATTACTCTGAGCTAGCACGCGCGTGACCTGAGTGTTTGGCCTAAATTGCCTTGATTTCTTTCAACTTGAATTGATCATATCTCCCTTGATTTTGATCCAATGGAGATGTTCTTGTTATGGTTTTGAAGCATGGAATGTGAGATTTTGATAGGCCTCAATAAACTTTCAATTTGGAGCTTTGAACATAGAAAAATAATGCCCTAAAGTTGGGTGCTCACCTTGCCAAAACTTGCCATTTTAGGAAACCCTAATTTCTATATTTGGCGACTTTTCACATCTTTTGTTTTTTAGTGAATCCCTTGATATTTCTTGATCAAATCTTCATCAATGAACATATTTAAGATGAGGAACATGAAATTGACCTCAAAAAGTCAAGAGTTGACTTTTTCCTCTGCACAGTTGACTTTTCCTCAATTCTCCTGATTTTTAATTAATTGACCAATTGAAATCCTTTTAAACCAAATTGATGGACAATTCTACAATCTTAGACACTTAAGGACATGAAGAATACCATAGAATCAAGTCTTGCCCAAAAATCAGAAATAAACTGATTCTTTGGCAAACCCTAATTTTGGGGCCTTCAGTCTAGGAGGAATCAGCACATCCTCCAAATCCAAATTCCTCTTAGTATGATGTGTATCCTCTCAAACAATGATGAGATATGCCATTTGGTGATGATAAAACCTCAAAGATCTTGCCCATTTAAGGTGTTAAACTCAAGAATCCCAAAACCCTAATTTTGCACTGGTTAGGAGAGGGTGATTCACTTGAAATTTCTTATCAAGCTTGATCACATGATGAGATGATGGATCAATTGAGATACCTTGAGGCTCAAGGCTCCTTGGATTGGATTTAGATACCTTGATCCCATGCTAAGAACCCATGATATGCAAAGATGATAATGCAAAGAATGCAATGAAACATAAGCTAGTTAGAGGTAAAAAAAGAAAGGGCAAATTTTGGGGTGCTACAAAAGACACAACTATTCAGGATGTTTACATCTTGAATATGCTGTGTTCTGAAGGTTTGTCTTACAGTCTTCAAAGAAATGAAATGAAGTTAGATGATGAAAAACTATTCAACAGATCACCTTCTCAATTTAGCTCAATTCCTTGGAATGACTGATGATGAGAGACTTAGGTTTCTTGTCAGAAGAACTTCCATACTGACTGAATGGATTGTGATATCTGTTGTTAGAAGAGTAACTTCAGAAGCTTCTGAAATACTTGTATTTGAACTGATTTCCCAAATCTGAAAGCAAGAAGAAACACTACCAGAACCTAATGTCAGATGCTCTTCAATGTCTAAGCCTTTGAAGTTGATATTATTGAAGGATACAAATGAAAAGAAGCATCCATGTTTTGAAATAAAAAATCAAGTATTGAAGAGCAAGAGATGTTGGTAACTCTATACTGCTTCAAAATATTTGATAATGTGGAGTTTGTTATTTAAGGTGATATCTTAAGAAACTCCATTGCTTCTTGATTGAGGACCATCATGGAAGTTGTTTTAAAATACATTTCTATAAGAAGTCTTCAATTTCACTTTGAGTTCTGTTAGTCATACTAAGACAGTATTTTGATTTGCTTTGTGTCAATTTCTGATAGCTAACGCCGTCTGGTTCTGAGCTTATTAATGTTTTCAGAGTCAAAAGATTTAATCCTAGACAATGAGATTAGTGATTCTGCTTAGAACAAGATTCTGTTTCTATCATATCTCATCCTAGACTAATACTCTAGAGTGAATTATGATTTTGCTATTAGATTGAGACATAAGGTAAAGAAGAGTCTGTTTGTACTTACATGTATGGTCTTATAGAAATATGAGTATCATAATGTATCTGCTACAGATATCAAGGAAAGAAGCAGAGGCATCTTCCATAAGGTTGTTTACAACATTTATTGGAGGAAGAGCCAATAGCCCTGATTCAAGTACTGGTGGTACTGAATTTGGTGAAAGTAGTGAATCAATGGTTAGATAGCCATTGAATCGAAATCCACTCAAATCTGTGTTCAGACTCTATTGGTCAAGTCTGAATACTGAATCGAGTCTGGCCAACAAAAAAAAGGTATGCTTGTTCTTTTCTGGTTTATCTTTTGATTCAATGAAACATTTGTATAGATGTAAATACAAAGTTTCTGTTTAGACTTCTAGAGAAGTTCTTTTGAAAAGAAGAACTTCAGAAATCTTTAAGAGGAAACTCTATTGTGTTTGTCTATACTAAATGTCTTATTAAGCCAGATGATGATCTTATTTATGGAAATAGTTTCTTTACCTTTTGTGTCGTTACTGCTATGTGTTAGCTGTCTAGAATTCAATTCAATATCCATCTATCACTCGTGACTCTTATTTCAAGATAAAGTTCTAGTTCTGAATAGAATCTTAGAGACTTATGACTGACAGATGATATCTCTGTCTAAGTCTAGATCTACTAGACTCTGATGGACGATAGCTTCTGAATGTTGTCAGTTTCTGAGATTCAGAAGAAGATTCTTTATGTCTGACATAACAGTTTAAGTACAAAATTTTCTAAAAACTTTTATAATACTTAAAGTTTCATAAAGGTGAAACTCATATAGTGGAATTGAAATATTTGTTGGATAAAGAACCTTGTGGTAATGATGTTTTACATTTTGGAACTTGCTGTTACTATTCCCTGTTTTGTTAAACATCATTGTGTTTTTTTTTCTGACAAGATTCTTATTCTTGTAGGATTCTTGTTCAGTTCTTCTTCTTCTTCTTCTTCTTCTTCTTCTTTTCTTCTTGTTCGTATGCTGATCAAACCAAACCTGAGATGAGTTCTTCAGTTAATTCTCCTTTGAATTAGCTGGTTGTCATCAATGAAAAGTTTGTGAATTTTGATGATTTTCTTAAGATTAGTTTAAACTCCTGGAAAACTGTGTCTAAACAAGGTTGGAATGGCTACTTTGCGATGCTTTGTGGTTTCACTTATCTAAGTCTTGTCAAAGAGTTTTGGATTAATGCCTCCATTGTTGAGCTGAATTCTGAGTATGCTATTCTGTCTAGAGTAACTAGTGTTTCTATTACAGTAACCTCTAAAGCGATTGCAAATGTGATCATTTGTGAGGAGATTGGAGAAATCCCAGGAATTCTTGTTTGGGAACACTATCTTCCTACTTGGCGATCTTTGTAGACCCATATAATACATCAGAGGTCTCAAATCTTCTTCCTGATGCTGTTGTTTGGAATCAGATTCTTAATTCAAACTTACTTCCTAAGGATAAGGATTTAGACCAAGTGGACCCTATTGAAAAAGATCTGCTTCTACTTCTTAATTTAGATTTGAATATTGATCTTCCTCAAGTTATGTTTGACCATATGAAGAGGCCTCTTTCTTCTTTTCAAAAGGGAAAGACCTTCTCCATTCCTTATGGACGAGTTATTTCTGAAATACTTGTTCAGTAGGGGGTTAACATAAGTTCCGAGGCTAGTTCTTCCAAGATTTGGAGAGACAAGTTTGAAGCTATCTATGAAAGATTCTGATGTTAGATTTTTGCATAGTTATGCTTTGTATTTTGTTGAAATATTTGTATTAACCTTCTTATTATTAATTCAAAGTTTGCTCATGCTTGTGTTCAATTTTAAACTGTTGAATATTTATTCTATGTTGTTCGTGAGACTCTAAAATAAATACGTAAAAGTACTCAATGTTTGCAACTTATTTCATTAATGGAAAGGAAGTTATTACAAGACAATTAGATTTCCTAGTCTGTTGGATTGACCCTAAGGAACTCCCTAGGATCATCTGACATGTGCAAACTATCTAAAAAAAATTACTATTTTTCCTTAGCAAACTCTAAAGCCTCATTTTTCAGTTGGTTTCTGCGTCTGGATCCAGAAGATCTTCTTCTTCTCTGTGTCTCCACAAAGGATGCTAAAGAGGAGAGTACTTCTGAAGCTGTCTGCTTGCTTGCAGATCCTTCAGCTGCTGCTTTTCCTTGGTTTGCTTGAGTTGCTGCATTCACTAATGTTGCCTTCCTAAAATCTCTCTTTTGAACCCATATTTGCTTTTGCTTTTACATCTCGGTGTTTTAGGGATTAAGTGATGATGGAAGAAAGCTTACTTGAGTCCTTTTTATAGACATGTTGCATACATTGTCTTGAGTTTAATATTATTTAAGTATTAGTGAAAATTATTTTTCTTTCCTTCTTTTCTTTTTTTCCTTATTTTATTTTATTCTTTTTGATGTGACAAAAGGGGGAGAAATAATAGTAAGTATTTAAGTGGAAATTGAACCCATTGAGTACCTATTCAGTTATACATATTGGTCATATATTTTCTTGTCATTTATTTTCTGTTTTTATGGTTACTTTGCCTAGGGCGTATTTAAACTTTCTTGTACTTAGGTCTAAGGAAAAGCTTACAAACCTCAGACTTAGGTTATCAGACCCAGAAGGAGCTTGCAAACCTCATATTCTGGTGTTGCCAAAGAAAGTTAAAAAGGCAACATATTTTAACTCTCTTGTACATAGTGTTAAGTAAGAGCTTACAAACCTTTGACTTAGCCTATTAGACTCAAAAAGAGCTCACAAACCTCATATTCTGATGTTGCCAAAGGAAGTTAAAATATTGTTATTTTGGTTTTCTTAAATATGGAACTAAGGGGGAGGTTACAAACCTCAACCTTACGAACTGTTTGACTCAGGGGGAGCTTGCAAACCTCAGACCCTGATGTTACTAAGAAGACTAATTTATTTTTTCTTGAAAAAATAGTTCTTGGTGTAAGAGTCAATAGAACTCAGTTGTGGACTATCAGACTCAGGGGGAGCTTATTTTTGTTTGTCATCATCAAACAGGGGGATATTGTTAGAACAAGATTTGTTCATGACATATTCTCTTTTAGTTTAGATGATAACAAAAGTATTAAAAGAACAATGGTTTATTTGATGTGTGTTTTATTTATGCAGGTTCTTGTTCTTGTACATAAATAATCAGAACCTATTTTACTTAGACATACTTGGGAGTTGCTTCATTGCTAGATTCTGGTGGTAGAGTCTAAAGAAAAATTGCTAGTGTGGTTTGGCGCAGACTCTAAGTTGAAGTCCTCAGCATTCAGACGAGTTACTACACCTGGTAATTGTATATCAGCATCTGGTACCATTCAGAGTTGGTGATAAAGTTGTGGTTTTCCGTACTGCAGAAAGCAAGTTGTATTGTCTTATCATCTTGTTAACTAGAGTCTACAAGATTGTAAGGCACAAGAAAGGTTGGCATGCTCTACGGATATCTTCTCTCAACGACTCTATCTGTACAGAACCTCTTGAAGACTCAAAGGTTAAACGTGTGTCATACCCCAAATTTTGACCACTAAGATTCCCATAATTCTGTAAATCATCATCACAATATGGATAGAACATTATACCTCATTAGTCTCCCCAAAGAAGGGTGAGCATTCACTACAATCAAACTTAGGATTCCAAGCCCTCTCAAAGCTCTTAGACAAAAGATCAATCAAGGAATGACATGATCTTCAACTTGTCTAAACCTCTCAAACATACACAATGGATCAAGAAGACTCCCACATCAAGGATCAAGCACAAGGCTGCAACATTCCAAGTGGATTAAGCCTCAAGATCGCCAGTGTCACCAAATTAGGGTTTTGGTCGACTGGGGCCTCCAGATGGAAATTTTCCTTCGGGCATGAGCCAATGCTTCAAAGCACAACCTAAAATACTCTAAGGGACCTCATAAACCCAATCACAAGTCAATTTAGCCTCAGGGGACACATTCATAAAAAAATCAGGAATTAGGGTTTTTTGACCTAATTCACCCCTAAGTTGACTTTTGGGACAAAACAGGAGCTAAGACCTGAAGAGATGATTTGAGGGTCCCTAACACACCACATTGATCCATTTGCAACAATGGATTGATCCAAGAAGCTTGAGCAACAAGCTTCCAATTCATCAGAACCACAATTAGGGTTTCGTGAGAAAAGTCAACTGTGCCTTTGACTTTTGACCAGGACATGCTCCCAAACCTTGGGACACGATTCAATACACCCTATAACACCTATGAAATCAATCCATCAAGTTTGATTTTGGTCAAGGACTTGATTTCATAAAGGATCGCACAGTCTGGAGTTCATCTGACAAAAAGTCAACTGTGCACAAAAGTCAACTTTGACTTTTTGGGATTTTTCACAATTATGGTTCTTTGACCCTAAAATGATGTTAATGTGTGATTGGGATCATCATTCATCAAGAAAAATCAAGAAAAGTGGGATAACTTGTAAAAGGGGTAACCATAAAAACTTAGAAATTTTCTAAGTTACTGAACAAAGTGGCTAGGGTACCAACTTTGGAGGATCATATCTCCTAAACCACAAGGCCATTTTTCCCTATTCAAAGCTGGATTTGTAGCTCTCATGGCCCTCTACAAAAGCTTCAACTACACCTCATTCCAATTTGTAGCACGATTTTTGTGGTCTTGAATCACTATCGCTTGGGCACTACAGTTCGATTCATTATTTATCCTATTAAGCTGATTAAGGAAGGGAAATAGATGTCTCCAATTAACCCTGCTTGCATACTGAGTTTGAACAACGGTTTGTTAGGTTCCAGATGCGATTAAGATATGGGCCCCTCTTCGATTATTTTGTTAAGATCAGAATATCTGGATCATTTGCGAGGTTTTTGGTAATGTGTTTAGATTTGATGCTTTTGGGTTGATATATGAAGGTACGGGATTTTGGGTTTTTGATTAGTATGCTCGCTAAGATTTTTGCAATCTTATGCCTACGTATTCCCGAAACAGGGAAATCAGAGCGATCGTAGTTCCTCCTATTCTAAGGGAGGAAAAAGGTGTTTTGGTGTCTTGTTCAAAGCCCAAGATTGAAGCTAAAGAGGTGATTTGTATCTTGTTCAAAGCCCAAGATGTGAAGCTGAAGGGTCTATTTGTATCTTGTTCAAAGCCCAAGATGTGAAGCTGAAGGGTTTATGCTGAGAGAGAATTTCTCATCTCTAAAGAGGAGTTGTTGATGTTTATATGCTGTGAGCAAGGCACAACTTTGATGCTAAAAGGTTGATTGACTCAACCGGGGTTTTCTTTATACAAAGCGTAAGAGGAGGCTAGAAGTTTACTTTTCCAGGGAAAATGTTCTTTTTGTCTTGTACAAAGCCTAAGATTGAGGCTAAAAGGGTTTGAGTCAACAAGAGAGTCTGTCATACTAAACAAGATAGTAATTTGGTGTCTCGTATGAAGCCCGAGACGGAGGCAAAAAGGGAAGAGGGACTCAACGAGAGAGTCTGAAAAGGTGATTGACTCAACGAGAGAGTCTGAGAGTTTATTAACCCAACAAGAGAGTCTTTTATACTCAACAAGAGAGTGTTTTGTTGTCTCGTACGAAGCCCGAGATAGAGGCTAAAAGGATGTTGACTCAACAAGAGAGTCTGAAAGTTAATTGAACCAACAAGAGAGTCTTTTATACTCAACAAGAGAGTGTTTTATATGTGTCATGTATGAAGCCCAAGACGGAGGCTAAAAGTGGTTGACTCAACAAGAGAGTCTTTTATACTCAACAAGAGAGTGATTTTCTATGTCTTGTACAAAGCCCAAGACGGAGGCTAAAAGTTGGTTGACTCAATAAGAGAGTCTTTTATACTCAACAAGAGAGTGATTTTCTATCTCGTACGAAGCCCGAGATGGAGGCTAAAAGTGGTTGACTCAACAAGAGAGTCTTTTATACTCAACAAGAGAGTGATTTTCTATCTCGTACGAAGCCCGAGATAGAGGCTAAAGGTGGGTGACTCAATAAGAGAGTCTGAAAAGGTTAGCTCCGCTGGGGAGAATCATTTATACAAAGCCCAAGAGGAGGCTAACTTACCGCTGCGGATTCTGGAGATCCTGAAGCGGGTCCAAGCGTGGGGAACTCTCATGAGAGAGACCGGGTTTCTGCCTATGTTTGAAAGGAAACTTGAGAATGTCTTGGAGACTCAAGAGGTTTAGACTGTCCAAGCCTAGAGTTTTATCTTTTGTGCTATGCCCAAGAGGAGGCGCGAGCATTAAGGGATGAGTATCAACCCTACAACGACCAAAGTTTTTTTGAAATTGGAAAGAATGCTCTAGCAAAGGATGTCTAAGTTTTGTCTTATACCTTTAAGAGGTCGTCGGAGTCCTTGTATGAAGCCCAAGAGAAGGCATGAGAACTTCTAAGAAGCCGAAGGGTCCTTGTACAATGCCCAAGAGGAGGCGGGGATGCTTTTAGGAAGCCTGTGGGTCCCTAAACCCCGATAAGTTCAAGACATGCTATTCACCAAAATAGATCAAGCCAGGAAAGTCTGAGAATTTGGAAGAAACTCAAGAGATGCCATTCACGGAGAAAAGATCATCTCTGGGGAGTTAGAGTTTCTTTGACAATGTCTAAGGGTGACAGTCTGAGAAAGGGTTCACCGAGAATGTTGCCTTTCAGGTCTCCATATTGTTTAACCCCAAGAGGAGGGAAGACTGTATCTGGAAATCCTATGGGGATCTAGTTTTGTTTGTATTTATGAGTGACCAACAGGGCTTTACCTAGTGCTAGACGTAGTTGTCGGGGAAAACTCTAAATAACTATACTAGTATTACACAGTGGATATTTGACAAGTATATAAAAGTTTGTGAAAGAATACTTACAGTGAAACAGCCCCACAATACAGTTATATACATATGAAAGCGGTAAATGAAAGCGGATAAACATTTACCCGTTGTAGAGCTTCCATGTTGTTTTGTTAGTTGTTCAACAAAGAAAGCTTTGATAACAATATTATATTCAAAATCAAAGGAGAAAGTGCTTTGAAAAGATTTTTGGGGCTTACAGCTCAAGTAGAGGCCCAAGGTTTTATCAGTGATTGCACTGTTGTTTGAATTCGTACAGTGGGACTTATACAATATGTGCGTCCCAAAAGGTTTTCTGTACAAAGGGATGGGTTTTAGACTCTCTCGAGAGGCCCAAAGAGTTTAAGGAAAATAAATGGGGCTTATAACACGAGGGTAGGCTCGAATGATTTATTTTTGAACTGGCGATTGCGCCGAGATTTTTGAAAGTACCGTGGGTCTTATACAATGACTGAGGCCCAAATAATTTTGGTTTCAAAAAGAGGTTGGGTCTTACACTCTATTAGAGGCCCAAAGAGGTTATTTTTGTACAAGAGATGGGGCTTACAACTCAAGGAGAGGCCCAAAGCTTTTTGTTAAAAAGGCGACGATCGCGCCGAACTTTTTGATGGTATCGGGACTTATACAATACACTGAGACCCAAATCATTTTTGTTTTCAAAAATGGGTTGGGTCTTACACTCTACTAGAGGCCCAAATATTTTTAAGAAAAAGAATTAAGACTTATAGCTTGAGGAGAGGCCTAGTTGATTTTGTTAAAAAAGCAACGATCGCGCCGTTGTTTTTGAAAATACAGTGGGACTTATACAATGACTGAGGCCCAAAAAGTGGTGTATTTACAAAGGGGATGGGTCTTACACTTTAATAGAGGCCCACGGTGTTTTAAAAAGTTTGTTTTAGGGTAATAAACCCATAAAACCCTAATTTCATCATTTTAAAGTAATTTATTCAAGGAAAATTAATAAAATGATAAAAATACCAAATAAGTGCTAATAAACAACTTATCATTTATGGTTAAGGTTTGGAAAATGAGGTATTAATCACAAGATGAATTAAAACTCATTTGGTTTAGATTTCCAAGATGAATATTCATTTTAAAAATGTTTAAAAACAATTAAAATGAATTTATTCATAAAAATACTAACTATATTAAATAAATAATATAACTTTGATTTTTTGTGGAATAAAATATTTCAATATTTTTGTGATTTTTTGCAAAAAGAACCAACAAAAAATAATTAAAATTGAGGGAGTTATTAATTTTCTAAACTATTAAAAATAATATGAAAAATAGTAGAAAAGTGGAAAAAATTGCAAAAAGAGAGTCTGGGGTGAGAGGGATTCGAACCGCAGACCTCTTGTGTACAGGGCGCGCGTCTTACCTCTGGGGTGGTGATACATCCGTTGATTGAAACACAATCACAAATATACAAGGCTTGCCTTGTTTTTGGCCTGGCCCAACGCAAGGCAAGGCAAGATTTTGGTTAGAAACGTGAAGGCCATAACTTTCTCATTTCTCCATGAATTGGGACAAAATTTAGGTCTATCCTGCCTAGAATTTCACAAGGAATTCACTGGTGGTGGTGTTTTTTTCCAGATCATGCTCCTATTGAAAAACCCGATAGTGGTTTTGAAATAGGCCATGATTTACATTTTCTGTGCCATCTCTTGTTACAGGCATGAATTACATGATGAATTGGTGCAAACACAACACATTGTAGCGTGATTTTTGTGGTCCTGAGTCACTATTGCTTGGGTGCTACAGTTCGATTTATTTTTTATCCTATTGAGCTGATTAAGAAAGGGAAATAGATGTCTCCAATTAACCTTGCTTGCATACTGAGTTTAAACAGCGGTCTGTTAGGTTATAGATGCTATGTGGATGTGGGGCCCAATCTTTAGTTATTTTGTTAAGAACACAGTGTCTGGATTATTTGTGAGGTTTTTGGTAATGTGTTTAGATTTGATGCTTTTGGGTTGATTTGGTGGAGATACTGGATTTTGGGTTTTTGATTAGTATGCTCGCTAAGATTTTTTCAATCTTATGCCTACGTATTCCCGTTTGATGCAACAGGGAAATCAGAGCGATCGTAGTTCCTCCTATTCTATGGGAGGAAAAGAGGTTGTTTTGGTGTCTTGTTCAAAGCCCAAGACATGAAGCTAAAGATGGTTTGTATCTTGTTCAAAGCCCAAGATGTGAAGCTAAAGGGTTGGATGAGAGAGAATTTGTCATCTCTAAAGAGGAGTTGTTGATGTTTGTATGCTGTGAGTAAGGCATGACTTTGATTCTAAAAGGTTGACTGACTCAACCGGGGTTTTCTTTATACAAAGCCTAAGAGGAGGCTATTGACCCAACAAGAGGGTGTTTTTATATGTCTTGTACGAAGCCCGAGATGGAGGCTAAAAGTGAAGTGACTCAACAAGAGAGTCTATTTGACATGTGATTGACTCAACAAGAGAGTTTTTTGATGTGCCTTGTATGAAGCCCAAGACGGAGGCTAAAAGTGTTTGCCTCAATGAGAGAGTCTTTTATACTCAACAAGAGAGTGTTTTCTATCTCGTATGAAGCCCAAGATGGAGGCTAAAGTGTTTGACTCAACAAGAGAGTGTTTTATACTTAACAAGAGAGTGTGAAAAGGTTAGCTCCGCTGGGGAGAATCATTGTACAAAGCCCAAGAGGAGGCTATCTATGCTGGTGACTGTTTCAGTTTAGTGACAGGTCCAGTATGTTGGATAAAAGAGAAAATCAGGTCTTATAAAGAATGTCAGATACCATGAGGCTCCGATGGGTTGATGACAGTAAAATGGTCTGAGTTGGAATTTTTACTGTATTGTGACAATTGAGTTCTTTTCTTTGGTGAGAATTTCTACGAGTTTACAGTAATTGACCCATGCTGGGAAAGATTAAAGGCAAGGTTGTGCTTTGGTACTGATCAGAGGATCAGGGTTATTTCATATTCTTTGTGGAAATGGGAAATCCAAAGGGTATTGAGACTGTCCAAGTCTACTGGTGTAGTGAGAAATCGATTCTCAGATAGTGAATAATCTTTGTATGATGCCCAAGAGAAGGCTGGTATGTTAAGGGATGAAGGTCAACCCATTAACTGGTCTGACACTTGACTCAGAAAGACAGCTATAACAAATTGATGACTAGGTTCTGTTCCTATACCTGTAGAGGTCTCTGGGTCCTTGTACTAAGCCCAAGAGAAGGCATGAGAGCTTTTAAGAAGCCGAAGGGTCCTTGTACAACGCCCAAGAGGAGGCGGGGATGCTTTTAAGAAGCCCGTGGGTCCCCCAAACCCTGAGAAGTTCAAGACATGCTATTCACCGAGAATAGATCAAGCCAAGAAAGTCCGAGAATTTGGAAGAAACTCAAGAGATGCCATTCACGAAGAAAAGATCATCTCTGGGGAGTTAGAGTTTCTTTGACAGTTTCTAAGGGTGACAGTCTGAGAAAGGGTTCACCGAGAATGCTGCCTTTCACATCTCCATATTGTTTAACCCCAAGAGGAGGGAAGACTGTATATGGTAATCCTATGGGGGATCTAGTTTTGTTTGTATTTAAGAGTGACCAACAGGGCTTTACCTAGTGCTAGACGTAGTTGCCGGGGAAAACTCTAAATAACTATACTAGTATTACACAGTTGATATTTGACAAGTATATAAAAGGATGTGAAAGAAGAATTACAGTGAGCAGCCCCACAATACAGTTATATATATATATATGAATGCGGATAAAGAAAGCGGGTAAACACTTACTCAGTTGTAGAGCTTCCATGCTGTTTTGTTAGTTTGTTCATCAAAGAAAGGTTTGATAACAATATTATATTCTAAGTCAAAGGAGAAAGTACTTTGAAAAGATTGTTGGGGCTTACAGCTCAAGGAGAGGCCTAAGGTTTTATCAGTGATTGCACTGTTGTTTTGATATTGTACAGGGACTTATACAAGTGACTGAGGCCCAAAAAGGTTTTCTGTACAAAGGGATGGGTCTTACACTCTCTCAAGAGGCCCCAAGGTGTTTTAAAGAAAAGGAATGGGGCTTATAACACGAGGGTAGGCCCAGATGATTTGTTTTTGAACTAGCGATTGCACCGAGATTTTTGAAAGCACCGTGGGTTTTATACAATGACTGAGGCCCAAAAGGTGGTGTATTTACAAAGGGGTTGGGTCTTACACTCTATTAGAGGCCCAAAAGTTTTGGTTAAAAAAAGGTTTGGGTCTTACACTCTATTAGAGGCCCAGAGTGTGTTTAGAAGAAAAGGTGGGGCTTACAACTCAAGGAGAGGCCCAGATGATTTTGTTTGAAAAATGACGATTGCGCCGAGATTTCTTTAACGTACTGGGTCTTATACAATGCATTGAGGCCCAAAAGTTTTGGTTAAAAAAAGGTTTGGGTCTTACACTCTATTAGAGGCCCAAAGGTGATTTTAAAAGAAAAGACGGGGCTTAAAACTCAAGGAGAGGCCCAGATGATTTTGTTGGAAAAATGACGATCGCGCCGAGATTTCTTTAACGTATTGGGTCTTATATAATGCAATGAGGCCCACAAAGGTTTTATTTACAAGGGAAGGGACTTACACTCTAATAGAGGCCCAAAGTGTTTGAAAAAGGTTTGTGAGGGTGAAAATCAAAGAAAGCCTAAATTTGTTTTCCTTTAAAAGTAAATATTTAAAGAAAATCAATAAAATGATAAAAAATACCAAATAAGTTTGAATAAACCACTTGTGATTTTTGTTTAAGGTTTTAAAAATGAGGTTTTAATCACAAGATGAATTAAAACTCATTTGGTTTTGATTTTCAAGGTAAATATTCACTTTTAAATGTTTAAAAACAATTAAAAATGAATTTATTCACAAAAATACTAATTATATTAAATAAATAATACAAATTTTATTTTTTTGTGGGATAAAATATTTCAACATTTTTGTGATTTTTTGCTAAAATAACCAATAAAAAATAATTGAAATTGAGGGAGTTATTAATTTTTCAAATTATTAAATATAATATGAAAAATAGTAAAATATGAAAAATATGGAAAAAGTGGTAAAAAAGAGGATCTGGGGCGAGGGGGATTCGAACCCTAGACCTCTTGTGTACAGGGCACGCACCTTACCACTTGGGTGGTGATACATCCGTTGATTGAAACACAACCACAAATATACAAGGCTTGCCTTGTTTTTGGCCTGGCCCAAGGCAAGCCAAGGCAAGATTTTGGTTAGAAACCTGAAGGCCATAACTTTCTCGTTTCTCCATGGATTGGGACAAAATTTAGGTCTATTCTGCCTAGAATTTCACAAGGAATCCAACAGTGGTGGTGTTTTTTTTCAGATCATGCTCCTATTGAAAAACCGGATAGTGGTTTTGAAATAGGCCATGATTTGCATTTTCTGTGCTATCTCTTGGTACAGGTATGAATTATATGATAAATTGGTGCAAACACAACACATATAACATGTATAAGAGATGCATGATCAGTGGACATCAAAAGAAAGCATGATTTAAAGAATTCAAGTTGTGATGCTTACCCCTTTTGAAGCTTTTATGCAATCTGCCAAGGGCTTTGTTCCAGAAATGATTTGATGCTTTGGACACCCTCAAATGATCTCTTAGAGGCTTTTAGGATGGTTGGAATCAGCTGGAAACCTCAGGAACAAGTTTGAGCTCTTTCTTGCAAAAGGGGCAAAAGTGGCCAAAATAGCAACTCTCTCAAATGGTGTTCCAGATGTGTGGAACCATTTGGGACAGTTCAAGGATGATATTTGGAGTGTGTTTGAGGTCTTATCTTGTTTGGAAAGTGACTGAATCAAGATATGGCTTGAAAAATTTACAAAAGTCCAATTTTGAGGTTTTGAGAGGTGACTTTGTGATTTTGGTGTTACAGGTCACTTGTGAAGGTTTGGACAACTTAGATATGACATATTGGATGTGTTTGGATCATGAGCTGTGATGGAATTGCTCCCTAACTCAAAAACTCAGAGTTACCTTACTAAAGAAGGCATTTTTACCAAGAGAAAGAGATTTTGAGGAAAACAAGTGTTGTAGTGCTTTGGTGTACTCAAACTGACCACAAATGAGCTCTATTTATAGTAGAGCAAGTTTGTTTTGCAAGCAATAATGAATGGCAACTGTAGAAGAGGTTTGGCCAATGGTTGCACTTTGGAATCTCAAGTCTCCTCTAGCCAATGACTAGAGGTTAGGGCACAGGCTGCTGGTTCCCTTGGGCTTGGATATGTCTTGACTGAATTCAGTTGGAAATGGCTTAGTCCATGCCACCTTGGTGCTTCCGTTGAATGCTCCAAAACAAAATTGGAGTCTTGTCCCCTCTTTAGGCATTTCTAGGTTTGGCATGCTACTTTTGGTTCCAAAGACTTGGGAGGCTTATGGATCAGTGTTTGTAACTCCTTGGTCTCCCCTTGAGGTGTTCAAATGTATAGACTTGCTTGCCCTTTGCAAATTTTGAGCAAATCGAGCAAAACTCCCAAATCTGCCTTGTTATGACAGTTGCAGCAAGGCATATTGCAAATGTCATAACTTCTTGCTCACATTGAGTTTGGTGAAGTTCTTGGCCATTTTGGAAAGCCCCGTAGGAATTTGTATGCAAAATGTTGTGTTGATGATTTGTTGTATATGTCTGATATGATGATGAGATTATGCAAGAATCGATCTGTGTTAATATGATTTTTCTGTTGTTGTTGTTGCTGTTGTATGAGCATCTCTGTTGTAGATTTGTTTTGACCCAAATTGGGAGAACAATTGGGAATCTAAGACCTAAAAGTCAGGTAGTAATAATAGATGAAGTGATAAGATGAAATTATGAGTACTAAAACTGATGTAGAACCAATTTTAGGACCAATTTGGAGTGGAAATTGGGGAATCCCATAGCAGAATTCAGTCTGGTGTGGGAATGGTGAATTTGCGTAATAGATCTGGCCGTACGCGTATGGGGTGGGGTGATACGCATATGGGCTGGGCGGGGCAAGAGCCATTACGCGTAAGGGGAGGCCAAAAGGAAGAATTGACACGACCCTCTGCCCATACGTGTAAGGGTACGCGTATGGTGGCAAGGCAATACGTGTATGGGAGTAGTCGTACGCGTAAGCAGATCTGGGAGTTGGATTTTGGAGGAAAAATTGGTCTTTGCCCATACGCGTATGAAGCTGGTCAGTACGCGTATGGTGGGGCGAGGCAGGACGCCTTACGCGTCTGGTACGCGTAGGAATGGGCGAGAGGACTGGGCAATACGCGTATGGCCCAGGGCAATACGCGTATGGCCAACGTGAGTGCAGAATTTTGCCGTCTCGCGATTTCTTTCCCGTTTTCGCGTCTGAATCAGTTTCTTTTGGTTTGAGAGGTTGGGAATAGATGCCAGACCTTGAGAAATATAAAATTGGAGACGAAAATAATTAATTTAATAATTTTAGGGAATTAATTAATTAATTAGTAATCGATTTGTGTTGTGTGGAGTAAATGTATGGTGTTGGATATTGGTGTTTGATGGTGTGATCAGGAGGATCGTGAGCATGTATCTATGTTATAATACATGTGTTTTAATATGCATTCTGTGTCATGCATTTCATGGTGATGGTGGGATGAATCATTGCTCAGGAGGAGTGTATGTGATTCATCCATACTCCGATATGGAGAATGGTGGGGATAGATCATTGCCAAGTAGAGGTGTATGTGATCTATCCGGGTTCGATTGAATGAACCGTGTTGTTGGTACCACATGCATTGTGTCCATAGTTATGTCACATTGCATATTGTTGTTATATGAAGTATTGTATGGTGATGGTTGTGACCAGTGGGTATTGATTTTATGATTGTTCGTGAATACTACTTTTATCACATATGATTTCTCACCCCTTTGTTGTTGTTGTGTCTGTGCTTCTTCGGAAGTACAGATAATCCAGGTACTTAGGTTGCTTGGATATGCGTGTTGCTTGTTCGAGTCTTAGGAGTGCTCTGATACGTAACACGAGGATATTTTGGGAGATTTTATTATTTATCAAATTACTTGAGATTTTGTTACGTATCTTTATTCTGTTGAACCTTCTTGGTGAACCACTAGTTGATGTGGAATTTTATTTGTTGTTGGCATGTGGCCGTGATTTAATTAAATGAATTATTTTCGCTGTTTTGTTTCGATTAATAAAAGGAGTTTCGATGTTGGTTTTACAAATGTGGCATCCTACTTTATTGTTGGTGCAAAACTCTGATTATTTCATAGAATTATGTGTATTTTTCATAAATGGGAAAGTGGGGTGTTACACCCATCACACATTAACATCATTCTAGGGTCAAAGAACCATAATTGTGAAAAATCTCAAAAAGTCAAAGTTAACTTTTGTGCACAGTTGACTTTTTGTCAGATGAACTTCAAACTGCGCGATCCTCTATGAAATCAAGTCCTTGACCTAAATAAAACTTGATGGATTGATTTAATAGGTATTATAGAGTGTATTGAATCATGTCCCAAGGTTTGGGAGCATGCCTGGGTCAAAAGCCAAAGGCACAGTTGACTTTTCCCGCGAAACCCTAATTGTGGTTCTGATGAAATTGAAACTTATTGTTCAAGCTTCTTGGATCAATCCATTGTTGCAAATGGATCAATGTGGTGTATTTGAGACCCCCAAATCCTCTCTTGAGGTCTTGGCTCATGTGTTGTCCCAAAAGTCAACTTAGGGGTGAATTAGGTCAAGAAACCCTAATTCTTGATTTTTTTTTGTGAATGCATCCCCTGAGGTTAAATTGACTTGATGATTAGGTTCATGATGTCCCTTGGAGCATATTAGGTTATGATTTGAAGCATTGGCTCATGCCTAGAGGAAGATTTCCATCTGGAGGCCCTGGTCGACCAAAACCCTAATTTGGTGACACTGGCGATCTTGAGGCTTAATCCACTTGGAATGTTGCAGCCTTGTGCATGATCCTTGATGTGGGAGTCCTCTTGATCCATTGGGGATATTTGAGAGGCTAGACAAGTTGAAGATCATGTCATTCATTGATTGATCATTTGTCTAAGAACTCTGAGAGGGCTTGAAACCCTAATTTTGATTGTAGTGGATGCTCACCCGTCTTTGGGGAGACTAATGAGGCATAATGATAAACCCATATTATGATGATGATTTGCACAATGAAGGGGAATATTAGTGGTCAAAATTTGGGGTATGACAGATGCCTCTATTTAATCTTCTTGGACCCGAAGGTGTGAATGGCGAAGGTATTCGGGCATTCGGGGTGCAAGAGGATTAAATATCGGAATACCAGAAATTTTGATGGCGGTTATGAATGGTGGCTTACACATTCATCTTATTTTGCTAAGAAATGATACTTATAAAAGGCAAACTTCCCCTCGATCCTGGTTTCCTACCAAGGAACTGGTCTCAGTTTCTGAAATATACTTCCCCCCGATCCTGGTTTCATACCAAGGAACTGGTCTTAGTCTCTGAAATAAACTTCCCCTCGATCCTGGTTTTCTACCAAGGAACTGGTCTCAGTTTCTGAAATAAACTTCCCCTCGATCCTGGTTTCCTACCAAGGAACTGGTCTTAGTCTCTGAAATAAACTTCCCCTCGATCTTGGTTTTCTACCAAGGAACTGGTCTTAGTTTCTTTTGTCAATAAACTTCTTAACAAGGGACGCTGTTCGTAGCGGTTTTCCTCAAACTTCTCACCGAATTTTCCTGGGGAGATGCCATTTGATGGAAAAAGATCTGATGTCAGAGTTGCTGGGGAACCCAGCCGTCTAAGTTGTAGAGGTGTACAAACTTCTCTGTTGGAGATGCCATTTGTTGATTCTACTGGGGAAAACGAGTCTCTTGAGAGACTATTTCCGCTTGGGGTATTACATCATACTTTTCTCGGGATTTTCTCGGAGAAATGCCATATGATGTGATCCAATTTTGAGGTGCTGATGACCTTTTTGTCAGCGGATTTTTTGGAGAAAAACTGCTGTATTGTCGAATCTCTAATTAAGAGGCTTTCTCTGGGGATTTTCCTTAATCCGGGAAAGCGAAGACATCATCTTCAATGGCGAAGAGTGACGTTGGCTGAAGGTTCTCTGGTCTTTCAGAGGTTCAAGATATCAAAGTGGTAAAGGGCCAGCTTTAATCCAGAAATAAACTAGAGGAGAGAGGGTTTAGACCCGACGTTTCCAGACAAGGAAAGAACTGACAACTCGATTGAGAGGACTCTTATCACTAGGGAACAAGACCGAACAGAGTGATTGTGATGCAATATGAATATGAATGTAAATCAATAATGCATGATGTTGTCATACCCTAAATTTTGACCACTAAGATTTCCCATCATTGGGCAAATCATCATCACAATATGGATGGGCCATCATACCTCATTAGTCTCCCCAAAGATGGGTGAGCATCCATTACAATCAAACTTAGGGTTTCAAGCCCTCTTTGAGCCTTAGACAAAGGATCAATCAAGGAATGACATGATCTTCAACTTTTCTAACCTCTCAAACATCCACAATGGATCAAGAGGACTCCCACAGCAAGAATCAAGCACAATGTTGCAGCATTCCAGGTGGATTAAGCCTTAAGATAGCTAGTGTCACTAAATTAGCATTTGGTCGACCAGGGCCTCCAGATGGAAATTTTCCTCTGGGCATGAGCCAATGCTTCAAAGCATAACCTAATATACTCCATGGAACCTCATGGACTCAATCTTCAAGTCAATTTTGACATCAGGGGATGCATTCATCAAAAATCAGGAATTAGGGTTTCTTGACCTAATTCACCCCCCAAGTTGACTTTTGGGACAAATCATGAGCCAAGACCTCAAGAGTGGATTTGAGGGTCTCTAATAAACAAAATTGATCCATTTGCAACAATGGATTGATCCAAGAAGCTTGGTTCACAAGTTTCAAGCTCATCAGAACCACAATTAGGGTTTTGCGGGAAAAAGTCAACTGTACCTTTGACTTTTGACCCAGGCATGCTCCCAAGCATTGGGACATGATTCAATACACCCTATAACACCAATGAAGTCAATCCATCAAGTTTGAATTAGGTGAAGGACTTGATTTCATAGAGGATCGCACAATTTGGAATTCATCTGATAAAAAGTCAACTGTGCCCAAAAGTCAAAGTTTGACTTTTTGATTTTTTGGTCAATTATGGTTCCTTAACACTAAAATGATGTTAATGTGTGATTGGAATCATCATTCATCAAGAAAAATCAAGAAAAGTGGGATAACTTGTAAAAGGGGTAACCATAAAAACTTAGAAATTTTTCTAAGTTATGAAACAAAGTGGCTAGGGTACCAACTTTGGAGGATCATAACTCCTAAACCACAAGGCCATTTTTCCCCATTCAAAGATGGATTTGTAGCTCTCATGGCCCTCTACAAAAGCTTCAAACATAACTCATTCCAATTCCTCATGGATTTTAAGTTATGGAATGATCAAAATCACAAAAAGTGAAAATGTCACTTTTTTCCAACACTTAGTGAAATTTTCACTAAGTCAGAATCTGTCATACTTTTTTCAAAATGTAGGGGCATTTTTCACTTGGATCCAAAAAGTATCAAAACCAATTATGATCTAACAGTTGTTGTATCATATGAGGGCCATGAGATATGACCATGCCAATATGCCTTGCTGTAAACTGTCATGGCAAGGCAGATTTGGGAGTTTTGCTTGATTTGCTCAAATTTTGCAAAGGGCAAGTAAATCTATCCATCTAAACACCTCAAGGGGGGACCAAGGAGGGACAAACCCTGATCCATAAGCCTCCCAAGTCTTTGGAACCAAAAGTAGCATGCCAAACCTAGAAATGCCTAAAAGAGGGATAAGACTCCAATTTTGGTTTGGAGCATTTAATGGATGCACCAAGGTGGCATGGACTGAGCCATTTCCAACTGAATTTAATCAAGACTTATCCAAGACCAAGGGAACCAGCAGCCTATGCCCTAACCTCTAGTCAATGGCTAGAGGAGACTTGGATTCTCATTGATCAACATTGGGCAAACCTCTACTGCAGTTGCCATTCACTATTGCAGCCAAAACAAACTTGCTCTACTATAAATAGAGCTTAATTGTGTTCAGTTTGAGTACACCAAAGCACTACAATAGATGCTTTTCTCAAAATCTCTTTCTCTAGGCAAAAATACCTTCTTTAGCAAGGTAACTCTGAGTTTTTGAGTTTGAGAGCAATTCCAATCAAACCAATCCCACACACACCTCATAAACATCATATAGAGGTGATCCAAACACTCACAAGTGACCTGTAACACCATAATCACAAAGTCACATCTTAAAATCTCAAAAATTGGACTTTTGTGCATTTTTCAAGCCATGTCTTGATTCAGTCACTTTCCAAACCAGATAAAACCTCAAACACACTCCAAATATCATCTTTGAACTGTCCCAAATGGTTCCCCCCATCTGGAACACCATTTGAGAGAGTTGCTATTTTGGCCACTTTTGTCCCTTTTGCAAGAAAGAGCTCAAACTTGTTCCTGAGGTTTCCAGCTGATTCCAACCATCCTAAAAGCTTCTAAGGGATCATTTGAGGTTGTTTAAAGCATCAAATCATTTTTGGAACAAAGCCATTGGCAGATTGCACAAAAGCTCCAAAATGAGGTAAGTATCAAAACTTGGATTCTTTGAATCATGCTTTCTTTTGAGGTCCACTGATCATGCATCTCTTATACATGTTATAAGTGTTGTGTTTGCACTAATTTATCATGTAATTCATGCTTGTACCAAGGGATGGCACAGAAAATGCAAATCATGGCCTATTTCAAAACCACTATAGGGTTTTTCAATAGGAGCATGATCTGAAAAAAACACCACCACCATTGGATTCCTTGTGAAATTCTAGGCAGGATAGACCTAAATTTTGTCCCAATCCATGGAGAAATGAGAAAGTTATGGCCTTCAGGTTTTCAACCAAAATCTTGCCTTGCCTTGCCTTGGGCCCGGCCAAAAACAAGGCAAGCCTTGTATATTTGTGGTTGTATTTCAATCAACGGATGTATCACCACCCCAGTGGTAAGGCGTGCCCCCTATACACAAGAGGTCTGGGGTTCGAATCCCCCTCGCCCCAGATCCTCTTTTTGCTATTTTTTCCACTTTTTATTGTTTTTCTTATTATTTTTAATGATTTGAAAAATTAATAACTCTCTCAATTTTAATTATTTTTGATTGCTTTTTGCAAAAAATCACAAAAATGTTAAAATATTTTATTCCACAAAAAAATCAAATTTATATTAGTTATTTAATATAATTAGTATTTTTGTGAATAAATACCTTTTTTTATTGTTTTTAAACATTTAAAAGTGAATATTTACTTTGAAAATCAAAACCAAATGAGTTTAATTCATCTTGTGATTAAAACCTCATTTTTTCAACCCTTAAACAAAAATCACAAGTGGTTTATTCAAACCTATTTGGTATTTTTATCATTTTATTTGATTTTCTTTAAATATTTACTTTTAAAGGAAAACAAAATTAGGGTTTCTTTGATTTTCACCCTCGCAAATCATTTTTAAACACTCATGGGCCTCTATTAGATTGTAAGACCCATCCCCATTGTAAATACACCACTTTTTGGGTCTCAGTCATTGTATAAGTCCCACTGTATATTCAAAAACAACGGCGCAATCGTCGCCTTTTTTAGCAAAATCATCTGGGCCTCTCCTTAAGCTGTAAGCCCCACCACTTGTACAAAAATAAATCATTGGGCCTCTAATAGAGTGTAAGACCCAACCCCTTTTTTAACCAAAACTTTTTGGGCCTCAATGCATTGTATAAGACCCAGTATGTTAAAGAAATCTCGGCGCAATCGCCAATTCAAAAAACAAATCATCTGGGCATACCCTCGTGTTATAAGCCCCATTCTTTTTCTTTAAACATCTTTGGGCCTCTTGAGAGAGTGTAAGACCCATCCTTTTGTACAGAAAACCTTTTTGGGCCTCAGTCACTTGTATAAATCCCTGTATAATTTCAAACAATAGTGCAATCACTGATAAATCCTTGGGCCTCTCCTTGAGCTGTAAGCCCCAACAACCTTTTCAAAGCACCTTCTCCTTTGATTTTGAATATAATATTGTTATCAAAGCTTTCTTTGTTAAACAAACTAACCAAACAGCATGGAAGCTCTACAACCGAGTAAGTGTTTACCCGCTTTCTTTATCCGCTTTCATATATAACTGTATTGTGGGGCTGCTCACTGTAAGTCTTCTTTCACAAACTTTTATATACTTGTCAAATATCAACTGTGTAATACTAGTATAGTTATTTAGAGTTTTCCCCGGCAACTACGTCTAGCACTAGGTAAAGCCGTGTTGGTCACTCTTAAATACAAACAAAACTAGATCCCCATAGAATTACCAGACACAGTCTTCCCTCCTCTTGGGGTTAAACAATATGGAGACGTGAAAGGCAACATTCTCGGTGAACCCTTTCTCAGACTGTCACTCTTAGAAATCCTCAAAGAGACTCTACTCCCCAGGGATGATCTTTTCTCCATGAATGGCATCTCTTGAGTTTCTTCCAAATTCTCGGACTTTCTTGGCCTGATCTATTCTCGGTGAATGGCATGTCTTGAACTTCTTGGGGTTTAGGGACCCTTAGACTTCTTAAAAGCATCCCCGCCTCCTCTTGGGCGTTGTACAAGGACCCTTCGGCTTCTTAAAAGCTCTCATGCCTTCTCTTGGGCTTAGTACAAGGACCTAGAGACCTCTATAGGAATAGGAACAGAACCTAGTCATCAATTTGCTAGAGCTGTCTTTCTGAGTCAAGTGTCAGACCTGTTAATGGGTTGACCTTCATCCCTTACATACCAGCCTTCTCTTGGGCATCATACAAAGATCATTTCACTACCTGAGAATCGATTTCTCAAAACACCAGTAGACTTGGACAGTCTCAATACCCTTTGGATTTTCCATTTCCTTAAAGAAAAGGAAGTAACCCTGATCCTCTGATCAATCCCAAAGCAAAACAATACCTTTAATCATTCCCTTCATAAGAACTGATTTTCTCTTTTATCCGACATACTGGACCTGTCACAAAACTGAAACAGTCACCAGCACAATAGCCTCCTCTTAGGCTTTGTACAATTATTCTCCCCAGTGAAGCGAACCTTTTCACACTCTCTTGTTGAGTTTAAAAGACTCTCTTGTTGGGTCAAACCTGTTTAGCCTCCATCTCGGGCTTCGTACGAGATAAAAAATCACTCTCTTGTTGAGTATAAAAGACCTTCATGTGGAGTCAAAACCTTTTAGCCTCTGTCTTGGGCTTCGTACAAGACACATATAAACACACTCTCTTGTTGAGTCAGTCACTTGTTAGCACTCTCTTGTTGAGTCAACCCCTTTTAGCCTCTCTCGGGCTTCGTACGAGACACATAAAAACACCCTCTTGTTGGGTCAATAGCCTCCTCTTAGGCTTTGTATAAAGTAAACCCCGGTTGAACCTTTTAGCATCAAAATTTGTGCCTTGCTCACAGTATACAAACATCAACAACTCCTTTTCCTTTCATATAATTGCTATAAGTGGCAAGTCTCTGGATTATTTACATCCACGCCACTGTCCCTCTTTTAGCATGAGAAATTCCTAAGGAAAGATGACATTGCTCTAAACTGAGTTAAAGTCTTCTCCTTCAGGTTAAAAATCCCCTATAAAGGAAATTATGGCATTGCTGGATTCACATATCCCAGTTAAAGTAATTCTCCTTTATAATCGGTCACCCAACAGTTGTGACAAACAGACCAAATATCCCCCTTTAGAGATGACAAATTCTCTCTAAAGTCAAAACCCTTTAGCTTCACATCTTGGGCTTCGAACAAGATACAAATAGACCCTTCAGCTGCACATCTTATGCTTTAAACAAGATACAAACCACATTTAGCTTCACGTCTTGGGCTTTGACCAAGACACCAAAATAACCTTTTTTTTCCTCCCATAGAATAGGAGGAACTACGATCGCTCTGATTTCCCGGTTTTGTTAAACGGGAATAGTAGGCATAAGATTGGAAAAATCTTAGCGAGCATACTAATCCAAAACCCAAAATCCCGTACCTTCAGACATCAATCGAAAAGCATCAGACCTAACATCTTAAAACCTCACAGATAATCCAGACCCTTGTATTCTTAAGATAATAACCCTAAGAAGGACCCCCTTATTTTGAAAGCATCTGTAAACCAACAGTTTTGACTATTTAAACTCAGTATGCAAGCAGGGTTAATTGGAGACATCTATTTCCCTTCCTTAATCATCTCAATAGGATAAAAAAGGAATCGAACTATAGTACCAAAGCGATAGTGATTCGAAACCACAAAAATTGCGCTACAGAAAAGTGGCGACCACAGTGGGAGGCATTCTTTCTTGCATTCCTAGGGGATGAAACCTTAAGTTCTCGAAGTATCACAGAAATGGCGACTCTGCTGGGGAGTCATTGTCTGTATAGGATCATAAGAATAGAGGTCTAGGATGATTAAGACAAATATATATACTGCTTTTCCTAATTGATATCTGTGTTTATTTTTCTGCTAATGGGAATGCGTGTGATGCCGCATAAGGAAAGATTGAGTATACACCTAAGATAGGTGATGGCAATGCGGGTAATCTTCCGGGGAGTGAATCTCAGTTAAGAGCCCCCGATTGACCATCAAACCCAGTGGAGACTCCCTTTGCAGATACATTGCCTATACGACTTCGGTTGTTGAAAATAGTGTGGTCGACTGGGTTATTTGAGAAGCTGAGGTTTTTAGTAGACTTAAGCCATCTTGTAGTGACGAAGCTATCGAAAATAGTTGTCACGCGATACTACCCTTATCTGAGATCGCTCCAGGATACATCAGCTCGCTGACGATCCACTTGCTGTTGTTATCCCAGAGGGGTCAATGATTTTGCGGACAGGTACAAAAAATCACCAGTATAAACCTTTGGGGGGGGGGGGGGTAGATCCTTGACTTTATGACACCGACCCTTTGACCCCATGTTTTTTCTATGTTTTTGTGTGCTGCATTCATACATTCATTTAAAAAACATTCAAAAAAAAAAAATCTTCTCTTCTAGTCTCTCTTTTTCAAATTAAACTAAGACAATGATTGCAAATATCAGAGAAAGGAGATTGCGCTAATGGATTTCGGTAGAAGGAAAACTCACAAGTACACCTTCAAGGTTCCAAAGTTAGAGGATTTAAGAGGTTTGGCGAGAATGATCACCAACCACAAGGCTTTTAGAGCCAAGTATGGAGGACTGCTGTCTCTATTAAGGGTCCATGTAATCGAAGGAATCCTGTCCACACTAATCGAGTTCTACGATCCGGTCTATCACTGTTTCACATTCCCGGATTATCAGCTTGCACCAACGCTGGAGGAGTATTCTCACCTGACTGATTTACATATTACTGATCAAGCTCCCTTTTTTGGACTGGAAGAAATTCCAAAGGATCAGACCATTGCAAGAGAAATTTATTTGGACGAGTCAGAAGTCAAGACTCACATGACCACTAAGGGTGGCATCCAAGGTTTGCCAGCCCAATTCTTGATAAAGAAAGCCGGGAATGTGGCCGCTTTCGAGAGCATATTTGTTTTGCTCACCTACGAGTTATTTTTGTTTCCCAACATCGATAACTTTGTAGATATCAACGCCATTAAGATTTTCCTGATCGGAAACCCCGTATCGACCTTACTCGCAAATGCGTATCATTCAGTACATTTAAGGAATTTATACAGCGGAGGAATAATCACATGATTTGTACCCTTGCTTTATAAATTGTTCACTTCCCATTTGCCCAAGTCTGCTGCATTTTGGGATCAAAAATATACTTTACGTTGGTCGCAGAGAATCATGTCTCTTACCAACTCTGACATCGATTGGTACAATCGAATCTACGACGGGATCAGAATCATTGACCGTTGTGGCAATTTCCCAAATGTACCCCTTATAGGAACTAAGGGGGGAATCAACTATCATCCAGTGTTAGTTCGTCGTCAATTTGGATACCCAATGAGGCATGTCCCGCGCAATGCTCATCTGGAAGATCTTTTCTTCAAGGAAGGAGAAAATGATAGGGCACTAAAGACGGAAATAGTGCACGCTTGGAAACACGTTCATAGGAAAGAACGAGAGTCTCTAGGAAAACCAGACTGTGTCTCGATGGAGCCTTATCTCCACTGGGGTACAAACTAGAGCTCTCAAGCTGAGGATGCCTTACCCTCGTCAGGAAGTTCTTCCATTAAGGGACTCTTCCCTTTATTTCATGACTGAGACGGAAAAACTTCAGGTTACTCTCAGCAAAGTTCAGCAGGAGAAGAGGTCTTGGAGGAACAAGTATCGTATTCTCAATGTGGAGTGCAAGAAAATACCGCAACTGTTAAAAGAAAAGGATGCTCTGATTGAGATTTTAGAGCAACATGATGTAGAAAATCAGGATGACCAAAGGAATTTGCTCGCTCCTTTCACTTGGCAAAGGAATGACAACCCGACAACAGCCCTAGAGCCCCGTGTCATACCCCAAATTTTGACCACTAAGATTTCCCATCATTGTGCAAATCATCATCACAATATGGATGAACCATTAGGCTCCCCAAAGATGGGTGAGCATCCACTACAATCAGACTTAGGGTTTCAAGCCCTCTCAGAGCTCTTAGACAAAGGATCAATCAAGAAATGACATGATCTTCAACTTTTCTAGCCTCTCAAACATCCACAAAGGATCAAGAGGACTCCCACTTCAAGGATTAAGCACAAGGCTTCTCCCTTCTAGGTGGATCAAGCCTTAAGATCGCCAGTGTCACCAAATTAGGGTTGGTCGACCAGGGCCCCCAGATGGAAATTTTCCTCTGGGCATGAGCCAATGCTTCAAAGCATAACCTATTATGCTCCAAGGGAGATCATGAACCTAATCATCAAGTCAATTTGGCTTTAGGGGATGCATTCATAAAAAATCAGGAATTAGGGTTTCTTGACCTAATTCACCCCTAAGTTGACTTTTGGGACAAAACATGAGCCAAGACCTCAAGAGGGGATTTGAGGGCCTCAAATACATCACGTTGATCCATTTGCAATAATGGATTGATCCATGAAGCTTAAGCAACAAGTTTCAATTTCATCAAAACCTCAGTTAGGATTTCGCGGAAAAAGTCAACTGTATCTTTGACTTTTGACCAGGACATGCTCCCAAACCCTAAGACATGATTCAATACACCCTATAACACCTATGAAATCAATCCATCAAGTTTGATTTAGGTCAAGGACTTGACTTCATAGAGGATCGCACAATTTGGAATTCATCTGATAAAAAGTCAACTGTGCACAAAAGTCAAACGTTGACTTTTTGAGATTTTTCACAATTATGGTTTTTTAACCCTAAAATGATGTTAATGTGTGATTGGAATCATCATTCATCAAGAAAAATCTAGAAAAGTGGGATAACTTGTAAAAGGGGTAACCATAAAAAACTTAAAAAAATTTCTATGTTATGGAATAAAGTGGCTAGGGTACCAACTTTGGAGGACCATAGCTCCTAAACCACAAGGCCATTTTTCCCCATCCAAAGCTGGATTTGTAGCTCCCATGGCCCTCTACAAAAGCTTCAACTAAACCTCCTTCCAATTCATTATGGATTCTGAGTTATGGTTGGATCAACAAAATCACTAAAAACATGAAAGTACAACTTTTCCAACACTTAGAAAAATTCTGTCCAAGACAGATTTTGTTGGAAACACCAAAACTTGTGGGATTTTTTACTCAGTTCAAAGCTGAATCAATTCAAGGTGTAAACATCAAAGTTGTTGTACATATTGCCTACAATCCAAGCAACTCATTGGCATGAAACCACTCCACTTGAGCCAAGCCTTATGGTTGCTACAACACACCATGCCAAGGCTACCATGAAAAATCAGTTTGTGAGTTCTCTTGCTATTTACGATTTCTGAGTCAAAAGTAATGATCACTATACCACATGCATTCAATCTGATCATAAGCCAACTGATCCAACTGATAGGGCTGAGTCCAAAAGTCAAGGAATCTTCCAACTTGAGATTAATGCATTTTGGCATATATGCCTTAAATTCAAAGGCATTTATGTGAAATAGGGCACTTTCAACAAAGCCACTCTACTCAGTCAAGTTCTCTGATTAAACAACAATAAAAACATCTGAAGAATGTGAATTTGGTCAAGGCATAACCCTGCTCTTGGGAGGGGCTAGGTTGCCTCGCATGAGAAGAAATGCCACCAAGCCAAAGCCTTTGAATGTGATCTGATCTAGCAGCCATTCACTATTCCTCCAAGACAATAATTGATCACCTATAAATAGAGGTTCCAATTGATCATTCAAATCACACCAAAGCAATTTACAGCACTGCTTTCTCTCATTCTCTCTTAAGTAGCAATTTTCTTTATTTTTGAGCAACTACCATCGGGTTTTGAGTTGCAGTCTTAAGCAATCCATTCAAATTGCTCAAACACATCACATATGATGTATTTGAGGTGTCCAAACACTTAAACACCAACTGTAACACCTCTAGCTCAAAATCACTCTTCAACCAAGCCATTATGCCTTAATTATGCAGCTGGAGTCCTCCAACTTGATCCAAAGGTTTTCAAAGTGTTCCAAAGCTTGCAACACACTCCACAACATCCATTGAAGCTGCAGGGATCATCAAATCACATCTGGAACACAGTTTGTGTAGAGTTCCATTTCAGCTTGCATCAAGGTAAGCCTCAAAACTACATCTTCATGATCCATGCATATTTCCTTGCATGATATTTTTGCCAACTGCTTGCCATCATATGTTGAGTGTTTCCCCTCAAAAAATTTGATCATAGCCATCACAACCATGTCTACACGATTGCTTTTGCAAAATTAGGGTTCATATGGTCATGTTGATATAACTTGCTATACACTGAAAATAAATGAAATCAAATATTGCCATCGTGATCCTTGTGAAAAAACGCATGAGTTTGGTATTTGAATGATGTCAAATGGTTGAGAAATGAGTGAGTTAGAGGGCTTCACGCATCTGAGCTTGAGGTTGAAGATGGCCATGGCGCCATGCTTGAGAAACCAACCAAGTTTGCCTTATATTTTTCCCTTGCCATGTTATTAATGAATTGGCATTGTGCCCTAGTGGTTGATCAGCTGGTTTGTGTGTATTGGCAAGTGAGAGGTCTGGGGTTCGAATCCCCCTCGCCCCAGACCTCTTTTTTATCACTTTTTCCTATTTTTCTTATTTTTCATATTATTTTGTTAAATATTTGAAAAATTAATAACTCCCTCAATTTTAATTATTTTTGATTGGTTCTTTTTGCAAAAAATCACAAAAATGTTGAAATATTTTATTCCACAAAAAAATCAAATTTATATTAGTTATTTAATATAATTAGTTTTTTTTTGAATAAATTCATTTTTAATTGCTTTTTAAACATTTAAAAAATGAATATTTACCTTGAAAATCAAAACTAAATGAGTTTTAATTCACCTTGTGATAAAACCCTCATTTTTCAAACCTTAAACAAAAGTCAGAAATGGTGTATTCAAACTTATTTGGTATTTTTACCATTTTCATTTGATTTTCTTTAAATATTTACTTTTAAAAGAAAACAAATTTAGGGTTTCCTTGATTTTCACATAAACAAACACTCATGGGCCTCTAATAGAGTGTAAGACCCAATCCCTTTGTAAATATACCACTTTTTGGGCCTCAGTCATTGTATAAGTCCCACTGTATTTTCAAAAACAACGGCGCGATCATCGCCTCTTTTAAAAAAAACCATCCGGGCCTCTCCTCGAGCTATAAGACCCATTCAAAACATTTTGGGCCTCTAATAGAGTGTAAGACCCAATCCTTTGTAAATACAAACCTATTTTGGGCCTCAAATGTTGTATAAGTCCCGTTGTATTTCAAAAGTTCAGCGCAATCATCGCCTGTTTAAAACAAACCATTTGGGCCTCTCCTCGAGCTATAAGACCCATTCAAAAATAATTTTTGGGCCTCTAATAGAGTGTAAGACCCAATCCCCTTTTAAACAAAACAATCGTTGGGCCTCAGATATTGTATAAGTCCCTCTGCATTAAAAGAAAAGCTCGGTGCGATCGCCAGTTCAAAAAAACAAATCATCTGGGCCTACCCTCGTGTTATAGGCCCCATTTCTTTTTCTTTCAATCATTTTTGGGCCTCTTGAGAGAGTGTAAGACCCATCCCTTTGTACAGAAAACCTTTCTCGGGACTCAGTCACTTGTATAAGTCCCTGTACAAAATGAGAGTGCGATCACTGATAAAACCCTGGGCCTCTCCTTGAGCTGTAAGCCCCAATTTTCCTTTCAAAAACACTTTCTTCTTTAATTTTGAATATAATATTGTTATCAAAGCTTTCTTTGTTGAACAAACTAACCAAACAACATGGAAGCTATACAACCGAGTAAGTGTTTACCCGCTTTCATTTATCACTTTCATATGTATATAACTGTATTGTGGGGTTGTTTCACTGTAAGTCTTCTTTCATAAACTCATATCGACTGTGTAATACTAGTATAGATATTTAGAGTTCCCCCGGCAACTACGTCTAGAACTAGACAAAACCTCGTCTCCTTACATCTGACGTTCTCCCGAATATTTCAACATAACCTAAACCATGAGAATTTTATTTTACAATAATTTTAGATAACTAGATCTAAGAAATCTCCCCCTTGAACAGCTCATATATAGAAGGGCAATGTTCCAAGTGAAACCCCTTCTGGAACTGTTCATCAGCCTCCTCTTGGGTTTAGTGCAAGGACCCACAGGCTTCCTAAAAGCATCCCCGCCTCCTCTTGGGCGTTGTACAAGGACCCGTCACCTTCTCAAAAGTTTTCACAGCCTCCTTTTAGGCTTCGTATAATGATTCTTCCTCCGGGAAGATAGCCTCCTCTTGGGCTTCGTACAAATTGTCCCTTCGGCTTCTTAAAAGTTTTTCTCGCCTCCTCTTGGGCTTCGTACAAATTGTCCCGACGACGTCTTAAAGGTATAGGAACAGAAATTAGTCATCTTAATAGAACAGTTTTTCAAAGAGTCTAGATCTTTCTACCGTGAACGTACTGTCTCTTAATTTCTCTTAAGCATAATACAAAAGATAAAACTCTAGACTTGGACTGTCTAATCTCCTTGAGTCTCGAAGACATTCTCAAGTTTATGTCAAAAATAGGAAAAAACACCCGTAGACTTGGGCAGTCTCAATACCCTTCGAATTCCCCGTTTCCTTAAAGAACAGGAAATAATCCCGGTCCTCAGATCAAATCCATGAGTACAACATTACCCATATAAGAACTGATTTTCTCTTTTAACCAACATACTGGACCTGTCACTCAACTGAAACAGTAACCCTAGCCTCCTCATGGGCTTTGTACAATGATTCTCCCCAGCAGAGTTAACCTTTTTAGCCTCCATCTCGGGCTTTGTACGAGATATAAAACACTCTCTTGTTGAGTATAAAAGACTCTCTTGTTGAGTCAATCCTCTTTTAGCCTCCATCTCGGGCTTTGTACGAGATACAAAACACTCTCTTGTTGAGTATAAAGGACTCTCTTGTTGAGTCAAACCTTTTCAGCCTCCATCTCGGGCTTTGTACGAGAGACAAAACACTCTCTTGTTAAGTATAAAAGACTCTCTTGTTGAGTCAATCCTCTTTTAGCCTCCATCTCGGGCTTTGTACGAGATACAAAACACTCTCTTGTTGAGTATAAAGGACTCTCTTGTTGGGTCAAACATTTTTAGCCTCCATCTCGGGCTTCGTACGAGATACAAATCACTTTCTTGTTGAGTATAAAAAGACTCTCTTGTTGAGTCGATCACCTTTAGACTCCATCTCGGGCTTCGTACGAGATACAAATCACTCTCTTGGTGAGTATAAAATACTCTCTTGTTGAGTCAAACCCTTTTAGCCTCCATCTTGGGCTTCGTACAAAACACATATAAAAACACTCTCTTGCTGAGTCAACCCTTTTAGCCTCTATCTCGGGCTTCGTACGAGACACAAAAGCATCCTCTTGTTGGGTCAATAGCCTCCTCTTAGGCTTTGTATAAAGAAATCCCCGTTTGATTCAATCAACCTTTTAGCTTCAAATCATGCTTTGGTCACAACATATAAACATCAACAACTCCTTTTCCTCGTCTAATTGCTGTAAGCGGCAAGCCTCTGGATTATTTACATCCACGCCACTGTCCCACTTTTAGCATGAGAAATTCCTAAGGAAAGATGGCGTTGCTCTAAACTGAGTTAAAGTTTTCTCCTTCAGGTTGAAAATCCCCTATAAAGGAAATTATGGCCTTGCTGGATTCACATATCCCAGTTAAAGTAATTCTCCTTTATAATCAGTCACCCAACAATTGTGACAAACAGACCCCTTTAGAGATGACAAATTCTCTCTAAAGTCAACACCCTTTTAGCTTCACATCTTGGGCTTCGAACAAGATACAAATAGACCCTTCAGCTTCACATCTTGGGCTTTGATTAAGATACAAACCACCTTTAGCTTCATGTGTTGGGCTTTGAACAAGACACCAAAACACCCTTTCCTCCCATAGAATAGGAGGAACTACGATCGCTCTGATTTCCCTATCCCGGGAATACGTAGGCATAAGATTGAAAAAGAATCTTAGCGAGCACACTAATAAAAAAAACCCCAAAGTCCTCTACCTCTAGCCAATCTAGCACAGTATCTCAACAAATTCCCCATGAACAGTCCCGGTAATTCGTTCTGAACAAAATAACCAGAGAGAGGCCCACGAACTAAAACCGCATCTGTAAACCAACAGTTTTGACTGTTTAACCTCAGTATGCAAGCAGGGTTAGTTGGAGACATCTATTTCCCTTCCTTCATCAGCTTCAATAGGATAAAAAATGAATCGACCAGTAGTACCCCAGAGTGACAATGCTTAAGAACCACGTCCAAAATCGCTCGCTACAGAAAAATGGTGCCCACCGTGGGGCCCTTCTCATCTTTTTTTCTTACAATTTAAGGTGAAAATCTTGGACAAGTCATTTTCATGGCGGTGGCCGCCACAGAAAAGTGGCGCCCACCGTTGGGCCCTTCTCATCTTTCTTACAATTTAAGGTGAAAACCTTGGACAAGTCATTTTCATGGCAGTGGCCGCCACAGAAAAGTGGCGCCCACCATGGGGCTAAACAAAGAAATCTTGTCTCTCTTATCTCTCTAGTTGAAACCTTCTCTTGGGACGAGTCCTTGGGTTCACAAGGTATCACAGAATGACGGTTCCATCGGGGTATGTCATTATTGCTAGAATCGGCCCTCACTAGGATTTTAGGTCAAAAACCTTTAAGTTGGGAAGGTACCACAGAATGGCGACTCCGCTGGGGAGCCATTTTCTGTTAGGATCATAGGGTTCATAGCTCTTAAAAAGTCTAGGACAATAGGACAAATATATATACTGCTTTTCCTAATTGATATCTGTGTTTGTTTTTCTGCTAATGGGAATGCATGTGATGCCGTATGTGGAAAGATTGAGTATACACCTAGGAAAAACCTCTTTCAGTAGTGCGGAAGCTATCGGAAATAGTTGTCACACAATACTACCCTCTTCTGAGATTCTTCTAAATACATCACCTAGCACGGTTCCCGGCCCACTGATGTTATCTCGACAAGAATCAATGATTTTGAGAGACAGGTACAAAAATCACTAGTATAAACCTTTGGGATGGGTAAAGCCTTGACTTCATGCCACCGACCCTTTGACCCCATGTTTTTTCTATGTTTTTGTGTGCTGTATTCATGCATTAATTTTTAAAAACATTAAGAAAAGAAAAATTTTCTCTTCTAGTCTCTCTTTTTCAAATTAAACTAAAAACAATGATTACAAATGTCAGAGAGAAAAAGATTGCGCTAATGGATTTCGGTAGAAGGAAAACTCATAAGTATACCTTCAAGGTTCCAAAACTAGAGGATTTGAGAGGATTAGCAAGGATGATCACTAACCCTGACGCTTTTAGAGCCAAGTACGGAGGTCTGCTACCTCTGTTAAGGGTCCATGTAATTGAAGGAATCCTGGAGGCACTCATTCAGTTTTACGATCCGGTCTATCACTGTTTCACATTCCCGGATTACCAGCTCGCACCAATGTTGGAGGAGTATTCTCATCTGATTGATCTATCCATTACTGATCAAGCTCCCTTTTCTGGACTGGAAGAAATTCCAAAGGATCAGACCATTGTAAAAGCAATTTATTTGGACGAATCAGAAGTCAGGACTCACATGACCACCAAGGGAGGAATCCCAGGTTTACCAGCCAAGTTTCTGGTAAAGAAGGCTCTGTACTTTGCTAGTATAGGGAACATGATTGCTTTCGAGAGCATCTTTTTTTTGCTCACCTACGGGTTATTGTTGTTTCCTAACATTGATAACTTCGTCGATATCAACGCCATTATGGTTTTTCTCATCGGGAACGCTGTACCAACCTTGCTCGTAGATGCGTATCATTCTGTACACTTAAGGAATTTATACAGCGGAGGAATGATCACGTGTTGTGTACCCCTGCTATATAAATGGTTTATCTCCCATTTGCCTAAGCCTGCCGCTTTTTGGGATCATAAGAGTGCCTTACGTTGGTCGCAGAAAATCACGTCTCTTACCAACTCTGACATCGATTGGTACAATCGAATCTATGACGGGATCAATCATTGACCGTTGTGGGAATTTCCCCAACGTACCCCTTATATGAACTAAGGGAGGAATCAATTACCATCCAGTCTTAGTTCATCGTCAATTTGGATACCCGATGAGGCATGTCCCGCGTAATGCTCATCTGGAAGGTCTTTTCTTCAAGGAAGGAGAAAATGACAGAGCACTAAAAATGGAAATAGTGCACGATTGGAAACATATTCATAAGAAAGGACGGGAGTCTCTAGGAAAACCGGACTGTGTCTCGGTGGAGCCTTATCTCCACTGGGTACAAACTAGAGCTCTCAAGCTAAAGATGCCTTATCCTCGTCACGGAGTTCTTCCGCCCAGGGAATCTGTCATGTACTTCATGACTGAAACAGAAAAAATTCAGGTTACTCTCAATAAAGTTCAACAGGAGAGGAGGTCTTGGAAGAACAAGTACCGTATTCTTAATGTGGAGTGTACCAAAATACAGCAACTGCTGAAAGATAAGGATGCTCTAATTGAGATTTTAGAGCAACATGCTGTAGAAAATCAGGATGACCAAAGGAATTTGCTCGCTCCTTTCACTTGGCAAAGGAATGAAAACCCGACAACGGCCTAAGAGCCCCGGTCCAAGAAAAGGAAAGTACCAGAATCAGCACCCGAGTTCTCCTCAGAGAGGACTCGGGACCCATTAGCTTAGGTTTCTGTTTCCGCACCTTGTAATTTACTGTATTTCCATTTCCGCAATCCTTTGAATTCAATAAAATGGGGGTTTCCCCAGTGTTTGATATTTGTAATCTAATTGTCGAAGTTTATTTTGATTAAACCAAAAAACAATTAATATAATCATTTCATTCATCATTCTTACGTCACGTATTCTGCTTACCTACGAATCTCACGTTTGTGTCTCGGTTCTAGAGTCAAACTGTCTCATTCGTACAATACTCGGGCCAATCGTCAGAAAAAGATGGATGATCTCGAGGAAGAGAACAAAGATTTGAAACAAGAGATCGGCGCTCTGAGAGAGGATATGAGAAAGCTTTGTAACGACATGCAAGCCATGGCAGAAGCTCAGCTACAAAGAACTGTGATCTCAGAGATCACCTCAATGCCCATAGTGGAGAAGTATGATCCTAGGTATCAAATGCCGAAAGATCGTCCCTGGGGCATGCCTATTAACTATATCCTGGAAGGATATGTTCCGCCGATCACTGAAGATCATGGAATCATAGCAGAAGCCGCTGGGCCTGAAGGTTACAAACTTCGGGAAAGCGAGGATGCCAGAGGCATAATGAGGACTCCTAAAGGTTACAAACTTCGGGAAACGCCAAGATTCACTGCCGTAGTAATGGTACCACCCCCTGTGGTGCACACTGTCCCGGAAGGACAGATTCCATAGATACCTTCTGGTAGAAAGGAAAGTATGTTTGATACAATGGATGAATTCCAGGAGCAGTTCCTGGAAATGCAGAAGGAACTGCAGGCTATTCGCGGTCAGGATTTATTTGGAAAGGACGCCGCAGACCTTTGTTTGGTCCCCAATGTGAAAGTCCCGCACAAGTTCCAAGTACCCGATTTTGAAAAATACAAGGGTAACTCTTACCCTCAAAGCCATTTGGTGATGTACGCTCGGCGAATGTCAGCTCAGACAGAGAACCAGGATCTACTGATTCACTACTTTCAGGATAGTTTAACCATTGCCGCATTAAAATGGTACATGGGTTTAAACCGCACTATGATTATCACTTTCAGAAATCTTGGTACTTCCTTCGTCCAACAATATAAATACAATTTGGACATGGCACCAGACAGAGATCAACTCAGATCAATGTCGCAAAAGGACAAGGAAACCTTTAAGGAGTACGCTCAGAGATGGCGTGAAATTGCCGCTCAAATTTGTCCACCCCTTGAGGAAAAAGAGATGACAAAGATTTTCTTAAAGACCTTGAGCTCATTTTACTACGACAGAATGGTTGCCAGTGCGCCCAACGCCTTCACCGAAATGGTCGGTATGGGAGTGCATCTCGAGGAAGCCGTTCGAGAAGGACGTCTAGTCAAAGACACTGGGTCGACAAGCGGTACCAAAAAATATGGTAGTGCTCTCCCTAAGAAAAAGGAGCAAGATATTGGGAATATCTCCCTCGGAAAGCAAAGGCGACGGTACTAACCAGTAGCAGCTGTAACTCCTGCTATCAGCCCTGCACCTGTTTTTACGTATCAACCTCAGGTTGCTCAAAGCCAACCGCATTCGCAGCAATTTCAGCAAAGGACACAACAGCCTCTTCAGCAGGCTCGTCCTCAATACAACAACAACCGCACAACGCAGCCACCAGGATTTGATTCTATACCCGTATCGTACACAGAACTATTTCCGTTACTACTGGCCAAGGGGCACGTCCAAACCAGGTCTCCTCTTACAGTACCGGAAAATCCGCCTTGTTGGTTTAAGGTGGATCGGTCTTGCCCTTACCATCAAGGAGGACCAGGGCATAACATGGAAAACTGTCTCAGTTTCAAATCCGACGTGCAAAAGCTTGTTAGGAGCGGGGTCTTATGTTTCAAAGATATGAATCCGAATATTCTCACGAACCCGCTGCCTCAACACGAGAAGGCTACAGTCAATTTGATAGAGGGAGAGTCTAACAAAACCTATCAAATTCACGATGTACTCTTATTGAGGGCCAACTTGGTCAAGATGCATTGTAGACAGAGTGGATATGGCCATGTGCCACCTCATAATTATCACCAGTGTGATATCTGCTCTAAAAGCAATCAAGGATGTTCTATGGTGTAATCAGCTCTACAGGAACGATGGATCTCGGATGGATCCAAGAGCACCGGGTTCGTGGAGTTAACATGGTTTATACGAATTCCAACATCATTCAAAACCCGATGTCCGTGCGATGAATGTCAACCTGGTGGCAATGCACTCAAGGCAAAGCCAGTATCATCATCTGCCACGACACGATTACATTTCCTGTCTGACTTGCTCGGTAAACAAACTGGGATGCTCTTTTGTAAAAGAGGCCCTCCAGCGTCAGATGGATCTTGGATGGATCCAGGACTACCATGATAGGAATCATTAGCAAATCAACATGATTCAAATCTTCGATATTCGCTTGATGAATACCAGCCTGGTGGAGTTACATGCTAAACAGGTCCGGCTCGAGTTCATGGTGTGACATGATTATCAGGGCTGTAAAGTGGGTTGCGAAGACGATCAAGGCTGTGCCCTTGTCCAGGAAACACTTCAGCACTTATTGAACCACTGGTGGCTTCCAATCTATATGGATGAAGACACCCAGCAAATCCGTGTCACTAACAGGAATCCTACTAGATATCAAAGTCAGGATGTTCGGTCGATGGAAACAAACCTAGTAAGGTTACACTGTATTCAAAGCAGACATGGCCAGGTGCCACTACACAACTATGAGCGGTGTGGAGTTTGCTTAGTGGATAATCAAGGATACTACCTCATGCGAGCAGCCCTTCAAAGTCAGTTAGACCACAAAGAGATTCAACCATGGTCAAGTTCTGGATCAGTCAACTACTTAGCTAATCAAATCAAGGATGTTGTCGTAATCTCTGATCATCATAGGGCTAGAGATGTTTGTACCATTATCCCTCTACTTGACGAATCAAGAGTTCCCAACCGGGAACGGATCGAAATTACTAACGATGGTCATAAAAATCAGAAGGCTCTCATAGTCATCTATCTACCGGGACCGCTACCGTATGAATCAACTAAGGCTATCCCTTACAAATACGGTGCAACAACAATTGAGAATGGAAAGGAAATTCCGTTACCCTCCGTCGTGAATATTGCAGACATCAGTCGAGTAACACGGAGTGGTAGAATCTTCAACAGAGGAGTTGGAGAACCCAACAAAGAAAAGGAACCTCAGACTGAAGTTCCCGATCCACCAGTCGTTCAATCCAGTAATCCCGACCTCTCAAAAAATGATGATGAGATGCTAAAGCTCATCCAAAGGAGTGAATACAACATTGTTGATCAGCTATTACAAACTCCTTCAAAGATCTCGGTATTATCACTTTTACTCAGTTCCGAAGCCCACAGGGAGGCTCTACAGAAAGTCTTAGAGCAGGACTTCGTGGAATAGGATGTGTCAATACGACAGTTCGATAGCATCATCTCTAACATCACTTCCTGCAACAACTTAGGATTTAGTGATGAGGACTTGCCAGAGGGAGGCAAAAGTCACAACATGGCGCTCAATATCATAGTTAACTGCCAGGACGATGCTTTATCCAGCGTACTGGTAGACACAGGGTCAGCCCTGAATGTTATGCCGAAGTCCACTTTGATGCAATTATCATTCAAAGGACCTCCGATGAGAACCAGCGAGGTCGTCGTCAAAGCATTTAACGGATCCAGAAAAACGGTTATCGGCGAAGTCGCCCTTCCCATAACTATTGGTCCTCACACTTTCGAAGTCAATTTCCAGGTCATGAACATCTGGGTAACATACAGTTGTTTATTAGGAAGACCTTGGATACATCAGGCTGGGGCGGTCACTTCGACCCTCCACCAAAAGCTAAAGTTCGTCCAGAACGGCCAACTTGTCACGGTTTGTGGAGAACAAGCCTTTCTCGTGAGAAACTTGTCATTATCTACTTTTGTAGAACCCGAGGAGGTTGTTGGAACTCAGTTCCAAGCACTGTTGGTGAGCAATGAGAATCAATCAGAGAAAGGAACCCCAATTTCCTCATATAGAGATGCTCTCGAAGTGATCGAAAATAACAATGTAAAAGGATAGGGATAACTTGCCATTCCTACTGATAACACAACAAAGAAGGGTCTTGGATTTTCTGCAACCTGCATCCAGACAGCTGCTAATGATGAAAGTCTTCATCCCATTCAGAACTTCTTCCATAGTGGAGGCTTCCTCCAACCAGTGACTCAAGAAGTGCATACTATCAACGAGGGAGATTCCTCCGATACAGATGAGGAATGGAAGTCCTATCTTAACGAGGACGGTTATATGTCTCAGGAAGAGGTGCCTACGCCATTTTGCTATCCTGCATAGAGCCCGAGCTTTATACCGAGGTCAGATGTCGAAATGATATACGGAGATTGTGATCCTGAAGGATGCCGGGCTCCGCCAAATTAATTAGTGGAAGACACCTCGATGAAATCCAACTTTGACCACTACTATTATGGCCCAATGGATGGCTTACCTATCTGGCAGCCGTATCCCGGAGACTTGGGGCAAGAAAGTCATCCGAACAATGAAAATCAGCTGAGCATCATTGAAAAGAATACCTGTGTCCCCACCATGTCATGGGATCAACACCCAAGTTATCCTGAAAATACCCAGTATGACGATGAATTCGCAACGTTTGCCGGACTAGAATTCATCAACTATGCTTTTCCCGAGGTCAACGTCATCGAGAGGGATGACTCCTCCAAATCCAAAGAAGTGTAGGACACCCGAGTGGAAAATACGACTTCAAGGTCAAGTACACCGCTCCTGAAAGCTCTTGTATCAGGCTCGAAGACATCCAGCCAACTGGACAGGGAGATACAACTGAGGGTATAAATACTACGCAAAATACAAATGAGGAATCCTCCTACGACAACTCTGCCTGGGAGACAGATTCCAATGATCTAGCTCTACCAGAAATCAACGTCATTTCTGAAGACAAATCAAGGAAGGTACCAGACTTTGTGATTCACCGAGGAGTTCGCCGCCAATGGGTTGCTGTCGATGTTCCGAAGATTGTTCATAAGTCTAAGTAATTGCCATCTTTACTTTAACCTTTCACCTTGCCCAGGTGAAACGGATGTTTTGATAGGACTTACTTTCTGTAAATATCCCTCTTCGTTTTGCCCAAAGCGGCAGAGTTTTTGTTTTATAGGGCTGTAGTTTCAAGAATCGACTTGTTCATAAATAAAATAACGTCGTTCTGTAATTTCCGCAGTTATTGCTATTTTCTCTTTTTGCTTTTTCAGAAAATGGTAATCCTAAAAAACAACTCAATAATAAAAACAAGCAGTTTTCAAAGAAAAATACACTGCACACACTCTTACATTCTCTCTATCTCTTCTAAACACAAATCATCACGTCATGCAGATTGCTTGTTTTAAACCCCATTGAAACATATGATCCAATGCCTTCTCTCAACTTTGAGTTCCTGATATTTGAGGCTGAAGAAGAAAATGACGACGAAATTCCAGAGGAGATCTCCTGACTACTCATACAAGAGGAAAGGTCCATTAAGCCTCACAAAGAGTTGCTGGAAACAGTCAACTTAGGATCGGAAGAAGAGAGAAAAGAAGTCAAGATTGGGGCACTGCTCAGTCGAACTGTCAAAGAAAGTTTGAAGAAACTTCTCTAAGAGTTTCCCGATGTATTCGCTTGGTCCTATCAGGATATGCCAGGGTTGGATACCAGCATCTTGGAACATCATCTACCGTTACGGTCAAAATGTCCGCCAGTAAAACAGAGGTTGAGACGGACTCACCTAGATATGGCCATCAAAATCAAAGAGGAGGTACAGAAACAGATTGACGGAGGTTTCCTCGCCACATCGGAGTATCCTCAATGGTTAGCCAACATAGTACCCGTTCCAAAAAAGGATGGAAAGGTCAGAATGTGTGTAGACTACAGAGATCTGAACATGGCTAGTCCAAAGGACGACTTTCCTTTACCACACATTGACATGCTGGTAGACAGTATAGCAAAGTTCAAAGTTTTCTCCTTCATGGATGGATTCCCGGGCTATAACCAGATCAAAATGGCGCCGAAATACATGGAGAAAACTTTGTTCATTACCCCATGAGGTACTTTTTGTTACAAGATAATGTCGTTCGGCTTGAAGAACGCCGGGGCAACCTATCAAAGGCCCATGACTACTCTGTTTCATGACATGATACATGAAGAAATCGAAGTGTATGTCGATGACATGATTGCCAAATCTAAAACAGAAGAGGAGTATGTGACCCACCTGTCAAAACTATTTGAGCATTTGCGAAAGTACTATAACACCCATATATAAAACTCATACATCAAAGCATAAATATTATATATAGATCCAAGTGTTTGGTACTGAAACACATAAGCTCCTAGTTAACACATTGTATACAAATAAATGCCCTAAAGTACAAAGTACAAAAACCTAAGGCATATTATACACAAGATGTTCAAATGATAAAAACTAAGAACTAGATCAACAATGATCTCAAAATAAACTCCGCTACAGAAGCTAGCCATCAATAAACAAGGAAAAGATCACACGACCTTATCCTTACCCTTCTCGGAACCTGAAGCACTTGAAATACATTAACAACGTGGGGTGAGATACATCAAATCTCAGTGAGTTCCCTATCTTATGGGTTCTCTCGGATCGTCTAGGTTCTAACAATCCTAACTCAAGTCCGGGGAAAAGGGAAAAGGAACCTTGAGTTCACACTTTATAATTCTCACACTATATGGAAACATGACATGAGTTCATTAACTCACAACATCACTAATCGATAACCATACCAAGACATCTCATCTTCCCGTCCGCTTCTACGTCTAGAAGGCGACCCGAGTCATAGATCCTTGTAGGTACTTGGCATACGAATTGGATTCGGGACATCGGCCTGTTAACCGTGAACCGTCACTTCTCATGGTCTGTTAACAATCACAAGTCTCTACCCATAGCATAGGCTCCAATCGTATTACACGTAGGGAATCAAACCTACCAAGTAATTGTGTACCCGTTTCAGAGGAGCTCGAGACCCATGAAACTACACTCAAAATATTCCGGTTACGATTACATGATCACATACAACAAAATACGATTGTATTCGACAATCACAAGACTACACCGCCTTAAGGCCTCTCTTGCCTTTTCACAACCACAAAGGTTAACCACATGTTCCATACTAGTGTTCACTCTCAACTAGGCCAATACTCGGCAAGGGTGTATCTTTCAACAACATGTGCCCGAGCATCGCCATCTAGAGTTGTCTACAATTTCTAGTTCCTTACTAGATTCTCCTATAGTTTAAGTTTAAGGTTTCCTCACTCTTCCTATATCGTTTTCATATTTGCATGCATATTCACTTACAATCATGTTAAACAATAATAGGATAGCCAAGACATGTCATAATTGCATAGTAGATTAATATATAACAATTAAAACATAAATATATCACTTTTGGAACTTTCTTGATTATTTAATCGGTCGGTAATATTGACATATTTCATCTCCATTGCATAGAATATTTCCTCGGCTTTACATCGATATAAAGAATGATCGAATCCGATAAACTAGTCGAAGGTTATGAATTTTCTCGCTAAAGGAATAAAATCTCAAGTCCCAGGTCGCGCTGAGCGCGCCCCTTTCTGCGCTGAGCGCGGTTTTCTATGACTTGAGGGGTTGCAGAATTTCTTGACCGCGCTGAGCGGGCTTCTGCGCGCTGAGTGGGCTCTGCGATTTCCAGAAAAATGCCCCAGTTTTACAGCAGAAAACCCATCCTCAAATCCTTCTCATTACTACCCCCAAACAGCCAACAAAGGAATAACAACATGTTTATATCATGGGTTCACTATCAAACTTCATAAAAACAAGATTTCCACATAAACACATAATTTCTACACAACCCTAACATTTTCCAATAAATTCAAAGTAAACCAAAACATCAAAACAACCACCAATATATGTTTCTATAAGCACATTGAGCATTCATTTCGATTTATATCAATTTCAAACCGTTAAAACACCGATTCCCACAAATTCGACCTAAACCAAACAATTCCAAAACTTCAAAAAATTGGTACTAACTAGAACCCACCTTGGATAGATGATGAAAATGATGAAGATGAGATGATTGGATGATGTTTGGATCAATGGATGATGATTTCTCTTGGATTCTCTTCCAAAACCCTTTTTCTCCTCTTTTCCTCCTTTCTTCTTTCTTTCCTCTTCTTTTCCTTCTTTTCTCTTTCTTTTCTTTCTTACTATCTTTTTCTTTTTTTATGTTGGAAAGTGGAAGGAAAATAAGTAACAAACCTAGTATTATAAATAATACTACTAAATATCCAAAAAGTCTCTAAATTCCAAATTAGTAAAAATACGGGGTATTACATCCTCCCCCCTTAAATGGAAATTTGTCCTCGAATTTAAAGATTACCAGAACAGATGAGGGTAAGCATCTCGCTTTTTCGATTCAAGTTCCCATGTTGCATCACCCGGATGCGTTACATCCCACTGCACCTTAACGAGAGAAATGTCTTTGTTCCTTAATACTTTTGTTTCTTTTCCCACAATGCGGCTCGGTTGAGGTTCAAATGTTAAGTCTGCTTCTATTTCAATAGTATCCAGTAGAATCGGCTGAAGAGGATCTGCAACAAACCTCCGAAGTTGAGATACATGGAAAACATCGTGCATTTCCGACAGAGAAGGAGGTAAGGCCAACCTGTATGCTACTTCGCCAATCCTTTCTAAAACTTGATACGGTCCCACGTATCTCGGACTTAACTTCCGTGACTTAAACGGTCCTTCCAGTCTTAATCTCGGAGTAACTTTCAAAAACACACGGTCACCTTCTTCAAATTCCAAAGGTCTCCTTCGATTGTCCGCATAACTCTTTTGTCGATCTTGTGCTTGCTTAATTTTCTCGCGGATCATTCGAATCTTTTCCGTAGTCTCCTGGATAATTTTGGGTCCTAAGATTCTATCTTCCCCAACTTCCGCCCAACACAAAGGGGTCCTACACTTTCTTCCATACAAAGCTTCATAAGGAGCCATTCCAATGCTCGCATGGTAACTATTGTTATAAGAGAACTCAATCAATGGTAGAAGTTCTTTCCAATTCCCTTTACTCTCTAACCTACAAGCTCTCAACATATCCTCCATTGTTTGTATTGTTCGTTCAGTTTGACCATCCGTCTATGGATGATTAGACGTGCTCAAACGCAACTCTGTCCCCATAGCTTGTTGAAAAACTTTCCAAAACCTTGAAGTAAACTTCGGATCTCTATCCGACACAATATTAGACGGAATACCGTGCAATTTTACAATTTCCGCAATAAACAACCTCGCAAGATGACTTGCCTTGAAAGTAGTCTTCACGGCCAAGAAATGCGCCGACTTTGTCAACCGATCTACTATTACCCAAATTGAATCATAGCCACCTTGCGTACGGGGTAAACCTATTGTGAAATCCATAGAAATACTATCCCATTTCCAAACTGGGATTTCTAGTGGTTGCAATATTCCACCCGGTCTTTGATCTTCAATCTTAACTTGTTGGCATACCGCACATTCCGACACAAAGACCTCAACATCTCTCTTCATACCGGACCACCAATAGTCTTTCTTTAAATCTTGATACATCTTTGAAGAACCCGGATGTATAGTAAAAGCACCCTTATGCGCTTCTTCCAAAATCTTTCTTTTCAAAATTGCATCGTTCGGATTGCAAATTCTTTGGTTAAACATAATCATTCCATCGCTAGCGTGCACAAAACCCGGTTGACTTAGCATCTCTTGCAACTTCTCATCCAATAATTATCCTTGTTAAATTTCAACTCGTAACGTAGAATTTACATTCAAATTCCCCATAATCACTCCATTAGGAGTCCACACAAAATGAAGATTCAAATCTCTAAACTTTTCCAGCAACGAATAGTCTAACATCATCAATTCGGCCTTTCTCAAAGCTCTTCTACTCAAGGCATCGGCCACTTTATTCGCTTTACCCGGATGGTATTTTAGCTCTAGATCATAATCCTTTAAATATTCCATCCACCTCCTTTGACACATATTTAACTCTTTTTGGTCAAAGAGGTACTTTAAACTCTTGTGATCACTAAACATTTCAAAATGTACTCCATATAAATAGTGACGCCACACTTTCAAAGTAAACACCACCGCCACTAATTCCAAATCGTGGGTTGGATAATTCTTCTCGTGAATTTTCAGTTGTCGAGAAGCATAAGCCACAGCGTGACTTTCTTGCATTAAAACACCTCCTAATCCCATCTTAGATGCATCACAAAATACCTCATACGACTTGGTAGGATCGGGAATAATCAGAACGGGAGTTGTAGTCAGTCTTTCCTTCAAACTCATAAAACTTTGTTCACACGCCGAATCCCACTCAAAGGGGCAATCCTTCCGAGTAAGCTTAGTCATAGGTAATGCTAATTGTGAAAAGCCTTTGATAAATCTTCTATAGTAACCTGCTAGACCCAAGAAACTTCTAATTTCCGATACATTCTTCGGTCTCTCCCAATTAATCATAGCTTCAACCTTTGACGGATCCACCGCTACACCACCCTGTGATATAACGTGACCAAGAAAACTAACTTCAGACATCCAGAACTCGCACTTGCTTAACTTGGCAAAGAGTTGCTTCTCTTGTAAGATCGATAAGATGATTCTCAAATGTCCTTTGTGCTCTTGCGGAGTACGGGAATAGATAAGAATGTCATCAATGAAGATCAAAAAAAATTTATCCAAGTAAGCTTGAAATAACCGATTCATATAATCCATAAAAATAGCTGGAGCATTAGTCACACCGAAAGGCATCACTAAGAATTCGAAATGACCATAACAGGTCCTAAATGCAGTCTTAGGTACATCGGAACTCTTCACTCGGATTTGGTGATAACCCGACCTCAAATCAATCTTCGAGAACATACAGGCTCCTTTCAATTGATCTAATGGGTCGTCTATCCTTGGCAAGGGATACTTGTTCTTAATGGTGACTTTATTCAGCTGACGATAGTCAATACACAACCGCATCCAACTGTCATTCTTCTTTACTAGTAATACTGGAGCTCCCCGCGGTTAGACACTAGGTCTACCAAAATGCTTAGCCAAAAGCTCTTCCAATTATTCCTTCAGTTCTCTCAATTTAAGCGGCGCCATCCGATACGGAGAAACGGATATATGAGCTGTTCCCAGTACCAGGTCAATAGAAAATTCCACTTCCCTCTCCGGAGGAAGAGAAGTGACATCTTCGAGGAAAACTTCAGAAAACTCACAAACTATTGGAATATCCATAACTTGAAGGTCGCTACTCCCTTCCTTAGTGAGAACCAAAAGAACATATTTCTCTTCTTCGAACAAGAAATTTATCATTCCAATCGTACCTTCTAGAATAGTTGTTAAAACATCTTTCGGGGTAGCATCAACGGATGGAATGATGATGAGCTTTTCTTCACACCCAATAAACACCGAATTAGCAGAAATCCAATCCATTCCCAAAACGACATCAACTTTCTTAAGCGGTAGACAAATAAGATCAATCTGAAAAACTCTGCCATCCACAGACAAAACACAGTTTTCACACATCAATGGTGTCTCAACTATTTCATCCATGGCGGTAGTGACCACCATAGGAGGAGACAAAGGAACGGACCGCAACCCAAGTCGCTTCATACATTGCATCGATACAAAAGAGTGTGTAGCTCCGCAATCAAATAGAACAAAATAAGGAAATCCGTTAACGAAGCACGTTCTAGCAATTAAGGAATTGTCACTCTTCTTCTTCCTTGCATCTAAGGTATAAACCCTTCCTGTGTCTGAGTCCTATTCTGAGGACAATCTCTTTTCAGATGACCCACCTTCTGACATTGGAAACACTTTACCCCTTCAAAACTACACCTTCCAGAATGATTCTTGCCACAAGTCCGACACACAGGAGGTGTACTCGCCCTTGAATCTTGAACTTGTTTCCCTTTGAAGGGTTGTTGACTAGGCCTGAATTGTTGGTTGGATCTTCCGCGATCCCCTTGATTCACTCTACTCGCAACACCCTCAGCTTGGACTTTCTTCAAACTATGCTCGGCCACATAGCATTGCCTTAAAACCTTAGTATATGTAGTGAACTCTCTGTGAGATACACTATGAGATATTTCAGCTTTTAGTCCAAACAGAAACTGGTCTATTTTCCACCTTTCATCAAGAGCATACATAGCCTGCCTAGAATAAGCAGCCATGTCCTCAAACCTCTCAGCATAACTGGCCACAGTCATACTACCTTGTCTTAATTGTTGAAATTCAAATTCTTTCTGAGTCCTCAATGAGCTCGGAAAATACTTCTCCATGAAAATAACTTTAAACTGTTCCCAAACCTTAGGCACTTCCTGAATAGCCATCAAATCCGAAGTGCTCTCCCGCCATCTCATAGCGGGACCCTTCAGTGAATGAGAAGCGAACAACACCTTGTTTTCTTCGCTGCATTGGACTATCAAGAAAATCCTCTCCATACCAGAAATCCATTCGTGAGCCTTCACGGGATCTAATCTACCATGAAATTCTGGGGGATTCATACGGATAAAATCCCGGAATTTCCCACCTTCAGCTTCCGGAGCAACCACCATAGGATGCAAACCTCCATTCATTTGTTACACCATTTGCTGCATAAAGAGATTATGTTGCTGCTGCATCTGTTGCATAAACTGGTACAGAGGAGCATTGTCGTCGCCGCCCGGCAGATTCGTCCCTTCAGGAGTGGTGCGGGGTCTACCACGAGTGTTTCTACGTCCTTCAGCCATGTTCCTAAAGGTCATACAAATAGGATTAAGTTGATCAAGTTCAATGCCATAAATATAACACTTAAGACCAATGGCGACACAACGTATATGAAACGGAAAGAAATACTTATACTATTTCATGGCTAGGTCGAGGATATGACCTGCTCTGATACCAACTATAACACCCATATATAAAACTCATACATCAAAGCATAAATATTATATATAGATCCAAGTGTTTGGTACTGAAACACATAAGCTCCTAGTTAACACATTGTATACAAATAAATGCCCTAAAGTACAAAGTACAAAAACCTAAGGCATATTATACACAAGATGTTCAAATGATAAAAACTAAGAAATAGATCAATAATGATCTCAAAATAAACTCCGCTACGGAAGCTAGCCATCAACAAACAAGGAAAAGATCACATGACCTTATCCTTACCCTTCTCGGAACCTGAAGCACCTGAAATACATCAACAACGTGGGGTGAGATACATCAAATCTCAGTGAGTTCCCTATCTTACGGGTTCTCTCGGATTATCAAGGTTCTAACAATCCTAACTCAAGTCCGGGGAAAAGGGAAAAGGACCCTTGAGTTCACACTTTATAATTCTCACACTATATGGAAACATGACATGAGTTCATTAACTCACAACATCACTAATGATAACCATACCAAGACATCTCATCTTCCCATCCGCTTCTACATCTAGAAGGTGACCCGAGTCATAGATCCTTGTATTTACTTGGCATACAAATTGGATTCGGGATCATCGGCCTGTTAACCGTGAACCGTCACTTCTCATGGCCTGTTAACCATCACAAGTCTCTACCCATAGCATAGGATCTAATCATACTACACGTAGGGAATCAAACCTACCAAGTAATTGTGTACTCGTTTCAGAGGAGCTCGAGACCCATGAAACTACACTCAAAATATTCCGGTTACGATTACATGATCACATACAACAAAATACGATTGTATTCGACAATCACAAGACTACACCGCCTTAAGGCCTCTCTTGCCTTTTCACAACCACAAAGGTTAACCACATGTTCCATACTAGTGTTCACTCTCAACTAGTCCAATACTCGGCAAGGGTGTATCTTTCAACAACACGTGCCCGAGCATCACCATCTAGAGTTGTCTACAATTTCTAGTTCCTTACTAGATTTTCCTATAGTTCAAGTTTGAGGTTTCCTCACTCTTCCTATATCGTTTTCATATTTGCATGCATATTCACTTACAATCATGTTAAATAATAATAGGATAGCCAAGACATGTCATAATTGTATAGTAGAGTAATATATAACAATTAAAACATAAATATATCACTTTTGGAACTTTCTGGATTATTTAATAGGTTTGTAACATTGACATATTTCATCTCCATTGCATAGAATATTTCCTCGGCTTTACATCAATATAAAGAATGATCGAATCCGATAAACGAGTCGAAAGTTATGAATTTTCTCGCTAAAGGAATAAAATCTCAAGTCCCAGGTCGTGCTGAGCGCGCCCCTTTCTGCGCTGAGCGCAGTTTTCTCTGACTTGAGGGGTTGTGGAATTTCTTGACCGCACTGAGCGGGCTTCTGCGCGCTGAGCGGGCTCTGCGATTTCCAGAAAAATGCCTCAGTTTGACAGCAGAAAACCCATCCTCAAATCCTTCTCTTTATTACCCCCAAACAGCCAACAAAGGAATAACAACATGTTTATATCATGGGTTCACTATCAAACTTCATAAAAACAAGATTTCCACATAAACACATAATTTCTACACAACCCTAACATTTTCCAATAAATTCAAAGTAAACCAAAACATCAAAACAACCACCAATATATGTTTATATAAGCACATTGAGCATTCATTTCGATTTATATCAATTTCCAACCGTTAAAACATCGATTCCCACAAATTTGACCTAAACCAAACAATTCTATAACTTCTAAAAATTGGTACTAACTAGAACCCACCTTGGATAGATGATGAAAATGATGAAGATGAGATGATTGGATGAAGTTTGGATCAATGGATGATGATTTCTCTTGGATTCTCTTCCAAAACCCTTTTTCTCCTCTTTTCCTCCTTTCTTCTTTCTTTCCTCTTCTTTTCCTTCTTTTCTCTTTCTTTTCTTTCTTACTATCTTTTTCTTTTTATATGTTAGAAAGTGGAAGGAAAATAAGTAACAAACTCAGTATTAGAAATAATACTACTAAATGTCCAAAAAGTCTCTAAAGTCCAAATTAGTAAAAATACGAGGTATTACAAGTACAAACTCCGCTTGAATCCCAACAAATGCACCTTCGGTGTCCGTTCAGGGAAACTCTTAGGATTTATCGTCAGCCAGGAAAGAATTGAGGTTGATCCTGACAAGGTCAAGGCCATTCAAGAAATGCCTTCTCCAAAGACTGAAAAACAAGTCAGGGGATTCCTGGGACGTTTGAACTATATTTCCAGATTCATGTTCCTCATGACCGCGACATGTGCGCCAATTTTCAAATTACTAAAAAAGAATCAGGACTGCGTTTGGACAGAAGACTGCCAAACCGCCTTTGACAGTATTAAGGAATATCTGTTGAACCCACCAATTCTATCACCTCCAGTGGAAGGAAGACCATTGATCATCTATTTAACTGTCTTGGAATAATCAATGGGTTGTGTACTTGGCCAACAAGACGAAACAAAAAGAAAAGGGTCTGCCATCTACTATATGAGCAAGAAATTCACCGATTGCGAGACTCGGTACACTATGCTCGAGAAAACTTGTTGCGCTCTGGCTTGGGCAGCCAAACGTCTTCGCCAGTACATGATTCGTCACACCACTTGGTTAATCTCTGAAATAGATCCAATCAAGTACGTCTTTGAAAAGCCTGCTCTCACGGGAACGATTGCCCGTTGGCAGATGTTGTTATTAGAAAATGACATAGAGTACCACGCTCAGAAAGCCGTTAAAGGAAGTGTTTTAGTCGATCATTTGGATTATCAACCGATTGACGATCAGGAATCAGTCGGATTTGACTTCCCAGACGAAGATGTCATTTATCTAAAAATGAAAGACTGCGATGAACCGCTACCCAGTGAAGGGCCAGAACCAGTTTCCCAATGGGGACTTATTTTTGACAGAGCTGTCAATCATTACGGAAACGGAATTGGGGCAATCATCATAACACCTCAGGGTACCCACATTCCTTTCACCGCCAGACTCACATTCAAGTGCACAAACATCAAGTCTGAATACGAAGCTTGTATTATGGGTCTCGAAGAAGCGATCAACTTAAGGATTTAGAACTTGGATGTATATGATGACTCAACTTTGGTTATCAATCAGATCAAAGGAGATTGGAACACATACCAATCAGGATTGATTCCGTATAAAGATTACGTGAGAAGGTTGTTACCCTTCTTCAATAGAGTCGAGTTTTATCATATCCCTCGTGAGGAGAATCACATGGCTGATGCATTAGCCACTCTCTCTTCCATGATTAGTGTAGGTTAGTGGAACGACTTACCTAAGATTGACATAATGCGCCTTGAACAGCCCGCTTACATCTTCGCGATTGAAGCAGTCATAGACGACAAACCTTGGTATCACGATATCAAATGCTTCATTCAGAAACAAGAGTACCCACCTGGGGCATCCAGGAAAGACAGGAAAACCCTCAGAAGACTGGCTGGCAGCTTCTTCCTCAGCGGTGATACACTTTATAAGAGAAACTTTGATATGGTCTTGCTCAGATGCGTAGACAGACCAGAAGCAGACATGCTGATGAAAGAAATTCATGAAGGGTCCTTTGGCACTCATGCCAACGGACATACAATGGCGAGAGAATTTTTGAGAGCAGGGTACTACTGGTTGACCATGGAATCTGACTGCTACAAGTACATGAGGAGGTGCACAAGTGTCAGATATACTCCGACAAAATCCATGTACCGACAACACATCTCAAAGTTCTTTCTTCCCTGTGGCCTTTTTCCATATGGGGAATCGACATGATTGGCATGATTGAACCCAAAGCTTCGAATGGACATCGGTTCATCCTGGTAGCCATTGATTACTTCACCAAGTGGGTCGAAGCAGCGTCATACGCAAATGTAACCCGACAAGTGGTAGTCCGATTATCAAAAACAATATCATCTTCCGTTATGGTGTTCTAAGCCAGATCATTACGGATAATGGATCTAACTTGAACAACAAGATGATGAAAGAGTTGTGCACAGAGTTCAAGATCGAACACCATAACTCATCTCCCTACCGACCCAAGATGAACGGCGCGGTAGAAGCGGCTAACAAGAACATCAAGAAGATTGTTCAAAAGATGGTAGTAACCTACAAAGTTTGGCACGAAATGCTACCCTTTGCTCTTCACGGTTATCGCACATCTGTCCGCACTTCAACAGGGGCTACCCCTTTCTCTCTAGTATATGGCATGGAGGCAGTGCTCCCCATAGAAGTAGAGATCCCATCAATTCGGGTATTGTTGGAAGCTAAGCTAACAGAAGCTGAATGGTGCTAAATTCGGCACGATGAACTGAATCTGATCGAAGAAAAGTGAATCACTGCACTATGCCATGGTCAGTTGTATCAGCAAAGGATGAAGAAGGCGTTCGACAAAAAGGTTCGACCTCGCTTCTTCAGGAAAGGAGACCTTGTGCTCAAAAAGATACAATCATTTCTCACTGATTCTCGGGGCAAGTGGACTCCGAATTATGACGGCCCCTATGTGGTCAAGAAAGCTTTCTCAGGCGGCGCCTCGAGACTTGCAACCATGGACGGAGAGGAATTTGCCTACCCCACAAATGTTGATGTAGTCAAGAAATACTTCGCCTAAATTAAAAAAAAAATGTCTCGGTGGATTGAAAACCCGAAAGGGCGGTCCAGGCAAAAATTAGAGACATAATAAAAAATCATCCCGATGGATTGGAAATCTCAAAGTACAATCCAGGCAAAATTAGGGATAATGGCAAGTAACTACGTATAACAGGAGCAAGTCCCTCAGCAGCAGTTACACCATTCATCGAAAGAAAACTCTAGTCAAGGTCATCTTCGACAGAAGCTCAGGATGCCCGGAATTCAAAGTTGGTAGAAGGATAGTGGTCATTATGTTTCAATGTAGCCCTTTTCCCTTAAATTACCACTTTCTAACTTTGTAAATACTCTATGAAATCACGTGTTTGGCTGATTTCTATCCTATCAATAAAATTTGAGCCCTTGTGCTTTTGTTTGCAATTCTTATTTGTTTTAGCTTTACAGAACGACGTTTTAATATGATTAATGATTCTTGAAACGAAACAAAAACGAATTTACTTGTCAAACTTTTTCTGCTTTTAAAATAAAGATGGCGATTTCTTTTGACTATTAAACATCAGAAGAACATCGGTCGCTTCTCCAGAAGTAACCGAACCTCAAAGTGCAGAATCAAAGTACTCCTTCTAAGCCAGTACGCTTGAATGAAGGATCAGTAATGTCAGATGCGAATGTTCCGTCCGACATCACCGACAGAGTTCTTATCTCCTAATCCCGACCAACATAGCTCCCGACAGGGACTATCTCTCCTAAGTAAGGCAGAATTGCTATCGTGAACCAATGATACTTTTAATCCCCCACTGTGGCCGAGTGACCAGTCGTGTTCATCTAGTAGTCTGTATGTCGCGTCAGTTTTGTCAGCATATACATACATACATCATGCATTATTGATTTACATTCATATTCATATTGCAGCACTATCACTCTAGTCGGTCTTGTTCCCTAGTGATAAGAGTCCTCTCAATAGAGTCGTCAGTTCTTTCCTCGTCAGGAAATGAATCATCTAAGCGATCTCTCCTTCAAATTATTTCTGGATTGAAGGTGGTTCTTTGACCACTTTGATAACTTGAACCTCTGAAGAGCCAGAGAGCTTCTGAAAAACATCATTCTTCGCCATTGAAGATGATATTTTCGCTTTCCCGGATTAAGGAAAATCCCCAGAGAAAGCCTCTTAATCAGAGATTCGGCAGTACAGTAGTTTTTCTCCGAAAAATTCACTGACGAAAAGGTCATCGGAACCTCAAAATTGGATCACATCATATGGCATTTCTCCAAGAAGATCCCGAGAAAAGTATGATGTGGTAACCCCAAGCGAAAGCAGTCTCTCAATAGACTCGTTTTCCCCAGATAGAGTCAACAAATGGCATCTCCAACAAAGAAGTTTGTACCCTTCTACAATTCAGACGACTGGGTTCCCCAGCAACTCTGAAATCCAAGTTTTTCTATCAAATGGCATCTCTCCAGGAAAATTCGGCGAGAAGTTTGAGGAAAACCGCTACGAATAGCGTCCCTTGTCAAGAAAGTTTATTGACAAAAGAAACTGAGACCAGTTCCTTGGTAGGAAACCAGGATCGAGGGGAAGTTTAAATCAGAAACTGAGACCAGTTCCTTGGTAGGAAACCAGGATCGAGGGGAAGTTTACATCAGAAATTGAGACCAGTTCCTTGGTGGGAAACAAGGATCGAGGGGAAGTTTAAGCACAAGGCTTCTCCCTTCTAGGTGGATCAAGCCTTAAGATCGCCAGTGTCACCAAATTAGGGTTTGGTCGACCAGGGCCCCCAGATGGAAATTTTCCTCTAGGCATGAGCCAATGCTTCAAAGCATAACCTATGATGCTTCAAGGGACATCATGAACCCAATCATCAAGTCAATTTGGCTTTAGGGGATGCATTCATAAAAAGTCAGGAATTAGAGTTTCTTGACCTAATTCACCCCTAAGTTGACTTTTGGGACAAAACATGAGCCAAGACCTCAAGAGGGGATTTGAGGGTCTAAAATACATCACACTGATCCATTTGCAACAATGGATTGATCCAAGAAGCTTGAGCAACAAGTTTCAATTTCATCAGAACCACATTTAGGGTTTTGCGGAAAAAGTCAACTGTATCTTTGACTTTTGACCAAGACATGCTCCCAAACCCTAAGACATGATTCAATACACCCTATAACACCTATGAAATCAATCCATCAAGTTTGATTTAGGTCAAGGACTTGATTTCATAGAGGATCGCACAGTTTGGAATTCATCTGATAAAAAGTCAACTGTGCACAAAAGTCAAACTTTGACTTTTTGAGATATTTCACAATTATGGTTTTTTAACCCTAAAATGATGTTAATGTGTGATTGGAATCATCATTCATCAAGAAAAATCAAGAAAAGTGGGATAACTTGTAAAAGGGGTAACCATAAAAAACTTAGAAATTTTTCTAAGTTATGGAATAAAGTGGCTAGGGTTCCAACTTTGGAGGACTATAACTCCTAAACCACAAGGCCATTTTTCCCCATCCAAAGCTGGATTTGTAGCTCTCATGTCCCTCTACAAAAGCATCAACTACACCTCCTTCCAATTCATTATGGATTCTGAGTTATGGTTGAATCAAAATCACTAAAAACATGAAAGTACAACTTTTCCAACACTTAGAAAAATTCTGTCCAAGACAGATTTTGTTGGAAACACCAAAACTTGTGGGATTTTTTCACACAGTTCCAAACTGAATCAATTCAAGGTGTAAACATCAAAGTTGTTGTACAATTTCCTACAATCCAAGCAACTCATTGGCATGAAACCACTCCACTTGAGCCAAGAGTTATGGCTGCTACAACACACCATGCCAAGGCTGCCATGAAAAATCAGTTTGTGAGTTCTCTTGCTATCCATGATTTCTGAGTCAAAAGTAATGATCACTATACCACATGCATTCAATTTGATCATAAGCCAACTGATCCAACTGATAGGGCTGAGTCCAAAAGCCAAGGAATCTTCCAACTTGAGATTAATGCATTTTGGCATATATGCCTTGAATTCAAAGGCATTTATGTGAAATAGGGCACTTTCAAGAAAGCCACTCTACTCAGTCAAGTTCTCCAATTAAGCAACAATAAAAACATCTGAAGAATGTGAATTTGGTCAAGGCATAGCCATGCTCTTGGAAGGGGCTAGGTTGCCTTGCATGAGAAGAAATGCCACCAAGCCAAAGCCTTTGAATGTGATATGACCCAACAGCCATTCACTATTCCTCCAAGACAAGAATTGATCACCTATAAATAGAGGTTCCAATTGATCATTCAAATCACACCAAAGCAATTTACAGCACTGCTTTCTCTCATTCTCTCTTAAGTATCAATTTTGTTTGTGTTTGAGTAACCACCATTGGGTTTTGAGTTGCAGCCTTAAGCAATCCATTCCAATTGCTCAAACACATCACATATGATGTATTTGAGGTGTCCAAACACTTAAACACCAACTGTAACACCTCTAGCTCAAAATCACTCTTCAACCAAGCCATTATGCCTCAATTATGCAATTGGAGTCCTCCAACTTAATCCAAAGGTTTTCAAAGTGTTCCAAAGCTTGCAATACACTCCACAACTTCCATTGAAGCTGTAGGGATCATCAAATCACATCTGGAACACAGTTTGTGCAGAGTTCCATTTCAGCTTGGATCAAGGTAAGCCTCAAAACTACATCTTCATGATCCATGCATATTTCCTCGCATGATATTTTTGCCAATTGCTTGCCATCATATGTTGAGTGTTTCCCCTCAAAAAATTTGATCATAGCCTTCACAACCATGTCTGCACGATTGCTTTTGCAAAATTAGGGTTCATATGGTCATGTTGATATAACTTGCTATACACTGAAAATAAATGAAATCAAATATTGCCATCGTGATCCTTGTGAAAAAACACATGAGTTTGGTATTTGAATCATGTCAAATGGTTGAGAAATGAGTGAGTTAGAGGGCTTCACGCATCTGAGCTTGAGGTTGAAGATGGCCATGGCGCCATGCTTGAGAAACCAACCAAGTTTGCCTTATATTTTTCCCTTGCCATGTTATTAATGAATTGACATTGTGCCCCAATGGTTGATCAGCTGGTTTGTGTGTATTGGCAAGCGAGAGGTCTGGGGTTCTAATCCCCCTCGCCCCAGACCTCTTTTTTTATCACTTTTTCCTCTTTTTCTTATTTTTCATATTATTTTGTTATTGATTTGAAAAATTAATAACTCCCTCAATTTTAACTATTTTTTATTGGTTCTTTTTGCAAAAAATCACAAAAATGTTGAAATATTTTATTCCACAAAAAAATCAAATTTATATTAGTTATTTAATATAATTAGTATTTTTGTGAATAAATTCATTTTTAATTGCTTTTTAAACATTTAAAAAATGAATATTTACCTTGAAAATCAAAACTAAATGAGTTTTAATTCACCTTGTGATAAAACCCTCATTTTTCAAACCTTAAAAAAAGTCACAAATGGTGTATTCAAACTTATTTGGTATTTTTACCATTTTCATTTGATTTTCTTTAAATATTTACTTTTAAAAGAAAACAAATTTAGCGTTTCCTTGATTTTCACATAAACAAACACTCATGGGCCTCTAATAGAGTATAAGACCCAATCCCTTTGTAAATACACAACTTTTTGGGCATCAGTCATTGTATAAGTCCCACAGTATTTTCAAAAACAACGGCGCGATCGTCGCCTCTTTTAAAAAAAACCATCTGGGCCTCTCCTCGAGCTATAAGACCCAGTCAAAACATTTTGGGCCTCTAATAGTGTGTAAGACCCAATCCTTTGTAAATACAAACCTATTTTGGGCCTCAAATGTTGTATAAGTCCCGTTGTATTTCAAAAGTTCGGCGCGATCATCGCCCTTTTAAAACAAACCATCTGGGCCTCTCCTCGAGCTATAAGACCCATTCAAAAATCATTTTTGGGCCTCTAATAGAGTGTAAGACCCAATCCCATTTTAACCAAAAGAATCATTGGGCCTCAGATATTGTATAAGTCCCTCTGCGTTAAAAGAAAAGCTTGGCGCGATCGCCAGTTCAAAAAAACAAATCATCTGGGCCTACCCTCGTGTTATAAGCCCCATTTATTTTTCTTTCAATCATTTTTGGGCCTCTTGAGAGAGTGTAAGACCCATCCCCTTGTACAGAAAACCTTTCTCGGGCCTCAGTCACTTGTATAAGTCCCTGTACAAAATGATAACGCGATCACTGACAAACCCCTGGGCCTCTCCTTGAGCTGTAAGCCCCAATTTTCCTTTCAAAAGAACTTTCTCCTTTGATTTTGAATATAATATTGTTATCAAAGCTTTCTTTGTTGAATAAACTAACCAAACAACATGGAAGCTCTACAACCGAGTAAGTGTTTACCTGCTTTCATTTACCGCTTTCATATGTATATAACTGTATTGTGGGGTTGTTTCACTGTAAGTCTTCTTTCATAAACTCATATCGATTGTGTAATACTAGTATAAATATTTAGAGTTCCCCCGGCAACTACGTCTAGAACTAGACAAAACCTCGTCTCCTTACATCTGACGTTCTCCTGGATATTTCAACATAACCTAACCATGAGAATTTTCTTTTACAATAATTTTAGATAACTAAATCTAAGAAATCTCCCCCTTGAACAATTCATATACAGAAGGCCAACGTTCCAAGTGAAACCCCTTATGGAACTGTTCATCAGCCTCCTCTTGGGCTTAGTGCAAAGACCCACAGGCTTCCTAAAAGCATCCCCTCCTCCTCTTGGGCGTTGTACAAGGACCCGTCGGCTTCTTAGAAGTTTTCACAGCCTCCTCTTAGGCTTCGTATAATGATTCTTGCCCCGGGAAGATAGCCTCCTCCTGGGCTTCGTACAAATTGTCCCGACAACCTCTTAAAGGTATAAGAACATAAATTAGTCATCTTAATAGAACAGTCTTTCAAAGAGTCTAGATCTTTCTACCGTGAACGTACTACTCTCTTAATTTCTCTTAAGCATAATACAAAAGATAAAACTCTAGACTTGGACAGTCTAATCTCCTTGAGTCTCGAAGAAATTCTCAAGTTCCTGTCAAAAATAGGAAAAAACACCCATAGACTTGGGCAGTCTCAATACCCTTCGGATTCCCCGTTTCCTTAAAGTACAGGAAATAATCCCGGTCCTCAGATCAAATCCATGAGTACAAAATTACCCATATAAGAACTAATTTTCTCTTTTAACCAACATACTGGACCTGTCACTCAACTGAAACAGTAACCCTAGCCTCCTCTTGGGCTTTGTATAATGATTCTCCCCAACAGAGTTAACCTTTTCAGCCTCCATCTCGGGCTTTGTACGAGATTCAAAACACTCTCTTGTTGAGTATAAAAGACTCTCTTGTTGAGTCAATCATCTTTTAGCCTCCATCTCAGACTTTGTACGAGATACAAAACACTCTCTTGTTCAGTATAAAGGACTCTCTTATTGAGTCAAACCTTTTCAACCTCCATCTCGGGCTTTGTACGAGATACAAAACACTCTCTTGTTGATTATAAAAGACTCTCTTGTTGAGTCAATCCTCTTTTAGTCTCCATCTCGGGCTTTGTACGAGATACAAAACACTCTCTTGTTGAGTATAAAGGACTCTCTTGTTGATTCAAACATTTTTAGCCTCCATCTCGGGCTTCGTACGAGATACAAATCACTCTCTTGTTGAGTATAAAAAGACTCTCTTGTTGAGTCGATCACCTTTAGCCTCCATCTCGGGCTTCGTACGAGATATAAATCACTCTCTTGGTGAGTATAAAAGACTCTCTTGTTGAGTCAAAACCTTTTAGCCTCTGTCTTAGGCTTCGTACAAGACACATATAAAAACACTCTCTTGCTGAGTCAACCCTTTTAGCCTCTATCTCGGGCTTCGTACGAGACACAAAAGCATCCTCTTGTTGGGTCAATAGCCTCCTATTAGGCTTTGTATAAAGAAATCCCCATTTGATTCAATCAACCTTTTAGAATCAAATCATGCTTTGGTCACAGCATACAAACATCAACACTCCTTTTCCTCGTCTAATTGCTGTAAGAGGCAAGCCTCTGGATTATTTACATCCACGCCACTGTCCCTCTTTTAGCATGAGAATTTCCTAAGGAAAGATGGCGTTGCTCTAAACTAAGTTAAAGTCTTCTCCTTAAGGTTGAAAATCCCCTATAAAGGAAATTATGGCCTTGCTGGATTCGCATATCCCAGTTAAAGTAATTCTCCTTTATAATCAGTCACCCAACAATTGTGACAAACAGACCCCTTTAGAGCTTTAGAGATGACAAATTCTCTCTAAAGTCAACACCCTTTTAGCTTCACATCTTGGGCTTCAAACAAGATACAAATAGACCCTTCGGCTTCACATCTTGGGCTTTGAACAAGATACAAACCACCTTTAGCTTCATGTCTTGGGCTTTGAACAAGACACCAAAACACCTTTTCCTCCCATAGAATAGGAGAACTACGATCACTCTGATTTCCCTATCCCGGGAATACGTAGGCATAACATTGAAAAAGAATCTTAGCGAGCACACTAATAAAAAAAAACCCCAAAGTCCCCTACCTCCAGCCAATCTAGCACTGTATCCCAATAAATTCCCCATGAACAGTCCCGGTAATTCTTTTTGAACAAAATAAGCAGAGATAGGCCCACGAACTAAAACCGCATCTGTAAACCAACACTTTTGACTGTTTAACCTCAGTATGCAAGCAGGGTTAGTTGGAGACATCTATTTCCCTTCCTTCATCAGCTTCAATAGGATAAAAAATGAATCGACCTGTAGTACCCCAGAGCGACAGTGCTTAAGAACCACGTCCAAAATCGCTCGCTACACCCCGGTCAAAGAAAAGGAAAGCACCCGAACCAACACCCAAGCTCTCTTCAAAGAGGACTCAGGATCCATTAGTTTAGATTTCCTTTTTCAGCACTTTGTAATCTACTGTATTTCCATTTCTGCAATCCTTTGAATTCAATAAAACGGGGTTTCCCCACTGTTTGATATTTGCAATCCAATTGTCGAAGTTTACTTTGAATAAACAAAAATATTTAATAATCATTGAATTCATCATTCTCATAAACGCATTCTTCTTACCTACGAATCTCACGTTTACGTCTCGATTCTAGAGTCAAACTGTCTCATTCGTACAATACTCGGGCCAATCGTCAGAAAAAGATGGATGATCTCGGGGAAGAGAACAGAGAGTTGAGGGAAGAGATCGACACTCTGAAAGAGGATCTAAGAAAGCTTCATAACGACATGCAAGCTCTAGCAGAAGCTAAAATGCAACAACAAAGGACTATGATCTCAGAGATCACATCAATACCCATAGTTGAGAAGTATGATCCTAGGTACAAAATTCCGAAAGATCGTCCCTGGGGCATGCCTATTAACTATATCCCAGAAGGATATCTTCAGGCGATCGCTGAGGATCAGGGAACCGCAGTAGGAACCGCTGGGCCTGAAGGTTACAAACTTCGGGAAAGCGAAGATGCCAGGAGCATGACAGCAACTCTTAAAGGTTACAAACTTCGGGAGGCACCAAGAGTCTCGGCCATAATGACAATACCACCGCCCGTGGTACACACTGTCCCGGAAGGACAGATTCCACAGATACCCTCTAGTGGAAACGAAAGTATGTTTGACAGAATGAATGAGTTCCAGGAACAATTCATGGAGATACAGAAAGAACTGCAAGCCATTCGCGGTCAGGATCTATTTGGAAAGGATGCCGCGGACCTCTGCTTGGTCCACAATGTGAAATTTCCGCACAAGTTCCAAGTGCCCGACTTCAAAAAGTACAAGGGTAACTCTTGCCCTCAGAGCCATTTGGTGATGTACGCTCGGTGAATGTCAGCTCAGACAAAGAACCAAGAGCTACTGATTCACTACTTTCAGGATAGTTTAACCGGTGCCGTATTAAAATGGTATATGGGTTTAAACCGCGATACGATCAGCACGTTCAGAGATCTTGGAGCTGCTTTCGTTCAACAATATAAATACAATTTGGATATGGTACCGGACAGAGATCAGCTCAGATCAATGTCACAAAAGGACAAGAAAACCTTTAAGGAATACGCTCAAGGATGGCGTGAAACTGCCGCCCAGATTTGTCTACCTCTTGAGGAAAAAGAGATGACAAAGATTTTCTTAAAGACCTTGGGCTCATTTTACTACGACAGAATGGTCGCCAGTGCGCCCAGTGACTTCACCGAGATGGTGGGCATGGGAGTTCGTCTTGAGGAAGTAGTCTGGGAAGGACGTTTGGTTAAAGACGCTGAATCATCAAGTAGTACAAAACCATACGGTAGTGCTCTCCCTAAGAAAAAAGAGCAAGATGTCGGGAATATCTCTCTCAGAAAGCAAAGGCGAAGATATCAACCAGTAGCTACTGTAACTTCTACTATCAATCCCATGCCTGTTCCTACGTATCAACCTTAGGTTGCTCAGAGCCATCCTAATCAACAGCAACTTTAGCAAAAGACACACCATTCTCTTCAGCAGGCTAGTCCTCAGTACAACAATAATTGTACAATGCGACCACCAGGGTTTGACCCTATACCATGTTGTACGCGGAGCTGCTTCCATTATTACTGGTCCAAACTAAGTCTCCTCTTACAGTACCGGAAAATCCGCCTTTCTGATTCAAAACGGATCCGACTTATCCTTACCATCAAGGAGGACTAGGGCATAACATAGAAAACTGCCTCAGTTTCAAATCCGACGTACAAAAGCATGTTAGGAGCGGGGTCTTATCTTTCAAGGATACGAATCCAAATGTTCTCACAAAACCGCTGCTTCAACATGAGAAAGCTTCAGTTAATTTGATAGAGGGAGAGTCTAACAACACCTATCAAATTCATGATGTACTCTTATTAAGGGCCAATTTGGTCAAGATGCATTGTAGACAGAGCGAATATGGCCATGTGCCACCTCATAACTATCACCAGTGTAATATCTTCTCTAGAGACAATCAAGGATGTTATGTGGTGCGATCAACTCTACAGGAACAATTGGATCTCGGATGGATCCAAGAGCATCGAGTTCGTGGAGTCAACATGACCTTCACAAATTCCAACATCATTTAGAACCACGACATCCATACAATGAATGTCAACCTTGTGGCGATGCACTCAAGGCAAATCTAGTATCATAATCTGCCGTGGCATGATTACAATTCCTGTCTGACTTGCTCGGTAAACAAACAGGGATGCTCTTTTATACAAGAAGCCCTCCAGCGTCAGATGGATCTTTGATGGATCCAGGACTACCATGATAGAAATCCTTATCAGATCAACTTGATTCAAATCTTTGATATTCGTCTGATGAATACCAGCTTGGTAGAGTTACATGCCAGGCAGGTCCAACTCGGTTTTCTCACTACGCATAATTATCAGAACTGTAAAGGATGTTGTGAGAGTAACCAAGGGTGCGCTCTCTTCAAAAAACTTTGCAACACTTGTTAAACCACTGGTGGCTTCCAATCTATCTGGATGAAGACACGCAATAAATCAGTGTGCTTAATGGAAACCCTACTCGGCGTCAAAGTCAGGATGTCCGATCTATGGAAACAAACCTGGTAAGGTTGCACTGCATTCAAAGCGGGCGTGGCTAGGTTCCACCACACAACTATGAACGTTGTAGAGACTGCTCGGAGAGTAACCAAGGATGCTACCTTGTGCGGGCAGCCCTCTAAGGTCAGTTTGACGGAAAAGAGATTCACCCCTGTCCGAGTTCTGAGCCAATCAACTGGACGCCGGACTACTTCGCTGATCAAATCAGAGACGTTGTCATAATCTCTGATCATCAACAGAACAAGGATGTTTGTACCATCATCCCTCTACTGTACAAATAAAAGGTTCTTAGCCAGGAACTGATTAAAGTTACTTATGACAGTCAAAAAAATCAGAAGGCTCTTGTAGTTATCTATCTACCGGGACCGTTACCGTATGAATCAGCTAAGGCGATCCCTTACAAATACGGTGCAATAATAATTGAGAATGGAAAGGAAATTCCATTACCCTCCGTCGTGAATATTGCAGACATCATTCGAGTAACACGGAGTGGTCGAATCTTCAACCGAGGAGTTGGAGAACCTAACAAAGAAAAGGAACTTCCGACAGAAGCTCCTGATCCACCAGTCGGTCAGTCCAGTAATCCCGACCTTACAAAGGACGATGATGAGATGCTGAAGCTCATCCAAAGGAGTGAATACAACATTGTTGATCAGGTGCTACAAACTCCTTCAAAGATCTCAGTGCTATCACTTTTACTCAGTTCCGAAGCCCACAAAGAGGCTCTATAGAAAGTCTTAGAGCAGGCCTTTGTAGAATAGGATGTGTCAATACGACAATTCAATAGCATCATCTCTAACATCACTTCCTGCAACAACTTAGGATTCAGTGACGAGGATTTGCCAGAGGGGGGCAAAAGTCACAACATGGCGCTCAATATCACAGTTAACTGCCAGGACGATGCTTTAGCCAGCGTACTGGTAGACACAGGATCGGCCACCAACGTTATGCCAAAGTCCACTTTAATGCGACTATCATTCAAAGGGTCCCTGATGAGGGGCAGTGAGGTCATCGTCAAAGCATTTGACGGGTCTCGGAAAGCAATTATTGGCGAAGTCGAATTTCCCATAACTATCGGTCCTCACATTTTCCTAATCACTTTCCAGGTCATGGACGTCCGGGCAGCGTACAGCTGTTTATTAGAAAGAGCTTGGATACACCAGGCTGGGGCAGTCACTTCGACACTGCACTGGAAACTGAAGTTCGTCAAGAACGATCAACTCGTCACGGTCTGTGGTGAACAAGCCTTGATCGTTAGTAACCTGTCATTATCTACTTGTGAAGAACCCGAGGAGGTTGTTGGGACTCAGTTCCAAGCACTTTCGGTGAGCAATGAGAATCCATCAGAGAAAGGAACCTCAATTTCCTCATACAGAGATGCTCTCGAAGTGACCGAGAATAACAATGCAAAAGGATGGGGACAACTTGTCATTCCTACTGATAATAAAACAAAGAAGGGTCTTGGTTTTTCTGCGACCTGCACCCAGACTGCTGCTAGCGATAAAAGTCTTCATCCCATTCAGGACTTCTTCCATAGTGGAGGTTTCCTTCACCCAGTGTCTCAAGCAGTCCATACCATCAACGAGGAGGATCCCTCCGATACGGATGAGGAATGGAAGTCCTATCTCAACGAGGACGGTTATATGTCTCAAGAAGAGGTGCCTATGCCCTTTTGCTATCCCGCACAGAGTTCGAGATTTATACCCAGGTCAGACGTCAAAATGATATATGGAGATCGTGATCCGGAAGGATGCCGGGCTCCACCAAACTCATTAGAGGAAGACACTATGATGAAGGACAACTTTGACCACGACTATTATGGCCCAATGGATTGCCTGCCTATCTGGAAGCCGTACCCAGGAGACTTGGGGCAAGAAAATCATCCGAACAATGAAAATCAGTTGAGCATCATTGAAAAGAATACATGCGTCCCCACCATGTCATGGGATCAACACTCAGGGTATTCAGAACCTATCCAGCACGACGATGAATTCAGAAAGTTCACCGGACTAGAATTCATCAACTATGCTTTTCCCGAGGTCAACATCATCGAAAGAGATGACTCCTCCAGTTCCAAAGAAGTGTGGGACAACTTAGGACAACCAAGTGGAAAATTTGACTTCATGGTCAAGTACACCGCTCTCGAAAGCTCTCGTATCAGGCTCGAAGACATCCAGCCAACTGGATGGGGAGATTTTCCTGAGAGCACCAATACTCTGCAAAATACAACAGAGGAATCCTCCTACGACAACTCTGCATAGGAGACAAATTCTGATGATCCTGCTCCGCCAGAAATCAGCGTCATTTCTGAAGACAAATCAACGAAAGTACCAAACTTTGTGATTCACCGAGGAGTTTGCCACCAATGGGTTGCTGTCGATGTTCCGGAGATTGTTCACAAGTCAAAGTAATTTCCGTCTTTAACCATTCACCCTGCCCAGGTGAAACAGATGTTTTGATAGGGCTCATTTTCTGTAAATATCCCTATTCGCTTCCCCCAAAGCGACAGAGTTCTGTTTTATAGGGCTGTAGTTTCAAGAATCGACTTGTTCATAAATAAAATAACGTCGTTTTGTGATCTCCGCATAAATTATTGTTTTCTCTTTTCGCTTTTCTCAGAAAATGGTAATCCTAAAAACAATTCAAAATAAACAAGCAGTTTTTAAAAAAAAAATACACTGCACACACTTGCATTTTCTCTATCTCTTCTAAACAAAAATCATCACATCATGCAGATTGCTTGTTTTAAACCCCGTTGAAACATACGATCCGATGCCTTCTCCCGACTTTGAGTTTCCGGTATTTGGGGCTGAAGAAGAAGTTGACAACGAAATTCCAAAAGAGATCTCCCGATTACTCCAACAAGAGGAAAGGTCCATTGAACCTCACAAAGAGCCGTTGGAAACGATCAACGTAGGTTCAAAAAAAGAGAAAAAAGAAATCAGGATTGGGGCACTGCTCAGTCCAACTGCCAAAGAGAGTCTGACAAAGCTTCTCAGAGAATTTCCCGATGTGTTTGCTTGGTCCTACCAGGACATGCCAGGGTTGGATACCTGCATCGTGGAACATCATTTACCATTGAAATCAGAATGTCCGCCAGTAAAACAGAGGTTGAGACGGACTCACCCGGACATGGTCGTCAAAATCAAAGAGGTGGTACAAAAACATATTGACGCAGGTTTCCTCGCCACGTCAGAATGTCCTCAATGGTTAGCCAATATCGTACACGTTCCAAAAAAGGACGGAAAAGTCAGAATGTGTGTCGATTACAGAGATTTGAACAAGGCTAGTCCAAAGGATGACTTTCCTTTGCCGCACATTAACATGCTGGTAGACAGTACAACAAAGTTCAAAGTTTTCTCCTTCATGGATGGATTCTCAGGCTATAATCAAATCAAAATGGCGCCGAAAGACATGGAGAAAACTTCCTTTATCACCCCATGGGGTACATTTTGTTACAAGATAATGCTGTTCGGTTTGAAGAACGTCGGGGCAACCTATCAAAGGGCCATGACTACTCTGTTTCATGACATGATACACAAGGAAATCGAGGTATATGTCAATGACATGATTGCCAAATATAAGACAGAAGAGGAACATGTGACCCACCTGTCAAAACTATTCAAGCGGTTGAGAAAGTACAAACTCCGCTTGAATCCCAACAAGTGCACCTTCGGTGTCCATTCAGGGAAACTTTTAGGGTTCATCGTCAGCCAAAAAAGAATTGAGGTTGATCCTGACAAGGTCAAGGCCATTCAAGAAATGCCTTCTCCGAAAACTGAAAAACAAGTCAGAGGATTCCTGGGACGTTTGAACTACATCTCCAGATTCATATTCCTCATGACCGCAACATGTAAGCCAATTTTCAAATTACTAAAAAAGAATCACGATTGCGTTTGGACAGAGGGCTGCCAAACCGCATTCAACAGTATTAAGGAATACCTGTTGAACCCACCGATTCTATCACCTCTAGTGGAAGGAAGACCACTGATCATCTACTTAACAGTCCTAGAAGACTCCATGGGTTGTGTACTTGGCCAACAAGACAAAAGAAAAAGGAAAGAGTCTGCAATTTACTATCTGAGCAAGAAATTCACCGACTGCGAGACTCGGTACACTATGCTTGAGAAAACTTGCTATGCTCTGGCTTGGGCAGCCAAACGTCTTCGCCAATACATGATTCGTCACACTACTTGGTTGATCTCAAAAATGGATCCAATCAAGTACGTCTTTGAAAAGCCCGCTCTCACGGGAAGAATCGCCCATTGGCAGATGTTGTTATCAGAATACGACATCGAGTACCATGCTTAGAAAGTCGTTAAAGGGAGTATTTCAGCCGATCATTTGGCTCATCAACCGATTGACGATCAGGAATCAATCGGGTTTGACTTCCCAGACGAAGATGTCATGTATCTAAAAATGAAAGACTGCGATGAACCACTACCTAGTGAAGGGCCAGAACCAGGTTCCCAATGGGGACTAATCTTTGACGGAGCTGTCAATCATTACGGAAACGGAATTGGGGCAATCATCATAATACCTCAGGGTACCCACATTCCTTTCACGGCCAGACTTACATTCAAGTGCACAAACAACGAGGCCGAATACGAAGCTTGTATTATGGGTCTCGAAGAAGCGATTGATTTGAGGATCAAGAACTTGGATGTATATGGCGACTCAGCTTTGGTCGTCAATCAAATCAAAGGAGATTGGAACACATACCAATGAGGATTGATTCCTTACAAAGATTATGCAAGAAGGTTGTTACCTTTCTTCAACAGAATCGAGTTTCATCACATCCCTCGTGATGAGAATCACATGACTGATGCCTTAGCCACCCTTTCTTCTATGATTAGTGTAGGTCAATGGACCGAATTACCTAAGATCGACATAATGCGCCTTGAACGGCCCGCTTACATCTTCGCGATTGAAGCAGTCATAGATGATAAACCTTGGTATCACGATATCAAATGCTTCCTTCAGAAACAAGAGTACCCACCTAGGGCACTAAGAAAAGACAGAAAAACCCTCAGAAGGCTAGCAGGAAGCTTCTTCCTGAGCGGTGATACACTCTATAAGAGGAATTTTGACATGTTCTTGCTCCGATGCGTAGACAGACCAGAGGCAGACATGCTGATAAAAGAAATTCACGAAGGATCCTTTGGCACTCATGCCAACGGACACACAATGGCGAGAAAAGTTCTCAGAGCAGGGTACTATTAGTTGACCATGGAATCCTACTGCTACAAGTACACGAGGAGGTGTCACAAGTGTCAGGTATACTCAGACAAAATCCATGTACCGCCAATGCATCTCAAAGTTCTTTCTTCCCCATGGCCTTTTTCCATATGGGGAATCGGCATGATTAGCATGATTGAACCCAAAGCTTCGAATGGACATCGGTTCATCTTGGTAGCCATTGATTACTTCACCAAGTGGGTCGAAGCAGCGTCATACACCAATGTAACCCGACAAGTGGTAGTCCAATTTATCAAAAACAATATCATTTTCCGTTATGGTGTTCCTAGCCAGATCATTACTGATAATGGATCTAACTTGAATAATAAGATGATGAAGGAGTTGTGCGCAGAGTTCAAGGTCGAACACCATAATACATCTCCCTACCGACCCAAGATGAACGGGACGGTAGAAGCGGCTAACAAGAACATCAAGAAGATTGTTCAAAAGATGGTTGTAACCTACAAAGTTTGGCACAAGATGCTACCCTTTGCTCTTCACGGTTATCGCACATTTGTCCGCACTTCAACAGGGCAACCCCTTTCTCTCTAGTATATGGCATGGAGGCAGTGCTCCCCATCGAAGTAGAGATCCCATCGATCAGGGTATTGATGGAAGCTAAGCTAACAGTGGCTGAATGGTGTCAAATTCGACACAACGAACTGAATCTGATCGAAGAAAAATGAATAACAACACTATGCCTCGGTCAGTTGTATCAGCAAAGAATAAAGAAGGCGTTCGACAAAAAGGTCCGACCTCGCGTCTTCTGGAAAGGAGACCTCGTGCTAAAAAAGATACAATCATTTCTCACTGAATCTCGGGGCAAATGGACTCCGAATTACGATGGCCCCTATGTGGTCAAGAAAGCTTTCTCAGGTGACGCCTTGAGGCTTGCAACCATGGACGGAGAGGAATTTGCCTACCCCACAAATGTTGATGTAGTCAAGAAATACTTCGCCTAAACTAAAAAACTAAAAAAAAATGTCTCGGTGGATTGAAAACCTGAAAGGGAGGTCCAGGCAAAAATTAGAGACATAATAAAAAAAAATCATCCTGGTGGATTGGATATCTCAAAGTACAATCCAGGTAAAAGTTAGGGATAATGGCAAGTAACTACGTCTAACAGGGGCAAATCCCCTAGTAGTAGTCCTGCCATCCGTCAGAAAACTCTAGTCAAGGTCATCTTCGACAGAAGCTCAGGATGCCCCGAATTCAAAGTTGGTAGAAGGATAGTGGTCGTTATGTTTCAGTATAGCCTTTTTCCCTTTAATTACCATTTTCTAAACTTTGTAAATACTCTATGGAATCACGCGTTTGGTTGATTTCCATTCTATCAATAAAATTTGAGCCCTTGTGCTTTTGTTTGCAATTCTTACTTGTTTTAGCTTTACAGAACGACATTTTAACATGATCAACGATTCTTGAAATAAAACAAAAACGAATTTGCTAGAGCTGTCTTTCTGAGTCAAGTGTCAGACCTGTTAATGGGTTGAACTTCATCCCTTAACATACCATCCTTCGATTGGGCATCATATAAAGATCATTTCACTACCTAAGAATCCATTTCTCAAAACACCAGTAGACTTGGACAATCTCAATACCCTTTGGATTTTCCATTTCCTTAAATAAAATGAAGTAACCCTGATCCTCTGATCAATCCCAAAGCAAAACAATACCTTTAATCGTTCCCTTCATAAGAACTGATTTTCTCTTTTATCCAACATACTGGACCTGTCACTAAACTGAAACAGTCACCAGCACAATATCCTCCTCTTGGGCTTTGTACAATAATTCTCCCCAGCAGAGATAACCTTTTCACACTCTCTTATTGAGTATAAAAGACTCTCTTGTTGGGTCAAACCTGTTTAGCCTCCATCTCGGGCTTCGTACGAGATAAAAAATCACTTTCTTGTTGAGTATAAAAGACCCTCATGTGGAGTAAAAACCTTTTAGCCTCTGTCTTGGGCTTCGTACAAGACACATATAAATGCACTCTCTTGTTGAGTCAGTCACTTGTTAGCACTCTCTTGTTGAGTCAACCCCTTTTAGCCTCTCTCTCGGGCTTCGTACGAGACACATAAAAACACCCTGTTGTTGGGTCAATAGCCTCCTCTTAGGCTTTGTATAAAGAAAACTCCGGTTAAGTCAATCAACCTTTTAGGATCAAAATATGTGCCTTGTTCACAGTATACAAACATCAACAACTCCTTTTCCTTCATATAATTGCTGTAAGCGGCAAGCCTCTGGATTATTTACATCCACGCCACTGTCCCTCTTTTAGCATGAGAAATTCCTAAGGAAAGATGGCATTGCTCTAAACTGAGTTAAAGTCTTCTCCTCCAGGTTAAAAATCCCCTATAAAGGAAATTATGGCATTGCTGGATCCACATATCCCAGTTAAAGTAATTATCCTTTATAATCGCTCACCCAACGTTTGTGACAAACAGACCAAATATCCCCCTTTAGAGATGACAAATTCTCTCTAAAGTCAAAACCCTTTAGCTTCACATCTTGGACTTCGAACAAGATACAAATAGACCCTTCAGCTTCACATCTTGGGCTTTAAACAAGATACAAACCACATTTAGCTTCACGTCTTGGGCTTTGAACAAGACACTAGAATAACCTTTTTTTTCCTCCCATAGAATAGGAGGAACTACGATCGCTCTGATTTCCCAGTTTCTTTAAACGAGAATATGTAGGCATAAGATTGGAAAAATCTTAGCGAGCATACTAATCCAAAACCCAAAATCCCGTACCTTCAGACATCAATCGAAAAGCATCAGACCTAACATCTTAAAACCTCACAGATAATCCAGACACTTGTATTCTTAAGAAAATAACCCTAAGAAGGACCCCCTATTTTGATAGCGTCTGTAAACCAACAGTATTGACTGTTTAAACTCAGTATGCAAGCAAGGTTAATTGGAGACATCTATTTCCCCTCCTTAATCAGCTTAACAGGATAAAAAATGAATCGAACTGTAGTACCAAAGAGATAGTGAGTCGAAACCACAAAAATTGCACTACAGATGTATGTATGTATATGCTGACAAAACTGACGCGACATACGGACTAGTAGATGAACACGACTGGATACTCGACCACAGTGGGAGATGTAAAGTATCACTTATTCACGATAGCAATTCTGCCTTGCTTAGGAGAGATAGTCCCTGCGGGGAACAACCGTTGGTCGGGCTTAGGAGGTAAGAACTCCGTCGAAGATGTCAGATGGAATACTCGCATCTGACATAACTGATCCTTCACTCAGGCGCATTGGTTTAGAAGGAGTACTTTGATTCTACACTTTGAGGTTCAATTACTTCTGAAGAAGCGATCGACGCTCTTTCGATGTTTAACAGTTAAAAGAAATTGTCATCTTTATTTAAAAGCAGAAAAAGTTTGACAAGTAATTTCATTTTTGTTTCGTTTCAAGAATCGTTGATCATGTTAAAATTTCGTTCTATAAAGCTAAAACAAATAAGAATTGCAAATAAAAGCACGAGGGCTCAAATTTTATTGATAGGATGGAAATCAGCCAAGCGTGTGATTCCATAGAGTATGTACAAAGTTTAGAAAATGGTAACTTAAGGGAAAAAGGGCTGCATTGGAACATGACGACCGCTATCCTTCTGCCAACTTTGAATTCTAGACATCCTGAGCTTCTGTCTGTTCTACAAAGGCTTGCTCCTAGACTTTCTTTAGAGCCTCCCTGTGCGCTTCTGAACTGAGTAGAAGTGACAGTACAAAGATCTTTGAAGGAGTTTGTAACAGTTGATCAACAATGTTGTATTCACTCCTTTGGATGAGCTTCAGCATCTCATCGTTGTTTTTCGAAAGGTCGGGATTACTAGATTGATCGACTGGTGGATTGGGAACTTCTGTCTAAGGTTCCTTTTCTTTGTTAAATTCTCCAACTCCTCGGTTGAAGATTCGACCACTCCGTGTTACACGACTGATGTCTGCAATATTCACGACGGAGGGTAATGGAATTTCCTTTCCATTCTCGACTGTTGTTGCACCGTATTTGTAAGGGATAACCTTAGTTGATTCATACGGTAATGGTCCCGGTAGATAGACGACTATGGGAGCCTTCTGATTTTTTCGACCATCGTAAGCAATTTTGATCTGTTCCTGGTTGGGAACTCTCGATTCGACAAGTAGAGGGATGATGGTACAAATATCCCTAGCCCTCCAATGATCCGAGATTACGACAACGTCCTCAATTTGATCAGCGAGGTAGTCCGACGCCCAGTTGATTGGTCCGGAACCCGGATATGGGCGAATCTCTCTACGATCCACCTGACCCTGAAGAGCTGCTCGCACAAGGTAACATCCTTGGTTACTTTCCGAACAGACTCTACAACGTTCATAGTTGTGTGGTGGCACCTGGCCTTGCCGACTTTGAATCCAATGTAACCTCACTAGGTCAGTTTCCACATATCGAACGTCCTGACTTTGATGCCGAGTAAGGTTCCCATTGGTAATACTAATTTGCTGGCGGTCTTTATCCATATAGATTGGAAGCCACTAGTGGTTCAACAAATGCTGAAGGGTTTCCTGGACAAGGGCACAACCTTGATCGTTTTCGCAACCCACCCTACAGCTCTGATAATCATGTGATACCAGGTGTAATACCCCAAATTTTGACCACTTAGATTTCCCATCATTGTGAAAATCATCATCACAATATGGATGAACCATCATGCTTCATCAGTCTCCCCAAAGATGGGTGAGCATCCAATACAATCAAAATTAGGGTTTCAAACCCTCTCCGAGTGCTTAGACAAAGGATCAATCAAGAAATGACATGATCTTCAACTTGTCTAATCTCTTAAATATCCACAATGGATCAAAAAGGACTCCCACTTCAAGGATTAGGCACAAGGCTGCTCCCTTCTAGGTGGATCAAGTCTCAAGATCGACAGTGTCACCAAATTAGGGTTTTGGTCGACCAGAGTCTCCAGATGGAAATTTTCATCTGGGCACAAGGCAATGATCCAAAACATAACCTAATATACTTCATGGAACCACATGAACCCATGCATCAAGTCAATTTTGCCTCAGGGGATGCATTCATCAAAAATCAGGAATTAGGGTTTCTTGACCTAATTCACCCCTAAGTTGACTTTTGGGACAAACCATGAGCCAAGACCTCAAGAGATGATTTGAGGGTCTCTAATACACCATATTGATCCATTTGGAACAATGGATTGATCCAAGAAGCTTGAGCAACAAGTCTCATTTTCATCTGCACCACAATTAGGGTTTTAAGGGAAAAGTCAACTATAACTTTGACTTTTGACCAAGACATGCTCCCAAACCCTAATACATGATTGAATATACCCTATGACACCCATGGAACATGTCCATCAAGTTTGATTTAGGTCAAGGACATGATTTCCTGAAGAATTGCACAGTTTGGAATTCATCTGATAAAAAGTCAACTGTGCACAAAAGTCAACTTTGACTTTTTGAGATTTTTCACCAAAATGGATTTTTAACCCTAAAATGATGTTAATGTATGATTTGAATCATCATTCATCAAGAAAAATCAAGAAAAGTGAGATAACTTGTCAAAGGGGTAACCATAAAACTTAGAAATTTTTCTAAGTTAAAAATAAAGTGGCAAAGGTACCAACTTTGGAGGACCATAACTCCTAAACGACAAGGCCATTTTTTCTCATCCAAAGATGGATTTGTAGCCCTCATTATCACCTACAAAAACTTCAACTACAAGTCATTCCAATTCATTAAGGATTTTGAGTTATGGAGTGATCAAAGTGGCTGAAAAGTGAAAATGTCACTTTTTCCAACACTTAGTGAAATTTTCACTAAGTCAGAATTTGCCTTCACTTTTTGCCAAATGTAGGGGGATTTTTCACTTGGAATCAAAAGAGATAAAAACCAAACTTGTTCAAACAGTTGTTGTATCATGTAAGAGCTTTCCAAAATGGCCAAGAACATTGCCAAATTCAACCTACACCATGAGATACAACATTGCCAAGTTGTCTTGCTGAAATCTGTCAAGGCAAGGCAGAATTTGCAACTTTGGTCGATTTGCCAAAATCAGCCAAATTCAATTGCTCCAATACACTTGGACACCTAAGAGGATTGAATCCAAAGGGGACAATCACTGAGCCAAGCCTCCAAGGTCCAAGGAACAAAGAATAGCATGTTGAACCTAGAATGGCCAAAATAGGGACAAGACTTCAAATTTGGAATAAGGCATTCAATGGAACCATCAAGGTGGCATGGATTGAGCCATTCTCATCTGAAATTAGTCAAGACTTATCCAAGACCAAGGGGACCAAAGCTCTGTGCCCTAACCTCTAGTCAATGGCTAGAAGAGACTTAGATTCTCATTTGCCAACATTGGCCAAACCTACTTACCAGCTGCCATGCACTATTCCTTGCAAAACAAACTTGCTCTACTATAAATAGAGCTCAATTGTGGTCAGTTTGAGTACACCAAAGCCATCTAACAGATGCTTTCCTCAAAATCTCTTTCTCTTGGCAAAAATGCCTTTCTTAGCAAGGTAGCTATCGGGTTTTGAGTTTGAGAGCAATTCTGCACAAACCAATCACTCACACACCTCACATACATCACATATGAGCTGATCAAACACTCACATAACTTCTGAAACATCAATTTCATGAAATCACCAGCTGGTTGCTCAAATTTTCAAACAAGGTGCAGCTGAGGTACCACAAAATGATCCAGCCAATTTCAATCAAGTCCAACCATCCAAACACAATCCATAGGGTGTAGGGAAGCTGTCCAGATCATCACAACTCATCTGTAACACCTCCAAATCAAAAATCACTCTGAACTTGCTGTCACGGCTTGGAGGTAAGCACATACTTGGTCATCTCTCAATCTATGCATATTTCCTCACACAATAATTTGGCCATATGTTCATAATCATGCATGGAATGTTTTCCCTCAATTAATTGCATTGTTTGAATCGTGTATCAAAAATCCTAGCCTTCATGCAGAAATTAGGGTTCTTGAGGTTTCTTCGTGATTTCTTGTTGTATGTTTAATTTAAATGAAATTAAAGTACATAGACATGATCGTGAGGTTGAGACGAGCATAATGATATGTGGATTGCATGATATGATTACGTATTCATGGAGATTGGATAGAAAATGCAAATCTGAGAAACCAAGAACACGCGCGTGTTCTTCAGCTGTTCTTGGCGCCATTTTTCATAAATTCAAATATTTGAATTTTGTGATTTTATTTAATTGATTCAAAAATTAATTTCTCTCTGAGTTTTAATGATTTTGAGTTGATTCTTTTTTTAATAATTCACAAAAATGTTAAAATATTTTATTTTATCAAAAAATCCCAAAAATATTATTTATTTCATATAATTGATATTTTTGTAAAGAATTAATATTTTGATTGTTTCCGGCATTTTAAATATTTTTTCTACATTGATTTTGCAACTTTTAATGCTTTCTAATTATTTTGTAGGTCAATACTTAATTTTTGAAGCATTAATCCAAGATCACAATTTGTTTTCCACGTGTTAAACAATTTTTGATCATTTTAATTGAATTTTTATTCAATTAAATACATTTTGAAAACAAATTAGGGTTTTGGATTAATTCAACCCTCATAAATCATTTTCAAAACACTTTGGGCCTCTATTAGAGTGTAAGACCCAATCCTTTTTTTGACCAAATCATCTTTAGGCCTCACTTATTGTATAAGTCCCGATACCGTCAAAAAACAAACGACGCGATCGTCGCCTTTTCAAAAATCATCTGGGCCTACCCTCGAGTAGTAAGACCCATTTATTCATCTCAAAACTCTTTGGGCCTCTTGAGAGAGTGTAAGACCCATCCCGCCTTGTACAAAAACTTTTTGGGCCTCACTCATTGTATAAGTCCCTCTGTACAAGTAAACGGCGCGATCGTCGCCTGTTTAAAAATAAAAACCATCTGGGCCTACCCTCGAGTAGTAAGACCCATTTCTTTTTCTTCAAAACACTTTGGGCCTCTAATAGAGTGTAAGACCCAATCCCCCTTTTAACCAAAAACATTTTGGGCCTCACTTATTGTATAAGTCCCTCTGCGTTAAAAGAAAACCTCGGCGCGATCGCCATTTTTAAACGAAAAATCATTTGGGCCTACCCTCGTGTTATAAGCCCCTCTCTTTTCTTTAAACCTTTTTGGGCCTCTTGAGAGAGTGTAAGACCCATCCCTTTGTACAGAAAACCATTTTTGGGCCCCAGTCACTTGTATAAGTCCCTATGTACAAATTCAAACAGTGCGCTCACTGATAAAACCCTGGGCCTCTCCTTGAGCTGTAAGCCCCAGATCTTTCTTTTTCAAAGCACTTTCTCCTTCGATTTTGAATATACTGTTGTTTTTAATCTTTCTTTGTTGAACAACTAACCAAACAGCATGGAAGCACTACAACCGAGTAAGTGGTTATCGCTTTCATTTACTGTTTTCATATTATAAACTGCATTGTGGGGCTGCTCACTGTAAGTCTCCTTTCATAAACTCATATCTACTGTGTAATAATAGTATAGATATTTCGAGTTTCCCCGGCAACTACGTCTAGAACTAGGTGACGCCGTTTCACTTATTCGTAGAAATAGACGCCTAGATCCCCAATAGGAGCACCAGATACAGTCTTCTCTTCGGCTGTCCTCCTTAGGAATCGTCAAGAAGCTCTACTCCCCAAGATGAATGTATTCTCCGGGAATGGCATCTTTGAGTTTCTTCCCAATTCTCGAACTTTCCTGACTTGATCTATTCCTTGTGGATAGCTTGCCTTGAATGTCTCGGGGTTTGGGTACCCACTACGGTCATAATCTTGGACCTTAACTAAGGAACCCTCTTTAAAAGTTAAAAGTCGCTGGATAGTAAACCTCGCACGTTTACCAGTGGTTTTCATCTTTAAAAGAGTTATCTCTCCTAATGGAAAGGAGATGATAGACCCACGGGCTTCTTAAAAGCATCGGCCTCCTCTTGGGCATTATTCAAGGACCCTACGGCTTCTTAGAAGTATTCACGGCCTCCTCTTAGGCTTCGTATAATGATCTCTTCCTTCGGGAATGATAGCCTCCTCTTGGGCTTCATACAAGGACCCGTCGGCTTCTTAAAAGTTCCCAGCCTCCTCTTGGGCTTCGTACAAATTGTCCCGACGACCTCCTAGAGGTATAGGAACAGAACCTAGTCATCCTCATAGAACAGTCCTTTCATAGAGTCTACTACTGTTTCTCAAAGCATAGTACAAAAGATAAAACTCTAGACACGGACAGTCTAACTTCCTTGAGTCTCAAAGACATTCTCAAGCACCCTTCGTTAAATAGGAAGGTAACCCGCAGACTCGGATAGTCTCGATACCCTTTGGATTTCCCGTTTCCTCAAAGAGAAGGAAATATCCCTGATCCTCAAATTAAATCCCTGTGTACAGTGTTACTCATATAAGAACTGATTTTCTCTTTTAAATCAGTATATTGGATCTGTCACTCAACTGAAACAGTTACAATAGCCTCCATCTCGGGCTTCGTACGAGATACCAAAATTCTCCCCAGTGGAGTCAAAACAACCTTTTTGCCTCTCTCTTGGGCTTTGTACGAGATACAAAAACACTCTCTTACTGAGTATAAAAGATTCTCCAACTGAGTCAACTCTTTGCTAGCCTCCTCTTAGGCTTTGTATAACGATATGCCCCACTGGGTCAAAAACTTTTAGCCTCTCTCTCGGGCTTTGTACGAGACACAAAATAGCCTCCTCTTAGGCTTTGTATAATGATTTTTCCTAGCGGAAATTAGCCTCCTCTTAGGCTTTGTATAAGAAAACCACTGGTTGATCCAATCGACCTTTTAGCATCAAAGTTGTGCCTCGTTCACAGTACACAAACATCAACAACTCCTTTCCTTTCATCTAATCGCTGTAAGCGGCAAGCCTCTGGATCATCTACATCCATGCCAGTGTCCCTCTTTTAGCATGAGAAATTCCTAAGGAAAGATGGCATTGCTCTACACTGAGTTAAAGTCTTCTCCTTCAGGTTAAAATCCTTTCTTCGGAAATTATGGCATTGCTCGGATCCGCGTATCCCAGTTAAAGTAATTCTCCTTCTCCCCTCTTTAGAGATGACAAATCCTCTCTAAAGTCGAGGTCTTTCAGCTTCACGTCTTGGGCTTTGAACAAGACACAAATAGACCTTTTAGCTTCACATCTTGGGCTTTGAACAAGATACAAATCACCTTTCGCTTCATGTCTTGGGCTTTAAACAAGACACCAAAACACCCCTTTCCTCCCATAGAATAGGAGGAACTACGAATGCTCTGATTTCCCTGTTTCGGTAAACGGGAATACGTAGGCATAAGATCGAAAGAAAAGATCTTAGCGAGCGCAATCAACAAAAAACCCAAATCCCATATCTTCATCAATCAAAAGCAGTAATTCAAAAGCACCAGTCCTAATATCCTAATCCTTATTCCCCGCCAGAAACCTTCTTCCCAGGTAAAAAGAAAGAGAACAGTATTGGCGAAAATACAAATAACCAGTACAAAGGCCCCCCACATTGATAGCATCCGTAACCTAACAGACCGCTGTTTAAACTCAGTATGCAAGCAGGGTTAATTGGAGACATCTATTTCCCTTCCTTATTCAGCTCACAATAGGATAAAAAATGAATCGACCTGTAGTTTTAAGCTCAAACCGCAGAGAGCGACCAGCGCTTAAGAACCGCGTCCAAAATCGCTCGCTACAGAAAAGTGGCGCCCACCGTGGGGCCGATTTCTTTCTTTCTACTTCTCTTGTGTGAAAGATTACACAAACGGCGACTCTGCTGGGGAGTCTCCTTTTCTGCCTTAGGGCATCATCCCCGTTTTCCACGGAAAATGGGAACTCTACCGAAGAGAAAGATTGACCTATGCTGGTCCATCTCTTAGGCAGGGAACCACAGATTGGGGCTTCCGCCGGGGAACCCATTTCTGTCAAGAACTTAAGAATCGTAGCTTTATAAGCCTAGGATGATTAGGACAAATATATATACTGCTTTTCCTAATTGCTATACGTGTTTATTTTTCTGCTACTGGGAATGCGTGTGATGCCGCATGTGGTGAGATTGAGTATACACTTAAAAAAAGCCAACCTTTTTCGTAGTGCGGAAGCTATCGGAAATAGCTGTTATGCGATACTACCCTCATTTGAGGCTGGTGATCTATTCTCGGTGAATGGCACTTACTCTAAGATTGCACACAACTCGCTGGCGATCAGCTTGTTGTCTGCCTTCCTGGGAGGAGCTGATGATAATGAGTACAGGTACAAAAATCACCCTAGTATAAACCTTTGGGGATGGGTAGAGCCTTGACTTCATGACAACGACCCTTTGACCCCATGTTTTTTCTATGTTTTTGTGTGCTGCATTCATGCATTCATTTAATAAAACATTAAAACATTCAAAAAATGTCTCTTCTAGTCTCTCTGTTTTTCAAATTAAACTAAGACTGTGATTGCAAATATCAGAGAAAAAGATTGCATTAATGGATTTCGGTAGAAGGAGAACTCACCAGTATACCTTCAAGGTTCCAAAACTAGGGGATTTGAGAAAGTTAGCGAGGATGATCGTTAACCCAGAGGCTTTCAGAGCCAAGCACGGTGGTTTGCTACCTCTGTTAAGAGTCCATGTGATTAAGGGGATCATGGACGCGCTCATTCAATTCTACGATCCGGTTTATCATTGTTTCACATTCCTAGATTACCAGCTATCACCAACGCTGGAGGAGTATTCTCATCTGACTGATTTACATATCACTGATCGAGCTCCATTTTCTGGACTGGAAGAAATTCCAAAGAATCAGACTATTGCAAGAGCAATTCATTTGGACGAGTCTGAGGTCCGGACTCACATGACCACTAAGGGTGGCACCCAAGGTTTGCCAGCCCAGTTCCTGACCAAGAAAGCTCTGTACTTTGCTAGTATAGGGAACATGACTGCTTTTGAAAGCATCTTTGTCTTGCTCACCTACGAATTATTTTTGTTTCCCAACATCAATAACTTCGTCGATATCAACGCTATTAAGGTTTTTCTCATTGGAAACCCTGTGCCGACTTTGCTCGCAGATGCGTATCATTCTGTACACTTAGGAAATTTGTACAGTAGAGGGGAGATCACATGCTGTGTACCTTTGCTCTATAAATGGTTTATCTCGCACTTGCCCAAGTCTGCTGCTTTTTGGGATTGCAAGAGTGTCTTACGTTGGTCGCAGAAGATCATGTCTCTCACCAACTCTGATATAGATTGGTGTAATAGGATTTATGAGGGAATCAGAATCATTGACCGTTGTGGAAACTTCCCCAGCTTACCCCTCATAGGAACTAAAGGAGGAATCAACTATCATCCGATATTTGTTCTTCGTCAATTTGGATACCCGATGAGACACATCCCACTGGGTGTTCATCTGGAAGGTCTTTTCTTCAAAGAAGGAGAAAGTGACAGAGCACTGAAGATGGAAATAGTGCAAGCTTGGAAACATGTTCATAAGAAAGGACGAGAGTCTCTGGGAAAACCGGACTGTGTCTCGGTGGACCCTTATCTCCATTGGGTACAAACTAGAGCTCTCAAGCTAAAGATGCCTTATCCTCGTTAAGGAATTCTTCCGCCGAGGGAAATTGTCATGTACTTCATGACGGAAACTGAAAGGCTTCAGGTTACCCTCAACAAAGTTCAAAAGGAAAGAAGATCTTGGAAGAACAAGTACCACACCCTCGATGTAGAGTGTATCCAAATACAGTAATTACTGAAAGAGAAAGACGCTCTGATTGAAATTTTGGAGCAGCATGCTGTAGAGAATCAAGATGACCAAAGGAATTTGCTCGCTCCTTTCACCTGGCAAAGGAATGACAACCCGACAACGGCCCAAGCGCCCCGGTCAAAGAAGAGGACTCGGGACCCATTAGTTTAGGTTTCTGTTTCTCCACTTTGTAATCTACTGTATTTCCATTTCTGTAATCCTTTGAATTCCAATAAAAAGGGGTTTCCCCACTGTTTGATATTTGCAATCTAATTGTCGAAGTTTATTTTAATTAAACCTAAAAACAATTAATATAATCATTGCATTCATCATTCTCACATCGCGTATTCTCCTTACCTACGAATCTCACGTTTGTGTCTCAATTCTAGAGTCAAACTGTCTCATTCATATAATACTCGGGCCAATCGCCAGAAAAAGATGGATGATCTTGAGGAAGAAAACAGAGAGTTGAAAGAAGAGATCGACGCTCTGAGAGAGGATATGAGAAAGCTTCGTAACGACATGCAAGCCATGGCAGAAGCTCAGCTACAAAGAAATGTGATCTCAGAGATCACCTCAACGCCCATCATAGAAAAGTATGATCCTAGGTATCAGATGCCGAAAGATCGTCCTTGGGGCATGCCTGTTAACTATATCCCGGAAGGATATGTTCCGCCGATCACTGAAGATCAGGGAATCGCAACAGAAGCCGCTGGGCCTGAAGGTTACAAACTTTGGGAAAGCGAAGATGCCAGGGGCATACTCAAGACTCCTGAAGGTTACAAACTTCGGGAGGCGCTAAGACTTACTGCCGTAGTCACGGTACCACCCCCTGTGGTGCACACTGTCCCGGAAGGACAGATTCCACGGACACCTTCTGATAAGAAGGAAACTATGTTTGACAGAATGGATGAATTCCTGGAGCAGTTCTTGGAAATTCAGAAAGAGCTGCAAGCCATTCGCGGTCAGGATCTATTTGGAAAGGACGCCGCAGACCTCTGCTTGGTCCCAAATGTAAAAGTCCCGCACAAGTTCCAAGTGCCCGACTTTGAAAAATACAAGGGTAACTCTTGCCCTCAGAGCCATCTGGTGATGTACGCTCGGCGGATGTCAGCTCAGACGGAGAATCAGGACCTGCTAATTCACTACTTCCAGGATAGTTTAACCGGTGCTGCACTCAAATGGTACATGGGTTTAAACCGTACTACGATCAGTACATTCAGAGATCTTGGTACTGCCTTCGTCCAACAATACAAGTACAATTTGGACATGGCACCCGACAGAGATCAACTCAGATCAATGTCGCAAAAGGACAAGGAAACCTTTAAGGAGTATGCTCAAAGGTGGCGTGAAATTGCCGCTCAAATTTGTCCACCTCTTGAGGAAAAAGAGATGACAAAGATCTTCTTAAAGACCTTAAGCTCATTTTACTACGACCGAATGGTTGCCAGTACACCCAGTGATTTCACCGAAATGGTCGGCATGGGTGTACGTCTTGAGGAAGCCGTCCGAGAAGGACGTTTGGTAAAAGGCACTGGATCAACGAGCGGTACTAAAAAATACGGTAGTGCTCTCCCTAAGAAAAAAGAGCAAGATATTGGGAATATCTCTCTCGGAAAGCAAAGGCAACGTTATCAGCCAGTAGCAGCTGTTACTCCTGCTATCGGCCCCGCGCCTGTTCCTATGTATCAACCTCAGGTTGCGTAGAGCCAACCTGACCAACAAAGGACACAACAGCCTCTTTAGCAGGCTCGTCCTCCATATAACAACAACCGTACAATACGGCCACCAGGATTTGATCCTATACCTGTAACGTACGCAGAGCTGTTTCCGTTACAGCTAGCCAAGGGGCACATCCAGACTAAGTATCCCCTTTCAGTTCCGGAAAATCCGGCTTTCTGGTTTAAGGTGGATTAAACATGCCCTTATCATCAAGGAGGTTCAGGGCATAACATTGAGACTTGTCTCAATTTCAAATCCGACGTGCAAAAGCTTGTTAGGAGCGGGCTCTTATCTTTCAAAGATACGAACCCTAATGTTCTTACGAACCCGCTGCCTCAACATGAGAAGGCTGCAGTCAATCTGATTGAGAAAAAGACTAACAATGTCTATCAAATTCACGATGTACTCTTATTGGGGACCAATCTGGTCAGGATGCATTGTAGACAGAGTGGATATGGCCATGTGCCACCTCATAATTATCACTAGTGTGATATCTGCTCTAAAGATAACCAAGGATATTCTGTAGTGCAAGCAGCTCTACAGGAACAAATGGATCTTGGATGGATCCAAGAGCACCGAGTTCGTGGAGTTAACATGGTCTCTACAAATTATAACGTCATTCAAAACCACGACATCCGTGTGATGAATGTCAACTTGGTGGCGACGCACTTAAGGCAAAGCCAGTATCATAATCTTCCGCGGCACGATTACAGTTCCTGTCTGATTTGCTCGGTAAACAAACAGGGATGCTCTTTCATACAAGAGGCCCTCCAGCGTCAGATGGATCTTGGATGGATCCAAGACTACCATGATAGGAACTCCTATCAAATCAACATGGTTCAGATCTTCGACATCCGCGTAATGGATACCAACCTGGTAGAGTTACATGCTGAGCAGGTCCGACTTGGATTCTTAATATCACATGACTATCAAAATTGTAAAGCGGGTTGTGAAAACGATCGAGGTTGTACCCTTGTCCAGGAGGCACTTCAGTACTTGTTAAATCACTGGTGGATGCCAATCTATATGGACGAAGATACTCAGCAGATTAGTATCAATAACAGGAATCCTACTCGTCGTCAAAGTCAGGATGTCCGATCAATGGAAGGTAACCTAGTGAGGTTACATTGTATTCAAAGTGGGCGTGGCCAGGTGCCACCACACAACTATGACAGTTGTAGCGTCTGTTCGGAAAGTAACCAAGGGTGTTACCTTGTGAGAGCAGCTTTTCAGGGTCAGGTCGATCATGGAGAAATTCGTCCATATCCAGGTTCAGGACCCATCATTTGGTCGCCGAACTACCTTGCCGATCAAGTTGAGGATGTTGTCACGATCTCTGGTCATCACCAGACCAGGGATGTTTTTGCCATCATTCCTCTACTTGACGAATCTAGAGTTCTCAACCGGGAACGGATCAAGGTTACGTATGATGGTCTGAAAAATTAGAAGGTTCCCATAGTCATCTATCTACCGGGACCACTACCGTATGAATCAACTAAGGCGATCCCTTACAAATACGGTGCAACAATGATCGAGAATGGAAAGGAAATTCCATTACCCTCCGTCGTGAATATTGCAGACATCAGTCGTGTAACACGGAGCGGTCGAATCTTCAACCAAGGGGTTGGAGAAGCTAACAAAGAAAAGGAACTTCAGGTGGGAATTCCTGATCCGCCAGTCGGTCAATCTAGTAATCCCGACTTTTCAAAAGACAAAGATGAGATGCTAAAGCTCATCCAAAGGAGTGAATATAACATCGTTGATCAACTGTTATAGACTCCTTCAAAGATCTCAGTATTATCACTGTTACTCAGTTCAGAAGCACACAGAGAGGCTCTACAGAAAGTCTTGGAGCAAGCCTTTGTGGAATAGGATGTAACAATCAGACAGTTCGATAGCATTGTCTCTAACATCACTTCCTGCAATAATTTGGGATTTAGTGATGAGGAATTACCTGAAGAGGGTCGCCGTCATAACATGGCGCTCAATATCACAGTTAACTGCCAGGGCGATGCTTTAGCCAACGTACTGGTAGACACAGGGTCAGCCCTGAATGTTATGCCGAAGTACACTTTGATGCAATTATCATTCAAGGGCCCTCCGATGAGAGTCAGCGAGGTCGTCGTCAAAGCATTCGACGGATCCAGAAAAACGGTTATCGGCGAAGTGGATCTTCCCATAACTATTGGTCCTCACACTTTCCAAATCACTTTCCAGGTCATGGATATCCGGGCAACATACAGTTGTTTATTAGGAAGACCTTGGATACATCAGGCTGGAGTGGTCACTTCGACCCTCCACCAAAAGCTAAAGTTCGTCAAGAACAATCAACTTGTCACGGTTTATGGGGAACAAGCCTTGCTTGTGAGTAACCTATCATCATCTACTTGTGTGGAACCCGAGGAGGTTATTGGAACTCAGTTCCAAGCACTATCGGTGAACAAGAACGATCAGTTCAAAGAAGGAACTTCAATTTCTTCATACAAAGATGCTATCAAAGCGGTCGAGAGTACCGATACGACAGGAGGGGGACGACTTGTCATTCCTATTGACAATAAAACAAAGAAGGGTCTTGGTTTTTCTGCAACCTGTACCCAGACAGCCGCCAACGATGAAAGTCTTCATCCCCTTCAAAACTTCTTCCACAGTGGAGGTTTTCTTCACCTAGTGTCTCAGACAGTTCATGCTATCAATGAGGAAGATCCCTCTGACACAGATGAAGAATGGAAGTCCTACCTTAACAAGGATGGCTATATGTCTCAGGAAGAGGTGCCTATGCCTTTTTGCTTTCCTACAGAAAGTCCGAGATTTATACCAAGATCAGATGTCGAAATGATCTACAGAGATTGTGATCCGAAAGGATACCGTGCTCCGCCAAATTCATTAGAGGAAGACACTCTGATGAAAGACAACTTTGATCACAATTACTATGGCCCGATGGATGGCCTGCCAATGTGGCAGCCTTACCCAGGAAACTTGGGGCAAGAAAGTCAGCCGAGTAATGAAACTCAGCTGAGCATCATTGAACAGAATACCTGTGTCCCCACCATGTCATGGGATCAACACTCAGGTCATTCAGAAACTACTCAACATGAAGATGAATTCGCAACGATTGCAGGACTAGAATTCATCAACTATGCTTTTTCTGAGGTCAACGTCATCGAGAGGGATGACTTCTCCAGTTCCAAAGAAGTTTGGGACACTCTGGGACAACCAAGTGGAAAATACGACTTTATGGTCAAGTACACTGCTCCCGAAAGCTCTCGTATCAGGCTCGAAGATATCCAGTCAACTGGATGGGGAGATACAGCTGAGAGCACCAATGCTATGCAAAATGCAACAGAGGAATCCTCCTACGACAATTCTGCTTGGGAGACAGATTCCAATGATCCTGCTCCACCAGAAATCAGTGTCATTTCTGAAGACAAATCAAGAAAGGTGCTAGACTTTGTGATTCACCGAGGAGTTCGCCGCCAATGGGTTACCGTCAAGGTTCCGAAGGTCGTTCATCAGTCAAAGTAATTGCCATCTTTAAACCTTTCACCCTGCCCAGGTGAAACGGATGTTTTGATAGGGCTCGTTTTCTGTAAATTTCCCTCTTCGCTTTGCCCAAAGCGACAGAGTTTTGTTTTATAGGGCTGTAGTTTCAAGAGTCGACTTGTTCATTAATAAAATAACGTCGTTCTGTAATTTCCGCATTAATTGTTGTTTTCTCTTTTTGCTTTTTCAGAAAATGGTAATCCTAAAAAACAATTCAATCGTAAAAACAAGCAGTAAAACAAATACACTGCACACACTTGCATTTTCTCTATCTCTTCTAAACACGAATCATCACGTCATACAGATTGCTTGTTTTATACCCCGTTGAAACATATGATCCGATGCCTTCTCCCAACTTTGAGTTCTTGGTATTCGAGGCTGAAGAAGAAAATGACAACGAAATTCCAGAAGAGATCTCCCGACTACTCAGACAAGAGGAAAGGTCCATTGAACCTCACAAAGAACCGTTGGAAACGGTAAACTTGGGTTCAGAAAAAGAGAGAAAAGAAATCAGGATCGGAGCATTGCTCAGTCCAACTGCCAGAGAGGGTTTGATAAAGCTTCTCAAAGAATTCCCCGATGTGTTCGCTTGGTCCTATCAGGATATGCCAGGGTTGGATACCAGCATCGTGGAACATCACTTACCGTTGAGATCGGAATGTCCGCCAGTAAAGCAAAGGTTGAGACGCACTCACCCGGACATGGCCATCAAAATCAAAGAGGAGGTACAAAAACAGATCGACGCGGGTTTCCTCACTACATCTGAATATCCTCAATGGTTAGCCAACATCGTACCCGTTCCCAAAAAGGACGGAAGGGTCAGAATGTGTGTTGATTACAGAGATTTGAACAAGGCAAGTCCAAAGGACGACTTTCCTTTACCACACATTGACATGCTGGTTGACAGCACAACAAGGTTCAAAGTATTCTCCTTCATGGATGGATTCTCGGGCTATAACCAGATCAAAATGGCGCCGAAAGACATGGAGAAAACTTCGTTCATTACCCGATGGGGTACCTTTTGTTACAAGGTAATGCCGTTCGGTTTAAAGAATACTGGGGCAACCTATCAAAGGGCCATGACTACTCTGTTTCATGACATGATACACAAAGAAATCGAGGTATATGTCGATGATTTGATTGCAAAATCAAGAACAGAGGATGAGCACGTTGAACATCTGTCGAAATTTTTCGAACGTCTAAGAAAATTCAAGCTCCGCTTGAATCCCAACAAGTGCACCTTCGGTGTCCGTTCAGGGAAATTACTAGGGTTCATCGTCATCCAGAAAGGAATTGAAGTTGATCCTGACAAGGTCAAGGCCATTCAAGAAATGCCTTCTTCGAAAACTGAAAAACAAGTCAGAGGATTCCTGGGACGTTTGAACTACATCTCCAGATTCATATTCCTTATGACCGCCACTTGTGCGCCGATTTTCAAGTTATTGATAAAGAACCAGGATTGCGTTTGGTCAGAAGACTGCCAAACTGCCTTCGACAGTATTAAGGAATATTTGTTGAATCCTCCGATTCTATCACCTTCAGTGGAAGGAAGACCACTAATCATTTACCTCATAGTCCTAGAGGACTCAATGGGATGTGTACTTGGCCAACAAGACGAAACTAAAAGGAAAGAGTCTGCCATTTACTATCTAAGCAAGAAATTCACCGACTGCGAGACTCGGTACACAATGCTTGAGAAAACTTGTTGCGCTTTGGCTTGGGCAGCCAAACGTCTTCGCCAGTACATGATTCGTCATACTACTTGGTTGGTCTCCAAAATGGATCCAATCAAGTACGTTTTCGAAAAACCTGCTCTCACGGGAAGGATTGCCCGTTGGCAGATGTTACTATCAGAATATGACATAGAGTACCACACTCAGAAAGCCGTTAAGGGAAGTATTTTAGCCGATCATTTGGCTCATCAACCGATTGACAATCAAGAATCAATCGGGTTTGACTTCCCAGATGAAGATGTCATGTATCTAAAGATGAAAGATTGCGATGAACCGCTACCCAGTGAAGGGCCAGAACCAGGTTCTCAGTGGGGACTTATCTTTGACGGAGCTGTCAATCATTACGGAAACGGAATTGGGGTTACCCCTTTCTCTCTAGTATATGGCATGGAGGCAGTTCTCCCCATAGAATTAGAGATCCCGTCAATCAGGGTATTGATGGAAGCTAAGCTCACCGAAGCTGAATGGTGTCAAAGTCGACACGACGACCTGAACCTGATCGAAGAGAAGCGAATCACGACACTATGCCACGGTCAGTTGTATCAACAAAGAATGAAGAGGCCGTTCGACAAAAAGGTTCGGCCTCGTGTCTTCAGAAAAGGAGACCTCGTGCTCAAGAAGATACAATCATTTCTCACTGATTCTCGGGGCAAATGGACCCCAAATTATGATGGCCCCTATGTGGTCACGAAAGCTTTCTCAGGCGGCGCCTTGAGACTTGCAACCATGGACGGAGAGGAATTTGCCTACCCCACGAATGTTGATGTAGTCAAGAAATACTTTGCCTAAACTAAAAAAAAAAAAAAACGTCTCGGTGGATTGAAAAGCCGAAAGGGCGGTCCAGGCAAAAGTTAGAGACATGAAAAAAAAATCATCCCGATGGATTGGAAATCTCATAGTACAATCCAGGCAAAAGTTAGGGATAATGGCAAGTAACTATGTTCAACAGAGGCAAGTCCCTCAGCAGCAGTAGTTACATCATCTATCGGAGGAAATCTCCAGTCAAAGGTCATCTTCGACAGAAGCTCAGGATGCCCCGAATTCAAAGTTGGTAGAAGGATAGTGGTCGTTATGTTTCAACGTAGCCCTTTTCCCTGTAAATTACCGTTTTCTAACTTTGTATATACTCTTTGGAATCACGCGTTTGGCTGATCTCCATCTTATCAATAAAATTTGAGCCCTTGTGCTTTTGTTTGTAATTCTTGCTTGTTTTAGCTTTACAGAACGACGTTGTTTAAACTTATTCAGCGATTCTTGAAATAAAACAAAAATGAATTTACTTGTTAAAACTTTTTCTGCTTTTAAAATAAAGATGGCAATTTCTTTTGACTGTTAACATCAGAAGAACATCGATTGCTTCTCCCGAAGTAAGCGAACTTCAAAGTGCAGAATCAAAGTACTCCTTCTAAACCAGTATGCCTGAATGAAGGGATCAACTGTGTTAGAGACCTTGTTTCGTCTGACATCCTCGGCCGAGTTCTCATCTCTTAAGCCCGATCAACATAGCTCCCAACGGGACTATCTCTCCTAAGCAAGGTGGAATTGCTATTTTGAATCAACGGTACTTCTTCGCCCCGCGATGGCCGAGTATCCAATTGTGTTCATCCATTAGTCCGTATGTCGCGTCTGTTTTGTCAGCATATACATACGTACTTCATGCATTTTTTATTTGCATTCACATTTCATATTGCATCACTATCACTCTAGTCGGTCTTGTCCCCTAGTGGTAGAAGTCCTCTCCATCGAGTTGTCAGTTCTTGCCTCGTCAGGAAATACTGTGTCTGAACAACCTCGCTTACAGTTTAATTCTGGAAAGAAGTTGGTCCTTGGCCACTTTGATAACTTGAACCTCTGAAAAGCCAGAGAAAACTCTCAATAAACATCACTCTTCGCCATTGAAGATGATATCCTTGCTTTCCCGGATTAAGGAAAATCCACAGAGAAAGCCTCGTGATCAGAGATTCGACAGCACGCCAGTTTTGCTCCGAAAAACCACTGATGAGAAGGTCATTGGCACCTCAAAATTGGACCCCATCATATGGCGTTTCTCCGGGAAGATCCCAAGAAAAGTATGATGAAAGATCCCAAATGAAAACAGTCTCTCAAGAGACTCGCTTTCCCCAGTAGAAACAAATGGCGTCTCCAACAGAGAAGTTTGTACAACTCTATAACTCAGACGAATGGGTTCCCCAGAAAGTCTGACATCAAAACTTTTTCCACTCAAATGGCATCTCCCCAGGAAAATTCGGCGAGAAGTTTGAGGAAAGCCGCTATGAATAGCGTCCCTTGTCAAGAAAGTTTATTGACAAAAGAAACTAAGACCAGTTCTTGGTAGGAAACCAGGATCGAGGGGAAGTTTAAATCAGAAACTAAGACCAGTTCTTGGTAGGAAACCAGGATCGAGGGGAAGTTTAAATCAGAAACTAAGACCAGTTCCTTGGTAGGAAACCAGGATCGAGGGGAAGTTTATTTCAAAAGAGACTGAGACCAGTTCCTTGGTTGGAAACCAGGATCGAGGGGAAGTTTACCTTTTCTAAGCATCATCGCTTAGCTAAAGAAGATGAATGCGTAAGCTACCATTCATGACCACCATCAAAATTTCGGGTATTCCGATATTTAATCCTCTTGCACCCCGAATGCCCGAATCCCTTCGTCATTCACACCTTCGGGTCCAAGAAGATTAAATAGGGGCATCTGTAATACCCCAAATTTTGACCACTGAGATTTCCCATCATTGTGAAAATCATCATCACAATATGGATGAACCATCATGCTTCATCAGTCTCCCCAAAGATGGGTGAGCATCCAATACAATCAAAATTAGGGTTTCAAACCCTCTCCGAGTGCTTAGACAAAGGATCAATCAAGAAATGACATGATCTTCAACTTGTCTAATCTCTTAAATATCCACAATGGATCAAAAAGGACTCCCACTTCAAGGATTAGGCACAAGGCTGCTCCCTTCTAGGTGGATCAAGTCTCAAGATCGACAGTGTCACCAAATTAGGGTTTTGGTCGACCAGAGTCTCCAGATGGAAATTTTCATCTGGGCACAAGGCAATGATCCAAAACATAACCTAATATACTTCATGGAACCTCATGAACCCATGCATCAAGTCAATTTTGCCTCAGGGGATGCATTCATCAAAAATCAGGAATTAGGGTTTCTTGACCTAATTCACCCCTAAGTTGACTTTTGGGACAAACCATGAGCCAAGACCTCAAGAGATGATTTGAGGGTCTCTAATACACCATATTGATCCATTTGGAATAATGGATTGATCCAAGAAGCTTGAGCAACAAGTCTCATTTTCATCTGCACCACAATTAGGGTTTTAAGGGAAAAGTCAACTGTAACTTTGACTTTTGACAAAGACATGCTCCCAAACCCTAATAAATGATTGAATATTCCCTATGACACCCATGGAACATGTCCATCAAGTTTGATTTAGGTCAAGGACATAATTTCCTGAAGAATTGCACAGTTTGGAATTCATCTGATAAAAAGTCAACTGTGCACAAAAGTCAACTTTGACTTTTTGAGATTTTTCACCAAAATGGATTTTTAACCCTAAAGTGATGTTAATGTATGATTTGAATCATCATTCATCAAGAAAAATCAAGAAAAGTGAGATAACTTGTAAAAGGGGTAACCATAAAACTTAGAAATTTTTCTAAGTTAAAAATAAAGTGGCAAAGGTACCAACTTTGGAGGACCATAACTCCTAAAAGACAAGGCCATTTTTTCTCATCCAAAGATGGATTTGTAGCCCTCATTATCACCTACAAAAACTTCAACTACAAGTCATTCCAATTCATTAAGGATTTTGAGTTATGGAGTGATCAAAGTGGCTGAAAAGTGAAAATGTCACTTTTTCCAACACTTAGTGAAATTTTCACTAAGTCAGAATTTGCCTTCACTTTTTGCCAAATGTAGGGGGATTTTTCACTTGGAATCAAAAGAGATAAAAACCAAACTTGTTCAAACAGTTGTTGTATCATGTAAGAGCTTTCCAAAATGGCCAAGAACATTGCCAAATTCAACCTACACCGTGAGATACAACATTGCCAAGTTGCCTTGCTGAAATCTGTCAAGGCAAGGCAGAATTTGCAACTTTGCTCGATTTGCCAAAATCAGCCAAATTCAATTGCTCCAATCCACTTGGACACCTCAGAGGATTGAATCCAAAGGGGACAATCACTGAGCCAAGCCTCCAAGGTCCAAGGAACAAAGAATATCATGTTGAACCTAGAATGGCCAAAATAGGGACAAGACTTCAAATTTGGAATGAGGCATTCAATGGAACCATCAAGGTGGCATGGACTGAGCCATTCTCATCTGAAATCAGTCAAGACTTATCCAAGACCAAGGGGACCAAAGCTCTGTGCCCTAACCTCTAGTCAATGGCTAGAGGAGACTTGGATTCTCATTTGCCAACATTGGCCAAACCTACTTACCAGCTGCCATGCACTATTCCTTGCAAAACAAACTTGCTTTACTATAAATAGAGCTCAATTGTGGTCAGTTTGAGTACACCAAAGCCATCTAACATATGCTTTCCTCAAAATCTCTTTCTCTTGGCAAAAATGCCTTTCTTAGCAAGGTAGCTATCGGGTTTTGAGTTTGAGAGCAATTCTGCACAAACCAATCACTCACACACCTAACATACATCACATATGAGCTGATCAAACACTCACATAACTTCTGAAACATCAATTTCATGAAATCACCAGCTGGTTGCTCAAATTTTCAAACAAGGTGCAGCTGAGGTACCACAAAATGATCCAGCCAATTTCAATCAAGTCCAACCATCCAAACACAATCCATAGGGTGTAGGGAAGCTGTCCAGATCATCACAACTCATCTATAACACCTCCAAATCAAAAATCACTCTGAACTTGCTGTCACGGCTTGGAGGTAAGCACATACGTGGTCATCTCTCAATCTATGCATATTTCCTCGCACAATAATTTGGCCATATGTTCATAATCGTGCATGGAATGTTTTCCCTCAATTAATTGCATTGTTTGAATCGTGTATCAAAAATCCTAGCCTTCATGCAGAAATTAGGGTTCTTGAGGTTTCTTCGTGATTTCTTGTTGTATGTTTAATTTAAATGAAATTAAAGTACATAGACATGATCGTGAGGTTGAGACGAGCATAATGATATGTGGATTGCATGATATGATTACGTATTCATGGAGATTGGATAGAAAACGCAAATCTAAGAAACCAAGAACACGCGCGTGTTCTTCAGCTGTTCTTGGCGCCATTTTTCATAAATTCAAATATTTGAATTTTGTGATTTTGTTTAATTGATTCAAAAATTAATTTCTCTCTGAGTTTTAATAATTTTGAGTTGATTCTTTTTTTAATAATTCACAAAAATGTTAAAATATTTTATTTTATCAAAAAATCCCAAAAATATTATTTATTTCATATAATTGATATTTTTGGAAAGAATTAATATTTTGATTGTTTTTGGCATTTTAAATATTTTTTCTACATTGATTTTGCAACTTTTAATGCTTTCTAATTATTTTGTAGGTCAATACTTAATTTTTGAAGCATTAATCCAAGATCACAATTTGTTTTCCATGTGTTAAACAATTTTTGATCATTTTAATTGAATTTTTATTCAATTAAATACATTTTGAAAACAAACTAGGGTTTTGGATTAATTCAACCCTCATAAATCATTTTCAAAACACTTTGGGCCTCTATTAGAGTGTAAGACCCAATCCTTTTTTTGACCAAATCATCTTTGGGCCTCACTTATTGTATAAGTCCCGATACCGTCAAAAAATAAACGGCGCGATCGTCGCCTTTTCAAAAATCATCTGGGCCTACCCTCGAGTAGTAAGACCCATTTATTCATCTCAAAACTCTTTGGGCCTCTTGAGAGAGTGTAAGACCCATCCCCCCTTGTACAAAAACTTTTTGGGCCTCACTCATTGTATAAGTCCCTCTGTACAAGTAAACGGCGCGATCGTCGCCCGTTTAAAAATAAAAACCATCTGGGCCTACCCTCGAGTAGTAAGACCCATTTCTTTTTCTTCAAAACACTTTGGGCCTCTAATAGAGTGTAAGACCCAATCCCCCTTTTAACCAAAAACATTTTGGGCCCCACTTATTGTATAAGTCCCTCTGCGTTAAAAGAAAACCTCGGCGCGATCGCCATTTTTAAACGAAAAATCATTTGGGCCTACCCTCGTGTTATAAGCCCCTCTCTTTTCTTTAAACCTTTTTGGGCCTCTTGAGAGAGTGTAAGACCCATCCCTTTGTACAGAAAACCATTTTTGGGCCCCAGTCACTTGTATAAGTCCCTCTGTACAAATGCAAACAGTGCACTCACTGATAAAACCCTGGGCCTCTCCTTGAGCTGTAAGCCCCAGATCTTTCTTTTTCAAAGCACTTTCTCCTTTGATTTTGAATATACTGTTGTTTTTAATCTTTCTTTGTTGAACAACTTACCAAACAACATGGAAGCACTACAACCGAGTAAGTGGTTATCGCTTTCATTTACTGCTTTCATATTATAAAATGTATTGTGGGGCTGCTCACTGTAAGTCTCCTTTCATAAACTCATATCTACTGTGTAATAATAGTATAGATATTTCGAGTTTCCCCGGCAACTACGTCTAGAACTAGGTGATGCCGTTTCACTTATTCGTAGAAATAGACGCCTAGATCCCCAATAGGAGCACCAGATACAGTCTTCTCTTCGGCTGTCCTCCTTAGGAATCGTCAAGAAGCTCTACTCCCCAAGATGAATGTATTCTCCGTGAATGGCATCTTTGAGTTTCTTCCCAATTCTCGAACTTTCCTGACTTGATCTATTCCTTGTGGATAGCTTCCCTTGAATGTCTCGGGGTTTGGGTACCCACTACGGTCATAATCTTGGACCTTAACTAAGGAACCCTCTTTAAAAGTTAAAAGTCGCTGGATAGTAAACCTCGCACGTTTACCAGTGGTTTTCATCTTTAAAAGAGTTATCTCTCCTAATGGAAAGGAGATGATAGACCCACGGGCTTCTTAAAAGCATCGGCCTCCTCTTGGGCATTATTCAAGGACCCTACGGCTTCTTAGAAGTATTCACAGCCTCCTCTTAGGCTTCGTATAATGATCTCTTCCTTCGGGAATGATAGCCTCCTCTTGGGCTTCATACAAGGACCCGTCGGCTTCTTAAAAGTTCCCAGCCTCCTCTTGGGCTTCGTACAAATTATCCCGACGACCTCCTAGAGGTATAGGAACAAAACCTAGTCATCCTCATAGAACAGTCCTTTCATAGAGTCTACTACTGTTTCTCAAAGCATAGTACAAAAGATAAAACTCTAGACACGGACAGTCTAACTTCCTTGAGTCTCAAAGACATTCTCAAGCACCCTTCGTTAAATAGGAAGGTAACCCGCAGACTCGGATAGTCTCGATACCCTTTGGATTTCCCGTTTCCTCAAAGAGAAAGAAATATCCCTGATCCTCAAATTAAATCCCTGTGTACAGTGTTACTCATATAAGAACTGATTTTCTCTTTTAAATTAGTATATTGGATCTGTCACTCAACTGAAACAGTTACAATAGCCTCCATCTCGGGCTTCGTACGAGATACCAAAATTCTCCCCAGTGGAGTCAAAACAACCTTTTCGTCTCTCTCTCGGGCTTTGTACGAGATACAAAAACACTCTCTTACTGAGTATAAAAGATTCTCCAACTGAGTCAACTCTTTGCTAGCCTCCTCTTAGGCTTTGTATAACGATATGCCCCACTGGGTCAAAAACTTTTAGCCTCTCTCTCGGGCTTTGTACGAGACACAAAATAGCCTCCTCTTAGGCTTTGTATAATGATTTTTCCTAGCGGAAATTAGCCTCCTCTTAGGCTTTATATAAGAAAACCACTGGTTGATCCAATCGACCTTTTAGCATCAAAGTTGTGCCTCGTTCACAGTACACAAACATCAATAACTCCTTTCCTTTCATCTAATCGCTGTAAGCGGCAAGCCTCTGGATCATCTACATCCATGCCACTGTCCCTCTTTTAGCATGAGAAATTCCTAAGGAAAGATGGCATTGCTCTACACTGAGTTAAAGTCTTCTCCTTCAGGTTAAAACCCTTTCTTTGGAAATTATGGCATTGCTCGGATCCGCGTATCCCAGTTAAAGTAATTCTCCTTCTCCCCTCTTTAGAGATGACAAATCCTCTCTAAAGTCGAGGTCTTTCAGCTTCACGTCTTGGGCTTTGAACAAGACACAAATAGACCTTTTAGCTTCACATCTTGGGCTTTGAACAAGATACAAATCACCTTTCGCTTCATGTCTTGGGCTTTAAACAAGACACCAAAACACCCCTTTCCTCCCATAGAATAGGAGGAACTACGAATGCTCTGATTTCCCTGTTTCGGTAAACGGGAATACGTAGGCATAAGATCGAAAGAAAAGATCTTAGCGAGCGCAATCAACAAAAAACCCAAATCCCATATCTTCATCAATCAAAAGCAGTAATTCAAAAGCACCAGTCCTAATATCCTAATCCTTATTCCCCGCCAGAAACCTTCTGCCCAGGTAAAAAGAAAGAGAACAGTATTGGCGAAAATACAAATAACCAGTACAAAGGCCCCCCACATTGATAACATCCGTAACCTAACAGACCGCTGTTTAAACTCAGTATGCAAGCAGGGTTAATTGGAGACATCTATTTCCCTTCCTTATTCAGCTCACAATAGGATAAAAAATGAATCGACCTGTAGTTTTAAGCTCAAACCGCAGAGAGCGACCAGCGCTTAAGAACCGCGTCCAAAATCGCTCGCTACACCAGGAACTCGAGCCGGACCTGTTTAGCATGTAACTCCACCAGGCTCGTATTCATCAAGCGAATATCGAAGATTTGAATCATGTTGATCTGATAGGGATTCCTATCATGGTAGTCCTGGATCCATCCAAGATCCATCTGACGCTGGAGGGCCTCTTGTACAAAAGAGCATCCCTGTTTGTTTATCGAGCAAGTCAGACAGGAACTGTAATCGTGCCGCGGTAGATTATGATATTGGCTTTGCCTGGAGTGCATCACCACCAAGTTAACATTCATTGCACAGATGTCGTGATTCTGAATGATGTTAGAATTCGTGTAAACCATGTTAACTCCACGAACTCGGTGCTCTTGGATCCATCCGAGATCCATCTGTTCCTGTAGAGTTGATTGCACCACAGAACATCCTCGATTTCTTTTAGAGCAGATACCACACTGGTGATAGTTATGAGGTGGCACATGGCCATATCCACTCTGTCTGTAATGCATCTTGACCAGATTGGTCCTTAACAAGAGTACATCATGAATTTGATAGACGTTGTTAGTCTCTCCCTCTATCAAATTAACTATAGCTTTCTCGTGTTGAGGCAACGGGTTTATGAGAACATTAGGATTCATATCCTTGAAAAATAGGACCCCGCTCCTAACAAGATTTTGCACGTCGGATTTGAAATTGAGACAGTTCTCTATGTTATGCCCTGGTCCTCCTTGATAGTAAAGGCAAGTTTGATCCACCTTAAACCAAAAAGGCAGATTTTCCGGTACTGTAAGAGGGGACCTAGTCTGGACATGCCCCTTAGCCAGTAGTAATGGAAATAGTTTTGTGTACAATACGAGTATAGGATCAAATCCTGGTGGCCGAGTTGTACGGTTGTTATTGTCTGGAGGACGAGCCTTTGCTGATTAGGCTGGCTCTGCGCAACCTAAGGTTGATAGGTAGAAATAGGCGCAGGATTGATAGCAGGAGTCACAACCGCTACTGGTTGATAACGTCGCCTTTGCTTTCCGAGAGAGATATTCCCAATATCCTGCTCTTTTTTCATAGGGAGAGCACTACCGTATCGCTTTGTACTACTTGATGATCCAGTGTCTTTGACTAGGCGTCCTTCTCGGACGGCTTCCTTAAGACGAACTCCCATACCGACCATCTCGGTGAAGTCACTGGGCGCACTGGCTACCATTCTGTCATAATAAAATGAGTTTAACGTCTTTAAGAAGATCTTTGTTATCTCTTTTTCCTCAAGAGGTGGACAAATTTGAGCGGCAATTTCATGCCATCTCTGAGCGTATTCCTTAAAGGTTTCCTTGTCCTTTTGTGACATTGATCTGAGTTGATCTCTGTCGGGTTCCATGTCCAGATTGTATTTATATTGTTGGACGAAGGCCGTGCCAAGATCTATGAAAGTGCTAATCGTAGCACGGTTTAAACCCATGTACCATTTTAGTGCGGCACCGGTTAAACTATCTTGAAAGTAGTGAATCAGTAAATCCTGATTCTCTGTCTGAGCTGACATTCACCGAGCGTACATCACCAAGTGACTCTGAGGGCAAGAGTTACCCTTGTACTTTTCAAAGTCGGGCACCTGGAATTTGTGTGGGACTTTCATATTAGGGACCAAACAGAGGTCCGCGGCGTCCTTTCCAAATAAATCCTGACCGCGAAGGGCCTGCAGTTCTTTCTGCATTCCCAGGAAATGTTCCTGGAACTCATTCATTCTTTCGAACATGTTATCGTTTCCACCAGTAGGTATCTATGGAATCTATCCTTCCAGGGCAGTGTGTACCACGGGCGATGGTATAGTCATTATAGACGAGACTCTCGGTGCCTCCCGAAGTTTGTAACCTTCAGGAGTTGTTGTCATGCCTCTGACATCTTCGCTTTCCCAAAGTTTGTAACCTTCAGGCCCTGCGGTTCCTGCTGTGGTTCCCTGATCCTCATTGATTGGCAGAACATATACTTCCGGGATATAGTTAAGTGGCCAGCCCCAGGGACGATCTTTTGGCATCTTGTACCTAGGATCGGACTTCTCCACTATGGGCATTGAGGTGATCTCCGAGATCACAGTCCTTTGTAGCTGAGCTTCTGCCATGGATTGCATGTCATTATGAAGCTTTCTCATATCCTCTCTCAGAGCGTCGATCTCTTTTCTCAACTCTCTGTTCTCTTCCTCGAGATCATCCATCTTTTTCTGACGATTGGCCCGAGTATTGTACGAATGAGACAGTTTGATTCTAGAACCGAGGCACAAACGTGAGATTCGTAGGTAAGAAGAATACGTGACGTGAGAATGATGAGTGCAATGATTATATTAATTGTTTTTTTTGTTTAATCAAAATAAACTTCGACAATTAGATTGCAAATATCAAACAGTGGGGCAACCCCATTTTATTGAATTCAAAGGATTGCCAAAATAGAAATACAGTAGATTACAAGGTACGGAAACAAAAACCTAAGCTAAGGGGTCCCGAGTCCTCTCTGGGGAGAAACCGGGTGCTGATTCTGGTACTTTCCTTTTCTTGGACCGGGGCTCTTGGACCGTTGTCGGGTTGTAATTCCTTTGCCAAGTGAAAGGAGTGAGCAAATTCCTTTGGTCATCCTGATTATCCACAACATGCTGCTCTAAAATCTCGATCAGAGTATCCTTATCTTTTAGCAGTTGCTGTATTTTGGTACACTCTACATTGAGGGTGCGGTACTTGTTCTTCCAAGACCTCCTCTCCTGTTGAACTTTGTTGAGAGTAACCTGAAGTTTTTCCGTTTCAGTCATGAAGTACATGACAGATTCCCTCGGCGGAAGAACTCCGTGACGAGGATAAGGCATCTTTAGCTTGAAAGCTCTAGTTTGTACCTAGTGGAGATAAGGCTCCACCGAGACATTGTCCGGTTTTCCTAGAGACTCTCGTCCTTTCTTATGAACATGTTTCCAAGCGTGCACTATTTTCGTCTTTAGTGCCCTGTCATTTTCTCCGTCCTTGAAGAAAAGGCCCTCCAGATGAGCATTACGCGGGACATGCCTCATCGGGTATCCAAATTGACGACGAACCAATACTGGATGGTAGTTGATTCCTCCCTTAGTTCCTATGAGGGGTACGTTGGGTAAGTTTCCACAATGGTCAATGATCCTGATCCCGTCATAAATCTTATTGCACCACTCTATATCAGAATTCGTAAGAGACATGATTTTCTGTGACCAATGCAAGGCACTCTTATGATCCCAAAACGCAGCAGACTTGGGTAAATGGGAGATAAACCATTTGTATAGCAGGGGTACACAGCATGTGATCATCCCTCCACTGTACAAATTCCCTAAGTGTACAGAATGATACGCGTCTACGAGCAAAGTTGGCACAGGGTTTCCAATGAGAAAAACCTTAATGGCATTGATATCGACGAAGCTATTAATGTTGGGAAACATAAATAACCCGTAAGTGAGTAAGACAAAGATGCTTTCAAAAGCAATCATGTTCCCTATACTAGTAAAGTACAGAGCCTTCTTTGTCAGGAACTGGGCTGGCAAACCTGGGAGCCCACCCTTGGTGGTCATGTGAGTCTTGATTTCTGACTCATCCAAATAGATTGCTCTTGCAATGGTCTGACCCTTTGGAATTTCTTCCAGTCCAGAAAATGGAGCTCGATCAGTAATGTGTAGATCGGTTAGGTAAGAATACTCCTCCAGCGTTGGTGCGAGCTGGTAATCCGGGAATGTGAAGCAGTGATAGACCGGATCATAAAACTAATTGAGTGCCTCCATGATTCCTTCAATCACATGGACTCTTAACAGAGGTAGCAGACCTCTGTACTTAGGTCTGAAAGCTTCAGGGTTAGTGACCATCCTCGCTAATCCTCTCAAATATTCTAGTTTTGGAACCCTGAAGGTATACTTATGAGTTCTCCTTCTACCGAAGTCCATGAGCGCAATCTTTTTCTCTGACATTTGCAATCATTGTCTTAGTTTAATTTGAAAAAGAGAGACTATAAGAGAAGTTTTTCTTTGATGTAATATTTTTTAGATGAATGCATGAATGCAGCACACAAAAACATAGAAAAAACAGGGGGTCAAAGGGTCGGTGTCATGAAGTCAAGGCTCTACCCCCCCCCCCCCCCCCCCCCGCAAAAGGTTTATATTAGTGATTTTTGTACCTGTCTCTCAAAATCATCAGTTCTTGTCGAGAAAACACCAGCGGGCCGGGAACCATACTAGGTGATGTTTTTTGAAGAACCATCAGAAGAGGGTAGTATCGTATGACAACCATTTCCAATAGTTTCCGCACTACTAAAAGAGGTTTTTCCTATGTGTATACTCAATATTTCCACATGCGGCATGACACGCATTCCCATTAGCAGAAAAATAAACACAGATATCAATTAGGAAAAGCAGTATATATATTTATCCTAAAGTCCTAGACTTTAAAGATCTATGGATCCTATGTTCCTGACAAAAATGGCTCCCCGGCGGAGTCGCCATTCTGTGGTACCTTCCCAACTTTAAAGGTTTTGACCTAAGATCCTAGTGAAGTCGAAAAAAGTCAAATCCCAGTGAAATCCCCAAAAAAAGAAAGAAAGAAAGAAAAGGCCCCACGGTGGGCGCCACTTTTCTGTATGGCGGCCACCGCCATGAAAATGACTTGTCCAAGGATTCTACCTAAAACTGTAAGAAAGAACGAGAAGGGCCCACGGTGGGCGCCAATTTTCTGTAGCGAGCGATTTTGGACGTGGTTCTTAAGCACTGTCGCTCTGGGGTTACTACAGGTCGATTCATTTTTTATCCTATTGAGCTGACTAAGGAAGGGAAATAGATGTCTCCAATTAACCCTGCTTGCATACTGAGTTTAAACAGCGGTCTGTAAGGTTACAGATGTTATATGGTAATGGGGCCTTTTTCTTCTTACTTTGTTTATAACAAAACACCGGGAATGTTCATGGGGAGTTTTGTTAGGATGCTAGAACTTATGCTTTTCATTTGATATGTGAAGGTAAGGGATTTGGGGCTTTAGATTAGTGTGCTCGCTAAGATTTTTCTATCAATCTTATGCCTACGTATTCCCGTTTACCGAAATAGGGAAATCAGAGCGATCGTAGTTCCTCCTATTCTATGGGAGGAAATGGTGTTTTGGTGTCTTGTTCAAAACCCAAGACGTGAAGCTGAAAAGGTGGTTTATATCTTGTTCAAAGCCCAAGATGTGAAGCTGAAGGGTCTATTTGTATCTTGTTCGAAGCCCAAGATGTGAAGCTAAAAAGGTGTTGTCTTTAGAGAGAATTTGTCATCTCTAAAGGGAGTCTGTTTGTCACGACTATTGGGTGACTGACTATTAAGGAGAATTACTTTAACTAGGATATGTGAATCCTAGCAATGCCATAATTTCCTTTACAGGGGGTTTTAACCTAAAGGAGAAGACTTTAACTCAGTGTAGAGCAATGCTATCTTTCCTTAGGAATTTCTCATGCTAAAAGAGAGACAGTGGCGTGGATGTAAATAATCTAGAGGCTTGCCGCTTATAGCGATTAGATTAAAGGAGTTGTTGATGTTTGTATCCTGTGAACGAGGCACAGTTTTTATGCTAAAAGTTTGATTGACTCAACCGGGGTTTTTCTTAAACAAAGCCTAAGAGTAGGCTTTTGGCCCAACAAGAGGGTGTTTTTATGTGTCTCGTACGAAGCCCGAGAGAGAGGCTAAAAGGGTTTGACTCAACAAGAGAGTGCTTTTAGATGTGTCTTGTACGAAGCCCAAGACGGAGGCTAAAGGTTGACTCAACAAGAGAGTCTTTTATACTCAACAAGAGAGTGTTTTTGTATCTCGTATGAAGCCCGAGATAGAGGCTAAAAGGTTGACTCAACAAGAGAGTCTTTTATACTCAACAAGAGAGTGATTTTGTATCTCGTATGAAGCCCGAGATGGAGGCTAAAAGGATTGCTGTTTCAGTTGAGTGACAAGTCCAATAGGTTGGTTAAAAGAGAAAATCAGTTCTTATAAAGAGACTGATTAAAGGTAATTCTATACTTTGGGATTGATCAGAGGATCAGGGTTACTTCCTATTCTTTAAGGAAATGGGGAATCTAGAGAGTATTGGAGACTGTCCGAGTCTACTGGTGTTTTTCCCTACTTGAGAATGCCTTCGAGACTCAAGGAGATTAGACTGTCCAAGTCTAGAGTTTTATCTTTTGTACTATGCTTAAAGAAACAGTAGTAGTACGTTCACGGTAGAAAGATCTAGACTCTTTGAAAGACTGTTCTATTAAGATGACTAATTTCTGTTCCTATACCTCTAGGAGGTCGTTGGGATAATTTGTACGAAGCCCAAGAGGAGGCTGGAAACTTTTAAGAAGCCAAGGGACAATTTGTACGAAGCCCAAGAGGAGGCTCTCTTCCCGAAGGAAGAATCCTTATACGAAGCCTAAGAGGAGCTTGTGAATACTTCTAAGAAGCCGTAGGGTCCTTGTACAACGCCCAAGAGGAGGCGGGGATGGTTTTAGGAAGCCTGTGGGTCCCTAAACCCCGAGAAATTCAAGACAGGCTATTCATAGAGAATAGATCAAGCTAAGAAAGTCCAAGAATTTAGAAGAAACTCAAGAGATGCCATTCACGGAGAAAAGATCATCTCTGGGGAGTAGAGTTTCTTTGACAATTTCTAAGAGTGACAGTCTGAGAAAGGGTTCACCGAGAATGCTGCCTTTCATCTCTCCATATTGTTTCACCCCAAGAGGAGGTAAGACTGTGTCTGGTAATCCTATGGAGGATCTAGTTTTGACTGTATTTAAGAGTGATCAACAGGGCTTAGTGGTAGACGTAGTTGCCGGGGAAACTCTAAATATCTATACTAGTATTACACAGTTGATATGAGTTTATGAAATAAGACTTACAGCGAAACAACCCCACAATACAGTTATATGTATATGAAAGCGGATAAAGAAAGCAGATAAACACTTACTCGGTTGTAGAGCTTCCATGCTGTTTGGTTAGTTGTTCAACAAAGAAAGATTGAAGACAACAGTATATTCAAAATTAAAGGAGAAAGTATTTTGAAAAAATGTTGGGGATTATAGCTCAAGGAGAGGCCCAAGGTTTATCAGTGATTGCACTGTCGTTTTGTGCAGAGGGACTTATACAAGTGACTGAGGCCCAAAAAGTTTTCTGTACAAGGGGATTGGGTCTTACACTCTAATAGAGGCCCAAAAGATTCATATTTTTACAAGTGGTGGGGCTTACAGCTCTAGGAGAGGCCCAGGGTCATTTGTTTGAAAATGGCGATCGCGCCGAGATTTTCGAAAACGCGGTGGGTCTTATACAATGTATTGAGGCCCAAAATGGATTGGTTTTCAAAGGGGGTTGGGTGTTACACTTTAATAGAGGCCCAATGATTTTGAATGGGTCTTATAGCTCGAGGAGAGGCCTAAGGTTTGTTTTTCAACGGATGATGATCGCGTCGAACTTTTTGAAATACAACGGGACTTATACAATAAGTGAGGCCAAAAAATAGGTTTTTATTTACAAAGGATTGGGTCTTACACTCTATTAGAGGCCCAAAAGTGTTTGAAATTGTTTCATAAGGGTGAAAATCAAAGAAACCCTAATTTGTTATTCTTTAAAAGTAAATATTTAAAGAAAATCAAATAAAATACCAAATAAGTTTGAATAAACCATTTGTGATTTTTGTTTAAGGTTTGAAAAATGAGGGATTAATCACAAGGTGAATTAAAACTCACTTGGTTTCGATTTTCAAAGTAAATATTCACTTTTAAAATGTCTAAAAACATTAAAAAGGAATTTATTCACAAAAATACTAATTATATTAAATAAATAATATAAACTTAATATTTTCTGGAATAAAATATTTCACCATTTTTGTGATTTTTTGCAAAAAGAACCAATCAAAAATAATTAAAATTGAAGGAGTTATTAATTTTCCAATTAATTAATAAAACTTGAAAATATTGGAAAAAATAACAAAAATGTGAGAAAACACAAAATGGCATGGGTGGGGTTTGAACCCATGACCTCAAGGTTATAGGGCGCGCGCCTTACCACTGGGGTGGTGATACATCCATTGCTTGAAGTGAAACCATAAATATACAAGGCATGCCTTGTTTTCTAGGCCTGGTAAAGGCAAGACAAGGCAAGTTTTTCCAAGAAACGGGATGGTGTAGCGAGTGATTTTTGGATGTGGTTGCGAAGCACGATCGCTCTAGTACTACAGTTCGATCCATTTTTTATCCTATTAAAGCTGATAAAGGAAGGGAAATAGATGTCTCCAATTAACCCTGCTTGCATACTAAGATTAAACAGCGGTCTGTTAGGTTACAGATGCTACAAAGATTCGGGGTTTCTCCTAGGTTATTTTGTTGACGAGGGGTGCTTTAGGCTATTGGTTAGGATGTTAGGACGAATGTATGAAAGTATGGGATTTTGGGTTTTTGTTTAGTGTGCTCGCTAAGATTTTTCTTTCAATCTTATGCCTACGTATTCCCGTTTACCGAAATAGGGAAATCAGAGCGTTCATAGTTCCTCCTATTCTATGGGAGGAAATGGTATTTAGTGTCTTGTTCAAAGCCCAAGACGTGAAGCGGAAGGTGATTTGTATCTTGTTCAAAGCCCAAGATGTGAAGCTGAAAGGTGGTTTGTATCTTGTTCAAAGCCCAAGATGTGAAGCTAAAGGTGATTTGTATCTTGTTCATAGCCCAAGATATGAAGCTAAAAGTGTTGACCTTAGAGAGAATTTGTCATCTCTAAAGGGGTCTGTTTGTCACAACTGTTGGGTGACTGACTGTAAAGGAGGATTACTTTAACCGAGATTTGTGAATCTGGCAATGCCGTAATTTCCTTTATAGGGGATTTTAACCTGAAGGAGAAGACTTTAACTAAGTGTAGAGCAATGCTATCTTTCCTTAGGAATTTCTCATACTAAAAGAGGGACATTGGCATGGATGTAGATGATCCAGAGGCTTGCCGCTTACAGCAATTAGATGAAAGGAGTTATTGATGTTTGTATCCTGTGAACGAGGCACAGTTTTGATGCTAAAAGGTTGATTGGACCAACCAGTGGTTTCCTTATATAAAGCCTAAGAGGAGGCTAATATGTGTCTCGTACAAAGCCTGAGAGAGAGGCTAAAAGGTTTTGACTCGACGATGGAGTCTTTTGGTATCTCGTACGAAGCCCGAGATGAAGGCTACTTGGCTTAACAAGAGAGTTTTTGGTATCTCGTACGAAGCCCGAGATGGAGGCGAAAGGGTGATTGACTCAACGAGGGAGTGTCTTTATGTGTCTCGTACAAAGCCCGAGAGAGAGGCTAAACGTTGTTTGACTCTGCTGGGGAGAATCATTGTATAAAGCCCAAGAGAAGGCTAACTTCACTAGAGAAGGATCATTATACAAAGCCTAAGAGGAGGCTATGGTTACTGTTTCAGTTGAGTGACAGGTCCAGTATGCTGATTTAAAGAGAAAATCATTTCTTATATGAGCAACATTGTACTCGAGGATTTGATTCGAGGATTCAGGCTATTCCTATTCTTTAAGGAATTGGGAAATCCGAAGGGTATTGAGACTGTCCATGTCTACGAGTTTTCTTCCTATTTAACGAAGGGGTCACTTGAGAATATCTGGAAAACTCAAGGAGATTAGACTGTCTGTGTCTAGAGTTTCATCTTTTGTACCATGCTTTTAGAAACAGTAGTAGACTCTTTGAAAGGACTGTTCTATGCTGATGACTAATTTCTGTTCTATACCTCTAGGAGGTCGTCGGGACAATTTGTACGAAGGCCAAGAGGAGTCTGGAAACTTTTAAGAAACCGACGGGTCCTTGTACGAAGGCCAAGAGGAGGCTATCATTCCCGGAGGAAGAGATCATTATACGAAGCCTAAGAGGAGGCTGTGAATACTTCTAAGAAACCGAGAGGTCCTTGTACTAAGCCCAAGAGGAGGCGGGGTTGCTTTTAGGAAGCCTGTGGGTCCTTGTATGATGCCCAAAAGGAGGCCGATGCTTTTAAGAAGCCCGTGGTCCCCAAACCCCGAGAAATTCAAGCCAAGCTATTCACAAGGAATAGATCAAGTCAGGAAAGCTCGAGAATTTGGAAGAAACTCAAAGATGCCATTCACGGAGAATATATTCATCTCTGGGAGTAGAGTTTCTTGATAATTCCTAATGAGGACAGCCGAAGAGAAGACTGTATCTGGTGATCCTATTGGGGGTCTAGTTGTCTATTTCTATGAACAAACGAAACGGCGTCACCTAGTTCTAGACGTAGTTGCCGGGGAAACTCGAAATATCTATACTATTATTACACAGTTGATATGAGTTTATGAAAGAATACTTACAGTGAAACAGTCCCACAATACAGTTATATGTATATGAAAGCGGTAAATGAAAGCAATAACCACTTACTCGGTTGTAGAGCTTCCATGCTGTTTGGTTAGTTGTTCAACAAAGAAAGATTGAAGACAACAGTATATTCAAAATTAAAGGAGAAAGTATTTTGAAAAAATGTTGGGGATTATAGCTCAAGGAGAGGCCCAAGGTTTATCAGTGATCGCACTGTCGTTTTGTGCAGAGGGACTTATACAAGTGACTGAGGCCCAAAAAGTTTTCTGTACAAGGGGATTGGGTCTTACACTCTAATAGAGGCCCAAAAGATTCATTTTTGTACAAGTGGTGGGGCTTACACCTCTAGGAGAGGCCCAGGGTCATTTGTTTGAAAATGGCGATCGCGCCGAGATTTTCGAAAACGCGGTGGGTCTTATACAATGTATTGAGGCCCAAAATGGATTGGTTTTCAAAGGGGGTTGGGTCTTACACTTTAATAGAGGCCCAATGATTTTGAATGGGTCTTATAGCTCGAGGAGAGGTCTAAGGTTTGTTTTTCAACGGATGATGATCGCGTCAAACTTTTTGAAATACAACGGGACTTATACAATAAGTGAGGCCAAAAAATAGGTTTTTATTTACAAAGGATTGGGTCTTACACTCTATTAGAGGCCCAAAAGTGTTTGAAATTGTTTCATAAGGGTGAAAATCAAAGAAACCCTAATTTGTTATTCTTTAAAAGTAAATATTTAAAGAAAATCAAATAAAATACCAAATAAGTTTGAATAAACCATTTGTGATTTTTGTTTAAGGTTTGAAAAATGAGGGATTAATCACAAGGTGAATTAAAACTCACTTGGTTTCGATTTTCAAAGTAAATATTCACTTTTAAAATGTCTAAAAACATTAAAAAGGAATTTATTCACAAAAATACTAATTATATTAAATAAATAATATAAACTTAATATTTTCTGGAATAAAATATTTCACCATTTTTGTGATTTTTTGCAAAAAGAACCAATCAAAAATAATTAAAATTGAAGGAGTTATTAATTTTCCAATTAATTAATAAAACTTGAAAATATTGGAAAAAATAACAAAAATGTGAGAAAACACAAAATGGCATGGGTGGGGTTTGAACCCATGACCTCAAGGTTATAGGGCGCGCGCCTTACCACTGGGGTGGTGATACATCCATTGCTTGAAGTGAAACCATAAATATACAAGGCATGCCTTGTTTTCTAGGCCTGGTGAAGGCAAGACAAGGCAAGTTTTGCCAAGAAACGGGATGGTGTAGCGAGTGATTTTTGGATGTGGTTGCGAAGCACGATCGCTCTAGTACTACAGTTCGATTCATTTTTTATCCTATTAAAGCTGATAAAGGAAGGGAAATAGATGTCTCCAATTAACCCTGCTTGCATACTAAGATTAAACAGCGGTCTGCTAGGTTACAGATGCTACAAAGATTCGGGGTTTCTCCTAGGTTATTTTGTTGACAAGGGGTGCTTTAGGCTATTGGCTAGGATGTTAGGACGAATGTATGAAAGTATGGGATTTTGGGTTTTTGTTTAGTGTGCTCGCTAAGATTTTTCTTTCAATCTTATGCCTACGTATTCCCGTTTACCGAAACAGGGAAATCAGAGCGTTCATAGTTCCTCCTATTCTATGGGAGGAAATGGTATTTGGTGTCTTGTTCAAAGCCCAAGACGTGAAGCGGAAGGTGATTTGTATCTTGTTCAAAGCCCAAGATGTGAAGCTGAATGGTGGTTTGTATCTTGTTCAAAGCCCAAGATGTGAAGTTAAAGGTGATTTGTATCTTGTTCATAGCCCAAGATATGAAGCTAAAAGTGTTGACCTTAGAGAGAATTTGTCATCTCTAAAGGGGTCTGTTTGTCACAACTGTTGGGTGACTGACTGTAAAGGAGGATTACTTTAACCGGGATTTGTGAATCCGGCAATGCCATAATTTCCTTTATAGGGGATTTTAACCTGAAGGAGAAGACTTTAACTCAGTGTAAAGCAATGCTATCTTTCCTTAGGAATTTCTCATACTAAAAGAGGGACATTGGCATGGATGTAGATGATCCAGAGGCTTGCCGCTTACAGCAATTAGATGAAAGGAGTTGTTGATGTTTGTATCCTGTGAACGAGGCACAGTTTTGATGCTAAAAGGTTGATTGGACCAACCAGTGGTTTCCTTATATAAAGCCTAAGAGGAGGCTAATATGTGTCTCGTACAAAGCCCGAGAGAGAGGCTAAAAGGTTTTGACTCGACGATGGAGTCTTTTGGTATCTCGTACGAAGCCCGAGATGAAGGCTACTTGGCTTAACAAGAGAGTTTTTGGTATCTCGTACGAAGCCCGAGATGGAGGCGAAAGGGTGATTGACTCAACGAGGGAGTCTTTTTATGTGTCTCGTACAAAGCCCGAGAGAGAGGCTAAACGTTGTTTGACTCTGCTGGGGAGAATCATTGTAAAAAGCCTAAGAGAAGGCTAACTTCACTAGAGAAGGATCATTATACAAAGCCTAAGAGGAGGCTATGGTTACTGTTTCAGTTGAGTGACAGGTCCAGTATGCTGATTTAAAGAGAAAATCATTTCTTATATGAGCAACATTGTACTCGAGGATTTGATTCGAGGATCCGGGCTATTCCTATTCTTTAAGGAATTGGGAAATCCTAAGGGTATTGAGACTGTCCGAGTCTACGGGTTTTCTTCCTATTTAACGAAGGGGTCACTTGAGAATATCTGGAAAACTCAAGGAGATTAGACTGTTTGTGTCTAGAGTTTCATCTTTTGTACCATGCTTTGAGAAACAGTAGTAAACTCTTTGAAAGGACTGTTCTATGCTGATGACTAATTTCTGTTCCTATACCTCTAGGAGGTCGTCGGGACAATTTTTACGAAGGCCAAGAGGAGTCTGGAAACTTTTAAGAAACCGACGGGTCCTTGTACGAAGGCCAAGAGGAGGCTATCATTCCCGGAGGAAGAGATCATTATACTAAGCCTAAGAGGAGGCTATGAATACTTCTAAGAAACCGAGAGGTCCTTGTACTAAGCCCAAGAGGAGGCGGGGTTGCTTTTAGGAAGCCTGTGGGTCCTTGTATGATGCCCAAGAGGAGGCCGTTGCTTTTAAGAAGCCCGTGGGTCCCCAAACCCCGAGAAATTCAAGGCAAGCTATTCACAAGGAATAGATCAAGTCAGGAAAGCTCGAGAATTTGGAAGAAACTCAAAGATGCCATTCACGAAGAATATATTCATCTCTGGGAGTAGAGTTTCTTGATAATTCCTAATGAGGACAGCCGAAGAGAAGACTGTATCTGGTGATCCTATTGGGGGTCTAGTTGTCTATTTCTATGAACAAACGAAACGGCGTCACCTAGTTCTAGACGTAGTTGTTGGGGAAACTCGAAATATCTATACTATTATTACACAGTTGATATGAGTTTATGAAAGAATACTTACAGTGAAACAGTCCCACAATACAGTTATATGTATATGAAAGCGGTAAATGAAAGCAATAACCACTTACTCGGTTGTAGAGCTTCCATGCTGTTTGGTTAGTTGTTCAACAAAGAAAGATTGAAAACAACAGTATATTCAAAATCAAAGGAGAAAGTGCTTTGAAAAAGAAAGATTTGGGGCTTACAGCTCAAGGAGAGGCCCAGGGTTTTATCAGTGAGCGCACTGTTTGAATTTGTACAGAGGGACTTATACAAGTGACTGAGGCCAAAAAAGGTTTTCTGTACAAAGGGATGGGTCTTACACTCTCTCAAGAGGCCCAAAAGGTTTAAAGAAAAAGAGTGGGGCTTATAACACGAGGGTAGGCCCAGTTGACTTTTCGTTAAAAAATGGCGATCGCGCCGAGATTTTCTTTTAACGCAAAGGGGCTTTTACAATATCTGAGGCCCAAAGTTTTTTTGGTTAAAAGGGGGTTGGATCTTACACTCTATTAGAGGCCCAAAAGTTTTGAATGGGTCTTATAGCTCAAGGAGAGGCCCAAGGTTATTTTTCAAAAGGCAACGGTCGCGCTGTTTGTTTTTTACGGTATCGGGACTTATAGAATGCACTGAGGCCCAAAAAATGTTTTGGTCAAAAAAAGGATTGGGTCTTACACTCTATTAGAGGCCCAAAGTGTTTTGAAAATGATTTATGAGGGTTGAATTAATCCAAAAACCCTAATTTGTTTTCAAAAATGTGTTTTAATTGAATAAAAATTCAATTAAAATTATCAAAATTGTTTAACATAGGAAAAACAAATTGTGATCTTGGATTAATGCTTCAAAAATTAAGTATTGACCTACAAAATAATTAGAAGGCATTAAAAGTTGCAAAATCAAGGTGGAAAAAAATATTTTAAATGTTAAAAACAATTAAAACATTAATTCTTTGCAAAAATATCAATTATACAAAATAAATAATATTTTTGGGATTTTTTGGGAAAATAAAATATTTTAACATTTTTGTGAATTATTAAAAAAAGAATCAACTCAAAATCATTAAAACTCAGAGAGAAATTAATTTTTGAATCAATTAAATAAAATCACAAAATTCAAATATTCAAAATTTGAAAAAATGGCGCCAAGAACACCCAAGGACACGCGCGTGTTCTGGGGTTGCCCAGATTTGCATTTTCTCTCCAATCTCACTGAATACTTGATTATATCATGCAATCCACATACCAATCAACTCGTTTCAACCTCACGATCATGTCTATGGTATTTAATTTCATTTAAATTAAACATATAACAAGAAATCTCGAAAAATCCTCAAGAACCCTAATTTCTGCATGAAGGCTAGGATTTTTGATACACGATTCAAACAATGCAATTAATTGAGGGGAAACAATCCATGCATGATTATGAACATATGGCCAAATTATTGTGCAGCAAAAATTGCATGGATCATAGAGTTAGAAGAGCTCATGCTTACCACTTGCAGCTGGAGATCGTGATTTGTGTTGGAGGTCTTACAGCTAGGTTCCAATGATCTGGATAGCTTCCCTAGGTTCCATGGAGTGTGTATGAATGCTTGGAATGGATTGAAATGATCTGGGACTTGAGATGGTACCCCAACTGCAAATCTGTCAAGAACTTGAGCAATTGGCTGGTGATTTTGTGAAATCTGTGTTCCAGATGTTATGTGAGTGTTTGGATCACTTCTATATGATGTATGTGAGGCGTGTGTGTGATTGGTTTGATTGGAAAAGCTCCCAAACTCAAAACCCGATAGTGACATGCCTTAGAAGGCAAAATTGGAGTGAAAGAAGAGATTTTGAGGAAAGCATTTGTTTGATGGCTTTGGTGTACTCAAACTGATCACAATTGAGCTCTATTTATAGTAGAGCAAGTTTTTTTTGGGATCCACAGTGAATGGCTACTGCATCAGAGGTTTGGCCAATGTTATCCAATGGAAATCCAAGTCTCCTCTAGCCATTGACTAGAGGTTAGGGTACAGGGTTGTGGTTCCCTTGGTCTTGGATAAGTCTTGACTAAAGTCAGTTGAGAATGGCTCAGTCCATGACACCTTGATGCTTCCATTGAATGCTCCAATCCAAAATTGGAGTCTTGTCCCTATTTTGGCCATTCTAGGTTCAACATGCTATTTCTTGTTCCAAAGACTTTGGAGGCTTGGCTCAGTGATTGTCCCCTTTAGATCCAATCCTCAGAGGTGTCCAAGTGGATAGGAGCATTTGGATTTGGCTGATTTTGGCAAATCGACCAAAAATGGAAAATCTGCCTTGCCTTGACAGATTTCAACAAGGCAACTTGCCAATGTTATATCCCATGACTCAAATTGAATTTGGTAATGTTCTTGGACATTTTGGAAAACCCTTACATGATACAACAACTGTTTGAACATGTTTGGTTTTGATCTCTTTTGAATCCAAGTGAAAAATCCCCCTACATTTGGCAAAAAATAGGGTAAAATCTGACTTGGTGAAATTTTCACTAAGTGTTGGAACAAAGTGACTTTTCTTGATTTTGATCACTCCATAACTCAAAATCCATGAGGAATTTGGACATAGGTCAGTATGAAGCTTTTGTAGAGGGCAATGAGATCTACAAATCAAAATTTGAATGGGGAACAATGGCCTTGTGGTTTAGGAGTTATGGTCCTCCAAAGTTGGCACATTAGTGTCACTTTTTCCATAACTTAGAAATTTTTCTAAGTTTTTATGGTTACCCCTTTTACAAGTTATCCCACTTTTTTTTATTTTTCTTGATGAATGATGATTCAAATCATACATTAACATCATTTTAGGGTTAAAAATCCATTTTGGTGAAAAATCTCAAAAAGTCAAAGTTGACTTTTGTGCACAATTGACTTTTTATCAGGTGAATTCCAAACTGTGCAATTCTTCATGAAATCATGTCCTTGACCTAAATCAAACTTGATGGACATGTTCCATGGGTGTCATAGGGTATATTGAATCATGTCTTAGGTCTTGGGAGTATGTCTTGGTCAAAAGTCAAAGTTACAGTTGACTTTCCTCGCGAAACCCTAATTGTGGTGCAGATGAAATTGAGACTTGTTGCTCAAGCTTCTTAGATTAATCCATTGTTCCAAATGGATCAATATGGTTCATTAAAGACCCTTAAACCCTCTCTTGAGGTCTTGGCTCATGATTTGCCCTAAAAGTCAACTTAGGGGTGAATTAGGTCAAGAAACCCTAATTCATGATTTTTGATGTATGCATCCCCTGAGGCAAAATTGACTTGATAATTGGGTCCATGAGGTCCCATGAAGTATATTAGGTTATGTTTTGGATCATTGGCTTGTGCCCAGATGAAAATTTTCCATCTGGAGGCCCTGGTCGACCAAAACCCTAATTTGGTGACACTGTCGATCTTGAGACCTGATCCACCTAGAAGGGAGTAGCCTTGTGCTTGATCCTTGAAGTGGGAGTCCTTTTGATCCATTGTGGATGTTTGAGAGGTTAGACAAGTTGAAGATCATGTCATTCCTTGCTTGATCCTTTGTCTAAGGCTCTGAGAGGGCTTGAAACCCTAATTTTGATTGTAGTGGATGCTCAACAATCCTCGAGGAGATTGATGAGGCATGAAAGTACATCCATATTGTGATGATGATTTGCACAATGATGGGAAATCTTAGTGGTCAAAATTTGGGGTATGACAGAAGGTCCATAACTTTCTCATTTCTCAATGGTTGGGGACAAAATTTATATGCATATGGCCTAGAATTTCAGAAGGAATCCAATGGTGGTGGTATTTTTTCCAGATCATACTCCCTCCTCAAAACCCGATAGTGGTTTTGAAAAGGCCTATAATTGCATTTTCTATGCTACACTTTGATACAGGCATGAATTACATGATGAATTGGTCCAAACACAACATATATAACATGTATGAGGTGTGTATGATCAGTGGACTTCAAAGCAATCCATATTTTGGAAAGTTCAAGTCTTGATGCTTACCTCTTTTTGAGCTTTTGGAGTTTTCTGTGCAATCTGCCAAACTTCTTGTTCCAGAAATGGTTTGATTCTTTGGACACTCTCAAATGATCCCTTAGAAGCTTTGAGGATGGTTGGAATCAGCTGGAACCTGCAAAAACACAAACTGGGCCTTTCTTGCAAAAGGGGTTAAAATGACCAAAATATCAACTCTCTCAAATGGTGTTCCAGATGGGGGGAACCATTTGGGATAGTTCAAGGATGTTATTTGGAGTGTGTTTGAGGTTTTATCTGGTTTGGAAAGTGACTGAATCAAGAGATGGCTTGAAAAATGCACAAAAGGCCTATTTTGAGGTTTTGAGAGGTGACTTTGTGATTTTGGTGTTACAGGTCACTTTTGTGACGCCCCCAATCTATACCCCAAAACAGATAAAGCAGTAAAAGAAAAATTCAAAATTTCGTCAGAGTATATCTAAAAACACGGCATAGACCGAAGGGGTCACATCAATAGAAAACATAATACATATAACATACAACACCTGCTCATAAAGATATGCAACGGTGGGGTAGCAATCACACAGAGGAAACTCAGTTCCTTACACCCACTTTTCAGAAATTAAAATAAAAGCGGAAAATCTAAAATCTGAATAACATATATACATATATCATATAAAAAGTCTGTCATACATCAAGTTATACACGTACAATTCCAAAAGATATCATCACATATACAAAATAATCACAAACGACCACCCTAGCTACCCGGTGTCACATATCAGAGCCGACCGACAAAAGAATGAAGACGCAATGCTTCACAAAAAGAATACCTCCAGCGACTCTAATCTGCAATGCCTCATAGAGCATTATAAAACAGCAGAAGGGTGAGAAAAACAACCATAATATAATTGCGTAAAATTATATATTAACACAAAAATACTCAAGTAGGCATATTCTCACCACCATTGCACAATAATCAAACATAACACAATACGGTACAATTTTCACGTATCAAATACCACTGCACTTCAATCATTCACAATTCAATTACACATATTCCATCTCATCAATCACTATCACAAATCCATGCACAATTAATTCATGATTTATGCAAATGCACAGAGACCGACACAACGACTCTATGCACATGCTATGCGGGTACCGACTTCCAATGTCTCATCATCAGTTCACTCAGGAACTACTGGAACCATCGCTCGTTACTGAGGATCGCTCAATAACTCCCCGTCAGGCCTACAATGTTCACCCGTCGCTTTAGGTCTCCACATGAGCACACGACGTTATGGATTGCTTTAGGTCTCCACAAGAGCACACAATCCGATCGCTTTAGGTCCCCACATGGGCACACGATCGTCTATAACCATCGCTTTAGGTCCTCACATAGGCACACGATGTTATAGCGGATTCCCTCTGGAACCAAACCGTCACTCAGGACATCACAACAATGCATATCATGATGCTTGGCATACAAATGACTCATGACAATCCAATGCATACATATATACAACCATGTGAACCATTTCAACATCAATGATCATGCATTGAAAATCAATTCAAACAATGCATTCATCATTAACCACAAATCACAACAACAAGCATATTACCATATGCATTCACAACAATTCACATCAATTACACCAAACGACAACGAGCATCGCTTTACCACCCAAACGGCAACGAACTCTTTCACAATTAACATGCATTTACATTTAATTTAAACAATGCATTTATTTGCCAAAAGGCCACAATTCACAATAATTTCCACAATCTAGGATTCACGCCATAAGGCTACCCACAACACATCGTATAACAGTACACACAAGCTGTACGTTATATAACAAAAGCATATTGCACGATAACACCTCATTCGCACGCGTTCACGACGGTAAAAATTAACACAACAATACGGTTTCAATTTTCTGCTATAATTGAACCATATACAGACCTCAAAACCATTTTTCCTAGAAAGAACATCTCGTTAGCTTTCCAACGCTTCGAACGGGGGTCAAAACCGACTTACAGTTCAAGAGTTATGAATTTTTGAAGTTTTGCAAAAACCAAAATTTTTTTGCTAACAGTGTAAACTATGGAAAACAAGCAAACATTCCAAGAAAACATACATAATCTTACACAAGCATAAGATAATCGAGTTTCGCACCCTTACACGATTAATTCGCGTTTGAAAAGTCGGTTGAATTGGTTCCTAAATCCACAAGTTTTTCCTCTTTTTCTTCTTTTTCCTCTTCTCTTTCTCTTCTCCTTTTCTTTTTCTTCTTTCTTTCTCTCTTTTCTTACTACTTTTCTATTTTTATAACAAATCAAAATATCTAACCCCAAAAAGACCAAAATACCCCTCAGCTCAAATATATCCCAAACGCTCTCAAAATGCAATAAAACATAAACATACCGATGAAATATATTTCGGGAAATAAAAGTTGAAAAGCAATTATAATTTATTGCAAATATTTGACCTATCAGAGAAATTATCCAATTAACAGGTAAAACTCATTTAATTTACACAATTAAAAAAAAAAAGACCAAAAACTCACTAACTTCCACCAGTGGAACTCAAGTGCAAAACGTGACATAACCAAAAATAACACTAACTTCCACCAGTGGAACTCAAATGCAAAACGTGACATAACCAAAAATAACACTAACTTCCACCAGTGGATGTTAGTTCAAAATGTGACACATTTATGCCACAAAACTCTCAATGTCCAAACATGATGCATTAACATGAAACACAATAAATCACACAATTCACAAAATTTCACATAAATGGAATAATTAAATACGGTTAAATAAATCGGGGCGTTACAACTCTCCCCCACTTAGAAATTTTCGTCCTCGAAAATATTACCTGAGACGAACAACTCTAGATACGACTCCCGCATCCTACTCTCCAACTCCTACGTCAAATTGCCCTCAGCAGCGCCTCCCCACGCCACTTTCACAAGTGCAATATCTTTGCCCCTCAACCGCTTCACCTCGCGATCCAAAATACTAGCTGGTAACGCCTCGACCGTAAGGTTCTCCCTTACCTCAACCTCATCCATCAGAATTACATGTGAAGGATCCGGAATATACTTCCGAAGCTGTGAAACATGAAACACGTCATGCAAATTCGACAGATTTGGCGGTAACGCCAACCGATACGCCACAGCATCCACTCTCGCAGATATATGGTAAGGACCAATAAATCGAGAAGTAAGCTTCTTAGATTTCAATGCACGACCAACACCCGTTACCGGCGTAACTCTCAAAAATACATGGTCACCCTCTTGAAACTCAAGATCCTTACGTCTCCGATCATGATAACTCTTTTGTCTACTCTGAGAAGCCTTCATTTTCTCACGAATAAACTTTACCTTTTCTGTCGCCTGTTGCACCAACTCCGGTCCAACCACCAAACTTTCACCAGATTCGTGCCAACACAACGGTGTTCGACATCTCCATCCATATAAAGCCTCAAAAGGTGCCATTCCAATACTAGAATGGAAACTATTATTACACGTGAATTCAACCAATGCAAGATAACTATCCCACGCACCACCTTGTTCAAGAACACAAGCCCTCAACAAATCCTCCAATGACTGAATGGTTCTTTCGGTCTAACCATCCGTTTGCGGATGATAAGCCGAACTCAACCTCAATCTAGAACCCAAAGCCTTCTGTAAACTTTCCCAAAATCTCGAAATAAACCTCGGATCACGATCTGAAACAATACTCAATGGAACACCATGTAACTTCACAATCACACTGATATAAATCTCAGCTAACCTCTCCAAAGAAAAACTGATGTAAATCGGAATGAAATACGCCGATTTAGTCAGCCTATCCACAATCACCCAAATAGCATTATGCCCTCGCTGAGTATTTGGCAACCCTGTCACAAAATCCATAGAAATGCTATCCCATTTCCACTCTGGAATATCCAACGGTTGCAACAAACCACTAGGCCTCAAATGTTCCACCTTCGACTTCTGACAAGTCAAACATGCATACACAAACTGAGCCACATCTCTTTTCAAACCAGACCACCAGAAAATCTTCTTCAAATCTTGGTACATCTTATTCGCTCCCGGATGTATACTCAAATTACTCCGGTGTCCTTCCTCCAAAATCATTCTTTTCAACTCCGCATCATCAGGAATGCAAATTCTACCTCGGAACCTCAAAACACCATTAACATCCACTTTAAAGTCCTCATTCACACTTTCCTCTCCCACCGTCATCAAGTCCATAAATTTCACATCCAACTTTTGTTTTTCACTAACCGTCAATAAAAATTCATTAGTGACTTTCAACATTCCAAGTCTCACACTATCCGACGTCACTTCACAAACCAAACTCAAATCTCTAAACGATTCCAAAAGTTCCCACTCCTTAACCATCAATGCGGACATATGCAAAGATTTCCGGCTCAATGCATCGGCTACCACATTAGCTTTACCAGGATGGTAATTCAAGCCAAAGTCGTAGTCTTTCAAGAATTCCAACCATCTCCGTTGCCTCATGTTCAACTCTTTCTGATCAAATAAATATTTCAAGCTTTTATGATCACTAAAGACTTCGAACCTTGCACCATAGAGATAATGCTTCCAAATCTTCAACACAAAAACCGCAGCCGCTAATTCCAGGTCATAAGTAGGATAATTTTTCTCATGAACCCTTAATTGCCTTGAAGCATAAGCCACAACCTTACCTTCCTGCATCAACACACCACCTAACCCAATCAGAGACGCATCACAATACACCACAAATGGTTCATTAGGATTCGGTAAAATCAGGATCGGAGCTGTCGTCAATCTTCTCTTCAACTTACAAAAACTTTCTTTACACTGAGTATCCCAAATGAACGCTTTGCCCTTACAAGCCAATTGAGTCAAAGGAATAGCTAGCTTAGAAAAACCTTCAATGAACTTCCGATAATAACCAGCCAAACCCAAAAAGCTTCGAATTTCAGTAACGGATCTAGGAGCCTCCCATTGTAGAACTGCTTCTACTTTAGATGGATCCACAGCAATACCATTACCTGAAATTACGTGCCCAAGAAAACTTACTTCCGACAACCAAAATTCACACTTGGACAATTTGGCAAAAAGCTTCCTTTCCTTCAAAACCTGCAAAACAATACGCAAATGCTCTGCATGCTCCTCACGAGACTTAGAATAAATTAAAATGTCATCAATAAACACCATGACAAAACGATCCAAATGCTCGTGGAAAATACGATTCATGTATTCCATAAACACACCAGGCGCATTAGAAACCCCGAACGGCATCACAGAATATTCATAATGACCGTAACGTGTTCTAAAGGCCGTCTTCTGAATATCCTCTTCTTTCACTCTTATCTGATGATACCCCGATCTCAAATCAATCTTACTAAATACACAAGCACCAACCAACTGATCCATCAGATCATCAATCCTTGGAAGCGGATACTTATTCTTAATCGTCACCTTATTCAACTGGCGATAATCAATACATAATCGCATACTCCCATCTTTCTTTTTCACCAACAAAACTGGAGCACCCCAAGGAGAAACACTTGGTCTCACAAACCTCTTTTCCAATAAGTCATTCAACTACTTTTTCAACTCCACCAACTCAGATGCCGACATTCGATAAGGTGCCATAGAAACAGGTCTAGTACCAGGAACTAGATCTATAGAAAACTCCACCTCTCTCTCTGGCGGTACATCTGAAATATCCTCAGGAAACACTTCAGGAAAATCACACACAACAGGAAACACATCAAGTGAAACTTGACTATCTACAGTCAATGATGCAAACAAACCAAACAACTGAGCTTCATCCGCCAAAAGTTTCTTCAACTCTTTGGTAGATAAGAAACTCGAGTCTTCATCTTCCTCAAGAGAAGGAAACCTTACTAGCTTATGATAACAATCAATATGAACCCGATTAAATTGCAACCAATTCATTCCTAATACCACATCTAAACCTTCCAACGGTAAACACACCAAATCCATCACAAAGTCTTTACCATAAATGGTCAAAGAACAACTTAAACAGACCAAAGAAGTAGTTACTGACCCCATCGCTGGAGTATCAATAACCATCTCAAAACCCATCACAGACAACACAAGATTCAAATGCTTCGCGCACTCAGACAAAATAAACGAATGAGTCGCTCCAGTGTCAATAATAGCAATTAAAGGAGTATTATTAATAAAGTAAGTACCTCTTATCAGACGATCTGCACTTGAAGTCTGAGTTCCCGCCAATGAAAACACTTTACCACTAACTGTAGCTTTCTTCGGATTAGGACACTTCGTGCTAATGTGACCAGGTTCCCCACAACTGTAACACTTCACCACATTCGTCCTTTTACAATCAGCTAAGACATGTCCGATACCACCACAATTAGAACACTTATCCAACTTCTTCCTACATTCTATTTGACGATGACCCAATTCGCCACACCTAAAACACCTAGGAGAATTAGACATACCTCCTCCACCTGACCTTCGATCAAAAGTACCCCTTTGTTTACCCTTAACAGCCGGTGACACATACGGACCACCACGGAATTGTTGCTTCCCTTTCCTGTCACTTACACTTTTATAGTGAGCAGAACGAGCCTTACTATCTTCATCATAAATCCTACAACATTCCACCAAATCAGCAAACCTTCGAATCCTCTGATAACCGATAGCCTGCTTAATCTCAGGACGCAACCCACTTTCATACTTCACACACTTAGAAAATTCAGCAGTTGCCTCCGCATAATGAGGATAAAACTGCACAAGTTCCACAAATTTAGCAGTATAGTCAACAACAGACATATTACCTTGTTTTAACTCCAAAAACTCTATCTCTTTCTTTCCTCGGACATCCTCGGGAAAATACTTCCTTAGAAACTCTCGGCTAAACACTTCCCAAGTGATCTCTTCTTCCTCCGCAGCTTCCAACACCTGACGAGTACCGACCCACCAGTCATCAGCCTCTTCATGTAACATATGAGTACCTAGCCTCACCTTATGATCATCTTCACAATCCATCACCCTGAAAATCCTTTCAATCTCTTTCAACCAAATCTGTGCACCATCCGGATCATGTTTCCCTTTAAAGACCGACGACTTATTCTTTCTGAACTCATCATTTCCGGCAGCATTCGGTGCACCCTGCACAGCTCGTGCCATAGCTTGCATCGCAGCAGCCAAAGCAGCATCATTTCGACCAGCCATATTCTGTTCGTTTCCAATAACAGAAACTATGGTTAAACAACAACTCATCCGAACACAACTGTCGCACAACAACAACTTGCCCAAAATGCCAGACGCAACAGACACAACTGACACGGACTGGCTCTGATACCACTTAATGTGACGCCCCCAATCTATACCCCAAAACAGATAAAGCAGTAAAAGAAAAATTCAAAATTTTGTCAGAGTATATCTAAAAACACGGCATAGACCGAAGGGGTCACATCAATAGAAAACATAATACAGATAACATACAACACCTGCTCATAAAGATATGCAACGGTGGGGTAGCAATCAAACAGAGGAAACTCAGTTCCTTACACCCACTTTTCAGAAATTAAAATAAAAGCGGAAAATCTAAAATCTGAATAACATATATACATATATCATATAAAAAGTCTGTCATACATCAAGTTATACACGTACAATTCCAAAAGATATCATCACATATACAAAATAATCACAAACGGCCACCCTAGCTACCCGGTGTCACATATCAGAGCCGACCGACAAAAGAATGAAGACGCAACGCTTCACAAAAAGAATACCTCCAGCGACTCTAATCTGCAATGCCTCATAGAGCATTATAAAACAACAGAAGGGTGAGAAAAACAACCATAATATAATTGCGTAAAATTATATATTAACACAAAAATACTCAAGTAGGCATATTCTCACCACCATTGCACAACAATCAAACATAACATAATACGGTACAATTTTCACGTATCAAATACCACTGCACTTCAATCATTCACAATTCAATTACACATATTCCATCTCATCAATCACAATCACAAATCCATGCACAATTAATTCATGATTTATGAAAATGCACAGAGACCGACACAACGTCTCTATGCACATGCTATGCGGTACCGACTTCCAATGTCTCATCATCAGTTCACTCAGGAACTACTGGAACCATCGCTCGTTACTGAGGATCACTCAATAACTCCCCGTCAGGCCTACGATGTTCACCCATCGCTTTAGGTCTCCACATGAGCACACGACGTTATGGATTGCTTTAGGTCTCCACATGAGCACACAATCCGATGGCTTTAGGTCCCCACATGGGCACACGATCGTCTATAACCATCGCTTTAGGTCCTCCCATAGGCACACGATGTTATAGCGGATTCCCTCTGGAACCAACCCGTCACTCAGGACGTCACAACAATGCATATCATGATGCTTGGCATACAAATGACTCATGACAATCCAATGCATACATATATACAACCATGTGAACCATTTCAACTTCAATGATCATGCATTGAAAATCAATTCAAACAATGCATTCATCATTAACTACAAATCACAACAACAAGCATATTATCATATGCATTCACACCAATTCACATCAATTACACCAAACGACAACGAGCATCGCTTTACCACTCAAACGGCAATGAACTCTTTCACAATTAACATGCATTTACATTTAATTTAAACAATGCATTTATTTGCCAAAAGGCCACAATTCACAATAATTTCCACAATCTAGGATTCACGCCATAAGGCTACCCACAACACATGGTATAACAGTACACACAAGCTGTACGTTATATAACAAAAGCATATTGCACGATAACACCTCAATCGCACGCGTTCACAACTTTAAAAATTAACACAACAATACGGTTTCAATTTTCTGCTATAATTGAACCATATACAGACCTCAAAACCATTATTCCTAGAAAGAACATCTCGTTAGCTTTCCAACGCTTCGAACGGGGGTCAAAACCGACTTACGGTTCAAGAGTTATGAATTTTTGAAGTTTTGCAAAAACCAGAATTTTTCTGCTAACAGCCCTACGGGTTCATGCATTTTCGTCCGAAAATCCGACCGATTCAATTATTTTTTTCGAAACAAACACATACTCATTCATACCAAACATATAGTAGTGATTTGGAACCATTAAACGTGAAATCTACGACTTTCGATTTCACTCCGAATCTTAAACTCTCAATTCTCCAAAAATGCAAAAACTTACAAACTCAACCAAATTCGATAAAACAAGCATACTCGATCACGACCTAACATTACTCGACACATCTACATAATTTATTCCGACTTTCGTGCGTAAAAACATCGATTTCTATCGATTTCTACCGTTTCGGCCTAAAAGTGAAAACTATGGAAAATAAGCAAACATTCCAAGAAAACATACATAATCTTACACAAGCATAAGATAATCGAGTTTCGCACCCTTACCCGATTAATTCGCGTTTGAAAAGTCGGTTGAATCGGTTCCTAAATCCACAAGTTTTTCCTCTTTTCCTTCTTTTTCCTCTTCTCTTTCTCTTCTCCTTTTCTTTTTCTTCTTTCTTTCTCTCTTTTCTTACTACTTTTCTATTTTTATAACAAATCAAAATATCTAACCCCAAAAAGACCAAAATACCCCTCAGCTCAAATATCTCCCAAACGCTCTCAAAATGCGATAAAACATAAACATACCGATGAAATATATTTCGGAAAATAAAAGTTGAAAAGAATTTATAATTTATTGCAAATATTTTACCTATCTGAGAAATTATCCAATTAACAGGTAAAACTCATTTAATTTACACAATTAAAAAAAAAAAGACCAAAAACTCACTAACTTCCACCAGTGGAACTCAAGTGCAAAACGTGACATAACCAAAAATAACACTAACTTCCACCAGTGGAACTCAAGTGCAAAACGTGACATAACCAAAAATAACACTAACTTCCACCAGTGGATGTTAGTTCAAAATGTGACACATTTATGCCACAAAACTCTCAATGCCCAAACATGATGCATTAACATGAAACACAATAAATCACACAATTCACAAAATTTCACATAAATGGAATAATTAAATACAGTTAAATAAATCGGGGCGTTACAACTTTTAATAGTTTGGATCACCTACATATGATGTTTATGAGGTGTTAGGATCATGAGTTGTGATGGAAATGCTCTCTAACTCAAAAACTCAGAGTTACCTTGCTAAAGAAGGCATTTTGGCCTAAAGAGAGAGATTTTGAGGAAAGCATCTGTTTGATGGCTTTGGTGTACTCAAACCGAGCACAAATGAGCTCTATTTATAGTAGAGCAAGTTTGTTTTGGGATCAATAGTGAATGGCAACTGCAGCAGAGGTTTGGCCAATGGTTGCACTTTGGAATCCAAGTCTCCTTTAGCCATTGACTAGAGGTTAGGGCACAGGGTTGTGGTTCCCTTGGTCTTGGATAAGTCTTGACTGAATTCAGTAGCAAATGGCTCAGTCCATGCCACCTTGGTGTATGCATTGAATGCTCCAATCCAAAGTTGGAGTCTTGTCCCTCTTTTAGGCAATTCTAGGTTTGACATGCTACTTCTTATTCCAAGGACTTTGGAGGCTTGGCTCAGTGTTTGTCCCCTTTAGATTTGATCCTCAGATGTGTCCAAAGTGATGACAAGGCTTGGAATTATATGATTTTGACAAATCAAGCAAAAATGCAAAATTCTGCCTAGCCTTGGCAGTTTTCAGCAAGGCATATTGCCATTATCATATCTCTTGGCCGAAGTGGAATTTGGTGATGTTCTTGGCCATTTTGGAAAGCCCTCATATGATACAACAATTATTTAATCATATTTGGTTTTGATACTTTTTGGATCCAAGTGAAAAATGCCCCTACATTTGGAAAAAAGTGAAGGCAGATTCTGACTTAGTGAAAATTTCACTAAGTGTTGGAAAAAAGTGACATTTTCACTTTTTGTGATTTTGATCATTCCATAACTAAAAATCCATGAGGAATTTGGAGGGAGGTCAGTTTTAGGATTTTGTAGAGGGTAATGAGATCTACAAATCAAGCTTTGGATGGGGAAAAATGGCTTTGTGGTTTAGGAGTTATGATCCTTCAAAGTTGGTACCCTTGCCACTTTGTTCATAACTTAGAAAATTTTCTAAGTTTTTATGGTTACCCCTTTTACAAGTTATCCCACTTTTCTTGATTTTTCTTGATGAATGATGATTCAAATCATACATTAACATCATTTTAGGGTTAAAAACCATTTTTGTGAAAAATCTCAAAAAGTCAAAGTTGACTTTTGTGCACAGTTAACTTTTTGTCAGATGAATTCTGAACCGTGCGATCCTTTAGGAAATCATGTCCTTGACCTAAATCAAACTTGATGGACATGTTCTATAGGTGTTATAGGGTGTATTGAATCATGTCCCAAGGTTTGGGAGCATGTCTTGGTCAAAGTCAAAGCTACAGTTGACTTTTTCCGCGAAACCCTAACTGTGGTTCAGATGAACTTGAAACTTGGGAATCAAGCTTCCTGGATCAATCCATTGTTACAAATGGATCAATGTGGTATGTTGGAGACCCTTAAATCCCCTCTTGAGGTCTTGGCTCATGATTTGTCCCAAAAGTCAACTTAGGGGTGAATTAGGTCAAGAAACCCTAATTCCGGATTTTTGATGTATGCATCCCCTGAGGTCAAATTGACTTGATGCTTGGGCCCATGAGGTTCCATGGAGTATTTTAGGTTATGCTTTGAAGCATTGGTTCATGCCCAGAGGAAAATTTCCATCTGGAGGCCCTGGTCGACCAAACCTTAATTTGGTGACACTAGCGATCTTGAGGCTCGATCCACCTGGAAGGGAGCAACCTTGTGCTTAATCCTTAAAGTGGGAGTCCTCTTGATCCATTGTGGATGTTTGAGAGGTTAGACAAGTTGAAGATCATGTTATTTCTTGATTGATCCTTTGTCTAAGAACTCTGAGATGGACTGAAACCCTAATTTTGATTGTAGTAAGTGTTCACCCATATTTGGGGAGACTAATGAGGCATGATGGTCCATCCATATTGTGATGATGATTTCCACAATAATGGGAAATCTTAGTGGTCAAAATTTGGGGTATGACACTATCGAAGATGACCTTGATCGAGATTTCTGACGGATGATGTAACTGCTGCTGAGGGACTTGCCTCTGTTGGACATAGTTACTTGCCATTATCCCTAATTTTTGCCTGGATTGTACTTTGAGATTTCCAATCCACCGGGCTGATTTTTGATTGTGTCTCTAATTTTTTCCTGGACCGCCCTTTCAGGTTTTCAATCCACCGAGACTTTTTTTTATTTTTTTTATTTAGGCGAAGTATTTCTTGACTACGTTAACATTCGTGGGGTAGGCAAATTCCTCTCCGTCCATGGTTGCGAGTCTCAAGGTGCCGCCTGAGAAAGCTTTCTTGACCACATAAGGGCCGTCATAATTCGGAGTCCATTTGCCCCGCAAATCAGTGAGGAATGATTGTATCTTTTTTAGCACGAGGTCTCCTTTCCTGAAGACGCGAGGTCGGACCTTTTTGTCAAACGCCCTCTTCATTCACTGTTGATACAACTGACCGTGGCATAATGCCATTATTTGTTTTTCTTCGATCAGATTCAGTTCGTCGTATCGACTTTGACACCACTCAGCTTCTGTAAGCTTAGCTTCCATCAATACCCGAATTGATGGGATCTCTACTTCTATGGGGAGCACTGCTTCCATGCCATACACTAGAGAGAAAAGGGTTGCCCCTGTTGAAGTGCGGACATATGTGTGATAACCGTGAAGAGCATAGGGTAGCATCTCGTGCCAATCTTTGTAGGTTACAACCATCTTTTGAACGATTTTCTTGATGTTCTTATTATCTGCTTCTACTGCTCCTTTCATCTTGGGTCGGTAGGGAGATGAGTTATGGTGTTCGATCTTGAACTCAGCACACAACTCTTTCATCATCTTGTTATTCAAGTTGGATCCATTATCAGTGATGATCTGGCTTGGAACACCATAACGGAAAATGATATCGTTTTTGATAAATCGGACCACCACTTGTCGGGTTACATTAGCGTATAATGCTGCTTCGACCCACTTGGTGAAGTAGTCAATGGCTACTAGGATGAACCGATGTCCGTTCGAAGCCTTAGGTTCAATCATGCCAATCATGTCGATTCCCCATATCGAAAAAAGCCATGGGGAAGAAAGAACTTTGAGATGCGTTGGCGGTACATGGATTTTGTCGGAGTATATCTGACACTTGTGACATCTCCTCATGTACTTGTAGCAGTTGGATTCCATGGCCAACCAGTAGTACCCTGCTCTCAGGATTTTTCTCGCCATTGTGTGTCCGTTGGCATGAGTGTCAAAGGATCATTCGTGAATTTCTTTTATCAGCATGTCTGCTTCTGGTCTGTCTACGCATCGAAGCAAGACCATGTCAAAATTTTCTCTTATAGAGTGTATCACCGCTCAGAAAGAAGCTGCTTGCCAGTCTTTTGAGGGTTCTTCTGTCTTTCTTGGATGCCCCAGGTGGGTACTCCTATTTTTGAAGGAAGCATTTGATATCATGATACCAAGGTTTGTCGTCTATGACTGCTTCAATCGTGAAGATGTAAGCGGGCCGTTCAAGGCGAATTATGTCAATATTAGGTAATTCGTTCCATTGACCTACACTAATCATAGAAGAGAGAGTGGCTAATGCATCAGCCATGTGATTCTCTTCATGAGGGATATGATGAAACTCGTCTCTGTTGAAGAAGGGTAACAACCTTCTTGCGTAATATTTGTAAGGAATCAATCCTGATTGGTATGTGTTCCAATCTCCTTTGATCTGATTGATAACTAGGGCTGAGTCGCCATATACATCCATGTTCTTGATCCTTAAATCGACCGCTTCTTCGAGACCCATGATACAAGCTTCGTATTCGACCTCGTTGTTTGTACACTTGAATGTAAGTCTGGAGGTGAAAGGAATGTGGGTACCCTGAGGTGTTATGATGATTGCTCCAATTCCATTTCCATAATGATTGACAACTCCGTCAAATATAAGTCCCCATTGGGAACCTGGTTCTGACCCTTCACTGGGTAGTGGTTCATCGCAATCTTTCATTTGTAGATACATGACATCTTCGTCTGGGAAGTCAAACCCGACTGATTCTTGATCGTCAATTGGTTGATGAGCCAAATGATCGGCTAAAACACTTCCTTTAATGGCTTTTTGAGCGTGGTACTCGATGTCGTATTTTGATAACAACATCTGCCAACGGGCAATCCTTCCCGTGAGAGCAGGCTTTTCAAAGACGTACTTGATTGGATCCATTTCGGAGATTAACCAAGTAGTGTGATGAATCATATACTGGCGAAGACGTTTGGCTGCCCAAGCCAGAGCACAGCAAGTTTTCTCGAGCATAGTGTACCGAGTCTCGTAGTTGGTGAATTTCTTACTCAAATAGTAAATGGCAGACTCTTTCTTTTTGGTTTCATATTGTTGGCTAAGTACACAACCCAGTGAGTCTTCCAAGACTATTAGGTAGATGATCAGTGGTCTTCCTTCCACTGGAGGTGATAGAATCGGTGGTCAATAGGTATTCCTTGATACTGTTGAAGGCGGTTTGACAGTCTTCTGTCCGAACGCAGTCCTGATTCTTTTTTAGTAATTTGAAAATTGGCGCACATGTCGCGGTCATGAGGAATATAAACATGGAAATGTAATTCAAATGTCCTAGGAATCCCCTAACTTATTTTTCGGTCTTTGGAGAAGGCATCTCTTGAATGGCCTTAACCTTGTCAGGATCAACCTCTATTCCTTTCTGGATGACGATGAACCCTTATAGTTTCCTTGAACGGACACCGAATGTGCACTTATTGGGATTCAAGCGGAGTTTGTACTTTCTCAGACGCTCGAATAGCTTTGACAGGTGGGTCACATGCTCCTCTTCTGTTTTAGATTTTGCAATCATATCATCGACATATACCTCAATTTCTTTGTGTATCATGTCATGAAAAATATTAGTCATGGCCCTTTGATAGGTTGCCCCGGTGTTCTTCAGATCGAACGTCATTACCTTGTAACAAAAGGTGCCCTATGGGGTAATGAACGAAGTTTTCTCCATGTCTTTCGCCGCCATTTTGATTTGATTATAGCCCGAGAATCCATCCATGAAGGAGAATACTTTGAACTTTATTGTACTGTCAACCAGCATGTCAATGTGTGGTAAAGTAAAATCATCCTTTGGACTAGCCTTGTTTAGATCTCTGTAATCGACACACATTCTGACATTTGCGTCCTTTTTCAGAACAGGTACTATGTTGGCTAACCATTTAGGATATTCTGAGGTGGAGAGGAAACCCGCGTCAATCTGTTTCTGTACTTCCTCTTTGATTTTGATGGCCATGTCTGGATGAGTTCGTCTCAACCTCTATTTTACTGGCAGACACTCTGATCTTAACGGTAGATGATGTTCCACGATGCTAGTATCCAACCCTGGCATATCCTGATAGGACCAAGCGAATACATCGGGAAATTCTTTGAGAAGCTTTGTCAAACTCTCTTTGGAAATTGGACTGAGCAGTGCCTCAATCTTTACTTCTTTTCTCTCTTCCTCTGACCCCAAGTTTACCATTTCCAACGGCTCTTTGTGAGGTTCGATGGACCTTTCCTCCTGTTTGAGTAGTCGGGAGATCTCTTCTGGAATTTCGTCGTCGACTTTTTCTTCAGCCCCAAATACCGGGAATTCAAAGTTGGGAGAAGGCATTGGATCGTATGTTTCAATGGGGTTTAAAACAAGCAATCTGCATGACGGTATGATTTGTGTTTAGAAGAGATAGAGAAAATGCAAGTGTGTTCAGTGTATTTTTTTTTGAAAAACTGCTTGTTTATTTTGAATTGTTTTTTAGGATTACCATTTTCTAAGAAAAGCGAAAAAAGAAAACAATAATTAATGCGGAGATTACAGAACGACGTTATTTTATTTATGAACAAGTCTATTCTTGAAACTACAGCCCTATAAAACAAAACTATATCGCTTTGGACGAAGCGAAGAGAGATAATTATAGAAAGTGAGCCTTATCAAAATATCCGTTTCACCTGGGCAGGGTGAAAGGTTAAGATAAAGACGGCAATTACTTTGACTTATGAATAATCTTCGGAACATCGACAACAACCCATTGGCGGCGAACTCCTCCGTGAATCACAAAGTCTGGTACCTTCCTTGATTTGTCTTTAGAAATAGCGCTGATTTTCGGTGGAGCAGGATCATTGGAATCTGTCTCCCAGGCAGAGTTGTCGTAGGAGGATTCCACAGTTGTATTTTGCATAGTATTTGTGTTCTCAGGCAAATCTCCCCGTCCAGTTGGCTGGATGTCTTCGAGCCTGATATAAGAGCTCTCAGGAGCGGTGTACTTGACCATATAGTCGTATTTTCCACTCGGTTGTCCCAAGGTGTCCCACACTTATGTGGAACTGGAGGAGTCATCCCTTTCGATGACATTGACCTCGGGAAAAGCATAGCTGATGAATTCTAGTCTGGCGAACGTTGCAAATTCATCGTCGTGCTGTATATTTTCTGAATGACCTGAGTGTTGGTCCCATGACATGGTGGGGATCCAGGTATTTCGTTCAATGATGCTTAGCTGATTTTCATTGTTCGGCTTATTTTCTTGCCCCGAGTTTCCTGGGTACGGCTGCCAGATAGGAAGGCCATCCATCGGGCCATAATAGTCGTGGTCAAAGTTGTCTTTCATTAGAGTGTCCGCCTCTAATGACTTTGGTGGAGCACGGCATCCTTTCGGATCACAATCTCCGTATATCGTTCTGACATCTGACCTGGGAATAAATCTCGGACTCTGTACGGGATAGCAAAATGGAATAGGCACCTCTTCCTAAGACATATAACCGTCCTTGTTAAGATAGGATTCCCATTCTTCCTCTGTGTCGGAGGGATCTCCCTCGTTGATGGTATGGACTGCTTGAGGCACTGGGTGAAGGAAACCTCCACTGTGGAAGAAGTTCTGAATGGGATGAAGACTTTCATCGTTAGCAGCAGTCCGAGTACAGGTTGCAGAAAAACCAAGACCCTTCTTTGTTTTGTTATCAGTAGGAATGACAAGTTGTCCCCATCCATTCGTATTGTTACTTTCAATTGCCTCGAGAGCATCTTTGTATGAGAAAATAGAGGTTCCTTTCTCTAGTTGACCCTCATTGCTCACCGAAAGTGCCTGGAACTGAGTTCCAACAACCTCCTCGGGTTCTACACAAGTAGATAATGACATGTTACTCACGACCAAGGCTTGTTCTCCACAGACCGTGACGAGTTGATCGTTCTTGACGAACTTCAGTTTCTAGTGCAGCGTCGAAGTGACTGCCCCAGCCTAGTGTATCCAAGGTCTTCCTAATAAACAACAGTATGCTGCCCGGATGTCCATGACCTGGAAAGTAATTAGGAAAGTGTGAGGACCGATAGTTATGGGAAGGTCGACTTCGCTGATAACTGCTTTCCGAGATCCATTAAAGGCTTTGACGATGACCTCACTGCCCCTCATCGGGGGTCCTTTGAATGATAGTCGCATTAAAGTAGACTTCAGCATAACGTTGATGGCCGATCCTGTGTCTACCAGTACGCTGGCTAAAGCATCGTCTTGGCAGTTGACTGTGATATTGAGCGCCATGTTGTGACTTCTGCCCTCCTCTGGCAAATCCTCATCACTGAATCCTAAGTTGTTGTAGGAAGTGATGTTAGAGATGATGTTATCGAACTGTCGTATTAACACATCCTGTTCCACAAAGGCCTGCTCTAAGACTTTCTGTTGAGCCTCTCTGTGGGCTTCAGAACTGAGTAAAAGTGATAGCACAGAGATCTTCGAAGGAGTTTGTAACAGTTGATCAACAATGTTGTATTCACTCCTTTTGATGAGCTTCAGCATCTCATCATTTATTTTCGAAAGGTCGGGATTACTGGATTGACTGGCTGGTGGATCAGGAGCTTCTGTCGAAAGTTTCTTTTCTTTGTTAGGTTCTCCAACTCCTCGGTTGAAGATTCGACCGCTCCGTGTTACCCGACTAATGTCTGCGATATTCACGACGGAGAGTAATGGAATTTCCTTTCCATTCTCAATTATTGTTGCACCGTATTTGTAAGGGATCGCCTTAACTAATTCATACGGTAATGGTCCCGATAGATAGATAACTACAAGAGCCTTCTGATTTTTTTGACTGTCGTAGGTAACTTCAATCAGTTCCTGGCTAGGAACCTTTGATTCATCCAGTAGAGGGATGATGGTACAAACATCCTTGTTATGTTGATGATCAGATATTATGACAACGTCTTTGATTTGATCAGCGAAGTAGTCTGGCGTCCAGTTGATTGGCTCGGAACTCGGACATGGGTTAATCTCTTTACGATCCAACTGACCTTGAAGAGCTGCCCGCACAAGGTAGCATCCTTGGTTATTCTCCGAGCAGACTCTACAGCGTTCATAGTTGTGTGGTGGCACTTAGCCACGTCTGCTTTGAATGCAGTGCAACCTTATCAGGTCAGTTTCCATAGATCGGACATCCTGACTTTGACGCCGAGTAGGGTTCCCATTAAGCACACTGATTTCTTGCGTGTCTTCATCCAGATAGATCGGAAGCCACCAATGGTTTAACAAGTGTTGTAAAGTTCTTTGAACGAGAGCACACCCTTGGTTACTCTCACAACATCCTTTACAATTCTGATAATTATACGAAGTGAGAAGACCAAGTTGGACTTGCTTGGCGTGTAATTCCACCAAGATGGTATTCATCAGATGAATATCAAAGATTTGAATCATGTTGACTTGATAAGGATTTCTCTCATGGTAGTCATGGATCCATCCAAGATCCATCTGACGCTGGATGGCTTCTTATACAAAAGAGCATCCCTATTTGTTTACCGAGCAAATCAGACATGAATTGTAATCGTACCGCGGCAGATTATGATACTGGCTTTTCCTTGCGTGCATCGCCACCAAGTTGACATTCATTGCACGGATGTCGTGGTTCTGAATGATGTTGGAGTTTGTATAGGTCATGTTGACTCCGCAAACTCGATGCTCTTGGATCCACCCGAGATCCAATTGTTCCTGTAGAGCTGATTGCACCACAGAACATCCTTGATTGTTTTTAGAGAAGATATCACACTGGTGATAATTGTGAGGTGGTATATGGCCATACCCACTCTGTCTGCGATACATCTTGACCAAGTTGGCCCTTAATAAGAGTACATCATGAATTTGATAGTTGTTGTTAGACTCTCCTTCTATCAAATTTATCGCAGCTTTCTCGTGTTGAGGCAGCGGGTTCGTGAGAACATTAAGATTCGTATATTTGAAAGATAAGAACCCGCTCCTAACAAGTTTTTGCACGTCGGATTTGAAACTGAGATAGTTTTCTATGTTATGCCCTGGTCCTCCTTGAGGTAAGGACAAGTCTGATCCGTTTTGAACCAAAAAGGCGGATTTTCCGATACTGTAAGAGGAGACTTGGTTTGGATATGCCCCTTGACCAGTAATAATGGAAACAGTTTTGCGTACAACATGGGTATAGGGTCAAACCCTGGTGGTCGCATTGTACGGTTGTTGTTGTACGGGGGACGGGCCTGCTGAAGAGGTTGTTGTGTCCTTTGCTGATATTGTTGTTGATTCGGTTGGCTCTGCGCAACCTGAGGTTGATACGTAGGAAGAGGCGCGGGATTCATAGCAGAAGTTACAGCTGTTACGGGTTGGTAACTTCGCCTTTGCTTTCCGAGAGAGATATTCCCAATATCTTGCTCTTTTTTCTGAGGGAGAGCACTACCGTATCGTTTTGTATTGCTTGATGATCCAGCGTTTTTAACTAAACATCCTTCCCGGACCGCTTCCTCAAGACGAACTCCCATGCCCACCATTTCGGTGAAGTCGTTGGGCGCACTGGCAACCATTATATCATAGTAAAATGAGCTCAAGGTTTTTAAGAAGATCTTTGTCATCTCTTTTTCCTCTAGAGGTGGAGAAATCTGAGCGGCAATTTCACGCCATCTTTGAGCGTACTCCTTAAAGGTTTCCTTGTCCTTTTGTGACATAGATCTGAGTTGATCTCTGTCTGGTGCCATGTCCAAATTGTATTTATATTGTTGAACGAAAGCAGCGCCAAGATCTCTGAACGTGTCGATCGTAGCGCAATTTAAACCCATGTACCATTTTAATGCGGCACCGGTTAAACTATCCTAGATATAGTGGATCAGTAGCTCCTGGTTCTTTGTCTGAGCTGACATTCGCCGAGCGTACATCACCAAATGGCTTTGAGGGCAAGCGTTACCCTTGTACTTTTCAAAGTCGGTTACCTGGAATTTGTGTGGGACTTTCACATTGGGGACCAAACAAAGGTCTGCGGCGTCCTTTCCAAATAGATCCTGACCGCGAAGGGCTTGCAGTTCTTTCTGCATCTCCAGGAATTATTCCTGGAACTCATTCATTCTATCAAACATACTTTCGTTTCCACCAGAGGGTATCTGTGGAATCTGTCCTTCTGGGACAGTGTGTACCACGGGCGGTGGTATTGTCATTATGGCCGAGACTCTCGGTGTCTCCCGAAGTTTGTAACCTTCAGGAGTTACTGTCATGCCCCTGGCATCTTCGCTTTCCCAAAGTTTATAACCTTCAGGCCCAGCGATTCCTGCTACGGTTTCCTGATCCTCAGCGATCGGCGGAACATATCCTTCCGGGATATAGTTAAGTGGCATGCCCCAAGGACGATCTTTCGGCATTTTGTACCTAGGATCATCCTTCTCCACTATGGGCGTTGATGTGATCTCTGAGATCACAGTCCTTTGTTGTTGCATTTGAGCTTCTTCTAGAGCTTGTATGTCATTATGCAGCTTCCTCAGATCCTCTTTCAGAGTGTCGATCTCTTTCCTCAACTCTCTGTTCTCTTCCTCGAGATCATCCATCTTTTTCTGACGATTGGCCCGAGTATTGTATGAATGAGATAGTTTGACTCTAGAATCGAGACGCAAACATGAGATTCGTAGGTAAGAAGAATGTGTTAAGTGAGAATGAGGAATGATATGCAATTGTATTAATTGTGCATTTTTTGTTTAATCAAAATAAACTTCGACAATTGGATTGCAAATATCAAACAGTGGGGAAACCCCATTTTATTGAATTCAAAGGATTGCGGAAATGGAAATACAGTAATTTACAAAGTGCTGCAAAAGGAAATCTAAGCTAATGGATCCTGAGTCCTCTCTGAGGAGAGCTCAGGTGTTGGTTCTGGTATTTTCCTTTTCTTTGACTGGGGCTCTTGGGCCGTTGTCGGGTTGTCATTCCTTTGCCAAGTGAAAGGAGTGAGCAAACTCCTTTGGTCTTCTTGATTCTCTACAATATGTTGCTCTAAAATCTCAATCAGAGCATCCTTTTCTCTTAACAGTTGCTGTATTTTCTTGCACTCCACATTGTGAATACGATACTTGTTCCTCCATTACCTCTTCTCTTGCTGAACTTTGCTGAGAGTAACCTAAAGTTTTTCCGTCTCAGACATAAAATAAAGGGCATAGTCCCTTAATGGAAGAACTTCCTGGCGAGGGTAAGGCATCCTCAGCTTGAGAGCTCTAGTTTGTACTCAATGGAGATAAAGCTCCACCGAGACACAGTCTGGTTTTCCTAAAGACTCTCGTCCTTTCCTGTGAACGTGTTTCCAGGCATGCACTATTTCTGTCTTTAGTGCCCTGTCATTTTCTCCTTCCTTGAAGAAAAGACCTTCCAGATGAGCATTACGCGGGACTTGCCTCATTGGGTATCCAAATTGACGACGAACTAAAAATGGATGATAGTTGATTCCTCCCTTAGTTCCTATAGGGGTACATTTGGTAAATTTCCACAACTGTCAATGATTCTTATCCTGTCATAGATTCGATTGTGCCAATCGATGTTAGAGTTGGTAAGAGACATGATTCTCTGCGACCAACGTAAAGTATTCTTTTGATCCCAAAATACAGCAGACTTGGGCAAATGGGAAGTGAGCCATTTGTATAGCAGGGGTACACAACAGGTGATCATTCCTCCGCTGTATAAATTCCTTAAGTGTACCGAATGATACGAATCTGCAAGTAAGGTCGGTACAGGGTTTCCAATCAGAAAAATTTTAATGGCATTGATATCTACAAAGTTATTAATGTTAGGAAACAAAAATAACCCGTAGGTGAGCAAAACAAAGATGCTCTCAAAAGCGGCCACGTTCCCTATACTAGCAAAGTATAGAGCTTTCTTTGTCAAGAACTGGGTTGGAAAACCCTGGATTCCACCCTTACTGGTCTTGTGAGTCCTAACCTCTGACTCATCCAAACAAATTGCTCTTGCAATAGTTTGATCCTTTGGAATTTCTTCCAGTCCAGAAAAGGGAACTTGATCAATGATATGCATATCAGTCAAGTGAGAGTACTCCTCCAGTGTTGGTGCTAGCTGATAATCTGGGAATGTGAAACAATGATAGACCGGATCGTAAAACTGGATTTGTGTGGACATGATTCCTTCGATTACGTGGACCCTTAATAGAGATAGCAGTCCTCCATACTTAGCTCTGAAAGCCTCGTGGTTGGTGATCATTCTCGCCAAACTTCTCAAATCCTCTAACTTTGGAACCTTGAAGGTGTACTTGTGAGTTTTCCTTCTATCGAAATCCATTATTGCAATCTCCTTTCTCTGACATTTGCAATCATTGTCTTAGTTTAATTTGAAAAAGAGAGACTACAAGAGAAGATTTTTTTTTTTGGTTTTAATGTTTTTTAAATGATTGTATGAATGCAGCACACAAAAACATAGAAAAATCATGGGGTCAAAGGGTCGGTGTCATGAAGTCAAGGCTCTACCCCACCCCCCCCCAAAGGTTTATACTGGTGATTTTTTGTACCTGTTCGCAAAATCATTGACCCCTCTTAGGATAACAACCGCAAGCAGATCGCCAGCGGGCTGATGTATCTTAGAGTGATCTCAAATGAGGGTAGTATCGCGTGACAACTATTTTCGATAGCTTCCGCACTACAAAATGGTTTCAGCCTACTAAAAACCTCAGCTTCTCAGATAACCCAGTCGACCACACTACTTTCAACAACCGAAGTCGTATAGGCAATGTATCTGTAAAGGGAGTCTCCACTGAGTTTGATGGTCGATCGGGGACTCTTAACTGGGATTCACTCCCCGCAAGATTACCCGCATTGCCATCACCTATCTTAGGTTTATACTCAATCTTTCCACATGCGGCTGTCGTAACCCGAAATTTGACCTCCCTCTTTTGCCTTTCGCATAAGCATGTGCATTTGCATTGTCGGCATACGCATTCCCATTTTTTCTCTATGATTTTGCTGCAGGAATATTCAGGTTTTTTCGAGCCCGATTAATCGCATCCTCAGAAAGTCATCACATCATCAACACAAGCACAAAACAAGGGTTTTTATGCCTATTTATCAAAGCAAGAGGTTGAAAATCGGAACCGTGATCATAGCACCCTTTTCAAGCAAAATTGGGCAAGTTTTTGACTGGTTAATCGGTTAACCATTTGGTTAATCGATTAACACCCTTTCACAGTGCCAAATTTAGGTTTTTAACAGCTGTTAATCGGTTAACCTGTTGGTTAATCGATTAACACCTGCTATTTCAGCAAAAACTCAGCATTTCCATCATATTTCAGCAAATCTCTCCACACTCTTTTGGTCTATTCAATTCTAGCATTCTGTGGAACATTCTAGACAGTTCAAGACCATTCAATACATTTCCCTTACATTTATTATATATTTCACTTCAAGTCAAGTGCACCATGTTCCTTGTTTTCCAAGTAATCTAGATCTTTGGATGTTGGAGTTCACCTTGGAATTGTTACCGACTTGGTTCTAACTAACCGAGTTAACCGCCTTGACTCGGTGAGTCAAGTCCAACTAACTCTTAGCCTAGTTCCAAACCCAAACCAAATTTCAAACCAAATTCCAAACCTCTCATACTCCAAACCTAAAATCTATATAAACACACCTTCACTCACTTTTCAATCTCTCAACCATTCTCTCTACCATTTTTCACCAAACTTCTCAAATTTCACTCTCATTTCTCTCACTTTCTCTCTGATTTCTCTCTACTACATCTTCATTTTCATCCCAATTCTCTTCCAAAACCACACCAAAGTTCATTTCTACTTTAAAGGATAATTACTTTTACACTAAAAGTGATTATTTCTAGAGCTTAACCTTCATCATTCTTTCTTTTGATACTTGGATTTCTGGAGGTATTTCAACTTGTGGATTGATATTGAGTATTTTCTGCAACTTTCAACGGTTCGAATTTGCATTTTGGAGCTTTATCGTATTTTGCTTGATTTCGACGCGTTTCGCCATCAAATTTGGAGTTTCCTCTGGTTTTCTTTAATTTTCTGCGTCAAGAATCATTTGCAACAATTACCAAGGCACATCTCAGCCTTGTAGGTTGGTGGATCATACTTTACTCTCTGTTTTGATTGTTCCCGCATATTTACGATGTGAATTTCGATTGTTTTCGATTTGACTTGCCATACTTTTGATTGATCTTTGATCTCCATGATTGATGCTTGCAATTTGTGTTAATTGTGCTTACATGATGTAATTTTCGTGCACAAAATCATACCATAGCATGTGGAAGTTTGGATAAGTGATTATGTGTTGAAAACTACTTTTGAAAAGCTGTTTATTCTGTTATTTTTGCCACTGTTGCAGTGTTAATCGGTTAACCATTTGGTTAATCGATTAACCAATTCATTTTTCACCAAAAAACGTTGATTTTCAAACCGTTAACCGATTAACCAAAGGGTTAACCGATTAACACTGTGCCAGAATGTTGTTTTCTTGCATTTTCAAGTGTGTTTACCATGCTTTCTCCCTTTTAACTTCCATTGACTATCATGCTTGATTTTATGGATGTTTTAAGTGTCATTTCACTTCTGGTTGAAACATATTCATGAACTTTCGATGCACATTTGTTTCATATTTTTAGAATTGTATGAACATAATCCTTCTTGCACTATCTTTGTTCACATGATACATGATTTTGTGTGGCATTTTCATGATCATTTGGCACTGTTTTGCACCTTCCATTTTAGGTTTGTATTAAGTTTATTCTTCATGGATAAACATAATCTTGTATAATCATTAATTCACACCTTTTTGCTTTAATGACTTTCCATTCTCTTTGGAAAGTTGTTAGCATGGTTCTCCCTTGATTAATTGATCGAAACCTTGTTTCGATTAATCGATCTTCCCTTTCCCTCTCTTTAGGCTTCCTTTAGAGCTGGTTCTTTATTTTCCCCTGAGGAGTTGAAGTTTCACGCTACGCCTTGCGCTGGAGCACTGTACAACTAGGAGCTGTTGTGCTGTCCGTTTCAACTTCTGCATTACACTCTGTGTGTTAGAGAAGGAATGAGAAGGGAGAATTCCTACTCTCATTCTGACTACTTCAGGTAGGGGATGAATAACCCTGTGCTTGGCTTAGTCACCTCTATCCCCAGGTTGTAGTGTATCCCCTTTCCCAGTCGAGTCGACCTTTGATCACTCAATCTCTTTCAATCCTTCTTTTAATTAATCACCTTCTTGGTTAAGATCCTGGTTTTGCACTAGCAAACTCTCTTTGTTTCAGTATTCCTTTCTTCTTGTCGTCAATCGTTGCTTCTCGATTCCTCAGAAGAGTCTCAATTCTGTTTCTTCGGTTAATCACAGTCTGTCTGTTAAAGACGATAATCCCCGGAGTTCGCAACCTTATTTTGGTTCTTCTCCCTTTGTTTGGTTAATCACTGTCTGTCAGTTAAAACACCAATTTGTACTCCTCCTCAGTTAACCACAGTCCGTCTGTTAAAACACTGAGTTTCCTCTTGGGTTAATCACCTTCTCTCGGTTAATCACCCTTTTCTTCAGTTAACCACAGTCCGTCTGTTAAAACGCTGAAACCCCTTTTTGAGTTAATCACCTCCTCTTGGTTAATCATTCATTCTCTTCGGTTAATCACAGTGTTCTGTTAAGAACCGAACCCCCAAGCGGTTAGCAACCTCTTTTGGTTCAATACCCATTCTTGGTTGGTTAAATGTTGTTTGTTCAGCAATACCAACACCCCTTTTGGGTTACGACCTTCGATCGGTCTTACACCCGTTCTTCTGGTTAATCACAGTTTTCTCTGTTAAAACTAATGCTTCTCTATCCCCACAGAGTTGAAATCCTTGTCTCCTCGGTTAACCACTATTTATCAGTTAATATACCAATATCCCCTCAGAGTCAAACACCTTCTCTTGGTTCAGCACTCTCGCTCTTGGTTTAACACAGTCCGTGTGTTGACACCAGCTTCTTTTCCCTGCCAGAGTCTTACTCTCTTTCGCCGGTTAACCACTGTCAGTCATTTAATATACCGGGTTTCCCTTTCTTCTTGGTTATGACACCATCCCTTTATTTAGATCCCCAGTCGGGTCGCTTACCCTCTCTTCTTAGTAGTTCTTTATTCTTTTCTATCCCCAGCGGAGCCTTTTTTATTCATTTCGCTCTTACTTCTTTGGTTTCGACACCAATCCTCCTTGTTATCCCCTGCGGAGTTTCTTTCATTCTTGGTTCTAACACCATTCTTTTTCTATTCTCTTGTGCAATCGCTCTTACTGCGTGGTCTTCCCCCAGTAGAGTTTTCTTTCACTTTTGCTCCTGGTTTTGACACCACTCCTTTTGTTTCCTTGTTTCTTTCTTGTTTTGATATCCATAGTCCCCCGAACTATGAAAGCTCTGATTCTGCATTCTTTCGAATGTCAGATATATAGGCATAAGACGCAATGTCTTGGCGAGCACACTTCCACCTTTCTTTCCTTCTGCCTTTCTTCCTTCCTTTCTGTCCCCTGGTTCCATGAACTACGATGCTCTGATTTCCTTATTGCACTATGAGGGTACGTAGGCACGAGGGCCACAATCCTCTGCGGGCATTTTCTTTCCTTTCTTTTCTTTTTCCCCTTTCTCCCTCTCTCCTTTCTTTTTAGCTAGAAGCCTTTAGATAGATAACCCATCCAAGCCTAGAAGCAAGCGAAATGATTCCCGTCGAGTACGACGGATGCGTTAGGTGCTAGTACATTCCTTTCGCATAACCGACCCCCGTTCCCGTTTCTCTTCCCCTTGGGTTTTATCGATATTTTCCCTGTCCTTTGGGACTAAATAAAGTTCGGTGACGACTCTGTTATATCTCTGAGTGTGCGATTCACTCACGTATAAACCAACCATTTTCAGCTGGCGACTCTGCTGAGGAGCAGCTTGCTTGCAGGTTAGGGTCTCGCCTAGTTTAGTTTGCTTTTCTTGCTTGCTTGGGTGTTTATCTTTTGAGCTTTACTCGCTTTATTTTACTTGCTTTAGCTTTTTGTTTATTTACTGCATTTCTTTACTGCTTTGAATTTTCATATGCTGCATATTCTGGATATCTACTGTTTTTTGCTGTTGTTGGGATGTGTAGATATTATTGGAGAGAAAGGTCCTAACATCAGGCCTAGTATACACGTAGGCTAGAACGTGGATAGTCGTGAGGGCTGCGTTTTACGCGTTGGGATATCACGAGACCCACATCCCAGGTCATGATTCACTTGAGAATACTTCTGTCCTGTGAGAATTCACTACGGCAGGGGATTTTCACTCTGAGTCCTATGGTTTGGGCGACCTTTCTAGGGACCACCTTGTTGTGTATAGATCACACCTGTGAGGGGGATGGATTTTTGCAGGAAAACAAATCACTTTATACCTTGGTTCTCTCACACATCAGACTAGCACACACATCATATTATGTTGCACTGACACAGAATTACATGCAGATATCCGGATTGTTCAGATTTGATTGTTCAGGCTGTGCTGGCTTCTTGTTGTTGTGTTGCATATCATATCATCATATAAACTAATTTTTCATGTGCATTTCCAGGTATTCGAAGGCTTATCTTTTGTTGACATTATCATAGAGATGAGTACTGGTTGTCGTGGCATTTTCAGCTACAAGTTTGTGGAGTCCAAGCAGGGTATTTTGAGAGGTTTGGCATTCTTGTTGGATGCTTATGGTAATTTGTTGTCCATCCTCAACACCGAAGTCAACATCACTGTTATTCATACTCTGGTTCAGTTCTATGACCCGCCATATAGGTGCTTCACATTTCAGGATTATCAGCTAGCACCTACACTCGAGGAGTATGCTTATATTTTTGGGGTTGAGATCAAGAAGCAGGTTCCTTATGTTTACACTAGTGGTTGTCCGAAGTCTCATCTGATTGTTGATGCGCTTTGCATTAGTAAGAAGGATGTGGAGGATAATCTTAAGACCGTAGGGAAAGGCATTCGAGAGTTTGCTTCGAAGTTCTTGGTTGACAAGGCCACTTCATTCGCCAAGGTTGGAAACTGGAAGGCTTTAAACGCCATTCTTGCTCTGCTGATATATGGGATTATCTTGTTTCCGAACATGGAGGATTTCGTAGATCAGGCCACCATCAACATATTCTTGTCTAAGAAACCTGTGCCGACGCTCCTTGCTGATACCTACCATTCTATTCATTCCAGGAATGAAAAGAAGAAATGAACCATTGTCTATTGTGCTCCTCTACTGTACCGATGGTGTCATACCCCAAATTTTGACCACTAAGATTTCCCATCATTGTGCAAATCATCATCATAATATGGATATACCTTTATGCCTCATCAATCTCCTCAAGAATTGTTGAGCATTCACTACTATCAAAGATTAGAGTTTCAAGCCCTCTCAGAGCTCTTAGACAAAGGATCAATCAAGGAATGACATGATCTTAAACTTTTCTAGCCTCTCAAACATCCACAAAGGATCAAGAGGCCTCCCACTTCAAGGATTAAGCACAAGGCTGCTCCCTTCTAGGTGGATCAAGCCTTAAGATCGCCAGTGTCACCAAATTAGGGTTTGGTCGACCAGGGCCTCCAGATGGAAATTTTCCTCTGGGCATGAGCCAATGCTTTAAAGCATAACCTATGATGCTCCAAGGGACATCACAAACCCAATCATCAAGTCAATTTAGCCTCAGGGGATGCATTCACCAAAAATCAGGAATTAGGGTTTCTTGACCTAATTCACCCCTAAGTTGACTTTTGGGACAAAACATGAGCCAAGACCTCAAAGGAGGATTTAAGGATCCCTAATACACTACATTGATTCATTTACAATAATGGATTGATCCAAGAAGCTTGAGCAACAAGTTTCAATTTCATCTGAACCACAGTTAGGGTTTCGCGGGAAAAGTCAACTGTAGCTTTGACTTTTGACCAGGACATGCTCCCAAACCCTAAGACATGATTCAATACACCCTATAACACCTATGGAATCAATCCATCAAGTTTGATTTAGGTCAAGGACTTGATTTCATAGAGGATCGCACAATTTGGAGTTTGTCTGACAAAAAGTCAACTGTGCACAAAAGTCAAACTTTGACTTTTTGAGATTTTTCACAATTATGGTTTTTTAACCCTAAAATGATGTTAATGTGTGATTTGAATCATCATTCATCAAGAAAAATCAAGAAAAGTTGGATAACTTGTAAAAGGGGTAACCATAAAAACTTAGAAAATTTTCTAAGTTATGGAACAAAGTGGCTAGGGTACCAACTTTGGAGGATCATAACTCCTAAACCACAAGGCCATTTTTCCCCATCCAAAGCTAGATTTGTAGCCCTCATAGCCCTCTACAAAAGCTTCAACTACACTTCATTCCAATTCATTATGGATTTTGAGTTATGGAATGATCAAAGTGGCTGAAAACATGAAATGCCACTTTTTCCAACACTTAGTGAAATTTTCACTAAGTCAGAATCTGTCTTACTTTTTACAAAATGTAGGGGCATTTTTCACTTGGATCCAAAAAGTATCAAAACCAATTATGATCAAACAGTTGTTGTATCATATGAGGGCTTTCCAAAATGGCCAAGAACATCACCAAACTCAACTTGAGTCATGAGATATGACAATGGCAATATGCCTTACTGAAAACTGCCAAGGCTAGGTAAAATTTTGCACTTTTGCTCGATTTGGCAAAATCAGATAATTCCAAGCCTTGTCATCACTTTGTACATATCTGAGGATCAAATCTAAAGGGAACAAACACTGATCCAAGCCTCCAAAGTCTTTAGAACAATAAGTAGCATGACAAACTTAGAAATCCCTAAAAGAGGGACAAGACTCCAATTTTGGATTGGGGCATTTAATGGATGCTTAGAGGTGGCATGGACTGACACATTTGTAACTGAATTCAGTCAAGAATGATCCAACAACTAGGGAACCAAAGGCCTGTGCTCTAACCTCTAGTCAATGGCTAGAGGAGACTTAGATTCTCATTTGCCAACATTGGCCAAACCTCTGCTGTGGTTTCCATTCACTATTGATCCCAAAACAAACTTGCTCTACTATAAATAGAGCTCATTTGTGCTCAGCTTGAGTACACCAAAGTCATCAAATAGATGCTTTCCTCAAAATCCCTCTCTTTAGGCCAAAATGCCTTCTTTAGCAAGGTAACTCTGAGTTTTTGAGTTAGAGATCATTTCCATCACAGCTCATGATCCTAACACGTCCAATATATCATATCTAAGCTATCCAAACTCTCACAAGTGACCTGTAATCCTTAAATCACAAAGTCACCTCTCAAAACCTCAAAATAGTACTTTTGTGCATTTTTCAAGCCATGCCTTGATTCAGTCACTTTCCAAACCAGATAAAACCTCAAACACACTCCAAATATCATCCTTGAACTGTCCCAAATGGTTCCCCCCATCTGGAACACCATTTGAGGGAGTTGCTATTTTGGCCATTTTAACCCCTTTTTGCAAGAAAGGGCTAGTTTGTGTTTTTGTAGGTTCCAACTGATTCCATTCATCCTAAAAACTTCTAAGGGATCATTTGAGAGTGTCCAAATCATCAAACCATTTCTGGAACAAGAAACTTGGCAGATTGCACAAAAACTCCAAAAGCTCAAAAGAGAGGTAGGCATCATGACTTGAACTTTCCAAAATATGCATTGCTTTGAAGTCCACTGATCATGCACATCTCATACATGTTATATATGTTATGTTTGAACCAATTCATCATGTAATTCTTGCCTGTACCAAAGTGTAGCATAGAAAATGCAATTATAGGCCTATTTCAAAACCACCATCGGATTTTGAGGAGGGAGCATGATCTAAAAAAAATACCACCACCATTGGATTCCTTGTGAAATTCTAGGCCAGATGCATATAAATTTTGTCCCCAACCATGGAGAAATGAGAAAGTTATGGACCTTCCCGTTTCTTGCCAAAACTTGCCTTGCCTTGCCTTGGCCAAGCCTAGAAAACAAGGCAAGCCTTGTATATTTGTTGGTTTGTTTTAATCAACGGATGTATCACCACCCCAGTGGTAAGGCGCGCGCCCTATAACCTTGAGGTCGTGGGTTCAAACCCCACCCATGCCATTTTGTGTTTTCTCACATTTTGCTATTTTTTCCAATATTTTCATGTTTTGTTAATTAATTGGAAAATTAATAACTCCCTCAATTTTAATTATTTTTTACTGGTTCTTTTTCAAAAAAATCACAAAAATGTTGACATATTTTATTCCCCAAAAATATTAGATTTATATTATTTATTTAATGTAATTAGTATTTTTATGAATAAATGTCTTTTATTTGTTTTTAAACTCTCTTAAAAATAAATATCCATTTTGGAAAATCAAAACATAGTAGGTTTTAATTCATCTTGTGATGAAAACCTCATTTTTCAAACCTTCAACATAAATCACAAGTGGTTTATTCAAACTTATTTGGTATTTTCGCCATTTTATTTGATTTTCTTTAAATATTTCCTTTTTAAAGAAAACAAATTTAGGGTTTCCTTGATTTTCACTCAAACAAACTTTTTTCAATCACTCATGGGCCTCTAATAGAGTGTAAGACCCAATCCTTTGTAAATACAAACCTTCTGGGCCTTAGATATTGTATAAGTCCCTCTGCGTTAAAAGAAAAGCTCGGCGCGATCGCCAGTTCAAAAGAATCATTTGGGCCTACCCTCGTGTTATAAGCCCCATTCTTTTTTCTTTCAATCATTTTGGGCCTCTTGAGAGAGTGTAAGACCCATCCCCTTGTACAGAAAACCTTTTGGGCCTCAGTCACTTGTATAAGTCCCTATACAATTTCAAACAACAGTGCAATCACTAATAAAACCCTGGGCCTCTCCTTGAGCTATAAGCCCCAATTTTCCTTTCAAAAGCACTTTCTCCTTTGATTTTGTAACATACTATTATTTTCAATTTCTTTGTTGAACAACTAACCAAACATCATGGAAGCTCTACAACCGAGTAAGTGTTTACCTACTTCATTTACCACTTTCATATGTATATAACTGTGTTGTGGGGCTGCTTCACTGTAAGTCTTCTTTCATAAACTCATATCGACTGTGTAATACTAGTATAGATATTTAGAGTTTCCCTGGCAACTATGTCTAGAACTAGACAAAACCTCGTCTCCTTACATCCGACGTTCTCCCGGATATTTCAACATAACCTAAACCACGAAAATTTTCTTTCACAACAATTTTAGATAACTAGATTTAAGAAAACTCCCCCCTTGAACAATTCATATACAGAAGGCCAATGTAACAAGTGAAATCCCTTCTGGAACTGTTCATCAGCCTCCTCTTGGGCCTAGTGCAAGGACCCACAGGCTTCCTAAAAGCATCCCCGCCTCCTCTTGGGCGTCGTACAAGGATCCCTCGGCTTCTTAGAAGTTTTCACAGCCTCCTCTTAGGCTTCGTATAATGATTCTTCCTCCGGGAAGATAGCCTCCTCTTGGGTTTCATACAAATTGTCCCTCGGCTTCTTAAAAGTTTTCTCGCCTCCTCTTGGGCTTCGTACAAATTGTCCCAACGACCTCCTAGAGGTATAGGAACAGAAATTAGTCATCTTAATAGAACAGTCTTTCAAAGAGTCTAGATCTTACTACTACTGTTTCTTAAGCATAGTACATAAGATAAAACCCGTAGACTCGGACAGTCTAAAGCTCCTTTGGATTCCCCGTTTCCTTAGAGAATAGAAAATAATCCCGATCCTCGGATCAAATCCATGAGTATAACATTACCCATATAAGAACTGATTTTCTCTTTTAACCAACATGCTGGACCTGTCACTCAACGAAAACAGTTACCCTAGCCTTCTCTTGGGCTTTGTACAAATGATTCTCCCCAGTGGAGCAAACTTTTCAGCCTCCATCTCGGGCTTCGTACAAGATACAAAACACTCTTTTGTTGAGTATAAAAGACTCTCTTGTTGAGTCACTTCCCTTTCAGCCTCCATCTCGGGCTTCGTACGAGATACAAAACACTCTCTTGTTGAGTATAAAAGACTCTCTTGTTGAGTCAAACACCTTTAGCCTCCATCTTGGGCTTCGTACAAGACACATACAAAAGCACTCTCTTGTTGAGTCAACCCTTTTAGCCTCTCTCTCGAGCTTCGTACGAGACACATAAAAACACCCTCTTGTTGGGCCAATAGCCTCCTCTAAGGCTTTGTATAAAGAAATCCCCGTTTGATTCAATCAACCTTTTAGCATCAAATCATTTTTTGGTCACAATATACAAACATCAACAACTCCTTTTCCTTCGTCTAATTGCTGTAAGCGGCAAGCCTCTGGATTATTTACATCCACGCCACTGTCCCTCTTTTAGCATGAGAAATTCCTAAGGAAAGATGGCGTTGCTCTAAATTGAGTTAAAGTCTTCTCCTTCAGGTTAAAAATCCCCTATAAAGGAAATTATGGCATTGCTGGATTCACATATCCCAGTTAAAGTAATTCTCCTTTATAATCAGTCACCCAACAGTTGTGACAAACAGACCCTCTTCAGAGATGACAAATTCTCTCTAAAGTCAAAACCCTTTAGCTTCATATCTTGGGCTTCGAACAAGATACTCTTGATCAAGCTCAGATCAAGTGAAGGTTCATACAATAGGAAGATCTTGGGGTTTAGATTTCTGGATTTGTATTGTAACCTTGTAAACAACGAATTCAGCATTATTGATATAACAGGTCTCAATTTCAGTATTGAAATTGAGAGGGAGACGTACCCACCCGCGAGGACGAAAGTGGGGAACTTCCTTACCAAATCTCTGCGTATCGTATTCTATCTTTATCTCTTTACGTTTTCAACAATTTTGTGATTCGTTTGGTGTGTTGTGTATTAAAGTTTCAAGATACAATAGTGGTACGAAAACCTTTGTCAAAATCACCATTATTGTTAATCGTTGAATGCATACACGCCAAGTGTTTGACAAAATTGTTTGCTGTGTCTTAGTTCATTGGAAATAGCCTTTGTATGATAAGTGCATTTGAGTTGATTCTAATCTGGTGTTAATAAATCTTTGTCATCCTAATAAATCCAGCATAAACTCGTGTGTCCGGTTTTCTAGTAGCTGGTCCAGAATAGACGGAAGTCGATTCGGGATCATAATTTTTCGCTAACTCTGATCTAATTTTAAATCCTTGAATTTCAAGGAGGTGATCTATTCACCCCCCCTCTCGATCACTAGCCACACCATCTAACAAGTGGTATCAGAGCGCCGATTCGCTGGTGCTTTGTGGCTGCTTGTAACGATACGGATTCTGAACCAAAGGGGGCGTATAATAGAGCGCCTGTTTTCAACGGTGAAAATTATGGCTACTGGAAAGACTGCATGCGAGTTCATATAAATTCTGTGGATAGGAATGTGTGGGCTGCCATTCAAAATGGTCCTTTTCAAATTACTATGAGAAATGAGGTTGGCGCCATAGTTCCTAAACCAGAAGATGATTACGATGAGAAAGATGAGAAAAAGTGGTCGAGTGATTGGAGAGCTCGAAATATGCTAATTTCAGCACTTAGTGCTGATGAGTATTACAGGGTATCCCATTGCTCGACAGCTAAAGAAATGTGGGATGCTTTAGAAATTGCCCATGAGGGTACTACTGAAGTAAAACAGTCCCGTATTAACACACTTAATCAAGAGTTCGAGCTCTTTCGCATGAAACAAGGAGAATCTATCTCTGACATGCAAAAGAGATTCGTTCATCTCATAAATCGGTTGAATGCACTTGGAAAACCTGTTTCCAATGAAATAGCTACTAATAAAATTCTGAGATGTCTGAGCAGGGAATGGCAACCTAAAGTAACAGCTATTAAGGAAGCCAACGACCTCACGACGCTTACGATTACAACTTTATTCGGCAAGCTGGAAGAACATCAGCAAGAACTGGAAAGTCTCGAAATATTTGAGAAAAAGAGTAAAAAGGAAAAGAATAAAGATAAAGAGAGTGAGAAGAAGCCAATAGCTCTTGTGGCCTCTAACTCAAAGTCCTCACAAAAAGAGCAAAGCGACAATGATTCAAGTAGTGACGAAGATTCGGATGATGAAGAAATGGGACTTTTTGTTAGGAGATATAATAGATTCATTCGAAAGAATGGAATCCAGCATTCCGACAAAAATCTCATTAAGTTTCGAAGACAATCTATAGAGTCAAAACAGGAAGAGAATAAGAAGCATAGAGTAAAAGGATCTTGTTTTAATTGTGGGAAATCTGGACATTATAAAACAGAATGTCCTATGAAGAAAAAGGACAAAGGAAAAGCTCCACCAAAAAGGTCAAATAAACAAAGAAGAGCTTATATTGCATGGGAAAGTGATAGTGATTCATCAAGCTCACAAAGTTCAAATGATAGTGATGAGACAGCAAATCTGTGTCTTATGGCTCACACCAAAAATCAGTCCCACCACAAGAAGAAAATCAACGATAAGAAAGTAAGACAAGCCTACTATAGTAATGTTTCTTCTATGTCTTTTTCTGAATTGAAAATAGCTTTTGAAAAACTGCATAACGAAGCTGTAGATGCTTTTAAAAGATTATCTTCCGATAAACAAATTTTTTCATTCTTGGAAGGTAAAGTATACAAAGCTGAAAAAGATTTAGAAAACTTGAAAGCTAGTATTGCAGAAAATTCAAAAGATATTAATTTTAACGGATGTAGTAAAGTTAGGTATTGTGAAGCTTGTCATATTTGGCAACAAGAGGTTAAAACTCTTAAAGTCAAATTGGATAAAGCTTTACAACCCAAGGTTACTTATGCCGTTGATTCTAGGTTGTTTAAGAAATCATTAAATCCACCATATGCAAAATACTCCTTTATTCCAAAGGATTTAATAACCAAAAATAAACAAATGCATCATCATGGCTTATGTCACTATTGTTGTCGTGCTGGTCATACCATTGAAAAATGTAAGTTTAGGAGATTTCTTGTTCCTAAAGGCATTTATCAATGGAAGCCTAAAGGCAACCATGTTACCATTTACCCACATGGACCCAATGAAAATTGGGTATCTGTTTCTCTCTTTTGATATTGTAGGATGAGTGTCTTGCATCCGTAAATAGAAGATGGTTTCTAGACAGCGGGTGCTCAAGGCACATGACAGGTGACATATCGCTTTTTATAGACTTCAACGCAAAGAAGAAGGGATATGTTACTTATGGAGACAATAACAAAGGAGCTATACTTGGCAAAGGTAGTGTAGGTAACCCCTCTACCACTACTATTTCTGATGTCCATCTAGTAGAGGGGCTTAAACACAATTTGTTAAGTATTAGTCAATTGTGCGACAAGGGTTACAAGGTTTCTTTCACAAAAACTTGCTGCATAATTGAACATACTGAACAGAATGTTGTGTTTAAGGGTGTAAGAGTAAACAACATCTATATGCTTGATCTTTTTGATGTACCTTCAACAAGCTCTAAGTGTCTAGTTGCCTTGAATGATGATTCTTGGCTTTGGCACAGACGCTTAGCGCATGTTAATTTCGATTTGCTTAACAAGGTTGTATCTAAGGATCTAGTAGTCGGTCTTCCAAAAATAAAATTTTCAAAAGACCACCTATGTGACGCGTGCCAAATGGGAAAGTAAACAAGGATATCTTTTAGATCCAAAAATGTAATTTCAACTTCACGTCCCCTTGAGCTTCTCCATATGGATCTCTTTGGACCTTCTAGGACAAAGAGTCTAGGTGGAAATTATTATGGTTTAGTAATCGTTGATGACTATTCTAGATTCACTTGGACTATATTCCTTCATAGCAAAGATGAAACTTTTTCCGCTTTTAAGTGTTTTGCAAAACTGTCCCAAAATAAAATGAATTCTAAAATAGTTACAATTCGAAGCGATCATGGAGGAGAACTTCAAAACTATCTCTTTGATAAGTACTGTGATAAGTATGGTATTGAGCATAACTTTTCAGCTCCTCGTACCCCACAACAAAATGGCGTTGTGGAGCGCAAAAATCGCGTTTTAGAAGAGCTGGCAAGAACAATGCTAAATGAGGGTGGATTACCAAAATATTTTTGGGCTGATGCAGTTAGCACAGCTTGTTATGTTCTAAACAGGATTCTAATTCGCCCTATTTTAAATAAAACCCCTTATGAGCTTTTAAAAGGAAGAAAGCCAAACTTGTCACATCTTCACGTATTCGGTTGTAAGTGTTTTGTTTTGAATAATGGTAAGGAAAAACTTGGGAAGTTTGATGCAAAAGCGGATGAAGGTATTTTTCTTGGTTATTCACAATCAAGTAAATCATATAGAGTGTATAATAAGGGTTTACTTTCTGTTGAAGAATCTGTTCATGTCTCTTTTGATGAGTCTTATCCGAAAAATGTAGGAAAAGGTATTTCTTTTGATGACACAGGTATATCTACAGAAGACATACTCAAAGAAGCTGTTTCGGAAATTGATCAGTCCAAAACAGAAGACAATGAGGAGGAGGAAGATACTTGTCATGTAAAAGATAAGGAAAAAGGACAAGCTGAAGTGAATGATCTTCCACCAGCTTGGAGATCTTCAAAAGACCATCCTATTGACAACATCTTGGGAGACATTTCAAAGGGAGTAATGACTCGTTCTAGGATAAGTAATTTTTGCTCTCACTTCGCTTTTGTTTCACAAGTAGAACCTAAAAATGCCAAAGAGGCCTTGATTGATGAATTTTGGCTAATGGCCATGCAAGAAGAGCTTAATCAATTTAAAAGAAATGACGTTTGGGAACTTGTTCCTCGTCCGCGAGATCATCATATCATAGGTACTAAATGGGTTTTTAGAAATAAGCTTGATGAAAATGGAGTGATAACTAGGAATAAGGCACGTTTAGTGGCACAAGGGTATAACCAAGAGGAGGGCATAGATTATGAGGAAACTTATGCTCCAGTTGCTCGCCTCGAAGCTATACGTCTCTTGCTTGCTTATGCGTGTTCTAGAGATTTTAAGCTTTACCAAATGGACGTAAAGAGTGCGTTTCTAAATGGTGTCCTAAATGAAGAGGTATACGTCTCACAACCTCCTGGTTTTGAGAATGCTGAATATCCAGATTATGTTTACAAATTGAAACGAGCTTTGTACGGTCTTAAGCAAGCCCCTCGGGTTTGGTATGAAAGACTTAGCAAATTCCTACTTGATCATGGATATTCAAGAGGTAAAGTGGATACCACCCTCTTCATTAAACACAAGGGAAAACACATTCTTTTAGTTCAAGTTTATGTAGACGATATAATTTTTGGTTCAACTAACATACACTTGGTCGAAGAGTTTTCAAAAGTTATGCAGGGTGAATTTGAAATGAGTCTTATGGGGGAGCTAAATTTCTTCCTCGGTCTCCAAATAAAGCAGCTTGATGAGGGTACAGCTGTGAGTCAAACAAAATACTGCAGAGAGCTGCTCAAGCGCTTTGGAATGAACGACTCAAAATCAATAGACACACCTATGCCTACCAATGGAAATCTAGATAAAGATGAGCACGGTAAGAGTGTAGATGTCAAACAGTATAGAGGTATGATTGGGTCTCTCTTGTATCTTACTGCGTTAAGACCTGACATCATGTTTAGTGTCTGCATGTGTGCACGATATCAATCGAATCCTAAGGAGTCACACTTAAAAGCTGTCAAGCGAATATTTAGATATCTTCATGGAACATCTAAATATGGGCTCTGGTATTCCAAAGGAAGCGATTGTAGCTTAGTAGGTTACTCCGATTCTGATTTTGCTGGCTGCAAATTAGATAGGAAAAGTACTAGTGGTACATGTCACTTATTTTCAAACTCTTTGGTCAGTTGGCATAGCAAGAAACAGGTGTCTGTCGCATTGTCAACTGCTGAGGCTGAGTACGTTGCAGCCGGTAGCTGTTGCGCTCAGATCTTGTGGCTAAAGCAACAACTACAAGATTTCGATATCCAACTCAAACGTATTCCAATAAAGTGTGACAACACTAGTGCTATAAATCTTACTAAGAATCCTGTTTTACACTCACGCACTAAACACATAGAGATTAGGCATCATTTTCTTCGCGATCATGTTGAAAAAGAGGACGTTGTATTTGAGCATGTTGATACTAAAAACCAACTTGCTGACATTTTTACTAAACCATTAGCAACAGAACCGTTCTTCAACATTCGTCGTGAATTGGGGATTTTAGATCTCTCCTCATCGATGTCTTAAGCATGTTGGTCCTTATTTATATATGTCTCACGTTGGTTGTTAAGCTTTGTTTTTAGACCTCACTCAGACTTCATAAGGTTACGTCAACAGAGGAAATATTATTCCTTTCTAAAATCTATTTGGAACTTTGTAATTAGTGTATGGTAGAACAAATTCTTTAAGATCGTTTATATGTATTTCATTGCATATGTTGTTTGAACATTAACCTTTGATTCATGAATTATACTTGAGCATCATCATCATGACATAATTCATACTGCATTGACTCAAGAGCTGTTAACAGGTTTCTATGCTCAACAGGTAGTCACAAATTAGTTAAACCAGAGTTTAGCATCAATATGTATCGATGCAACAAGTGCATGTGTCGATACATTGGAGTTTCCGGTCGATACATTCGTGATATGTGTCGATTCATGTCTTTTGATTTCAAATTTTTCAAAAATTGTTTCAGTATGTGTCGATGCATCCGTGCTTTGTGTCGACACATAGGACCTTCTCAAAACCAATTAAGTCGTGAAATGAATCGATCCATATCCCCTTGTGTCGACACATACTGATACTTTTACAATAAATGCATGTTAAATACAGTTGTGGATCGACACATCAGCAAATTTTAAAGGGTTAATTCAGTCTAGACTCTTCTCTTCTCTCATACCCACACGGCTAACCCTAACCTCTTCAAACATCTTCATCTCCAAAACCCTAATTCCCTCCCTATCCTTCAAATCATCTTCATCATGATGCCTCCTCCGCCGCCTCCACCAAGCTTCAGAGATCCTGACAGAGATGATGAGGAGTCCTGTGGAGGCCATAACCCGTTTTAAGCTAGCATCATGTCATTGCATTACATTTCATTTCATCATCATGTTGCTTCAGTTTCCTTGTTAAAGTGTTCAAACTTCATATGTCTTGGTTCTGCTTATGTACTTTCTTCACAATTTAATGCTTATTTTTTTTAGTTCTGTTTACTTGTGTTAGTTTTGCCCTTTACTGTTCATTCTTTGTGAATGATTCTTATATGTTAAGCCTCTTTCTTGGTGATTGTGAGCTTTTATATCAATATTGCTGTCTATTGTTACACCAATTTTGCTGTATTGCTTTGGGACTGTATGTTTCTTCTTTTTTGATGTTGACAAAGGGGTAGAAGAAAGACAACAAGATGTTGACAACATGCACAAACTCAGGGGGAGTGTTCTATCACACATCTTGCAAATTTGCCATCATCAAAAAGGGGGAGTTTGTGAGCAAGCCTTTAAGTTTTTGTATGATAGAAAATTATGTTATAAATGCAAATTGTGTGATATGCATGGTTAGTTGGTATATACATATGATTTCATACCTATACTATGTTTAAAAGACAAGGCAAATTGATACATATCATCATTAAAATCATAAAACAATTTTCCTTATGTATGTATCGATACATGTATGCCTTGCATCGACACATTCCTTTGGTATATTCACAAAAACAATTTTGCTTCAATATGTATCGATTCATATGACACTTGTATCGGTACATGCTCCTTTGTAATTGGGCTATGTATCGATTCATACGACACTTGTATCGACACATGCTCCTTTGTAAACGGGCTATGTATCGACTCATACGCATCATGTATCGATGCATGATTTACTTCACATTCTGGAATTTAACAGTTACAGTATGCATCGATGCATACAACCATGTGTCGACTCATGTATGCATTATACTCACTATGCATCGACGCATACGACTCTTGTATCGATACATAAAGTTGTTTGTTGATTTTAACGTTTTCTGTTTTCATATATAAGTGTCATGACAGTTCAGTTTGATCACAAGAATTCGCAAGTGTGAAAATTGAGCAATCAAAGCAAAAGGCAAGTTTGGTGTGCATCAATTGTGAGCAGCTTTAGAGACCTGAAAGATACTTTGTCTTCATCATCTTCTCAATCTCTTTAATTCAAGAACATCAACACATAATCATTTTTGTTCTTCGGATTAAAGGATCTTCGAGATAACGTTCAGTGGTACGATCAAGGATCTAGCTGAGTTGAAGATTCAAAGGGGGTTTCGAGGAAAAACCATCTGGTTTGTCCTTCAAGAACGGGTGTGTTCTTGAGGGTTTGTTAGTCACGATTGCAGAACATATTCAGCCGCAGCGTAGGGGTTTGGAAATTTGGATATTTCGCAAACAGGTCATGGAACCGGTGAATTGTTTGCATTTCTTGCAGGGTAAATTCTTGATCAAGCTCAGATCAAGTGAAGGTTCATACAATAGGAAGATCTTGGGGTTTAGATTTCTGGATTTGTATTGTAACCTTGTAAACAACGAATTCAGCATTATTGATATAACAGGTCTCAATTTCAGTTTTGAAATTGAGAGGGAGACGTACCCACCCACGAGGACGAAAGTGGGGAACTTCCTTACCAAATCTCTGCGTATCGTATTCTATCTTTATCTCTTTACGTTTTCAACAATTTTGTGATTCGTTTGGTGTGTTGTGTATTAAAGTTTCAAGATACAATAGTGGTATGAAAACCTTTGTCAAAATCACCATTATTGTTAATCGTTGAATGCATACACGCCAAGTGTTTGACAAAATTGTTTGCTGTGTTTTAGTTCATTGGAAATAGCCTTTGTATGATAAGTGCATTTGAGTTGATTCTAATCTGGTGTTAATAAATTTTTGTCATCCTAATAAATCCAGCATAAACTCGTGTGTCCGGTTTTCTAGTAGCTGGTCCAGAATAGACGGAAGTCGATTCGGGATCATAATTTTCCGCTAACTCTGATCTACTTTTAAATCCTTGAATTTCAAGGAGGTGATCTATTCACCCCCCCTCTCGATCACTAGCCACACCGTCTAACAGATACAAATAGACCCTTCAGCTTCACATCTTGGGCTTTGAACAAGATACAAACCACCTTTAGCTTCACGTCTTGGGCTTTGAACAAGACACCAAAACACCATTTCCTCCCATAGAATAGGAGGAACTACGATCGCTCTGATTTCCCTATTTCGGTAAATGGGAATACGTAGGCATAAGATTGAAAGAGAAATATTAGCGAGCACACTAATCAAAAACCCTAAATCTCGTACCTTCATACATCAATCGAAAAGCATCAGTCCTAACATCCTACCAATAGCATAGTCTCGTCATTTCAGTCTTAACAAAATAAGCAGAAAGAGGCCCCACTTCCACATAGCATCCGTAACCTAACAGACCTCTGTTTAAACTCAGTATGCAAGCAGGGTTAGTTGGAGACATCTATTTCCCTTCCTTCATCAGCTTCAATAGGATAAAAAATGAATCGACCTGTAGTACCCCAAAGCGGAAGTGCTTAAGAACCACGTCCAAAATCGCTCGCTACAGAAATGTGGCGCCCACCGTGGGGCCCGTCTTTCTTTCTTACAATTTAAGGTGAAAACCTTGGACAAGTTATTTTCATGACGGTTCCATCGGGGAATGTCATTATTGCTAGGATCAGCCCTCACTAGGATCTTAGGTCAAAAACCTTTAAATTGGGAAGGTGCCATAGAATGGCGACTCCGTCGGGGAGCCATTTTCTGTTAGGATCATAGGATTCATAGCTTTTAAAAAGTATATGACATTAGGACAAATATATATACTGCTTTTCCTAATTGATATATGTGTATATTTTTCTGCTAATGGGAATGCGTGTGATGCCGCATGTGGAAAGATTGAGTATACACCTAGGAAAAACCTCTTTCAGTAGTGCGGAAGCTATCGGAAATAGTTGTCACGCGATACTACCCTCTTCTGAGGTTCTTCAAAATAATGTCACCTAGCACGGTTCCCGGCCCGCTGATGTTACCTCGACAAGAATCAATGATTTTGAGAGACAGGTACAAAAATCACTAGCATAAACCTTTGGGGGGGGGGGTAGAGCCCTGACTTCATGACACCGAACCTTTAACCCCATGTTTTTTCTATGTTGTTGTGTGCTGCATTCATGCATTCATTTTAAAAAACATTAAGCAAAAAAAATATTCTCTTCTAGTCTCTCTTTTTCAAATTAAACTAAAACAATGATTGCAAATGTCAGAGAAAGGATTGCGCTCATGGATTTCGGTAGAAGGAAAACTCACAAGTATACCTTCAAGGTTCCAAAACTAGAGGATTTGAGAGGATTAGCAAGGATGATAACTAACCCTGACGCTTTCAGAGCCAAGTACGGAGGCCTGCTACCTCTGTTAAGGGTCCATGTAATTGAAGGAATCCGGGAGGCACTCATTCAGTTTTACGATCCGGTCTATCACTGTTTCACATTCCCGGATTACTAGCTCACACCAACGCTGGAGGAGTATTCTCATCTGATTGATCTACCCATTACTGATCAAGCTCCCTTTTCTGGACTGGAAGAAATTCCAAAGGATCAGACCATTGCAAGAGAAATTTATTTGGACGAGTCAGAAGTCATGACTCACATGACCACTAAGGGTGGCATCCGGGGTTTGCCAGCCCAGTTCTTGACAAAGAAAGCCCTATACTTTGCTAGTATAACGAACGTGACTACTTTTGAAAGCATCTTTGTTTTGCTCACCAACGGGTTATTTCTGTTTCCCAACATTGATAACTTTGTCGATATCAACGCCATTAAGGTTTTTCTCATCGAAAACGCCATACCAACCTTGCTCACAGATGCGTATCATTCTGTACACTTAAGGAATTTATACAGCGGAGGAGTGACCACGTGTTGTGTACCCCTGCTATATAAATGTTTTATCTCCCATTTGCCCAAGTCTGCTGCATTTTGGGATCATAAGAGTGATTTACGTTGGTCGCAGAAAATCATGTCTCTTACCAACTCTGACATAGATTGGCACAATAGGATTTATGAAGGATCAGAATCATTGACCATTGTGGAAACTTACCCAACGTACCCCTCATAGGAACTAAGGGAGGAATCAATTACCATCCAATTTTAGTTCGTCGTCAATTTGGATACCTGATGAGGCATGTCCCACGTAATGCTCATCTAGAAGGTCTTTTCTTCAAGGAAGGAGAAAATGACAGGGCACTAAAGACGGAAATAGTGCACGCTTCGAAACATGTTTATAAGAAAGAACGGGAGTCTCTAGAAAAACCGGACTGTGTCTCGGTGGAGCCTTATCTCCGTTGGGTACAAACTAGAGCTCTCAAGCTAAAGATGCCTTATCCTCGTCACAGAGTTCTTCCGCCAAGGGAACCTGTCATGTACTTCATGACTGAAACGGAAAAACTTCAGGTTACTCTCAACAAAGTTCAACAGGAGAGGAGGTCTTGGAAGAACAAGTACCAGATTCTCAATGTGGAGTGTACCAAAATACAATAACTGCTGAAAGATAAGGATGCTCTAATTGAGATTTTGGAGCAACATGCTGTAGAAAATCAGGATGACCAAAGGAATTTGTTCGCTCCTTTCACTTGGCAAAGGAATGACAACTCGACAACGGCCCAAGAGCTCCGGTCCAAGAAAAGGAAAGTACCAGAATCAGCACCCGAGTTCTCTTCAGAGAGGACTCGGGACCCATTAGCTTAGGTTTCTGTTTCCGCACCTTGTAATTTACTGTATTTCAATTTCCGCAATCCTTTGAATTCAATAAAATGGGGGTGTCCCCACTGTTTGATATTTGCAATATAATTGTCGAAGTTTATTTTGATTAAACCAAAAAAACAATTAATATAATCATTGCATTCATCATTCTCACGTCACGTATTTTTCTTACCTACGAATCTCACATTTGTGTCTCGGTTCTAGAGTCAAACTGTCTCATTCGTACAATACTCGGGCCAATCGTCAGAAAAAGATGGATGATCTCGAGGAACAGAATAGAGAGTTGAAAGAAGAGATCGACGGTCTGAGAGAGGATATGAGAAAGCTTCGTAACGACATGCAAGCCATGGCAGAAGCTCAGCTACAAAGAACTGTGATCTCAGAGATCACCTCAACGCCCATAGTGGAGAAGTATGATACTAGGTATCAAATGCCGAAAGGTCGTCCCTGGGGCATGCCTGTTAACTATATCCCGGAAGGATATGTTCCGCCGATCACTGAAGATCAGGGAACCGCAGCAGGAGCCACTAGGCCTGAAGGTTACAAACTTCGAGAAAGTGAAAATGTCAGGGGCATGACAGCAACTCCTGAAGGTTACAAACTTCGGTAGGCATCGAGAGTCTCGGCCATAATGACTATACCACCGTCCGTGGTACACACTATCCCGGAAGGACAGATTCCACAGATACCTTCTGGTAGAAAGGAAAGTATGTTCGATAGAATGGATGAATTCCAGGAGCAGTTCTTGGAAATGCAGAAGGAACTGCAAGCTATTCGTGGTCAGGATTTATTTGGAAAAGACGCCACAGACCTTTGTTTGGTCCCCAATGTGAAAGTCCCGCACAAGTTCCAAGTACCCGATTTTGAAAAGTACAAGGGTAACTCTTGCCCTCAAAGCCATTTGGTGATGTACGCTCGGCGAATGTCAGCTCAGACAAAGAATCAGGATCTACTGATTCACTACTTTCAGGATAGTTTAACCGGTACCGCACTAAAATGGTACATGGGTTTAAACCACACTACGATTATCACGTTCAGAGATCTTGGTACTACCTTCGTCCAACAATATAAATTCAATTTGGACATGGCCCCAGACAGAGATCAACTCAGATCAATGTCGCAAAAGGACAATGAAACCTTTAAGGAATACGCTCAGAGATGGCGTGAAATTGCCGCTCAAATTTGTGCACCTCTGGAGGAAAAAGATATGACAAAGATCTTCTTAAAGACCTTGAGCTCATTCTACTACGACAGAATGGTTGCCAGTGCGCCCAGCGACTTCACTGAAATGGTCGGTATGTGAGTGCGTCTTGAGGAAGCCATTCGAGAAGGACGTCTAGTCAAAGACACTAGGTTGACAAGCGGTACTAAAAAATACGGTAGTGCTCTCCCTAAGAAAAAAGAGCAAGATATTGAGAATATCTCCCTCAGAAAGCAAAGGCGACGGTACCAATCAGTAGCAGCTGTAACTCCTGCTATCAACCCCGTGCCTGTTTCTACGTATCAACCTCAGGTTGCTCAAAGCCAACCGTATTCGCAGTAATTTCAGCAAAGGACACAACAACCTTCTTAGCAGGCTCGACCTCAATACAACAACAACCGTACAACGCGGCCACCAGGATTTGATCCTATACCCGTATCGTACGTAGAACTATTTCCGTTACTATTGGCCAAGGGGCATGTCCAGACTAAGTTTCCTCTTACAGTACCGGAAAATCCGCCTTTTTGGTTTAAGGTGGATCAGACTTGCCCTTACCATCAAGGAGGACCGGGGCATAACATAGAGAACTGTCTCAGTTTCAAGTCCGACGTGCAAAAGCTTGTTAGGAGCGGGGTCTTATCTTTCAAAGATACAAATCCAAATGTTCTCACGATCCGCTGCCTCAACACGAGAAGGCTACAGTCAATTTGATAGAGGGAGAGTCTAACAACATCTATCAAATTCACGATGTACTCTTATTGAGGGACAACTTAGTCAAGATGCATTATAGACAGAGTGGATATGGCCATGTGCCACCTCATAATTATCACCAGTGTGATATCTGCTCTAAAAGCAATCAAGGATGTTTTGTGGTGCAATCAGCTCTACAGGAACAGATGGATCTCGGATGGATCCAAGAGCACCGAGTTCGTGGAGTTAACATGGTTTATAAGAATTCCTACATCATTTAAAACCACGATATCCGTGTGATGAATGTCAACCTGGTGGCGATGCACTCAAGGCAAAGCCAGTATCATAATCTACCGCGTCACGATTATAACTCCTGCCTAACTTGCTCGGTAAACAAACATGGATGCTCTTTCATACAGGAGGCCCTCCAGTGTCAGATGGATCTTGGATGGATCCAAGACTACCATGATAGGAATCATTATCAAATCAACATGGTTCAAATCTTCGATATTCACTTGATGAATACCAGCCTGGTGGAGTTACATGCTAAACAGGTCCAGCTCGGGTTCCTGGTATCACATGATTATCAGGGCTGTAAAGCGGGTTGCGAAGACGATCAGAGATGTGCCCTTGTCCAGGAAACACTTCAGCACTTGTTGAACCACTGGTGGCTTCCAATTTATATGGATGAAGACACCCAGCAAATCAGTATCACTAACGGGAATCCTACTAGATATCAAAGTCAGGATGTTCGGTCGATGGAAACAGATCTAGTAAGGTTACACTGTATTCAAAGAGGATGTGGCCAGATGCCACTACACAACTATGAGTGGTGTGGAGTTTGCTCAGTGGATAATCAAGGATGCTACCTCGTGCGAGCAGCCCTTCAAAGTCAGTTGGACCGCAAATAGATTCAACCATGGTCAAGTTCTGGATCAGTAAACTATTTTGCTGATCAAATCGAGGACGTTGTCATAATCTCTAATCCTCAGAGGGCTAGGGATGTTTGTGCCATCATCCCTCTACTTGACGAATCGAGAGTTCCCAACCGGGAACGGATCGAAATTACTTACGATGGTCAGAAAAATCAAAAGGTTCCCATAGTCATCTATCTACCGGGACCACTACCGTATGAATCAACTAAGGCTATCCCTTACAAATACGATGCAACCATAGTTGAGAATGGAAAGGAAATTCTATTACCCCCCGTCGTGAATATTGCAGACATCAGTCGAGTAACACGGAGTGGTAGAATCTTCAACAGAGGAGTTGGAGAACCCAGCAAAGAAAAGGAACCTCAGACAGAAGTTCCTGATCCACCAGTCAGTCAATCCAGTAATCCCGTCCTTTCGAAAAACAATGATGAGATGCTGAAGTTCATCCAAAGGAGTGAATATAACATTGTTGATCAGCTGTTACAAACTCCTTCAAAGATCTCAGTGCTATCACTTTTACTCAATTTCGAAGCCCACAGGGAGGCTCTACAGAAAGTCTTGGAGCAAGCCTTTGTGGAACAGGATGTAACAATTAGACAGTTCGATAGCATTGTCTCTAACATCACTTCCTGTAATAGCTTGGGATTTAGTGATGAGGAATTACCTGAATAAGGTCGTGGTCATAACATGGCGCTCAACATTACAGTCAACTGCCAGGATGATGCTTTAGCCAACGTACTGGTAGACACAGGGTCAGCCCTGAATGTTATGCCGAAGTCCACTTTGATGTAATTATCATTCAAAGGACCTCCGATGAGAACCAGCGAGGTCGTCGTCAAAGGATTTGATGGATCCAGAAAAACGGTTATCGACGAAGTCGACCTTCCCATAACTATTGGTCCTCACACTTTCCAAGTCACTTTCCAGGTCATGGACATCCGGGCAACATACAGTTGTTTATTAGGAAGACCTTGGATACATCAGGCTGGGGCGGTCACTTTGACCCTCCACCAAAATATAAAGTTCGTCCAGAATGACCAACTCGTCACAGTCTGTGGAGAACAGGCTTTGCTCGTAAGCAACTTGTCATTATCTACTTGTGTAGAATCCTATGAGGTTGTTGGAACTCAGTTCCAAGCGCTTACAGTGAGCAATGAGAATCAATCAGAGAAAGGAACCTCGATTTCCTCATACAAAGATGCTATCAAAACGATCGAGAGTACCAACACAACAGGATGGGGACAACTTATCATTCCTACTGATAACAAAACAAAGAAGGGTATTGGTTTTTCTGCAACCTGCACCCAGACAGCTGCTAACGATGAAAGTCTTCATCCCATCCAGAACTTCTTCCATAGTGGAGGTTTCCTTCACCCAGTGTCTCAAGAAGTGCATACCATCAACGAGGGAGATCCCTCCGATACGGATGAGGAATGGAAGTCCTATCTCAATGAGGACGGTTATATGTCTCAAGAAGAGGTGCCTACGCCCTTTTGCTTTCCTGCACAGAGCCCGAGATTTATACCGAGGTCAAATGTCGAAATGCTATATGGAGATTGTGATCCAGAAGGATTCCGTGCTCCGCCAAACTCATTAGAGGAGGACACTCTGATGAAAGACAACTTTGACACCAGCTACTATGGGCCGATGGATGGTCTGCCTATCTGGCAGCCTTACCTAGGAAACTTGGGGCAAGAAAATCAACTGAGCATCATTGAAAAGAATACCTGCGTCCCCACCATGTCATGGGATCAACACCCAGGTTATCCTAAAAATACCCCGCACGATGATGAATTCGCAATGTTTCAAGGACTAGAATTCATCAACTATGCTTTTCCTAAGGTCAACGTCATCGAGAGGGATGACTCATCCAGTTTCAAAGAAGTGTGGGACACCTTGGGACAACCGAGTGGAAAGTACGACTTCATGGTCAAATACACCTCTCCTGAAAGCTCTCGTATCAGGTTCGAAGACATCCAGCCAACTAGATGGGGAGATACAGCTGAGAGTACAAATACTACGCAAAATACAACAGAGGAATTCTCCTACGACAACTTTGCTTAGGAGACAGATTCCAATGATCCAGCTCCACCAGAAATCAGCGCCATTTCTGAAGACAAATCAAGGAAAGTACTAGACTTTGTGATTCACCAAGGAGTTCGACGCCAATGGGTTGCTGTCGATGTTTCGAAGATTGTCCATAAGTCTAAGTAATTGCCATATTTACTTTAACCTTTCACCCTACCCAGGTAAAACGGATGTTTTGATAGGGCTCGCTTTCTGTAAATATCCCCCTTCGTTTTTCCCAAAGCGACAAAGTTTTGTTTTATAGGGCTATAGTTTCAAGGATTGACTTGTTCATAAATAAAATAATGTCGTTCTGTAATTTCTGCATTAATTGCTGTTTTCTCTTTTTGCTTTTCTCAGAAAATGGTAATCCTAAAAAACAGCTCAAATAATAAAAACAAGCAGTTTTTCAAAGAAAAAACACTGGACACACTTGCATTCTCTCTATCTCTTCTAAACACGAATCATCACGTCATGCAGATTGCTTGTTTTAAACCCAGTTGAAACATACGATCCAATGCCTTCTCCCATCTTTGAGTTCCCGGTATTTGAGGATGAAGAAGAAAATGACGACGAAATTCCAAAAGAGATCTCCCGATTACTCCGACAAGAGGAAAGGTCCATTGAACCTCGCAAAGAGCCGTTGGAAACAGTCAACTTGGGTTCAGAAGAAGAGAGAAAAGAAATCAAGGTTGGGGCACTGCTCAGTCCAACTGCCAAAGAGAGTTTGACAAAGCTTCTCAGAAAATTTCCCGATGTGTTCGGTTGGTCCTATTAGGATATGCCAGGGTTGGATACCAGCATCGTGGAACATCACTTACCGTTGAGATCGAAATGTCCTCCAATAAAGCAGAGGTTGAGACGGACTCACCCGAACATGGCCATCAAAATCAAAGAGGAGGTACAAAAGCAAATCGACGCTGGTTTCCTCGCCACATCAGAATATCCTCAATGGTTAGCCAACATCGTACCCGTTCCCAAAAAGGACGGAAAAGTCAGAATGTGTGTGGATTACCGAGATCTAAACAAGGCAAGTCCAAAGGACGACTTTCCTTTACCACACTTTGACACACTGGTAGACAGTACAACAAAGTTCAAAGTTTTCTCCTTCATGGATGGATTCTCGGGCTATAATCAACTCAAAATGGCGTCGGAGGACATGGAGAAAACTTCGTTCATTACCCCATGGAGTACCTTTTGGTACAAGGTAATTCTGTTCGATTTGAAGAACACCGGGGCAACCTATCAAAGGGCCATGACTACTCTGTTTCATGACATGATACACAAGGAAATCGAGGTATATGTCGATGACATGATTGCCAAATCTAGGACAGAAGAGGAGCATGTGACCCACCTGTCAAAACTATTCGAGCGGTTGAGAAAGTACAAACTCCGCTTGAATCCCAACAAGTGCACTTTCGGTGTCCGTTCAGGGAAACTCTTAGGGTTCATCGTCAGCCAGAAAGGAATTGAGGTTGATCCTGACAAGGTCAAGGCCATCCAAGAAATGCCTTCTCCAATGACTGAAAAACAAGTTAGAGGATTCCTGGGACGTTTGAACTACATCTCCAGATTCATATTCCTCATGACCCCGACATGTGCGTCGATTTTCAAATTACTCAAAAAGAATCAGGACTGCGTTTGGACAGAAGACTGTCAAACCGCCTTCGACAGTATTAAGGAATATGTGTTGAACCCACCGATTCTATCACCTCTAGTGGAAGGAAGACCACTGATCATCTACCTCACAGTCCTAGAGGACTCAATGGGATGTGTACTTGGCCAACAAGACGAAACCAAACGGAAAGAGTCTGCCATCTACTATTTGAGCAAGAAATTCACCGACTGCGAGACTCGGTACACTATGCTCGAGAAAACTTGCTGCGCTTTGGCTTGAGCAGCAAAACGTCTTCGCCAGTACATGATTCGTCACACCACTTGGTTAATCTCTAAAACGGATCCAATCAAGTATGTCTTTGAAAAGCCTGCTCTCACGGGAAGGATTGCCCGTTGGCAGATGTTGTTATCAGAATATGACATAGAGTACCATGCTCAGAAAGCCGTTAAAGGAAGTGTTTTAGCCTATCATTTGGCTCATCAACCGATTGACGATCAGGAATCAGTCAAATTTGACTTCCCAGACGAAGATGTCATGTATCTAAAAATGAAAGACAGTGATGAACCGCTACCCAGTGAAGGGCCAGAACCAGATTCCCAATGGGGACTTATCTTTGACGGAGCTGTCAATCATTACGGAAACGGAATTGGGGCAATTATCATAACACCTCAGGGTACCCACATTCCTTTCATCTCTTGACTTACTTTCAAGTGCACAAACAATGAGGCCGAATACGAAGCTTGTATCATGGGTCTCGAGGAAGCGATTGAGTTGAGGATCAAGAACTTGGATGTATATGGCGACTCAGCTTTGGTCGTCAATCAGATCAAAGGAGATTGGAACACATACCAATCAGGATTGATTCCGTACAAAGATTACGCAATAAGGTTATTACCCTTCTTCAACAGAGTCAAGTTTCATCATATCTCTCGTGAGGAGAATCACATGGCTGATGCATTAGCCACTCTTACTTGTGAGGAGATGTCACAAGTGTCAGATATACTCAGACAAAATCCATGTACCGCCTACACATCTCAAAGTTCTTTCTTCCCCATGGCCTTTTTCCATTTGGGGAATCAAAATGATTGGCATGATCGAACCTAAAGCTTCGAACGGACATCGGTTCATCCTGGTAGCCATTGATTACTTCACCAAGTAGGTCGAAGCAGCGTCATACGCTAATGTAACCCGACAAGTGGTGGTCCGATTTATCAAAAATAATATCATCTGCCGTTATGGTGTTCCGAGCCAGATCATTACTGATAATGGGTCTAACTTAAACAACAAGATGATGAAAGAGTTGTGCACAGAGTTCAAGATCGAACACCATAACACATCTCCCTACCGACCCAAGATGAACGGAGCGATAGAGGCAGCTAACAAGAACATCAAGAAGATTATTCAAAAGATGGTTGTAACCCACAAAGATTGGCACGAGATGCTACCCTTTGCTCTTCACGGTTATCGCACCTCTGTCCGCACTTCAACAGGGGCAACCCCTTTCTCTCTAGTATAGGGCATGGAGGCAGTCATCCCCATCAAAGTAGAGATCCCATCAATCCGGGTATTGATGGAAGCTAAGCTTACAGAAGCTGAATGGTGCCAAAGTCGGCATGGTGAACTGAATCTGATCGAAGAAAAGCGAATCATGACAATATGCCATGGTCAGTTGTATCATCAAAGAATGAAGAAGGCGTTCAACAAAAAGGTCCGACCTCGCATCTTCAGGAAAGGAGACCTCGTGCTCAAGAAGATACAATCATTTTTCACTGATTCTCGGGGCAAGTGGACTCTGAATTATGACGGCCCCTATGTGGTCAATAAAGCTTTCTCAGGCGGCGCCTTGAGACTTGCAACCATGGACGGAGAGGAATTTTCCTACCCCACAAATGTTGACGTAGTCAAGAAATACTTCGCCTAAATAGAAAAATTATAATAAAAAAAACGTCTCGGTGGATTGAAAACCCGAAAGGGCGGTCCAGGCAAAAATTAGAGACATGATCAAAAATCATCCCGGTGGATTGGAAACCTCAAAGTACAATCCAGGAAAAAATTAGGGATAATGGCAAGTAACTACGTTCGACAAAGGGGCAAGTCCCTCGGCAGCAGTTACATCATCCGTCAGGAAAACTCTAGTCAAGGTCATCTTCGACAGAAGCTCAGGATGCCCCGAAGTCAAAGTTGGTAGAAGGATAGTGGTCGTTATGTTTCAATGTAGCCCTTTTCCCTTAAATTACCATTTTCTAACTTTGTAAATACTCTATGGAATCACGCGTCTGGCTGATTTCCATCCTATCAATAAAATTTAAGCCCTTATGCTTGTGTTTGCAATTCTTATTTGTTTTAGCTTTACAGGACGACATTTTAACATGATCAACGATTCTTGAAATAAAAAAAATGAATTTACTTGTAAAATTTTTCTGCTTTTAATAAAGATGGCAAATTCTTTTGACTGTTGAACATCGAAAGAATATCGATGGCTTCTCCCAAAGGTGGTTAAGCTTCAAAGTACAGAATCAAAGTACTCATTCTAAACTAGTGCACCTGAATGAAGGATCAGTTGTGTCAGAGACCATTGTTTCATCTGACACCCCCGGCAGAGTTCTTATCTCCTAAGCCCGGCAACGAACCTCCCCACGGGGACTACTTCTCCTAAGCAAGGCAGAATTGCTATCTTGAACTAGAGATACCTCTTAGTCCCTAGCAGTGACCGAGTATCCAGTCATGTTCATCTATTAGTTTGTATGTCGTGTCAGTTTTGTCAGCATATACACACATACATCATGCATTACTACTTTGCGTTCATATTCATGTTGCATCACTATCACTCTGGTCGGTCTCATTCCCTAGTGATAACAGACCTCTCAATCGAGTTGTCAGTTCTTTCCTAGTCAGGAAATGTTGCATCTGAACTACCTCTCTCCTCCAGTTTATTTATGGGATGAAGTCGGCCTTTGACCACTTTGATAACTCGAACCTCTGAAAAACCAGAGAACCCTCAGCCAGCATCACTCTTCGCCATGGAAGATGATATCTTCGCTTTCCCGGATTAAGGAAAATCCCTATAGAAAGCCTCTCAACTAAAGACTTTCAGCAACACATTGGTCATTCTCTCCAGAATGTCAATGTCAACAAAGTCATCAGTGCCTCAAAATTGGGGTACATCGTATGGAATTTCTCTGAGAAGATCTCGAGAAAAGTATGATGTAATATCCCCAAACGAAAGCAGTCTCTCAAGAAGACTCGTTTTCCCTAGTAGAGTCGACAAATGGCGTCTCAAACGGAGAAGTTTGTGCTTCTCTACAATCAAAACTTTTTCCATCAAATGGCATCTCCCCAGGAAAATTCGACGAGAAGTTTGAGGAGAACCGCTACAAATAACGTCCCTTGTCAATAAAGTTTATTGACAAAAGAAAACCAAGACCAGATCCTTGGTAGGAAACCAGGATCGAGGGCAGGTTTATATCGAAAACTGAGACCATTTCCTTGGTAGGAAACCAGGATCGAGGGGAAGTTTATTTCAGAAATTGAGACCAGTTCCTTGATGGGAAACCAGGATCGAGGGGAAGTTTAAATCAGAAACTCAGATCAGTTCCTTGGTAGGAAACCAGGATCGAGGGGAAGTTTACCTTTTCTAAGCATCATTTCTTAGAAAAAGAGGAAGGATGCGCGAACTGCCATTCATAACCACCATCAAACTTTCGGGTATTCCAATATTTAATTCTCTTGCACGCCGAATACCCGAATACCTTCGCCATTCACACCTTCGGGTCCAAGAAGATTAAATAGGGGCATCTGTCATACCCCAAATTTCGACCATACCCCAAATTTTGACCACTAAGATTTCCCGTCATTGTGCAAATCATCATCACAATATGGATGAACCATTAGTCTCCCCAAAGATGGGTGAGCATCCACTACAATCAGACTTAGGGTTTCAAGCCCTCTCAGAGCTCTTAAACAAAAGATTAATAAAAAAATGACATGATCTTCAACTTGTCTAGCCTCTCAAACATCCACAAAGGATCAAGAGGACTCCCACTTCAAGGGTTAAGCACAAGGCTTCTCCCTTCTAGGTGGATCAAGCCTTAAGATCGCCAGTGTCACCAAATTAGGGTTTGGTCGACCTCCAAATGGAAAGCTTCCTCTGGGCATGAGCCAATGCTTTAAAGCATAACCTATGATGCTCCAAGGGATCTCATGAACCCAATCATCAAGTCAATTTAGCCTCAGGGGATGCATTCATCAAAAAATCAGGAATTAGGGTTTCTTGACCTAATTGACCCCTAAGTTGACTTTTGGGACAAAACATGAGCCAAGACCTCAAGAGGGGATTTGAGGATCTCAAATACGTCACATTGATCCATTTGCAACAATGGATTGATCCAAGAAGCTTGAGCAACAAGTTTCAATTTCATCTGAACCACAGTTAGGGTTTCGCGGAAAAAGTCAACTGTATCTTTGACCTTTGACCAGGACATGCTCCCAAACCCTAAGACATGATTCAATACACCCTATAACACCTATGAAATCAATCCATCAAGTTTGATTTAGGTCAAGGACTTGTTTTCATAGAGGATCGCACAGTTTGGAATTCATCTAACAAAAAATCAACTATGCACAAAAGTCAAACTTTGACTTTTAGAGAATTTTCACAATTATGGTTCTTTGACCCCAAAATGATGTAAATGTATTATTAGAATCATCATTCATCAAGAAAAATCAAGAAAAGTGGGATAACTTGTAAAAGGGGTAACCATAAAAAACTTAGAAATTTTTCTAAGTTATGGAATAAAGTGGCTAGGGTACCAACTTTGGAGGATCATAACTCCTAAACCACAAGGCCATTTTTCCCATCCAAAGCTGGATTTGTAGCTCTCATTACCCTCTACAAAAGCTTCAACTACCACTCATTCCAATTCTCCATGGATTTTAAATTATGGAATGATCAAAATCACAAAAAGTGAAAATATCACTTTTTTCCAACACTTAGTGAAATTTTCACTAAGTCAAAATCCGCCTTCACTTTTTTCCAAATGTAGGGGCATTTTTCACTTGGATCCAAAAAGTATCAAAACCAATTATGATCAAACAGTTATTGTATCATATGAGGGCTTTCCAAAATGGCCAAGAACTCCATCAAATTCCATTTGAGCCATGATATATGACAATGGCAATATGCCTTGCTGAAAACTGCCAAGGCTAGGCAGAATTTTGTACTTTTGTTCGATTTGGCAAAATCAGATAATTCTAAGCCTTGTCATCACTTTAGACACATCTGAGGATCAAATCTAAAAGGAACAAACACTGATCCAAGTCTCCAAAGTCTTTGGAACAAGAAGTAGCATGCCAAACCTAGAAATCCCTAAAAGAGGGACAAGACTCCAATTTTGGATTAGAGCATTTAATGGATGCTTAGAGGTGGCATGAACTGAGCTTCCTCCAACTGAATTCAGTCAAGATTCATCCAACAACTAGGGAACCACAGCTCTGTGCTCTAACCTCTAGTCAATGGCTAGAGGAGACTTGGATTCCTATTGATCAACATTGGCCAAACCTCTGCTGCAGTTTCCATTCACTATTGATCCCAAAACAAACTTGCTCAGCTATAAATAGAGCTCATTTGTGCTCAGTTTGAGTACACCAAAGCCATCAAACAGATGCTTTCCTCAAAATCACTTTCTTTAGGCAAAAATACCTTCTTTAGCAAGGTAACTCTGATTTTTTGAGTTAGAGAGCATTTCCATCACAACTCATGATCCAAACACATCCAATATGTCATATCTAAGATGTCTAAACTCACACAAGTGACCTATAATCCTTGAATCTCAAAGTCACCTCTCAAAACCTCAAAATAGGCTTTTTGTGCATTTTTCAAGCCATGTCTTGATTCAGTCACTTTCCAAACCAGATAAAGCCTCAAACAAACTCCAAATATCATCCTTGAACTGTCCCAAATGGTTCCCCCTATCTGGAACACCATTTGAGAGAGTTGTTATTTTGGCCATTTTAACCCCTTTTGCAAGAAAGGCCCAGTTTTTGTTTTGCAGGTTCCAGCTGATTCCAATCATCCTAAAAACTTCTAAGGGATCATTTGAGAGTGTCCAAAGCATCAAACCATTCATGGAACAAGAAACTTGGCAGATTGCACAAAAAACTCCAAAAGCTCAAAAAGAGGTAAGCATCATGACTTGAACTTTCCAAAATATGCATTGCTTTGAAGTCCACTGATCATGCATCTCTTCTACATGTCATATGTGTTGTGTTTGCATCAATTTATCGTGTAATTCATACTTGTACCAAGATGTAGCACAGAAAATGCAAAATATGGTCTATTTCAAAACCACTATCGGATTTTGAGGAGGGATCATGATCTGAAAAGAATACCACCACCATTGGATTCCTTGTGAAATTCTAGGCCAGATGCATATAAATTTTGTCCCCAACCATGGAGGAATGAGAAAGTTATGGACCTTCCCATTTATTGTCAAAACTTGCCTTGCCTTGCCTTGGGCCAGGCCAAAAGCAAGGCAAGCCTTGTATATTTATGGTTGTGTTTCATTCAACGGATGTATCACCACCCCAGTGGTAAGGCGCGCGCCCTATACACAAGAGGTCTGGGGTTCGAATCCCCCTCACCCCAGATCCTCTTTTTGCTATTTTTCCCACTTTTTGCTATTGAAATACTATTCTTATAAACGGGAGCAACTTTACTACTGATCCAAATATTGAATAATAGAAATTTATCGACCATTTTTTTTTCAAATATGTGAAAATAATAACGAGAACTTATTAAAAAAGATTGAGTAGATATTTAAAAATTGTATTAATTCTTATAAAATAATTATTTTATTTGTAAAAAAAAACTAAAGCGATAATTTATCTAATACAAATTTCAATACTTTTTATTTTAAATCATACTATTTTTGATATTGTTGTTTACATTTAATTTTCTACATTTATTACTATTTCAACTTAAACTTAATAGGGTTAATACCCCTTTTGGACCCTGCCATATAGGCCAAATTCCAAAAACAACCCTGTAAAAAAAAAACACAGATTCCATCCCTGCCATTTGTAGATTCTCTCGTTTTGCCCCCTGAGTGGATTTGGTCAACCATATTGATGACATGGCGCTGCTTAGTTGGAATTTTATTTATTTTTTATTTATTTAATTACACACGTGGCATTTTTATTAATATTTTAATATTTAATATTTATTTTTATTTTTATTTTTTTTATTTTTTTTATTTTTTTTATTTTTAATTTTATTTTTAATTTTTTTTTTAATTTTTTTAATTTTTTTTTTATTTTTTTTATTTTTTTTTTATTTATTTTTTTATTTTTTAAATTTTATTTTATTTTTTTTTTTATTTTGTTTTATTTTTTTAATTTGTTTTTATTATAATTTTTTTAATTTTATTCTTTTTTTTTATTTTTTTTCGTTTTTATTTATATATTATATATATATATATATATATATATATATATATATATATATATATATATATATATATATATATATATTTTTTTTTTTTTTTTTTCGTTTTTGGACCTAATTTTTATTTTTAATTCTATTTTAAACAAATTGTTCTTTTAAAAATTAGTTTCATTATACTAATCCATTTATTTCAATTTATTACCATACTAATCCATTTATTCTCATACTAATTTCAATTCAACAATACTTATGAGTGATTTATTACCATTATAACTTCACTCATCAACCATCTTTATAACCTCTCTCCACTTCTTTTTTTTTTCGTTACAATATTGTTTCATTTCTTCTCCATTGTTTTCAATACTCATCAACCATCCAAAACTCAATACAAAGCATACTCACAACACAACAATACCACACACCCTAATAAACAAGAATCTCAAGCTCTCATCACTCTCCACATCCTCATGAAAATGGTAACTTGCTACTGCCATGTTCACACCATAAGTTGGTAACTTACTATATCATTATCCTTTGGTATGAACAATTTTTTGTACAAATAACATATGAATGTGCATGTAAGGGGAGGATAAGGATGTTGTATCTCAAAACAGTTATATGATTGACAAGTAACATATATAAGTACATATGAATGTAATGTAAGGTAATAGCAGACTGTGTGTGTGTGCCCTATTATCTCGTCGGTAATAGCAGGCTGTGTGTGTGCCCTATTATCGCGTCGGTAATAGCAACCCTAATTGGGAAGTGACCTGGTGATGCGCGCGTTCGATGTTTCTAAGAGGTCCGTTTTTGGAGAAATTGTATTGCCGATCAAAGTTGGTCCTGAAATTTTTGAAGCCACTTTCTATATCATGGACATTCAACCTGCCTATAGTTGTTTATTGGATAGTCTGTGGATCCATGGTGCTGGGGCAGTGACGTCCACTCCAAGAGTGATCAGTCAGCCTGAGGTGGTTAATCAACCCGAGGTGGTAAATCAGCCAGAAGTTTCAATGTCTTCTTTCAAAGATGCACGCGCTGTAGTTGAAGTTGGTGATTCCCAGAAGTGGGGCCAAGTCATTAATGTTCAGGTGAAGCAGAATACTTATGGACTGGGATATAAGCCACCCCGACGAGCTCAAGAGCCTCTTAAGTTTTATGGTCCAGTCCAGTTCACAAGTGCTGGTGTCTTCTTTAATCGGGTTAATGCCATTGATGATGAGGGGGATAGTGATTGCGACATGGATGAGTGGATCCGCCCCTGCACTCCCGGTAAAAGTCTATGCAATTGGTCGTCTGAGAAAGTCATCCAAGTGACCCATCAAGAGTAATTGCCTTTGTTTTCTGTTTGTGTAAAATCCTACGTTCTGCCCAAGACGTAGTGATGTTTGTCTGTAGGGCTTTGATGTTTTTGTTTGCTTACTTTATCATCAATAAATGACGTTTTCACATTCAAATGTTTGTCTGTAAGGATAATGATATAGTAAGTTACCAACTTATGGTGTGAACATGGCAGTAGCAAGTTACCATTTTCATGAGGATGTGGAGAGTGATGAGAGCTTGAGATTCTTGTTTATTAGGGTGTGTGGTATTGTTGTGTTGTGAGTATGCTTTGTATTGAGTTTTGGATGGTTGATGAGTATTGAAAACAATGGAGAAGAAATGAAACAATATTGTAACGAAAAAAAAAAAAAGTGGAGAGAGGTTATAAAGATGGTTGATGAGTGAAGTTATAATGGTAATAAATCACTCATAAGTATTGTTGAATTGAAATTAGTATGAGAATAAATGGATTAGTATGGTAATAAATTGAAATAAATGGATTAGTATAATGAAACTAATTTTTAAAAGAACAATTTGTTTAAAATAGAATTAAAAATAAAAATTAGGTCCAAAAACGAAAAAAAAAAAAAAAAAAAAAAAAAAAAATATATATATATATATATATATATATATATATATATAATATATAAATAAAAACGAAAAAAAATAAAAAAAAAAGAATAAAATTAAAAAAATTATAATAAAAACAAATTAAAAAAATAAAACAAAATAAAAAATAAAATTAAATTAAATTAAAAAAATTAAAAAAAAAATAAATAAAAAATAAAAAAAATAAAAAAAAAATTAAAAAAAATTAAAAAATAAAAAAATAAAAAAAAAATAAAAAAAAAAATAAAAAAATATTAAATATTAAAATATTAATAAAAATGCCACGTGTGTAATTAAATAAATAAAAAATAAATAAAATTCCAACTAAGCAGCGCCATGTCATCAATATGGTTGACCAAATCCACTCAGGGGGCAAAACGAGGGAATCTACAAATGGCAGGGATGGAATCTGTGTTTTTTTTTTTACAGGGTTGTTTTTGGGATTTGGCCTATATGGCAGGGTCCAAAAGGGGTATTAACCCTTAAAAATAATATGAAAAATAATAAAAAAGTGAAAAAAAAAACCAATAAAAAGGGGTCTGGGGCGAGGGGGATTCGAACCCCAGACCTCTTATGTGCAACATGCGCGCCTTACCACTAGGGTGGTGATACATCCGTGTATCAAACCCCAGCCATAAATATACAAGGCTTGCCTTGTTCTTGGCCTGGCCAAGGCAAGGCAAGGCAAGGTTTTTGGTCAGAAACGTGAAGGTCATAACTTCTTCATTTCTCCATGGATGGAGACAAAATTTATATGCATCTGGCCTAGAATTTCATGAGGAATCCAATGGTGGTGGTGGGTTTTCCAAAAAATCAATCCTCCTCAAAACCCGATAGTGGTTTTGAAATAGGCCATGATTTGCATTTTCTGTGCTACCTCTTGTTATAGGCATGAATTACATGATGAATTGGTTCAAACACAACACATATAACATGTATAAGAGATGCATGATCAGTGGACCTCAAAGAAATGTATATTTTAAAAAGTTCAAGTTGAGATGCTTACCTCTTTAGGAGCTTTTTGGGCAATCTGTCAAGTGCCTTGTTCCAGAAATGTTTTGATGTTTTGACCACTCTCAAATGATCCCTTGGAAGCTTTTAGGATGATTGGAATCAGCTGGAAACCTCAGGAATGGAAGTTGGCCCTTTCTTGCAAAAGGGGCAAAAGTAGCCAAAATAGCAACTCTCTCAAATGATGTTCCAGATGTGTGGAACCATTTGGGACAGTTCAAGGACGATATTTGGAGTATGTTTGAGGTTTTATCTGGTTTTAAAAGTGATTGAATCAAGACATGGCTTGAAAAATGCAAAAAAGTCCAATTTTGAGGTTTTGAGAAGGGACTTTGTGATCTTGGTGGTACAGGTCACTTGTGAGAGTTTGGACAACATAGATATGACATATTGGATGTGTTTGGATCATGAGCTATGATGGAGATGCTCTCTAACTCAAAAACTCAGAGTTACCTTGCTAAAGAAGGTATTTTTGCCTAGAGAAAGAGATTTTGAGGAAAATAAGTGTTGTAGTGCTTTGGGGTACTCAAACTGAGCAAAAATGAGCTCTATTTATAGTAGAGCAAGTTTGTTTTGCAAGCAATAGTGAATGGCAAGTGCTGCAGACGTTTGGCCAATGTTGATCAATAGGAATCCAAGTCTCCTCTAGCCATTGACTAGAGGTTAGAGCACAGGCAGATGGTTCCCTAGTTCTTGGATAAGTCTTGACTGAATTTAGTTGGAAAGGGCTTAGTCCATGCCACCTTGGTGCATCCATTAAATGCTCCAAACCAAAATTGGAGTCTTGTCCCTCTTTTAGGCATTTCTAGGTTTGGCATGCTACTTTTGGTTCTAAGGACCTGGGAGGCTTATGGATCAGTGTTTGTCCCTCCTTGGTCCCTCACTGAGGTGTTCATATGGATAGACATGTTTGTCATTTGCACAAATTTAGCAAATTGGGCAAAATGCACAAATATGCCTTGCCCTGACAGATTGCAGCAAGGCATATTGGCATGGTCATATCTCATGGCTCAAATGGAATTTGATGGAGTTCTTGGCCATTTTGGAAAATCCTCATATGATACAACATATGTGTGATCATAGTTTGTTTTGATACCTTTTGGATCCAAGTGAAAAATGCCCCTACATTTGGAAAAAAGTGAAGGCCGATTCTGAAGCTTAAAATGCCCCTACATTTGGAAAAAAAGTGAAGGCAGATTCTGAAAAATGCCCCTACATTTCATGTTTTTAGCCATTTTGATCATTCCATAGCTTAAAATCCATGAGGAATTGGAATGAGTGGCAGTTGAAGCTTTTGTAGAGGGCCATGAGAGCTACAAATCCAGCTTTGAATGGGGAAAATTGGCCTTGTGGTTTAGGAGATATGATCCTCCAAAGTTGGTACCCTATCCACTTTGTTTCATAACTTAGAAAATTTCTAATTTTTATGGTTACCCCTTTTACAAGTTATCCCACTTTTCTTGATTTTTCTTGATGAATGATGATCCCAATCACAAATTAACATCATTTTAGGGTCAAAGAACCATAATTGTGAAAAATCTCAAAATCTTAAAGTTGACTTTTGTGCACAGTTGACTTTTTATCAGATGAATTCCAAACTGTGTGATCCTCTATGAAATTAACTCCTTGACCTAAATCAAACTTGATGGATTGATTTCATAGGTGTTATAGGGTGTATTGAATCATGTCCCAAGGTTTGGGGGCATGTCCTGGTCAAAAGTCAACGGCAGAGTTGACTTTTTCTTCAAAAACCCTAATTGTGGGTCTGATGAATTTGAAACTTGTTTCTCAAGCTTCTTGGATCAATCCATTGTTGCAAATGGATCAATGTAGTATATTAGAGACCCTCAAATCATGTCTTGAGGTCTTGGCTCATGTTTTGTCCCAAAAGTCAACTTAGGGGTGAATTAGGTCAAGAAACCCTAATTCCTGATTTTCTGATGTATGTCTCCCCTAAGGCTAAATTGACTTGATGATGGGGTTCATGAGGTCCCATGTAGTATCTTAGGTTATGTTTTGAAGCATTGGATCATGCCTAGAGGAAAATTTCCACCTGGCGATTTTGAGGCTTAATCCACTTGGAATGTTGCAACTTTGTGCTTGATCCTTGATGTGGGAGTCCTCTTGATCCTTTGTGGATGTTTGAGAGGTTAGACAAGTTGAAGATCATGTCATTCCTTGATTGATCCTTTGTCTAAGAGCTCTGAGAGGGCTTGAAACCCTAAATTTGATTGTAGTGAATGCTCACCCATCTTTGGGGAGACTAATGAGGTATAATGGTCCATCCATATTGTGATGATGATTTGTACAATGATGGGAAATCTTAGTGGTCAAAATTTGGGGTATGACACTGTAGCGAACGATTTTGGACGTGGTTCTTAAGCACTGTCGCTCTGGGGTACTCCAGGTCGATTCATTTTTTGTCCTATTGAAGCTGATGAAGGAAGGGAAATAGATGTCTCCAACTAACCCTGCTTGCAAACTGAGGTTAAACAATCAAAACTGTTGGTTTACAGATGCGGTTTTAGTTTGTGGGCCTCTCTCTGCTTATTTTGTTCAGAACGAAATACTGGGACTGTTCATGGGGAATTTGTTGGGATACTGCGCTAGATTGGCTGGAGGTAGGGGACTTTGGGGTTTTTTTATTGGTGTGCTCGCTAAGATTCTTTTTCAATCTTATGCCTACGTATTCCTGGGATAGGGAAATCAGAGCGATCTTAGTTCCTCCTATTCTATGGGAGGAAATGGTGTTTTGGTGTCTTATTCAAAGCCCAAGACATGAAGCTAAAGGTGGTTTGTATCTTGTTTAAAGCCCAAGATGTGAAGCTGAAGCGTCTATTTGTATCTTGTTCGAAGCCCAAGATGTGAAGCTAAAAGGGTGTTGACTTTAGAGAGAATTTGTCATCTCTAAAGGGGTCTGTTTGTCACAATTGTTGGGTGACTGATTATAAAGGAGAATTACTTTAACTGGGATATGCGAATCCAGCAGTGCCATAAATTCCTTTATAGGGGATTTTCAACCTGAAGGAGAAGACTTTAACTCAGTTTAGAGCAACGCCATTATTCCTTAGGAATTTCTCATGCTAAAAGAGGGACAGTGGCGTGGATGTAAATAATCCAGAGGCTTGCCGCTTACAACAATTAGACGGGGGGAAAAGAGTTGTTGATGTTTGTATGCTATGACCAAAGCATGATTTGATGCTAAAAGTTTGATTGAATCAAACGGGGATTTCTTTATACAAAGCCTAAGAGGAGGCTATTGACCCAACAAGAGGATGCTTTTGTGTCTCGTACGAAGCCCGAGATAGAGGCAAAAAGGGTTGACTCAACAAGAGAGTGTTTTTATATGTGTCTTGTATGAAGCCCAAGACGGAGGCTAAAAGGGTTTGACTCAACAAGAGAGTGTTTTTATATGTGTCTTGTACGAAGCCCAAGACGGAGGCTAAAAGGGTTTGACTCAACAAGAGAGTCTTTTATACTCACCAAGAGAGTGATTTGTATCTCGTACGAAGCCCGAGATGGAGGCTAAAGGTGATCGACTCAACAAGAGAGTCTTTTTATACTCAACAAGAGAGTGTTTTGTATCTCGTACAAAGCTCGAGATGAAGCCTAAAAATGTTTGACTCAACAAGAGAGTCTTTTATACTCAACAAGAGAGTGTTTTGTATCTCGGACAAAACCTGAGATGAAGGCTGCAAAGGTTAACTCTGCTGGGGAGAATCATTGTACAAAGCTCAAGAGGAGGCTAGGGTTACTGTTTCAATTGAGTGACAGGTCCAGTATGTTGGTTAAAAGAGAAAATCAGTTCTTATATGGGTAATATTGTACTCATGTATTTGATCTGAGGACCGGGATTATTTCCTGTTCTTTAAGGAAACGGGGAATCCGAAGGGTATTGAGACTGCCCAAGTCTACGGGTGTATTTTCCTATTTTTGAAAGGAACTTGAGAATGTCTTCGAGACTCAAGGAGATTAGACTGTCCAAGTCTAGAGTTTTATCTCTTGTACTATGCTTAACAGAGATCAAGAGACAGTATGTTCGCCGTAGGAAGATCTAGACTCTTTGAAAGACTGTTCTATTAAGATGACTAATTTATGTTCCTATACCTTTAAGAGGTCGTCGGGACAATTTGTACGAAGCCCAAGAGGAGGCGAGAAAAACTTTTAAGAAGCCGACGGGACAATTTGTACGAAGCCTAAGAGGAGGTTATCTTCCCGGAGGAAGAATCATTATACGAAGCCTAAGAGGAGGCTGTGAAAACTTCTAAGAAGCCGACGGGTCCTTGTACAATGCCCAAAAGGAGGCGGGGATGCTTTTAGGAAGCCTGTGGGTCCTTGAACTAAGCCCAAGAGGAGGCTAATGAACAGTTCCAGAAGGGGTTTCACTTGGAACATTGGCCTTCTGTATATGAATTGTTCAAGGGGGAGATTTCTTAGATCTAGTTATCTAAAATTGTTGTAAAAGAAAATTCTCATGGTTTAGGTTATATTGAAATATCCGGGAGAACTTCGGAGATAAGGAGACGAGGTTTTTTCTAGTTCTAGACGTAGTTGCCGGGGAAACTCTAAATATCTATACTAGTATTACACAGTCGATATGAGTTTATGAAAGAAGACTTATAGTGAAACATCCCCACAATACAGTTATATACATATGAAAGCTGGTAAACACTTACTCGGTTGTAGAGCTTCCATACTGTATGGTTAGTCGTTTAACAAAGAAATTGAAAATAACAGTATGTTACAAAATCAAAAGAGAAAGTGCTTTTGAAAGGAAAATTGGGGCTTACAGCTCAAAGAGAGGCCCAGGGTTTTATCAGTGATCGCACTGTCGTTTTGTACAGGGACTTATACAAGTGACTGAGGGCCAAGAAAGGTTTTCTGTACAAGGGGATGGGTCTTACACTCTCTCAAGAGGCCCAAAAATGATTGAGAGTGAACAAAAATGGGTCTTATAGCTCAAGGAGAAGCTCAATGGTTAATTTTGAAAAGGGTGACGATCGCGCCGAGGTTTTGAAAACACCGTGGGTCTTATACAACAACTGAGGCACAAAAGTTTTCGGTTTCAAAAGGGGATTGGGTCTTACACTCTATTAGAGGCCCAAAATGATTTTGAATGGGTCTTATAGCTCGAGGAGAGGCCCAAATGGTTTGTTTTAAACGGACGATGATCGCGCCGAACTTTTGAAATACAACGGGACTTATACAACATTTGAGGCCCAAAATAGGTTTGTATTTACAAAGGATTGGGTCTTACACTCTATTAGAGGCCCATGAGTGTTCGGAAAAGTTTGTTAGGGAGAAAATCAATAAAACCCTAATTTCATCATTTTTTAATATAATTATTCAAAGAAAATTAATACAAATGATAAAAATTCCAAATAAGTTTGAATAAACAACTTGTGATTTTGGTTTTAGGTTTGAAAAATGAGGCTTTCATCACAATATGAATTAAAACCTACTTGGTTTTGATTTTCCAAAATGGATATTTATTTTTAAAAGGTTTAAAAACAAATAAAAGACATTTATTCACAAAAATACTAATTATATTAAATAAATAATATAAATCTAATTTTTTTGGGGAATACAATATTTCAACATTTTTGTGATTTTTTACAAAAAGAACCAATCAAAAATAATTAAAATTGAGGGAGTTATTAATTTTTCAAACTATTAAAAATAACTAGTAACAAACCCGTGCCTACGCACGAGATACGTTTTTGGGTGGGATATGATTTTGAACGCACATTTGTTTGCAAACTGTCATAAAAATATAAAATTAAAAAATTAAAAAAAAAACTTAAAAATAATATTAAGTTGGGTTAATACCCCTTTTGGACCCTGCCATATAGGCCAAATTCCAAAAACAACCCTGTAAAAAAAAAAACACAGATTCCATCCCTGCCATTTGTAGATTCCCTCGTTTTGCCCCCTGAGTGGATTTGGTCAACCATATTGATGACATGGCGCTGCTTAGTTGGAATTTTATTTATTTTTTATTTATTTAATTACACACGTGGCATTTTTATTAATATTTTAATATTTAATATTTTTTTATTTATTTATTTTTTTTTATTTTTTTTATTTTTATTTTTTTATTTTTTTTTTAATATTTAATATTAATATTTAATTTTTTTTTTTTATTAAAATGGTCAACCATGTACCATTTTAATGCGGCACCGGTTAAACTATCCTGAAAGTAGTGAATCAGTAGGTCCTGATTCTCCGTCTGAGCTGACATTCGCCGAGCGTACATCACCAAGTGGCTTTGAGGGCAAGAGTTATCCTTGTATTTTTCAAAGTCGGGCACTTGAAATTTGTGCGGGACTTTCACATTTGGGACCAAGCAGAGATCTGCGACGTCCTTTCCAAATAGATCCTGACCGCGAATGGCTTGCAGTTCCTTCTGCATTTCCAAGAACTGCTCCTGGAATTCCTCCATTCTGTCAAACATAGTTTCCTTCTTACCAGAAGGTGTCTATGGAATCTGCCCTTCCGGGACAGTGTGCACCACAGGGGGTGGTACCGTAACTACGGCAGTGAGTCTTGGCGTCTCCCGAAGTTTGTAACCTTCAGGAGTCTTCAGTATGCCCCTGACATCTTCGCTTTCCCGAAGTTTGTAACCTTCAGGCCCAGCGGCTTCTGTTGTGATTCCCTGATCTTCAGTGATCGGCGGAACATATCCTTCCGGGATATAGTTAACAGGCATGCCCCAAGGACGTTCTTTCGATATTTGATACCTAGGATCATACTTCTCCATAATGGGCGTTGATGTGATCTCTGAGATCACGGTTCTTTGTAGCTGAGCTTCTTTATATCCTCTCTTAGAGCGTCGATCTCTTCTTTCAACTCTCTGTTCTCTTCCTCAAGATCATCCATCTTTTTCTGACGATTGGCCCGAGTATTATACGAATGAGACAGTTTGACTCTAGAACCGAGACACAAACGTGAGATTCGTAGGTAAGAAGAATTCGCGATGTGAGAATGATGAATGCAATGATTATATTAATTTTTTTTTGTTTAATTAAAATAAACTTCGACAATTAGATTGTAAATATCAAACGGTGGGGAAACCCCTTTTTATTGAAATTCAAAGGATTACAGAAATGGAAATACAGTAGATTACAAGGTGCAGAAACAGAAACCTAAGCTAATGGGCCCAGAGTCCTCTCTGAAGAGAAATCGGGTGTTGATTCTGGTATCTTCCTTTTCTTTGACCGGGGCTCTTGGGCCGTTGTCGGGTTGTCATTCCTTTGCCAGGTGAAAGGGGCGAGCAAATTCCTTTGGTCATCTTGATTCTCTACAGCATGTTGCTCCAAAATTTCAATCAGAGCATCTTTCTCTTTTAGTAATTGCTGTATTTTGATGCACTCTACGTCGAGGGTGCGGTACTTGTTCTTCCAAGACCTTCTTTCCCGTTGAACTTCGTTGAGAGTAACCTGAAGCTTTTCAGTTTCCGTCATGAAGTACATGACAGATTCCCTCGGCGGAAAAATTCCGTAACGAGGATAAGGCATTTTTAGCCTGAGAGCTCTAGTTTGTACCCAGTGGAGATAAGGCTCCACCGAGACACAATCTGGTTTTCCTAGAGACTCTCGTCCTTTCTTATGAACATGCTTCCAAGCGTGCACTATTTCCACCTTTAGTGCTCTGTCATTTTCTCCTTCCTTGAAGAAAAGACCTTCCAGATGAACACCCCGTGGGACGTGTCTCATCGGGTATCCAAATTGACGATGAACGAGAACTGGATGATAGTTGATTCCTCCCTTAGTTCCTATAAGGGGTACATTGGGGAAGTTTCCACAACGATCAATGATTCTGATCCCATCATAAATCCTATTACACCAATCAATGTCAGAGTTGGTAAGAGACATGATCTTCTGCGACCAACGTAAGGCACTCTTGCAATCCCAAAAAGCAGCAGACTTGGGCAAGTGAGAGATAAACCATTTGTAAAGCAGAGGTATACAGCATGTGATCTCCCCTCCGCTGTACAAATTTCCTAAGTGTACAAAATGATACGCATCTGCGAGCAAAGTCGGCACAGGGTTTCCAATGAGAAAAACCTTAATGGAGTTAATATCGACGAAGTTATTGATGTTGGGAAACAAAAATAACCCGTAGGTGAGCAAGACAAAGATGCTTTCAAAAGCAGTCACGTTTCCTATACTAGCAAAATACAGGGTCTTCTTTGTCAAGAACTGGGCTGGCAAACCTTGGATGCCACCCCTAGTGGTTATGTGAGTCCTAACTTCAGACTCGTCCAAATGAATTGCTCTTGCAATGGTCTGATTCTTTGGAATTTATTCCAGTCCAGAAAATGGAGCTCGATCAGTAATGTGTAGATCAATCAAATGAGAATACTTCTCCAGCGTTGGTGCTAACTGGTAATCCGGGAATGTGAAACAGTGATAAACTGGATCATAAAACTGAATGAGCGCATCCATGATTCCCTCAATCACATGGACTCTTAATAGTGGTAGCAGACCTCCGTGCTTGGCTCTGAAAGCCTCAGGGTTAGTGATCATCCTTGCTAACCTTCTCAAATCCTCTAGCTTTGGAACCTTGAAGGTATAACTATGAGTTCTCCTTCTACCGAAATCCATTAGCGTAATCCTCTTCTCTGATATTTGCAATCACAGTCTTAGTTTAATTTGAAAAACAGAGACACTAGAGAGAAATTTTTTTTGAATGTTTTAATGTTTTATTAAAGGAATGCATGAATGCAGCACACAAAAACATAGAAAAAACATGGGGTCAAAGGGTCATTGTCATGAAGTCAAGGCTCTACCCATCCCCAAAGGTTTATACTAGGGTGATTTTTGTACCTGTACTCATTATCATCAGCTCCTCCCAGGAAATCAAAACAACAAGCGGATCGCCAACGAGTTGTAGAGCAATCTTAGAGTAAGTGCCATTCACCGAGAATAGATCACCAGCCTCAAATGAGGGTAGTATCGCGTAACAACTATTTCCGATAGTTTCCGCACTACGAAAGGGTTTGGCTCCTCAGCTTCTCAGACTTAACAATCGGCCCATTGTCTAGGTAGGAGAATGGGTTGCATAGGTCAGCCTCCACTGAGGTTGATGGTCGACCTCGTCGCCATCACTTATCTTAAGTGTATACTCAATCTTTCCACATGCGGCATCACACGCATTCCCATTAGCAAAAAAATAAACATGTATAGCAATTAGGAAAAATAGTATATATATTTGTCCTAAACATCCTAGACCTTTAAAGCTATGAATCCTAAGTTCCTGACAGAAAATGGGTTCCCCGGCGGAAGCCCCAATCTGTGGTATTCACACAAGTGAAGAGAAAAAAGGTTTAGAAATTGGCCCTACGGTGGGCGCCATTTTTTCTGTAGCGAGCGATTTTTGACGCGGTTCTTAAGCGCTGGTCGCTCTCTGCGGTTTGCTTAAACTACGGGTCGATTCATTTTTTATCCTATTGTGAGCTGAATAAGGAAGGGAAATAGATGTCTCCAATTAACCCTGCTTTGCATACTGAGTTTAAACAGCGGTCTGTTAGGTTACGAATGCTATCAATGTGGGGGGGGGGGGGGCTTTGTACTGGTTATTTATATTTTCGCCAATACGGTTTTCTCTCTTTCTAGGATTTTCTGGCGGGGAACAAGGATTTAGGATGTTAGGACTGATGCTTTTTATAGATACACGAGAGTATGAGATTTTGGGTTTTTGTTTAGTGTGCTCGCTAAGATTTTTCTTTCAATCTTATGCCTACGTATTCCCGTTTACCGAAACACGGAAATCAGAGCGTTCGTAGTTCCTCCTATTCTATGGGAGGAAATGGGTGTTTTTGGTGTCTTGTTCAAAGCCCAAGACGTGAAGCGAAAGGTGATTTGTATCTTGTTCAAAGCCCAAGATGTGAAGCTGAAGGTCCTGACTTTAGAGAGAATTTGTCATCTCTAGAGAGGGGGTTGTATGTCACAACTGTTTATAAAGGAGAATTACTTTAACCGGGATTTGTGAATCCGGCAATGCCATAATTTCCTGTTATTTCCTTGGTTTTATGGTTGGTATTATTTTGCTAAAACTCATGTAGCAGCAGATGTTGAATGAAGATGTCTAATAATATGTTTCATTACTCTTTGTTCAACATGTCGTATGAAGATGTTCCATGGAAGCTCATAGGACATCGCGTTGTGAAGTCAGTTTTATTGCAGATTCTGTTACTATCATTTGTAACTGAATATTCTGTGAATATTTGGTTATCCTATGTGGCATCCAAAGCATTTTTGGATTAGGGTTATTTGTTGGTTTTCGGATTTGCTGCTGTTTCTGATTATGGAGACATAATAGGAAACTTTGGATTGAAGACCTATTTTATTGGAGTTAATTTTGAAGATTTGTGAGCAGCCTAATTGCTGCGTTTTTGAAGCCCAATTCAGTCCAGATTTCAAGCTATAAATAGACTGATGTAAACCTAGTTTTAGGTGTCGAACTTACATGTATTTTTAGGGTTGTGTGCTTGTGTTTTGTGAGCCTAACTGGTATCTTATGATAACAGTATAAGGACTGTAGTGTAAGTTGTGTAAGGTTGCTCATAAGCTTTTAAGCATTGAGTAGCTGTGTGTTAATTCTCATAAGCTGTGAAGTATTGAGAATTTGTGTTCGGACCATTGTTACTTGTCTTGTAAGGAACCAGTCACGGGTTGTGATTGAAGAGGGATTTGAGGAGGGCCTCATACCTAGGGGAGTCTTAGATAGAAGTCATAGGAAGGGTAGTGATTAAGTGAGCTGATTGAACCGGGTGTGGTTATCAGTGAATTGATACTATCGAATATTGATTTCATCCCTGGCTTTGGTAGCCCCCAGATGTAGGATAGTTAGATCCAAACTGGGTTAACAATTTCTGGTGTTTTTTACATTTTCTGCACACTTTTATTTTGAACTTGTTCATTGTTGTTGTATATTAGTGTCTCGACATCTCGATAGGACATCTGATATATAGGCCAGAATTTCAATTGGCATCAAGAGCAGGCACCCTTTATTGTTTCTGGGTGAGATTCAGGGAAGGTACTTTCTGGTACAATGGACAAGGATGGAGGAGCTCTGAACAAACCACCTCTACTGGATGGTTCTAACTATGAGTATTGGAAACCTAGGATGATAGCTTTCATCAAGTCCATGGATGATCAAGCATGGAAAGCTGTTCTCAAAGGTTGGGAGCCTCCAAAGGTAAGAGATGGAGAAGGAAATCTTACTGATGTTCTGAAGGAAGAAGAGGACTGGGATGATGCTGACTACAAAGGATCTGTTGGAAATTCTAAAGCCATGAATGCATTGTTCAATGGTGTCAACAGAAATATCTTCAGGCTGATTGAGCATTGTACTATTGCCAAAGAGGCTTGGCAGGTCTTGAAAGTTGCTCATGAAGGGACCTCAAAGGTGAAAATGTCAAAGCTTCAGCTTCTCACTAGCAAGTTTGAGAGTTTGAAGATGAAAGAGGATGAGAGCATTCATGATTTTCATATGAACATTATTGAGATAGCTAATGCCTCTAGTGCCTTAGGAGAAAAGATGTCTGACAGCAAGCTGGTCAGGAAGATTCTCAGGTCTCTACCTAAGAGATTGATATGAAGGTCACTGTTATAGAGGAAGCTCAGGACATTGACAAGATGAAGGTGGATGAGCTTATGGGATCACTCCAAACTTTTGAGCTAGGATTCAGTGAAAAAGCTGAAAAGAAGAAGAGTATAGCATTTGTGTCGAATGCTGATGACTCAGATGATGAAGGAGAACTGGTCAAAGATAAAGATGTGTCTAAAGATCTGGTATTACTTGGTAAACAATTTAACAAAGTGTTGAAAAGGATTGACTGGAAGTCGAGAGCAAATGCTCAGAACAAGTCACTCGACATCAGAAAGAACCAGGATGGAGGCAGAAGATCCAGAACTGAAGAAGACTCTAATCAAGGGAAGAGAGTTCAATGCTATGAATGTGAGGGATATGGGCACATAAAGACTGAGTGTCCCACGTATCTAAAAAGGCAGAAGAAGGGCCTATCCGTGTCTTGGTCAGAAGGAGAGTCTGAGAGTGATATTGAAGAAGAATCAGCAAAATTGGTGACAGCTTTGACTGGAGTCTGTAAGGATGATGGAGAAACTTGGTGTGAATTTGACTCTGACAAAGAATCTTATGTTGGAGAACTCACTAAGGAAGAAGTATTCTCAAGGTTTTCAGAATTGTGTATCAAAAATGAAGAAAGGTGCCAGATTATATTGGAGCAGAAGATCTTGATAGCTCAACTGGAAGCTGAGAAGGAAGAACATCTATCAACCATTGCTGATCTGAAGGAGGAGGTTGAATGGCAAAAGTCAAAACTTGACAATATGACCAAATCTATAAGAATGCTGAACAATGGTACCACGCAGCTGGATGAGATCCTTCAGAATGGGAAAGAAGCTGGAAATGTGCAAGGTCTTGGGTTTAACGATCAAACAGAGACTTCCAAGAAGACTGTATTGAAGTTTGTTCCTCAGAAAATAAAGCAAGAAATGGAGATGTCAAATCACATGTTTCAACATCAGATGAAGCATCAGAAAAGAGTTTGTGGATCAAAGTATAAACCATGGAGATGCCATTACTGTGGCAAGATTGGTCACTTAAAATCCTTTTGCTACAAGCTGCACGGATATCCCAAAACTGCTCAACAACAAAATAAAGAACAGAGTTGGGGTAAAGTGAAGAGAAGATAGATTCCTAAACAAATGATGGCTGGCCTCATAGCACATACTTCTCTTAGAGCATCTGCAAGAGAAGATTGGTACTTTGACAGTGGTTGTTCAAGACACATAACTAGTGTGAAGAAGTTCCTGTCTGACATTAAGCCTCACTCCACCAATTATGTCACCTTTGGGGATGGATCAAAGGGTGAGATAAAAGGTGTTGGAAAGCTGGAATACACAGAACAACCAAATCTGGATCGTGTTCTCTTTGTTAAAGGACTGGCCGCAAACTTAATCAGTATAAGCCAATTGTGTGATGTAGGGCTCAAGGTAAATTTCACCAAATCTGAATGTCTGGTAACCAATGAGAAAGATGAAGTTGTTATGAAGGGTACCAAGTCTAAGGATAACTGCTATCTGTGGAATCCTCAAGAACCTGAAAACCTGTCTACTTGTTTAATGTCAAAGGAAGATGAAACCAAATAGTGGCATCAGAAATTGGGTCACTTACACCTGAAAGGGATGAAGAAGGTTATGTCAAGTGAAGTTGTTAGAGGTATTCCCAAGCTGAAGATTGATGAGGACAAAATATGTGGTGAATGCCAAGTTGGGAAGCAAACAAGGGTGTCACACAAGAAGCTTCAACATCTTACCACAACTTCTAGAGTTCTGGAACTTCTTCACATGGACTTAATGGGACCTATGCAGGTTGAAAGTCTTGGTGGGAAGAAGTAAGCCTATGTTGTCGTGGATGACTACTCTAGATTCACTTGGATAAGCTTTATCAGAGAAAATTCTGAAGTGTTTGCAGCCTTTAAAGAATTGTGCCAAAGAATTCAATGGGAAAAAGATTGTGGTGTTGTTCGATTCAGAAGTGACCATGGGAAAGAATTCGAAAATAGCAGGTTTGAAGAGTTATGCTTATCTGAGGGAATCACTCATGAATTCTTATCACCAATCACTCCTCCGCAGAATGGTGTGGTGGAACACAAGAACAGGACCATACAAGAATGTGCAAGAGTCATGATTCATGCCAAAAAGCTTCCATATCATTTTTGGGCTGAAGCCATGAATACTGCTTGCTATATACACAATAGGGTGACTATCAGATCAGGTACCTCTGTCACTCTTTATGAGCTATGGAAAGGCAGAAAGCCAAATGTGAAGTATTTCCATGTGTTTGGTAGTAAGTACTATATCCTAGCGGATCGTGAGCAAAGGCGAAAGATGGATCCTAAGAGTGAGGAAGGAATATTTTTGGGTTACTCTACAAACAGTAAAGCATATAGGGTATTCAATTCCAGAACTCAGGTGATGATGGAATCCATAAATGTGGTGGTTGATGATTCTAGCAACGATGAAGATGTCCCAGATGATGTTGGAGCATGTCTGCCCATGAACAATGAAAACTCTCCAGACATTGAGCCTGTAGAAGATAGTGCTCAAGAAATCAACACCAGACCTGAGAATGAAGAGGTAGAGGATGCTAATAGGGGACCCTCTATAAGGATTCAGAAGGATCATCCAAAGGAGCTAATTATAGGTGATCCAAATTCTGGAGTAAGGACTAGATCAAGAGAAATCATAGCTAGCTCGTGCTTTGTATCCAAAATTGAGCCAAAGAATGTCAAGGAAGCTCTGACAGATGAGTTTTGGATAAATGCTATGCAAGAAGAACTGGAGCAGTTCAGAAGAAATGATGTCTGGGATTTTGTGCCAAGACCAGAAGGGGTGAATGTTATTGGAACAAAGTGGATCTACAAAAACAAGTCTAAAGAGCTTGGAGTAGTCACAAGAAACAAAGCGAGACTTATTGCACAAGGTTATACTCAAGTTGAGGGAGTTGACTTTGATGAGACTTTTGCTCCAGTGGCTAGATTAGAATCCATCAGACTACTCTTGGGGATGGCTTGTAATCTAAAATTCAAGTTGTTCCAAATGGACGTGAAGAGTGCTTTTCTGAATGGCTATCTGAATGAAGAAGTCTATGTAGATCAACCTAAAGGATTCACTGATCCAAACTTCCCCAATCATGTGTACAAACTGAGGAAAGCTCTGTATGGCTTGAAACAAGCCCCAAGGGCCTGGTATGAGAGGCTGACAGAATTCTTAGTAGCAAATGGTTATAGAAAAGGAGGGATTGACAAAACTTTGTTTGTTAAGGAAGAAGGCGGAAAATTAATGGTAGCCCAAATTTATGTGGATGACATTGTATTTGAGGGAATTACAGAAGCTATGGTGAAACAGCTTGTTCAACAAATGTAATCAGAATTTGAAATGAGTCTGGTTGGAGAACTTAGCTACTTTCTTGGATTACAAGTCAGACAAATGGAGGATTCTATCTTTATTTCTCAAAGAAAATATGCTAAGAGCATAGTAAAGAAATTTGGCCTGGATAATGCCAATCACAAAAGGACACCTGCTCCCACCCATTTGAAGTTATCCAAGGATGAGAATGGAGTAAGTGTGGACCAAAACTTGTACAGAAGTATGATTGGAAGTCTACTGTATCTCACAGCAAGCAGACCTGACATTTCCTTTGCTGTTGGAGTGTGTGCCAGATATCAATCTGATCCTAAGGTGAGTCACTTGAATCAAGTGAAGAGGATTCTGAAATATGTGAATGGCACAAGTGACTATGGGATGCTATATAGCCATGATTCTGGGACTGATTTAAGAGGATACTGTGATGCTGATTAGGCTGGAAGTGCATATGATAGGAAAATCACTTCAGGGGGATGCTTCTTTCTAGGAAATAATCTTATTTCATGGTTTAGCAAGAAGCAGAATTCAGTATCCCTTTCTACTGCTGAAGCTGAGTACATAGCAGCTGGTAGTAATTATGCGCAACTGGTATGGATGAAGCAGATGTTGTTAGAGTATAATGTCACACAAGATGTCATGACACTATTTTGTGACAACCTGAGTGCTATTAATATTTCCAAAAATCCCATTCAACATAGCAGGACAAAGCACATTGACATCAGACATCACTTCATAAGAGAACTTGTGGAGGACAAAGTCATAACCCTTGAGCATGTGAGCACAGAAAATCAGCTTGCTGACATATTTACCAAGGCTCTGGATGCAGTTCAGTTTGAAAACCTGAGGAGCAGACTTGGGGTGTGCATTCATGAAGACCTATAGCAATCAATGTGCTTTCTGGCTGCCAGACTGAAAAGACTAAAGGAGGTTCTGGTAGTGCAGGTGTGAAAGTGATGAGGTCGCTGAAGAGGACAGTGCTGAATAGCTATAGGCTATCTGCAAGTTTACTTTCTACTTTTGTTTGTTTTTTTTGGACAACTTAATTATGTTTTGGTGTTGAACAATATACTGCTATGTAATTTGGTTACATTTGTCTATGACTTCTCTTTGTCATATTTGTGGCTAAAAAGGGGGAGTAGTAAGTGTAAGTGTGAGGGGGAGCAACATTGTTATGTGCTTGTGCTGTTGCAGGTAGAGTGTGTGTACTGCAGGTGGATGGTGTGTTACTGCTGTTGAGGGGGATTTTTTCCAGTTTACTATGATGAGTGTTCTTGTGGTACTGTGTGTTTTTATGCAGCTGAAGGGGAGTGCTGCTATGCTGGATTTGTTTGTGGTTCTTTTTGTTGATACTGATGGTGTTTGAGTGTTTTTTCCGCTGCTGATACTGATGGTGTTTAAGTGTGTGTGGAGTTTTAGCCAAAAATAAGCCAAAGGGGGAGATTGTTATTTCCTTGGTTTTATGGTTGGCATTATTTTGCTAAAACTCATGTAGCAGCAGATGTTGAATGAAGATGTCTAATAATATGTTTCATTACTCTTTGTTCAACATGTCGTATGAAGATGTTCCATGGAAGCTCATAGGACATCGCGTTGTGAAGTCAGTTTTATTGCAGATTCTGTTACTATCATTTGTAACTGAATATTCTGTGAATATTTGGTTATCCTATGTGGCATCCAAAGCATTTTTGGATTAGGGTTATTTGTTGGTTTTCGGATTTGCTGCTGTTTCTGATTATGGAGACATAATAGGAAACTTTGGATTGAAGACCTATTTTATTGGAGTTAATTTTGCAGATTTGTGAGCAGCCTAATTGCTGCGTTTTTGAAGCCCAATTCAGTCTAGATTTCAAGCTATAAATAGACTGATGTAAACCTAGTTTTAGGTGTCGAACTTACATGTATTTTTAGGGTTGTGTGCTTGTGTTTTGTGAGCCTAACTGGTATCTTATGATAACAGTATAAGGACTGTAGTGTAAGTTGTGTAAGGTTGCTCATAAGCTTTTAAGCATTGAGTAGCTGTGTGTTAATTCTCATAAGCTGTGAAGTATTGAGAATTTGTGTTTCGACCATTGTTACTTGTCTTGTAAGGAACCAGTCACGGGTTGTGATTGAAGAGGGATTTGAGGAGGGCCTCATACCTAGAGGAGTCTTAGGTAGAAGTCATAGGAAGGGTAGTGATTAAGTGAGCTGATTGAACCGGGTGTGGTTATCAGTGAATTGATACTATCGAATATTGATTTCATCCCTGGCTTGGTAGCCCCTAGATGTAGGATAGTTAGATCCGAACTGGGTTACCAATTTCTGGTGTTCTTTACATTTTCTGCACACTTTTATTTTGAACTTGTTCATTGTTGTTGTATATCAGTGTCTCGACATCTCGATAGGACATCTGATATATAGGCCAGAATTTCATTTCCTTTAAAGGGGATTTCCAACCTGAAGGAGAAGACTTTAACTCAGTGTAGAGCAATGCTATCTTTCCTTAGGAATTTCTCATGCTAAAAGAGGGACAGTGGCATGGATGTAGATGATCCAGAGGCTTGCCGCTTACAGCGATTAGATGAAAGGGAAGGAGTTGTTGATGTTTGTATACTGTGAACGAGGCACAACTTTGATGCTAAAAGGTTAATTGGATTAACCAGTGGTTTTCTTATATAAAGCCTTAGAGGAGGCTAATATGTGTCTCGTACAAAGCCCGAGAGAGAGGCTAAAAGGGGTTTGACTCGACGATGGAGTCGTTTGGTATCTCGTATAAAGCCCGAGATGGAGGCTATTGTTTGTTTGGTTCAACAAGAACCTTTTTTGTATCTCGTATAAAGCCTGAGATGGAGGCGAAAAGGGGTGATTAACTCAACGAGGGAGTCTCTTATGTGTCTCATACAAAGCCCGAGAGAGAGGCTAACTTCAATAGAGAAGGATCATTATACAAAGCCTAAGAGGAGGCTATGGTAACTGTTTAAGTTAAGTGACAGGTCCAGTATGTTGATCTTTATAGAGAAAATCAGTTCTTATATGAGAAACATTGTACTCAAGGATTTGGTTCGAGGATCCGGGTTATTCCTGTCTTTGAGGAAAAGGGAAATCCAAAGGGTATTGAGACTGTCCGAGTCTACGGGTTTCCTTCCTATTTAACGAAGGGGTCACTTGAGAATGTCTTGAAGACTCAAGGAGATTAGACTGTCCAAGTCTAGAGTGTCAGTTTTTTGTACCATGCTTTGAGAAACAGTAGTAGACTCTATCAAAGGATTGTTCTATGAAGATGACTAAGTTCTGTTCCTATACCTCTAGGAGGTCATCGGGACAATTTGTACGAAACCTAAGAGGAGGCTGTAAACTTTTAAGAAGCCAATCGGTCCTTGTACGAAGCCCAAGATGAGGCTATCATTCCTGGAGGAAGAGATCATTATATGAAGCCTAAGAGGAGGCTGTGAATACTTCTAAGAAGCCGTAGGGTCCTTGTACTAAGCCCAAGAGGAGGCGGGGTTGCTTTTAGGAAGCCTGTGGGTCCTTGTATGATGCCCAAGAGGAGGCCGATGCTTTTAAGAAGCCTATGGGTCCCCAAACCCCAAAAAATTCAAGGCAAGCTATTCACAAGGAATAGATCAAGTCAGGAAAGTTCGAGAATTTGGAAGAAACTCAAAGATGCCATTCACGGAGAATACATTCATCTCTGGGAGTAGAGTTTCTTGACAATTCCTAATGAGGACAGCCGAAGAGAAGACTGTATCTGGTGATCCTATTGGGGATCTAGTTGTCTATTTCTATGAATAAACGAAATGGCGTCACCTAGTTCTAGACATAGTTTCCGGGGAAACTCAAAATATCTATACTATTATTACACAGTTGATATGAGTTTACGAAAGAAGACTTACAGTGAAACAGCCCCATAATACAGTTATATGTATATGAAAGCCGTAAATGAAAGCAATAACCACTTACTCGGTTGTAGAGCTTCCATGCTGTTTGGTTAGTTGTTCAACAAAGAAAGATTGAAAATAACAGTATATTCAAAATCAAAGGAGAAAGTGCTTTGAAAAAGAAGGATTTGGGGCTTAGAGCTCAAGGAGAGGCCCAGGGTTTTATCAGTGAGCGCACTGTTGAATTTGTACAGAGGGACTTATACAAGTGACTGAGGCCCAAAAAGGTTTTCTGTACAAAGGGATGGGTCTTACACTCTCTCAAGAGGCCCAAAAAAGTTTAAAGAAAAAGAGTGAGGCTTATAACACGAGGGTAGGCCCAAATGATTTTTCGTTTAAAAATGGCGATCGCGCCGAGGTTTCCTTTTAACGCAGAGGGACTTATACAATAAGTGAGGCCCAAAATGTTTTGGTTAAAAGGGGGTTGGGTCTTATACTCTATTAGAGGCCCAAAAGTTTTGAATGGGTCTTATAGCTCAAGGAGAGGCCCAAAAGGTTATTTTTCAAAAGGCGACGATCGCGCCGTTTGTTCTTGATGGTATCGGGACTTATACAATACACTGAGGCCCAAAAATGATTTGGTCAAAAAAGGATTGGGTCTTACACTCTATTAGAGGCCCATGAGTGTTTGACAATGATTTGTTTTGAGTGAAAATCAAAGAAACCCTAATTTTATTCTTTAAAAGTAAATATTTAAAGAAAATCAATGAAAAATACCAAATAGGTTTGAATAAACCACTTGTGATTTTTGTTTAAGGTTTGAAAAATGAGGTATAAATCACAAGAGATATTAAAACTCATTTGGTCTTGATTTTTCAAGATGAATATTCATTTTAAAATGTTTAAAAATAAATAAAATGAATTTATTCACAAAAATACTAATTATATTAAATAAATAATACAAACTTAATTTTTTTGTGGAATAAAATATTTCAACATTTTTGTGATTTTTTACAAAAAGAACCAATAAAAAATAATTAAAATTGAAAGAGTTATTAATTTTCCAAATAATTAACAAAACATGAAAATAGTTGGGAAAATAGCAAAAATGTGAAAAATCACAAAATGGCACGGGTGGGGTTTGAACCCACGACCTCAAGCATACAAGGCGCGCGCCTTACCACTGGGGTGGTGATACATCCATTGTTTGAAACAAACCAACAAATACACAAGTCATGCCTTGGTTTTGGCTTGCCCAAGGCAAGTTTTGGCTCAAAAACGTGAAGGTCATAACTTTCTCAATTCTTAATGGTTTGAGACAAAATTTATATGCATCTGGGCCAGAATTTCATAAGGAATCCAATGGTGGTGGTGGTTTTTTCAGACCACACTCCCTCCTCAAAACCCGATAGTGGTTTTGAAAATGACCTATAAATGCATTTTCTATGCTACAACTTGGTACAAGCATGGATTACATGGTGAATTAGCTCAAACACAACATATACAACATGTATGAGATGTTTATGATTAATGGACTTCAAATGTACACATGTTTTGGTGAGTGCAAGTTGAGAGAGGCTTACCCTTCTTTGGGATTTTGGAGGTTTCTCTGCAATCTGCCAACCCTCTTGCTCCAGATATGATTTTATACTTTGAACCACCTCAAATGATCCCTTGGATGCTTTTAGGATGATTGGAATCAGCTGGTACCTGCAAAAACACAAACAGTCCCTTTCTTGCAAAAGGGGTCAAAAGTGACCAAAATAGCAACTCCCTCAAATGGTGTTCCAGATGAGGGGAACCATTTGGGACAGTTCAAGGATGATATTTGGAGTGTGTTTGAGGTTTTATCTGGTTTGGAAAGTGACTGAATCAAGACATGGCTTGAAAAATGCAAAAAAGTGCTATTTTGAGGTTTTGAGAGGTGACTTTGTGATGTTGTGATTACAGGTCACTTTTGATGGTTTGCACAGCTTACATATGATATATATGAGGTGTGTGTGTGATTAGTTTGGGTGGAATTGCTCTCTAGCTCAAAAACTCAGAATTACTTGCTTTGGAAGGCAAGTTTGAGGTGAAAGAAGAGATTTTGAGGAAAGCATCTGTTTGATGGATTTGGTGTACTCAAACTGAACATAATTGAGCTCTATTTATAGTAGAGCAAGTTTGTTTTGGGATCCTTAGTGAATGGCAACTGCAGCAGGTGTTTGTTCAATGTTGGCCAATGGAAATGCAAGTCTCCTCTAGCCATTGACTAGAGGTTAGGGCACAGGGATGTGGTTCCCTTGGTCTTCGATAAGTCTTGACTGATTTTAGATGAGAATGGCTCAGTCCATGCCACCTTGATGCTTCCATTGAATGCTTCAATCCAAATTTGGAGTCTTGTCCCTATTTTGGCCACTCTAGGTTCAACATGCTATTTCTTGTTCCATGGACTTTGGAGGCTTGGCTCAGTGATTGTCCCCTTTAGATTCAATCCTCAGATGTGTCCAAGTGGATAGGAGCATTTGAATTTGGCTTATTTTGGCAAATCGAGCAAAATTGCAAATTCTGTCTTGCCTTTGACAGATTTCAGCAAGGCAACTTGCCAATGTCACATCTCATGGTGTAAGTTGAATTTGGTAATGTTCTTGACCATTTTAGAAAGCCCTTACATGATACAACAATTTTTTGAATATGTTTGGTTTTGATCTCTTTTGAATCCAAGTGAAAAATCCCCCTACATTTGGCAAAAAGTGAAGACAGATTTGGACTTAGTGAAAATTTCACTAAGTGTTGGAAAAAGTGACATTTTCACTTTTCAGCCACTTTGATCACTCCATAACTCAAAATCCTTAATGAATTGGACTTAGGTCTAGTTGAAGTTTTTGTAGAGGGTAATGAGGGCTACAAATCCATCTTTGGATGAGGAAAAATGGCTTTGTGGTTTAGGAGTTATGATCCTCCAAAGTTGGTACCCTTGTCACTTTATTTTTAACTTAGAAAATTTTCTAGGTTTTTATGGTTACCCCTTTTACAAGTTATCCAACTTTTCTTGATTTTTCTTGATGAATGATGATTCAAATCATACATTAACATCATTTTAGGGTTAAAAAACCATTTTGGTGAAAAATCTCAAAAAGTCAAAGTTGACTTTTGTGCATAGTTGACTTTTTATCAAATGAATTCCAAACTGTGCAATTCTTCAGGAAATCATGTCCTTGACTTAAATCAAACTTGATGGACATGTTCCATGGGTGTCATAGGGTATATTGAATCATGTCTTAGGGCTTGGGAGCATGTCCTGGTCAAAAGTCAAAGAACCAGTTGACTTTTTCCTTAAAACCCTAATTGTGGTGCAGATGAAATTGAGACTTGTGGCTCAAGCTTATTGGATTAATCCATTGTTCCAAATGGATCAATATAATTCATTAGAGACCCTCAAACCCCCTCTTGAGGTATTGGCTCATGGTTTGTCCCAAAAGTCAACTTAGGGGTGAATTAGGTCAAGAAACCCTAATTCCTGATTTTTGATGAATGCAATTCCTAAGGCAAAATTGACTTGATGATTGGGTCCAAAGAGGTTCCATGGAGTATATTAGGTTAGGTTTTGGATCATTGGCTTGTGCCCAGATGAAAAATTTCCATCTGGAGGCCCTGGTAGACCAAAACCCTAATTTGGTGACACTGTCGATCTGGAGACTTGATCCACCTAGAAGGGAGCAGCCTTGTGCTTAATCCTTGAAGTGGGAGTCCTTTTGATCCTTTGTAGTTACTTGATAGGTTAGACAAGTTGAAGATCATGTCATTCCTTGATTGATCCTTTGTCTAAGAACTCTGAGAGGGCTTGAAACCCTAGTTTTGATTGTAGTGGATGCTCACCCATCTTTGGGGAGACTGATGAAGTATGATGGTTCCTCCATATTGTGATGATGATTTGCACAATGATGGGAAATCTTAGTGGTCAAAATTTGGGGTATGACACTCTGACATTGATTGGTACAATTGAATCTATGACGGGATCAGGATCATTGACCGTTGTGGAAATTTCCCAAATATACCCCTCATAGGAATTAAATGAGGAATCAATTATCATCCAGTTTTGGTTCGTCGTCAATTTGGATACCTGATGAGGCATGTCCCGCGTAATGCTCATCTGGATGGTCTTTTCTTCAAGGAAGGAGAAAATGACAGAGCACTAAAGACAGAAATAGTGCAAGCTTAGAAACACGTTCATAGGAAAGGAAGAGAGTCTCTAGGAAAACCTGATTGTGTCTCGGTGGAACCTTATCTCCACTGGGTACAAACTAGAGCTTTCAAGCTGAGGATGCCTTACCCTTGTCAAGAAGTTCTTCCTTTAAGGGACCCTGTCCTTTATTTTATGTCTGATACGGAAAAACTTCAGGTTACTCTCAACAGAGTTCAACAGGAGAAGAAGTCTTGGAAGAACAAGTACCGTATTCTCAATGTGGATTATAAGAAAATACAGCCACTTTTAAAAGAAAAAGACGCTCTGATAGAGATTTTAGAGCAACAAGCTGTAGAAAATCAAGATGACCAAAGGAATTTGCTCGCTCCTTTCACTTGGAAAAGGAAGGATAACCCGACAACGGCTCAAGAGCCCCGGTCAAAGAAAAGGAAAGTACCAGAACCATCACCTGAGCTCTCCTTAGAGAGGACTCAGGGTCCATTAGCTTAGACATTTCCTTTTACAACACTTTGTAAATTACTGTATTTCCATTCCGCAATCTTTGAATTCAATAAATGGGGTTTCCCCACTGTTTGATATTTGCAATCCAATTGTCGAAGTTTATCTTGGAAAAAAATTACTAATTAAAATATAATTATTGAATATCATTCATCATTCTCACGTAACGCATTCTTCTTAGCTATGAATCTCACGTTTGCGTCTCGATTCTAGAGTCAAATTGTCTCATTCGTACAATACTCGGGCCAATCGACAGAAAAAGATGGATGATCTCGAGGAAGAGAACAGAGAGTTAAGGGAAGAGATCGACACTCTGAAAGAGGATCTGAGAAAGTTTCATAACGACATGCAAGCTCTAGCAGAAGCTCAGATGCAACAACAAAGGACTGTGATCTCAGAGATCACATCGACGCCCATAGTGGAAAAGTATGACCCTCGGTATACCATGCCTAAAGATCGTCCCTGGGGTATGCCTATTAACTATATCCCAGAAGGACATGTTCCACCGTTCACTGAAGATCAGGGAACCGCAGCAGGAGCCGCTGGGCCTAAAGGTTACAAACTTCGGGAAAGCGAAGATGCCCGGGGCATTACAACAACTCCTGAAGGTTACAAACTTCGGGAGAGGGAAGGGCCTAGAGTCACTGCCATGATGACTATACCACCACCCGTGGTACACACTGTCCCGGAAGGACAAATTCCACAGATACCTTATGGTGGAAACGAAAGTATGTTTGACAGAATGAATGATTTCCAGGAACAGTTCCTGGAGATGCAGAAAGAGCTGCAAGCCCTTCGCGGTCAGGATCTATTTGGAAAAGATGCTGCAAACCTTTGTTTGGTCCCCAATGTGAATGTTCCGTACAAATTCAAGGTGCCCGAATTTGAAAAGTACAAGGGTAATTCTTGCCCTCGAAGTCATTTGGTGATGTATACTCGGAGGATGTCAACTCAGACAGAGAACCAACAGCTACTGATCCATTATTTCCAGGATAGTTTAACCGGTGCCGCACTCAAATGGTACATGGGTTTAAACCACACTAAGATCGCTACTTTCATAGATCTAGGTGCTACCTTCATTCAACAATATAAGTATCACCTGGACATGGCGCCAGACAAAGATCAACTCAGAGCTATGTCGCAGAAGGATAAGGAAACCTTTAAGGAGTACGCTCAGTGATGGCGTGAAATTGCCACCCAGATTTGTGCACCTCTTGAGGAAAAAGAGATGACAAAGATCTTCTTGAAAACCTTGAGCTCATTTTACTACGACATAATGGTCGCCAGTGCGCCTAGTGACTTTACTGAAATGGTAGGCATGGGAGTTCCATTACCCTCTGTCATGAATATTGCAGACATCAGTCGAGTAACACTGAGTGGTTGAATCTTCAACAGAGGAGTTGGAGAACCTAACAGAGAAAAGGAACCTCAAACGGAAGTTCCCAATCCACCAGTCAGTCAGTCCAGTAATCCCGACCTTTCAAAGAACGATGATGAGATATTGAAGCTCATCCAAAGGAGTGAATACAACATTATTGATCAGCTGTTACAAACTCCTTCAAAGATCTCTGTGTTATCTCTTTTGCTCAGTTCCGAAGCCCACAGAGAGGCTCTACAGAAAGTCTTAGAGTAAGCCTTTGTGGAACAGGATGTGTCGATAAGGTAATTCGACAATATCGTCTCTAACATCACTTCCTGCAACAACTTGGGGTTTAGCGATGAGGAACTGCCAGAAGAAAGCAAAAGTCACAACATGGCACTCAATATAACAGTTAACCGCCAGGACGATGCCTTAGCCAGCGTACTGGTAGATACCGGATCGAATCTCAATGTTATGCCAAAGTCCACTCTAATTCGACCATCATTCAAAGGATCTCCGATGAGAGGTAGTGAGGTCGTCATCAAAGCATTTGATGGATCCTTAAAAGTAGTTATCGGCGAAGTCGACCTTCCCATAACTATCGGTCCTCACACTTTCCAAGTCACTTTCCAGGTCATAGACATCCGGGCAACATACAGTTGTTTATTGGGAAGACCTTGGATACACCAAGCTGTGGCAGTCACTTCGACACTTCACTAGAAGGTTAATATCGTCAAGAATGACCAACTCGTCAATGGTCTGTGGAGAACAAGCCTTGATCGTGAGTAACCTATCAGTGTCCACTTGTGTAGAACCCGAGGAGGTTGTTGGAACTCAGTTCTAGGCACTTTCGGTAAGCAGTGAGAATCAATTAGAGAAGGGAACATCAATATCCTCGTACAAAGATGCTCTCGAGGTGATCAAAATTAACTATGCAAAGGGATGGGGACAACTTGTCATTCCTACTGATAATAAAACAAAGGGTCTTGGTTTTTCTGCAACCTGTACCCAGATAACTGCTATCAATGAAAGTCTTCATCCCATTCAGAACTTCTTCCATATGGAGGTTTCCTTCACCCAGTATCTCAAGAAGTACATACCATCAATGAGGGAGATTCCTCCGATACAGATGAAGAGTGGAAGTCCTATCTTAACAAGGACGGTTATATGTCTCAGGAAGAAGTGCCCATGCCATTTTGCTATCCCATATAGTGTCCGAGATTTATACCAATGTCAGACGTCAAAATGATATACAGTGATTGTGATCCAGAAGGATGCCGTGCTCCACCAAACTCATTAGAGAAAGACACTCTGATGAAAGACAACTTTGACCACGACTATTACGACTCGATGGATGGTCTGCCTATCTGGCAGCCGTACCCAGGAGACTTGGGGCATGAAAATCAGCCGAACAATGAAAATCAGCTGAGCATCATTGGAAAAAATACCTGTGTCCCGACCATGTCATGGGATCAACACTCAGGTCATTCGAAAAATATCCAGTACGACGATGAATTTGCAAAGTTTGCAGGACTAGAATTTAGTAACTATGCTTTCCCCGAGGTCAACGTCATCGAAAGAGATAACTCCTCCAGTTCCAAAGAAGTGTGGGACACCTTAGGAGAACCGGGTGGCAAGTACTACTTCTTGGTCAAGTACACTGCTCCTGAAAGCTCTAGTATCAGGCTCAAGGACATCCAGCCAACTGGATGGTGGGATTTGCCTGAGAGCACAAATAATATGCAAAATACAACTGAGGAATCCTCCTACGACAACTCTGCCTGGGAAACAAATTCCAATGATCCTGCTCCACCAGAAATCAGCATTATTTCTGAAGACAAATCAAGGAAGGTACCAGACTTTGTGATTCACCGAGGAGTTCTCCGCCAATGGGTTGCAGTCGATATTCCGAAGATTGTTCATAAGTCAAAGTAATGGCCATCTTTGTTTTAACCTTTCACCCTTCCCAGGTGAAATGGATGTTTTGATTGGGCTCATTTTCTGTAAATATCCCTCTTCGCTTCGCCCAAAGCGACAGAGTTTTGTCATAAATAACATAAAGTCATTCTGTAATTCCCGCATTAATTGTTGTTTTCTCTTTTCGCTTTTTCATAAAATGGTAATCCTAAAAAACAAATCAAACAATAAAAACAAGCATTGTTCAAAAAATACACAGCACACACTCTTGCATTCTCTCTATCTCTTCTAATAAACAAATCATAACGTCATGTAGATTGCTTGTTCTAAACCCCATTGAAACGTACGATTCGATGCCTTCTCCCAACTTTGAATTCCTGGTATTTGAGGCTGAAGAAGAAGATGACGAAGAAATTCCATAGGAGATCTCCCGATTACTCAGACAAGAGGAAAGGTCCATTAAACCTCACAAAGAGCCGTTGGAAACGGTCAACTTGGGTTTAGAAGAGGAGAGAAAATAAGTCAAGATTGGGGCCCTACTCAGTCCGACTGTCAAAGAAAGTTTGATAAAGCTTCTCAAAGAGTTTCCCGATGTATTCGCTTAGTCCTACCAGGACATGCCAGGGTTGGATACCAGCATCGAGGAACATTATCTACCGCTAAGATTAGAATGTCCACCGGTAAAACAAAGGTTGAGACGGACTCACCCAGACATGGCCATCAAAATCAAAGAGGAAGTACAGAAACAGATTGACGTGTGTTTCCTCGCCACATCAGAATATCCGCAATGGCTAGCCAACATAGTACCAGTTCCGAAAAAAGATGGAAAGGTCAGAATATGTGTAGGCTACAGGGATCTGAACAAAGCAAGTCCAAAGGATGACTTTCCCTTACCACCCATTGACATGCTGGTATACAATACAACAAAGTTCAAAGTCTTCTCCTTCGTGGATGGATTCTCGGGCTATAATCAGATAAATATGGCGCCGAAAGACATGGAGAAAACTTCATTTATTACCCCATGGGGCACTTTTTGTTACAAGGTAATGCCGTTCAGTTTAAAGAACGTCGGGGCAACCTATAAAAGGGCCATGACTACTCTATTTCATGACATGATACACAAAGAAATCGAAGTATATGTCGATGACATGATTTCCAAATCTAAAACAGAAGAGGCGCATGTGACCCACCTGTCAAAACTATTTGAGCGGTTGAGGAAGTATAAACTCCGCTTGAATCCCAACAAGTGCACCTTCGGTGTCCGCTCAGGGAAACTGCTAGGATTCATCGTCAGCCAGAAAGGAATTGAGGTTGATCCTGACAAGGTCAAGGCCATTCAAGAAATGCCTTCTCCAAAGACTGAAAAATAAGTCAGGGGATTCTTGGGACGTTTGAATTACATTTCCAGATTCATATTCCTCATGACCGCAACATGTGCGCCGATTTTCAAATTACTCAAAAAGAATCAGGACTGCTTTTGGACAGAAGATTGCCAAACCGCCTTCGACAGTATCAAGGAATACCTATTGAACCCACCGATTCTATCACCCCCAGTGGAAGGAAGACCAATGATCATCTACCTAACAGTCTTGGAAGACTCAATGGGTTGTGTACTTGGCCAACAAGACGAAACCAAAAGGAAATAGTCTGCCATTTACTATTTGAGCAAGAAATTCACCGACTGCGAGACTCGGTACACTATGCTTGAGAAAACTTGTTGTGCTCTGGCTTGGGCAGCCAAACGTCTCCGCCAGTACATGATTTGCCACACTACTTGGTTAATCTCAGAAATGGATCCAATCAAGTACGTCTTTGAAAAGTCTGCTCTCACGGGAAGGATTGCCCGTTGGCAGATGTTGTTATCAGAATACGACATCGAGTACCATGCTCAGAAAGCCGTCAAAGGAAGCATTTTAGCCAATTATTTGGCTCATTAACCGATTGACGATCTGGAATCAGTCGGATTTGACTTCCCAGACGAAGATGTCATGTATCTAAAAATGAAAGATTGCGATGAACCACTACCCAGTGAAGGGCCAGAACCAGGTTCCCAATGGGGACTAATCTTTGACGGAGCTGTCAATCATTATGGGAACAGAATTGGGGCAATCATCATAACACCTCAGGGTACCCACATTTCTTTCACCGCCCGACTAACATTCAAGTGCACAAATAACGAGGCCGAATACAAAGCTTGTATCATGGGTCTCGAAGAAGCGATCGACTTAAGGATAAAAAACTTGGATGTATATGGCGATTCAGCCCTGGTTATTAATCAAATCAAAGGAGATTGGAACACATACCAATCAGGACTGGTTCCTTACAAAGACTACGCGAGAAGGTTGTTACCCTTCTTTAACAGAATCGAGTTTCATCACATCCCTCGTGAGGAGAATCACATGGCTGATGCATTAGCCACTCTCTCTTCCATGATTAGTGTAGGTCAATGGAATGACATACCTAAGATCGACATAACGCGTCTAGAAAGGCCCGCTTACATCTTCACAATCGAAGCAGTCATCGATGACAAACCTTGGTATCACGACATCAAATGCTTCCTTCAGAAACAAGAGTACCCTCCTGGGGCATTCAGAAAGGACCGAAAGGCCCTCAGAAGGTTGGCAGGCAGCTTCTTTCTGAGCGGCAATACACTCTATAAGAGAAACTTTGGCATGGTCTTGCTCTGATGTGTAGACAGACCAGAAGCAAACCTGTTGATAAAAGAAATTCATGAAGGATTCGTTGGCACTCATGCCAACGGACACATAATGGCGAGAAAAATTCTGAGAGTAGGGAACTATTGGTTGACCATAGAATTCGACTGCTATAAGCACATAAGGAAGTGTCACAAGTGTCAGATATACTCAGACAAAATCCATATACCGCCAACGTATCTTAAAGTTCTTTCTTCCCCATGGCCTTTTTCCATATAGGGAATTGACATGATTGGCATTATCGAACCCAAAGCTTCGAACAGACATCGGTTCATCCTGGTAGCCATTGACTACTTCACCAAATGGGTCGAAGCAACATCATACACCAATGTAACCCGACAAGGGGTGGTCTGATTCATCAAAAACAATATCATCTACCGTTATGGTATTCCAAGCCAGATCATTACTGATAATGGATCCAACTTGAACAATAAGATGATGAAAGAGTTGTGCGCTGAGTTCAAGATAGAACACCATAACTTATCTCCCTACCGACCTAAGATGTACGGAGCGGAAGAAGCGGCTAACAAGAACATCAAGAGGATCGTTCAGAACATGGTTGTAACCTACAAAGACTGGCATGAAATACTACCCTTTGCTCTTCACGGTTATCGCAAATCTGTCCGTACTTCAACAGGGGCAACCCCTTTCTCTCTAGTATATGGCATGGAAGTAGTGCTCCCCATAGAAGTAGAGATCCCATCAATCTGGGTATTGATGGAAGCTAAGCTAACAGAGGCTGAATGGTGTCAAAGTCGACACGATGAACTGAATCTGATCGAAGAAAAACGAATAACGGCTTTATGCCACGGTCAGTTGTATCAACAGAGAATGAAGAAGGCGTTTGACAAAAAGGTCCGACCTCGCGTCTTTAGAATAAGAGACCTTGTGCTCATAAAGATACAATCATTTCTCACAGATTCCCGGGGCAAGTGGACTCCGAATTATGACGGCCCCTATGTGATCAAGAATGCCTTCTCAGGCGGCGCCTTGAGGCTCGCAACCATGGATGGAGAGGAATTTGCCTATCCCACAAATGTTGACGTAGTCAAGAAATACTTCGCCTAAATAAAAATAAATAAAAAATAAAACGACTTGGTGGATTGAAAACCCGAAAGGGCGGTCCAGGCAAAAATTAGAGACATAAGCAAAAATCATCCCGGTGGATTGGAAATCTCAAAGTCCAATCCAGGTAAAAATTAGGATTCATGGCAAGTAACTATGTCCAACAAAGGGGCAAATCCCCCAGCAGCAGTAATGCCATCAGTCAGGAAAACTCCAGTCAAGGTCATCTTCGACGGAAGCACAGGATGTCCAGAATTCAAAGTTGGTAGAAGAATAGTGGTCGTTATGTTTCAATGTAGCCCTTTTCCCTTAAAATTATCATTTTATAACTTTGTAAATACTCTATGGAATCACGCGCTTGGCTGATTTCCATCCTATCAATAAACGTTGAGCCCTAGTGCTTTTGTTTGCAATTCTCATTTGTTTTAGCTTTACAGAATGACGTTTTAATGTGATTAACGACTCTTGAAATAAAACAAAAATGAATTTACTTGTAAAAAATTTTCTGCTTTTAAATAAAGATGACAATTTCTTTTGACTGTTGAACATCGAAAGAACATCGATCGCTTTTCCAGAAGTAATCGAACCTCAAAGTGCAAAATCAAAGTACTCTTTCTAAACCAGTGCACCTGAATGAAGGGTCAGCTGTGTCAGATGCGAATATTCCATCCAAAATCCCAGGCAGAGTTCTTATCTCCTAAGCCCGACCAACGTCGTTCCCCACAGGGACTATCTCTCCTAAGCAAGGTAGAATTGCTATTTTGAACCCAGTGGTACCTCTTCGTCCCCCGCAGTGGCCGAGTATCCAGTCGTGTTCATCTATTAGTTTGTATGTCGTGTCAGTTTTGTCAGCATATACATACATACATCATGCATTATTGATTCATACATGTTCATATTGCATCACTACCATGCTAGTCGGTCTTACCCCCTAGTAATAAAAGTCCTCTTGTCAATTGAGTTGTCAGTTCTTTCCTCGTCAGGAAGTGAATCATCTAAGCAATATCTCTCCAGTAGAGATGGTCTTCGCCCACTTTGATAACTTGAACCTCTAAAAAGCAAGAGAAATTTCGACAAACATCACTCTTCGCCATTGAAGATGATATCTTCGCTTTCCCGGATTAAGAAAAATCCCCAGAGAAAGCCTCTTAATCAAAGATTCGGCAATACAGCGGTTCTCCTATGGAAAATTCGCTGACATAAAAAGGTCATCAGGACCTCAGGATTGGATTACATCGCATGACATTTCTTCGAGAAGGTCTCGAGGAAAAGTATGATGTAATATCCCCAAGCAGAAAGCAGTCTCTCAAGAGACTCGTTTTTCCTAGTAGAGTTGACAAATGGCATCTCCAACAGAGAAGTTTGTACACCTCTATAGCTCAGACCAACGGGTTTCCCCAGCAAGTCTGACATCAAAGGTTTTTCCCATCAAATGGCATCTCCCCAGGAAAATTCGGCGAGAAGTTTGAGGAAAACCGCTACTAATAGCGTCCCTTGTCAATAAAGTTTATTGACAAAAGAAACTGAGACCAGTTCCTTGGTAGGAAACCAGGATCGAGGGGAAGTTTACAAAAGAAACTTAGACCACTTCCTTGGTATGAAACCAGGATCGAGGGGAAGTTTACAAAAGAAACTTAGACCAGTTCCTTGGTAGGAAACCATGATCGAGGGGAAGTTTACATCAGAAACTGAGACCAGTTCCTTGGTAGGAAACCACGATCGAGGGGAAGTTTTACCTTTTCTAAGCATCATCGCTTAGCAAAAGAAGATGAATGCGTAAGGTACCATTCATAACCACCATCAAAATTTTGGGTATTCCGATATTTAATCCTCTTGCACCCCAAATGCCCGAATACCTTCGCCATTCACACCTTCGGGTCCAAGAAGATTAAATAGGGGAATCTGTCATACCCAAAATTTTGACCACTAAGATTTCCCATCACTGTGAAAATCATCATCACAATATGGATGGACCATCATACCTCATTAGTCTCCCCAAAGATAGGTGAACATCCACTACAATCAAACTTATGGCTTCAAGCCCCCTCAGAGCTCTTAGACAAAGGATCAATCAAGGAATGACATGATCTTCAACTTGTCTAAACCTCTCAAACATCCACAATGGATCAAGAGGACTCCCACATCAAGAATCAAGCACAAGGTTGCAACATTCCAAGTGGATCAAGCCTCAAGATCGCCAGTGTCACCAAATTAGGGTTTTGGTCGACCAGGGCCTCCAGATGGAAATTTTCCTCTGGGCATGAGCCAATGCTTCAAATAATAACCCAAAATACTCTAAGGGACCTCATAAACCCAATCATCAAGTCAATTTAGCCTTAGGGGATGCATTCACCAAAAATCAGAAATTAGGGTTTCTTGACCTAATTCACCCCTAAGTTGACTTATTGGGACAAAACATGAGCCAAGACCTCAAGACATGATTTGAGGGACCCTAATACACTACATTTATCAATTTGAAACAATGGATTGATCCAAGAAGCTTGATTCACAAGTTTCAAGTTCATCAGAACCACAGTTAGGGTTTCACGGAAAAAGTCAACTGTGCCTTTGACTTTTGACTAGGACATGCTCCCAAACCTTGGGACTTGATTCAAAACACCCTATAACACCTATGAAAGCAATCCATCAAGTTTGATTTAGTTCAAGGACTATATTTCACAGAGGATCACACAGTTTGGAATTCATCTGATAAAACGTCAACTGTGCCCAAAAGTCAAAGTTTGACTTTTTGATTTTTTGATCAATTATGGTTCCCTAACCCTAAAATGATGATAATGTGTGATTGGAATCATCATTCATCAAGAAAAATCAAGAAAAGTGGGATAACTTGTAAAAGGGGTAACCATAAAAAAACTTAGAAATTTTATAAGTTATGGAACAAAGTGGCTAGGGTACCAACTTCGAAGGATCATAACTTGAGATCCAAACAACCATTTTGGCTGATCCAAAGATGGATTTGTAGCTCTCATGGCATACTTTAAAAGTGTCAACTACACCTCACTCCAATTCTTCATGGACTTTCATTTATGGAGTGACCAAAATGACAAAAACATGAAAATGCCACTTTTTCCAACACTTAGTGAAATTTTCACTAAGTCAGAATCTATTTCACTTTTTTCAAAATGTAAGGGAATTTTTCACTTGGATCCAAAAAGTTTCAAAACAAAATATGATCACCCACATGTTGTATCATATGAGAGCTTTCCAAAATGGCCAAGAACTCCATCAAATCCCATTTGAGCTAAGAGTTATGACAATGGCAATATGCCTTGCTGCAACTGTCATGGCAAGGCAGATTTTTGCATTTTGCTCGATTTGATCAAATTATACAAATTACAAACAAGTTTATCCATCTGAACACCTCAGGGGGAGACCAAGGAGGAACAAACACAGATCCATAAGCCTCCCAAGTCTTTGGAACTAAAAGTAGCATGCCAAACCTAGAAATGCCTAAAAAGGGGACAAGACTCCAATCTTGTTTTGGAGCATTCAATGGATGCACCAAGGTGGCATGAACTGAGCCTTTTCCAACTGAATGAGTCAAGGATGATCTCTGAACTAGGGAACCAAAGGTTTGTGCTCTAACCTCTAGTAAATGGCTAGAGGAGACTTAAGATTCCAAAGTGATGCAATTGGACAATGATCTGCTACAGTTGCCATTCACTATTGCTTGCAAAACAAACTGGCTCTACTATAAATAGAGCTCATTTGTGTTCAGTTTAAGTACATCAAAGGCCTACAACACTTGCCTTTCTCAAAATCATCTTCTCACTCTCAAAAATGCCTTTCTTAGCAAGTCACTATCAAATGTTTCAGGAGAGAGCAATTCCTCTCAAACCAATTGCTCTAACACCTCATAAGCATCATATGAGAGCTGATCAAACACTAAACACACAACTGTAACACTGATTTCTCAAAATCACCATCCAGTTTCTCATGTTTTCAACCAAGTTGCAGTTGAGATGCCATGAAGTGATCCAGCCATTTCCAACCAATTCCAAGCATTCAAACACACTCCATATGGTGTAGGGAAGTCGTTCAGATCATCACAACTCATCTGTAACACCTCCAACTCAAAAATCACATTGCTCTTGCTGTCACGACCTTCAAGTAAGCCTAAACTTGGTCATCTCTTAATCTATGTATATTTCCTCGCACAATACTTTTGCCAAATGTTCATAATCATGCATAGAATGTTTCCCCTCAATTAATTGCTTTGTTAGAATCGTGCATCAAAATTCTCAGCCTTCATGCAAATTTTAGGGTTCTTGAGGTTTTGTCTTGAGTTCTTATTCCATGCTTAAAATAAATGAAATTAAAGACCATAAACATGATCATGAGGTGAAAACGAGCAGATTGATATGTGGATTGTGTGATTTCATCAAGTATTCAGTGAGATTGGATAGAAAATGAAAATCTGAGCAAAACTCCCTTCGCGCGTGTTCTTGGCGCCTTTTTCACAAATTTGAATATTTGAATTTTGTGATTTTATTTAATTGATTCAAAAATTAATTTCTCTCTGAGTTTTAATGATTTTGAGTTGATTCTTTTTTTAATAATTCACAAAAATGTTAAAATATTTTATTTTGTCAAAAATTCCCAAAAATATTATTTATTTCATATACTTGATATTTTTGCAAAGAATTAATTTTTTATTTGTTTTTTAACATTTAAAATATTTTTTCCTCCTTGATTTTCCAAATTTAATTGGTTTTCAATCATTTTGTGGATATAAACATGATTTTTGAAACATTGATCCAAGATCACCACTCATTTTTCACATAGTTTCAACACATGTTTATTAATTTTTAAACAAAATTAATTCCTTTTTTTAAACAAAATTAGGGTTTTGATTAATTCAACCCTCATCAATCATATTCAAACACTCATGGGCCTCTAATAGAGTGTAAGACCCAATCCCCTTTTAACCAAAATAATTTTGGACCTCAGATATTGTGTAAGTCCCTCTGCGTTAAAAGAAAAATCTCGGTGCAATCGCCAATTCAAAAATCAAATCATCTGGGCCGGCCCTCGTGTTATAAGCCCCATTTCTTTTTTTTAATTTCTTTGGGCCTCTAATAGAGTATAAGACCCAACCCCTTTGTAAATAATACCTTTGGGCCTCACACTTTGTATAAGTCCCTCTGTATAGTTTCAAACGTTCAGCGCAATCGTCGCCTTTTTAACAAAATCAACTGGGCTTCTCCTTGAGCTATAAGACCCATCTTTATTCATTTTCAGACTCTTTGGGACTCTAATAGAGTGTAAGACCCAACCCCTTTTTGTTCCCCAAAATGATTTGGGCATCCGATGTTGTATAAGACCCACTGTGTTTTCAAAAACCTCGGCGAGATCGCCGTTTTCAAACAAATAACCCTGGGCTTCTCCTTGAGTTGTAAGTCCCATCTCTTGTATAAAATAAAATCTTTGGGCCTCTAATAGAGTGTAAGACCCAACCCCCTTGTACATAAAAACTTTTTGGGCCTCACATATTGTATAAGTCCCTCTGAACCGTTTTCAAGATAACGGTGCGATCATCGTTAAAACTTGGGCCTCTCCATGAGCTGTAAGCCCCAACATTCTTTTCAAAGCACTTTCTCCTTTGATTTTCAATTCAAATATATGTTGTTATCAAAACTTTTTTTAATTTCTTTGTTGAACAACTAACAAAACAGCATGGAAGCTCTACAACGGGTAAGTGTGTATCCGCTTTCATATGTATATTAGTGGGATACCCGTGCGTCCGCACGGGTTCCGCTGCGAACCTTTGAAATTGGACCAATATATTTTGACAGGCAAAAATTGAAATTCACAATTTGTAAAGGATTGTGTTAATAAAAAAAAAATGTAATATCAAATATTGATAAGTGACAAAAGGTTATATAGAAAAAAGATAAAAATATAAGTGAATCAAAGATAAATATTTAAATGAAAGACATATTTTTAAAATAAAAAAAAAATTGTATCAAATTTCCAATTTTTAAAAGAAAGACATCAATAATATATATTTCAATTATTTATATATTATCTTTAAAAAAGTTGTATGTTAAATTAAAAATAATTAAAAAAAAACAATATTAGATATCAATGCGTTCACACCGATTTTGCCCCGGTTCTCACTGCGTTTACACGGTACTCGTGTTCTACCCGTGCGTTCACAATAAGTTTGGCCTGGGAGCCCGTGCATTACCACAGTACTGTGTCTTACCTGTGAGTTCACACGGTAGTGATGTGTTACCCGTGTATTTGGTAAGGTTACCCGTGCTTTCACACGGTATTGGTATATTATCTATGCGTTTACACGGTACCTGTGTATTACCCGTGCGCTCATACGGTAAAGGTGTGACCCGGTCCTTCGCACATACTTATGTGGGACGCACGCTTGTGTTTTTAAAATACAATTAAAACGTTAATAAGAAAAACAAAAATAATGTACGAAAATTATTAATTATGTATAAAAGAAAGTCAATTTTTTAATAAAATATATATTTATAAAAGAAAGTCAAATTTTTAATAAAAAATATATTTAAAAATATTTGAAAAGTTTTGCCCTATTCTAATTCATGGAGTTTTCTTTCATTCAAATGCATGTATCGTTAAGAGTTGAGTACTAAAAACTTGTACTCATCATATACTACAAACTTAACAGACTGAACAGAAAAGGAAAATAAAAAAATAATAAGAAAAATGAAATAAAAAAAAGACAAAATTGACTAATAAAATTAGTGTATTATTTATAAAAGAAAAAATTAAAAAGGTTTTAAATTGTCATGTGTATATAAATATGAAATAAAAATGTAAATCAGAAAACCAGTTTGATAGGACATTACAGAATAAAGTTAAACATTTAAAAAGAATTTGTAAACTGGGTAACTCTTAAATTAATATATAATAATTATATAACATATAAAGCTTTATAGTTAAAGTTGTATAAAAAAAAAAGACTTATAGTTAACTTAAAATCTAAATAGAAAAAAAATGTTTTTTGAGGGTTGATAGAGTTATAATAAAAGGGTTTATAAAGTTCAATAAATGAGACAAATAAATACCCAAAATTAAAATTAGTTGAAAATCAGTAGAAAACTAATTTTACTATGGTTTAAAATAAATAAAAAATGAAAAGTCAGTAGTACAAATGGCATAAATTTAACATTTATTTTCTTTAATTGAACAAAAAAAGTAAAAACCCCCCCTTTCTTCCATATATAAAATGATTTTAATGAACAATAAAATTAATTTAAATTGTAATAAAATTGTAAATCAGAAAAATAATATTGTTTTATTAACAAAATTTTATATTTTGAAAAGTAAAACTTATTATTTTTTTAAAATAATATTGTATTTACACTATTATTATTATTATTATTTTAAAAGAAAAACATATTTTCCCGTATATAAAATAATATTTCAGTCAAGCATATTGAAGAAGAGAAATGGGATATTTGTATTAACATTTGAAAGTCACACTACATAGTAACGGAGCATTATGGAAGTGTCCCAAAAAAACGGCGCATGGTTGCTAGTACTACAAATGCGATGTAATATAAAGAAAGATGGTTTCCAAAACCCATAGCTTAATCACCAAATCTAAAACTCCTAGCCGACAAAAAGTTACTCCAGCTATAGCCCCGTTCATCATCATCATCAGAATCAAAGATTTGGTAGTCTTCTTCATCAGCATCATCTGAATCAAAGACTTCTATCCTTCTCACCCTTGTTGCGGATCTCCTTATTCTTCTTCTCTTTCTTCTTTGTCGCACAGTCGGCGCTTGAAGGACATGTTGAACAAAACCATTAAATCAGGATTGTGTAGAACATCAACAGGCAAGGCTGCTGCAACTAAAGATGGCCCAATGAAATAATACCAATAAGAAACATGCACATTAAGAAAGGCAAAAAAGAACCAACCAAAATCAGATGCAACACCTCTACCTGTTGAGGTTGTTGTGCGTGCGGAGGTTGTTGGACCGGTAGAGGTTGGTGGTAGTTCGTAGGTGGTTGAAATTCCGCTGTTGGTTGGAAATCCGCAGCTGGGGGGACCTGAACAGTACCTTCTACATGGATGTGCATCTGCTGATGTAAAAAAAATGTTTAATAGAGGAAGAAAGAATAAATTAGATATGTTTCTAGTGATATAAAAAGCAAGTAGGTAATGTAGTTGCTGGACCTGTCGAGGTTGTTGGACGTGGACAGGTTAATGAACTTGTAGAGATTGTTGCAAGTCCGCAGATGCTTCTAACTCCGCAGCCGGGGGGACCCGGGCAGCCTGTTCGACAAGGATGTGCATCCGTTGATAAAAAAATGATAAAAAGAGGAAGAAAGAATGATGTAGATTTGTGTGTAGTTATATCAAATTCAAGTAGGTAATGTAGCTGTTGTACCTGATGTGGTTGTTGGAAGTGGACAGGTTGATGGACTTGCAGAGGGCGTTGCAACTCCGCAGATGCTTCGAACTCCGCCGCTGTCTGTACGTCTGAAGGTTCTGTAACCTGGAGAATGTTGTTGGATGCCATACTACGTATTCCTCCTTTGATGAAGACTGCTATGTGTTGTTGTGAATAGGAGGCAGGTTTTTATAAGTAAGCTTGTGACTCTTCATGTTCTCCCCCACTTTGAAAAAGTAAATGCATTAAATGTTTTGAAACTGTAACATTGTAACATTGAAAGGTATAAACAATAATGAGTGATGATGGTCAAGTTTAACATTAAGTTGTAAATACATTGTTATATATGATTGCCCATTAAAGAAAAAGAGAAGGAACAATAAAAAATAAAATCGATAGAAAACAGGAGTTTAAAAGTTACCATATACATCAAACTACATGCAGACATTTATCTGAAAATAGGCTTTCCATAAAATAACTGGAGCTGCTGCAGCCATAAGACAGCTGCGACATATCACGGGTGTGGTTAGTAGTGGTTATAAGTGCGTTGCCATAGTTAGCGGCATTGGACAGGCTGTAGGTTTAAGGCATATAATAAACAAATGATTGAAGAACCAAAATATCGTACATGACATAATTAGGTTGTGATATAGTGTAAGATGTGTACCTCTTTATAAAGTCATTCATTTCGTACATTACGTGATGGATATGAATGTTTGACGTTCCAAGTGTCCGTAAAAGACAGGACGAAGTTACCTTGAAAACCAAAAAGCAAATATTGAAACAGAAATAGAATCAAACGTCAGAAATATACAGTGAATGGTGGTTGTTTAAATTGATGTGGGGTAGGTTAAAACCTTATTCCACAACCTTTTGCATAGTTTAGGAGAATAACAGTCGGCGTGGTCGCATCATGTTGTTTATGTTTGTACGCAAAAAACTCGTTAGCATACTCAAATGAACATATTTGAAAGCTTAATTTAATCTAAATGCAAAAACAAAGTAACCGTGAATGAAACAAAATCTCTAATTGGATGGTTTAGTTTAGTAACATCCCTTTAGAATGGTTTCGCCTCCTGTTTCTTTAGGTGATTTTGCAGCAGTAAACAAAGATGATAGGTTATGCTTCCCTAAAAAAGAAACATAGGAGCAATTTCATCAAAAATATACTTTCTAGCAGAGATACTAAAAATAAATTTGCATAAAAGGCATCTGTATATATATTCAACAATTAGAAAGGTCATTCAAACTTACAGGCTCAACTCCTTGCTTGATGAGTGTAACACCCCAAAATTTGCCTTGTTGTTTTTAGCTAACTGGCTTATGTTTCTCTGCATTTCTTGCATTAGCATTTGTGCATAGCATGGTTCTTAGCATGGGATCAAGGTGCTTGGTTCATTTCAAAGTAGTCTCAAGCCTCAAGGTGGTTTGAGGAGCTCATCATATCATCATAAGGTCAAGAGTGGCAAAGGATTTCAAGTGAATTTTTCCCTCCTAACCAGGGGGACCAAATTAGGGTTTTTGACCCAAAGGACTTCTTGAAGGGATTTGTAGATTTAAGAATGTTCTTATGGTATTCCATATGCTCACAAGTGTTCATCGATAGAGACTTGGCTAGTGGTTCATTGTGGAGGATTTTCAGTGGATCAGTTACTTATGAAGTAAGCAAAAGTCAACTGTAAGGAGGAAAGTCAACCATGGGTTTTCAAGGGTTCAAATCATGATTCTCAAGTCCATATACCTTTATTTTGTCAAGGAATAGCATGGATGGCATCATTCTTCAAGAATCAAGAGTTTGTGCAAAAGTTACTAAATTTGGAAAATGACCTATAATGAGAACTTTCCATTTTTGGCAATTTTTCCACTACATTCAACTTGACTTTTCATCATCAAGGAAGCTTCAAATTAATTTTCCTCCAACATGAAACTTGAATATCTTTCTCTCCCATTTCGAAAAAGTACTATATGGTTTCCATATCATTTGTAGAACTCAAGTTATGGTCAAAACAATGCAAGGTGCATTTTGATGGTTTTCCATGTACCACTTTTTCCACCTTTTGCATTTTGGTACAAATTGATTTGTAATTGGTTCTATTGGTTCATGTCACATTTCAATATCAAAGTACACCTCATGAGGATTATTTTTGGCCTTTGAATCAAGTCATTCCACGCCATATTCATCACTTATTTCACATTATGCAATTTTGCAAGATGGATTGAAACTTGCAAACCAAGACATTTCAAGGCCCAATTCCAATCCATTTATGATCAGCAAGGAATGTGTGAGGGATTTATGAGAGAAAGCATGAGTTTGCACGTGGGATTTAGTGGGTTGATCTCAAATTGCATTTTTGCATAAACCTCCAAAACTCATTAACCAAGGGATTAACCAATTGCTAATGATGATCAGTGGACTAATGGAATGTATATAAGCTAACTCATACCTTCACAGCTAGGTCATGCATCCTCATTTGCTCAGATTTCACATTTTTGCTCAAATTTTCTCCTCTTCGATTCTCTCTCATCTTAAGAGCTTTTTGAGAAATTCTTTCACATTCTAAATCATTGAGCTCCATAGAACGCAAATCAATCATCATCTGAAGCTATAATCAAGGAATTCAGTGGGTTCGAATTTGGAAACCACTTCTTCTAAACTCAAGATCTAGACCATATTCAAGCTCTAATTGCATTTATTTTGCAATTAGAGGTCCCTAAGGCTTGATATGCAGCTTATCACTGGTTTTCTAGGAGTATTTCAAGCTCTTCAAGATCTCAGGTTGGTGAATTTTCATGCTCTAGGAACATAGATTTTTGATGTACATCTGATTCTCTGATTGTTGCTGAGTGCATTGATGTGTTTAGATGTGAATTTGGACGTGTATTATGTTCATAATGTTGATTTGAAATTTTTCAGATCTAACTTGTTTGCTTCGATTCTCATAATTTATGCATTGTTTGATGTTTTTGACTGGATATTTGGAATCAGCAAGTGATTTTGAGTTTATCTGGATACTTGTTTGCATTTTTTGGAGAATTTCAGGTTGTTGTTCATCTAAGATGGTGACCGGAGCCCTAGCTCCGTCACCGGAATTGTTTGCAGGTCACCGGAGGAAATTTGGAGAAGATGATGTTCTGACCGTTGGATCTAGGAATCTGATGGTCTACATGTTGCCACGTTTTTAAATTCTGTTTTTATTTCAGTGTTTGTGTGTGTTCCATTCCACACTTATTATCATGTTCGTTTGATCTGGATCACTCATCTTAATTAACTTTTGTTTGTTTGACTGATTTGCATGCGTAGGATAGATCTGATGATCATTATCATGCCAACACATTAAAATATGGTGTGCCTCTCACGTGCTTTCTTTTAAATTCTGAGTGATTATGTGTGCACGTGTGTACATTGGTTATGGTGTGCATTTAATCCTGGCCTCTGATCTTGTTAACCTTGCATTTGTTTGACTTGCTATCATGCGTATGATTGATCTGAGGGTCCTGATTGAGTCTGACCGTTGACTGGGTTCTATGTATTTCCTTTTGACTTCGCTGATGGACTTTTATGATTTGGGCTTTGATTTTCACACCCCTTCTTTTGGGGCCCTTTGTGTTTTCCAACGTGAGAATTACTTCGTTTGTACCCCCTGGTTTTTATTTCTTCATTTTATTTTTCATTTAATTATGTCATTTGCATTTTATTTTTTTTAATTTAGTTAAATGCATTCAAAAATTATGAAAAAATCATGGATTATCTTTGGAATATTATAAAATTTTTCCAAATTTTATTTGTCATTTTTATTTTATTTTTGGCATCTGAATTAATTGTTGTGTGAATTTCTTTTTAAATTTGTTTCAATTGTGCACACTCAACTTGTTGATTTTATTTCTCTTCATCTACAACACATTTTGAGCCCATTATTTTTTCATTGTTTCACCAACATATTGAAGTGCATAAAAACATTTTTCTCATATTTTTAAATTCTGTTCATATTGCATTTTGGTCCCTCTCTTTTGCATATTAGTTCATAATTCCTATGTGACTTTGCATGATTGTTTGAAGGACTTATCTTGTGAATCTTTGGATGAGTTTTTAATATAATGTTTGCTTATAGTTGAGGTGTTTTGAGAATTAATTTGGTAATTTCTAAAGATGATTTTCTAATTGTTTGATAGCTCTTTGTTTGAGGTCTCTTTTATGAACATCTTTGGGCATGTTTGATTACTTGTTTAAGAAGGCACTTGTGCCATTGTTTGGGATTGTTTCTTTGACTTCATGAACCATGTTTGAATCATTATAGGTCATTTGATTTCAATTATAGGTCATTTGTGTGAGGTTGTTGCATATTTTGTGCACATGTTCAATGTTTGATTTACATGCCTCTTTTGACTTATCTTTTCACTTCTTCTCATCTATGCCTCTTCTTGGTTTGTGTTTGGTTTGTGTATGCCATTCCATATCACTTCTTTGCATCTCATTTGATGTATGTTTCTGACCTTGGAGTTTTGTATTCATGTCATATGTTATTCATGTTGCATCTTGCATACTCTAACATGTTTCACTTACATGCTTCCTTCTCCTTCTTCTAATGATTCTCAATGCTTGGATACTTGCTTGTATGCCTTATGTGACACTTGTATAGCATGTTTAGGAACATGTTTAGGTCATCCACATTCTGACTTGGATTTTATTTGAAGCATTCTTGCATGATCACCTTGCATATCCACTCATTCTTCTTCTACTCCTTCTTTGATGACTTTCTTGGATGTTTTGCCACTTGTTTGCATTCTCTTTGCTTGAGTTTGTTTGGTAAACATTATGGGTCACCCTTAAGGTGTACATTCTGACTTGGATGAGTTTCATTTGGTTTGTAACCATTTTTCTTTAGGTTGTGACTTGTTTGGGTTTCATTTGTCTTATTGTTGCTTATGTTTGTTTTTGCTAACCATGTAGGGGCTAATGGTAAGTGAATGGGATGTGGATGGTTATCCACATTCTAACTTCTCCTTTCTCTTTTAAGCTTTCATAATTGTGTTTGCTTTAGCACTTAAGATGCTCCTTTCTTCTCTCTCACTCTTTCTCATCCCATGGATCTCAAGACTTGATTAAGTCTTGGATCCTTTTCCCCTTAGAGCTACCTAGTCTAACTTAATTTTTGATTAAGCTTGGAGTAGGATTAGCATTAGGTTTTAGGTAGTCATCTCTCCTAAACCTCACTAACCATAGGATATCCATGCATGATAACATTAGGACTCTTAGTTTCCCTTTAGAGTTTCCTTTGGGTCGTCTCTCTTCTCATCTCAAAACTTCTTCAAAACACATAATAAAAGTTAACGTGTATTGCGCTCGAGCCTTAAGCGTGGGAAGTGAGGAATGAGGGGTTTCCCTTCACTCTTCTAGGGTACCTAGTGTACGTCTTGTTGGGGACGATACGCGAAGTATTCGTTCCTATGTCATAGACTTTGGTGCAATGCAAGTTATGAACTAACTTAAAACACTTCTGTCTAAAAAACACCAAACAAATTAAAATCTTTTTATCCTTCGGGATTGTTGGGTTTCAAACTTCTTTTTTCAGAAAAGAGCTCGTCGCTCACGTAAAAAACATTTACCCATTCGTGGCCGTACCCACGAACTACATTAGCTCTGATTCCTCTCTCTCGTTCGATTGAGGATATGTAGGCACAAGACAGCGATTGTCTTGGCGAGCAACCTTCCCCCACAGTTCTCGTCCGAACTACGTTGACTCTGACTTTCCCATTGCACTGAGGGAGTATGTAGGCCTAGGACAACGATAACGTCCTATCGAGTCACTTTTTTTTTCTCTTTTCTTCTTCGTTTCTCCGTTCTTTCCGTTCTCGTTTCTTCTCCGGTCCAGTAGCAGTGGAGCTCCAGGCAACGACACCCTTTGATGTAGACAGCAAGCGTGGATCCCATCGAGTACGATCGACGTGTTGGGTGCTAACACCTTCCCTTCGCGTAACCGACTCCCTTACCTGTTTCTCTTGGTCGTGAGACCTTGTTCTTTCCCTTCCCTCAGGTTTATGCAGTGTTTCCTTTCCCTCTCTCGGGATAAATACACATTGCTGGCGACTCTGTGTTTTTCCACGCCACTCTCGCGTTTGTACCGTTAGATGCGAATCTTTCGGGAGCGACAACTGGCGACTCTGCTGGGGACAGGTTGACCTCTTGCTGGTCTATCCCCTTTTGCGAGTCAATCCTAGCGCTTGTCTGTTGTATTTCATTGGGTGTTCTTTTGTGGTGCTTCGCTTTGTTGTATATTACTGTATTGCTGTTTACTGTATTTTTGCTTTACTGCTTTACTGTTTTTACCGCATTTTACTGCATTGCATTTCACTGTTATGCTGGACTGTGTTACGCTGTGCTGTTTTTCTATTTGGCAGGTTGGGAGGTTTTGAGAGATGAGGCCAATACCCAAGCTCGAGCATACCTATAGGTTTTAGTGTGGGCAGGCGTGACGCTCCCGTGGTGTTGGCCACGTGCGGGTGATCACGATCCCTACAGTCAGACGAGGTTCTATCAGGAGCTTTCTGCTACTGTATGTTGATACAGGCCAGTAGTTATTCTCTTGAGGAATTGTCGACTCTGATGACCATTCCCGAGGACTCAGTAACGGCACTCCTCCCGGGATGTGACGGTGGCAGATCAAGTTCTGTGGCAAACCCATTGCACATTCTCGACCCGAGGACCTAATGCTGGGAACTTGCTATAGGATTTCCTTTTGAGGTGAATCAGCGGACGACCTTTTTGATTGGCGATAGCATTGTATCCTTCGGGCTGAATGTGCTATTGCTTCTCAAACCTCTGAAGCTGAGGATCTTTCGTTTTTGTGAATCAATTGAGGCCTTCTCGATTGATGATGATGCTAAACCAGAAATGGTGAACGTATCATCATTTCTCGACCTGAGAGCCCGGGATACTGAGGATCTTAGTACCCACATGTGAGAGGGATGGGTGTTTGCAGGCATGCAAGTAACCGAAACCTTCAACCTACCCGGTTTTCTAGATTTCTCATCAGTGTACTGTTATTATCCTGATATTTTGGCAGTTAATTGGGCCGTTATTCTGGATTTTTAGGTTTTGGTACAGAGCCTTGATTTGTTCATTCAGCGCAGTGCAGCTAGTTTGTGTGGATACCTTGATCCCATGCTTCGCATTGCATTCCATTTTTCTGACATTCATGTTTGTGCATTTTCAGGTAGTATCTAGTCTTTGATTCCAGTCCGAGGGCATTCATAGGGATGGACACTAAGAGGGGTAAGAAGCACATCATCGTCTACAAGTTCCCGAAGATCACTCTTGGTCCGTTGAACAGTTTACAGAGTATAGCTGGTCCAGAAGTTTTGGGAGCCTTTAAAGAGAAGTATGGTTGGATATTATCCCTGGTTCGGAGCCTTAGTGAATATGAATATAATGGGCTACACACCTTGATGCAGTTTTTTGATCCTTCCTTGAGGTGCTTTGTGATGCCAGATTATGTGTTGGTTCCTACCCTGGAAGAGTACTCCAACATTTTGAAGATTCCTGTCAAAGAAGGTGTTTCTTTCTGTGGTTCCCAAGGAGATTGTGATTTCCAAGCAGTGGCTCGGGCTCTTTATATGAGCAGATCTACAGTGGAGGCTGACTTTTCTAAGAGGGGAAAATCTCGAGGCTATCACTTGGAGTACTTGGTGAAGAGGGCTCAAGAAGAAGCTAAGGAGAAAAGGTGGATGGCTTTCAATGCAATATTGGCTCTGTGTATATATGGCATTGTGTTATTCCCTAATGAGTCTGATTTTGTCGATACAGATGCTATTCATATATTTACAGCTCAGAATCTGGTGCCGACTTTGTTAGGTGATCTCCACTACGCCCTATACAACAGGAATGGCAAAAGACGAGGTGGGGTGGTTTGTTGTTGCGCATCTCTTTTTTACAAGTGGTTTGCCAAACGTTTACCCCCGTCAGGTGCTTTTATAGATTCAAAGACTTCTTTAGAGTGGAGTAAGCGTCTAATGGGCCTAGCTGCTAAGGATATTATTTGGGTGGATAAGGGATTATTGGGGACTGATATTTTGCATAGCTGTGGCAAGTATCCTAATGTACCTTTGATCAGAAGAAAATGAGGTATTAACTACAACCCGTCTTTGGCTATCAGGCAGTTTGCATATGCCCTAAAAGATCCTCCAGCTGGAAAAGATTTGGAAGAATCTTTGTATTTTCATATGACTGATGGTGTGGCTATTGCACAAGAAGCTTCTCAAGCTTGGCTCAATAGACAGAAGATAGGTAAAACTGTTTTGGGGAAACCCAAATATCAAGCTTTCGCTCCATATGTTGAATGGGTAAAGAAAAGGGTAGAAGAGTTCTATTTACCTTTTGATCGGACGCCTCTCTTGTATCCAGAGATTGTGGAAGAGAGACTCACTGTACCACTCGAAGAGTTCGACAAGCAGCGAAAGTTGGTATCTGATCTGAGGGTGGAAAACTCTGATATGAGTAGTCAGCTACAGAGTGCTCTACAGGACAACTTGGAGTTGAAATGGAAAGTTCAAGACATGACTGCGCATCTAGAAAAAAAGAGAGGGATTTTGCTGACAGAGCTCAGCACTTCAAAAAGGTCAGTATGGCTGCTGAATCATCAGGCAAAGCCAAAAGGAAAAATAAGAAGCTTTTGACTAAAGCAGACGACAAGCTTGCCACGTATCAGGATATGTGGAAGGAGGCCAAGATTGAGAATGGAGAGCTGAAAGAAGAACTTCAGGTAGTGAAAGCAAGGAAAGATCGTTACTTTGCCAAGTGGAAAGAAGCGCAGAAGGAAATTGAAGAGCTCAAGTTGCAAGCCGAGGTCAAGAAGTCTAAGCATGAGGACAACAACGCTGAAGAGCAGATTGTTAAATTGAACCAAGAGATTGCAAAGAGGAACAAGTTGATCAAATGGCTGATGCAGCAACCAACACATCCTGACACTGTGAACCTTCTGGAGGAAGTGGAAGCTAGTTTGTTTGGAATTGATTTATAGTTGTTTTTGTTGTTTATCTTTTTTTGGGATTACCATCAGGTTTGTTGATGGAGTCACCTTTGATTACGCTTGAATTTGTCTGTAAGAACTATTTTGTTTTCAGTAATGGAATATTTGGTTTAACTATCTGTGCTCTGGCAGTTCTGATTTTCAGAGAGGGTTTTTTCCTGTGGTTTGATCCGGTGGTATTTTTGGGTTCGGATTTATTTTCCGATAGTGTGTCTAATCCCTTGCCTAGTTTCATGGAATGGAATCAAAGCGGATATGTCTTGGAAATGTTCAAATATGTTTGTTTTCATTTTGCATTCGCATTTGCATAATCATAATCATTTTGCATTGCAGGTTATCTCAGATTCTCTGGTTTTCTTATGCTCTCTCTTTTTGTCAGTCAGGATTGATCAACCAACTCATCGGTATTCTACCAGGCTTAATCAAAGCAGAGTGATGGACAAAGTCCAGGCAGACATGGCAGCTATGCAAGCTCGCATCGATCAACTTATGGAGATGATGCAGGGTATGGTGCAGAGTCAGAATGAATTCAGAACTCTAGTTCATCCTTTGGTGTCGCAGGTTGATGAAAATGGAATCTTACACGGTGGTTTTCTTAATCGTGTTATTCCTTCGGGCAGAGGTGGTGCTGGAATCAACATTCCTATCACTGGTGCTGGTGGACAGGGTGGTATTCCTTCAGTTGTTGGAGAAGGAAGTACTGTTCGAGCTATCCGTGGCCCTCGTATTGATGATCAACAGGATGATGTTTTTTCAGTCAGAAGCTTGGACGCTGGCCTACCTGTGGTCAGTGATGAGAGGATCTGTTTAATTGAGGCTCAACTGAAGGGGGTTGTGAAACAGGATGATCTGGGAATAAATTTGGACGACCTAGGGTTGGTCCCTGATGTTGTCATTCCACATAAGATTCAGATTCCTACACTAGAGAAGTATAATGGTTCTACATGCCCGAGAACTCATATAAAGGCTTATACCAGGAAGATGGCTGCACATGCCAAGGATGAAAAGTTAATGATGCACTTTTTCCAAGATAGCCTGTCTGGCGCGTCTTTGGAATGGTACATGGGGCTGGAAAGTAGAGATGTTCATACCTGGAGAGAGCTGGCTGCAGCTTTTATCAAGCATTACCGGTACAACACAGACATGGCGCCTAACAGAACTTAGCTATTGAGCATGTCCCAGAAAAATGATGAAAGTTTCAAAGAATACGCGCAAAGGTGGCGTGAATTGGCGGCTAGGGTACAACCACCAATGCTGGAAAAAGAGATGTTGGATATGTTCATGGATACACTGCCTAAGCATTATTATGAGAAGCTATTGCCTTGTTCTCTAGGCAAGTTTGCAGATGTGATTGCTATCAGACAGAAGGTAGAAGTTGGAATTAAGGCTGGAAAAGTTTCTAGTGGTGACGGATCGTCCTCCAGGCATGGAAAGAAGATGTTTGATGGTTATAAGAAAAAAGGAGAGACCAACGCTATATCATCTCACAGGGGAAAAGGGAAACAACGTCAGGGCAATAATCAACAAGTAGAATCGGTAACTATCCCAACAACAGTACCTCCACCATAGCAACAGAGGAATAATGCTAATCAGAACAGGCAGCAGGGCCAGTATCAGAACAGACAAAGGAATGCAGAGAGGCATTTTGATCAACCCCCAATGTCATATGCACATTTGTTGCAACATCTGCTGCAGTTACGTCTAGTTGAGCTCCGTACCCTGGCTCCACCAACAGGGGAACTCCCATGAGGCTACGATGCTAACGCACACTGCGATTTTCATTCTGGTGCTCGGGGGCACACTGTGGAGAAGTGTAGGGCGTTTCATCACAAGGTGCAAGACCTTGTAGACTCCAAGGCTATCAATTTCTCGAATGTGGGGCCCAATGCTATTCAAAACCCGATGCCTGATCACAATGGGCCGAGGGTGAATGCGATAATTGAGGAAGGTGAAGCTTTGAATTTGATCATGGATGTTGAGGAACTAAAGACTCCGTTTGCTGTGGTTAAAAACAGGTTATTGAAGGGTGGCGTTTATCCGGGTTGTGATGAGAACTGCTCAGATTGTTTGACGAAGGTTAATGGTTGTGATTTGTTGAAGATGGGTATCCAGAGTATGATTAATGAGGGCTGCTTACAGTTTGACAGAGGTAATCAGCAAGAAGAGGTTGTTAGTGAGAAGGTTGCTACTATCACCATTCCGTTCAAAACGATTACTATTTCTGGTCCGGCAAGGCCACCTCCAGTTATCATTACAAGTGCTGGACCCATTCCGTATGAAAGTTCTAAGGCTATTCCTTGGAATTACGGTGCAAAGGTGTTTGTCAATGGACAAAAGCAGGAATTATTGAATACTTCACCAGTGAGTGCTAGTCCTGAAGTTAAGGTTGAAGCTGATGCTATAACCAGAAGTGGTAGAGTGCTTACTCCTGTTAATGATCAACCCAATACCTCTAGGCAAGATAAAGGAAAACAAGCAATGTATGGTTTTGTCCAGACTCCAGTGATTACTGATTCTACAGTAAAGCCGGTTGATGATGCTTTTTCTGAAAATGTTGAGGAGTTTATGAGGCTCATCAGGAAAAGTGATTATAAGTTCGTGGACCAGTTACATCAGACCCCGTCCAAGATCGCTATTCTGTCTTTGCTATTGTGTTCTGAAGCTCACAGGAATGATCTTCTGAAGGTTTTGAATGCAGCCTACGTTCCTCAAGAGATTTTTGTTAACCAGTTGGAAGGGGTTGTAGCACACGTGAATGCGGGTAATGGCTTGGGTTTCATAGATCTTGACTTGACTCCTATTGGGAGGAATCACAACCATGCCCTGCATATTTCGATTGAGTGTCGTGGTTCACTGATGTCACATGTTTTGGTTGATACGGGATCATCGTTGAATGTATTGCCAAAGAAAGCATTAATGAAGTTAGATACCAGGGGGCTTATTTGTACACCCAGTGACTTGGTGGTTTGAGCTTTTGATGGCTCGAAGAGATCTGTCTTTGGTGAGGTTATGCTTCTGATCAAGGTTGGACCGGAAATCTTTGATGCAACGTTTTATATTATGGATATTCAGCCAGCGTACAGCTGTTTATTGGGTCGTCCTTGGATCCATGGTGCGGGCGCTGTAACCTCCACTTTGCATCAAAAGCTGAAATACATGGTTGATGGTCATGTAGTGACGGTGTGCGAAGAAGAAGACATAATGATTAGTCAGCTGTCAACCTTCAAATACGTGAAAGTGGATGGTGAAATCCATGAGACGTTGTGTCAGGGGTTTGAAAAAGTGAAGGTTTCTGAAGAGGTTGTCCAGTCTGAGACTATAGAGTAGCCTGCAGGGGCAGATCAACCTGAGGTTTCTATGTCTTCGTTTAAAGACGCCAAAGTTGTGGTTGAAGCTGGTAGCTCACCGAGGTGGGGCCAGGTGGTTGAAGTTCAGGAGAAGAGGGATACTTATGGATTGGGATACAAGCCATCCAGGAGAGACAAGGATCCTCCCAAATTCTATGGCCCAGTCCGTTTCACTAGTGCCGGTGTTTTCTTCGACAGGGTTAATGCCATTGAGGAAGAAGGGGACAGTGATTGTGACATGGATAGCTGGATTCGTCCTTGCGTCCCGGGAGAAAGTCTGTGCAACTGGTCTTCCGAGAAAGTCATTCAAGTGACAGACTTCGAATAATTGCTTTGTTTTCCTATTATGTTAATCATGCGCTCTGCCCAAGGCAAAGTGATTTTATTTGTAGGGATTTTAACTGTTGCATGTTTTGCTTTATCATAAATAAAGGACTTTTCACACTCAAATATTTTGATCTCTGTTTTTCTGTTTTGTTTTTATGCATTAAAAACCCACATCAAAATGGCAATGTGTTTCTTTTGTTGTATACATAATAAAACATACCTCATCAATCATGCAGGTCTTTTTGTTCAGATGACACCGATCATGACTCAGCTATAGCTCGGTATGACTTTGACAATCCAATCTATCAGGCTGAAGAAGAGACTGACGAAGATTGTGAACTACACGAAGAGTTAGCCAGATTATTGAAGCAAGAGGAGAGAGTCATCCTACCTCATCAGGAGGAAATTGAGATTGTGAATCTGGGAACCGAGGACGCCAGAAAGGAAGTAAGGATAGGGGCTGCATTGGAAGACAATGTCAAGGGAAGATTGATTGAAATGCTCTGAGAGTATGTGGGCATCTTCGCCTGGTCTTACCAAGACATCCTGGGCTCGATACTGATATTGTTGTACACTGGCTACCACTTAAAGAAGGTTGTGCTCCGGTCAAGCAAAAGTTGAGAAGAACTAAACCGGAGATGTCTGTCAAAATCAAGGAAGAGGTTCAGAAACAGCTAGATGCCGATTTTCTTGCCATAACAAATTATCCTCCATGGGTTGCTAACAGCGTGCCTGTACTTAAGAAGGATGGGAAGGTCAGGATGTGTGTTGATTACAGGTATTTGAACAGAGCAAGCCCAAAGGATGATTTCCTGCTCCCTCACATTGACTTGTTAGTTGACAATACTGCTCAGTATTCTGTGTTTTCCTTCATGGATGGCTTCTCTGGGTATAACCAAATCAAGATGGCCCCAGAGGACATGGAGAAGACAACATTCATAACACCGTGGGGAACTTTTTGCTACAAAGTGATGCCTTTTGGATTGAAAAATGCAGGGGAAACTTACCAGCGGGCGATGGTGACTCTCTTTCATGATATGATTCACAAAGAGATTGAAGTCTATGTTGATGACATGATTGCGAAGTCACAGATGGAGGAAGAGCATCTGGTGAATCTTCAGAAGCTATTTGAAAGGTTAAGAAAGTTCAGACTGAGGTTGAATCCTAACAAATGCACCTTCGGGGTGAGATCAGGAAAATTGCTGGGGTTTATTGTTAGTGAAAAAGGTATTGCGGTTGATCCTGCAAAGGTAAAAGCCATACAAGAAATGCCAGTGCCAAAAATAGAAAAAGAGGTTCGTGGTTTCTTGGGGAGATTAAACTACGTTGCTAGGTTCATCTCGCATCTCACAGCCACGTGTGAACTAATCTTCAAGTTGTTAAGAAAAGATCAAGCGGTCAGGTGGAATGAAAATTGTAAAAAGGCGTTTGAAAAGATTAAAGAATACTTGCAGGAACCTCCAGTCCTTATGCCACCAGTGCCAGGAAGGCCTTTGATTATGTATCTCACGGTTCTTGAGAATTCAATGGGTTGTGTGCTCGGTCAACAAGACGAGTTAGGTAGAAAAGAGCATGCCATCTACTACTTGAGTAAAAAGTTTACTGATTGTGAGTCAAGGTACTCGATGCTGGAGAAAACATGTTGTGCACTCGCTTGGACCGCTAAGCGTTTGAGGCAGTATATGTTAAACCGTACAACCCTATTGATTTCAAAGATGGATCCGATCAAGTATGTGTTTGAGAAGCAGGCACTTTCTGGGAGTATAGCCCGTTGGCAGATGGTTCTGACAGAATACGATATTCAGTATGATTCCCAAAAGGCCATTAAGGGAAGTGTTTTGTCAGAATATCTTGCCGAATAACCAATAGAGGATTATCAACCGATGAAGTTTGAATTTCTGGATAAGCATATCATGTATCTGAAGATGAAGGATTGTGAAGAACCTCTGCCTGATGAAGGACCTGAGATTGGATCTCAGTGGAAAATGGTCTTTGATGGAGCTGTTAATTCATATGGTAACGGAATCGGGGCAATCATTACGACTCCACAGGGTTCTCATATACCCTTTACTGCCCGATTAGCATTCATATGCACCAACAATGAGGCGAAGTATGAAGCATGCATCATGGGGTTAGAAGAAGCAATTGATTTGAGAATCAAGAACCTCGATGTTTATGGTGATTCTGCGTTGGTGGTTAATCATATTACAGGTGAATGGGAGACTCGTCAAGCGAATCTTGTTCCGTATAACAACTATGCCAGAAGGTTGTTACCTTTCTTTGACAGAGTAGACTTCCACCACATTCCCCGGATAGAGAATCAGATGGCTGATGCGTTGGCAACGTTGTCATCAATGTATCAAGTGAATCGTTGGAATGAAACTCCTTCAATCAGAATCATGCGCTTGGACAAGCTTGCTTTAGTATTTGCCGTTGAAGGGGTATCAGATGGCAAGCCTTGCTATCATGACATCAAAGTCTTCTTGAAGAGTCAGGAATATCCAGTTGGGGCATCTTCCAAGGATAGAAAGACATTGAGGAGGTTATCAGGAAACTTCTTTTTGAACAAAGACGATGTGTTATACAAGAGAAACTTTGACATGGTCTTGCTACGTTGTGTTGATGAACACGAGGCAGACCTGTTAATGGAAGAGGTTCACGAAGGTTCCTTCGGTACTCATGCTAATGGGCATGCTATGGAAAGAAAATTGTTGAGAGCGGGGTATTATTGGATGACTATGGAGTCTGATTGTTTTAAATACGCCCGAAAATGTCATAAATGCCAGATTTATGCTGACAAGGTGCACGTACCGCATACTCCTCTGAATGTTTTGTTGTCGCCTTGGGCTTTTGCCATGTGGGGCATTAACATGATTGGAAAGATTGAGCCGACTGTGTCGAATAGACATCGTTTTATCCTGGTGACTATTGATTATTTCACGAAGTGGGTGGAAGCAGCATCGTATACCAACGTCACCAGACAAGTGGTAGCCCGGTTTATTAAGAAGGATATCATCTGCTGGTATGGAGTCCCAGAGAGAATCATTACTGATAATGGTTCAATTTTGAACAATAAGATGATGAAAGAGCTATGTCAGAGCTTTAAAATCAAACATCACAATTCTTCTCCCTATCGTCCGAAGATGAATGGGGCTCTTGAAGCGGCAAATAAGAACATAAAGAAGATTGTGCAGAAGATGGTAGTGACATACAAAGACTGGCATGAGATGTTTCCTTACACTTTGCATGGATATCGTACTTTGGTACGCACATCAACTGGGGCAACCCCTTTCTCACTGGTGTATGGTATGGAAGCAGTCCTGCCATTAGAAGTTGAGATTCCTTCTTTGAGAATTCTGACAGACGTGAAGCTTGATGAAGCTGAGTGGTTGCGTTCTCGGCTGAATGAACTGAACCTCATTGAAGAGAAGAGATTGAAAGGCATTGCGCATGGCCGGTTGTATCAGAGTAGGATAAAGAAAGCCTTTGATCAAAAAGTGCATCCACGGTGTTTTCAAACTGGTGAATTAGTTCTGAAAAGGATCACTCCTCCACAAACAGATCACATGGGCAAGTGGACTCGGAATTACGAAGGGCCATATGTAGTAAGATAGGTTTTCTCTGGTGGAGCCTTATTACTCTCAACTATGGATGGCAAAGATTTTACATCCCCTGTGAACGCGGATGTAGTTAAAAAATATTTTGCATAAAAGAGACCCGCTGAACATAAAAAGAAGGTTCAGGCAAAAATGGGGCATCCTGGCGAACCATAAAAAGAAAAGGTTGGGGAAAAATTAGGGATAAAAAGAAAAAAGAATAAACCCGCAAGGTTGAAAACCTGAAAAGGCAACTTTGGCAAAAATGGGTATCTTGGCGGATTGAAAACCCGAAAAGGGCGATCCAGGCAAAAGTTAGGGATTTAAAAGCAAAGACTACGATCCGCGTTCGATCTTTGATTGCTATTCACACTTGGAAAATTCAAAGGAAAGGAATCAGTCCAATAAGTCATCTTCAAAGGCCAAAATATATGCGGATAAACAAGTCATATGGGTTATAGCTGAGTCGAGTCATGGTGGATATCTGTTCCCCACATTGCCGACATGTGTATTTTCTTTTACTTTTTGCGCAATTACCTCTTTTCAGGAATTGCTTCCAGATGTAAATGCCTATTTACGAGCCAATTCATTCAATAAAATTTGCATTTCAGTCAAAGAGCTTTTGTTTTTGCTTTACCTGTTTTGTTTGTGAAAATGTTCGATATTTTTTATAAACATTACATGCTAAATGTTGAGCCTTATGACGCAAGTAGGAAAACAGTGGCAATTGCTTATACGTCAGTCACTGTGATGATATTCAAAGTAATCATTTTTGCACGTAGACCTTTTTGTTGGTTTTGCAGGATGACAGGTGTACTTCCCCAGTAGAGTTGCTCTCTCCATTTTTGAAGCCTGGTCATCCTCAGTAGTTTGCTGCTCTCCCCAGTAGAGTAGAGCTCTCCCCAACTTTGAAGTCTGATCGTCCTCAGCAGTTTGTTACTCTTCCCCATCAGAGTATCGAGGATCGTCTTCCTCAATAGAGTATAAAGAGGTAATTCCCCTGAGCGGAGTCGTTGAGGATCGTCCCCTTCAGCAGGATATGAGAGGATTTCCCCCAGCCATAATTGTGATTTGGCTCACCTTTCTTCAGCAAGTGGTGTTTCCCCACAGAATATGGGGCAGTTGTTTCTTTCCTCAGCTAGTCAGGAAACAAGGTGTTTATCCCCTACCAGGGTGGATGTTAACAACTATTTTTCTCTCCCAAGCGGAATCGTAGAGGATCGTCCCCCTCAACAGGAGTACAGAGGATTGTATACCCAGCCGAAGTTATGTTTGGATTACTATTCCCCAGCAAGCGTTCAGAAGTTGTTTGCTTTAAGGTGGATGTTGTTGTATCTCCAACAGGAAGTTCGTGGACCAAGATGTTATTATCCCCACAGAGTCCTGGTGTCTATTTTCCTCAGTTGGTCATGAGGTATAGTCTCACTGACAACGGCCTGATCTAATCCCTAGTAGGGTGAGGGTAAAGTTATGTCCTTAGCAGCAGATTAAGCTGACATCCCCAAGCAGAGTCTAATGGTGATGGGTATCCCCAGCAGGCCTTGAGTCTAATCGTTTTTTGCAGGCGTCAAATCCAAGTTCTGAAGTAGTTGGTCATCTCCAGCGGAGGAGTTTCCATCTTCAGTATTCATCTCCCTCCCCAGCTTAGTGGGTATTCTCTCGGAGTTTCGTCCATCTCTAGCAGAGTTGTTGATCTTGATATTCCCCAACAGAGTGGGTATTCTATCGGAGTTTCGTCCATCTCCAGCAGAATTGGTGATTGTGATCTTCCCTGAAAGGTGAAGTTTTCCTCAGCATTGTTCTTTGGTTCGTTGACAATGTAGTTTGTCGTCCTCGGTGGAGTTGCTTCTGTTCTCAGCGTTTATTTCGCTGGGACGGTCTTTTTGCATTGCATAAGCATTTTTTTGCATGGCATCCTCCCAAACGCGTAGCATTTCCACTTCGTGTGGAGCATTATGGCAAAATTCTAACATATACATCCAAAGCATAAGCCAGGTTTGAGTTTTCCTTCGTTAGGAAAGCCGGATTTCAGGAGAATATCATTCGACTTTACTCCACAAGTGGTGGATTTAGTCATTCTAAGCAATATTTGACATTCCCTTGCAGAGTTGTTTGCCAGGATCGTTAATCCATGATGTCATTTTTATCCCTTCGTCCAGGTGGTCCTTTGGTTTATCCCCTCAAGGTTTTTACCGTCAGACACTCGTCCGTGTTTCCTTCGGCACCCGTCCATGTTTGAACCTTTTGGTTTCAATACCCGTCCGTATTGACCTTTTGATGACACTCGTCCGTGTTGCCTTCCATTCCCCATCGAGTTTAATCCCCGATAAGTTGCTTTACACCCTTTTCAATACCCGTCCGTATTGAATCTTTTTACACCCGTCCGTGTACCTTTTCAGTACCCGTCCGTATTGAAATATTTTTACACCCGTCCGTGTATCTTTTCGATACCCGTCCGTATTGAATCTTTTTACACCCGTCAGTGTATCTTTTCGATACCCGTCCGTATTGAATCCTTTTACACCCGTCCGTGTACCTTTTCAGTACCCGTCCATATTGAAATCTTTTTACACTCGTCCGTGTATGTTTTCGATACCCATCAGTATTGAATCCTTTTACACCCGTCCGTGTATCTTTTCGATACTCGTCCGTATTGAATCCTTTTACACCCGTCTGTGTACCTTTTCAGTACCCGTCCGTATTAAAATCTTTTTACACCCATCCGTGTATCTTTTCGATACCCGTCCGTATTAAATCCTTTTACACCCTTGTGTGTACCTTTTCAGTACCCGTCCGTATTGAATCCTTCTACACCCTTCCGTGTACCTTTTCAGTACCCGTCCGTATTGAAATCCTTTTACACCCGTCCATGTACCTTTCCGGTACCCGTCCGTATTGAACCCTTTTTACACCCGTCCGTGTATCTTTTCGATACCCGTCCGTATCTGATATCTTTGATTCCTTGACACCCATCCGTGTTTATCCCCAGCATAGCTAACACTCGTTTGTGTTTATTTCAAGACTTTTCAATACATCGTATATATTGGTTTCCAACACTCATACGTGTTGTGACAATGCAGCATTTATTGCTTGTTCCCTAGTGGAGTCGTCCCTCCTTTGAGGATTGTAAATTTCAGGTTTCTTTTGGTATTCAATCCCCGTGAATCCTTTGAATGCATGATAGCCGTCACTATCATACCTTCAGGACCAAGTTGATTGAATAGGGGCAGCTGTAACACCCCAAAATTTGCCTTGTTGTTTTTAGCTAACTGGCTTATGTTTCTCTGCATTTCTTGCATTAGCATTTGTGCATAGCATGGTTCTTAGCATGGGATCAAGGTGCTTGGTTCATTTCAAAGGAGTCTCAAGCCTCAAGGTGGTTTGAGGAGCTCATCATATCATCATAAGGTCAAGAGTGGCAAAGGATTTCAAGTGAATCTTTCCCTCCTAACCAGGGGGACCAAATTAGGGTTTTTGACCCAAAGGATTTCTTGAAGGGCTTTGTAGATTTAAGCATGTTCTTATGGTATTCCATATGCTCACAAGTGTTCATGGATAGACACTTGGCTAGTGGTTCATTGTGGAGGATTTTCAGTGGATCAGTTACTTGTGAAGTAAGAAAAAGTCAACTGTAAGGAGGAAAGTCAACCATGGGTTTTCAAGGGTTCAAATCATGATTCTCAAGTCCATATACCTTTATTTGGTCAAGGAATAGCATGGATGGCATCATTCTTCAAGAATCAAGAGTTTGTGCAAAAGTTACTAAATTTGGAAAATGACCTATAATGAGAACTTTCCATTTTTGGCAATTTTTCCACTACATTCAACTTGAATTTTCGTCATCTAGGAAGGTTCAAATGAATTTTCCTCCAACATGAAAGTTTAAGATCTTTCTCTCCCATTTCCAAAAAGTACTAGATGGTTTCCATATCATTTGTAGAACTCAAGTTATGGTCAAAACAATGCAAGGTGCATTTTGATGGTTTTCCATGTACCACTTTTTCCACCTTTTGTATTTTGGTACAAATTGATTTGTAATTGGTTCTATTGGTTCATGTCACATTGCAATATCAAAGTACACCTCATGAGGATTATTTTTGGCCTTTGAATCAAGTAATTCCACGCCATATTCATCACTTATTTCACATTATGCAATTTTGCAAGATGGACTGAAACTTGCAAACCAAGACATTTCAAGGCCCAATTCCAATCCATTTATGATCAGTAAGGAATGTGTGAGGGATTCATGAGAGAAAGCATGAGTTTGCACGTGGGATTTAGTGGGTTGATCTCAAATTGCATTTTTGCATAAACCTCCAAAACTCATTAACCAAGGGATTAACCAATTGCTAATCATGATCAGTGGACTAATGGAATGTATATAAGCTAACTCATGCCTTCACAGCTAGGTCATGCATCCTCATTTGCTCAGATTTCATATTTTTGCTTAAATCTTCTCCTCTTCGATTCTCTCTCATCTTAAGAGCTTTTTGAGAAATTCTTTCACATTCTGAATCATTGAGCTCCATAGAACGCAAATCAATCATCATCTGAAGCTATAATCAAGGAATTCAGTGGGTTCGAATTTGGAAACCACTTCTTCAAAACTCAAGATCCAGACCATATTCAAACTCTAATTGCAAGCTTATCACTGGTTTTCTAGGAGTATTTCAAGCTCTTCAAGATCTCAGGTTGGTGAATTTTCATGCTCTAGGAACATAGATTTTTTATGTGCATCTGATTCTCTGATTTTTGCTGAGTGCATTGATGTGTTTAGATGTGAATTTGGACGTATATTATGTTCATAATGTTGATTTGAAATTTTTCAGATCTAACTTGTTTGCTTCGATTCTCATAATCTATGCATTGTTTGATGTTTTTGACTGGATATTTGGAATCAGCAAGTGATTTTGAGTAGATCTGGATACTCGTTTGCATTTTCTGGAGAATTTTAGGTTGTTGTTCATCTAAGATGGTGACCGAAGCCCTAGCTCCGTCACCGGAATTGTTTGCAGGTCACCGGAGGAAATTTGGAGAAGATGATGTTCTGACCGTTGGATCTAGGGATCTGATGGTCTACATGTTGCCACGTTTTTAAATACTATTTTTATTTCAGTATTTGTGTGTGTGCCATTCCACACTTCTTATCATGTTCGTTTGATCTGGATCACTCATCTTAATTAACTTTTGTTTGTTTGACTGATTTGCATGCGTAGGATAGATCTGATGATCATTATCATGCCAACACATTAAAATATGGTGTGCCTCTCACGTGCTTTCTTTTAAATTCTGAGTGATTATGTGTGCGCGTGTGTACATTGGTTATTGTGTGCATTTAATCCTGGCCTCTGATCTTGTTAACCTTGCATTTGTTTGACTTGCTATCATGCGTATGATTGATCTGAGGGTCCTGATTGAGTCTAACCGTTGACTGGTTTCTATGTATTTCCTTTTGACTTCGCTGATGGACTTTTATGATTTGGGCTTTGCTTTTCACACCCCTCCTTTTGGGGCCCTTTGTGTTTTCCAACGTGAGAATTACTTCGTTTGTACCCCCTGGTTTTTATTTCTTCATTTTATTTTTCATTTAATTATGTCATTTGCATTTTATTTTTTTTTAATTTAGTTAAATGCATTCAAAAATTATGAAAAAATCATGGATTATCTTTGGCATATTATAAAATTTTTCCAAATTTTATTTGTCATTTTTATTTTATTTTTGGCATCTGAATTAATTGTTGTGTGAATTTCTTTTTGAATTTGTTTCAATTGTGCACACTTAACTTGCTGATTTATTTCTCTTCATCTACAACACATTTTGAGCCCCTTCTTTTTGCATTATTTCACCAACATATTGAAGTGAATAAAAACATTTTTCTCATATTTTTAAATTCTATTCATATTTCATTTTGGTCCCTCTCTTTTTCATATTAGTTCATAATTCCTATGTGACTTTGCATGATTGTTTAAAGGACTTATCTTGTTAATTTTTGTATGAGTTTTTAATATGATGTTTGCTTCTGGTTGAGGTGTTTTGAGAATTAATTTGGTAATTTCTGAAGATGATTTGCTAATTGTTTGATTGCTCTTTTTTTGAGGTCTCTTTTATGAACATCTTTGGGCATGTTTGATTACTTGTTTGAGAAGGCGGTTGTGCCATTGTTTGGGATTATTTCTTTGACTTCATGAACCATGTTTGAATCATTGTAGGTCATTTGATTTCAATTATAGGTCATTGGTGTGGGGTTGTTGCATATTTTGTGCACATGTTCAATGTTTGATTTACATGCCTCTTTTGACTTTTCTTTTCACTTCTTCTCATCTATGCCTCTTCTTGGTTTGTGTTTGGTTTGTGTATGCCATGCCATATCACTTCTTTGCATCTCATTTGATGTATGTTTCTGACCTTGGAGTTTTGTATTCATGTCATATGTTATTCATGTTGCATCTTGCATACTCTAACATGTTTCACCTACATGCTTCCTTCTCCTACTTCTAATGATTCTCAATGCTTGGATACTTGCTTGTATGCCTTATGTGACACTTGTATAGTATGTTTAGGCACATGTTTAGGTCATCCACATTCTGACTTGGATTTTATTTGAAGCATTCTTGCATGATCACCTTGCATATCCACTCATTCTTCTTCTACTCCTTCTTTGATGACTTTCTTGGATTTTTTGCCACTTGTTTGCATTCTCTTTGCTTGAGTTTGTTTGGTAAAAATTATGGGTCACCCTTAAGGTGTAAATTCTGACTTGGATGAGTTTCATTTGGTTTGTAAACATTTTTCTTTGGGTAGTGACTTGTTTGGGTTTCATTTGTCTTATTGTTGCTTATGTTTGTTTTTGCTAACCATGTAGGGGCTAATGGTAAGTGAATGGGATGTGGATGGTTATCCACATTCTAACTTCTCCTTTCTCTTTTAAGCTTTCATACTTGTGTTTGCTTTAGCACTTAAGATGCTCCTTTCTTCTCTCTCACTCTTTCTCATCCCATGGGTCTCAAGACTTGATTAAGTCTTGGATCCTTTTCCCCTTAGAGCTACCTAGTCCAACTTAATTTTTGATTAAGCTTGGAGTAGGATTAGCATTAGGTTTTAGGTAGTCGTCTCTCCTAAACCTCACTAACCATAGGATATCCATGCATGATAACATTAGGACTCTTAGTTTCCCTTTAGAGTTTCCTTTGGGTCGTCTCTCTTCTCATCTCAAAACTTCTTCAAAACACATAATAAAAGTTAACGTGTATTGTGCTCGAGCCTTAAGCGTGGGAAGTGAGGAATGAGGGCTTTCCCTTCACTCTTCTAGGGTACCTAGTGTACGTCCTGTTGGGGACTGTCGCTACCAGGATTTTCATCCAGGTTCAAATGCGAGAGTGGCTCGGAAAACAGAGTCGCCAGCCGTGTAAATTTATTCCATGTGAGGGAAAGGGAACACCGCATAAACCTGAGGAAGAGGGAAAGGAATGGTTATCGCAACCATAGCCTGGGTTCGGGAGTTGGTTACGCGAGGGGAAGGTGCTAGCACCCCACGCGTCCATCGTACTCGATGGGATCCACGCTTGTTGTCTATTCTAAGGGGGAGTTATCCTATCATTTATGGTTGTACTAAGACGGGGGAGGGGGAGACAAAGACAGACTCGGCAGGACGTCGACGTCCTAGGCCTACGTACCCCCTTTGTGCAATGGGGAATTCAGAGTCAACGTAGTCCGGACCAAGTTATTTTTGTGTTTTTTATGAGCAACGTTAAGTCTGCGTCCGGCAGTTAGGGTCGATGCCTGTTTGCGACTCAGACGGAAAGTAACGTGCCATTTTTGAAAATAGCCTTTAGTTTGACAATCCCGAAGGACAAAAAAGTTTGAAGTTTGTTTGTATTTTTTAGGACAGAAGTGACTTGAGTTAGTTCATAACTCAACTTGAACCAAAGTCTATGACACGGGAACGAATGCGTCGCATGGTCGCCCCCAATGGAACGTATGCTCAACACTCTAGAAGAGAGAAGGGGGACCCCTCAATCTTCATTTCCTATGTTTAAGGCTTGTGTACAAGGCAAGTTGACCTTATTAAGTGTCTTAGAGGTGTTTTGAGATGAGAAGAGGGACTCAAAAGAAAAGAAAAAAGACACTACGGGGAAAATCTATCCTAATGTTATCATGCAAAGATGGCCCTAAGGGGAGGTTTGACAACAACCTAAGCCTAAGGAAAATAAAAGATGAGAGAAAGAAAGAATGAGAGTGAGCAAGGATAACTATCCACACCCTCAAATAACTTACCTCAGCCCCTACATAAAAGGTTAGTACAAACAGACATAAGTAATAATAAGACCAATGAAACCCAAGCAATGACATATAATGGTAATCAAGTGACCTATAACAGTTCAAACATGGTTTAAGAATTCAAAGAAGCAATCTCAAACAATGGCACAAGTGCCTTTTCAAACAAGTAACCAGACATAATCAGAGATACGCATACAAGAAGACCTCAAATAAAAGCAATCAAACAATTAGAAAAACATCTTCTAAAAACACCAAATTAATTATCAACATAGCTCAACCAGAAACAAACAACATATCAAAAACTCAGGCCAAAATTCAAAGTATAAGTCACTCAAACAATCATGCAAAGTTCAGACAAGAAACATGGTTCAATATGCAAAAAAGGAGGACTAAAATGCAATATGAAATGATTTTAAAAATGCGAGAAAAATGTTTCAATGCAGTTCAATGTGTTGGTGAAACAATACAAAAAGAATGAGTTCAAAATGCTTTATGGATGATGAGAAATAAAATAAACAAGTCATGGTATGCATATATGAAATAAATTCAAAAAGAAATTATTAAAATAATTAATTCAGAAGATAAAAATAAAATAAAATAATAAAATAAAATTTGGTAAAATTTTATAAAATTATAAATATGATGCATGAATTTTTTCGGAATTTTTTAATGCAATTAACTATTTTTAAAAAATTAAAATGAAATGTAATAATTAAATAAAAATAAAAATGAAGAAATAAGCATGGGGGTGTGAATAGGAATAAGAACACATTAAAAGTGCTAGTGGGCTGAAAGCGGGGGTGTGAATAGGAAGCCCAGTCCAAATAATTAATCAGAAAAAATAAAGAAGAAAAAGATGCACGCGTGGACTTCAGTCAACCACGTTGACTCCATCCCCACCTTTTGATTAATCTGACGCGCCATGATCAGTCAACACAAAACCCAAGTAATCATGATAGAGGGCTTAGATATAGGGCACACCACAAACAATGATGCACACACACACACACCAAATTATTCAGAAAATAAATAAAATAAAAAAGTAGCACGTGGTAAGGCACATGGTTATTTTAATGTGTTGGCATCCTGTAAGCCACATGATTCATCCAACGTCCCTGATTAGTCAACATAATAAGAAGGTAAGCCTGATGAGAGGACATGATCTGAAGGCACACGATAACAATCATGGGGTAATAAACATGTAACCATTAAAATAAAAAACTCAAAAAATAAAAACGTGGCATCATATGGACCGTGCGATCAAACAATAGACGGTGGGGATTTCATCTTCTCCAACCAAAACCCTAGCCGGCCGAAGATCAAACCAGACGCCGGAGCCCTAGCTCCAGTCGTCATCTCCGGTGACCACCACCTAAAAAATTCCCAGAAATGGCATGCGAGTATACTAAACTGATAAAAAAAATGAGAGGGTTAAGAATATCACATCAAAAATTGCAAATAACCAGCATACAAAGAGAAACGAATGAAACAAGATTTGGATTCAAAACTTTAAACACACGATACAACCAAACCACACGTCCAATCTCAAAAATAAATATATCAGAATGATCAGTGGGCATCACACATCAATATGCACGTTTAAAAAAGGAGTTTTAAGATCATGGAAAATACCACTGACCTGAGATCATGCAGCCCTTATCCGTGCCTTTTGCTTCCAACGACGGGTGATTTGTACTCTGTAGATGCCAAGGATGAAAGTTGTGAAAGAATCTTGTGAAAAGCCCTTGTGGATTGAGAGATTCAATGAAGAAAAGTTTTAGGGTTCAAGCTTTGGTTCTCCTCCAATATCACGTGTCCTCGCTCTCAATAGTGCATGAGTAATCTTAAATACTTAGGGTTATTTCACATCTGATCATTTAGGTCTTAATCACTCCTTGGTTAATGAGTTTTGGGCCTTTTGACAAATTTGCATAATGTGAAATACACCCTCCTCCATGCATGCACACCCAAACATTCTATGATGGATCACTTATTGATCAATTGCTAATCACACCTAAATTGAAATTGGGCCTTGAAACATTTTGATTCATGAGTTTTGATGCCTCTTGCAATTTTGAATAATGGGAAATAAGTGACGAACCAACCATGGATCCACTTGGTTCAAAGGCCAAAAATGCTCCTTATGGAATTTACTTTGAGGTTAGAATATGCCTTGAAGCAATGGAATCAATTATAGGTCACTATGTCCCAAAATGCAAATGGAACCATGAGAAAACCCTAAAAAACCAATCTTCCTTCTTTTGATCATAAATTGAGTTTCACAAATGATATGGAGACCCACTAGTACTTGTTGGAAAGGGGAGAAAAAGATCTTCAACTTTCATGTTTGAGGAAAATTCATTTGAAGCTTCCTTGATGATGAAAAGTCCAGTTGAAAGTAATGTAAGGACTTGCCCAAAAAGGAAACTTTCAAATTATAGGTCATTTCTGTATTTAGTAACTTTTGTACCAACCCTTGATTCTTGATAAATGGTATGCAATTTGACTCTTGAAGACCATAGGAGGATGTGAGACCTTGACCCTTGAAGAGAACCTCAAAATTTCATAGTTGACTTCCCCTCTCACTGTTGACTTTTCCCCTAATTCTCCTGATTCCCAATCCATTGGCCAATTGAATCTCTCCTGAACCAAACTGATGGACAATCTTCCATTCCTAGATACTTAGGGACCCAAGGAATACCATAGAATCAAGTCTTGCCCAAGAAATCATAAATAAACTGACTTTATAGCAAACTCTAATTTAGGTACCCTCAGTCTAGGAGGAAATAACACAGTCTCCAAATCCAAATTCCTCTGAATATGATGTGTATCCTCTCCAATAAAGATAAGACTTGCCATTTGGTGATGATAAAAACCCAAGAAGCTTGCCCATTGGGGCAACAAACCCAAGAATCTCAAAACCCTAATTTCTGCACTGGTTAGGAGAGAGTGATCCACAATACAAGGACTCTTGCTTGACTCTTTGAAGAACATCTTCTCCTTTTGAGATGTCTCAAGCAACTTGACCCCATGCTAAGAACCAATGATATGCACACATGATAATGCAAAATGAGATGAAACATAAGCCAGTTAGTACTAAAGTAAGGAGGGCAAATTTTGGGGTGCTACAGCTGCCCCTATTCAATCAACTTGGTCCTGAGGGTATGATAGCGACGGCTTTCAGACAATTGGGATGCACGGAGATTGAATACCAAAGAACCCGGAAATTTGCAATCCTCAAAGGAGGGACGACTCCACTGGAGAATCAGCCATAAATGCTGTACTGTCACAACACGGACGAGTGCTAGCTATGTTGGGTATAAAGTGAAACAAACTCTCCCAGGTTATGTCATCTCTGCTGATAAAGAGAACTGACAAAGGAATCTCGAAATATGCCATCCCTGCTGATAAAGGGAACTGACGAAAGAAAATCTTCAAAAGATTGCTATCTCTGCTGACAAAGAGAACTAGCAAAATAAATGCCATCCCTGCTGATAACGGGAACTGACGAAAGAAAATCTTCAAAAGATTGATATCTCTGCTGATAAAGAGAACTAGTAAAACAAATGCCATCCCTGCTGATAAAGGGAACTGACGAAAGAAAATCTTCGAAAGATTGCTATCTCTGCTGATAAAGAGAACTAGCAAAACAAATGCCATCCCTGCTGTAGCGAGCGATTTTGGACGCGGTTCTTAAGCGCTGGTCGCTCTCTGCGGTCTGAGCTTTGACTATAGGTCGATTCATTTTTCATCCTATTGTGAGCTGACTAAGGAAGGGAAATAGATGTCTCCAATTAACCCTGCTTTGCATACTGAGTTTAAACAGCGGTCTGTTAGGTTACGGATGCTATCAATGTGGGGGGCCTTTGTACTGGTTATTTGTATTTTCGCCAATACGGTTTTCTTTCTTTTTATCTAGGCAGAAGGTTTTTGGCGGGGAACAAGGATTAGGATGTTAGGACTAATGCTTTTGAATTACTGCTTTTGATTGATGGAGATATGGGATTTGGGTTTTTTGTTTATTGCGCTCGCTAAGATCTTTTCTTTCGATCTTATGCCTACGTATTCCCGTTTACCGAAACAGGGAAATCAGAGCGTTCGTAGTTCCTCCTATTCTATGGGAGGAAATGGGTGTTTTTGGTGTCTTGTTTAAAGGCCAAGACGTGAAGCGAAAGGTGGTTTGTATCTTGTTCAAAGCCCAAGATGTGAAGCTGAAAGGTCTATTTGTGTCTTGTTCAAAGCCCAAGACGTGAAGCTGAAAGACCTCGACTTTAGAGAGAATTTGTCATCTCTAAAGAGGGGGAAGGAGAATTACTTTAACCGGGATACGCGGATCCTAGCAATGCCATAATTTCCAAAGAAAGGGTTTTAACCTGAAGGAGAAGACTTTAACTCAGTGTAGAGCAATGCCATCTTTCCTTAGGAATTTCTCATGCTAAAAGAGGGACAGTGGCATGGATATAGATGATCCAGAGGCTTGCCACTTACAGCGATTAGATGAAAGGAAAGGAGTTGTTGATGTTTGTGTACTGTGAACGAGGCACAACTTTGATGCTAAAAGGTTGATTGGGTCAACTAGTGGCTTTCTTATACAAAGCCTAAGAGGGGGCTAATTTTGTGTCTCGTACAAAGCCAGAGAGAGAGGCTAAAAGTTTTTGACCCGACGATAGAGTCTTTTGGTATCTCGTATAAATCCCGAGATGGAGGCGAAAAGTTTGTTTGACTCTACGAGGGAGTCTTTGTGTCTCGTACGAAGCCCGAGATAGAGGCTAAAACTTTGACTCAACAAGAGAGTCTTTGTATCTCGTACGAAGCCCGAGATGGAGGCTAAAGGTTTGTTTCAGTTGAGTGACAGATCCAATATACTGATTTTAAAAGAGAAAATCAGTTCTTATATGAGCAACACTGTACTCAGGGATTTGATTTGAGGATCAGGGATATTTCCTTCTCTTTGAGGGAATGGGAAATCCAAAGGGTGTTGAGACTGTCCGAGTCTGCGGGTTTCCTTCCTATTTAACGAAGGGGGTCACTTGAGAATGTCTTTGAGACTCAAGGAAGTTAGACTGTCCAAGTCTAGAGTTTTTTTTTCTTTTGTACTATGCTTTGAGAAACAGTAGTAGACTCTATGAAAGGACTGTTCTATGAGGATGACTAGGTTCTGTTCCTATACCTCTAGAAGGTCGTCGGGACAATTTGTACGAAGCCCAAGAGGAGGCTGGAAACTTTTAAGAGGCCGACGGGTCCTTGTACATAGCCCAAGAGGAGGCTATCATTCCCAGAGGAAGAGATCATTATACGAAGCCTAAGAGGAGGCTGTGAATACTTCTGAGAAGCCGTAGTGTCCTTGAATAATGCCCAAGAGGAGGCCGATGCTTTTAAGAAGCCCGTGGGTCTATCATCTCCTTTCCATTAGGAGAGATAACTCTTTTAAAGATAAAAACCACTGGTAAACGTGCGAGGTTTACTATCCAGCGACTTTTAACTTTTAAAGAGGGTTCCTTAGTTAAGGTCCAAGATTATGACAGTAGTGGGTACCCAAACCCCGAGACATTCAAGGTAAGCTATTCACAAGGAATAGATCAAGTCAGAAAAGTTCGAGAATTTGGAAGAAACTCAAAGATGCCATTCACGGAGAATACATTCATCTTGGGGAGTAGAGCTTCTTGACGATTCCTAAGGAGGACAGCCGAAGAGAAGACTGTATCTGGTGCTCCTATTGGGGATCTAGGCGTCTATTTCTACGAATAAATGAAACGGCGTCACCTAGTTCTAGACGTAGTATCCGGGGAAACTCGAAATATCTATACTATTATTACACAGTAGATATGAGTTTATGAAAGGAGACTTACAGTGAGCAGCCCCACAATATAGTTTATAATATGAAAGCAGTAAATGAAAGCGATAACCACTTACTCGGTTGTAGTGCTTCCATGCTGTTTGGTTAGTTGTTCAACAAAGAAAGATTGAAAACAACAGTATATTCAAAATCAAAGGAGAAAGTGCTTTGAAAAAGAAAGATTTGGGGCTTACAGCTCAAGGAGAGGCCCAGGGTTTTATCAGTGAGCACACTGTTTGACTTTGTACAGAGGGACTTATACAAGTGACTGGGGCCCAAAAAGGTTTTCTGTACAAAGGGATGGGTCTTACACTCTCTCAAGAGGCCCAAAAAAGGTTTAAAGAAAAGAGAGGGGCTTATAACACGAGGGTAGGCCCAAATGATTTTTCGTTTAAAAATGGCGATCGCGCCGAGGTTTTCTTTTAACGCAGAGGGACTTATACAATAAGTGAGGCCCAAAATGTTTTGGTTAATAGGGGGATTGGGTCTTACACTCTAATAGAGGCCCAAAGTGTTTTGAATGGGTCTTATAGCTCAAGGAGAGGCCCAAATGATTTTTATTTTTAAACGGGCGATGATCGCGCCGTTTACTTGTACAGAGGGACTTATACAATGAGTGAGGCCCAAAAAGTTTTTGTACAAGGGGGGATGGGTCTTACACTCTCTCAAGAGGCCCATGAGTGTTTGACAATGATTTATGAGGGTTGAATTAATCCAAAACCCTAATTTGTTTTCAAAATGTATTTAATTGAATAAAAATTCAATTAAAATGATAAAAAATTGTTTAACACATGGAAAACAAATTGTGATCTTGGATTAATGCTTCAAAAATTAAGTATTGACCTACAAAATAATTAGAAAGCATTAAAAGTTGCAAAATCAATGTAGAAAAAATATTTAAAATATCAAAAACAATTAAAATATTAATTCTTTACAAAAATATCAATTATATGAAATAAATAATATTTTTGGGATTTTTTATGAAAATAAAATATTTTAACATTTTTGTGAATTATTAAAAAAAGAATCAACTCAAAATCATTAAAACTCAGAGAGAAATTAATTTTTGAATCAATTAAACAAAATCACAAAATTCAAATATTTGAATTTCTAAAAATGGCGCCAAGAACAAGCTGAAGAATACGCGCGTGTTCTTGGTTTCTCAGATTTGCATTTTCTATCCAATCTCCATGAATACGTAATCATATCATGCAATCCACATATCATTATGCTCGTCTCAACCTCACGATCATGTCTATGTACTTTAATTTCATTTAAATTAAACATACAACAAAAAATCACGAAGAAACCTCAAGAACCCTAATTTCTGCATGAAGGCTAGGATTTTTGATACACGATTCAAACAATGCAATTAATTGAGGGAAAACATTCCATGCATGATTATGAACATATGGCCAAATTATTGTGCGAGGAAATATGAATAGATTGAGAGATGACCAAGTATGTGCTTACCTCCAAGTCGTGACAGCAAGTTTAAAGTGATTTTTGATTTGGAGGTGTTACAGATGAGTGGTGATGATCTGAACAGCTTCCCTACACCCTATGGATTGTGTTTGGATGGTTGGACTTGATTGAAATTGGCTGGATCATTTTGTGGTACCTCAGCTGCACTTTGGTTAAAACCTTGAGCAACCAGCTGGTGATTTCATGAAATTGATGTTTCAGAAGTAATCTAAGTGTTTGATCAGCTCATATGTGATGTATGTGAGGTGTGTGAGTGATTGGTTTGATTAGAATTGCTCTCAAACTCAAAACCCGATAGTGACTTGCCTTAGAAGGCAAAATTGGAGTGAAAGAAGAGATTTTGAGGAAAGCATCTGTTAGATGGCTTTGGTGTACTCAAACTGACCACAATTGAGCTCTATTTATAGTAGAGCAAGTTTTTTTTGCAAGGAATAGTGCATGGCAGCTGGTAAGTAGGTTTGGCCAATGTTGGCAAATGAAAATCCAAGTCTCCTCTAGCCATTGACTAGAGGTTAGGGCACAGAGCTTTGGTTCCCTTGGTCTTGGATAAGTCTTGACTGATTTCAAATGAGAATGGCTCAGTCCATGCCACCTTGATGGTTTCATTGAATGCCTCATTCCAAATTTGAAGTCTTGTCCCTATTTTGGCCATTCTAGGTTCAACATGCTATTTCTTGTTCCATGGACTTTGGAGGCTTGGCTCAGTGATTGTCCCCTTTAGATTCAATCCTCTGAGGTGTCCAAGTGGATAGGAGCAATTGAATTTGGCTGATTTTGGCAAATCGAGCAAAGTTGCAAATTCTGCCTTGCCTTGACAGATTTCAGCAAGGCAACTTGGCAATGTTGTATCTCATGGTGTAGGTTGAATTTGGCAATGTTCTTGGCCATTTTGGAAAGCTCTTACATGATATAACAACTGTTTGAAAAAGTTTGGTTTTGATCTCTTTTGATTCCAAGTGAAAAATCCCCCTACATTTGGCAAAAAGTGAAGCAAAATCTGACTTAGTGAAAATTTCACTAAGTGTTGGAAAAAGTGACATTTTCACTTTTCAGCCACTTTGATCACTCCATAACTCAAAATCCTTAATGAATTGGAATGACTTGTAGTTGAAGTTTTTGTAGGTGATAGTGAGGGTTACAAATCCATCTTTGGATGAGAAAAAATGGCCTTGTGGTTTAGGAGTTATGGTCCTCCAAAGTTGGTACCTTTGCCACTTTATTTTTAACTTAGAAAAATTTCTAAGTTTTATGGTTACCCCTTTTACAAGTTATCTCACTTTTCTTGATTTTTCTTGATGAATGATGATTCAAATCATACATTAACATCATTTTAGGGTTAAAATTCCATTTTGGTGAAAAATCTCAAAAAGTCAAAGTTGACTTTTGTGCACAGTTGACTTTTTATCAGATGAATTCCAAACTGTGCAATTCTTCAGGAAATCATGTCCTTGACCTAAATCAAACTTGATGGACATGTTACATGGGTGTCATAGGGTATATTCAATCATGTATTAGGGTTTGGGAGCATGTCTTGGTCAAAAGTCAAAGTTACAGTTGACTTTTCTCTTAAAACCCTAATTGTGGTACAGATGAAATTGAGACTTGTTGCTCAAGCTTCTTGGATTAATCCATTGTTCCAAATGGATCAATATGGTATATTAGAGACCCTCAAATCCTCTCTTGAGGCCTTGGCTCATGGTTTGTCCCAAAAGTCAACTTAGGGGTGAATTAGGGTTTCGAATTAGGTCAAGAAACCCTAATTCCTGATTTTTGATTAATGCATCCCCTGAGGCAAAATTGACTTGATGCATGGGTTCATGAGGTTCCATGAAGTATATTAGGTCATGTTTTTGATCATTGCCTTGTGCCCATATGAAAATTTCCATCTGGAGGCCCTGGTCGACCAAAACCTTAATTTGGTGACACTGTCGATCTTGAGACTTGATCCACCTAGAAGGGAGCAGCCTTGTGCTTAATCCTTGAAGTGGGAGTCCTTTTTGATCCATTGGGGATATTTAAGAGATTAGACAAGTTAAAGATCATGTCATTTCTTGATTGATCCTTTGTCTAAGCACTCAGAGAGGGCTTGAAACCCTAATTTTGATTGTATTGGATGCTCACCCATCTTTGGGGAGACTGATGAAGCATGATGGTTCATCCATATTGTGATGATGATTTTCACAATGATGGGAAATCTAAGTGGTCAAAATTTGGGGTATTACAGATGCCCCTATTTAATCTTCTTGGACCCGAAGGTGTGAATGACGAAGGGATTCGGGCATTCGGGGTGCAAGAGGATTAAATATCGGAATACCCGAAATTTTGATGGCGGTTATGAATGGTAGCTTACGCATTCATCTTCTTTAACTAAGCAATGATGCTTAGAAAAGGTAAACTTCCCCTCGATCCTGGTCTCCTACCAAGGAACTGGTCTCAGTTTTCTTTTGAAATAAACTTCCCCTCGATCCTGGTTTCCTACCAAAAAACTGGTCTTAGTTTCTGATTTAAACTTCCCCTCGATCCTGGTTTCCTACCGAGGAACTGGTCTTAGTTTTTTTTTGTCAACTTCCCCTCGATCTTGGTTTCCTACCAAGGAACTGGTCTCAGTTTCTGATTTAAACTTCCCCTCGATCCTGGTTTCCTACCAAGGAACTGGTCTTAGTTTCTTTTGTCAATAAACTATACTGACAAGGGACGCTATTCGTAGCGGTTTTCCTTCAAACTTCTCATCGAATTTTCCTGGGGAGATGCCATTTGAGTGGAAAAAGTTTCGATGTCAGACTTGCTGGGGAACCCATTCGTCTAAGTTGTAGAGGTGTACAAACTTCTCTGTTTTGGAGACGCCATTTGTCGATTCTACTGGGGAAAGTGAGTCTCTTGAGAGACTGTTTTCGTTTGGCGACTTACATCATACTTTTCTCGGGATCTTTCCGGAGAAATGCCATATGATGGGATCCAATTTTGAGGTGCCAATGACCTTCTCATCAGTGGTTTTTCGGAGCAAAACTGGCGTGCTGCCGGGTCTCTGATCACGAGGCTTTCTCTGTGGATTTTCCTTAATCCGGGAAAGCAAGGATATCATCTTCAATGGCGAAGAGTGATGCTTATTGAAAGTTTTCTCTGGCTTTTCAGAGGTTCAAGTTATCAAAGTGGTCAAGGACCAACTTCTTTCCAGAATTAAACTGGAAGCGAGGTTGTTCAGACACAGTATTTCCTGACGAGGCAAGAACTGACAACTCGATTGAGAGGACTTCTACCACTAGGGGACAGGACCGACTAGAGTGATAGTGATGCAATATGAAATGTAAACGCAAATAAAAAATGCATGAAGTACGTATGTATATGCTGACAAAACAGACGCGACATACAGATTAATGGATGAACACAATTGGATAGTCGGCCATCGCGGGGCGAAGAAGTACCGTTGGTTCAAAATAGCAATTCCACCTTGCTTAGGAGAGATAGTCCCGTTGGGAGCTATGTTGATCGGGCTTAGGAGATGAGAACTCGGCCGAGGGTGTCAGACGAAACAAGGTCTCTGACACAGTTGATCCCTTCATTCAGGCGAACTGGTTTAGAAGGAGTACTTTGATTCTGCACTTTGAGGTTCGATTACTTCTGGAGAAGCGATCGATGTTCTTCTGATGTTCAACAGTCAAAAGAAATGCCATCTTTAATTTAAAAGCAGAAAAAGTTTTTAACAAGTAAATTCATTTTTGTTTTATTTCAAGAATCGATGATTAAGTTTAAACAACGTCGTTCTGTAAAGCTAAAACAAGTAAAGAATTGCAAACAAAAGCACAAGGGCTCAAATTTTATTGATAAGATGGAGATCAGCCAAACGCGTGATTCCAAAGAGTATATACAAAGTTAGAAAATGGTAATTTACAGGGAAAAGGGCTACGTTGAAACATAACGACCATTATCCTTCTACCAACTTTGAGTTCGGGACATCCTGAGCTTCCGTCGAAGATGACCTTTGACTGGAGTTTTCTGACAGATGATGCTGTAACTGCTGCTGAGGGACTTGCCTCTGTTGAACATAGTTACTTGCCATTATCCCTAATTTTTGCCTGGATTGTACTATGAGATTTCCAATCCATCGGGATGATTTTTTTTCATGTCTCTAACTTTTGCCTAGACCGCCCTTTCGGGTTTTCAATCCACCGAGACGTTTTTTTTTTTAGTTTTAGGCAAAGTATTTCTTGACTACATCAACATTCGTGGGGTAGGCAAATTCCTCTTCGTCCATGGTTGCAAGTCTCAAGGCGCCGCCTGAGAAAGCTTTCGTGACCACATAGGGGCCATCATAATTTGGGGTCCATTTGCCCCGAGAGTCAGTGAGAAATGATTGTATCTTCTTGAGCACGAGGTCTCCTTTCCTGAAGACACGAGGTCGGACCTTTTTGTCGAACGCCCTCTTCATTCTCTGTTGATACAACTGACCGTGGCATAGTGTCGTGATTCACTTCTCTTCGATCGGGTTCAGTTCGTCGTGTCGACTTTGACACCATTCAGCTTCGGTGAGCTGAGCTTCCATCAATACCTGGATTGACGGGATCTCTACTTCTATGGGGAGCACTGCTTCCATGCCATACACTAGAGAGAAAGGGGTTGCCCCTGTTGAAGTGTGGACAGATGTTCGATAACCGTGAAGAGCAAAGGGTAGCATTTTGTGCCAATCTTTATAGGTTACAACCATCTTTTGAACGATCTTCTTGATGTTCTTGTTAGCCGCTTCTACCGCCCCGTTCATCTTGGGTCGGTAGGGAGATGAGTTATGGTGTTCGATCTTGAACTCTGCACACAACTCTTTCATCATCTTATTGTTCAAGTTAGATCCATTATCAGTAATGATCTCGCTTGGAACACCATAACGGCAGATGATATTGTTTTTGATAAATCGGACCACCACTTGTCGGGTTACATTGGCGAATGATGCTGCTTCGACCCACTTGGTGAAATAATCAATGGCTACCAGGATGAACCGATGTCCGTTCGAAGCCTTGGGCTCAATCATACCAATCATGTCGATTCCCCATATGGAAAAAGGCCACGGGGAAGAAAGAACTTTGAGATGTGATGGCGATACATGAATTTTGTCGGAGTATATCTGACACTTGTGACACCTCGTCATGTACTTGTAGCAGTCAGATTCCATGGTCAACCAATAATACCCTGCTCTGAGAATTTTTCTCGCCATTGTGTGTCCGTTGGCATGAGTGCCAAAGGATCCTTCATGAATTTCTTTCATGAGCATGTCTGCTTCTGGTCTGTCGACGCATCGGAGCAAGACCATGTCAAAACTTCTCTTATAAAGAGTGTCACCGCTCAGGAAGAAGTTTCCAGCCAATCTTCTGAGGGTTTTCCTGTCGTTTCTGAGTGCCCCAGATGGGTACTCTTGTTTCTGAAGGAAGCATTTGATATCGTGATACCAAGGTCTGTCGTCTATGACTGCTTCAATCGCGAAGATGTAAGCGGGCCGTTCAAGGCGCATTATGTCGATCTTAGGTATGTCATTCCATCGACCTACACTAATCATGGAAGAGAGAGTGGCTAATGCATCAGCCATGTGATTCTCATCACGAGGGATGTGATGAAAGTCGACTCTGTTGAAGAAGGGTAACAACCTCCTTGCAAAGTCTTTGTAAGGAATCAATCCTGATTGGTATGTGTTCCAATCTCCTTTTATTTGGTTAATAACCAAGGCTGAATCGCCGTATACGTCCAAGTTTTTGATCCTTAAATCAACCGCTTCTTCGAGACCCATGATACATGCTTCGTATTCGGCCTCGTTGTTCGTACACTTGAACGTAAGTCTAGCAGTGAAAGGAATGTGGGTACCCTGAGGGGTAACAATGATTGCCCCAATTTCGTTTCCATAATGATTGATTGCTCCGTCAAAGATAAGTCCCCACTGGGAACCTAGGTCTGGCCCTTCACTGGGTAGCGGTTCATCGCAATCTTTCATCTTTAGATACATGACATCTTCGTCTGGGAAGTTAAACCCAATTGATTCTTGATCGTCAATCGGTTGATGAGCCAAATGATCGGCTAAAATACTTCCTTTAACGGCTTTCTGAGCATGGTACTCTATGTCATATTCTGATAGTAACATCTGCCAACGGGCAATCCTTCCCGTGAGAGCAGGTTTTTCGAAAACGTACTTGATTGGATCCATTTCGGAGACCAACCAAGTAGTATGACAAATCATGTACTGGCGAAGACGTTTGGCTGCCCAAGCCAAAGCGCAACAAGTTTTCTCAAGCATTGTGTACCGAGTCTCACAGTCGGTGAATTTCTTGCTTAGATAGTAAATGGCAGACTCTTCCCTTTTAGTTTCGTCTTGTTGGCCAAGTACACATCCCATTGAGTCCTCTAGGACTGTGAGGTAAATGATCAGTGGTCTTCCTTCCACTGGAGGTGATAGAATCGGAGGATTCAACAGATATTCCTTGATACTGTCGAAGGCGGTTTGGCAATCTTCTGACCAAACGCAATCCTGGTTCTTTTTGAGTAACTTGAAAATCGGCGCACACGTGGCGGTCATAAGGAATATGAATCTGGAGATGCAGTTCAAACGTCCCAGGAATCCTCCGACTTGTTTTTCAGTTTTCGGAGAAGGCATTTCTTGAATGGCCTTGACCTTGTCAGGATCAACTTCAATTCCTTTCTGGCTGACGATGAACCCTAGTAATTTCCCCGAACGGACACCGAAGGTGCACTTGTTGGGATTCAAGCGGAGCTTGAATTTTCTTAGACGTTCAAACAATTTTGACAGATGTTCAACGTGCTCATCCTCTGTTCTTGATTTTGCAATCAAATCATCGACATATACCTCGATTTCTTTGTGTATCATGTCATGAAACAGAGTAGTCATGGCCCTTTGATAGGTTGCCCCGGCATTCTTCAAACCGAACGGCATTACCTTGTAACAAAAGGTACCCCATGGGGTAATGAACGAAGTTTTCTCCATGTCTTTCGGCGCCATTTTGATCTGGTTATGGCCCGAGAATCCATCCATGAAGGAGAATACTTTGAACTTTGTTGTGCTGTCAACCAGCATGTCAATGTGTGGTAAAGGAAAGTCGTCCTTTGGACTTGCTTTGTTCAGATCCCTGTAATCAACACACATTCTGACCTTTCCGTCCTTTTTGGGAACGGGTACGATGTTGGCTAACCATTGAGGATATTCAGATGTAGCGAGGAAACCCGCGTCGATCTGTTTCTGTACCTCCTCTTTGATTTTGATGGCCATGTCCGGGTGAGTGCGTCTCAACCTTTGCTTTACTGGCGGACATTCCGATCTCAATGGTAAGTGATGTTCCACGATGCTGGTATCCAACCCTAGCATATCCTGATAGGACCAAGCGAACACATCGGGGAATTCTTTGAGAAGCTTTATCAAACTTTCTTTGACAGTTGGACTGAGCAGTGCTCCGATCCTAATTTCTTTTCTCTCTTTTTCTGAACCCAAGTTTACCTTTTCCAATGGCTCTTTGTGAGGTTCAATGGACCTTTCCTCTTGTTTGAGTAGTCGGGAGATCTCTTCTGGGATTTCGTTGTCAACTTCTTCTTCATCCTCGAATACCGAGAACTCAAAGTTGGAAGAAGGCATCGGATCGTATGTTTCAACGGGGTATAAAACAAGCAATCTGCATGACGTGATGATTCGTGTTTAGAAGAGATAGAGAAAATGCAAGTGTGTGCAGTGTTTTGATTTTACTGCTTGTTTTTATTATTGAATGTTTTTTAGGATTACCATTTTCTGAAAAAGCAAAAAGAGAAAACAGCAATTAATGCGGAAATTACAGAACGACGTTATTTTATTAATGAACAAGTCGAATCTTGAAACTACAGCCCTATAAAACAAAACTCACTCGCTCTGGGCAAAGCGAAGAGGGAAATTTACAAAAAGCGAGCCCTATCAAAATATCCGTTTCACCTGGGTAGGGTGAAAGGTTAAAGATGGCAATTACTTTGACCGACGAACGACCTTCGGAACCTCGACCGCAACCCATTGGCGGCGAACTCCTCGGTGAATCACAAAGTCTGGCACCTTCGTTGATTTGTCTTCAGAAATGATGCTGATTTCTGGTGGAGTAGGATCATTGGAATCTGTCTCCCAAGCAGAGTTGTCGTAGGAGGATTCCTCTGTTGCATTTTGCATAGCATTGGAGCTCTCAGCTGTATCTCCCCATCCAGTTGACTGGATATATTCGAGCCTGATACGAGAGCTTTCGGGAGCAGTGTACTTGACCATAAAGTCGTATTTTCCACTTGGTTGTCCCAGAGTGTCCCAAACTTCTTTGGAACTGGAGGAGGTATCTCTCTCGATGACGTTGACCTTGGGAAAAGCATAGTTGATGAATTCAAGTCCTGCAAACGTTGCGAATTCATCTTCATGTTGAGTAGTTTTCGAATGACCTGAGTGTTGATCCCATGACATGGCGGGGACACAGGTATTCTGTTCAATGACGCTCAGCTGAGTTTCATTACTCGGCTGACTTTCTTGCCCCAAGTTTCCTGGGTAAGGCTGCCACATTGGCAGACCATCCATCGGGCCATAGTAATTGTGATCAAAGTTTTCTTTCATCAGAGTGTCTTCCTCTAATGAATTTGGCGGAGCACGGCGTCCTTCCGGATCACAATCTCCGTAGATCATTTCGACATCTGATCTTGGTATAAATCTCGGACTTTCTGTAGGAAAGCAAAAAGGCATAGGCACCTCTTCCTGAGACATATAGCCGTCCTTGTTAAGGTAGGACTTCCATTCTTCATCTGTGTCAGAGGGATCTTCCTCATTGATAGGATGAACTGTCTGAGACACTGGGTGAAGAAAACCTCCACTGTGGAAGAAGTTTTGAAGGGGATGAAGACTTTCATCGTTGGCGGCTGTCTGAGTACAGGTTGCGGAAAAACCAAGACCCTTCTTTGTTTTATTGTCAATCGGAATGACAAGCCGTTCCCATCCTGTCGTATCGGTACTCTCGACCGCTTTGATAGCATCTTTGTATGAAGAAATTGAAGTTCCTTCTTCGGATTGATCGTTCTTGCTCACCGATAGTGCTTGGAACTGAGTTCCAATAACCTCTTCGGGTTCCACACAAGTAGATGATGATAAGTTGCTCACAAGCAAGGCTTGTTCCCCACAAACCGTGACAAGTTGATCGTTCTTGACGAACTTTAGCTTTTGGTGGAGGGTTGAAGTAACCGCTCCAGCCTGATGTATCCAAGGTCTTCCTAATAAACAACTATATGTTGCCTGGATGTCCATGACCTGGAAAGTGATTTGGAAAGTGTGAGGACCAATAGTTATGGGAAGATCAACTTCGCCGATAACTATTTTTCTGGATCCGTCGAATGCTTTGACGACGACCTCGCTGACTCTCATCGGAGGGCCCTTAAATGATAATTGCGTCAAAGTGGACTTCGGCATAACATTCAGGGCTGACCCTGTGTCTACCAGTACATTGGCTAAAGCATCGCCCTGGCAGTTAATTGTAATGTTGAGCGCCATGTTATGACGACGACCCTCTTCAGGTAATTCCTCATCACTAAATCCCAAATTATTGCAGGAAGTGATGTTAGAGACAATGCTATCGAATTGCCTGATTGTTACATCCTGTTCCACAAAGGCTTGCTCCAAGACTTTCTGTAGAGCCTCTCTGTGTGCTTCTGAACTGAGTAACAGTGATAATACTGAGATCTTTGAAGGAGTCTGTAACAGTTGATCAACAATGTTATATTCACTCCTTTGGATGAGCTTTAGCATCTCATCTTTGTCTTTGGAACAGTCGGGATTACCAGATTGACTGACTGGTGGATCAGGAATTTCCGCCTGAAGTTCCTTTTCTTTGTTGGATTCTCCTACCCCTCGGTTGAAGATTCAACCGCTCCATGTTACACGACTGATGTCTGCAATATTCACGACGAAGGGTAATGGAATTTCCTTTCCATTCTCGATTATTGTTGCACCGTATTTGTAAGGGATTGCCTTAGATGATTCATACGGTAGTGGCCCCGGTAGATAGATGACTATGGGAACCTTATGATTTTTCTGACCATCATAAGTAATCTAGATCCGTTCCTGGTTGGGAACTCTAGATTCGTCAAGTAGAGGGATGATGGCAAAAACATCTCTGGTCCTGTGATGACCAGATATCGTGACAACATCCTCAGCTTGCTCGGCAAGGTAGTTCGGCAACCAAATGATGGGTCCTGAACTTGGATATGGACGAATTTCTCCATGATCGACCTGACCCTGAAGAGCTGCTCTAACAAGGTAACACCCTTGGTTACTTTCCGAATAGACGCTACAATTGTCATAGTTGTGTGGTGGCACCTGGCCACGCCCACTTTGAATACAATGTAACCTCACTAGGTTACCTTCCATTGATCAGACATCCTGACTTTGACGACGAGTAGGATTCCTGTTATTGATACTAATCTGCTGAGTATCTTCGTCCATATAGATTGGCATCCACCAGTGATTTAACAAGTGCTGAAGTGCCTCCTGGACAAGGGTACAACCTCGATCGTTTTCGCAACCCGCTTTACAATTTTGATAGTCATGTGATATTAAGAATCCAAGTCGGACCTGCTCAGCATGTAACTCTACCAGGTTGGTATCCATTACGCGGATGTCAAAGATCTGAACCATGTTGATTTGATAGGAGTTCCTATCTTGGTAGTCTTGGATCCATCTGACGCTGGAGGGCCTCTTGTATGAAAGAGCATCCCTATTTGTTTACCGAGCAAATCAGACAGGAACTGTAATCGTGCTGCGGCAGATTATGATACTGGCTTTGCCTTGAGTGCATCGCCACCAAGTTGACATTCATCGCATGGATGTCGTGGTTTTGAATGACGTTGGAATTCGTGTAAACCATGTTAACTCCACGAACTCGGTGCTCTTGGATCCATCCGAGATCCATCTGTTCCTGTAGAGCTGATTGCACTACCGAACATCCTTGGTTATCTTTAGAGCAGATATCACACTGGTGATAGTTATGAGGTGGCACATGGCCATATCCACTCTGTCTACAATCCATCTTGACCAGATTGGTCTTCAATAAGAGTACATCGTGAATTTGATAGACATTGTTAGTCTCTTTCTCAATCAGATTGACTGCAGCTTTCTCGTGTTGAGGCAGCGGGTTCGTAAGAACATTAGGATTCGTATCTTTGAAAGATAAGAGCTCGCTCCTAACAAGCTTTTGCACGTCGGATTTGAAATTGAGACAAGTCTCAATGTTATGCCCTGAACCTCCTTGATGATAAGGGCATGTTTGATCCGCTTTAAACCAAAAAGGCAGATTTTTTGGAACTGAAAGGGGAGACTTAGTCTGAATGTGCCCCTTAGCCAGCAGTAACGGAAACAACTCTGCGTACGTTACGGGTATAGGATCAAATCCTGGTGGCCGTATTGTACAGTTATTGTTATATGGAGGACGAGTCTGCTGAAGAGGCTGTTGTGTCCTTTGTTGGTTAGGTTGGCTCTGCGCAACCTGAGGTTGATACATAGGAACAGGCGCGGGGCCGATAGCGGGAGTAACAATTGCTACTGGCTGATAACGATGCCTTAGCTTTCTGAGAGAGATATTCCCAATATCTTGCTCTTTTTTCTTAGGGAGAGCACAACCGTATTTTTTAGTACCGCTCGTCGATCCAGTGTCTTTTACCAAACGTCCTTCTCGGACGGCTTCCTCAAGACGTACACCCATGCCGACCATTTCGGTGAAATCACTGGGTGCACTGGCAACCATTCGGTCATAGTAAAATGAGCTTAAGGTCTTTAAGAAAATTTTTGTCATCTCTTTTTCCTCAAGAGGTGGACAAATTTGAGCAGCAATTTCGCGCCACCTTTGAGCATACTCCTTAAAGGTTTCCTTTTCCTTTTGCGACATTGATCTGAGTTGATCTCTGTCGGGTGCCATGTCCAAATTGTACTTGTATTGTTGGACGAAGGCAGTACCAAGATCTCTGAATGTACTGATCATAGTACGGTTTAAACCCATGTACCATTTAAGTGTGGCACCGATTAAACTATCCTGAAAGTAGTGAATCAGCAGGTCCTGATTCTCCGTCTGAGCTGACATCCGCTGAGCGTACATCACCAGATGGCTTTGAGGGCAAGAGTTACCCTTGTATTTTTCAAAGTCGGGCACTTGGAACTTGTGCGGGACTTTCACATTTGGGACCAAGCAGAGGTCTGCGGCGTCCTTTCCAAATAGATCCTGACCGCGAATGACTTGCAGCTCTTTCTGCATTTCCAAGAACTGTTCCTGGAATTCATCCATTCTGTCAAACATAGTTTCCTTCTTACCAGAAGGTGTCTGTGGAATCTGTCCTTCCGGGACAGTGTGCACCACAGGGGGTGGTACCGTGACTACGGCAGTAAGTCTTGGCGCCTCCCGAAGTTTGTAACCTTCAGGAGTCTTCAGTATGCCCCTGGCATCTTCGCTTTCCCAAAGTTTGTAACCTTCAGGCCCAGCGGCTTCTGTTGCGATTCCCTGATCTTTAGTGATCGGCGGAACATATCCTTCCGGGATATAGTTAACAGGCATGCCCCAAGAACGATCTTTCGGCATCTGATACCTAGGATCATACTTTTCTATGATGGGCATTGAGGTGATCTCTGAGATCACAGTTCTTTGTAGCTGAGCTTCTGCCATGGCTTGCATGTCGTTACGAAGCTTTCTCATATCCTCTCTCAGAGCGTCGATCTCTTCTTTCAACTCTCTGTTTTCTTCCTCAAGATCATCCATCTTTTTCTGACGATTGGCCCGAGTATTATACGAATGAGACAGTTTGACTCTAGAATCGAGACACAAACGTGAGATTCGTAGGGAAGAAGAATACGCGATGTGAGAATGATGAATGCAATGATTATGTTAATTGTTGTTTTTTTGTTTAATCAAAATAAACTTCGACAATTAGATTGCAAATATCAAACAGTGGGGAAACCCTTTTTTATTGAAATTCAAAGGATTACAGAAATGGAAATACAGTAGATTACAAAGTGCAGAAACAAAAACCTAAACTAATGGGTCCCGAGTCCTCTTTGAGGAGAAACCGGGTGCTGATTCTGGTATCTTCCTTTTCTTTGACCGGGGCGCTTGGGCCGTTGTCGGATTGTTATTCCTTTGCCAAGTGAAAGGAGTGATAAAATTCCTTTGGTCATCTTGATTCTCTACAGCATGCTGCTCAAAATTTCAATCAGAGCATATTTCTCTTTTAGTAGTTGCTGTATTTGGATACACTCTACGTCGAGGGTGCGGTACTTGTTCTTCCAAGATCTTCTTTCCTTTTGAACTTTGTTGAGAGTAACCTGAAGCTTTTCAGTTTCCGTCATGAAGTACATGACAGTTTCCCTCGGTGGAAGAATTTCGTAACGAGGATAAGGCATTTTTAGCTTGAGAGCTCTGGATTGTACCCAATGGAGATAAGGCTCCACCGAGACACAGTCCAGTTTTCCCAGAGACTCTCGTCCTTTCTTATGAACATGTTTCCAAGCTTACACTATTTCCATCTGTAGTGCTCTGTCATTTTCTCCTTCTTTGAAGAAAAGACCTTCCAGATGAACACCCAGTGGGATGTGTCTCATCGGGTATCCAAATTGACGAAGAACCAATATCGGATGATAGTTGATTCCTCCTTTAATTCCTATGAGGGGTACGCTGGGGAAGTTTCCATAACGGTCAATGATTCTGATTCCCTCATAAATCCTATTACACCAATCTATATCGGAATTGGTGAGAGACATGATCTTCTGCCACCAACGTAGGACACTCTTGTAATCCCAAAAAGCAGCAGACTTGGGCAAGTGAGAGATAAACCATTTGTAGAGCAAAGGTACACAGCATGTGATCTCCCCTCCGCTGTACAAATTTCCCAAGTGTACAGAATGATACGCATCTGCGAGCAAAGTCGACACAGGGTTTCCAATGAGAAAAACCTTAATAGCGTTGATATCGACGAAGTTATTGATGTTGGGAAACAAAAATAATCCGTAGGTGAGCCAGACAAAGATGCTTTCAAAAGCAGTCCCGTTCCCTATACTAGCGAAGTATAGAGCCTTTTTTGTCAAGAACTGGGCTGGCAAACCTTGGATGCCACCCTTAGTGGTCATGTGAGTCCTGACCTCAGACTCGTCCAAATGAATTGCTATTGCAATAGTCTGATTCTTTGGAATTTCTTCCAGTCTAGAAAATGGAGCTCGATCAGTGATATGTAAATCAGCCAGATGAGAGTACTCCTCCAGCGTTGGTGATAGCTGGTAATCCGGGAATGTGAAACAGTGATAAACCAGATCGTAGAACTTAATGAGTGCGTCCATGATTCCCTCAATCACATGGACTCTTAACAGTGGTAGCAAACCACCGTGCTTGGCTCTAAAAGCCTATGGGTTAACGATCATCCTTGCTAACCTTCTCAAATCTCCTAGTTTTGGAACCTTGAAGGTATACTGGCGAGTTCTCCTTCTACCAAAATCCATCAGCGTAATCCTTTTCTCTGATATTTGCAATCACAGTCTTAGTTTAATTTGAAAAACAGAGAGACTAGAAGAGAAAGTTTTTTGAATGTTTTAATGTTTTATTAAATGAATGCATGAATGCAGCACACAAAAACATAGAAAAAACATGGGGTCAAAGGGTCGTTGTCATGAAGTCAAGGCTCTACCCATCCCCAAAGGTTTATACTAGGGTGATTTTTGTACCTGTACTCATTATCATCAGCTCCTCCCAGGAAGGCAGACAACAAGCGGATCGCCAGCGAGTTGTGTGCAATCTTAGAGTAAGTGCTATTCACCGAGAATAGACCACCAGCCTCAAATGAGGGTAGTATCGCGTAACAACAATTTCCGATAGCTTCCGCACTACGAAAGGGTTTGGCTTTTCTAGGTGTATACTCAATCTTTCCACATACGGCATCACCTGCATTCCCATTAGTAGAAAAATAAACACATATAGCAATTAGGAAAAGCAGTATATATATTTGTCCTAAACATCCTAGACTTATAAAGCTATGATTCCTAAGTTCCTGACAGAAAATGGGTTCCCCGGCGGAAGCCCCAATCTGTGGTTTCAACCAAAGAGGTGAAAAGGAGGAAAAAGGAAAAAAATGTTTTAGAAAGACCCGGCCCCACGGTGGGCGCCATTTTTCTGTAGCGAGCGATTTTGGATGCGGTTCTTAAGCGCTGGTCGCTCTCTGCGGTCTGAGCTTTGACTACAGGTCGATTCATTTTTTATCCTATTGTGAGCTGACTAAGGAAGGGAAATAGATGTCTCCAATTAACCCTGCTTTGCATACTGAGTTTAAACAGCGATCTGTTAGGTTACGGATGCTATCAATGTGGGGGGCCTTTGTACTGGTTATTTGTATTTTCGCCAATACAGTTTTCTTTCTTTTTATCTAGCCAGAAGGTTTCTGGCGGGGAACAAGGATTAGGATGTTAGGACTGATGCTTTTGAATTACTGCTTTTGATTGATGGAGATATGGGATTTGGGTTTTCTGTTGATTGCACTCGCTAAGATCTTTTCTTTCGATCTTATGCCTACGTATTCCCGTTTACCGAAACAGGGAAATCAGAGCGTTCGTAGTTCCTCCTATTCTATGGGAGGAAATGGGTGTTTTTGGTGTCTTGTTTAAAGCCCAAGACGTGAAGCGAAAGGTGGTTTGTATCTTGTTCAAAGCCCAAGATGTGAAGCTGAAAGGTCTATTTGTGTCTTGTTCAAAGCCCAAGACGTGAAGCTGAAAGACCTCGACTTTAGAGAGAATTTGTCATCTCTAAAGATGGGGAAGGAGAATTACTTTAACCGGGATACGCGGATCCTAGAAATGCCATAATTTCCAAAGAAAGGGTTTTAACCTGAAGGAGAAGACTTTAACTCAGTGTAGAGCAATGCCATCTTTCCTTAGGAATTTCTCATGCTAAAAGAGGGATAGTGGCATGGATATAGATGATCCAGAGGCTTGCCGCTTACAGCGATTAGATGAAAGGAAAGGAGTTGTTGATGTTTGTGTACTGTGAACGAGGCACAGCTTTGATGCTAAAAGGTTGATTGGGTCAACCAGTGGTTTTCTTATACAAAGCCTAAGAGGAGGCTAATTTTGTGTCTCGTACAAAGCCCGAGAGAGAGGCTAAAAGTTTTTGACCCGACGATAGAGTCTTTTGGTATCTCGTATAAAGCCCGAGATGGAGGCGAAAAGTTTGTTTGACTCTACGAGGGAGTCTTTGTGTCTCGTACGAAGCCCGAGATAGAGGCTAAAAGTTTGACTCAACAACAGAGTCTTTGTATCTCGTACGAAGCCCGAGATGGAGGCTAAAGGTTTGTTTTAGTTGAGTGACAGATCCAATATACTGATTTTAAAAGAGAAAATTAGTTCTTATATGAGCAACATTGTACTCAGGGATTTGATTTGAGGATCAGGGATATTTCCTTCTCTTTGAGGGAATGGGAAATCCAAAGGGTGTTGAGACTGTCCGAGTCTGCGGGTTTCCTTCCTATTTAACGAAGGGGGTCACTTGAGAATGTCTTTGAGACTCAAGGAAGTTAGACTGTCCAAGTCTAGAGTTTTTTTTTCTTTTGTACTATGCTTTGAGAAACAGTAGTAGACTCTATGAAAGGACTGTTCTATGAGGATGACTAGGTTCTGTTCCTATACCTCTAGAAGGTCGTCGGGACAATTTGTACGAAGCCCAAGAGGAGGCTGGAAACTTTTAAGAGGCCGACGGGTCCTTGTACGAAGCCCAAGAGGAGGTTATCATTCCCGGAGGAAGAGATCATTATACGAAGCCTAAGAGGAGGCTGTGAATACTTCTAAGAAGCCGTAGTGTCCTTGAATAATGCCCAAAAGGAGGCCGATGCTTTTAAGAAGCCCATGGGTCTATCATCTCCTTTCCATTAGGAGAGATAACTCTTTTAAAGATAAAAACCACTGGTAAACGTGCGAGGTTTACTATCCAGCGACTTTTAACTTTTAAAGAGGGTTCCTTAGTTAAGGTCCAAGATTATGACCGTAGTGGGTACCCAAACCCCGAGACATTCAAGGCAAGCTATTCACAGTGAATAGATCAAGTCAGGAAAGTTCGAGAATTTGGAAGAAACTCAAAGATGCCATTCACGGAGAATACATTCATCTTGGGGAGTAGAGCTTCTTGACGATTCCTAAGGAGGACAGCCGAAGAGAAGACTGTATCTGGTGCTCCTATTGGGGATCTAGGCGTCTATTTCTACGAATAAATGAAACGGCGTCACCTAGTTCTAGACGTAGTAGCCGGGGAAACTCGAAATATCTATACTATTATTACACAGTAGATATGAGTTTATGAAAGGAGACTTACAGTGAGCAGCCCCACAATACAGTTTATAATATGAAAGCAGTAAATGAAAGCGATAACCACTTACTCGGTTGTAGTGCTTCCATGCTGTTTGGTTAGTTGTTCAACAAAGAAAGATTGAAAACAACAGTATATTCAAAATCAAAGGAGAAAGTGCTTTGAAAAAGAAAGATTTGGGGCTTATAGCTCAAGGAGAGGCCCAGGGTTTTATCAGTGAGCACACTGTTTGACTTTGTACAGAGGGACTTATACAAGTGACTGGGGCCCAAAAAGGTTTTCTGTACAAAGGGATGGGTTTTACACTCTTTCAAGAGGCCCAAAAAAGGTTTAAAGAAAAGAGAGGGGCTTATAAAACGAGGGTAGGCCCAAATGATTTTTCGTTTAAAAATGGCGATCGCGCCGAGGTTTTCTTTTAACGCAGAGGGACTTATACAATAAGTGAGGCCCAAAATGTTTTGGTTAAAAGGGGGATTGGGTCTTACACTCTAATAGAGGCCCAAAGTGTTTTGAATGGGTCTTATAGCTCAAGGAGAGGCCCAGATGATTTTTATTTTTAAACGGGCGATGATCGCGCCGTTTACTTGTACAGAGGGACTTATACAATGAGTGAGGCCCAAAAAGTTTTTGTACAAGGGGGGATGGGTCTTACACTCTCTCAAGAGGCCCATGAGTGTTTGACAATGATTTATGAGGGTTGAATTAATCCAAAACCCTAATTTGTTTTCAAAATGTATTTAATTGAATAAAAATTCAATTAAAATGATCAAAAATTGTTTAACACATGGAAAACAAATTGTGATCTTGGATTAATGCTTCAAAAATTAAGTATTGACCTACAAAATAATTAGAAAGCATTAAAAGTTGCAAAATCAATGTAGAAAAAATATTTAAAATGTCAAAAACAATTAAAATATTAATTCTTTACAAAAATATCAATTATATGAAATAAATAATATTTTTGGGATTTTTTGTGAAAATAAAATATTTTAACATTTTTGTGAATTATTAAAAAAAGAATCAACTCAAAATCATTAAAACTCAGAGAGAAATTAATTTTTGAATCAATTAAACAAAATCACAAAATTCAAATATTTGAATTTCTAAAAATGGCGCCAAGAACAAGCTGAAGAACACGCGCGTGTTCTTGGTTTCTCAGATTTGCATTTTCTATCCAATCTCCATGAATACGTAATCATATCATGCAATCCACATATCATTATGCTCGTCTCAACCTCACGATCATGTCTATGTACTTTAATTTCATTTAAATTAAACATACAACAAAAAATCACGAAGAAACCTCAAGAACCCTAATTTCTGCATGAAGGCTAGGATTTTTGATACACGATTCAAACAATGCAATTAATTGAGGGAAAACATTCCATGCATGATTATGAACATATGGCCAAATTATTGTGCGAGGAAATATGCATAGATTGAGAGATGACCAAGTATGTGCTTACCTCCAAGTCGTGACAGCAAGTTCAAAGTGATTTTTGATTTGGAGGTGTTACAGATGAGTGGTGATGATCTGAACAGCTTCCCTACACCCTATGGATTGTGTTTGGATGGTTGGACTTGATTGAAATTGGCTGGATCATTTTGTGGTACCTCAGCTGCACTTTGGTTAAAACCTTGAGCAACCAGCTGGTGATTTCATGAAATTGATGTTTCAGAAGTAATCTAAGTGTTTGATCAGCTCATATGTGATGTATGTGAGGTGTGTGAGTGATTGGTTTGATTGGAATTGCTCTCAAACTCAAAACCCGATAGTGACTTGCCTTAGAAGGCAAAATTAGAGTGAAAGAAGAGATTTTGAGGAAAGCATCTGTTAGATGGCTTTGGTGTACTCAAACTGACCACAATTGAGCTCTATTTATAGTAGAGCAAGTTTGTTTTGCAATGAATAGTGCATGGCAGCTGGTAAGTAGGTTTGGCCAATGTTGGCAAATGAAAATCCAAGTCTCCTCTAGCCATTGACTAGAGGTTAGGGCACAGAGCTTTGGTTCCCTTGGTCTTGGATAAGTCTTGACTGATTTCAGATGAGAATGGCTCAGTCCATGCCACCTTGATGGTTTCATTGAATGCCTCATTCCAAATTTGAAGTCTTGTCCCTATTTTGGCCATTCTAGGTTCAACATGCTATTTCTTGTTCCATGGACTTTGGAGGCTTGGCTCAGTGATTGTCCCCTTTAGATTCAATCCTCTGAGGTGTCCAAGTGGATAGGACCAATTGAATTTGGCTTATTTTGGCAAATCGAGCAAAGTTGCAAATTCTGCCTTGCCTTGACAGATTTCAGCAAGGCAACTTGGCAATGTTGTATCTCATGGTGTAGGTTGAATTTGGCAATGTTCTTGGCCATTTTGGAAAGCTCTTACATGATATAACAACTGTTTGAACAAGTTTGGTTTTGATCTCTTTTGATTCCAAGTGAAAAATCCCCCTACATTTGGCAAAAAGTGAAGCAAAATATGACTTAGTGAAAATTTCACTAAGTGTTGGAAAAAGTGACATTTTCACTTTTCAGCCACTTTGATCACTCCATAACTCAAAATCCTTAATGAATTGGAATGACTTGTAGTTGAAGTTTTTGTAGGTGATAGTGAGGGCTACAAATCCATCTTTGGATGAGAAAAAATGGCCTTGTGGTTTAGGAGTTATGGTCCTCCAAAGTTGGTACCTTTGCCACTTTATTTTTAACTTAGAAAAATTTCTAAGTTTTATGGTTACCCCTTTTACAAGTTATCTCACTTTTCTTGATTTTTCTTGATGAATGATGATTCAAATCATACATTAACATCATTTTAGGGTTAAAAATCCATTTTGGTGAAAAATCTCCAAAAGTCAAAGTTGACTTTTGTGCACAGTTGACTTTTTATCAGATGAATTCCAAACTGTGCAATTCTTCAGGAAATCATGTCCTTGACCTAAATCAAACTTGATGGACATGTTCCATGGGTGTCATAGGGTATATTCAATCATGTATTAGGGTTTGGGAGCATGTCTTGGTCAAAAGTCAAAGTTACAGTTGACTTTTCTCTTAAAACCCTAATTGTGGTGCAGATGAAATTGAGACTTGTTGCTCAAGCTTCTTGGATTAATCCATTGTTCCAAATGGATCAATATGGTATATTAGAGACCCTCAAATCCTCTCTTGAGGCCTTGGCTCATGGTTTGTCCCAAAAGTCAACTTAGGGGTGAATTAGGTCAAGAAACCCTAATTCCTGATTTTTGATGAATGCATCCCCTGAGGCAAAATTGACTTGATGCATGGGTTCATGAGGTTCCATGAAGTATATTAGGTCATGTTTTGGATCATTTCCTTGTGCCCAGATGAAAATTTACATCTGGAGGCCCTGGTCGACCAAAACCCTAATTTAGTGACACTGTCGATCTTGAGACTTGATCCACCTAGAAGGGAGCAGCCTTTTGCTTAATCCTTGAAGTGGGAGTCCTTTTTGATCCATTGGGGATATTTAAGAGATTAGACAAGTTGAAGATCATGTCATTTCTTGATTGATCCTTTGTCTAAGCACTCAAAGAGGGCTTGAAACCCTAATTTTGATTGTATTGGATGCTCACCCATCTTTGGGGAGACTGATGAAGCATGATGGTTCATCCATATTGTGATGATGATTTTCACAATGATGGGAAATCTAAGTGGTCAAAATTTGGGGTATTACACCTGCTGATAAAGGGAACTGACGAAAGAAATCTTCAAAAGATTGTTATCCTTGCTGACAAAGAGAACTAGCGACATAAATGCCATCCCTGCTGATAAAGGGAACTGACGAAAGAAAATCTTCAAAAGATTGCTATCTCTGCTGATAAAGAGAACTAGCAAAACAAATGCCATCCCTGCTGATAAAGGGAAATTGGCCAGCAAAATATGTCAAGCGAGAATTGACTATCAGGCAAGAACTGGATTTCACAAAATAAGTCAGACGAGAGCTGAATACCACATCAATAGGTCAGACGATAACTACCTACCAGGCGAGAACTGGATTTACCAAAGAAATGTCAGACGAGACCTGACTACCAGGCGAGAACTGGGTTTACACCAAATAAGTCAGTCGAGAACTGACTACCAGACGAGAACTGGGTTTCACCAAGTAAGTCAGACGAGAACTAACTACCAGGCGAGAACTGGGTTTACACCAAATAAGTCAGTCGAGAACTGACTACCAGACGAGAACTGGATTTACAGAAGAGAAGGGCCAAACAAAGGCAAACTCCCAACGGACTCACGATCCATAGATAAGATGACTCTACTGAGGAAAGGAGAAGTCTAAATAAAAGACTCTGCCGGGGAGCACAATTATGAGGAACGCGTCCCTCCAGGGTCTCCTGAGTCATGCCATCTCTGCTGAGAAAGAGAATTGGCAAAGAAAGTATCAAACCTGGATTATGCTTCAAATGCAAATGTTTGAATTTTGGCGTAATGCTCCATACGAAATGGAAATGCTACGCGTTTAAGGATGCAATGCTAATGCTTATGACATGCAAAAGGGGTCCCTCCAGCAAACTAAATGCTGGAGAGAAAAAACTAATTCAGCTGGGGATGACAAAAATAAATTTTCCTCTGAATCCAAGAACTCTACTGAGAAGGATCATACTGATCGACTCCTTGGATCAATAACTTCTACTGGGGATGAAATCCCGAAAGAACTACCGGGGCTACACCTGCCCTTTACTGAAGGTAACATCCAAAACCTGAGATTTCTCCTCTGCTGGGGGAGTTGAGAATGAATGCCAGTAACAGAACCGGAAGTCTGTTACTGAGGATTGCCAATAACAGATGGGCTTAGGACCTACTGGGGGATGCCAGCCCATAATACCATCATGCTTGGGGAAAACAGCTGAACTTAGCCTGCTGATGGGGAGGATGACTTTACTCCCACCTTGATGGGGATTAGAACATGACATTGTCGGCGAAAGCACATTTCCTGACTGGATGGGGGAAGTGAACACCCTGATTCTGTAGGGGAATAACATCTTGATCTAGAGAAAATACTTTCCAAGTCTCCTGCTGGGGAAGGTCTTCTCTGCTGAGGAAAGTGCAATCTCAATGCTGGGGAGAGCAAACTGCTGGGGAAATACAATCCTGTTGCCACTCAACCTGACCTGTCTCTATGTTCATAAACGGCCCTTTGAACTCTCCACTTGCCCCAGACCACCAGGTCTAACGGAAGAAATCATCTTAAGAGGATTTTATAGAAGACCGGGCGTTTAAACTGCCCCAGGGTCTTCAAACTCTTGGAGAGATTTATCATATCTCGACATAACTGCCCCAGTCTTCATAATCCATGAAGTACATCACCTCGAAAGGAATTGTAATGACTCGAAAGTACTCTGTCTTTAAGGGAGTGTTTTCAATTAACCATTTTCAGGAGTGGACAATCCCTCACGCTCTAGAGGTGGCCTATCCCAGTTCTTGAAGGAACTTTTCCCCTGATTGATCTTGCATAGATTTATCAAATCGGCCTGATTGCCCCTGTTCGGCTGCTTTAGGGAGAGTTTTCAGCGTGACTGCTCCATATTAGCTGCATCTTATCACCATTTATCGGGAACCCCCAAGCTGCGCACAGTCTCTTAGCCACATACCCCTTGACATGAATGTCCTTCGGAGTTTTCACCATTTCAACTTGGCGTGATCGAGCTTCTCGACTGTCGTTCATCGCGTAAGCTTCTTGGATATCAAACACATGCAATCAGAAAATGTTTATTATGAGAATGACAATTCTAATGCAACACTCATGTTATCATTGAAGCTTTATTGAAAATGCGTCGCCAAGCCTTGTGAACGAATCGCTAGCTGGAACGCGACTTTGATTTTTTTGAATGGAAAAACAATGCGCACATGCAATACCAACCAATCTTATTAGCACAACTCATAGGAGTCAGGAACGATATCCTGTTGAAGTACGCTTTAGGAAAAAACCATGTTTCAATTAGGACTTTTAAGGGTTGTAACGTGGTATGGTTCACGGTTTCAGCAAAAAGGATTTATGGCTCAAAATTTATCGGTGCCCACCCACTCTTCGTGATGTTCTCCAGTCCTATGTTCAGTTAATCTGACCCAAACGCTCATCTCTCAAAAGTTTTACGGTCTTTTAGGAACCTATGCCACTGATGGTTCGACACTCAATGAAGTTTTGGAGTAACAGTCACCCCTTTTTGTCTTTTGTGTCTGTAGTCACACGACTTTGTTCTTATCGAGGATTTTCTTTTGTAATGCTTTTCGCTTCTTCTTTCTTCTGCTTTTTTATCCCTAATTTTTACCTGGACTGACTCTTTTGAGCTTCTCGATTTTTAAGTCCAGCGGGATGCCCTAACTTTTGCCTAAGTCGCTTGTTTTCAAGTTTCGACTTAGCAGGCTTTTCTTCTTTTTTTCCTCTTTTTCTTTCTTTTTTATTCCCCCTTTTTATGAACAAAGCGTGTGACACTGGTTGTCTTACTTGCTTGAAAGGGTTGTGACTGTCTCACTCCTTGATTGTTGATGGATAACCCTTGTGGTTTCACATCTCTTGACCTCTTGATGGTGGGATGGAAGGTAATGGATCCTCGGATGCACACTCTCCTTGGAATTTGAACACTCGGTCAAACTAACTGAAGCCTACCCTACCCCTGGGTTAAGTATGAGGGTTTTTTTCGTACGAAGGAAGCTCCTACTTCAAGGTTCAAAGGGGTTAACGAGGGTTTATCTCCTTATCTCTCCAGTGTTTGTGAATTGGAAACAATGCCTGTACATCCTTAACAGGGTTTCATCTAAATGCACACCATTAGAAATCTGCGCTCTTATTTCGTCATCCTCCCTCAAGAGTTCTAAATAATAAAATTGGTATTGCAGTGCATATAAATATTTAAGAGTGAACACGAATGGATTACTTCAAGAAAAACATACTCATTGTATTATGATCGTCATTCAAAACAAACAAGTTTCTACATGCATACAATGCTTTAACGAGAAATGAAAAACTACAAATGAAAATGCAGTAAAGAAACTGATGACTGCCGTTGTTGAGAAGACTTGACTCCGCTTGGACTACTGGCTTTGGGAGACGACCCTTGAAGTCTTCAAATAGATGAGAGGTCGACATGCACAACCAAGTCTCCTTCTGGGAATGATATGTACCCTTTGTTAATCAATTGTTGCACTTTGGCTTGGAAGGCTTTGCAATCTTCGGTTGAGTGCCCCATAGATCCTCCATGATATCCACATTGCACATGGGGATTGTACCCTGGAGGGTATGGTTCTGGAACAGGCTTCAAAGTCTTAGGCTCCACCAATGAGTTTCGAACCAGGTGTGGCAAGAGTTGACTGTACGACATGGGAACTGGATGAAGAGGAGCATTCCTTCTTTCCAAGTTGTTGCGTGACCTATGCTGATTCTGACGCTGATACTTATGTTGTTGAGGAGCATGAGGTTTTTGGTACTGAACGACATTAGTCTCTCCTTCTTCTCCCCTGTAACGTTTCTTCGCATTTTCAGAATAACCGGGAGCAACTTGAATCTTTCCTGTTTTGATGCCGTTTTCAACTCTTTCTCCTGCCAATACAAGACCTGAAAATCCAGCTGACAAACATCCAACCAATTTCTCATAATAATGCCCCTGAAGCGTATCCATGAACATATCAACGAGCTCTCTTTCCAACATCGGATGTTGAACTCGGGAAGCCAATTCACGCCACCTCTGGGCGTACTCTCTAAAGCTTTCATTGCTCTTCTGAGACATATTCTGCAGCTGTGTACGATTGGGAGCCATATCAGTGTTATATTGATAGTGTCTAATAAATGCACCTGCCAGATCTCTCCAACTACGCACATCTTTCCTTTCTAGTTGCATATACCATTCCAGGGATGCTCTAGATAGGCTATCTTGAAAGCAATGCATCATCAACTTTTCATTCTTTGCGTGAGCAGCCATTTTACTCGTGTATGCCCTGATGTGAGTCCTTGGGCAAGTCATACCATTTTACTTTTCGAAGGTAGGAGTCTGAAACTTGTGCGGGATAACAACGTCTGGAACCAGCCCCAAATCCTTTAAATCCATACCCACAGAATCTTGATTGGCAATACCCCTCAGTTGTTCCTCAATCAACCTGAATCTCTGATCAGTGTCAATTAGGTAACCAGCATCCCCACCTGGCACAGAGAGTGCATCATCTTGAATATCATCAAACTGACGGCCATGAATTGCACCGACATTGTTACCTCCCCCCACTACAGCAGGAACCACAACATTTTCTCCTCCGCCCAGAGGGATCACAACACCAGTAACAGGAATACCTCCGCCCGGAGGGCCATTCTGAACATTAGTACCAGTAACACCAGTATGGACTCCTCCATGAAGGACAGCTTCGTGATCAATCCTTGCAATCAGTGGTTGGATAATAGTTCTTAACTGCTCTTGGCCCTGAGAAACCCCTTGCATTAAATCCATGAATTGGTTCATGCGGGTCCGCATCTCAGTCATCTCATTTTGTAGCTGATCCATGAGTCTCTTCTGATTTTGTCTGGTAGAATACCAGAGAATGTGTTGATCTGCAATCCTGAGCTGAGGAGGAGAACCAAGTAAGAACGCCAGAGATAAACACCTGTCATGCAAAATGGTTATGCAAAATGATTATGAATATGCAAATGCAAATGAACATGTTTAAAAATTCGCAGGGCGATCCACCCCTTGATTCCAGTTTAACAGCAAGATAGAACGGAACTTCTGCTCATATATTAAGAAATCCCGAGGAAAACCAAATGTCAACACTCACAAATCCAAGATAACAAGTCTGAACATAATGATCATGGATCCCAACCAACAAGCCTGGAGGTGGTCCAAATAATGAAAGAAAAAAGAAAGCTACGGCACGTCATCAAAGTCCACAAGTGTCAATCCCCCCATCCATTATACTTTCTGCTCCAGTCTTGAATTTCCTTGAACATCTTTTTGGTGTCGGGATGCTTCGGTCTCTGAATTAGCTCTTGAATGAGGATGTCTCTCCTATGCATGATCCCCTCCAAGTATCGGCAATGCAACTCCCAAGCGTCTTCTCCAGAAACACCATCCATGCTAGGTCCCTTATTTCTAGGTCTCTTCACTTCAACTTGGATCTTCAGTTCCTCTATGGAGGCTATGGCTTCATTGAGTCGACCCTCGACTGCTTGCCTCTGTAATACCCCTGATAGGATCTCAACGTCTTTCTTCTTGAGCTTCGACTTCAACTGATCAATCTGAGCTAGATAACCGTCTTCCTTTTGCTTATTCTCGGCCATTGCAGTTTCTCGGTGAGCATTGAACCTGTGAATTTTTAACAAAGCCTTGTCCAATTCCTCCTTCTTAGACTCGAGAACCTTACTGATACCGTCTAGAGCTTGCTTCATCCTTTGTCTGGATGCGACCTTGTCAGCTAGCTCCTTTTCTGCCTCTGCAAGTAGCTCTGTTTTCAACTTGGCGATATGAACAGCTTCACCCCGCTCATGTTTCAACTGGTAAATCTCTCTTAGTAGCTCACTATTTTCTTCTCGCAACTTTTCCTTTTCAGCCCTCAACTTGTTAAACTTCTCTATCTCAACTATGGTAGGAGGCTCAATCAGCAAGGGGTAAGATGGTGGTTCTTTGGAGAACGGCAAAAGCTCCTCCTCTACCCTTTTCTGGATTCAATCTTCATACGCAGGAAATGTTCTATTGTTGCTCTTCCCAAAAGAAATCTTCCCTTTCTTGTGGCGATCTTCCCAAGTATTCGCAGCTTCTTTTAACAGTTCTGGATTGGTTTCCCCACTCAGATATAAAGATTCTCGGACCTCCTCGTCTCTTGGCGGCTCTTTCAAGGCATACCGAAATTGCCTAATAGCAAGAATAGGGTTGTAGTTAATTCCCCATTTCCTTCCTATTAGAGGCACATTTGGGAGACCTCCACAACTAATCATGATATCTTGGCCCAACAAGTCACGGTTAACCCAAACTAGATTATTTTCCCTCAAGCCCATCAATCTTTTGGACTAATCCAATGTTCCTTGAGTATCTACAAATGCCCCAGATTTGGGAAGACGATCAGCAAACCATTTGTAGAAGACTGGCGCACAAAGATAAAGGGGTCCTCCCCTCCTCTTCTCGTTCTTGTAATGCGCTGAATAATACAGATCTCTAAGCAAAGTAGGTACCGGATTCTTCATGGTAAATATCCGGACAGCGTGCATGTCCACAAAATCCTTCATACTTGGAAACAACACCGTTCCATAGACACACATAGCCAATATGGCGTTGAAAACTGACCAACATCTAGCTTTAGCATACACAGCAGCCTGTTCTATCAAAAATTTCATATGGAAGCCTTTACACCCTCCCTTATTGGCAACATTATTTTTCAACAAAGACAAATCCAAATGCAAAGCCTCGAAAACCTTTTCTAAATCAGGAAGTTCTTTAGAAGGATAAAAAGGTGCCTCTTCTTTAATAGAAACATCTAGAATGAGAGAAAATTCCTCCAAAGTCGGAGCCAGAAGATAATCAGTGAATAGGAAACAACGCAGGTGAAGGTCATAGAATTGCACCAGAGTGTACAAATCCCTATACTCGTATTCCGTGATGTTGCGAGCAAAATCCAGAATTCTTCCATACTCTCCTCTAAAGTCTGCCAATACCCCATGTTCTTCCATAGACACAATCTGATGAACAGGATCCAGAATAAGTGATGGGAACTTGTACATTATGATGTTCTTTTTCTTCTCAATACTCATCCTCAATAATCTTCAAAAACTGGAATCAAAGTTAGGATGCAACCCTGCAAATGAATAAACATGTTAGGATGCAAAATGATGATGCAAATGCACATATGGGATCAAGGATGCCACACAGACTAAACAACTGCTGTACTGAACCACTGAACCATCTCAAAGATCTGTCCAAATACCCAGAATACCAAGATAACCATAGTACCACACTGATAAAACTGCTGATCAGAAAACCAGGTATGTTGAAGGTCAAGGTTACCTGCAAACCTGTAAACACCCTGCCCTCTCACATGTGGGTACTAGAAAGTCGAGGATCCTCAATATCACGGGCTCTCAGGTCGAGAAATGATGATACGTTCACCATTTCTGGTTTGGAATCATCACCAATCGAGGAGGCCTCAACTGATTCCCCTCAAAAAGAAATCATCCTATGGAAAGTCCTCAACTTCGGCACTGAGGACGAGAAGCAATAGTACATTCATCCCTCGGGGTACAGTACTATCGCCAAACGAGGAGCGCCTCCACTGATTCTTTTCTAAAAGGAAACCCTATAGCAAGTTCCCAGCATTGGGTCCTCGGATCGACATGTGTAATGGGTTTGCCATTTCTGGTCTGCCATTATCACGTCTCGGGAGGAGTGGCGTTACTGAGTCCTCGGGAATGGCCGCCAGAGTCGACAATTTTCAAAGTTACATTCAATCATCTGCACCAATGCGCAGGATAGAACATTACCAAAGAAAACCTCGTCTGGATGTGGAGTTTTCGTTTATACTATGTCTGGCCAAATGCCACACGAGCCACACTACTTGCCACGCTAATCTTACGTGTATGCTCAAGCCTGGGTATTGGGCTTATCTCTCAGAACTCCTAACCCGCCAAACAGAAGAACAGTGCAGCAGATGATAATAATATGCAAAGCAGTATATGCGGTAAAAAATAAGATACAACAAATAAAGCAAAACAAAACAAAAACAAAAACACCCAAAGAGAACAAAGACAAGCAAGCGCTAGGATTGACTCGCTTAGGGATGGACCAGCATAGGTCAACCAGAGTCCCCAGCTGTCGCTCCCAGGATTTTCATCCAGGTACAAACGCGAGAGTGGCGCGGAAAACAGAGTTGCCAACCGTGTAAATTTATCCCAAGAGAGGGAAAGGGAACACCGCATAAACCTGAGGAAGAGGGAAAGGAATGGTCATCGGAACCATAGCCTGGGTTCGGGAGTCGGTTACGCGAGGGGAAGGTGCTAGCACCCCACGCGTCCATCGTACTCGATGGGATCCATGCTTGTTGTCTATTCTAAGGGAGAGTTATCCTATCATTTATGGTTGTACTAAGACGAGGGAGGGGGAGACAAAGACAGACTCGGTAGGACGTCGAAGTCCTAGGCCTACGTACCTCCTTTGTACAATGGGGAATTCAGAGTCAACGTAGTTCGGACCAAGTTCTTTTTGTGTTTTTTATGAGCGACGTTAAGTCCGCGTCCGGCAGTTAGGGTCGATGCCTGTTTGCGACTCAGACGGAAAGTAACGTGCCCTTTTTGAAAATAGCCTTTAGTTTGACAATCCCGAAGGAAAAAAAAGTTTCAAGTTTGTTTGTATTTTTTAGGACAAGAGTGACTTGAGTTAGTTCATAACTCAACTTGAACCAAAGTCTATGACACGGGAACGAATGTGTCGCATGGTCGCCCCCAATGGAACGTATGCCCAACACTCTAGAAGAGAGAAGGGGGACCCCTCAATCTTCATTTCCTATGTTTAAGGCTTGTGTGCAAGGCAAGTTGACCTTATTAAGTGTCTTAGAGGTGTTTTGAAATGAGAAGAGGGACTCAAAAGAAAAGAAAAAAGACACTACGGGGAAAATCTATCCTAATGTTATCATGCAAAGATGGCCCTAAGGAGAGGTTTGACAACAACCTAAGCCTAAGGAAAATAAAATATGAGAGAAAGAAAGAATGAGAGTGAGCAAGGATAACTATCCACACCCTCAAATAACTTACCACAGCCCCTACATAAAAGGTTAGTACAAACAGACATAAGTAATAATAAGACCAATGAAACCCAAGCAATGACATATAATGGTAATCAAGTGACCTATAACAGTTCAAACATGGTTTAAGAATTCAAAGAAGCAATCTCAAACAATAGCACAAGTGCCTTTTCAAACAAGTAACCAGACATGATCAGAGATACCCATACATGAAGACCTCAAATAAAAGCAATCAAACAATTAGCAAAACATCTTCTAAAAACACCAAATTAATTATCAACATAGCTCAACTAGAAACAAACAACACATCAAAAACTCATGCCAAAATTCAAAGTATAAGTCACTCAAACAATCATACAAAGTTCAGACAAGAAACATGGTTCAATATGCAAAAAAGGAGGACTAAAATGCAATATGAATTTTTTTTTAAAATGAGAGAAAAATGTTTCATTGCATTTCAATGTGTTGGTGAAACAATGCAAAAATAATGAGTTCAAAATGCTTTATGGATGATGAGAAATAAAATAAACAAGTCATGGTATGCATATATGAAATAAATTCAAAAAGAAATTATTAAAATAATTAATTCAGAAGATAAAAATAAAATAAAATAATAAAATAAAATTTGGTAAAATTTTATAACATTATAAATATGATGCAAAAATTTTTTGGGAATTTTTTAATGCAATTAACTATTTTTAAAAAATTAAAATGAAATGTAATAATTAAATAAAAATAAAAATGAAGAAATAAGCATGGGGGTGTGAATAAGAATAAGAACACGTTAAAAGTGCTAGTGGGCTGAAAGGGGGGGTGTGAATAGGAAGCCCAGTCCAAATAATTAACCAGAAAAAATAAAAAAGAAAAAGATGCACGCGTGGACTTCAGTCAACCACGTTGACTCCATCCCCACCTTTTGATTAATCTGACGCGCCATGATCAGTCAACACAAAACCCAAGTAATCATGATAGAAGGCTTAGATCTAGGGCACACCACAAACAATGATGCACACACACACACCAAATTATTCAGAAAATAAATAAAATAAAAAAGTAGCACCTGGTAAGGCACATGGTTATTTTAATGTGTTGGCATCCTATAAGCCACATGATTCATCCAACGTCCCTGATTAGTCAACATAATAAGAAGGTAAGTCTGATGAGAGGACATGATCTAAAGGCACACGGTAACAATCATGGGGTAATAAACATGTAACCATTAAAATAAGAAACTCAAAAACTAAAAACGTGGCATCATATGGACCGTACGATCAAAGAATAGACGGTGGGGATTTCATCTTCTCCAACCAAAACCCTAGCCGGCCGGAGATCAAACCAGACGCCGAAGCCCTAGCTCCGATCGTCATCTCCGGTGACCACCACCCAAAAAATTCCCCGAAATGGCATGCGAGTATACTAAACTGATCAGAAAAATGAGAGGGTTAAGAAAATCACATCAAAAATTGCAAATAACCAGCATACAAAGAGAAACGAATGAAACAAGATTTGGATTCAAAACTTTAAACACACGATACAACCAAACCACACGTCCAATCTCAAAAATAAATATATCAGAATGATCAGTGGGCATCACACATCAATATGCACATTTAAAAAAGGAGTTATAAGATCATGGAAAATACCACTGACCTGATATCACGCAGCCCTTATCCTTGCCTTTAGCTTCCAACGACGGGTGATTTGTACTCTACAGATGCCAAGGATGAAAGTTGTGAAAGAATCTTGTGAAAAGCCCTTGTGGATTGAGAGATTCAATGAAGAAAAGTTTTAGGGTTCAAGCTTTGGTTATCCTCCAATATCACGTGTCCTCCCTCTCAATAGTGCATGAGTAATCTTAAATACTTAGGGTTATTTCCCATCTGATCATTTAGGGCTTAATCACTCCTTGGTTAATGAGTTTTGGGCCTTTTGAAAAATTTGCATAATGTGAAATACACCCTCCTCCATGCATGCACACCCAAACATTCTATGATAGATCACTTATTGATCAATTGCTAATCACACCTAAATTGAAATTGGGCCTTGAAACATTTTGATTCAGGAGTTTTGATGCCTCTTGCAATTTTGAATAATGGGAAATAAGTGATGAACCAACCATGGATCCACTTGGTTCAAAGGCCAAAAATTCTCATTATGGAATTTACTTTGAGGTTAGAATATGCCTTGAAGCAATGGAATCAATTATAGGTCACTATGTCCCAAAATGCAAATGGAACCATGAGAAAACCCTAAAAAACCACTCTGCCTTCTTTTGATCATAACTTGAGTTTCACAAATGATATGGAGACCCACTAGTACTTGTTGGAAAGGGGAGAAAAATATATTCAACTTTCATGCTTGAGGAAAATTCATTTGAAGCTTCCTTGATAATGAAAATTCCAGTTGAAAGTAGTGTAAGGACTTGCCCAAAAAGGAAACTTTGAAATTATAGGTCATTTCCATATTTAGTAACTTTTGTACCAACCCTTGATTCTTGATAAATGGTATGCAATTTGACTCTTGAAGACCATAAGAGGATGTGAGACCTTGACCCTTGAAGAGAACCTCAAAATTTCACAGTTGACTTCCCCTCTCACTGTTGACTTTTCCCCTGATTCTCCTGATTCCCAATCCATTGGCCAATTGAATCTCTCCTGAACCAAACTGATGGACAATCTTCCATTCCTAGATACTTAGGGACCCAAGGAATACCATGGAATCAAGTCTTGCCCAAGAAATCAGAAATAAACTAACTTTATAGCAAACCCTAATTTAGGTACCCTCAGTCTAGGAGGAAATAGCACAGTCTCCAAATCCAAATTCCTCTGAATATGATGTGTATCCTCTCCAACAAAGATAAGACTTGCCATTTGGTGATGATAAAAACCCAAGAAGCTTGCCCATTGGGGCAACAAACCCAAGAATCTCAAAACCCTAATTTCTGCACTGGTTAGGAGAGAGTGATCCACAATACAAGGACTCTTGCTTGACTCTATGAAGAACATCTTCTCCTCTTGAGCTGTCTCAAGCACCTTGACCCCATGCTAAGAACCAATGATATGCACACATGATAATGCAAAATGAGATGAAACATAAGCCAGTTAATACTAAAGTAAGGAGGGCAAATTTTGGGGTGCTACAGGGACGATACACGAAGTATTCGTTCCTATGTCATAGACTTTGGTGCAATGCAAGTTATGAACTAACTTAAAACACTTCTGTCTAAAAAACACCAAACAAATTCAAATCTTTTTATCCTTCGGGATTGTTGGGTTTCAAACTTCTTTTTTCAGAAAAGAGCTCGTCACTCACGTAAAAAACACTTACCCATTCGTGGTCGTACCCACGAACTACATTAGCTCTGATTCCTCTCTCTCATCCGATTGAGGATATGTAGGCACAAGACAGCGATTGTCTTGGCGAGCAACCTTCCCCCACAGTTCCCGTCCGAACTACGTTGACTCTGACTTTCCCATTGCACTGAGGGAGTACGTAGGCCTAGGACAACGATAACGTCCTATCGAGTCACTTTTTTTTCTCTTTTCTTCTTCGTTTCTCCGTTCTTTCCATTCTCATTTCTTCTCCGGTCCAGTAGCAGTGGAGCTCCAGGCGATGACACCCTTTGATGCAGACAGCAAGCGTGGATCCCATCGAGTACGATGGACGTGTTGGGTGCTAACACCTTCCCTTCGCGTAACCAACTCCCTTGCCCATTTCTCTTGGTCGTGAGACCTTGTTCTTTCCCTTCCCTCAGGTTTATGCAGTGTTTCCTTTCCCTCTCTCGGGATAAATACACATTGCTGGCGACTCAGTGTTTTTCACCAATTATCATTAAATCGTCATCATCGGCATCCTGAAAGAGAATGATGGTGAAATTTTAGAAAGGTTTAGTTAGAAAAGATTCAGTCCGGCACAAATATATTCAGCTGTATCATGAATATAATCAGAATTTAATGAATATATTCAGCTTACCACAGATAACACTATCACCAAGTCAAAGAATCGATAATGGCCTTGCAAAATTATTGAAACAAATAATAATATGAACAAATAGTAATAGCATAAAATTTTAAACTTCATATGAAGATGAAAGAAAGAATATCATTTTAATAAACCGACATCTTAACCTTTATTGGAGCATCAAATGAGTTTCCAACCCAAACCATTACTGGTGTGAAGAAACCCCAGAAAACGTCATAACAAATCAGTCCAACCTACAAAACATAAAAAAGGAAAATATTCATAAATCTTATGGAGGGATCTAGCAGTATAAAATACAACAACAAACTTTGATAAACCTTATTCTATATACCTGCAACAGATCTAGATCTACAATGAAGCTACACCGTCCACAAACGATTCAACAATGGGTATACGTTTCAACAATGGCCATAGCTTTCAACAACGTAACTAAAAAAAGCAATAAATTTCAGAAGAGAAAAGACAAGTTTGAAGCAACGATGTCGGTAAAACTCATCAGCTATTCCGAATCCAACCACCACCACCCTGGCCGCCGAAACCGTATTTCCTCCAACACAGGTATACCATTGCTGTTAAACCACACACCCTCGTCATAAAGCATTTCTGTAAAACATGTTAGAAGAAAGAAATAAAATAGAAGATGAACATGAAGAAAGAAGAGGAAGAGAGATGTTTGAAGAAGAGAAAGACTGAGATGAGCATCGAGAAAGAGAAAGAAGAAAACAGTAAAGTACAAAAGTGATGTAAGTGTAACAGACATTGAGAGTAGGGAAAACCAGAAAAATTGTATTGAATTGGTTTGTTTGGAACCAAAAGAGCATGTGACATCATCATTTGGATCAAACTTAACAAACAAAGGCACAATCTAATAAGCATGTAGTTGGAATTTTAATATATGACATCACAAGTTAGGAAAAGCAAATTTTGGACTAAAATTACCCTCATTTTAGTGACATGGAAGAATTAGAGGGAAGGTCAATTGAGGCATTTCCAGAGCCTCAAATTTTCTTATATAGTAAAATAACTATATTGTGGAGCTGTTTCACTGTAAGTCTTCTTTCACATCCTTTTATACACTTGTCACATATCCACTGTGTAATACTAGTATGGTTATTTAGAGTTTTCCCCGGCAACTACGTCTAGAACTAGGTAAAGCCCTGTTGGTCACTCTTTAAATACAAACAAAACTAGATCCCCATAGGATTTCCAGATACAGTCTTCCCTTCTCTTGGGGTTAAGCAATATGGAACAAAGAGAAAGGCAGTATTCTCGATGAACCTTTTCTCAAACTGTCACCCTTAGAAATTGTCAAAGAAACTCTAACTCCAGAGAGATGATCTTTTCTCCATGAATGGCATCTCTTGAGTTTCTTCCAAATTCTCGAACTTTCCTGGAATGATCTCTTCTCTGTGAATTGCATTTCTTGAACTTCTCTTGGTTAGGGGACCCACAGGCTTCCTAAAAGCATCCCCGCCTCCTCTTTGGCGTTGTACAAGGACCCTTCGGATTCTTAGAAGTTCTCATGCCTTCTCTTGGGCTTAATACAAGGACCCTGACGACCTCTTAAAGGTATAAGATAGAACTTAGTCATCCTTTGCTAAAGCATTCTTTCCTGCGTCAAAACTCCGACCATTTTAGGGTTGATACTCATCCCTTAATGCCTGCGTCTCCTCTTAGGCATTGTACAAAAGATAAAACTCTAGACTTGGACAGTCTAAAACTCTTGAGTCTCAAGACATTCTCAAGTTCCTTTCAAACATAGGAAAAAACACCGATCACTCTGGATCAATCTCCAGCAGAAACTCGGTCTCTCTCATGAGAGTTCCCCACACTTGGACCCGCTTCAGGATCTCAATAATCCTCAGCAGTAAGTCAGCCTCCTCTTGGGCTTTGTGCAAATGATTCTCCCCATCGGAGCTAACCTTATCAGACTCTCTTGTTAAGTCAACCACTTTTAGCCTCCGTCTTGGGCTTTGTACAAGACATAAAAAAACACTCTCTTGTTGAGTATAAAAGACTCTCTTGTTAAGTCAATCTCCTTTTAGCCTCAATCTCGAGCTTCGTACGAGATAGCAAATCAATCTCTTGTTTAGTATAAAAGACTCTCTTGTTGAGTCAATCAACCTTCAGACTCTCTTGTTGAGTCAATCACCTGTTCAAGACTCTCTTGTTGAGTCAACCTTTTTTAGCCTATGTCTTGGGCTTTATACAGGACAGATAAAAGTACTCCCTTGTTGAGTCAAACCATTTCAGCCTGCATCTTGGGCTTTATACAAGATACATTCTCCCCAACGGAGTCAAAATCCCTTTTAGCCTCAATCTTGGGCTTTGTACAAGACAGAAAGAACATTTTCCCCAGAAAAGTCAAACTTCTAGCCTTCTCTTAGGCTTTGAATAAAGAAATCCCCGGTTGAGTCAATCAACTTTTTAGCATCAAATTTGTACTTCGCTCATAGCATACAAACATCAACAATTCCTCTTTAGAGATGACAAATTCTATCTCAGCCAAAACCCTTTAGCTTCATATCTTAGGCTTTGAACAAGATACAAATCTCCTTTAGCTTCATGTCTTGGGCTTTGAACAAGACACCAAAACATATCTTTCCTCCCATAGAATAGGAGGAACTACGATCGTTCTGATTTCCCTGTTTTGTTAAACGGGAATACGTAGGCATAAGATTGCGAAATCTTAGCGAGCATACTAATCAAAAACTCAAAGTCCAGTACCTCCATACATCAATCAAATAGCATCAGACCTAACACCTTACCAGAAGCCTCGCAAATAGTCCAGACACTGTATTCTTAAACGAAATAACCTAAGACAACCCCTACTTTTTGATAGCATCTGTAAACTAACAGTTTTGACTGTTTAACCTTAGTATGCAAGCAGGGTTAATTGGAGACATCTATTTCCCTTCCTTAATCAGCTTCACAGGATAAAAAATGAATCGAACTGTAGTACCAAAGCGATAGTGATTCGAAACCACAAAAATCGTGCTACATACTGGACCTAAGGTTTTTTATTTGTGTGCTCGCTAAGATTTCCCAATCTTATGCCTACGTATTCTCGTAAAGATAACAGGGAAATCAGAGCAATCGTAGTTCCTCCTATTCTATGGGAGGAAAAAGATGTTTGGTGTCTTGTTCAAAACCCAAGATTGAAGCTAAAGGGTTGAGCATTTGTGTCTTGTTTGAAGCCCAAGATTGAAGCTAAAGACTTGATTGAGAGAGAATTTGTCATCTCTAAATGGAGATATCTCATCTGTTTATCATAGTTGTTGGGTAATTGATTATAAACACTACTACGAAAAACCCATTTAACAACGGTTGGGAATGACATATAATGACGTGGGCGAAGGCGTTGTTATGTAGATTGTTGTTGTATCTTTGATGTTTCTACAACGGTCTGAAAACCGTTGTTGTATTCTGGAAAACACGCTATATATTACAACGGTTAGTTGTATCAACCGTTGTGAAACATATTATTAATCACAACGGATATTAGTTTCAACAGTTGTGAAATATATTATCAATCACAACGGATATCAGTTTCAACCGTTGTTACATGTACCCTTAGTTTATTATATACAAATGTATATTGCTTGTTTTACCATACACCTAGTTAAAGAATTACAACCATTAAATTGGTAAGGAAATATATAATCTGAAAATTAAAATATTCTTGAAAACCAACTTAAACACACCACTGTTTTTCAAATTGCATCCATTTCATTCAGCACATTGAATGTTCCTTAACACATAATATACGATTCAATGGTTTGATTCACTCTACTCATCGATATTTTTAATTATATAGTTTACCTCTCCATCGCACAAAATCATCGCGATTTTATCATCATAACAATCATGATCATAAAAAACACGATGATTTTTGGCGATGAAAAGGTAAACTATATAATATAAAAGATATCGATGTGTAGAAGGAATCAGACCGTTGAATCGTATATTATGTGTTAAGGAACATTCAATGTGCTGAATGAAATGGCTGCTATTCGAAAAACATTGACATGATAATGGTTGGTTTTCAAATACATCTTAATTTTCAGATTATAAGTTTCGATACCAATTTAACAGATTGCATTTTCATTAAAAGGATAGTAAAACAAACAATATACATAGTATATAATAAACTAAATTTCATATGTACAATATCAGAATAATAAACTAAATTTCATATGTACAATATCAGAATAATAAACTAAATTTCATATGTACAATATCACAATGAATTCATATATATGTACCTTATTAGAATGAATTCATATATATATGTACCACCATCATCATCACCATGTGAAACAAACCTAAGAAGTGGGAAAGCAATGAAGAAAATTAGTTATTATTCAAAACAAAACAAGCAAAATTAGAAACAAACCCAAAGAAGTGGGAAGCAATGAAGAAAATTAGTTAGTATTCAAAACAAAACAAGCAAAAGTTGAAAGAAAATGCTAAGAAGTGGGACTGTACCATAACAATGAAGTTCACCTTGCTTGTGAAGCATTGAAGTCGAATCTGCGCAAAAAGAGAACAATCAACAAAAACATCATGAAGCAAACGAGATAATGAGTACTATCTAACAAAAAGATTGAAGTGGAAGAATACCTTATTTTCCATAAACAATATGTACATTACGCTTGCTACGCCAGCATCATCACCATGTTCATCTAGTTTTAGACTCTGCAAGAAGGAATTCAAGGAGGAAAAAGCTTAAATCAAAAGCTTCTTACTTCTTGAATTTCTTTTCGCAGATTCTAAAAAAAGATGAAGTTTGGGTGCTAGGGTTTCGCTGTGAAGGAAACGACGCGACTGTCAAAAAGAGAAAGTTAATTCCCTTATATAGGTAAATGTTTCACAACGGTTTTCTTAAATAACCGTTATGATAGAGTATATATTAATTTAATAATATCACAACGGTTAGTTATAATAACCATAGCGATACCCCTTATACGTGGTACAAGGTTCGACACCAGGCAACAACATTTTCCTAAAGTTACGCCTGGATTATAAGTGATATCGCTACGGTCATTACTTATAACCGTCGTGATATTATTAACCGTTGCACTTCCCAACATATGAACGGTTTACAAGAAAATATAGTTCCAGAATATGAACGGTTTACAAGCTATCATCATTACAAGCATTAAACTATTAGTCTTTTCATCTTCAACCTCATCTATAAATAGACAATTTTACATATCTAAATAATATATTCTTCGTAACAATGAGTTCAACAAATGAGAATCCTAGAAACCTCAATGAGGAACGTCAGGCGCCAATCCAGGAGGTCGTCCAACCAGCAACTGCCAACTTCAGGGATGCCTTAAGGGTAAGGAAGGATAAGAAGAAGAAGAAGAAGAAGCCGAAGAAGAAGAAGATAAAGAAGAAAAGGAGGCCTGTATATTATTATTCCGATGAGGGCAGTGAGGAGAGATGTCTAGATTATGAAGATACATTTTATGCTATGGGCTCTGACAATGATCTTGATATGTAATATGTTTATCAATGTACTCTCAATGGAATATTAAAATAAAATTATGTCTATATATGTTCATCCCTTACAGTTTTATTTTTAAAGTTATATATATACTCTATTGCACTTAAAAATACTAAAGAATACATTGCTATGAATCGAAGCGTGATACATGTAGTACAACGGTCTTCTAATACAAGCGTGTTAAAATGTAAAAATATGGAGAAAAAAATATAGAGCTGGGAATCGAAGCTTGTTACACAGCTTGTATTACAACGGTTATGTAATACAACCTGTCGTTAAATATGGCGTTATAAATTTTTAATCCTGTTACAATGGTGGGATACGAAACCGTGGTAAAGCTGGCGTCGTTAAATGGGGTTTTCGTAGTAGTGAAAGGAAAAGTACTTTAACTGGAATATTTTGAATCCAGCAATGCCATAATTACCTTTATAGGGGATTTGTCCTGAAGGAGAAAATTTTAACTCAGTGTAGAGAAATGCCATTTTTCCTTAGGAGTCTTTCATACTAAGAGAGGGACATTGGCTTAGATGTAAATAATCCAGAGGCTTGCCACTTACAGCAATTAGATGAAAGAAGGGGATTTACCAGGATAAGAGATGGACTACAGCTTGGATTTTTTGAATCAACAAGTGTGCCACTTACAGCAGTTATCTGGAATTAAGGTTTGATTATTTGTTTAGATATGTGATATATAGTGAAATGTCTTCCTACAAAGAGATTTTTTATTTCCTTTGAGGGGATGTTGATTTTTGTGTGCCTTGATCAAAGCCCAAGGTTGAAGCAAAAAGGTTGACTCTACTAGGGAGTTTTATATTTGTCTTGTACAAAACCCAAGATTGAGGCTGAAAAGAGATTGACTCTACTTAGGGAGATCATTATACAAAGCCTAAGAGGAGGCTGGAAGGAATTGACTTTTCCGGGGAATATTATGTCTATCATGTACAAAGCCCAAGATTGAGGCTAAAAGGGATTGACTCTACTGGTGAGAGGTTTTATCTGTCTTGTAAAAAGCCCAAGATTGAGGCTAAAAGAATTGACTCCAACTGGGGAGGTTTTATATGTGTCTTGTACAAAGCCCAAGATTGAGGCTAAAAGGGAATTTGACTGACTCAGTTGAGAATATTTATGTGTCTTGTACAAAGCCCAAGATTGAGGCTAAAGCTGCTGAGGGAAAATCATTATACAAAGCCTAAGAGGAGGTTGGGTTGGGAAGTTTCTTATATGAAGCCTAAGAGTAGGCACAGAGACAGGTCCAAAATTGGGGAATCAACTCTTGTTGAGGATTGTAGAAGAGTTGAAATATCATATGCCTTGAGGTTTTGATTGAGGGTTTATTGATAGTGATCTGACCCTAGCTGGGGGAATTTAAAGTGAAAGCTTAAAGATTGAGTTTTTTAACCTTTGGAGGTTTTAACACTATTGGTAATTGATCAGGGTTTTTCCTGTGCTTTTAGGAATTTTGAGGGTTTCTTTGAGATTTAAAAGGAGGTGAGACTGTCCAAGTCTACTGGTATGAAAAGGTTTATCTTTGTATGATGCCCAAGAGGGGGCTGATGTTTTAAGGGATGAGAATCAACCCTAAATTGATCTGATGTTTTTAGATTTTGACTCTATAGAGGATTGAAGTATCAAAAGATGACTAGGTTCTGTCCTATACCTATAGGAGGTCTTTTGGGTCCTTGTATTAAACCCAAGAGGAGGCATGAGAACTTCTAAGAAGCCTGGGGGTCCTTGTACAAAGGCCAAGAGGAGGCTGGGGATGCTTTTAGGAAGCCTGTGGGTCCAAACCTAAGAAAAGTTCAACAAAGGTTTCACTGGGAATAATCCTTTCTTTAGTGAACAGTTCTAGGGTTTGAAGAAATTCAAAAGAAGTTTCACCGGGTGTTGAGTCATTGCCCTTGAGGTTGGCATCAATTTTGGGTAAAACTAACTTAGCAGAAAGATGTTGGACAAGATGTCCTAACATGATGAACTAACTGTAGGTTAAGATGTTAGACAAGATGTCCTATCAGGTGGATTCTACATCTTTGTCTCTTACACTTTTAGGTTAACTATTTTTGGTAATAGGTGTGATTGGAATATGACTTGATTCCAGGTGGCATCTGAGATTATGGAATCAGAGATTCTGATTCTAAATGGAATATACAGTTTCCTTGTACGGAGAAATTTTTGGAAACTTGGGATTGAAGAAAGGGTTAAGTCGCAGATTCTAAGGAGCAGAATTACTGCGTTTTTGAAGCCCAAGTCCAGTTGTGTTTTGCAATATAAATAGGTTGGATTTAACCTAGTTTAGTGGTTGGATATTGCAGCTATTTTAGAAGTACTAGTGTTTGTACTTATGTGAGCCTCTTGTGTATTGTGTGAATACTTGAGAATGACTGTTTATTGAGTTATAATATTTTCAGTCACTGCTGTGATTGGAAGGGAATTGAGAAGGGTCTCATACCTAGGAGTGTCTTAGGTAGAAATCTAGGACGGGTAGTTTCTAGGTGCTAAGTTGTAAACGTTAAAGTTTAGCTTAGAACCAATTCTACTTAGTGATTTCATTCCTGGCTTGGTAGCCCCCAGACGTAGGTGTTGTTGATCACCAAACTGGGTTAACAATTTCTATGTGTTGTTTACATTCTGCAGTTTGTTTTTGTTCTTCCTTAATCCTTGTGAGAAGCAGAGATCAAGTGTCACGACATCCTATCTGACATCTTAGTGATCTGCTTAACCAAAATTTAAATTGGTATCAAAGCGGGCATCCTGCTCTGTATCTGGGTGAGATTCAGGGGCGATACTTTCTAGTTCGATGGATAAAGAAGGAGGAATTCTGAATAGACCACCTATACATGATGGTTCCAATTATGACTATTGGAAAGTTTGCATGGTGGCATTTATCAAGACAATGGATGGCAAGGCTTGGAAGTCTGTGGTTAAGGGGTGTGATCCACCAAAGATCAAAGACAAAGATGATAAGCTCACAGAGGAGCAGAAACTTGAAGAAGATTGGGATGATGAAGATGATAAGCTTGCTCAAGGAAATTCTAAAGCCTTGAATGCCTTGTTCAATGGTGTGGACAAGAACATCTTCAGACTGATCAAGAATTGCACTGTTGCAAAGGATTGTAGCGAGCGATTTTCGACGTGGTTCTTAAGCATTGTCGCTCTTTGGGGATACTACAGGTCAATTTATTTTTTATCCTATTGAAGGTGATGAAGGAAGGGAAATAGATGTCTCCAACTAACCTTGCTTGCATACTGAGTTTAAACAGCGGTCTGTTAGGTTACGGATGCTATATGGAAGTGGGGGACTCTTTCTGCTTACTTTGTTAAGGCTGAAATGACGGGACTATGCTATTGGTAGGATGTTAGGACTGATGCTTTTCGATTGACGTGTGAAGTTACGGGATTTTGGGTTTTTGATTCGTGTGCTCGCTAAGATTTTTCTTTCAATCTTATGCCTACGTATTCCCGTTTACCGAAACAGGGAAATCAGAGCGATCATAGTTCCTCCTATTCTATGGGAGGAAACGGTGTTTTGATGTCTTGTTCAAAGCCCAAGACATGAAGCTAAATGTGATTTATTTGTATCTTGTTCAAAGCCCAAGATGTGAAGCTGAAAGGTCTATTTGTATCTTGTTCAAAGCCCAAGGTATGAAGATAAATAAGTTTTGACTTTAGAGAGAATTTGTCATCTCTAAAGGGGGAGTTGTTGATGTTTGCATGTTGTGAGCAAGGCATGAAAGGTTGATTGTTTCCATTGGGGTTTCCTTATACAAAGCCTAAGAGGAGGCTAAAAGGCTGACTTTTTCAGGGAAAATGTGCTTTTTGTACAAAGCCCGAGATTTAGGCTAAAAGGGTTTGACTCAACAAGAGGGTCTTTTTGTGTGTCTTGTACGAAGCCCAAGACGAAAGCCAAAGGGGTTTGACTTAACAAGAGAGTCCTTTATACTCAATAAGAGAGTGATTTGGTGTCTCGTATGAAGCCCGAGACGGAGGCTAAAAGTTTGTTTGACTCAACAAGAGAGTCTTTTATACTCAACAAGAGAGTGTTTTGGTATCTCGTACGAAGCCCGAGATGGAGGCTAAGGGGTGATTCAACAAGAGAATCTTTTATACTCAACAAGAGAGTGTTTTGTGTCTTGTACGATGCCCAAGACGGAGGCTGAAGGATGGGTGATTCAACAAGAGAGTCTTTTATACTCAACAAGAGAGTGTTTTTGTATCTCGTACGAAGCCTGAGATGGAGGATAAAAGAGAATTGACTCAACAAGAGAGTCTTTTATACTCACCAAGAGAGTGATTTTGTATCTCGTACAAAAACCGAGATGGAGGCTGAAAGGTTTGACTCAATAAGAGAGTCTTTTATACTCAACAAGAGAGTGATTTTGTATCTTGTACAAAGCCCGAGATGGAGGCTGAAAGGTTTGACTCAACAAGAGAGTCTTTTATACTCAACAAGAGAGTGATTTTGTATCTCGTACAAAGCCCGAGATAGAGGCTGAAAGGTTTGCCTCAACAAGAGAGTCTTTTATACTCAACAAGAGAGTGATTTTGTATCTCGTACAAAGCCCGAGATGGAGGCTGAAAGGTTTGACTCAACAAGAGAGTCTTTTATACTCAACAAGAGAGTGTTTTTGTATCTCGTACGAAGCCCGAGATGGAGGCTAAAAGTTTGGTAACTCCGCTGGGGAGAATCATTGTACAAAGCCTAAGAGGAGGCTATAGTAACTGTTTCAGTTGAGTGACAGGTCCAGTAGGTTGGTTAAAAGAGAAAATCAGTTCTTATATGAGTAATGTTGTACTCATGGACTTGATCTAAGGGTTGGGATTATTTCCTGTTCTCTAAGGAAACAGGGAATCCAAAGGGTTTTAGACCGTCCAAGTCTACGGGTGTTCTTCCTATTCTTGAAAGGGGCTTGAGAATGTCTTTGAGACTCAAGGGTCTTAGACTGCCCAAGTCTAGAGTTTTATCTTTTGTACTATGCTTAGGAGAAATTAAGGAACAGTACGTTTGCGGTAGAAAGATCTAGACTCTTTGAAAGACTGTTCTATTAAGATGACTAATCTCTGTTCCTATAACTCTAGGAGGTCGTCGGGACAATTTGTACGAAGCCCGAGAGGAGGCTGGAAATGTTTAAGAAGCTGAGGGATAATTTGTACTAAGCCCAAGAGGAGGCTCTCTTCCCAGGGGAAGAATCATTATACGAAGCCTAAGAGGAGGCTGTGAAAACTTCTAAGAAGCCGACGTGTCCTTGTACAACGCCCAAGAGGAGGCGGGGATGATTTTAGGAAGCCTGTGGGTCCTTGCACTAAGCCCAAGAGGAGGCTGATGAACAGTTCCATAAGGGGTTTTTACTTGGAACATTGGCCTTCTGTATATGAACTGTTCAAAGGGGGAATTTCTTTGATCTAGATATCTAAAATTGTTGTAAGGAGACGAGGTTTTTTCTAGTTCTAGACGTAGTTGCCAGGGAAACTCTAAATATCTATACTATTATTACACAGTTGATATGAGTTTATGAAAGAAGACTTACAGTGAAACAGCCCCACAGTACAGTTATATACATATGAAAGCGGTAAATGAAAGTGGGTAAACACTTACTCGGTTGTAGAGCTTCCATGCTGTATTGTTAGTTGTTCAACAAAGAAAAGTTGAAAACAGTATATTACAAAATCAAAGGAGAAAGTGCTTTGAAAGGAAAATTGGGGCTTACAGCTCAAGGAGAGGCCCATGGTTTCATCAGTAATTGCACTGTCGTTTTGTACAGGGACTTATACAAGTGACTGAGGCCCGAGAAAGGTTTTCTGTACAAAGGTGTGGGTCTTACACTCTCTCAAGAGGCCCAAAAATGATTTTTAAATGGGTCTTATAGCTCAAGGAGAAGCCCAATAGTTAATTTTAAAAAGGGCAACGATCGCGCCGAGGTTTTGAAAACACCGTGGGTCTTATACAATGACTGAGGCCCAAAAGTTTTTGGTTTAAAAAAGGGATTGGTTCTTACACTCTATTAGAGGCCCAAATGAGTTTTAGGAAAAGAAATGGGTCTTATGACTCGAGGGTAGGCCCAGGGTTATTTGTTTGAAAGCGACGATCTCGCCGAAGTTTTTGAAATACACAGAGGGACTTATACAATAAGTGAGGCCCAACATGGGTTTATTTTACAAAAAGGCTTGGGTCTTACACTCTATTAGAGACCCATGAGTGTTTAGAAAAGTTTGTTAGGGTGAAAATCAATAAAACCCTAATTTCATCATTTTTAAAGTAATTATTCAAAGAAAATTAATTAAAATGATACAAATTCCAAATAAGTTTGAATAAAAAACTTGTGATTTTGGTTTTAGGTTTGAAAAATGAGGTTTTAATCACAAGATGAATTAAAACCTATTTGGTGTTGATTTTCCAACATGAATATTTATTTTTAAAAGGTTTAAAAACAATAAAATGAATTTATTCACAAAAAATACTAATTATATTAAATAAATAATATAAATCTAATTTTTTTAGTGGAATAAAATATTTCAACATTTTGTGATTTTTTTGCAAAAAGAACCAATAAAAAATAATTAAAATTGAGTGAGTTATTAATTTTTCAAATCATTTAAAATAAATATGAAAAATAACAAAAAAATAAGAAAAAGTGGTAAAAAAGAGATCTCGGGCGAGGGGGATTCGAACCCCAGACCTCTCGCTTGCCAATACACATAAAACCAGCTGATCAACCAGCGGGGCGCAATGCCAATTCAAATATAGTATGGCAAATGAAAAATATATAGAGAACTTGGTTGGAAAACCTGAAGAATGGCGCCATGGCCATCTTCTTCCTCGAGCTCGTGCATGAAGCCCCCTATCTCACTCATCTCTCAACCATTTGACATGATTCAAATACCAAACTCATGCGTTTTTTCACAAGGAACAAGATGGCAATACTTGATTTCATTTATTTTCAGTGTATAGAAAGTTATATCATCACAACCGTATGAACCCTAATTTTGCAAAAGCAGTCGTGCAGACATGGTTATGAGGGCTATGATCCAATTTTTTTGAGGGAAAGCACTCAACATATGATGGCAAGCAATTGGAAAAAATATCATGCGAGGAAATATGCATGGATCATGAAGATGTAGTTTTGAGGCTTACCTTGATGCAAGCTGAAATGGAACTCTGCACAGATGGTGTTCCAGATGCGATTTGATGATCCCTACAGCTTCAATGGATGTTGTGGAGTGTGTTGCAAGCTTTGGAACACTCTACAAACCTTTGGATCAAGTTGGAGAACTCCAACTGCATAATTGAGGCATAATGGCTTGGTTGAAGGGTGATTTTGAGCTAGGGGTGTTATAGTTGGTGTTTAAGTGTTTGGACACCTCAAATACATCATATGTGGTGTGTCTGAGCAATTGGAATGGATTGCTTAAGGCTGCAACTCAAAACCCGATGGTGGTTGCTCAAAAACAAAGAAAATAGGCACTTAAGAGAGAATGAGAGAAAGCAGTGCTATAAGGTGCTTTGGTGTGCCTTGAATGATCCATTGGAACCTCTATTTATAGGTGATCAACTCTTGTCTTGGAGGAATAGTGAATGGCTGCCGAATCAGATCACCTTTAAAGGGATTGGTTGGACATAAATGCCTCTTGCATTAGGTGTAACAGCTGCTCCAAATAGATTAGCTATGCCTTGACTGAAATCACATTCCTCAGTCATTTTAATTATTGTTTAATCAGAGAACTTGACTGAGGAGAGTGAGAATCTTGACAATGCACTATTCCACATTAATGACCTTTGAATTCAAGGCAAAATGTGCCAAAATGCATGAACTTCAAGTTGGAAGATTCCTTGGCTTTGTGACTCAACTTTGTAGGTTGGATCAGATGCATTGTGATTGGTTTGAGTACATGTGGCATAATGATCCTTGGTTTTGATTCAGAAATCGTGTGTGGCAAGCAAACATGCAAACTGATTTTTCCAAAACAGCTTGTAGCAGCATGACTTTGGGCATGGATTCCTCTTGGCTCAAGTTGAATCAATTCATGCTGAGAGGTTCTTTGGATTCTTAGAAACATATGCAACTACATTGATGTTTACCTTTAGACTTGATTCAGCTTGCAACTATGTGAAAAGATCTCACAAGTTTTGGTGTTTTCAACAAAATCTGCCTTGGCCAGAATTTTTCTAAGTGTTGGAAAATGAAGTATTTTCATGTTTTAGCCATTTTGGCCCAATCATAACTCAGAATCCACAATGAATTGGAGTGAGGTGTAGTTGGAGCTTTTGTATAGGGTAATGAGAGCTACAAATCCAGCTTTGGATGGGGAAAATAGCCTTGTGGTTTAAGAGTTATGATCCTCCAAAGTTGGTACCCTAGCCACTTTGTTTCATAACTTAGAAAAATTTATAAGTTTTTATGGTTACCCCTTTTGCAAGTTATCCCACTTTTCTTGATTTTTCTTGATGAATGATGATTCCAATCATATATTAACACCATTTTAGGGTTAAAAAACAATTTTTATGAAAAATCTCAAAAAGTCAAAGTTTGACTTTTGTGCACAGTTGACTTTTTATCAGATGAATTCCAAACTGTGCAATCCTGTAGGAAATCATGTCCTTGACCTAAATCAAACTTGATGGACATTTTCCATGGGTGTTATAGGGTATATTGATTCATGTCCTAGGGTTTGGGAGCATGTCCTGGTCAAAAGTCAAAGATATAGTTGACTTTTCTTGTAAAACCCTAACTGTGGTTCAGATGAAATTGAAACTTGTGAATCAAGCTTCTTGGATCAATCCATTGTTGAAAATGGATCAATGTAGTGTATTAGAGACCCTCAAATCCTCTCTTGAGGTCTTGGCTCATGTTTTGTCCCAAAAGTCAACTTAGGGGTAAATTAGGTCAAGAAACCCTAATTCCTTATTTTTGGTGAATGCATCCCCTGAGGCTAAATTGACTTGATGATGGGGTTCATGATGTTCCTTGGAGCATCATAGGTTATCCCTTAAAGCATTGGCTCATGCCCAGAGGAGAATTTCCATCTGGAGGCCCTAGTTGACCAAAACCCTAATTTGGTGACTTTGGCGATCTTGAGGCTTAATCCACTTAGAAGGGAGCAGCCTTGTGCTTGATCCTTGATGTGGGAGTCCTCTTGATCCATTGTAGATGTTTGAGAGGTTAGAAAAGTTGAAGATCATGTCATTCCTTGATTGATCCTTTGTCTAAAAGCTCTAAGAGGGCTTGAAACCCTAATTTTGATTGTAGTGGATGCTCACCCATCTTTGGGGAGACTAATGAGGTATGATGGTTCATCCATATTGTGATGATGAATTGCACAATGATGGGAATCTTAGTGGTCAAAATTTGGGATATGACAGATGCCCCTATTTTATCTTCTTGGACCCGAAGGTGTGAATGACGAAGGTATTCGGGCATTCGGGGTGCAAGAGGATTAAATATCAGAATACCTGAAATTTTGATGGTTTTCTATGAACGATGGCTTACGCATTCATCTTCTTTTGCTAAGCGATGATGCTTAGAAAAGGTTGAAACTTCCCCTCGATCCTGGTCCTCAGCCAAGGAACTGGTCTCAGTTTCTAAAATAAACTTCCCCTCGATCCTGGTTTCCTACCGAGGAACTGGTCTCAGTTGCTGAAATGAACTTCCCCTCGATCCTGGTTTCCTACCAAGGAACTGGTCTCAGTTGCTGAAATAAACTTCCCCTCGATCCTGGTTTCTTACTAAGGAACTGGTCTTTGTTTCTTTTGCCGAATTTTCCTGGGGAGATGCCATTTGACGGAAAAATTTTTGATGGTAGAGAGGCACAAAGTTCTCTGTTGGAGACACCATTTTTCGAGTCTACTAGGGAGAGCAAGTCTCTTGAGAGACTGCTGTCGTTTGGGGATATTACATCATACTTTTCTCGGAGATCTTCTCGGAGAAACGCCATATGATGTGATCCAATTTTGAGGTGCCGATGACCTTGTTGACATCGACTCTCCGGAGAGCAAAATCAATGCGTTCCTGAAAGTTTTTTAGCTGAGAGGGTTTCTCTGGGGATTTTCCTTAATCCGGGAAAGCGAAGATATCATCTTCAATGGCGAAGAGTGACAGCGGATGAGGGTTTTCTTTCCTTTTCAGAGGTTCAAGTTATCAAAGTGGTCAAAGAACCAACTTTAGTTCAGCAACAAAGTGGAGAAGCGGTTGTTCAAACACGACGTTTCCTAATAAGGAAAGAACTCACAACTCGATTAACAAGAGGACGCTTATCACTAGGGGATAAGACCGACTAGAGTGATAGTGATGCAACATGAATATGAATGTAAATCAATAATGCATGAGGCATGTATGTATATGCTGACAAAACTGACACCGCATACAGACTTAAGGAGCACGACTGGATACTCGGCCAAGGTGGGAAATGAAAATGTATCCCTGGTTCAAGATAGCAATTCGTCCTTGCTTAGGAGAGATAGTTCTTGCGGGGAGCTATGTTGATCGGCCTTAGGAGATGAGAACTTTGTCGGGGCGTGTCAGACGAAACAAGGTCTCTGACACACTTGATCCTTCGTTCAGACGTACTGGTTTAGAAGGAGTACTTTGATTCTGCACTTTGAAGCTCGATTACTTCTGGTAGCGATCGATGTTCTTTCGATGTTCAACAGTCAAAAGAAATTGCCATCTTTTTATTTTAAAAGCATAAAAAGTTTTACAAGTAAATTCATTTTTGTTTTATTTCAAGAATCGTTGATCAAGTTAAAAAAGTCGTTCTATAAAGCTAAAACAAATAAGAATTGCAAACAAAAGCACAAGGGCTCAAATTTTATTGATATGATGGAAATCAGCCAAACGCGTGATCCTAAAGAGTATATACAAAGTTAGAAAATGGTAATTTATAGGGAAAAGGGCTACAGCGAAATATAACGACCAATATCCTTCTACCAACTTTGAATTCCAGGTATCCTGAGCTTCTGTCGAAGATGACCTTGACTGGAGTTTTTTTGATGGACGACGTAACTGTTGCTGAGGGACTTGCTTCTGTTGGACATAGTTACTTTCCATTATCCCTAATTTTTGCCTGAATTGTACTGTGATGTTTCCAATCCACCGGGATGATTTTTTATTTATTTATTTTGTCTCTAATTTCTGCCTAGACCGCCCTTTCAGGTTTTCAATCCACCGAGACTCTTTTTTTAGTTTAGGCGAAGTATTTCTTGACTACATCAACATTCGTGAGGTAGGCAAATTCCTCTCCGTCCATGGTTGCAAGTCTCAAGGCGCCACCTGAGAAAGCTTTCTTGACCACATAGGGGTCGTCATAATTCAGAGTCGATTTGCCCCGGGAATCAGTGAGAAATGACTGTATCTTCTTGAGCACGAGGTCTCCTTTCCTGAAGATGCGAGGTCGGACCTTTTTGTCAAATGTCGTCTTCATCCTTTGTTGATACAACTGACCATGGCATAGTGCTGTCATCCATTTTTCTTCGATCAGATTCAATTTGTCGTGTCGACTTTGACACCATTCAGCTTCTGTTAGCTTAGCTTCCATCAATACCCGGATTGATGGGATATCTACCTCGATGGGGAGCACTGCTTCCATGCCATAAACTAGAGAGAAAGGGGTTGCCCCTGTTGAAGTGCAGACAGATGTGCGATAACCGTGAAGAGCAAAGGGTAACATCTCGTGCCAATCTTTGTAGGTTACAACCATCTTTTGAACTATCTTCTTGATGTTCTTATTAGCCGCTTCTATCGCTCCGTTCATCTTGGGTCGGCATGGAGATGAGTTATGGTGTTTAATCTTGAACTCAGCGCACAACTCCTTCATCATCTTATTGTTCAAGTTAGATCCATTATCAGTAATGATCTGGCTCGAAACACCATAATGGCAGATGATATTGTTTTTGATAAATCGGACCACCACTTGTCGTGTTACATTAGCGTATGACGCTGCTTCGACCCACTTGGTAAAGTAGTCAATGGCTACCAGGATGAACCGATGTCCGTTCGAAGCCTTGGGCTCAATTATACCAATCATGTTGATTCCCCATATGGAAAAAGGCCATGGGGAAGAAATAACTTTGAGATGCGTTGGCGGTACATGGATCTTGTCGGAGTATATGTGACACTTATGACACCTCCTCATGTACGTGTAGCAGTCGGATTCCATGGTCAACCAGTAGTACCCTACTCTCAAAATTTTTCTCGCCATCTTGTGTCCATTGGCATGAGTGCCAAAGTATCCCTCGTGAATTTCTTTTATTAGCATGTTTGCTTCTGGTCTGTCTACACATCAGAGTAGGACCATGTCGAAGTTTCTCTTATAGAGGGTATCACCGCTCAGGAAGAAACTGCCTGCCAGCCTTCTGAGGATTTTTCTATCTTTTCTGGATGCCCCAAGTGGGTACTCCTATTTCTGAAGGAAGAATTTGATATCGTAATACCAAGGGTTAACGTCTATGGCTGCTTCGATTGTGAAGATGTAAGCGGGCCGTTCAAGGCGCATTATGTCGATCTTAGGTAGGTCATTCCATTGACCCATGCTAATCATGGAAGAGAGAGAGGCTAATGCATCATCCATGTGATTCTCTTCACGAGGGATACTGTCGCGCCCGGGATTTTCATCCAAGTACAAACGCGAAAGTGGCACGGAAACAGAGTTGCCAGCAATGTGTATTTATCCCAAGAGAGGGGAAGGAAACACTGCATAAACCTGAGGGAAGGAAAGAGCATGGTCTCACAACCAAGAGAACTGGGTTCGGGAGTCGGTTACGCGAAGGGAAGGTGTTAGCACCCCACGCGTCCATCGTACCCGATGGGATCCACGCTTGTTGTCTCGATCAAAGGGTGTAAGAAACTGGAAACGAACTGCTAACTGAAGAATTGGAAACAAAATATAGAAAGGAGCAAGGAGGGGAGAAAGAAGTGAGAAGTGACTCGATAGGACGTCCTCGGAGTCCTAGGCCTACGTATTCCCTCGGGAACAGGAAAATCAGAGTCAACGTAGTTCGGACACGAACTAGGGGGGAGGTTGCTCACCAAGACATCGTCGTCTCGTGCCTACGTATCCTCAATCTAACCAGAGAGAGGAAGTTAGAGCAGTCGTAGTTCGACTTAACCATGTCTGCGTTTTTTATGAGCGACGTTAAGTTCGCGTCCGGCAGTTAGGGTCGATGCCTGTTTGCGACGAGACGGAAGTAACGTGCCATTTTCTAAAAATAAAGTTTGAAACTTATCGATCCCGAAGGATAAAAATTTTGAGTTTGTTTTGTGTTTTTTAGATAGAAGTGTTTTTCGAAGTTGTTTGTAACTTGCATTGCATCCAAGTCTATGACATAAGATCGAATGCGTCGCATGGTCGTCCTAACAGGACGTATGCTAAACACTCTAGAAAGGCGGAGGGAAACCTCCCTCCTTCCATTTCCCACATGCAAGGCTCAGGTGCAATACATGTTAATCCTTTATTAGATGTTTTTGCTTTTTATTTTGAGATGAGAAAGAGACTCAAGGGTTAAGAAAACACTATGGGAAACTAGATGTCCTAATGTTATCATGCGAAGGTGGCCCTAAGGTCAAGATCAAGAGGGAAGTCTACCTAATGTTGTCATGCCTGGATTTCTATCCTAATGTCTCTCCTACCTTCGACTTAATAAAAAATTAAGTGGAGCGAGGAATCCAAAGGGGGTCATGTCATCAGACAAGTAAACACAGGATAAACCAATCACAAAATGAACTAAAAGCAACGAAAGAATAAACAGCGTCAGTCAGCAATAATGTCATACAACTGAATATGGAGAGGGGGAGCTTTAGCCAAGGGGTCATATCAACCGAGGCAAACAAGCTAGGTGTGGGAAGTAGGGGTGCTCACCCAATGGTATCAAGAACCATGGAGAGCAGAGTAAGGAAGGGGAAGATGTGAATCGGATCACATAAGCGTCAACATTGGTCAATGCGAGCTACAAACAAGGCATGGGGGGTTGATTGTTAAACCCTCATTCCACTTGACCGACTCGATAACAAGAGTAGGTAATGTTCAGAGCTTCAATCATGTAATGAGAGCTAAGAACGACTCAACTAGACTAACGGGGGTCGATTGCGAACTCTACCTTCCGTCAATTGCCTCCTTTGAGGTCTTGCAAGGGATATGGGGAATGAGATGCCTCTTGGGAGGTCTTCAACATAATATTAAACAAGCACAATCATGGCCTCACTTGAGGGCTTTCCATACAATCCTACTTATCATGGCATCGACTATTCCTACTTCTCATGGCATTTGAAAGCATTAAAGAGAAGTGAAGAGATAAGAGGTCCTACCAAACGGATATGAATCCTTAGCAAGGCAACGAAAGCACAACGAAAGCAAGTCACGGAAGCACCTATAAACAAATAGCAAATCAAGTTAGAAACAAGTTTTTATTTACAAAATGAAATGGTCAAACCCCCTTTGGAATGTCTCCTTTATGTACCTTGCACATGTGAACCAAAGACATTAGTAATAACAAGAAAGTGTATGTACAACATGAAACCTAAGTCTAATGACTATGTACACTTGATTCGCATTAGTCAAAGTGAAAGACGTAAATGGATTATGAAATTACAATTCAAGTTACAACTATGCTACAAGACTAATATACTTTGAAGTTAAAGGCAAACCAACAAAAGAAAAACCATTGCGAGTTAGGTAAATTGAATTAAAATGTGAAAATGGACCAAGGTCAGAAGTGAAACAACTAATACGCATGGTTAAAACCAATATACAAGTATCACCAAGGTTTGCACTAGACTCTCTCTCCAAAGTCAATTCATTCCATGATCAAAATCACATTTAAACTTCTCATACAAGTATGTAAAATTGTTACTCAAGCAAGGCAAATGAAATGACATGGTAAGGGAATGTTAAAGCTCACACACCAGAGGCCAATGACCTATAAAATTTCCTAATTGAATCCCAAAAACAAACATGAACATGGCATACAAGCGGCATCAAAAGAAGTGGCCAAAGTGAAACACAAATTCAAGTTCGCATACACACAAAGTAGGCATCATTTAAGGCATGTGAAATGATCAAATGCAATAATCAAGCATGTCTCAATTGTGCCTAAAAATACACTTAATAATGTGCTAAAACTCATATTCAAAGTTGGCTCAAAGTGCCCTCATACAAGTCCTAAACATGACTTCTTTCTATGCATGTATCAACATGTTCGGTTCGCATTGGAAAATGAGTGAAAAATATAAAAATGCTCTTGAAAATTATAAGTAATTGAACACGTCATCCCAAAGACAGTAGGTAATCACATACAAAAGATAGGGTTCATATCATGCACCAAAATCCCTCAAATAATTGCAAACGTAGCACAAACGTCAATGATGATCATACGAATTAAGGCTCAAAAGGTTAACTTCAAAAGTATCCCAAAACTCAAGTACAATGCACCAATCAATCACCATGATGTTAAACAATCAAATGCCTAAACTTACACCAATAATCAGCTCCAAATTGTCAAGGGAAAATCACATTTTAGAACTTACATCACTAGATATACCATTTAGAACACATTCCTTTCCAAAATTCCAGCAAAATATCAAACAGCCCCTAAAATGGAATTAAAAATATCCAAAAATTAATTAAGACTTCTAAAAACATACATGAATTTTATTGGAATCTTTCAGTACTTACAAGTATTTTTTAAAATTTGTGTTTTGAATCACGTAGCAAGAAGAAATTTAAAAGAAAGAAATAAGGTCAGGGGGGTGCGCAATGATTAATTCACAATTCACATTATCATTGGGCCAAAATGGGGCGGTGCAATTAGCAAAGGGGAATAGGCCCGAGGCTGTTATGGTCTGCAGGTATACACGGTGGAGCCTCAGTCAACACATTGACTGATCTGGGCCCTTGGATTCATCGTTGGACCAATCACATGGCTGAAAACTGGCGGTGCATGGTAATCATCACGGGGTGACGCACATGAGATTAAACAGGTGGCCCTACCGAACGGTGACCAGTGTCACCGCCGGAGTGGACCGAAACCACAACAATCTTATCTCTTCATATAGTTAAGCCTGGTGGATAAAAATATAACACAATGCAATGCGAATTCGTTTTCAATCACACCTAACCTTCTCTCCTAACGCCTTATTTCTCTGCAAATTAATTCCAAGAACCCTAAACCCGCCGATGAAGGCGGTGGCGCACGGTGGCCGCCACCGTCTGTCGCTCCTGGGATTTTCATCCAGGTACAAATGTAAAAGTGGCGCGAAAGAAAGAAAGAGAGTCGCCAACAATGTGTATTTATGCCAAGAGAGGGAAAGGAAACACTGCGTAAACCTGAGAGAAGGAAAGAGCATGGTCTTGCGACCAAGAGAACTGGGTTCGGGAGTCGGTTACGCGTGAGGAAGGTATTAGCACCCCCACACATCCATCGTACCCGATGGGATCCACGCTTGCTGTTTCGACCAAAGGGTGATAGAAAAGATATTGGAAAAGGAACTGCTAACTGGAAAGAAAAATAACAAGAAAGGGAAAAAAGAAAGGAGAAAGAGCGTGTAGCAAATGTAGGGAAAATAAAAGAAGTGCTCGAATGGGCCCTACCCCACTGCCTACCTATCTCATCGGGAACATGAGAATCAGAGCGATGTAGTTCCCCTCAACGAGGGTCTCTTTGTTTGTGTTTTTTAGTGGAAAGGTCAGAGTGCGCGTCCCAGCAGTTAGGTGTTGCAGCTCGCTGTAGGGAGACTTACGCGTTACCTGTTTGCGGTAGAACGGACTTGACGAGTCCTTAAGGAAGGAGTGAATGAGATGAGAAGAGAATTCCCGAAGGAAATCCGTTATTGTTTGTTTGAAGTTTTTTAGAAAGAAGTGTTTTTTTTATTGGTGTTTAGTAACTCACATTGTATTTAAGTCTTTCACGTAGGATCGAATGCCTCGCATATCGACCCAAGGCGGGACGTACGCTAAACATCTAAGAAAGTGAGAGAAGACCCCTCACTATCTCATTCTTACATGAAAGGCTCAAATAAAATATTTGTTAGGCCTTTATTAAGTATTTTTTTACTTTTGTTTTAAGATGAGAAGAAGAGACTCAAAAGGTCGAGAAAAGGTAAAAATCTAATGAGGGAGACTAAGACTCCATCTTAATGTTATCATACATGGTGATCCTATGGTTAATGTGGTTTAAGAAATCTAATCCTAAAAGAAAGGAGAAGAAGAAGATAGAAAGCAACTTACTTCCAAGATGGAAGTTAAGTTATTTCTAAGAGGGAAGAAAGAAGATTATGAAAGCAAAGCATCATTAAATGCTTAAACAACACAAATTGAATGATTAAAAGATGAAGGAAGAAATTAGAATGTGGATGCATATCCACACTCAAGTGACTTACCATTAGCCCCTGAAATAGTTAGTACAATTATTTACAAGTGAAGAACCAAGTTAAGATGAATAAGTAAGGCTTAAACAAAGTCAATAACCAAAGTAAAAGCATCTTGAAGGTTAAGGAAAGCATAAGGTCAGAATGCACATCACAAGAATGTTCTCTAATGCTATAAGATCAAACACAAATCTAATGCACACAAACAATGCCTTAAACCACAATGAAAAGCATTATGAAAGAAGTAGATGAAGAATGAGTGGATATGCAAAGTGATCATGCATTAATGCTTCATGGGAGGTTAGAGTCAGAACCATATATCAATTACCAATGTCTCAACATGTATATGACTCATCACACAACTCAAGAATCAAAGAGTGCAAGTGGAAGAGATAGGATGAAGTGGAATTGAACATAAGAGAAAAACATTTCAATATATGCACAAATTGCCATATTAGAGATACATAACATGTAAAAATGATTAATGCATACATGTGGCCAGTGGCATAACATTAATGAGATGCTAATGGAATGAAAGAAAAATCATATAAAATGCAATCATTGAACATGTAAAGCATAAGAAGAGAGCAAGAGAAGATAACATGTCAAACTTTCAAGTTATAACACATAAGCTCACACCACATGCCAACACAAGTCAAGGTGACTTATAATGAAACAAAGATGACCAATAACATCATGCAAATGACCTATAAAATGTACACAAACAAATCACAAAATGGCACAAATGCGTCAACCAAAATCACACAAGAAGGAAGTAAGTGGATGTGCACAAAGATAGCTTCAAATGTAAAGCTTTAAACAAATATCGAAAGTACATATTAAAATCATGACAATTGGCTCTAAAGAACCTAAATCAGAAGCAAATCAAGTATCAAAAGTTCATGGCAAAAATCAAAAGGAAACATGCTCAAACAAATCAACAAAGTCATATTGAAACACATCACAAGAAGGTGCAAAGATGAACATCAAAAGGTGTGATATAATGACCTTAAAAATCAAACAAAATTTTTTTTATACACTAAAGGATGTTATATAATCAATGCAAAAAGAATTAATCAAGAATATGATGTGAGGTGAGAGAAAGAAATCATGCAAGTTTAAGTGTCAATGAACAAGAGCATTCAAAAAGAAATTGAAAAGAAAATATGAAATAGTGTACAAAAAACACAAAGTCAGAATTAAAAAATAGAGAAAATTATTTAAACATGTTAAGGTGTCACATGAATTATTTTGGGATTTTTAGAAATGATTTACCGTTTTTAATAAAAAGAAATCAAAACAATATAGAAAAAGAAATAAAAAATGTAAAAGAAATGGGGAGGGGTGCAGCGCAAGTAATTGGCATGTTGAAAAAACACATTGGGCTCAACAAGGGGGTGCAAACATCAATTACCAACCCAGTCCACTAACGTGTGATTGTGTGTGCTAGTGCGCATGTACATTCAACGTGTGATGCACTCAGAACCACATGATTAGATCATGATGAAAAGTAAAACCATCCAACGAACATCAAAGCGTGCACATCATAATTATTACGCACACACACGCATGCAATCAATCAGAAATTAAAAAAGAAACATGTGCAAGTCACATGGTTTTTTAATGTGTTGGCAAGGTTATGGACGTTGGATCAATCTCATGATAAGATCATCAATCAGATACACACATAAAGTGAACCAGAGATGAGGTTCACAACAAGTATCATGCACATCCACACATAGAAGTTATTCAGATTAAAACATGCACGTGAGGGGGAGGGTGTGTCACTTATATGTTGGCACGTTGTGGATCATTGGATGCGACGACCAGACGGACAGGATTTAAACTGGACCTAAAACCCTAACAACCACTCACCGGCAGGAGAAGGACCTCCGGTCGTCTTCTCCGGCAGAACGCCACCACCTGAAACCTTCCAAACCTCCAGAAATCACCCAACCACGTACCAAAATGAAGAGGAAGTTATGGAGATTAAGAATACACAATTATTTTCCATGGATCATGCGTATATGTGACAAACCGAATCAAAACATATTGCCCTAGAATATAATCTACACCTCTAAGAGGTCTATCAACTAGCCGGAATCAACAGAGCTCCTAATGAGCCAAAATCACATCAACAACAATCTTACAAAACAAGAAAATCGAGCATAATGAGTTGAAAAGTTCTGAGCCTAAAATGTGGAGAAGATTAAGTTGTAAGAAAACCAGAGAAGCTTGAGATCCTGAACTTCTAGATCTTCAACTTTAGCAAAATAAATGCTACTTGATATGGAGATCTTGAGAACAAAATGAAATTCCAAACTGTGATGATGCTACACTTGGACAATGGAACTTTTTCTCCTTTGTTCTTGATCAGCAGTGAAACATTGAAGATGATGAAAGTGAAATATGGAGGAAGATTGTTAAGGTCGTGTGAAATCAGAGAGAGAGAGAGTAGAGAGAATCTGAGTGGGTTTTCTTGAGTGAGAGTAGAAAATGAAAGTTGAAAAATGAAATTATGAGTGATATTTGGTTATATAGGTGTGGTTAAAGTTGAACTGTGGTGATTAACTGAGTGAGTTTAGTGAGTTAATGTGAGGTTAACTGAGTTTCCTCTAACTAACTGAGTCAAGTTAGTTAGGGCGAGTGAGGAGAGGAGTGATGTAGTGTGGATGAGGTTTATGAAGGTTATGGTGGTGATGGAAATGGATGGTGATGGTATAGCTCTGACCTTTGCAGAAACTTACACAACAAGCTTTTGTTTTTCTTCTTTTGTGTACGAAGCAACATAGCATCTCAAGTGTGAGCGTGGTGTTTGGCTTAAAGAGGAAAAGAAGGGGCATGGTTCGTATGCGTGTGAACTGAGCTATGACAACAACAACAACAATTCACTTTCTTCTAATTTTGACAGCTCTAAACATGGAAGTTTGTGAAGGAATTTCTCCATGATTTGTGGATGGTTTGATGAGTTTTAGGTATCAATGGAAAGAGGAAACATCATAGAGCAACTTTGATGTGAGAATTGACTTGAATAGAGGCTTGTAGAATGGTGTAAAATTGCTTGGAACTCAAGAATGTGGGACTGGTTCAAGGGCGAGGCAAACTTGTGGCATGGCGTGGCAACATGGTGCATGGAATTCAGCATGATCATACCAACTTTGAACCCTCATAATTATCTCATAACTTGCTTAAATTAAAAAATGTCCAACATGAACATTGTAGAGGGCATGGAAAGGAACAACTTTGATGTTGGAAAGTTTTCCATTTGAAGCTTCCTTGATGGAGAAAAATGGCTGGACATTTGGCACACCATGTGTTTGTCAAAATTATGGCCGGTAGGCCTAAGCTTGCCTTGCCATGACTTGATTTTTGCCTTGATTTTACCAAACTTTGATTGACCATAACTCCCTCAATTTTGATCCAATGGAAGAGTTCTTTACATGGATTTGAAGCTTATAACATGAAATTTAATTGGCTTAACTTGGGCCTGAGGTTTGGAGCTTTTATCATGGAGAAATAGAGCCTCAAAGTAGGGTGCAAAATGGTCCAAACTTGCCATTTTTGGAAACCCTAAAGTTTCTTTTTTTGGCAGTTTTGTAATCTCTTGATTTTTCATGATTCTTCCACCATTTCTTGATCAAATCTTGTCTAATGAACATATATAACTTGAATTTCATGATTTTGACCTCAAAAAGACAGGAGTTGACTTTTTTCACTGCACAGTTGTCTTTTTCCCCAATTTCTTGATTATCAAGCAACTGATCAATTGAACCTCTTCTGAAATGAATCAATGGCCAACTCTTCCATCCTTAGACACTTAATATCATGTAGAAAACATTGAGATCAAGTTTGAATCAAAATTTCATCAGGAGACCACTTGAATCCAAAACCCTAATTTGGACTGCTTTTGTGATAGGAAATGATGCACTGTCCAATCTTCTTGATGGTTTCCCATCTTCCAATGACTTGTGGGGATCAAGTGGGATGATAGATGATGTAAGAGACCCTTGAGGCTTGTTGAGAAACCCTTGGCTCTTGTTCTCTTGCTTTGGATGATCCACCTTTTGAGAAACAACTAATCACATGCCCTTATGCAAGATGCAATGCTAAATGCTTAATGTTTTATTTTTCTATGCTTGAATGCAATGCAATGAAATGAAAGCTCATGCTAGATGATATGAAGAAAAGAGAGGGCAAATTTTGGGGTATTACAGCTGCCCCTATTCAATCACTGTAGACCTGAATGGATGATAGCGATTGCTGTCATACTTTCAAGGTATGGAGGGATTGAATACCGAAAATAACCAGAAAATTTACACTCTGTGGAGAAGAAGAAAAGGGATATAAACCCACTCAAATGAACTCTTCTTGAATAAAACTCTGATACTGAAGAATAACACTGAAGGGATGTCCTTTTGAACAACGCCAGACGACTACTGGCTTGCCACACCACGGGTGGACTTTAGCAATGTATTTTGTACAACGCCAGATGACTACTGGCTTACCACACTACGGGTGGACTTTAACAACGTCTTTTGTACAACTCCAGACGATTACTGGCCTGCCACACTACAGGTGGACTTTAGCAATGTCTTTTGTACAACGCCAGACGACTACTGGCCTGCCACACTGCGGGTGGACTTCCGCCAATCTACGGTTAGACTTTAAACTGTCTTTTTGAATGGAGTCAGACGACTACTGACTTGCCACACTGCAGGTGGACTTTCGCCAATCTATGGATGGACTTTAAACTGTCTTTTTGAATGGAGTCAGACGACTAATGACTTGCCACACTGCGGGTGGACCTTTGCCAATCTGCGGTTGGACTTGCAGCTGAATTGCCACCTTTGGATTGTCTTTTGCCAATCTACGGTTGGACTTTGCCTTGCTTTGCCACCCTTGGATTGAATTTTGCCAATCTACGGTTGGACTTTGCTGCTTTGCCACCCTTGGATGGACTTTTGCCAATCTACGGTTGGACTTTAAGAATTTGCCACCCTTAGATGGACTTTTGCCAATCTGCGGTTGGACTTTAAGAATTCCAATACTGGATTACGCTCTACATGCATGTCAGACATCTCTGCTGACTCTGCTGAGGAACAATGATCAATGATTTGACATTAGAGACTCCTGCAAGGATGGTATCTCTGTTGGAGAATGAATGAACAATCTGTTTGCTTCGAATTGTCTCGCTTGCCAAAAATAAATTGGACTTATAGATATAGAGAATGATGACTTTGCCAGGAACTGCTACATTTGACTGGGGACGAATTCTGGTCATAGCAACTCCGCTGGGGATGAGAATTTTCTGACTTGGCTGGGAAAGAATGTACTAACACTCTGCTGAAGAAGAAAAGTCATTAAAACTCTGCTTGGGGATCTATCAAACCCAAGGAGAATATGCTAACACTCTGCTGAAGAAGAGATTCTATCGACCTGCTAAACTTCTGCAGGTAAGAAAAATAACTCAGTTGGGGAGTATTGTTGACAAGATTCAATGTTGAACTCTGTGGGGATATAACTGTCGGAGATACGATCTTGCTGGGGACCAGAACTACTCCGTCAGGGATACACAAATCCTGGTTGGAAGACATTCTATTGTGACTTGCTGGGAAAGAGTCCTTAGACATTCTATTATTGACAAGATTCAATGTTGAACTCTACTGGAGATAATAGACCTGGAACATATCTCACTGGGGAATTTCGTGATGCCCCATGCTTGGGAAGGATCACCAACTCGCTTTTGCCCCAAGCTACAAAGCTGATCTGAAGAAATCATCCCAAGAGGATTTTACAGAAGACCTGGCATCTTCAAACTCATGGACACTCGTTGAGTCTTGAACATTAACAGCGACGTAGCTCTCCTGGGGAATTTACAACCGTTATCGACACAGAAAAGCTTGTAGTTGTTGGAAGTACTGAATAGGAGAATCGACTTAATAAGATACAACAATCCCAATTGGAATAGACTTGTCGATATCGAATCGTCGTGAATGATCGTCGCCCGAAGATGGACTCAATTATTAAACGTTGTGATAAAAGGTGACATTGGGACCTTTTCCTGAACCTGCTTGCCCCAATATTCTGTATGGGAATAAGTGATTCCTCGTCTAGAAGACATGATCCATGCTCTTGGAATACTTGTACCTGTTACCTGCAACAAAAGAATATGCACACGTGCCCCAGGATATTGTGTGGTTTAAATCCACCATCCAGGATTACTCAACATTCAAAGTGATTTTAAATGTTTTTCTGCGCATGTTATTTGTAAGGCCAAAGTGTTTTCAAATGTAATGTTTTATAAAAAATTAGGACGTTTTTGCAAACAAAGTAGTAAAACAAAATAAGAAGCTTTTGACTGAAATTCAATTTATTGATTTGAAATGCCCAGAGTAGGCAAGTACAATTGGGAAGCAAACCCTGGAAAGAGGAGATTGCTGTAAATTGAGAAAAGAAACTATCCTAATGGCAATGTGAAAACGGCATTCCACTGAGTTTCAATTCTACTATGGCCAGTATGTCTTCAAAACTTCCCGACCTTGCCTTCTGAGGAGTGATTAGACCGATTCCTACCCTTTGGAAAGCCAGTTGCTGAAACGGTGATGGAGCACAGATAAATCAGACCGTAGTCATTCGCTAAAATCCCTCTTTTGCATGGACCGCCCTTTCGGGTTTTCAATCCATCGGGATACCCTTTTTTGCCTGAGTTGTCCTTGCAGATTTTCAACTCACCGGGTGTACCATTTTTTTTTATGTTATATCCCTAATTTTTGCCCGAACCTTTTTATTCTGTTTTTGTGGTTCGCCGGGATGCCCTTTTTTGCCTGGACTTTTCTTTTTTCGTCCAGCGGGTCTATTTATGCGAAGTATTTTTTGACTACGTCTGAGTTGACAGGGGATGAAAAGTCTTCGCCGTCCATGGTTGTAAGTAATAAGGCTCCGCCCGAGAAAACCTTCTTAACCACGAATAGACCTTCATAGTTGGGAGTCCATTTGCCCCTGTGATCTGTACTAGGAGGAAGGATCCTTTTGAGTACCACATCTCCCACCTTGTAAACCCGAGGATGCACCTTTTGGTCAAATGCTTGCTTCATCCTCCGCTGGTATAACTGCCCATGACACACAGCTGCTAGTCGTTTCTCTTCAATAAGACTTAACTGATTAAATCTGGCACAAACCCATTCAGCTTCGTCTAACTTGACATCCATTATGACTCTGAGGGATGGAATCTCAACTTCAACCGGTAGTACTGCCTCCATACCGTATACAAGTGAGAATGGTGTTGCCCTAGTGAACGTGCGTACTGACGTTCGGTACCCATGCAAAGCGAATGGTAGCATCTCATGCCAATCTTTATATGTGACAACCATTTTTTGCACAATCTTCTTAATATTCTTATTGGCCGCCTCCACAGCGCCATTCATCTTTGGACGATACGGACAAGAATTGTGATGCTCAGTTTTGAAGTCCCAGTACAGCTCAGCCATCATTTTGTTATTCAGATTAGAACCATTATCAGTAATGATTCTCTCGGGCACTCCATAGGGACAAATAATATCCCGTTTCAAGAAACGAGCTACCACCTGCTTAGTGACGTTGGCATAAGATGCTGCTTCAACCCACTTCGTAAAATAATCAATGGCGACCAAGATGAAGCGATGGCCGTTAGAAGCAGTAGGCTCAATTTTCCCGAACATATCAATGCCCCACATTGCAAAGGGCCAAGGAGAGGACATGACACTCAACGGATTTGGAGGTACATGCACTTTGTCTGCATAAATTTGGCACTTGTGACATTTGCGGGCGTACTTACAACAATCTGCCTCCATTGTCAACCAATAATACCTCGACCTCAATAGTTTCTTCGCCATTGTATGTCCTCCGGCATGGGTACCGAAAGAGACTTCATGCACTTCCTGCATTAACAGGTCTGCTTCATGTCTATCCACGCATCTGAGCAGAACCATGTCAAAATTCCGTTTGTACAACACGTCATCTTGGTTCAAGAAGAAGCTACCAGACAACCTTCTCAACGTTTTCTTATCTTTGGTAGATGCCCCAGACGGGTACTCTTGACTTTTCAAGAAACACTTGATGTCATGAAACCATGGCTTGTCATCAGACGTTGCATCAACAGCAAACACAAATGCAGGTCTGTCAAGACGAGATACTTCGATCTTAGGTACATGGTTCCACCTTTGCACTTTGATCATGGAAGACAATGTGGCCGAGGCATCAGCAGACTTATTTTCATCTCGAGGAATATGATACAGCTTCACTGTTGTGAAAAATGTCAACAATCTCCTGGTATAATCTCTATACGGAACCAGATTCGCTTGGTGCGTGTACCAACTCCATTTCACTTGATTGATTACCAAAGCTGAATCACCGAAAATATCAAGGGTCTTAATTCGTAAATTAATCGCCTCCTCAATCCCCATTATACAAGCTTCATACTCTGCTTCATTATTGGTGCATCCGAAAGTTATTCGGGCAGTGAAAGGCATGTGAACACCTTCCGGCGTAATTAGAACTGCTCCAACTCGGCACCCATTCATGTTGACAGCCCCATCAAACATCAAACTCCATTTGGATTCAGGGTCTGGCCCCTCCTTCGGGAGTGGTTCCTCGCAATCTTTAGCTTTGAGAAACATGATGTCCTCATCAGGGAAATCAAATTTCATGGGTTGGTAATCATCAATCGGCTGTTGCGCAAGATAGTCTAACAAGATACTTCCTTTGATGGCCTTTTGAGAAGTATACTGGATATCATATTCTGTCAAAACCATTTGCCACCGTGCAACTCTGCCGGTTAGTGCTGGTTTCTCGAAGATGTATTTGACAGGATCCATTTTTGAAATCAACAAAGTTGTGTTCCTGATCATATACTGCCTCAGTCACTTAGCGACCCATGCAAGTGCACAGCATGTCTTTTCGAGCATTGAGTATCGGGATTCGCAGTCATTGAACTTTTTGCTCAGGTAGTAGATATCATGCTCTTTCCTACCTGTCTCGTCGTGTTGATCGAGAACACAACCCATAGAACCTTTAAGCACTGTCAAATACATTATCAAAGGTCTTCCCGAAATTGGAGGCATGAGAATTAGAGGTTCCTGCAAGTATTGTTTTATTTTATCAAACGCCAATTGGCAATCGTCATTCCACCTGACCGTTTGATCTTTTCTTAGCCGTTTGAATATCGGTTCGCACGTGGCTGTTAGGTGAGATATGAACCTTGCAATGTAGTTCAATCTACCCAGAAAACCACGAACCTCTTTTTCTGTTCTCGGTTCAGGCATGTCTTGTATTGCTTTCACTTTGGCAGAATCAACCTCAATCCCTTTTTCACTCACAATGAAACCCAGCAGCTTTCTAGAACGCACCCCAAAAATACACTTGTTCGGATTCAACTGTAAACGAAACTTTCTCAACCTTTCAAACAACTTTTTTAAGTTAATCAGATGTTCCTCTTCTGTTCTCGACTTGGCAATCATGTCATCCACATAACATTCAATCTCTTTGTGAATCAAGTCGTGAAATAATGTTACCATTGCCCGCTAGTACGTTGCCCCTGCGTTTTTCAACCCAGAAGGCATCACTTTATAACAGTATGTACCCCATGGGGTGATGAACGTGGTCTTCTCCATATCCTCAGGCGCCATCTTGATCTGGTTGTACCCGGAGAAACCATCCATAAACGAGAACACTGAAAACTGAGCTGTATTGTCAACCAGCACATCGATGTAGGGTAGTGGAAAATCATCTTTCGGGCTAGCTTTATTAAGATCTCGATAATCCACACACATTCTAACCTTGCTGTCTTTCTTTGGTACCGGCACGATGTTGGCAACCCAGGGAGGATAATTGGTCACAGTAAGAAACCCTGCGTCCCACTGCTTCTGAACTTCTTCTTTGATCTTTATGGCCATATCGGGATGAGTCCGATGAAGTTTCTGCTTGACTGGCGGGCATTCTTCTTTCAATGGCAGCCTGTGCACAACAATATCAGTATCCAACCGTGGCATGTCTTGATATGACCAGGCGAAGATATCAACATATTCACACAACATTTCAGTCAAAGCTTACTTTACATCTGCTTTCAGGTTGGCACCAATCTTGATCTCTTTCTTAGCATCCTCGGTACCAATATTGATGATCTCTATGGTCTCCTGATGAGGCTGGATGACCCTTTCCTCTTGTTTTAACAATCTGGCCAGTTCCTCAGGGAGTTCACAACCCTTCTCATCCCCTTCCTCGGCTTGATAAATCGGTTTGTCAAAGTCATACATAGCCATAGCAGAACCGTTATCAATGGAATCCGGAGGATCAAGTCTGCACGAACGGGTTCATGCTTTATTTTAGAATTTATTTTTAAAACAAAAAGAAATGAACATTGCCATTTTATTATTTTTGTGCAAACATAAAAATGATAGACAAGGAACAAAATTTGAGTGCAAAACGTCCTTTATTGATGATTAAAATTGTAAATGAAAACAGGTGGCCCCTACAAATGAATCTATACGCCTTGGGCAGAGCGCAAGATTTTAACATGCATTATGGTTAGAAAAACAAAGAAAATTACTCTGTTTGAAGAGTAACTTGAACGACTTCTTCAACGGACCAATTCTACAACTGTTGTCCCGGAGAACGTGGGCGTACCCAGTTGTCCAAGTCACTGTCAATGCCATCCTCTGTAGCCGCACAAAATTGATCTGTATATATGATTCCCCCACTGCTGAAAGTGATGGGTCACTGTTCTCTGCAACTGAAGTCATAGAGGGTCGATAGCCAATACCAAACTTGTCCTCCTTCATTGGTGTCTCTATCAGCTTGCCCCAGCCTTGGGCATTACCTGCTCTGACAACTTTGACAGCCTACTTATAAGACGAAATGGATGTGCCGGCTCTATCTGGAGTAGGGGAAGATTCAGACACTTTATCAATTTTCACCGCTTCAAACGACTGGCAAAGCATTTCGTGGATTTCCCCATCCATCTCAACATACTTGAACGTGGACAAATGACTGACAAAGTTGTCCTCTTCACCACACACAGTCACTACTTGTCCCTCGAACTCGTATTTCAGCTTTTGATGTAAGGTGGATGTAACAGCCCCGGCCGCATGAATCCAAGGGCGACCTAATAAAAAGCTATAAGCAGGCTGTATATCCATCACGTGGAATGTCGACTTGAACACTTGCGGTCCAATTTGCACAGGTAATTCCACTTCACCAAACACAGATCTTTTCGTCCCGTCGAATGCTCTGACAACCAAATCACTCGGCCTTAAAATCAAACTATCAACTTCCAGCTTCATCAGCGCCTTCTTAGGCAAGACATTGAGCGAGGAACCAATGTCTACCAACACGTGAGACAACACTGCACCCCTACACTCCATTGTAATGTGCAAAGCTTTGTTGTGGTTTCTTCCTTCAGAAGTCAAGTCTCTGCTCGTGAAACCCAATCCGTGGCTGACGTTGACATTAGAAATTACACCCTCAAGCTGATTGACAATAATTTCCTGTGGAACATAGGCTCTCTTCAACACTTTCAGCAAAGCTTCTCGGTGTGCGTCAGAACACATCAACAATGACAAAATTTAGATCTTCGAGGGCGTCTGGTTCAATTGATCGACAATTTTGTAATCACTTTTCTTTATTATCCTCATGAATTCTTCTACCTCATTGTCAAAGGTAATCCTGGTTTCTGTTTCAGGCACAGGCACACTCTTAACCAACTATTTTCCTTTAGCTTTTGCCACAGCTTCAACTTCTTTATCACTTCTCAAAGTTTGGGGAGCAAACAACCTTCCGCTCCTAGTAAAGCCACCTACACCACCCACATTATCAATATATGAACTTGAGGATGTCCCGACTTCCTGCTTTTTCCCTTCATAATACACGTCTGCCCCATAGTGCATTGGGATTGCTTTCTTAGATGTAAACGAAACTGGTCCTGGCACCGTAATGGTAACAGGACTGGATCTTTCTTGCACAACACTTGCCACAGGAGTTGTACTTGCAGACACCTGAATTTCCGCCGGAGTATAATAGATGGTCACAGTTGACACCTCATCAATATCTTTCACAACCCGGTCAAACTATAGACAGCCCTCGTCAATCAGACTCTGCAAACCAATTCTCAACTTATCGCAACCATTATTTTGGCCCATACACTCAGAACAATCTTGATCACAACCTGGGAACACCTGTCCCTTCAACAAACGATCCTTCACCACTAGCAATGAAGTCTTCACCTGACTGATATCTGCCACCAAGTTCAATTTCTTTCCGTCCTCAACAGCGTGCACATCTGCCACACCATGATTTGGCATGGGGTTCTCGATAACATTAGGAAGCAGAGAGAAATTGATTTCTTTAGCATAAATCAAGTCTTGCACCTTATTCTGAAATGCCCAACACTTCTCAGTGGTATGCCCCTGAGCACCTGAGTGGAAATCACAACGAGCGTTAACATCAAAATTAGGTGACAAGTTGCCAGCAGCAGGAGGTCTCATAGTACGAAGTTCAATCAACTTCAGTTGTAGTAACTGAGGTAACAATGCTGAATAGGTCATAGGGAGAGGGTCAATCTTACGGTCCATCTACCTAGACCTTTGCTGAAAAGGAGGTTGCTGCTGTTGCTGCTGAGCCTGCTGTTGTGGTTGTTGTTGCTGAACAGATGGTGCTGGGATTGTCACTGCACCTACCTGGTTATAAGCCTGGGAACGTCCTCTTCCCCGTCCTCTATACACAGCATTTGTATCACCTTCTCTCCTTTTCTGACCACTGGCAAAGGGTTTCTCTATTCCAGAAGAGCCAGCCCTACTTACATCTTGGATCTTCCCGAGCTTCAACAGACTCTCGATCCTTTCTCCAGCAATCACAATATCAGAGAATCCGGTAAATGGACACGCAGCCAATCTTTCAAGAAATGCCCCTTGCAGGGTGCCTATAAACATATCTGCCATTTCTCTATCCAGCAAAGGGGGTTGAACCTGAGCAGCCATTTCTCTCCACCTTTGAGCGTATTCTTTGAAACTTTCCTTAGCATTTTGTGACAACCCTTGCAGTTGAGTGCGATTGGGCGCCATGTCGATATTATACTGGTATTGCTTTAGAAATGCTTCTGCTAGATCCTTCCAGCTTCTCACAGCAGCTCTGTTCAATTTCATGTACCACGTCAATGAAGCTCCGGCCAAACTGTCTTGAAAGTAATGCATCCATAACTTCTCATCATCAGTATGGGCTTAAATCCTCCCAAAATAGGCCTGAATATGTGTCCGGGGACACGTATTGCCATGATATTTGTCAAAAGTAGGCAGCTTGAACTTTGGAGCAATTCTGACTCCAGGTAACAGACCTAAACTAGTAACATCAATACCCATAGAATTCTTGCACTCTATAGCCCTGATCTTCTCAGCCAGCTCATCATACCTTCTGTCACCCATATCAGCATCCAGCAAAGTGAATTGGTCTCCCTGAACATCTTCCTGAACACCACCAACATTTCTGCCATTTCCATTACCCAGATTACCAACAGGAGGAGGATTGCCAACAGGAGGAGGAGTGCCCCTTGTCTGTAAATTGTCAACTTGATTACCTTCAGGCGTGTTCTCTGGACGCTCGACCAGAAGTCTCAATCTCTCTTGAGTCTGTGCCATGTCGGTCATGAGAGTCATGAACTGGTCCATGTGTGCCCATATCTCAGCCAAATCATTCTGCATTTGATCCATAATCCTTGCTTGATTTCTTCGAGTTGAGTATCGGTGAATGTGATTCTCAGCTATAATGCCTGAAACCAAATAAAGGTTAGAGATCCTGCCACAAGTACCTGAAAAACAAACAAAATGCAAAATGCTATGCCATGCAATGCAACTGCCATGTTTATCACTTCCGAGGTGCTCTACACTTTGATTCCAATCTTAGCCACAAAAATCTGAATATCACAAATTGTGATATAAAGAGGCGTGTCGTGATTATGTGCTCGTGTACAAATAACAGCCAGGGGAACCTTTCTGAATAACCTGCTCATTCCAAATAAGAAGAAACATTCATACAGTGTTCGACAATGAATTCAAACCACATACATCAAAAAAGTAGATTCATCAACAAGCCTGATGATATCCATCAACAAAATTACATAAAGAGAAATGAACAAGCTGTCAATCTGACAACTCTAAATCCTTCAACTTATCACTTGAATACTTGACCTCCTCGAATAGTATGCGAGTGCGCTGGTGGTTTGGTCTTTCAATTAACTCCCTGATCAGAACATCTCTTTTCATGAGAGCTTCGGTCAGTGAGCCCATATGCATCAAGAGAGCTTCATCATCACAAACCCCTTTGTGCCTCTTCACGCCGGCTTGTATCTTGAGTTTCTCCACATCTACCCTGGCCTCTTCAAGCTCGCTCTTGGAAGTCTTCAGCTCCTCTCTGGCGCGTACCAATTGCTCTTGACTTTCACCAAGGTTCTCCCGATACTTTCTCTGTTGTTCATGTGCCTTTTTGAGCTCATCATCCTTGGTCTTCAGCTGTTCCTGCAACTCTGCGATTTCGATCCTAACCTCATCCCAAGCTTGTTGAAGCTTAGTTAGCGTGTCCTTGGTCTGAGCTAAAGTATGTTTGGTCTTCTTATGAGCTTGAGTGGCAGCATCGGCACCTTTACTAACTTTTTGGAAGTATTGAGCTCTTTCGGCGAAATCCTCTTCTCTTGCAGCTAAGATTCTTTCGGTGTCTTGGGCTTTGTGTTCCAACTCTTTGTTGGCGTGCAAAGCGTTTTGAAGAAGACTACTCAGATCTGAATTCTCCACCCGAAGCTCCTTTACCAACCTCTGCAGCTTATCAAACTCCTCGATGGCTACCATGGTAGGCTGCTCTGGCGATACAGGATAGAGAGGAGGTTCCCTTGAGAAAGGCAACAACAACTCGTTCACCTTCATTTCAATCCATCTTTCGTACTCAGGGTAAGATCTGCAATCCATCTTTCCAAAAACTGTTTTTCCTGCTCTATGCTGGTGACCCCAAGCATTCACAATTTCTTGCAACATTTCCTCATTTTCAGTTCCTTTGAAGAACAAAGATTTCTCAACATCCTGATCTGTGGGAGGAGACCTGGAAGCGTATCCAAACTATCTAATGGCCAGGATCGGGTTATAGTTAATTCCCCATTTCCTGCTGATTAGAGGCACGTTAGGAAAGTTCCCACAATTGGTGATAATATCTATACCCATCAACTTGTGATCGAACCAGACGATGTTATCAGCAGCCAATCCCATCATCCGCTTGGACCATTTCAAGGAATCCTTTGTTTCTACAAAAGCACCTGTGTGAGGTAAATTCTTCAAAAACCAACGAGATAAAAGTGGAGTGCAACAATTCACAGGCCCTCCCCTTCTTTTGTCATTCTTGAAATGCACAGAGTAGTAAAAGTCTCCTAACAAAGTGGGAACCGGATTTTTGAGAACAAAAATTCTTATAGCCTGCATATCCACAAAATCTTGTTGATTAGGGAAAAGAATAATACCATAGATGCACAAAGCCAGGATGGAGTTGTAAACAGCCCAATTCTTTGCTTCAGCAGCCTCTTGAGCTTGGTCAGTAAGAAAGGCTAAGTGAAAACCTTTGACCCCATTCTTGATAGATACATTTCCTTTTAACACTGAATCTTTCACCTGTACTGCAGCTACAATCTCCTCTATGCTAGGATGACTTCCAGAAAAGAATGGCAAACTTGATTCGACCGGAGTTCCCAAAATAAATGAGAACTCTTCTAGAGTAGGCATCAAAATGTAGTCAGGAAAAAGAAAACATCTCAACGAAGGCTCATAAAACTGCAGCAACGTGTGAAGGGCATCATGCTCATACTGTGTGATTCTACAGACCATCTCAACCAATTTCCCATATTTCTTCTGGAAGTTAACAAGAACACCCGGGTCAGCCATGACTATCACCATGTGCAGTAAGTCCAAAGCAGGTTCTGGGAATTTGTAGGCAACATTGCGCTTTCTCTCGAGAACTGTCTCTGTCGAGCCCATTGATTGGAATCAGAAGTGTAATAAGCACCTGTAAATGACAAACATGAATGTTATGATATGATAATGCAATGCAAAAGGGCATGTGATCAGCGTGCTCTATGTTTGTGTTGGACTGTGTGCACAGTGTCTGTACAAGTCTGAGAGTAATACTGTAGATAGAAACCCACTGACTGTGACAAGTTACATCTGTCCGTGAAAATATCAGGATATCAGGGTATGTGGGAAGCATGGTTACCTGCAAACCTGTAAACACCCGCCCATACTCACATGTAGGTACTAGAACAGCGGTTCTTCAGTTTCGGATTCTCTATTTTGAGAAGCAATAGCACATTCATCCCGTAGGATACAATGCTATCGCCAAACAAAGAGATCGTCCACTGATTCCCCAAAAATAAAGGCCATCTTATGCAAGTTCCAAAGGGGGCCCTCGGGTGCGAATGGGTTTGCCACAGAATGTGGTCTGCCACTGTCACCACTAAAGAGGGATGTTTCCACTAAGGTCCTCAATGATCGGTCACCAGAGTCGACAGCTTTCTAGGTTAACACTCTGAAATGCACAGGATGCGCAAATCAGAACATCTCCCAAGAAAACCTCGTCTGGTTGTGGATTTCGTATAAACCATACATAACAAGATGCTACGTAGGCCACACTACCGCCCACTCTAGTCCTATGTATGTACTCAAGCCTGTGTAATGGGCTTATCTCTCAGAATACCCATCCCGCCAAACAGAAAACCAGCATAGCACAGTCCGGTATAATAATGATATGTAATGTAAATAAATGCGATAAATACAGTAAATGCAATAAACAACAAAACAGTAAAAACAGTAAAGCAGCAAAACACATCATCACAGTAAACACCCAATGAAAGAAAACGGACAAGCGCTAGGATTGACTCGCTAAGGAAACCAGAGATTCTGGGTATTATCCCCAGCAGAGTCGCCAGCTGTCGCTCCCAGGATTTTCATCCAGGTACAAACGCGAAAGTGGCGCAGAAGAAAGAAAGAGAGTCGCCAGCAATGTGTATTTATCCCAAGAGAGGGAAAGGAAACACTGCGTAAACCTGAGAGAAGGAAAGAGCATGGTCTTGCGACCAAGAGAACTGGGTTCGGGAGTCGGTACCACGTGAGGAAGGTATTAGCACCCCCACGCATCCATCATACCCGATGGGATCCACGCTTGCTGTTTCGACCAAAGGGTGATAGAAAAGATACTGGAAAAGGAACTGCTAACTGGAAAAAAAGATAACAAGAAAGGGAAAAAAGAAAGGAGAAAGAACATGAAGCAAATGTAGGGAAAATAAAAGAAGTGCTCGAATGGGCCCTACCCCACTGCCTACGTATCTCATTGGGAACATGAGAATCAGAGCGACATAGTTCCCCTCAATGAGGGTCGCTTTGTTTGTGTTTTTTAGTGGAAATGTCAGAGCGCGCATCCCAGCAGTTAGGTGTTACAGCTCGCTGTAGGGAGACTTACGCGTTACCTGTTTGCGGTAGAACGGACTTGACGAGTCCTTAAGGAAGGAGTGAATGAGATGAGAAGAGAATTCCCGAAGGAAATCCGTTATTGTTTGTTTGAAGTTTTTTAGAAAGAAGTGTTTTTTTATTGGTGTTTAGTAACTCACATTGTATTTAAGTCTTTCACGTAAGATCGAATGCCTCGCATATCGACCCAAGGCGGGACGTACGCTAAACATTCTAAGAAAGTGAGAGAAGACCCCTCATTATCTCATTCTTACATGAAAGGCTCAAATACAATATTTGTTAGGCCTTTATTAAGTGTTTTTTTACTTTTGTTTTAAGATGAGAAGAAGAGACTCAAAAGGTCGAGAAAAGGTAAAAATCTAATGAGGGAGACTAAGACTCCATCTTAATGTTATCATACATGGTGATCCTATGGTTAATGTGGTTTAAGAAATCTAATCCTAAAAGAAAGGAGAAGAAGAAGATAGAAAGCAACTTACTTCCAAGATGGAAGTTAAGTTATTTCTAAGAGGGAAGAAAGAAGATTATGAAAGCAAAGCATCATTAAATGCTTAAACAACACAATTGAATGGTTAAAAGATGAAGGAAGAAATTAGAATGTGGATGCATATCCACACTCAAGTGACTTACCATTAGCCCCTGAAATAGTTAGTACAATTATTTACAAGTGAAGAACCAAGTTAAGATGAACAAGTAAGGCTTAAACAAAGTCAAGAACCAATGTAAAAGCATCTTGAAGGTTTAGGAAAGCATAAGGTCAGAATGCACATCACAAGAATGTTCTCTAATGCTATGAGATCAAACACAAATCAAATGCACACAAATAATGCCTTAAACCACAAAGAAAAGCATTATGAAAGAAGTAGATGAAGAATGAGTGGATATGCAAAGTGATCATGCATTAATGCTTCATGGGAGGTTAGAGTCAGAACCATATATCAATTACCAATGTCTCAACATGTATATGACTCATCACACAACTCAAGAATCAAAGAGTGCAAGTGGAAGAGATAGGATGAAGTGGAAGTGAACATAAGAGAAAAATATTTCAATATATGCACAAATTGCCATATTAGAGATACATAACATGTAAAAATGATTAATACATACATGTGGGCAGTGGCATAACATTAATGAGATGCTAATGGAATGAAAGAAAAATCATACAAAATGCAATCATTGAACATGTAAAGCATAAGAAGAGAGCAAGAGAAGATAACATGTCAAACTTTCAAGTTATAACACATAAGCTTACACCACATGCCAACACAAGTCAAGGTGACCTATAATGAAACAAATATGACCAATAAAATCATGCAAATGACCTATAAAATGTACATAAACAAATCACAAAATGGCACAAATGCCTCAACCAAAATCACACAAGAAGGAAGTAAGTGGATGTGCACAAAGATAACTTCAAATGTAAAGCTTTAAACAAATATCAAAAGTACATGTTAAAATCATGACAATTGGCTCTAAATAACCTAAATCAGAAGCAAATCAAGTATCAAAATTTCATGGAAAAAATCAAAAGGAAACATGCTCAAACAAATCAACAAAGTCATATTGAAACACATCACAAGAAGGTGCAAAGATGAACATCAAAAGGTATGATATAATGACCTTAAAAATAATAAAAAAAATTGTTTTATACACTTAAGGATGTTATCTAATCAATACAAAAAGAATGAATCAAGAATAAGATGTGAGGTGAGAGAAAGAAATCATGCAAGTTTAAGTGTCAATGAACAAGAGCATTCAAAAAGAAATTGAAAAGAAAATATGAAATAGTGTGCCAAAAACACAAAGTCAGAATTAAAAAAGAGAAAAAATTATTTAAACTTATTAAGGTGTCACATGAATTATTTTGGGATTTTTAGAAACGATTTACCATTTTTAATAAAAAGAAATCAAAACAATATAGAAAAAGAAATAAAAAATGTAAAAGAAATGCGGAGGGGTGCAGCGCAAGTAATTGGCATGTTGAAGAAATACATTGGGCTCAACAAGGGGGTGCAAACATCAATTACCAACCCAGTCCACTAACGTGTGATTGTGTGTGCTAGTGCGCATGTACATTCAATGTGTGATGCACTCAGAACCACATGATTAGATCATGATGAAAAGTAAAATCATCCAACGAACATCAAAGCGTGCACATCATAATTATTACGCACACAAACGCATGCAATGAATTAGAAATTAAAAAAGAAACACGCGCAAGTCACATGGTTTTTTAATGTGCTGGCAAGGTTATGGACGTTGGATCAATCTCATGATAAGATCATCAATCAGATACACACATCAAGTGAACCAGAGATGAGGTTCACAACAAGTATCATGCACATCCACACATAGAAGTCATTCAGATTAAAACATGCACGTGAGGGGGAAGGTGTGTCACTTATGTGTTGGCACGTTGTGGATCATTGAATGCGACGATCAGACGGTCAGGATTTAACCTGGACCTAAAACCCTAACAACCACTCACCGGCCGGAGAAGGACCTCCGGTCGTCTTCTCCGGCGGAACGCCACCACCTGAAACCTTCCAAACCTCCAGAAATCACCCAAACACGTACCAAAATGAAGAGGAAGTTATGGAGATTAAGAATACACAATTATTTTCCATGGATCATGCGTATATGTGACAAACCGAATCAAAACATATTGCCCTAGAATATAATCTACACCTCTAAGAGGTCTATCAACTAGCCGGAATCAACAGAGCTCCTAATGAGCCAAAATCACATCAACAACAATCTTACAAAACAAGAAAATCAAGCATAATGAGTTGAAAAGTTCTGAACCTGAAATATGGAGAAGATTAAGTTGTAAGAAAACCAGAGAAGCTTAAGATCCTGAACTTCTAGATCTTCAACTTTAGCAAAATAAATGCTACTTGATGTGGAGATCTTGAGAACAAAATGAAATTCCAAACTGTGATGATGCTACACTTGGACAATGGAACTTTTTCTCCTTTGTTCTTGATCAGCAGTGAAACATTGAAGATGATGAAAGTGAAATATGGAGGAAGATTGTTGAGGTCGTGTGAAATCAGAGAGAGAGTAGAGAGAATCTGAGTGAGTTTTCTTGAGTGAGAGTAGAAAATGAAAGTTGAAAAATGAAATTATGAGTGATATTTGGTTATATAGGTGTGGTTAAAGTTGAACTGTGGTGGTTAACTGAGTGAGTTTAGTGAGTTAATGCGAGGTTAACTGAGTTTCCTCTAACTAACGGAGTCAAGTTAGTTAGGGCAAGTGAGGAGAGGAGTGATGTAGTGTGGATGAGGTTTATGAAGTTTATGGTGGTGATGGAAATGGATGTTGATGGTATAGCTCTGACCTTTGCAGAAACTTACACAACAAGCTTTTGTTTTTCTTCTTTTGTGTACGAAGCAACATAGTATCTCAAGTGTGAGCGTGGTGTTTGGCTTAAAGAGGAAAAGAAGGGGCATGGTTCGTATGCGTGTGAACTGAGCTATGACAACAACAACAATTCACTTTCTTCTAATTTTGGCAGCTCTAAACATGGAAGTTTGTGAAGGAATTTCTCCATGATTTGTGGATGGTTTGATGAGTTTTAGGTATCAATGGAAAGAGGAAACATCATAGAGCAACTTTGATGTGAGAATTGACTTGAATAGAGGCTTGTAGAATGGTGTAAAATTGCTTGGAACTCAAGAATGTGGGACTGGTTCAAGGGCGAGGCAAAGTTGTGGCATGGCGTGGCAACATGGTGCATGGAATTCAGCATGATCATACCAACTTTGAACCCTCATAATTATCTCATAACTTGCTTAAATTAAAAAATTCCAACATGAACATTGTAGAGGGCATGGAAAGGAACAACTTTGATGTTGGAAAGTTTTCCATTTGAAGCTTCCTTGATGGAGAAAAATGGCTGGACATTTGGCACACCATGTGTTTGTCAAAATTATGGCCGGTGGGCCTAAGCTTGCCTTGCCATGACTTGATTTTTGCCTTGATTTTACCAAACTTTGATTGACCATAACTCCCTCAATTTTGATCCAATGGAAGAGTTCTTTACGTGGATTTGAAGCTTATAACATGAACTTTATTTGGCTCAACTTGGGCTTGGGTTTGTAGCTTTTATCATGGAGAAATAGAGCCTCAAAGTAGGGTGCAAAATGGTCCAAACTTGCCATTTTTGGAAACCCTAAAGTTTCTATTTTTGGCAGTTTTGTAATCTCTTGATTTTTCATGATTCTTCCACCATTTCTTGATCAAATCTTGTCCAACGAACATATATAACTTTAATTTCATGATTTTGACCTCAAAAAGTCAGGAGTTGACTTTTTCCAGTGCACAGTTGACTTTTTTCCCAATTTCTTGATTATCAAGCAACTGATCAATTGAACCTCTTCTGAAATGAATCAATGGCCAACTCTTCCATCCTTAGACACTTAATATCATGTAGAAAACATTGAGATCAAGTTTGAATCAAAATTTCATCAGGAGACCACTTGAATCCAAAACCCTAATTTGGACTGCTTTTGTGATAGGAAATGATACACTATTCAATCTTCTTAATGGTTTCCCATCTTCCAATGACTTGTGGGGATCAAATGGGATGATATATGATGTAAGAGACCCTTGAGGCTTGTTGAGAATCCCTTGGCTCTTGTTCTCTTGCTTTGGATGATCCACCTTTTGAGAAACAACTGATCACATGCCCTTATGCAAGATGCAATGCCAAATGCTTAACGTTTTATTTTTCTATGCTTGAATGCAATGCAATGAAATGAAAGCTCATGCTAGATAATATGAAGAAAAGAGAGGGGAAATTTTGGGGTATAACACCGTCCCTCTCCGGTCTAACACCTCCAAATACAAGAATTCCCTACACGAACCTCATCCAAATTTTACCCTCGTTACGAATCCAGAGCTCATTTCCACCAAAGCTCACTCAAATCACGGGATCGAAGCACAAACGAAGAGGAATCATATGACACAAGGCAACATAAACCACGATGAACTTCTAATTTCAAAGCCACAGCTACGAGAGGGGATCGAAACTTACGTACCTACCGGAGACAAGTCCAGTGCCTCTTCGAATCCTCGACGATAAAAGAAGGCCAGAGGTGAGATAATAGTGATTCTACTTCTCCTTTGCTCTGTTGCGTTCAATTGTAGTAATCGTCGTGTCTCGAATCTTTGAAATCATTCTTCGCCTCGTGTTCTTCTTCTTGTGTCGTTGAAATCGCGAATCGGATTGTGTGAAATTGATGCACGAGTTCTTGAATTTTGTTGTCGATACAGGTGTGAGAGTTGCGCGATTGAGATGTTGCTTCGCAGAGATTTTCGATGATTTATTGATGCCGCGAATCTTCCAAATTCTCGGTTGTTGCAGGTTCTGCAAATTGACGAAGAATTCCAAGTTGAAGCTTGATGAAATTGGATTGTAGAAGAATTGGTTGAAAACTTCTGTCAGAAGCTCTGTTAGTTTTTTCGGTTAGGGAGTTATGGGATTCTATTGTTTTTTAGTTCGGTTAGAAAAACCTGTTAGGGATTAGAATTGGTTAGGAAACGGTTAGAAGTATGTTTTGGTTAGGATTTTTCTACAGGTTTTTGAATCAGTTAGTTTTTCAGTTTTTCTGTTATTGTTGGTTAGAAGTTAGGGAATCCTCTGGTGTGAAATGGTTAGCGAATTGTTATAGAAGATGTTAGAGGTTAGTCCGTGAATTCTATTCTCCATCCTCTATATATTTTCCTGTTATCACTTTTATATATAAGCTGCTGTTGTAGTGGATCATGGAAACCTTGTTGTTGTCTCAACCTCACAAGCTCTTACATCAGAACATTCTTGTCTCTTTTCAGCCGCTCGACCTCTTCCTCCAGCCCAAATTTCCCGACTTCTACACATGTCCCTACTTATGAACTATGTCCTGATGGTTGTTGAGTCGGTTGATGAGTATTTCCACGGGCAGGTTTTAATTTTTCGTGAATGAACTTGGACTGCCTTGCTTGATTGAATTTGGATTGATTTTTGTGTCTATTTGACGCAGGGCTAACACCATGCTTGACATGAGGCATAATTCCTGAAAGTCTCGTTGTGAACAAAGTGGGAAAGCATGGTTCATAAAGAAGCAAACCCCGAGACTTTTTAGCGTGCCCATTATTCTATGGTTCAAATGCGAGACTTAGTGTTTAGGATCTTTTCTTTCTTTGTAATTTTGTAACAGAATGGGGATTGGATTGAGTCATGTAAGCGGTGATGGATTTTTCATGTGAAGTTTGATTTTGGTTTGGACTAGAATTTGAAGTCTGGACTTGAATATTTGGGTTTTTGTAATGGATCTTACTTGTTCCTCCTTTGGGTTCTTTTTGTTATCAGCATCATCAGATAGTTCTGTGGTTTGGAATATGACTTTTGGTTGAATTTGGATATTGGTTATGGACTTTTAATATAGATTTGGTTTTTTTTTTAAATGTGGATTTTTTATATTTGGAGGTGGTTTGGAATATGATTATTGGATATTTAAAATATGGTTTTGAAATTTGGTTTTGGATTGAAAATGGGTTTATGAGTTGAGTTAAAAATGGACAATGAACTTAAAGATGGATAATATTTGAAAAAATGGTTAATAAATGGATAAATGGACTTGAAAATGGATTGCACCATGAACTTATCATTTGTAACTTGCATTCCAAGTAAACCATAAGCATGAACCTTCGATCTTTAAGTCCTTGATTCTTTTGAACACTTTTTGAACTCACTTGACTGAAATACTTCATACCAATGAATCCATACCAACTTCAAGCGACAAGTAACAACAATTCCTTGATCACAATGATATCTTAATCAACGAACTTCAACCGATAAAAGCACACAAACTCGACCTCTAACTTGCCTTGATGTACACTGATAAATCTTGAAGAATATGACTTGAACTGAGAAGTAGCCAAACCCCGATTCACACTAATAAAATACTGACTCGATGCTCTTGATGAACCTTTGAATAGGAAGATATTCATAATAATATGAATTCAAACCTTGCTTCAAGTTGACCTGAAATAGGAACCGACAGAATCACTACTGCCTAGGGCAAATCACTGATAACAAGAAAAATTCCTTTGATCCCACGTCTTAGGAGCTCAATGAAATGCATGATCATGAATGCAAAGAATGAAATGAATAATAAGCCAATTAGTGTTAAAAGTAAGAGGGCAAATTTTGAGGTGCTACAGCTTCCCCTATTCAAACTTCTTGGATCCTAGAGTATGGAAACGACAGTTTCTAAACGGTCAGGATACACGGGGTTTGAATATCAAAGTGACCTGGAAATTTGCAACCTGTGGGTATAATGAAATAACGCGAATACAAGAACGGCCGAAGGCGAACTCGGAAAGGCAGACTGGCCGAAGGCGGACTAAATTGGGGATATAAGGATACTACGAGAACGGCCGAAGGCGGACTCGATAAGAAAGACCAAGCTAAGGATACGAGAAAGACCAAGCCGAAGGTAGACTTTCAAACAAAGGATACGAGACCATGCCGAAGGTGGACTCGAAAAAAGAAAGACCAAGCCAAAGGTGGGCTTTCAAAGAAAGGATACGAGGACAGCCGAAGGCGAACTCAGAAGGAAAGGCCAAGCCGAAGGTGGACTCGAAAAGAAAGACCATGTGAGGCCAAGCCGAAGGTGGACTCGAAAAGAAAGACCAAGCTGAAGGTGGGCTTTCAAAGAAAGACTATGTGAGGCCAAGCCGAAGGTGGACTCGAAAAGAAAGACCAAGCCGAAAGTGGGCTTTCAAAGAAAGGATACGAGGACGGCCGAAGGCAAACTCGGAAGGAAAGGCCAAGCAAAAGGTGGCCTCGAAAAGAAAGACCAAGCCGAAGGTGGGCTTTCAAATAAAGACTATGTGAGGCCAAACCAAAGGTGGACTCGAAAAGAAAGACCAAGCCGAAGGTGGGCTTTCAAAGAAAGACTATGCCAAAGGTAGACTTTACTGGGGATAACAGTATGTAGAATCGACAGATCTACAAAGATGACTCCGCTGGGGATAAAGTGAAATAAACTCTTCTGAGTTATGCCATCTCTGCTGAGGAAGAGAATTGGGTTTCACAAAATAAGTCAGATGAGAACTGACTACCAGGCGAGAACTGGATTTCACGAAATAAGTCAGACGAGAACTGACTACCAGACGAGAACTGGATTTCCCAAAGAGATTGGCCAATTAAAGGAAAACTCCCAGCAAAGATATGGTCGTGAACCGAAAGGGTGAGAGGTAAAATCAACGGACTTACAACCCACAGATAAGATGATTCAGCTGGGGAAAGGAGAAGTCTAAATAAAAGACTCTGCCAGGGAGCACAGGTAGGATGAAAACATTCCTCGACGATCTCACCAAGGATAAACCAAAATCTCCTGAGTTATGCCATCTCTGCCAAGAAAGAGAACTAGCAAGCAAAATATCCTGAGTTATGCCATCTCTGCTGAGAAAGAGACCTGGAAAACAAAATATCTAGAATTATGCCATCTCTGCTGAGAAAGAGAACTGGCAAAGAAAGTATCAAACTTGGCTTATGCTTCGACTGCATATGTTTGAATTTTTCTATGGCGTAATGCTCCATACTAAATGGAAATGCTATGCGTTTGGGAGGATGCCATGCAAAGATGCTTATGCAATGCAAAAGAAACGTCTCAGCAAAATAAATGATGAAGGCAAAGGTAGATCCACCGGGGATGACAAACTAAATTGTCCTCTGAATTAAAAGATCCTGCTGAGGAATATTTCACTAAACGACTGCCTGATCACAAACTCTGCTGGAGATGAAATCCCAAAAGAACATGCACTCTACTAGGGATTATACATAACTCTTTGTAAAGGAAACCACGACCTGAATCAGAAGAGTGCCAAATATCATTTGGACTTAAAACCTGCTGGGGATATCAACCATCGTTGAACAAACCGCTGCGAGGATTACCACCAAACTCTGCTTGGGGAGACAAATCACCAATACTAGACCCGCTGGGGACACAATTGAACTTAACCCGCTGCTGGGGAAATGACTTCGCCCTTATCCTACTGTTGCTGGTGAAAACACATTTCCTGACTGGCCGAGGGGAGTAGACACCAATACTCTGCGGGGAAGACAAAATCTTTGTCTCGGGAATATGCTCCACAAATCTCCTGTGGTGACAAAACAACAGCCATTCTAAAGCTACCGAGGGATATCATTACTGGGGAGAGAGACAGTCTGATGAGGATGATGAAACCTCAATGCTAGGGAGAACAACTCAGCTAGGGAGAAAAGTTAATGAAACCTGCCGAGGGATATCATTGAGCTTAACCGGATGTTGCAGGAAAGAATTTACCCTGCTGGATATTAGAGCGTGGCGTTGCTGACGAAATTACACTTCCTGACCTACTGAGGAAAGTGAGTAGCAGACTCTGTGGGGAAAATAAAGCCTTTCAAAAGACATCCAACACATCTCCTGTTGGAGATACAACCACATTCACCTCAGAGCAATCCACTTTAAACTGCTTGCTGGGGAATAATCAACCAACCATGACTTCGGCTAGGGAACACAATCCTCTGTACTCTTGTTGGGGAGAGTAAGCTATGCTGAGGATGATGAACTTTCAGTGCTGGGGAGAGAAACTCTACTGGGGAAAACAAACTTGTTACCCAGCCTGACCTGTCTCCGTGGTCATAAACAACCCTTTGAACTCTCCACTTGTTCCAGACCACTAGGTCTTAAGGGAAGAAATTATCTCAAGAGGATTTTATAGAAGACTGCGCATTCACACTGCCCTAGGGTCTTCAAACTCTTTGAGAGATCTATCAGATCTCGACATAACTGCCCCAGACTGCATATTCCATGAAGGAATTTGCCTCGAGAGGACTTGTAATGACTTGAAATACTCTGCCTCAGTATTTTGAACCTTGAAGAGGTTCTCTCGATTAACTGTCTTCTGGAGAGGATAACTTCTCTTGCTCCGGAGGTGACATGCCCCAAGTCCTGAAGAAACTTTACCCCTGACTGATCTTACAGAGATTTGTCAAATCGACCTGATTGCCCCTGTTTGGCTGCTTTTGGGAGAGTTTTCAATGTGACTGCTCCAGATTGACTGTATTTTATCACCATTCACCGGGATCGTCTAGGCTACGCACAACCTCTTGGGCACATACCCCTTGACATGACTGTCCTTCGGAATTTTCGCCATCTCAACTTGGCGTGATCGAGCTTCTCGACTGACGTTCACTGTGTAAGCTTCTTTGATGTCAAACACATGCAAGCAGAAAATGTTTATTATGATAATGACAATTCTAATGCAACACTCGTGTTTACCTTGAATTTTGATTGAAAATGCGTCGCCAAGCCTCGTGAACGAATCACTAGCTGGGATGCGACATTGATTTTTGAATGGAAAACAATACGCACATGCAATACCAACAAAAATCTTATTAGCACAACTCATGGGAGTCAGGAACGCTATCTCGTTAAAGTACGCCTTCGGAATAAACCCTGTTTCAATTAGGAATTTTGAGGGTTGTATCGTGGCCTGGTTCACGGTTTTGAGAAAAAAGGATTTAAGGCTCTAAGTTTATCGGTGCCCACCCACTCTTCGTGATGTTCTCCAGTCATACGTTCACCTAATTTGACACAAGCGCTCATCTCTCACAAGGTTTCATGATCTTTAAGGAATCCATGCACTGATGGTTTGTGACCTGATGAGGTTTTGAAGCCACAGTCACCCCTTTTGTCTTTTGTGTCTGTAGCCACACGACTTTGTTCTTATTTGAGGATTTTTCTTTGTAATCCTTTTCGCTTTTCATTCTTTTGCTTTTTGATCCCTAATTTTTGCCTGGACTGACTCTTTTGAGTTTTTCGATCTTGAAGTCTAGCGGGATGCCCTAACTTTTGCCTAAGTCGCTTGTTTTCTAGTTTCGACTTAGCGGGCTTTCCTTCTTCTTTTTTTTTGAACAAATCGTGTGACACCGTTTTGTCTGACTTGCTTGAAAGGGTTGTGACTGCCTCACTCCTTGATTGTTGATGGATAACCCTTTTGGTTTCACATCTCTTGACCTCTTGACGGTGGAATAGAAGGTAATGGATCCTCAGATGCACACTCCTTTTGAAATTTGAACGCTCGGTCAAACTAACTGACGCCTACCCTGCCCCTGGGTTAAGTATGGGGGTTTTTTCGTGCAAAAGAAACTCCTACTTCAAGGCTCAAAGGGGTTAACGAGGGTCTATCTCCCTTATATATCCAGTGTTTGGGTATTTGAAACAATGCCCGTACATCCTCAACAGGGTTTTATCCGAAAGTATACCATTAGAAACTTGCGTTCTTACTTCATCATCCTCGCTCAAGAGTTTAAGGCAAGAAAGTTGGTATTGCAGTGCATATAAACATGACATGAGTGCATAAAAGTAAGATACTTCAGGAACAACACGCTTATTGCATTAAAATCAACATTCAAAACACAAACAAGTTTTTACATGCAGACAGTGTTTAAACAAACAAATGAAAGCTACATATGAAAAAGCAGTAAAGCGACTGATGACTGTCGTTGTTGAGGAGACTTGACTCCGCCTAGACTTATTGCTTCTGATGATGTTTTTGCAGCCTTGAGTGCTCACTTGGGAAGCTTCAGTTGAAATGAATACCATCTGCCGTGAAAGTAATGACCCCTGCATCAATCAGATCTTGCACCTTGTGCGGGAGCGCCTTACAATCCTCAGTTGAATGCCCCCGTGCCCCAGCATGGTATCCACATCGAGCATTGGTATTAAACCCTGGTGGATATGGAGGAATGATCGGATCTGGTTTCCTTGGCACAATCAACCCTCTTTTAACCAACTCTGGAAATATCTTACCATACAGCTTCGGTAGTACATCAAATTGTCTGTTTCTTAGCTTTCGTCGACCCGAATGGGAACTAATCTGCTGTTGATTCTGATTTGCGTATTCCTCTGGCTCAGGCGCTTTCCCCCTCAAACTTAATCGAGGAGTAGGCAACAATTGCGGACGTGGGGATTCTAAGACCAAGGACTGCAAGAAATGCCCCTGACTTGTTGTAGCTTTGGGAGAGGCAACAGGGATATCCACTTCTTTTTCAACAGCTGGAGTATGACCACCTTGTATGCTTACGCCGCCCGCGTGAATTCAATTACCTTCGAATCAATCAGATCCTGAACAGCATGCTGCAAGGCCCTACAATTTTCCACGTTATGCCCTGTCGCCCTAGAGTGGAAATCACAGTGAGCTCTTGTATCGTAACCCGGTGGGGGAATACCAGTAAGAGGAGCCAGAGTCCTTTTCTGCACCAGTTGCAACTGAAGGAGATGCTGTAATAGCTGAGAATATGGCACTGGTGGAGTCTTAAAATGCCTATTATGCTTAGGCCTTGGCTGATACTGGCAAAGAGTTTGATTTTTCTGTTGAGATACAGCCGGGACGGTCACAGTGGCAATCTGCTCACTATTTGGGAGAGATCCCTTAAACAATGGAGGAGAGACAATTCTAGCCGCAGCTTCAGGCATGGGAGTATTGTCTTTACTTAGCACATCTCTCACGACCTCCATAACCAGATTCATCTGAGTCTTTAATTGGTTGACCTTCTCCTTCAGCACTTTCTGGTCTTGAACCAAAGCTTGCATCTTCCCCATAAACTGCCACATTTGGCTTCGTACTTCCTTCAATTCCGCTTGAATTTGCTCCATGATCAACTTCTGACTGGCTTGAGCAGTTGAGTACTAAAATTAGGAGAGAACCAGATCAGGACGAGAATAACCAGCCTCGAACACCTGCTATGCGAATGAGTATGGGAATGCAATGCAAATGCCATGTTTAAATATTCCCAAGGAATCATTCTTCTTTGATTCAATTTTCTTCACAGACGAACCACAAGAAATAGATGGAAATGCTCAACAGCGACTCTCAAAGTTAATATCCCTTGGAAATACAAGAACATGTATGCAAAAATGATGATGCAGATGCAACAGACATGGGATCAAGGCTTCCACAAAGCTCTGTACTACTGTGTTGCTTAATGGATAAGTTCAAAGGTCTGCTCTGAAGAGAATACCGGAATACCAGAATATCCAAATAATTGGAATACTAGAATAACCAGAATACCAGGCTAATAAGTTCACACTGATAGGAAGACCAGAATACCAGGTAGGTTGAAGGTCAAAGTCACCTGCAAACCGGCAAACACCCATCCCCTCTCACATGTGGGTTCTAGAAATGCGGGGATCCTCAATATCACGGGCTCTCAGGTCGAGAAATAATGATACGTTCACTATTTCTGGTTTGGCATCATCATCAATCGAGGAGGCCTCAACTGATTCCCCTCAAAACCGAAAGGTCCTTAGCTTCTAGCACTGAGGTCGAGAAGTAATAGTACATTCATCCCTCGGGGTACAGTACTATCGCCAATCGAGGAGTGCCTCCACTGATTCTCTTTCAAAAAGGATATCCTATAGCAAGTTCCCAGCATTGGGTCCTCGGATCAAGAATGTGTAATGGGTTTGCCATTTCTGGTCTGCCATTATCACATCTTGAGAGGAGTGCCGCAACTGAGTCCTCGGGAATGGTCACCAGAGTCGACGGTTCCTCAAGAGAATAACTACTGGCCTGTATAAACATACAGTAGCAGATAGCTCCTGATAGAACCTCGTCTGGTTGTGGGTCTCGTGAACAACAATATGTGGTCACCACCACACAAGCGTCACGACTATCCACTCTAATACCTATGTGTATGTTCAAGCCTGGGTAGTGGGCTTATCTCTCAGAGCACCCTGCCCACCCAACAGAAAAACCAGCACAGTCCAGCATAATAATGATATGTAATGCAGTAAATGCAGTAAAATAGTAATACAGTAAAATAGTAAAACAGTAAAACAGCAAAACACAGCACCACAGTAAACACCCAATGAAAGAAAAACAGACAAGTGCTAGGATTTCCCCGTTTAGGGAACCAGAGTCGCCAGCTGTCGCTCCCGGGATTTTCATCCAAGTACAAATGCGAAAGTGGCACAAAAACAGAGTCGCCAGCAATGTGTATTTATCCCAAGAGAGGGGAAGGAAACACTGCATAAACCTGAGGGAAGGAAAGAGAATGGTCTCACGACCAAGAGAACTGGGTTCGGGAGTCGGTTATGCGAAGGGAAGGTGTTAGCACCCCACGTGTCCATCGTACCCGATGGGATCCACGCTTGTTGTCTCGATCAAAGGGTGTAAGAAACTGGAAACGAACTGCTAACTGAAGAACTGGAAACAAAAGATAGAAATGAGCAAGGAGGGGAGAAAGAAGTGAGAAGTGACTCGATAGGACGTCCTCGGAGTCCTAGGCCTACGTATTCCCTCGGGAACAGGAAAATCAGAGTCAACTTAGTTCGGACACGAACTAGGGGGGAGGTTGGTCGCCAAGACATCGCCGTCTCGTGCCTACGTATCCTTAATCTAACCAGAGAGAGGAAGTCAGAGCAGTCGTAGTTCGACTTAACCAAGTCTGCGTTTTTTATGAGCGATGTTAAGTTTGCGTCCGGCAGTTAGGGTCGATGCCTGTTTGCGACGAGATGGAAGTAACGTGCCCTTTTCTGAAAATAAAGTTTGAAACTTATGGATCCCGAAGGATAAAAAGTTTGACTTTGTTTTGTGTTTTTTAGACAGAAGTGTTTTTTGAAGTTGTTTGTAACTTGCATTGCATCCAAGTCTATGACATAAGATCGAATGCGTCGCATGGTCGTCCTAACAGGACGTATGCTAAACACTCTAGAAAGGCGGAGGGAAACCCCCTCCTTCCATTTCCCACATGCAAGGCTCAGGTGCAATACATGTTAATCCTTTATTAGATGTTTTTGCTTTTTGTTTTGAGATGAGAAAGAGACTCAAGGGTTAAGAAAACACTATGGGAAACTAGATGTCCTAATGTTATCATGCATAGGTGGCCCTAAGGTCAGGATTAACAGGGAAATCTACCTAATGTTGTCATTCCTGGATTGCTATCCTAATGTCTCTCCTACCTCCGACTTAATCAAAAATTAAGTGGATCAAGGAATCCAAAGGGGATCGTGTCATTAGACAAGTAAACATAGGATAAATCAATCACAAAATGAACTAAAAGCAACGAAAGAATAAACAGCGTCAGTCAGCAATAATGTCATACAATTGAATATGGAGAGGGGGAGATTTAGCCAAGGGGTCATATCAATCGAGGCAAACAAGCTAGGTGTGGGAAGTAGGGGTGCTCACCCAACGGTATCAAGAACCATGGAGAGCAGAGTAAGGAATGGGAGGATGTGAATTGGATCACATAAGCGTCAGCATTGGTCAATGCGAGCTACAGACAAGGCGTGGGGGTTTGATTATTAAACGCTCATTCCACTTGACCGACTCGATAACAAGAGTAGGTAATGTTCAGAGCTTCAATCATGTAATGAGAGCTAAGAACGACTCAACTAGAATAACGGGGGTCGATTGCGAACCCTACCTTCCGTCAATTGCCTCCTTTGAGGTCTTGCAAGGGATATGGGGAATGAGATGCCTCTTGGGAGGTCTTCAGCACAATATTAAACAAGCACAATCATGGCCTCACTTGAGGGCTTTCCATACAATCCTACTTATCATGGCATCGACTATTCCTACTTCTCATGGCATTTGAAAGCATTAAAGAGAAGTGAAGAGATAAGAGGTCCTACCAAACGGATATGAATCCCTAGCAAGGCAACGAAAGCGCAACGAAAGCAAGTCACGGAAGCACCTATAAACAAATAGCAAACCAAGTTAGAAACAAGTTCTTATTTACAAAATGAAATGGTCAAACCCCCTTTGGAATGTCTCCTTTATGTACCTTGCACATGTGAACCAAAGACTTTAGTAATAACAAGAAAGTGTATGTACAACATGAAACCTAAGTCTAATGACTATGTACACTTGAGTCGCATTAGTCAAAGTGAAAGACGTAAATGGATTATGAAATTACAATTCAAGTTACAACTATGCTACAAGACTAATCTATTTTGAAGTTAAAGGCAAACCAACAAAAGAAAATGGACCAAGCTCAGAAGTGAAACAACTAATACGCATGCTTAAAACCAATCTACAAGTGTCACCAAGGTTTGCACTAGACTCTCTCTCCAAAGTCAATTCATTCCATGATCAAAATCACATTTAAACTTCTCATACAAGTATGTAAAATTGTTACTCAAGCAAGGCAAATGAAATGACATGGTAAGGCAATGTTAAGGCTCACACACCAGAGGCCAATGACCTATAAAATTTCCTAATTGAATCCCAAAAACAAACATGAACATGGCATACAAGCGGCATCAAAAGAAGTGGCCAAAGTGAAACACAAATTCAAGTTCGCATACACACAAAGTAGGCATCATTTAAGGCATGTGAAATGATCAAATGCAATACTCAAGCATGTCTCAATTGTGCATCAAAATACACTTAATAATTTGCTAAAACTCATATTCAAAGTTGGCTCAAAGTGCCCTCATACAAGTCCTAAACATGACTTCTTTCTACGCATGTATCAACATGTTCGGTTCGCATTGCAAAATGAGTGAAAAATAGAAAAATACTCTTGAAAATTATAAGTAATTGAGCACATCATTCCAAATACATTAGGTAACCACATACAAAATATAGGGTTCATATCATGCACCAAAATCCCTCAAATAATTGTAAACGTAGCACAAACGTCAATGATGATCATACGAATTAAGGCTCAAAAGGTTAACTTCAAAAGTATCCCAAAACTCAAGTACAATGCACCAATCAATCACCATGATGTTAAACAATCAAATTCCTAAACTTACACCAAAAATCAGCTCTAAATTGTCAAGGGAAAATCACATTTTAGCACTTACATCACTAGATATACCATTTAGAACACATTCCTTTCCAAAATTCCAGCAAAATATCAAACATCCCCCAAAATGGAACTAAAAATATCCAAAAATTAATTAACACTTCTGAAAATATACATGAATTTTATTGGAATTTTTCAGTACTTACAAGTATTTTTTAAAATTTGTGTTTTGAATCATGTAGCAAGAAGAAATTAAAAAGAAAGAAATAAGGTCAGGGGGGTGCGCAATGATTAATTCACAATTCACATTATCATTGGGCCAAAATGGGGCGGTGCAATTAGCAAATTGGAATAGGCCCGAGGCTGTTATGGTCTGCAGGTATACACGGTGGAGCCTCAGTCAACACATTGACTAATCTGGGCCCTTGGATTCATCGTTGGACCAATCACATGGCTGAAAACGGGCGGTGCATGGTAATCATCACGGGGTGACGCACATGAGATTAAACAGGTGGCCCTACCGGACGGTGACCAGTGTCACCGCCGGAGTGGACCTAAACCACAACAATCTTATCTCTTCATATAGTCAAGCCTGGTGGATAAAAATATAACACAATGCAATGCGAATTCGTTTTCAATCACACCTAACCTTCTCTCCTAACGCCTTATTTCTCTGCAAATTAATTCCAAGAACCCTAAACCCGCCGGCGAAGGTGGTGGCGCGCGGTGGCCGCCGCCGTCCCTCTCCGGCCTAACACCTCCAAATACAAGAGTTCCCTACACGAACCTCATCCAAATTTTACCCTCGTTACGAATCCGGAGCTCATTTCCACCAAAGCTCACTCAAATCACAGGATCGAAGCACAAACGAAGAGGAATCAGATGACACAAGGCAAGATAAACCACGATGAACTTCTAAGTTCAAAGCCACAGCTACGAGAGGGGATCGAAACTTACGTACTTACCGGAGACAAGTCCGGTGACTCTTCGAATCTGCGACGATAAAAGAAGGCCAGAGGTGAGATAATAGTGATTCTACTTCTCCTTTGCTCTGTTGCGTTCAATTTTTTGTAATCGTCGTGTCTCGAATCTTTGAAATCATTCTTCGCCTCGCGTTCTTCTTCTTGTGTCGTTGAAATCGCGAATCGGATTGTGTGAAATTGATGCACGAGTTCTTGAATTTTGTTGTCGATGCAGGTGTGAGAGTTACGTGATTGAGATGTTGCTTCGCAGAGATTTTCGATGATTTGTTGATGCCGCGAATCTTCCAAATTCTTGGTTGTTGCAAGTTCTGCAAATTGACGAAGAATTCCAAGTTGAAGCTTGATGAAATTGGATTGTAGAAGAATTGGTTGAAAACTTCTGTCAGAAGCTCTGTTAGTTTTTCCGGTTAGGGAGTTATGGGATTCTACTGTTATTGAGTTCGGTTAGAAAAACCTGTTAGGGATTAGAATTGGTTAGGAAACGGTTAGAAGCATTTTTTGGTTAGGATTTTTCTACAGGTTTTTGAATCAGTTAGTTTTTCAGTTTTTCTGTTATCGTTGGTTAGAAGTTAGGGAATCCTCTGGTGTGAAATGGTTAGCTAATTGTTATAGAAGATGTTAGAGGTTAGTCCGTGAATTCTATTCTCCATCCTCTATATATTTTCCTGTTATCACTTTTATATATAAGCTGCTGTTGTAGTGGATCGTGGAAACCTTGCTGTTGTCTCAACCTCACAAGCTCTTGCATCAGAACATTCTTGTCTCTTTTCAGCCGCTCGACCTCTTCCTCCAGCCCAAATTTCCCGTCTTCTACACATGTCCCTACTGATGAACTCTGTCCTGGTGGCTGTTGAGTCGGTTGATGAGTATTTCCATGGGCAGGTTTTAATTTTTCGTGAATGAACTTGGACTGCCTTGCTTGATTGAATTTGGATTGATTTTTGTGTCTATTTGACGCAGGGCTAACACCATGCTTGACATGAGGCATAATTCCTGAAAGTCTCGTTGTGAACAAAGTGGGAAAGCATGGTTCATAAAGAAGCAAACCCCGAGACTTTTTAGCGTGCCCATTATTCTATGGTTCAAATGCAAGACTTAGTGTTTAGGCTCTTTTCTTTCTTTGTAATTTTGTAACAGAATGGGGATTGGATTGAGTCATGTAAGCGGTGATGGATTTTTCATGTGAAGTTTGATTTTGGTTTGGACTAGAATTTGAAGTCTAGACTTGAATATTTGGGTTTTTGTAATGGATCTTACTTGTTCCTCCTTTTGGTTCTTTTTGTTATCAGCATCATCAGATAGTTCCGTGGTTTGGAATATGACTTTTGGTTTAATTTGGATATTGGTTATGGACTTTTAATATAGATTTGGTTTTTTTTTAAAATGTGGATTTTTGATATTTGGAGGTGGTTTGGAATATGATTATTGGATATTTAAAATATGGTTTTGAAATTTGGTTTTGGATTGAAAATGGGTTTATGATTTGAGTTAAAAATGGGCAATGAACTTAAAGATGGATAATATTTGAAAAAATGGTTAATAAATGGATAAATGGACTTGAAATTGGATTGCTCCTTGAACTTATCATTTGTAACTTGCATTCCAAGTAAACCATAAGCATGAACCTTCTATCTTTAAGTCCTTGATTCTTTTGAACACTTTTTAAACTCACTTGACTGAAATACTTCATACCAATGAATCCATACCAACTTCAAGCGACAAGTAACAACAATTCCTTGATCACAAAGAAATATTAATCAATGAACTTCAACCGATAAAAGCCCACAAACTCGACCTCCAACTCGCCTTGATGTACACTGATAAATCTTGAAGAATATGACTTCAACTGAGAAGTAGCCAAACCCCGATTCACACTAATAAAATACTGACTCGATGCTCTTGATGAACCTTTGAATAGGAAGATATTCATAATAATATGAATTCAAACCTTGCTTCAAGTTGACCTGAAATAGAAACTGACAGAATCACTACTGCCTAGGGCAAATCACTGATAACAAGAAAATTTCCTTTGATCCCACGTCTTAGGAGCTCAATGAAATGCATGATTGTGAATGCAAAGAATGAAATGAAACATAAGCCAATTAGTGTTAAAAGTAAGAGGCAAAATTTTGAGGTGCTACAGATACGATGAAACTCGATTCTGTTGAAGAATGGTAACAACCTTCTCGCGTAATCTTTGTAAGGAATCAATCCTGATTGGTATGTGTTCCAATCTCCTTTGATTTGATTGATAACCAGGCTTAGTCGCCATATACATCCAAGTTCTTAATCCTTAAGTCGATCGCTTCTTCGAGACCCATAATACAAGCTTCGTATTCGGCCTCGTTGTTTGTGCACTTGAATGTCAGTCTGGCGGTGAAAGGAATGTGGGTACCCTGAGGGGTGACAATGATTGCCCCAATTCCGTTTCCATAATGATTGACAGCTCCGTCAAAGATAAGTCCCCATTGGGAACCTGGTTCTGGCCCTACACTGGGTAGCGGTTCATCGCAGACCTTCATTTTTAGATACATGACATCGTCGTTTGGGAAGTCAAACCCGACTGATTCCTGATCGTCAATCGGTTGATGAGCCAAATGATCGGCTAAAACACTTCCTTTAATGGCTTTTTGAGCATGGTACTTTATGTCATATTTTGATAACAACATCTGCCAACGGGCAATCCTTCCCGTGAGAGCAGGCTTTTCAAATACATACTTGATTGGATCCATTTCGGAGACCAACCAAGTAGTGTGACGAATCATGTACTGGCGAAGACGTTTGGCTGCCCAAGCTAAAGCGCAGCAAGTTTTCTCAAGCATTGTGTACCGAGTCTCGCAGTCGGTGAATTTCTTGCTCAGATAGTAGATGGCAGACTCTTTCCTTTTGGTTTCGTCTTGTTAGCCAAGTACACAACCCATTGAGTCTTCCAATACTGTGAGGTAGATGATCAGTGGTCTTCCTTCCACTGGAGGTGACAGAATCGGCGGGTTCAACAGGTATTCCTTGATACTGTCGAAGGCGGTTTGGCAGTCTTCTATCCAAACGCAGTCCTGGTTCTTTTTAAGTAATTTGAAAATCGGCGCACATGTCGCGGTCATGAGGAATATGAATCTGGAGATGTAGTTCAAACGCCCCAGGAACCCTCTGACTTATTTTTCAGTTTTCGGAGAAGGCATTTCTTGAATGGCCTTGACCTTGTCAGGATCAACCTCAATTCCTTTCTGGCTGACGATGAACCCTAAAAGTTTCCCTGAACGAACACCGAAGGTGCACTTGTTGGGATTCAAGTGGAGTTTGTACTTTCTCAGCCGCTCGAATAGTTTTGACAGGTTGGTCATCCTGATTTTCTACAGCATCTTGCTCTAAAATCTCAATCATAGCATCCTTATCTTTTAACAGTTGCTGTATTTTGGTATACTCCACATTGAGAATGCGGTATTTTTTCTTCCAAGACCTCCTTTCCTGTTGAACTTTGTTGAGAGTAACCTGAAGTTTTTCCGTTTCAGTCATGAAGTACATGACAGATTCCCTTGGCGGAAGAACTCCGTGACAAGGATAAGGCATCTTTAGCTTGAGAGCTCTAGTTTGTACCCAGTGGAGATAAGGCTCGACCGAGACACAGTCCGGTTTTCCTAGAGACTCCCGTCCTTTCTTATGAACATGTTTCCAAGCGTGCGCTATTTCCATTTTTAGTGCCCTGTCATTTTCTCCTTCCTTTAAGAAAAGACCTTCTAGATGAGCATTGCGCGGGACATGTCTCATCGGGTATCCAAATTGATGAAAGGTAGTTGATGGTAGTTGATTCCTCCCTTAGTTCCTATAAGGGGTACATTGGGAAAGTTTCCACAACGGTCAATGATCCTGATCCCGTCATAGATTTGATTGTACCAATCCATGCCAGAGTTGGAAAGAGACATGATTTTCTGCGACCAACGTAAGGCACTCTTATGATCCCAAAAAGCGGTAGATTTAGGCAAATGGGAAGTAAACCACTTATATAGCAGGGGCATACAACACATGATCATTCCTCCGCTGTATAAATTCCTTAAGTGTACAGAATGATACGCATCTGCGAGCAAAGTCGGTACAGGGTTTCCAATGAGAAAAACCTTAATGGCGTTGATATCTACAAAGTTATCGATGTTGGTAAACAAAAATAACCTGTAGGTGAGTAAAACAAAGATGCTTTCAAAAGCAGTCATGTTCCCTATACTAGCAAAGTACAGAGCTTTCTTTACCAGAAACTTGGCTGGTAAACCTGGGATTCCTCCCTTGGTGGTCATGTGAGTCTTTATTTACGACTCATCCAAATAAATTGCTCTTGCAATGATTTGATCCTTTGGAATTTCTTCCAGTCCAGAAAAGGGAGCTTGATCAGTAATATGTAAACCAGGCAGGTGAGAATACTCCTCCAGCGTTGGTGCGAGCTGGTAATCCGGGAATGTAAAACAGTGATAGACTGGATCGTAAAATTGAATGAGTGCCTCCATGATTTTTTCAATCACATGGACCCTTAACAGAGGTAGCAGACCTCTGTACTTAGCTCTGAAAGCCTCAGGGTTTATGATCATCCTTGCCAAACCTCTCAAATCCTCTAACTTTGGAACCTTGAAGGTGTACTTATGAGTTCTCCTTCTACCGAAATCCATTAGCGCAATCTCCTTTCTCTCTGACATTTGTAATCATTGTCTTAGTTTAATTTGAAAAAGAGAGACTAGAAGAGAAAATTTTCTTTGCTTAATGTTTTTTAAATGAATGCATGAATGCAGCACACAAAAACATAGAAAAAACATGAGGTCAAAGGGTCGGTGTCATGAAGTCAAGGCTCTACCCATCCCAAAGGTTTATACTAGTGATTTTTGTACCTGTCTCTCAAAATCATTGATTCTTGTCGAGATAACATCAGCGGGTCGAGAACCATGCTAGGTGATGTTATTTCAAAGAACCTCAGAAGAGGGTAGTATCGCATGACAACTATTTCCGATAGCTTCCGCACTACTGAAAGAGGTTTTTCCTAGGTGTATACTTAATCTTTCCACATGTGGCATCACACGCATTCCCATTAGCAGAAAAATAAACACAGATATCAATTTGGAAAAGCAGTATATATATTTATCCTAATGTCCTAGACTTTTAAGAGCTATGAATGCTATGTTCCTGACAGAAAATGGCTCCCCGGCGGAGTTGCCATTCTGTGGTTCCTTCCCAATTTAAAGGTTTTGACCTACGATCCTAGTGAGGGCCAATCCTAGCAATAGTGATATTCCCCGATGAAACCGTCATGAAAATAACTTGTCCAAGGTTTTTACCCTAGCTTGTAAGAAAGAAAGAAGGGCTCCACGGTGGGCGCCATTTTTCTGTAGCGAGCGATTTTGGAGGTGGTTCTTAAGCACTGTCTCTCTTTGGGGGTACTACAGGTCGATTCATTTTTTATCCTATTGAAGCTGATGAAGGAAGGGAAATAGACGTCTCCAACTAACCCTGCTTGCATACTGAGTTTAAACAGGGGTCTATTAGGTTACGGATGCTATATGGAAGTGGGGGCTCTTTCTGCTTACTTTGTTAAGGCTGAAATGACGGGCTATGCCATTGGTAGGATGTTAGGACTGATGCTTTTCGATTGATGTGTGAAGGTACGGGATTTTGGGTTTTTGATTAGTGTGCTCGCTAAGATTTTTCTTTCAATCTTATGCCTACGTATTCCCGTTTACCGAAACAGGGAAATCAGAGTGATCGTAGTTCCTCCTATTCTATGGGAGGAAACAGTGTTTTGATGTCTTGTTCAAAGCCCAAGACGTGAAGCTAAATGTGATTTATTTGTATCTTGTTCGAAGCCCAAGATGTGAAGCAGAAAGGTCTATTTGTATCTTGTTCAAAGCCCAAGGTATGAAACTAAAGAGGTTTTGACTTTAGAGAGAATTTGTCATCTCTAAAGGAGAAGTTGTTGATGTTTGCATGTTGTGAGCAAGGCATGAAAGGTTGATTGTCTCCACTGGGGTTTCCTTATACAAAGCCTAAGAGGAGGCTAAAAGGCTGACTTTTCCATGGAAAATGTGCTTTTTGTACAAAGCCCAAGATTTAGGCTAAAAGGGTTTGACTCAACAAGAGGGTCTTTTTGTGTGTCTTGTACGAAGCCCAAAACGGAAGCCAAAGGGGTTTGACTCAACAAGAGAGTCTTTTATACTCAACAAGAGAGTGATTTGGTGTCTCGTATGAAGCCCGAGACAGAGGCTAAAAGTTTGTTTGACTCAACAAGAGAGTCTTTTATACTCAACAAGAGAGTGTTTTGGTATCTCGTACGAAGCCCGAGATGGAGGCTAAGGGGTGATTCAATAAGAGAATCTTTTATACTCAACAAGAGAGTGTTTTGTGTCTTGTACGATGCCCAAGACGGAGGCTAAAGGATGGGTGACTCAACAAGAGAGTCTTTTATACTCAACAAGAGAGTGTTTTTGTATCTCGTACGAAGCCCGAGATGGAGGCTAAAAGAGGATTGACTCAATAAGAGAGTCTTTTATACTCACCAAGAGAGTGATTTTGTATCTCGTACAAAGCCCGAGATGGAGGCTGAAAGGTTTGACTCAACAAGAGAGTCTTTTATACTCAACAAGAGAGTGATTTTGTATCTCGTACAAAGCCCGAGATGGAGGCTGAAAGGTTTGACTCAACAAGAGAGTCTTTTATACTCAACAAGAGAGTGATTTTGTATCTCGTACAAAGCCCGAGATGGAGGCTGAAAGGTTTGACTCAACAAGAGAGTCTTTTATACTCAACAAGAGAGTGTTTTTGTATCTCGTACGAAGCCCGAGATGGAGGCTAAAAGTTTGTTAACTCTACTAGGGAGAATCATTGTACAAAGCCCAAGAGGAGGCTATAGTAACTGTTTCAGTTGAGTGACAGGTCCAGTAGGTTGGTTAAAAGAGAAAATCAATTCTTATATGAGTAATGTTGTACTCATGGACTTGATCTGAGGGTTGGGATTATTTCCTGTTCTCTAAGGAAACGGGGAATCCAAAGGGTTTTAGACCATCCAAGTCTACGGGTGTTCTTCCCATTCTTGAAAGGGGCTTGATAATGTCTTTGAGACTCAAGGATCTTAGACTGTCCAAGTCTAGAGTTTTATTTTTTGTACTATGCTTAGGAGAAATTATTGAACAGTACGTTTGCGGTAGAAAGATCTAGACTCTTTGAAAGATTGTTCTATTAAGATGACTAATCTCTGTTCCTATACCTCTAGGAGGTCGTCGGGACAATTTGTACGAAGCTCAAGAGAAGGCTGGAAACTTTTAAGAAGCCGAGGGACAATTTGTACAAAGCCCAAGAGGAGGCTCTCTTCCCGGGGGAAGAATCATTATACGAAGCCTAAGAGGAGGCTGTGAAAACTTCTAAGAAGCCGACGGGTCCTTGTACAACGCCCAAGAGGAGGCGGGGATGCTTTTAGGAAGCCTGTGGGTCCTTGCACTAAGCCCAAGAGGGGGCTGATGAACAGTTCCAGAAGGGGTTTCACTTGGAACATTGGCCTTCTGTGTATGAACTGTTCAAAGGGGGAATTTCTTAGATCTAGTTATCTAAAATTGTTGTGAGGAGACGAGGTTTTGTCTAGTTCTAGACGTAGTTGCCGGGGAAACTCTAAATATCTATACTATTATTACACAGTTGATATGAGTTTATAAAATAAGACTTACAGTGAAACAGCCCAACAGTACAGTTATATACATATGAAAGCGGTAAATGAAAGCGAGTAAACACTTACTCGGTTGTAGAGCTTCCGTTCTGTATTGTTAGTTGTTCAACAAAGAAAAGTTGAAAACAGTATATTACAAAATCAAAGGAGAAAGTGCTTTGAAAGAAAAATTGGGGCTTACAGCTCAAGGAGAGGCCTATGGTTTCATCAGTGATTGCACTGTCGTTTTGTACAGGGACTTATACAAGTGACTGTGGCCCGAGAAAGGTTTTCTGTTCAAAGGTGTGGGTCTTACACTCTCTCCAGAGGCCCAAAAATGATTTTTGAATGGGTATTATAACTCAAGGAGAAACCCAATAGTTAATTTTAAAAAGGGCGACGATCGCGCCGAGGTTTTGAAAACACCGTGGGTCTTATACAATGACTGAGGCCCAAAAGTTTTTGGTTTCAAAAAGGGATTGGGTCTTACACTCTATTAGAGGCCCAAATGAGTTTTAGGAAAAGAAATAGGTCTTATTACACGAGGGTAGGCCCAGGGTTATTTGTTTGAAAGCGACAATCTCGCCGAAGTTTTTGAAAATACACAGAGGGACTTATACAATAAGTGAGGCCCAACATGGGTTTATTTTACAAAAAGGCTTGGGTCTTACACTCTATTAGAGGCCCATGAGTGTTTAGAAAAGTTTGTTAGGGTGAAAATCAATAAAACCCTAATTTCATCATTTTTAAAGTAATTATTCAAAGAAAATTAATTAAAATGATACAAATTCCAAATAAGTTTGAATAAACAACTTGTAATTTTGGTTTTAGGTTTGAAAAATGAGGTTTTAATCACAAGATGAATTAAAACCTATTTGGTGTTGATTTTCCAACATGAATATTTATTTTTAAAAGGTTTAAAAACAATAAAAATGAATTTATTCACAAAAATACTAATTATATTAAATAAATAATATAAATCTAATTTTTTGTGAAAAAAAATATTTCAACATTTTTGTGATTTTTTTGCAAAAAGAACCAATAAAAAATAATTAAAATTGAGTGAGTTATTAATTTTTCAAATCATTTAAAATAAATATGAAAAATAGCAAAAAAAAAAAATAAGAAAAAGTGGTAAAAAAGAAATCTGGGGCGAGGGGGATTCAAACCCCAGACCTCTCGCTTGCTAATACACACAAAACCAGCTGATCAACCATTGGGGCGCATTGCCAATTCAAATATAGTATGACAAATGAAAAATATATAGAGAACTTGGTTGGAAAACCTGAAGAATGGCGCCATGGCCATCTTCTTCCTCGAGCTCGTGCATGAAGCCCCATATCTCACTCATCTCTCAACCATTTGACATGATTCAAGTACCAAACTCATGCGTTTTTTCACAAGGAACAAGATGGCAATACTTGATTTCATTTATTTTCAGTGTATAGCAAGTTATATCATCACAACCGTATGAACCCTAATTTTGAAAAAGCAATCGTGCAGACATGGTTATGAGGGCTATGATCCAATTTTTTAAGGGAAAACACTCAACATATGATGGCAAGAAATTGGCAAAAATATCATGCGAGGAAATATGCATGGATCATGAAGATGTAGTTTTGAGGCTTACCTTGATGCAAGCTGAAATGGAACTCTGCACAGATGGTGTTCCAGATGCGATTTGATGATCCCTACAACTTCAATGAATGTTGTGGAGTGTGTTGTAAGCTTTGGAACACTCTACAAACCTTTGGATCAATTTGGAGAACTCCAACTGCATAATTAAGGCATAATGGCTTGGTTGAATTACAGTTGGTGTTTAAGTGTTTGGACACCTCAAATACATCATATGTGATGTGTCTGAGCAATTGGAATGGATTGCTTAGGGCTGCAACTCAAAACCCGATGGTGGTTGCTCAAAAACAAAGAAAATTGGCACTTAAGAGAGAATGAGAGAAAGCAGTGCTATAAGGAGCTTTGGTGTGCCTTGAATGATCCATTGGAACCTCTATTTATAGGTGATCAACTCTTGTCTTGGAGGAATAGTGAATGGCTGCTGGATTAGATTACCTTCAACGGGATTGGTTGGACATAAATGCCTCTTGCATTAGGTGTAACAGCTGCTCCAAATAGATCAGCTATGCCATGACTGAAATCAAATTCCTCAGTCATTTTAATTGTTGTTTAATCAGAGAACTTGACTAAGGAGAGTGAGAATCTTGACAATGCACTATTCCACATTAATGCCCTTTGAATTTAAGGCAAAATGTGCCAAAATGCATGAACTTCAAGTTGGAAGATTCCTTGGCTTTGTGACTCAGCTTTGTAGGTTGGATCAGATGCATTGTGATTGTTTGAGTACATGTGGCATAATGATCCTTGGTTTTGATTCAGAAATTGTGTGTGGCAAGTAAACATGCAAACTGATTTTTCCAAAACAGCTTGTAGCAGCATGACTTTGGGCATGGATTTCTCTTGGCTCAAGTTGAATCAATTCATGCTGAAAGGTTCTTTGGATTCTTAGAAACATATGCAACAACATTGATGTTTATCTTTAGACTTGATTCAGCTTGGAACTATGTGAAAAGATCTCACAAGTTTTGGTGTTTTCAACAAAATCTGCCTTGGCCAGAATTTTTCTAAGTGTTGGAAAATGATGTATTTTCATGTTTTAGCCATTTTGGCCCAATCATAACTCAGAATCCACAATGAATTGGAGTGAGGTGTAGTTGGAGCTTTTGTAGAGGGTAATGAGAGCTACAAATCCAGATTTGGATGGGGAAAAATGGCCTTGTGGTTTACGAGTTATGATCCTCCAAAGTTGGTACCCTAGCCACTTTGTTTCATAACTTCGAAAGATTTCTAAGTTTTTATTGTTACCCCTTTTGCAAGTTATCCCACTTTTCTTGATTTTTCTTGATAAATGATGATTCCAATCATATATTAACATCATTTTAGGGTTAAAAAACCATTTTTATGAAAAATCTCAAAAAGTCAAAGTTTGACTTTTGTGAGCATGTCCTGGTCAAAAGTCAAAGATACAGTTGACTTTTCTCGCAAAACCCTAACTGTGGTTCAGATGAAATTGAAACTTGTGAATCAAGCTTCTTGGATCAATCCATTGTTGTAAATGGATCAATGTAGTGTATTAGAGACCCTCAAATCCTCTTTTGAGGTCTTGGCTCATGTTTTGTCCCAAAAGTCAACTTAGGGGTGAATTAGGTCAACGAAACCCAAATTCCCGATTTTTGGTAAATGCATCCCCTGAGGCTAAATTGACTTGATGATGGGGTTCATGATGTTCCTTGGAGCATCATAGGTTATCCCTTGAAGCATTGGCTCATGCCCAGAGGAGAATTTCCATCTTGAGGCCCTGGTCGACCAAAACCCTAATTTGGTGACACTGGCGATCTTGAGGCTTAATCCACTTAGAAGGGAGCAGCCTTGTGCTTGATCCTTGATGTGGGAGTCCTCTTGATCCTTTGTAGATGTTTGAGAGGTTAGACATATTTAAGATCATGTCATTCCTTGATTGATCCTTTGTCTAAGAGATCTGAGAGGGCTTGAAACCCTAATTTTGATTGTAGTGGATGCTCACCCATCTTTGGGGAGACTAATGAGGTATGATGGTTCATCCATATTGTGATGATGATTTGCACAATGATGGGAATCTTAGTGGTCAAAATTTGGGGTATGACAAGGATGCGTAGGAAATCTTGAAGACTGCTCATGAAGGTACCTTTCGTGTCAAATCCTCAAGACTGCAGTTGCTTACCACTAAGTTTGAAAACTTGAGAATGAGAGAAGATGAAAGTATACATGACTTTCATATGAATATTGTTGATATTGCCAACACATCTAGTGACCTTGGAGAAAAAATTCCTGAAGTCAAGTTGGTTCGAAAAATTCTAAGGTCTCTTTCCAAGAGGTTTGGCATGAAAGTGACAGCTATTGAAGAACCTCAGGACATAAATACCATGAAGGTAGATGCGCTTATGGGATCACTCCAAACCTTTGAGATGGCTATTAGTGAAAAGGATGAAAAGAAGAAAAGTCTTGCCCTTGTGACCAACCCAGAAGAGGGTGACATCAAAGAGTATTTGTCCAAAGCTGTAGGGTTCCTTGAAAAATAATTTCATCAACTGGCAAAGCAATTGGATGAGAAGTCCAAGGCAAATGTCAAGGTTCAGACTTCTGACATCCATAGATCAAGAAACTTTGGGAGAAGACCTATTGTCATACCCCAAATTTTGACCACTCATTGTTAAAATTCGACTGTGTTTTCACTCTGTGTCATCTGCATATCATATCATCTGTTTTGTCATGCATATTGTTTGAATTTTCAGTCAAAATATATGCGTTGAAATTTCAGTCATTTTTGGTTAATTATGCGAAAAATCGATGAACTGACATTTTTTCAACTGAAATTACAAATGTTCATTTTCCATCTATCTTTCGCACAAATTTAAGCCAATCTCATTTATATTTTTATTTTCTACATATATATAATAAAAATGAAATCAAAAATAAATAATAAATAATAAAATAAAAAATAATATATATATATATATATATATATATATATATATATATTTATATATTTTTCTCACGTTTATATATATATATATATATATATATATATATATATATATATATATATATATATTTATTTATTTATTTATTTATTTATTTATTTTTTGAAAAAATAAATGTAAATTCATATATTTATACAATTTTTTTTTAAATAACTTTTGTTTTTAATACAATTTGTTTTTTATATAATTTGTTTTATATGCCAAATTCATCTTTGTTTTATATACATAATTTGTTTTGTAACAAACTTTGAATTTTGAATAAAAAAGCATTATTAATTTTGAATCTTATGGAACAAGTAATGAAGACTTGGAATACAAACTTTGAATTGATTATTCTATCTTTTGTTTTCTTGATCACCAAGTTACATTTCTCCTATAAATACCACAAAGTTTCTCATTTCAAAATACACTAAACGATGTTCCTATACTTGTTTCTCACTTCCCTCACTCTCATAATTCTTTCTCATATAACTTAGGAAAAGGAAAGAAAAAATGTAGTAACATACACAAGGTGGTGCGCCCCACCCCTTTCACACACTTTACCATTTTTTTCTCTTTTCATATTTTTCACACATGTATAAAAATAATATTTTATTTAATATTTATTTTATTAAATAATTGTTAATTTAATTATTTATTTAGTTTTACTAATATTAATTAGTTATTTTTACTAAATATATTTCAATTTATTTAATTTGTGTGAATGGTCATTAAATTGATTAATTGATTATTATTCGATTATTTGATTTCATCTTTGCTAAATACATGACTTATTTTTAAGCTTGTTTTCAAAAGAATTATTTGTAAATAAGTGTTCACATCACTTATGATTTCAATTCAATTCTAACCACTTAATGAGACCAAAGGCATTTCTATGTGATCTCTGGTTTTCTCCGTTTCTTTGTGGATTTTTGTCTGATGCAGGAATTCTTAATTAATATCTTGACGATCATTGGATGCTTAAAAGCATTGTTGGGTATCTTGGGCTCGTCTGACGCTCCTCTGTTTGTGTGAAAATTCAGCGGTGTCTGGTACACTCTGTATTTAATCTTTGCTTATGCATTATGTTTATGATTAAATAAATCTTCACAAAAACACTTTTGGGCCTCTAATAGAGTGTAAGACCCATCCCCCTCTTGTAAATAAATAATTTGGGCCTTAATCATTGTATAAGACCCACTGTGTTTTTCAAAATATCGGCGCTATCATCGTTTTTTCAAAACATTTTCATCTGGGCCTACCCTTGTGTTGTAAGTCCCATTTCTTTTCCTTTTCAAACCTTCGGGCCTCTTCTTGAGTTGTAAGACCCATCCCTCTGTACAAAAAACCTTTTTGGGCCTCAGTCATTATATAAGCCCCAGTACAGTCTACAAAACAACGGTACGATTACTGTTTTTCATCTGGGCCTCTCCTTGAGTATAAGCCCCAACAATCTTTTCAAAACAACTTCCCTATTGATTTAGGTTCACATCCATAGTTGTTGTCAAAACTTTCTTTAATTTCTTGAACAACTAACCATACAGCTGTTACAATGGAAGCTTGCTCGCCTGTAAATTTTATAAGCTTTCATTTACTCGCTTTCATATATATATATATATATATATAACTGTATTGTTGGAAGCTTGCTCACCTGTAAGTCCTTTCATATCCTTTTAAACAAATTGTCATATATCAACTGTATATATACTAGTATATCTGCTTAGAGTTTTCCCCGGCAACTAAGTCTAGAATTAGGCAAAGCCAGTTGGTCACTCTTAAATACAGTTAAAACTAGATCCCCATAGGATTTCCAGATACAGTCTTGCCTTCTCTTGGGCTTAAATAATATGGAACAAAGAGAAAGGCATTATTCCCAGTGAAACTTTTCTCATACTGTCACTATTAGAAATTGTCAAAGAAATTCAATCCCCAGAGAGGATTAATTCTCGGTGAAACCTCTCTTGAATTTCTTCAAACCCTAGAACTGATCACTAAAGGATTAATTCTCGGTGAAACCTTTTTTGAAATTTTCTTAAGTTTGGACCCACAGGCTTCCTAAAAGTATCCCAGCCTCCTCTTGGGCTTTGTACAAGGACCCTCCGGCTTCTTAGAAGTTTCCATGCCTTCTCTTGGGCTTAATACAAGGACCTTGAAGACCTCTTAAAGGTATAGGACAAAACTTAGTCATCCTTTGCTAGAGAAGTCTTTCCAGATTCCAAACCTCAGACCAATTTAGGGATGATTCTCATCCCTTAAAACACCGGCCTCCTCTTGGGCATCATATAAAGTTAAAACTCTTCCATACTAGTAGACTTGGACAGTCTAGTCCCCTCTTGGATCTCAAAGACATTCTCAAGTTCCTTACAAACATAGGAGAAACCCCTGGTCATTTTTTATCAATCTCCAGTAGAGTTAAAACCTTGGGGATCTAAAACCCAGTCTTTCTCCTAAAAATCCCTTAGCCAGGGTCAGTTTATCATCAGTATAACACTATCTCAAATCAGAACCTTAAGGCATCTGATATCTCAACTCTTCTGAAAACCCTCAACAAAAGGTGATTCCCCATTTGGACCTGCCTGTGGATCTCAATAATACACAACATATTTAGCCTCCTCTTAGGCTTTGTATAATGATCCTTCCTTTCCTCAGCATGTTTAACCTCCTCTTAGGCTTTGTATAATGATCCTTACTTCCCCTAGCAAAGTCAGCCTCCTCTTGTTGAGTCAATCACCTTTTCACACTTTCTTGTTGAGTCAATGGTATAAAACAAAAGCACTCTCTTGTTGAGTCAACTCTTTCAGCCTCAATCTTGGGCTTTGTACAAGACAGATAAAACCTCTTACTAGTAGAGTCAACTTCTTTTAGCCTCAATCTTGGGCTTTGTACAAGACAGATAATACTCTTCAGCAGAGTCAAAATTCTTTCAGACTCAATCTTGGGCTTTGTACAAGACACTTAAAATATCCTCAACCGGGTCAGTAAAATCTCATTTTAGCCTCAATCTTGGGATTTGTACAAGACAGATAAAGATTTCTTTCCCACAGAGTCAGTCTTCTTTTCAGCCACAATCTTGGGCTTTGTACAAGACATATAAAAACACTCCCCAGCGGAATCAAAATCCCTTCTATCCTCAATCTTGGGCTTTGTACAAGACAGAAAAAATATTTCCCTGGAAAAGTTAAACTTTTAGCCTCCTCTTAGGCTTTGTATAATGATATCCCCCAAAGAGTCAGTCTCGTTTTAGCCTCAATCTCGGGCTTCGTACAAGACAGATAAACACTCTCTTGTTAAGTCAGTCTTTTCTAGCCTCATCTTAGGCTTGGTATAAGGACTTCCCTAGTGGAGTCAATCAATCTCTGGAGTCAATCAATCTCTTAGCTTCAACCTTGGGCTTTGATCAAGGCACACAAAAATTAACATCTCCTCAGAGGAAATCAAAATATCTGTAGGAAAACATTTCTCTGTGTTATCACATATCGAAACAGATAACTCAAAACAAACCTTAATCCCAGATAACTGTTGTAAGTAGCACACTTGTTGATTCAAATATCCAAGCTATCATCCATCTCTTATCTTGGTAAAACCCTTTCTTCCATCTAATTGCTGTAAGTGGTAAGCCTCTGGATTATTTACATCCACGCCACCGTCCTTCTCTTAGCATGGGAAGTTCTTAAGGAAAAATGGCATTGCTATACACTGAGGTAAAGTTTTCCCCTTCATGACAAATCCCTTTTAAAGGAAATTATGGCATTTCTGGATTCACATATCCCATTTAAAGTAATCCTCCTTAATAAACAGTCACCCAACAGTTGTGATAAACAGACAAGATGTCTCCCTTTAGAGATGACAATTTCTCTCTCAGTCAAACCCTTTAGCTTCAATCTTGGCCTTCGAATAAGACACAAATAAACCCTTTAGCTTTAATCTTGAGCTTTGAACAAGACACCAAAACATCATCTCTTTCCTCCCATAGAATAAGAGGAACTACGATTGCTCTGATTTCCCTATTTCTTTAAACGGGAATACGTAGGCATAAGATTGCGAAATCTTAGTGAGCATACCAAGAAAAAACACTAGGTCCAGTACCTTTATACCAATCAAAACTGAGGTCCAATACCTCACCAAAATCATCAAAAACTCTCTCTCTCTCTCTCAAACCAGAAACTTTCCCAACCCATCAACAGATAAACACCATCAAGTACAAAGTAGAACCTAAAACTAATAACCTGTGGATAACCACATATAGGGTGGGAAATTGACAACTCCCCATTGTATAACCTGACCCTGAACTCCCCCAATCTCTTTCAGTGTTTGTTCAATTAAACATTTGCGTGCAAGGTTAGTTTTAGATAGCTTCCCTTTCCCTTCCAGCTTCACGGGATAAATAAGAAATCAGAAAGTAACACCCCACTCCCCCTCACTACGGTGAGGAGAGAACCCAATGGCAATAAGGTGGTCGCGTCACCGACAAAAATCGCACGCTACAGTAAAATGGCGACTCTGCTGGGGACGTCTTTGATCTGTCGAGGACTAGGATTATAGCTCTTAAGAGGTCTAGGATGTTAGTTTTAGGAATCATATTATATATATATATATATATATATATATATATATATCGCTTTTCCTACTTGATATCCGTGTTTATTTTTATGTCAATGGGAATGCGAGTGATGTCGCATGTGGAAAGTTTGAGTGATACCTAAGATAGGTGATGGAAGAGACGGGTGGTCTTACAGGGAGTGAAGCCCGAATAAGCTGTCCCGGCAGACCATCAAATCAGTGGAGGTACCCTTTGCGGATTCAATGTCTAACGACTTCGGTTGTGAAAGCAGATTGTCCGATTGTGGTATCCATGAAACTGAGGATTTAGTAGACAGTAACCATGTGGCTATTTAGTAGTGCAGTAGCTATCGGAAATAGTTGACACACGATACTACACTCAATTGAGATTACCCTAAGATGCTACATCTCGCTCGGGTGAACCAACCTATTGTTGTTATCCCAAGGGGGGTCAATGATTTTTAGAACAGGTACAAAAATTCCCCATAGTATAACCTTTGGAGATGGGTAGAGCCATGACTCCATGCTCGTGAGGCTGAACCTTTGAACCCATGTTTTTTCTATGTTTTTGTGTGCTGCATTCATTTAAAAAAATTTAAACAAAGAAAAAATATTCTTTTCTAGTCTCTCCTTTTTTTTTCAAATTAAACTAAAACAATGATTGCAAATATCAGAGAAAAGGATTGCGTTATGGATTTCGGTAGAAGGAGGATGCACAAGTACACCTTCAAGGTTCCAAAACTAGATGATTTAAGAGGGTTGGCAAGGATGATCACCAACCCTGATGCTTTCAGAGCTAAGTACGGAGGACTGCTGTCTCTGTTAAGGGTCCATGTAGTTGAAGGAATCCTGTCTACGATAATCCAGTTTTATGATCCGGTTTATCACTGTTTCACATTTCCGGATTATCAACTCGCACCAACGCTGGAGGAGTATTCTCACCTGACTGATTTACCCATCACTGACCAAACTCCATTTTCTGGACTGGAAGAAATTCCAAAGGATCAAACCATTGCAAGAGCAATCTATTTGGATGAGTCAGAAGTCAGGACTCACAAGACCGCTAAGGATGGAATCCAAGGTTTACCGACCAAGTTTTTGGTAGAGAAAGCCCTGTACTTTGCCAGTATAGGAAACGTTATTGCTTTCGAAGATATCTTTGTTCTACTCACATACGGGTTGTTCCTTTTTCCCAACATCGATAACTTCATTGATGTCAATGTCATTAAGATATTTCTAATTGGAAACCCCGTACCAACCCTGCTCGTAGATGCTTATCATTCTGTACACTTAAGGAATGTGTACAGTAGAAGAATGATCACATGCTGTGTACCCCTGCTATACAAATGGTTCACTTCCCATTTACCCAAGTCTGCTGCTTTTTGGGATCATAAGAGTACTCTACGTTGGTCACAGAGAATCATGTCTCTTACTAACTTTAACATAGATTGGTACAATCGAATTTATGATGGGATAAGGATAATTGACAATTGAGGAAATTTCCCTAATGTACCCCAAGGAAGGAGAAAATGACAGGGCACTAAAGACAGAAATAGTGCATGCCTGGAAACATGTTCACAAGAAAGGAAGAGAGTCTCTAGGAAAACTAGACCGTGTCTCTGTGGAACCTTATCTCCACTGGGTACAAACTAGAGCCCTCAAGCTGAGGATGCCTTACCCTCATCAAGAAGTTCTTCCGCTAAAGGAATCTGTCCTTTATTTTATGTCTAATGCGGAAAAACTCCAAGTCACTCTCAATAAAGTTCGACGGGAAAAGAAATCTTGGAAGAAAAAGTATCGTACTCTCAATGAAGAGTGTACCAAAATTCAGCAACTGTTAAAAGAAAAGGACGTTTTGATTAAGATATTAGAGCGACGTGTTGTAGAAATTCAAGAAGACCGAAGAAATTTGCTCGCTCCTTTCACTTGGCAAAGGACTGACAACCCGACAACGGATCAAGAGCCCCGGTCAAAGAAAAGGAAAATACCAGAAAAGGAAAGTTTTACATTGAAACATAATCACAATAGAAAATCGAAACATAATCACAATAGAAAATCGAAACATAATCACAATAGAAAATCGAAACATAATCACAATAGAAAATCGAAACATAATCACAATAGAAAATCGAAACACAATAGAAAATCGAAACATAATCACAATAGAAAACTTTTAACATTGTTTTGTGAATTGATATTCATTGTATCTTTTGTTGTATTGTGTTGATTAAGTAGCATGGCTAGCATGAGTAGGATCGATATGGTATTGCAAGGATGCGTGATAATAGTGATGAAGAACGGTATTCACATTCATTTGGCAAATTAGTTGAATACATGTAAAAAGGGTTAAATGTTTGTACGTATTCTGATCATTGGCATTTTATATGAAGCAGTCATTTATCTGATTTGGGTGTCATCTTTGTTTACCTGTTTATCTTTGATTTGAACTGCTATAGACATATACTCTTCAGATCTGGATCTAAGATGAATATGTATTTTGTTCTGAACTCTAGAAATAGATTTAGGCTTAACACTTGCGTGAGTATCAGCTCTTAATGATCTGTGTTGGTTTTTGTTGCGTGAGACATCACCAATGAGACAATACGGTCGTTCTCTTGACATTACGCTAGACATAACCTCTGTTGTGTGTGATACGTGAGGATATTAGGCGAATGATTGATTTATGTTTAATATGATTAGAAGAATGCATGTGTTATCAATTGGTGAGATCCAATTCCAACAAGGCTCCGTTTATAATTCAGTCTTTATTTTATATTTTCAGTCTTTACATTTTCCGCATTTGCTATTGGTTCCGTCTTAAACCAAAACTTTTGAATCATAAGATTAGAAATATAGAAACCTTCGAATGGCATTATTTCCCTTGCACCGATCCCTGTGGATACGACAAAACTGGGTTACTTATATAGTTTTGCTTGCTGCTACTCTAGCTTCAACAACCCTCCTCAGAGACGACTCAGGATCCATAAGCTTAGACATTTCCTTTTACAGCACTTTGTAAAATACTGTATTTCCATTTCTGCAATCTTTCAAATTCAATAAAATGGGGTCTCCCTGCTGTATGACATTTGCAATCTATTTGTTGAAGTTTCTTTTTTATTAAAACTATAAAACTAAAAATATATATCATTGCATTCATCATTCTCACATAACGCATTTTTCTTACCTTCGAATCTCACGTATGTGTCACGGTTCTAGAGTCAAACTCTCTCATTCGTACAATACTCGGGCCACTCGACAAAATAAAATGGATGATCTCGAGGAAGAGAAGAGAGAGCTGAGAGAAGAAATCGACGCTATGAAAGAAGATCTGAGGAAACTTCACAGTGACATGCAATCTCTAACAGCAGCTCAGAGACAACAACAAAGGATTGTGATCTCAGAGATCACATCTACGCCCATAGTGGAGACGTATGATCCCTGGTACAACATGCCTAAAGATCGTCCCTGGGGCATGCCTATCAACTTTATCCCTGAAGGATATATCCCCCCGGTCACGGAAGACCCGGAAACTGCAGCAGGAACCACTGGGCCTGAAGGTTACAAACTTAGGGAAAGCAAGGATGTAAGAGTCATGACATCAACTCCTGAAGGTTACAAACTTCGGGATAGGGAAGCACTAAAGGTCACCGCTGTAAAGACCATACCACAACCTGTGGTACACACTGTCCCGGGAGGACAGATTCCACAAGTAATCTCTGGTGGAAATGAAAGTATGTATGACAGGATGAATGAGTTCCAGGAACAATTTCTGGAGATGCAGAAGGAACTACATGCCATTCGCGGTCAGGATTTATTCGGAAAGGACGTTGCAGACCTGTGTTTGGTCCATAATGTGAAAATCCCGCACAAATTCAAGGTGCCCGACTTTGAAATATACAAGGGCAACTCTTGCCCTCAAAGTCATTTGGTAATGTACGCTCAAAAGATGTCAACTCAGACAGAGAATTAGCAGTTACTGATCAACTACTTCCAAGATAGTTTAACCGGTGCCGCACTCAAATGGTACATGGGTTTGAACCGCACTAAGATCGTCACTTTCAGAGATCTTGGGGCAGCCTTCGTTCAGCAGTATAAGTATAACCTGGACATGGTACCTGACAGAGATCAACTCAGAGCAATGTCACAGAAGGACAAGGAAACATTCAAGGAATATGCTCAGAGATGGCGTGAAATTGCCGCCCAGATTTGTCCCCCTCTTGAGGAAAAATAGATGACAAAGATCTTCTTGGAAACCTTAAGCTCATTCTATTACGACCAAATGGTCGCCAGTGCACCCAACGACTTTACTGAGATGGTGAACATGGGAGTACCCCTTGAAGAGGCAGTCCGAGAAGGACGTCTGGTCAAAGATACAAGACCATCAAGCAGTACCAAAAGATACGGTAGTGGTTTCCCTAAGAAAAAAGAGCAAGATATTGGTAATATCTCTCTCGGAAAGCAAAGGCGAAGGTTTCAACCAGTAGCAGCAGTAACTCCTGCTATCAACCCTGCACCTGCTCCAACATATCAACCTCAGGTTGCTTAGAGCCAATTGAATCAACAACAGCATCAGCAAAGGACATAACAGCCTCTTCACCAGGCTCATCCTCAGTACAACAATAACAACCGTACAATGCGACCACCAGGGTTTGACCCTATACCAATGTTGTACGAATAATTGTTTCCACTACTACTGGTCAAGGGGCATGTCCAAACCAGGTCTCCTCTTACAGTATCGGAAAATCTGCCTTTTTTTTTAAAGCAAATCAAACTTGCCCTTACCATCAAGGAGGACCGGGGCACAACATTGAAAACCCTCTCAGCCTCAAATCCGATGTGCAGAAACTTGTCAGGAATGGGGTCTTATCCTTCAAAGATACAAATTCAAATGTTCAGACGAACCCATTACCTCAACACGAGAAGGTTGCAGTAAGTTTGATAGAGGAAGGATCTAACCACATCTCTCAAATTCATGATGCACTCCTATTAGAAGCCAATTTGGTCAGGATGCATTGCAGACAGAGCGGGTACGGTCATGTACCGTCTCATAATTATCACCAGTATGATGTCTGCTTAAAGAATAATCAAGGATGTTCCGTAGTGCAATCAGCTCTACAAGAATAAATGAATCTTGGATGGATTCAAGATTACATAATCCTTGAGGGCAATATGGCCCACGCAAACCCTAACATTGTTCAGAACCACAACATTCTGGCAATGAATGTCAACTTGGTGGCAATGCTCTCTAGGAAAAGCCAATATCATGATCTGCCATAGCACGATTACAATTCCTGTCTGATTTGCTCAATAAATAATCAGGGATGCTCTTTTGTACAAGAGACCCTCCAGCGTCAGATGGATCTCGGATGGATCCAGGATTATCGTGATAGAAGTCATTATTAAGTTAATATGATTCAAATCTTTGATATTTGCTTTATGAATACCAATCTAGTAGAATTACACGCTAAGCAGGTCAGACTCGATTTTTTGGCTTCACATGATTATTAGAACTGTAAAGTATGTCCTAAGGACGACCAGGGATGTGCACTTGTCCAAAGAACACTTCAACACTTGTTGAACCACTGGTGGCTTCCGATCTACCTAGATGAAGACACACAACAAGTCAGTATGACTAACGGGAATCTTACTAGGCATCAAAGTCAGGATGTTCGCTCGACGGAAACAGATCTAGTGAAGTTGCGCTGCATACAAAGAGGACGTGGCTGGGTGCCACCACACAACTATGAGCGCTGTAGAGTTTGCTCAAAGAACAACCAAGGATGCTACCTCGTGCGGTCAACTCTTCAAAATTAGTTGGACCATAAAGAGATTCGACCATGTTCAAGTTCTGGTTCGATCAACGTAATGCAAGACTATCTTCCTAATCAAAGCAAAGACGTTGTCTTAATCCCTAAACAGGAAGTGGCCAAAGATGTGTGTGCCATAATCCATCTACTCCATGAATCAAGGGTTCGTCTTGATAGTAGAAAGATTCTCAACCTCGAACCAATTGAGACCAGCTACGATGGTTAGAAAAATCAAAAGGCTCCTGTAGTTATCTATCTGCCGGGACCTATACCGTACAAATCAGATAAGGTTATCCCTTACAAATACGGTGCAACAACAATCGAGAATGGAAAGGAAACTCCATTACCCTATGTCGTAAATATTGCAGACATCAGTCGAGTGACACGGAGCGGTCGGATCTTCAACAGAGGAGTTGGAGAACTCACCAGAGAAAAGGAACCTCAAACAGAAGTTTCTAATTAACCAGTCGGGCAATCCAGTAATCCCGACCTTTTAAAGAACAACGATGAGATGTTGAAGCTCATCCAGAAAAGTGAGTACAACATTGTAGACCAACTGTTGCAAACTCCTTCAAGAATCGCTGTGTTATCTCTCTTGCTCAGTTCCGAAGCTCACAGGGAAGCTCTACAGAAAGTCTTAGAGCAAGCCTTTGTAGAACAAGATGTGACAATAAGACAATTCGACAGCATCATCTCCAACATCACTTCCTACAACAATTTAGGATTCAGTGATGAAGAACTGCCAGAAGAAGGCAAAAATCACAACATGGCGCTTAACATTACAGTCAACTGCTAGGACGATGCTTTAGCCAGCGTACTGGTAGATACCAGATCAGCTCTGAATGTTATTCCAAAATCTACTCTGATGCGACTATCATTTCAAGGATCTCTGATGAGAGGCAGTGAGGTTATCGTCCAAGCCTTTGATGGATCTAGAAAAATAGTTATCGACGAAGTCGACCTTCCCATAACTATCGGTCCTCACACTTTCCAAATCACTTTCCAGGTCATGGACATCCGGGCAGCATACAGCTATTTATTAGGAAGACCTTGGATACACGAGGTTGGGGCAGTCACTTTGACACTTCACCAGAAGCTGAAGTTTGTCAAGAATGACTAGCTATTCAGAGTCTACGGAGAGCAGGCCTTAATCGTAAACAACTTATCATTCACCTGTGTAGAACCAGAGGAGGTTGTTGGAACCCAGTTCCAAGAACTTTCGGTGAGCAATGAGAATCAATCAGTAAAAGGATCATCGATTTCCTCGTACGAAGATGCTCTCAAAGTAATCAAGAGTAACAACGCAAAAGGATGGGGACAACTTGTCATTCCTACTGATAACAAAATGAAGAAAGGTCTTGGTTTTTCTTCATCCTGTACCTAGACTGCTACTAACGATGAAAGTTTTCATCCCATTCAGGACTTCTTCCGCGGTGGAGGCTTTCTCCACCCAGTATCTCAAGAAGTACATACCATCAATGAGTGTGATTCCTCTGATACAGATGAAGAGTGGAAGTCCTATCTCAACGAGGACAGTTATATGTCTCAGGAAGAAATGCATACGCCATTTTGCTATCCCACGCAGAGTCCAAGATATATACCAAGATCAGATGTCAAGATGATGTACGGAGATTGTGATCCGGAAGGATGTCGTGCTTCACCCAACTCATTAGAGGAGGACACTCTGATGAAAGACAACTTTGACTATAACTATTATGACCCAATGGATGACTTGCCTATCTGGCAGCCGTACCTAGAAGACTTGGGACAAAAGAGTCAGTCAAACGATACATATCAACTGAGCATCGTTAAAAAGAATACATGCGTCCCCACCAAATCATGGGATCATTACTCAGGGTATTCAGAAAATATCCAGCACAACGATGAATTTGCAAAGATTGCATGACAAGAGTTCATCAACTATGCTTTTCCTGAGGTCAACGTCATCGAGAAGGATGACTCCTCTAGTTCCACAGAAGTGTGGGACACTTTAGGACAACTGAGTGGAAAATTCGACTTCTTGGTCAAGTACACTGCTCCTAAAAGCTCTCGTATCAGGCTCGAAGACATCCAGCCAACTGGATGGGAAGATCTGTCTGAGAATGAAAACATTGTGCAAGATACAACAGAAGAGTTCGTCTACGACAACTCTGCCTGGGAGGAAGACTCCAACGATCCTTCTCCACCAGAAATCAACGTCATTTCTGAAGACAAGCCAAGAAATAAGGTACCATACTTTGTGATTCACCGAGGAGTTCGCCGTCAATGGGTGGTTGTCGATACCCTGAAAGTCGTTCATAAGTCTAAGTAATTGCCATCTTTGTTTTAAATTTTCACCCTGCCCAAGTGAAATGGATGTTTTTATAGGGCTCACTTTCTGTAAATGTCCCTCTTCGCTTTGCCCGAAGCGACATAATGTTGTTTTATAGGGCTGTAGTTTCAAGAATCAACAAAATCATAAATAAATAACATCGTTCTGTAATTTCCGCATTTATTGCTGTTTTCACTTTTCGTTTTTTTTTTTAAGAAAATGGTAATCCTAAAACAACCCAAAAATAAAAACAAGCATTTTTCAGAAAATACACTGCACGCACTCTTGCATTCTCTCTATCTCTTCTAAAAATAAATCATCACGTCATGCAGATTGCTTATTTTAAACCCCATTGAAACATATGATCCAATGCCTTCTCCTAACTTTGAATTCCCGGTATTTGAAGCTGAAGAAGAAGAAGACGAAGAAATTCCAGAAGAGATCTCCCAATTACTCAGACAAAAGGAAAGGTCCATTGAACCTCACAAAGAGCCGTTGGAAACAGTAAACTTGGGTTCAGAAGAAGAGAGAAAAGAAGTCAAGATTAGGGCACTGCTCAGTCCAACTGTCAAAGAAGACTTGACAAAACTTCTCAAAGAGTTTCCTGATATGTTTGCTTGGTTCTATCAGGACATGCCAGGTTTGGATACCAGCATCGTGGAACATCATCTACCATTAAGATCAGAATATCCGCCAGTAAAACAAAGGTTGAGAAGAACTCACCTTGACATCGCCATCAAAATCAAAGAGGAAGTACAGAAACAGATTGACGCGGGTTTCCTCGCCACCTCAGAATATCCTCAATGGTTAGCAAACATAGTAACAGTTCTGAAAAAGGACGGAAAAGTCAGAATGTGTGTATACTACAGGGATCTGAACAAGGCCAGTCCAAAGGATGACTTTCCCTTACCGTACATAGACATGCTGGTTGACAGGACAACAAAGTTCAAAGTATTATCCTTTATGGATGGATTCTCGAGCAATAATCAAATCAAAATGGCGCCGGAAGACATGGAGAAAACTTCATTTATCACCCCAAGGGGCACCTTTTGTTACAAGGTAATACTGTTCGGTTTGAAGAACGTCGGGGAAACCTATCAAAGGGCCATGACTACTCTGTTTCATGACATGATACACAAAGAAATCGAAGTGTATGTCGACGACATGATTTCCAAATCTAAAACAAAAGAGGAGCATGTGACCCACCTGTCAAAACTATTTGAGCATCTGAGAAAGTACAGACTCCGCTTAAATCCTAATAAGTGCACATTCGGTGTCCGCTAAGGAAAACTGGTATGGTTCATCGTCAGCTAGAAAGGAATTGAGGTTGATCCTGACAAAGTCAAGGCCATTCAAGAAATGCCTTCTCCAATGACTGAAAAACAAGTCAGAGGATTCCTGGGATGTTTGAATTACATCTCAAGATTCATATCCCTCATGACCGCGACATGCGCGCCAATCCTTAAATTACTCAAAAAAAATCAGGACTGCGTATGGACAAAAGACTGACAAATAGCTTTCAACAGTATCAAGGAATATCTATTGAATCCTCCGATCTTGTCATCTCCAGTGGAGGGAAGAACGCTGATCATCTATTTAACAGTCTTGGAAGACTCCATGGGTTGTGTACTTGGCCAACAAGACGAAACAAAGAGAAAAGAGTCTGCCACCTACTATTTGAGCAAGAAATTTACCGACTGTGAAACTCGGTACACTATGCTCAAGAAAACATGCTATGTTTTGGCTTGGGCAGCCAAACGTTTTCGCCAGTACATGATTTGTCACACTACTTGGTTAATCTCCGAAATGGATCCGATCAAGTACGTCTTTGGAAAGCCTGCTCTCACGGGAAAGATTGCCCAGTGGCAGATGTTATTATCAGAATACGACATCAAGTACCATGCTCAGAAAGCCATCAAAGGAAGTATTCTAGCCGATCATTTGGCTCATCAACCGATTGATAATCAAGAATCAGTCGGATTTGACTTCCCAGATGAAGATGTCATGTACCTAAAAATGAAAGATTGCGATAAACTGCTACCTAGTGAAGGGCCAGAACCAAGTTCCCAATGGGGACTAATCTTTGACGGAGCTGTCAACCATTATGGAAACGGAATTAGGGCAATCATTGTAACACCTCAGGGTACCCATATTCCTTTCAATGCCAGATTGATATTCAAGTGTACAAACAATGAGGCCGAATACGAAGCTTGTATCATAGGTCTCGAAGAAGCAATTGACTTAAGAATTAAGAACTTGGATGTGTACAGAGACTCACACTACTACGAAAAACCCATTTAACAATGGTTGGGAATGACATATAATGACGTGGACGAAGACGTTATTATGTAGATTGTCATTGTAAGTTCGCTGTTTCTACAACGGTCTGGAAACCGTTGTTGAAAGGCAGGACGCGCGCCATATATCACAACGGTTATGATAATAAACCGTTGCGATACATACACTTAGGTTCTGGGTTCGAAACCCATCAGTAGCGAATTTATATAAAACATAAATTACTTATGATATCGGTTACAATATATAACCGTTGTTGTAAGTACCCTAAGTTTATTATATTAAATGTAGATTGCTTGTTTTTCAAACACCTCACTAAATAAATATACATGGATTAAATTTGATGAAGATGTCTATAATCTACAAATTAAACTATTCTTGAAAACCAACTTAAACAAACCAATGTTGTTTTCTGATTGCATTCGTCTCATCGTGCATTTCACGCTCTTTTACATATATTGTGGTTTATTGATCTGACTCCTTCGATATATCGCTATCTTCGATTATAGTTAAATTTCCATAACAAGACATTGGATAATTTGCCTCATCTTTGATTTAACTATATTGGAAGATGGCGATGCATCTAAGGAGCCAGATCATTATACCATAATCTATATATAAAAGAACATGAGATAAATGATGAGAGGCATGCAATCAGAAAACAACATTGGTTTGTTTAAGTTGGTTTTCAAATACAACTTAATTTGCAGATTATAAGTATCTATGTCAAATTAAATGAATGTATTTTAAGTGAGGGTTAGTGAAACAAACAATCTACATAGAATATAATAAACTCAAACAAAATTCTATACCAGATCCAGATATTATAAACTCATATAATACGCTTGCTACCACCAGCAAACTTTAAGTGAGGGTTAGTTAAACAAACAATGTAAATAGAATATGATAAACTCAAACAACATTCTATACCAGATCTAGAAATTATAAACTGATATAATACGCTTGCTTCCACCAGCATCATCACCCTGTATCATCCCCTTAACCTGAAAGGAAACAAAGCAAACTTCAAAAATGAGCATCCTCAGTTGAAAACAAACCCTAAAACCATAATCCAGTGATGAGTAAAGAGAGAACAAAAATAACGCACCTTTTAATGAAACTAATCGCGGAACAGGTATCAATTATGATGTTGAACTAGTTTGGGAAGCCATGAAAAAGAAATAATATAAGGAGGAAGAAGCTTACACAAAAGCTTCATACTTCTTATACTTCTTTTCATTGCTTTTAAAACTAGATAAAGTTTGCTTACACTGTTGTTTCTTCATTTACTAACATCTTGTTCGTGATGCTATGAAAAAAAAGTACAAGGTGGATGAAGTTTCCATCATAGCTTCATGCTTCTTATACATTTTTCCATAGCAACACAAACATTATGAAGTTTCCAAAGTATGGTCTTTGTTAAGGTAGTGAAAACGAATCTGAAAAATTGAGAACAATCAACAAAAACAACATGCAACAAACGAGATAATGGGAAATATCTAACAATAGATGGAAGAACAAGAATACCTTAATGTATGAAGCACAAGATTCACGGCTAATGGTGAAAACGAAGAGAAAAAATGGGTTCTAGGGTTTCACTTTGAAGGCAACGGTGTTACTGTCAATTAAGTGAAAGTTATTTCGCTTATATATGGGTAAACTATTTCACAACGGTTAACAATAACAACCGTATAGATATGTATTTATTTATTATAAATATATCACTACGGTTTACCAGAATAACCGTAGTGATAACCCTTTTATTTGTGAATTTTAAAATAAATAAAAACCGTATACATAGGTATTTATTTATTATAAATATATCACTACGGTTAACCAGAAGAACCGTAGTGATAACCCTTTTATTTATGAATTTTAAAATAAATAAAAAAGAAAAGGTTCACCTTAACTTCTAACTTAATGCATCTGCAGTTTAAACATCAACAATGTAATTCACAATGCATCTGCAGTTTAAACATCAACAATGTAATTTGAACCCTAATTCAACTATTACATTTCATAACAAAGTAAATATTAAACATAAAGGAGACAAAAAAACATAACATCTTGATATTTCCAGAAAATATCTCTGATTTCAGTTTGTTATTCAAATTCTTGTTCTTTTTCTTTAAATCCTCATACATAACCTTCAGATAGCCTATAGCTTCCAACTCTGACTTCATAATGCTCTCATCGTCATTTCCATCTCTTTCTCCCACGTCTTCATCCCATATGAACAAATTACATGTTTCATCGCTCCTCCAAAATGGACATCTCCAAAAAAGCCTTCCTTTATTTTGTCCCTTCTTGCATTGATACGAAACCATACGACCATCACAACCACAAAAATTTCCAGATCGAGATTTTACACTGGAACAAGACGTAGAAACACCTTTGGATGATTTTGTCTTCAAATGTCACATTGCAACACCTTAAAGTAAAACACCTTGTTGTTGTTGTTATCTTCTTCCCGACAATGGTGACGGCGTTGGTGTTAGGGTTGTTTCAATGGATAAATTGATATATATACTTGGTGTTTAAAATACATAAAAAAAAGCTTCAATTTGTAACAACAGTTTTGAGAAATATCCATCGTGATATCCTTATTATTTTTTAGTTAAATATTAATAAAACTTAAAAAGGGAGCATTTACATCAAAGGGATAAACTATGTGAGGGCGATGAGGTTCGAACCCATGATAGCTAGATTGTATCACCACGGTTTTCATAAAAACCGTTATTATACCCTTGAGATTTCTAATTAAAATAATGCGCGCGCATCCAATACGCACTATAAGAATGGTGTATAGGATGCCGTTTTAAACCTGGCGTTGTTGTTTGACCATTTTGTAGTAGTGTCACCCCTGGTTATCAATCAAATCAAAGGAGATTGGAATACATACCAATCGGGGTTGATTCCTTACAAAGACTACGCAAGAAGGTTGTTACCATTCTTCAATAGAATCGAGTTTCATCATATCCCTCGTGAAGAGAATCACATGGTTAATGCACTAGCCACTCTCTCTTCCATGATTACTGTAGGTCAATGGAGCGACATACCTAAGATTGACATAATGCGCCTAGAACGGCCCACTTACATCTTCACGATTGAAGCAGTCATAGACGAAAAACCTTGGTATCACGATATCAAATGCTTCCTTCAGAAACAAGAGTACCCACCCGGGGCATCCAGAAAAGACAGAAAGACCCTCAGAAGATTGGCAGGCAACTTCTTTCCGAGTAGTGATACACTCTATAAGAGAAACTTTGACATGGTCTTGCTCCGATGCGTAGACAGACCAGAAGTAAACATGCTGATAAAAGAAATTCACGAAGGATCCTTTGGCACTCATGCCAACGGACACACAATGGCGAGAAAAAATTCTAAGAGCAGGGTACTATTCTTTGACAATGGAATCTGATTGCTACAAGTACATGAGGAGGTATCACAAGTGTCAGATATACTCAGACAAGATCCATGTACTGCCAACGCATCTCAAAGTTCTATCTTCCCCATGGTCTTTTTCCAAAAGGGGAATTGACATGATTGGCATGATTGAACCCAAGGCTTCAAAAGGACACCGGTTCATCCTAGTAGCCATTGATTACTTCACCAAATGGGTCAAAGTAGCATCATACGGTAATGTAACCCAACAAGTCGTGGTCCGCTTTATCAAAAACAATCTCATCTGCCGTTATGGTGTTCCAAGACATATCATTACTGACAATGGATCCAACTTGAACAACAAGATGATGAAAGAGTTGTGCACTGAGTTCAAGATTGAACACCATAACTCATCTCCCTATCGACCTAAGATGAATGGAGCAGTAGAAGCAGCTAACAAAAACATCAAGAAGATTGTTCAGAAGATGGTTGTAACCTAAAAAGACTGGCACGAGATGCTACCTTTTGCTCTTCATGGTTATCGCACATCTGTTCGCACTTCAACAGGGGCAACCCCTATCTCTCTAGTATATGGCATAGAAGCAGTGCTCCCCATAGAAGTAGAGATCCCATCAATCCGGGTATTGATGGAAGCTAAGCTAACAGAGGCTAAATGGTGTCAAAGTCGACATGACAAACTGATTCTGATAGAAGAAAAGCGAATAACGGCACTATGCCACGGTCAGTTATATTAGTAAAGAATGAAGAAAGCGTTTAATAAAAAGGTCCGACCCCGTGTCTTCAGGAAAGGAGACCTCGTGCTCAAGAAGATACAATCATTCCTCACTGATTCCTGGGGCAAATGGACTCCAAATTACGATGGCCCCTATGTGGTCAAGAAAGCCTTCTCAGGCGGCGCCTTGAGACTCGCAACCATGGATGGAGAAGAATTTGCCTACCCCACAAATGTTGATGTAGTCAAGAAATACTTCTCCTAAACTAAAAAAATGTCTCGATGGATTGAAAATCCGAAAGGGCGGTCCAGACAAAAATTAAAGACACAACCAAAAATTATCCTGATGGATTGGAAATCTCAAAGTACAATCCAGTCAAAAGTTATGGATTAATGGCAAGTAACTACGTCCGACAAGGTTAAATCCCTTAGCAGTAATGCCCTACATCAGGAAAACTCTAGTCAAGGTCATCTTCGACAAAAGCTCAGGATGTCTAAAATTCAAAGTTTGGTAGAAGGATAACGGTCATTATGTTTCAATGTAGCCTTTTTCCCTTAAATTACCATTTTCTAACTTTGTAAATACTCTAGGGAATCACGCGTTTGGCTGATTTCTATCCTATCAATAAAATTTGAGCCCTAGTGTTTTTGTTTACAATTCTTATTTGTTTTAGCTTTACAGAATGACATTTTTTAACATGATCAACGATTCTTGAAATAAAACAAAAATGAATTTACATGTAAAAAACTTTTCTGTTTTTTTAAAAATAAAGATGGCAATTCTTTTGACTGTTGAACATCGAAAGAACATCGATCACTTCTACGAAGGTGGCTGAACCTGTAGCGCAGTTTTTGTGGTTTCGAATCACTATCGCTTTGGTACTGCAGTTCGATTCATTTTTTATCCTATTGAAGCTAATGAAGGAAGGGAAATAGATGTCTCCAACTAACCTTGCTTGCAAACTGAGGTTAAACAGTCAAAACTGTTGGTTTACAGATGCGGCTTTAGTTCGTGGGCCTCTCTCTGCTTATTTTGTTCAGAACGAAATACCGGGATTGTTCATGGGGAATTTGTTGGGATCCTGCACTAGATTGGATGGAGGTAGGGGACTTTGGGGTTTTTTGATTAGTGTGCTCGCTAAGATTCTTTTTTCAATCTTATGCCTACGTATTCCCGGGATAGGGAAATCAGAGTGATTGTAGTTCCTCCTATTCTATGGGAGGAAATGGTGTTTTGGTGTCTTGTTCAAAGCCCAAGACATGAAGCTAAAGGTGGTTTGTATCTTGTTCAAAGCCCAAGATGTGAAGCTGAAGGGTCTATTTGTATCTTGTTCGAAGCCCAAGATGTGAAGCTAAAAGGGTGTTGACTTTAGAGAGAATTTGTCATCTCTAAAGGGGTCTGTTTGTCACAATTGTTGCGTGACTGATTATAAAGGAGAATTACTTTAACTGGGATATGCGAATCCAGAAATGCCATAATTTCCTTTATAGGGGATTTTCAACCTGAAGGAGAAGACTTTAACTCGGTTTAGAGCAACACCATCTTTCCTTAGGAATTTCTCATGCTAAAAGAGGGACAGTGGCGTGGATGTAAATAATCCAGAGGCTTGCCGCTTACAACAATTAGACGAGGGAAAAGGAGTTGTTGATGTTTGTATGCTGAGACCAAAGCATGATTTGATGCTAAAAGGTTGATTGAATCAAACGGGGATTTCTTTATACAAAGCCTAAGACGAGGCTATTGACCCAACAAAAGGATGCTTTTATATGTCTCGTACGAAGCCCGAGAGAGAGGCTGGAAGGGTTGACTCAACAAGAGAGTGTTTTTGTATGTGTCTTGTACAAAGCCCAAGATGGAGGCTAAAGGTGTTTGACTCTATAAGAGAGTCTTTGTACCTTGTACGAAGCCTGAGATGGAGGCTAAAGGTGATAGACTCAACAAGAGAGTCTTTTTATACTCAACAATAGAGTGTTTTGTATCTCGTACAAAGCCCGAGATGAAGGCTAAAAATGTTTGACTCAACAAGAGAGTCTTTTATACTCAACAAGAGAGTGATTTAGTATCTCGTACGAAGCCCGAGTTGGAGGGTAAAAATGTTTGACTCAACAAGAGAGTTTTTTATCCTCAACAAGAGAGTGATTTGGTATCTCGTACGAAGCCCGAGATGGAGGTTGCAAAGTATAACTCTGCTGGGGAGAATCATTGTACAAAGCCCAAGAGGAGGCTATGGTTACCGTTTCAGTTGAGTGACAGGTCCAGTATATTGGTTAAAAGAGAAAATCAGTTCTTATATGGGTAATGTTGTACTCATGGATTTGATCTGAGGACCGGGATTATTTCCTATTTTTTAAGGAAACGGAGAATCCGAAGGGTATTGAGACTGCCCAAGTCTACGGGTGTTTTTTCCTATTTTTGAAAGGAACTTGAGAATGTCTTCGAGACTCAAGGAGATTAGTTGTCCAAGTCTAGAGTTTTATCTTTTGTACTATGCTTAAGAGAGATCCAGAGACAGTATGTTCGCCGTAGGAAGATCTATACTCTTTGAAAGACTGTTCTATTAAGATGACTAATTTCTGTTCCTATACCTTTAAGAGGTCGTCGGGACAATTTGTACGAAGCCCAAGAGGAGGCGAGAAAAACTTTTAAGAAGCCGAAGGGACAATTTGTACGAATCCCAAGAGGAGGCAATCTTCCCGGAGGAAGAATCATTATACGAAGCCTAAGAGGAGGCTGTGAAAACTCCTAAGAAGCCGATGGGTCCTTGTACAACGCCCAAGAGGAGGCGAGGATGCTTTTAGGAAGCCTGTGGGTCCTTGCACTAAGCCCAAGAGGAGGCTGATGAACAGTTCTAGAAGGGGTTTCACTTGGAACATTGGCCTTCTGTATATGAACTGTTCAAGGGGGAGATTTCTTAGGTCTAGTTATCTAAAATTGTTGTAAAAGAAAATTCTCATGGTTTAGGTTATGTTGAAATATCCGGGAGAACATCGGATGTAAGGAGACGAGGTTTTCTATAGTTCTAGACATAGTTTGTAACGCCCGGTTATTCAATTAATTATTTAATTAACCATATTCGTATTATTTGTGTTGATTTGTGGTGATTTTCGAAATATCGGAATGTCGTGTTAAGTGGCTATGTTGGTTTTAGTTGGATTAATTTAACTAAGTCGATTTAAGTGGTAGAAATAATATAATATTAGTTTACTAGAATTATAATAAGTTAGTGGGCTTATAAGATGGGTAGTAGTGGTAAAAGGTGAGGTGTGGAATTCAGCCCAATAAGAGTTAGTAAGAATTATAAGGGTTAAGTTGAATAAAATTAGGGTAATTAGAAGTGGAGGAAAGATCAAGTACGTGGAAGTTGCAAAGTTGCTGAAAAAGGAATAGAACAGTAGAACGTGAAGTTGCAGAGAGGAGAAAACAAGGGTTGCGAGAGATCGCGTAGAGGCTGCGAGAGAGCGAGAATTCGATCGGAGATTTTAGAGCGACCTTCAATCCAAGGTAAGGGTGGGGTTCTGACTCTATAATGGGATAGTTGATGAGTAATATGTGGGGTTGGTTTTATAGAATTCTCCTCTGTTTTTGTGTAATCGATGTCGTGAATATTGAATTTGTTTTTCTGTTGATGAATTGTTTGTAGAATTTCTTATGTCTGTGTCGAAATAATTTTCGTAGAAATGTTGAAATGCATTGCGATTGATGAATTGGTTGTGACAAACTGGTATATGTTACTTTAGGGTGTAATTCTGTTGTAGTTCTGTTGCACTGTCTTGGACAAATTGAAATTGATATGAATCTGAGGAAAGGTTGTGAATTTGGAAAGGAACTGGAACGAACGAATTCTGAGACGAAGGGTTTTGGGGTCGTGACGACCGTGATGGTGTTGTGACGACCATGATGGTGTTGTGACGACCGTCACGTATGCTGCCGTGTGTTTCTTTTCCTGCTTCTGTTATGTTCTGATGTGGTGTATTTGTTCTGTCCATTTTAATTGAGAAGTTGTTATATAATTCAATAGCATTGGACATAGAATTATGATGGAACCAATTAACCAATTTTTAGTCGAAAACTACCGATTGATTAAATGATGGATTGTGATATATTTTAGATGATGCATAATTATATATCCTAGTTGCTGGGATATTATTGTTGGAAATTATCAAGCTGTGAACGATGTTGAATTGCCTCTAATTATTGGCAAGAATGAAGTTGTGGGCCTATGGCCAATGTTGAGCTGTTGTTGTGCGGATTGATAAGTATTAGTGCTGTGATTATGATGTTCATATTTGAGTCACATGGCATAACATTAAGCTGGCCTGGATTGGCAAAACATTAAGCTGGCCTGGATTGGCAAAATATTAAGCGGAAGGCTTATGCCTTGTTGAAGTCAATATTAATTGGCAAATTTTTAAGCTGGGAATTCTGCTCCAATGGTACCACATGCATGTGCATTTCGAGTCGCATTTCATGTTGCATAGTTGTTGTTGTGTTGTTGATTAGTGATGAAGTAAAAGTTGTTGCTATGCTGCTGTTTTACGTTGATTGAAATGTTGTGAAGTGGTGATTGTATAATCTGATTTAATATATTACTTATCATATATCTGATTATATTGTTCGATATCTCACCCCTTCTGTTTGAGTGTTATCCCTATGTTGGCAACGTGCAGGTAATCAAGATGAATAGCCATTTACCTTAGTTCGAGTCGGTGATTGTCGCTCTGATACGTAGCACTCGGGGGGATGACGCGTGTCTTATTTTGTTTATTTGTTTACATGCTGAATTTTTAAGTTGAATTGTCAAAGAACACTTTGTTGCTTATTTTAAAGTTGTTTATGTTGGATAAAGATGCTATTACTTTGATTATGAATCCGCTGCGTCATATTTTATAAAGTTGAGTTATTTTGGAGAATATTTGTTTATTTATGAGTTTTCTTTTCCTCGAACTTGCTATGTGTCTTTCATGATTATCTATCATGTTATTGATTTTAAAGTTGAAAAATGTGACATCCTGTTTTATGTTGAAATTTTATCACTCTGATTTCTTTATAAATGTCGGGTAGAAATGGGGTGTTACATTAGTGGTATCAGAGCAGGTCGGTCCGTCCGGCCAAGTTGTCGAGTCGTAGTTGTTTAACAATCGAGTATTGTTAACTAGTCCTAACTTTTGTTTTGTTGAAGTGGCAAGTTGAGATGGCTGGAAGGAACGATGCTGCGATGGCTGCTGCTATGCAAGCAATGGCCCAAGCTGTGCAGAACCTGCCGAACGCTGATGAGAATGCTGGATCTCATAGTTTGGCGACCTTTCAGAGGGAGAATCCACCTACCTTCAAGGGAAAGTATGATCCTGATGGAGCGTTGGATTGGTTGAAAGAGGTGGAGAGAATTTTCCGTGTGATGGACTGCACTCCAGCGCATAAGGTTCGATATGGGACTCATATGCTAGCATTCGAGGCTGATGACTGGTGGCTAGAGACTCGTCAGAGGTTGGAAGCTGCAGGTGAAGGTATCACTTGGACTGTGCTCCGAAGAGAGTTCCTGAGGAGATATTACCCAAAGGATGTTCGTGGTAAGAAGCAAATCGAGATTCTTGAGCTGAAGCAAGGAAACATGTCGGTTACCGATTATACTGCAAAGTTTGTTGAGTTGGCTAAGTTTTATCCGCACTATAACGGAGATGATGCTGAATTTTCTAAGTGCATCAAGTTTGAGAGTGGGTGGCGCTTGGAGATTAAGAAGGCAGTTGGATATCAGAAGATTTGTGTTTTTGCGGATTTGATTGATAGTTGCAGGATTTTTGAAGAAGATAACAATGCTCATTATAAGATCATTAATGAGAGGAAGGGCAAGTACCAACAGAATCGTGGCAAGCCTTATGATGCTCCGGCGGGGAAGGGTAAGCAGAAAGTAGCTGATGGCAAGAGGACTAGTGGGGGAGATGCTCCTGCTGGTATAACTTGTTTCAAATGTGGGAAACCTGGTCATAAGAGTAATGTGTGTACTGCTGAGGTGAAGAGGTGTTTCCGTTGTGGTAAGACTGGGCATGCCATATCTGAGTGCAAGCATAAAGAGAGGATTTGCTTCAACTGTGGTGAGGAAGGACACATTGGTAGTCAGTGTCAGAAACCAAAGAAGGCGCAAACCGGTGGGAAAGTGTTCGCGTTGGCTGGGACTCAGACAACTAGCGAGGACAGACTCATCAGAGGTACATGTTTCATTAATAATACTCCTTTAATCGCTATGATTTATACTGGTGCTACTCATTGCTTTATTGCTGCTAATTGTGTTAAGAGATTGGGTCTTATGTTGTCCTCTATGAATGGAGAGATGGTCGTCGAGATTCTGGCTAAGGGATCGGTGACTACTTCTCTTGTGTGTTTAAAGTGCCCTTTGTCGATCTTTGACAGAGACTTTAATGTTGATTTGGTGTGTTTGCCGTTAACTAGGATGGATGTAATCTTGGGTACGAACTGGTTAGAATATAACTATGTTCATATTAATTGTTATAACAAGACTCTGAGGTTTTCTACTCCTGAAGAGGAAACTGGTTTGTTGTCTGCTAGACAGTTGCAACGGTTGATGCAAGAAGAAGCTCAGGTGTTCTCGTTGATGGCAACATTATCTATTAAGAACCAAGCTATAATTAATTAGTTACAGGTGGTGCGCGAATTTCCCAAAGTTTTCCCTGAAGAAATTCCTGAAGTACCGCCAGAAAGAGAAGTTGAATTTGTAATTGACCTTGTACCTGGTACCAGACCTGTTTCTATGGCACCATACAGGATGTCTGCATCTGAATTGTCAGAATTAAAGAAACAATTGGAGGATTTGATTGAAAAGAAGTTTGTGAGGCCAAGTGTATCGCTGTGGGGAGCTCCAGTGTTGTTGGTGAAGAAGAAAGATGGGAGTATGAGGCTCTGTGTTGACTATAGACAGTTGAACAAAGTGACGATTAAGAACAAGTATCCGCTTCCGAGAATAGATGACTTGATGGATCAGTTGGTAGGGGCTTGTGTGTTTAGGAAGATTGATTTGAGGTCGGGCTATCACCAGATTAAAGTGAAAGATGATGATATTCAGAAGATGGCTTTTAGAACGCGTTATGGACATTATGAGTATTTGGTGATGCTGTTCGGTGTTACTAATGCGCCGGGAGTATTCATGAAATACATGAATCGTATCTTTCATACGTATTTGGATCGGTTTGTAGTGGTGTTTATTGATGACATATTGATTTACTCTAAATCGGAAGTAGAGCATGCAGAACACTTAAGACTAGTATTGCAAGTTTTGAGAGAGAAGAAGCTATATGCAAAGTTGTCAAAATGTGAATTTTGGCTAAAGGAAGTTAGTTTTCTTGGTCACGTCATTTCGGGTAGTGGCATTGCTGTGGATCCGTCTAAAGTAGACGCTGTGTTGCAATGGGAAATTCCAAGGTCGGCTACCGAGATAAGAAGCTTTTTGGGACTAGCTGGTTACTATAGAAGGTTTATCGAAGGTTTTTTCGAAGTTGGCACTTCCGTTAACTAAGTTGACGTGTAAAGGTAATGCGTTTATGTGGGACGTTGGATGTGAGGAAAGTTTCACGGAATTGAAGAAGAGATTGACGTCAGCTCCTATTTTGACATTACCTAACCCAGGAGAACCTTTTGTGGTATATTGTGATGCTTCTAAAATGGGTTTAGGAGGTGTACTTATGTAGAATGGTAAGGTAGTTGCTTATGCGTCGAGGCAATTGAGGACTCATGAGAAGAATTATCCTACGCATGATTTAGAACTTGCTGCAGTTGTTTTTATGTTGAAGATTTGGAGGCATTATCTTTATGGTTCTAGATTTGAAGTATTTAGTGACCATAAAAGTTTAAGGTACTTATTTGACCAGAAGGAGTTGAATATGAGACAGCGAAGGTGGCTGGAGTTATTAAAAGATTATGATTTCGGTTTGAATTATCATCCAGGTAAAGCTAATGTTGTGGCTGATGCTTTAAGCCGAAAGACTTTGCATATGTCGGCGATGATGGTTAAAGAGTTGGAATTAATTGAACAGTTCAGAGATATGAGTTTAGTTTGCGAAGTGACATCGCAGAGTGTGATGTTAGAAATGTTGAAGATTAACAATGATTTTCTGGATAGTATCAGAGAGGCTCTGAAGTTAGATGTGAAACTAGTAGATTCGATGGTTGGAATCGATCAGCCTGAGAATAGCGATTTTAAGATGGACGCGCATGGTGTGTTAAGATTCCGTGATCGAATTTGTATTCCTGATGATGCGGAAATGAAGAAAGTGATTCTTGAAGAAGGTCATAAAAGTAAATTAAGTATTCATCCGGGGCCTACAGAGATGTATCAAGATTTGAAGAATTTGTTTTGGTGGCCTGGGATGAAGCGTGATGTTGCGCAGTTTGTGTGTGCATGTTTAACTTGTCAGAAGTCGAAAGTTGAACATCAGAAGCCTGCGGGGTTGATGCAACCGTTAGAAGTCCCAGAATGGAAATGGGATAGCATTTCAATGGACTTTGTAACGGGATTACCAAACACTTCAAGAGGATATGATTCGATTTGGGTGATTGTTGATAGGCTTACGAAGTTGGCTCATTTTATTCCTATTTGTTAGTTCTCTTGTTTTAGGATTTGCTTAATTTAGGTAAAACAAATAATAGCAGCAATATTGTAATAGAGAATAGGATTTATAAAACTTACTAAGAAGAACAGGTACAACTAGATGTCCTTTTGAAATGCTAAAACATGCTGTGTTGAAGTTATTCAACAACTGGAACAACATGTCGAAGAAGATGTCTTATGAGGAAGCATTCGACATCCCGCCTGCTGAGCTGGATTAATGAGATTCAGCTGTGTTTTGAATTGTGCAAAATTTTAAGAGAAAATTATGCAGTCTAAGTGGCGCATTTTTAAAGGTCTAGAAGATTCAATCAGAAATCAAGACTTTCTAAATATGGAGACATATTAGGAAATATCATATTGAATACCTATTTTCTTGGAGTGTATTTTGCAGTTTTGTAACAGCTATTGAAGCTGTGATTGAAGGCCCAAATCCAGTTGGGTACAGGTTATAAATAGTAGGGTTTGTAACCCTGGAAGCGGAGAGCCCAACATGTAGAAGACTATGGTTTGTCTAGGTAAACCTCCCGACTTGTGGGAAGGTTACCCGTATTCCTCAAAACCTATAGGTAAGAGGCAGTATGTTGTGTTACTTGGAGGAAGCTTTTATGTAACTCTAAGTTGTGTCTTGGAAAGGTGTAGTCCTTGCTGAATTGTTGTATAGGTAAAGAGCCGTTGATGCAGTGGCGGATTGTCAACTGCTAGACATCATTGTAATGATTGGGAGTGAGAAGGATTTCTCATATCTAGAGAGGATCTAGGTAGAAGGGTCATTGGGTAGTGATTAAGTGATAAGCTGTAAACGGGTAGTTTAGCTTTGAATTGATACTACTAATAGTGGACTTCATCCCTGGCTTGGTAGCCCCCAAATGTAGGATAGTTAGATCCGAACTGGGTTAACAATTCTGTGTGTCTTGCTCTTATCTTTTCAGCACCATGATTATTGCAATATACCTTGCCCTTTGTGATCATGTCAGACCAGATGTTGAACAGCATGTTCTAGGACATCTGAATTCTGCACATGTACCAGAATTTCAATTGGTATCAGAGCAGGTCATTCTGTTCTGTATCTGGATGAGATCCCAGGGAATATACTTTTTGGTTCATGGTCAAGGTAGAAGCTTTCTACTGAAAAGTTGTTTGAACTTGGAGTAGTTCATATAGGTGTGAGAATGGTCCCTAGAAGTGGAGGTTGGACTGTTCGTGACAGGCAGTGGTTATGTTAGGTTTGATTTATTTTCAAACCTGTGATATTGTGGTGTCACCTGAATTATGATGCTAGGGCTGATATGTGACACCTGAAGGCTTTGAGGAGTTTGTATTTTGATCCGCTGCGAATCTATCTGAAAACTCCTGAGGTTGGAACTGAGAAGGCTGTGCTTCTCTAAGTGTATATACTATGGCGATGGGATATATGCAAGACTACTTCAACTTACTTTGTCAACGATACTTGAAGATTTATTCAAATCCACTCATAAAGGCATTGATAAGTGAAGTTGTAAGGAAGAGATCTGAGAAGTAATTTACTTTTGCTTCCTTTCTTAAAAAGGCTAATCCCCAGTCTTTGATCTCTTGATGTGTTCCTTGGAGTGATGTCCTATCTTGTGTTAGAACATCTCGTCAGAATTGTGCTGAATTCTGAAGGAATGGCATAGCAGATGCTTTGGGTCCCAAACTAATGTGGTTTGATCACATGAGTTTGGAGCCTACTCTTGATCTGGAAGAGGAGGCATCTGGGTGGTCTGTCTAAGAAGTTTCTGGTCCTGGAACTTCTCTTAGATGTGTGAGTTGATCAAGGTGTGATCAACGTGTTATTTACTCCTGAGATCAGTTTATTTCTGGTCCTTGCTGCAGGAGTGGAGAACCTGAGATTTAAGAAGTATTATCTCTAGCAGACTTCTTGGACATGAAGGTCAAAGATCAAAAGATCATGACTTTTCTCTGTTATTTGGAAGCATGTTCTGAATGATCTAGTGATGCTAGATAAGTATTAACTGTGATTGATATGATCTAATCACAGTCTGTGGTGTTATTAAAGGGGAGAATGTTGGTTCTCTGAAGTGCTCTTGGCAGTTTCTGAGGGATACCTTGAAGACATGTCACAAGCTGTCTGAATGATGAGAGTTGGATGAGAGAATACCACTCTCATGCTTCTGTGATGTGATGGGATATGATGGCTGGTTTTGGTCCCGAGGCTTAAAGGGGGAAGTTTGGAGATTCTGTTTTGGAATGTGGTGTTTTTCTTAGTGCAGCTGGATTCTGTTCATGATGTCAAGACTGATGTCTTAACATCTGTTGACAGAACATTCTGTTCAGATTGTTATGGTGTATGTCTCCTGGGATCACAAGTCTCTACTTGATTTATGTACTGTTGTGAGAGTCAAGCAGTGGGTGAATATGTTCAGCAGGTGTGTTGAACAGAGAGTGCACTCTTGAAGACATGAAGTTGAGTCTCATGTTCTCCATTCATTTAAGGTTTTCTTCTTGCAAAGGAGTACTGATGATCTTAGATAGAGAAAAGTTGATCAGATCGGGATCATGTGAGTATTGGTACAAGTGATGAGTGTGAGTTGAACAAAGAGTGAGCTCTTGAAGACATGAAGATGCGTCTTATGTTTTCCATTCTTCAATGTACGAAGAAGCACATGTTATTCTTGACAGGGGGAGAGTGTTACAATGTTATGCAAATGGACGTGTGATAATTCGGCTGCTTTGGTGTTGGCACTTGTTTTAGAGCAAATTGGGAATTTGCATACATGAGGATTAGTGTGGTGTATGTTGTGCAGTTGTGATCCTTTTTGCTTATAAATGGAACAGAATTAAAACACAATTTTATTGCAATTTTTTTTAAGCATACAAGATTAGTAAAAACACCAAGCAAAGGATCTAAAGGTTATCCCAACCCCCCGAATCAAGGAATGTTTTCCAATCTTCATCCCATTCATCATCAGAAGCTTGAAGTTGCACTTGGTTTTTCTTGATGGTCTTCATTCTTGTCTCTGATGTCCTTCGTGTTCTTGTTTCTCCTGAAGTTGCTCCAGCTGTGGACAGTGTTGTGTCCCTCAACTTTTGAGGATTTGGCTTCTTGTCCTCCTGCATGTGTCTCTTTCCTGCACTCTTGTTAGACTGACTCATGCTTCCTTCCTTGGTGTACTGGTAGGAGCAAGGAGGCTTGGTATTTATAATGGATAAAGAGACCTTGGTTGTATCGCCTGATTGGTCAAAGCTGTCTTTAGCATGGGAATTTGTTTTCTTGAGAACATGTTGGCACATTGGATACCAGAACTTCGTGTCTGGTGCCTTGGTAGAGGCTGCCCTAGTAAGATGAGCCTAGGACTTGTCTGGTTGTCTGCTGGTTGCCGGTTATGATCAAGTGGTGTGGTCTTTTGTCTCGTGCTGATGTCCTACATTTTGTTACAACATTTTAGTTTGTTGTGTACCATACTTATGGAGTTGGAAGAAGCAACATTATCGTCTGAAGTGGCAGTTCTGACATAATGGGCAGATTCTAATCTTGATGGGAAGTAGCTCTGGAAAACATGGCTACTTTCATGTTGAAGACTCTATCAGGATGTTATAAGGAGGTTTCTTCTAATACAAGTAAAAGGTGGTGGCAGTCCTTATCTTGTGTTGCAAGACATGTGTCTAGAATGTGTGAAATCTCAAATCAAGCGGGCTTGTGTTTATTGGACTTGGCAGACCATGTATCCAAAATCAACATGGTGAGGCTGTGCTCAACATTCACCAGAATGTGGCATTATTGGTGTAAGATCATAAAAGGCATTGAATGTTAAGGTTGTTGTCTATAGCCTATTGCAGCTTGTGTGCTGGTCAAGTTTGTGCTGTGTAATGTAAAACATCATGATGGGACATATCATAGCTGTGTGGAGTTAGTTCCTATACTTTTTCTCTGCTGTTTTTGAAGGAATCCAAGAAAATATGCTTGGAATATATAAGTTTCTGAGGAGTCTTGGGTGGATAACTTTGTGAACAAGCAGACAAACTATTTTGGTAAGATGTCAGAACAACACTCCAGACATGTTTCCCTGAGCCAAACAAAGGAATATTCTAGACTGTGCATCCAGCCACGTGTAAGAAGGGAGCCTAGTAAGTGCTGATTGGTCATGTAAGACTGGTCTAAGAGCTATTAAAGGCGTTCAAAGTCAGTTTGGACGGTGCACCTTGGACTAAGCTACAGTTTTTCCATGCTCAATTAACACTCTATGTGACCAAGAATTAAAGATCGTTAATATCTAAGAAACTGCTCTGCTATTTATAGAGGCTTCTCCTATCCTCTACCATCAGGTAAGGATTGTTCTCATAAAGACTATGGGTTTTGTTCGGGTTTGGGTTAGTTGTGCCTGGGTCTGGTCTTGTGATGGCCTCCTTTGTCAATTTTTGGCCAAAAGGGGGAGAAAGGGATTGTTGCTCAGAGGTTCAGACAGGAGTCTGTGATTGCATATGTTGTCCAAACATGTCATAGCAAATGTCTATCATGTTTCGTTTTGGATATATTTTTGTGACCTGTGATCTGAGTTATGAACATGGTTGTGACCTGTGTTTTGAGTTACCAGGAGTGGTGGAGGGTTTGGTCTTAAGTTTCCTCTTATGCCCTTCAAAGAGCAATTGAGAGTTCTCTCATGCCACCATTGGTCTTCATGTTAAGAAGAGGTTCCTGGTTTGAGGGGGAGTACAAGCTGGCTTCTGCTATCTTCTTCCTCGTGTGCACCAACAACTTCAAGACCTTCCTTCCTTTTATCCTAAAGATTGTTGTTCGTTGGTGATGATGCATGCAGTGGATTTCTTCAGAACGTTGAAAAGAAGATGTCGAACAAAGATGGTGAGACATTATTTTCAAACTGAAGTTCTGTTGCTGTGTGCTGTAGATTCTGAACCCTACAGCTGTTGTATTATTTGCTGTAAACCCCTGAATTGTAATTATTTGTAGATTATTTGTTTTAGCCAAAATTTGCCAAAGGGGGAGATTGTTAGTTCTCTTGTTTTAGGATTGGCTTAATTTAGGTAAAACAAATAATAGCAGCAATATTGTAATAGAGAATAGCATGTATAAAACTTGCTAAGAAGAACAGGTACAACTAGATGTCCTTTTGAAATGCCAGAACATGATGTGTTGCAGTTATTCAACAACTGGAACAACATGTCAAAGAAGATGTCTTATGAGGAAGCATTCGACATCGCGCCTGCTGAGCTGGATTAATGAGATTCAGCTGTGTTTTGAATTGTGCAGAATTTTAAGAGAAAATTATGCAGCCTATGTGGCGCATTTTTAAAGGTCTAGAAGATTCAATCAGAAATCAAGACTTTCTAAATATGGAGACATATTAGGAAATATCATATTGAATACCTATTTTCTTGGAGTGTATTTTGCAGTTTTGTAACAGCTATTGAAGTTGTGATTGAAGGCCCAAATCCAGTTGGGTACAGGGTATAAATAGTAGGGTTTGTAACCCTGGAAGCGGAGAGCCCAACATGTAGAAGACTAGGGTTTGTCTAGGTAAACCTCCCAACTTGTGGGAAGGTTACCCGTATTCCTCAAAACCTGTAGGTAAGAGGCAGTACGTTGTGTTACTTGGAGGAAGCTTTTAAGTAACTCTAAGTTGTGTCTTGGAAAGGTGTAGTCCTTGCTGAATTGTTGTATAGGTAAAGAGCCGTTGATGCAGTGGCGGATTGTCAACTGCTAGACATCATTGCGATGATTGGGAGTGAGAAGGGTTTCTCATATCTAGAGAGGATCTAGGTAGAAGGGTCATTGGGTAGTGATTAAGTGATAAGCTGTAAACGGGTAATTTAGCTTTGAATTGATACTACTAATAGTGGACTTCATCCCTGGCTTGGTAGCCCCCAGATGTAGGATAGTTATATCCGAACTGGGTTAACAATTCTGTGTGTCTTTCTCTTATCTTTTCAGTACCATGATTATTGCAATATACCTTGCCCTTTGTGATCATGTCAGACCAGATGTCGAACAGCATGTTCTAGGACATCTGAATTCTGCACATGTACCAGAATTTCACTATTAACATCACTTTTCCGGTAACGAAGTTGGCAGAGATGTATATTCGGGTAATTGTGAAGTTGCACGGTGTTCCTTTGTGTATTGTGTCGGATAGAGATCTGAGGTTTACTTATGATTTTTGGGAGAGTTTGCAAGAGGCGTTGGGATCTAGGTTGAGGTTGAGTTCGGCATATCATCCTCAGACTGATGGTCAAACTGAGAGGACTATTCAGTCGTTGGAGGACTTGTTGAGAGCTTGTGTTCTTGAGCAAGGAGGTTCGTGGGATACTTATCTTCCCTTGATAGAATTCACTTATAATAACAATTACCATTCTAGTATTGGAATGGCCCCTTTTGAAGCATTATACGGTCGGAGATGTAGGACTCCTTTATGTTGGCATGAATCTGGAGAAAGTGTAGTACTTGGACCTGAAATTGTTCGAGAGACTACTGAGAAGGTGAAGTTGATCCGAGAAAAGATGAGATCTTCCCAAAGTAGGCAGAAGAGTTATCATGACAAGCGAAGGAAAGACTTAGAATTTCAAGCAGGTGACCATGTGTTTTTAAGAGTTACGCCTGTGACTGGTGTTGGGCGTGCATTAAAATCTAAGAAGCTCACTCCTCGTTTTATTGGTCCATATCAGATTTTGGACAGAATAGGGAAAGTTGCTTATAGAGTGGCTTTACTGCCTAATCTTTCGAATTTGCACGATGTGTTTCATGTGTCACAACTTCAGAAGTACATTTTAGATCCATCTCATGTGATTCATATGGATGATGTGCAAGTACGGGATAATCTTACTATTGAGACGATGCCTGTACGAATCGCGGATCGTGAAATGAATACCTTGAGAGGCAAGGAGATTGCGTTGGTGAAAGTTTTCTGGTTAGGAGCTGCCGGAGAAAGTATGACGTGGGAGATAGAATGCAAGATGCGGGAATCCTATCCTGAGTTGTTTGAACAAGGTAAATTTTCGAGGACGAAAATATCCTAAGTGGGGGAGAGTTGTAACGCCCGGTTATTTAATTAATTATTTAATTAACCATATTCGTATTATTTGTGTTGATTTGTGGTGATTTTCGAAATATCAGAATGTTGTGTTAAGTGGCTATGTTGGTTTTAGTTGGATTAATTTAACTAAGTCGATTTAAGTGGTAGAAATAATATAGTATTAGTTTACTAGAATTATAATAAGTTAGTGGGCTTATAAGATGGGTAGTAGTGGTAAAAGGTGAGGTGTGGAATTGAGCCCAATAACAGTTAGTAAGAATTATAAGGGTTAAGTTGAATAAAATTAGGGTAATTAGAAGTGGAGGAAAGATCAAGTACGTGGAAGTTGCAAAGTTGCTGAAAAAGGAATAGAACAGTAGAACGTGAAGTTGCAGAGAGGAGAAAACAAGGGTTGCGAGAGATCGCGTAGAGGCTGCGAGAGAGCGAGAATTCGATCGGAGATTTTAGAGCGACCTTCAATCCAAGGTAAGGGTGGGGTTCTGACTCTATAATGGGATAGTTGATGAGTAATATGTGGGGTTGGTTTTATAGAATTCTCCTCTGTTTTTGTGTAATCGATGTCGTGAATATTGAATTTGGTTTTCTGTTGATGAATTGTTTGTAGAATTTCTTATGTCTGTGTCGAAATGATTGTCGTAGAAATGTTGAAATGCATTGCGATTGATGAATTGGTTTTGAGAAACTGGTATATGTTACTTTAGGGTGTAATTCTGTTGTAGTTCTGTTGCACTGTCTTGGACAAATTGAAATTGATATGAATCTGAGGAAAGGTTGTGAATTTGGAAAGAAACTGGAACGAACGAATTCTGAGACGAAGGGTTTTGGGGTCGTGACGACCGTGATGGTGTTGTGACGACCGTCACGGATGCTGCTGTGTGTTTCTTTTCCTGTTTCTGCTATGTTCTGATGTGGTGTGTTTGTTTTGTCCATTTTAATTGAGAAGTTGTTATATAATTCAATAGCATTGGGCATATAATTATGATGGAACCAATTAACCGATTTTTAGTCGAAAACTACCGATTGATTAAATGATGGATTGTGATATATTTTAGATGATGCATAATTATATATCCTAGTTGCTGTGATATTATTGTTGGAAATTAACAAGCTGTGAACGATGTTGAATTGCCTCTAATTATTGGCAAGATTGAAGCTATGGGCCTATGGCCAATGTTGAGTTGTTGTTGTACGGATTGATAAGTATTAGTGCTGTGATTATGATGTTCATATTTGAGTCACATGGCAAAATATTAAGCTGGCCTGGATTGGCAAAACATTAAGCTGGCCTGGATTGGCAAAATATTAAGCGGAAGGCTTATGCCTTGTTGAAGTCAATATTAATTGGCAAATTTTTAAGCTGGGAGTTCTGCTCCAATGGTACCACATGCATGTGCATTTCGAGTCGCATTTCATGTTGCATAGTTGTTGTTGTGTTGTTGATTAATGATGAAGTAAAAGTTATTGATGTGCTGCTGTTTTACGTTGATTGAGATGTTGTGAAGTGGTGATTGTATAATCTGATTTAATATATTACTTATCATATATCTGATTATATTGTTCGATATCTCACCCCTTCTGTTTGAGTGTTGTCCCTATGTTGGCAACGTGCAGGTAATCAAGATGAATAGCCAGTTACCTTAGTTCGAGTCGGTGATTGTCGCTCTGATACGTAGCACTCGGGGGGATGACGCGTATCTTATTTTGTTTAATTGTTTACATGCTGAATTTTTAAGTTGAATTGTCAAAGAACACTTTGTTGCTTATTTTAAAGTTGTTTATGTTGGATAAAGATGCTATTACTTTGATTATGAATCCGTTGCGTCGTATTTTATAAAGTTGAGTTATTTTGGAGACTATTTGTTGATTTATGAGTTTTCTTTTCCTCGAACTTGCTATGTATCTTTCATGATTATCTATCATGTTATTGATTTTAAAGTTGAAAAATGTGACATCCTGTTTTATGCTGAAATTTTATCACTCTGATTTCTTTATAAATGTCGGGTAGAAATGGGGTGTTACATAGTTGCTGAGGAAACTCTAAATATCTATACTAGTATTACACAGTCGATATGAGTTTATGAAAGAAGACTTACAGTGAAACAGCCCCACAATACAGTTATATACATATGAAAGTGGTAAATGAAAGCGGGTACACACTTACTTGGTTGTAGAGCTTCCATGCTGTTTGGTTAGTTGTTCAACAAAGAAATTGAAAATAACAGTATGTTACAAAATCAAAGGAGAAAGTGCTTTTGAAAGGAAAATTGGGGCTTACAGCTCAAGGAGAGGCCCAGGGTATTATCAGTGATCGCACTGTCGTTTTGTACAGGGACTTATACAAGTGACTGAGGCCCAAGAAAGATTTTCTGTACAAGGGGATGGGTCTTACACTCTCTCAAGAGGCCCAGAATGATTGAAAGTGAACAAAGATGGGTCTTATAGCTCAAGGAGAAGCCCAGATGGTTTGTTTTAAACGGGCGATGATCGTGCCGAACTTTTGAAATACAACGGGACTTATACAACATTTGAGGCCCAAAATAGGTTTGTATTTACAAAGGATTAGGTCTTACACTCTATTAGAGGCCCAAAATGTTTTTAAAAGGTTTGATGAGGGTTGAATTAATCAAAACCCTAATTTGTTTCCAAAATGTATTTTAATTGAATAAAAAATTCAATTAAAATGAAAATTATTTAACATGTGAATAACAAATTGTGATCTTGGATTAATGTTTCAAAAATCATGTTTTGACCTACAAAATGATTAGAAATCATTAAAATTTGCAAAATTAAGAAGGAAAAAATATTTTAAATGTCAAAAACAATTAAAACATTAATTCTTGGCAAAAATATCAATTATATGAAATATATAATATTTTTGGGATTTTTTGGTAAAATAAAATATTTTAACATTTTTGTGAATTATTAAAAAAAGAATCAACTCAAAATCATTAAAACTCATAGAGAAATTAATTTTTTGAATCAATTAAATAAAATCACAAAATTCAAATATTCAAATATTTGAAAAAGGGCGCCAAGAACATGGCAAGAACACGCGCCCTTCCTCTGTTTCCGCAGATTTGCATTTTCTATCCAATCTCACCGAATACTTGATTATATCATGCAATCTACATATCAATCTACTCGTTTCAACCTCACGATCATGTCTATGGTCTTTAATTTCATTTATTTTAAGCATGGAATAAGAAATCAAAGAGAAACCTCAAGAACCCTAAATTCTGCATGAAGGTTCAGAAATTACATACATGATTCATACAAAGCAATTGATTGAGGGTAAACACTCTATGCATAATTATGAACATATGGCCAAATTATTGTGCAGCAAAAAATGCATGGATCATAGAGTTAGAAGAGCTCATGCTCACCTCTTGCAGCTGGCGATCGTGTTTTGGGTTAGAGGTGTTACAGCTAGGTTCCAATGATCTGGATAGCTTCCCTAGGTGCCATGGAGTGTGTCTGAATGCTTGGAATGGATTGAAATGATCTAGAACTTGAGATGGCACCCCAACTGCAAATCTGTCAAAGGCTTGAGCAATTGGCTAGTGATTTTGTGATTTTGGTGTTCCAGATGTTATATGAGTGTTTGAATCACTTCTATATGATGTTTATGAGGTATGTGTGTGATTGGTTTGGTTGGAATTGCTCTCAAACTCAAAACCCGATAGTGACTTGCTTTGGAAGGAAAATTTGGAAGTGAGAAGGTGATTTTGAGGAAAGCATCTGTTTGATGGCTTTGGTGTACTCAAACTGAGCACAAATGAGCTCTATTTATAGTAGAGCAAGTTTGTTTTGGGATCAATAGTGAATGGCAACTGCAGCAGAGGTTTGGCCAATGTTGATCAATGGGAATCCAAGTCTCCTCTAGCCATTGACTAGAGGTTAGGGCACAGAGCTGTGGTTCCCTAGTTGTTGGATCATTCTTGACTGAATTCAGTTGCAAATGTGTCAGTCCATGCCACCTTGGTGCATCCAATAAATGCTCCAATCCAAAATTGGAGTCTTGTCCCTCTTTTAGGCATTTCTAGGTTTGGCATGTTACTTCTTGTTCCAAAGACTTTGAAGGCTTGGATCAGTGTTTGTTCCCTTTAGTTTTGATCCTCAGATGTTTCCAAAGTGATGACAAGGCTTGGAATTATCTGATTTTTCCAAATCGAGCAAAAGTGCAAAATTCTGCCTAGCCTTGGTAGTTTTCAGTAAGGCATATTGCCATTGTCATATCTCATGGCTTAAGTGGAATTTGATGGAGTTCTTAGCCATTTTAGAAAGCCCTTATATGATACAATAACTGTTTGATCATAATTGGTTTTGATACTTTTTGGATCCAAGTGAAAAATGCCCCTACATTTGGAAAAAAGTGAAGGCAGATTCTGACTTAGTGAAAATTTCACTAAGTGTTGGAAAAAAGTGACATTTTCACTTTTTGTGATTTTGATCATTCCATAATTTAAAATCCATGGGGAATTGGAATGAGTGGTAGTTGAAGCTTTTGTAGAGGGTAATGAGAGCTACAAATCCAGCTTTGGATGGGAAAAAATGGCCTTGTGGTTTAGGAGTTATGATCCTCCAAATTTGGTACCCTAGCCACTTTGTTCCATAACTTAGAAAATTTTCTAAGTTTTTTATGGTTACCCCTTTTACAAGTTATCCCACTTTTCTTTATTTTTCTTGATGAATGATGATTCCAATCACACATTAATAACATTTTAGGGTTAAGGAACCATAATTGTAAAAAATCTCAAAAAGTCGAAGTTTAACTTTTGTGCATAGTTGACTTTTTATCAGATGAATTCCAAACTATGCGATCCTCTATGAAATCAAGTCCTTGACCTAAATCAAACTTGATGGATTCATTTCATAGGTGTTATAGGGTGTATTGAATCATGTCTTAGGGTTTGGGAGCATGTCCTGGTCAAAAGTCAAAGATACAGTTGACTTTTTCCGCGAAACCCTAACTGTGGTTCTAATGAAATTGAAACTTGTTGCTCAAGCTTCTTGGATCAATCCATTGTTGCAAATGGGCCAATGTGATGTATTTGAGACCCTTAAATCCCCTCTTGAGGTCTTGGCTCATCTATTGTCCCAAAAGTCAACTTAGGGGTGAATTAGGTCAAGAAACCCTAATTCTTGATTTTTTATATGAATGCATCCCCTGAGGCTAAATTGACTTGTAATTGGGTTCATGAGATCCCTTGGAGCATCATAGGTTATGCTTTAAAGCATTGGCTCATGCCCAGAGGAAAATTTCCATCTTGAGGCCTTGGTCAACCAGACCCTAATTTGGTGACACTGGCAATCTTAAGACTTGATCCACCTAGAAGGGAGAAGCCTTGTGCGTAATCCTTGAAGTGGGAGTCTTCTTGATCCTTTGTGGATGTTTGAGAGGCTAGCCAAGATGAAGATCATGTCATTTCTTGATTGATCCTTTGTCTAAGAGCTCTGAGAGGGCTTGAAACCCTAAGTCTGATTGTAGTGGATGCTCACCCATCTTTGGGGAGACTAATGGTTCATCCATATTGTGATGATGATTTGCACAATGATGGGAAATCTTAGTGGTCAAAATTTGGCATATGACAGATGCCCCTATTTAATCTTCTTGGACCCGAAGGTGTGAATGCCGAAGGTATTCGGGCATTCGGGGTGCAAGAGGATTAAAAATCGGAATACTCGAAATTTTGATGGTGGTTATGAATGGCAGTTCGCGCATCCTTCCTCTTTTGCTAAGAAATGATGCTTAGAAAAGGTAAACTTCCACTCAATCCTGGGTTCCTACCAAGGAACCGGTCTTAATTTCTGATGTAAAATTCCCCTCGATCCTGGTTTCCTTCCAAGGAACTGGTCTCAGTTTCTGATGTAAACTTCCCCTCGATCCTGGTTTCCTACCAAGGAACTGGTCTAAGTTTCTTTTGTGAATAAACTTTATTGACAAGGGACGTTATGCGTAGCGGTTTTCCTCAAACTTTTTGCCGAATTTTCTTGGAGAGATGCCATTTGATAGAAAAACTTTTGATGTCAGACTTGCTGGGGAACCCATCTGTCTGAATTGTAGAGGGGTACAAACTTCTTTGTTGGAGATGCCTTTTGTTGACTCTATCTAGTGAAAACGAGTCTCTTGAGAGACTGCTTTCGCTTGGGGTTACCACATCATACTTTTCTCGGGATCTTCTCGGAGAAATGCCATATGATGTGATCCAATTTTGAGGTGCCGATGACCTTTTCGTCAGTGAATTTTTCGGAGAAAAACTGCTGTACTGCCGAATCTCTGATTAAGAGGCTTTCTCTGGGGATTTTCCTTAATCCGGGAAAGCTAAGATATCATCTTCAATGGCGAAGAGTGATGCTTTTCGGAAGCTCTCTGGCTCTTCAGAGGTTCAAGTTATCAAAGTGGTTAAAGAACCACCTTCAATCCAAAAATAAACTGGAGGAGAGATCGCTTAGATGATTCATTTCCTGACGAGGAAAGAACTGACGACTCGATTGAGAGGACTCTTATAACTAGGGAACAAGACCGACTAGAGTGATAGTGATGCAATATGAATATGAATGTAAATCAATAATGCATGATGTATGTATGTATATGCTGACAAAGCTGACGCGACATACAGACTAGTAGATGAACATGACTGGATACTCGGCCACAGTGGGGGATGAAAAGTATCACTGGTTCACGATAGAAATTATGCCTTGCTTAGGAGAGATAGTCCCTATTGGGAGCTATGTTGTTCGGGCTTAGGAGATAAGAACTCTGTCGGGGGTATCAGATGGGAAAGTCGCATCTGATACAACTGATCCTTCATTCAGGCGCACTGACTTAGAAGGAGTACTTTGATTCTGCACTTTGAAGCTCGATTACTTTGGGCGAAGCGATCGATGTTCTTTCGATGTTCAACAGTCAAAAGAAATTGCCATCTTTATTTTAAAATCAAAAAAATTTTGATAAGTAAATTCATTTTTGTTTCGTTTCAAGAATCGTTATTCATGTTAAAATGTCGTTCTGTAAAGCTAAAACAAATAAGAGTTGCAAACAAAAGCACAAGGGCTCAAATTTTATTGATAGGATGGAAATCAGCCAAACTCATGATTCCATAGAGTATTTACAAAGTTAGAAAATGGTAATTTAAGGGAAAAGGGCTACATTGAAACATAATGACCATTATCCTTCTACCAACTTTGAATTCTAGACATCCTGAGCTTCTGTCGAAGATGACCTTGACTGGAGTTTTCCTGACCGATGGCACTACTGCTGCTGAGGGATTTGCCCCATTGTTTAACATAGTTACTTGTCATTATCCCTAATTTTTTCCTGGATTGTAGTGTGATGTTTCCAATCCACCGGGATGATTTTTGATCATGTCTCTAATTTTTACCTCGACCGCCCTTTTGGGTTTTCAATCCACCGAGACGTTTTTTTTTTTAGTTTAGGCGAAGTATTTCTTGATTACGTCAACATTCGTGGGGTAGGAAAATTCTTCTCCGTCCATGGTTGCAAGTCTCAAGGCACTGCCTGAGAAAGCTTTCTTGACCACGTAGGGGCCGTCATAATTCGGAGTCCATTTGCCCCGAGAGTCAGTGAGAAATGATTGTATCTTTTTGAGCACAAGGTCTCCTTTTTTGAAGACGCGAGGTCGAACCTTTTTGTCAAATGCCCTCTTCATTCTTTGCTGATACAACTGACCATGGCATAGTGCCATGATTCGCTTTTCTTCGATCAGGTTCAGTTCGTCGTGTCGACTTTGACACCATTCAGCTTCTGTTAGCTTAGCTTCCATCAATACCCGGATTGATGGGATCTCTACTTCGATGGGGAGCACTGCTTCCATGCCATATACTAGAGAGAAAGGGGTTGCCCCTATTGAAGTGTGGACAAATGTGCGATAACCGTGAAGAGCAAAGGGTAGCATCTCGTGCTAATCTTTGTAGGTTACGACCATCTTTTGAACAATCTTCTTGATGTTCTTGTTAGCCACTTCTACCGCGCCGTTCATCTTGGGTCGGTAGGGAGATGAGTTATGGTGTTCGATCTTGAACTCTGTGCACAACTCTTTCACCATCTTGTTGTTCAAGTTAGATCCATTATCCGTAATGATCTGGCTTGGAACACCATAACGGCAGATGATATTGTTTTTGATAAATTGGACTACCACTTGTCGGGTTACATTGGCGTATGATGCTGCTTCGACCCATTTGGTAGAATAGTCAATGGCTACCAGGATGAACCGATGTCCGTTCGAAGCTTTGGGTTCAATCATGCCAATCATGTCGATTCCCCAAATGGAAAAAGGCCATGGGGAAGAAAGAACTTTGAGCTATATAGGCGGTACATGGATTTTGTCTGAGTATATCTGACACTTGTGACATCTCCTCGTGTACTTGTGGCAATAGGATTCCATTATCAGTCAATAGTACCCTGCTCTTAGAATTTTTCTCGCCATTGTATGTCCGTTGGCATGAGTGCCAAAGGACCCTTCGTGAATTTCTTTTATCAGCATGTCTGCTTCTGGTCTGTCGACGCATCGGAGCAAGACCATGTCAAATTTCCTCTTATAGAGTGTATCACCGCTCAGGAAGAAACTGCCTGCTAGCCTTCTGAGGGTTTTTCTGTCTTTCCTTAATGCCCTAGGTGGGTACTCTTGTTTCTGAAGGAAGCATTTGATATCGTGATGCCAAGGTTTGTCATCTATGACTGCTTCAATCGTGAAGATGTAAGCGGGCCGTACAAGGCGCATTATGTCAATCTTAGGTAAGTCGTTCCATTGACCTACATTAATCATGGCTGAGAGAGTGGCTAATGCATCAGCCATGTGATTCTCCTCACGAGGGATATGATGAAACTCGACTCTGTTGAAGAAGGGTAACAACCTTCTTGCGTAATATTTGTAAGGAATCAATCCTGATTGGTATGTGTTCCAATCTCCTTTGATCTAATTGATAACCAAAGCTGAGTCGCCATATACATCCAAGTTCTTAATCCTTAAGTCGATAGCTTCTTCGAGACCCATAATACAAGCTTCGTATTCGGTCTCGTTGTTTGTACACTTGAATGTGAGTCTGGCGGTGAAAGGAATATGGGTACCCTGAGGTGTTATGATGATTGCCCCAATTCTGTTTCCGTAATGATTTACAGCTCTGTCAAAAATAAGTCCCCATTGGGAATCTGGTTCTGGCCCTTCATTGGGTAGCGATTCATCGCAGTCTTTCATTTTTAGATACATGACATCTTCGTCTGGGAAGTCAAATCCGAATGATTCTTGATCGTCAATCGGTTGATGAGCCAAATGATCGGCTAAAACACTTCCTTTAACGGCTTTCTGAGCGTGGTACTCTATGTCATTTTCTGATAACACCATCTGCCAACGGGCAATCCTTCCCGTGAGAGCAGGCTTTTCAAAGACATACTTGATTGGAGCCATTTCAGAGATTAACCAAGTGGTGTGACGAATCATGTACTGGCGAAGACGTTTGGCTGCCCAAGCCAGAGTGCAGCAAGTTTTCTCGAGCATAGTGTACCGAGTCTCGCAGTCGGTGAATTTCTTGCTCAAATAGTAGATGGCAGAATCTTTTTTTTTTGTTTCGTCTTGTTGGCCAAGTACATAACCCATTGAGTCTTCCAAGACTGTTAAATATATGATTAGTGGTCTTCCTTCCACTAGAGGTGATAGAATCGGTGGGTTCAACAGATATTCCTTAATATTGTCAAAGGCGGTTTGGCAGTCTGTCCAAACGCAGTCCTGATTCTTTTTGAGTAATTTGAATATTGGCGCACATGTCGCGGTCATGAGGAATATGAATCTGGAAATATAGTTCAAACGTCCCAGGAATCCCCTGACTTGTTTTTCAGTCTTTAGAGAAGGCATTTCTTGAATGGCCTTGACCTTATCAGGATCAACCTCAATTCCTTTCTGGCTGACGATGAACCCTAAGAGTTTCCCTGAACGGACACCGAAGGTGCACTTATTGGGATTCAAGGGGAGTTTGTACTTTCACAAACGCTCGAATAGTTTTGACAGGTGTGTCACATGCTCCTCCTCTGTTTTAGAAATTGCAATCATATCATCGATATACACTTTGATTTCTTCATGTATCATGTCATGAAACAGGGTAGTCACGACCCTCTGATAGGTTGCCCCGACGTTCTTTAAACTGAACGGCATTACCTTGTAACAGAAGGTACCCTAGGGGGTAATGAACGAAGTTTTCTCCATGTATTTCGACGCCATTTTGATCTGGTTATAGCCCGAGAATCCATCCATGAAGGATAAAACTTTGAACTTTGCTCTACTGTCTACCAGCATGTCAATGTGTGGTAAGGGAAAGTCGTCCTTTGGACTAGCCTTGTTTAGATCTCTGTAATCCACACACATTCTGACCTTTCCGTCCTTTTTCAGAACTAGTACGATGTTGGCTAACCATTGAGGATATTCTGACGTAGCGAGGAAACTCGCATCAATCTGTTTTTGTACCTCCTCTTTGATTTTGACAGCCATGTCTGGATGAGTCCGTCTCAACCTTTGTTTTACCGACGGACATTCTGATCTTAACGGTAGATGCTGTTCCACGATGCTGGTATCCAACCCTGGCATATCCTGATAGGACCAAGCGAATACATCAGGAAACTCTTTGAGAAGTTTCGTCAAACTCTCTTTGACAGTTGGACTGAGGAGTGCCCCAATCTTGACTTCTTTTCTCTCTTCTTCTGATCCTAAGTTGACTATTTCTAGCAACTCTTTGTGAGGCTCAATGGACCTTTCCTCTTGTCTGAGTAGACGGGAGATCTCCTCTGGAATTTCGTCGCCATTTTCTTCTTCAGCCTCAAATACCGGGAACTCAAAGTTCGGAGAAGGCATTGGATCGTATGTTTCAACGGGGTTTAAAACAAGCAATCTGCATTATGTGATGATTTGTGTTTAGAAGAGATAGAGAGAATGCAAGAGTGTGTGCAGTGTATTTTTCTTTGAAAACTGCTTGTTTTTATTATTGAGTTGTTTTTTAGGATTACCATTTTCTGAAAAAAAGCAAAAAGAGAAAACAACAATTAATGCGGAAATTACAGAACGACGTTATTTTATTAATGATCTTGTCGATTCTTGAAACTACAGCCCTATAAAACAAAACTCTGTCGCTTTGGGCAAAACAAAGAGGGATATTTACAAAAAGTGAGCCCTATCAAAACATCTGTTTCACCTGGGCAAGGTGAAAGGTTAAAGTAAAGATTGCAATTACTTAGACTTATGAACAATCTTCAGAACATCGACAGCAACCCATTGGCGGCGAACTCCTCGGTGAATCACAAAGTCTGGTACCTTTCTTGATTTGTCTTCAGAAATGATGCTGATTTCTGGTGGAGCTGGATCATTGAAATCTGTCTCCCAGGCAGAGTTGTCGTAGGAGGATTCCTCAGTTGTATTTTGCGTAGTATTTGTACTGTCAGCTGTATCTCCCCATCCACTTGGCTGGATGTCTTCGAGCCTGATACGAGAGCTTTCAGGAGCGGTGTACTTGACCTTGAAGTCGTATTTTCCACTTGGCTGTCCCAGGGTGTCCCACACTTCTTTGGAATTGGAGGAGTCATCCCTCTCGATGATGTTGACCTCGAGAAAAGCATAGTTGATGAATTCTAGTCTGGAAAACGTTGCGAATTCATCGTCGTGCTGGTTATTTTCAGGATAACCTGGGTGTTGATCCCATGACATGGTGGGGACGCAGGTATTCTTTTCAATGATGCTCAGCTGATTTTCATTGTTCAACTGACTTTCTTGCCCCAAGTCTCCGGGATACGGCTGCCAGATAGGCAAGCCATCCATTGGGCCATAATAGTCGTGGTCAAAGTTGTATTTCATCGGAGTGTCTTCCTCTAATGAATTTGGTGGAGCCCGGTATCCTTCAGGATCACAATCTCCATATATCATTTCGACATCTGACCTCGATATAAATCTCGGACTCTGTGCGGGATAGCAAAAGGGAGTATGTGTTTCGCCCTGAGACGTATAACCGTCCTCGTTGAGATAGGACTTCCATTCTTCCTCCGTATCGGAGGAATCATCTTTATTGATGGTATGCACGTCTTGAGTCACTGGTTGAAGGAAACCTCCACTGTGGAAGAAGTTCTGAATGGGATGAAGACTTTCATCGTTAGCAGCTGTCTGGGTGCAGGTTGCAGAAAAACCAAGACCCTTCTTTGTTTTGTTATCAGTGGGAATGACAAGTTGTCCCCATCCTTTTGCATTGTTATTTTCGATCACTTCGAGAGTATCTCTGTATGAGGAAATCGAGGTTCCTTTCTCTAATTGATTCTCATTGCTCACCGAAAGTGCTTGGAACTGAGTTCCAATAACCTCCTCGGGTTCTACACAAGTAAATAATGACAAGTTGCTCACGAGAAAGGCTTGTTCTCCACAAACCGTGACAAGTTGGCCATTCTGGACGAACTTTAGCTTTTGGTGGAGGGTCGAAGTGACCGCCCCAGCCTGATGTATCCAAGGCCTTCCTAATAAACAACTGTATGTTGCCCGGATGTCCATGACCTGGAAAGTGACTTGGAAAGTGTGAGGACCAATAGTTATGGGAAGGTCGACTTCGCCGATAACCGGTTTTCTGGATCTGTCAAATGCTTTGATGACGACCTCGTTGGTTCTCATCGGAGGTCCTTTGAATGATAATTGCATCAAAGTTGACTTTGGCATAACATTCAGGGCTGACCCTGTGTCTACCAGTACGTTGGCTAAAGCATCATCCTGGCAGTTGACTGTAATGTTGAGCGCCATGTTATGACAACGACCTTCTTCAGGTAATTCCTCATCACTAAATCCCAAGTTATTGCAGGAAGTGATGTTAGAGACAATGTTATCGAATTGTCTGATTGTTACATCCTGTTCTACAAAGGCTTGCTCCAAGACTTTCTGTAGAGCCTCTCTGTGGGCTTCGAAACTGAGTAAAAGTGATATCACAGAGATCTTCGAAAGAGTTTGTAACAGTTGATCAACAATGTTATATTCACTCCTTTGGATGAGCTTCAGCATCTCATCATTGTTTTTCAAAAAATCGGGATTACTGGATTGACCGACTGGTGGATCGGGAACTTCTGTCTGAGGTTCCTTTTCTTTGTTGGGTTCTCCAACTCCTCTGTTGAAGATTCTACCACTCCGTGTTACTCGACTGATGTCTGCAATATTCACGATGGAGGGTAATGAAATTTCCTTTCCATTCTCAATTGTTGTTGCACCGTATTTGTAAGGGATAACCTTAGTTGATTCATACGGTAGCGGTCCCGGTAGATATATGACTATGGGAGCCTTCTGATTTTTCTGACCATCGTAAGTAATTTCGATCCGTTCCTAGTTAGGAACTCTTGATTCGTCAAGTAGAGGGATAATGGTACAAACATCCCTAGCCCTCTGATGATCAGAGATTACGACAACGTCCTCGATTTGATCAACGAAGTAGTTGACTGATCCAGAACTTGACCATGGTTGAATCTCTTTGTGGTCCAACTGACTTTGATGGGCTGCTCGCACGAGGTAGCATCCTTGATTATCCACTGAGCAAACTCCACACCGCTCATAGTTGTGTAGTGGCACCTGGCAACGTTCGCTTTGAATACAGTGTAACCTTACTAGATCTGTTTCCATCGACCGAACATCCTGACTTTGATATCTAGTAGGATTCCCGTTAGTGATACTGATTTGCTGGGTGTATTCATCCATATAGATTAGTAGCCACCAGTGGTTCAACAAGTACTGAAGTGTTTCCTAGACAAGGGCACAACCCTGATCGTCTTCGCAACCCGCTTTACAGCCCTGATAATCATGTGATACCAGGAGCCCAAGTCGGACCTGTTTAGCATGTAACTCCTCCAGGCTGGTATTCATCAAGCGAATATCGAAGATTTGAATCATGTTGATTTGATAATGATTCCTATCATGGTAGTCTTGAATCCATCCAAGATCCATCTGACGCTGGAGGGCCTCTTGTACAAAAGAGCATCCCTGTTTGTATACCGACCAAGTCAGACAGGAATTATAATCGTGTCGTGGCAGATTATGATACTGGCTTTGCCTTGAGTGCATTGCCACTAGGTTAACATTCATCGCACAGATATCGTGGTTTTGAATGATGTTGGAATTCGTATAAACCATGTTAACTCCACGAACTCGGTGCTCTTGGATCCATCCGAGATCCATCTGTTCCTGTAGAGTTGATTGCACCACAGAACATCCTTGATTGCTTTTAGAGCAGATATCACACTGGTTATAATTATGAGGTGGCACATGGCCATATCCACTCTGTCTACAATGCATCTTGACCAAGGTGGCCCTCAATAAGAGTACATCGTGAATTTGATAGGTGTTGTTAGACTCTCCCTCTATCAAATTGACTGTAGCCTTATCGTGTTGAGGCAGCGGGTTCTTGAGAACATTCGGATTCGTATCTTTGAAAGATAAGACCCCGCTCCTAACAAGCTTTTGCACATCGGACTTGAAACTGAGATATCTCTCTATGTTATGCCCCGGTCCTCCTTGATGGTAAGGGCAAGTCTGATCCTCCTTAAACCAAAAAGGCAAATTTTTCGGTACTGTAAGAGGAGACTTAGTCTGGACATGCCCCTTGGCTAACAGTAACGGAAATAGTTCTGCGTACGATATGGGTATAGGATCAAATCCTGGTGGCCGCGTTATACGGTTGTTGTTGTATTGAGGACGAGCCTGCTGAAGAGGTTGTTATGTCCTTTACTAAAATTGCTGCGAATGCGGTTGGCTTTGAGCAACCTGAGGTTGATACGTAGAAACAGGCGCAGGGCTGATAGCAGGAGTTACAGCTGCTACTGGTTGGTACCGTCGCCTTTTCTTCCCGAGGGAGATATTCCCAATGTCTCGCTCCTTTTTCTTAGGGAGAGCACTACCGTATTTTTAGTACCGCTTGTCGACCCAGTGTCTTTGACTAGACGTCCTTCTCGAACGGCTTCCTCGAGACGCACTCTCATACCGACCATTTCGGTGAAGTCGCTGGGCGCACTGGCAACCATTCTGTCGTAGTAAAATGAGCTCAAGGTCTTTAAGAAAATCTTTGTCATCTCTTTTTCCTCAAGAGGTGGACAAATTTGAGCGGAAATTTCACGCCATCTCTGAGCGTATTCCTTAAAGGTTTTCTTGTCCTTTTGCGACATTGATCTGAGTTGATTTCTGTCTGGTGCCATGTCCAAATTGTATTTATATTGTTGGACGAAGGCAGTGCCAAGATCTCTGAAAGTGCTAATCGTAGTGCGGTTTAAACCCATGTACCATTTTAATACGGCACCGGTTAAACTATCCTGAAAGTAGTGAATCAGTAGATCCTGGTTCTCTGTCTGAGCTGACATTCGTTGAGCGTATATCACCAAATGGCTTTGAGGGCAAGAGTTACCCTTGTACTTTTCAAAATCAGGTACTTGGAACTTGTGCGGGACTTTCACATTGGGGACCAAGCAAAGGTCTGCGGTGTCCTTTCCAAATAGATCCTGACCGCGAAGGGCCTGCAGTTTTTTCTGCATCTCTAGGAATTGTTCCTAGAACTCATCCATTCTATCGAACATGCTGTCCTTTCTACCAGAAAGTATATGTGGAATCTGTCCTTCCGGGACAGTGTGCACCACAGGGGGTGGTACCGTTACTACGGCAGTGAATCTTGGCGCTTCCTGAAGTTTGTAACCTTCAGCAGTCCTCATTATGCCTCTGGCATCCTCGCTTTCCCGAAGTTTGTAACCTTCAGGCCCAGCGGCTTCTGCTATGATTCCCTGATCTTCAATGATCGGCGGAACATATCCTTCCGGGATATAGTTAACAGGCATGCCCCAGGGACGATCTTTCGGCATTTGATACCTAGGATCATACTTCTCCACTATGGGCATTGAGGTGATCTCTGAGATCACAGTTCTTTGTAGCTGAGCTTCTGCCATGGCTTATATGTCGTTACGAAGCTTTCTCATATCCTCTCTCAGAGCGTCGATCTCTTCTTTAAACTCTCTGTTCTCTTCCTCGAGATCATCCATCTTTTTCTGACGATTGGCCCGAGTATTGTACGAATGAGACAGTTTGACTCTAGAACCGAGACACACACGTGAGATTTGTAGGTAAGAAGAATACGTGACGTGAGAATGATGAATGCAATGATTATATTAATTGTTTTTTTTTGTTTAATCAAAATAAACTTCGACAATTAGACTGCAAATATCAAACAGTGGGGACACCCCCATTTTATTGAATTCAAAGGATTGCGGAAATGGAAATATAGTAAATTACAAGATGCGAAAACAGAAACCTAAGCTAATGGGTCCCGAGTCCTCTCTGAGGAGAACTCGGGTGCTAATTCTGGTGCTTTCCTTTTCTTGGACCGGGGCTCTTGGGCCGTTGTCGGGTTGTCATTCCTTTGCCAAGTGAAAGGAGCGAGCAAATTCCTTTGGTCATCCTGATTTTCTACAGCATGTTACTCCAAAATCTCAATTAGAGCATCCTTATTTTTCAGCAGTTGCTGTATTTTGGTACACTCCACATTGAGAATGTGGTAGTTGTTCCTCCAAGACCTCCTCTCCTGTTGAACTTTGTTGAGAGTAACCTGAAGTTTTTCCGTTTCAGTCATGAAGTACATGACAGATTCCCTTGGCGAAAGAACTCTGTGACAAGGATAATGCATCTTTAGCTTGAGAGCTCTAGTTTGTACCCAGTGGAGATAAGGCTCCACCGAGACACAGTCCAGTTTTCCTAGAGACTCCTGTCCTTTCTTATGAACATGTTTCCAAGTGTGCACTATTTCCATCTTTAGTGCCCTGTCATTTTCTCCTTCCTTGAAGAAAAGACCTTCCAGATGAGCATTACCCGAGACATGCCTCATCGGTATCCAAATTGACGACGAACTAAGACTGGATGGTAATTGATTCCTCCCTTAGTTCATATACGGGGTACGTTGGGGAAATTTCCACAACGGTCAACGATCCTGATCCCGTCATAGATTCGATTGTACCAATCGATGTCAGAGTTGGTAAGAGACATGATTTTCTGCGACCAACGTAAGGCACCCTTATCATCTCAAAAAGAGGCAGACTTAGGCAAATGGGAGATAAACCATTTATATAGCAGGGGTACACAGCACGTGATCATTCCTCCGTTGTATAAATTCCTTAAGTGTACAGAATGATACGTATCTGCGAGCAAGGTTAGTACGACGTTTCCAATGAGAAAAACCTTAATGGCGTTGATATCGACGAAGTTATCAATGTTGGGAAACAAAAATAACCCGTAGGTGAGCAAAACAAAGATGCTCTCGAAAGTAGTCACGTTCCCTATACTAGCAAAGTACAGAGCCTTCTTTACCAGAAACTTTCCTGGTATACCTGGGATCCATACTTGGCTCTGAAAGCGTCGGGGTTAGTGATCATCCTTGCTAATCCTCTCAAATCCTCTAGTTTTGGAACCTTGAAGGTATACTTGTGAGTTTTCCGTCTACCGAAATCCATGAGCGCAATCCTTTTCTCTCTGACATTTGCAATCATTGTTTTAGTTTAATTTGAAAAAGAGAGACAAGAAGAGAAAATTTTTCTTTGCTTAATGTTTTTTTTAAATGAATGCATGAATGCAGCACACAAAACATAGAAAAAACATGGGGTCAAAGGGTCGGTGTCATGAAGTCAAGGCTCTACCCATCCCAAAGCTTTATACTAGTGATTTTTGTACCTGTCTCTCAAAATCATTGATTCTTGTCGAGATAACATCAGTGGGCCAGGAACCGTGCTAGGTGATGTATTTCAAAGAATCTCAGAAGAGGGTAGTATCGTGTGACAACTATCTTCGATAGCTTCTGCACTACTGAAAGAGGTTTTTCCTAGGTGTATACTCAATCTTTCCACATGAGGCATCACACACATTCCCATTAGCAGAAAAATAAACACAAATATCAATTAGAAAAACAGTATATATATTTGTCCTAATGTCCTAGACTTTTTAAGAGCTATGAATCCTATGATCCTAACAGAAAATGGCTCCCCGACGGAGTCGCCATTCTGTGGTACCTTCCCAACTTAAAGGTTTTTGAACTAAGATCCTAGTGAGGGCCGATCCTAGCAATAATGACATTCCCCGATGGAACTTTCATTCGGTGATACCTTGTGAACCCAAGGACTCGTCCTGAGAGAAGGTTTCAACCAGAGAGATAAGAGAGACAAGCTTCCTTTGTTTGGCCCCACGGTGGGCGCCATTTTTTCTGTGAAATTGTCTAAACTTAAGGTTTCCTCCTAAGAGACGGGAGAAGAACAAGTTATCTCCCACTGTGGTCGCCAATTTTTCTGTAGCGCGGTTTTTGTGGTTTCGAATCACTATCGCTTTGGTACTACAGTTTGATTCATTTTTTATCCTATTGAAGCTGATGAAGGAAGGGAATTAGATGTCTCCAACTAACCCTACTTGCAAACTGAGGTTAAAGAGTCAAAACTGTTGGTTTACAGATGCGGCTTTAGTTCGTGGGCCTCTCTCTGCTTATTTTGTTCAGAATGAAATATCGGGATTGTTCATGGGGAATTTGTTGGGATCCTGCGCCAGATTGGATGGAGGTAGGGGACTTTGGGGTTTTTTGATTAGTGTGCTCGCTAAGATTCTTTTTTCAATCTTATGCCTACGTATTCCCGGGATAGGGAAATCAGAGCGATCGTAGTTCCTCATATTCTATGGGAGGAAATGGTGTTTTGGGGTCTTGTTCAAAGGCCAAGACATGAAGCTAAAGGTGGTTTGTATCTTGTTCAAAGCCCAAGATGTGAAGCTGAAGGGTCTATTTGTATCTTGTTCGAAGCCCAAGATGTGAAGCTAAAAGGCTGTTGACTTTAGAGAGAATTTTTCATCTCTAAAGGGGTCTGTTTGTCATAATTGTTGGGTGATTGATTATAAAGGAGAATTACTTTAACTGGGATATGCGAATCCAGCAATGCCATAATTTCCTTTATAAGGGATTTTCAACCTGAAGGAGAAGACTTTAACTCGGTTTAGAGCAACGCCATCTTTCCTTAGGAATTTCTCATGCTAAAAGAGGGACAATGGCGTGGATGTCAATAATCCAGAGGCTTGCCGTTTACAGCAATTAGACGAGGGAAAAGGAGTTGTTGATGTTTGTATGCTGAGACCAAAGCATGATTTGATGCTAAAAGGTTGATTGAATCAAAAGGGGATTTCTTTATACAAAGCCTAAGAGGAGGCTATTGACCCAACAAAAGGATGCTTTTATATGTCTCGTACGAAGCCCGAGAGAGGCTGGAAGGGTTGACTCAACAAGAGAGTGTTTTTGTATGTGTCTTGTACGAAGCCCAAGAAGAAGGCTAAAGGTGTTTGACTCTATAAGAGAGTCTTTGTACCTCGTACGAAGCCCGAGATGGAAGTTAAAGGTGATCGACTCAACAAGAGAGTCTTTTTATACTCAACAATAGAGTGTTTTGTATGTCGTATAAAGCCCGAGATGAAGGCTAAAAATGTTTGACTCAACAAGAGAGTCTTTTATACTCAACTAGAGAGTGATTTGGTATCTCGTACGAAGCCCGAGATGGAGGCTAAATATGTTTGACTAAACAAGAGAGTCTTTTATCCTCAACAAGAGAGTGATTTTGTATCTCGTACGAAGCCCGAGATGGAGGCTGCAAAGGTTAACTCTGCTGGGGAGAATCATTGTACAAAGCCCAAGAGGAGGCTAAGGTTACTGTTTCAGTTGAGTGACAGGTCCAGTATGTTGGTTATAATAGAAAATCAGTTCTTATATGGGTAATGTTGTACTCATGGATTTGATCTGAGGACCGGGATTATTTCCTGTTTTTTAAGGAAACGGAGAATCCGAAGGGTATTGAGACTGCCCAAGTCTACGGGTGTTTTTCCTATTTTTGAAAGGAACTTGAGAATGTCTTCGAGAATCAAGGAGATTAGATTGTCCAAGTCTAGAGTTTTATCTTTTGTACTATACTTAAGAGAGATCCAGAGACAGTATGTTCGCCGTAGGAAGATCTAGACTCTTTGAAAGACTATTCTATTAAGATGACTTATTTCTGTTCCTATACCTTTAAGAGGTCGTCAGGACAATTTGTACGAAGCCCAAGAGGAGGCGAGAAAAACTTTTAAGAAGCCAAAGGGACAATTTGTACGAAGCCCAAGAGGAGGCGAGAAAAACTTTTAAGAAGCCAAAGGGACAATTTGTACGAAGCCCAAGAGGATGTTATCTTCCCGGAGGAAGAATCATTATACGAAGCCTAAGAGGAGGCAGTGAAAACTTCTAAGAAGTCGACGGGTCCTTGTACAACGCCCAAGAGGAGGCGGGGATGCTTTTAGGAAGCCTGTGGGTCCTTGCACTAAGCCCAAGAGGAGGCTGATGAATAGTTCCAGAAGGGGTTTCACTTGGAACATTGGCCTTCTGTATATGAACTGTTCAAGGGGGAGATTTCTTAGATATAGTTATCTAAAATTGTTGTGAAAGAAAATTCTCATGGTTTAGGTTATGTTAAAATATCCGGGAGAACGTCGGATGTAAGGAAACGAGGTTTTGTCTAGTTCTAGACGTAGTTGCCGGGGAAACTATAAATATCTATACTAGTATTACACAGTCGATATGAGTTTATGAAAGAAGACTTACAGTGAAACAGCCCCACAATACAGTTATATACATATGAAAGCGGTAAATGAAAGCGGGTAAACACTTACTCAGTTGTAGAGCTTCCATGTTGTTTGGTTAGTTGTTCAACAAAGAAATTGAAAATAACAGTATGTTACAAAATCAACGAAGAAAGTGCTTTTGAAAGGAAAATTGGGGCTTACAACTCAAGGAGAGGCCCAGGGTTTTATCAGTGATCGCACTGTCATTTTGTACAGGGACTAATACAAGTGACTGAGGCCCAAGAAAGATTTTATGTACAAGGGGATGGGTCTTACACTCTCTCAAGAGCCCAAAATGATTGAAAGTGAACAAAGATGGGTCTTATAGCTCAAGGAGAAGCCCAGATGAATTGTTTTAAACGGACGATGATCGCGCCGAACTTTTAAAATACAACGGGACTTATACAACATTTGAGGCCCAAAATAGGTTTGTATTTACAAAGGATTGGGTCTTACACTCTATTAGAGGCCCAAAATGTTTTTAAAAGGTTTGATGAGGGTTGAATTAATCAAAACCCTAATTTGTTTCCAAAATGTATTTTAATTGAATAAAAAATTTAATTAAAATGATCAAAATTGTTTAACATGTGGAAAACAAATTGTGATCTTGGATTAATGTTTCAAAAATCATGTTTTGACCTAAAAAATGATTAGAAATCATTAAAATTTGCAAAATCAAGAAGGAAAAAATATTTTAAATGTCAAAAACAATTAAAACATTAATTCTTGGCAAAAATACCAATTATATGAAATAAATAATATTTTTGGGATTTTTTGGTAAAATAAAATATTTTAACATTTTTATGAATTATTAAAAAAAGAATAAACTCAAAATCATTAAAACTAAGAGAGAAGTTAATTTTTTGAATCAATTAAATAAAATCACAAAATTCAAATATTCAAATATTTGAAAAAGGGCGCCAAGAATATGGCAAGAACACGCGCCCTTCCTCTGTTTCTGCAGATTTGCGTTTTCTATCCAATCTCACTGAATACTTGATTATATCATGCAACCTACATATCAATCTACTCGTTTCAACCTCACGATCATGTCTATGGTCTTTAATTTCATTTATTTTAAGCATGGAATAAGAAATCAAAGAGAAACCTCAAGAACCCTAAATTCTGCATGAAGGTTCAGAAATTTCATACACGGTTCATACAAAGCAATTGATTGAGGGTAAACACTCTATGCAAGATTATGAACATATGGCCAAATTATTGTGCAGCAAAAAATGCATGGATCATAGAGTTAGAAGAGCTCATGCTCACCTCTTGCAGCTGGTGATCGTTTTTTGACTGAATTCAGTTACAAATGTGTCAGTCCATGCCACCTTGGTACACCCATTAAATGCTCCAATCCAAAATTGGAGTCTTATCCCTCTTTTATGCATTTTTAGGTTTGGCATGCTACTTCTTGTTCCAAAGACTTTGGTGGCTTGGATCAGTGTTTGTTCCTTTTAGTTTTGATCCTCAGATGTGTCCAAAGTGATGACAAGGCTTGGAATTATCTGATTTTGCCAAATCGAGTAAAAGTGCAAAATTCTGCCTAACCTTGGCAGTTTTCAGCAAGGCATATTGCCATTGTCATATCTCATGGCTCAAGTGGAATTTGATGGAGTTCTTGGCCATTTTGGAAAGCCCTCATATGATACAATAACTGTTTAATCATAATTGGTTTTGATACTTTTTGGATCCAAGTGAAAAATGCCCCTACATTTGGAAAACAATGAAGGCAGAGTCTGACTTAGTGAAAATTTCACTAAGTGTTGGAAAAAAGTGACATTTTCACTTTTTCTGATTTTGATCATTCCATAATTTAAACTCCATGGGGAATTGGAATTAGTGGTAGTTGAAGCTTTTGTAGAGAGTAATGAGAGCTACAAATCCAGCTTTGGATGGGAAAAAATGGCCTTGTGGTTTAGGAGTTATGATCCTCCAAAGTTGGTACCCTAGCCACTTTGTTCCATAACTTAGAAAATTTTCTAAGTTTTTTATGGTTACCCCTTTTACAAGTTATCCCACTTTTCTTGATTTTTCTTGATGAATGATGATTTCAATCACACATTAACATCATTTTAGGGTTAAGGAACCATAATTGTAAAAAATCTCAAAAAGTCAAAGTTTAACTTTTGTGCATAGTTGACTTTTTATCAGATGAATTCCAAACTGTGCGATCCTCTGTGAAATCAAGTCCTTGACCTAAATCAAACTTGATGGATTAATTTCATAGGTGTTATAGGGTGTATTGAATCATGTCTTAGGGTTTGGGAGCATGTCCTGGTCAAAAGTCAAAGATACAGTTGACTTTTTTCGTGAAACCCTAACTGTGGTTCTGATGAAATTGAAACTTGTTGCTCAAGCTTCTTGGATCAATCCATTGTTGCAAATGGATCAATGTGATATATATGAGACCCTCAAATACCCTCTTGAGGTCTTGGCTCATGTTTTGTCCCAAAAGTCAACTTAGGGGTGAATTAGGTCAAGAAACCCTAATTCCTAATTTTTTTAATGAATGCATCCCATGAGGCTAAATTGACTTGATGATTGGGTTCATGAGATCCCTTGGAGCATCATAGGTTATGCTTTGAAGCATTGGCTCATGCCCCAGAGGAAAATTTCCATCTGGAGGCCCTGGTCGACCAAACCCTAATTTGGTGACACTGGCGATCTTAAAGCTTGATCCACCTAGAAGGGAGAAGCCTTGTGCTTAATCCTTGAAGTGGGAGTCCTCTTGATCCTTTGTGGATGTTTGAGAGGCTAGCCAAGTTGAAGATCATGTCATTTCTTGATTGATCCTTTGTCTAAGAGCTCTGAGAGGGCTTGAAACCCTACGTCTGATTGTAGTGGATGCTCACCCATCTTTGGGGAGACTAATGGTTCATCCATATTGTGATGATGATTTGCACAATGATGGGAAATCTTAGTGGTCAAAATTTGGGGTATGACAGAACCTCAAAGTGCAAAATCAAAGTACTCATTCTAAAACCAGAGCATCTGAATGGAGGATCAACTGTGTCAGAAACCATGTTTCATCTGACATCCCTGATAGAGTACACACCTCTTAAGCCCGATTGAACGATTCTTTCATCTCCCTACAGGGACCGTCTCTCCAAAGCAAGACAAGATCTGCTATCTTGAACCATTGGTACTTCTCATTCCCCGCAGTGGCCGAGTATCAAGTCATATTCATCTATTAGTCTGTATGTCGCATCAGTTTTGTCAGCATAAACATACATACATCATGCATTATTGATTCACATTCATATTCATATTACATCACTATCACTCTGGTCAGTCTTATCCCCAAGTGATAAAAGTCCTCTCGGTCGAGTTATTAGTTCTTTCCTCGTCAGGAAATGATTTGTCTGAACAATCTCTCCCCAGTTTATTTCTGGATTGGAGCCGGTCCTCGACCACTTTGGTAACTTGAACCTCTGAAAGACAAGAAGACATTCAACAAAAGTCACTCCTTACTATTGAAAATGATGTTCTCGCTTTCCCAGATTAAGGAAAATCCCCAGAGAAAGCCTCTCAACCGAAGACTCTCAACAACACCTTGATTTTTCTCCCAAGAAAGTCAATGTTAATGAAGTCATCAGTACCTCAAAATTGGATTACATCACATGGCATTTCTCTGAGAAGATCTCGAAGAAAAGTATGATGTAATATCCCCAAGCAAGAAACAGCCTCTCAAGAGACTCGTTTTCCCCAGTAGAGTCAACAAATGGCGTCTCCAACAGAGAAGTTTGAACACCTCTACAACTCAGACGAATGGGTTCCCCAGCAAGTCTGACATCAAAATTTTTCAATCAAATGGCGTCTCCCCTAGTAAACTCGGCGAGAAGTTTGATGAAAACCGCTACACATAGCGTCCTTTGTCAAGGAAGGAACTAAAAAAAAAAATTAAAAAGAAAACATAGACCTGTTTCGTGGCTGAAGACCAAGATCGAGGGGAAGTTTATTGACAAAAGAAACTGAGACCAGTTCCTTGGCTGAAGACCAGAATCGAGGGGAAGTTTATTGACAAAAGAAACTGAGACCAGTTCCTTGGCTGAAGACCAGGATCGAGGGGAAGTTTATTGACAAAAGAAACTGAGACCAGTTCCTTGGCTGAGGACCAGATTCAAGGGGAAGTTTATTGATAAAAGAAACTAAGACCAGTTCCTTGGCTAAAGACCAGGAGCGAGGGGAAGTTTTTACCCTTTTCTAAGCATCATTGCTTAGCAAAAGAAGATGGATGAGCAAACTGCCATTCATAACCACCATCAAAATTTCGGGTATTCCGATATTTAATCCTCTTGCACCCCGAATGCCCGAATACCTTTGCCATTCACACCTTCGGGTCCAAAAAGATTAAATAGGGGCATCTGTCATACCCTAAATTTTGACCACTCATTGTTAAAATTCGACTGTGTTTTCACTTCGTGTCATCTGCATATCATATCATCTGTTTTGTCATGCATATTGTTTGAATTTTCAGTCGAAATATACGCATTGAAATTTCAGTCATTTTTGGTTAATTATGCGAAAAATCGATGAACGGACGTTTTTTCAAATAAAATTACAAATGTTCATTTTCCATCTATCTATCGCACGAATTTAAGCCAATCTCATTTTTATTTTTATTTTTTACATATATATAATTAAAATGAAAATAAAAATAATAAAATTTAATAATAAAATAAAAAATAAAAAATATTTTTATATTTATATTTTTTTCTCACACACACACGCACACACACACACACACACACACACACACACACACACACATATATATATATATATATATATATATATATATATATATATATATATATATATATATATATATATATATATATATATATATTTATTTTTGGAAAAAATAAATGTAAATTCATATATTTATACAAATTTGATTTTTATGAATTTTTGTTTTAAATAACTTTTGTTTTTAATACAATTTGTTTTTTATATAATTTGTTTTATATGCCAAATTCATCTTTGTTTTATATACATAATTTGTTTTGTAACAAACTTTGAATTTTAAATAAAAAACCATTATTAATTTTGAATCTTATGGAACAAGTAATGAAGACTGGAAATACAAACTTTGAATTGATTATTCTATCTTTTGTTTTCTTGATCACCAAGTTACATTTCTCCTATAAATACCACAAAGTTTCTCATTTCAAAATACACCAAACAATGTTCCTATACTTGTTTCTCACTTCTCTCACTCTCATAATTCCTTCTCATATAACTTAGGAAAAGGAAAGAAAAAATGTAGTAACATACACAAGGTGGTGCGCCCCACCCCTTTCACACACTTCACCATTTTTTTCTCTTTTCCTATTTTTCACACATGTATAAATATCATATTTTATTTAATATTTATTTTATTAAATAATTATTAAATTAATTATTTATTTAGTTTTACTAATATTAATTAGTTATTTTTACTAAATATATTTCAATTAATTTAATTTGTGTGAATGGTAATTTAATTGTTTAAATGATTATTATTCGATTATTTGATTTCATCTTTGCTAAATACATGGCTTATTTTTAAGCTTGTTTTCAAAAGAATTATTTGTAAATAAGTGTTCACATCACTTATGATTTCTATTCAATTCTAACCACTTAATGAGACCAAAGGAATTTCTATGCGATCTCTGGTTTTCTACGTTTGTTTGTGGTTTTTCATCTGATGCAGGAATTCTTAGTCAATATCTTGACGATCATTGGATGCTTAAAAGCATTGTCGGGTATCTTCGGCTCGTCTGACGCTCCTCTGCTTGTGTGAAAATTCACCTGTGTCTGGTACACTCTGTATTTAATATTTGCTTATGCATTATGTTTATGATTAAATAAATCTTCACAAAAACACTTTTGGGCCTCTAATAGAGTGTAAGACCCAACCCCCTCTTGTAAATAAATAATTTGGGCCTTAATCATTGTATAAGACCCACTGTGTTTTTCAAAATCTCGGCGCGATCATCGTTTTTTCAAAACATTTTCATCTGGGCCTACCCTTGTGTTGTAAGTCCCATTTCTTATCCTTTTGAAACCTTCGGGCTCCTTGAGTTGTAAGACCCATCCCTCTGTACAGAAAACCTTTTTGGGCCTCAGTCATTGTATAAGCCCCAATACAGTCTACAAAACAACTGTATGATTACTGTTTTTCATCTGGGCCTCTCCTTGAGTATAAGCCCCAAAAATCTTTTCAAAAAAACTTCCCTCTTGATTTAGGTTCACATCCATAGTTGTTGTCAAAATTTTCTTTAATTTCTTGAACAACTAACCATACAGCTGTTACAATGGAAGCTTGCTCGCTTGTAAGTTTTATCAGCTTTCATTTACTCGCCTTCATATATAAATATATATATATATATATATATATAATTGTATTGCTGGAAGCTTGCTCACTTGTAAGTCCTTCTTTCATATCCTTTTAACTAAATTGTCATATATCAACTGTGTATATATTAGTATATCTGCTTAGAGTTTTCGCCGGCAACTAATTCTAGAATTAGGCAAAGCCAGTTGGTCACTCTTAAATACAGTCAAAACTAGAGCCCCATAGGATTTCCAGATACAGTCTTGCCTTCTCTTGGGCTTAAACAATATGGAACAAAGAGAAAAGGATTATTCCCGATGAAACTTTTCTCAGACTGTCACTATTAGAAATTGTCAAAGAAATTCATTCCCCTGAGAGGATTAATTCTCGGTGAAACCTCTCATGAATTTCTTCAAACCCTAGAACTGCTCACTAAAGGATTAATTCTCGGTGAAACCTTTTTTGAACTTTTCTTAAGTTTGGACCCACAGGCTTCCTAAAAGCAACCCCGCCTCCTCTTAGGCTTTGTACAAGGACCCTCCGGCTTCTTAGAAGTTCTCATGCCTTCTCTTAGGCTTAATAAAAGGACCTTGAAGACCTCTTAAAGGTATAGGACATAACTTAGTCATCCTTTGCTAGAGCAGTCTTTCTAGAGTCCAAACCTCAGATCAATTTAGGGTTGATTCTCATCCCTTAAAACACCTGCCTCCTCTTGGGCATCATACAAGGATAAAACTCTTCCATACCAGTAGACTTGGACAGTCTAATCCCCTCTTGGATCTCAAAAACATTCTCAAGTTCCTTACAAACATAGGAGAAACCCCTGGTCATTTTTTATCAATCTCCAGTAGAGTTAAAACCCATGGGATCTAAAACCCAGTCTTTCTCCTAAAAATCCCTTAGCCAGGGTCAGTTTATCATCAATTTAACACTATCTCAAATCAGAACCTCAAGGCATCTGATATCTCAACTCTTCTATAAACCCTCAGCAAAAGTTGATTCCCCATTTGGACCTGCCTCTGGATCCACAGCATATTTAGCCTCCTCTTAGGCTTTGTATAATGATCCTTCCTTTCCTCAACATATTTAGCCTCCTCTTAGGCTTTGTATAATGATCCTTACTTCCCCCTAGCAAAGTCAGCCTCCTCTTGGGCTTTGTACAATGATTTTCCCCAGCTAAGTTAACCTCTTCAGACTCTCTTGTTGAGTCAATCACCTTTTCACAATCTCTTGTTGAGTCAATGGTATAAAACAAAAGCACTTTTTTATTGAGTCAACCCTTTCAGCCTCAATCTTGGGCTTTGTACAAGACAGATAAAACCTCTCACTAGTAGAGTCAACTTGTTTTAGCCTCAATCTTGGGCTTTATACAAGATACCATATAAATTTCCTTAAGCAGAGTCAATCCTCTCTTCAGGATCAATCTTGGGCTTTGTACAAGACAGATAATACTCTTCAACAGAGTCAAACTTCTTTCAGCCTTAATCTTGGGCTTTGTACAAGACACTTAAAATATCCTCAGCCGAGTCAGTAAAATCTCATTTTAGCCTCAATCTTGGGCTTTGTACAAGACAAATAAAGATTTCTTTCCCACAGAGTCAGTCTTCTTTTCAGCCTCAATCTTAGGCTTTGTACAAGACACATACAAACCCTCCTCAGTGGAATCAAAATCCCTTTTAGCCTTAATCTTGGGCTTTGTACAAGACAGACAAAATATTTCCCCGAAAAAGTCAAACTTTTAGCCTCCTCTTAGGCTTTGTATAATGATATCCCCCAAAGATTCAGTCTCTTTTTAGCCTTAATCTTGGGCTTTGTACAAGACAGATAAACACTCTCTTGTCGAATCAGTCTTTTCTAGCCTCATCTTAGGCTTGGTATAAGGACTTCCCCAGTGGAGTCAATCAATCTCTTAGCTTCAACCATGGGCTATGATCAAGGCACACAAAAATCAACATCCCCTAAGAGGAGATCAAAATCTTTGTAGGAAAACATTTCTCTATGTTATCATATATCGAAACAGATAACTCAAAACAAACCTTAATCCCAGATAACTGTTGTAAGTGGCACACTTGTTTATTCAAATATCCAAGTTGTCATCCATCTTTTATCCTGGTAAAACCCTTTCTTCCATCTAATTGTTGTAAGTGGCAAGCCTCTGGATTATTTACATCCACGCCACTGTCTCTCTCTTAGCATGGGAAGTTCCTAAGGAAAAATGGCATTGCTCTACACTGAGTTAAAGTTTCCCCCTTCAGGACAAATCCCCTATATAGGAAATTATGGCATTGCTGGATTCACATATCCCAGTTAAAGTAATCCTCCTTTATAAAAAATCACCCAACAGTTGTGATAAATATACGAGATGTCTCCCTTTAGAGATGACAAATTCCCTCTCAGTCAAACCCTTTAGCTTCAATCTTGGGCTTTGAACAAGACACAAATAAACCCTTTAGCTTCAATCTTGGGCTTTGAACAAGACACTAAAACATCATCTCTTTCCTCCCATAGAATAAGACGAACTACGATTGCTCTGATTTCCCTATTTCTTTAAACGGGAATACGTAGGCATAAGATTGTGAAATCTTAGCGAGCATACCAATCAAAAACTCTAGGTCCAGTACCTTTATACCAATCAAAACTGAGGTCCAATACCTCACCAAAATCATCAAAAACTCTCTCTCTCTCTCTCAAACAAGAAACTTTCCCAACCCATCAACAGATAAACACCATCAAGTATAAAGCAGAACCTAAAACTAACAACCGAGTGGATAACCACAGATAGGAAGGGTAATTGACAACTCCCCATTGTATAACCTGACCCCGAATTCCCCCAATCTCTTTCAGCGTTTGTTCAGTTAAACATTCACGTGCAAGGTTAGTTTTAGATAGCTTCCCTTTCCCTTCCTGCTTCACTGGATAAATAAGAAATCAGAAAGTAGCACCCCACTTCCCCTCACTATGGTGAGAGAACCCAATGGCGATAAGGTGGTCGTGTCACCGACAAAAATCGCACGCTACACCTAGTTATGATAGGAAACCCAACCGAGGGAAGGGAATTCAGTGCTTTGAGTGTGGAGGTTTTGGACACATAAAAGGTGAGTGTCCCACGTACCACAAGAAGGAGAAAAAAGGTCTATCCACCTCGTGGTCTGAGGATGACTCCTCAAGCGATAGAGAGACTACTAAGAAGGTGTCTGCAATGACTGGAGTGTATGATTTGGACAAAGAGTCAGATAACGGATCACTCAATCCTAAGGGCTTTGCTGAATTACACCAACTAGGACAAGATCAGCAGAATTTTATCTCACAACTGTGTGATGAAGCACTGAACCACCTGGAAACGATCTCGGATTTAGAGGACAAAGTGGAGTGGTTAAACTCCAAACTCAACAAAATGACCAAGTACATAAGGATGATGAATAATAGCTCAGATATGCTAGATAAAATCCTTATGTCCGGAAGAAATGTCGGAAGTGGAAAGGGTCTTGGCTATAATCATCAAGTTGAGATCAAAGGACATAGGACTGGAGGGAACTCAACCCAGGTGATGTCAGGAAAGATGACTCAACATCATCAAAGGCCTCAGAACAACTCTTCAGGAAAACAAAAACTGGACAAACAATGTTATTACTGTGGGAAGTTTGGTCATATATAAGCTCACTGTTACAAGTTGAATGAATATCCTAAATCATCAAAATAATCCAGAAGAAGAAATAAATTCCTGAGGATCAAACTGTAGTTTTCATTGCCCATACCTCCCTAAGAGCCTCCGCCAAAGAAGACTTGTACTTTGACAGTGGTTGCTCCAGACACATGACTGGTGTGAAGAAGTTCTTGGCTGACATCAAACCATATCCCACTGGCCATGTCACCTTTGGAGATGGCTCAAAAGGAGAAATCAAAGGTGTTGACAAGCTCAAGTATAATGGTCAGCCCTGCCTTGATAGAGTGTTGTACATCAAAGGATTGACTGCAAATCTAATAAGCATAAGCCAACTATGTGACCAAGGTCTTAAGTTAAACTTCTCTGAATCTGAGTGCCTGATTACAAATGATAAAGAAGAACTCATTATGAAAGGTACCAGATCCAAAGATAACTGTTACTTGTGGGCTCCTCACGAAACTCAGAGTCCCTCTACCTGCTTGGTGTCAAGGGAAGATGAAGTAAAGTTATGGCATCAGAAACTGGGCCATTTGCACTTAAAAGGAATGAAAGAAGTCTTATCCAAGGAAGCTGTCAGGGGAATTCCAAATCTTAAGATAGATGAAGGGAAGATATGTGGGAAATGCCAGATTGGTAAACAAACTAGAATGTCACACAAAAAGCTTCAACTTCAAACCACCTCAAAGAACTTAGAGCTTCTCCATATGGATTTAATGAGACTTATGCAGGTTGAAAGTCTTGGAGGAAAAAGGTATGCCTATGTGGTTGTTGATGACTTATCTAGATATACTTGGGTACACTTTATCAAGGAAAAACCAGAAGTATTTGAAGTTTTTAAAGGATTGTGCCAGAAACTTCAAAGAGAAAAGGACTGTGGTATAGTCAGAATCAGAAGTGACCATGGGAGGGAATTTGAAAACAGCAAGTTTAATGAGTTCTGCTCTTCAGAAGGAATTAGTCAAGAGTTCTCTTCGCCTATAACCCCCCAACAAAATGGTGTGGTTGAGAGGAAAAATAGAACTATTCAAGAGTGTGCAAGGGTCATGCTCCATGCAAAGAAACTCCCGTAACACTTTTGGGTTGAAGCAATGAACACAACTTGTTACATCTTAAACGGGGTAACCATCAGGACTGGAACTTCTGCCACCTTGTATGAATTATGGAAGGGTAGAAAACCAACTGTGAAATACTTCCATGTCTTCGGAAGCAAATTCAACATTCTGGAAGATCGTGGGCAGAGGAGAAAGATGGATCCCAAGAGTGAGGAAGGAATCTTCCTAGGTTACTCCACAAATAGCAGAGCATACCGTGTCTATAATTCAAGAACTCAAGTAGTATTGGAGTCTATAAATGTTGTGGTTGATGACTCTCCTCTGGAGGTTGAAGCTACAAATGATATTGGAGTGTGCTTCCCAATGGAAGAGGACACCTCTGAAGATAGTGTTGTACCCAACGATGACAATCATGAACCTACTGTGACCGAGAGAGTTGACAAGGGACCCTCCATCAGAATACAAAAAGATCACCCTAAGAAAAATCATAATAGGGGACCCAAACGGAGGAAGGTACCATATCACGGGATGTGGTGGCAAGTGCCTGCTTTGTGTCAAAGATGGAACCCAAAAATGTCAAAGAGGCCTTGACAGATGAATTTTGGATTAATGCAATGCAAGAAGAGTTGTGGTAGTTCAAGAGACATGATGCTTGGGATCTTGTACCCAGACCAGAAGGATCAAATGTGATCGAAACTAAGTGGGTTTTTAAGAACAAGTCTGATGAACATGGAGTTGTCACAAGAAATAAGGCCATACTCGTTGCACAGGGATATACCCAGATAGAGGGAGTGGATTTTGATGAGACTTTTCCTCCTGTGGCTAGACTGGAGTCTGTGCGATTGCTCCTTGGAATAGCATGTCTTTTGAAGTTCAAACTCTTTCAAATGGATATTAAAAGTGCCTTTTTGAACGGATATCTCAGTGAAGAGGTCTATGTGGAACAACCCAAAGGCTTTGTTGACCCAACATTTCCAGATCATGTCTACAAGCTAAAGAAAACCTTATATGGGTTGAAACAAGCTCCAAGGGCCTGGTATGAAAGGCTGATTGCGTTCCTTGTTACAAATGGCTACAGAAAGGGAGGAATTGATAAAACTCTCTTCGTTAGAGAAAGGGAAGGTAATCTCATGATAGCACAAATCTATGTTGATGACATTGTTTTTGGAGGAATGTCTGAGGAGATGGTCTAACATTTTGTTAAGCGAATGCAATCTGAGTTTGAAATGAGTTTAGTCGGAGAATTAACCTATTTCTTGGTCTCCAAGTCAAACAAATGGAAGATTCCATTTTTCTCTGTCAAGGAAAATATGCCAAGAATATTGTCAAGAAGTTTGGCTTGGAAAATGCAAAGCATAAGAGGACTCCTGCCCGTACTCACCTGAAATTGAAAAGAGGTGAGAATGGTGTAAGTGTTGATCAGAGTCTCTATAGAAGCATGATTGGAAGTCTCCTATATCTTACAGCTAGTAGACCTGATATAACATTCTCAGTAGGAGTCTGTGCAAGGTATCAGGCTGAACTCAAAGCCAGCCATATTAATCAGGTCAAGAGAATTCTGAAGTATGTGAATGGAACATGTAACTATGGACTACTCTACACACACAACTTTGACTCTGTATTGATAGGATATTATGATTCTGACTGGGCTGGAAACGCAGATGATAGAAAAAGTACCTATGATGGATGCTTTTTCTTAGGAAACAATTTTATTTCCTGGTTCAGCAAAAAGCAAAATTGTGTCTCTTTATCTACTGCTGAAGCTGAGTACATTGCAGCAGGGAGTAGCTGCTCTCAAATGATGTGGATGAAACAAATGCTGACTGAATACAATGTCCCACAAGATGTTATGACACTCTTATGTGATAACATGGGTGCAATAAATATTTCAAAGAATCCCATCCAGCACAGTCGAACTAAACACATTGACATTCGACATCACTTCATTCGAGACCTGGTGGAAGACAAAGTCATCACTTTGGAGCATGTGGCCACAGAAAATCAACTAGCTGACATTTTCACTAAAGCCTTGGATGCAAATCAATTTGAGATATTGAGAGGCAAGCTTGGAGTTTGCCTATCTGATAAGGCATAACTTTCCACTGGTTGTGGGAATGATATTCTGGTCTCTGAATATGTATTCCCACCATATTAATAGGGTTTTTCAGTACTCTCTCTTACTTTAGTCTTTTTATTTTACTTTTGGTTGTGTAAGGGCTGAATACCCAGGATGATTTTTGGGTGTGTTTTGTAACTACTGTGAACTGCTTTATTGGTTTTTGAGTTAGTCCTTCTACCTTTGTCATATTGTGGCTAAAAAGGGGGAGAAATACTAACATCACTAACCACTGCTGATTGTCTACTAACCATTAAGGGGGAGTAGATCTGTACTGATTGAGGGGGAGACAAATGTTTCCGCTGCTGCTCTGATGGTGGTCTCCCTGATATGATTCTGTAGGTAAGTGAAAGTTAGTTTTAACCAAAATCTACCAATGGGGGAGATTGTTGAGTCCTTGCCCTTGAGTTTGGCATCAATTTTGGGTAAAACTAACTTAGAAGAATGATGTTGGACAAGATGTCCTAACATGATGAACTAACTGCAGGTTAAGATGTTAGAGAAGATGTCCTATCAGGTGGGTTCGACATATTTGTCTGTTACAGTTTTAGGTTAACTGTTATTGGTAACAGGTGTGATTGGAATGACTTGATTCCAGGTGGCATCTGAGATTGTGAAATCAGAGATTCTGATTCTAAATGGAATATGCGGTTTCCTTGTAAGGAGACATTTTTGGAAACTTGGGATTGAAGAAAGGATTAGGTCACAGATTCTGAGGAGCAGAATTGCTGTGTTTTTGTAGCCCAAGTCCAGTTGTGTTTTGCAATATAAATAGGTTGAATTTAACCTAGTTTAGTGGTTGGATATTGCAACTGTTTTAGAAGTACTATGGTTTGTACTTGTGTGAGCCTCTCGTGTATTGTGTGAATACTTGAGAAGGACTGTTTATTGAGTTGTAATATTTTCAGTCACTGCTGTGATTGGAAGAGAATTTAGAAGGGTCTCATACCTAGGAGTGTCTTAGGTAGAAATCTAGGACGGGTAGTTTCTAGGTGCTAAGTTATAAACGTTGAAGTTTAGCTTAGAACCAATTCTACTTAGTGATTTTATTCCTGGCTTGGTAGCCCCTAGACGTAGGTGTTGTTGATCACCGAACTGGGTTAACAATTTTTGTGTGTTGTTTACATTCTTCAGTTTGCTTTTGTTCTTCCTTAATCCTTATGAGAAGCAGAGATCAAGTGTCACGATATCCTGTCTGACATCTTAGTGGTCTGCTTAACCAGAATTTCACCGGGAATTAATCCTCTTTGGGGAAATGAATTTCTTGTACAAATTTCTAAGTAGTGATAGTCTTGAGAAAAGTTTCACCGGGAATAACGCCTTTTTCTGTTCCATATTGTATAAGCCCAAGAGGAGGCAAGACTGTATCTGGAATTTCCTATGGGGAACTAGTTTTGACTGTGTTGAAAGAGTGACCACTGGCTTGATCTAATCCTAGACCTAATTGTCGGGGAAAACTCTAAGCAGATATAAAGGCATATATATATATATATATATATATATATATATATATATATATATATATATATACAGATGAAATATATATAAGCAAATATGTAAAAATAGCTGGTAGAACTTACAGGTGAGCAAGCTTCCAGTGTTATAAACACAGCTGTATGGTTAGTTATTCAACAAATTGAAGAAAGTTTTGATAACAACCATGAATTTGAATCTAAATCAAATGGAAAGTTATTTTAAAAGGAAGTTTGGGGCTTATGCTCAAGGAGAGGCCCAGATTTATTCTTTTGAAAAGGGCGACAATCGCGTCATAGTTTTGAAGGTCAGAGAAAGACTTATACAATGACTGAGGCCCACACTTATTGTATTTAAAAGAGGTTAGGTCTTACACTCTATTAGAGGCCCAAGAGTTTATTTTTACAAAGAAGAGAAATAGGACTTACAACCAAATGGAGGCCCATATGAAAAACAGTGATTGCACCGTCGTTTTGAAAATTGTACCAGGATTTATACAATGACTGAGGCCTAAATTATATATGTACAAAGGGGGGTTGGGTCTTACACTCTATTAGAGGCCCAAAAATGTTTGAAAAAGGAAGAAAAATGGGACTTACAAAACAAGGGGAGGCCCAGATTAAAATTGTTTGAAAACGGCGATCGCGCCGAGATTTTTAAAATCGTATCGCGATTTATACAACGACTGAAGCCCAAATGGTTTGTATGTGACAAGGGATGGGTCTTACACTCTATTAGAGGCCCAAAAGTGTTTGAAAAAGAAGAAAAATGGGACTTACAACACAAGGGAGGACCAGATGAAATTTTTTTTGAAAACGGTGATCGCGCCGAGATTTTTAAAATCGTGTCGGGAATTATACAATGACTGAGGCCCAAATAGGTTTATTTACAAAGGGATGGGACTTACACTCTATCAAGAGGCCCAAAAGTGTTTTTGAAATGAAGTTTGAAAGATTGAATCAAGCAAAACCCTAATGTCATTTTTTACAGGTATTTTTCAAAGAAAAATAAAATAAAAAATGATAAAAATATCAAATAAAATCATTAATCATGTTATAAACAATGATTAAGGTTTATGAAAAAGTATTTCATCCACATGAATATTTAAAATCATTTTGGTTTTAAAAATCAATAAAAATAAATCATTTTAAAAACATTTAAAACAATTTAAATTAATATTTTTAAATATATTAAAAATATATCAAAATAAAAAATATTTTTTGTGATTTTTTGTGGATTAAAATATTAGGGAGTATGAATAAGAAGTGTGTAAAACAGAATTGAAAAATGATGATTTTTGCTATGTGAAAGAATTGGTTGAGTTTTGAAAATAAAATAAGAAAAAAAGGAAAGATGTCACAACATTATCTTCGCCATCTCTCATGCGTCCTCTTTCTCTCTTCCATATTTCTTCATCTTTTTTCTAAATCTTTAAACACTCATAACTCTCTCAATTTTTAACGAAATTAAAAACCGTAAGTACCTATCTTGACTGATTTTTCGCAAGGAATCCAATGGTACCACTCATACATACTGAAACTAAACGTACAGAATACAAGAGGAAAAAAACCAGAACTGGACCTTAGTTTTTAAACAACATAAACTCCACATATAAACATTTTAAAGTGGAAACAATATGAGTATCACAACAAACACATTAAGAACTACATTTTTGCTTCAAGAATCAATCAATAATGATGCATGTATATGGAGTTTCAAAGTGCAAGAACACTCACCTATTGGAGCAAGGTCCAATGCCTCTTCAATGTAGTTACAGCAACAAGAGGAAGATTCTATGAGCTTCCTTGATCCTCCAGGAATGTGTTGATGTGCTTGGAATGGTTTGAAACCTTCTGGTTTTGAAAATTCGATTCTCACTCTTTTGAATTTTGGATTTTTGAAGTAAGAGAGGGAGAATGAGAAAACAAGGCTTTGGTATTGTTTTGGTGTCTTTTGAAACATCAGAAGTGAGCTCTATTTATAGGTGAATAAGTTTGTCTTGGCTGAATAGTAATGACTTGGTGGACAAGAATTTATTCAATGTTTTTTGCCAGATGTCATAACTTCTTAAGCAAGGTACAATAGCTCTCTAAGTAGCATAGCCATCTTTTGACCAATTCCACATTCCTCAGATGTTTTTATTGTTGTTTATGCATGAATCTTGACTGAAAAGAGTGGAATCATTGAATGTGCACTATTGCACATAAATGCTTAAGAACAAAAGTTAAGTTTTTAAACTTGTAATGATGTTTCTTAACTTCCAAAGAGATAATCCTTGACTTAATCCTCATTTTGCAAGTTTGATCACTAATTGTTTTTGTCTAGTTTGTAACTGATTCATGCCACCTCTATGCATCACATTAATGCTTGATGCCAAAATTGAATTTCAATGTACATGTAATGATGAATTTGCACATACTAAGGGATAGATCTTTGACTCATTGGCATATTCTTACATATTTTATGTGATTCTAACAGATTCATGTTGATCTTGGATGATGACAAGGCTTGAAAATTGTGTGACCCAAGAAATGCACAAAATCTGTCAAGAAAAATCAAATTGAGCAAGGCATGTTGTGAGGTTCATAACTCCTTACTCAAGTTGAATTAATGGGAGTTCTTGTACTTTTTGGAAAGCTTGGATGACGTACTTCAACTTTGATGTCCAAGGTTTGGCTTGAATCAACTTGGATCATGGAGAAAAATGTCCTTAAAGTTGGGACTTTCTTGCTGGAAAAATATTTAATGTTGTCCTACGAAATATTGGAACATCTGACAACTTTGAACATTAAGAATTCCAAACTTTGATCACTTATATCTTTCAATCCTTATGATATTTTGAGTTGACTCCTTTTACAATGTTGAAGTATCAAATACCCTCTTTAAAAGTAGCCCTTAAGCAAAATCAATGGATGCTTTGATTAATAATTACAACCTTGAGAAGTTGTGCATATGGACATGATTTTAACTTAGAAAAAATTTCTAAGTTTCCTTCAATTTGATCAATTTTGCAACTTTGCATGATTTCTTGATTTAAATTTGATCAAATGCAATCATCCATCATATTTTCTTGAGTAATGGCTTGTGAAGCTCATAGTTGACTGAAAGTCAAACTTTGACTTTCTGTGCTAGTTGACTTTGTATCAGATGAACTTGAATTTGCAATCTTCAAAGGATCATACTTTTTTAGGAAATTTAGATCATGTGAATGGTCTTCAAAGATGTATTTGATACCCTTGAATCATGTCTTGAAGTATGGGATCATCCTCAGATGAAAAAGTCAATCGTGAGCCTCAATTAGTAAAAAAAACCCTTATTTGATGTATCAGATGACTTGGGGTTTAATTAACTTGAAATGTTGCACTCTTGTGCTTGATTCTTGATATGGGAGACCTCTTGATCCTTCATGGATATTTGAGAGGCTTGACAAGTTGGTGATCATGTCCATTCTTGATTGATCCTTTGTCTGAGTGCTCTGAGAGGGCTCAAAACCCTAATTCTTGGTTGTAGTGAAAGCTCAACAATCCTTGAGGAGATTGGTGAGGCATGAAGGTACATCCATATTATGGTAATGATTTGCACAATGATGGGAAATCTTGTGGTCAAAATTTGGGGTATGACAATCTTTTCGCACCTCAACAGGGGCAACCCCTTTCTCTCTAGTATATGGCATGGAAGCAGTGCTCCCCATAGAAGTAGAGATAACATCAATCAGGGTATTGATGGAAGCCAAGCTAACAGAAGCTAATTGGTGTTAAAGCAGGCACGATGAACTGAACCTAATCGAAGAAAAGAGAATGACAGCTTTATGTCACGGTCAGTTGTATCAACAAAAGATAAATAAAGCATTTGACAAAAAGGTCTGACCCCGTGTCTTCAGAAAAGGGGACCTCATGCTCAAGAAGATACAATCATCCTCACTGATTCCAGGGGAAAATGGATTCCGAATTATGACGGCCCTTATGGGGTTAAGAAAGCCTTCTTAGGCGGCGCCTTGAGACTCGCAACCATGGATGGAGAGGAGTTTACCTACCCCACGAATGTTGATGTAGTCAAGAAATACTTCGCCTAAATGAAAAATAAACGTCTCGGTGGATTAAAAACCCGAAAGGGAGATCCAGGAAAAAATTAGAGACATAAGTGAAAATCATCCTGATAGATTGAAGACCTCAAAAGGAAATCTATGCAAAAATTAGGGATTCATGGCAAGTAACTATGTTTGACAAGGTTAAATCCCTAGTGGTAACACTATCCGTCGAAAGACTTCAGTCAAGGTCACCTTCGACAGAAGCTCAGAATGTCCAAAATTCAAAGTTAGTAGAAGGATAGAGGTTGTTATGTTTCAATGTAGCCCCTTTTTCGTTAAATTAACATTTTCTAAACTTTGTAACGCTCTATGGGATCACGTGCTTGGCTGATTACCATTCTATCAATAAAATTTGAGCCTTAGTGCTTTTGTTTGCAATTCTCATTTATTTTGCTTTACAGAATGACATTTTTAACATGATCAACGATTCTTGAAAAAAAAATGAATTTAATTTTCAAATTTTCTTCTGCTTTTAAAATGGAGATGGCAATTCTTTTTTACTAACTAAACACAACAAGGAACACCGATGGCTTCTTCGGATGTGATTAAACCTCAAAATACAGAATCAAAGTACTCCGTCTAAGCCGGTGCGCCTGGATGAAGGATCAACTGTTTCAGATGCAATGTCCCATTCGATATCCCCGACAGAGTTCTTACCTCTAAAGACCAATTGATGGTTCTTTCTCCCCCATTAGGGTCTACCCCTCCTAAGCAAGAAAGGATTGCTATCTTGAACCGATGATACCTTTTATCCCCCCGCAGTGGCCGAGTATCCAGTCGTGTTCATTCACTAGTCTGTATGTCGCGTATGTTTTGTCAGCATAAACATACATACATCATGCATGATTGATTCATATACATATTCATATTGTATTATTATCGCTTTGGTCATACTCATCCCTAAGTGATAAACGTCCTCTCTCCGTTAAAGTTGTCAGTTTTCCTTTCCATGTCAGATGGGACAAAATCCCGATTTGAGTTCTTTCCTCAAGAAGAAATGTATCGTCTGAGCAATCTCTCCCCAGTTTATTTCTAGATTGGAGCCTATCCTCGACCACTTTGATAACTTGAACCTCTGAAAGGCAAGAAGACATTCGACAGACACCTTTGGAACATCACTCTTCACCATTGAAGATGATATTTTTGATTTCCCGGATTAAGAAAACTCCCCAGAGAAAGCCTCTTAACCAAAGAGTCTCGGCAACACATCAGTTTTTCTCCCAAGAAATTCGATGTTAATGAAGTCATCAGCACCTCAAAATTGGATCACATCACATGGCATTTCTTAGAAAATATCTCAAAGAAAAGTAAGATGTATCCTCACCAAAACAAATGGTCTCTCAAGAAAATTGTTTTTCCCAATAGGTCAACAAATGGCATCTCTCACAGAGAAGTTTGCGCACCTCTACGGTTCGGACAAATGGGTTTCCCAAGCAAGTTTGACATCAATTAATTTTTCCATCAAATGGCATCTCCCCAGTAAAACTCGGCAAGAAGTTTGATGAAGACCGCTACAAATAGCGTTCCTTGTCAAGAAAGAAACTCGACAAGGAGAAACGGAGACCAGTTCAGTGGCTGAAGACCAGGATCGAGGGGAAGTTTATTTCAAAAGAAATCGAGACCTGTTCCATGGCTGAAGACCAGGATCGAGGGGAAGTTTATTTCAAAAGAAACTGAGACCAGTTCCATGGCTGAAGACTAGGATCGAGGGGAAGTTTTGGTCGCGACTTCGTGTAATGGTCAAATTACTGCTGCAAGTTTTACAGCTTATCGCATAGTCTGAAAAAGGTTGTTGAATCCACATGGACTAATAATCAACCTAGAGTGATCGATTATTGTGGTGTAAAGCTAAGGCTAGATTTGGCGGTAAAAGAAATTTGGTTACTAACGGGATTTGAGAAAACAATAATAAAGATGAGACCGGAGAATGATTTCCGTGCTCTTTGGGACTCCGTAAGATCCAAGTGTTAACAAAGGTTTTGAGACTGGTCTGAAGGATATGGCAGTTTAAAGACTCGATCTCACGCTCTCGCGGTCTCGACCAAGCCACGCCTAATGACCCCAAGATTTTGCTCTCGCTTGCTCGGTAGTTATGAGGTGCTTTTTGAAAACTAATATAAACTAAATGAGTCCCTAAAGCGCTCTCGCTGCATTTAGGCTCAATGTCCGATGTCTACTATTCGGCGATTACATCAACCTCTCGCTCTATTGGACACGCCTTGGTGTGTTTCTCACTCTCGTGAGGAAACACTATTAAACAGACCCTCGCTCTCATGACAAGGTTGTCTAAATTCAGTTTAGACACCAAAACCAGAATTTTAAAACAAAAGTTAAACACCGAAGATTCTACAGAGTCCCGTCGAAACGACGGTCCTCAATCTACGGACTCAAAGAAAATCTACTCAGACATAATTAAATCTAACACTAATGCATTAACATTTTTGAATTTTAAAACATACATAATGGCTTTGTTCTTAATTAAGATCAGAATTAGGTTTTTATGCGAAATCTGAATTATGCAATTAATCAAAAGAAAACAAAATGCAGTAAAATAGATAAATCGTAAATAACCTGAAATGCGAAGTAATTAAATGGGAAATCGAATTTGTATTGAGTAATTGATCCAAGCGTACAACAGCAGCAAAAGAAACGAAAAGTACAATAGACGTATCAACCTCTTGATGTGATCGATTGATACTATGGCAAATGATATAAGTGGTTAGGAATTTCGGCAGCGCTTCCGCAAGGTTCTTGGATTCCAAATGCATACCTCTAGTACTCTATATATAGGAAAAACTGGCTCCAAAACAGTTGAGTTCGAATTTTGAAATATAACTTGCAAACTGCCAGAACTGCATAAAGAAAACTGCTCCCGCGCACAATGGCGCTCGCCTTAAGGTAAACAGCAGTCGCCTTTTCTTTAAGTGTTTGAATTTCCCTTCTTTCTGACATGGCGAGCGCCATTCAGTTGAACTGGGGGGAATGGCGAACGCCATTCATCTGGAAGAGGCAGAACCATGCAATTTCTCCACTTTTCTTCTCTTTGAGCTCAAATCTTGGTCTTTTCTTCTATGGAGCTGATATAGGACCTGTAAATGGAAAAGAAATGAAAACATAAAAAAACAATACACGAAATGACAATGACTCGACAAAAATACGATAAAACATGCACGAATTGAATCAAATTAAACGATACGGAATCGAGTCATCAAACTCTCCCACACTAAGGCTTTTGCTTGTTCTCAAGCAAACTCCCAATGTAATGAAACAGTAAGCATTATGTTTCGACTCTTAGGCACGACGAAAAACGATCTAAGCACAAGGTTGCTAGGCTACAGTGAAACGGATAGGTACTAAATAGTGAAAACAAGGATACCGTAATGACACGACTCCACAAAAGCGGACGAATACTCCCTTCCTATGCAATACTAATTCAAATCATGAAATTATACCTAGACCTATACTTTGTACTTACATGGTAAACGAACCTGTTAGTGTTTATGATCTCTTATTCAACAAGAACTTTTTTTCTTCTTTTTCGCATTTGTGCATTCTTTGCTTACGAATTTCAAGAGTCCGAACCTTTAGGCTAAATGGTCGGGTGAGGACCACCTAACTTAGCGGGAACATGTCTTTCATTCGCATTTTTCTTCAAAAATCATATAAATCACATTTTGAGATCACACATATTTGCATCGGCTCGTTACTTAGTTCGTACATAAGGATGGTGCTGACTGCTAGAATAAACTAATCAGGAGGTTAGCTCTAAGAAACTAGGCATAAGGTCATGGCATAATGTCTATTTAAATCAATATCACATATTTAAGGGATCTAAGGTGTAGGAACGGTACCGATATTTTCAAAATTTTCCCAAGGCCGCCTACCTAGTGTCATACCCCAAATTTTGACCACTAAGATTTCCCATCATTGTGAAAATCATCACCACAATATGGATGTACCTTTGTGCCTCATCAATCTCCTCAAGGAATTGTTGAGCATTCACTATTATCAAAATTAGGGTTTCAGGCCCTCTCAGAGCCTTAGACAAAGGATCAATCAAGGAATGACATGATATTCAACTTGTCTAACCTCTCAAACATCCACAATGGATCAAGAGGACCCCCACACCAAGGATTAAGTACAAAGTTGCTCCCTTCTTGGTGGATCAAGCCTCAAGATCGCCAGTGTCACCAAATTAGGGTTTTGGTCGACGAGGGCCTGCAGGTGGAGAATTTCCTCTGGGCATGAGCCAGAGATCCAAAACACAACCTAATATACTCCATGGAACCTCATGGACCCATTCATCAAGTCAATTTTGCCTCAGGGGATGCATTCATCAAAAATCAGGAATTAGGGTTTCTTGACCTAATTCACCCCTAAGTTGACTTTTAGGGCAAATCATGAGCCAAGACCTCAAGAAAGGGTTTGAGGGTCTCTAATGAACTATATTGATCCATTTGGAACAATGGATTAATCCAAGAGGTTTGAGCAACAAGTCTCAATTTCATCTGCACCACAGTTAGGGTTTTAAGGAAAAAGTCAACTGTAACTTTGACTTTTGACCAGGACATGCTCCCAGGCCTTATGACATGCATCAATATACCCTATGACACCCATGGAGCATGCCCATCAAGTTTGATTTAGGTCAAGGACATGAATTCATGAAGAATTGCACAGTTTGGAATTCATCTGATAAAAAGTCAACTGTGCACAAAAGGCAACTTTGACTTTTTGAGATTTTTCACAAAAATGGGTTTTTAACCCTAAAATGATGTTAATGTATGATTTGAATCATCATTCATCAAGAAAAATCAAGAAAAGTTGGGTAACTTGTAAAAGGGATAACCATAAAAACTTAGAAAATTTTCTAAGTTAAAAATAAAGTGGCTAGGGTACCAACTTTGGAGGGTCATAACTCCTAAACCACAAACCCATTTTCTCCCATCCAAGGCTTGATTTGTAGATCTTATTGCCCTCTACAAAAACTTCAACTAGACCTAATTCCAATTCATTAGGGATTTTGAGTTATGGAGTGATCAAAGTCACTAAAAACATGAAAGTACAACTTTTTCAACACTTAGAAAAATTCTGGGCAAGGCAGATTTTGTGTTGAAACACCAATACTTGTGAGATCTTTTCACATAGTTGAAAGCTGAATCAAGTCCAAAGATAAACATCAATGTTGTTGCAAATGTTGCCAAGAATTCAAAGAGCTTAACAGCATGAATTGATTCAACTTAAGCCAAGAGAAATCCATGCCCAAAGCCATGCTTGTGACGCCCCCAATCTATACCCCCAAATAAACATGCATTTAAAGCAATAAAAGAAAGTTCGAAATTTGATCAGAGTATATTTAAAAACATGGCATAGACGGGGAAATCACATCAAATTGAAACCAAACACATAACATGCAACACCTGCTCATTTAGATATGCAACGTGGGGTAGCATACATACAGAGGAAACTCCGTTCCTTACACCCACATTTCAGAAATTAGAATTAAAGCGGAAAATCTAAAATCTGAATAACATGTGCACATATATACATATAAACAGTTTGTCATACATCAAGTATCATATGTACAAGCCAAAAGATAATATATACATAATACATAATAATAGCCAACGGCCTCCCTAACTACCCGGTGTCACATATCAGAGCCGACCGACAAAAAGGGTGAAGACACAAAGCTTCACGAAAGACCTCCAGCACCACTAATCTGCAATGCCTCATAGAGCATTATAAAACGAGCAGAAGGGTGAGAAAGACAACCATAATATAAATGAATATAATTATATATTGCAACAAAACATACACATATTCAATAATCTCACCATTCTTATCACCTGCCAATACATAAGGCATATACAGATTATATTCACATAATCACATATTCACGCATCAAGCATATGTTTATACACCAAAACATAGCATTCATAACCCAATGCATATAACACAAATGCACAACAATTCACAATCACATATGTCAATCAAACATATACCATTCAATACAATTGCACATATTTCATCTCGTCAATCACAATCACTTTGCCATGCACAATTAATTCATGATTCATGCAAATGCACAGAGACCGACACAACGACTCTATGCACATGCCATGCGGTACCAACTTCCAATATTTCTCATGTCTCATTATTAGTCCACTCAGGAACTATTGGAACCATCGCTCGTTACTGAGACTTAGTCAGTAACTCCCCGTCGGGCCTACGATGTTCACCCGTCGCTTTAAGTCCTCAGGCATCGCCTCGTATTTTCGAGGCCCACGACGTTAAGGATTGCTTTAAGTCTCCAAAGGAGCCCACAATCGTCTATACATATCGCTGTCAGTCCTCAGGCAACGCCTCGTATTTTTGAGGCACACGATGGTATAGTGGATCATCGTTTTAAGTCCTCAGGCAACGCCACGTATTTTCAAGGACCATGATGATCAAGTCGCCACTCAGGACGTTTCCACAATGTATTTCATGATGCTTGGCATACAATGACTCATGACAACCAATGCATCTCCCACTTTTATGCAATCACAAACATGCATATATAACAAAATACAACACATTTCATTTATTTGCCTTTCGACCACAATCCATCACCACACATATCATCACAAGCATTTTCATCACACAATAGCACATAGCGTAATACCCATCAATTATGCACACATCACACACAAACCACATACATTCACATCAATTGTGCCAAACGGCAACCGAACGCTTTCAAAATAACCAAACAATTCGATTTACGGTTTACTGGAAAAGTCGGTTAAAAGTCGGCTAAAAATAATATTTTTCTTCACCAAATCATAGACAATATTTTTAGCTTCACATCCATATAAAGAACACCTCAATCGGATAAACAACACAAAAGATATGGATATTTCAACATAACGCAAAAACATAAACCGGAGGATCGACACTACGATACGGTTTGAAAATACTGTTCTAATTGGACCATGTTCAGACCTCAAAACCATTTTTCCTAGAAAGAACATCTCGTTAGCTTCCCAACGCTTCGAACGGGGACCAAAACCGACTTACGGTTCAAGAGATATGAATTTCCGAAGTTTCCCGACAAACCAGAATTTTATGGTTCAGCACAGTATGTATCGATACATAGGGTTTATGTATCGATACAAAAGACCTCATGTATCGATACATAGCACGCATGTGTCGACACATGCTGTAGTGAAAATGCTGTTTTTCCCAATTTTCACAGTATGTATCGATGCATAGGGGTTATGTATCGATACATAAACCATTTCGTATCGATACATAGCTGTTATGCATCGATTCATGCTCTGTTTTTCCTTAAAAACCAGAATTTCTCAAAATACACCTTTGCTGCCATTTTTCCAAAGTGCCCGGAAACTCGACTAAATCGAACATTTTCACCGAAACAAACATATACGCGCAACCACCAAATACATAAGAACAATTTAGAACACATGAACGAAATTTCTACGACGTTCGATTTTTCGATTAAATTTCAACCTTTAAAAAAAACAGAATTTTCAAACATCACCAAATCGAATAAAAAGCACGCTACACGATGACCTAACCTTACTCGATACAACTACGTAATTTATTTCGAATTCTAACCGTGAAAACATCGGTTTTCTACAATTCGACCTAAACGGACAAAACAACGGAACCTAACGAAAACTAACCAAAACATAACCGAACGTCATGAAACTTTAAACAACAACTCACATACATATAAACAACCAACACATGTATTTATACGAGTTTTCGACCGTAAAAACATTGGTTTCTATCGATTTCGTCAAATACGGCATAAACGGAAACATATGGAAAAACCAACCAAAACATCCACACAAAACATACATAATCATACGCATATATAAGATAATTGAATTTCACACCCTTACCCGATAAATTCGCGTTTGAAAAGTCGGTTGAATCGGTTCCTAAATCCCCAAGTTTTTCCTCTTTTTCTTCTTCTCTTTCTCTTCTCTTCTTTCTCTCTATTTTTCTGTTTTTCTTTCTTTTCTCTCTTTCTTACTACTTTTTCTATTTTTATACAAAATCAAAATATCTAGCCACCCAAAAAGACCAAAATACCCCTACACTCAAATATCTCGCAAACGCTCTCAAAACGCGATAAAACATAAACAACGATGAAAGATAATATATTGTCAAATAAAAGTCAATAATAAAATAATATAAAAACAAAAATAATTAAATCGACTCGATTAAATAAATCGGAAAAAACGGGGCGTTACAATGCTGCTGCAAGCTGTTTTGGAAAAATCAGTTTGCATGTTTGCTTGCCACATACGATTTTGAACCAAAAACTGAGGATCAGCATGTCACATATACTCAAACCAATCACAATGCATCTGATCCAACTGATAAGGCTGAGTCAAAAAGCCAAGGAATCTTCCAATTTGAAATTCATCCACTTTGGCACATTTTGCCTTGAATTCAAAGGGCATTAATGTGGAATAGTGCATTTTCAATAAAGTCACTCTACTCAGTCAAGTTCTCTGATTAAACAACAATAAAAACATCTGAAGAATGTGAATTTGGTCAAGGCATAGCCCTGCTCTTGGGAATGGCTAGTTTGCCTTGCTTGAGAAGAAATCCTCTAAGCCAGTCCATGCAAATGTGATCTGATCCAGCAGCTATTCACTATTCCTCCAAGACAAAAGTTGTTCACCTATAAATAGAGGTTCCAATGGATCATTCAAATCACACCAAAGCCAGTTACAGCACTGCTTTCTCTCATTCTTCCTTAAACCTCAAGTTTTTTGGTTTTTGAGTAACCACTATCGGGTTTTGAGTTGCAGCCTTAAGCAATCAATTCCAATTGCTCCAACACATCACATATGATGTATTTGAGGTGTCCAAACACTTAAACACTGACTGTAACACCTCAGGCTCAAAATCACTCTTCAACCAAGCCATTATGCCTCAATTATGCAGGTGGAGATCTCCTGCTTGATCCAAAGGGTTTCAAAGTGTTCCAAAGCTTGCAACACACTCCATAACATCCATTGAAGCTGTAGGGATCATTAATTCACAACTGGAACAAGGTTTGTGCAGAGTTCCATTTCAGCTTGCATCAAGGTAAGCCTCAAAACTCCAACTCCATGATCCATGGATATTTCCTCGCATGATATTTTTGCCAATTGCTTGCCATCATATGTTGATTGTTTTCCCTCAAAAAAATTGATCATAGCACTCATAATCATGCCTACTCGATTGCTTTTTCAAAATTAGGGTTCATACGGCCACAATGATATAACTTGCTATACACTGAAAATGAATGAAATTGGGTATTGCCATCTTCTTCCTTGTGAAAAAACGTATGAGTTTGGTGTTTGAATCATGTCAAATGGTTGAGAGATGAGTGAGATAGAGGGCTTCATGCACGAGCTAGAGGAAGAAGATGGCCATGGCGCCATTCTCAGAAAATCCAACAAGTTCTCTATATATTTTTCCCTTGCCATGTTATATTTGAATTGGCATTGCGCCCCAGCGGTTCATCAGCTGGTTTTATGTGTATTGGCAAGCGAGAGGTCTGGGGTTCGAATCCCCCTCGCCCCAGACTTCTTTTTATCACTTGTTTATTTTGTTATTTTTCATATTATTATTTTTAATGATTTGAAAAATTAATAACTCCTTCAATTTTTATCATTTTTGATTGGTTCTTTTTGCAATAATTCACAAAAATGTTTAATTATTTGATTTTACCAAAAAATACCAAAAATATTATTTATTTCATATATTTGATATTTTTGCAAAGAATTAATGTTTTATGTGTTTTTAGCATTTAAAATATTTTTTCTCCCTTTGTTTTCTAACCCTAATTTGATTTCAATCATTTTGTAGGAAGAAACCTGATTTTTTTGGAACATTGATCCAAGATCATGATTTGTTTTCATATATTTAACAAACATTGATCATTTTAATTGAATTTTTATTCAATTACAAATACATTTTGAAAACAAGTTAGGGTTTTGAATCAATTCCACCCTCATCAAACTTTTTTCAAACACTTTTTGGGCCTCTAATAGAGTGTAAGACCCAATTCTTTGTAAATACAAACCATTTTGGGCTTCACTTATTGTATAAGTCCCACTGTATTTTCAAAAACCTCGGCACGCTCGCCAGTTTAAAATTAACCAACTGGGCCTCTCCTTGAGCTATAAGACCCATTCAAAACTTTTAGGCCTCTATTAGAGTGTAAGACCCAACCCCCTTGTACAGAAAACTTTTTGGGCCTCATTCGTTGTATAAGTCCCTATGTACATTTTCAAATAACCGACGCGATCGTCGCCAGTTTAAAATTAACTTTGGGCCTCTCCTTGAGCTATAAGACCCATTCAAAACTTTTTGGGCCTCTAATAGAGTGTAAGACCCAACCCCCTTTTAACCAAAAACTTTGGGCCTTACTTATTGTATAAGTCCCTTCGCGTTAAAAGAAAATCTCGGCGCGATCGCCATTTCAAACGGAAAAACAAACTGGGCCTACCCTCGTGTAGTAAGACCCATTTCTTTTCTTTAAAACTTTTTGGGCCTCTTGAGAGAGTGTAAGACCCATCCCCTTTGTACAAAAAACCTTTTTTGGGCCACAGTCACTTGTATAAGTCCCTCTGTACGAATTCAACAGTAAAATCACTAATAAAACTTGGGCCTCTCCTTGAGCTGTAAGCCCCAAATCTTTCTTTTTCAAAGCACTTTCTCCTTTGATTTTGAATATACTGTTGTTTTCAATCTTTCTTTGATGAACAACTAACCAAACAGCATGGAAGCTCTACAACCGAGTGAGTGGTTATTGCTTTCATTTACCGCTCTCATATACATATAACTGTATTGTGGGGCTGTTTCACTGTAAGTCTTCTTTCATAAACTCATATCAACTGTGTAATGATAGTATAGATATTTAGAGTTTCCCCGACAACTACGTCTGGAACTAGGTGACGCCGTTTCGTTTATTCGTAGAAATAGACAACTAGATCCCCAATAGGATCACCAGATACAGTCTTCTTTTCGGCTGTCCTCATTAGGAATTGTCAAGAAACTCTATTCCCAGAGATGAATGTATTCCCCGTGAATGGCATCTTTGAGTTTCTTCCAAATTCTCAAACTTTCCTGACTTGATCTATTCCTTGTGAATAGCTTGCCTTGAATTTCTCGGGGTTTAGGGACCCACGGGCTTCTTAAAAGCATTGGCCTCCTCTTGGGCATTATACAAGGACCCACAGGCTTCCTAAAAGCAACCCCGCCTCCTCTCGGGCTTACTACAAGGACCCGTCGGCTTCTTAGAAGTACTCACAGCCTCCTCTTAGGCTTCGTATAATGATTCTTCCTCCGGGAATAATAGCCCCCTCTTGGGCTTCGTACAAGGACCGGTGGGCTTTTTAAAAGTTTCCAGCCTCCTCTTGGGCTTCTTACAAATTGTCCCGACGATCTCCTAAAGGTATAGGAACAAAACTTAATCATCTGCATAGAACAGTCCTTTCAAAGAGTCTACTACTGTTTCTCAAAGCACAGTACAAAAGATGAAACTCTAGACTTGGACAGTCTAATTTCCTTGAGTCTCAAAGACATTCTCAAGCACCCTTCAAGAATAGGAAGGAACCCCGCAGACTCGGACAGTCTCAATACCCTTCGGATTTCCCACTTCCTTAAAGAACAGGAAATATCCCTGATCCTTGAATCAAATCCTCGAGTACAGTGTTGCTCATATAAGAACTGGTTTTCTCTTTAAAAATCAGTATACTGGACCTGTCACTTAACTGAACAGTCGCCATAGCCTCCTCTTAGGCTTCGAATAATGATCCTTCTCCAGTGAGGTTAGCCTCCTCTTGGGCCTTATACAATGATCCTCCCCAGCAGAGTCAAATAACGTTCAGCCTCTCTCTCGGGCTTTGTACGAGACACATAAAGAGACTCCCTCGTTGAGTCACTCACCCCTTTTGCATCCATCTCGGGCTTTATACGAGATACAAAAAGGTTCTTATTGAGCCAAACAAACCTTCAGCCTCCATCTCAGGCTTTGTAAGAGATACAAAAACTCTCTTGTTGAGTCAAATAGCCTCCATCTCGCGCTTTATACGAGATACCAAAAGATTCCCTCGTTGAGTCAAAACTTTTTAGCCTCTCTCTCTGGCTTTGTACGAGATACATATTAGCCTCCTCTTAGGCTTTGTATAAGAAAACCACTGGTTGGTCCAATCAACCTTTTAGCATCAAAGTTGTGCCTCGTTCACAGTACACAAACTTCAACAACTCTTTCCCCTTCATCTAATCGCTGTAAGCAGCAAGCCTCTGGATCATCTACATCCATGCCACTGTCCCTCTTTTAGCATGAGAAATTCCTAAGGAAAGATGGCATTGCTCTAAACTGACTTAAAGTCTTCTCCTTCAGGTTAAAATCCCCTATAAAGGAAATTATGGCATTGTCGGATTCACAAATCCCGGTTAAAGTAATTCTCCTTTATAAACAGTCGTAACAGACAAACCCCTCTTTAGAGATGACAAATTCTCTCTAAAGGTGAGACCTTTTAGCTTCACATCTTGGGCTTCGAACAAGATACAAATAAACCCTTTAGCTTCACATCTTAGGCTTTGAACAAGATACAAATCACCTTTCGCTTCACGTCTTGGGCTTTGAACAAGACACCAAAACAGCCATTTCCTCCCATAGAATAGGAGGAACTACGAACGCTCTGATTTCCCTGTTTCGGTAAATGGGAATACGTAGGCATAAGATCGAAAGAAAAGATCTTAGCGAGCACACTAAACAAAAATCCTATACTCCCATATATCATAATCTGAAGCAGTATCCTAACAAAATCCCAGAGAGAAATCAGTATTGGCGAAAATACAAATAACCAATACAAAGGCCCCACCACATTGATCGCATCCGTAACCTAACAGACCGCTGTTTAAACTCAGTATGCAAAGCAGGGTTAATTGGAGACATCTATTTCCCTTCCTTCATCAGCTCACAATAGGATAAAAAATGAATCGACCTGTAGTTAAAACTCAACCACAGAGAGCGACCATGCTTAAGAACCGCGTCCAAAATCGCTCGCTACAAAAAAATGGCGCCCACCGTGGGGCTGATTTTTAAACCTTTTTTCTCTCCACTTATGTGAAAACCACAGATAGGGGCTTCCGCCGGGGAACCCATTTTCTATCAGGAACTTAGGATTCATAGCTTTAAAGGTCTAGGATGTTTAGGACAAATATATATACTGCTTTTCCTAATTGCTATACGTGTTTATTTTTCTGCTAATGGGAATGCGTGTGACGCCGCATGTGGAAAGATTGAGTATACACTTAAGATAAGTGATGGCGACGAGGTCAACCATCAACCTCAGTGGAGGCCGACCAATGCAACCCATTCTCTCACCTAGACAATGGGCCGATTGTGATGTATGAAAAGTTGAGGAGCCAAACCCTTTTGTAGTGCGGAAACTATCGGGAATAGTTGTTACGCGATACTACCCTCATTTGAGGCTGGTGATCTATTCTCGGTGAATGGTACTTACTCTAAGATTTCTCTACAACTCACTGGCGATCCGCTTGTTGTTTTGCTTTCATGGGAGGAGCTGATGATAATGAGTACAGGTACAAAAATCACCCTAGTATAAACCTTTGTGGATGGGTAGGGCCTTGACTTCATGACAACGACCCTTTGACCCCATGTTTTTTCTTTGTTTTTGTGTGCTGCATTCATGCATTCATTTAAAAAAAACATTAAAACATTCAAAAAATTTCTCTTCTAGTCTCTCTGTTTTTCAAATTAAACTAAGACTGTGATTGCAAATATCAGAGAAAAGGATTGCACTAATAGATTTCGGTAGAAGGAGAACTCATACGTATACCTTCAAGGTTCCAAAGCTGGAGGATTTAAGAGGTTTGGCGAGGATGATCACAAACCAAGAGGCTTTCAGAGCCAAAAACGGAGGTCTGCTACCACTGTTAAGAGTCCATGTGATTGAGGGAATCATGGATGCGTTCATTCAGTTTTATGATCCAGTTTATCACTGTTTCACATTCCCGGATTACCAGCTCGCACCAACGCTGGAGGAGTATTCTCATCTGATTGATTTACATATCACTGATTGAGCTCCATTTTCTGGACTGGAAGAAATTCCAAAGAATCAGACCATTGCAAGAGCAATCCATTTGGACGAGTCTGAGGTCAAGACTCACCTGACCATTAAGGGTGGCATCCAAGGTTTGCCAGCCCAGTTCTTGACAAAGAAAGCCCTGTACTTCGCCAGTATCGGGAATGTAACTGCTTTTGAAAGCATCTTTGTCTTGCTCACCTACGGGTTATTTTTGTTTCCCAACATTAATAATTCCGTCGATATCAACTCCATTAAGGTTTTTCTCATTGGAAACCCTGTGTCGACTTTGCTCGCAGATGCGTATCATTCTGTACATTTGGGAAATTTGTACAGTGGAGGGGAGATCACATGTTGTGTACCTTTGCTTTACATATGGTTTATCTCCCACTTGCCCAAGTCTGCTGCTTTTTGGGATTGCAAGAGTGCCTTACGTTGGTCGCAGAAAATCATGTCCCTCACCAACTCTGATATAGATTGGTGTAATAGGATCTATAATGGAATCAGAATCATTGATCGTTGTGGAAACTTCCCCAACATACCCCTTATAGGAACTAAGGGAGGAATCAACTACCATCTAGTTCTCGTTCATCGTCAATTTGGATACCCGATGAGACACGTCCCACTGGGTGTTCATCTGGAAGGTCTTTTCTTCAAGGAAGGAGAAAATGACAGAGCACTAAAGATGGAAATAGTGCACGCTTAGAAACACGTTCATAAGAAAGGACGAGAGTCTCTAGGCAAACCGGACTGTGTCTCGGTGGAGCCTTATCTCCACTGGGTACAAATTAGAGCTCTCAAGCTGAAGATGCCTTATCCTCGTTACCGAATTCTTCCGCCGAGGGAATCTGTCATGTACTTCATGACGGAAACTGAAAAGCTTCAGGTTACTCTCAACAAAGTTCAAAAGGAGAGAAGGTCTTGGAAGAACAAGTACCGTACCCTCGATGTAGAGTGCATCAAAATACAGCAATTACTGAAAGAGAAAGATGCTCTGATTGAAATTTTGGAGCAACATGCTGTAGAGAATCAAGATGACCAAAGGAATTTGCTCACTCCTTTCACCTGGCAAAGGAATGACAACCCAACAACGGCCCAAGAGCCCTGATCAAAGAAAAGGAAGATACCAGAATCAGCACCCGAGTTCTCTCGGGACCCATTAGCTTAGGTTTCTGTTTCTGCACCTTGTAATCTACTGTATTTCCATTTCTGTAATCCTTTGAATTCAATAAAAAGGGGTTTTCCCACTGTTTGATATTTGCAATCTAATTGTCGAAGTTTATTTTGATTAAACCAAAAAACAATTAATATAATCATTGCATTCATCATTCTCACATCACGTATTCTTCTTACCTACGAATCTCACGTTTGTGTCTCGGTTCTAGAGTCAAACTGTCTTATTCGTACAATACTCGGGCCAATCATCAGAAAAGGATGGACGGTCTTGAGGAAGAAAACAGAGAGTTGAAAGAAGAGATCGACGCTCTGAGAGAGGATATGAGGAAGCTTCGTTACGACATGCAAGCCATGGCAGAAGCTCAGCTACAACGAACTGTGATCTCAGAGATCACCTCAACGCCCATGGTAGAGAAGTATGATCCTAGGTATCAAATGCCGAAAGATTATCCTTGGGGCATGCCTGTTAACTATATCCCAGAAGGATATGTTCCGCCGATCACTGAAGATCAGGGAATCACAACAGAAGCCGCTGGGCCTGAAGGTTACAAACTTCGGGAAAGCGAAGATGCCAGGAACATACTGAAGACTCCTGAAGGTTACAAACTTCGGGAAACGCCAGGACTCACTACCGTAGTCACGGTACCACCCCCTGTGGTGCACACTGTCCCAGAAGGACAGATTCCACATATACCTTCTAGTAAGAAGGAAACTATGTTTGACTGAATGGAGGAATTCCAGGAGCAGTTCTTGGAAATGCAGAAGGAGCTGCAAGCCATTCGCGGTCAGGATTTATTTGGAAAGGACGCCGCAGATCTCTGCTTGGTCCCAAATGTGAAAGTTCCGCACAAGTTCCAAGTGTCCGACTTTGAAAAATACAAGGGTAACTCTTGCCCTCAAAGCCATCTGGTGATGTACGCTCGGCGAATGTCAGCTCAGACGGAGAATCAGGACCTACTGATTCATTACTTCCAGGATAGTTTAACCGGTGCCGCATTAAAATGGTACATGGGTTTAAACCGTACTACGATCAACACTTTCAGAGATCTTGGTACTGCCTTCGTTCAACAATACAAATACAATTTGGACATGGCACCCGAAAGAGATCAACTCAGATCGATGTCGCAAAAGGACAAAGAAACCTTTAAGGAGTATACTCAAAGGTGGCGTGAAATTGCTGCTCAAATTTGTCCGCCTCTGGAGGAAAAAGAGATGACAAAGATCTTCTTAAAGACCTTAAGCTCATTTTACTATGACCGAATGGTTGCCAGTGCGCCCAGTGATTTCACCGAAATAGTTGGCATGGGTGTACGTCTTGAGGAAGCTGTCCGAGAAGGACATTTGGTAAAAGACACTAGATCGACGAGCAATACTAAAAAATACGGCAGTGCTCTCCCTAAGAAAAAAGAGCAAGATATTAGGAATATCTCTCTCGGAAAGTAAAGGCGATGTTATCAACCAGTAGCAGCTATAACTCCTGCTATCGGCCCTGCGCCTATTCCTAAGTATCAACCTCAGGTTACGCAGAGCCAACCTGATCAGCAAAGGACACAACAGCCTCTTCAGCAGGCTCGTCCCCCATACAACAACAGCCGTACAACACGGCCACCAGGATTTGATCCTATATCCGTGTCGTACGCAGAGCTATTTCCATTACTACTAGCTAAGGGGCACATTCAGACTAAATCTCCTCTTACAATACCAGAAAATCCGCCTTTTTGGTTTAAGGTGGATCAAACTTGCCCTTACCATCAAGGAGGATCAGGGCATAACATAGAGACTTGTCTCAATTTCAAGTCCGACGTGCAAAAACTTGTTAGGAGCGGGGTCTTATCCTTCAAGGATACGAATCCCAATGTTCTCACAAACCCGCGGCCTCAACATGAGAAAGCTGCAGTCAACCTGATTGAGAAAGAATTTAACAACATCTATCAAATTCACGATGTACTCTTGTTGAAAACCAATCTAGTCAAGATGCATTGTAGATAGAGTGGATATGGCCATGTGCCGCCTCATAATTATCACCATTGTGATATCTGCTCTAAAAGAAATCGAGGATGTTCTGTGGTGCAAGCAGCTCTGCAGGAACAGATGGATCTCGGATGGATCCAAGAGCACCGAGTTCTTGGAGTTAACATGGTCTATACGAACTCCAACCTCATTCAGAACCACGATATCCGTGCAATGAATGTCAATCTGGTGGCAACGTATTCAAGGCAAAGCCAGTATCATAATCTGCCACGACACGATTACAGTTCCTGTCTGATTTGCTCGGTAAACAAACAGGGATGCACTTTCATACAAGAGGCCCTCCAGCGTCAGATGGATCTTGGATGGATCCAAGACTACCATGATAGGAATTCCTATCAAATCAACATGGTTCAGATCTTCGATATTCGCGTGATGAATACCAACTTGGTAGAGTTACATGCTGAACAGGTACGACTCGGATTCCTAATATCACATGACTATCAAAGCTGTAAAGCAGGTTGCGAAAACGATCGAGGTTGTACCCTTGTCCAGGAGGAACTTCAGCACTTGTTAAATCACTGGTGGATGCCAATCTACATGGATGAAGATACTCAGCAGATTAGTATCAATAACAGGAATCCCACTCGGCGTCAGAGTCAGGACGTCCGATCTGTGGAAGCTAACCTCGTGAGGTTACATTGTATTCAAAGTGGGCGTGGCCAGGTGCCACCACACAATTATGAGCGTTGTAGTGTCTGTTCAGAAAGTAACCAAGGGTGTTACCTTGTGAGAGCAGCTCTTCAGTGTCAGGTAGATCATGGAGAGATTCGCCCATATCCGGGTTCTGGACCCATCAACTGGACGCCGAACTACCTTGCCGATCAAGTTGAGGATGTTGTCACGATCTCTGGTCATCATAGGACCAGGGATGTTCTTGCCATTATCCCTCTACTTGACGAATCGAGGGTTCCCAACCGGGAACGGATCGAGATTACTTACGATGGTCAGAAAAATCAGAAGGTTCCCATAGTCATTTATCTACCGGGACCACTACCGTATGAATCAGCTAAGGCAATCCCTTACAAATACGGTGCAACAATAGTCGAGAATGGAAAGGAAATTCCATTACCCTCCGTTGTGAATATTGTAGACATCAGTCGTGTAACCCGGAGTGGTAGAATCTTCAACCGAGGGGTTAGAGAACCTAACAAAGAAAAGGAACTTCAGACGGAAGCTCCTGATCTACCAGTCGGTCAATCCAGTAATCCCGATCTTTCAAAAAATAATGATGAGATTTTGAAACTCATCCAAAGGATTGAATATAACATTGTTGATCAGCTCTTACAGACTCCTTCAAAGATCTCAGTATTATCATTGTTACTCAGTTCAGAAGCCCACAGAGAGGCTCTACAGAAAGTCTTGGAGCAAGCCTTTGTGGAACAGGATGTAACAATCAGACAGTTCGATAGCATTGTCTCTAACATCACTTCCTACAATAATTTGGGATTTAGTGATGAGGAATTACCCAAAGAGGGTCATCGTCATAACATGGCGCTCAATATCACAGTTAACTGCCAAGACGATGCTTTAGCCAGCGTACTGGTAGACACAGGCTCAGCGCTGAATGTTATGCCAAAGTCCACTTTGATGCAATTATCATTTAAAGGCCCTCCGATGAGAATCAGTGAGGTTGTCGTCAAAGCGTTCGACGGATCCAGAAAAACAGTTATCGACGAAGTTGATCTTCCCATAACTATCGGTCCTCACACTTTCCAAGTTACTTTCCAGGTCATGGATATCCGGGCAACGTACAGTTGTTTATTAGGAAGACCTTGGATACATCAGGCTGGAGCGGTCACTTCGACCCTCCACCAAAAGCTAAAGTTTGTCAAGAACGATCAACTTGTCACAGTTTGAGGGGAACAAGCCTTGCTTGTAAGCAACTTGTCATCGTCTACTGGTATAGAACCCGAGGAGGTTATTGGAACTCAGTTCCAAGCACTGTCGGTGAGCAAGAACAATCAATCCCAAGGAGGAACCTCGATTTCCTCATACAAAGATGCTATCAAAGCGGTCGAGAGTACCGATACAACAGGATGGGGACAGCTTATCATTCCTATTGACAATAAAACAAAGAAGGGTCTTGGTTTTTCCGTAACCTGTACCCAGACAGCTGCCGACGATAGAAGTCTTCATCCTATTCAGAACTTCTTCCACAGTGGAGGTTTTCTTCACCCAGTGTCTCAGGCAGTACATGCTATCAATGAGGAAGATCCCCCTGACACAGATGAAGAATGGAAGTCCTACATTAACGAGGACGGTTACATGTCTCAGGAAGAGGTGCCTATGCCATTTTGCTATCCCGCACAGAGTCCGATATTTATACCATGGTCAGACGTCGAAATGATATATGGAGATTTTGATCCAGAAGGATGTCGTGCTCTGCCAAATTCATTAGAGGAAGACATTCTAATGAAAGACAACTTTGACCATAATTACTATGGCCCGATGGATGGTCTGCCAATGTGGCATCCTTACCCAGGAGACTTGGGGCAAGAAAGCCAGCCAAACAATGAAAGTCAGCTGACCATCATTGAACAGAATACCTGTGTCCCCACCATGTCATGGGATCAACACTCAGGTCATTCAGAAACTACTCATCATGACGATGAATTTGCAACGTCAGGACTTGAATTCATCAACTATGCTTTTCCCGAGGTCAATGTCATCGAGAGGGATGACTCCTCCAGTTCCAAAGAAGTTTGGGACACTCTGGGACAACCAAGTGGAAAATACAACTTCATGGTCAAGTACACTGCTCTCGAAAGCTCTCGTATCAGGCTCGAAAACATCCAGCCTACTGGATGGGGAGATACAGCTGAGAGCACAAATACTATGCAAAATGCAACAGAGGAATTCTCCTACGACAATTCTGCTTGGGAGACAGATTCCAATGATCCTGCTCCACCAGAAATCAGCGTTATTTCTGAAGAAAAATCAAGGAAGGTGCCAGACTTTGTGATTCACCGAGGAGTTCGCCGCCAATGGGTTGCCGTCGAGGTTCCGAAGATCGTTCATCAGTCAAAGTAATTGCCATCTTTAACCTTTCACCCTGCCCAGGTGAAACAGATGTTTTGATAGGGCTCGCTTTCTGTAAATTTCCCCTCTTCGCTCCGCCCAAAGCGACAGAGTTTTGTTTTATAGGGCTGTAGTTTCAAGGATCGACTTGTTCATTAATAAAATAACGTCGCTCTGCAATTTCCGCATTAATTGTTGTTTTCTCTTTTTGCTTTTTCAGAAAATGGTAATCCTAAAAGACAATTCAAATAAAAAAAAGCAGTAAAATAAATACACTGCACACACTTGCATTTTCTCTATCTCTTCTAAACACGAATCATCACGTCATGCAGATTGCTTGTTTTAAACCCCGTTGAAACATACGATCCGATGCCTTCTCCCAACTTTGAGTTCCCGGTATTCGAGGCTGAAGAAGAAAATGATGACAAAATTCCAGAAGAGATCTCCCGACTACTCAGACAAGAGGAAAGGTCCATTGAACCTCACAAAGAATTGTTGGAAACGGTAAACTTGGGTTCAAAAAAAGAGAGAAAAGAAATCAGGATTGGGGCACTGCTCAGCCCAACTGCCAGAGAGAGTTTGATAAAGCTTCTCAAAGAATTCCCCGATGTATTCGCTTGGTCCTATCAGGATATGCCAGGGTTGATACCAGCATCGTGGAACATCACTTACCATTAAGATTGGAATGTCCGCCAGTAAAGCAAAGGTTGAGACGCACTCACCCGGACATGGCCATCAAAATCAAAGAGGAAGTACAGAAACAGATTGACGCAGGTTTCCTCGCCACATCAGAATATCCTCAATAGTTAGCCAATATTGTACCCGTTCCCAAAAAGGACGGAAAAGTCAGAATGTGTGTCGACTACAGGGACCTGAATAAGGCTAGTCCAAAGGATGACTTTCCTTTACCACACATTGACATGCTGGTAGACAGTACAACAAAGTTCAAAGTCTTCCCCTTCATGGATGGATTCTCGGGCTATAACCAGATCAAAATGGCGCTGAAAGACATGAAGAAAACTTCGTTCATTACCCCATGGGGTACCTTTTGTTACAAGGTAATGCCATTCGGTTTGAAGAACGTCTGGGCAACCTATCAAAGGGCCATGACTACTCTGTTTCATGACATGATACACAAAGAAATCGAGGTATATGTCGACGATATGATTGCAAAATCTAAGGCAGAAGAGGAGCATGTGACCCACCTGTCAAAACTATTCGAGCATTTGAGAAAATTCAAGCTCTGCTTGAATCCCAACAAGTGCACCTTCGGTGTCCGTTCAGGGAAACTACTAGGGTTCATCGTCATCCAGAAAGGAATTGAGGTTGATCCTGACAAGGTCAAGGCCATTCAAGAAATGCCTTCTCCGAAAACTGAAAAACAAGTCAGAGGATTCTTGGGACGTTTGAACTACATCTCCAGATTCATATTCCTCATGATCGCCACATGTGCGCCGATTTTCAAATTACTCAAAAAGAACCAGGATTGCGTTTGGACAGAAGATTGTCAAACCGCCTTCAACAGTATCAAGGAATATCTGTTGAATCCTCTAATTCTATCACCTCCAGTGGAAGGAAGACCACTGATCATTTACCTCACAGTCCTAGAGGACTCAATGGGATGTGTACTTGGCCAACAAGACGAAACCAAACGGAAAGAGTCTACCATTTACTATTTGAGCAAGAAATTCACCGACTGCGAAACTCGGTACACGATGCTTGAGAAAACTTGCTGCGCTTTAGCTTGGGCAGCCAAATGTCTTCGCCAATACATGATTTGTCATACTACTTGGTTAATCTCCGAAATGGATCCAATCAAGTACGTCTTCGAAAAACCTGCTCTCACGGGAAGGATTGCCCGTTGGCAGATGCTATTATCAGAATATGACATAGAGTACCACGCTCAGAAAGCCGTTAAGGGAAGTATTTTAGCCGATCATTTCGCTCATCAACCGATTGACGATCAAGAATCAATCGGGTTTGACTTCCCAGACGAAGATGTCATGTATCTAAAAATGAAAGATTGCGATGAACCGTTACCCAGTGAAGGGCCAGAACCAGGTTCCCAATGGGGACTTGTCTTTGACGGAGCAGTTAATCATTATGGAAACGGAATTGGGGTAATCATTGTTACCCCTCAGGGTACCCACATTCCTTTCACTGCCAGACTTATGTTCAAATGTACGAACAACGAGGCCGAATACGAAGCTTGTATTATGGGTCTCGAAGAAGCAATTGATTAAAGGATCAAAAACTTGGACGTATACGGCGATTCAACCTTGGTTATCAATCAGATAAAAGGAGATTGGAACACATACCAATCAGGATTGATTCCTTACAAAGACTACGCGAGAAGGTTGCTACCTTTCTTCAACAGAGTTGAGTTTCATCACATCCCTCGTGAGGAGAATCATATGGCTGATGCATTAGCCACTCTCTCTTCCATGATTAGTGTAGGTCAATGGAACAACTTACCTAAGATCGACATAATGCACGTTGAAAGGCCCGCTTACATCTTCACGATTGAAGCAGTCATAGACGACAAACCTTGGTATCATGATATCAAATGCTTCCTTCAGAAACAAGAGTACCCACCTGGGGCATCCAGGAAAGACAGAAAAACCCTCAGAAGATTGGCTGGAAACTTCTTCCTGAGCGGTGACACTCTCTATAAGAGAAATTTTGACATGGTTTTGCTCCGATGCGTAGACAGACTAGAAGCAGAAATGCTGATGAAAGAAATTCATGAAGGATCCTTTGGCACTCATGCTAACAGACACACAATGGCGAGAAAAATTCTAAGAGCAGGGTACTATTGGTTGGCCATGGAATCCGACTGCTACAAGTACATGAGGAGGTGTCACAAGTGTCAGATATACTCCGGAAAAATTCATGTACCGCCATCACATCTCAAAGTTCTTTCTTCCCCGTGGCCTTTTTCGATATGGGGAATCGACATGATTGGCATGATTGACCCCAAGGCTTCAAACGGACATCGGTTCATCCTGGTAGCCATTGACTATTTCACCAAGTAGGTCGAAGCAACGTCATTCGCCAATGTAACCCGACAAGTGGTGGTCCGATTTATCAAAAACAATATCATCTGCCGTTATGGTGTTTCGAGCCAGATCATTACTGATAATGGATCTAACTTGAACAACAAGATGATGAAGGAGTTGTGTGCAGAGTTCAAGATCGAACACCATAACTCATCTCCCTACCGACCCAAGATGAACGGGGCGGTAGAAGCGGCTAACAAGAACATCAAGAAGATCATTCAAAAGATGGTTGTAACCTACAAATACTGGCACAAGATGCTACCCTTTGCTCTTCACGGTTATCAAACATCTGTCCGCACTTCAACAGGGGCAACCCCTTTTTCTCTAGTGTATGGCATGGAAGCAATGCTCCCCATAAAAGTAGAGATCCCATCAATCCAAGTATTGATGGAAGCTAAGCTCACAGAAGCTGAATGGTGTCAAAGTCGACACGACGAATTGAATCTGATCGAGGAGAATCGAATCACGACACTATGCCATGGTCAATTGTATCAACAGAGAATGAAGAGGGCGTTTGACAAAAAGGTCCGACCTCGCATCTTCAGGAAAGGAGACCTCGTGCTCAAGAAGATATAATCATTTCTGTTATTTCCTTGGTTTTATGGTTGGTATTATTTTTCTAAAACTCATGTAGCAGCAGATGTTGAATGAAGATTACTCTCTAATCAACATGTCGAATGAAGATGTTTCATGACTGCTCATAGGACATCGCGCTGTGAAGTCAGGTTTTATTGTAGATTCTGTTACAATGATTTGTAACTGAATATTCTGTGAATAATTGGTTATCCTATGTGGCATCCAAAGCCTTTTTGGATTAGGGTTATTTGTTGGTTTTCGGATTTGCTGCTGTTTCTAATTATGGAGACATAATAGTAAACTTTGGAGTGAAGACCTATTTTATTGGAGTTATTTTTGCAGATTTGTGAGCAGTGTAATTGCTGCGTCTTTGAAGCCCAAATTCAGTCCAGATTTCAAGCTATAAATAGACTGATGTAAACCTAGTTTTAGGTGTCGAACTTACATGTATTTTTAGGGTTGTGTGCTTGTGTTTTATGAGCCTAACTGGTATCTTATGATAACAGTATAAGGACTGTAGTGTAAGTTGTGTAAGGTTGCTCATAAGCTTTTAAGCATTGAGTAGCTGTGTGTTAATTCTCATAAGCTGTGAAGTATTGAGAATTTGTGTTTCGACCATTGTTATTTATCTTGTAAGGAACCAGTCATGGGTTGTGATTGAAGAGGGATTTGAGGAGGGCCTCATACCTAGGGGAGTCTTAGGTAGAAGTCATAGGAAGGGTAGTGATTAAGTGAGCTGATTGAACCGGGTGTGGTTATCAGTGAATTGATACTATCGATTATTGATTTCATCCCTGGCTTGGTAGCCCCCAGATGTAGGATAGTTAGATCCGAACTGGGTTAACAATTTCTGGTGTTCTTTACATTTTATGCACACTTTTGTATTGAACTTGTTCATTGTTGTTGTATATCAGTGTCTCGACATCTCGATAGGACATCTGATATACAGGCCAGAATTTCAATTGGCATCAAGAGCTGGCACCCTTTGTTGTTTCTGGGTGAGATTCAGGGAAGGTACTTTCTGGTACAATGGACAAGGATGGAGGAGCTCTGAATAAACCACCTTTGCTGGATGGCTCTAACTATGAGTATTGGAAACCTAGGATGATAGCCTTCATCAAGTCCATGGATGATCAAGCATGGAAAGCGGTTATCAAAGGTTGGGAGCCTCCAAAGGTAAGAGATGGAGAAGGAAATCTTACTGATGTTCTGAAGGAAGAAGAGGACTGGGATGATGCTGACTACAAAGGATCTGTTGGAAATTCTAAAGCCATGAATGCATTGTTCAATGGTGTCAACAGAAATATCTTCAGGCTGAATGAGCATTGTACTATTGCCAAAGAGGCTTGGCAGGTCCTGAAAGTTGCTCATGAAGGGACCTCAAAGGTGAAAATGTCAAAGCTTCCGCTTCTCACTAGCAAGTTTGAGAGTTTGAAGATGAAAGAGGATGAGAGCATTCATGATTTTCATATGAACATTATTGAGATAGCTAATGCCTCTAGTGCCTTAGGAGAAAAGATGTCTGACAGCAAGCTGGTCAGGAAGATTCTCAGGTCTCTTCCTAAGAGATTCGATATGAAGGTTACTGCTATAGAGGAAGCTCAGGACATTGACAAGATGAAGGTGGATGAGCCTATGGGATCATTCAAGACTTTTGAGTTAGGACTCGGTGAAAAAGCTGAAAAGAAGAAGAGTATAGCATTTGTGTCAAGTGCTGATGACTCAGATGATGAAGGAAAACTGGTCAAAGATGAAGATGTGTCTAAAGATCTGGTATTACTTGGTAAACAATTTAACAAAGTGTTGAAGAGGATTGACTGGAAGTCGAGAGCTAATGCTCAGAACAAGTCACTCGACATCAGAAAGAATCAGGATGGAGGCAGAACTGAAGAAGACTCTAATCAAGGGAAGAGAGTTCAATGCTATGAATGTGAGGGATATGGGCACATAAAGACTGAGTGTCCCACGTATCTCAAAAGGCAGAAGAAGGGCCTATCCGTGTCTTGGTCAGAAGGAGAGTCTGAGAGTGATATTGAAGAAGAATCAGCAAAATTGGTGACAGCTTTGACTGGAGTATGTAAGGCTGATGAAGAAACTTCTTGTGAATCTGACTCTGACAAAGAATCTTATGTTGGAGAACTTACTAAGGAAGAAGTATTATCAGGGTTTTCAGAACTGTGTATCAAGAATGAAGAAAGGTGCCAGATTATATTAGAGCAGAAGATCTTGATAGCTCAACTGGAAGCTGAGAAGGAAGAACATCTATCAACCATTGCTGATCTGAAGGAGGAGGTTGAATGGCAAAAGTCAAAACTTGACAATATGACCAAATCTATAAGAATGCTGAACAATGGTACCACGCAGCTGGATGAGATCCTTCAGAATGGGAAAGAAGCTGGAAATGTGCAAGGCCTTGGTTTTAACAATCAAGCAGAGACTTCCAAGAAGACTGTATTGAAGTTTGTTCCTCAGAAAATAAAGCAAGAAGTGGAGATGTCAAATCACATGTTTCAACATCAGAAGAAAAGAGTTTGTAGATCAAAGTATAAACCATGGAGATGCCATTACTGTGGCAAGATTGGTCACTTAAAGTTCTTTTGCTACAAACTGCACGACTATCCCAAAACTTCTCAGCAACAAAATAAAGAACAGAGTTGGGGTAAAGTGAAGAGAAGATGGATTCCTAGACAAATGATGGCTGGCCTCATAGCACATACTTCTCTTAGAGCATCCGCAAGAGAAGATTGGTACTTTGACAGTGGTTGTTCAAGACACATGACTGGTGTGAAGAAGTTCTTGTCAGACATTAAGCCTCACTCCACCAATTATGTCACCTTTGGGGATGGATCAAAGGGTGAGATAAAAGGTGTCGGAAAGCTGGACTACACAGGACAACCAAATCTGGATCGAGTTCTCTTTGTCAAAGGAGTGGCCGCAAACTTAATCAGTATAAGCCAATTGTGTGATGTAGGGTTCAAGGTAAATTTCACCAAATTTGAATGTCTAGTAACCAATGTGAAAGATGAAGTTGTTATGAAGGGGACCAGGTCTAAGGATAACTACTATCTGTGGAATCCTCAAGAACCTGAAAATCTGTCTACTTGTTTGATGTCAAAGGAAGATGAAACCAAACGGTGGCATCAGAAATTGGGTTACTTACACCTGAAAGGGATGAAGAAGGTTATGTCAAGTGAAGCTGTTCGAGGTATTCCCAAGCTGAAGATTGATGAGGACAAAATATGTGGTGAATGTCAAGTTGGGAAGCAAACAAGGGTGTCACACAAGAAGCTTCAACATCTTACCACAACTTCTAGAGTTCTAGAACTTCTTCACATGGACCTAATGGGACCTATGCAGGTTGAAAGTCTTGGCTGGAAGAAGTATGCCTATGTTGTCGTAGATGACTACTCTAGATTCACTTGGATAAGTTTTATTAGAGAAAAGTCTGAAGTGTTTGCAGCTTTTAAAGAATTGTGTCAAAGAATTCAACGGGAAAAGGATTGTGGTGTTGTTCGAATCAGAAGTGACCATGGGAGAGAATTCGAAAATAGTAGATTTGAAGAGTTTTGCTTATCTGAGGGAATCATTCATGAATTCTCATCACCAATCACTCCTCAGCAGAATGGTGTGGTGGAAAGCAAGAACAGGACCATACAAGAATGTGCAAGAGTCATGATTTATGCCAAAAAGCTTCCATATCATTTTTGGGCTGAAGCCATGAATACTGCTTGCTATATACACAATAGGGTGACTATCAGATCAGGTACCTCTGTCACTCTTTATGAGCTATGGAAAGGTAGAAAGCCAAATGTGAAGTATTTCCATGTGTTTGGTAGTAAGTGCTACATCTTAGCGGATCATGAGCAAAGGCGAAAGATGGATCCTAAGAGTGAGGAAAGAATATTTTTAGGTTACTCTACAAACAGTAAATCATATAGGGTATTCAATTCCAGAACTCAGGTGATGATGGAATCCATAAATATGGTGGTTGATGATTCTGGCAACGATGAAGATGTCCTAGATGATGTTGGAGCATGTCTGCCCATGAACAATGAAAACTCTTCAGACATTGAGTCTGCTCAAGAAATCAACACCAGACCTAAGAATGAAGAGGTAGAGGATGCTAACAGGGGACCCTCTATAAGGATTCAGAAGGATCACCCTAGGGAATTAATTATTGGAGATCTGAATGAAGGTGTAAGAACCAGAAGAAGGGAGACTGTGTCAAATGCTTGCTTTGTGTCAAAGTTTGAACCAAAGAATTTCAAAGAAGCATTGACAGATGAGTTTTGGATAAGTGCCATGCAAGATGAACTGTGTCAGTTCAAGAGGAATGAAGTTTGGGAACTGGTACCACGACCAACAGGAACAAATGTGATTGGAACAAAATGGGTGTATAAGAATAAGTCTGATGAGCAAGGAGTTGTCACCAGGAACAAAGCCAGATTAGTAGCTCAAAGATACACACAAATTGAAGGAGTAGACTTCGATGAAACATTTGCGCCTGTGGCTCGGTTGGAATCCATCAGATTGTTGCTAGGAGTGGCATGTTTGTTGAAATTCAGACTGTTTCAAATGGATGTCAAGAGTGCTTTTCTAAATGGGTATCTTAATGAGGAAGTCTATGTTGAGCAGCCTAAAGGGTTTGTGGATCCAAACTTTCCTGATCAAGTTTACAAGCTGAAGAAGGCTCTATATGGGCTGAAACAAGCTCCACGAGCTTGGTATGAAAGACTGACTGAGTTCTTAGTTAACAATGGGTACAGGAAGGGTGGTATTGATAAAACTCTTTTTGTCAAGGAGAAGGATGGGAAACTAATGATTGCTCAGATTTATGTAGATGATATTGTGTTTGGCGGGATGTCGGATGAAATGGTCCAACATTTTGTCACTCAAATGCAGTCTGAATTTGAGATGAGCTTATTGGGTGAATTAACCTACTTCCTTGGATTACAAGTCAAGCAGATGGAAGACTCCATTTTTATTTGTCAGAGCAAATATGTGAGGAACATTGTGAAAAAGTTTGGGCTGGATAATGCCAAGCATAAGAGGACTCCAGCTCCTACTCACTTGAAGTTATCCAAAGATGAAAAGGGAGTGGATGTTGAACAAAGTCTGTATAGAAGTATGATTGGCAGTCTGCTGTATCTTATAGCAAGTAGGCCAGATATCACTTTTGCTGTTGGTGTGTGTGCAAGATATCAAGTAGAACCCAAGATCAGTCACATCAATCAAGTGAAAAGAATTCTAAAGTATGTGAGTGGTACATGTGATTATGGGTTGCTTTACTCCCATGACTCAAGTCCCATTTTATTAGGATATTGTGATGCTGATTGGGCTGGAAATGCTGACGATAGGAAGAGTACCTCTGGTGGATGCTTCTTTCTAGGAAATAATCTTATTTCATGGTTTAGCAAGAAGCAGAATTCAGTATCCCTTTCTACTGCTGAAGCTGAGTACATAGTAGCTGGTAGTAGTTGTGCGCAACTGGTATGGATGAAGCAGATGCTGTCAGAGTATAATGTCACACAAGATGTCATGACACTATTTTGAAACAACCTGAGTGCTATTAATATTTCCAAAAATCCCATTCAACATAGCAGGACAAAGCACATTGACATAAGGCATCACTTCATCAGAGAACTTGTGGAGGACAAAGTCATAACTCTTGAGCATGTGAGCACAGAAAATCAGCTTGCTGACATATTTAACAAGGCTCTGGATGCAGTTCAGTTTGAAAACCTGAGGAGCAGACTTAGGGTGTGCATTCATGAAGACCTATAGCAATCAATGTGCTTTCTGGCTGCCAGACTGAAAAGACTAAAGGAGGTTCTGGTAGTGCAGTGTGTGAATGAAGGGAAAATGCTGAAGTCTGTGCATGACATCTGGGCATGTAATGTGGTGTGCATCTACTTTCTAATGCAGTTTACTCTGGATTCTTTTTATTTTGACTTGTTCTACTAGCCTTTGTCATATTTATGGCTAAAAAGGGGGAGTAGTAAGTGTGAGGGGGAGCAGCATTGTTATGTGCTTGTGCTGTTGCAGGTAGAGTGTGTGTGCTGCAGGTGCAGCTGAGGTTGCTGCTATTGAGGGGGAGTTGCTATGATGAGATGTTTGCTGGACTGTGTGTGTATGCAGCTGAGGGGGAATGCAACTGAGGTTGAGTTTTTTTTTGCTGCTATTAATGGTGTTTTCTTCCGCTGCTGATACTGATGGTATTTAAGTGTGTGTGGAGTTTTAGCCAAAAATAAGCCAAAGGGGGAGATTGTTATTTCCTTGGTTTTATGGTTGGCATTATTTTGCTAAAACTCATGTAGCAGCAGATGTTGAATGAAGATTACTCTCTGTTCAACATGTCGAATGAAGATGTTCCATGACTGCTCATAGGACATCGCGCTGTGAAGTCAGGTTTTATTGCAGATTCTGTTACAATGATTTGTAACTGAATATTCTGTGAATAATTGGTTATCCTATGTGGCATCCAAAGCCTTTTTGGATTAGGGTTATTTGTTGGTTTTCGGATTTGCTGCTGTTTCTAATTATGGAGACATAATAGGAAACTTTGGAGTGAAGACCTATTTTATTGGAGTTATTTTTGCAGATTTGTGAGCAGTCTAATTGCTGCGTCTTTGAAGCCCAAATTCAGTCCAGATTTCAAGCTATAAATAGACTGATGTAAACCTAGTTTTAGGTGTCGAACTTACATGTATTTTCAGGGTTGTGTGCTTGTGTTTTATGAGCCTAACTGGTATCTTATGATAACAGTATAAGGACTGTAGTGTAAGTTGTGTAAGGTTGCTCATAAGCTTTTAAGCATTGAGTAGCTGTGTGTTAATTCTCATAAGCTGTGAAGTATTGAGAATTTGTGTTTCGACCATTGTTATTTATCTTGTAAGGAACCAGTCACGGGTTGTGATTGAAGAGGGATTTGAGAAGGGCCTCATACCTAGGGGAGTCTTAGGTAGAAGTCATAGGAAGGGTAGTGATTAAGTGAGCTGATTGAACCGGGTGTGGTTATCAGTGAATTGATACTATCGAATATTGATTTCATCCCTGGCTTGGTAGCCCTCAGATGTAGGATAGTTAGATCCGAACTGGGTTAACAATTTCTGGTGTTCTTTACATTTTATGCACACTTTTGTATTGAACTTGTTCATTTTTGTTGTATATCAGTGTCTCGACATCTCGATAGGACATCTGATATACAGGCCAGAATTTCAATTTCTCACTGATTCACGAGGTAAATGGACTCCTAATTATGATGGCCCCTATGTGGTCATGAAAGCTTTCTCAGGCGGCGCCTTGAGACTTGCAACCATGGATGGAGAGGAATTTGCCTACCCCACGAATGTTGATATACGCAAGAAATACTTCGCCTAAACTAAAAAAAAAATGTCTCGGTGGATTGAAAACCCGAAAGGGCGGTCCAGGCAAAAGTTAGAGACATGAAAAAATCGTCCCGGTGGATTGGAAACATCAAAGTACAATCCAGGCAAAAATTAGGGATAATGGCAAGTAACTATGTTCAACAGAGGCTAGTCCCTCAGCAGCAGCAGTTACATCATCCGCCAGAAAACTCCAGTCAAGGTCATCTTCGACAGAAGCTCAGGATGTCCCGAATTCAAAGGTGGTAGAAGGATAGTGGTCGTTATGTTTCAACGTAGCTCTTTTCCCTGTAAATTACCATTTTCAAACTTTTTATATACTCTTTGGAATCACACGTTTGAATGATCTCCTTCTTCTAAATAAAATTTGAGCCTTTGTGCTTTTGTTTGTAATTTTCATCTGTTTTAGCTTTACAGAATGACGTTTTTTAACATGATTAACGATTCTTGAAATGAAACAAAAATGAATTTACTTGTTAAAACTTTTTCTGCTTTTAAAATAAAGATGGCAATTTCTTTTGACTGTTGAACATTAGAAGAACATCGGTCGCTTCTCCAAAGGTGTTCGAACCTCAAAGTGCAGAATCAAAGTACTCCTTCTAGACCATCACGCCTGAATGAAGGATCAACTGTGTCAGAGACCATGTTTCGTCTGACACGCCACGGCCGAGTTCTTATCTCCTAAGCCCGACCAACATAATTCCCCACGAGGACTACTTTTCCTAAGCAAGGTGGAATTGCTATCTTGAACCAGCGATATTTCTACACGCCCCGCGATGGCCGAGTATCCAATCAGTTCATCTTTCAGTTGTGTGTCGCGTCAGTTTTGTCAGCATATACATACACACATCTTGCATTATTGATTTGCATTCACATTTCATATTGCATCACTATCACTCTAGTCGGTCTTGCCCCCTAGTGATAGAAGTTCTCTCAATCGAGTCGTCAGTTCTTGCCTCGTCAGGAAACGCTGTGTCTGAACAGCCTAGCCTCCAGTTTATTTCTGGAAGGAAGTTGGCCCTTGACCACTTTGATAACTTGAACCTCTGAAAAACCAGAGAAACTTTCAGTCAGCATCACTCTTCGCCATTGAAGATGATATCCTTGTTTTCCCAGATTAAGGAAAATCCACAGAGAAAGCCTCGTAATCAGAGATTCGGCAGCATGCCAGTTTCGCTCCGAAAAGACCGCTAAGGAAAAGGTCCTCGGCATCTCAAAATTGGACCCCATCATATGGCATTTCTCTGGGAAGATCCTGAGAAAAGTATGATGTAAGACCCCAAGCGAAAGCAGTCTTCCAAGAAACTCGCTTTCTCTAGTAGAAACAAATGGCGTCTCCAATAGAGAAGTTTATGCAAATCTACAATTCAGACGACTGGGTTCCCCAGCAAGTCTGACATCAAAACTTTTTCCACTCAAATGGCATCTCCCCAGGAAAATTCGGCGAGAAGTTTGAAGGAAAGCCGCTACGAATAGCGTCCCATGTCAGTAAAGTTTATTGACGAAAGAAACTAAGACCAGTTCCTTGGTAGGAAACCAGGATCGAGGGGAAATTTACTTCAGAAACTAAGACCAGTTCCTTGGTAGGAAACCAGGATCGAGGGGAAGTTTATTTCAGAAACTAAGACCTGTTCCTTGGTAGGAAACCAGGATCGAGGGGAAGTTTACTTTTTTTTTAAGCATCATTGCTTAGCAAAAGAAGATGAATGCGTAAGCTACCATTCATGACCACCATCAAAATTTCGGGCATTCCGATATTTAATCCTCTTGCATCCTGAATGGCCGAATACCTTTGCCATTCATACCTTCGGGTCCAAGAAGATTAAATAGGGGCATCTGTCATACCCCAAATTTTGAACACTAAGATTTCCCATCATTGTGAAAATCATCACCATAATATGGATGTGCCTTTGTGCCTCATCAATCTCCTCAAGGAATTGTTGAGCATTCACTATTATCAAAATTAGGGTTTCAGGCCCTCTCAGAGCCTTAGACAAATGATCAATCAAGGAATGACATGATCTTAAACTTGTCTAACCTCTCAAACATCCACAATGGATCAAGAGGACCCCCACACCAAGGATTAAGTACAAAGCTGCTCCCTTCTGGGTGGATCAAGCCTCAAGATCGCCAGTGTCACCAAATTAGGGTTTTGGTCGACCAGGGCCTCCAGGTGGAGAATTTCCTCTGGACATGAGCCAAAGATCCAAAACACAACCTAATATACTCCATGGAACCTCATGGACCCATTCATCAAGTCAATTTTGCCTCAGGGGATGCATTCATAAAAAATCAGGAATTAGGGTTTCTTGACCTAATTCACCCCTAAGTTGACTTTAAGGGCAAATCATGAGCCAAGACCTCAAGAAAGGGTTTGAGGGTCTCTAATGAACTATACTGATCCATTTGTAACAATGGATTAATCCAAGAGGTTTGAGCAACAAGTCTTAATTTCATCTACACCACAGTTAGGGTTTTAAGGAAAAAGTCAACTGTAACTTTGACTTTTGACCAGGACATGCTCCCAAGCCCTATGACATGCATCAATATACCCTATGACACCTATGGAGCATGCCCATCAAGTTTGATTTAGGTCAAGGACATGATTTCATGAAGAATTGCACAGTTTGGAATTCATCTGATAAAAAGTCAACTGTGCACAAAAGTCAACTTTGACTTTTTGAGATTTTTCACAAAAATAGTTTTTTAACCCTAAAATGATGTTAATGTATGATTTGAATCATCATTCATCAAGAAAAATCAAGAAAAGGTGGGTAACTTGTAAAAGGGGGTAACCATAAAAACTTAGAAAATTTTCAAAGTTAAAAATAAAGTGGCTAGGGTACCAACTTTGGAGGGTCATAACTCCTAAACCACAAAGCCATTTTCTCCCATCCAAGGCTTGATTTGTATATCTCATTGCCCTCTACAAAAAATTCAACTAGACCTAATTCCAATTCATTGGGGATTTTGAGTTATGGAGTGATCAAAGTCACTAAAAACATGAAAGTACAACTTTTTCAACACTTAGAAAAATTCTGGGCAAGGCAGATTTTGTGTTGAAACACCAAAACTTGTGAGATATTTTCACATAGTTGCAAGCTGAATCAAGTCCAAAGATAAACATCAATGTTGTTGCAAATGTTACCAAGAATTCAAAGAGCTTAACAGCATGAATTGATTCAACTTGAGCCAAGAGAAATCCATGCCCAAAGCCATGATGCTGCAAGCTGTTTTGGAAAAATCAGTTTGCATGTTTGCTTGCCACACACGATTTTGAACCAAAAACTGAGGATCAGAATGTCACATATACTCAAACCAATCACAATGCATCTGATCCAACTGATAAGGCTGAGTCAAAAAGCCAAGTAATCTTCCAATTTGAAATTCATCCACTTTGGCACATTTTGCCTTGAATTCAAAGGGCATTAATGTGGAATAGTGCATTTTCAACAAAGTCACTATACTCAGTCAAGTTATCTGATTAAACAACAATAAAAACATCTGAAGAATGTGAATTTGGTCAAGGCATAGCCCTGCTCTTGGGAATGGCTAGTTTGCCTTGCTTGAGAAGAAATCCTCTAAGCCAATCCAGGCAAATGTGATCTGATCCAGCAGCCATTCACTATTCCTCCAAGACAAAATTTGTTCACCTATAAATAGAGGTTCCAATGGATCATTCAACTCACACCTAAGCCAGTTACAACACTGCTTTCTCTCATTCTTCCTTAAACCTCAAGTTTTTTGGTTTTTGAGTAACCACTATCGGGTTTTGAGTTGCAGCCTTAAGCAATCAATTCTAATTGCTCAAACACATCACATATGATGTATTTGAGGTGTCTAAACACTTAAACACTGACTGTAACACCTCAGGCTCAAAATCACTCTTCAACCAAGCCATTATGCCTCAATTATACAGATGGATGTCTCCAGCTTGATCCAAAGGGTTTCAAAGTGTTCCAAAGTTTGCAACACACTCCATAACATCCATTGAAGCTGTAGGGATCATTAATTCACAACTGGAACAAGGTTTGTGCAGAGTTCCATTTCAGCTTGCATCAAGGTAAGCCTCAAAACTCCAACTCCATGATCCATGCATATTTCCTCGCATGATATTTTTGCCAATTGCTTGCCATCATATGTTGATTGTTTTCCCTCAAAAAATTTGATCATAGCACTCATAATCATGCCTACTCGATTGCTTTTGCAAAATTAGGGTTCATACGGCCACAATGATATAACTTGCTATACACTGAAAATGAATGAAATTGGGTATTGCCATCTTCTTCCTTGTGAAAAAACGCATGAGTTTGGTGTTTGAATCATGTCAAATGGTTGAGAGATGAGTGAGATAGAGGGCTTCATGCACGAGCTAGAGGAAGAAGATGGCCATGGCGCCATTCTCAGAAAATCCAACAAGTTCTCTATATATTTTTTCCTTGCCATGTTATATTTGAATTGGCATTGCGCCCCAGCGGTTCATCTGCTGGTTTTGTGTGTATTGGCAAGCGAGAGGTCTGGGGTTCGAATCCCCCTCGCCCCAGACTTCTTTTTATCACTTGTTTATTTTGTTATTTTTCATATTATTATTTTTAATGATTTGAAAAATTAATAACTCCTTCAATTTTTATCATTTTTGATTGGTTCATTTTGCAATAATTCACAAAAATGTTTAATTATTTGATTTTACCAAAAAATCCCAAAAATATTATTTATTTAATATATTTGATATTTTTGCAAAGAATTAATGTTTTATGTGTTTTTAGCATTTAAAATATTTTTTCTCCCTTTGTTTTCTAACCCTAATTTGATTTCAATCATTTTGTAGGAAGAAACCTGATTTTTTTGGAACATTGATCCAAGACCATAATTTGTTTTCATATATTTAACAAACATTGATCATTTTAATTGAATTTTTATTCAATTAAAAATACATTTTGAAAACAAGTTAGGGTTTTGAATCAATTCCACCCTCATCAAACTTTTTTCAAACACTTTTTGGGCCTCTAATAGAGTGTAAGACCCAATCCTTTGTAAATACAAACCATTTTGGGCTTCACTTATTGTATAAGTCCCACTGTATTTTCAAAAACCTCGGCACGCTCGCCAGTTTAAAATTAACCAACTGGGCCTCTCCTTGAGCTATAAGACCCATTCAACACTTTTGGGCCTCTATTAGAGTGTAAGACCCAACCCCCTTGTACAGAAAACGTTTTGGGCCTCATTCGTTGTATAAGTCCCTCTGTACATTTTCAAATAAACGACGCGATCGTCGTCAGTTTAAAATTAACTTTGGGCCTCTCCTTGAGCTATAAGACCCATTCAAAACTTTTTATGCCTCTAATAGAGTGTAAGACCCAACCCCCTTTTAACCAAAAACTTTGGGCCTCACTTATTGTATAAGTCCCTTCGCGTTAAAAGAAAATCTCGGCGCGATCGCCATTTCAAACGGAAAAACAAACTGGGCCTACCCTAGTGTAGTAAGACCCATTTCTTTTCTTTAAAACTTTTTGGGCCTCTTGGGAGAGTGTAAGACCATCCCCTTTGTACAGAAAACCTTTTTTGGGCCACAGTCACTTGTATAAGTCCCTCTGTATGAATTCAACAGTAAAATCACTGATAAAACTTGGGCCTCTCCTTGAGCTGTAAGCCCCAAATCTTTCTTTTTCAAAGCACTTTCTCCTTTGATTTTGAATATACTGTTGTTTTTAATCTTTCTTTGTTGAACAACTAACCAAACAACATGGAAGCTCTATAACCGAGTAAGTGGTTATTGCTTTCATTTACCGCTTTCATATACATATAACTGTATTGTGGGGCTGTTTCATTGTAAGTCTTCTTTCATAAACTCATATCAACTGTGTAATAATAGTATAGATATTTCGAGTTTCCCCGGCAACTACGTCTGGAACTAGGTGACGCCGTTTCGTTTATTCGTAGAAATAGACAACTATATCCCCAATAGGATCACCAGATACAGTCTTCTCTTCGGCTGTCCTCATTAGGAATTGTCAAGAAACTCTATTCCCAGAGATGAATGTATTCTCCGTGAATGGCATCTTTGAGTTTCTTCCAAATTCTCGAACTTTCCTGACTTGATCTATTCCTTGTGAATAGCTTGCCTTGAATTTTTTGGGGTTTGGGGACCCACGGGCTTCTTAAAAGCATCGGCCTCCTCTTGGGCATCATACAAGGACCCACAGGCTTCCTAAAAGCAACCCCGCCTCCTCTTGGGCTTAGTACAAGGACCCGTCGGCTTCTTAGAAGTACTCACAACCTCCTCTTAGGCTTCGTATAATGATTCTTCCGCCGGGAATGATAGCCTCCTCTTGGGCTTCGTACAAGGACCGGTCGGCTTCTTAAAAGTTTCCAGTCTCCTCTTGGGCTTCTTACAAATTGTCCCGACGACCTCCTAAAGGTATAGGAACAGAATTTAATCATCTGCATAGAACAATCCTTTCAAAGAGTCTACTATTGTTTCTCAAGGCATAGTACAAAAGATGAAACTCTAGACTTGGACAGTCTAATTTCCTTGAGTCTCAAAGACATTCTCAAGCACCCTTCAAGAATAGGAAGGAACCCCGCAGACTCGGATAGTCTCAATACCCTTCGGATTTCCCACTTCCTTAAAGAACAGGAAATATCCCTGATCCTTGAATCAAATCCTCGAGTACAGTGTTGCTCATATAAGAACTGATTTTCTCTTTAAAAATCAGTATACTAGACCTGTCACTTAACTGAACAGTCACCATAGCCTCCTCTTAAGCTTTGTATAATGATCCTTCTCCAGTGAAGTTAGCCTCCTCTTGGGCTTTATACAATGATCCTCCCCAGTAGAGTCAAACAACGTTCAGCCTCTCTCTCGGGCTTTGTACGAGACACATAAAGAGACTCCCTCGTTGAGTCACTCACCCCTTTCGCCTCCATCTCAGGCTTTATACAAGATACAAAAAGGTTCTTATTGAGCCAAACAAACCTTCAGCCTCCATCTCAGGCTTTGTATGAGATACAAAAACTCTCTTGTTGAGTCAAATAGCCTCCATCTCGGGCTTTATAAGAGATATCAAAAGATTCCCTCATTGAGTCAAAACTTTTTAGCCTCTCTCTCGGGATTTGTACGAGACACATATTAGCCTCCTCTTAGGCTTTGTATAAGAAAACCACTGGTTGCTCCAATCAACCTTTTAGCATCAAAGCTGTGCCTCATTCACAGTACACAAACTTCAACAACTCTTTCCCCTTCTACAACTCTGGTCCAATCAACCTTTTAGCGGCAAGCCTTTGGATCATCTACATCCATGCCACTGTCCCTCTTTTAGCATGAGAAATTCGTAATGAAAGATGGAATTGCTCTAAACTGAGTTAAAGTCTTCTCCTTCAGGTTAAAATCCCCTATAAAGGAAATTATGGCATTGCCGGATTCACAAATCCCGGTTAAAGTAATTCTCCTTTATAAACAGTCGTAACAGATAAACCCCTCTTTAGAGATGACAAATTCTCTCTAAAGGTGAGACCTTTTGGCTTCACATCTTGGGCTTCGAACAAGATACAAATAAACCCTTTAGCTTCACATCTTGGGCTTTGAACAAGATACAAATCACCTTTCGCTTGACGTCTTGGGATTTGAACAAGACACCAAAACAACCATTTCCTCCTATTCTATAGGAGGAACTACGAACGCTCTGATTTCCCTGTTTCGGTAAACGGGAATACGTAGGCATAAGATCGAAAGAAAAGATCTTAGCGAGCACACTAAACAAAAATCCTATACTCCCATATATCATAATCTGAAGCAATATCCTAACAAAATCCCAGAGAGAAATCAGTATTGGCGAAAATACAAATAACCAATACAAAGGCCCCACCACATTGATCGCATCCGTAACCTAACAGACCGCTGTTTAAACTCAGTATGCAAAGCAGGGTTAATTGGAGACATCTATTTCCCTTCCTTCATCAGCTCACAATAGGATAAAAAATGAATCGACCTGTAGTTAAAACTCAACCGCAGAGAGCGGCCGCGCTTAAGAACCGCGTCCAAAATCGCTCGCTACACCTAGCCTAAATCAAAGAATGAAACAACCTATACTATACGCGTCATGCCTTTGAGTCTAAATAAAAATTTTGAAATTTGGGGTCAAATAAGGGAGTTATAGACACAGGAAAAACGTAAAGTAAAAACGACTCAAACGTGCATATGACTCGATAATGAAAAACAAACTAAACTAAAAAGCAAGAGATAAATAAAAGCAATTAACGACTCCTCCCCCGCACTTAAATTACACAATGTCCTCAATGTCTTAATCTAAGGTGAAAGAAGGAGCGATAGAACCTGGATACAATCAATGATAGCGAGCACGCCCTCCACGATGGTGTCTATCCTGCCTGATGGCTGGGTTGTCCTGGGGAACAGGTTGGACACAATTTGTAATTCAGTTTACCTCCCTGCACATTCCTGCCATCTTAGAAACAACATCTCTCAAATTTGTCTCAGCCCTGGCCATAAACTTGTACTGTCTCCTCTCTAACTCCTGCATCAACACATCACGCGCGACATCTCTCTCTCTGCTGTCTGAGCTCTGAAAGAACTTCATCCAATGATGAGCGAATACCTGCAAAATCAGCAAAAGGTGCCGTGTGTGCTTGGGTACTAGACCCAAGAATGTCAATGGCATGGCTATGAGCACGGGGCTGCTCAGGATGCTGTCCCATAATCTCACGGTAGTTCCTATCGTCGCTCTCTGCCTCTACATCACGGGCTCCTAAATCAAATAGCCAATTGGTGCTTCGACGCACGTTAATACGCTCAGCATTTGGCAAAGAAAAACCTTGAAACTCGTGTGTCCGGACCATAAAGTGATACTTGTTACTATGCAAACTCTTGACAAGCCGCGCATTACGGCAAAAGTCAATGTCGGCATAGAGACAAGGTATGCTTTCTTCGTTTTCTAAATCGGCCCCTAAGTCTAAACAGATGGCAATGGCAGTAATGATACCGCCTATACAGATGGAACCGCCGAATCTGTTTGCTACACTGATGAAGTGAGCAAGAAGGAATGGTGTTGAATTTACACGAGTCTGGGAAAGTGCACAGTGGATAAAGAACAAATCCTTAGAGTTCACGTTTCCCGGGTTTTCACGACCGAAGATGGTGGAGGCGAGGGTGCGGTGAAAATAGCGAATAACAGTGTTGTGGATGGTTGTGGCTTTCAAGCCCTCCCATCTGGTGGCTCTTGCGTTGGTTATTTGATGCCAAAATTGGAAGGCTCCTTCCTCCCAATCACTGTCTAAGGGTGCTTGAGTCGCAAGACCTTCACCGGTAGGAAAACCAAAGTATTCATCTATCTGCTTATGAGTGAACGAATAATCAACGTTAAACATCCCGAAGTGAATTGTTCCGGTAGTGCGGCTAAGGTCATGGACGTATCGGACTGAACTAAGAAACTCATAGGTAAGTCTAACCAAAGAAGGATTAAGCATAGAGCAAAAGCGGGTCATACCTAAGTTCCGGAGCATCCACGAGACACTATCATAGAGACCCAGGGTGCGAAGTGTTTTGGGATCTGGATACCTCGTGGCGTAGACTGGCCTTTTGGATACTCGGTGGAAGTTGGAACGCATGGTGGCTCCAAGTTCTCCGTCGGGGAACTCAATGCCCATGTAATCAACTTCTTGGTTAGCAGTCATGGTTGTTTCTTAGGAATATGGTGGTTGTGGGAATTTTCTGAAGTGGATAGAGAAATGGATAGTTTGTATGAGAAAGGTGAATGGTAATGTGTGGATAGGGGTGCTTAAATAAGGATTTAGTGGATGAATATGGAAAGATTGAGTTAATGTGGGATGGTGAAGGGTTTACTAGGTACTTAGGGCGATTTAGGAACATGCAAGAGTGTAATGAATGGCAGTAAAGGAGGCAAGGTCGCGTTTCACAAAGAAAAACGCGTGTTCTGCCAATTCGAATGCACAGTGAGCGCCTTTAGGCATATGGCGACTGCCATTTGCTTTCAGCACGCCTTTTGGTTTTCTGCTTGCAGAATGAAGATTGGTCATTAATTTTGTTCTCTTTTTTTCTTTTCTTTTTTTGGTTTTTCTTGACACACCAAGGCTTGCTAAACATTAATAACAAGTTAAGTAAAGATTAAAAGCACTAAAAATAGAAATTTAAAGAGAAACTTGCATTAAACGAAATTTAAATGTACTACACTTACACGTCAGCATCCCGACGGTACACAGAGGAATGGAAATTACAATTCAAACAATACAAGAAGGGGAAACACAATACGTGTAAATAGACTAATCTAAGAAAAACAGGAAAAACAAAAAGGTGCGGCTATGGATCACCCATGATGTTGTCTAAGAGAGTAGACAATTTGGAACATATGGTCCAACTCTTCGTGAACAACATCCATTAGGCCAATGAAGTCGACTCGGAGAGAGGAAATCTCGTCTCGGAAGGAATCTACTTCAGCCTGGAGAGCATTAATAGCAGCAACTACATTCAAAGGTGGCAAATCAGGATCGACCTCGAAACCTTGAGTGGCCTCGGTAAACATAATGGTGTCTCGATTTTCATAAGCCTGAGGAGAGTCGGGTGGAGTTAGAAACTCGTTGACGACCTCCAGATCATAGAGCCAATTGTCCTTATTGTGTACACTGGTCTTTTTGTGGTTGGGCAAGGTGAAAGCATGGACCACAACATTATTGATAAGTAGCTCGAATTCTACCGGGCCAAGGTTAGCAATAATGCCTCTGTTGAAACAGAAGCTAATGTCCATCGGGCGGAAACCACCGAATGCAAAGGATCGGTTCAGATGGTACCTCATCCCAATTGCATCAGCAGTCATGGTCACCAGCCCACCTATTAAGATTGGTTCGAAGGAATCACGGGCAATATGACTGAGATTAGCAAGTACGGGGCTGCATTGACTGACATTCCATGGGTTGCGTAGAGCATGATATATAGCTCATCCCTCGATACAGACGTAATGTTCTCTTCTTTGCCAAAGAAGGTGTGAGCTAGAACCTTATGGAAATATCTCCATCCAGGGTTGTGAATGCTTTTGGAGAACATAGCACTAGGGTCGGCATTACCCCTTCCTGTTATGGTACCCCAGAAATGTTCAAGATCATAGCCAGTGAAGGCATCAGCAGGGGTTTTGGTCACAGCATTGGGTTCATTAGGAAAACCCAATAATTCAGCGAATTCATGGTGGGTGAATCTGTACTTGTTTCCAAATAACCTGAAGGTGGCCAATCCACGGCCAAATCCGAAACCACGGGTGGCATCATAATAGAGGGAGCTTAGGAACTCTAAGGTCAAGTTACGGTAAGTGCTAAATCTCTTCTCTAAAGCAAAGTGAGACCAGCCTATCTGGCTCAGAAGGAAAACAACACTGCCTCAGATGCTAGGGTTTGCATGGCCGAGTCGTCAGGATAGATGGACATACCAATATCTCTTTGAGACAAAGCCTCAAATCGACGCCTCTGGACATCGTTCCTGAAAACAACGACACCGTTTTCAAATGTCTGCATGGTTGCTGGTCAAAGGTTTCCTAGAGAAGGGTCTCCTGAAAATTGAAAAACATTACAATATTAGGGGAATAATACTATTAGCTACGCATTAGTAAGATAAAAATAGTAGTAATAATCGTAATAATAATAATGATAGCAGAAATAATGAGATGCAACAAACAGTGATGCATATTGCATAGACTTTATACTAAACATGCATGCAGTGTCCTAAAACTAACAAAGTAAAATAGAGGGTAAAATAAAAACTAAAGATCGTGTTTTAGCTCCCACGGAGTGCTTTGTTTAATGTCGGAAGCTCGACATTAGAATTGGAAAGGGCATCATTTGTCGGGAAGAGCGGGAAGCTCTTCCAACTTGTAATAGTTGATGAATTCCTTGTTTTCTACTAAGTGGTAGTGTTTGAGTCTCTGGCCGTTTACAAAGAACGTCTCATTCGACTTTCCTCTAATTTCAACTGCTCCACTTGGTAGGACTTTTGTAACTTCGAAAGGACCAGACCATCTAGAACTTAATTTTTCGGGAAAAAGTTTAAGCCTAGAGTTAAAGAGAAGAACTATATCTCCTTCGTTAAACTCCTTCTTTGTTATTCTTTTATCTTGCCACTTCTTGGTTCTTTCTTTGTATATTCGGGCATTTTCATAGGCATCTAGTCTTAGTTCTTCTTCTAATTCATGGATATCGAGAATTCTTTTCTCGCCTGCTGCCTTGTAATTCATATTCAGGGTTTTAATGGCCCAATAAGCTTTATGCTCAAGTTCCACAGGCAAGTGGAATCACTTTCCATAAACTAGTTTGTACGGTGTGGTTCCTATGGGGGTTTTGTAGGATGTTCTGTAGGCCCACAGAGCTTCATGAAGTTTAGTAGACCAATCCTTCCTAGAGGTTGCAACGGTTTTTTCTAAAATTTGCTTAATCTCCTTATTTGACACTTCTACTTGTCCACTGGTTTGACGGTGATAGGGTGTTGCTACTCGGTGTCGTACTCCGTACTTAAGCAATAGCTTCCCGAAAATATTCGAAATGAAATGGGATCCGCCATCACTAATGATAATTCTTGGTACACCGAACCTGGGAAAGATTATGTTCTTGAAAAGCTTTACCACTACTCGTGCATCATTTGTAGGTGAAGTTACCGCCTTAATCCATTTTGATACGTAATCTACTACGACGAGTATGTACTTGTTTCCAAAAGAAGATGGAAAATGTCCCATGAAATCAATGCCCCATACATCAAAGATTTCGACTTCCAAAATTCCCCTTTGCGGCATTTCATCGCGTCTAGAAACATTTCCAGTTCGTTAGCACCAGTCACAGTTCATAATGGCAATGTGAACGTCCTTCCAAAGGTTTGTCCAAAAGAGGCCAGATTGTAATATCTTTGCGCATGTTTTCGATGTACTAGCATGTCCTCCGTATGGTGCAGCATGGCATTGGGCTATGACATCCTCTACTTCCGATTTAGGGACACATTAACGAAATATTCCATCGGCTCCTCTCTTGAATAATAGGGGTTCATCCCAGTAATACTGTTTAAGATCATGGAAAAATTTCTTTTTCTGTTGGTATGTTAGATTTGGTGGAAGCACTTTGGCTGCTAGGTAGTTGACAAAGTTAGCATACCATGGCAATGTGGTTTTCGTATAGATTGCTTCTACTACTTTATTTGTCTCTGCATCGTTAAATAGCAAGGAACATTCTACGGTTTTGCTCTCTCTTTCCAACTGGGCTACTAGTCTGTCGTAAGGAAAATTATCGTTTATAGGCACTCCTTCGGGCTTTAGATCCTCAATCCTAGAGAGATGATCTGCTACCACGTTCTCTGTACCTTTCTTATCCTTTATTTCCAAATCGAATTCTTGCAAAAGTAAAATCCATCTCAAGAGTCTTGGTTTGGCATCCTTTTTAGCCAACAGGTACCTAATAGCGGCATGATCGGTATAGATAATAATTTTTGCTCCTACCAGATAGGAACGTAATTTGTCTAAGGCGAACACAACAGCTAGGAGTTCTTTTTCTGTGGTCGCATAGTTCATCTGTGCGTTGTCCAAGGTTCTACTTGCGTAGTAAATAGCATGAAGCCTTTTATCCTTTCTTTGTCCTAAGACCGCGCCTACAACATAGTCGCTAGCGTCGCACATTATTTCAAAGGGTAAACTCTAATCAGGTGGTTGCATAATTGGTGGAGTAATAAAAGAATTCTTCAGATGTTCAAATTCTTTCAAGCATTCTTCATCGAATATAAATTCAGCTTCTTTCATTAGTAGTCCAGTCAATGGTTTTGTAATCCTAGAGAAGTTTTTAATGAATCGCCGGTAAAAACCGGCGTGACCTAAAAAGCTTCGTACTTCTCTAACTATTTTGGGTGGTTGAAGGTTTTCTATGACTTCTATCTTCGCTTTATCTACTTCAATACCTCTATCGGATACTACATGTCCAAGAATTATACCTTGTCGCACCATGAAATGGCACTTCTCCCAATTTAGCATAAGGTTCACTTTGACGCATCGTTCGAGTACCAACTCAAGGTTTGACAGACAGTGTTCGAAACTTCCCCCACATACAGAGAAATCATCCATAAATACTTCCATTATGTCATCTATGAAATCTGCAAAGATCGACATCATGCATCTCTGAAATGTTGCGGAAGCATTACACACTACAAACGGCATTCCACGATAGGCAAATGTACCATAGGGGGAGGTAAAAGTTGTCTTCTCTTGGTCATCAGGGTGAATAGGTATTTGGAAAAATCCTGAGTACCCGTCTAAGTAACAAAAATATGAATGTTTGACAGCCGTTCAAGCATTTGGTCTATGAAGGGTAAAGGAAAATGGTCTTTTCTAGTAGCCTCATTCAGCTTTCTATAGTCTATGCACATCTTCCATCCAGTTTGAGTTCGTTTCGCTACAGACTCGCCTTTTTCGTTAGTTACAACTGTAACACCACCCTTCTTTGGTACGACATGCACTGGGCTGACCCATTTGCTATCAAATATTGGATATATGATTCCTGCTTCTAATAGTTTTTGCACTTCTCTCTTCACTACATCGCTTAGGACAGGGTGCAACCGTCTTTGATGCTCTCTGGATGTCTTACATTCTTCCTCCATCATGATGTGATGCATACATATAGAGGGACTTATCCCTTTTAGATCGGAGATGTTATATCCGAGAGCTGTGGGATACTTTCTCAAGACTTCCAATAATTTCTCGGTTTCTATTTGTCCTAAATCAACATTAACTATTACGGGTTTTCAAGTTCAGTATCTAGGAATTCATATCTTAGATCTTTGGGTAATGTTTTGAGTTCTACATATGGTTTCTTTGGGCAAGGCATTGGATCGGGTGTGAGTGCTAGGCATTCTCTTAGACTGTCGTCTTCATACGGCTCACGCCAATTACCGTCTTCGAATATTGGAGGGGCTGGAATCTTTAGTACTTCCATGTACCTCGTCGATTCCTTCTCCATTTCTCTGACGCATTCGTCGATAACGTCTAGAAAACAGCATGAATCGTCTAAAGCAGGGGCTTTTAGGAATTGGGCTAAAATAAATTCAAATTTTTCTTCCCCTACTTCGAAGGTTAACTTTCCTTTCTTCACATCTATTATAGCTCCGGCTGTTGCTAAGAACGGTCTACCTAAGATAATTGGTATATTAGAATCTTCCTTAATGTCCATTATCACAAAATCTGTTGGAATATAAAACTGACCTATGCGAACTGGCACATTTTCTAGCATACCTACTGGATATTTCACAGAGCGGTCTGCTAGTTACAGCGACATCTTCGTTGGCCTCAAGTCTCCTAATTCAAGTTTCTTACATGTGGATAGGGGCATTAGGCTAACACTGGCTCCTAAGTCACACAACGCTTTGTCTATGACAGTTTTTCCGATTACACAAGGTATGGAAAAGCTACCCGGATCTTTTAGTTTAGGAGGCATGTTATTTTGAAGTATGGCACTACACTCGGCAGTGAGCATAACAGTTTTGTTATCTTCTAACTTTTTCTTATTGGCAGGATCTCTTTAAGGAACTTGGCATATGAGGGCATTTGCGTAATAGCTTCTGTGAAAGGTATCGTTATATTCAGCTGCTTTAAAAGCTCTACGAATTTCTTAAACTGTCCTTCGTTTTTGGATTTAGCTAGTCTTTGGGGGTAAGGCACATGTGGTTTATATGGTGGTGGAGGCACATAAGGTGTTTCTTTCTCTGTGGCCTTTCCGCTTTCATCTTCCTTCTCCATGTTAGGTTCTTTTATTTCCTCAGTTCCCTTTGGTGAATTTTGGAATCTCGGGTCAACAGGTCCATCGTACTCTGTTTCGCTGTGCAAAGTTATATCGTTAGCATGACCTTTTGGGTTTGGTTGCGGTTGGCCAGGAAATGTTCCAGCGGGGGCTGCATTAGTTGATTGTTGTTGGGCTACCTGAGAAATTTGAGTTTCTAACATCTTGTTATGGGTAGCCATAGCATCAAGCTTGCTTGACAATTGTTTCATCAATTCGCTCGTGTGAGCGTTTTGATTTGCGAAATCCCTGTTTTGCTGAGCTTGAGCATTCATAAAGTTTTCCATCATGATTTCCAGATTTGATTTCTTTGGTAGAGGTGGAGCGAGTTGCGCTCCTTTATGAAATCTGGGTGGAATAGCAGGTGCTGGATTAGGTGGATTCAAAGTATTGTTATTCTTATACGAAAAATTCGGGTGATTTCTCCAGCTAGGATTGTAAGTGTTTGAATACGGGTTCCCTTGAGCGTAGTTCACTTGGTCGGTAGGAGTACTAGCTAACACTTTACATTCAGCGTTTGTGTGCCCAGGGTTTCCGCATATTTCACAACTTGGTGTAAGCGCTGCTACGACAGCTGCTGTAGGTGCTATTGCTAAACTTTCGATCTTTTGAGCAAGCGCGTCCACTTTAGCATTGACTCGGTCTATATTGTTAACTTCTTGCATTCCTCCTTTCGGAGTTGGTTTCTCTGTACCAGCGCGTTCACCTCCCCACTGGAAATGGTTTTGAGCCATAGTCTCTATGAGTTCATAAGCTTCTGCATACGGTTTATCCATTAGAGCACCGCCTGCGGCAGCGCACAGATTCATTTTGGTATTGTATAGTAGCCCGCCGTAAAAGGTATGTATTATCATCCATTCTTCAAGTCCATGTGTGGGCATAACCTTAACATGTCCTTGTATCTCTCCCAAGCATCGAATAAAGATTCATTATGCTTTTGCTTGAATGCGTTAATTTGGGCTCTGTCGCTCCCGGGATTTTCATCCTAGTACAAACACGAAAGTGGCACCAAACAGAGTCGCCAGCAATGTGTATTTATCCCAAGAGAGGGAAAGGAAACACTGCATAAACCTGAAGAGAAAGGAAAAGCATGGTCTTGCGACCAAGAGAACTGGGTTCGGGAGTCGGTTACGCGAGAGGAAGGTATTAGCACCCCCTCGCGTCCATCGTACCCGATGGGATCCACGCTTGATTGTCTCAATCAAAGGGTGATAGAAAATGATACTGGAAAAGGAACTGAAAGAAAGAAAGGAGAAAGAGAAACAAATGTAGGGAAAATAAAAGAAGTGCTCGCATGGGCCCTACCCCACTGCCTACGTATCTCATCGGGAACATGAGAATCAGAGCGACGTAGTTCCCCTCACTAGGGATGGATCGTTTGTGTTTTTTAGGAACGGCTAACGTTCTAGCTCAGGTGTTGCAAGCTCGCTGGTCCGAGTGTGTTACCATCTTGCAAGAGAACGAGTAGAAGCGCGTTCGTTCGTTGAGAGTGAATGAGGTGAGAAAAGAATTCCCGAAGGAAAGACGTTATTGTTTGTTTTTGTCTTTTAAGAGTTTTCTTGTTATTTGTTTGCATATGATAGTGTATCCAAATCTTAGTCATTGGAATGTGTACATCCTCACATTCCAAGATGGAATTAGCAAGAAGACACACTAAGAGCGAAGAAGACCCCCACACTTAGTTCCAATCGTCAAGGTTCAAACACACTAGCATACTTGTGTTTATTAAGTGTTTTTGTTGATTAAGAAATGAAGAAGTGTTTTTTATTATTTGTACCTTCAACAAGCATTGCATTCAAGTCCCTCATACAAGATCGAATGTTTAACACATTGACCCAAGATGGGCTATAATGCTATACATTCTAAGATTATAAGAGAAAACCCCTTTATAATCTTTTCTTTATATGAAAGGCCTAAATGCAATAAATGCTTACCTTTATTAGATGTTTTGGATTTTCTTTGAGAGATGAGGAGAGAGACTCAAGAGAGGAGAAAAGGTAAAACCTATGTGGACTAAGACTCAATCCTAATTGAAGATTAAAGGGAGTGATCCTAATGGTTTGTGAGGTTTCAACCTAAAGTCTAAAGAAAGGATGAATTAAACAATTCACTTCTAAAGTAGAAGATGAATTGTAATTCACAAAGGGAAAGTGATGAGTTATTAAGAAAAAAACACATAAGTTCTTAACAAAACACAAGATGGAATTGTAAAAGAGAAAGGATATAAGTTGAATATGGATTCCTTATCCACACTCAATTGCAACTTACCAAAGCCCCTACATGGTTAGTAAACATGTACAAGAAGTATAAGAAGTAAAAGAACATGTAATGCACCATAAATCTCAAAAGAATTAAATGAGAAATCAAATCCTATAACCACAACCAGAATGTACATCATATGGAAAACAAATGATTATCATCATGCAAGTCCAAGTGGATAGGCAACAAACATCATCCATGGCATTAAAACATGCTACCATAAGAAAAAGGAGAATGAAAGATGAAAAGAAAAAGAAGAAATATGCATAAATGGAACATGTAATCCATGGATCAGAATTGAAATGAAATGAAAAATGATTCACAAACATCTCACAAGTATTCATGCATGACACATCAAAACATTTAAGAAATGATAGAAGAAGTAGAATTGAAATGGAAGTTCCAAACAAAGGAAAGTGCAAACACAACATGTTAAAGGTGCACAAGGTTCAAATGATAATCAACAAGCAAAGATGACATATGATATGTATCAAATGTCCTATAATGTCAAGAGTGTAGCTCACCAAATAGACAAATGATCATGCAAGTATACACAAAAGAAAACATGTAAACATGCACAAAAGATTACAATGATATGACATGTTATAATGCTTTAAATGAAATGCATCAAACAAAAATCAAATGGCCTCATGAAAATTATGGAAACATGGTATTGAAGTTCACTAATCAGAGATGAATCACATATCAAAGTAGCATGCAAGGAACCAAGGCAAAATGATGTCAAACAATGCACTTAGGTCACATAGACATATCATACAAAGTAGCACAAAAGTGAACACCAAACATGCCATAAAATGACCTAAAAAATCAAATAAAAATAACTTAACATACCTCAAGATGCTAATGACTCAATGAAAAAAGAAGAGCATCAAAACAATTTTTAATGATCAAGAACAAAATTAAACAAGATCATGTACCACATTAAGAATACACACCAAAGAAATTCAAAGAAAATTATAGAACAGGGGCAAAAAGGTCATAAAATCAAGAAATAAAATCATGAAAAATTTTCTAAATGTTTTAAGAAGGCTCATGAATTTTTGTGGAATTTTATGATGGTATTTGATATTTTTAAAATTCAATTATGAAACGTGTAGAAAAAATGAAAATAAAATAAAAATGCAATATGAATGGGGGTGTGAACTTAGCAAAATATTAGTTCAAAATGCTTTGGGCTCTAAACAGGGAGGTGTGAATAACAAATCAGCTTAGGTCCACTAACGCGCAGTACACATTAACAACCATGGAGCTCAGTCAACAATAGTCAAAGCCATACAAGCCATTGGATCAAGTCAAGTCAATACAAGAGTCAAAGTAATCACAATCAACACGCACACGCGAATGACCACACTCTCTACCGTGTACCACACCACATAGTGTTTAAATGAGTTCAGAAAATGTGCACATGACTTGCACATGAATTTTAATGCGTTGTCAGCACTAGGACCATACGATGAGAAAAAAACAACGGACAGGATTAAAACATGGCAAAACCCTAGCAATTGAAGTCACCGGCCGGAGGTGACTTCCGGTCACCTTCTCCGGCTATACCACCGCCGTCTGCAACTTTACACATCACCAAAATGCACAATCCATATACCAAATTGAAGCTGAACTTATGGAGAGCACGAATACACACTTATTTCTCACATATCATGCATGCATAACACAAACCGAGCCAAAATAATTTGCCCTAAAAACACACCTAAGCTCCTAAAGAGCATATCAACTAAACAGGACGCACACATAGCTTCTAATAAGCTCTAAACCATAAAAAAACAAACTAAAACGATAAGAGTTTATGCAATAGAATTTGAGTAATTGGAACCTGAAGTTTGCAGAACCTTGAAGCAAAAGAAAACCAGGGATCCACTCTTGATCTTGAGTTTGATTCGTGCAAGATAAATGCAGTTGAGTCTTGAGGTATTGAGAGCAGAGAGAGAATCAAAATGTTGATGAAGCTTCACTTGCTCAAAGACCACACTCAAGATGATGATTGAAGAAGATGAATGAAGAAATTGTTGGTTTCGTGAGAGATCAGAGAGAGAGAGAGAATAGAGAGTGTTTCAGAGGGAGAATGAGAGAATGAGAGTTGAAAAAAAATGAGAAAAATGAAGTTAGGAAATGAGATTTATGAGTGAAATTTTGCTTTATAGTAGTCATTAACCATGGTTTAGTGAGTCAGTTAAGGTGAGTTAAGGTGGTTAAACTGAGTCCACCCTAACTAACTGAGTCAAGTTAGTTAGGGGGCGAGTGGTCAAGATTGGGTTATGGTGAGGTCAAGCTCATGACAGTTGTAGTGAGGATAAGAGTGAGGTTGTGTTATGCAGCAGTGGCTTGTGGTGGAAGTTTTACAAATTTCCCTTCTCATGTAAGAAGTAACATGGTGAAAGCACGTGCATGACTTGTTTGGTTTAATGAGGAAAAGAAGCAGCTGGTGATGTGAAGTGTTTGTTGAATGAAAAACAATGCAGCATGCATCAATGTGTCAGTGCCAACATAGGGTTGTTTATGGAAGTTTTTCTCTCTAACCATTGAACCATTTGATGAGATTTTGGGGTCTTTGGAAAGAGGATGCATTGGAGCACAATGTTGGTTTGAAAATTGAAGTGAAATGAGATTGGGATAAGTTGCAATATGACTTACAACACAAGTGTTTGGGAAGTGGTATAAGGGCGCACAAAGCAGGTCATGGCACGGCAAGATGACCAGTTGATTTTCAGTGTGACCACCATGACTTTGGACCAATATATCTCCACTATAATTTGGTCAATTCACAATTTTCCCAACATCAATGTTGAAGATGATACTACCAAGAGCAACTTTGATGTTGAAAATTTTCTCATTTGGAGCCTTTAACCATGAGTAAAATGAGTGAACTTCTGGCCCACCAACTGTTTGTTGAAATGACTGCGCATGAGCTTGGCAAGACTTGGTCATGACCTGGTTTTTGACCTACTTTCCTCTAACTTTGATCAATCATATCTCACTCAATTTTTATCCAATGGAGATGTTCTACACATGGATTTGAAGCTTAAAACAAGATCTTTTGTTGTGGCCGAGTGGAATTTTCATTTGGTGCTTCAATTTTAAATGGCCTTGGTTCAAACTCTGATGCAAAATGGCCAAAACTTGCTATTTTTAGTAACCCTTCCTCTTCCAAAAATGGCAACTTTCCACCTCTTGATTTTTTCATGATTCCTTTGGAGTTTCTTGATCAAATTTTGCACATTGGACACATATAGCATGAATTTTATGAATTTGGCCTCAAAAAGTCAAGAGTTGACTTTTTCCTCTGATTATTTGACTTGCCCCCAAATTTCCTGATTTTTGATATTTCTTCCAATTGAACCACTTCTAAAACCAATTGAGAGGTAATTTTCCATACACATACACTTAAGAACATGTAGAATACCATGACATCAAGTTTTGTCCAAAAAATCAAAGATTCCCTGATTTAATGGGAAACCCTAGTTTTGGTGCCCACCTCCTAGGAGAAAAATGTGCAGTCTTCAATTTCCAATTCCTCAGAGTATGTTATGTATCCTCTTAAAAGATGATGATATATGCCATTTGAGGATGATTTTGGATCAATGAGTTATCTCTTTTGAGGGCTTTCCTTCATTTTTTGAACCTCTTGCATAGTGAAAGATGTAGTGCTTCAATCTCCCATTGTATCTCTTATCCTTGAGGTTGTGGATGATCAATTGAGATGGTATGAGACATGAAAGACCTCTTGGCTTGCCTTGAGGGCACTTGATTGACCTTTTTGTGCTTTGAATGATTCCTTGATTGTCCACCTTCCACCTGATCACATGCCCTGATGGTAAGAAGGATGCTATGCTTCATTTTTCTATGTTAAATGCAATGTAATGTTAATGAGGTGGATATGATATGATAGATGATAATGCCATGCTATGATGACAAAGAGGGAGAGCAAATTTTGGGGTATTACAGCTGCCCCTATTCAAGCGCTGTAGACCTGAATGCCTGAAAGCGATTGCTTTCGGACTTTCACGGTATATAGTGATTGAATACCAAATATAACCAAAAATTTGCTCTGGATAGTGAGAAAGAAACCCCCCGACATTGCTGGATTGAATCTTCAATGAAACATTGTCGGAGAAATCTGCCTTTTGAATGACACCAGACGTCTACTGGCTCGCCGCATTACTGGTAAACTTTAACAATGTCTTTTATGCAATTCCAGACGACTACTGGCTTGCCACACTGCTGGTGGACTTTAATAATGTCTTTTATGCAATTCCAGACGACTACTGGCCTGCCACACTACTGGTGGACTTTAATAATGTCTTTTATGCAATTCCAGACGACTACTGGCCTGCCACGCTACTGGTGGAGTTTAGAAATGTCTTTTTGAACGACGCCAGACGACTACTGGCTTGCCACGCTACTGGTGGACTTTGCAGCTTCGTGCCACCCGAAGACGGACTTTTGCCAATCCACTGTTGGACTTTTAGAATTTTCCACCCTTAGATGGACTTTTGCCAATCCACTGTTGGACTTTTGCCAATCCACTGTTGGACTTTTAGAATTTGCCACCCTTAAATGGACTTTTGCCAATCCACTGTTGGACTTTTGCCACCCGAAGACGGACTTTTGCCAATCCACTGTTGGACTTTTAGCTGCTTTGCCACCCGAAGATGGACTTTTGCCAATCCACTGTTGGACTTTTAGAATTTGCCACCCTTAGATGGACCTTTCGCCAATCCACTGTTGGACTTTTGCCACCCGAAGACGGACTTTTCGCCAATCCACTGTTGGACTTTTGCCACCCGAAGACGGACTTTTGCCAATCCACTGTTGGACTTTTGCCACCCGAAGACGGACTTTTCGCCAATCCACTGTTGGACTTTTGCCACCCGAAGACGGACTTTTGCCAATCCACTGTTGGGCTTTTGCCACCCGAAGACGGACTTTTGCCAATCCACTGTTGGACTTTTAGAATTTGCAAAATTGTATTACTCTCTGCATCTGTGTCAGACATCTCTGCTGACTCTGCTGAGGAGCAATGACCAATGATTTGACTTTGGAGACTCCTGAAAGGATAACCTCTCCACTGGAGAATGAATGAACAATCCGTCTGCTTCGAATTGCCAAGCTTGCCAAAAATAAATTGGACTTGAAGAATAATAAATCTGCCAGTAATCACTTCATCTGCTGGGGGAATGAATTCTGGTCACAGCGATTCCGCTGGGGGTGAGAATTTCTTTGCATGGCGTCTTGCTAGGGGAGAAAAGTCATAAAAACTCTGCTCGGGGATCTATCCAATCCAAGACCCTTTGTAGGGGTTATCAACCTTCTGACCCGGCTGGGGAAAGACTGTACCATCCTTGTTGAGGAATAGATTCTGCCGGTCCTATAAACCTTTGCGAGGAGAATAACAACTCAGCTGGGGAGTATTGCTGACAAGATTTGATGCTGACCTCTATGGGGAATCATTACCAGAGACACAATCTTGCTGGGGATCAGGGCTACTCTGCCAGGGATATGTAAATCCTGGTTAGAACATTCCACTGCAACTTGCTAGAAAGAGTCCTTAGAGATCTGTTGGGGAAACCCAAAGCAAATCCACAGTAGTCTGCTGAAGAATATGACTGTCAAGCTTAGGATAAGTACCACAATGCCCCATGTTAGGCGAGCTTCCCTTTAGACAATTCCGTTAGGGATGACGAGTTTATAACAAACTCTGCTGGCGAAAACTGCTTTAAAACGTCTCGTGCTGGGGAATGCCTTTTGAGAGGATTTTACAGAAGACCAACTGTCCTCAAACTCTACTGGGGATGATCAACACTTCATGCTGGGGAAACAAACATGCCCCATGCTTGGACAAACCAACAATTCGTCCCCGAAGAGGATGTCATAAGAGGATTTTACAGAAGATTTAGCCTCTTCAAACTCTTGTGACTTCGCTGGGAATAATGACCATCAGTTTCGGTGTCGACGAGATCACTCTTTTGGGGAACCTGTGACCGTTATCGACACAGAAAAGCTTGTAGCTGTTGGAAGTACTGTATGAGATAATCGACTTAATAAGATACAACGGTACCCAGTCGAACTTAATTCACTGATATCGAACCGTTATGAACAATCGTCGAACGAACGATGAACGCCGATCTCCTTACCCGTAATTGCCCCAGTCTTTTGCGTGGGGTGATTGATTACTGGTCTTGTGCTTAAAATCATCTGCACCTGCTACCTGCAACAAAAGAATATGCCCACATGCCCCGAATATTGCGTGGCTAGAATCCACCATCCAGGAGTATTCAACATTCGAAGTAATTTCAAATGTTTTTTCTGCGCATGTTATTGCAAGGCCGCCATGTTTTCAAATGCAATGTTTTATCAAAAATTAGGACGTTTTTGCAAACAAAGCAATAAAACAAAAATAGGAGGCTTTTTATTGAAATTCAATTTATTGACCGAGAGCCCAGAATAGGCAATTACATCAGGAAGCAATCCCTGGAAAGAGGTGATCGCTGAAAATTGAGAAAAGAAACTATCCTAATGGCAATGTGAAAACGGAATTCCGCTGAGTTTCCATTCTGTTATGACCAGTATGTCTTCAAAACTCCCCGACCTTGCCTTCTGAGGACTGATCAGACCGATTCCTATCTTTCAGAACGTCAGTGGTTCAAACGGTAATGGGTACAGATAACTCAGACCGTAGTCATTCGCTTAAATCCCTCTTTTGTGTGGACCGCCCTTTCAGGTTTTCGATCCACCAGGATACCCTTTTTTGCCTAAGTTGCCCTTTCGGGTTTTCAACTTACCGGGTGTACAAATCTTTTTTTCAATTATATCCCTAATTTTTGCCCGAACCTTATTCTGTTTTTGGTTCGCCGGGATGCCCTTTTTTGCCTGGATTTTTTTATTTTTATTATCCAGCGGGTCTATTCATGCGAAGTATTTTTTGACTACGTCCGAGTTGACAGGGGATGAAAAGTCTTCGCCATCCATGGTTGTAAGCAATAAAGCTCCGCCCGAAAAGACCTTTTTAACCACGAATGGACCTTCATAGTTAGGAGTCCATTTGCCCCTGTGATCTGTATTGGGAGGAAGGATCCTTTTGAGTACCACATCTCCGACTTTGTAAACCCGAGGACGCACCTTTTGGTCAAATGCCTGCTTCATTCTGCGCTGATATAGTTGCCCATGACATACAGCCGCCAATCGCTTTTCCTCAATAAGGCTCAGCTGATCAAATCTGGCTCGTACCCATTCAGCTTCATCTAGCTTAACATCCATCATAACTCTGAGGGACGGAATCTCTACTTCAACCGGTAGCACTGCCTCCATACCATATACAAGTGAGAATGGGGTCGCCCCAGTGGACGTGCGTACCGACGTTCGATACCCATGCAAAGCAAATGGTAACATCTCATGCCAATCTTTGTACGTGACAACCATCTTCTGCACAATCTTCTTGATATTTTTGTTGGCCGCTTTGACCGCGCCATTCATCTTTGGGCGGTACGGAGAAGGATTGTGATGTTCGATTTTGAAGTCCCGGCATAACTCAGCCATCATCTTATTTTTCAAATTAGAGCCATTATCGGTAATGATTCTTTCGGGAACTCCATATCGGCAAATGATATCCCGTTTTAAGAAACGAGCTACCACTTGTTTTGTAACATTGGCATAGGATGCAGCTTCAACCCATTTAGTGAAATAATCAATCGCCACCAAGATGAAACGATGACCATTAGAAGCTGTAGGCTCAATCTTTCCGATCATATCAATGCCCCACATGGCAAACGGCCAAGGCGACGACATGATACTCAACGGATTTGGAGGCACATGCACTTTATCTGCATAGATCTGGCATTTATGGAATTTGCGGGCATATTTGCAACAATCGGACTCCATAGTCAACCAATAATATCCCGATCTTAACAACTTTTTAGCCATTGCATGTCCTCCAGCATGGGTACTGAAAGAGCCTTCGTGCACTTCAATCATCAACAAGTCTGCTTCATGTTTATCCACACATCTAAGCAGGACCGTGTCAAAATTTCTTTTATACAGCACGCCATCTTTGTTCAAGAAGAAACTACCAACTAACCTTCTCAACGTCTTCCTGTCTTTGGACGATGCCCCGGGCGGGTACTCTTGACTTTTCAAGAAACACTTAATGTCATGAAACCATGGCTTGTCATCAGACGCTGCATCGACAGCAAACACAAATGCTGGTCTGTCAAGGCGGGATACCTCAATCTTAGGTACATGGTTCCATCCTTGCACTTTGATCATGGAAGACAAAGTGGCCAAGGCATCAGCGAACCTATTCTCATCTCGAGGAATATGGTACAGTTTCACTGTTGTGAAAAATGTCAGCAATCTCCTTGTATAATCTCTATACGGCACTAGATTTGCTTGGTGTGTGTACCAACTCCCTTTCACTTGATTGATTACCAAAGCTGAATCACCGAATATATCAAGGGTTTTAATCCGTAGATTAACCGCCTCCTCGATCCCCATTATACAAGCTTCGTACTCTGCTTCATTGTTGGTGCATCCGAAAGTTATTCGTGCAGTGAAAGGCATATGAACACCTTCCGGCGTGATAAGAACTGCTCCAACTCCGCATCCATTCATATTGACAGCCCCATCAAACATCAGACTCCATTTGGACTCAGGGTCTGGCCCCTCCTCCGGGAGTGGTTCCTCGCAGTCTTTAGCTTTGAGAAACATGATGTCCTCATCAGGGAAGTCAAATTTCATGGGTTGGTAATCATCAATCGGCTGTTGCGCAAGATAGTCGGACAGGATACTTCCTTTGATGGCCTTTTGTGAAGTGTACTGAATGTCATACTCTGTCAAGACCATTTACCACCGTGCAACTCTGCCTGTCAATGCTGGTTTCTCGAAAATGTACTTGATAGGATCCATTTTTGAAATCAACAAGGTTGTGTGCCTAACCATATATTGTCTCAATCGCTTAGCGGCCCATGCAAGCGCACAGCATGTCTTTTCAAGCATTGAGTATCGGGACTCACAATCATTGAACTTTTTGCTCAGGTAGTAGATAGCATGCTCCTTCCTACCTGTATCATCATGTTGACCGAGGACACAACCCATGGAACCTTCAAGCACTGTCAGATACATTATCAGCGGTCTCCCTTCAACTGGAGGCATTAGAATCGAAGGTTCCTGCAAGTATTCTCTTATCTTATCAAATGCCAATTGGCAATCGTCATTCCACTTGACCGTTTGATCCTTCCTTAACAATTTAAATATTGGCTCACACGTGGCTGTTAGGTGAGATATGAACCTTGCAATGTAGTTCAATCTACCCAAGAAACCACGAACCTCTTTTTCTGTTCTCGGTTCAGGCATTTCTTGTATTGCTTTCACCTTGGCAGGATCAACCTCGATTCCTCTTTCGCTCACAATGAAACCCAGTAACTTTCCAGAACGCACCCCAAACGTGCACTTGTTTGGATTTAATCTCAGACGGAACTTTCTCAACCTTTCAAACAGCTTTTTCAGGTTAATCAGATGTTCCTCTTCTGTTCTCGACTTGGCAATCATATCATCTACATAACATTCGATCTCCTTATGAATCAAGTCATGAAACAATGTCACCATCGCTCGCTGGTACGTTGCCCCTGCGTTTTTCAACCCAAAAGGCATTACTTTATAGCAATATGTACCCCACGGAGTAATGAACGTGGTCTTCTCCATATCTTCAGGTGCCATCTTGATCTGGTTGTACCCGGAGAAACCGTCCATAAAAGAGAACACTGAAAACTGAGCTGTATTATCGACCAGCACATCAATATGAGGTAGTGGAAAATCATCTTTCGGGCTAGCTTTATTAAGATCTCGATAATCCACACACATTCTCACTTTTCCATCTTTCTTCGTTACTGGCACGATGTTGGCTACCCACGGAGGATACTTTGTCACAGCAAGAAACCCAGCATCCCACTGCTTCTGGACTTCCTCCTTAATCTTTAAAGCCATGTCGGGGTGAGTCCGACGAAGTTTCTGCTTGACTGGCGGACATTCTTCTCTTAATGGCAGCCTGTGCACGACAATATCCGTATCCAACCCCGGCATGTCTTGATACGACCAGGCGAAGATGTCAACATACTCGCGCAGCATTTCCGTCAAAGTTTGCTTCACATCTGCTTGCAAGCTGGCACCAATCCTGATCTCTTTCTTGGCGTCCTTGGTACCAATATTGATAATTTCTACAGTCTCCTGATGAGGCTGGATGACCCTTTCCTCTTGTTTCAACAATCTGGCCAGTTCTTCAGAGAGTTCACAATCTTTCTCATCCCCTTCTTCGGCTTGATAAATCGGATTGTCAAAGTCATACATAGCCATATCAAAATCGCTATCAGTGGTATCCGGAGGATCAAGTCTGCATGAACGGGTTCATGCCTTATTTTAGAGTTTATTTTTAAGCAAAACAAAAGAAAATGAAACATTGCCATTTTATTTTTTGTGCAAAAATAAAAACTGAAAGACAGAGAACAAAATTTGATTGCAAAACGTCCTTTATTAATGATTAAACATTGCAAATGCAACCATGGTGGCCCTACAAATGAATCCATACGCCTTGGGCAGAGCACAAGATTTTGACATGCATTATGGTTAGAAAAAACAAAGAAAAATTACTCTGTCTGAAGAGTAACCCGGATGACTTCTTCAACGGACCAGTTTTGCACTTGTTGTCCCGGAGCATGAGGGCGTACCCAGTTGTCCAGGTCATAATTACTGTCAACACTATCCTCTGTGGCTGCACAAGACTGGTCTGTGTAGATAATTCCCCCACTATTGAAAGTAATGGGTCCCCTGCTCCCCGCATCTGAAGTTGTAGAGGGATGATAACCAATACCAAATTTGTCTTCCTTCATTGGGGTCTCTATCAACCTGCCCCAACCTTGGGAGTTGCCTGCCCTGACGACTTCGACAGCTTGTTTGTAAGATGAAATGGAGGTACCGGCCCCAATTGGTACAGAAGAAGACTCAGGTGCATCGTCAATATTGACTGCTTCAAATGATTGGCACAGCATCTCATGAATTTCCCCATCCATTTCAATGTACTTGAACGTGGACAAGTGACTCACAAAGATGTCTTCTTCCCCACACACCGTCACAACCTGCCCTTCAAACTTATACTTTAGCTTTTGATGTAGAGTAGAAGTAACAGCCCCGGCTCCGTGAATCCAAGGGCGCCCCAATAGGCAGCTATATGCAGGTTGTATGTCCATTACATGGAACGTGGATTTGAATACCTGTGGTCCAATTTGTACGGGCAATTCCACCTCACCAAACACAGATCGTCTAGTTCCATCGAATGCTCTGACCACCAATTCACTAGGCCTTAAGATCAAACCATCAACTTCCAGCTTCATTAATGCCTTCTTGGGCAAGACATTGAGTGATGAACCAGTGTCTACCAGTACATGAGATAACACTGCGCCCTTACACTCCATCGTGATATGCAAAGCCTTATTATGGTTTCTTCCTTCAACAGTCAGATCTCTACTTGTAAATCCCAAGCCATGGCTAACATTAACATTGGAGATTACGCCCTCGAGCTGATTATAAGTAATTTCTTGTGGCACGTATGCACTCTTCAACACTTTCAACAACGCCTGCCGATGCGCATCAGAGCACATCAATAGTGACAAGATTGAAATCTTTGAAGGGGTCTGATTCAGTTGGTCCACAATCTTATAATCGCTTTTCTTGATTATCTTCATAAATTCTCCCATTTCCTTATCAAAAGTAATCTTTGTCTCTGCTTCAGGTGTAGGTGCATTTTCAACCACCTGTTTACCTTTAGCCTTTGCTGCGGCTTCTGCCTCTTTATCACTTCTCAAGGTTTGGGGAGCGAACAACCTTCCACTCCTTGTAAAGCCCCCTACACCCCCTACGTTATCAATATTTGGGCTGACTGACGACTCAAATTCCTGCTTTTTACCTTCGTAATATACATCTGCCCCATAGTGCCATGGGATAGCCTTCGTAGACGTGAACGGAATTGGTCCTGGCACCGTGATAGTGACAGGACTGGGCCTTTCTGGCGCAACACTCGCCACGGGAACTGCATTGACCGGCATTTGAATCTCAGCGGGAGTGTAATAGATGGTCACGGTTGATACCTCATCAGTGTCTTTCACGACTCTGTCGAACTGTAGGCATCCTTCATCGATCAGATTCTGTAAACCCACCTTCAACTTATTACAGCCATTCTCCTGATTCATACACTCGGAACAATCTTGATTACAGCCCGGGAACACCTGTCCCTTCAATAAACGATCTTTTACAACCAACAAAGAAGTTTTCACTTGATGGATATCTACCACCAAATTCAATCTCCTCCCATCTTCAATAGCATATACATTGGTTGTACTATGATCAGGCATGGGATGCTGAGTAATATTAGGAGCGGGAGAGAAATTGATGGCTTTAGCATCAATCAAATCTTGTACTTTATGATGGAAAGCCCAGCATTTTTCAATGGAGTGCCCCTGAGCACCTGAGTGGAACTCACAACGAGCATTAGCATCGAAGTTAGGTGGCAGGTTTCCAGCAACCGGAGCTTTCATAGTACGGAGTTCTACCAACTTTAACTCGAGTAACCGGGGCAACAGCGCGGCATAAGTCATAGGGAGAGGATCCATCTTACGATCCCTCTGCCTAGACCTTTGCTGGAAAAAAGGTTGTTGCTGTTGAACTTGTTGTTGGGGTTGTTGTTTCTGAACAGACGGTGTGGGGATTGTTACAGCATCTACCTGATAATAAGCTTGAGAACGCCCTCTGCCTCGTCCTCTAAACACAGCATTCATATCACCTTCTCTTCTTTTCTGGTTACCAGCAAACAGTTTCTTCGTCCCCGAAGAGCCAGCCCCACTCACATCCTGGATCTTTCCAAGCTTTAACAGACTTTCTATTCTTTCTCCCGCAATCACAATATCAGCAAATCCAGTTGACGAACAAGCAGCTAATCTATCAAGATAGGCCCCTTGCAAGGTGCCCATAAACATATCCGCCATTTCTCTGTCTGACAAGGGAGGTTGAACCTGGGCAGCCATTTCCCTCCACCTCTGTGCATATTCTTTGAAACTCTTCTTGGCATTTTGTGACAACCCCTGCAATTGAGTGCGGTTGGGCGCCATGTCAATATTATACTGGTATTGCTTCAGGAACGCCTCTGCCAGATCTTTCCAACTCTTCACAGCAGCTCTATTCAACTTCATATACCAGGTCAAGGACGCCCCAGCCAGACTGTCCTGAAAATAGTGCATCCATAGCTTCTCGTCATCCGTATGGGCTGAAATCTTCCCAAAATAAGCTTGAAGATGCGTTTAGGGACACGCATTGCCGTGATACTTATCAAAAGTATGAGGTTTGAATTTAGGGGGAATTCTGACTCCTGAGACCAGCCCCAAGCTGGTAACATCAATACCCATAGAGTTCTTGCATTCTATGGCCCTGATCTTTTCTGCTAACTCATCATACCTTCGATCACCTTGATTACCCACATCAGCATCCAGCAGAGTAAATTGGTCTTCCAGAGTATCTTCAAGAGTAACACCAGCATGCCTACCATTTCCATTACCCCGATTGTTACCACCAGGAGGAGGATTGCCACCGGGAGGAGGGATGCCATGTCCCTGTGAATTGTCATGCTGATCACCTTCGGGCCCATTGTCTGGACGCTCGACCAGAAGCCTCAATCTCTCCTGATTTTGCGCCATGCCAGTCATGAGGGTCATAAACTGGTCCATACGCGCCCTCATTTCGGCCAAATCACTTTGCACTTGATCCATGATTCTTACTTGATTTCTTTGCGTCGAATATCGGTGAATATGATTCTCCGCTATACTGCCTGAAACCAAATAAAGGTTAGAGACCCTGCAACGAGTACCTGAAAAGCAAGTAACAAAATGCAAAATGATATGCAATGCCATGCAGTGCCATGTTTGTCATTTCCTAGGTGCTTTTATACCCTGATTCCAATCCAAACCACAGAAATCTGAAGACCAGAAATCGTGATATAAAGAGACGTATCGTGGTCATGTGCTTGTGTGCGGCTATCTGATAAGAAATAATTCTGAATAAAACTGCTCATACTCATTCAACAAAGTATTCAAATACACTTAAGAAAGCAAATGCAATACAAGGGAAAAATGGATCCATCAACAAGCCTGATGGTAACCATTAACAACAAAATACAGGGAAAAGAACATCAGTCTGACAATTCCACATCCTTCAGCTTATCACTTGAATACTTGACTTCCTCAAAAAGTATACGGGTACGCTGGTGATTCGGCTTTTCAATCATCTCTTTGATCAAGACATCCCTTTTCTCAAAAGCTTCAGTTAAAGAACCCATATGCAGCATAAGAGCTTCGTCATCATGCACTCCTTTGTGTCTCTTTATGCCAGCTTGCGTCTTGAGTATCTCTCTTTCTATCATGGCTTCTTCAAGCTCTTTCTTGGTATTTTTCAGCTGGCTTCTAGCTTCTTCTAACTGTTCTTGACTTTTATCGAGACTTTCCCGATACTTTCTCCTCTGCTCATGTGCCTTTTTAAGCTCCTCGTCTTTAGTCTTCGACTGATCCTTTAACTCGGCATTTTCAATTCTGACTTCATCCCAAGCTTGACGAAGTTGAGCTAATGAATCCTTGCTTCGGGCTAAAGCCTGTTTTGTAATCTTGTGAGCCTGACTAGTGTCATCTGCTCCCAAAGTAAGTTTCCGAAAGTACCGAGCTCTGTCATCAAAATCTTCCTCTTTGTCAGCCAAGGTTTTTTCCGCTTTCAAGGCTCTCTTTTCCAACTCTTTGTTGTTAGCTAGAGCTTTCTGAAGACATCTGCTCATTCCAGAATTTTCTATCTGCAGCTCTCTGACCATTTTCTTCCACTTCTCACATTCTTCAATAGCCACCATGGTGGGTTGTTCTGGCTGTACTGAACATAAAAGAGGTCCCCTTGAAAAGGGTAAAAGCAATTCCTTTACTTTCGTCTCAATCCACCTGTCATATTCAGGATAAGACCCACAATCTCCTTTCCCGAAAACTGCTTTTCCAATTTTGTGCTTATCTTTCCAAGCATTCACTACTTCTACCACCTTCGCATCTTTAGTTCCTGTAAAGAATAAAGATTCTTCCACATCTTGCTCTGTAGGAGGATCCCTGGAAGCATACCCAAACTGTCGGATGGCCAAAACTGGATTATAATTGATCCCTCCTTTTCTGCCAATCAAAGGCACATTTGGAAAATTTCCGCATCTTGTGACAAGCTCTATTCTCAATAACCGGTGGTCAAACCATACAATGTTATCAGCAGTTAAACCCATCAATCGTTTAGACCATTTCGCCACATCTTTGGTTTCCACAAAGGCACCTGTCTGAGGCAAATGTTTGAAAAACCAATGACTCAGCAGTGGAGTACAACAACTAACAGATCCTCCCCTCCTTTTATCATTCTTATAGTGCACGGAATGATAAAAATCTCCTAACAAAGTAGGGACTGGATTTTTAAGAACGAAAACTCTTGTCGCTTGCATATCCACAAAGTCTTGCTGATTGGGAAAGAGAACTAGGCCGTATATGCAGAGAGCCAGAATGGAATTGTAAACCGTCCAATTTTTAGCACTAGCAGCCTCTTGGGCTTGTCCAGACAGAAATTCTAAATGAAATCCGCTAACTCCATTTTTACTGCTCACACCACTCTTTACCACTGCCTGATCCATTTGTAACGCGGCAGCAATTTCTTTTACGCTAGGGGAACTACCAGAGAAGAATGGTATTGCCGGCGTGATCGGAATTCCCAAAATAAATGAGAATTCTTCCAGTGTTGGCAACAAAATGTAATCTGGAAAAAGAAAGCATCTCAACGAAGGCTCGTAGAACTGCAGCAGAGTGTGCAAAGCATCATGTTCATACTTGGTGATTGTACGGACCATCCCAACCAAATTCCCGTAGCTCTTCTGAAACCTATCAAGAATACCCGGACCGGCCACATCTATAACTTTGAGCAATGAATCCAAAACAGGATCTGGAAACTTGTAAGACACATTGTTCTTTCTCTCGGCAACGATCTCTGTTGAACCCATGGATTGGAATCAGAAATGTATTATGCACCTGAAAATGACAAACATAATGGTTATGATATGATAATGCAATGCAAAAGGGCATGTGATCAGGTAATCAAGTGTCTGTGTCTGTATTGAACTGTGTGCACTGTGTCTCTGTACTGAATCTGGCGATATCTGAGATGAACACTCAAATCACTGTCATAGGATACAATGTCTGAAATCATCATAGAATCACAAGTAAGGTAGGTAGGAGGCTGGGTTTCCTGCAAACCTGTAAACATCCCGCCCATACTCACATGCGGTTCTTAGAAAATAAGGCTTGTCAGCTTCGGAGGTTTGAGAAGCAATAGCACATTCAGCCCGTAGGATACAATGCTATGCCAATCAAAGAGGTCTTCCACTGACTCCCCTTAGAAAATAAAAGTCATCCTATGCAAGTTCCAAAGTGGGCCCTCGGGTGCGAATGGGTTTGCCACAGAATGTGGTCTGCCACTGTCACCGCTAAAGAGGGATGTTTCCACTAAGGTCCTCATGATCGGTCACTAGAGTCGACAGCTCTCTAGGTCTACATCCTGGAATACGCAAGATGCGCATGCCACGACGTGTCCCAAGATAGCCTCGTCTAGCTGTGAATTTCGTGAACACCCAACGCACTCCAAACGGCACGTAGGTCCCACTACTCTCCACTCTAATTCTAAGTGTATACTCAAGCCTGTGTAATGGGCTTATCTCTCAGAAATCCCATCCCGCCAAACAGAAAACAGCACAGTCCAGCATAGCATAATATATAGTATGAAATAAAAATGGTAAAATGCAGTAAATGCAGTAATATACAGTAATATACAGTAAATAACTATACAGCACAACAATAAACACCCAATGAAAGAAAAACAGACAAGCGTTAGGATTGACTCGCTTAGGATGGACCAGCAATAGGTCAACCGATCCCCAGCAGAGTCGCCGGCTGTCGCTCCCGGGATTTTCATCCTAGTACAAACGCGAAAGTGGCACCAAACAGAGTCGCCAGCAATGTGTATTTATCCCAAGAGAGGGAAAGGAAACACTGCATAAACCTGAAGAGAAAGGAAAAGCATGGTCTTGCGACCAAGAGAACTGGGTTCGGGAGTCGGTTACGCGAGAGGAAGGTATTAGCACCCCCTCGCGTCCATCGTACCCGATGGGATCCACGCTTGCTTGTCTCAATCAAAGGGTGATAGAAAATGATACTGGAAAAGGAACTGAAAGAAAGAAAGGAGAAAGAGAAACAAATGTAGGGAAAATAAAAGAAGTGCTCGCATGGGCCCTACCCCACTGCCTACGTATCTCATCGGGAACATGAGAATCAGAGCGACGTAGTTCCCCTCACTAGGGATGGATCGTTTGTGTTTTTTAGGAACGGCTAACGTTCTAGCTCAGGTGTTGCAAGCTCGCTGGTCCGAGTGCGTTACCATCTTGCAAGAGAACGAGTAGAAGCGCGTTCGTTCGTTGAGAGTGAATGAGGTGAGAAAAGAATTCCCGAAGGAAAGACGTTATTGTTTGTTTTTGTCTTTTAAGAGTTTTCTTGTTATTTGTTTGCATATGATAGTGTATCCAAATCTTAGTCATTGGAATGTGTACATCCTCACATTCCAAGATGGAATGAGCAAGAAGACACACTAAGAGCGAAGAAGACCCCCACACTTAGTTCCAATCGTCAAGGTTCAAACACACTAGCATACTTGTGTTTATTAAGTGTTTTTGTTGATTAAGAAATGAAGAAGTGTTTTTTATTATTTGTACCTTCAACAAGCATTGCATTCAAGTCCCTCATACAAGATCGAATGTTTAACACATTGACCCAAGATGGGCTATAATGCTATACATTCTAAGATTATAAGAGAAAACCCCTTTATAATCTTTTCTTTATATGAAAGGCCTAAATGCAATAAATGCTTACCTTTATTAGATGTTTTGGATTTTCTTTGAGAGATGAGGAGAGAGACTCAAGAGAGGAGAAAAGGTAAAACCTATGTGGACTAAGACTCAATCCTAATTGAAGATTAAAGGGAGTGATCCTAATGGTTTGTGAGGTTTCAACCTAAAGTCTAAAGAAAGGATGAATTAAACAATTCACTTCTAAAGTAGAAGATGAATTGTAATTCACAAAGGGAAAGTGATGAGTTATTAAGAAAAAAACACATAAGTGCTTAACAAAACACAAGATGGAATTGTAAAAGAGAAAGGATAGAAGTTGAATATGGATTCCTTATCCACACTCAATTGCAACTTACCAAAGCCCCTACATGGTTAGTAAACATGTACAAGAAGTATAAGAAGTAAAAGAACATGTAATGCACCATAAAACTCAAAAGAATTAAATGAGAAATCAAATCCTATAACCACAACCAGAATGTACATCATATGGAAAACAAATGATTATCATCATGCAAGTCCAAGTGGATAGGCAACAAACATCATCCATGGCATTAAAACATGCTACCATAAGAAAAAGGAGAATGAAAGATGAAAAGAAAAAGAAGAAATATGCATAAATGGAACATGTAATCCATGGATCAGAATTGAAATGAAATGAAAAATGATTCACAAACATCTCACAAGTATTCATGCATGACACATCAAAACATTTAAGAAATGATAGAAGAAGTAGAATTGAAATGGAAGTTCCAAACAAAGGAAAGTGCAAACACAACATGTTAAAGGTGCACAAGGTTCAAATGATAATCAACAAGCAAAGATGACATATGATATGTATCAAATGTCCTATAATGTCAAGAGTGTAGCTCACCAAATAGGCAAATGATCATGCAAGTATACACAAAAGAAAACATGTAAACATGCACAAAAGATTACAATGATATGACATGTTATAATGCTTTAAATGAAATGCATCACACAAAAATCAAATGGCCTCATGAAAATTATGGAAACATGGTATTGAAGTTCACTAATCAGAGATGAATCACATATCAAAGTAGCATGCAAGGAACCAAGGCAAAATGATGTCAAACAATGCACTTAGGTCACATAGACATATCATACAAAGTAGCACAAAAGTGAACACCAAACATGCCATAAAATGACCTAAAAAATCAAATAAAAATCACTTAACATACCTCAAGATGCTAATGACTCAATGCAAAAAGAAGAGCATCAAAACAATTTTTAATGATCAAGAACAAAATTAAACAAGATCATGTACCACATTAAGAATACACACCAAAGAAATTCAAAGAAAATTATAGAACAGGGGCAAAAATGTCACAAAATCAAGAAATAAAATCATGAAAAATTTTCTAAATGTTTTAAGAAGGCTCATGAATTTTTGTGGAATTTTATGATGATATTTGATATTTTTAAAATTCAATTATGAAACGTGTAGAAAAAATGAAAATAAAATAAAAATGCAATATGAATGGGGGTGTGAACTTAGCAAAATATTAGTTCAAAATGCTTTGGGCTCTAAACAGGGAGGTGTGAATAACAAATCAGCTTAGGTCCACTAACGCGCAGTACACATTAACAACCATGGAGCTCAGTCAACAATAGTCAAAGCCATACAAGCCATTGGATCAAGTCAAGTCAATACAAGAGTCAAAGTAATCACAATCAACAAGCACACGCGAATGACCACACTCTCTACCGTGTACCACACCACATAGTGTTTAAATGAGTTCAGAAAATGTGCACATGACTTGCACATGAATTTTAATGCGTTGTCAGCACTAGGACCATACGATGAGAAAAAAACAACGGACAGGATTAAAACATGGCAAAACCCTAGCAATTGAAGTCACCGGCCGGAGGTGACTTCCGGTCACCTTCTCCGGCTATACCACCGCCGTCTGCAACTTTACACATCACCAAAATGCACAATCCATATACCAAATTGAAGCTGAACTTATGGAGAGCACGAATACACACTTATTTCTCACAGATCATGCATGCATAACACAAACCGAGCCAAAATAATTTGCCCTAAAAACACACCTAAGCTCCTAAAGAGCATATCAACTAAACAGGACGCACACATAGCTTCTAATAAGCTCTAAACCATAAAAAAACAAACTAAAACGATAAGAGTTTATGCAATAGAATTTGAGTAATTGGAACCTGAAGTTTGCAGAACCTTGAAGCAAAAGAAAACCAGGGATCCACTCTTGATCTTGAGTTTGATTCGTGCAAGATAAATGCAGTTGAGTCTTGAGGTATTGAGAGCAGAGAGAGAATCAAAATGTTGATGAAGCTTCACTTGCTCAAAGACCACACTCAAGATGATGATTGAAGAAGATGAATGAAGAAATTGTTGGTTTCGTGAGAGATCAGAGAGAGAGAGAGAATAGAGAGTGTTTCAGAGGGAGAATGAGAGAATGAGAGTTGAAAAAAAATGAGAAAAATGAAGTTAGGAAATGAGATTTATGAGTGAAATTTTGCTTTATAGTAGTCATTAACCATGGTTTAGTGAGTCAGTTAAGGTGAGTTAAGGTGGTTAAACTGAGTCCACCCTAACTAACTGAGTCAAGTTAGTTAGGGGGCGAGTGGTCAAGATTGGGTTATGGTGAGGTCAAGCTCATGACAGTTGTAGTGAGGATAAGAGTGAGGTTGTGTTATGCAGCAGTGGCTTGTGGTGGAAGTTTTACAAATTTCCCTTCTCATGTAAGAAGTAACATGGTGAAAGCACGTGCATGACTTGTTTGGTTTAATGAGGAAAAGAAGCAGCTGGTGATGTGAAGTGTTTGTTGAATGACTGAACCAAAAACAATGCAGCATGCATCAATGTGTCAGTGCCAACATAGGGCTGTTTATGGAAGTTTTTCTCTCTAACCATTGAACCATTTGATGAGATTTTGGGGTCTTTGGAAAGAGGATGCATTGGAGCACAATGTTGGTTTGAAAATTGAAGTGAAATGAGATTGGGATAAGTTGCAATATGACTTACAACACAAGTGTTTGGGAAGTGGTATAAGGGCGCACAAAGCAGGTCATGGCACGGCAAGATGACCAGTTGATTTTCAGTGTGACCACCATGACTTTGGACCAATATATCTCCACTATAATTTGGTCAATTCACAATTTTCCCAACATCAATGTTGAAGATGATACTACCAAGAGCAACTTTGATGTTGAAAATTTTCTCATTTGGAGCCTTTAACCATGAGTAAAATGAGTGAACTTCTGGCCCACCAACTATTTGTTGAAATGACTGCGCATGAGCTTGGCAAGACTTGGTCATGACCTGGTTTTTGACCTACTTTCCTCTAACTTTGATCAATCATATCTCACTCAATTTTTATCCAATGGAGATGTTCTACACATGGATTTGAAGCTTAAAACAAGATCTTTTGTTGTGGCCGAGTGGAATTTTCATTTGGTGCTTCAATTTTAAATGGCCTTGGTTCAAACTCTGATGCAAAATGGCCAAAACTTGCTATTTTTAGTAACCCTTCCTCTTCCAAAAATGGCAACTTTCCACCTCTTGATTTTTTCATGATTCCTTTGGAGTTTCTTGATCAAATTTTGCACATTGGACACATATAGCATGAATTTTATGAATTTGGCCTCAAAAAGTCAAGAGTTGACTTTTTCCTCTGATTATTTGACTTGCCCCCAAATTTCCTGATTTTTGATATTTCTTCCAATTGAACCACTTCTAAAACCAATTGAGAGGTAATTTTCCATACACATACACTTAAGAACATGTAGAATACCATGACATCAAGTTTTGTCCAAAAAATCAAAGATTCCCTGATTTAATGGGAAACCCTAGTTTTGGTGCCCACCTCCTAGGAGAAAAATGTGCAGTCTTCAATTTCCAATTCCTCAGAGTATGTTATGTATCCTCTTAAAAGATGATGATATATGCCATTTGAGGATGATTTTGGATCAATGAGTTATCTCTTTTGAGGGCTTTCCTTCATTTTTTGAACCTCTTGCATAGTGAAAGATGTAGTGCTTCAATCTCCCATTGTATCTCTTATCCTTGAGGTTGTGGATGATCAATTGAGATGGTATGAGACATGAAAGACCTCTTGGCTTGCCTTGAGGGCACTTGATTGACCTTTTTGTGCTTTGAATGATTCCTTGATTGTCCACCTTCCACCTGATCACATGCCCTGATGGTAAGAAGGATGCTATGCTTCATTTTTCTATGTTAAATGCAATGTAATGTTAATGAGGTGGATATGATATGATAGATGATAATGCCATGCTATGATGACAAAGAGGGAGAGCAAATTTTGGGGTATTACAGGCTCTCAGCATAGCGGACTTGCTTGGAGGGAAATATCTGGTTAAGAAGACTTTCTTCAACTCGTCCCATGTCGTCACTGAGTGAGATGGTAGAGACTGGAGCCAAGCCCTTGCTCTATCTCTCAATGAGAACGGAAAAAGTCTCAGTCTGATTGCTTCTTGACTAACCCCATTGGCTTTCAAGGTGCCTGCATATTGCACGAATATTGATAAGTGAAGGTTCGGGTCATCCGTAGCATTACCTGAGAATTGGTTTTGTTGAACTGCGGATATTAGCGAAGGTTCCAGCTCGAAATCATTATGGTTAATGGCTGGGGCAGCAATGCCATTATGTGGTTCATCCTGTGATGGAATAGCGAAGTACTTTAGAGGACGGTTTTATGGTCCATCTGCCATGTTTTGTTCTAGTTCTGATTCGGCTTCCGAATCTGAGTAGGGAATAAGAGGATCTGGGATATTATATCTAAGAAGGAATTCGTTAATTCGGCGTCTCAGAAGTATGTAACGTTCGATTTTGTTGACTGGTTGCTCGAACTCTTCGCCTTGTGAGCGAGTGTTTGTCATACAATTGACAAATCGAAAAGGAAAAGAAATAAAAAGTTGCCTTAGTCTATACTGTGCAACAAAAGTATCACAATAATGACTAAATTGAGTCCCCGACAACGGAGCCAAAAACATGGTCGCGACTTCGTGTAATATTCGGATTACTGGTGCAAGTATACAGCTTATCGCGTAGTCTTAAAAAGGTTGTCGAATCCACAGGGACTAATAATCAACCTAGAGTGATCGATTATTTCGGTGTAAAGCTAAGGCTAGATTTGGCGGTAAAAGAAATTTGGTTACTAACGGGATTTGAAAAGACAATAATAAAGATGAGACCGGAGAATGATTTCCGTGCTCTTTGGGACTCCTTAAGATCCAAGTGTTAACAAAGGTTTTGAGATTGGTCTGAAAGATATGCCAGTTTAAAGACTCGACCTCACGCTCTCGCGGTCTCGTCCAAGCCACGCCTAATGACCCCAAGATTTTTCTCTCACTCGCTTGGTAGTTAAGAGGTACTTTTTGAAAACTAATATAAACTAAATGAGTCCCTAAAGTGCTCTTGCTGCATTTAGGCTCAATGTCCGATGTCTACTATCTGGCGATTACCTCAAACTCTCTCTCTATTGGACACGCCTTGGTGTGTTTCTCACTCTCATGACGAAACACTGTTAAACAGCCCCTTGCTCTCACGACAAGGTTGTCTAAATTTAGTTTAGACACCAAAACCAGAATTTTAAAACAAAAGTTAACCACCGAAGATTCTACAGAGTCCCGTCGAAACGACGGTCCTCAATCTATGGACTCAAAGCAAATCTACTCAGACATAATTAAATCTAACAGTAATGCAGTAACATTTATGAATTTTAAAACATACACAATGGCTTTGTTCTTAATTAAGATTAGAATTAGGTTTTTATGCGAAATCTAAATTATGCAATTAATCAAAAGAAAACAAAATGCAGTAAAATAGATAAATCGTAAATAACCTGAAATGCGAAGTTATTAAACGGGAAATGGAATTTGTATTAAGTAATTGATCCAAGTGTACATCAACAGCAAAAGAAACGAAAAGTACAATAGACGTATCAACCTCTCGATGTGATCGATTGATACTATGGCAAATGATATAAGTGGTTAGGAATTTCGGCAGCGCTTCCGCAAGGTTCTTGGATGCCAAATGCAGACCTCTGGTACTCAATATATAGGAAAAACTGGCTCCAAAATAGTTGAGTTCGAATTTTGAAATATAACTTGCAAACTGCCAGAACTGCAAAAAGAAAACTGCTCCCGCGCACAATGGTGGTCTCCTTAAGGCAAACGGCGGTCGCCTTTTCTTTAAGTGTTTGAATTTCCCTCCTTTCTGACATAGCGAGCGCCATTCAGTTGAACTGGGGGGAATGGCGAACGCCTTTCATCTGGAAGAGGCAGAACCATGCAATTTCTCCATTTTTCTTCTCTTTGAGCTCAAATCTTGGTCTTTTCTTCTCTGGAGCTGATATAGAACCTGTAAATGGAAAAGAAACGAAAAAATAAGAAAACAATACACGAAATGACAATGACTCGACAAAAATACGATAAAACATGCACAAATTGAATCGAATTAAACGATACGGAATCGAGTCATCAAGTTTTACCCTTTTCTAAGTAACATTGCTTAGCAAAAGAAGATGGATGAGCAAACTGCTATTCCTAACCACAGTCAAAATTTTGGGTATTCCGATATTTAATCCTCTTGCACCCTGAATGTCCGAATATCTCCAAAATATTTTGACCACAAATATTTCCCATCATTGTAAGGATCATTGCCACAATATGGATGTACCATCATCCCTCATCAATCTCCTCAAGGATTGTTGAGCATTCACTACAATCAAGAATTAGGGTTTTGAACCCTCCCAGAGCACTTGGACAAAGGATCAATCAAGAAATGATATGATTTTCAACTTGTCTAACCTCTCAAGCACCCATAAAGGATCAAGAGGTCTCCCATATCAAGAATCAAGCACAAGGATGCAACATTCCAAGTGGATAAAGCCTCAAGATCGCCAGTGTCACCAAATTAGGGTTTTGGTCGACCAAGGTCTCCAGAAGAAAATTTTCATCTCGACATGAGCCAATACCTCAAAACATGATCCAAAATGCTCCAAGGGACCTCATGGATCCAATCATCAAGTCAAAAAAACCTCAGGGGAAGCATTCATCAGAAATCAGGAATTAGGGTTTCTTGACCTAATTCACCCCTAAATTGACTTTTGAGCCAAGACCTGAGCCAAGACCTCAAGACATGATTTGAGGGCCACAAATACACCACATTGATCCATTTACAATAGTTGATTGATCCAAGAAGTTTGATTCACAAGTTTCAATTTCATCTGGACCACAATTAGGGTTTTGAATAAAAAGTCAACTGTACCTTTGAATTTGGACCAAGAAATGTTCCCAAACCTTGGGACATGATTCAAGACACCCTAAAACACCTATGGAATCCATCCGTTAGGTTTGAATTGGGTCAAGAACTTGATTACATAGAGGATCACACAGTTTGGAATTCATCTGACAAAAAGTCTACTGTGCCCAAAATCAAGTTTGACTTTTTGAACTTTTTTACAAATGTGGCTCCCCTAAGTAAAAAACAATGTTAATGCATGGTTTTTATCATCATCCATCAAGAAAAATCAAGAAAAATAGGGTTACTTGCAAAAGGGGCAACCATAAGAAACTTAAATTTTTCTAAGTTATGAACAAAATGGATTTGGTACCAGCTTTGCAAAGTCATAACTCCTAAACCCTAAGGTCTTTTTTCTTCCATCCAAAGCTTAAATGAAAGTTCACACATACTTCAAAAATGTCAACTACAAAAGATTCCAAATCCTCATGGATTTTGAGTTATGGATTGATCAAAATCACAAAAAACATGAAAATGGCCACTTTTTCCAACACTTAGTGAAAATTTTGGACAGAATCTGTCTTGGTTTTTCACCAACTTTAGGGCCATTTTTCATTATGAACCAAGTTGAACCAAGACCATTGGTGGACATCAAAGTTAAACTGTGTCATACAAGCTTTCGAAAGAGTACCATATCATCTCCAAATTCAACTTGAGTAGGGAGTTACAAGCATGGAAACATGACACCTCCAAAACTGTTTTTGTAAGACAGTCTTGCACTTGCCCCACGATTTTGTCATTTCCATGACTTGGCTAGCCTTGTCACCATACAAGACAAGTTTCTAAAGTGCAATGAACATGATCTCTGCAGAGCTACAACACCATAGAGCCTTGCAAGTCCAAAACCTCATCATTTGGCATGTGACATTCAAAGTTCAAATCCAAAAATTTCAAATTTGTCTTGAGGCATTCAAAGTTCCAGAATATCTAACCATTCTAGGGTTGATTCTCATCCCTTAAAACCACAGCCTCCTCTTGGGCATCATACAAAGATCATTGTCCAACTAAGAGTCAACCTCTTCATACCAGTAGACTTGGAAAGTCTCATCCCCTCTTGAATCTCAAAGAAACCCTCAAGTTTCCTAAAAAACAGGAAAAACCTGATCATTTCATGAATCTCCAGCAGAGTTTTAAGCCTCCATAGGTTTTCATACTCAAAGTTTAAACCTTTACAATCAATAAAACCTTAACAGAATCAGAACCTCAGGGCATCTGATATTTCAACTCTTCTTCAATCCTCAGCAAGAGTTGATTCCCCAATTTGGACCTGTCTCTAGATCTCAATAATCCTCAGCAGAAGCCAGCCTCCTCTTAGGCTTCATATAAGAATTTCCCCATCCAGTCTCCTCTTAGGCTTTGTATAATGATTTTTCTCAATTTCTTTTCAACCTCAATCTTGGGCTTTGTACAAGACAGATAAAACCTCTCCCCAGTGGAGTCAATTTCTTTTAGCCTCAATCCTGGGATTTGTACAAGACAGATAAAACCTCTCCCCAGTGGAGTCAATTTCTTTTAGCTTCAATCTTGGGCTTTATACAAGACAGACAAAATACTCTCTAGAAGAGTCAATCTCTTTTTAGCCTCAATCTTGAGCCTTGTGCAAGACAGATATAAAACTCCCCTAGTAGAGTCTATCTTTCAGCTTCAATCTTGGGCTTTAAATAATACAAAACAACCATTTAGCTTCAACCTTGGGCTTTGATTAAGGAACACAAAAATCAACATCCCCTCAGAGGAAATCAAGAGTTATCTCTGTAGGAAGACATTTCTTTGTACATCACATATCAAAACAGACAATAAAAAAACCCTAATTCCAGATAATTGATGTAAGTGGCACAGTTGTTGATTAAAAAATCCAAGTTTTAGTCCATCTCTTATCCTATTAAACTTCATCTTTCATCTAATTGCTGTAAGTGGCAAACCTCTGGATTATTTACATCCAAGCCAATGTCCCTATCTTAGCATGAAAGACTCCTAAGGAAAAATGGCATTGCTCTACACTGAGTTAAAGTTTATTCCTTCAGGATAATTCCCCTTTATAACTAATCCCTCAATATTTGTGATGAATAGATGAGATATCTCCCTTTAGAGATGACAAATTATCTCTTAGTCAACCTTTAGCTTCAATCTTGGGCTTTGAACAAGGCACAAATACTCTGACAACTTCAATCTTGGGCTTTAAACAAGACACCAAACATCTTTTTCCTCCCATAGAATAGGAGGAACTATGATTGCTCTGATTTCCCGAGTATCTTTACCGGAATACGTAGGCATAAGATTGTGAAATCTTAGCGAGCACATATACCAAAAAGCTTAGGTCCAGCACCTTACCAAAAACAACAAAAAACCCGAAAACAACAAAAAAACTCTCTCAACACTCCCAAAGGAGAAACTTTCCCAACCCATAACAGATAAACACCAGAAAGTATTTAAACATGCCACAGAAGATCTATGGATAACCATATATACACTGGGTAATTGACAACTTCCCTTTGTATAACCTGACCCCGAACCCCCAATCTCTTAGCATTTGTTAAAGAAAACAATTGTGTGCAAGGTTAGTTTTAGATAGCTTCCCTTTCCTTTCCAGCTTCATAGGATAAATAATAAATCAGAAAGTAGCACCCAATTCTAACCATTGCGGTAAGGTGGTCGCGTCACCGACAAAAATCGCACGCTACAGACGTGTAGGGTTTCACCCACGTCTCAACGGTCAAAGGACCACGTCCTCCACCTTTTTCACACATGGCGGGCACCATGGGTAGATGGCAGACACCATCTTCCTAAAACGCGCCTTGGTCAAAGGCAGTTGGAGGAAGTGGCCATGACCATAGGAATTATCTCCACACGTTTTTTGAACGTCTCGTGTAACTTCCAAGGGTTTTCACACTATAAAAAGGCCATTAGTTTCCATTGTTGATCATCCTCTTTTAGTTGCAGCATAGGCATAAATTCAGTTTGTTTAAAGTAATAAATTGTCACATCGAGGGGTTATTGTACCATAGTTGTAATCAAGATTGGAGCACTTTAGAAGTAGAGTAATCTTGCCGCCATTTTACTTTTCAAGTCAGATTTACTTTCCAGCATTGTATCATATTAAAGTCTCCGATTTGGAGCAAGTTTATTATTCAATTCGGATTTTACTTTTTTACTCGCACCGTCTTTACTTTATTTACTTGCCCACACTGCTTTACTTTGTCTTTTTCCTGTCTTGCTTTAAATTCGTTTACTTATTTGCACCGCTTTTACATTCTTTATTTTATCGCATTGCTTGTTTCAATTTCTTGGTCTTAAAAGATTTATTTTCAAACTGAACTTAAACATGACATTTTCGTTCTCACTTTTTAAAATCAATCGCACCCTTTACACGTTTTTTATTTGCTAAATGACTTATCCCGCAAATCTATTTCATGCCACGTTTACCATAGTCATGTCTAGCTAAATCCTTAAGTGCTGGGATGTGAGGACCTTCGTTTCGATGGTACTCCGTATGTTGTATTTGTAGAAATACTTTAGGGGCTATTTTGGTTTTAATGCTACTTATCTGAGTTTAACTTGATCGACCATTTCGTAAATGGGACCGTGTTTCTATTTGCGTAATGACCATGACTATGTCGGGTAAGATCGAAAGCCGCCTGATACTTATGATAAAAGTTAGTTAGTTTTTAATTGATAAAAATAGTGAAAGTGCATTGTTAATTAATTAGGGAAATTTAATATTATTAGAAAGTGATTTTAAAACTATTTTCAGACGCGTTTATAGATTTAGGATCCGGTTGGCCGAGCATATGCTGGAAACCCTTTGATGTTAAAAGTTTCCAATCAAAACCACTTTTTTAACTGAGTCTTAGAGATGGTTATATAAAAAAGGACTTCATCACTTTAACACAATATACGACCGATGCAGCATGAGCGGCTGGTATAGATTAGAGGGTAGGTCAGGTTCCGATCACGCTAACGCGGCTGTTCTTTTTTAATTGACTCTTTTTCCAAGGAAGAAAATATTGCCCCGTAAGTGTCTCTACTTGAACAATACGAGTACTTTATTCTCTATTGCCTACGCACTTTATACTGTTTCTGTTAGCCTTAGATAAACAACGTAACAATAGTAATGGATAGATTGACATTGGTCTCTGTGGGATCGATAATCTTTTATATCACTCTGACGTACTCCGTATACTTGCAGAAAGCACGCATCAATACTTACAAGTATCGAAGGAACTACAGACACGGACGAGTGTACCGAATTGACAATACAGACGAGTATCAAAATATGACACTTACATGTATCAAAGAAAATATAGACACAGACGAGTGTACTGAATTGACGATACGGACGAGTATCGAAAAATGATTCTTAAAGGTATAAAAGAGAATACAGACACAGACGAGTGTTTAGGTTAACGATACAGACGTGTATCAAAAGATGATGCTTACAGGTATCAACGTAAGAAGAATGAACACAGACGAGTGTTTAAAACCAAGAACAAACACGACTTTCAGACATTCCAGGTAAATAGAGATCGAATACCAAAATAACCGCACAAAGTTTGCGACCTGCAAAGGGAGGGACGACTCCGCTGAGGAACAAGTAATAAAATGTATAAAATCAATACAGACGAAGTATTGAAACAGAATGAAACAAACACGGATGGGTGCTTGACTGCACTAGGGATAAACACAGACGAGTGCCTAATATCAATACAGACGAGTGTTGAAGAAGTTACTACGAGTATATAAGATCTAGGATCAATACGGACGAGTATTGGTGACCGAAACAAACGCGAACGAGTGTCTAAGATCAATATGGACGACGTACTGAAGAAATGAAATCGAACACGGACGGGTGTCGAAAGATCACGACGAGTGTCTAAAAATTCAGGATCAATACGGATGAGTATTGATGAAACTGAAATAAATACGGACGAGTGTTGAAAGGACATTATTCCAGAAATATCAAGATTAATGCCTCTAAACCCCGAACGATGGGTGAAAGAGACAACTCTGATGGGATAATAGAATCCTAGCACTCTGCTAGGGAACAAAGATCAAAAGGGTAAGATTGACGGATATGCTACCCTAAGGGTGGGTTGAAGTGCCTGCTTGGGGCTACAGTTAAACGATCTCTCCTGAGTTACTTCATTTTCTGCTGGGGAAACATCTGGCTAAGAAAGTATCAAACCTGGCTTATGCTTCGGATGCATATGTTTGAATTTTTCTATGGCGTAGTGCTCCATACAAAATGAAAATGCTACGCGTTTTGGGGATGCGATGTAATGCTGATTACTATATGCAAGATGTAAAGAGAATCCTCTGCTGGGGATGATGATTAGCAACTCTGCTGAGGAAGTGACCACTGATATGATCTTTTGACTTTCTGTGGGGAAAATATCAACAACATGGCTGGGGAGTAATGTTGATACATCTGGGCACTGAACTGCCAAAACTTGCCACAAACTTACGAAATCTGCAACTGCAGGGAATGATGACTTGGTTGGGAAGACATCAACTGAACCAGTCCCGCTTGGGAAAGACTTATATCCATTGAACTTTGCTGGGGAAATCACAACCTTCTGACCTGGATGCTTGGGGAACTTAGATCAAAGAAGCCTCTGCTGAGGAAGGAAATGCTCGTTGGGGAATAGAGATCAAACAAGTATCCTATTGGGAAATTACGCTTCCTGACTTGATGAGAAAATTATATACCAGTACTCTGTGGGGAGGGAAACTCTACTGGAAATGGGAGGTCAAACAAGCCTCTTGTTGGGGATGCCAACCTGCTTGGGGAGCGAGAACAAGCCACCCTACCTTGTCTAGGGACTTGAACTCTTGCTGGAAAAAAGACAAATCCCACTCTGGCTGGGGAAACCAAACCTCTGGACTCTCATTGGGGAGAATAATAAGAAAACATAACACCCTACCGAGGGCGATGCAACCTTAGCTATTTCTGCCGGGGAAACATATATCTTCATATCTGAACGATGCCAGAATTACTGTGAGAGGAAAATGGTCTCTGACTTGCATGTATTAACCCTTGAGTGCGAGTAATGGTGCCTGCAAACACAAAAGATATACACATATGCCCCGGGTATCATATGGCATAAATTTACCACCCCAGGACACTCAACATTCAAAGCAATTTTAAATGTTTTCACGCATGTTCTTGTAAAGCTTCAATGTTTTCAAATGCAATGTTTAACAAAAATTCAGATGTTTTTGCAAACAAGACAGTAAAATGAAAACGAAAAAGAAAGATATTTGAATTAAATGAATTTTATTGATTGAATTGGCCTGTAAATAGGCATTTACATCAGGAAGCAATCCCTAGAAAGAGGTAATTGCATAAAAAAAAGAACTACACTAATGGCAATGTAAAAATAGATTCCCATTGAGTTTCAATTCTGCTATGACTCTTATATCTTCAAAACGCTCTGATTACTCAGCTTTCCGAGAAAGGTGATTGGATCAATTCATATCCTTCGGAATTTTTAGTTGCTGAAAAGAGTTGAATTACAGACTACTCAGATCGCAGCCTTTCGCTTTTAAATCCCTAACTTTTGCCAGGATCGCCCTTTTCGGGTTTTCAATCCACAGGGACACCCATTTTTGCCTAAGTTGCCTTTTCAGGTTTTCAACTTACCGGGTTTACTCATTTTTCTTTTTCATCCCTAATTTTTGGACGAACCTTTCTATTTTTTCATGGTTCGTCGGGATACCCTTTTTTGCCTGGACTTATTCTTTTTGCTGTCCAGCGGGTCTCTTTTATGCGAAGTATTTTTTAACTGCGTCTGAGTTCACAGGGGATGTAAAATCTTCACCCTCAATAGTTGAAAGCATTAAGGCTCCACCAGAAAAGCCTTCTTAATAACATATGTGCCTTCATAATTTGGGGTCCATTTGCCCCTGTGATCTGTCTGAGGAGGAAGGATCCATTTCAACACCAAATCACCAGCCTGAAAACACCGAGGACGCACCTTCGAATCAAAGGCCTTCTTCATCCTTCTCTGATATAACTGCCCATGGCATACAACCACCATTCTTCTTTATTCAATGAGGCTTAACTCGTTGAAACTCGTTCGGACCCATTCAGCTTCGTCAAGCTTCACATCCATCATAACCCTCAGAGAAGGGATCTCAACCTCAACTGTAAGACTGCTTCCATACCATACACGAGTGAGAACGGGGTTGCCCTGGTTGACGCACACACTGAAGTATGGTACCCATGTAAAGCAAAAGGAAACATCTCATGCCAATCCTTGTACATCACAACCATCTTTTGTACAATCTTCTTATTATTCTTATTGGCTGCCTCAACAACACCGTTCATCTTTGGATGATACGGAGAAGATTTGTGATGTTCGATCTTGAAGCTCTGGCATAACTCTTTCATCATCTTGTTATTGAGATTAGAACCATTATCAGTGATGATTCTTTCAGGAACCCTATAGCAATAGATGATCTCTTTCTTAATAAACTGGGCAACCACTTATTTGGTGACATTTGCAAAGGAAGATGCTTCCACCCATTTGGTGAAGAAATCGATGGCAACTAGAATGAAATGATGCCCATTGGAAGCAGTGGGCTCGATCTTTCCGATAATGTCAATGCCCTAAATAGAAAAGGGCCACGGAGAGGTCATAACATTTAAAGGATTTGGTGGTACATGCATCTTGTGAGCATAAATCTGGAATTTATGGCACTTCCGAGCATATTTGAAACAATCTGATTCCATGGTCATCCAGTAATAACCCGCTCTTAACAAATTCTTCGCCATAGCATGTCCGTTGGCATGGGTACTAAAGGAACCTTCATGCAGTTCTTGCATCAACATATCTGCTTCGTGTCTATCCACGCATCTAAGCAAGGCCGTGTCAAAATTCCGCTTATACAACACGTCAACCAATCTCCTCAGAGTCTTCTTATCATTATTGGATGCCCCTGCCGGGTACTCTTGACTTTTAAGAAAGCACTTGATATCGTGGTACCAAGGTTTGCTATCTACAACTGCCTCGGCTGCAAACACATAAGCGGGCCTATCAAGGCGTGTCACGCCTATTTTGGGCACATGATTCCACCAATTCACCTTAATCATTAAGGAGAACATAGCTAGAGCGTCTTCCATCTCATCACGAGGTATGTGGTATAGCTTCACTGTATTGAATAAATTCAAAAGTCTTCTCGTGTAATCCTTGTACGGAATCAAATTGGGCTGATGAGTATTCCAATCTCCGTTGACTTGATTGATCACCAAAGCGAAATCCCCAAATATGTCAAAAGTTTTAATTCTCAGATCAATAGCCTCTTCGATACCCATAATACAAGCTTCGTACTCGGCTTCATTGTTGGTGCATTCGAACGTCAGTCGGGCGGTGAAAGGTATATGATAACTCTTCGGAGTGACAATAACTGCCCCAACTCCATTACCATTTATGTTAACGGCCCCATCAAGCATCAAACACCACTTGGAATTAGGATCTGGTCCTTCATCAACTAGTGGTTCTTCACAGTCTTTCATTTTTAGATACAAGATGTCTTCATCAGGGAATTCAAATTTCATCGGCTGATAATCATCAAGCGGTTGTTGAGCCAGATAGTCGGATAAAACACTGTCCTTGAAGGCTTTCTGGGAAGTATATTGAATGTCATACTCAGTCAGGACCATTTGCCAATGAGTAACCCTTTCGGTGAGAGTTGGCTTCTCAAAGATGTATTTAACTGGATCCATCTTGGATATTAACAGAGATGTGTGACTCAGCATGTATTTCCTCAAACGCTTGGCAGCCCATGCAAGTGCACAACATGTCTTCTCAAGCATTGAGTATCTTGACTCACAATTATTGAATTTCTTACTCAGGTAGTAGATGGCGTGCTCTTTTCTACCTGTCTCGTCGTGTTGACTGAGTACACAACCCATAGAGTTTTCAAGTACTGTCAAATACATTATCAGTGGTCTCCTTGGAATTGGAGGTATAAGGATCGGAGGTTGCTGAAGATACTCTTTTATTCTTTCGAATGCCCTATGGAAATCATCGTTCCACCTGATAGCCTGATCTTTTCTCAGCAATTTGAAAATTGGTTCACATGTGGCCGTAAGATGAGAGATGAATCTAACAATGTAGTTCAACCTCCCTAAAAAACCATGAACTTCTTTTTCTGTTCTAGGCTTAGGCATCTCTTAAATTGCTTTTACTTTGGCTGGATCAACCTCAATCCCTTTTTCACTGACGATAAATCCCAACAATTTGCCAGATCGCACCCCAAAAGTGCACTTATTAGGATTCAGTCTCAGCTTGAATTTTCTCAATCCTTCAAATAGCTTCCGCAAATTAACTAATTCTCTTCTTCGGTTTGTGACTTCGCAATCATGTCATCGACATAGACTTCGATCTCTTTGTGAATCATATCATGAAAGAGAGTCACCATTGCACGCTGATAGGTTGCCCCTGTGTTCTTTAGACTGAAAGGCATCACCTTATAACAGAAGGTTCCCCATGGGGTAATGAATGTTGTTTTCTCCATGTCCTCTGGTTCCATCTCAATCTGATTATAACCAGAGAAGCCATCCATGAAAGAAAATACCGAGAACGGAGCTGTGTTGTCAACCAATACATTAATGTTAGGTAATGAGAAGTCTTCTTTCAGACTCACTCTGTTTAGATCACAATAATCAACATACATCTGGATCTTGCCATCTTTCTTTGGTACCAGCACAGTATTTGCAACCCATGGTGGATAGCTGGTAACAGCCATGAAACTTGCATCAAGTTGTTTTTGGACTTCTTCCTTGATCTTGACGGCCATGTCTGGTCTCGTTCTACTAAGTTTCTGCTTGACTGGAGGACAATCCTCTTTGAGAGGCAATCTGTGCATAACAATATATGTGTCAAGACCTGGCATATCTTGATACGACCAAGCCAAGATATCGACATATTCATGCAACATTTCAATCAACCCCCTCTTCACATTCTCGTCTAGGGCAGCCCCTATCTTGACCTTCTTTTTAGTGTCCTCGGTTCCCAGATTAATAACTTCCAACGACTCTTCATGTGGCTAAATGACCCTTTCCTCCTGTTTCAACAACCTGGCTAATTCCTCTTCGGCTTGGTAAATCGGATTGTCAAAGTCATAATGAGCCATAGCAGAATCGTTATCAATGAAATCCGATGAAATGCATCTGCATGAATGATGATTCATGCTTTATTTTAGAATGGGTGCGGGAAAATGAAAACAAACATTGCCATTTGTTATTAAAAGTAAAAAGAAAGATAGGGAGCACAATATTTGAATGCAAAAAATGTCCTTTATTAATGATAAAATTGAATATGTAACAATGTAAGCCCTACAATGAATCTCTACGCCTTGGGCAGAGCGTAGGATTTAACATGGAAACAAAGAAAATTACTCTTCGTGAAAAGTGACTTCGACGAAATCCTCAGAAGACTAGTTGTTGAGCTCTTGACCCGGAGTACTTGGGCGTATCCAATTGCTGATGTCGCAATCACTATCTCTATGTTCATCACTCAATGCAAAAATCTGACAGGATCAATAATTCCAGCACTGGAGAACGTGATGGGTCCTTGACGACCTGAAACCTTTGGTCCACGATAACCAATTCCAAACCTGTTTTCCTTGACGGGCGCCTCAATTACTCGACCACATCCTTCTGCATTACCCGACTGTACCACTGCCTGGGCTTGCTTGTAAGATGCAATGGAGACTCCCTGTTTCTTTTCTGTTGGAGGAGGAACCTCTTCCACATTCACAGCTTCAAACGCCTGTCACAACTTCTCACGGATCTCACCGTCCATCTAAACATATTTGAAGGAAGACAAATGGCTTACAAAAATGTCTTCTTCACCACATACGGTGACTACTTGTCCATCCACAGCGAACTTAATTTTATGATGGAGTTTTGATGACACAACCCCACAAACAAGAAACTGTATGCGGGTTGAATGTCCATAACGTAAAAAGTAGTATTGAAAACTTGGGGTCCCACCTTAATAGGCAATTCATCTTCCCCAAAAATTGATCTCTTCGATCCGTCAAAAGCTCGAACCACCGGGTCTCTTAGTCTGAGCACTACTTCTTCCACATCCAGCTTAATTAGTGCCTTCTTGGGAAGCATATTAAGCGAGGAACCAGTATCTACTAGCACGTGAGACAAAAAAACCCCTTTGCATTCCATAGAAATGTGAAGCGCTTTATTGTGATTTCTGCCCTCAGAAGTTAAATCAAAGTCGATAAAACCTAACCCATGGCTTGCATTGACATTGGATATCCCACCTTCCAATTGATTGACGGAGATCTCCTGAGGTACATATGTTGCATTCAGAATATTCAGCAACGCATTACGATGCACCTCAGAACACAATAACAGAGACAAAATAGAAATCTTCGATGGAGTTTGATAAAGGTGATCTACAATCTTGTAGTCACTTTTCTTAATAATCTTCATGAACTCTTCTACGTCATTCTCGAAAGACGTCCCAGGCTCTGTCCTCTATACAAGCTCATCATTCACCACTTGCTTGCCTTTGGCCTTCGCCAAAGCATCTATGTTACCATTCCAAAGAGTTTGTGGCGCAAACAACCTACCACTTCTGGTGAACCCACCAACACCCACATTATCAACCTTCGAATCAGCCACATCCAGAGCCTCAATTTCCTGTTTCTGACCATTATAGTACACTTCTGCACCGTAGTCCCACGAAATCGCCTTCTCACTTCCGAAAAGAATCGGTCCAGGCACTCTAATGGTTATTGGAGCCCGCCTTTCTGGCATCGGGATCTGCACAAGCGTGAATGGAATAGTAACTGTTGAAACATCATTACGAACACCAGAAACTTGAATAAAATGCAAACTTTCGTCATTTATCAGCCCTTGAATACCTCTCTTCAAATTATCACAGCCATTTGCCTAAGCCACACAGTCTAAACAGCCCACATCACAACCAGTGAACACACTCCCTTTTAACAGACGATCCTTTATAATCAACAAAGACGTCTTAACAACATTAACATCAGATACCAACCTCATACCCTTGTGTTCTTCGATAGCATTAACAGTTGCCCCACCATGAGAAGGCATAGGATTCTGGATAACATTCGGAGCGGCAGGCGGAGCAAAGTTGCTAGCTTTAGAATCGATCAGATCTTGAACCTTATGTTGAAAGGCTCAGCATCTCTCAATAGTATGTCAGGGGCACTTGAGTGGAAGTCACAATGCGTGTTAGCATCGTATCCAGTTGGGAGCTTTGCCAGAGGGGGACCCATGGTACGAAGATCTACCAGGTTCAATGTAAGCAATTGTTGAAGTAGCATGGCATTGGACATGGGCAATGGATCAAAGAACCGGTCAGTCATTCTTTTTCTCTGTTGATAGGCTTGTCTTGGAGCCTGTTGTGGTTGTTGAGGGTTTTATTGTTGCGTCGTAACTGGGATTGTCACAGCAACAGTCTGATGATACGGGACTTGATACCCCCTACCTCTGCCCTTCTGAGAATACATAGCATTAGTTTCTCCTTCGCGCTACTTATTCGTACCCACAAAAGGTTCCTTGCACCGGAAGACGACCCAACACCATTTTGAATCTTTCACAGTTTAATCAGATTTTCAATTCTCTCTCCAGCAACTACAATATCAGAAAAAACCAGTTGATGGACACCCGACACGGTGCTCCTGGAATGGACCATACAATGTCCCCATGAACATATCCGCCATCTCCCTTTCTAGTAGAGGTGGTTGCACCCTCGCTACTAAGTCACGTCACCGCTGGGCGTATTCTTTAAAACTCTCCTTACTTTTTTGAGTCTGGCTCTGTAACTAAGTTCAATTGGGCACCATATCAATGTTATACTAATATTGTTTCAGAAATGCCTCAGCCAAATCCTTCCAGTTTCTAACATGAGTTCTTTCGAGCTTCATATACCATTCCAAGGAAGCCCTAGATAGGTTATCCTGGAAAAAGTACATCCTCAGCTTCTCGTAGTTGAAATACGCAGAAATTTTCCTAAAGTTCGCTTGAAGATGAGTCTTCGGGCAAGAGTTGCCATTATATTTGTCGAAAGTCGGTGCTTTGAATTTGGGAGGAATCCCCACACCTTGGACCAGTCCTATATCTGCCACATCAATACCCATGGTGTTCTGACACTCCACAACCTTAATCCTCTCAGTGACCAACTGATACCTTCGGTCTCCGTCACCATTATTACTGCCCAAGTCTGCATTAATCAAGGAAAACTGATCATCCTGATTTTCCTCGAGATGAGGAATAGGAATGGGAATGGGAATGGGAATGGGAATAAGACCCCTAGCAGCTCCACCAACGGGAACACCACCAGCAACTCTAACAACGGGAACACCACCAGCAACTCCACCAACAGGAACAACGCCTCCAGCCAGAGGGTCAACTTGATTATCAGTATTAGGAACTTCAACCTCAGGCCTCTGAACCATAGCCCTCAATTCTGGCTGGCCTTGAGCCACCCCTTGCATGAGGTCCATGCATTGGTTCATGCGAGCCCTCATCTTAGCAATCTCTTCTTGTATTTGCTCCATAGCCCACTGTTGATTCTGGCATGTTCAGTAGCGGTGCAGATAAGAGTCAGCAATCATGCCTGGTCAACCAAACAAGGTAAGAAATCCAAAAGTAAACACCTGTTATGCAAAATGAAATGCGTGAATGCATGCTTATGCCATGTTTAATCATTTCCAAGGTATATCTATACTTTGATTCCAATTTTAACCGGGCGAGGGATTGGATACATTGCCAAGAAGATATTACTGGAACAGATAGATATTGCAGAGGAAATATTGTAGGAACAAACATTGTTGAGAATACTGCTGAAACAAATATCTCATCGTATAATACTTCCAAAAGTCATACAAATGAGTCTGGTACAACCACCAGTGATTCCATCAACAAGCCTAATGGTATTCACAATAAGCAACACAGAGAAATACAGAGACAATTCATTCCCAAACCCCTAGTCCATACAAACTAGTCTTGACCTCCTCGAGAAGTGCTTCGGTATCAAGATGAGTCGGTTGCTCTATCAACCTCTTGATCAACTTGTTTCTCTTCCCAATACATTGGTTTAGCTCACCAATATGCTCTGCGCTATCATCATCTCCAAAGACATCTTTCAGCTTTGCCTTCTTTATTCCAGCTTGGAATCTGAGCTCTTTGATTTTCCTCTGAGCCTCCTTCAGTTTGTCAGAAAAATGCTTTTTGCCTCTTTTCGCATTCTGGAGCTCCTCATCTTTCACCTTAAGCTTTTCCTTCAATTCTTCATTTTCATACCTGATTTCATCTTCTCTCTTCTTTCTGCAGGTTGCAAAGTCATCCCACATTTTTCGAGAGTTAGCAAGTTTAACATTCGCCTCAAGTAAGAGTTGCTTAGTGTGCTTGTGATCCTTGGCGGAGGATTCTACAGCCATGTTAGCTTTCCGATAAAACTGAGCCCTATCTGCAAAGTCTTTCTCCTTTTCTGCTAGCAACTTTGTGGCGTCTTGAGCCTTACATTTCAATCCCATGTTAGCTTTCCGATAAAACTGAGCCCTATCTGCAAAGTCTTTCTCCTTTTCCGCTAGCAACTTTGTGGCGTCTTGAGCCTTACATTTCAATCCCATGTTGATATGTAAAGCATCTTGAAGGCGACTACTTAGGTCTGAGTTCTCTACACGGAGTTCATTCACAATAGGTTGCAGCTTGTTATATTCTTCGATCCCAATAGTAGTGGGTTGTTCTATCATTAATGGGTACAAAGGCGCTCCCTTGAGAAAGGTAGGAGCACCTCTTCCACCCTCTTCTGAATCCACTCGACATAAGGAGGGTAAGCTTTATGTCGCATCTGCAAAAATCATCCGGCGGAAAAGAACAGAAGAGTCGCCACCGAACGTTATTTATCCCGACGCAGGGAAAGGAAACGATTGAAGAAAACCTCAACAAAGGGAAAGGAATGGTCATCGCAACCATAGCCTGGGTTCGGGAGTCGGTTACACGAGAGGAAGGTATTAGCACCCCCTCGCATCCATCATACTCGATGGGATCCACACTTATTGTTATCGATCAAATGACGTAGGTTATCCGAAGCTCAAATGCTAACGGGAAAGGAAGGAACGGGAAATGGAGAAACGGGGAAAGAAAAGAAAAATTGACTCTATAGGACATCGTCGTCCTAGGCATACGTATTCCCTCGGGAGCGGGAAAGTCAGAGTCATCGTAGTTCGACCTAACAGGGTCGAAAGGGGGGAAGGTTGCACGCCAAGACATCGTCGTCTTGTGCCTACGTATCCTCAATCGGACTGGAAAGAGGAAGTCAGAGCAGTCATAGTTCAACCTAACAGGGTCTTGAATTTTGTGTTTTTTATTGGAAAACGTCAACGTTCGCGTTCCAGCAGTTTAGGTGTTACCGCTCGTTGTATGGAGTCTTACACGTTTACCTATTTGTGGTAGAACGGAAATGATGCATCCTTTATGAATGGAGTGAGGGAGATGAGAAGAGAATCCTGAAGGAAGATGAGTGTTTGTTTTTGTCTTTTAGAAGATAGTGTTTTGAAGTTAGTTTGAAACTCGCATTGCACTAAAGTCTATGACATAGGAGAGAATGTGTCACATGGTCGCCCCTAACAGGACGTATGTTAAACACTCTAGAAAGGTGAAGGGAGATCCTCCACCTTCCATTTCCCATGTACTTAAGGCTCATGGTGTACAATACTCCTTGTATTTATTACATGTTTTTGATTTTGTTTTGAGATGAGGAGAGAAAGACTCAAGGTTGAAAGAAAAAGCACTAAGGGAGACTAGATCCTAATGTTATCATAGAATGATGGTCCTAAGGTTAAGGTTGAGAGGGGACTAACCTACTTGTTATCATGCCAATGATTACTCACCTAATGTCTATCCTACTTTGGTCTTAATAAATTTTTTTAACCAAACTAGGAGCCCTAAGGGAACATGTTATTGCACAAGTAAACAATAAGTGGAATCAATTCAAAACTCAAAGAAGAAAGAGAGATGAGATGAAAAGGAAGTTGCATAAGAATGTAAGCATCAAATTAAAAAGACTTACCTCCCACACAAGCTCAACTAAATAATGGTTGAAAGGTTTATTCAAACAAGCTCAACTAATGAATAGTTGAGAGTTTATGCAAACTATCCTAAAACTAATGCAAATGCCCTACAATAGCTCTAGATGAAATGGCAAACCACAAACAAAGTGAAATAGGTCCTAAGAGGGTAAGATCCTATATAGGTCAGTAGCTAACCCAAGTTTAATCCTATCTAAGTTAGTGTCCTAAGGAAGATCAAACAATTCCAAGTTGTGTCCAAAGTTATCTCACAACACAATTCATTCACAAACTATGCACAATTAGTGTCTAAAGGTCAAATGAATTGAATTAAGGCACACATATGAGATGAGGTCAGTAGTGTATACCATGAGAAATAAGGTTTAAGATGTGAAGAAGTGATCATGACATTCATACCAAACCACATTCAAAAGTTTAGGCAAACTTGAACAAAGATGTTTCACTTAGGATGAATCAAACATTCAAGGTTGTATGATGCACAATGGCATGAGGTAGACATGTAAATGACATGGATCAGAACTTAAAACATGTGTTAAAGGTATGAGAATGACCTCAAGTTGTCATGAAAGTAGCATGTTAAAACATCTCTAAGAGTTACACAAGTCCATACACAAGTAGTTCACTTAAGATGTAACAAGCATGTTTGATCAAACAAGGCATAAACAATCATGAAAGTATGCATGTTAAATGATACAAGTCAGAAGTGAATGCACATTTAGATGTTTAATAATGACCTAAAGTCATCACAAAAGTTCTATGTTAATGCACTTGTAGAAATCAAAACAAGTAAGGCACAAAACAAACTTCAAACATTTTCAAAGGACTTGTAACTTATAAGTCAAGAAAGGATGGATCACATGAAGGATATACACATGTATGAGTACCCAAGTGAGTAGGTAAAGACCTCTAATGTTGCATGTTAAGTGTTAAAAGAATGTTCACAAGTCATCATGCACAGGCCATGAAAGAATGACCAAAGTTGGTGCACATTTGAAATCATGTTCAAACAAGTTTCAAGCCATTTCCAAACATCCAATGATGACCTATGAATTGAAATTGCAAGGCTCTGCCTCATGTCCTATCAATGTGAATCAATGAATCAAGGATCCCTAATGTATTGCATAAATGCATTCTTAAAATCCAAGCAATAGAGAGCATGTTAGACAAGCATCGGGTAAGCAACAAAGACTTAAGATTAAGCATGTGAATCATGGTACAAGCACATGTGTCAAAGCATCATAACAAGGAAAACAAGGTCCTATGAATTAGGTCTAAACACGCCAAATATTTCACTTCAAGACAAGCTTCACAAAGGCCTCAAAATCAACAAGCATGTAAGCCACCAATCCATATTCAATGAAAAATAGTTAAATGCTTCAAGAAATTATGACCAATTAACCAAGTTAGACCAAGGGCAGTAGGTAATCACATGCAAACGATGGTGTTCAAATCATGAGCCAAAGGTACTCAAATAATTCCAAGTATCAATCATATGCCAAAGGTGTCCATACAAATCAAAGCTCACAAGATAGAACCCAAAGGCATTCCAAAAATCATGTGTGAAGCACCAACCAATCACCAACATGTCAACCAATTCAATGTCAAGATACACACCAAAAATCAGGCTCAAAACATCAAGGGAAGATCCCTTTTAGAAACTTACATCACAAGGTATCATGTTAAGCACACAACATTTCCAAAATTCATGAAAAATTACGAAAATAACCTAAAATTGGAATAAAAAAACCGAAAAATTATTTAATGGTCTTAAGAGTGTTCAGGAATTAATTTGGAATTTTTAGGCATCTTTTGGTATTTTTACAATTCAATTTTGGAAAGTATAAAAAAGAAAAAATTTAAAAAAAAAACAAAGAAATGATAAGAGGGGTGCATCGTGAGTAATTTCTCAGTTCAAAATCCTTCTGGGCCCATTTAGGGGGGCGGGAATAACATTTGGACAGGCCTAGCGTGCCAAAAAAGGTTCCTTTTGTTCAGATTTGAACTAAGAGGGAAGAAGGGGAAATGAGGCACGTGAGTCGGAGCCTCTTCATTAATACGTTGTCATGCTAATAGCCCCAGGATCAGAACTAACCAACGGCCATGATTACAACACCATCTTTTTCTGATTTTCTTGAATTAAAAATGAAACATGCTGGCAATGCCTTTGCCCTTGGATTAAGATAGTGAACGACCCAGATCTAATCTCACAATCACTCAGATTTTTCAAACAAATATAAATGGAGGGAATTACCTCACGTGGTGTGCATATGTAATTTTAATGCGCTGTTACCATCTCGTGCGTTGTATCTTAATTAATCAACGAACATGATTAAATCATGAATCTTGGTCTGAATCATAAGTTAGGGTTTGCTGGTGGTGGCCGGAGAAGACTCCGGTCGTTTTCTCCGGTGGGACATCCACCGTGCCTGGGGGAAACAACCCAAAAATCCACAAGAGTACCATCATCACGTTCCAAATCTCATGCAAATTCACAATATACCCCTAGAATTCACAAATAAACACTACACAACAAGATTCTAAAGATCCAAGTTTGGATCTGAAATTTTGCAAAACTCAAATAACATCCCAAATTGATCATCAACCAGTGCCTCAGGTGGGAGGGCTTAATATACAACATATCACCATGCTTCTAAGCTCCTAAATCAACCTAGAATGATGCGACAAGATTGAGAATTTCAAACCTGATTTGAGCTTTTCTCCACGTGCAACAAACCCTGGACCTTCCTGCAAGCCTTGTAATCAACTTCAAGAAGCAAAATAAATGCTTCTTGATCTTAGAAACTTGCTTGGAATAGAGCTGGAATATGAGCAGAGATAAGTTCCCAAGAAGTGCTTCAATGGAGGTTTAGATGATATACAATGTATACAACTGCAAGAGAAACCCTGGGCGATGGTGATGATGAAGAGAGGCTATGAACAAACTTGCCAGGATCTCTAGATCGAAGCTCTCCAATTTCAGAGAAAAAAGAGTGGAATTTTTGTGATTTGATTTTGGTGAGGAATGATTGTAATACCCCAAAATTTGCTCTCCCCTTTTGTCATCATAACATAGCATTATCATATATCATATCATATCCATCTCATTAGCCTTGCATTGCATCTTTAACATAGAAAAATAAAGCATTGCATTCAGCATAGGACATGTGATCAAGGCATCTTCCTTTGGTTTGAGCTTTCAGAATATCATCAGTGAGCATCAAGGACCTCTGGTTGATCATGTTCTTTCTGCTTCATGACTTGTCTTCATTTTCAAGTTGTTCTCGGGGAATTGTTCTTGTATTGAGATTCTTGGTTATAAATACAGGATATCTGTGGATTGAATTGCAAATCATTGGTCATGGTTGAGTGAGTTTACTGATTGAATTGTGGGGATTCATTGAAGATATGAGTTTGGTGTAGAATTGGGCGTGTCGAGATTAGTTGTGTGGGCTACTTGAAATTCAAATTTCTACCATAAATCCATTATCCATTTCCATTTTCCTTTATCCAATTCTTAAATCCATTTCCATTCACTTTACAAATAATCATTTTCTATATCCAAAATCCATTCTCAACCATTTTTCAAAACTAGCTCATTTTTCTATCCATGTCTCCATACCCAAGAAGTCCATTTTGATCCATTTAAATCCATTCTTTAAATCAAACACATTTTCAAAACCCTAAACCAATCAAATTGTGTCTCATTGCTATTCAATTTCAGTTCAATGTAACCCCATTAACAATTGGAAATCCCCACCATCAACTTGCTCTGTTGGCTTCATGTCCTAGTGATGAGCTGGCAGGTATTTATAGTTATTTTTGGAGTCTGGCGGTGTATAGTAGAAGGTGATGATCATAAGGTTATCCAATTTTGTGGAGCGTGTATCTTTTGGGATTGATGGTATGCCTATGGTAATTCACTTTATGGGAGAAATTTTACAAGAAATTAAACAGCCCCATAGAAGGGATGAAGACATGGTAATTGTAAATGCTGGTATTCGTGTTCTTCTTCAGGAACAAGGTAATAACTGGACTGTTGCCGACGCATAGATTGTTTACGGTGGGGTGGCACCATGTTCACTTTCTGCCATTAAAACTAAGGAATTTCTCATTGATAAGATTAGGGACCAAACCATGTCTCACATTGATAATTCAAAGAAAGAGATTACAACACAATGAAAAGTTTGCACACTGAGCATTCAAGTCAAATCTCCAATTCAACACGAAAAGAAAATGTGCAGAAAATTCATAACAGCAGGAAATATATCAGTGGTCACAAAATCTAATAGAAGCCCCACATCACAAAAATCACAAAGAAGTTCATATCAGTTAAGAGAAAATCAGAACCAAAAACAGAATTTCACCCGGACGTTCTCTTTAACCATTGCAATCTCTAATCATTTTCGCTCTCTAACATTCTTCTAACAACTATTTTCCTAACTGTCATAACCGAAAATCAATATCCCTCTACCCCAATTCTAACAGAACTAACGGAACTAACAAAAACTCTAACCAACTTCCACAACCTCTAACAGAAACTTTCACCATCTTCAACATTCAATATCCTCCGTTCTTCACCTTCAGTTCCCGGCAGAAACCGTCTTCAATTCACTTCATATTCTTCCAATCTTTCTCCAATCTAGCACCATAACTGAAAAAAACTACTGAAACTTTCTTCAATCTTCATCTCTCTCTGCTCTCATATCCACTTCAACTCTCCAACAATAGCAACAACCGATTGGAGAATCCACCGCAACATCGAAATCGATCTTCGCCAACAAAGTTTCTCAAAATTCTTCGCATCTTCGTTGAATTCACTCATCATCTTCATATCGCCATTGAACCAAAAAACCTGCAACCGCCTTCAATCGCCTACAATCCTCACCTTCGCCGCCGTCAATTTACGAACCTCCTTCAATCTTGCATCATCACAGAACCTGCAACAGAATTAACGCAGAAAAGATTCCATCAATCGTTTGATCTGGATTTCATGGCGAGAATACATAACCGATTCGCAACACTTCGCAACTTCAAGAACAAGGCGACAACTCACGCAGAGAAAGAAGCAACATCAAATCGAAGAAGAAGAACGCGGATTCAATATCAATACAGTGCAACAGAAGGAGAAGCGAAGAAGAAGCACAAACTTTACCTGTGAAGTCGACGCCGATTCGGTAAGCTTTCGAGCTAATTTATTCGCGCATTTCTCCTTGATTTTCTGCCAATTTCACGTTTCGATCAAGCTTCGAACTTGAATCTGAGCTCAATCCGAAGGCGTTAAGGTTGAATTATGGTTCTTGAATCATTACTGTGAATAGAGATCAAATCGAACACGGTACAGTTCACTCCTGTTCGAAGCAGTTTGTTTCAAGAAGTGATTATTGAGGAAGCGCGTTTGCAATACGTGATTATGAGGTTCATCCAAGGTGAAACCGCGTTTGCAATACGTGATTATGAGGTTCATCCAAGGTGAAACTGCGTTTGCAAAGACGAATATGAGCGTATGGGAAGCGATTGCGAAATCGCGGTGGTAGAGGAAGAAATTTCAGATCGCGTTAGAGGGAGGTTGCATTGGAGAACGATGAAGCCAAGGATGGAGGAGAAAGGTTATCATGGCTAAGTGAGTGTTGCAACATGATTCGAAGAAGGTGAGACGAAGATGGTGATGGAGGACGGCGTAACAGGGAGAGAAATGAGTGAGTTTGTTGTGATTAGGGTTTCTTTTAAGATAACCAATTTTTCTCAACACCCTGAATCAGATTGGGCCTCTTCCCACCTCCATGAAACTTCTTTCCACACCACCAGGTAATCCACTACACCCCCCTGTTTCGGTAATTAATTTTCTTTTTTAGAAATTTTAGTTAATCAGGTTTTAAGTAGTTTAGATAATTAGCATTAGTTTAGGATGATTAGTTTAGATTTTAATTTTAGTTTAGGATTAATCTTGAGGATAATTGATTTTAGAACTTAATCTTGACTTAGTTATACTTTGGTTTAATAATTGACTTTAGACCTTGATTTTGGTTAATTAGAGTAACCTTGATCTAGTTCACTAAATGTTCTTGGATTAGTTGCTTACTAATTGTTTTTTAGCTTAATTGCTTGATAATTGTTTTGTAGCTTGATGACTTGATAATGTGTGTTTGGCTTAATTGGCTACTAATTGTTCATTAGAATTAGAAATTGATATTGAACTAATTGATTTTGATATAGTTTGATTTGACTTTATTCTAACATAGACTAAACATAGGTTTTAATGCTAACATTGACTAATCCTTTTAATAGTTTCATTTGATGACTTTGTTAATAGTCCTTAATATTTGTTACATGTTAGTTTTTGACTAAGAGTTGTTTACATTTTAGTAGTGATTTCAATTACTTCTTATTGACGTTTCCTTTTGATCTTAGTTGCTCACTTTGGTTAGCTCCATTTGAATTTTGACTAATCTTTGAGTTTGTTTTGTAGTGTTTCTCACTTGACTTAGTTCGTAAAATGTAGAAGTTGCTGCCACATACACAGCTGCTGTGCACAAAGTGTGCTGTAAAATGTTACTATTCTGCCTGATTGTATACACACCTGCCCGTTCTGGAAATAGTAGCTGTTATAGACCGCTTTTACTTGTTGCTGGTTTTTATAGCTATGCAGGTGTAGGAGCGCTGTTGTTGCTGCTGTTTATGGCTCATGACCTTGTTTCTTCTTAAGGACTTAAACTTGTTTTACTTTAGCCATTGGGGGATGTTTATAAGAGATGTGCGCACTTCTAACATGAGTTCAATTATGGTTTTGGTTTACTTTCATGTCCTTTGACTATACTTGTAACCCTTAGGTGATTTCTTTTGTTGGTTGGTCTTGTAGCATAGTTGTAACTTGACTCATAATTTCATAATCCTTTTAGGTCTTTCACTTTGACTAGTGTGACTCAAATGTACATAGTCATTAGACTTAGGTTTTCATATTGTGCATACCCTATCTTGTTTTTACTAATGTCTTTGGTTCACATGTGCAAGGTACATAAATGAGACATTCCAAAGGTGGCTCGACCATTTCATTTTGTGAATAAAAACTTGTTTCTAACTTGGTTTACCATTTGTTTATAGGTGCTTTCGTGACTTGCTTTCGTTGCGCTTTCGTTGATTGGCTACGGATTCATATCCGTTTGGTAGGACTTCTTATCTCTTCACTTCTCTTTAAAGCTTTCAAATGCCATGAGAAGTAGGAATAGCAAATGCCATGATAAGTAGGATTGTATGGAAAGCCCTCGAGTGAGGCCATGATTGTGCTTGTTTGATATTGTGCTGAAGACCTCTAAAGAGGCAATTGACGGAAGTTAGGGTTCGCAATCAACCTCCGTTATTCTAGTTGAGTCGTTCTTAGCTCTCATTGCATGATTGAAGCTTTGAACATAGCTTACTCTTGTTATCGAGTCTGTTAAGTGGAAGAAGAGTTTAGTAATCAAACCCCCACGCCTTGTCTATAGCTCGCATTGATCGATGTTGATGCTTATGTGATCTGACTCACATCTTCCCCTTTCTTACTCTGCTCTCCATGGTTCTTGATACCATTGGGCGAGTACCCTTATTTCCCATAGCTAGTTTGTTTGCCTCGGTTGATATGACCCCTTGGCTAAAGCTCCCCTTTTTCTCCCTTTGATTGTGTGATACTATTATTGACTGATATTGTTTACTCTTTGGTTGCTATTATTTCATTTTGTGATTGATTCATCCTGTGTTTACTTGTCTGATGACATGATCCCGTAGGATTCCTAGTTCCACTTAATTTTTGATTAAGTAGGAGGTAGGAGAGACATTAGGATAGCAATCCATGCCTGATAACATTAGATAGCTTCCCTCCTGATCCTGACCTTAGGACCATTGATGCATGTTAACTTGTAGGACCGAGTTTCCCCCTTAGACTTTATGTGTGTCTTTCCCCTTTGTTCTCTCGCACCTATGCGATCGAGATCCTGTTTCCTGTTCACCCGTAGTACCGTGAACTACGGATGCTCTGATTCCTCTTTCTTTTCAGATTGCGGATACGTAGGCACGAGATGCGATATCTCGGCGAGCACACTAACAACTAACTTCTGTTTTCTCTTACACTTTGAGTCTCTTCTCATTTCTTTTAGGATTAGATTCTCATACCTCACAAACCATTAGAATCACTCCCTTAACTAATCAATTAGGATTGAGTCTTAGTTCACATAGATTTTTACCTTTCTCTCCCACTTGAGTCTTTCATCTTCTCATCTCAAAGAAAATTCAAAATATGTAATAAAGGTAGGCATTTATTGCATTTAGGCCTTTCATATAAAGAAAAGATTATAAGGGGTCTTCTCTTATAATCTTAGAATGTGTAGCATATAGCCCATCTTGGGTCAATGTGTTAAACATTTGATCTTGTATGAGGGACTTAAATGCAATACTTGTTGAAGGTACAAATAAAAAACACTTCTTCATTTCATAATCAACAAAAACACTTGATAAATACAAGTATGCTGGTGTGTTTGAACCTTAATAATTGGAACTAAGTGTGGGGGTCTTCTTCACTCTTAGTGTGCTTTCTTACCCATTCCATCTTGGAATGTGAGAATGTACACATTCCAATGACTAAGATTTAGATACACTATCATATGCAAACAAATGAAAAAGCTCATAAAAGACAAAAACAAACAATAACGTCTTTCCTTCGGGAATTCTTTCCTCATCTCCTTCATTCATTCCTTAAGGATGCGTCATTTCCGTTCTACCGCAAACAGGTAACGCCTAAGTCTCCCTACAGCGAGCTGCAACACCTAAACTGCTAGAACGCGAACGTTGACGTATTCCACTTAAAAAACACAAACAATCCATCCCTAGTGAGGGGAACTACGTCGCTCTGATTCTCATGTTCCCGATGAGATACGTAGGCAGTGGGGTAGGGCCCATTCAAGCACTTCTTTTATTTTCCCTACATTTCTTTCTCTTTCCTTTCCTTTTCCATTCCTTTTTTTTCAGTTCTTTTTCCATCATCTTTTCCTACACCCTTTGATTGAAGCAGCAAGCGTGGATCCCATCGGGTACGATGGACGCGAGCGGGTGCTAATACCTTCCTCTCGCGTAACCGACTCCCGAATCCAATTCTCTTGGTCACAAGACCATGTTCTTTTCCTTCCTTCAGGTTTATGCGGTGTTTCCTTTCCCTCTCTTGGGATAAATACACATTGCTGGCGACTCTGTTTGGTGCCACTTTCGCGTTTGTACTAGGATGAAAATCCCGGGAGCGACAATGATTCTCTAACTGATTCTGTTAGAGCTTGGGTTTATATATGTGTGATTAGTGTATGGTTAGAGTATTAATCATAGTTAAAATTCAATTACAAGAGTGATTAATGAAAATTGGAGAGTGAAGGTTAAGTATTGCTTGGCACGGGTTATGTAGTGCATGAAGCATTATATGGTCATCATGGGGTGATGATGTTGATGTGTTATGTTGATGTGTTAGCTGGCACGAGCAGAGTAACATCTTGCTCATCAAGTTTTGTTTTTTTCTCTTTCTTGGCTGTATGAAGAATGATCCTATCATGGTGCATGTATGTGAAGAGAGTGTTTGGCCTTGATAAGGCAAAGTGAGCAATATGATCAAACCATGTGCATGGTTGTAAGAGTTTTTTGTTGGTTTGCACTGAATAGTGAAGAGTTGGAAAGGTTGCATGGCATGCATGAACATAACCATCATCCAATATTTGAACCATCATATCTCATAATTCAAGACACCAATTCATGTGATTTTGGATTCTATGGAAATAGGAGGTTTTGTAGAACAATTTTGGTGTTTGAAGTAAATGGAATAATGTCTCTTAAATGGTGAAAACTAATGTGGAAGATGGGAATCCAAGGGTTGCCATGAAAGAGTGCTTGACATGATTTTTTGCATCAAGTTCACAAGAGTGACTTTTGGTGGTTTTGAAGGGGTTAGAACTTCTTGAAGAATGATCCAAATGGCATGGTTCTTGTAACCATTTTAAAGGGAATGTTTCAAACTACACTTTTCATGTTGAAGGCAAGTGGATTTAGAGCTTTAATCATGGTGAAAAATTGGACAGAACATGGACCTAAAATTCTGATTCTAGACACTTAGAAAATTTTCTAAGTGATGGAATGAGAACTTTGAAAATGTCCAACTTTGATTGATCACAACTTCTTCAATAATGATCCAATGGAGATGAATCACATAAGGTTGGAAAGCTTGAAGAACACTCTACAACTTTCATTTGAGAGAATTTCCCAAAAGATACTTGGATCATGGAGAAAACCTGGTTTGAAGGTGGCTGAAAAAGAGTGAAAACTTTCCCAAAATGGAAAGTCTTTAAAACCCTAAATTTCCAAATTGGGTACCTTTCATAATTCTTAATTTTCTTTGATTCCTTTGAAATTTCTTGACCAAATTTCACCTATTGACCATGTTTGACATAAAGATCATGATATTGACCTTGAAAAGTTAGGGGTTAACTTTTTCCTGGCCTGTTGATTTTTCCCCAATTTCCCTGATTTTCAATCAATCCTCCAATTGGAACCCTTATGAATGCAATTGACATATCCCAACCTTAGACACTTGGGAACATGTGGAATACCATGGAATCAAGTCTTGTCCAAAAAGTCAGAAATAAACTAACTTTAGGAAAAACCCTAATTGATGGTCAACAATCATGAGAGTATGATCCTCTTTCATTCTCCTGCCAATTTCAAACTCTTGATGACATGGTGGACTATATGAGTTGTATTTGAGGTATGATGAGCCTTTGTAGATTAATGATTTGGCATATCTCATTCTCCTTGCCTTGTATAATCAATGATGGTGACACCCTTGATACCATGCCTTGAGAAGACCAATGATGCATGTGTAATATTCATGACCTAAATGCAAATGAGAGGTGAAGCATAAGCCACTAAATGGGTATAAATAAGAGGGCAAATTTTGAGGTGTTACAGCTCCCCCTATTCAATCAACTGTGGACCTGAAGGGATGAGAGCAGCGCTTTCGGACATTCGAGGTAAATAGGGATTGAATACCGACAGAAACTGAAAATTTGCACTCTAGGAGTATAAACTAGGGTAGAAGATCTGATGAGTGTGAAGGACTCTACTGGGGATAGCAAGGGATATATGAGATTGGAAAATATAATATGGAGAAGACACGACATAGACCGTGTCTAAAATCACGAGGTAAGATGAGTATCAGAAGATGATGCTCACCAATATCAAAAGGAAAATGATACAGACACGAATACGTGTGCTGGATCGACGACACTTACCGACATCGAAAGATGATACTATTCGGTATCAAAAGGGAGTACAAACGCAGATACGCGTACTGACTAAATGACATTTTCCGGCATCAAAAGGTGAATTGCAATGAAGACACTTCCCGGCATCGAAAGATGAATTGAGATGACGACACTTACCGGCTTCGAAAGATGATGCTTTCTGGCATCAAAAGAAGAATCTGAAATAACAACACTTTTCGGCATCGAAAGGAGGAATGAAATGACGACACTTCCTGACATCAAAAGATGAATTAAGATGACGACACTTATCGGCATCAAAAGATGATGCATTCCAGCATCGAAAAGAATACAAACACGAAAGGGTATACTGAATAAACCACACTTTTCGGCATCAAAAGATGATGCTTCCCGACATCAAGGAAAAAATGAAATATCGACACTTTCCGGCATCAGAAGATGAATTGAGATAACGAAACTTACCAGCATCGAAATTTGATGCTTTCCGGCATCAAAAGAAGAATCTGAAATAACAAAACTTTTCGGCATCGAAAGATGAATTGAGATGACGGCACTTCCCGACATCGAAAGATGAATTGAGATGACGACAGTTACTGGCATCGAAAGATGATGCTATCCGACATCGAAAAGAATACAAACACAAAAGGGTATTACTGAATAAACGACACTTACCGGCATCGAAAGATGATGCTTCCCAGCATCAAGGAAAAAACAAAATATCGACACTTTCCGGCATCAGAAGGTGAATTGAGGTGACGACACTTACCGGCATCGAAAGATTATGCTTTCCGGCATCAAGGAAAAAACTGAGATGACGACACTTACCGGCATCGAAAGATGAATTGAGATGACGACACTTACCGACATCGACAGATGATACTATTCGGTATCAAGGAAAAAACTGAAATGGCGACACTTTCCGGTATCAACTATGAATTGAGATGACGACACTTACCGGCATCGAAAGATGATGCTTTTCGGCATCAAAAGAAACTAAGGAATAACGACACTTTCCGGCATCGAAAGACGATACTATCCGGTATCGAGGAAAAAATGAAATGACGACACTTACCGTCATCGACGAAATAATGACACTCTCCGGCATTGAAAGTAACTGAGGGTATACTGGAATCATGGTCAAACAACTCTGCTAGGGGATCAAGGCCAAAAAGGGAAGAGAGACCGATCTACTACCCTAGGGATTGATTAAGGCGCCTACTAGAGGGTTATAGTTACATCATTTCTGCTAGGGATGAGAGAAGTCTGGACAGACAACCCTGCAGGGGGATACCAGTATGATGAGCAAGTTCATTGGCAACTTCACTGGGGATAAAGTAAGATTAGTCCTCCTGGGTTAAACCACTTTCTGTTGGGGAACCGTCTGGCAGCAAGAATATCCAAACCTGGCTTATGCTTCAAATGCATATGTTTGAATTTTTCTAGGGCATAATGCTCCATGCGAAATGAAAATGCTATGCATTTTGGGGATGCAATGATTACTACATGCAAGATGCAAAGAGAATCCTCTGCAAAATAAATTCTAAGGATATGAAAGCAACTCCACTAGGGATGACAAACTGAATTGTACTCAGGCTCATAAACCGTGCTGAGGAGGACAAATTAAACGGTCTTCCCGATCCAAACCTCTGCTGAAGATGAAACCTGAAGAGAACTTCTACTCCGTTGGGGATTAAGAATGAAAAATGATGATGATGATGGAACCTAAAGATCTGATACAGAAAAGGCGCCAATAACCATTGGACTTGGAATATGCCAGGGATGATAATTAACAACTCTACTGAGGAAGTGATCACTGATCCGATCTTTTGACTTTCTATGGGGAAACAAATCAACAACTTGGCTGGGAGGAATGTTGATACATTTGGGCTCTGAATTGCGGATAACGATGACTTTGCAGGGAAGACATCACCAGAACCATTCCTGCTTGAGGAAAACCTATAACCATAGGACTCAGCTGGGGAAACGACAACCTTTTGACTTGGCTGCTGGGGAATGACAGCCTTTTGGCCTGGCAGCTGAGGAACTAAGGTCAAGCAGGCCTCTGCTGAGGAAGAAAATATTTCCTGACTCGCTGAGAAAATTATATCAGTACTCTGTGGGGAGAGAAACGAGTCTCTTGCTGTGGATGTCAACCTGCTTGGAGAATCAACAGACTAGCTCTACCATGTCTGGGCTTGAACTCTTACTGGAAAAAAGATAAATCCATCTCTGGCTGGGGAAACCGAACCTCTGGACTCCTACTGGGGAGCATAATAAGAAAACATGGCCTCTGCCAGGGATGATACCATCTTGATTATTTCTGCTGGGGAGACATCCATATTCTTCCTAATGCCCTTTTGGCGCCCTACTAAGGAAGATACCTTGCCGAGGATTAAAAACCCTATGCTGGGAACCACTTTGGCATTTCACGCTTTTCCTGATCAACCGCATGCCCATTATCATAAGCGAACTCTCAACTTGCCTCTGACCACTTGGTCTACTGGGATAAATCTTCTCAAGAGGATTTTACAGAAAACCCGACATTCAAAATGCCCCAGGATCTTCAAACTCTTGGAGAGATTTATCGGATCTCGACGTAACCGCCCCAGATTGGATAACCTACGAAGGAATTTGCCTCGAGAGGATTCGTAATGACTTGAAATATTCTGCCCCAGTATACTAAATCGCGAATAGGTGCTTTTGATCAACTGTCTTCTGGAGGGGACAACTTCTTGCTCCTGAGGTGGCCTGCCTCAATACGCGTCTTGCAGTGATTCTTCCCTTGTCTTCGAGGGATTCGCTAAATCTCGACATGATTGCCCCAGATTGGCTGAACTTGGAGAGATTTCTCGACGTGACAGCCCCAGATTGGCTAAACTTTGAGCACAACTTGCTGAGAAAACCGTTAGCTGACGGAGTCTTTTGACTACATGTTCCTCAATATGGTTGTCCAAGAATTTCCTCTTGGCAGAGTTAGACCTCTTGACTGATGCTCATTATGTAGGCTTCATTGGGTCAAGTACAATGTATGCAAGCAGAAAATGTTTATTCTAGGAATGATGATTCTAATACAACATACATGTTAATCTTGAAGTTTTTTATTGAAGAGATGTCGCCAAACCTTGTGAATGAATCACTAGAAAAAAATGCGACACATATTTTTTGAATAAAAGACATTATGCAAATGCAATACCAACAAAAACATTTTAGCCCCACTCACGGGAGTCAAGAACGCTGTCTTATCAGAAGTACGCCTTCAGAATAACCTTGCCTCAATTAGGACTTTTGAGGGTTGTAACGTGGCTTGGTTCACGGTTTGAGAAAGAAGGATTTATGGCTCAAAATTTTGTTTGTACCCACCCATTCTCCTTGATGTCCTTCAGTCCTACGTTCAGTTTATTTGACACAAGTGGTCACCTCCCAAAAGGTTATTGCATGTCATCAGTGATGGTTAAGGAGCTCCCAATACTTTTGGAGTGGCAATCGTTCCTTTCGTCTTTGGTGTTTGTAGTCACACGACTTGTCCTTTGCTCGAGGATTTTTCTTTTGTAATCCTTTTCGCTTTTCGTTCTTTTCATTCTTTTGATTTCCCTTATTTTTGCTGGACGGATTCTTTTTGAATCTTTCGATTTTTAAGTCCAGTGGGATGCCTTAATTTTTTTCTAAGTCACTTGTTTTCATGTTTCGACTTAGCGGGCTTTCTTTCTCCTTTTTCTTTTTTTCCCTTTTTTTTGAACAAATTGTGTAACACTGGTTTGTGTTGACTTCGTTGAAAGGATTGTGACTGCTTCACTCCTTGCGGTGAGGGATAACCATTGTGGTTTCCTCCTTGGCCTCCTGATGAGAAAAAAGGTAATGGATCCTTAGATGCGCAATCCTTTTGAAATTTGAACGCTTGGTCAAATCAACTTACAACTACCCTGCCCCCGGGTTAAGTGTTAGGGTTTTCTTTTCAAAAGAAACTCCCACTTCTAGGCTCAACGGGGTTAATAAGGGTCTATCTCCCTTATATCTCCAGTGTTTGGGGAGTTGAAACAATGCCAGTACATCATCAGCAAGGTTTTGTTCCCAAAAGCATACGACCAGTAAGTTTGCATTTTTATTTCATTATCCTTCCTCAAAGAGTTTAAGCACGTAAATTGGTATTGCAATGCATAGAAACATTTAAATGAATGAACACAAATGAATTACTTAAAAAAAAACATATTCATTGCATTAAGGTCATCATTAAAAAACAAACAAGTTTTACATGTATACAAAGTATTAACGAACAATGAAAAATACAAATGAAAGTACAGTAAAGAAGCTAAAGATTGCCATTATTGAGGAGGCTTGGCTCCGTCTGGACTTATTGCTCTTGACGACATACTTGCAATCTGAGTGCTCACTCGGGAAGCTTCAGTTGATGTAATGACCCCAATGAATGTAATGACCCCAGCGAATGTAATGGAACTCACATACCGCAGTTGCATCATAACCATGAGGAATAGGATATGGAACAGGCTTGACTTTTCATAGCTGAACCAAAGAACCTTCGAGCAAACGAGCAAGCAAATGACTGTGAGGCATGGGGATTGGATCAAACCTTATATCAAGCCTTCTTGACCTCCGTTGTCTCTTCTGAGTACAGTTATGATCTCGGCAACCAACCTGCCCGGGAGCTTTCCTCTTCAAATATGGTCGAGGAACAGACAAATGTTGTTGGCGTGAGGATTCTAAAACCCCAGACTGTGGAATATGCCCATGTCCTGAGGCTGACTCTGGAGGTATGAGAGGAGCATCCATGTCTTTCGTAACAGTGAACTCGATTGCCTTTGAATCAATTAAGTCCTGGACCTTATGCTAAAAGGCCTTGCATTTCTCAATACTATGCCCCAGTGCTCCAGAATGAAAATCACAATAGATACTTGCATTGTAGCCTGGTGGGGGAATGCCAGTAAGCGGAGCCAGCGTCCAAAGTTCAACCAATTGAAGTTGGAGGAGATGCCTCAACAACTGAGCATAATGTATAGGAAGTGGATCAAAGATCCTCACAGGCTTCTTCTTCCTCGGTGGGTACTTTTTAACCCTGGGGTTGTCTTGGGTAATAGGAGATAGCTACTACCAAGGAAGTTCTAGACCCTTAGGTTGTGAAGACGATCCCTGAGGTAAATCACATTTTGGGATAGATCCCACAGGCAATGGTGGAACGACAATTTCTACTACAGCCTCAGGCATGGGATTATCATCCTTTCTCAACACATTTCTCAGGACTTCCATAATCAAGCCCATTTGAGCCTTCATTTGATTGACCTCTTCCTTCATCATTTTTTGGTCTTAAATCAAGGCTTCCATGTCACCCATAAACTGTCCCATTTGGCTTCGTACTTCTCTCAACTCTATTTGAATTTGATCCATGATCAACTTCTAAATGGCTTGAGCAATTAAGTCTGAAATTCTGAAGAAAACCATATCAGGATGAGAATAACCAAGCCCCGAACACCTGTTATGCAAATAAGATGTATGAATGCATGCGTATGCCATGTTCGATTATTTCAGAGAAATCTTTCTGCTTTGATTCAAGTTTTCCACAGGGACACCACAAGGAAAAGATACACAGCTCAGCTGCGAGACCCAAAGCTAAGATCCTTAGAAATAAAAGAACATGTATGTCTGGATGATGATATGGATGCAGCGGCATAGGATCAAGGCTTCCATAAATTCTGGATAATTGTTGTGCTACTGACGGAATAAGCTCAAAACTCTGCTCTGATGAGAATATCGGAATACCAGAATATCCGAATAATCAAAATACCAGAATATCGGATAATCAGAATACCAGAATAATTGGAATACCAGAATATTCAAATGATCAGAATACCATAATACCAGGCTAATAAGTTCACACTGATAAGAAAACCAGAATACCGGGTAGGTAAGTCCACACTGATAAGAAAACCAGAAAACCAGGTTGATAAGTCCACACTGATAAGAAAACCAGAAAACCATGTGTCATACCCCAAATTTTGACCACCAAGATTTCTAATCATTTTGAAGATCATTACCACAATATGGATGTACCATCATGCCTCATCAATCTCCTCAAAGATGGGTGAGCATTCACCATAATCAAGAATTAGGGTTTTGAGCCCTCTCAGAGCACTTAGACAAAAGATCAATCAAGAATTGACATGATCTTCAACTTGTCTAACCTTTTAAAAACCCACAAAGGATCAAGAGGACTCCCACATCAAGAATCAAGCACAAGGTTGCAACCTTCTAAGTGGATCAAGCCTCGAAATCGCTAGTGTCGCCAAATTAGGGTTTTGGTCGACCAAGGCCTCCAGATGAAAATTTTCATCTGGGCATGAGCCAATGCTTCAAAGAACAACCCAAGATACTCCAAGGGACCTCATGGACCCAATCATCAAGTCAATTTAACCTCAGTGGATGCATTTACCAAAAATCAGGAATTAGGGTTTCTTGACCTAATTCACCCCTAAGTTGACTTTTGGAACAAAGCATGAGGAAAGACCTCAAGACATGTTTTAAGGACCTCAAATACACTACATTGATCCATTTGAAACAATGGATTGACCCAAGAAGCTTGGTTCACAAGTTTCAATTTCATCTGGACCACAATTAGGGTTTTGAAGGAAAAGTCAACTGTACCTTTGACTTTTGACCAAGACATGCTCCCAAACCTTGGGACATGATTCAATACACGCTATAACACCTATGGAATCCATCCATTAGGTTTGAATTAGGTCAATAACTTGATTGCACAAAGGATCACACCGTTTGGATTTCATCTGACAAAAAGTCAACTGTGCACAAAATCAAGTTTGTCTTTTTGGAATTTTTCACAAATATTGTTCCCCTAAGTAAAAAATAATGTTAATATATGGTATTGATCATCATTCATTAAGAAAAATCAAGAAAAGTGAGGTTTCTTGCAAAGGGGGTAACCATGAGAAACCAAAATTTTTCTAAGTTATGGAACAAAAGTGGTTTTCTACCAACTTTGCAAGGTCATAACTCCTAAACCACAAGGCCTTTTTCTCCCATTCAAAGCTCATATGAAAGTCCATCTGAAATACTTTAAAAGTGTCAACTACAAGAGATTCAAAATCTCCATGGATTTTGAGTTATGGTTGAAGCAAAATCACTAAAATACGAAAATTCACCTTTTTCCAACACTTAGACAAAATTCTGTCCAAGACAGATTTCAAGCAAAACACCAAAACTTGTAGAAATTTTTCACATAGTTACAAGTTGAATGAATTCAAAGTATAAATATCAAAGTTATTGTGCATCTTGCTAGTAATTCAAAGAGTCCATCAGCATGGAAAAACTCCATGGAAACCAAGAGATATGGCAGCCAAAAATCATGCTACTGCAACTGGTTTGGAAAACCAGTTTGAATGTTTTCTTGCTCTCCATGATTTTGAGTTAAGAAACAATGATAACTATGCCACATTCATTCAATATGATCATGATATATCTTACCCAACCTGCAAAATTAGGCCAAGATGCTTCAAAGTTCATCCTTTGGCATGATGAGTCTTTGAACAAAGACTTGGAATTCAAATTGCATTTATATTCAATAGTGCACTTTCAACAAAACTGATCTTCTCAGTCAAGATTCATGCATAAACAACAATAAAAACATCTGAGGAATGTGGAATTGGTCAATACATAGCCTTGCTACTTGGAGGGGCTAGTTTGCCTTGCATAAGAAGAAATGCCACCAAGCCAAAGCCATTGAATGTGATCTTATCTTGCAGCCATTCACTATTCCTCCAAAACAAAACTTGATCACCTATAAATAGAGGTTACATTGCCTCATTCAGGGTACACAAAAGCACTACAACACTTATTTTCCTCAAAATCTCTCTCATTAGGCCAATATGCCTTCTTTTGCAAGTCATCTCTGAGTTTTTGAGTTAAAGAGCAATTCCATCACAGCTCATGATCCAAACACATCCAATGTATCATATATAAGCTGTTCAAACACTTACCCTTGATCTGAAACACTAAAATCATAAAGTCAACCTCCAAAACCTCAAATCTTGATCCAGTTACTTTCAAAACCAAACCAAGCCTCAAACACACTCAAAATATCATCCTCAAACTGCCCCAATTGGTTTCCCTCATCTGGAACACCATTTGAGAGAGTTACTATCTTGGTCACTTTTTCCCCTTTTGCAAGAAAGAGCCAATTCTTGTTCTTGAGGATTCCAACTGATTTTGATCATCCTAAAAGCTTCTAAGGGATCAATCAAGAGTGTTCAAAGCATTAAATTACTTCTGGCACAAGGAACTTGACAGATAGCACAAGAAACTTCAAGAGGTAAATGCATCACAACTTGAACTCTCTAAATCATGCATTACTTTGAGGTCCATTGATCATGGACCTCTCATACATATCATATATGTTGTGTTTGAACCAATTTACCATGCTATTACTGCCTGTATGACGAGATAGCATAGAACATGCAAATCTAGGCCTATTTTGAAATTACTATCGGATTTTAAAATGGAAACATTTTCTGAAAATTCCAAAGGGACCATTGGATTCCTCATGAAATTCTAGGCAGGATGCACCTAAATTTTGTCCCAATCCATGGAGAAATGAGGAAGTTAGAGCCTTCATACAAGAGGCCTAAAATCAGGCCTTGCCTTGGGCAATGGCCATGCCTAAAAACAAGGCCCCATATATATTCATGGGGTGGTTTTGATACACGAATGTATCACCACCCCAGTGGTAGCGCGCATGTGTGTTTGGATGGAAGGTCGTGGGTTCAACACCCACCCAGACCATTTTGCCATTTCTCATTTTTTTTGCTATTTTTCACATTTTTATGGTTTTTATTAATTAATTCCAAAATTAATTTCTCTCTCAATTTTAATTATTTTTTATTGGTTCTTTTTGTTTGAAAATTCCCAAAAATGTTAAAATATTTTATTCTACAAAAATTTCACAAAAATATTATTTATTTCATATATTTGGTATTTTTGTAAAGAATTATGTTTTTATTTGATTTTAAACATTTAAAAATATTTCTTTCTCTTGATTTTGGAAATTCAAATTATTTTCAAAACATTTTATGAATGAAACATGATTTTTCAAACATTAATCCAAGATCACAACTTGTTTTTCACACATGTTTGATAATTTTGATCATTTTAATTGAATTTTTATTCAATTAAAATACATTTTAAAATCAAATTAGGGTTTTGATTATTTTCACCCTCACAAATCTTTTTCAAAACACTTTGGGCCTCTAATAGAGTGTAAGACCCAACCCATTTGTACAGGAAACCATTTTGGGCCTCAATCATTGTATAAGTCCCGATACGATTTTAAAAATCTCGGCGCGATCGTCGCCTTTTAAACAAAAACCATCTGGGCCTCCCCTTGTGTTGTAAGTCTCATCTTTCTTTTTAAAATACACTTTGGGCCTCTAATAGAGTATAAGTCTCATCCCTTTGTGAATAAAACCTTTTTTGGGCCTCTGTCATTGTATAAGTCCCAATACAGTTCTCAGATCAACGGTACGATTACTGGTTTTTCATCTAGGCCTCTCCTTGAGTATAAGCCCCAATCTTCTTTTCAAAAACAACTTTTCCCTTTGATTTAGGTTCAAACTTATAGTTGTTATCAAAACTTTCTTTAATTTCTTGAAACAACTAACCATACAGCTGTTACAATGGAAGCTTGCTCGCCTGTAAGTTTTAAACAGATTTCTTTTACATACTTGCACACACACACACACACACACACAGATATATATATATATATATATATATATATATATATATATATATATATATATATATATATATTTGTTTGTGCTGGAAGGTTGCTCACTTGTAAGTCCTCCTACCCTCTTTTTACATACAGTATATATTTCATTTGTATATATATGCCTGTATATTATCTGCTTAGAGTTTTCCCCGGCAATTAGGTCTAGGATTAGATAAAGCCAGTGGTCACTCTTTCAACACAGTTAAAACTAGTTCCCCATAGGAATTCCAGATACAGTCTTGACTCCTCTTGGGCTTATATAATATGGAACAATGAGAAAGGTATTATTCCCGGTGAAAATTTTCTCAGACTGTCACTATTAGAAAATTGTCAAAGAAATTCATTTCCCCAGAGAGGATTAATTCCCGATGAAATCTCTCTTGAATTTCTTCAAACCCTAGAACTGTTCAATAAAGAAAAGATTATTCCTGGTGAAACTTTTCTTAAGTTTGGACCCACAGGCTTCCTAAAAGCATCCTAGCCTCCTCTTAGGATTTATACAAGGACCCTCCCGCTTCTTAGAAGGTCTCATGCCTTCTCTTGAGCTTAATACAAGGACCCTGAAGACCTCTTAAAGGTATAGGACATAACTTAGTCATCCTTTGTTAGAGAAGTCTTTCCAAAGAGTCAAAACCTCAAACCAATTTAGGGTTGATTCTCATCACTTAAAACACCAGCCTCCTCTTGGGCATCATACAAAGATAAACTCTTCCATACAAGTAGACTTGGACAGTCTAATCTCCTCTTAGATCTCAAAGACATTATCAAGTTCCCAACAAACACAGGAGAAACCCTGGTCATTCAAATGATCTCCAATAAAGCTAAAACCCTCACAGGTTCTAAAACTCGGTCTTTCATCCTAAATTTCCCTAGTTAGGATCGGCTTATCATCAGGATAACACTAGCCCAATTCAGAACCTCAAGGGATCTAATACCTCAACTCATCTGTAAACCCTCAGCAAGAGTTGATCCCCTGACATGGACCTGCCTCTGGATCTCAATAATCCTCAACAGAAGACAGCCTCCTCTTAGGCTTTGTATAATGATTTTCCTCAGTAGAGTTAGCCTCAAAAGCACTCTTTTGTTGAGTCAATCTTCTTTCTTAAAACACTCTTTTGTTGAGTCAACCCTTTTCAGCCTCAATCTTGGGCTTTGTACAAGACAGATAAAAACTCTCTCTTGTTGAGTCGGTCTCTTTTAGCCGCCTCAATCTTGGGCTTTGTACAAGACACATATAAAATCCCTAAGCAGAGTCAATCCTCTTTTCAGCCTCAATCTTGGGCTTTGTATAGGATAAATCATACTCTCCAGCAGAGTCAATCTTCTTTTAGCCACAATCTTGGGCTTTGTACAAGACAGATAAAACCTCTCACCAGTAGAGGCAGTTTCCCCTTTTAGCCTCAATCTTGAGCTTTGTACAAGACACATACAAATATTCCCCAGTGGAGTAAAAAATCCTTCTTTAGCCTCAATCTTGGGCTTTGTACAAGACAGACAAAATATTTCCCCGAAAAAGTCTCTTTCAGCCTGTCATACCCCAAATTTTGACCACTAAGATTTCCCATCATTGGGCAAATCCTCATCACAATATGGATGAACCATCATACCTCATTAGTCTCCCAAAGATGGGTGAGCATCCACTACTATCAAAAATTAGGGTTTCAAGCCCTCTTTGAGCCTTAGACAAAGGATCAATCAAGGAATGACATGATCTTCAACTTGTCTAGCCTCTCAAACATCCCCAATGGATCAAGAGGACTCCCACAGCAAGAATCAAGCATAATGTTGCAGCATTCCAGGTGGATTAAGCCTTAACATCGCTAGTGTCACCAAATTAGGGTTTGGTCGACCAGGGCCTCCAGATGGAAATTTTCCTCTGGGTATGAGCCAATGCTTTAAAGCATAACCTAAGATACTCCACAGAACCTCATGGACCCAATCATCAAGTCAATTTAGCCTTAGGGGATGCATTCACTAAAAATCAAGAATTAGGGTTTCTTGACCTAATTCATCCCTAAGTAGACTTTTGGGACAAATCATGAGCCAAGACCTCAAGAAAGGATTTGAGGGTCTCTAATAAACTACATTGATCCATTTGCAATGATGGATTGATCCAAGAAGCTTGATCACCAAGTTTCAGTTTCATCTGAACCACAATTAGGGTTTTGATGAAAAAGTCAACTGTGCACTAAAGTCAACTTTGACTTTTTGAGATTTTTTTCACAATTATGGTTCTTTGACCCAAAAATGATGTTAATGTGGGATTGGAATCATCATTCATCAAGAAAAATCAAGAAAAGTGGGATAACTTGTAAAAGGGGTAACCATAAAAACTTAGAAATTTTTCTAAGTTATGGAACAAAGTGGCTAGGGTACCAACTTTGGAGGATCATAACTCCTAAACCACAAGGCCATTTTTCCCCATTCAAAGCTGGATTTATAGCTCTCATGCCCCTCTACAAAAGCTTCAACTACAACTCATTCCAATTCCTCAGGGATTTTAAGTTATGGAATGATCAAAATCACAAAAAGTGAAAATGTCACTTTTCTCCAACACTTAGTGAAATTTTCACTAAGTCAGAATCTGTCTTACTTTTTTCAAAATGTGTAACACCTCAAAATTTTCCCTCTTACTTTTAGCACTAACTGGCTTATGCTTCATTTCATTTGCATCCTCATTTCTGCATTTGCATGGTTCTTCTAGGCATGGGATCAAGGTATTTTCCAGTAGCTCATGGCGTCATTAGTTCCAGTATCATTTTCCACAATGTTCAGAGCCAAGCGGTTAGCTTTCAAAGTCTTTTTGAGCATTTATTTTGCTCATTAGATGATTTGATGATCAAAAGCTCTAGCAGCCATTTTTTTTTATCAGTGATTCAGCACCAGACAGTTGTTTTCAGCAATTTATTCTGAGTGCAAAACACATTTCACATCATATTTCAAGGGTGTATCAGTGGTGATATCCAATTCCAAGTTTCAGAGGTCTATTGTGGCTCAGAACAGGTGGAACCTAGCCATTCTCCAAGTTTCCCTCCAAAGAGCGCAAGAATTCAAATTTTCCTTGTGTTAACCGATTAACCCAGGCGAATTTTGCCCAAACAGCTCATTTTTCCAGCACTGCATCTTTCAAATTCAAATTTTAATCACCTAATTTCATTGTTGCACCAGTGGAAGGATCTAGAGAAAATGATTTTTCATCCAAATTCAAATTCTTCCCACTCTAATTCCTCATTCCCTTTCCTAATTCATTTTTCACTCCCATTTCCACCCACTAAACCTTACTCCAAACCCAAACTTAACTTCTAACCTAGGGGTTATTTAAACCAATTCATTCCAAACCTCTAAAACCCTAGATCATTTTTCACTCTCATTTTTCAGAATTTGCTCTCAATTCTTTCTCACTTTTTCATTCTTCATCTTCATCTTCAACCTCTCACCAAAGCTCCATATTCATAGATTCACAAATTCTTCATTGGAATTTGTGAATTCTTGAGCTAAACCTCCATCACATCCTCATTCTTGGTTCAATTAAGCAGTAGCTACTGGTTTAGATCATGAATTAAGTTGTTGGAATCACTTTTAGAGGAGCTTTTGCTTATTTGAGGTGTTATTTCTTGGATCTTCAAGTGTTCTTGGTAAAGCTTCATAGATCTCTGGTTTTCTTGTTTGGATCCACCTATTTTCGTTCACAAATCTTACCAAAGAAAATCTCAGCTTTGTAGGTTGGTTTTCCTTAGATCTATACTTGATTTAGCTTATTTGCAACCTATACAATGTAGATCTTTGGTTGTTCTTGATTTTGATCCATTTTGCTTGAATGTGATTCTTGATGTTGATGATTATTGGATCTAAGTGATGTTTGAATGTTGTGTTTAAACTTAATTTTCGTGCATTGTTTATTACATGATCGTTGAAGATGTTTGCATAAGTGATTTTGCTGCTGGAAGTGATTTTTCAAACTAATTTTCTGCTACTGGTACAGTTTTAACCGGTTAACACATTGGTTAACCGATTAACCATTGTATTTTTGCTGTTTTCTGCTGATTTTGGAGCTGTTAATCGGTTAACACATTGGTTAACCGATTAACACTGTTGCAGAGTGTGTTTTTTGTGCATTTTTTAGCATGTTTCGATCCCGTTTCATTTCTAATCTTCATGGATTGATATGATACATGTTTAAGGACTGTTTGGATGTTGTTGCACCTCACACCATTGTATGCACACAATTTTTTGACACACGACTCTTGGATTTTCGCCGTTTATGATCATGTTTGCGTTGTTGCGTTCTTGATGCGATGAACACATAGCACACACTCCTTGAGCATGCTAATCGTGAATTAATGTTTGTGTTGCTGGAATTGTGTTGTGCATGTTTGTTTGCTTTCTATTCCTTGAGGTGCATACTTGTTTCAACTTGTTCACATGCTTAATGTTATGCATCCTTTCATGATGTACATTTTTCCATGTTGTCTTCAAGTTTATTCAACATGATGTATGATGTGTTTTTTATCATGATTAATTGAGGAATGCATGACGTTGGATACACGTTTGCTATGCCATGATTGAATTGTATTCAAATGCATTGCATGCTGCCCTGTTTCTACTGCTGACTATGTGCATAGGTGTTGTTGTATGTGCTGCTGTTTGGCCTTTTACACCTATTTTTGTGCTGAATATGAGTTGTTGAATGCTATTTAGTGTGTTGGCAGGAATTTACTGCTGTATTGGTACAAATGCACTGTTGTAGCTGCTGTTCTTGTTCATTCGTATCTCTCATTTCGTCTACTTCTCTTTCTCTCTTATGTGTTGGATTACATGATATAATGCTTGATTGTGTAGAACTTTTTCACATCCCTTTGGGATCCTAGATCATCCTTAATTTTTTATTAAGGTGAGGTAGGATAAGCATTAGATAGTGTTATCCCTCTCTCTTCTTTAGACTTAGGTTGTTCTTGAACCTCCCCTTAGGGCCATCTTTTGCATGACAACTTTAGGATAGAATTCCCCTTAATGTTTTCTTTTCCTTGAGTCTTCTCTTCTCATCTCATAATCCTTCTAAAACACTTAATAAAGGTTAACATGTATTGCGCATGAGCCTTGTATATGGGAAGTGAAGGATGAGGGGGTCTCGCTTCATTCTTCTAGGATGCTTAGTGTACGTCATGTTGGGGACAATATGCAACGTATTCATTCCTATGTTGCAGACTTGGGTGCAATGCAAGTTATGAACTAACTTCAATCCATTTCTGTCTAAAAAACACAAAACAAACTCAAACCTTTTTCATCCTTTGGGATTGTTAAGTTTCAAACTATTTTCAGAAATGGGCACGTTACTTCCGTCTTGCCGCAAACAGGCATCGACCCTAACCGCCGGATACGAACGTAACGTTGCTCATGAAAAAACACAGACTTAGTTAAGTCGAACTACGACTGCTCTGACTTCCTCTCTCTGGTTAGATTGAGGATACATCGGCACAAGACGGCGATGTCTTGGCGAGTAACCTCCCCCTAAACCGTAGTCCGAACTACGTTGACTCTGACTTTCCCATTGCACAAGGGAATATGTAGGCCTAGGACTCCGAGGATGTCATACCGAGTCACTTCTTTTCTTTTCTTCCTCGTTTCTTCGTTCTTTCCCGTACCTGTTCCTTTTCCTTTCTAGTAGCAGTGGAGCTCCAGATGACGACACCCTTTGATCGAGTCAGCAAGCGTGGATCCCATCGAGTACGATGGACACGAGGGGGTGCTAATACATTCCCCTCGCATAACCGACTCCCTTACCCGTTTCTCTTTGTCGCGAGACCATGTCTTTTCCCTTCCCTCAGGTTTACGCAGTGTTTCCTTTCCCTTTCTTGGGATAAATACACATTACTGGCGACTCTGTTTCTGCGCCACTTTTGCGTTTGTACCTGGATGAAAATCCCAGGAGCGACAGCTGGCGACTCTGCTGGGGAAAGGTTGACCTCTTGTTGGTCTATCCCCTTTTAGCGAGTCAATCCTAGCGCTTGTCTGTTTTTTTCCTTTCATTGGGTGTTTATTGTGGTGCTTTATTTTTTTTGTATATTACTGTATTGTTGTTTTACTATATATTATTACATTACTGCATTTACTGCATTGCATTTCATTACTATACTGGACTGTGCTGTGCTGTACTGGATTTTTTGTTTGGCAGGTTGGGATTTCTGAGAGATAAGCACACTACCCAGGCTTGTGCATACACATAGGTATTAGCGTGGGCAGGCGTGACGCTCCCGTGGTGTTGACCACGTATGGGTGTTCACGAGTCCCACAATCAGACGAGGTTCTATCGGGAGATATCTGCTACTGTATGTTGATACATGCCCGTAGTTATTCTCTTGAGGAGCTGTCGACTCTGGTGACCATTCCCGAGGACTCAGTAACGACACTCCGCCCGAGATGTGATAATGTCAGACCAGAAATGGCAAACCCATTACACATTCTCGATCCGAGGACCCAATGCTGGGAACTTGCTATAGGATATCGTTTTTGAGGGGAATCAAGTGAGGCCTCCTCGATTGATGATGATGCCAACCCAGAAATGGTGAACGTATCATCATTTCTCGACCTGAGAGCCCGTGATATTGAGGATCCTCGCCTTTCTAGTACCCACATATGAAAGGGGCGAGTTGTTTACAGGTTTGCAGGTAACCTTGACCTTCCACTTACCCGGTACTTTGGATTTCTCATCAGCACAGATTTATCAGTGTGGTTACTCTGTTGTTCTGGGTTGTTCTGGATATTTGCACAGAGCCTTGAAATCGTTCAGCCAGTACAGTGCAGCAGTGTCCAGTTTATGTGGATGCATTGATCCCATGCCTTGCATTGCATCATCATTTTTCTAACATTCATATTTTTCATTTACAGGTAGTACTCGATCTTTTGATTCCATTCAGAGGTCAGTCGTAGGGATGGACACTAAGAGGGGTAAGAAGAATATTATCACCTACAAGTTCTCGAAGCTCACCCTTGGTTAGTTGGGCAGTTTACAGGATATGGTTGGTCCAGAAGTCTTGGGATTGTTCAAAGATAAATATGGGTGGATCTTATCTCTGGTGCAGAACCTCAGTGAGTATGAGTATAATGGCTTACACACCCTGATGCAGTTCTATAATCCCTCCCTGAGGTGTTTTGTGATGCCTGATTATGTATTGGTTCCTACCATGGAAGGGTATTCACATATCCTGAGGATTTCTGTTAAAGAAGGTGCTCCCTTTTGTGGTTCCATACCAAATCTTGACTTCGAAGCAGTGGCTGAGGCTCTTTATTTGAGCAAATCAACTTTAGAAGCTGACATTACCAGCAAGGGAAAGTCCCGTGGCTATCACTTGGCGTATTTGGTAAAGAAGGCTCAAGAAGCAGCTAAGGAGAAGAGGTGGACAACTTTCAATGCAATATTTGCCCTCTGTGTATATGGCATTGTACTATTTCCTAATGAATCTGAGTTTGTTGATACGGATGCCATACAGATATTTACAGCTCAGAATCTGGTGCCAACCTTGTTGGGAGATCTTCACTATGCCTTATACAATAGAAATGAGACGAGATGAGGTGGAGTGGTTATTTGTTGTGCATCTCTTTTCTACAAGTGGTTTGCAAACCGTCTACCTCGGTCAGGTGCCTTTGTGGATACTAAGACCTCCTTGGAGTGGAGTAAGCATCTGATGGGTCTAGTTGCTAAAGATATTCTTTGGGTGGATCAAGGACTGCTTGGCCAAGACATATTGCACCGATGTTGTGAATACCCTAATGTACCACTGATAGGGAGAAAAGGGGGTATCAATTATAACCCTTCTTTAGCTATCAGGCAGTTTGGGTATGCTTTGAAAGAACCCCCAGCTGAGAAAGAGTTGAAAGAGTCTTTGTATTTTCATGTGGCTGATGGTCTAGCTATTGTGCAGAAAGCTTCCGAAGCATGGCTCAGCAGACAGAAGAAAGGAAAAGCCGTCTTGGGTAAGCCTAACAATCAAGCCTTATCTCCGTATACAGAATGGGTAAAACAGATGGTATAGGAGTTCTACTTGCCTTTTGACCGGGCACCTCTCTTGTATCCTGAAGTTGTGGAGGAAAGACTCACTGTACCCATCGAAGAATTCAACAAGCACCGGGACTTGGTATATGAATTGAGGGTAGAGAATGCTGATATGAGTAGTCAGTTGCAAGGGGCCTTACATGACAACCGGGAATTGAAATGGCAAGTTCAAGAGCTGACAAGGCGCCTGGAAGAAAAGGAGAGATATCTCACTGACAGAACCCAGCATTTCAGGAAAGTCAGCATGACAGCAGAATCATCAGGTAAAGCTCACAAGAAAATCAAGAAGACCTTGACTGAGACAAAAGACAAGCTCGACACATACCAGAAGATGTGGAAGGAGACCCAAATTGAAAATGGGGAGCTGAAAGAAGAGCTGCAGAAAGTGAAAGAAAGGGGAAAGCATTTCTTCGACAAATGGAGAGAATCTCGGAAAGAAAATGAAGAGCTCAAGATGCAGGCTGAGGTTAAGAAATCAAAGTGAGAAGGCAACAATGTTGAAGAGCAGATCTCCAGGTTGAATCGAGAGATTGAGAAGAGAAACAGATTGATTAAAGGACTGATGGAGCAACCTACACATCCAGACACTATGAATCTTCTCGAGGAGGTGGAAGCTAGTTTGTTTGGAATTGAGTTGTAATGAGCTTATTGTATATTGTGATTACCATCAAAATTATTGATAGAATCACCTTTGATTATGTCAGACCTGTATGAATTCTTATGATTACGATAATGAAAATTTGGTTCAACCATTTGTGCCTCGGCAATTCTTAAAGGGTTTTGTCTCCCTGATTATGATTATGCAATATCTCTGTGGTCGGATTTATTTTCCGATATTGTGTCCAATCCCATGCCCGGTTTCAAAAACTGGAATCAAAGTAGATACGCTATGGAAATGGTTAATATGATGTTTACATTTTGCATTCGCATTCTCATAACATATCATTTTTACATAACAGGTACTCGTCCCAGATTTCTTCCTAACCTTTATTTGGTTGTAGGAAGAATAGATGATTTCAACGTTCATCATTATGCGACTCAACAAAATCAAGCCAGAATCATGGAATAGATGCAGGCAGAACTCACTGAACTAAGGACCCGCATGGAGCAATTCATGAACCTCATGCAGGGTGTAGCCCAGGGGCAGCAAGATTTGAGAGCTGCAGTTCAAAGGTTGGAAGTGAAAACCCCTGTTGGTGATAATAACAATCCTCCTGGTGGAGCGGCAGTTGATCCTCCTGGCGGAGCGGCAGTTAATCCTCCCGGCGGAGCTCTTGGTGGCTTTGGCCATATTAATCATCAACATGTGGAGGACCATCAAGATGATCAGTTCTCTGTGCAGAATGCTGACATGGGGGTTCATAATGATGGTAATTACAGAAGGTATGAGGAGCTGGCTGAGAAGGTAAGAGCCATGGAATGTCAAAACTCCATGGGAATTGATGTTGCTGACATGGGGCTGGTGCAAGGGGTGAGGATCCCTCCAATGTTTAAGCCTCCGGCCTTCGACAAGTATAATGGCAGTACTTGTCCCAAAACTCACATTCAGGCATATTTCAGGAAGATTTTTGCATATTCCAGACAATGAAAAGCTGTGGATGTACTTCTTTCAGGATAGTCTGTCAGGAGCTTCATTAGAGTGGTATATGAAGCTAGAGAGAACCTATATCAGAAACTGGAAGGACTTGTGTGATGCTTTTTTGAAACAGTATCAGTATAATATTGACATGGCCCTCAATCGTACCCAACTGCAGAATATGACACAGGATCCGAAAGAAGGTTTCAAACAATACGCCCAGAGGTGGCGTGAGCTAGCTGCTCGAGTACAACCCCCGCTGATGGAAAGGGAAATGGCTGATATGCTTACGAGTACTTTACAGGGCCCATATCTGGATCGCTTGGCTGGATGTCCATCCACTGGTTTCTCTGACATTGTGATAGCAGGAGAGAGAATTGAAAATCTTTTGAAATCAGGGAAAATTCAAGATGGATGTGGGGCAGACTCTTCCAATGCAAAAAGGCTTTTCGGGAATGGCTCGAAGAAACGTGAAGGTGAGACTAGTGCTGCCTTTGGATAGGGGGGCAAAGGTAAAGGACGCCAGGGCTCGTACCATCAAGCAGCAGCTGTAACTATTTTGATTCCAGCTGCCGAATCTCAGCCACAATCTCAAAGACAATACCAACCGAGGCAGAGAATGAGTGATCGCCACTTTGACACTTTACCTATGACATATGCCCAGATGTTGCAGAATTTGCTCCGCTTAAAGTTGGTACAGTTGAGAACTCTGGCACCACGAGTAGGCAAGCTGCCTTATGGCTATGATGTAAATGTGAAGTGTGAATTCCATTCGGGTGAGCTCGGCCACCATATAGAGAACTGCAAAGCTTTTAAGCACGTAGTTCAGGACCTGGTTGATTCGAAAGCTATCAACTTTGCTCTTAATCCCAATGTGATTCAAAACCCCATGCCTCTGCATGGTGGACCAAAGGTCAATGCAATAGAGAAAGACAGAGGCCTGAACTTGGTGACAGATGTTAATCATGCCAGAACACCTTTGGCGGTGGTGAGAGGGCGTTTGTTGAAAGGGGGCGTGTTCCCTGGTTGTCTGGAAAATTGTTCAGAATGTTTGACTGCAATGAATGGTTGTGATGAATTGAGGAAGGGCCTTCAGATGATGATGGATGAGGGTCGTTTACAGTTTGATCAGATGGGAAAGAAGGACGTTGCGGTCTCGACAATTACTATCTACTTTACTCTAGCAGAGATTCATGTGCCTGCACCTATACAGATCCCTGCGCCTGAACAGGTAGCCCCTGTGACTATAACTATTCCGGGTCCTATGCCATACGATAGTACAAAGGCAATCCCGTGGCATTACGGGGCTGATGTTTATTATCAAGGGCAGAAGCAGGAAGTAGAGACTCCCAAGGAAACTGGCTCAAGTGTGGGGAATGTAGGAGGAATGGGTGGTTTTACCCGAAGTGAAAGGCTTTTTGCTCCGCAAACACTCCGAAATGATGATGCTGAAGCTTTGACGAAAGCTGATGACTCGATTCTGTATCATTTAATTCGATTCAATTCGTGCATGTTTTATCGTATTTTTGTCGAGTCATTGTCATTTCGTGTATTGTTTGCTTATGTTTTCGTTTCTTTTCCATTTACAGGTCCTATATCAGCTTTAGAGAAGAAAAGACCAAGATTTGAGCTCAAAGAGAAGAAAAGTGGAGGAATTGCATGGTTCTGCCTCTTCCAGATGAACTGAATGGCGATCGTCATGTCAGAAAGGAGGGAAATTCAAACACTTAAAAGAAAGGCGACCGCCGTTTGCCTTTAGGCGACCGCCATTGTGCGCGGGAGCAGTTTTCTTTATGCAGTTCTGGAAGTTTGCAAGTTATATTTCAAAATTTGAACTCAACTATTTTGGAGCCAGTTTTTCCTATATATAGAGTACCAGAGGTTTGCATTTGGCATCCAAGAACCTTGTGGAAGCGCTACTGAAATTACTAACCACTTATATCATTTTCCATAGTGTCAATCGATCACATCGAGAGATTGATACATCTGTTTCACTTTTCATTTCTTTTGCTGCTGATGTACACTTGGATCAATTACTTAATACAAATTCCATTTCCCGTTTAATTACTTCGCATTTCAGGTTATTTACAATTTATCTATTTTACTGCATTTTGTTTTCTTTTGATTAATTGCATAATTCAGATTTCGCATAAAAACCTAATTCTGATCTTAATTAAGAACAAGCCATTATGTATGTTTTAAAATTCAGAAATGTTAATGCATTAGTGTTAGATTTAATTATGTCTGAGTAGATTTGCTTTGAGTCCGTAGATTGAGGACCGTCGTTCCGACGAGACTCTGTAGAATCTTCGGTGTTTAAATTTTGTTTTAAATTTATGGTTTTGATGTCTAAACTGAATTTAGACAACCTTGTTGTGAGAGCAAGGGGCTGGTTAACAGTGTTTCGTCACGAGAGTGAGAAACACACCAAGGCGTGTCCAATAGAGCGAGAGTTTGAGGTAATCGCCGGATAGTAAACATCAGACATTGAGCCTAAATGCAGCGAGAGCGCTTTAGGGACTCATTTAGTTTATATTAGTTTTCAAACAACACCTCTTAACTACCAAGCGAGCGAGAGCAAAATCTTGGGGTCATTAGGCGTGGCTTGGTTAACACCACGAGAGCATGAGGTCGAGTCTTTAAACTGGCATATCCTTCAGACCAATCTCAAAACCTTTGTTAACACTTGGATCTTACGGAGTCCCAAAGAGCATGAAAATCATTCTCCGGTCTCATCTTTATTATTGTTTTTTCAAATCCCGTTAGTAACCAAATTTCTTTTACCGCCAAATCTAGCCTTAGCTTTACACCGCAATAATCGATCACTCTAGGTTGATTATTAGTCCCTGTGGATTCGACAACCTTTTTAAGACTACGCGATAAGCTGTATACTTGCAACAGTAATCCGACCATTACACGAAGTCGCGACCAAGTTTTTTGGCACCGTTGCCGAGGACTCAATTTAGTCATTATTGTGATACTTTCGTTGCACAGTATAGACTAAGGCAACTTTTTATTTCTTTTCCTTTTCGATTCGTCAATTGTATGCCAAACACTCGCTCACAAGGCGAAGAGTTGGAGCAACCAGTCAACGAAATCGAACGTTACATACTTTTGAGACGCCGAATTAACGAATTCCTTCTTAGATATAACATCCCAGATCCTCTTATTCCCTACTGAGATTCGGAAGCCGAATCAGAACCAGAACAAAACATGGCAGATGGACCACAAAACCGTCCTCTAAAGTACTTCGCTATTCTGTCGCAGGATGAACCACATAATAGCATTGCTGCCCCAGCCATTAACCATAATGATTTGGAGCTGAAACCTTCGCTAATATCCACAGTTCAACAAAACCAATTCTCAGGTAATGCTACGGATGACCCGAACCTTTATTTATCAATATTCGTGCAATATGCAGACACTGTGAAAGCCAATGGGGTTAGTCAAGAAGCAATCAGACTGAGAATTTTTCCGTTCTCATTGAGAGATAGAGCAAGGGCTTGGCTCCAGTCTCTACCATCTCACTCAGTGACGACATGGGACGGGTTGAAGAAAGTCTTCTTAGCCAGATATTTCCCTCCAAGCAAGACCGCTATGCTGAGAGCCCAAATTAACGGATTCAAGCAAAAGGATAACGAATCTTTATTCGATGATTGGGAGAGATACAAGGACATGTTATGGTTTGCCCACACCATGGACTTGAAGAATGGATGATAATACACACCTTTTACGACAGGCTGTTGTACAATAACAAAATGAATCTGTACGCTGCCACAGGTGGTGCTCTAATGGATAAACCATATGTAGAAGCTTATGAACTCATAGAGACTATGGCTCAAAACCATTTCCAATGGGGAGGTGAATGCGCTGGTACAGAGAAACCAACTCCGAAAGAAGGAATGCACGAAGTTAACGGTATAGACCAAGTCAATAGCACCTCCAGCAGCTACCGTAGCTGCGCTTACACCAAGTTGTGAAATACGCGGAAACCCTAGGCATACAAACGCTGAATGTCAAGTGTTGGCTAGTACTCCTACCGACCAAGTGAACTACGCTCAAGGGAACCCGTATTCAAACACTTACAATCCTGGCTGGAGAAATCACCTGAATTTTTCGTATGAGAATAACAATACTTTGAATCCACCTAACCCAGCACCTGTTATTCCACTCGGATTTTAGAAAGGAGCGCAACCCGCTCCACCTCTACCAAAGAAATCAAATATGGAAATCATGATGGAAAACTTTATGAATGCTCAAGCTCAGCAAAACAGGGATTTCGCAAATCAAAACGCTCACACGAGCAAATTGATGAAACAATTGTCAAGCAAGCTTGATGCTATGGCTACCCATAACAAGATGTTAGAAACTCAAATTTCTCAGGTAGCCCAACAACAATCAACTAATGTAGCCCCCGCTGGAACATTTCCTGGCCAACCGCGACCAAACCCAAAAGGTCATGCTAATGCTATAACTTTGCGAAGCAGAACAGAGTACGATGGACCTATTGACCTGAGATTCCAAAATTCAGCCATGCACCAAAATTCACCAAAGGGAATTGAGAAAATAAAAGAACCTAACACGGAGAAGGAAGATGAAAGCGGAAAGGCCGCAGAGAAAGAAACGCCTTATGTGCCTCTGCCACCATATAAACCACCTGTGCCTTACCCCCAAAGACTAGCTAAATCCAAAAACGAAGGACAATTTAAGAAATTCGTAGAGCTTCTAAAGCAGCTGAATATAACGATACCTTTCACAGAAGCTATTATGCAAATGCCCTCATATGCCAAGTTCCTTAAAGAGATCATGTCAAACAAGAAAAAGTTAGAAGATAATGAAACCGTTATGCTCACTGCCGAGTGTAGTGTCATACTTCAAAATAACATGCCTCCTAAACTAAAAGATCCAGGTAGCTTTTCCATACCTTGTGTAATCGGAAAAACTGTCATAGACAAAGCGTTGTGTGACTTAGGAGCCAGTGTTAGCCTAATGCCCCTATCCACATGTAAGAAACTTGAATTAGGAGACTTGAGGCCAACGAAGATGTTGTTGCAACTAGCAGACCGCTCTGTGAAATATCCAGTAGGTATGCTAGAAAATGTGCCAGTTCGTATAGGTCAGTTTTAACAGATTTTGTGATAATGGACATTAAGGAAGATTCTAATATACCAATTATCTTAGGTAGACCATTCTTAGCAACAGCCAGAGCTATAATAGATGTGAAGAAAGGAAAGTTAACCTTCGAAGTAGGGGAAGAAAAAGTCGAATTTATTTTAGCCCAATTCCTAAAAGCCCCTGCTTTAGACGATTCATGCTGTTTTCTAGATGTTATCGACGAATGCGTCAGAGAAATGGAGAAGGAACCGACGAGGTACACGGAAGTACTAAAGATTCAAGCCCCTCCAATATTCGAAGACGATAACTGGCGTAAGCCGTATGAAGATGACAGTCTAAGAGAATTCCTAGCACTCACACCCGATCCAATGCCTTGCCCAAAGAAACCATCTGTAGAACTCAAAACATTACCCAAAGATCTAAGATATGAATTCCTAGATACTGAACTTGAAAAACCCGTAATAGTTAATGCCGATTTAGGACAAATATAAACCGAGAAATTATTGGAAGTCTTGAGAAAGTAAACCCATAGCTCTTGGATATAACATCTCCGATCTAAAAGGGATAAGTCCCTCTATATGTATGCATCGTATCATGATGGAGGAAGATTGTAAGACATCCAGAGAGCATCAAAGACGGTTGAACCCTGTCCTAAGCGATGTAGTGAAGAGAGAAGTGCAAAAACTATTGTAAGCAGGAATCATATATCCAATATCTGACAGCAAATGGGTCAGCCCAGTGCATGTCGTACCAAAGAAGGGTGGTGTTACAGTTGTAACTAACGAAAAAGGCGAGTCCGTAGCGAAACGAACTCAAACTGGATGGAGGATGTGCATAGACTATAGAAAGCTGAATAAGGCTACTAGAAAATACCATTTTCCTTTACCCTTCATAGACCAAATGCTTGAACGGCTGGCCAAACATTCATATTTTTGTTACTTAGACGGATACTCAGGATTTTTCCAAATACCTATTCCCCCTGATGACCAAGAGAAGACAACTTTCACCTGCCCCTATGGTACATTTGCCTATCATCGAATGCCGTTTGAACTTTGTAATGCTCCCGCAACATTTCATAGATGCATGATGTCGATCTTTGCAGATTTCATAGACGACATAATGGAAGTCTTTATGGACGATTGCTCTGTATGTGGGGGAAGTTTCGAACATTGTCTGTCAAACCTTGAGTTGGTACTCGAACGATGCGTCAAAGTGAACCTTGTGCTAAATTGGGAGAAGTGACATTTCATGGTGTGACAAGGTATAGTTCTTGGATGTAACGACCCAGTTTTTGTGTGAGTTTTATTTAATCGAGTCGTTTGATTATTTTATTATTATTTTATTTTATTTTCGACTTTTATCTGAAAATATGTTATTTTTCAATGTTGTGATATTTTATCGGGTTTTGGGATCGTTTGCGAGATATTTAAGTGTGGGGGTATTTTGGTCATTTTAGGATATTTTTCATTAAGTAAGAAAATAGAAAATAGAAGAGAGAAAAATAGAAAGAAAGAAAGGGAGAAGAAAGAAAAAGGAGAGAAAAGAGAAGAAGAAGAGAAATAGTGAGAAAAGCTTGGGAAATCAAGAAAAATCAACTTCTAGAATCAATTTAATCGGATAAGGGTGCGAAACTCAATTATTGTATGATTGTGTATGATTATGTATGAGTATTTGTGGTGTTTGTTGGATTGAAATGAAAATATTTAGTAAAACCCATATTGTGTCAAATCGATTAGAAATTGATTAAAAGTGTTGGAAATTATGTTTTTAGTGTTCATTCTTGTTGGTACATGATAGATATATGTTGTTATGCATTGTATTGGCAATTTTCTGGTGTGTAGGTGAAATTTAGGGTGTTTTGGATTGGAACCCGTAAGCAAAATTATGCAGAAGATATTTTTCAGGTTTTTCCAGGTCATACGCGTATGGGACATGTTCATACGCGTATGGCCCTTGGCAATACGCGTATGGAGGGCGAGTCATGGGCCAATACGCGTATGGAATGTTATTTTGCTCGGCCATCTGCCCATTTGCGTATGATACGCGTAGCATTTCAGGGCAATACGCGTACGAGGTTGGGCATTACGCGTACGGACTTTTACACGTGAACTTTGGGGAAAATGAGTCTCTGCTCATACGCGTATGGATCAGGGTAATACGCGTATGGACAGGACAATTGCAAAATGGGACTTTTCAAAATATCGTTTTTCGTTTTCTTTCGTAACTTGAGTTCCGTTTGTCCGATTTTTACATTCTTGGTATCGTTGCGTAGCTATTGAACTGTACTTTCTTATTATGATGATTTTGAAATTGTTAGCCGATTTAATAATGTCAGAAAATTGGGAATAGTGTCGGTCGTCGACTTTTGTCATTATAACTGTGCGTAATTGATGTGTATTATGCAAGGTGCTGTTGTATGAGGTAAATGTATGTGTTTAGATGGGGTTGTGATGATTTGTGGCCGTATGGAAATTAAATGCATTGTTTTGGGCATAAGTGCAAAGTGTGATTTTGTCGATGTAAATGAATGTATTTATGTGTGCATATTAAATGTCATGGGTCATTGTATGCCAAGCATCATGATATGCATTGTTGAGACGTCCTGAGTGACGGTTTGGATTCCAGAGGGAATTCGCTATAACGTCGTGTGCTTTATACAAAGAGGTGTGAGCGATGATTATAGACGATCGTGTGCCCATGTGGGGTGTGAGCGATCGGGTCGTGTGCCTTATACAAAGAGGTGTGAGCGATCCATAAACGTCGTGTGCCTTATACAAAGAGGTGTGAGCGACGGGGAACATCGTATGCCCGACGGGGAGTTACAGTGATGTAACGAGCGATGATTCCATCAGAGTTCCTGAGTGAACTAGTGATGAGAAACAATGGAAGTCGGTACCGCATGTGCATATGTATAGAGTCGTTGTGTCGGTCTCTTGCATTGCATAAATCATTATGGTTGCTTGATGTGTGGAATTGTGGATGAATTGATATATGGATATGTGTTGGTGATGGACATCTGAATTATTCCTTGTAATGCCTTGTGTTTGCATTATGGTGTGAGTTGTGTTTGCAATTATATTATGGTTGTTTTTCTCACCCTTCTACTGTTTTATAATGCTCTTTGAGGCATTGCAGATTAGAGTTGCTGGAGGTATTTTTGTGAAGCTTTGCGACTTCATTCTTTTGTCGGTCGGCTCTGATATGTGACACCGGGTAGTTAGGGAGGCCGTTAGTGATTATTGTGTATTCTGTATATATATCTTTTGGCTTGTGCATGTACAACTCGATGTATGACAAACTTTCATGTTTTATATATATATATATATATATATATATATATGTTATTCAGTTTTAGATTTTCCGCTTTTATTCTAAATTCTGAAATGTGGGTGTAAGGAACTGAGTTCCTCTGTTGATAGCTACCCCAATGTTGCATATCTTTATGAGCAGGTGTTGTATGAATTGTTTCAATTTGATGTGACCCCTCGGTCTATGCCATGATAATTTAAATATACTCTGATGAAATTTTGAAGCATCTTTTACTGTTTTAATTAATTGGGGGTATAGATTTGGGGTGTTACATTAAGTGGTATCAGAGCCAGTTTGTGTCAGTCTGTGTCAGTTGTGTCAGTCCTTGTTGGTCGTTGTGGTTGGATGAGTTGTTTGTTTAACCATAGTTTATGTTATTGGAAATGAACAGAATATGGCTAGTAGGAATGATGCTGCTTTGGCTGTGGCTATACAAGCCATGGCTCGTGCTGTGCAGGGTGCACCTCATGCTGCAGGTAATGATGAGTTCAGGAAGAACAAACCGCCTGTCTTCAAAGGAAGATATGATCCGGATGGTGCACAGATTTAGCTGAAAGAGATTGAAAGGATTTTTCGAGTGATGGATTGTGCTGAAGATCAGAAGGTGAGACTGGGTACTCACATGTTATTGGAAGAAGCTAATGACTGGTGGGTTAGTACTCGTCGTGTGTTGGAAGCTGCAGAGGAGGAGATTACTTGGGCTTTGTTTAGTATGGAGTTTCTGAGGAGGTATTTTCCTGAAGATGTGAGAGGAAAGAAGGAAATTGAGTTTCTGGAACTAAAACAAGGTAATATGTCTGTTGTTGATTATACTGCTAAGTTTGTGGAACTTGTGCAGTTTTATCCTCATTATGCTGAAGCGACTGCTGAATTCTCTAAGTGTGTAAAGTTTGAGAATGGCTTGCGTCCTGAGATAAAGCAGGCAATTGGATATCAGAGGATTCAGAGGTTTTCTGATTTGGTAGATTGTTGTAGGATTTATGAAGAAGACAGTAAGGCTCGTTCTACTCATTACAAGAGTGTGAGCGAGAGGAAAGGGAAACAACAGTTCCGTGGTGGTCCGTATGTGACACCAGTTGATAAAGGTAAACAAAGAGGGAATTTTGAGAAAAGGTCAAGTGGAGGAGGAATGTCTGGTCCTATGAGATGTTATAGGTGTGGTGAAGTGGGGCATCGTCAGTTTGAGTGCAGGAAAGATTTTAGAAAGTGTTCTAACTGTGGAGGTATAGGACACATTGCAGCTGATTGTAAGAAGAACGTGGTGAAGTGCTTTAATTGTGGGGAGCTGGGACATGTTAGTACAAAGTGTCCGAAACCGAAACAAGCTCCAGCTAGTGGGAAAGTGTTTACATTATCGGGGACTCAGACTTCGAGTGCAGATCGTCTGATCAGAGGTACTTGTTTTATTAATAGTACTCCTTTGATTGCCATTATTGATACTGGAGCGACTCATTAGTTTATTTCGTCTGAGTGCGCGAAGCGTTTGAATCTTGTGTTGTATGTGATGGGTGGTGAAATGGTTATTGATACTCCAGAAATGGGGTCAGTAACTACTTCCTTGGTTTGTCTAAGATGTCCTTTGACCATTTATGGTAAAGAATTTGAGATGGATTTGGTGTGTTTACCGTTGGAGGGTTAGATGTGGTCCTGGGTATGAATTGGTTGCAATTCAATCGGGTTCATATTGATTGTTATCATAAGCTGATACGGTTTCCTTCTCTTGAGGAAGACGAAGACTCGAGTTTCTTATCTACCAAAGAGTTGAAGAAACTTTTGGCGGATGAAGCTCAGTTGTTTGGTTTGTTTGCATCTTTAACTGTGGATAGTCAAGTTTTACTTGATGTGTTTCCTGTTGTGTGTGAATTTCCGGAAGTGTTTCCTGAGGATATTTCAGACTTGCCGCCAGAGAGAGATGTGGAGTTTTCTATAGATTTAGTCCCTGGTACTAGACCTGTATCTATGGCACCTTATCGCAAGTCGGCATCTGAGTTGGTGGAGCTAAAGAAACAGTTGAATGAGTTATTGGAAAAGAGGTTCGTCAGACCAAGTGTTTCTCCTTGGGGTGCTCCAGTGTTATTGGTGAAAAAGAAGGATGGGAGTATGCGATTATGTATTAATTATCGCCAGTTGAATAAGGTGACGATCAAGAATAAATATACTCTTCCAAGAATTGATGATCTGATGGATCAGTTAGTTGGTGCGTGTGTGTTTAGTAAGATTGACTTGAGGTCAGGGTATCATCAGATAAGGGTGAAGGAGGAAGACATTCAGGAGACGGTTTTTAGAACACGATATGGTCATTATGAATATTCTGTGACGCCGTTCGGGGTTTCTAATGCGCCAGGTGTGTTTATGGAATACATGAATCGTATTTTTCACGAGCATCTGGATCGTTTTGTGGTGGTGTTTATTGATGATATCTTAATTTATTCTAAGTCTCGGGAGGAGCATGCAGAACATTTGCGTATTGTTTTGCAGGTTTTGAAGGAGAGGAAACTTTTTGCTAAATTATCCAAGTGTGAATTCTGGTTGTCGGAGGTGAGTTTTCTTGGACACGTAATTTCAGGTAATGGTATTGTTGTGGATCCATCTAAAGTAGAAGCAGTTCTACAATGGGAGGCTCCGAGATCTGTTACTGAAATTCAAAGCTTTTTGGGTTTGGATGGTTATTATCGGAGGTTTATTGAAGGTTTTTCGAAACTAGCACTTCCTTTGACCTAGTTGACTTGTAAAGGGCAAGCGTTCATTTGGGATATTCGGTGTGAGGAGAGTTTTACTGAGCTGAAGAGAAGATTGACGACAACTCCGATCTTGATTTTACTGAATCCTAATGAACCATTTGTGGTTTATTGTGATGCTTCTTTGATTGGTCTAGGTGGTGTTCTGATGCAAGAAGGTAAGGTGGTGGCTTATGCTTCAAGGCAGTTAAGAGTTCATGAGAAAAATTATCCTACTCATGATCTTGAATTAGCGGCTGTGGTTTTTGTGTTGAAGATTTGGAGGCATTATCTCTACGGTGCAAGGTTTGAAGTCTTTAGTGATCATAAAAGTTTGAAATATTTGTTTGATCAGAAAGAGCTAAATATGAGGCAACGTAGATGGTTGGAATTCTTGAAGGACTACGACTTTGGCTTGAATTACCATCCTAGTAAAGCTAATGTGGTAGCTGATGCTTTGAGCCGGAAATCATTACATATGTCCGCTTTAATGGTTAAGGAGTGGGAACTTTTGGAATCGTTTAGAGATTTGAGTTTGGTTTGTGAAGTGACTTCGGATAGCGTTAGGCTTGGTATGCTAACGATTACTAATGATTTTCTAATGACTGTTTGTGAGAAGCAAAAGTTGGATGTGAAACTTGTGGATTTGATGTTGGTTGGAGGAAAATATGCGAATAGTGATTTTCAAGTGGATGTTAATGGTGTTTTGAGATTTCGAGGTAGGATTTGTATTCCAGATGATGCGGAGTTGAAAAAGATGATTTTGGAGGAAGGACACCGGAGTAATTTGAGTATACATTCGGGAGCGAATAAGATGTACCAAGATTTGAAGAAGATTTTCTGGTGGTCTGGGTTAAAAAGAGATGTGGCTCAGTTTGTTTATGCATGTTTGACTTGTCAGAAATCGAATGTAGAACATCTGAGGCCTAGTGGTTTATTGCAACCGTTGGATATTCCTGAATGGAAATGGGATAGTATTTCCATGGATTTTGTAACAGGGTTACCGAATACTCAGCGAGGGCATAATGCTATTTGGGTGGTTATTGATAGGCTGACTAAATCGGCTCATTTTATTCCGATTGATATCAGTTTTACTTTGGAGCGGTTAGCTGAGATTTACATCAGTGTGATTGTGAAGTTACATGGGGTTCCATTGAGTATTGTTTCTGATCGAGATCCTAGATTTACATCGAGATTTTGGGAAAGTTTACAGAAGGCGTTGGGTTCTAAATTGAGATTGAGTTCGGCTTATCATCCGCAGACGGATGGTCAGACGGAGAGGAGGATTCAGTCATTGGAGGATTTGTTGAGAGCTTGTGTTTTGGAACAAGGTGGTGCGTGGGATAGTTATCTTGCATTGATTGAGTTTACGTATAATAACAGTTTTCATTCTAGTATTGGAATGGCACCGTTTGAAGCATTGTATGGACGAAGGTGTCGGACACCGTTGTGTTGGCACGAATCTGGTGAGCGAATGGTGGTTGGGCCAGAATTGGTGCAACAGACGACGGAGAAAGTGAAGTTTATTCGTGAGAAGATGAAAGCTTCTCAGAGTAGACAAAAGAGTTATCATGATCGGAGACAGGAGGATCTTGAGTTTCAAGAGGGCGATCATGTATTTTTGAGGGTTACGCCGGTAACGGGTGTGGGTCGTGCATTGAAATCGAAGAAACTTACTTCTCGGTTTATTGGTCGTTACCAGATATCCGCGAGGGTGGGTGCTGTGGCGTATAGGGTGGCGTTGCCGCAGAATCTGTCGATTTTGCACGATGTGTTTCATGTTTCACAGCTTCGGAAGTATGTTCCAGATCCGTCGCATGTGATTCCGATGGATGAGGTTGAAGTAAGGGAGAACCTTACGGTCGAGGCAATACAAGTTATGGTTTTGGATCGCGAAGTGAAGCGGGCAAGGATATTGCACTTGTGAAGGTGGCGTGGGGAGGCGCTGCTGAGGGCAATTTGACTTGGGAGTTGGAGAGTCGGATGCGGGAGTCGTATCCAGAGTTGTTCATCTCAGGTAATATTTTCGAGGACGAAAATTTCTAAGTGGGGAGAGTTGTAACGACCCAGTTTTTGTGAGTTTTATTTTATCGAGTCGTTTGATTATTTTATTATTATTTTATTTTATTTTCGACTTTTATCTGAAAATATGTTATTTTTCAATGTTGTGATATTTTATCGGGTTTTGGGATCGTTTGCGAGATATTTGAGTGTGGGGGTATTTTGGTCATTTTAGGAAATTTTTCATTAAGTAAGAAAATAGAAAATAGAAGAGAGAAAAATAGAAAGAAAGAAAGGGAGAAGAAAGAAAAAGGAGAGAAAAGAGAAGAAGAAGAGAAATAGTGAAAAAAGCTTGGGAAATCAAGAAAAATCAACTTCTAGAATCGATTTAATCGGGTAAGGGTGCGAAACTCAATTATTGTATGATTGTGTATGAGTATTTGTGGTGTTTGTTGGATTGAAATGAAAATATTTAGTAAAACCCATATTGTGTCAAATCGATTAGAAATTGATTAAAAGGGTTGGAAATTATGTTTTTAGTGTTCATTCTTGTTGGTACATGATAGATACATGTTGCTATGCATTGTATTGGCAATTTTCTGGTGTGTAGGTGAAATTTAGAGTGTTTTGGATTGGAACCCGTAAGCAAAATTATGCAGAAGAAATTTTTCTGATTTTTCCAGGTCATACGCGTATGGGGCATGTTCATACGCGTATAGACCTTGGCAATACGCGTATGGAGGGCGAGTCATGGGCCAATACGCGTATGGAATGTTATTTTGCTCGGCCATCTGCCCATTTGCGTATGATACGCGTAGCATTTCAGGGCAATACGCGTACGAGGTTGGGCATTACGCGTACGGACTTTTACACGTGAACTTTGGGGAAAATGAGTCTCTGCTCATACGCGTATGGATCAGGGTAATACGCGTATGGACATGACAATTGCAAAATGGGACTTTTCAAAATATCGTTTTTCGTTTTCTTTCGTAACTTGAGTTCCGTTTGTCCGATTTTTACATTCTTGGTATCGTTGTGTAGCTATTGAACTGTACTTTCTTATTATGATGATTTTGAAATTGTTAGCCAATTTAATTATGTTGGAAAATTGGGAATAGTGTCGGTCGTCGACTTTTGTCATTATAACTGTGCGTAATTGATGTGTATTATGCAAGGTGTTGTTGTATGAGGTAAATGTATGTGTTTAGATGGGGTTGTGATGATTTGTGGCCGTATGGAAATTAAATGCATTGTTTTGGGCATAAGTGAAAAGTGTGATTTTGTCGATGTAAATGAATGTATTTATGTGTGCATATTAAATGTCATGGGTCATTGTATGCCAAGCATCATGATATGCATTGTTGAGACGTCCTGAGTGACGGTTTGGATTCCAGAGGGAATTCGCTATAACGTCGTGTGCCTTATACAAAGAGGTGTGAGCGATGATTATAGACGATCGTGTGCCCATGTGGGGTGTGAGCGATCGGGTCGTGTGCCTTATACAAAGAGGTGTGAGCGATCCATAAACATCGTGTGCCTTATACAAAGAGGTGTGAGCGACGGAGAACATCGTATGCCCGACGGGGAGTTACAGTGATGTAACGAGCGATGATTCCAGCAGAGTTCCTGAGTGAACTAGTGATGAGAAACAATGGAAGTCGATACCGCATGTGCATATGTATAGAGTCGTTGTGTCGGTCTCTTGCATTGCATAAATCATTATGGTTGCTTTATGTGTGGAATTGTGGATGAATTGATATATGGATATGTGTTGGTGATGGACATCTGAATTATTCCTTATAATGCCTTGTGTTTGCATTATGGCGTGAGTTGTGGTGAGAATTGTATATATGTGTATTTTCGTGTTATATATGATTATATGCAATTATATTATGGTTGTTTTTCTCACCTTCTGCTGTTTTATAATGCTCTATGAGGCATTGCAGATTAGAGTTGCTGGAGGTATTTTTGTGAAGCTTTGCGTCTTCATTATTTTGTTGGTCGGCTCTGATATGTGACATCGGGTAGTTAGGGAGGCCGTTAGTGATTATTTTGTATTCTGTATATATATCTTTTGGCTTGTGCATATACAACTCGATGTATGACAAACTTTCATGTGATATACATATATATGTTATTCAGTTTTAGATTTTCTGCTTTTATTCTAAATTCTGAAATGTGGGTGTAAGGAACTGAGTTCCTCTGTTGATAGCTACCCCACTGTTGCATATCTTTATGAGCAGGTGTTATATGAATTGTTTCAATTTGATGTGACCCCTCGGTTTATGCCATGTTAATTTAAATATACTCTGACGAAATTTTGAAGCATCTTTTACTGTTTTAATTAATTGGGGATATAGATTGGGGGTGTTACATTGGACATGTAGTATCCGATAGAGGTATTGAAGTAGATATAGCGAAGATAGAAGTCATAGAAAACCTTCAACCACCAAAAACAGTTAGAGAAGTACAAAGCTTTTTATGTCACGCCGGTTTTTACCGACGATCCATTAAAGACTTCTCTAAGATTACAAAACCATTGACTGGACTACTAATGAAAGAAGCTGAATTTATATTCGATGAAGAATGCTTGAAAGCATTTGAACATCTGAAGAATGCTCTTATTACCGCACCAATTATGCAACCACCTGATTGGAGTTTACCCTTCGAAATAATGTGCGACGCTAGCGACTATGCTGTAGGCACTGTCTTAGGACAAAGAAAGGATAAAAGGCTTCATGTTATTTACTACGCAAGTAGAACCTTGGACAACGCACAGATGAACTATGCGACCATAGAAAAGGAACTCCTAGCTGTTGTGTTCGCCTTAGACAAACTTCGTTCCTATCTGGTAGGAGCAAAAATTATTATCTATACCGATCATGCCACTATTAGGTACCTGTTGGCTAAAAAGGATGTCAAACCAAGACTCTTGAGATGGATTTTGCTTTTGCAAGAATTCGATTTGGAAATAAAGGATAAGAAAGGTACAGAGAACGTGGTAGCAGATCATCTCTCTAGGATTGAGGATCTAAAGCCCGAATGAGTGCCTATAAACGATGATTTTCCTTACGACAGACTAGTAGCCCAGTTGGAAAAAGAGAGCGAAACCGTAGAATGTTCCTTGCTATTTAACGATGTAGAGATAAATGAAGTAGTAGAAGCAATCTATACAAAAACCACATTGCCATGGTATGCTAACTTTGTCAACTACCTAGCAGCCAAAGTGCTTCCACCAGATCTAACATACCAATAGAAAAAGAAATTTTTCCATGATCTTAAATAGTATTACTGGGATGAACCCCTATTATTCAAGAGAGGAGCCGATGGAATATTTCGTCGATGTGTCCCTGAATCGGAAGTAGAGGATGTCATATCCCAATGCCATGCTGCACCGTACGGAGGACATGCCAGTACATCGAAAACATGCGCAAAGATATTACAATCTGGCCTCTTTTGGCCAAACCTTTGGAAGGACGTTCACATTGCCATTATGAACTGTGATCGGTGCCAACGCACTGGAAATGTTTCTAGACGCGATGAAATGCCGCAAAGGGGAATTTTTGAAGTCGAAATCTTTGATGTATGGGGCATTGATTTCATGGGACCTTTTCCATCCTCTTTTGGAAAAAGTACATACTCGTTGCAGTAGATTACGTATCAAAATGGATTGAGGAGGTAGCTTCACCTACAAATGATGCACGAGTGGTGGTAAAGATTTTCAAGAACATAATCTTTCCCAGGTTCGGTGTACCAAGAATTGTCATTAGTGATGGAGGATCCCATTTCATTTCAAATGTTTTCGGGAAGCTATTGCTTAAGTACGGAGTACGACACAGAGTAGCAACACCCTATCACCCTCAAACCAGTGGACAAGTAAAAGTGTCGAATAGGGAGATTAAGCAAATTTTAGAAAAAACTGTTGCAACCTCTAGGAAGGATTGGTCTACTAAACTTCATGAAGCTATGTGGGCCTACAGAACAGCCTACAAAACCCCCATAGGAACCACACCGTACAAACTAGTTTATGGAAAGTCATGCCATCTACCAGTGGAACTTGAGCATAAAGCTTATTGGGCCATTAAAACCCTGAATATGAATTACAAGGCAGCAGGCGAGAAAATAAATCTTGATATCCATGAATTAGAAGAGCTAAGACTAGATGCCTATGAAAATGCACGAATATACAAAGAAAGAACCAAGAAGTGGCATGATAAAAGAATAACAAAGAAGGAGTTTAACGAAGGAGATATAGTTCTTCTCTTTAACTCTAGGCTTAAACTTTTTCCTGGAAAATTGCGTTCTAGATGGTCTGGTCCTTTCGAAGTTACAAAAGTCCTACCAAGTGGAGCAGTTGAAATTAGAGGAAAGTCGAATGAGACGTTCTTTGTGAACGGCCAGAGACTCAAACACTACCACTTAGTAGAAAACAAGGAATTCATCAATTATTACAAGGTGGAAGAGCTTCCCGCTCTTCCTGACAAATGATGCCCTTTCTAATTCTAATGTCGAGCTTCCGACATTAAACAAAGCGCTCCGTGGGAGCTAAACCACGATCTTTAGTTTTTATTTTACCCTCTATTTTACTTTGTTAGTTTTAGGACACTGCATGCATGTTTAGTATAAAGTCTATGCAATATGCATCACTGTTTGTTGCATCTCATTATTTCTCCTATCATTATTATTATTACAATTATTATTACTATTTTTATCTTACTAACACGCAGCTAATAGTATTATTCCCCTAATATTGTAATGTTTTTCAATTTTCAAGAGACCCTTCTCTAGGAAACCTTTGACCAGCAACCATGCAGATATTTGAAACCCGTACCGTTGTTTTCAGGAACGATGTCCAGAGGCGTCGATTTGAGGCTTTGTCTCAAAGAGATTTTGGTCTGTCCATCTATCCTGACGACTCGGCCATGCAAACCCTTAGGATCCGAGGCAGTGTTGTTTTCCTTCTGAGCCAGATAGGCTGGTCTCACTTTGCTTTAGAGAAGAGATTTAGCACTTACCGTAGCTTGACCTTGGAGTTCTTAAGCTCCCTCTATTATGATGCCACCTGTGGTTTCAGATTTGGCCGTGGATTGGCCACCTTCAGGTTATTTGGAAACAAGTACAGATTCACCCACCATGAATTCGCTGAATTATTGGGTTTTCCTAATGAACCCGATGTAGTGACCAAAACCCCTGCTGATGCCTTCACTGGCTATGATCTTGAACATTTCTGGGGTACCATAACAGGAAGGGGTAATGCCGACCCTAGTGCTATGTTCTCCGAAAGCATTCACAACCTTGGATGGAGATATTTCCATAAGGTTCTGGCTCACACCTTCTTTGGAAAAGAAGAGAACATTACATTTGTATCGAGGGATGAGCTATATATCATGTTCTGCGCATCCCAGGGAAAGCTGGTCAATGCTGCCCTATACTTACTTGCTAATCTCAGCCATATTTCCCGTGATTCCTTCGAACCAATCTTAATAGGTGGGCTGGTGACCATGATTGCTGATCCAATTGGGATGAGGTACCATCTTAACTGATCCTTTGCATTCGGTGGTTTCCGCCCGATGGACATTAGTTTCTATTTCAACAGAGGCATTATTGCTAACCTTGGCCTGGTAGAATTCGAGCTGCTTATCAATAATGTTGTGGTCCATGCTTTCACCTTGCCCAGCCACGAAAAGACCAGTGTGCACAATAAGGACAATTGGCTCTATGATCTGGAGGTTGTCAACGTTCCCGACAGGCAACCTTTAAGTTTTAAACCTAGTCGTTCCCGACAGGCCCACTTACCATTCCCGATAGGTAACTCGTAGGTTTTCAACTTTAGCCGTTCCCGACACGCAACCTTTAAGTTTTAAACCTAGCCGTTCCCGACAGGCCCACTTTCCATTCCCGATAGGTAACCCATAGGTTTTCAACTTTAGTCGTTCCCGACAGGCAGCCTTTGAGTTTTAGACCTAGTCGTTCCCGACTGGCCCATTTACCATTCCCGATAGGTAACCATAGGTTGTAAACTTTAGCCGTTCCCGACAGGCGCACCTTAACCGTTCCCGACAGGCACAATCTAGACTCCAACCGTTCCCGATGGGCCTTCTTTAGATTTCACTTGTTCTAAACTCTTTTCCACAAATTCTTCTCCATCATCACAATCGCTTTGTTTGTCATATATCTTTTCTCTTCCACCCACAGAGTGCAAATTTTCCGATTTTTTGTATTCAATCCCTATGTACCTTGAATTCCTAACAGCCGTTCGCTCTCATCCTTTCAGGTCCACAGTTGATTGAATAGGGGCGGCTGTAACACCTCAAAATTTTCCCTCTTACTTTTAGCACTAACTGGCTTATGCTTCATTTCATTTGCATCCTCATTTCTGCATTTGCATGGTTCTTCTAGGCATGGGATCAAGGTATTTTCCAGCAGCTCATGGCGTCATTAGTTCCAGTATCATTTTCTACAATGTTCAGAGCCAAGCGGATAGCTTTCAAAGTCTTTTTGAGCATTTATTTTGTTCATTAGATGATTTGATGATCAGAAGCTCCGGCAGCCATTTTTTTATCAGCGATTCAACACCAGACAGTTGTTTTCAGCAATTTATTCCAAGTGCGAAACACATTTCACAGCATATTTCAAGGGTGTATCAGTGGTGATATCCAATTGCAAGTTTCAGAGGTGTATTGTGGCTCAGAACAGGTGGAACCAAGTCATTCTCCAAGTTTCCCTCCAAAAAGCGCAAGAATTCAAATTTTACTTGTGTTAACCAATTAACACATTGGTTAACCGATTAACCAAGGCGAATTTTGCCCAAACAGCTCATTTTTCAGCACTGCATCTTTCAAATTCAAATTTTAATCACCAAATTTCATTTTTGTACCTGTGGAAGGATCTAGAGAAAATGATTTTCCATCCAAATTCAAATTATTCCCACTCTAATTCCTCATTCCCTTTCCTAATTCATTTTTCACTCCCATTTCCACCCACTAAACCTCACTCCATACCCAAACTTAACTCCTAACCTAGGGGTTATTTAAACCAATTCATTCCAAACCTCTAAAACCCTAGATCATTTTTCACTCTCATTTTTCAGAATTTGCTCTCAATTCTCTCTCACTTTTTCATTCTCCATCTTCATCTTCAACCTCTCACGAAAGCTCCATATTCATTGATTCACAAATTCTTCATTGGAATTTGTGAATTCTTGAGCTAAACCTCCATCACATCCTCATTCTTGGTTCAATTCTGCAGTAGCTACTGGTTTAGATCTTGAATTAAGTTGTTGGAATCACTTTTGGAGGAGCTTTTGCTTATTTGAGGTGTTCTTGATTTGATCATCAAGTGTTCTTGGTAAAGCTTCATAGATCTCTGGTTTTCTTGTTTGGATCCACCAATTTTCATTCACAAATCTTACCAAAGAAAATCTTAGCTTTGTAGGTTGGTTTTCCGTAGATCTATACTTGATTTAGCTTATTTGAAACATATACAATGTAGATCTTTGGTTGTTCATGATTTTGATCCATTTTGCTTGAATGTGATTCTTGATGTTGATGATTATTGGATCTAAGTGATGTGTGAATGTTGTGTTTAAACTTAATTTTCGTGCATTGTTGATTACATGATTATTGGAGATGTTTGCATAAGTGATTTTGCTGCTGGAAGTGATTTTTCAAACTAATTTTCTGCTACTAGTACAGTGTTAATCAGTTAACACATTGGTTAACCGATTAACCAGTGTATTTTTGTTGTTTTCTGCTGATTTTGGAACTGTTAATCGGCTAACACATTGGTTAATCGATTAACACTGTTGCAGAGTGTGTTTTTTGTGCATTTTTTAGCATGTTTCGATCCCGTTTCATTTCTAATCTTCATGGATTGATTTGATACATGTTTAAGGACTGTTTGGATGTTGTTGCACCTCACACCATTGTATGCACACAATTTTCCACACGCGACTCTTGGATTTTCACCGTTTATGATCATGTTTGTGTTGTTGCGTTCTTGATGCGATGAACACATAGCACACACTCCTTAAGCATGCTAATCGTGAATTAATGTTTGTGTTGCTGGAATTGTGTGGTGCATGTTTGTTTGCTTTCTATTCCTTGAGGTGCATACTTGTTTCAACTTGTTCACATGCTTAATGTTATGCATCCTATCATGATGTACATTTTTCCATGATGTCTTCAAGTTTATTCAACATGATGTATGATGTGTTTGTGATCATGATTAATTGAGGAATGCATGACGTTGGATACACGTTTGCTATGTCATGATTGAATTGTATTCAAATGCATTGCATGCTGCCCTGTTTCTACTGCTGACTATGTGCATAGGTGCTGTTGTATGTACTACTGTTTGGGCTTTTACACCTATTTTTGTGCTGAATATGAGCTGTTGAATGTTGTTTAGTGTGTTGGCTAGAATTTACTGTTGTATTTGTACATATGCGCTGTTGTAGCTGCTGTTCTTGTCCATTCGTATCTCTCATTTCTTCTACTTCTCTTTCTCTCTTATGTGTTGGATTACATGATATAATGCTTGATTGTGTAGAACTTTTTCACATGCCTTTGGGATCCTAGCTCATCCTTAATTTTTTATTAAGGTGAGGTAGGGTAAGCATTAGATAGTCCTATCCCTCTCTCTTCTTTAGACTTAGGTTGTTCTTGAACCTCCCCTTAGGGCCATCTTTTGCATGACAACTTTAGGATAGAATTCCCCTTAGTGTTTTCTTTTCCTTGATGTCGCTCCCGGGATTTTCATCCAAGTACAAACGCGAAAGTGGCACCGAAACAGAGTCGCCAGCAATGTGTATTTATCCCAAGAGAGGGAAAGGAAACACCGCGTAAACCTGAGGGTAAGGATAGAGCATGGTCATGCGACCAAAAGATCTGGGTTCGGGAGTCGGTTACGCGAAGGGAAAATGTTAGCACCCAACACGTCCATCGTACCCGATGGGATCCACGCTTGTTGTCTCGATCAAAGGGTGTCGTCGTCTGGAGCTCCACTACTACTGGACCGGAGAAGGAACAGGGACGGAAAAGAATGAAGAAACGAAGAAGAAAACAAAAAGAAGTGACTCGATAGGACGTCCACGAAGTCCTAGGCCTACGTATTCCCTCAGTGCAATGGGAAAGTCAGAGTCAACGTAGTTCGGACACGAACTAGGGGGGAGGTTGCTCGCCAAGACATCTCCGTCTCGTGCCTACGTATCCTCAATCTAACCAGAATGAGGAAATCAGAGCAGTCGTAGTTCGACTTAACGAAGTCGGTGCTTTGTTGTGTTTTTTAATGGAAACGTCAGAGTGCGCGTCCCAGCAGTTAGGAGTTGCAGCTCACTGTGTGGAGGCTTAAGCGTTACCTGTTTGCGGTAGAACGGACGTGACGAATCCTTAAGAATAGAGTGAAAGAGAAGAGAGGAGAATTGTTGTTTGTTTTTTTGTCTTTTAAGGAGAAGTGTTTTGATTATCTTTGTGTTAATAACACTTATTGCATTCAAGTCTATGATATAGGATCGAATTCGTCGCATGGTCGTCCTAATAGGACGTATGCTGAACACTCTAGAAAGGTGGAGAGAAACCCTCCTTCTTCCATTTCCCATGTTCTTGGCTCACATGCAATATGCGCCAACCTTTATTAAGTGTTTTTGCTTTTTCTTTTAAGATGAGGTGAGAAAGACTCAAAAGGTGGAGAAGGGTAAGATCTAATGAGGGAGACTAAGACTCAAACCCTAAAGTTATCATACATGGATGTTCCTATGGTTAATGTGGTTGAAGAAACCTAATCCTAAGAGAAAGGAGAAGAAGGGTGAGTTAAACAACTCACTTCTAAAGTAGAAGATGAGTTATAACTCAAAAGGGGGAAGAAAGAAGTTATTCAAGGAAAACATATAAATGCTTATCATGATAACAAGTTGAATGATTAAAGGACATAAGAGAAAATGGAAGAAAGAAGTGTATGTGTAAGCATATCCACACACTTACTTACCATTAGTACCTACATGAAAAGGTTAGTTCAAAAATTATTTACAAGTGGTGAAATAAGGAAAGAATAACAAGTAATGATTAAACAAATTAAGAACCAATGAATAAAGATCCTAAGAGATGAAAATCAATCAAGGTCAGGACCTATGCTCTAAGGATGTTCTCTAATGTTAAGATATCAACCACACACAAACTATGCACAAGCAAAGTCCTAAACATCAAATAAAAGCACCTATGAAAGGAATAGATGAAAGATGAGTGGACATGCAAAGTGATCATGCAATAATGCTTCACAAAAGATCAAGGTTAGAACCACATACCATTTATAAATGTCTCACAATGCATATGAATCATCATACAAATCATGGATGCAATGATACAAATAGAGGAAGTAAGATGAAGTAGAAGTAAGGAGAAGAAACAAGTTTCAATTAGATGCACAAAGTGACATACCAAAAATGCATAACATGTGAAATGATTAATGAATGCATATGGGCAGTGGCATACTATTAATGAGATTCAAATGGAAGATATGAAATGGCATACAAAATGCACACATAAAACATGTAGAGCTTAAGAAGAGATAGGATGCAAGTTTAATTCAATCAAGTTCATGTAATGGAACAAATTGAAACAAGCATGTTTAAGTGGCAAGAAGTGAAATCAAATGACCTATAATCATGGTTTAAGATGACTTATAATATCATACAAATGACTTATAGTATCATACAAATGAGCACAAAAGGTGGCACATGTGCCTCATCAAAATCATATGAGAATGAGATAGAAGAATATGCATATATGTTACTTCAAATGCAAGGCATCAAACAAATATCAAAACACATGAGAAAATTGTAAAAATAGGGCCTATACAATCCAAGTCAGAAGCACAAACATGTATAAAAACTCATGGCAAAACTCAAAAGAAAAGTGCATCAAAAGCCTCATGAAAACACATTGAAACACTCCACAAAATGCTCAAATAAGAACTCCTAAACACATGATAAAATGACCTTAAAAATTAAAAAAAAAATTGTTTTATATACTTTAATGTGTTATCTAACCAATGCAAAAAGAATGAGTAAAAAATGTTGTATGAGATGGGAGAAATAAAATGCACAAGTTCAAGTGTCAAAGACAAGTTCAAATGAAAAAGAAATTGAAAAGAAATTATTGAATAATATGCAAAAATCGATGAAATCAGAATTAAAAATTATATAAAATTAACAAAATGTGTTAGGAACACCTATGAATTTATTTGGAATTTTCTGCTGAGTTTTAGTACTTTTATTAAAATGAAATCAAAACAATATAGGAAAGAAAAAAATAAAAACAAAAGAAATGGAGTGGGGGTGCAGAGAAAGTAAAAGGTACGTTCAAAAGTAACATTGGGCTTAACATGAGGGTGTGAAAAAAAAATTCAGTCCAGTCCAGCAAGGGCGCGTGTGTGTGTGTGGCGAAGGTGTACAATCAGTCACATATAGATTCAAATCACAGCCATAGGATTATATCATGATGAAAGGTACTATAATCCAACGAATATCAAAGCATGCACATCATAATTATTACGCACACACACACATGTGATCATTCAGAGTCAAAAAAATGAAGCACGTGAGTGGGATGGTGGTCATTTATTCGCTGGCAGTTTATTGATTATTGGATCAAAACGAATCGTACGGTCATGATATAAACTAAAATGGAAACCCTAAACACACCTCACCGGTCAGAGAAGGACCTCTGGTCATCTTCTCCGGCCACCTCCGGTAGCTGCAAACGTCAAAACTTCCTGAAATACACATGGCATATATCAAAAGAAAGCTTAACTCATGTACATTCCAAATCTAACATTGAAAATCACATAGCATGCACGTACAGATAGATTCGAACACAAACAGTTTGCCCTAATTTTCACCACTATGCTCCTAATGAGCCTATCACTAGCCGGATATGAAAGTAGTTCCTAATGAACTTCAAACAATCAAAATATGAACTCAAAGTAGCTTGAATTAGAGAGAAACCGTTGAAATGATAAAACCTGAACTTGATGAAATGAATGTTGTAAGAAAACCAGAGATTACTTCTTGAATTCTTGAGCTCAAGATTTGGCCAAATAAAGGCTTTGGAATGCGAAATTTCAGAGAGAAATAGAGTGGATCTGGAACTGCAGTGGTTGTGTTGAGCTTGCCTTCAATCCATCAATGGTGTTGGATGATGCTTGATGATGATAATGATGAATAACAACGGTGAATTCGTGTAATGGTAGAGAGAGTTCAAAGAGAGAAGAGTGAGAATGATTTTCTGAGAATGTGAACAAATGAGAGAGCTCCCAAAATCTGAGTGAGTTTTTTGATTATATATGTTGAGTTAGTGTGTTAACGAGTGTGGTTAAGTGAGTTGGTGAATGAGGTTAAATGAGTTCACTCTAACTAACTGAGTTAAGTTAGTTAGAGGCAAGTTGGGAAGGTTGGGATGTGGTGAGGTGAAGCTCATGGTACTATGGTGAGGTTGATGGAGAATGGTGATGGTACTGAGCATGACAAAAGGTGATGATGGTACTGATGTTAAGACCTTTCAACATGACTTTCAATGTAAGCTTTTGTTTTCCCTTTTGATGTATGATGGATAGTGTGGCATATTGGGTGTAAGGGAATGTTGGTTTAAAAGGAGTAAAGAATGGCTGATGTAGTGTGTGCGTGTGAATATGAACAACAACAACAATGCCACAATGCTGCAACCTGTTTCCTTTTTTAGTCAGGAACAACACATGCTCAAAGTAGCTACTTCCATGGAGAATTGCTTCATGCATAATGGATGAAATGAGGAGGTTTTGGATGTTATGGAAAGAGGACATAAGATAGAACAATATTGGTGTTAGAAATTGGATTGAATAGAGCTTGCAAGATGATCAAAACAAATCAATACATCAAGGTTCAAAAATGATCTCATGGGCGCGTGACCTGGTGCGTTGGCATGGCATCATGTCTTGTGAATTTCAGCATGAACACATCAACTTTGGACCCCTATAACTCCATCATAACTTGCTGAAATGGAAAAAAGTCCAACATCAAAGTTGAAGAGGACATTGAGATGAACAACTTTGATGTTCAACATTTTTTCATTTGGGGCCTCCATCATTGATAAAATTAGCTTGAAATTTTGGCCACCATGTGTTTGATGAAATTATGGCCTATGGGCCTGAACTTGCCTTGCCATGACTTGGTTTTTTCCTTGATTTTGCTCCACTTTGATTGATCATAACTCTCTCAATTTTGATCATATGGAAGAGTTCTTTATATGGATTTGAAGCTTAGAGTGTGATCTTTAATTGGCTCAACTTGGGCTTGAAGTTTGGAGCCTTTATCTTGAAGAAAGGAAGCCTCAAAGTGTGGTGCAAAATGTTCCAAACTTGCCAATTTTGGAAACCCTAAATTTCTAAAAATGGAAACTTTGTACATTCCTTGATTTTTCATGATTCCTCCATCATTTCTTGATCAAATCTTGTCCATTGACCATATGTAACTTGAATTTCATGACTTTGACCTTAAAAAGTCAGGAGTTGACTTTTTCCACTGCACAGTTGACTTTTCCCCAAATTTCCCGATTCTCAACCAATTGGCCAATTGAACCTCTTTTGAAACGAATCAATGGGCAATCTTCCATCTCTAGACCCTTGAGGACATGTAGAATACCATGAGATAAAGTTTTACCCAAGAAATCAGAAATAAACTGATTTCATGGCAAACCCTAGTTTTAAGCCCTCAGTCTAGGAGAAAATAACACATCCTCCAAATCCAAATTCCTCTGAATATGATGTAAATCCTGTCTAACAAAGATGAGATATGACATTTGGAGGTGATAAAAACTCAAAGATCTTGCCCATTGGGGCATTCTACTCAAGAATTCCAAAACCCTAGTTTTGCATTGATTAAGATGATGTGATTCCCTGCATTCTCTTGTCAAGCTTGATCATATGATGAGGTGATGACCCATTAAGACCTCTTAGGACTCAAGGCTCCTTGGATTTGACTTAGACACCTTGATCCCATGCCAAAATGCAATGCAGCATAAGCTAGTAAAAGCTAACAGCAAGAGGGCAAATTTTGAGGTGCTACAGCTGCCCCTATTCAAACTTCTTGGATCTGAGGGTATGATAGCGACGACTTTCAGACAATCGAGATACACGGAGATTGAATACTAAAATAACCTGAAATTTGCGAACTGTGGGGATAGCGAAATAGAATTGCTAACGAGGACGGCCGAAGACAGACTCGAAAAGAAAGACCGACCGAAAGCAGAATGTCAACAACAAATGAGTACGACCGAAAGCGGACTCGAAAAGAAAGACCGAACAAAAGCGGAATTTCAACAACAAACGAGTACGACCGAAAGCGGACTCGAAAAGAAAGACCGACCGATAGCGGAATTTCCACAACAAACGAGTACGGCCGAAAGCGGACTCGAAAAGAAAGACCGACCAGAAGCGGAATTTCAAAAACAAACGAGTACGACCGAAAGCGGACTCGAAAAGAAAGACCGACCGAAAGCGGAATTTCAACTAAAGATGAGTACGACCGAAAGCGGACTCAAAAAGAAAGACCTACCGAAAGCGGAATTTCAACAACAAACGAGTACGACCGAAAGCGGACTCGAAAAGAAAGACCGACCGGAAGCGGAATTTCACAAAAAGACTAAGTCAAAGATAGACTTTCAAACCCCAGATAGGTAGAATTCACATACCCGCAAAAAGGATTCCGCTGGGGAAAAGAGAAATCTAGACGAACAACTCTGTAGGGGAGTATATGAAGGAATGGGAAGGACGAATCCACTGGTGGTTGTGTAATGTTAAACAACATCTCCTGAGTTACATCACTTTCTGCTGGGGAAAGAATCTGGTCACAGGTATCAAACCTGGCTTATGCTTCAAATGCATATGTTTGAATTTTTCTTTGGCGTAATGCTCCATGAAATGGAAATGCTACGCGTTTGGGAGGATGCCATGCAAGGATGCTTATCCAATGCAAAAGAGGCGCTCCAGTAAAATAAATGCTGAAGACCAAGGCAACTCCACCGGGGCTAACAAACAAAGTTGTCCACTGAATTAAGAGACTCCGCTGAGAAATACTTCACTCTGCTGAGGAAGACATTGATCACAGACTCTGCTAGACATGAAAGCTCTGATAGACCACCCACTTTGTTGGGGATGGATAACAACAAATATTGAAACTGGAACCCAAAGAGAACTTCTCTCCGCTGGGGGTTACCAATGACTTCTACCTGAATCTGAAAGAATGCCAATAACGATTGGACTTGAGGCCTGCTGAGGAATATCAACTGCTGTTGAACGAACCCTTTGTGAGGATCACCACCAAACCATGCTTGGGGAAACAAGTCAACAACACCAACCCTGGTTGGGGGTATTATTGAACTTACCCTACTGCTGGGAGATACTCTTACCTCTATCTTGCTGGGAATATTAGCCGCTACCAGCAAATCTGCTTGGAAAATGGTGATTGACAACACTAGCTCTGCTAGGGGATGCCACCAAGCTCAATCTTCTGCTGGGGACCAAATCATTGTTGGTGAGAAAAAATTTCCTGATTAGCTGAGGGGGATGTGTTCAGACTCTGTGGGGGAATAACACCTTTGTCTAAATAAGATACTCCATCAGTCTCTTGCTGGGGATACAAACGTATCAACTTCTGGCTATTTGCTAAGAGAATAATGGACCAGCCACCACTCTAGCTGGGGATATAATCCTTTGTACTCCGGCTGGGGAGAGTAATAACCTGCTAAGGAAAAGATTCATCTTACCCTATTGGGGATTAGAGCACTCAGCTGCTAGTGAAACATACGTTTCCTGTCCTTGTAACAACCCACTTCTAACTACCTGTCGGGGGGTAATAGATCAATCATGACTTCGGTTGGGGACACAATACCCGGTACACTTACAGGGAAGAGTAAGCTCTGCTGAGGATGATGATCTTTCAGATGTTGAAGAGAGTAACTCTACTGGGGAGAAATCCTGCTACCCTGCAAACAAAACCAACAGACAATGCAAAATGGCTATCTAGATTATCATCCTAATGACTATTTCATGAGCAATTTCCACTGTTTTCCGATATGCTTCGCAAAGCTTAACAATTTGCATGCAATGTCTTATCAAAATATCAAACTTTTCACAAACAAACAGTAAAAATAAAACAAACATGGAAAGCTCTTTGACTGAAGTGAAAATTTTATTGAATGATTTGGCCTATAAATAGGCATTTACATTCGGAGGCAATTCCTGAAAAAAGGTAATTGCACAAAAAAAAAACAAAAAGAATATACACATGTCGGCAATGTGGGGAACAGATATACACCATGATTCAATTCAGCTATGACCCGTATGTCTCGCTTATCCGTATATGTTTTGACCTTCGAAGAGGCTGGCTGGGCTGATTCATTTTCTTCGAAATTCCCATGTATCAAAAGTGTTCATAGATCGAACGCAGATCGTAGCCTCTTGGTTTCAAATCCCTAACTTTTGCCTGGATCGCCCTTTTCGGGTTTTCAATCCACCGGGATACCCATTTTTGCCAAAGTTGCCTTTTCAGGTTTTCAACTTCGCGGGTTTATTCTTTTTTTTTCTTTTTATCCCTAACTTTTGCCCGAACTTTTTCTTTTCATGGTTTGTCGGGATGCCCCATTTTTTCCTGGACTTTCTTTTTGTGTCCAGCGGGTCTCTTTTATGCAAAGTATTTTTTGACTATGTATGCATTCACAGGGGATGTAAAATCTTCGCCATCCATAGTTGAGAGTAATAAGGCTCCGCCAGAGAAAACCTGTCTTACTACATATAGACCTTCGTAATTTGGAGTCCATTTACCCCTGTGGTCTGTTTGAGGAGGAAGGATCCTTTTCAACACCAATTCACCAGCTTGAAAACACCGAGGACGCACTTTCTGATCAAAGGCTTTCTTCATCCTGCTCTGGTACAACCGGCCATGTGCAATGGCTGCCAATCTCTTTTCCTAGATCAGGTTCAACTGATTCAATCGGGAACGCACCCACTCAGCTTAATCAAGCTTCACATCTGCCAAAATCCTTAACGAAGGAATCTCAACCTCTACTGGTAAAACTGCTTCCGTACCATATACAAGCGAGAAAGGTGTTGCCCCAGTTGATGTACGCACCGAAGTATGATAACCATGTAAAGCATAGGGCAATATCTCATGCCAGTCCTTATACATCACTACCATTTTCTGCACAACCTTCTTGATATTCTTATTTGTCGCCTCAACAGCCCCATTCATCTTCGGGCGATAAGGAGAAGAATTGTGATGTTCGATCTTAAAGCTCTGACACAGCTCCTTCATCATCTTGTTATTCAAATTTGAACCATTATCAGTAATAATTCTCTCCGGGACTCCATACTGGAAGATGATGTCCTTCTTGATAAACCGGGCTACTACTTGCTTGGTAACGTTGACATATGAGGCTACTTCCACCCACTTCGTGAAATAATCAATGGCACCCAAAATGAAACGATGCCCATTGAAAGCAATCGGCTCAATCTTCCCTATCATATCAATGCCCCACATAGCAAAGGGACAGGGTGACGACAACACATTCAGAGGAGTAGGCGGTACGTGTACCTTATCTGCATAGATCTGGCACTTATGACATTTCCGAGCGTATTTGAAACAATCTGATTCCATAGTCATCCAATAATACCCCGCCCTCAACAGTTTTCTGGCCATAGCATGCCCATTGGCATGAGTACCGAAAGAACCTTCATGAACTTCTTCTATCAACAGGCTTGCCTCGTGTTCATCAACACAACGTAGCAAGACCATGTCAAAGTTCCTCTTGGACAGCACATCATCTTTGTTCAAAAAGAAATTTCCCGCTAGCCTCCTCAGGGTTTTCTTATCTTTGGTGGACGCGTCAACCGAATACTCTTGACTCTTCAGAAAGACCTTAATATCATGATACCAAGGCTTGCCATCTGATACCCCTTCAACTGCAAACACAAAAGCGGGTCTATCCAGACGCATGATTCTGATCGAGGGAGTTTCATTCCAACGGTTCACCTGATACATCGAAGATAACGTTGCCAACGCATCTGCCATCTGATTCTCTAACCGGGGTATATGATGGAAATCGACTTTGTCAAAGAAAGGTAACAACCTTCTGGCATAGTTGTTATAAGGCACCGAATTCGCTTGACGAGTTTCCCATTCACCTGTAATCTGATTAACCACCAACGCGGAATCACCATAAACATCGAGGTTTTTGATTCTCAAATATATTGCTTCTTCTAACCCCATGATGCATACTTCATACTCCGCCTCATTGTTGGTGCATATGAACGCTAACCGGGCAGTAAAGGGTATATGAGAACCCTGTGGAGTCGTAATGACTGCCCCGATTCCGTTACCATATGAGTTGACTTCCCCATCAAAGAGTAGCTTCCATTGGGATCCAATTTCAGGTCCCTCATCATGCAAAGGCTCTTCACAGTCTTTCATCTTCAGATACATAATATGCTCATCAGGAAATTCAAACTTCATCGGTTGATAATCCTCAATTGGTTGTTCAGCAAGATATTCTGACAAAAAACTTCCCTTAATGGCTTTTTGGGAAACATACTAAATATCATATTCTGTCAGAACCATCTGGCAACGGGCTATTCTTCCAGAAAGCGCCTTCTTTTCAAACACATACTTAATCGGATCCATCTTCAAAATCAAGAGGGTTGTGTGGTTTAACATATACTGCCTCAAACGCTTAGCTGCCCAAGCGAGTGCACAACATGTTTTTTCCAGCATTGAGTACCTCGACTCACAATCAGTGAATTTTTTACTCAGGTAGTATATGGCATGCTCTTTTCTACCTGACTCATCTTGTTGACCGAGCACACACCCCATTGAATTCTCAAGAACCATAAGATACATAATCAATGGCCTTCCTGGCACTGGCGGCATGAGGACCAGAGGTTCCTGCAAATATTCTTTTATCTTCTCAAATGCCTTTTGACAGTTTTCATTCCACCTGACCGCTTGATCTTTTCTTAGCAATTTGAATATTGGTTCACAAGTGGCTGTAAGATGAGATATGAACCTAGCAATTTAGTTCAACCTCCCCAGAAAACCACGAACCTCTTTTTCTGTTCTCGGCTCAGGCATTTCTTGTGTGGCTCTTACCTTAGCAGGATTAACCTCGAGACCTCTTTTGTTGACAATAAACCCCAATAGTTTTCCCGATCTCACCCCGAAGGTGCACTTGTTCGGATTCAACCTCAGTCTGAACTTTATCAACCTATCAAAAAGCTTCTGCAGATTTACCAGATGCTCCTCCTCCGTTTGTGACTTCGCAATCATGTCATCAACATATACTTCGATCTCTTTATGAATCATATCATGAAAGAGAGTCACCATTGCCTGCTGATAAGTTGCCCCTGCATTTTTCAATCCAAAGGGCATCACTTTATAACATAATGTCCCCCATGGTGTTATGAACGTTGTTTTCTCCATGTTTTCTGGGGCCATTTTGATTTGGTTATACCCAGAGAAGCCATCCATGAAGGAAAACACAGAATACTGAGTGGTGTTATCCACTAACACAACAATGTGAGGAAGCGGGAAGTCATCTTTTGGGCTTGCTCTATTCAAATCTCTATAATCAACACACATCTTGACCTTTCCGTCCTTCTTAGGTACAGGTACAATGTTAGCAACCCACGGAGGATAACTTGTCACAGCCAGAAATCCAGCATCTATCTGCTTCTGAACCTCCTCTTTAATCTTGATAGACATCTCAGGTTTCGTTCTTCTCAACTTCTGCTTAATCGGAGTACATCCCTCTTTGAGCGGTAACCGATGTACCACGATGTTCGTGTCAAGCCCAGGAATGTCTTGTTAAGACCAGGCGAAGATATCCACATACTTTCGAAGCATTTTAATCAATCTTCCCTTTACACTGTCTTCCAAAGCGGCTCCAATCTTTACCTCTTTCTTCGCATCTTCGGTTCCCAAATTAACAATCTCAATCTCCTCCTGATGAGGCACGATTACCCTTTCCTCCTGTTTTAGTAATCTGGCCAATTCCTCAGGAAGTTCACAGCCTTCCTCAACCTCTTCTTCAGCCTGATATATGGGATTATCGAAATCATACTGAGCCATAGCCGAATCATGAGGGATAGACTCTGAACAAGGTAACCTGCATGATAGATGATTCATGTTTCATTATGTATGCAACAAACAAAATACATTGCCATTTTGATATGATTTTATGCACAAAAGGAAAATAGAAAAACAGGGATCCGAAATATTTAAATGTGAAAAGTCCTTTATTATTGATAAGGAAAAGCATACGAAATGTTCAAGCCCTACCAACAAGAGTCACTACGCCTTGGGCAGAGCGTAGGATCAAACATAACAGAAAAAATAGAGACAATTACTCGGGGCCAGTCACTTGGATGATCTTCTCCGATGACCAGATGCGTGGACTATGACCAGGCATGCAGGGGCGGATCCAATTATCCATGTCGCAATCACTGTCCCCATCCTCTTCAATAGCGTTGACTCTATCAAAGAATTCCCCAGCACTGGTAAAACGAACCGGGCCGTAAAAATTCGGAGGCTCTTTAGGACGCCTGGGGGGCTTGTAACCCAGCCCATAAGTATCTTGCTTCTTCTGTACCTCAATAATCTGACCCCATTTTTCTGAGTTTCCAGCTTCAACTACAGCCCGTGCATCTTTGAGGGATGACATAGAAATCTCCGACTGCTCTACCACTATAAGCTGTTTAACCACTTCAGATGGACTAACCTCTTTAGGGATTTCCCCATGAACTTTTACCGCTTCAAAACCTTGACATAACGTTTCCTGTATCTCGCCATCTACCTCCACATATTTGAAAGTAGATAGATGGCTTATCATAATGTCCTCCTCTCTGCAAACTGTCACCACGTGTCCATCCACCATATACTTCAGCTTCTGATGGAGTGTAGACGTTACAGCCCCAGCATTGTGAATCCACGGCTGACCAAGTAGACAGCTGTAAGCGAGATGAATATCCATTATATAGAATGTGGCGTCAAAGACCTCCGGGCCAACCTTAATTGGCAGCACAACCTCTCCAAAAATAGCCCTTTTAGAACCATCAAATGCGCGCACTACCAAATCACTGGGCGTGCATATCAACCCTCGGGTATCCAACTTCATCAATGCCTTCTTGGGAAAAACATTTAAAGATGATCCTATATCCACAAGCACATGAGACATCAATGACCCACGACACTCAACAGAAATATGCAAGGCATTGTTATGGTTTCTTCCAGCTGGAGTCAAGTCAGCATCAGTAAACCCCAAAGCGTTGCCTGCATTAACATGGGCTATCACCTCCTCAAGCTGATTTACCGAGATCTCTTGGGGCACATAGGCAGCATTCAGTACTTTCAACAACGTGTTTCGGTGAGCTTCCGAACACAACAACAAGGATAATATGGTTATCTTGGATGGCGTATGATGCAAATGATTCACAATTTTATAGTCACTTCTTCGAATCAACCTCATAAATTCCTCTACATTCTCGGAGAAGGGACTATCAGCTGGCCTTACTACGGAGTCAGTCACTGCCGGGGTCTGTATAGAATTATCCACGACCTGTTTACCCTTGTTCTATTTGGAATTATTAGCCTGTTCATCGAAAGGAGTGAAGATTCTGCCGCTTCGGGTAATAGCTCCTGCTTCCTCAAGACTGGAACTTGCTACCGATGTTCCCATTAACTCTTGTTTCTGCCCATTAACGAAAACCTCTGCCCCATAGTTCCAAGGAATGGCCTTGGTACTCTCATAAGGAATGGGTCCAGGACCTGTAATTATCACTGGAGCTGGTCTTGCCGCCGCTGAAATTGTGATTGTCTTGAATGGAATAGTGATAGTAGCCACATCGCTGCCAATAACCTCTTTTTGTTGGTCACACCTGTCAAACTGCAACCTACCTTCATCGATCAACTTTTGAACTCCTGATTTCAAAAACCCACAACCATTCGTCTGTAACATACATTCTGAACAGTTCTCATCACAACCGGGGTCCACTCCACCCATCAATAATCTCTCCTTTACCACCATCAAAGGAGTCCTTAATTCGTTCACATCCATAACCAGATTCAAAAATTCCTTCTCCTCTAACACAGCGTTAACCCTTGGCCCACCATGATCAGGCATTGGGTTCTGTATAACATTCGACACGTCTTTTGAAAAATTTATAGCCTTGGAATCCACCAAGTCTTGGACTTTGTGCTTAAAAGCCTTGCAGTCCTCGATATGATGTCCGGGTGCCCCAGAATGGAAGTCGCAATGGGCGTTAGGATTATAACCCGGAGGTGGATTAATAGTGATAGGAGCTAGAGTCCTCTTTTGAATTAGCTGCAGCTGAATTGTGTTGGAATAACTGTGAATATGGTAGAGGTGGAGTGTCAAAATGTCGGTTCTGTTTAGGCGTAAAATGCTGCTGGCGTGGAGCACGATTTTGTTGCTGCTGTGGAGGCGCTGTCGGAATTGTCACTTATGCAACCTGCTAGTTATAATTCTGGCGTTTCTTCCCTTTGCCTCGGTAAGATGAGACAGAGTTGGTTTCCTCTTTCTTTTTGTAATTCGCATATGGTTTCTTCCCCTGACTAGAAGACGACCCATCATTACCCGAAACTTTCCCAGCTTTGATTCCACCCTCTAACATCTCTCCAATCATGATCAAGTCGGCAAACTTGCCCGACATACAAGGTAACAGCTTTTCATAATAATGTCCCGGCAAAGTATCCATGAACAGATTCAGCATTTCCTTCTCCAGCATGGGTGGTTGTACCCTTGTCGCCAACTCGCGCCACCTCTGCGCGTATTCCTTAAAACTTTCACCACTCTTTTGAGACATATTTTGTAACTGTGTACGATTGGAAGCCAGGTCGGTATTATATTGATAATGTTTCACAAATGCTTCCACCATCTCTCTCTAGTTGCGTACAAGGCTCCTCTCAAGTTGCATATACCATTCCAGGGACGCTCCAGACAAGTTGTCCTGGAAGACGTGCATCAGTAATTTTTCATCACGGGAGTACGGAGCCATCTTTCTTGCGAATGCCCGAACATGTGTCCTAGGGCAAGTAGTGCCGTTGTACTTCTCAAAAGTGGGGACTTGAAACTTATGAGGAATTCTCACATCAGGAACCAGCCCTAGGTCATCTAGATCCATGCCCACAGAATTTTGATTTACCACCCCTCTTAGCTGTTCTTCAATCACTCTAATCCTTTGGTCATCAACAACCGGGAGACCAGCATCTCCACCTGGTACTGAGAAAACATCGTCTTGTTGGTCATCAAAGTGATGGCCATGAACTGTATGGATATTGTTTCCCCCTCCAACCACAGAAGGAATCACCACATTCTCTCCTCCGCCCAGAGGGATAACCACATTGGGAACTGGAACTCCGCCCGGAGGTCCATTCTGAATATTGTGCCCATTATCACCTCCGCCCGGAGGAATAACATTGTTTTGGAGACCACCATGTAGTACACCATTGTCATCTACTCTTGCCACGAGAGGTTGAACGAGAGTTCTGAGTTGCTCCTGTCCCTTTGCGACCCCTTGCATCATTTCCATGAATTGGGTGATACGGGCTTGCATGGCGGCCATTTCTGCTTGCATTTGCTCCATTACTCTTTTCTGGTTGAGTCGAGTAGAATATTGATGAATCGGTTGGTCAGCTATCCTGCCTGAAACCAAATAAGAGTTAGGGAAAACCAGAACAAGTACCTGTTATGCAAAAATGCTTAATGATTATGAGAATGTAAATGTCATGTTTTTCATTGCCAGGGCGTTTTACACCCTGATTCCAGTCTTAATCATAAGAAGCTCAATAATCGTCACATAACGTTGAGAGAAAAAATATTGTGAAGAACTGTGTTGTGATAAACTGTTGTGATAATGTGCTGGTGAATAGCGTGATGCCGAAGAAACCCTTTTTATTAAGCCATTCATTGAATTCAACAGAAAAGTAATAAGTGTCAAAACATTTTACAACGAGTCTGTAAATGGGAAGTACATCAAGGAAGTGACTCCATCAACAAGCCTGATGCTAGCGAACAGTACATCAACAAAACTACATTAAAAAGATGGGAAAGTAAGATCAAACATCTAACTCCAAATCTTTCAATTTTTCACTAGAATACTTGATTTCTTCAAAAAGGATTCTGGCGCGCTGATGACCCGGCCTTTCAATCATCTCTTTGATCAAAATGTCTCTCCTCTTTAGAGCTTCGGCTAATGAATCTGCGTGCATCAGGAGAGCTTCATCAGTACTCACTTCCTTAAACCTTTTCACCCTAGCTTGTATCTTGAGTCATCCCATCTCCATCATGGCATCCTCAAGATTTTTCTTGGACATTTTCAGTTCATCATTAACATTCTCCAACTGCTCTTGGCTTTTTCCAAAGTCTTCCCGATGCTTTCTCCGTTGTTCATGCGCTCTAAGAAGCTCATCGTCTTTGGCATTTAATTGCTCTCGCAGCTCTGTATTCTTCATTCTGACCTCATCCCAGGCTTACTGAAGCTTGGCTAGCGTGTCTTTAGTCTGGGCTAAAGCCTGTTTGGTCTTCTTATGAGCTTGAGTGGCAGCATCGGCACCCTTACTAACTTTCTGGAAATGTTGAGCCCTTTCTGCAAAATCCCTTTCTTTTGCTGCTAAAATTTGTTCGGCGTCTTGGGCTTTCTATTCCAATCTTTTATTGGTATATAGCGCTTCATGAAGACGACTGCTCAACTCAAAATTCTCTCCTTGAAGCTTTTTCACCGAAGCTTACAACTTGTCGAATTCTTCCACAGTGGCAGTACTTCTTTCTTTATCATCCTCAGGATACAGAAGGGGCGCCTTACTAAAAGGCAAGTGAAAATCTTCAACTCTTTTCTTAACCCACTCTTCATATGTTGGATAAGCTCGATTGTTGGGTTTGCCCAGAGCAACTTTCCCTTTCTTCAGTACGCTAACCCAGCTTTCAGAGACTCTTTGTGCTGTTTCCAAACCATCTGATGTGTGGAAATACAGGGACTCATCTACATCTCTCTTAATAGGCGGACCCGTCAGAGCGTACCCAAATTGCCGGACGGCCAAAGAAGGATTGTAGTTGATTCCCCCCTTTCTTCCTATTAGTGGAACATTAGGAAATTCACCACAGTTGTGGATAATGTTCTTGCCAATTAGCCCATGATCTACCCATATGATGTCCTTGGCAACTAGTCCCATTAAGCGTTGACTCCATTCTAGAGAATTTTTAGAATCCACAAAAGCTCCTAATTGCGGTAAGCGACTTGCAAACCACTTATAGAATAAAGGTGCACAACAACAAACTATCCCTCCTCTTTTCTTTTCATTTTTGTTGTATAAGGCGTAGTGAAGATCTCCCAACAGCGTTGGTACCGGATTTTTCATCATGAATATCCTAATGGCGTCCGTATCAACAAAATCAGGCTCGTTGGGAAACAATACAATGCCGTATACACAAAGGGCTAGCAAAGCATTAAAAACAACCCAATTCCCATCTTTCGCAGCCTCCTGAGCCTTCTTTATCAAATACCCCAGCTTGTAACCTCGAAGCTTTCCTTTGTTGGAGATCACCGCTGACTTGCTCAAATAAAGAGCACCAGCCACTTTACCATAATCCAGATCACCTGTAGACCCAAAGAAAGGAGGCTCCTCCTTGATAGCAATCCCTAACATGTTGGAGTACTCCTCTAAAGTAGGTACCAATAAATAATCTGGAAATACAAAACACCTCAGAGGAAGATCGTAGAACTGCATCAAAGTATGAAGACCCCTATATTCGTAATCACTGACATTGCAGACAAAAGATAAAATCCACCCATATTTCTCTTCGAAAGTTTCCCGCACTTCAGGGCTCGCCATTCCTTTCAGGACAATAATAGGGCCTAAAGTAGGCGTGAGGAGCTTGTAACTGATGATATTCTTCCTCTCTTTAGTATTCATCCTTGTGAGAACCCGATGACTGGAGTCGGGGGTAAAATATGCACCTGGAAATGAATAAACATGTATGTTAGGATATGTAAATGCAATGTAAAGGGCATGGTATTAAGGTGCCAAGTGTCTGTGATGGACTGTGAACGGTGTCAGTGTAGCTCTAAGAATAATATAGAACCATAGATAGGAACCATTTGAATACAATAGGATGAATTCTCCTTTTGTGTAATGACAACAGAAAACCGGGTATATAGGAGGTTATGATTACCTGCAAACCAGTAAACAACCCGCCCTTCTCACGTGTGAGTACTAAGATCCTCAGTATCCTGGGCTCTCAGGCCGAGAAATGATGATACGTTCACCATTTCTGGTTTGGCATCATCATCAATCGAGAAGGCCTCAACTGATTCACCAAAATGAAAGGTCCTCAGCTTCAGGCACTGAGGTCGAGAAGCAATAGTACATTCATCCCTCAGGGTACAGTACTATCGCCAATCGAGGAGTGCCTCCATGGATTCTCTTTCAAAAAGGACATCCTATAGCCAGTTCCCAGCATTGGGTCCTCGGATCGAGAATGTGCAATGGGTTTGCCACAGAACGTGGTCTGCCACTGTCACATCTCGGGAGGAGTGCCGCAACTGAGTCCTCGGGAATGGTCACCAGAGTCGACAATTCCTCAAGAGAATAACTACTGGCCTGTATAAACATACAGTAGCAGATAGCTCCTGATAGAACCTCGTCTGGTTGTGGGTCTAATGAACAACAATACGTGGTTCATGACTATCCACTCTAATTCCTATGTGTATGCTCAAGCCTGGGTAGTGGGCTTATCTCTCAGAACACCCTGCCCGCCAAACAGAAAATAACAGCACAGTCCAGCATAATGATGATATATAATGCAGTGAATGCGATAAATATAGTAAAGTACAGTAAAGCGGTAAATAACAATGCAGTAAAATAGTAAAACAGCAAAACACAGCACCACAGTAAACACCCAATGAAAGAAAACAGACAAGCGCTAGGATTTACTCGCTTAGGGAACCAAAGATTCTGGGTTCGATCCCCAGCAGAGTCGCCAGCTGTCGCTCACGGGATTTTCATCCAAGTACAAACGCGAAAGTGGAACCGAAACAGAGTCGCCAGCAATGTGTATTTATCCCAAGAGAGGGAAAGGAAACACCGCGTAAACCTAAGGGGAAGGATAGAGCATGGTCTTGCGACCAAAAGATCTGGGTTCGGGAGTCGGTTACACGAAGGGAAGGTGTTAGCACCCAACACGTCCATCGTACCCGATGGGATCCACGCATGTTGTCTCGATCAAAGGGTGTCGTCGTCTGGAGCTCCACTGCTACTGGACCGGAGAAGGAACAGGGACGAAAAAGAATGAAGAAACGAAGAAGATAAGAAAAAGAAGTGACTCGATAGGACGTCCGCGGAGTCCTAGGCCTACGTATTCCCTCAGTGCAATGGGAAAGTCAGAGTCAACATAGTTCGGACACAAACTAGGGGAGGTTGCTCGCTAAGACATCGTCGTCTCGTGCCTACGTATCCTCAATCTAACTAGAAGAAGGAAATCAAAGCAGTCGTAGTTCGACTTAACGAAGTCGGTGCTTTGTTGTGTTTTTTAATGGAAATGTCAGAGTGCGCGTCCCAGCAGTTAGGCGTTGCAGCTCGCTGTGTGGAGGCTTAGGCGTTACCTGTTTGCGGTAGAACGGACGTGACGAATCCTTAAGAATAGAGTGAAAGATAAGGGAGGAGAATTGTTGTTTGTTTTTTTATCTTTTAAGGAGAAGTGTTTTGATTATCTTTGTGTTAATAACACTTATTGCATTCAAGTCTATGATATAGGATCGAATGCGCCGCATGGTCGTCCTAACACGACGTATGCTAAACACTCTAGAAAGGTGGAGAGAAACCCTCCTCCTTCCATTTCCCATGTTCTAGGCTCACATGCAATATGCTCCAACCTTTATTAAGTGTTTTTGCTTTTTGTTTTGAGATGAGGAGAGAAAGACTCAAAAGGTGGAGAAGGGTAAGATCTAATGAGGGAGACTAAGACTCAAACCCTAAAGTTATCATACATGGATGTTCCTATGGTTAATTTGGTTGAAGAAACCTAATCCTAAGAGAAAGGATAAGAAGGGTGAGTTAAACAACTCACTTCTAAAGTAGAAGATGAGTTATAACTCCAAAGGGGGAAGAAAGAAGTTATTCAAGGAAAGCATATAAATTCTTATCATGATCACAAGTTGAATGATTAAAGGACATAAGAGAAAATGGAAGAAAGAAGTGTATGTGGAAGCATATCCACACACTTACTTACCATTAGTACCTACATGAAAAGGTTAGTTCAAAAATTATTTACAAGTGGTGAAATATGGAAAGAATAACAAGTAATGATTAAACAAATTAAGAACCAATGAATAAAGATCCTAAGAGATGAAAATCAATCAAGGTCAGGAACTATGCTCTAAGGATGTTCTCCAATGTTAAGATATCAACCACACACAAACTATGCACAAGCAAAGTCCTAAACATCAAATAAAAGCACCTATGAAAGGAATAGATGAAAGATGAGTGGACATGCAAAGTGATCATGCAATAATGCTTCACAAAAGATCAAGGTCAGAACCACATACCATTTATAAATGTCTCACAATGCATATGAATCATCATACAAATCATGGATGCAATGATACAAATAGAGGAAGTAAGATGAAGTAGAAGTAAGGAGAAGAAACAAGTTTCAATTAGATGCACAAAGTGACATACCAAAAATGCATAACATGTGAAATGATTAATGAATGCATATGGGCAGTGGCATACTATTAATGAGATGCAAATGGAAGATATGAAATGGCATACAAAATGCACACATAAAACATGTAGAGCTTAAGAAGAGATAGGATGCAAGTTTAATTCAATCAAGTTCATGTAATGGAACAAATTGAAACAAGCATATTTAAGTGGCAAGAAGTGAAAGAAAATGACCTATAATCATGGTTTAATATGACTTATAATATCATACAAATGACTCATAGTATCATACAAATGAGCACAAAAGGTGGCATAAGTGTCTCATCAAAATCATATGAGAATGAGATAGAAGAATATGCATACATGTTACTTCAAATGCAAGGCATCAAATAAATATCAAAACACATGAGAAAATTGTAAAAATAGGGCCTAGAAAATTCAAGTCAGAAACACAAACATGTATAAAAACTCATGGCAAAAATCAAAAGAAAAGTGCATCAAAAGTCTCATTAAAACACATTGAAACACTCCACAAAAATGCTCAAATAAGAACTCCTAAACACATGATAAAATGACCTTAAAAATAAAAATAAAATTGGTTTATATAATTTAATGTTTTATCTAACCAATGCAAAAAGAATGAGTCAAAAATGTTGTATGAGATGGGAGAAATAAAATGCACAAATTCAAGTGTCAAAGACAAGTTCAAATGAAAAAGAAATTGAAAAGAAATTATTTAATAATATGAAAAAATCCATGAAATCAGAATTAAAAATTATATAAAATTAAATAAATGTGTTAGAAACACCTATGAATTTATTTGGAATTTTATGCTGAGTGTTAGTATTTTTATTAAAATGAAATCAAAACAATATAGGAAAGAAAAAAATAAAAACTAAAGAAATGGAGTGGGGGTGCAGAAAAAGTAAAAGGTACGTTCAAAAGTAACATTGGGCTTAACATGGGGGTGTGAAAAACAAATTCAGTCCAGTCCAGCAAGGGCGCGTGTGAGTGTGTGGCGAAGGTGTACAATCAGTCACATATAGATTCAAATCACAACCATAGGATTAGATCATGATGAAAGGTACTACAATCCAACGAATATCAAAGCATGCACATCATAATTATTACGCACACACACACACATGTGATCATTCAGAGTCAAAAAAATGAAGCACATGAGTGGGATGATGGTCATTTATTCACTGGCAGTTTATTGAGCATTGGATCAAAACGAATCGTACAGTCATGATATAAACTAAAATTGAAACCCTAAACACACCTCGCCGGCCGGAGAAGGACCTCCGGTCATCTTCTCCGGCCACCTCCGATAGCTGCAAACGTCAAAACTTCCTGAAATACACATGGCATATATTAAAAGAAAGCTTAACTCATGTACATTCCAAATCTAACATTGAAAATCACATAGCATGCACGTACAGATAGATTCAAACACAAACAGTTTACCCTAATTTTCACCACTATGCTCCTAATGAGCCTATCACTAGCCGGATATGAAAGTAGTTCCTAATAAACTTCAAACAATCAAAATATGAACTCAAAGTAGCTTGAATTGGAGAGAAACAGTTGAAGTGATTAAACCTGAACTTGATGAAATGAATGTTGTAAGAAAACCAGAGATTCCTTCTTGAATTCTTGAGCTCAAGATTTGGCCAAATAAAGGCTTTGGAATACGAAATTTCAGAGAGAAATAGAGTGGATCAAGAACTGCAGTGGTTGTGTTGAGCTTGCCTTCAATCCATCCATGGTGTTGGATGATGCTTGATGATGATAATGATGAATAACAATGCTGAATTCGTGTAATGGTAGAGAGAGTTCAGAGAGAGTTCAGAGAGAGTTCAGAGAGAAGAGTGAGAATGATTTTTTGAGAATGTTAACAAATGAGAGAGCTCCCAAAATCTGAGTGAGTTTTTTGATTATATATGTTGAGTTAGTGTGTTAACTAGTGTGGTTAAGTGAGTTGGTGAGTGAGGTTAAATGAGTTCACTCTAACTAACTGAGTTAAGTTAGTTAGAGGCGAGTTGGGAAGGTTGGGATGTGGTGAGGTGAAGCTCATGGTACTATGGTGAGGTTGATAGAGAATGGTGATGGTACTGAGCATGATAAAAGTTGATGATGGTACTTATGTTAAGACCTTTCAACATGACTTGCAATGTAAGCTATTGTTTTCCCTTTTGATGTATGATGGATAGTGTGGCATAATGGGTGTTAGGGAATGTTGGTTTAAAAGGAGTAAAGAATGGCTGATGTAGTGTGTGCGTGTGAATATGAACAACAACAACAATGCCACAATGCTACAACCTATTTCCTTTTTTAGTCAGCAACAATACATGCTCAAAGTAGCTACTTCCATGGAGAATTGCTTCATGCATAATGGATGAAATGAGGAGGTTTTGGATGTTATGGAAAGAGGACATAAGATAGAACAAGATTGGTGTTGGAAATTGGATTGAATAGAGCTTGCAAGATGATCAAAAACAAATCCAAACATCAAGGTTCAAAACTGATCTCATGGGCGCGTGACCTGGTGGGTTGGCATGGCATCATGTCTTGTGAATTTCAGCATGAACACATCAACTTTGGACCCCTATAACTCCATCATAACTTGCTCAAATGGAAAAATGTCCAACATTAAAGTTGAAGAGGACATTGATATGAACAACTTTGATGTTCAACATTTTTTCATTTGGGGCATACATCATTGAGAAAAGTAGCTTGACATTTTTCCCACCATGTGTTTGATGAAATTATGGCCTATGGGCCTGAACTTGCCTTGCCATGACTTGGTTTTTGCCTTGATTTTGCTCCACTTTGATTGATCATAACTCTCTCAATTTTGATCCTATGGAAGAGTTATTTATATGGATTTGAAGCTTATAGTGTGATCTTTAATTGGCTTAACTTGGGCCTGAAGTTTGGAGCCTTTATCTTGAAGAAAGGAAGCCTCAAAGTGTGGTGCAAAATGGTCCAAACTTGCCATTTTGGGAAACCCTAAATTTCTAAAAATGGAAACTTTGTACATTCCTTGATTTTTCATGATTCCTCCATCATTTCTTGATCAAATATTGTCCATTGACCATATGTAACTTGAGTTTCATGACTTTGACCTTAAAAAGTCAGGAGTTGAGTTTTTCCACTGCACAATTGACTTTTCCCTAAATTTCCTAATTCTCAACCAATTGGCCAATTGAACCTCTTCTGAAATGAATCAATGGGTAATCTTCCATCTATAGACCCTTGAGGACATGTAGAATACTATAAGATCATGTTTTACCCAAGAAATCAGAAATAAACTGATTTCATGGCAAACCCTAGTTTTAAGCCCTCAGTCTAGGAGAAAATAACACATCCTCCAAATCCAAATTCCTCTGAATACGATGTAAATCCGGTTTAACAAAGATGAGATATGACATTTGGTGGTGATAAAAACTCAAAGATCTTGCCCATTGGGGCATTCTACTCAAGAATTCCAAAACCCTAGTTTTGCACTGATTAGGATGATGTGATTCCCTGCATTCTCTTGTCAAGCTTGATCATATGATGAGGTGATGACCCATTAAGACCTCTTAGGGATCAAGGCTCCTTGGATTTGACTTAGACACATTGATCCCATGCCAAAGAACCAATGAAATGCAAATGATGATTATGCCAAAATGCAATGCAGGATAAGCCAGTAAAAGCTAACAGCAAGAGGGAAAATTTTGAGGTGCTACACTTGAGTCTTCTCTTCTGATCTCATAATCCTTCTAAAACACTTAATAAAGGTTAACATGTATTGCGTATGAGCCTTGTATACGGGAAGTGAAGGATGGGGGTCTCCCTTCATTCTTCTAGGATCCTTAGTGTATGTCCTGTTGGGGACGATATGCGACGTATTCGTTCCTATGTTGCAGACTTGGGTGCAATGCAAGTTATGAACTAACTTCAATCCATTTCTGTCTAAAAAACACAAAAAAAAAAACTCAAACCTTTTTCATCCTTCAGGATTGTTAAGTTTCAAACTATTTTCAGAAAAGGGCACGTTACTTCCGTCTCGCCGCAAACAGGCATCGACCCTAACTGCCGGACGCGAACGTAACGTCGCTCATGAAAAAACACAGACTTGGTTAAGTCGAACTACGACTGCTCTGACTTCCTCTCTCTAGTTAGATTGAGGATACGTAGGCACAAGACGACGATGTCTTGGCGAGCAACCTCCCCCTAAACCATAGTCCGAACTACGTTGACTCTGACTTTCCCATTGCACGAGGGAATACGTTGGCCTAGGACTCCGAGGATGTCCTACCGAGTCACTTCTTTTCTTTTCTTCCCCGTTTCTTCGTTCTTTCCCGTACTTGTTCCTTTTCCTTTCCAGTAGCAGCGGAGCTCCAGATGACGACGTCCTTTGATCGAGACAGCAAGCGTGGATCCCATCGAGTACAATGGACGCGTGGGGGTGCTAATACCTTCCCTCGCATAACCAACTCCCTTACCTGTTTCTCTTGGTCGCGAGACCATGTCTTTTCCATTCCCTCAGGTTTACGCAGCGTTTCCTTTCCCTCTCTTGGGATAAATACACATTGCTGGCGACTCTGTTTCTGCGCCACTTTCGCGTTTGTACCTGGATAAAAATCCCGGGAGCGACAAAATGTAAGGGCACTTTTCACTTGGATCCAAAAAGTATCAAAACCAATTATGATCAAACAGTTGTTGTATCATATGAGGGCTTTCCAAAATGACCAAGAACTTCACCAAACTCAACTTAAGCCATGAGATATGACAATGGCAATATGCCTTGTTGAAAACTGTCAAAGCAAGGCAGATTTGTGCATTTTGCTCGATTTGCCAAATTTGTGCAAATGACAAACACACTTATCCATCTGAACACCTCAAGGGGAGACCAAGGAGGAACCAACTCTGATCCCAAGCCTCCCAAGTCCTTGGAACTAAAAATAGCATGCCAAACCTAGAAATCCCTAAAGAGGGGACAATACTCCAATTTTGTTTTGTAGCATTCAATGGATGCACCAAGGTGGCATGGACTGAGCCATTTCCAACTGATTTCAGTTAAGACTTATCCAAGACCAAGGGAACCAGCAGCCTGTGCCCTAACCTCTAGTTAGTGGCTATAGGAGACTTGGATTCTCATTGATCAACATTGGCCAAACCTATGCAGCAGTTGCCATTCACTATTCCTTGCAAAACAAACTTGCTCTACTATAAATAGAGCTCATTTGTGATCAGTTTGAGTACACCAAAGCCATCAAACAGATGCTTTCCTCAAAATCTCTTCCTTCACTCCAAAATTGCCTTCCAAAGCAAGTCACTATCGGGTTTTGAGTTTGAGAGCTATTCCAACTAAACCAATTACACACACATACCTCATAAACATCATATAGAGGTGATCCAAACACTCACATAACATCTGGAACACCATATTCTCAAAATCACCAGCCATCTGCACAAGCCTTTGACGGATTTGCAGTTGAGGTGCCAAATCAAGTTCCAGCTTAATTCAATCCACTCCAAGCACCCAGACACACTCCAGAGCACCTAGGGAAGCTGTCCATATCCTTAGAACCAAGATCTAACACCTCTAACACAAAACACGATCACCAGCTACAAGAGGTAAGCATGAGTTCTTCTAACTCTATGATCCATGCATTTTTTGCTGCACAATAATTTTGCCATATGTTCATAATCATGCATAGAGTGTTTACCCTCAATCAATTGCTTTGGTTGAATCGTGTATGGAATTTCTGAGCCTTCATGCAAGTTTTAGGGTTCTTGAGATTTCTCTTTGATTTCTTATTCCATGCTTAAAATAAATGAAATTAAAGACCATAGACATGATCGTGAGGTGAAAACGAGTAGATTGATATGTAGATTGCATGTTATCATCAAGTATTCAGTGAGATTGGATTGAAAACGCAAATCTGCAGAAACAGAGGGTGGCGCGTGTTCTTGCCATGTTCTTGGCGCCCTTTTTGAAAATTCAAATATTTGAATTTTGTGAATTTATTTAATTGATTCAAAAATTAATTTCTCTCTGAATTTTAATGATTTTGAGTTGATTCTTTTTTTAATAATTCACAAAAATGTTAAAATATTTTATTTTACCAAAAAATCCCAAAAATATTATTTATTTCATATACTTGATATTTTTGTAAAGAATTAATATTTTAATTGTTTTTGACATTTACAATTATTTCTCCCTCTTGATTTTTCAAATTTTAGTGATTTCCAATCATTTTGTTGATAGAAACATGATTTTTGAAACATTAATCCAAGATCACAATTTGTTTCCACACATGTTTAACAATTTTGATCATTTTAATTGAATTTTTATTCAATTAAAATACATTTTGAAAACAAATTAGGGTTTTTGATTAATTCAACCGTCATCAAACTTTTTCAAACACCTTTGGGCCTCTATTAGAGTGTAAGACCCATCCCTTTTTGTAAATACACCACTTTTTGGGCCTCAGTCTTTGTATAAGTCCCACTGTATTTTCAAAAACAACGACACGATCGTCGCCTTTTTTAGCAAAATTATCTAGGCCTCTCCTTGAGCTGTAAGCCCCACCACTTGTACAAAAAAGAATCATTGGGCCTCTAATAGAGTGTAAGACCCAACCTCTTTTTTTAACTAAAACTTTTTAGGCCTTAGTGCATTGTATAAGACCCAGTACGTAAAAGAAACCTCCGCGCGATCGCCAGTTCAAAAAAAACAAATCATCTGGGCCTACCCTCGTGTTATAAGCCCCATTTTTTTCTTTAAACACCTTTGGGCCTCTTGAGAGAGTGTAAGACCCATCCCTTTGTACAGAAAACCTTTTTGGGCCTCAGTCACTTGTATAAGTCCCTGTACAGTTTCAAACAACAGTGCAATCACTGATAAATCCTTGGGCCACTCCTTGAGCTGTAAGCTCCAACAATATTTTCAAAGCACTTTCTCCTTTGATTTTGAATATAATATTGTTATCAAAGCTTTCTTTGTTGAACAACTAACCAAACAACATGGAAGCTCTACAACCGAGTAAGTGTTTACCCGCTTTCTTTATCCGCTTTCATATATATATATATATAACTGTATTGTGGGGCTGCTCACTGTAAGTCTTTTTTCACAAACTCTTATATACTTGTCAAATATCAACTGTGTAATACTAGTATAGTTATTTAGAGTTTTCCCTGGCAAATACGTCTAGCACTAGGTAAAGCCCTATTGGTCACTCTTAAATACAAACAAAACTAGATCCCCATACGATTACCAGACACAGTCTTCCCTCCTCTTAGGGTTAAATAATATGGAGACGTGAAAGGCAACATTCTCGGTGAATCCTTTCTCAGACTGTCACTCTTAGAAATCATCAAAGAGACTCTACTCCCCAGGGATGATCTTTTCTCTGTGAATGGCATCTTTTGAGTTTCTTCCAAATTCTCTGACTTTCCTGGCTTGATCTATTCTCGGTGAATGGCATGTATTGAACTTCTCGGGGTTTGGGGACACACAGGCTTCTTAAATGCATCCCCGCCTCCTCTTGGGCGTTGTACAAGGACCCGGAGACCTCTACAGGTATAGGAACAGAACCTAGTCATCAATTTGCTAGAGTTGTCTTTCTGAGTCAAGTGTCAGACCTGTTAATGGGTTGACCTTCATCCCTTAACATACCAGCCTTCTCTTGGGCAACATACAAAGATCATTTACTACCTGAGAATCGATTTCTCAAAACACCAGTAGACTTGGACAGTCTCAATACCCTTTGGATTTCCTATTTCCTTAAAGAACGTGAAATATCCCTGATCCTCTGATCAAACCCAAAGCACAACAATACCTTTAATCGTTCCCTTCATAAGAACTGATTTTCTCTTTTCTCCAACATACTGAACCTATCGCTAAACTGAAACAGTCACCAGCACAATAGCCTCCTCTTGGGCTTTGTACAAATGATTCTCCCCAGCGGAGCTAACCTTTTCAGACTCTTTTGTTGAGTCAATCCCTTTTAGCCTCCACCTCGGGCTTCGTACGAGATACAAAATCACTCTCTTGTTGAGTATAAAAGACTCTCTTGTTGAGTCACTTCCCTCTCAACCTCTATCTCGAGCTTCGTACGAGATACAAAACCACTCTCTTGTTGAGTATAAAAGACTCTATTGTTGAGTCAAACCTTATAGGCTCTCTCTCGGGCTTCGTACGAGACACATAAAAGCACTCTCTTGTTGAGTAAACCCTTTTAGCCTCTATCTCGGACTTCGTACGAGATACTAAAACACTCTCTTGTTGAGTATAAAAGACTCTCTTGTTGAGTCAAACCTTTTAGCCTCCATCTCAGGCTTCGTACGAGATACAAAAACACTCTCTTGTTGAGTATAAAAGACTCTCTTATTGAGTCAATCCACCTTTTAGCCTCTATCTTGGGCTTCGTACGAGACAGATAGAAAGCACCCTCTTGTTGGGTCAATAGCCTCCTCTTAGGTTTTGTATAAGAAAACTCCGGTTGAGTCAATCAACCTTTTAGCATCAAAATATGTGCCTTGCTCACAGTATACAAACATCAACAACTCCTTTTCTCCCATCTAATTGCTGTAAGCGGCAAGCCTCTAGATAATTTACATCCACGCCACTGTCCCTCTTTTAGCATGAGAAATTCCTAAGGAAAGATGGCATTGCTCTAAACTGAGTTAAAGTCTTCTCCTTCAGGTTAAAAATACCCTATAAAGGAAATTATGGCATTGCTGGGTTCACATATCCCAGTTAAAGTAATTCTCCTTTATGATCAGTCACCCAACAGTTGTGACAAATAGGCCCCCTTTAGAGATGACAAATTCTCACTAAAGTCAAAACCCTTCAGCTTCACATCTTGGGCTTCAAACAAGATACAAATAAACCCTTCAGCTTCACATCTTGGGCTTTAAACAAGATACAAACCACATTTAGCTTCACGTCTTGGGCTTTGAACAAGACACCAAAACAACCTTTTTTTCCTCCCATAGAATAGGAGGAACTACGATCGCTCTGATTTCCCTGTTTCGTTAAACGGGAATACGTAGGCATAAGATTGGAAAAATCTTAGCGAGCATACTAATCAAAAACCCAAAATCCCGTAACTTCATACATCAGTCGAAAAGCATCAGTCCTAACATCTTACCAATAGCAAGGACATTGTTTTTAAGCAAATAACCCTAAGGGAGAACCCCCTATTTTGATAGCATCTATAAACCAACAGTTTTTACTGTTTAACCTCAGTTTATAAGCAGGGTTAATTGGAGACATCTATTTCCCTTCCTTAATTAGCTCAATAGGATAAAAAATGAATCGAACTGTAGTACCAAAGCGAGAGTGATTCGAAACCACAAAAATCGCGCTACACATCCTCCTCTTAGGCTTTGTATAATGATATCCCCATAAAAGTCATTCTCTTTTTCAGCCTCAATCTTGGGCTTTATACAAGACAGATAATAAACTCCCCAGTGGAGTCAATCAACTTTTTAGCTTCAACCTTGGGCTTTGATCAAGGCACACAAAAATCTACATTCCCCTCAGAGGAAATCAAAAACTCCCTATAGGAAGACATTTCTCTATATATCACACATCAAAACAGATAAATCAAAACAAACCTTAATCCCAGATAACTGCTATAAGTGGCACACTTGTTGATTCAAATATCCAAGTTGTAGTCAATCTCTTATCCTGGTAAATTCTCTCTTTCATCTAATTGCTGTAAGTGGCAAGCTTCTAGATTATTTACATCCACTCCATTGTCCCTCTCTTAGCATGAAAAATTCCTAAGGAAAAATGGAATTGCTCAACACTGAGTTAAAGTTTTCTCCTTCAGGACAAATCCCTCATGAAGGAAATTATGGCATTGTTGGATTCACATATCCCAGTTAAAGTAATTCTCCTTTATAATCAGTCATCCAATAGTTGTGATAAACAGACGAGATGTCTCCCTTTATAGATAACAAATTCTCTCTTAGTTAAACCTTTAGCCTCAATCTTGGGATTTGAACAAGACACAAATACTAATTTAGCTTCAATCTTGGGCTTTGAACAAGACACCAAAACATCTTTTTCCTCCCATAGAATTAGAGGAACTATGATTGCTATGATTTCCCTGTTTTCTTTAACGGGATTACGTAGGCATAAGATTGAGAAATCTTAGCAAGCACACCAATAACAAAGTCTAGGTCCAATACCTTCACACACTAATAAAAAACTTTAGGTCTGATACCTTCACTCATCAAAAACCTCGGAAAACCCAAAATCAAACAAAAACACTCTCTCTCAAACACTCCCAAAGGAGAAACTTTCCCAACCCACAACAGACAAACACCAGTAAGTAGAAAGCAGTAAGGAAAATTGCTAACAACCTGTGGATAACCACATATAGGATGGGTAATTGATAACTCCCCGTTGTATAACCTGACCCTGATCCCCCCAATCTCTTTAAGCATTTATTTAGTTAAACATTTGTGTGCAAGGTTAGTTTTAGATAGCTTCCCTTTCCTTTCCAGCTTCATAGGATAAATAAGAAATCAGAAAGTAAAACCCCACTCCTACCATTGTGGTAAGGAGAAACCCATGGCGATAAGGTGATCGCGTCACCGACAAAAATCGCACGCTACAGGAAAATGGTGACTCTGCTGGGTAGTGTTTAGGATGATCTTTAGGGAATTCATCGCCATTTTCCCAACAGTAAAATGGCAACTCTGCTGAGGACACATTTTATCTGTCTAGGACTAGGATTAGAATTCCTAAGAGGTTTAGGTTGTTAGAAATTTTCTACATATAATATATATACTGCTTTTCCTGCTTGATATCCGTGTTTATTTTTCTGCCAATGGGAATACGATTGACACGCATGTGGAAAATTTGAGAGAACCCTAAGATAAGTGATGGCATAGACGGGTGGACTTACAGGGAGTGATTCCCGAATAAGCGATCCTGGTAGACCATCAAATCAGGTGAGATCCCGTGTGGATACTATGTTGAACGACAATTGTCCTGAAAATAGACGCTATCCCAGTGCAGCACCCGTGACCCTGAGGATTTAGTAGACATTAACCATGTGGCCATTTGGTAGTGCGGTAACTATCGGGAATAGTTGATACACGATGCTACACTCAAATGAGATTACCCTAGGATGCTATAGCTCGCTCGGGTGAACCAGCTTGCTGTTGATATCCTTAGGGGGGTCAATTATTTTGGGAACCTTTAACCCGTTATACAGGTACAAAAATTGACCAGAATACAACCTTTGGGGATGGGTAGAACCATGACTCCATGCTCGTGACGTTGAACCCTTGAACCCATGTTTTTTCAATGTTTTTGTGTGCTGCATTCATGCATTCATTTAAAAAACTCTTAAAGAAAGAAAATATCTTCTCTTTTCTCCTCTCTTTCTTTTTCAAAATAAACTAAAACAATAATTGCAAACATCAGAGAGAAAGATTATGTTATGGAATTCAGTAGAAGAAAGACGCACAAGTACACCTTCAAGGCTCCAAAACTAGAGGATTTAAGAAGGTTGGCAAGGATGATTACCAACCCTGATGCTTTCAGAGCTAAGCACGGGGGGCTGTTGTCTCTGTTAAGGGTCCACGTAGTTGAAGGAATCCTGTCTACATTAATTTAGTTTTACGATCCGATTTATCATTGTTTCACATTCCTGGATTATCAACTTGCACCAACACTGGAGGAGTACTCTCACCTAACTGATTTACCCATCACTGACCAAGCTCCCTTTTCTAGACTGGAAGAAATTCCAAAGGAACAAAACATTGCAAGAGCAATCTATTTGGACGAGTCAGAAGTCAGGACTCACATGACTACCAAGGAAGGAATCCAGGGTTTACCAACTAAATTCTTGACGGAGAAACTCTATATTTTGCCAGTGTAGGAAACGTAATTGCTTTCGAAGATATCTTTGTTCTGCTCACATATGGGTTGTTCCTTTTTCCCAACATCGACAACTTCTTCGATACCAACGCTATTAGGATATTTCTAATTGGAAATCCCGTACCAACCCTGCTCGTAGATGCTTATCATTCTGTACACTTAAGGAATTTGTACAGCGGAGGAATGATCGCATGCTGTGTACCCCTGCTTTACAAATGGTTCAATTCCCATTTACCCAAGTCTGTTGAATTTTGGGACCGTAAGAGTATTCTATGCTGGTCACAGAGAATCATGTCTCTTACCAACTCTCACATAGATTGGTATAATAGGATTTATGAGGGGATAAAGATCATCGACAGATGCGGAAGTTTCCCTAATGTACCCCTCATAGGAACTAAAGGAGGAATCAACTATCATCCAATTTTAGTTCGTCGTCAACTCGGATACCCGATGAAGAATATCCCGCATAATGTTCATTTGTAAGGTCTTTTCTTCAAGGAAGGAGAAAATGACAGGGCACTAAAGAAGGAAATAGTGCATGCCTGGCAACACATTCACAGGAAAGGAAGAAAGTCTCTAGGAAGACCAGACTGTATCTCCGTTGAACCTTATCTCCACTGGGTCCAAACTATAGCCCTCGAGCTAAGGACGCCTTACCCTCGTCAAGAAGTTCTTCCATTAAAGGAATATGTCCTTTCTTTTATGTCTGATACGGAAAAAATCCAGGTCGCACTCAACAAGGTTGAACAGGACAAAAGCTCTTGGAAAAACAAGTACCGAATTCTCAATGTGGAGTGTACTAAGATTCAGGAACTGCTAAAGGAAAAGGATGCTCTGATTAAGATACTAGAGCAACATGTTGTAGAAAATCAAGTAGACCGAAGAAATTTGCTCGCTCCTTTCACTTGGCAAAGGACTGACAACCCAACAACGGCTAAAGAGCCCCGGTCAAAGAAAAGGAAAATACCAGAACCAGCATCTATGTTCTCTTCAGAGAGGACTCAGGATCCATAAACTTAGACATTTCCTTTTACAGCACTTTGTAAAATACTATATTTTACCTTTCTGCAATCTTTCAAATTCAATAAAAAAGGGGGTTCTCCCCACTGTATGATATATGCAATCTATTTGTTGAAGTTTCTTTTGATTAAATATATATATATATATATATATATATATATATATATATATATATATATATATATATATATATATATATCATTGCATATCATTCATCATTCTCACATAACGCGTTCTTCTTATCTTCGAGTCTCATGTATGTGTCACAATTCTAGAGTCAAATTGTCTCGCTCATACAATACTCGGGCCAATCGAAAAAAGAAAATGGACGATCTCGAGGAAGAGAACAGAGAGCTGAGAGAAGAAATCGACGCTCTGAAGGAAGATCTGAAAAAACTTCACAGTGACATGCAATCCCTGGCAGCAGCTCAGAGGCAACAAAAAAGGACTGTGATCTCGGAGATCACATCTACGCCCATAGTAGAGACGTATGATCCTCGGTACAACATGCCTAAAGATCGCCCCTGGGGTATGCCTATCAACTTTTTCCCTGAGGGATACATCCTGCTGGTCACTGAAGACCCAAAACCTGCAGCAGGAACCGCTGGGCCTGAAGGTTACAAACTTCGGGAAAGCGAAGACGCAAGGGTTATGACAGCAACACCTGAAGGTTACAAACTTCGGGGCATGGAAGCACAAAGAGTCACCGCCGTAATGACTATACCACAACCAGTGGTACACACTGTCTCGGAAGGACAGATATCACAAGTAATTTCTGGTGGAAACGAAGACATACAGAAGGAACTGCATGCCATTCACGGTCAAGATTTATTCGGAAAGGACGCCGCATACCTTTGTCTGGTCCCTAACGTGAAAATACCGCATAAATTCAAGGTGCCTGACTTTGAAAAATATAAGGACAACTCTTGCCCTCAAAGTCATTTGGTGATGTACGCTCAAAAGATGTCAACTCAGACAGAGAATCAAGAGCTACTAATCCATTACTTCCAAAACAGTTTAACCGATGCCGTACTCAAATGGTACATGGGTTTAAACCGCACAAGGATCAACACTTTCAGAGATCTCGGCGCTGCCTTCGTTCAGGCACCAGACAGAGATCAACTCAGAGCAATGTCGCAAAAAGACAAGGAAACGTTTAAGGAATATGCTCAAAGATGGTGTGAAATTGCCGCCCAGATCTGTCCCCCTCTTGAGGAAAAAGAGATGACCACGATCTTTTTGAAAACCTTGAGCTCATTCTATTATAACCGAATGGTCGCCAGTGCGCCCAACGACTTCACTGAAATGGTGAACATAGGAGTACGCCTTGAAGAAGCAGTCCGAGAAGGACAATTGGTCAAAGATGCAGAGCCATCAAACAGTACCAAAAGATACGGTAGTGCTTTCCCAAAGAAAATAGAGCAATATATTGGTAATATCTCTCTCAGAAAGCAAAAGCAAAGGTATCAACCAGTAGCGGCGATAACTCCCGATATCAACCCAACGCCGGCTCCAATGTATCAACCTCAGGTTGCTCAGAGCCAACCAAATCAACAACATTATCAGCAAAGGACACAACAGCCTCTTCAGCCAGCTCGTCCACAGTACAACAGCAACAATCGTACGACATGACCACCAGGGTTTGACCCTATACCAATGTAGTACGTAGAACTATTTCCACTTCTACTGGTCAAGGGGCACGTTCAAACCATGTCTCCTTTTACAGTACCGAAAACTGACTTTTTGGTTCAAAGGGGATCAAACTTGCCCTTACCATCAACATTGAAAACCGTCTCAGCTTCAAATCTCATGTGCAGAAGCTTGTCAGGAACGGGGTCCTATCTTTCAAAGATACTAATCCGAATGTTCAGACGAACGCCTTGCCTCAACATGAGAAGACTACCGTAAGTTTAATATAGGAGGAATTTAGCCGCAGTTATCAAATTCACGATGTACTCCTATTAGGATCCAATCTGGTCAGGATACATTGTAGACAGAGCGGGTACGGTCATGTACCACCTCACAGTTATCACCAGTGTGATATCTGCTCAAAGAATAATCAAGGATTTTCTGTAGTACAATCAGCTCTACAAGAATAAATGAATCTCGGATGGATTCAAGATCATCAAATCCGTGAGGTCAGTATGGCTCACACAAATCCCAACATTGTCCAGAACCACAACATTCTAACAATGAACGTCAACTTGGTGGCAATGCACTCAAGGCAAAGTCAATACCATGATCTGCCATGGCACGATTACAATTCCTGTCCGATCTGCTCAATAAGCAATCAGGGATGCTCTTTTGTACAAGAGGCCCTCCATCGTCAGATGAATCTCAGATGGATTCAGGACTATCAGGAAAGAAATAACCATCAAGTCAATATGATTCAGATTTTTGACATATGCTTGACGAATACCAGTCTGGTAGAACTACACGCTAAGCAGGTCAGGCTAGGCTTTCTGGCTTCACATGATTATCAAAACTGTGAAGAGTGTGGTGAGAACAACCAAGGGTGTGCACTTGTCTAAAGAACACTTCAACGTCAGGACAGTATGACTGACGAGAATCCTGATAGGTATCAAAGTCAGGATGTCCGCTCAATGGAAACATATCTAGTAAAGTTGCACTGCATACAAAGTGGACGTGGCCGGGTGCCACCACATGACTATGAGCGCTGTAGAGTTTGTTCAGAGAATAACCAAGGATGTTACCTCGTACGAGCGGCTCTTCAAAATCAGTTGGACCATAAAAAGATTTCGCCATGTTCAAGTTCTGGTTCGATCAACGTGATACAAGACTATCTTCCTGATCAAGGCAAAGACGTTGTCATAATCTCCAATCACAAAATGGCCAAATACGTATGCGTCATAATCCCCCTACTCCATGAATCAAGAGTTACTCTTGATAGTAGAAAGATTCTCAACCTCCAATCAATTGAGGCTGCCTACGATGGTCAGAAAAATCAAAAGGCTCATGTGGTTATCTACTTACCGGGACCTATACTGTACCAATCAGATAAGACTATCCCTTACAAGTACAGTGCAACAATAATCGAAAATGGAAAGGAAACTCCATTACACTCCGTCGTAAATATTGCTGACATCAGTCGAGTGACACAGAGCGGTCGGATCTTCAACCGAGGAGTTGGAGAACCCACCAAGGAAAAGGAACCTCAAACAGAAGTTCCCAATCAACCAGTCGGTAATCCAGAACTAGTAAAGAACCACAATGAGATGCTGAAGCTCATCCATAAGAACGAGTACAACATTGTAGACCAACTATTGCAAACTCCTTCGAGAATCTCTGTGCTATCTCTCTTGCTCAGTTCCGAAGCTCACAGGGAAGCTCTGCAGAAAGTCTTACAGCAAGCTTTCGTAAAACAAGATGTGATGATAAGACAATTTGACGGCATCATCTCCAACATCACTTTCTGCAACAACTTAGGATTAGTGATGAAGAACTGCCAGAAGAAGGAAAAAGTCACAATATGGTGCTCAACATTATAGTCAACTGCCAGGACGACGCTTTAGCCAGTGTACTGGTAGATACTGGATCAGCTCTGAATGTTATGCCAAAATCTACTCTGATGTGACTATCATTTCCAGGACCTCCGATGAGAGGCAGTGAGGTCATTGTCAAAGCTTTTGACAGATCCAGAAAAACAGTTATCGGCGAAGTTGATCTTGCCATAACCATCGGTCCTCAAACTTTCCAAGTCACTTTCCAAGTCATGGACATCCGGGTAGCATATAACTGTTTATTATGAAGACCTTGGATACACGAAGCTGGGGAAGTCACTTTGACACTTTACCAGAAGCTGAAGTTCGTCAAGAATGACAAGTTAGTCACAGTATGCGGAGAGCAGACCTTAATCGTGAGCAACTTATCATCATCCTCCTATGTAGAACCAGAAGAGGTTATTGGGACTCAATTCCAAGCATTCTCGGTGAGCAATGAGAATCGATCAGAAAGAGGGACATCGATTTCCTCATACAAAGATGCTCTCGAAGTGATCAAAAGTAACGACGTAAAGGGATGGTTTTTCTTCAGCCTTGTTGTACCCCAAATTTTACCCCTTAGATGTCATAACATCTTGCATTGACATTTAGATTCAATCATATGTGCATTGTTATCAAACCATCATACCCTGCTAGTTGGTTCTTCTTTGTGAAAGCCAGGGTTTGCACAGGAAAAAGAACAAGGTCAATAAGCCAAGCTTTCACATGTTTCAAGGTCTCCTAAGACATCCTTTGGCTCCCTACAATCATCACAAGTGTTCATCAGTTGACTGAGAAGTGGTATGAGAAGTCATCTGTTCAAGAAGGACAACTAAGGCTCCAAATACAACCATTTGAACTTACATACATCCAAGAAGTGTTATTCAACAAGAAATCAAGTGAGTTTGGCTCCCATCACAAGTGCATTGAGCCACAAGTTCACCATGCCTCAAACTAGGGTTTTGTCAGGACAAGTCAACTATTGCCTTTGGTGTTTATCAAGACATGATCCCAAGCCTTGGGACTTGATTCCATATGATGTTAGACATCCTTAGAGGCCATCTATAGGCCTTGCAAGAGATTGAAGAAGTAATATCATCAGAGATCATCCAGTTGTATTCCTAAGGAAGATTAGGGTTTTGACTGAGGCTTTGACTTTTAAGATTTTGATCCCAAAATGAAGCATCTAAGCCTTAATCCATTATGACATGTCTAATTGTTGAATTCGAGCATGAGAAGTCAAGTTTTGAGAGGTTTATTGCAAAGAGGGCAATGTTTGGTCCTTGAAACTTTCTAAGTGTGAAAAGTTCACTCCTTGTGCAACATTGGGAAGACCATAACTTTCAAACCACACATCCAAATTGAGTGACTCAAAGCTCAAATGGAAGCTCTTTCCATACTTCAAAGTGTAGTAGAGGACCTTTCTTCAAAAAAGGCATGATTTTTAAGTTATGAGCCGTGGACGCCTAAAGCTCTTTAGGACTTAGTGAAATTTTGGTTATTTTGCTCTAGTTTTCACACCAAACTTAACTCCATTTTTCACTTTATTCCAAGTTTCAAATAAAAAATCTTAGGACATGAAAGTTGTTCCTTGTTCTTCAAGCTTTCCAAGCATGTGTAGAACTCCTAATTTTAATGATCCAATCTCAAGTTATGATGTTTTAAAGTTTGGTGTTTCAAGTTGTGAAAACTCCATAACTTAGAAATTTTTCTAAGTTCTTCGGACAACTTGGAGTGCATTGGTTCATGGCATTTTTTCTCCTTGTTGCGAGCCTCATCTCAAGTTGTCTTCCACATGAAAAAAGCTCTATAAAATGCCTACTCTTCCCAAAAATCTTAAGAATTGGTGAAGTAGTTATCAAGTTATGGTGCCATGAAGTTGCCACGATACAATGTTGCCATACACTTAGAAAATTCAGGTTTTTTTTTACCCTTTTTCCACACTAAACATTACACGATTTTTCACATGTTTTGGGTTCCATCTCAATCTGCCAACAACACCAAAATCATTCTACTACATGCCAACTTTCAAAAGGTGTAAGAATCATCTCAATTGGTGCATTTGACAAAGAGCTATCATGTGGCAAAGTCCATGACACGATTTCATGTCCATTCCACAATGTGTTTTCAATTTGAGCCATTCTGAACCCTACTTGCCAAGTACACCTTGTTGTCCTTTTCCATCATTTTCCAACACCCTTTTCCACAAAATCTGCGCATAGAAGGTTCCAAAGTACAATTGCTTTTATACTTAACAAATGGATACAAAATCTAAAAGCAAAGACCATCATGTAATCTTATTCATATACTAGAACTCTTTGGATCTTGACTCATTTCTTCTGCTGACAAGAGCCCTAAAAACAAGCAACCATTTGGCACTTGACTCAAGATTGATTAGCAACAAAGGCATGTGCATAGTAGCTTGCACTCAACCATTCTTTCCTCTTGGATAAAGCCAATAACCTCTGAGTCTTCAAGGTTATTAACCACCTCTTCAACTATAAAAGGAGACTCCATCCTCCTTTGTAATATCATCAACAAAAATAACATCAAAACACAGCAGAACTAAAAACACATCACACAAAAGAAAGAATTTGTGGGCTGGTGAACAATCAAGAGAGAACAAGAGATGCACTTCACTCAAGTTCTTGCAGATCATAATCACCCAAAGGAAGGAAGTTGAGCATTAGTGGTTCCCGAACTCCTAGACTGAAGAAGCAGTGGACCGACTCCACTTGGTAAGTTTTTACCATGTCTCTATGATTTCATGTTAAATGTATAACCATTTCTGAATGATACCATGTTTCCATGTTGTGCGTCTGAGTTAGTTTTAAATGATAATATGAATGGTTATTTGAGCTTGCATTATGTATCCTTGTTCGGTTAGCCTATGTCAGTTTTGAACACATGACTTTCGTTCCATTTTCTCCATGTTAAAGTTGTTGTTTTGAAGTTGTTTAGGGTTTAGGGTTGTTCTATGTTATGAATGCTACTTGTTGATGTTTTATCTCATGGATTTATGTTGAGTAACGAGTTGGAAATGGTTGGGTAAAGGAGAGGGTTCGCCATGGCCTTTGTCTGTTATTCATGATAGTTGCAGGTTGTTGTTTCACGTTGCATGGAAGAAGAGGATGTGTGGCGAGCTGTGATTGGTTAGGGCTATTTTTTGTCGTTTTATAACTTAAATTAAGTGACCGGTTGATGCCATTGTCACGTGATTTTTGTACGCGCCCTGTAACATTTCATTTGGCTGTTTGTTTATTTTACTGGCTGGAATTTGGGCCAATTATTTTCACTACTAACACCTCCCTGTTTACAAGCCCATGCGCATAATGAACTCAACCTAGTTCATATTGTTTTTTAGTGATGCACCCCCTGTCTCATTTTGTTTCACACTTTTTATTTTTAGTTTTCACTTTAATTTCAATTATTTAAAATATTTTCCTTCTACCCAAAAATTACCAAAAATTCACAAATGCATTTTAATGTCTAATTTAATTTTCCACAATTTTTATTTTCACTTTTATCTTATTTTCATACTTATTTCTAAATTTTCAAAAAAATATGAATAACCTTATGTTTAATTCTTGAACTTCTTTTTGGAAATCAACCTTTTCTTAGAACTTTTTGGGAGGATTCCTTGGAGTGTTTTATGACACATGAGAGGTTTGTTGGAAGGTTGTTTCTTGACCTTGGTTGAGGTCTTTTTATTAGGTTGTTTGTATTTTCTAACCCTTGATTCTAAAGGCTCATACCTTGGACATTTTGTCTTTGATTTCAAACTTGAAGATGCTACCTTTGCCATAATTATGTGTTCATTTACTCATGTTTGTTGTGAATTTCATCATATCTTTTGCCATGCTCCTACATGGATGTTTATATCATATTTTGATATTGTTCATACTTAATTGATGTTTGTCCCCTTTGAGTTCTTACACTCAATTTGTTCACTCAATTTAATTCCACTTCAACTCTTGTTCACAAAAAGTTACCTCCCCTCCCTCCAAATGAAAGTCTCTCTATTGACCTCAAAGTCATAGATAGCTCATCTCCCTCCTTGACCTCATAGTCATAGGATTCCTTCTTGACCTCATAGTCATAGAGCCATCCCTTCTTTAAGCCTTTGACCTCATAGTCATAGGTAACCTTTGACCTCATAGTCATTGGTGACATCTTCACCCTTGGCCTCATAGTCATTCCATCTCACAACTTAGAATTAGGATAGAGTTCTCAAAACTCTATGTGATACTCATCATCTTGAGTACTCATTACCCCCTATCATAACTTAGACTTAGAGAGTTTCTTAAACCCTATATGAGCTCATACTCATTCCCCTTGGAACTTTGGCCACAATCAATGGTTCCTCACCCTTTGTTAGGTGAACTACGATTGCTCTTATTCTTTAGTCAGGATACGTAGGCACAAGATGCAACGTCTTGGCGAGCATACTTAGTGTATATACCCTTAGGTCTTTACCTTAGCTTTTGCAGATTTCCTTAGCAAGCAAACATTAGCATAACACAAATACAAACAAGAGGTTCTTGTAGAGTACCACAGATACTTAGGGTGCTAATACCTTCCCTTAGTATAACCAACCCCTGAACCTAGATCCTCTTAGGGTTTTCTTCGATCTTTAACCTTTGCTTTGGATAAATCAAAGCTCGGTGGTGAATTTCAAAGTTTTGTGATTAAAGTTAATTAATAGCTTGGTATCTGATTCTCACAACAACAAAAATGCCGACTTCACTGCGAATCACAAAACTTGAATCTGGTATCTGTTTTCTTGGATCCGTCAAAAGCTTTGACAATGACCTCACTGCCTCTCATCGGGGTTCCTGGAAATGATAGTCGCATCAGAGTAGATTTTGGCATAACATTCAGAGTTGATCCGGTATCTACCAATACACTAGCTACAGTCAGCAAAAAGTATGATGTTTTATCCCCAAGCAAAAAGCAGTCTCTCAAGAGACTCGTTTTTCCCCAATAGAGTCAACAAATGGCGTCTCCAACAGAGAAGTTTGCACACCTCAACAGGTCAGACAGACGGGTACCCCTAGCAAGTCTAAACACCAGACCTTTTCCATCAGATGGCAAGAAGTTTGATGAAGATCGCTACAAATAGCGTTCCTTGTCAAGGAAGAAACTCGACAAGAAGAAACTGAGACCAGTTCCTTGGCTGAAGACCAGGATCGAGGGAAAGTTTATTTCAGAAACTAAGACCAGTTCCTTGGCTAAAAACCAGGATCGAGGGGAAGTTTATTTCAGAAACTTAGACCAGTTTCGTGGCTGAAGACTAGGATCAAGGGGAAGTTTCACCCTTTTCTAAGCATCATTGCCTAGCAAAAGAAGATGGACGGGCAAACTGCCATTCATAACTACAGTCAAAATTTTGGGTATTCTGATATTTAATCCTCTTGCACCCTGAATGTCCGAATACACTACATTGATCCATTTGCAACAATGGATTGACCCAAGAAGCTTGGTTCACAAGTTTCAATTTCATTTGGTTCACAATTAGGGTTTTGAAGGAAAAGTCAACTATACCTTTGACTTTTGACTAAGACATGCTCCCAAACCTTGGGACATGATTCAATACACCCTATAACACCTATGGAATCCATCCGTTAGGTTTGAATTAGGTCAAGAACTTGATTGCACAAAGGATCGCACAATTTGGATTTCATCTGACAAAAAGTCAACTGTGCACTAAATCAAGTTTTACTTTTTGGAATTTTTCATAAATATGGTTCCCCTAAGTCAAAAATAATGTTAATGTATGGTATTGATCATCATTCATTAAGAAAAATCAAGAAAAGTGAGGTTTCTTGTAAAAGGGGCAACCATGAGAAACCAAAATTTTTCTAAGTTATGGAACAAAAGTAGTTTTGTACCAACTTTGCAAGGTCATAACTCCTAAACCACAAGGCCTTTTTCTCCCATTCAAAGCTCATATGAAAGTTCATCTGACATACTTTAAAAGTGTCAACTAAAAGAGATTCTAAATTGTAATACCCCAAATTTTGACCACTAAGATTTCCCATCATTGTGCAAATCATCATCATAATATGGATGAACCATTAGTCTCCCCAAAGATGGGTGAGCATTCACTACAATCAGAATCAGGGTTTCAAGCCCTCTCTGAGTGCTTAGACAAAGGATCAATCAAGGAATGACATGATCTTCAACTTGTCTAAACCTCTCAAACATCCACAAGGGATCAAGAGGACTCCCACTTCAAGAATCAAGCACAAGGCTGCAACATTCTGAGTGGATTAAGCCTCAAGATCGCCAGTGTCACCAAATTAGGGTTTGGTCGACCAGGGACTCCAGATGGAAATTTTCCTCTGGGCATAAGCCAATTCTTCAAAGCATAACCTATGATGCTCCAAGGGACATCAGGAACCCAATCATCAAGTTAATTTTGCCTCAGGGGATGCATTCACAAAAAATCAGGAATTAGGATTTCTTGACCTAATTCACCCCTAAGTTGAATTTTGCGGCAAAGCATGAGCCAAGACTTCAAGACATGATTTAAGGGTCTCTAATAAACCACATTGATCTATTTGCAACAATGGATTGATCCAAGAAGCTTGAGCAACAAGTTTCAAGTTCATCAGAACCACAATTAGGGTTTCGTGAGAAAAGTCAACTGTATCTTTGACTTTTGACCAGGACATGCTCCCAAACCCTAGGACATGATTCAATACACCCTATAGCACCTATGAAATCAATCCATCAACTTTGATTTATGTCAAGGACTTGATTTCATAGAGGATCGCACAGTTTGGAATTCATCTGATAAAAAGTCAACTGTGCACAAAAGTCAAACTTTGACTTTTTGAGATTTTTCACAATTATGGTTTTTAAACCCTAAAATGATGTTAATGTGTGATTGGAATCATCATTCATCAAGAGAAATCAAGAAAAGTGGGATAACTTGTAAAAGGGGGTAACCATAAAAACTTAGAAATTTTTCTAAGTTATGGAACAAAGTGGCTAGGGTACCAACTTTGGAGGATCATAACTCCTAAACCATAAGGCCATTTTTTCCCATCCAAAGCTGGATTTGTAGCTCTCATGGCCCTCTACAAAAGCTTCAAACACAACTCATTCTAATTCCTCATGGATTTTAAGTTATGGAATGATCAAAATCACAAAAAGTGAAAATGTCACTTTTTTCCAAATGTAGGGGCATTTTTCACTTGGATCCAAAAAGTATCAAAACCAATTATGATCAAAGAGTTGTTGTATCATATGAGGGCTTTCCGAAATGGCCAAGAACTCCATCAAAGTCCATTTGAGCCATGAGATATGACAATGCCAATATGCCTTGCTGCAAACTGTCATGGCAAGGCAGATTTGGGAGTTTTGCTCGATTTGCTCAAATTTTCCAAAAGGGAAGCAACTCTATCCATCTGAACACCTCAAGGGGGACCAAGGAGGAACCAACTCTGATCCCAAGCCTCCCAAGTCTTTGGAACCAAAAATAACATGCCAAACCTAGAAATGCCTAAAAGAGGGACAAGACTCCAATTTTGTTTTGGAGCATTCAATGGATGCACCAAGGTGGCATGGACTGAGCCATTTCCAACTAAATTCAGTTAAGACTTATCCAAGACCAATGGGACCAACAGCCTGTGCCCTAACCTCTAGTCAATGGCTAGAGGAGACTTGGATTCTCATTGCTCAACATTGGTTAAACCTCTGCTGCAGTTGCCATTCACTATTGCAGCCAAAACAAACTTACTCTACTATAAATAGAGCTCAATTGTGTTCAGTTTGAGTACACCAAAGCACTACAACACTTGCTTTCCTCAAAATCTCTTTCTCTAGGCAAAAATACCTTCTTTAGCAAGGTAACTCTGAGTTTTCGAGTTAGAGAGCAATTCCACCACAACTTATGATCCAAACACATCCAATATATTATATCTAAGCTGTCCAAACTCTCACAAGTGAACTGTAACACCAAAATCACAAAGTCACCTCTCAAAACCTCAAAATAGGACTTTTGTGCATTTTTCAAGCCATGTCTTGATTCAGTCACTTTCCAAACCAGATAAAACCTTAAACACACTCCAAATATCTTCCTTGAACTGTCCTAAATGGTTCCCCCCATCTGGAACACCATTTGAGAGAGTCGCTATTTTGGCCACTTTTGCCCCTTTTGCAAGAAAGAGCTCAAACTTGTTCCTGAGGTTTCCAACTGATTCCAACCATCCTAAAAGCTTCTAAGAGATCATTTGAGGTTATTCAAAGCATCAACTCACTTCTGGAACAAGTGGCTTGGCAGATTGCACAAAAGCTCCAAAAAGACGTAAGCATCATGTAATACCCCGTATTTTAATTACTCTGGATAATATTAGTTGTCATCAACTGTGTTCCGGTTTACTCCGAGAAGTTATGGGATAAAATAATTAGAGTAAATTGATGAGCTCAGAGCAGATCAAATTAATACTTTCTGACTCTAAGATTTTAACTTGTGGTGTTGTAGAGACTTATTGGACATTTAAGTTAGTCTTACTAACTAAATGATTTCTCTATGTATCATTTCTTTTCTTTTTACTTTTCATTTTTGGGGAGAAAGATAGAAAGAAGAAAGAAGTAAGAAAGAAGGAAAGGAAAGAAAAGAAGAAGAAAACCTAAGAGAAGAAAGGCTGGGAATCATCATCTAGTCTTCATCAAATCATCTCATCTTCTTCATCATCATCCTCTATTCAAGGTGGGTTATAGATAGAAACCTTTGTTTTAGATTTTCTTGAGTTCTAGAACCTAGGTTAGAATTGTGAGAAAATGAATAATCTTACTAATTAAAGAATCCAACGGGTGAAATGCAGTATAAACTGTGTAGTATAATCATTATTCAGGTATGATCATCTGTTAATGCATGTTTGTATGTTTGGGTGAAGTTTTGGTCGGGTTTTTTTATCACAAAGCTCTGTTTTCACGCTGCTGGAAAACCCAGTTTTCATAGGTTCGCACAGTGAACCCCTAGTGAAGGGGAATGCAAGCATTCGCTGGCAATTCGCACGGCGAAGGTGAGGGCGAACGTTCGCCAGACGTTCGCAAAGCGAACAGCAAAGCGAAGGTTCGCTGGTTTGTTTGCAAGGCGAACTTGGTGTTGTTTTCTTTCTGCCTTGGTTCACTGGGAGCTTCGCAATGCGAATGGGAATGCGAACAATCGCTGGTACCTCGCAGTGCGAACATGACAGATCCTCCAATTTGTTTCTTCTATAACTTTTGAACCGTGACACCGATCGGGGCGTTCTTGGTACCGACGGAGAGCTTTGAGAATACTCTATCTAATGGAAGTGGAAATTATCGGTTTTATGCCTGATTAAATAATCGGAGGAAAACCGATAGTGGTACCATTATGTTGAATTATCATATGTGATTCTGTTGTGCCAATGTGTTATGTCGTGCTTGCCCTACTGTTGTTTATCATAATTGTGAGTGAATATGCATGCTAAAATGAAATGAAATAGTTAAAGTGAGGATGATTGCCATAGAACAATATTGAACCAAGTACGGTTAGGAAATGGTTGAATAACATAGCGACGACGCTCGTGCAAGAGAGGCCGAAGCGTGCGTCTATTACTGAATGGTATGAAAATAATTACACTAGTATGGATCATGTTTAATTGTGTTTTAATTGATAAGACAAGAGAGGTCTTAAGGCTAATATGGTCGGGTGATTATCGAATACAATCACATTTGTGTGTATGATCACGTAATCGTAACCATCGCCCTTGAGAGGCATTGATGAGTCTCGAGTTCCTCTGATTGCAGGCATTACTACTTGGCAGGTTTGATTCCCAATGTTATAGTACGATGGAACCTACGGGTATAGACTTGTGATGGCATGAGAGGCCATGAGAAGTGACGAATTAAGGTGATAATGCGTCCCTTAATTCCGAATCTATTCGTATGCCAAGTAACTACAAGGATCCATGACTCGGGTCGACTTCTAGACGTAGAAGCGGACGGGAAAAGGGGATGCCTTGGTAAGGTTATCGATTAGTGGTATTGTGAGTTAACGGAACTCACGAACATGGATCCATATAGTGTGTGTGAGTACTCAAAGTAACTTCCCTTCCCTTTGACTTGAGTTAGGCTTGTTAGAACCTGGTAAAGCCGAGAGGACATTTAAGATAGAGAACTCACTGAGATTTGATGTATCTCACCCCACGTTGTTGTTTACATCACAGGTACTACAGGTTCCGCGAAGGGTAAGGACAAATTTGTTTGACTTTCCTTACTATCTTGGCTTTTGAAAGCGGCAAGGCTTCCGTTGTGGAGTTTATTTTGAGATCATTGCTGATCTAGTTCTTAGTTTTTATCATTTTGAACATCTTGTATATATAATGCCATAGTTTTTCTTATTAGTTTTTTTTGGGCATGTATATGTATATGTGTTAACTAGGAACTTATATATTTCAGTACCAAATACTTGGATTCATGTATAGTAATTATGCTTTGATGTATGATTATATATATATGGGTGTTACACATCAAAAATTGGATTCTTTGAACCATGCTTTCTTTTCATGTCCACTGATCATGCATCCCTTATGCATGTCATATGTGTTGTGTTTGCACCAATTTATCATGTAATTCATGCTTGTACAAAGAGATGGCATAGAAAATGCAAATCATGGCCTATTTCAAAACCACTATCGGGTTTTTCGATAGGAGCATAATCTGAAATAAAAAATACCACCACCATTGGATTCCTTGTGAAATTCTAGGCAGGATAAACCTAAATTTTGTCCCAATCCATTGAGAAATGAGAAAGTTATGGCCTTCACGTTTTCAACCAAAATCTTGCCTTGCCTTGCCTTGGGCCAAGCCAAAAACAAGGCAAGCCTTGTATATTTGTGGCTGTGCTTCAATCAACGGATGTATCACCATCCCAGTGGTAAGGCGCGCGCCCTATACACAAGAGGTATGAGGTTCGAATCCCCCTCGCCCGAGATCCTCTTTTTGCTATTTTTTCCACTTTTTTATTGTTTTTCTTATTATTTTTAATGATTTGAAAAATTAATAACTCCCTCAATTTTAATTATTTTTTATTGGTTCTTTTTGCAAAAAATCACAAAAATGTTGAAATATTTTATTCCAAAAAAAAATTAAATTTATATTAGTTATTTAATATAATTAGTATTTTTGTGAGTAAATTCATTTTTATTTGTTTTTAAACATTTAAAAGTGAATATTTACTTTGAAAATCGAAACCAAATGAGTTTTAATTTATCTTGTGATTTGAACCTCATTTTTCAAACCCTCAAAAAAATCACAAGTGGTTTATTCAAACTTATTTGGTATTTTTATCATTTTTATTTGATTTTCTTTAAATATTTACTTTTAAAAGAAAACAAATTTAGGGTTTCCTTGATTTTCACTCAAACAAAACTTTAAAATACTTTGGGCCTCTAACAGAGTGTAAGACCCAATCCCCTTTTAACTAAAATAATTTTGGGCCTCAGATATTGTATAAGTCCCTCTGCGTTAAAAGAAAATCTCGGCGCGATCGCCAGTTCAAGAATCAAACCCTTTGGGCCTACCCTCGTGTTATAAGCCCCATTCTTTAAAAACCATTGTGCCTATAGTAGAGTGTAAGACCCAACCCTTTTTGAAAACCAAAATAATTTAGGCCTCACTTATTGTATAAGTTCTGATACCATCAAAAAGTTCGACGCGATCGTCGCCTTTTAAAACAAAACTTTTGGGCCTCTCCTTGAGCTGTAAGCCCCACCACTTGTACAAAAATAAATCTTTAGGCCTCTTGAGAGAGTGTAAGACCCATCCCTTTGTACAGAAAACCTTTTTGGGCCTCAGTCACTTGTATAAGTCCCTGTACAATTTCAAACAACAGTGCAATCACTGATAAAACCTTGGGTCTCTCCTCGAGCTGTAAGCCCCAACAATCTTTTCAAAGCACTTTCTCCTTAGATTTTAAATATAATATTGTTATCAAAGCTTTCTTTGTTGAACAACTAACCAAACAACATGGAAGTTCTCCAACCGAGTAAGTGTTTACCCGCTTTCTTTATCCGCTTTCATATATATATAACTGTATTGTGGGGCTGCTCACTGTAAGTCTTCTTTCACAAACTTTTATATACCTGTCAAATATCAACTGTGTAATACTAGTATAGTTATTTAGAGTTTTCCCCGGCAACTACGTCTAAAACTAGGTAAAGCCCTGTTGGTCACTCTTAAATACAGTCAAAACTAGATCCCCATAGGATTACCAGACACAGTCTTCCCTCCTCTTGGGGTTAAACAATATGGAGACATGAAAGGCAGCATTCTCGGTGAACCCTTTCTCAGACTGTCACTCTTGGAAATCGTTAAAGAGACTCTACTCCCTGGAGATGATCTTTTCTCCGTGAATGGCATCTCTTGAGTTTCTTCCAAATTCTCGGACTTTCCTGCCTTGATCTATTCTCGGTGAATGGCATGTCTTGAACTTCTCAGGGTTTGGGGACCCACAGGCTTCTTAAAAGCATCATTGCCTCCTCTTGGGCGTTGTACAAGGACCCTTCGGCTTCTTAAAAGCTCTCACGCCTTCTCTTGGGCTTAGTACAAGGACCTAGAGACCTCTACATGTATAGGAACAGAACCTAGTCATCAATTTGCTAGAGTTGTCTTTCTGAGTCAAGTGTCAGACCAATTAATGGGTTAACCTTCATCCCTTAACATACCAGCCTTCTCTTGGGCATCATACAAAGATCATTCACTACCTCATAATCGATTTCTCAAAACACCCGTAGACTTGGACAGTCTCCATACCTTTTGGGATTTCCCATTTTCTTAAAGAATAAGAAATAATCCTGATCCTCTGATTAATCCCTGAGCACAACATTACCCATATAAGAACTGATTTTCTCTTTATCCAACATACTGGACCTGTCACTAAACTTAAACAGTCACCAGCACACTAGCCTTCTCTTGGGCTTTGTACAATGATTCTCCCTAGTGGAGCTAACCTTCCCAGACTCCCTTGTTGAGTCAAACTTTCAGCCTCCATCTCAGGATTCGTACTAGGTACAAAGACTCTCTTGTTGAGTCAAACACTTTTATCCTCCATCTCGGGCTTCGTACAAGACACGTATAAAGCACTCTCTTGTTAAGTCAGTCACTTGTTAGCACTCTCTTGTTGAGTATAAAAGACCCTCATGTGGAGTCAAAACCTTTTAGCCTCCATCTCGGGCTTCGTACGAGATAAAAATCACTCTCTTGTTGAGTATAAAAGACTCTCTTGTTGAGTCAAACATTTTCAGCCTCCATCTCGGGCTTCGTACGAGGTACAAAGACTCTCTTGTTGAGTCAAACACCTTTAGCCTCCGTCTTGGACTTCGTACAAGACACATACAAAAGCACTCTCTTATTGAGTCAACCCTTTTAGCCTCTCTCTCGGGCTTCGTACGAGATACATAAAAACACCCTCTTGTTGGGCCAATAGCCTCCTCTTAGGCTCTGTATAAGGAAAACCCTGGTTGAGTCAATCAACCTTTTAGCATTAAAATCCGTGCCTTGCTCACAGGATACAAACATCAACAACTCCTTTTCCTTCATCTAATTGTTGTAAGCGGCAAGCCTCTGGATTATTTACATCCACGCCACTGTCCATCTTTTAGCATAAGAAATTCCTAAGGAAAGATGGCATTGCTCTAAACTGAGTTATAGTCTTCTCCTTCAGGTTAAAAATCCCCTATAAAGGAAATTATGGCATTGCTGGATTCACATATCCCAGTTAAAGTAATTCTCCTTTATAATCAGTCACCCAACATTTGTGACAAACAGGCCAAATATTCCCTTTAGATCTGACAAATTCTCTCTAAGGTCAAAACCCTTCAGCTTCACATCTTGGGCTTCGAACAAGAACAAATAAACCCTTCAACTTCACATCTTGGGCTTTGAACAAGATACAAACACCTTTAGCTTCAAATCTTGGGCTTTGAACAAGACACCAAAACAACCTTTTTTCCTCCCATAGAATAGGAGGAACTACGATCGTTCTGATTTCCCTGTTTCGTTAAACGGGAATACGTAGGCATAAGATTGAAAAATCTTACCGAGCACACTAATCAAAAACCTAAAATCCCATACCTTCACACATCAATCGAAAAGCATCAGTCCTAACATCCTCACAAATAGTCCCGTCATTTCATTCTTAACAAAATAAGCAGCGAGAGGCCAACAATCTAAACCGCATCTATTAACCAACAGTCATCTGTTTAAACTCAGTATGCAAGCAGGTTTAATTGGAGACATCTATTTCCCTTCCTTCATCAGCTTCAATAGGATAAAAAATGAATCGACCTATAGTACCCCAGAGCGACAGTGCTTAAGAACCACGTCCAAAATCGCTCGCTACAGAAAAATGGCGCCCACCGTGGGGCCCTTGCAGGTTATCTTGTCCCTCTTATCTCTCTAGTTGAAACCTTAAGCTGCCAAGAAAACTGGAGACTCTGCTGGGGATATAACCCTTCGATAGAGATCTTGTTCTCTTCCCATCTCTTAGGTAGAAACCTAGAGTTCACAAAATGTCACAGAAATGACAGCTATGTATATTGTTGGGGAGTCATTGTCTGTATAGGATCATAAGACTAGAGGTCTAGGATGATTAAGACAAATATATATAATGCTTTTCCTAATTGATATCTGTGTTTATTTTTCTGCTAATGGGAATGTGTGTGATGTCGCACGTGGAAAGATTGAGTATACACCTAAGATAGGTGATGGCAATGCGGGTAATCTTACTGGGAGTAATTCCAGTTAAGAGCCCCCGATCGACCATCAAACTCAGTGGAGACTCCCTTTGCAGATACATTGTCTATACGACTTCAGTTGTTGAAAGTAGTGTGGTCGACTGGGTTATCTGAGAAGCTGAGGTTTTTAATAGACTTAAGCCATTTTGTAGTGCGGAAGCTATCGAAAATAGTTGTCGCGCGATACTACCCTCATTTGAGATTACTCTAGGATACATCACCTCGCTGGCGATCCGCTTGTTATTGTTATTTCAGAGGGGTCAATGATTTTGTGGACAGGTACAAAAAATCACCAGTATAAAACTTTGGGGGGGGGGAGGGTAGAGCCTTGACTTCATGACACCGACCCTTTGACCCCATGTTTTTTCTATGTTTTTGTGTGCTACATTCATACATTCATCTAAAAAACATTCAAAAAAAAATCTTCTCTTCTAGTCTCTCTTTTTCAAATTAAACTGAGACAATGATTGCAAATATCAGAGAAAGGAGATTGCGCTAATGGATTTCGGTAGAAGGAAAACTCATAAGTACACCTTCAAGGTTCCAAAGTTAGTGGATTTAAGAGGTCTGGCGAGAATGATAACCAACCACGAGGCTTTCAGAGCCAAGTACTGGGGATTGCTGTGATGTGATGTTATCCGCAAGTATACGGAGTACGTCAGAGTAATATAAAAGATTTATCGTTCCCACAGAGACCAATGTCAAATCTATCGATTACTATTGTTACGGTGCTTATCTAAGGCTAATAGAAATCTGAGTACAAGTTTAGACTGAACGAAAATAGAAATAAACCAGATAAATAAATATGTTGGAATGTAATTCACATCAATCAAACAATACTCCTATCTTCTAAATAGTAACACTTACGGGGCAATGTTTCTTTCTTTGAAATAGAGTTAATTAAAAAGGATCCGCCGTGTTAGCGTGATCGAAAACCGACCTAACCTTTAATCTATACCAGCCGCTCACGCTGCACTGGTCGCTCCTTGCGTTAAAGTGTTGAAAGTCCTTTTTTATATAATTACCTCTAAGACTTAGTTAAAAAGTGTTTTCGATTGAAAATATTTTATACCAAAGGGTTTCCGGCATATACTCGGCCAACCGGATCCTAAATCTATAAACGCGTCCGAAAATAGTTTTAAAACCTCTTTCTAATAATATAAAACTTTCCTAGTTAGTTAATAAAGTGCTTCCGCTGTATTTATCAACTAACAACTAACAAACTCTTTTCTAAAATATCGGACGGCTTTCGATCTTACCCGATCTAGTCACAGTCATTACACAAACAAAAACACGGTCTTGTTTACGTAATGACCGATCAATTTAAGTTCAGAAGAGTTTAATTAAAATCAAAAACAGTCCCTAAAGTATTTCTAAAGAGAAGACATGTGGAGTATCGTCGGAATGACGATCCTCACATTCTAGCACCAGGAATTTAGCTAGACATGGCAATTAAAGACATAATTATAAATTGGTTTGTTAAAGGAAACATTTATAATATGAAAAATGTGCGAGGTGTGATAGTGTACTTTAAGAGTGTGAACACAAGTGTCACGCTTAAGTTCAGGTCCAAAATACAACAGATCACACAGATAAATAAATTAACAAAGTAAAGCAGAGACAGAAAATAAATGAATTTAAAGCAGTGCGAGAAAATAAATAATATAAAGGCAATGCGGAATAAAATAAAATGCGATTTATAAATAAACCTGCTCCAAAGCGGAGACTGAATCTGGTACAAGGCTGGAAAGTAAATTGCGAGAAATATAAATCTTCTAACTACAGTGCTCCAATCGAACCAACAACTATAGTGCAATAACCCCTCGATGTGACGGATTATTGCTTTACAAGAGAACTTTATGCCTAAGGTTGAAACTAAGATTGGATGAAATGAAAGTGAAAATACAAGTCCTATTTATAGGAAATTCGAAGCTGTAACTGCCCCTAATCAAAATGAAAAAAATGTTTTATAAACTAAATTCTTCAGATGTAACTGCCTTGAGCGTTTCAAACCGTTCCCTTTTTATAACTCTCGGCGCCCACCGACCCCTGCTCCGCGCCCGCCGAGTGTTGGTTTGGAGGTGAAACGCCTTTTGTGACCGTTGGCGTGGGGGTGAAGTCATTAGGCCTATGGCGTCCTCGTTGGCATTCGCTGAGTGAAACGGCTAGTGTACGTTTTCACAAGAAATTCCCGTTTTTGTTCCGTTTTGCTTTGTTTTCTCACTGTGGGCTCAAATAAGGCAATAAACCTGAAATTAAAACAAAATACCGTAATAGCAAAGGAAAATAACAAATAAACGACTAAAATTATGTAAAATCAGAGCCAAATATAAAGTGTATTTCAGTGTTATCAAATTCTCCCACACTTAAACCTTTGCTTGTCCTCAAGCAAACTCTGATAAGTAAACAAAGGAAAACAGCAAACATGCACTAAACTGATCTGGTCTAGGAACTTGAGTTTGATCAATAATGCATCAGTAGGTACTAACTCATGAACCAAGGGTATCGTAATGACACTTTCCGCGATTTGCGGGCATAAGTTTCTCTCCTACACAAACTAATCCAAACTGTGATATTATACTTAGGCCTATCTTACTCATCCCTTTCTTACCCCTTTTCATTCAAGCGCAATTACATTAAGCCTGTTATCTTTCACTCGCATGGTGAACATAACCTGTGGTAATCCAGATCCTTTTTTTTTGCCAATTCTTGTACTTTTTCTTGCGAATTTTTTTTCTGAAGATACTTGAACATCTTCTTGAAATTATTATTATTATTTTTTTCTTTCTTTTTCTTTTTTTTTCTTTGGCAGGATCTTACCTATTTGCATCGGTTTGTCACTTAGCGGTGATTAGGATGGTGCTGACTGCTCAAATAAACTACTTAAGGGTTAGAGATGGAGGGTGAGATTTTAAGGCCACTGTATAATAAAAATCTAGATAAGCTCCTATAATTGAGAAACTTACGGTGTAAAAACGATATCGATTTTTCAAATAGTTTTCCCAAGCCTTTGCAATTGATCTTACTTGTCCTAATAGCCCAAATAATCGAAAATAATGTTGTTTCTTTGTTAAAAAAATTTGTTAAGGCTCAAGACTTTGAAGAATTGATAAACTACACAAAATGACTCGTAAATCACATTTTTAAAATAAACTAAACTACACTAGAAAATAGTAAATAAATAAATACTAAAAACAGTAAACATCTCCTCCCACACTTAAACCGAACATTGTCCTCAATGTTTCGATAAAAGTGAGAAAGGGATAGGTGAAACCTGGTACTCAATCGTGTCGGCCACTGGGGCCTTCTCCACCATGCTTTGGGCGTCTGGGACGACGGCTCCTACTGCGGTGTCGGATAGTAGGTGACAGCTCCATCTGCTCAATCCTCTCGATTAGAGAGGCATTTTGATCTCTAAGTGCTTGGAAACTCTCAAGAGTGGATTGCTGTGACTCCCGCATAAAGTCCATCATCTCCCGCTGCTGTTCGTACATGGCATAAAATAGGCCATCACGCTCTTCTTCTCTGGCTTGTTGTGCTTGCCACATTTCTTGAGTAATGTAAAATCCAGAAGAGGTACCTGCAGGATGGTTAGTAATAGGTGGGGTGTGTGCAGGTGATACAGGAATAGGAGACTGCTCCATATGCTCATATTCGTCATCTGTCTCATTTCCTTTGTCCTCAGGGACGTTTGGAAGCAATGGGCCTAAAACAGGAGCAGCCTTTAAATCATAGAGCCAGTTTTCTCTTTTGCGCACATCTGTGCGTGCTGAACAAGGTAGTGCGACACTCGGGATGGCAGCATTGCGAACCATGAGGATATATCCTCCTTCCGGCCTCGTTTTGCATAAACGCATATCTCGCAAAAATTTTAAATCAATAGTGCGAGACGGAAGTGGTTCTAATGTGGCCAACTCAGCGTCCAGGTGTAGGGCTCGTGCAATGAAGGTAATCAACCCTCCAAATGACACGGTGTTGCTCTTTTTCTCACTGTGCCTACTGTGCTGGCAGTGTTCTCTCTGACAGTATACTCCAAAGAACTCAAAAATTCGCGGGTTAGCCTTTCGTAGGTAGGCTCCTTGCGAATAAAAATATTCTCTAATTTCAAATTTTGTAATAAATAAAATACGCTAAATCTAATACCTAGGCTATAGAGACAAGTATCATTAACGTACCTGGTCGCAAGAATGTTGCGTGTCCGAAGCCGGTCCCATTTTTCCCATTGCTTGACTCCATCCTCTCCATCCCGAAAGATGATATTTTCTTGGTTTCCCACTACCATTATTGAAGAAAAATGAAGGTTTGGTGATGGAAAATGGGTATTTTTGTTTTTGTATATTTTGATGAAATCTATGGATTTTATAGATATAATGGATAATGGAATGTGTAATGGTAATGGGGGAGTTATGAAATGATGGATTTTAAGGGTTTAATGGGGATTTATGGTGGTTAAATTCGAAGTTTATGGAGGTAGGAGATGAAGAGAGTTGGGGAAAAAATGGGTTTTCTAATTCTGGTTCGTTTTAGAACCCATAACGCTTCCGCGTCCGCGGACTGTAAAAAATGGGCTGGCCCGGATTGGGCCTTGGCTGGTTCGATGTTCTTCCCTGGGGGTGTCTATAGTACACTGGTACATGAAAGAAATAAAGAGAATATTTTATTTATTTATAGTTTATATATTTATAAATGTTTTATTTAAATAACAGTTATTTTTATTACTATTATTAATTTTTTTATTATTTTTTTATTTTTATAATAAAATGAATAAACGGAAATTAAATATAGACAATATATTATACTGGAGTAGATATTTATTATAATTCGAAATGAAATGACACTTTCAAAAACATAAGGTTTCCATAATTCTAATAGCCATGAAAAATAAAATCCACTAATAGTCTGATAAAAATCACAATAACAAATAAAGATAGTAGTGCAGTAAAGGTAAAAATAAACGATCTAAACAAGCATGAGGTAAATCTTCTCCACACAAAGTATGAGCTATGCTTCAGAGCTCCTGAATGTCTCCTAAGAAGACTGATGACAGACACCCTGTGTTCGTGCCTCTGCAAGCTGGCGCTTGAGGTCGTAAATCTCTTGCTCTAAAAGATCATATGATGAAGCGTTCGTAGCGTCTGAGATCTCTATCTGCAAGGTGAGCTCGGCGTATTCCTCGCGAAGAGAAATGATCTCCTTGCGCATAGCGTCAAACTCTGAATATAAGTTCCTGCGTTGCAGATTAACGTTAGAGGAATAAACGGTAGTCCTTTCAGGATAGGGTGAAGGGTGGTACTCTGGCACAGGGTGGTTTCTTGGTTTGACTGGTGTCTCGTCCTGGCCTTCCAAAGCATATGACCAGTTAGCTCTATCATGGACACTTGTTCGGGTATGGTTTGGTAGTCCAAAGTGGTGAATGACTTCGTTGTCTATTAGGAGCTTAAAGTTATCTACACTAAAGAATGCTCTCCTAATAAGACCACAGTCAAGACAGTGAGGAATGTCAATCAAGGTATAGCCACAATGGGATGTAAGGTGAGTCAGCTTGTTGGCTAGACCTAGAGCATGAGCTATGTGTGTGATCGTACCGCCCATATGGATGGGTCCTTTGGAAGATGCAGCAATCAATACAGGTTATATATCAGAAAATTTCCACTGGCTAATGGTCGTGACTCAGCAGTACAAAAGAGCATCAGAATCTCTTCTGCAGTAACTTGGTTCTCAGTATCACTCCTACCAAAGAAGGTCTCAGCTAGCATCATTTGGAAATAACGGAAAGCTGGGTTGTGGATTTTGCTTGCCAATTGGGTGGAAGGATCAGGTCCTCCTCCACCGGTGATTTTGCTCCAATATAAGTCAATTTCATCTTGCATAACATTGGTTTCATGCATAAAGTGGATTGCATCCAGGCCACACTGAAAACCAAGTATTCTAGCAAAATCTCTGTGGTTCAGGGCATACTCATTTCCAAATAGTCTAAACTTTATGCTTCCACTGTTATAACCTCTTCCACTATAAGGTTCATAAATGAGTGAGCTAAGGAACTCTAAGGTCAGATGCTTATAGGTTACATTCATAGCTTCAGAATACTCATCCCACTGGAGCTGGTGACAAAGGTACCTCACACTGGCCTCAATACCTAAGGCTGATAGACAGTTTGGGTCAGGGTACCTAGTGGGTAGGATTGGTCGCTCAGAAAGGACTACGTATTTCTTCCTCTGTTCGTCATCTCTGAACACAATGTGCATGTCATCATAGCTCTGCATCCTGCAAAGAAAGTTAGTGTGGAATGTCTGAGATGATGTGATCTGTAACCTGTAAACATAGACATTGCATAAGTTAATCACGAAAAAAAAATACTATTATAATATAATTAATAAAATATATTTTCTTATATTTTTTTTTTCGAAATAAATTCTATTCAAAAATAAAAATAACGAAAATAAAATCGTGGGTTGCCTCCCACGCAGCGCTTGTTTAACGTCGTTAGCTTGACGACTGAAAGACTTACGTTGTGGATGTTGCTATAGGTGGGTCTATCAGAGTGTGACCTGAGTAGTAAGTAGGGATGTCCCCTCCATAGTAGGGTTTCAATCTTTGTCCATTCACTAGAAAGGGACTACATGAATGATTTGCAATTTCAAATGCTCCTGATTTCAGGACTTTGGTGACCTCATAGGGTCCAGTCCATCTTGAACGTAGTTTACCTGGAAACAATCGTAATCTAGAATTGAAAAGAAGTACAGGATCGCCTACGTTGAACTCTTTTCAGATAATCTTTTTGTCATGCCATGCTTTGGTTCTTTCTTTATATATGATGGCATTTTCATAAGCATCCCGGAGTAGTTCTTCTAATTTATGAATATCTAGAATTCGTTTATCTCCGGCTGTTAAGTAATCCATATTAAGGGTTTTTATGGCCCAGTAGGCCTTATGTTCAAGTTCAAAGGGTAAATGGCAAGATTTTCTGTAGACTAGTTGATAAGGGGTTGTTCCTATAGGGGTTTTGAAAGCGGTCCTATAAGCCCACAAGGCTTCTTGTAGTTTTAAGGACCAGTCTTTTCTAGAGGTTGATACGATTTTTTCTAAGATTTTTTTTATTTCCCTATTTGAGACTTCAACTTGTCCACTTGTCTGTGGATGGTAAGGTGTGGCTACTCGGTGTTTCACTCCGTATTTCTTTAATAGTTTCTCAAATATCCTAGATATGAAGTGCGACCCTCCATCGCTTATAACCAATCGAGGTACTCCAAACCTAGGGAAAATATAGTTTTTAAATAGTTTAATGACTACACGAGTATCGTTGGTGGGTGCAGCTATGGCTTCAATCCATTTGGATACATAATCAACGGCTACTAAGATATACTTGTTTCCCATTGAAGATGGAAATGGTCCCATAAAATCTATACCCCAAACATCGAAGAGTTCTATTTCTTGAATATTTTTCAAAGGCATTTCGTCTCTCCTTGAGACGTTCCCAGTGCGTTGGCATTTGTCACATTTTACAATGTAGGTATGAACATCGCGCCATAATGTTGGCCAGAAAAGACCTGCTTGAAGAATTTTAGCGCATGTTTTGGATGAGCCTAAATGTCCACCATATGGTGAAGCGTGACAATGCTTAATTATATTTTCAACTTCTTCTTCAGGGATACAGCGACGGAAAATGCCATCTGCGCCCCTCTTGAATAGAAGGGGTTCATCCTAATAGAAGTGTTTTCCGTCATGAAAGAACTTCTTCTTCTGTTGGTAATTTAAATCAGGGGGTATGATATCGGCTGCTAGATAATTAACAAAATTTGCATACCAAGGTACGGTTGTAACTGCGAGTGTTTTTTCAATGTCTACTTCTGAATAAGGGTTAGGGTCATCATCCTGGATGGTTCTAACTACCCCTACTAATCTGTCGTATGTGAAATCATCATTGATAGGTACAAGATCTGGTTTTAGATATTCAAGCCTTGAGAGGTCGTCAGCGACCACATTCTCAGTGCCTTTCTTATCACGGATTTCCAAATCGAATTCTTGAAGTAAAAGGATCCAGCGTAGTAATCTAGGCTTAGCGTCCTTTTTGCTTAATAGATATCTTATCGCAGCGTGATCAGTGTAGACTATGATTTTTGCTCCTACTAAATAGGATCGGAATTTGTCGATTGCAAAGACTACTGCCAGGAGTTCCTTCTCGGTTGTGGCATAATTCAGCTGATCCGCATCCAAGATTCTACTGGCGTAGTAAATTACATGGAGTTTCTTATCTTTCCTTTGCCCTAAAACAGCACCTATAGCGTAATCGCTAGCATCACACATAATTTCAAAAGGTTGATTCCAATCAGGTGGTTGAATTATAGGTGCAGAAATCAGTGCATGCTGTAGCACCCCAAAATTTTCCCTACCTTTTTCTGGCTTTTGTTTCACATTCATCTGCATTTTTAGGTCATAACTCATAATCATATCATTGCATTGGTTTTCTGATACACGGGATCAAAGGATTTTCTTAGCCTTATTCATAAGGGATTCAGTCAGTTTCTATTCCCGGTTAAGTTGGAGCAAGAGGTTGAATTCTCCTCGTTGTAATCTTCCTGATCTGAAGTTTTCCTAGTCACTTTGGATCTGAAGTTGGATGTGGATTGAATGTACTCATGTGGCTTGCTTGGAATTCGAGACATAACTCCTTTTTTCTAACTCATGTTCATTTAATACATTTTTCAATTATCCATATATCCAAAAATCCATTTTATCCAATTTTAGTTCATTTCTATTCAATTACCCACTCTTTAATCCATTTTTCTATTTTTTATCCAAATCACTTCCAATTATCCAATTTTTATATCCATTTGTTTTTAATCCATTTTTCTTTTTATCCTTTTAATTTCAAATATCCATACCATTTCTAATTCAAACATTATTTCAAACATTATCCAAATTTTGCACCAATTTTTATCCACTTTCATAAATCCACTTCAATTTCAAATATCCACACTTATTGTTCATATCCAACTTAAAATCATTTTCCAAACAAATCATGACCATTTCAAGTCACAAAAGTCCACGGCCATTTTCTTATCCAAAACTATATTCACCCAAACCGATTTTAATTCTAAATCCACATCCAAATCCAATTTATCATGAATCCCATTGTTAACTTTAAATTCAAATTCCTGCTTGCATTCTCATTCCCATTTTATTTTCCTTTCCCCCATTTCACACGTACAGAAATAAAATTGAACCACATTGCTCCCAAAATTAGAATATAACCATCTTTTGTGTCTTGTATGAAAGATACACCAAGAAGAGATCTCAGATTAAAGGTTTACAAAGGCATTCCAAATTCATCATAACCGTGGTTTTTCAATTCACAGCAGAATTTCTTTTCAAGGAAAAAACTCACAACAGTTACTTTTTAGAAGAAAACTATAACAGCAGAAAATATGGCAGTAACTTCATAGCAGGTCATAGAAAAAGTCCAATTCCTGAAAATTCATTTTTTCAACAGTTCCCAATTCCAAAATTCATAATAGATTTTACTACCAACCAATTCTAACATAAATTCACTAACTAACCTATAACAGTTCCATAACAGAACTAACTGCCAATTCCAACTCCTAACCTTTTTTCTCCCTAACTCTAACAGAAGATCATACCAGAAATTCATAACTGTCAACAGCAACAATTCCCAACTTCTAACATTTCCACTAACCAAATTCTAACCAACAATAACAGAAAAAACTAACTGATTCAAAACCTCTAACAAACTCTAACTGCATTTCAGTGTGTAAATACCAATTTGCCCTCATCTGAATTCTCTATAAAACCGACACTACCTTCATTCTTCAAGACTCTTCTTCAATCTACACAATTCTTCATCACCAGTCTTCAATCTCTCCACCTTTTCTCTTCATCATCAATCTTCAATCTCCATTCAAACCCTGCGACATTATCCTCACCGATCCTGCAAAAAAATCAAAATTCAGAGCCTAGCAACAAATTCGTAACACAGTTTCAATCAACGAGTTTTGCAACAAGTTCGATTCATATCACCAGAAATCACCACCTTCAACATCTACAACAACCTGCCACAATCTTCAATATCGATTCCACCGCCACAACAACTTCGAAGCTGGCAGCGAACGACCTCGCTTCATCAACTATTCTCCAAAATCCGCAAGAGAATCACGAAGAAGAAGAGATGGATTTCGATCGAATTTGCAAAAATTAAGAGAAGATTACCTAATCTTGAAGCTTCGTGGTGCTTATCTCGTTCTGCGGAACCTCCTCTCTGGTTTTCTGTTCGCGTTCGCCAATTCAGAAGACGCACCTGACGGTCCTCCGGTAGGTAAGCTACTCTAAATCTCTTTCTCCATTCTTTCTTCGTATTGATTAGGTCGGTTCCGTTTAGGCTTTAATTCATGGCGGAGATTTAGATTTCGGTTGAACCGTGAGGATTGAAGTGGTCTTGTTGTTGTGAGTTATTTTCCGTCGTTAGTGTGAGGTTTTGACGAGCGAATGTAGAGAGCGGCGGAGAAGAGTTGTTGAACAATCGGAGAAGAGGTGACGAAATTGAGTGGCTCCGTTGATACTTGTGGTGGCGTGTTGTTGTCCGGTGCATTGGTGTTGTTTCCGGCGAGGTCGAAACCGTGATAATCGTGAAGAGGATGAAGTGAAGACGGAGATTGTTGAGCAACGACGGGGAAGAGAATCGATTGCGAACAAGAGGAGAACGCTAGGCTTGCTTCCGGTGGCTTTAGTAAGCAGAGAGTGAGGAAAGAGAGTTTGCTAGGGAGGAGCATTTTGATAGTGACGGCGGTGAGCTAAAGAAGAGTGAGGTTATGTTGCTGAAGCCATTTAGGGTTTCTTTTAGGAGGACAAAATTCTCAATGTTGAAGAGGACGGGTCTAGGCCTATGGTTTCATTGGGTTTTCCTTTTCACACCGCCTAATCATCCACTGCACCCCCATTGTTTTTATTTTATCTTGATTAATTTCTTTTTAATTTTAGATAATTGGTTGTGTTAATTGATCTGATATTTAGCTTTGATTAATTAGGTTTAGAATTAGTCAGTAGAAGATTAACTTTCATTAGCTTGCGTTTAGGAAATAATTTCAATTGAATTAGTATTGACTTTAGACTTAATTTTGATCAATTAGATTTAGCTTTATATTTTGCTAATGGTTTTTTGAATAATTGTTTTAGCAACGACACTAATTGCTATTTTAGCTTAATTGCATTAATTGGTTTCTAGCTTAATTGCTCATTAGTTTAGATTTTAATTTTAGGTTAGAATTAATATTAGTTTTAACTCTAGATTTAACTTTAGGATTAATGTTCTTAGATTTAGTTTAGAAATTAATCGAAATCAATTTTAGGATTAACTTTAGATTTAATCTCCATTTAACTTTCTTACTAAGAATTTAATCTTGATTTTGTTACTTAGCATTTTAATTCTAACTTGGATTATCTTGTTTACTTTCTGTTTAGTTCCTGATTAATTGTTTCTTTGCTGATTTAATTTTCTTCATCCCTCTTTAAGATCAACTTAACTTCCATCTTGGAAGTAAGTTGCTTCTTATGTTCTTCTCTTCTCTTTTAGGGTAGTGTTCTCATACCTCACAAACCATTAGGATCACTCCCTTGACTAATAAATTAGGATTGAGTCTTAGTCCACATAGATTTTTACCTTTCTTTTCCACCTTGAGTCTGTCATTTTCTCATCTCAAAGAAATTCAAAACATCTAATAAAGGTAGGCATTTATTGCATTTAGGCCTTTCATATAAAGAAAAGATTATAAGGGGTCTTCTCTTATAATCTTAGAATGTATAGCATATAGCCCATCTTGGGTCAATGTGTTAAACATTTGATCTTGTATGAGGGACTTAAATGCAATTCTTGTTGAGGGCACAAATAAAAAACACTTCTTCATTTCATAATCAACAAAACACTTAATAAACACAAGTATGCTAGTGTGTTTGGACCTTGATAATTGGAACTAAGTGTGGGGGTCTTCTTCACCCTTAGTGTGCTTTCTTACTCATTCCATCTTGGAATGTGAGAATGTACACATTCCAATAACTAAGATTCAGATACACTATCATATGCAAACAAATGGAAAAAACTCTTAAAAGACAAAAACAAACAATCACGTCTCCTTCGGGAATTCTTTTCTCACCTCATTCACTCTCAACGTATGAACGTGCTCCTACTCATTCTCTTGCAAGATGGTAACGCACTCGGACCAGCGAGCCTGCAACACCTAGGCTAGAACGTTAGCCGTTCCTTAAAAAACACAAACAATCCATCCATAGTGAGGGGAACTACGTCGCTCTGATTCTCATGCTCCCGATGAGATACGTAGGCAGTGGGGTAGGGCCCATGCGAGCACTTCTTTTATTTTCCCTACATTTGTTTCTCTTTCTCCTTTCTTTCTTTCAGTTCCTTTTCCAGTGTCCTTTTTTCTATCACCCTTTGATCGAAGCAAGCAAGCGTGGATCCCATCGGGTACGATGGACGTGAGGGGGTGCTAATACCTTCCTCTCGCGTAACCGACTCCCTTACCCACTTCTCTTGGTCGTAAGACCATGCTCTTTCCTTCCTCTCAGGTTTATGCAGTGTTTCCTTTCCCTCTCTTGGGATAAATACACATTGCTGGCGACTCTGTTTCGGTGCCACTTTCGCGTTTGTACTTGGATGAAAATCCCGGGAGCGACACATGTTTCAGGTATTTAAAGGCTTCAAGACATTTATCATCGAATTTGAATTCGGCATCCTTCATAAGTAGATTGGTTAATGGTTTAGTTATCTTGGAGAAATCTTTAATGAAGCGTCGGTAGAAACCGGCGTGTCCAAGAAAACTTCGGATTTCTCTAATGGTTTTGGGTGGTTGAAGGTTTTTTATCACTTCTATTTTAGCTTTATCAACCTCAATGCCTCTCTTGGACACTATGTGTCCTAGTACTATACCTTCAGTTACCATAAAGTGGCATTTTTCCCAATTTAGGACAAGGTTGAATTCTACGCATCTTTCCAGGATTTTCTCAAGGTTTGTTAAACAGATTTTAAAACTGGATCCACATACCGAGAAATCGTCCATAAATACCTCCATGATCTCATCAAGGAAGTCTGCGAAGATTGACATCATACAGCGTTGGAAAGTGGCTGGGGCACTGCATAGTCCAAATGGCATTCGTCTGTAAGCAAATGTTCCATAGGGACAGGTAAAGGTTGTTTTCTCCTGATCGTCAGGGTGAATGGGTATTTGGAAAAATCCTGAGTATCCATCTAAATAACAAAAGTAAGAATGCCTAGCTAATTGTTCGAGCATTTGGTCAATGAATGGGAGTGGGAAGTGATCTTTCCTAGTCACCTTATTAAGTTTTCTGTAATCGATACACATCCGCCAACCATTTTCTACATGTTTGGCTATTTGTTCTCCTTTTTCGTTTTGTACAACGGTGACACCTCCTTTCTTAGGTACCACATGTACGGGGCTTACCCATTTACTATCAGATATTTGGTATATTATTCCAGCCTCTAATAACTTTAGCACTTCCTTTTTTACTACTTCACTCATTATAGGATTTATCCTTCGTTGATGTTCCCTGGAGGGTTTAGTATCTTCCTCTAGCATAATTTGGTGCATACACACAGAAGGACTTATTCCTTTGAGATCGGAAATTTTATAACCTAGAGCTGAGGGATATCTTCGTAAAACATCTAAGAGTTGATTGGTTTCAGGACCATCTAACGTGGCACTGACTATGACTGGGCGATTTAATTCTTCATCTAAGAACTCATATCTTAAATTCTTAGGTAGCTCCTTAAGCTCTATTGATGGTTTTTTGTGACATGGCATATGATCTGGGGTAAGTGCCAAGCATTCATAAAGACTGTTATCTATATAAGGTTTAGGTAAATGTTCGCATTCATCGTCCTCCATTATGGGGATGGAAGGTAGTTTGATGATTTCTACTGGATCTTCTTCATCTAATTCTCTTATGCATTCATCAATTATATCAATGACATAACATGAGTCATCTATGGCTGGTGCATTTAAGAATTGGGATAGTATAAATTCTACTTTTTCATTACCCACTTCGAATGTCATTCTTCCTTTCTTAACATCAATTATAGCTCCGGCCGTTGATAAGAATGGTCTACCTAAAAGAATCGGGATCTCATCAACTTCTTTAATGTCCATTACTACGAAATCGGTTGGAATATAAAGTTGACCAAGTCTAACTGGGACGTCTTCCAAAATGCCAATTGGATATTTAACTGATCTGTCAGCTAATTGGAGAGACATCCTAGTTGGTTGTAATTTTCCTAGGTTTAACCTTTTACAAACAGCTAAAGGCATTAAGCTTACACTTGCTCCTAAGTCCAGTAGTGCTTTATCTATAACTTGGTTTCCTAAAACACAAGGTATAGAAAAACTTCCTGGGTCTTTCTCTTTCTTAGCAAGCTTATTCCCAGCAATTGAATTACATTCTATAGGTTTAGGATCTTCTAATCTTCGTTTATTGGTTAGAATGTCTTTAAGGAATTTGGAATAGGATGGTATTTGGGTAATAGCTTCGGTGAATGGGATCTCTACATGGAGTTTCTCAATCATTTTTATGAATTTCTTATATTGGTTATCCAATTTGGTTTGTTTAAGTCTTTGTGGGTATGGAATCGGAGGTTTGTAAGGAGGAGGTGGTACATAAACTTGTTCTTTTTCCTTCTCCTTAACTTCCGTATCTTTAGATTTCTCTGGTTCCATAGATTTCTCAACCTCTTTCTCAGGTGTGGTCACAACTTTTCTAGGAGGTTCTGGATTATTCAACCTGGGGTTTATTGGCCCATTGTAAGTGGTTCCGCTCCTTAGGGCTATAGAATTAGCATGCCCTTTAGGGTTAGGTTGAGGTTGTCCAGGAAATTGTCCTTCTGGGGTAGTATGAGTAGATTGTTGTTGTGCCACTTGAGAGATTTGGGTTTCCAGCATTTTGTTATGGGTAATTACAGAATCGAGTTTAGTACCCAATTGAGTAATTAGTCCATTAATGTGAACGTTTTGGTTCATGAACTCCTTGTTCTGCTGTAATTGAGCTGAGATGAATTCGTCCATCTTCTTCTCAAGATTTGACTTCTGAGGAGCATAAGTTGTAGGTTGGTTGGGTCTTTGAGGTTGGAAACCGGGTGGTCTTTGAGGTGTTGAATTTTGAGTAGGGTTATTATTCTTATATGAAAAGTTTGGGTGATTCCTCCATCCAGGGTTATATGTGTTTGAATACGGGTTTCCTTGGGCGTAATTGACTTGATCTGTGGGACTTTCGGCTAACAGGTTGCATTCAGCCATTGTATGTCCTAAGGTTCCACAGATTTCACATCCGGGTTATATTGCTGCTACAGTTGATGTGGGGTTTATAGTTAGGTTTTCTACTTTTTGGGCTATAGCGTCCATTTTTGCATTCATATGGTCAAAACAACTTACCTCATACACACCTCCTTTGGTCTCTTTCTTCTTTACTTGTGCTCGTTCGGTCCCCCATTGGTAATGGTTTTATGCCATATCCTCAATGAGAGCGCTAGCTTCGGCGTAGGGTTTGTTCATTAGAGCGCCACCAGCGGCAGCGTCTATGGTCATCTTGGTGTTGTACATGAGTCCATTATAAAAGGTATGGATTATGAGCCATTGTTCTAAGCCGTGATGTGGACATGCTCTTAATAGTTCCTTATATCTCTCCCAAGCATCGAAAAGTGATTCTCCCTCGCTTTGGGTAAATCGGGTTATTTGGTTTCGTAAGACAGCAGTTTTACTCGGTGGGAAGTATCTAGCAAGGAATACTTTCTTTAGGTCATTCCAAGTGGTTATAGAGTTGGCTGGAAGGGAATCTAACTACGATCAGGCTCTATCTCTGAGAGAAAATGGGAATAGTCTTAGACGTATTGCCTCAGGAGGAGCTCCGTTCGCTTTTAAGGTATCTGCTAGTTGAATAAAAACTTTAAGATGTTGGTTCGGGTTTTCCGTAGGAAGACCTGCGAACTGGTTCTGTTGAACTATTTGTAATAGAGATGGTTTTAATTCAAAGTTATTGGTTGGTATAGTTGGGTTGACTATACTAGAATGGGGTTCTTCGTTAGAGGGTAGGGCAAAATCCTTAAGAGGTTTAGCGTTTTCTTCTTCTTCCATTGCTCTTTTGAGTTTTCGAAATAGAAGACGAGCTCGGGCGTAACGTTCAGGCTCTTCTAAAGGATCAACTAGGTTTTCGGTACTGTGAGTTCTTCGCATTTACCGGCTAAGGGATGCCTTAGTCTAGACGGTGTAACAACAGGGTACAAAATTTTGACGTAATTGGTCCCCGGCAACGGCGCCAAAAACTTGATGTGATGTTATCCGCAAGTATACGGAGTACGTCAGAGTAATATAAAAGATTTATCGTTCCCACAGAGACCAATGTCAAATCTATCGATTACTATTGTTACGGTGCTTATCTAAGGCTAATAGAAATCTGAGTACAAGTTTAGACTGAACGAAAATAGAAATAAATCAGATAAATAAATATGCTGGAATGTAATTCACATCAATCAAACAATACTCCTATCTTCTAAATAGTAACACTTACGGGGCAATGTTTCTTTCTTTGAAATAGAGTTAATTAAAAAGGATCCGCCGCGTTAGCGTGATCGGAAACAGACCTAACCTTTAATCTATACCAGCCGCTCACGCTGCACCGGTCGCTCCTTGCGTTAAAGTGTTGAAAGTCCTTTTTTATATAATTACCTCTAAGACTTAGTTAAAAAGTGTTTTCGATTGAAAATATTTTATACCAAAGGGTTTCTGGCATATGCTCAGCCAACCGGATCCTAAATCTATAAACGCGTCCGAAAATAGTTTTAAAACCTCTTTCTAATAATATAAAACTTTCCTAGTTAGTTAATAAAGTGCTTCCGCTGTATTTATCAACTAACAACTAACAAACTCTTTTCTAAAATGTCGGACGGCTTTCGATCTTACCCGATCTAGTCACAGTCATTACACAAACAAAAACACGGTCTTGTTTACGTAATGACCGATCAATTTAAGTTCAGAAGAGTTTAATTAAAATCAAAAACAATCCCTAAAGTATTTCTAAAGAGAAGACATGTGGAGTATCGTCGGAATGACGATCCTCACATTCTAGCACCAGGAATTTAGCTAGACATGGCAATTAAAGACATAATTATAAATTGTTTGTTAAAGGAAACATTTATAATATGAAAATTGTGCGAGGTGTGATAGTGTACTTTAAGAGTGTGAACACAAGTGTCACGCTTAAGTTCAGGTCCAAAATACAACAGATCACACAGATAAATAAATTAACAAAGTAAAGCAGAGACAGAAAATAAATGAATTTAAAGCAGTGCGAGAAAATAAATAATATAAAGGCAATGCGGAATAAAATAAAATGCGATTTATAAATAAACCTGCTCCAAAGCGGAGACTGAATCTGGTACAAGGCTGGAAAGTAAATTGCGAGAAATATAAATCTTCTAACTACAGTGCTCCAATCGAACCAACAACTATAGTGCAATAACCCCTCGATGTGACGGATTATTGCTTTACAAGAGAACTCTATGCCTAAGGTTGAAACTAAGATTGGATGAAATGAAAGTGAAAATACAAGTCCTATTTATAGCTAATTCGAAGCTGTAACTGCCCCTAATCATAATGAAAAAAACGTTTTATAAACTAAATTCTTCAGATGTAACTGCCTTGAGCGTTTCAAACCGTTCCCTTTTTATAACTCTCGGCGCCCGCCGATCCCTGCTTCGCGCCCGCCAAGTGTTGTTTTGGAGGTGAAACGCCTTTTGTGACCGTTGGCGTGGGGGTGAAGTCATTAGGCCTATGGCGTCCTCCTTGGCGTTCGCTGAGTGAAACGGCTAGTGTACGTTTTCACAAGAAATTCCCGTTTTTGTTCCGTTTTGCTTTGTTTTCTCACTATGGGCTCAAATAAGGCAATAAACCTGAAAGTAAAACAAAATACCGTAATAGCAAAGGAAAATAACAAATAAACGACTAAAATTATGTAAAATCAGAGCCAAATATACATTGTATTTCAGTGTTATCATGTTGTCCTTGTTAAAAGTTCATCTAATCGAAGGAATCCTGTCCATATTAATCCAGTTCTACAATTCGGTCTATCACTGTTTCACATTCCCGGATTACCAGCTTGCACCAACGCTGGAGGAGTACTTTCACCTGACTGATTTACACATTACAGACCAAGCTCCCTTTTCTGGACTGGAAGAAATTCCAAAGAATCAGACCATTGGAAGAGCAATTTATTTGGACGAGTTAGAAGTCAGGACTCACATAACCACTAAGGGTGGCATCCAGGGCTTGCCAGCCCAGTTCTTAACAAAGATAGCTCTATACTTTACTATTATAGGGAACGTGGCCGCTTTCGAGAGCATTTTTGTTTTGCTCACCTACGGGTTATTTTTGTTTCCCAACATCGATAACTTTGTAGATATCAACGCCATTAAGATTTTCCTGATCGGAAACCCCGTACCGACCTTACTCGCAGATGCGTATCATTCGGTACACTTAAGGAAATTATACAGCGGAGGAATCATCATGTGTTGTGTACCCTTGCTTTACAAATGGTTCACTTCCCATTTTCCCAAGTCTGCTGCATTTTGGGATCAAAAGAATACTTTACGTTGGTCGTAGAGAATCATGTCTCTTACCAACTCGGACATCGATTGGTACAATCGAATCTACGACGGGATCAGGATCATTGACCGTTGTGGAAATTTCCTAAATGTGCCCCTTATAGGTACTAAGGGGGGAATCAACTATCATCCAATTCTCGTTCGTCATCAATTCGGATACCCGATGAGGCACGTCCCATGGAATGCTCATCTGGAAGGTCTTTTCTTCAAGGAAGGAGAAAATGACAGGGCACTAAAGACATAAATAGTGCACGCTTGGAAACACATTCATAATAAAGGACGAGAGTCTCTAGGAAAACCAGACTGTGTCTCGGTGGAGCCTTATCTCCACTGGGTACAAACTAGAGCTCTCAAGCTGAGGATGCCTTACCCTCGTCAGGAAGTTCTTCCCTTAAGGGACTATGCCCTTTATTTCATGTCTAAGATGGAAAAACTTCAGGTTACTCTCAGCAAAGTTCAGCAGGAGAAGAGGTCTTGGAGGAATAAGTACCGTATTCTCAATGTGGAGTGCAAGAAAATACAGCAACTGTTAAGAGAAAAGGATGCTCTGATTGAGATTTTAGAGCAACATGCTATAGAAAATCAGGATGACCAAAGGAATTTGCTCGCTCCTTTCACTTGGAAAAGGAATGACAACCCGACAACGACCCAAGAGCCCTGGTCAAAGAAAAGGAAAGCACCCGAACCAGCACTTGAGCTCTCTTCAGAGAGAACTCAGGATCCATTAGTTTAGATTTCCTTTTCCAGCACTTTGTAATCTACTGTATTTCCATTTCCGCAATCCTTTGAATTCCATAAAACGAGGTTTCCCCACTGTTTGATATTTGCAATCTAATTGTCGAAGTTTACTTTGAATAAACAAAAATAATTAATATAATTATTGCATTCATCTTTCTCATAAACGCATTCTTCTTACCTACGAATCTCACGTTTGCGTCTCGATTCTAGAGTCAAACTGTCTCATTCGTACAATACTCGGTCCAATCGTCAGAAAAATATGGATGATCTCGAGGAAGAGAACAAAGAGTTGAGAGAAGAGATCGACACTCTGAAAGAGGATCTGAGAAAGCTTCATAACGACATGCAAGCTCTAGTAGAAGCTCAAATGCAACAACAAAGGACTGTGATCTCAGACATCACATCAACGCCCATAGTGGAGAAGTATGATCCTAGGTATAAAATGCCGAAAGATCGTCCCTGGGGCATGCCACTTAACTATATCCCTAAAGGATATGTTTCACCGATCGCTGAGGACCAGGGAACCGCAGCAGGAACCACTGGGCCTGAAGGTTACAAACTTCAGGAAAGCAAAGATGCCAGGGGCATGACAGCAACTCCTGAAGGTTACAAACTTCAGGAGGCACCAAGAGTCTCGACCATAATGACTATACCACCACCCGTGGTACACACTATCCCAGAAGAACAGATTCCCCAAATACCTTCTGGTGGAAACGAAAGCATGTTCGACAGAATGAATGAGTTCCAGGAACAGTTCTTGGAAATGAAGAAGGAGCTGCAAGCCATTCGCTGTCAGGATCTATTTGGAAAGGATGCCGTAGACCTCTGCTTGGTTCCCAATATGAAAGTTCCACACAAGTTCCAAGTGCCCGACTTTGAAAAATACAAGGGTAACTCTTGCCCTCATAGTCATTTAGTGACGTATGCTCGGCGAATGTCAGCTCAGACAAAGAACCAGGAGCTACTAATTCACTACTTTCAGGATAGTTTAACCGATGCCGCATTAAAATGGTACATGGGTTTAAACCGCGCTACGATCGGCACATTCAGAGATCTTGGCGCTGCTTTCGTTCAATAATATAAATACAATTTGGACATGGCACTAAACATAAATCAACTCAGATCGATGTCACAAAAGGACAAGGCAACCTTTAAGGAGTACGCTCAGAGATGGCATGAAATTGCCACCCAGATTTGTCCACCTCTTGAGGAAAAAGAGATGACAAAGATCTTCTTAAAGACCTTAAGCTCATTTTACTACGACAGGATGGTTGCCAGTGCACCCAGTGACTTCACCGAGATGGTGGGCATGGGGGTTCGTCTTGAGGAAGCAGTTCGAGAAGTACGTTTAATAAAAGACGCTGGATCATCAAGTAGTACAGAACGATACGGTAGTGCTCTCCCAAAGAAAAAAGAGAAGGATATTGGGAATATCTCTCTCGGAAAGCAAAGGCGACGATATCAATCGGTAGCAGCTATAACTCCTGCTATCAATGATGCGCCTGTTCCTACGTATCAACCTTAGGTTACGCAGAGCCAACCTAATCAACAGCAATTTCAGCAAAGGACACAACAGTCTCTTCAGCAAACTCGTCCTCCATACAACAACAACCGTACAATGCGACTACCAAGGTTTGACCCTATACCCATGTTGTACGCAGAACTGCTTCCATTATTACTGGTCAAGGGGCATGTCCAAACTAAGTCTCCTCTTACAGTACCGGAAAATCCACCTTTTTGGTTCAAAATGGATCAGACTTGTCCTTACCATCAAGGAGGACCAGGGCATAACATAGAAAACTGTCTTAGTTTCAAATCTGATGTGCAAAAACTTGTTAGGAGCGGGGTCTTATCTTTCAAGGATACGAATCCTAATGTTCTCACAAACCCGCTGCCTCAACACGAGAAAGCTGCAGTTAATTTGATAGAGGGAGAGTCTAACAACATCTATCAAATTCATGATATACTCTTATTAAGGGCCAACTTGGTCAAGATGCATTGTAGACAGAGCGAATACCGCCATGTGCCACCTCATAACTATCACCAGTGTGATATCTGCTCTAAAAACAATCAAGGATGTTTTGTGGTGCAATCAGCTCTACAGGAACAATTGGATCTCGGATAGATCCAAGAGCATCAAGTTCGTGGAGTCAACATGACCTATACGAATTCCAACGTTATTCAGAACCACGACATCCATACAATGAATGTCAACTTAGTGGCGATGCACTAAAGGCAAAGCCGGTATCATAATCTGCCGCGTCATGATTATAATTCCTACCTGACTTGCTCGGTAAAGAAATAGGGATGCTCTTTTGTACAAGTGGCCCTCCAGCGTCAGATGGATCTTGGATGGATCCAGGACAACCATGATAGAAATCCTTACCAAATCAACATGATTCAAATATTTGATATTCGTCTGATGAATACCAGCTTAGTGGAGTTACATGCCAGGCAGGTCCAACTCAGTTTTCTCACTTCACATAATTATCAGAGCTATAAAGGATGTTGTGAGAGTAATCAAGGATGCGCTCTCGTTCAGAGAACTTTACAACATTTATTAAGCCACTGGTGGCTTCCAATCTATATCGATGAAGACACACAACAAATTAGTGTGGTTGATGGGAACCCTACTCGACATTGAAGTCAGGATGTCTGATCTACGAAAATAGATCTAGTGAGGTTACACTGTATTCAAAGCGGGCGTGGCCAGGTGCCACCACATAACTATGAACGCTGTAGAGTCTGCTCAGAGAATAACCAAGGATGCTACCTTGTGCGAGCAGCCCTTCAAGGTCAGTTGGATTGCAAGGAGATTCACCCGTACCTAGATTCGGGGTCCATTGACTGGACACTGGACTACTTCACAGATCAAATCAGAGACGTGGTTGTAATCTCTGACCCTGATAGGAATAAGGATGTTTGTACCATCATCCCTCTACTGGACGAATCAAAGGTTCTTAGCAAGGAACTGATTGAAGTTACTTACAACATTCAGAAAAATCAGAAGGCTCCTGTAGTTATCTATCTGCCGGGCCATTACCGTATGAATCAGTTAAGGCGATCCCTTACAAATACGACGCAACGATAATTAAGAATGGAAAGGAAATTCCATTACCCTCCGTCATGAATAATGCAGACATCAGTCGAGTAACACAGAGCGGTCGAATCTTCAACCGAGGAGTTGGAGAACTTAACAAAGAAAAGGAACTTCAAACATAAGCTCCTAATTCACCAGCCGATCAATCCAATGATATCGACCTTTCGAAAAACAATGATGAGATGCTGAAGCTCATCCAAAGGAGTGAATACAACATTGTTGATCAGCTGTTACAAACTCCTTCAAAGATCTCAGCGCTATCACTTTTACTAAGTTCCGAAGCCCACAAGGAGGCTCTACAGAAAGTCTTAGAGCAGGCCTTTGTGGAACAGGATGTGTCAATACGACAGTTTGATAGCATCATCTCTAACATCACTTCCTGCAACAACTTAGGATTCAGTGATGAGGACTTGCCAGAGGGGGGCAAAAGCCACAACATGGCGCTCAATATCACAGTTAACTGCCAGGATGATGCTTTAGCCAGCGTACTGGTAGACACAGGATCGACCATCAACGTTATGCTGAAGTCCACTTTAATGCAACTATCATTCAAAGGACCCCCGATGAGGGGCAGTGAGGTCATCGTCAAAGCATTTGACGGGTCTCAGAAAGCAGTTATCGGCGAAGTCGGCCTTCCCATAACTATCGGTCCTCACACTTTCCTAATTACTTTCCAGGTCATGGACATCCGGGCAACATACAGTTGCTTATTAGGAAGACCTTGGATACACCAGGTTGGGGCGGTCACTTCGACGCTTCACCAAAAACTGAAGTTCATCAAGAACGATCAACTCGTCACGGTTTGTGGAGAACAAGCCTTGCTTGTGTGCAACTTGTCATTATCTACTTATGTAGAACCCGAGGAGGTTGTTGGAACTCAGTTCCAAGCACTGTCGTTAAGCGATGAGAATCAATCAGAGAAAGGAACCTCGATTTCCTCATACAGAAATGCTCTCGAAGTGATCGAAAATAACGATACAAAAGGATGGGGACAGCTTGTCATTCCCACTGGTAGCAAAACAAAGAAGGGTCTTGGTTTTTCCATAACTTGTACCCAGACAGCTGTTAACGATGAAAATCTTCATCCCATTCAGGACTTCTTCCACAGTGGAAGTTTCCTTCACCCAGTCCATACTATCAACAAGGAGGATTCCTCCGATACGGATGAGGAATGGAAGTCCTATCTCAACGAGGACAGTTATATGTCTCAGGAAGAGGTGCCTATGCCATTTTCCTATCCCGCACAGAGTCCGAGATTTATACCCAGGTCAGATGTCGAAATGATATACGGAGATTGTGATCCTAAAGGATGTCGTGCTCCACCAAACTCATTAGAGGAGGACACTCTGATGAAGGACAACTTTGACCATGATTATTATGGCCCAATGGATGGTCTGCCTATCTGGCAGCCGTACCCAGGAGACTTGGGGCAAGAAAATTAGTCGAACAATGAAAATCAGCTGAGCGTCATTGAAAAGAATACCTGCGTCCCCACCATGTCATGGGATCAACACTCAGGTTATTCAGAACATATCCAGTACGACGATGAATTGGCAAAGCTTTCCAGACTAGAATTCATCAGCTACACTTTTCATGAGGTCAACGTCATCGAAAGAGATGACTCCTCCAGTTCCAAAGAAGTGTGGGATACCTTAGGATAACCAAGTGGAAAATTTGACTTCATGGTCAAATACACCGCTCCTGAGAGCTCTCGTATTAGGCTCGAAGACATCCAGCCTACTGGATGGGGAGATTTACCTGAGAGCACAAATACTATGCAAAATACAACAGAGGAATCCTCCTACAACAACTCTGCCTGGGAGACAGATTCCAATGATCCTGCTCCGCCAGAAATCAGTGTTATTTCGGAAGACAAATCAAGGAAAGTACCAGACTTTTTGATTCACCGAGGAGTTCGCCTCCAATGGGTTGCTATCGATGTTCCCAAAATTGTTCATAAGTCAAAGTAATTGTCGTCTTTATCTTAACCTTTCACCCTGCCCAGGTGAAACGGATGTTTTGATAGGGCTCACTTTCTGAAAATATCCCTCTTCGCTTCGCCCAAAGCGACATAGTTTTTGTTTTATAGGGCTGTAGTTTCAAGAATCGAAAACTCATAAATAAAATAACGTCGTTATGTAATTTCCGCATTAATTGTTGTTTTCTTTTTGCTTTTTCCGAAAATTGTAATCCTAAAAAACAAATCAATCATAAAAATAAGCAGTTTTCAAAGAAAAAACACTGCACACACACTTGCATTTTCTCTATCTCTTCTAAACATAAATCATCACGTCATGCAGATTGCTTGTTTTAAACCCCATTGAAACATGCGATCCGATGCCTTCTCCCAACTTTGAGTTCCCGTTATTTGGGGTTGAAGAAGAAGCTGACAAAGAAATTCCAGAAGAGATCTCCCGATTACTCAGACTAGAGGAAAGGTCCATTGAACCTCACAAAGAGCCGTTGGAAACGATCAATGTGGGTTCAGAAAAAGAGAGAAAAGAAATCAGGATTGAGGCACTGCTAAGTCCAACTGCCAAAGAGAGTTTAACAAAGCTTCTCAGAGAGTTTCCCGATGTATTTGCTTGGTCCTATCAGGACATGCCAGGATTGGATACTAGCATCGTGGAACATCATTTACCATTGAAATCGGAATGTCCGCTAGTAAAATAGAGGTTGAGACGAACTCATCCATACATGGCCATCAAAATCAAAGAGGAGACACAGAAACAGATTGACGCGGGCTTCCTCGCCACGTCTGAATATCCTTAATGGTTAGCCAACATAGTACTCGTTCTGAAAAAGGATGGAAAGATCAGAATGTGTGTAGACTACAGAGATCTGAACTAGGATAGTCCAAAGGACGACTTTCCTTTGCTGCACATTGACATGTTGGTTAACAGTACAACAAAGTTCAAAGTTTTCTCCTTCATGGATGGGTTCTCGGGCTATAATCATATTAAAATGGCACCGAAAGACATGGAGAAAACTTCGTCCATTACCCCATGGGGTACCTTTTGTTACAAGGTAATGCCGTTCGGTTTGAAGAACGCCGGGGCAACCTATCAAAGGGCCATGACTACTCTATTTCATGACATGATACACAAAGAAATTGAGGTATATGTCGATGATATGATTGCAAAATATAAGACAGAAGAGGAGCATGTGACCCATCTGTCAAAACTATTCGAGCGGTTGAGAAAATATAAACTCCGCTTGAATCCCAACAAGTGCACCTTCGGTGTCCGTTCAGGGAAACTTTTAGGGTTCATCGTCAGCCAAAAAGGAATTGAGGTTGATCCTGACATGGTTAAGGCCATTCAAGAAATGCCTTCTCTGAAAACTGAAAAACAAGTCAGAGGATTCCTGGGACATTTGAACTACATCTCCAGATTCATGTTCCTCATGACCGCGACATGTACGCCGATTTTCAAATTACTCAAAAAGAACCAGGACTGCATTTGGACAGAAGATTGCCAAACTGCCTTCGACAGTATTAAGGAATACCTATTGAATCCGCCGATTCTATCACCTCCAGTGGAAGGAAGACCACTGATCATCTACTTAACAGTCTTAGAGGACTCAATGGGTTGTGTACTTGGCTAACAAGATGAAACAAAAAGGAAAGAGTCTGTCATTTACTATCTGAGCAAGAAATTCACCAACTGCAAGACTCAGTACATTATGCTTGAGAAAACTTGTTGCGCTCTATCTTGGGCAGCTAGACGTCTTCGCCAGTACATGATTAATCACACTACTTGGTTGGTCTCCAAAATGGATCCATTCAAGTAGGTATTTGAAAAACCTGCTCTCAAGGGAAGGATTGCCCGTTGGCAGATGTTGTTATCAGAATACGACATCGAATACCACGCTCAAAAAGCCGTTAAGGGAAGTATTTTAGCCGATCATTTGGATCATCAACCGATTGACGACCAGGAATCAATCGGGTTTGACTTCCCAGACGAAGATGTCATGTATCTAAAGATGAAAGACTGCGATGAACCGCTACCCAGTGAAGGGCCAAAACCAGGTTCCCGATGGGGACTAATCTTTGACGGAGCTGTCAATCATTATAGAAATGGAATTGGGGCAATCATCATAACACCTCAGGGTACCCATATTCCTTTCACCGCCAGACTTACGTTTAAGTGTACAAATAACGAGGCCGAATACGAAGCTTGTATTATGGGTCTCGAAGAAGCGATTGATTTGAGGATCAAGAACTTGGATGTATATGGTGACTCAGCTTTGGTTATCAATTAGATCAAAGGAGATTGGAACATATTCCAATCCGGATTGATTCCTTACAAAGACTATGCAAGAAGGTTGTTACCATTCTTCAACAGAATCGAGTTTCATCATATCCCTCGTGAAGAGAATCACATGGCTGATGCCTTAGCCACCCTCTCTTCCATGATTAGTGTAGGTCATTGGACCGACTTACCTAAGATCGACATAATGCGCCTTGAACGGCCCGCTTACATCTTCGCGATCGAAGCAGTCATAGACGACAAACCTTGGTATCACGATATCAAATGCTTCCTTCAGAAACAAGAGTACCCACCTGGGGCACTGAGAAAGGACATAAAGACCCTCAGAAGACTGGCTGGAAACTTCTTTCTGAGCGGTGATACACTTTATAAGAGAAACTTTGACATGGTCTTGCTCCGATGCGTAGACAGACCAGAAGCAGGCATACTGATAAAAGAAATTCACGAAGGATCCTTTGGCACTCATGCCAACGGACACACAATGGCCAGAAAAATTCTGTGAGCAGGGTACTATTGGTTGACAATGGAATCCGACTGCTACAAGTACATGAGGAGGTGTCACAAGTGTCAGATATACTCCGACATTATCCATGTACCGCCAACACATCTCAAAGTTCTTTCTTCTCCATTGCCTTTTTCCATATGGGGAATTGACATGATCGGCATGATCGAACCTAAGGCTTCGAACGGACATCGGTCCATCCTAGTAGCTATTGGCTATTTCACCAAATGGGTCGAAGCAGCGTCATACACTAATATAACCCGAGAAGTGGTGGTCTGATTTATCAAAAACAATATCATCTGCCGTTATGGTGTTCCTAACCAGATCATTGCTGATAATGGATCTAACTTGAACAATAAGATGATGAAAGAGTTGTGAACTGAGTTCAAGATCGAACACCATAACTCATCTCCCTACCGACCCAAGATGAATGGAACGGTAGAAGCGGCTAACAAGAACATCAAGAAGATTGTTCAGAAGATGGTTGTAACCTACAAAGATTGGCACGAGATGCTACCCTTTGCTCTTCACGGTTATCGTACATCTGTCCGCACTTCAACAGGGGCAACCCCTTTCTCTCTAGTATATGGCATGGAAGCAGTGGTCCCCATAGAAGTAAAGATCCCATCAATCCGGGTATTGATGGAAGCTAAGCTAACAGAAGTTGAATGGTGCCAAAGCCGGCACGACGAACTAAATCTGATCGAGGAAATACGAATAACGACACTATGCCATGGTCAGTTATATCAGCAAAGAATGAAGAAGGCATTTGACAAAAAGGTCCGACCTCGCATCTTCAGAAAAGGAGACCTTGTGCTCATGAAGATACAATCATTTCTCACTGATTCCCGGGGCAAATGGACCACGAACTATGACGGCCCCTATGTGGTCAAGAAAGCTTTCTCAGGCGGCGCCTTGAGACTTACAACCATGGACGGAGAGGAATTTTCCTACCTCATAAATGTTGATGTAGTCAAGAAATACTTCGCCTAAACTAAAAAGAAAAAAAAACGTCTCAGTGGATTGAAAACCCGAAAGGGCGGTCCAGGCAAAAATTAGAGACATGATTAAAAATCATCCCGGTGGGTTGGAAATCTCAAAGTACAATCCAGGAAAAAGTTAGGGATAATGGCAAGTAACTACATCTGATCAGTTCAACTCCTCAGCAGTAATGCCATCCGTCAGAAAACTCCAGCAAGGTCGTCTTCGACAAAAGCTTGGGATGTCCTGAATTCAAAGTTGGTAGAAGGATAGTGGTCGTAATATTTCAATGTAGCCCTTTTCCCTTAAATTACCATTTTTAAACTTTGTAAATAATCTATGGAATCACGCACTTGGCTGATTTCCATCCTATCAATAAAATTTGAGCCCTTGTGCTTTTGTTTGCAATTCTTATTTGTTTTAGCTTTACAAAACGACATCTTAATATGATCAACGATTCTTGAAATAAAACAAAAATGAATTTACTTGTAAAAATTTTCTGATTTTAATAAAGATGGCAAATTCTTTTGACTGTTGAACATCGAAAGAATATCGATTGCTTCTCCCAAAGGCGATTAAGCTTTAAAGTGCAGAATCAAAGTACTCTTTCTAAATCAGTGCGCCTGAATGAAGGATCAATTGTGTCAGATGTGAATACTCCATCTGACATCTTCAGCAGAGTTCTTATCTCCTAAGGCCGACCAACGGTTGTCCCCGCAGGGACTATCTCTCCTAAGCAAGGAAGAATTGCTATCATGAACCATTGATACTTTTCATCCCCCGCAGTGGCCGAGTATCCAGTCACGTTCATCCGTCAGTATGTATGTCATGTAACTCTTGTCAGCATATACATACATACATCATGCATGGTTGATTTACATTTATATTTATATTGCATCACTATCACTCTAGTCGGTCTTGTCCCATAGTGATAAAAGTCTTCACAATCGAGTTGTCAGTTCTTTCCTCGTCAGGAAATGTTGCGTCTGCACAATCTCTCTCCTCCAGTTTATTTTTGGATTAGAGTTCGCCCTTGACCACTTTGATAACTTGAACCTTTGAGAAAACCAGAGAAACTTTCGGCAAATGTCACTCTTCACCATTGAAGATGATATCGTCGCTTTCCCGGATTAAGGAAATCCCCAGAGAAAGCCTCACGACTACAGACTCTCAGCAACACATTGGTTTTTCTCTCCAAAAAGTCAATCTTAATGAAGTCATCAGCACCTTAAAATTGGATCACATCATATGGAATTTCTCCGAGAGGATCTCCGAGAAAAGTATGATGTAATATCCCCAACCAAATGTAGTCTCTCAAGAGACTCGTTTTCCCCGATAGAGTCAACAAATGGCATCCCCAACAGAGAATTTTGTACACCTCTACAGCTCAGGTGAATGGGTTCCCCAGAGAGTCTGACATTAAAATTTTTCCCATCAAATGGCATCTCCCCAGGAAAATTTAACAAGAAGTTTGAGTAAAACCGCTGCGAATAGCGTCCCTTGTCAAGAAAGCTTATTGACAAAAGAAACTGAGACCAGTTCCTTGGTTGGAAACCAGGTTCGAGGGAAAGTTTATTTCAGAAACTAAGACCAGTTCCTTGGTAGGAAACCAGGATCGAGGAGAAGTTTATTTTAGAAACTAAGACCAGTTACTTGGTAGGAAACCAGGACCGAGGGGAAGTTTATTTCAGAAACTGAGACCAGTTCCTTGGTAGGAAACCAGGATCGAGGGGAAGTTTATTTCAGAAACTGAGACCAGTTCCTTGGTAGGAAACCAGGATCGAGGGGAAGTTTATTTCGGAAACTAAGACCAGTTCCTTGGTAGGAAACCAGGATCGAGGGGAAGTTTACCTTTTCTAAGCATCATTTCTTAGCAAAAGAAGAAGGATGCTTGAACTACCATTCATAACCACCATCAAAATTTTGGGTATTCCGATATTTAATCCTCTTGCACCCTGAATGCCCGAATACCTTCGCCATTCACACCTTCGAGTCACAGAAGATTAAATAGGGGCATCTGTCATACCCCAAATTTTGACCACTAAAATTTCCCATCATTGTGCAAATCATCATCACAATATGGATGAACTATTAGTCACCCCAAAGATGGGTGAGCCATCACTACAATCAGAATTAGGGTTTCAAGCCCTCTCTGAGTGCTTAGACAAAGGATCAATCAAGGAATGACATAATATTCAACTTGTATAAACCTCTCAAACATCCACAAGGGATCAAGAGGACTCCCACTTCAAGAATCAAGCACAAGGCTGCAACATTCTGAGTGGATTAAGCCTCAAGATCACCAGTGTCACCAAATTAGGTTTTGGTCGACCAGGGCCTCCAGATAGAAATTTTCCTCTGGGCATGAGCCAATGCTTCAAAGAATAACCTATGATGCTCCAAGGGACATCAGGAACCCAATCATCAAGTCAATTTTGCCTCAGGGGATGCATTCACAAAAAATCAGGAATTAGGGTTTCTTGACCTAATTCACCCCTAAGTTGACTTTTGGGGCAAAGCATGAGCCAAGACCTCAAGACATGATTTGAGGGTCTCTAATAAACCACATTGATCCATTTGCAACAATGGATTGATCCAAGAAGCTTTAGCAACAAGTTTCAAGTTCATCAGAACCACAATTAGGGTTTCTCGAGAAAAGTCAACTGTATCTTTGACTTTTGACCAGGACAGGCTCCCAAACCCTAGGACATTATTTAATACACCCTATAACACCTATGAAATCAATCCATCAAGTTTGATTTAGGTCAAGGACTTGATTTCATAGAGGATCACACAGTTTGGAATTCATCTGATAAAAAGTCAATTGTGCACAAAAGTTAAACTTTGACTTTTTGAGATTTTTCACAATTATGGTTTTTTAACCCTAAAATGATGTTAATGTGTGATTGGAATCATCATTCATCAAGAAAAATAAGAAAAGTGGGATAACTTGTAAAAGGGGTAACCATAAAAACTTAGAAATTTGTAGGATCATAACTCCTAAACCATAAGGCCATTTTTTCCCATCCAAAGCTGAATTTGTAGCTCTCATGGCCCTCTACAAAAGCTTCAAACACAACTCATTCCAATTCCTCATGGATTTTATGTAATGGAATGATCAAAATCACAAAAAGTGAAAATGTCACTTTTTTCCAACACTTAGTGAAAATTTCACTAAGTTAGAATCTGCCTTCACTTTTTTTCCAAATGTAGGGGTATTTTTCACTTGGATCCAAAAAGTATCAAAACCAATTATGATCAAACAGTTGTTGTATCATATGTGGGCTTTCCAAAATGGCCAAGAACTCCATCAAAGTCCACTTGAGCCATGAGATATGACAATGCCAATATGCCTTGCTGCAAACTGTCATGGCAAGGCAGATTTGGGAGTTTTGCTCTATTTGCTCAAATTTTGCAAAGGGGAAGCAACTCTATCCATCTGAACACCTCAAGGGGGGACCAAGGAGGAACCAACTCTGATCCCAAGCCTCCCAAGTCTTTGGAACCAAAAATAGCATGCCAAACCTAGAAATGCCTAAAAGAGGGACAAGACTCCAATTTTGTTTTGGAGCATTCAATGGATGCACCAAGGTGGCATGGACTGAGCCATTTCCAACTGAATTCAGTCAAGACTTATTCAAGACCAAGGGGACCAGCAGCCTGTGCCCTAACCTCAAGTCAATGGCTAGAGGAGATTTGGATTCTCATTGCTAAACATTGGCCAAACCTCTGCTGCAGTTGCCATTCACTATTGTACCCAAAACAAACTTGCTCTACTATAAATAGAGCTCAATTGTGTTCAGTTTGAGTACACCAAAGTACTACAACACTTGCTTTCCTCAAAATCTCTTTCTCTAGGCAAAAATACCTTTTTTAGCAAGGTAACTCTGAGTTTTTGAGTTAGAGAGCAATTCCACCACAGCTTATGATCCAAACACATCCAATATATCATATCTAAGCTGTCCAAACTATCACAAGTGACCTGTAACACCAAAATCACAAAGTCACCTCTCAAAACCTCAAAATAGGACTTTTGTGTATTTTTCAAGCCATGTCTTGATTCAGTAACTTTCCAAACCAGATAAAACCTCAAACACACTCCAAATATCATCCTTGAACTGTCCTAAATGATTCCCCCCATCTGGAACACCATTTCAGAGAGTTGCTAGTTTGGCCACTTTTGCCCCTTTTGCAAGAAAGAGCTCAAACTTGTTCCTGAGGTTTCCAGTTGATTCCAACCATCCTAAAAGCTTCTAAGAGATCATTTGAGGTTATTCAAAGCATCAACTCACTTCTGGAAAAAGTGGCTTGGCAGATTGCACAAAAGCTCCAAAAAGAGGTAAGCATCACAACTTGGATTCTTTGAACCATGCTTTTTATTATGTCAACTGATCATGCATCCCTTATGCATGTTATATGTGTTGTGTTTGCACCAATTTATCATGCAATTCATGCTTGTACCAAGAGATGGCATAGAAAATGCAAATGATGGCCTATTTCAAAACCACTATCGGGTTTTTCAATAGGAGCATGATCTGAAAAAAAATACCACCACCATTGGATTCATTGTGAAATTCTAGGCAGGATATACCTAAATTTTGTCCCAATCCATGGAGAAATGAGAAAGTTATGGCCTTCACGTTTTCAACCAAAATCTTGCCTTGCCTTGCCTTGGGCCAGGCCAAAAACAAGGCAAGCCTTGTATATTTGTGGTTGTGTTTCAATCAACGGATGTATCACCAGATCTCCTTTTTGCTATTTTTCCACTTTTTTTATTGTTTTTCTTATTATTTTTAATGATTTGAAAAATTAATAACTCCCTCAATTTTAATTATTTTTGATTGGTTCTTTTTGTAAAAAATCACAAAAATGTTGAAATATTTTATTCCACAAAGAAATTAAATTTATATTAGTTATTTACTATAATTAGTATTTTTGTGAGTAAATTCATTTTTATTTGTTTTTAAACATTTAAAAGTGAATATTTACTTTGAAAATCAAAACCAAATGAGTTTTAATTTATCTTGTGATTTATACCTCATTTTTCAAACCCTCAACAAAAATCACAAGTGGTTTATTCAAACTTATTTGGTATTTTTATCATTTTTATTTGATTTTCTTTAAATATTTACTTTTAAAAGAAAACAAATTTAGGGTTTCCTTGATTTTCACTCAAACAAAACTTTAAAACACTTTGTGCCTCTAATAGAGTGTAAGACCTAATCCCCTTTTAACCAAAACAATTTTGGGCCTCAGATATTGTATAAGTCCCTCTGCATTAAAAGAAAATCTCGGCGCGATCGCCAGTTCAAGAATCAAACCCTTTGGGCCTACCCTCGTGTTATAAGCCCCATTCTTTAAAAACCATTGGGCCTCTAATAGAGTGTAAGACCCAACCCTTTTTGAAAACCAAAATAATTTGGGCCTCACTTATTGAATAAGTCCCGATACCATCAAAAAGTTTGACGCGATCATTACCTTTTAAAACAAAACTTTTGGGCCTCTCCTTGAGCTGTAAGCCCCACCACTTGTACAAAAATAAATCTTTGGGCCTCTTGAGAGAGTGTAAGACCCATCCCTTTGTACAGAAAACCTTTTTGGGCCTCAGTCACTTGTATAAGTCCCTGTACAATTTCAAACAACAGTGCAATCACTGATAAAACCTTGGGCCTCTCGTTGAGCTGTAAGCCCCAACAATCTTTTCAAAGCACTTTATCCTTTGATTTTAAATATAATATTGTTATCAAAGCTTTCTTTGTTGAACAACTAACCAAACAACATGGAAGCTCTCCAATCGAGTAAGTGTTTTCCCGCTTTCATATATATATATAACTGTATTGTGGGGCTGCTCACTATAAGTCTTCTTTCAAAAACTTTTATATATCTGTCAAATATCAACTGTGTAATACTAGTATAGTTATTTAGAGTTTTCCCCGGCAACTACGTCTAGCACTAGGTAAAGCCCTGTTGGTCACTCATAAATACAGTCAAAACTAGATCCCCATAGGATTACCAGACACAGGCTTCCCTCCTCTTGGGGTTAAACAATATGGAGACGTGAAAGGCAGCATTCTCGGTGAACCCTTTCTCAGACTGTCACTCTTAGAAATCGTCAAAGAGACTCTACTCCCCAGAGACGATCTTTTCTCCATGAATGGCATCTCTTAAGTTTCTTCCAAATTCTCAGACTTTCCTGGCTTTATCTATTCTCGGTGGATGGTATGTCTTGAACTTCTCGGGGTTTGGGGACCCACAGGCTTCTTAAAAGCATCCCCGCCTCGTCTTGGGCGTTGTACAAGGACCCTTCGGCTTCTTAAAAGCTCTCATGCCTTCTCTTGGGCTTAGTACAAGGACCCAGAGACCTATACAGATATAGGAAAAGAACCTAGTCATCAATTTGCTAGAGCTGTCTTTTTGAGTCAAGTGTCATACCAATTAATGGGTTGACCTTCATCCCTTAACATACCAGCCTTCTCTTGGGCATCATACAAAGATCATTCACTACTTGAGAATCGATTTCTCAAAACACCCGTAGACTTGGACAGTCTCCATACCTTTTGGGATTTCCCATTTCCTTAAAGAACAGGAAATAACCCTGATCCTCTGATCAATCCCTGAGCACAACATTACCCATATAAGAACTGATTTTCTCTTTATCCAAGATACTGGACCTGTCACTAAACTGAAACAGTCACCAGCACACTAGCCTTCTCTTGGGCTTTGTACAATGATTCTCCCCAGTGGAGCTAACCTTCCCAGACTCCCTTGTTGAGTCAAACTTTCAGCCTCCATCTCGGGCTTCGTACAAGGTACAAAGACTCTCTTGTTGAGTCAAACACTTTTAGCCTCCATCTTGGGCTTCGTACACGACACATATAAAGCACTCTCTTGTTGAGTCAGTCACTTGTTAGCACTCTCTTGTTGAGTATAAAAGACCCTTATGTGGCGTCAAAACCTTTTAGCCTCCATCTCGGGCTTCGTACGAGATAAAAATCACTCTTTTGTTGAGTATAAAAGACTCTCTTGTTGAGTCAAACATTTTCAACCTCCATCTCGGGCTTCGTACGAGGTACAAAGACTCTCTTGTTAAGTCAAACACCTTTAGCCTCCGTCTTGGGCTTCGTACAAGACACATAAAAAAGCACTCTCTTGTTTAGTCAACCCTTTTAGCCTCTCTCTCGGGCTTCGTACGAGATACATAAAAACACCCTCTTGTTGGGCCAATAGCCTCCTCTTAGGCTTTGTATAAGGAAAACCCTGGTTGAGTCAATCAACCTTTTAGCATTAAAATCCGTGCCTTGCTCACAGGATACAAACATTAATAACTCCTTTTCCTTCATCTAATTGTTGTAAGCGGCAAGCCTCTGGATTATTTACATCCACGCCACTGTCCCTCTTTTAGCATAAGAAATTCCTAAGGAAAGATGGCATTGCTCTAAATTGAGTTATAGTCTTCTCCTTCAGGCTAAAAACCCCCTATAAAGGAAATTATGGCATTGCTGGATTCACATATCCCAGTTAAAGTAATTCTCCTTTATAATTAGTCACGCAACAGTTGTGACAAACAGACCAAATATCCCCTTTAGAGATGACAAATTCTCTCTAAAGTCAAAACCCTTCAGCTTCACATCTTGGGCTTCGAACAAGATACAAATAGACCCTTCAGCTTCACATCTTGGGCTTTGAACAAGATACAAACACCTTTAGCTTCACATCTTGGGCTTTGAACAAGACACCAAAACAACCCTTTTTCCTCCCATAGAATAGGAGGAACTACGATCGCTCTGATTTCCCTGTTTTGTTAAACGGGAATACGTAGGCATAAGATTGAAAAATCTTAGCGAGCACACTAATCAAAATCCCGTACCTTCACACATCAATCAAAAAGCATCAGTCCTAACATCCTCACAAATAGTCCCGTCATTTCATTCTTAACAAAATAAGCAAAGAGAGGCCCACAATCTAAACTGCATCTGTAAACCAGCAAGCATCTGTTTAAACTCAGTATGCAAGCAGGGTTAATTGGAGACATTTATTTCCCTTCCTTCATCAACTTCAATAGGATAAAAATGAATCGACCTGTAGTACCCCAGAGCGACAGTGCTTAAGAACCACGTCCAAAATCGCTCGCTACACAAATCTCCATGGATTTTGAGTTATGGTTGACGCAAATTACTAAAACATAAAAATTCACCTTTTTCCAACACTTAGACAAAGACTTGGAATTCAAAGTGCATTTATGTGCAATAGTGCACTTTCAACAAAGTTGATCTTCTCAGTCAAGATTCATGCATAAACAATTATAAAAACATCTGAGGAATGTGGAATTAGTCAATACATAGCATTGCTACTTGGAGGGGTTAGTTTGCCTTGCATAAGAAGAAATGCCACCAAGCCAAAGCCATTGAATGTGATATTATCTTGCAGCCATTCACTATTCCTCCAAAACAAAACTTGATCACCTATAAATAGAGGTTACATTGCCTCATTCAGGGTACACCAAAGCACTACAACACTTGCTTTCCTCAAAATCTCTCTCATTAGGCCAAAATGCTTTCTTTTGCAAGTCATCTCTGAGTTTTTGAGTTAGAGAGCAATTCCACCACAGTTCATGATCCAAACACATCCAATGTATCATATATAAGTTGTTTAAACACTTACCCTTGGTCTGAAACACTAAAATCAGAAAGTCAACCTCCAAAACCTCAAATCTTGACTGTTTTGCATTTTGCAAGCCATGCCTTGATCCAGTTACTTTCAAACCAAACCAAGCCTCAAACACACTCAAAATATCATCCCCAAACTGTCCCAATTGGTTTCCTTCATCTGGAACACCATTTGAGAGAGTTACTATCTTGGTCACTTTTGCCCCTTTTGCAAGAAATAGCCAATTCTTGTTCTTGAGGATTCCAGCTGGTTTTGATCATCCTAAAAGCTTCTAAGGGATCAATCAAGAGTGTTCAAAGCATTGAATTACTTATGTCACAAGGAACATGACAGATAGCACAAGAAGCTTCAAGAGGTAAGTGCATCACAACTTGAACTCTCTAAATCATGCATTGTTTTGAGGTCCATTGATCATGGACCTCTCATACATATAATATATGTTGTGTTTAAACCAATTTACCATGCTATTACTGCCTGTATGATGAGATAGCATAGAACATGCAAATCTAGGCCTATTTTGAAATCACTATCGGATTTTAAAATGGAAACATTTTCTGAAAATTCCAAAGGCACCATTGGATTCCTCATGAAATTCTAGGCAGGATGCACCTAAATTTTGTCCCAATCCATGGAGAAATGAGGAAGTTAGAGCCTTCATGCAAGAGGCCAAAAATCAGGCCTTGCCTTGGGCAAGGGCCAGGCCATGGCGCCTTGGCCAGGCCTAAAAACAAGGCCCCCATATATATTCATGGGGTGATTTTGATACACAGACGTAACACCACCCCAGTGGTAGCGCGCATGTGTGTTTGGATGAAAGGTCGTGGGTTCAACACCCACCAAGACCATTTTGCCATTTCTCATATTTTTTGCTATTTTTCACATTTTTATGGTTTTTATTAATTAATTCCAAAATTAATTTCTCTATCAATTTTAATTATTTTTTATTGGTTCTTTTTTTTTTGAAAATTCCCAAAAATGTTAAAATATTTTATTCTACAAAAATTTCACAAAAATATTATTTATTTCATATATTTGGTATTTTTGTAAAGAATTATGTTTTTATTTGTTTTTAAACATTTAAAAATATTTATTTCTCTTGATTTTGCAAATTCAAATGATTTTCAAATCATTCTATGAATGAAACATGATTTTTCAAACATTAATACAAGATCACAACTTGTTTTTCACACATGTTTGATAATTTTGATCATTTTAATTGAATTTTTATTCAATTAAAATAGATTTTAAAATCAAATTAGGGTTTTGATTATTTTCACACTCACAAATCTTTTTCAAAACACTTTGGGCCTCTAATAGAGTGTAAGACCCAACCCCTTTGTACAGGAAGCCATTTTGGGTCTCAGTCATTGTATAAGTCCAGATACGATTTTAAAAATCTCGGCGCAATCGTCGTCTTTTAAACAAAAACCATCTGGGCCTCCCCTTGTGTTGTAAGTCCCATATTTCTTTTAAAAATATATTTTGGGCCTCTAATAGAGTGTAAGTCCCATCCCTTTGTGAACAAAACCTTTTTTGGGCCTCAGTCATTGTATAAGTCCTAGTACAGTTCTCAGATCAACGGTACGATTACTATTTTTTCATCTGTGCCTCTCCTTGAGTATAAGCCCCAATCTTCTTTTCAAAAACAACTTTCCCCTTTGATTTAGGTTCAAACTCATAGTTATTATCAAAACTTTCTTTAATTTCTTGAAACAACTAATCATACAGCTGTTACAATGGAAGTTTGCTCGCCTGTAAGTTTTAAACAACTTTCTTTTAAATACTTGCACATATATATATTTGTTTATGCTTGAAGCTTGCTCACCTGTAAGTCCTCTTACCCTCTTTTTACATACAGTATATATTTCATTTGTATAAAGCCAGTGCTCACTCTTTCAACACAGTCAAAACTAGTTCCCCATAGGAATTCCAGATACAGTCTTGCCTCCTCTTGAGCTTATACAATATGGAACAAAGAGAAAGGCATTATCCCCGGTGAAACTTTTCTCAGACTGTCACTATTAGAAAATTGTCAAAGAAATTCATTTCCCCAAAGAGGATTAATTCCCGGTGAAACCTCTCTTGAATTTCATCAAACCCTAGAACTGTTCACTAAAGAAAAGATTATTGCCGGTGAAACTTTTCTTGAACTTTTCTTAAGTTTGGACCCACAGGCTTCCTAAAAGCATCCCATCCTCCCCTTGGGCTTTGTACAAGGACCCTCCGGCTTCTTAGAAGTTCCCATGCCTTCTCTTTGGCTTAATATAAGGACCATGAAGACCTCTTAAAGGTATAGGACGTAACTTAGTCATCCTTTGTTAGAGCAGTCTTTCCAAAGAGTCAAAACCTCAAACCACTTTAGGGTTGATTCTCATCCCTTAAAGCACCAGCCTCCTCTTGGGCATCATACAAAGATAAACTCTTCCATAACAGTAGACTTGGACAGTCTAATCTCTTCTTGGATCTCAAAGACATTCTCAAGTTCCCAACAAACACGGGAGAAACCCTGGTCATTTAACTAATCTCCAGTAAAGTTAAAACCCTCACAGGATCTAAAACTCAGTCTTTCATCCTAAATTTCTTCAGCTAGTATCAGCTTATCATCAGGATAACACTATCCCAAATCAGAACCTCAAAGGATCTGATACGTCAACTCTTCTGTAAACCCTCAGGAAGAGCTGATCCCCCGACATGGACCTGCCTCTGGATCTCAATAATCCTTAGCAGAAGACAACCTCCTCTTAGGCTTTGTATAATGATTTTCCTCAGTAGAGTTAGCCTCAAAAGCACTCTTTTGTTGATTCAATCTTCTTTCTTAAAACACTCTTTTGTTGAGTCAACCCTTTTCAGCCTCAATCTTGGGCTTTGTACAAGACAGGTAAAAACAGTCTCTTGTTGAGTTGGTCTCTTTTAGCCTTAATCTTGGGCTTTGTACAAGACACCTATAAATATCTTCAGCTTGAGTCAGTCAAATATCTTTTTAGCCTCAATCTTGGGCTTTGTACAAGACACATATAAAATCCCTAAGCAGAGTCAATCCTCTTTTCAGCCTCAATCTTGTGCTTTGTACAAGACAAATCATACTCTCCAGCAGAGTCAATCTTCTTTTAGCCACAATCTTGGGTTTTGTACAAGACAGATAAAACCTCTCACCAGTAGAGTTAATTTCCCCTTTTAGCCTCAATCTTGGGCTTTGTACAAGACACATACAAATATTCCCTAGTGGAGTCAAAAATCCTTCTTTAGCCTCAATCTTGTGCTTTATACAAGACAGACAAAATATTTCCCTAGAAACGTCTCATTCAGCCGCCTCTTAGGCTTTGTATAATGATATCCCCAAATGAGTCAGTCTCTCTTTCAGCCTCAATCTTGGGCTTTATACAAGACAGATAATAAACTCCCAAGTGGAGTCAATCAACCTTTTAGCTTCAACCTTGGGCTTTGATCAAGGCACACAAAAATCTACCTTCCCTTCAGAGGAAATAAAAAACTCTCTGTAGGAAGACATTTCTCTGTATATCACACATCAAAACAGATAAATCAAAACAAACCTTAATCCCAGATAACTGCTATAAGTGGCACACATGTTGATTCAAATATCCAAGCTGTAGTCTATCTCTTATCCTGGTAAATTCTCTCTTTCATCTAATTGCTGTAAGTGGCAAGCCTCTGGATTATTTACATCCACGCCACTGTCCCTCTCTTAGCATGAAAAATTCCTAAGGAAAAATGGCATTGCTCAACACTTAGTTAAAGTTTTCTCCTTCAGGATTAATCCCTCATGAAGGAAATTGTGGCATTGCTGGATTCACGTATCCCAATTAAAGTAATTCTCCTTTATAATCAGTCACCCAAGAGTTGTGATAAACAGGCGAGATGTCTCCCTTTAGAGATAACAAATTCTCTCTCAGTCAAACCTTTAGCTTTATTCTTGGGCTTTGAACATGACACAAATACTCATTTAGCTTCAATATTGGGCTTTGAACAAGACACCAAAACATATTTTTCCTCCCATAGAATAAGAGGAACTACGATTGCTCTGATTTCCCTGTTTTCTTTAACGGGAATACGTAGGCATAAGATTGCGAAATCTTAGCGAGCACACCAATCAAAAACTCTAGGTTCAGTACCTTCACACAACAATAAAAAACTTTAGGTTTGGTACCTTCACTCATCAAAAACCTCGGAAAACCCAAAATCAAACAAAAACTCTCTCTCTCTCTCAAACACTCCCAAAGGAGAAACTTTCCCAACCCACAACAGACAAACAAAAGTAAGTAGAAAGCAATAAGGAAAATTGCTAACAACCTGTGGATAACCACATATAGGATGGGTAATTGACAACTCCCCATTGTATAACCTGATCCCGAACCCCCCAATCTCTTTAAGCATTTGTTCAGTTAAACATTTGCGTGCGAGGTTAGTTTTAGATAGTTTCCCTTTCCTTTCCAGGCTTCATAGGATAAATAAGAAATCAGAAAGTAGCACCCCACTCCTACTATTTAGGTGAGGAGAAACCCATGGCGATAAGGTGGTCGCGTCACCGACAAAAATTGCACGCTACACCAGGTTGATAAGTCCACACTGATAAGAAAACCAGAATACTGGGTAGGATGAGGGTTACGGTTACCTGCAAACCTGTAAACACCCGTACATTCTCACATGTGGGTTCTAAAACTAAGGATCCTCAGCATCACGAACTCTCAGGTGGAGAAATGATGATACGTGCACCATTTCGGGTTTGGCATCATCATCAATCGAGGAAGCCTCAACTGATTCCCCTCAAAAGGTCATCCTATGGCAAGTTCTCAGCTTCGGGTCCTCGGATCAACAAGCGTAATGGGTTTTCCATTTCTGGTCTGCCATTATCGCCCCTTGGGAGGAGTACCTCATCTGAGTCCTCGGGAATGGTCACCAGAGTCGACAGCTCATCAAGGGAACATCCAATGACCTACATCGACATGTAATATCGGATATCTCCTAGAGGAACCTCGTCTGGCTGTGGGTCTCGTGAACACTACACGTGGTCACCACCATGCAAGCGACACGACTATCCACTCTAAAACCTATGTGTATGCTCAAGCCTTGGTAGTGGGCTTATCTCTCAGAACACCCATCCCACCAGAGAAAACAGACAGTTCAGCACAGTCCAGAATATATGGCAATAGTGAAATGTAAAGCAAGTAAATGCGGTAAAGCAATAAACAATGCGATAAAGCCATAAATAAAGAAAGTAAAGCAATACAGATAAACACCCAATGAAACAAATAGACAAGCGCTAAGATTGACTCGCTTAGGGAACCAAAATCCCCAGCCGAGTCACCAGTTGCCACATCTGCGAAAATCAACCGGCGAAAAAGAACAGAAGAGTCGCCACCGAATGTTATTTGTAACACCCCATTTTAATTATTTAGACGTCTTGTGTTATTTTGGTTGTGGGCCTTGTTTAGGGTGCAGGTTTGAGTGCGTAGGGGGGTAATGTTAGTAATATGGGTATATTATTATTATTATTATTTTTAATATTATGTTTCATATTGTTATTATTACTATTACTATGGTTATTATTTTTATTAAGGTTATGTAGTAAAATAAGACTTAATAAAAATAATGTGTTATTGGACCAAGGAGATTAGTAAGGGTAGTTTAGTAATTGGAGAGGGATTAGTGGAAAATTGGTAAGGGTTTGAGAGCTAATCAGAATTTTTGGAGAGAAAGAGAAAGGCTTAGGAGAAAGGAAGATCAAGGGAGTGCTAGAGCTTGCATTTGATCAGGATTTTCGCTGGAATTCTTCAAGATTCGAGGTAAGGGGGGAGAAAAGGGTTCAATATTGGTGATTATTTCATGATCGGGTAGTGGGGAGTCCTTAACCCCATAGGAAATTTGTGTGCAAACTGTTGAATCGTTGATCGTTGCATATGTATGTTGTGGTTCTGAAAATCGTGCATGGATTGAAATATATTTTCATGAATTTGTGTAGTTGTTGCTGTTGTGTGAATATCTCTTGCAGATCTGTCGTTTTGGGTTCGATTTGGGAGAACGATTTGATATTTTAGGCTTGTAATACCTGTAGTAATTCTAGGTACAAGGGAAGAAATGAAAATAGGACCTAAAATCAATGTAGAAACGATTATAGGACTGGTTAGGAGTGAAGGAGTGTAGAAATCGCAGCAGAATGTAGAATAGTGAGGCTTCTGGTGAATCGCGTAATAGATCTTGTGATACGCGTACCGTGAAGGGTGATACGCGTATGGGATGGCGTGATACGCAGGGATACGCGTATGGGAACTAGGCAGTACGCGTAATAGGAAGGCATATGCGTACGGTGTTGGAAATTGGGAATTTCATTGTGAGGGAGTCTCTGTCCGTACGCGTACGGCACAAGGCAATACGCGTATGGATGTGGTCATTGTTGAGGAGATACGCGTATGGGTGGAGTCAATACGCGTATGGGGAGACGTGATACGCAGCAATACGCGTATGGTCAGCAGAGCTGTAGAATTTTACCGTTTCGCGATTTCTTTCCCGTTTTCGCGTCTGATTCAGTTTCCTTTGGTTTGAGAGGTTGGGAATAGGTGTCAGGTGCTGAGAAATAAGATGTAGGAGAGGAAAAGATTAATCTTACTAATTTTTATTAATTAATTAGCGATTTGGGAGTTTGGTGCTTTTGAAGTAAATTATATGGTGATGGTGTTGTTGATATGTATGGTGTGATCAGGAGGATCGTGTGCATGTATTTATGTTGTATACATGTTTTATTGTGCATATTGAGTCTTTCATATTCATGGTGATTGGTGGGGTGGATCGTTGCCCAGGAGGGGTGTATGCGATTCATCCGTACTCCTATGTGGAGAATGGTGGGGATAGATCATTGCCAAGTAGAGGTGTATGTGATCTATCTGGGGTTCGATTGAATGAACCAATGAGTCGGTACCGCATGCATGGTGTCGTGTCTCATTACATTATTATTTGATGTTGTTGATGATATTGGGCAGTAGGCCGTGTTTAATAATTGATGATGCTTGTGTATGATGACTACCTGTTTATCATGTATTTATTCACCTATAGTATTTGAACGTGATTTCTCACCCCTTTGTTGTTGTTGTGTCTGTGCTTCTCCGGAAGTACAGATAATCCAGGAACTTAGGTAGCTTGGATATTGGTGTTGCTGATCGAGTCCATAGGAGTGCTCTGATACGTAACACGGGAATTATTTGGGAATTTTAAATCATCTGTTATTTGTTATTCTTTCATTTGTTACGTATCATGTTTTCGTTGTATTTTTGGCGAACCACGATTTTATGTGGGATTTTTGTAAGTTGTTGGCAGGTGGCCGTGAATTGAATGAATAAAATTATTTCCGCTATTTCATTTAATAAAGGAGTTTATTTGTTGGATTTTAACGTGGCATTCCACTTTTTGGTGAAAACTCTGATTTATCTTTAATACTTTGTTTATTTTCAAAATGGGGAAAGTGGGGTGTTACAATTGGTATCAGAGCAGGTCGGTCCGTCCGGCCAGGTGTTATAGTTGAGTCTGTCCTTAGAATAGGAGTTGATTTTGTGTTCTGACCTTGTGATGATTGGTGTCCAGTATGGCAGGAAGGAATGATGCTGCTCTTGTTGCTGCCATACAAGCTATGGCACAAGCTGTAGAGAATGCCAACCAAGGTGGAGATGCTCAGTTTCGTGACTTAGCACAGTTTCAGAGCAATAAGCCGCCTACATATGAGGGAGGTATCTTGGACCCAGAGGCTGCACAGAAATGGCTGAAGGCTGTGGAGAAGATCTTCAGGACCATGGAATGCAGTGTTGCTCAGAAGGTACGGTTTGGTACTCATATGCTGGAAGGAGAGGCTGAGGCTTGGTGGGACAACAGTCGCCAGAGATTGGAAGCTGCAGGCACTGAGATTACTTGGGCTGTGTTTCAAGCTGAGTTTCTGGAAAAGTATTTTCTGGAAGACATTCGTAGTGCGAAAGAGGTTGAATTTTTGGAGCTGAAGCAGGGTGATAAGACAGTTGCTGAGTATGCCGCTAAGTTTGAGGAGCTGGTTCAGTATTGTGCTCATTACAATACTGAAGAAGCTATGACGTCGAAGTGTTTGATGTTTGAGAACGGGCTGTGTCCCGAGATCAAATTGGGAATTGCTTGTCAGAAGATAAGAAACTATCCAGAGCTGGTAAGTAGAAGCATAATTTATGATAATGACAACAGAGCCAGGATTGCTCATTACAAAGTTGTGAATGAGAAGAAAAATAAGCAGAGATTTGGAGGTACTCCTTACAGTGCTCCCGCTGATAAGGGGAAACAGAAAACCGATGGAGGAAGAAGCAAAAGGAGAAGGGAGCAGGTGCTGATACTCTCAAGTGCTTTAGATGTGGTGGCGCGGGTCACCGTGCTAACGACTGTCAAAAAGAGGTGAAGAAGTGTTTCAAGTGTGGCAAGGCAGGTCATGTTATAGCTGATTGCAGAGCCACTATGCCTACTTGTTATAATTGTGGAGAGAAGGGTCACATCAGCACTCACTATGAGAAGCCGAAGAAGTCTCAGGCGTCTCAAACTAGTGGAAAGGTGTTTGCCTTGGTGGGAGCCCAATCCACTGAGGAGGAGCTTTCCGTCAAAGGTACTTGCTTTATTAATGATGTTCCTTTGATTGCCATCATTGACACGGGTACAACACACTCGTTTATTTCTGTTGATTGTGTGAAGAGATTAGGGATTGTGTTGTCTACTCTAGAGCAGAGGATGACGATTGAAACTCCATCTATTGGTTCCGTGGTTACTTCTTTGGTGTGTTTGAAGTGTCCACTGACCGTGTTTGGTAGAGATTTCAGAGTGGACTTGATTTGATTGCCACTCAGTAATCTTGATGTTATTTTGGGGATGAACTGGTTGGAGTTCAACCGGGTATATATTGATTGCTTCAGGAAGACATTGTTGTTCCTTACTCCTGAAGAGGAAGCATTAGCAGATTCGCTATCTAGCAAGGAGTTGAGGGCGTTGTTGGAAGATGAAGCAAAGTTATTTGCAATATTTGCCTCGTTATCTGTGGAAAGCAAGACTTCAGTTAATGAATTGCCGGTAGTTAATGAATTTCCTGAAGTGTTTCCAGATGACATCACAGAATTGCCTCCGACAAGAGAAGTTGAGTTCGCTATTGATCTTGTACCGGGTACTAGACCTATCTCTAAGGCACCGTACATGATGTCTGCATCAGAGTTGGCCGAGTTGAAATCTCAGGTCGGGGAATTACTCGATAAGAAGTTTATCAGACCAAGTGTATCGCCGTGGGGAGCCCCAGTGTTATTGGTGAAGAAGCAGGATGGTAGTATGCGTCTGTGCATTGACTATCGTCAGTTGAATAAAGTAACCATTAAGAATAAGTATCCACTTCCTAGGATTGATGACTTAAATGATCAGCTGGTAGGAGCTCGTGTGTTCAACAAAATTGATATGAGGTCGGGTTACCATCAGATTAGAGTAAAGGAAGGTGATATTCAGAAGACTGCTTTCAGAACTCGCTACGGACATTACGAATATGCAGTGATGCCTTTCGGAGTGTCTAATGCGCCGGGTGTATTTATGGAATATATGAATCGTATTTTCCATTCTTATCTGGATCAGTTTATTGTGGTATTTATTGATGATATAATGATCTATTCTAAGTCTGACGAAGAGCATGCAGGTCACTTGAGAATTGCATTGCATGTGTTGAAAGATAACAAATTGTTTGCAAAGTTCTCGAAGTGTGCATTTTGGTTGAAGATCGTGAGTTTCTTGGGCCATGTGATTTCTGGTGATGGTATAGCAGTGGATCCCTCTAAAGTAAGTGCAGTACTTCAGTGGGAGACTCCGAAGATCGCAACGGAGATTAGAAGCTTTTTGGGTTTGGCAGGTTACTATAGAAGGTTCATTGAAGGGTTTTCTAAATTGGCGTTGCCATTGATTCAGTTAACCAGAAAGAATCAAGCTTTTGTCTGGGATGCTGCCTGTGAGGAGAGTTTTGAAGAACTGAAGAAGAAGTTGACGACAGCACCAGTATTGATTTTACCAACTCCAAATGATTCTTTCGTAGTGTATTGTGATGCGTCTAAGATGTGATTAGGCGGTGTGTTGATGCAAGGTGGCAAGGTAGTGGCTTATGCTTCAAGACAATTAAGGGTGCATGAAAGGAACTATCCTACTCATGATCTTGAATTAGCTGCAGTGGTGTTCGTGTTAAAAATTTGGAGGCATTATTTGTATGGATCGAGATTTGAAGTGTTTAGTGATCACAAGAGTTTGAAATATTTGTTCGATCAGAAGGAATTGAATATGAGGCAGAGAAGATGGTTAGAATTCTTGAAAGACTATGACTTTAATTTGAGCTACCATCCGGGGAAAGCTAATGTTGTGGTAGATGCTCTAAGTCGGAAGACAATCCATATGTTTGCGTTAATGGTGAAGGAAATGGAATTGATTGAACAGTTCAGAGATTTGAGCATGGTTTGTGAAACTACACCAGGAAGTATCAGATTGGGTATGCTGAAAGTGAATAACGACTTTTTGGATGTGATTAAGGAGAACCAAAAACTGGATGTGAAATTAGTATACTTGATGCCTACAGAAGGAGATGATCCTGATAGTGACTTTAAAGTGGATAATATTGGTGTGTTGAGATTCCGAGGCAAAATTTGTGTGCCAGATAATGAGGAATTGAAAAAGGCAATCTTAGAGGAAAGTCATCGGAGTAGCTTAAGTATTCATCCGGGAGCCACAAAGATGTACCATGATTTGAAGAAGTTGTTCTGGTGGTCCGGTATGAAGAAGGACATAGCTCAGTTTGTATATGCTTGTTTGACATGTCAGAAGTCAAAAGTGGAGCATCAGAAACCTTCTGGATTGATGCAACCATTGGAAATCCCTGAGTGGAAATAGGACAGTATTGCGATGGATTTTGTGACTGGTTTGCCAAATACGGCGAGGGGTTTTGATGCTATTTGGGTAGTGGTGGATCAACTTACGAAGTCCGCACATTTTATACCGATTAACATCAGTTTCCCGTTGTCGAAGCTGACAGAGATTTATATCAGAATAATTGTGAAGTTGCATGGTGTTCCGTCTAGCATAGTGTCGGATAGAGATCTGAGGTTTACTTCAGAATTTTGGAGGAGTCTGCAGGAAGCCTTGGGCTCTAAGTTGAAGTTGAGCTCGACTTATCATCCACAGACCGATGGTCAGTCAGAGAGGACCATTCAGTCGTTGGAGGATTTGCTAAGGGCCTGTGTATTGGAAAAAGGTGGTGCGTGGGATACTCATTTGCCATTGATCGAGTTCACGTATAATAATAGTCACCATTCTAGCATCGGAATGGCACCTTTTGAAGCTTTGTATGGATGGAAGTGTAGGACACCTCTGTGTTGGTATGAGACAGGTGAGAATGTGGTGCTTGGACCAGAGATTGTACAGCAGACTACTGAGACAATTCAAATGATCCGTGAAAAGATGAAAGCGTCTCAGAGTAGGCAGAAAAGTTATCATGATAGTCGGAGGAAGGACTTGGAATTCAGTGAAGGTGATCACGTGTTCCTAAGAGTTAACCCATTGACCGGTGTGGGTCGTGCTTTGAAATTTAAGAAGTTGGATCCTAAGTTTATTGGACCGTATCAAATCTTGTAGAGAGTTGGTGCAGTTGCTTATAGAGTGGCATTGCCACCGGAACTTTCGAACTTGCATGACGTGTTTCACGTGTCGCAACTTCGGAAGTATGTTTCAGATTCGTCTCATGTGATTCAGAGGGACGAAGTTCAGATCAGGGAGAATCTTACCGTAGAGACGATGCCGTTGAGGATCGAGGATTGTAAGATGAAACAACTCAGAGGAAAGGAGATACCTCTGGTGAGAGTAGCTTGGGGAGGTGCTGCAGGAGGCAGCGTGACCTGGGAGGATGCGAGAATCGTATCCAGAATTGTTTCCATCAGGTAATTTTCGAGGACGAAAATAATTTAAGTGGGGGAGAGTTGTAACACCCCTTTTTAATTATTTAGACGTCTTGTGTTATTTTGGTTGTGGGCCTTGTTTAGGGTGCGGGTTTGAGTGCGTAGGGGGTAATGTTAGTAATATGGGCATATTATTATTATTATTATTATTTTTAATATTATGTTTCATATTGTTATTATTACTATTACTATGGTTATTATTTTTATTAAGGTTATGTAGTAAAATAAGACTTAATAAAAATAATGTGTTATTGGACCAAGGAGATTAGTAAGGGTAGTTTAGTAATTGGAGAGGGATTAGTGGAAAATTGGTAAGGGTTTGAGAGCTAATCAGAATTTTTGGAGAGAAAGAGAAAGGCTTAGGAGAAAGAAAGATCAAGGGAGTGCTAGAGCTTGCATTTGATCAGGATTTTCGAAGGAATTCTTCAAGATTCGAGGTAAGGGGGGAGAAAAGGGTTCAATATTGGTGATTATTTCATGATCGGGTAGTGGGGAGTCCTTAACCCCGTAGGAAATTTGTGTGCAAACTATTGAATCGTTGATCGTTGCATATGTATGTTGTGGTTCTGAGAATCGTGCATGAATTGATATATATTTTCATGAATTTGCGTGGTTGTTGTTGTTGTGTGAATATCTCTTGCAGATCTGTCATTTTGGGTTCGATTTGGGAGAACGATTTGAGATTTTAGGCTTGTAGTACCTGTAGTAATTCTAGGTACAAGGGAAGAAATGAAAATAGGACCTAAAATCAATGTAGAAACGATTATAGGACTCTTTGGGAGTGAAGGAGTGTAGAAATTGCAGCAGAATGTAGAATAGTGAGGCTTTTGGTGAATCGCGTAACAGATCTGGTGATACGCGTACCGTGAAGGGTTATACGCGTATGGGATGGCGTGATACGCAGGGATACGCGTATGGGAACTGGGCAGTACGCGTAATAGGAAGGCATACGCGTACGGTGTTGGAAATTGGGAATTTCAGTGTGAGGGAGTCTCTGTCCGTACGCGTATGGCACAAAGCAATACGCGTATGGATGTGGTCATTGTTGAGGAGATACGCATATGGGTGGAGTCAATACGCGTATGGGGAGGCGTGATATGCAGCAATACGCGTATGGTCAGCAGAGCGGCAGAATTTTACAGTTTCGCTATTTCTTTCCTGTTTTCGCGTCCGATTCGGTTTCCTTTGGTTTGAGAGGTTGGGAATAGGTGTCAGGTGCTGAGAAATAAGATGCAGGAGAGGAAAAGATTAATCTTATTATTTTTATTAATTAATTTGCGATTTGGGAGTTTGGTGCTTTTGAAGTAAATTATATGGTGATGGTGTTGTTGATATGTATGGTGTGATCAGGAGGATCGTGTGCATGTATTTATGTTGTATACATGTTTTGTTGTGCATATTGAGTCTTGCATATTCATGGTGATTGGTGGGGTGGATCGTTGCCCAGGAGGGGTGTATACGATTCATCCGTACTCCTATGCGGAGAATGGTGGGGATAGATCATTTCCAAGTAGAGGTGTATGTGATTTATCCGGGGTTCGATTGAATGAACCAATGAGTCGGTACCGCATGCATGGTGTCGTGTCGCATTACATTATTATTTGATGTTGTTGATGATATTGGGCAGTAGGCCGTGTTTAATAATTGATGATGCTTGTGTATGATGACTACCTGTTTATCATGTATTTATTCACCTATAATATTTGAACTTGATTTCTCACCCCTTTGTTGTTGTGTCTGTGCTTCTCCGGAAGTACAGATAATCAAGGTACTTAGGTAGCTTGGATATTGGTGTTGCTGATCGAGTCCATAGGAGTGCTCTGATACGTAACACGGGAATTATTTGGGAATTTTAAATCATCTGTTATTTGTTATTCTTTCATTTGTTACGTATCATGTTTTCGATGTATTTTTTGCGAACCACGATTTTATGTGGGATTTTTGTAAGTTGTTGGCAGGTAGTCGTGAATTGAATGAATAAAATTATTTTCGCTATTTCATTTAATAAAGGAGTTTATTTGTTGGATTTTAATGTGGCATTCCACTTTTTGGTGAAAACTCTAATTTATCTTTAATACTTTGTTTATTTTCAAAATGGGGAAAGTGGGGTGTTACATTATTGATCCCGACGCAGGGAAAGGAAATGATCGAAGAAAACCTCAAAAAAGGGAAAGGAATGGTCATCGCAACCATAGCCTGGGTTCAGGAGTCAGTTACGCGAGAGGAAGGTATTAGCACCCCCTCGCGTCCATCGTACTCGATGGGATCCATGCTTGTTGTAATCGATCAAAGGGCGTAGGTTATCCGAAGCTAAACTGCTAACGGGAAAGAAAGGAATGGGAAATGGAGAAACGGAGAAAAAAAAGAAAAAGTGACTCGATAAGACATCGCCGTCCTAGGCCTACGTATTCCATCGGGAGCGGGAAAGTCAGAGTCGTCGTAGTTTGACCTAATAGGGTCGAAAGGGGGGAAGGTTGCTCGCCAAGACATCGCCGTCTTGTGCCTACGTATCCTCAATAGAACCGGAAAGAGGAAGTTAGAGCAGTCGTATTTTGACCTAACAGGGTCTTGAATTTTTTGTTTTTTAGTGGAAAATGTCAATATTCGCGTTCCAGCAGTTTAGGTGTTGCCGCTCGTTGTATGGAGTCTTACGCGTTTACCTGTTTGCGGTAGAACGGAAATGACGCATCCTTTATGAATGGAGTGAGGGAGATGAGAAGAGAATCCTGATGGAAGACGAGCGTTTGTTTTTGTATTTTAGAAGAAAGTGTTTTGAAGTTAGTTTGAAACTCGCATTGCATTAAAGTCTATGACATATGAGCGAATGAGTCACATGGTCGCCCCCAACAGGACGTATGCTAAACACTCTAGAAAGGTGAAGGGAGACCCTCCACCTTCCATTTCCCATGTATTTTAGGCTCATGGCGTACAATACTCGTTGTATTTATTACATGTTTTTAATTTTGTTTTGAGATGAGGAGAGAAAGACTCAAGGTTGAAAGAAAAAGCACTAAAGACTAGATCTTAATGTTATCATACAATGATGGTCCTAAGGTTAAGGTTGAGAGGGGACTAACCTACTTGTTATCATGCCAAGGATTGCTCACCTAATGTCTATCCTACTTTGGTCTTAATCAAAAATTAAAACCAAACTAGGAGCCCTAAGGGAACATGTTATTGCACAAGTATACAATAAGTGGAATCAATCTAAAACTCAAAGAAGAAAGAGAGATGAGATGAAAAGGAAGTTGCATAAGAATGTAAACATCAAATTAAAGAGACTTACCTCCCACACAAGCTCAACCAAATAATGGTTGAAAAGTTTATGCAAACAAGCTCAACTAATGAATAGTTGAAAGTTTATGCAAACTATGTCCTAAAACTATTGCAAATGCCCTACAATAGCTCTAGATGCAATGGCAAACCACAAACAAAGTGAAATAGGTCCTAAGAGGGTAAGATCCTATATAGGTCAGTAGCTAACCCAAGTTTAATCCTATCTAAGTTAGTATCCTAAGGAAGATCAAACAATTCCAAGTTGTGTCCAAAGTTATCTCACAACACAATTCATTTACAAACTATGCACAATTAGTGTCTAAAGGTCACATGAATTGAATTAAGGCACACATATGAGATGAGGTCAGTAGTGTATACCATGAGAAATAAAGTTTAAGATGTGAAGAAGTGATCATGACATTCATACCAAACCACATTCAAAAGTTTAGGTAAACATGCACAAAGATGTTTCACTTAGGATGAATCAAACATTCAAGGTTGTATGATGCATTATCAACCTGGGGAACAGCATCCTCGCCTTGCATAGAAAATATGCCATCCTGTTGGTCATCATAACGATGACCATGAGAGGCGCATACACTATTTCCTCCTCCTACAACAGAAGGAATCACAACCTGTTCTCCTCCGCCTGGAGGGATCACAACAGAAGGGCCATGAACACCTCTGCCTGGAGGATCAACAGGAATACCATTACCCCCAACACCTCCGCCCGGAGGAACGACATCATTATGAAGGTCGGCATGAAGAACGCCATCCTCGTCAACTCTCGCCACCAAGGGTTGGACAAGGGTCCTCAGTTGTTCTTGCCCTTGTACAACGCCTTGCATTAATTCCATGAACTGGGCCATGCGAGACTATATGGCAGCCATCTCATCCTGCATCTATCCATAGCTCTCTTTTGATTGAGTCTGGTAGAATACTGATGAATCTGCAGGTCAGCAGTCCTGTCTGAAGAAAGAACACGATAAGAAAACCAGAGATAAGTACCTGCTATGCAAAATGATTATGATCATGCAAATGCAAATGCAAACACCATATTTAAACATTTATAGGGCGTATCCGCTTTGATTCCAGTCTTTGAAACCGGGCAAGGGATTAGACACATCTTTGGAAAATAAATCTGAACCCAGAAATACTGTAGAATCAACACAAAGAAAGCACCCTTCAAAAACTGAGAGTTGTTGATACATACATGATTAAACCAAGCATTTTATATCATGTCATAAGAATTCATACAGACGGGTCTGATACAATCAAAAGCAATTCTATCAACAATCCTGATGGTAATCACAACAAAATATAACAACAAGATCACTACAAATTGATTCCAAACAAACTGGCTTCAACTTCCTCAAGAAGATCCACAGTGTCTGGATGTGTAAGTCGCTCTATCATCCCTTTGATCAGTATGTTTCTCTTTTCAATATCTTGATTCAGCCTAACAATCTGTTCTTCAACATTGTTGCCTTCACGCCTTGATTTCTTGACTTCGGCTTGCAACTTGAGCTCCTCAATTTCCTTCCGAGCCTCTCTCCACTTGCCAGAGAAATGCTTTTTTCTTGCTTTCATCCTTTGAAGTTCTTATTTCAACTCCCCATTCTCAATCTTGACCTTTTCCCACATCTTCTGATACGTGGCAAGCTTGGCTTCAGTCTCGGTCAAAAGCTTCTTGTTTTTCCTGTAGGCCTTGCCAGAGGATTCAGCAGCCATACTGACTTTTCTGAAGTACTGAGCTCTGTCAGTGAGATCCTTCTCCTTCTCTTCCATGCGCTCTGTCACATCTTGAACTTTCCATTTCAACTCCAAGTTGTCATGTAAAGCACCTTGCAGCTGACTACTCATACCAGCATTTTCCACCCTCAAATCATGCACTAATTCTCGCTGCTTATCGAATTCTTCAATGGGTACAGTGAGCCTCTCCTCCACAGTCTCAGGATACGAGGGAGGCGCCCAATCAAAAGGCAAGTAGAACTCTTCCACTCTCTTCTTTACCCAGTCTACATACGGAGAGAAAGCTTGATTATTGGGTTTTCCCAGAGCGGCTTTTCCTTTCTTTTGTCTACTGAGCCATGCTTCGAAAGCCTTCTGCGCCACAACTAAACCATCGGCTACATGAAAATACAATGACTCTTCCAAATACTTTTCGACCAGAGGATCTTTTAGAGCATATCCAAACTGCCTGATAGCCAAATAAGGATTGTAATTAATACCCCCTTTTCTCCCTATCAATGGTACGTTAGGGTACTCACCACAGCTGTGCAAAATGTCTTTACCGAGTAATCCTTGATCCACCCAAACAATATCCTTAGTAGCTAGACCCATCAGACATTTACTCCAATCCAGAGAAGTCCTAGTATCCACAAAAGCGTCTGTCCGGGGTATACGGTTTACAAACCACTTATAGAAAAGAGATGCACAACAACGAATTATCCTGCCTCGTCTCTTCTCATTCCTGTTGTACAAGGCATAGTGAAGATCTCCTAACAAGGTCGGCACTGGATTCTGAGTTGTAAAGATCCCGATAGCATCCGTATAAACAAAATCAGATTCATTAGGAAAAAGGACAATGCCATATACACAGAGAGCCAGTATTGCATTGAAAGTTGTCCACCTCTTCTCCTTAGCCGCTTCTTGAGCCTTCTTTACCAAGTATACCAAGTGATAACCACAAAACTTTCCCTTGATAGAAATGTCAGGCTCCAAAGTTGATTTGCTCAAATAAAGAACAACAGCCACATCTTTGAAGTCAAGGTCTGCCTTGGAAGCACATAATGGAGCACCTTCTTTAATGGAAATCCCCAGGATGTTTGAGTACTCCTCCAGAGTAGGGACCAATACATAGTCTGGAAACACGAAGCATCTCAGGGAAGGATCATAGAACTGCATCAAGATGTGCAAGCCATTGTATTCATACTCGCTGAGGTTACGAACGAGAGACAAGATCCAACCATACGTCTCTTTGAACATTCCCAACACTTCTGGACCGACCATTTCTTGTAAGATGCTAATCTGACCAAGAGTGAGCTTCGGGAACTTGTAAGCAATGATATTCTTCTTACTCTTCTTAGTGTCCATCCCGATGACTGCCTGTTGACTGAAATCAAAAGATCAGATACTACCTGGAAATGAAAAATATGAATGTTAGAAAAAATGATGATGCAATGCAAAGCATGGGATCAAGGTTGCCACATAAACTGGACAACTGTTGCACTGAACTGACTGAATAATCTCAAGGCTTTGACAAAATACCCCGAACACCAGAATAACCACACTAGTAAATTTATACTAATAAGAAATCCAAAGTATCGGGTATGCTGAAAGTCAGGGTTACCTGCAAACCTGCAAACACCCAACCCCTCTCACATGTGGGTTCTAGAAAGGCGAGGATCCTCAATATCACGGACTCTCAGGTCGAGAAATGATGATATGTTCACCATTTCTGGTTTGGCATCATCATCAATCAAGGAGGCCTCAACTGATTCCCCTAAAAAAGGATATCTTATAGCAAGTTCCCAGCATTGGGTCCTCGGATCGAGAAGTGTAATGGGTTTTCATTTCTGGTCTGCCAATATCACATCTCGGGAGGAGTTTCGCAACTGAGTCCTCAGGGAATGGTCAGCAGAGTCGACAGTTCCTCAAGAGAATAACTACTGGCCTGTATCAACATACAGTGGCAGATATCTCCCGATAGAACCTCGTCTGGTTGTGGGTCTCGTGAACACCCTCACGTGGCCAATACCACGGGAGCGACACACCTGCCCACGCTAATACCTATGTGTATGCTCAAGCCTGGGTAGTGGGCTTATCTTTCAGAAATGCCAACCTGCCAAATAGAATATCTAGTACAGCCACAGTCCAGCATAATAATTAAATGCAATGCCATAAACGCGGTAAATACAATAAAATAGTAAAACAGTAATAGAGTGAATAAAGCACAACAATAAACACCCAATGAAAACAAACAACCAAGCGCTAGGATTGACTCGCATAAGTTTTGGACCAGCAAGAGGTCAACCTTTACCCAGCAGAGTCGCCAGTTGTCGCTCTTGGGATTTTCATCCAGGTACAAACGCGAAAGTGGCGCTGAAACAGAGTCGCCAGTAATGTGTATTTATCCCAGGAGAGGGAAAAGAAACACTGCATAAACCTAAAGAAAAGAAAAAGCATGGTCTCGCGACCAAGAGAAACGGGTAAGGGAGTCAGTTACGCGAGGGGGAGGTATTAGCACCCCCACGCGTCCATCGTACTCGATGGGATCCACGCTTGTTGTCTCGATCAAAAGGTGTCGTCATCTGGAGCTCCACTGCTACGGGAAAGGAGAAGAAACAAGAACGGAGAAGAGCAAAGAAACGGGGGAGAAAAGAAAAAGAAGTGACTCGATAGGACATCGACATCCTACGCCTACGTATTCCCTCGTGCAATGGGAAAGTCAGAGTCAACGTAGTTCGGACACGAACTAAGGGGAGGTTGCTCACCAAGACATCGCCGTCTCGTGCCTACGTATCCTCAATCTAACCAGAAGGAGGAAATCAGAGCAGTCATAGTTCGATCTAACGAGGTCTTAGTATTTTTTTATGAGCGACGTTAAGTTTGCGTCCAGCAGTTAGGGTCGATGCCTATTTCTGACAAAAAGGAAAATAACGTGCTCTCTTCTGAAAATGGTTTGAAACTGAACAAGTCCCGAAGGATGAAAAATATTTGAATTTGTTTTGTGTTTTTTAGATAGAAATGGATTGAAGTTAGTTTGTAACTTGCATTGCACCCCAGTCTCCAACATAGGAACGAATACGTCACGTATCGTCCCCGACAGGACGTACACTAAGTACCCTAAAAGAATGAAGGGAGACCCCCCATACCTCACTTCCCATATATAAGGCTCATGCGTAATACACGTTAACCTTTATTAAGTGTTTTAGAAGGGTTATGAGATGAGAAGAGAAGACTCAAGTTGAAAAGAAAACACTAAGGGGAAACTAATTGTTCCTAATGTTATCATGCAAAGGTGGCCCTAACGTTGAGGTTTAAGAGCAACCTAAGTCTAAATAAGAGAGAGGGATAGCACTATCTAATGCTTATCCTACCTCACCTTAATCAAAAATTAAGGATGAGCTAGGATCCCAAAGGAATGTGAAGAAGTTCTACACAATCAAGCATTATATCATGTAATCCACAAATAAAAGAGAAGTAAAAGAGATGAGATGAAAGGGGGAATGAACATGGATAAACATCCACATGTTCATATGTCTTACCTCTGCCCCTACACAAAAGGTTAGTACAAAATCATCACAAGTAATGAATACAAGTGAAAGAAGATAAATTAAACAATGCTAGTTGCTTATAGAAGACAACTTGAGAAGCAAACAAGGCTTAAACCAAAAGGGAAGGGTCCTAAGGGTTAAGGAACATCCAAGGTCAGTATCTACATGCCAATGTGTCCTACTAAGGTTAACATGCTAAATGAAAGCAAACAATGTCAAACTATGCATCAAAAGATCACACAAATGCAAGTTATACACTAAATATGCAAGATGAATGTAAATGAATCATGAAAATGAATAAATGCATATGTAAACATTAAAGTCAGAAGTGAATAACATTTAATAAGGCATGGAGATGTCATTAAGATAGCATGTGATTCATGAATGCAAGCATTGATTAAGTAAGAAGAAGTGAGAACAAACATCATTCAAGTTCATACAAACATGCATACTTGTAACACAAGTAAAGAATGAAGATGCAAGATGAACATGATTGGAAATGGATGCAAGTCAGTAGAATATGACATTTATAATGTAAGAATGAGCATACAAAGTCAATACAAGTCCTATGTTAACACATGTTCAAAAGTAGAAACAAGTATGTGCAAACAAATTCAAAGAAGTGTGCAAAGGTTTATGAACTTAGAAACATGCAAGATGCAATTAGAGGTCGTGTCATATGTTTGAGAATGATCACAAAAATAAGTAAAATCATGTTATAATGGACATTTAAGATCATACAAGCAATAATGCAAACAAGTCAACAAAGTCATGCAAGAAAAGAAACACAAGTTCACAAAACATTCCAAGTTTTAACCAGTGCACATAATTCAATTCAAGATGGACAAGCAATGACCTATAACATGAAAAAAATGACCTATAATGTTCATACAACATGTATCAAGAGGTCTCAATAATTGTCAAAAAGGATTACATATCACATACATCCAAAACCTTAGCACAAGTCTTCTAACAAACACACATGCATTAATGAAATTGAAATGAAACAAAGGAGGTGTTAAAAGCTCAAAAAAATTGGAAGATGTAAGTCATTTGAAGTACAACAAGTGTACAAACATTTCTCAAAAGTATGTCCCAAAATTCATCACCAAACATGCACAAACATGCTTCACAATCTCATACAAGTCACACAAACAAAGTGCTCAAAGACAACATTCAAAAGTCAATGAAAAATGACCTAAAAATCTAGGAAAAATGCATAAGATGCCTTAATATGTCATAGAAGCATGTATCAATTATCATGGGTAGATTCAATTCAAAACTATGTCAAATAATTCCAAAATGAAACAAGTATCATGAATAGATGTTCATACAAATGAAAATAAAAGAAAATTCATCGAAAAATATTAAAATATGTCAAAATCAGAAATAAAAATATGTAAAAATTATTTAAATGCATTATAATTCTTCATGAATTATTTCATAATTTTATCATGCTTGTAAGTATTTTTAAAAATTAAAAATCAAACAAGTATAAAAAGAAAATAAAAAACAAGAGAAATTGCCAGGGGGTGCAGCGCAAGCAATTATCAGTTAAAAGCGCATTGGCCTTAGTGGTGAGGGGGTGTGGATATCAGAATTTCTAGGCCCAAGGAACGTACAAGTATGTGGGTTCATGCCATATGGATTAGTCAAACTGTTGACTCTCTGAGATCCATTGGATTCAGTCAACTTGAGATGATCAAAGAAGTAAACAAAACAAATGATTCACAACACATGCACATGTTAAGCTCTGATGATGAACACACATGGAATCACATAGTCAACACAAAGTCAGACAAATGAGGCACGTGAGAGGGAGGGTGCTCATTAATGCACCGGCACTCTAATGTGCGTTGGATCAAAAGAATCAAACGGTCACGACTTAAACTGGGATCAAACTAGGGTTTATGTGAGAATGAATTCTCAGGTGGCCGGAGAAGACTCCGGTCGTCTTCTCCGGCGAGCAGCCATCGTGCTCCACCTTACATGTCACCTGAAATGGGCAAAACCTATGCCATTCTACTCCTTATGATACGCAGATTCCAAATCTAGCCTCACAAATCACATATAATGCACACACAGAGAGAATCGAAGGAAAACTTTTTGCCCTAGAATTCAAGATCTATGCTCTTATGGAGCCTATCAAGTAGCCAGAGTCACAATAGCTCCTATTGAGCTCCAAAACACCAAAAACAAGCTCAAATCAAATAAACTTGCAGAGGAAATATTGAAGAAGAACCTGCACTTTGAAGCTTCCTTTTCTACAAGAGAAAACCAGAGAGGAAACTCCTTATGCACTTGAACCTTGCCTGGCCAAATAAAGGCTAAACGAGCTTCAATTCTCTTGAAATTCAGTGAAGAAAAGTGGAATCAAGTTTGATACAACAACTTCCTATGCTTGCACACACTTTCTTGGTGATGATTGATGAAGAATGGAGGTGGAAAAATGCAGAGAGATTGAAGAGGATGAAGCTTCGTGAGAGAGAAGTTTCAGAGAGAGAGAGAGAGAGAGAGTGAAAATTGGTGAAGTGTGAAGAATGAACCAGTTCGTAGCAATTTCTGTTAGAGATTGGTTTTATATGGTGAGTTAAGATCTAACTGTCATGGTTGACAGTTAGAACCATGGTTAGAAGTGAGGTTGAAATAAAAATGATAAATAGAAAAATGAGAGTGAAATGGTGAAGGTGAGCTCGTGTATGGTTCAAGTGTGGAGAGGATCATGGAGCTTATGGTATGCTTATGATGAGAGGTGATGATGTTCTCATGGTACAATGCAGCTGACACAACTTGCTGCACAAGTTTCTCCTCTTTTTGTTGGTTTGTACAAATGAGGGAAACAAGTACATGGACATGTGGTATGTAAGAGGCATGCTTGGCTTATTATGGTAATGTAATGTGTGATGTATGTGAAGCATGCATATGAGAACAATAACACTGCAGGTTTTGACTTGGTTTTGTTTACTTGGCATGGAAGAAAGTCAGATGGCATGATGGTGACTTTGTACAAGTATATTTTGATGATCATGGGATGAAAATGACTGATCTTGGGGTCTTTTGAAAGAGGGAATGGAGGAGAACAACATTGATGTTCAAAGCAACCACAATTGAATCCCTTAAAATGCTTAAAAATGTCCATGAAGGTGTGTAGTCATGACTGAGTTAGCTTGCCTGCTTGCCTTGGTTCGTGCCTGGCTCATGGCCTATGAAATGATCAGCTTGAGTTCGTCACTTTTAGCCCACTATAACTCTCAAATGGTTGGTCAAATGAAAAAACCTTCAACATCAAAGTTAAAGAGGAGATCAAGAGGAATAGAAACCATGTTGAACACTTTTTGATTTGGAGCCTCCATCATGGAGATAATTGACCTTGAACTTGTACATGTCATGCACACAAGGTGTTTTTGAATATTACTCCGAGCCAGCATGCGCGTGACCTGAGTGTTTTGCCCAAATTACCTTGATTTCTCTCAACTTGAATTGATCATATCTCCCTTGATTTTGATCCAATGGAGATGTTCTTGGTATGGTTTTGAAGCTTAGAATGTGAAATTTTGATAGGCCTCCATAAACTTTGAGTTTGGATCTTGGAACATAGAAAAAGAATGCCCTAAAGTTGACCCTTCAGCTTGTCAATACTTGCCAAATTAGGAAACCCTAATTTCTATTTTTGGAAACTTTTCATATCTTTTGATTTTTTGTGAATCTCTTGATATTTCTTGATCAAATCTTCATCAATGGACATATTTGACATGAGGAGCATGAATTTGACCTTAAAAGTCAGGATTTGACTTTTTCCTCTGCACAGTTGACTTTTCCCCGATCTGACTGATTCTCAACCAATTGTTCAATTGAAGATCTTCTGAAATGAACCAATGGGAAATACTTCATCCTTGGACAATTGAGAGCATATGGAAAACCTTTAAATCAAACTTTGGCTCAAAAATTCTCTTGCACTGCCTTTTCACCAAAACCCTAATTTTGCATTGGTTAGGAGAATGTGATCCACTTGAGATTTCTCATCTACCTTGATCCCATGCTATGAACCAAATGATATGCAAAGATGATTGTGCAAAGAATGAAATGAAACATAAGCCAATTAGTGTTAAAAGCATGAGGGCAAATTTTGAGGTGTTACAGTGTGTTTGGTACTAATTATTCTGACTTTTTGTGTGATCACATGTTAGAGCATCTGGCATGGCATATGGCCTTTGTGTGAGTTGATCTATTTGTGTTAGTAGTATCTACTGATTCTGACTTGACTACTCACTGTACGTTCATGCATTGCGGAATTTTTTATTGCATGACTGATTGTTATGGAGCATTGATTGTTTGTAGCAACCTTCTAATGTATTTTTTGCTACTAAGACTCTAATTTCTTATGCTGCTACATAGATAGTTGATCAAATTGTGGGTGAAAAGATACAATAAACACTCAAAAAGGAGCGTGAGAAGTTGACTCAAGAGGTGTGGGAGAGAGTGACTCAGGAGGTACGGGATAAGGTGTATCTAGAGGAGCCGGGGAAGGTGCATTAGGAGGAGTAGGAGAGGTTGACTAAGGAGAAGCAAGAGAAGTTAACGGAGGATATGTGAGAGAAGAGTACCCAGGATGTGATTGAGGTAAATATAAGTTTGGTTTTAAAAAATTGTGTTGTGTGTTGTTGTTGTTATTTGTGTATTTATATTTATGTATTGTGTTGTTGTTTCATGATACAACAATTAAAATTGATGGGTTTACTCATCCACCCAAATTTAAATTAGTAAGACATTACTGAGAATTTCTTTTGGATGATGCAAGCACGAAAGGTAGTTATTCTGCCCCACAGCACAATATTAACACCATAATACATCAACAAGATAATCTGCTACGACTATCAAGGGCGGTAGAGGAGATGGGAGACACCTTCATGATGAAATTAAAACATGAACCAAGTCAATTTTATATAATTGGAAAGAGTTGTGCTTTGAATATTTTGCAAGGTAATACTTGGTTGTACATAACTATAATACAATTATAGTGCATGTAAGTACATATTTTATGGTGATTTTAATTCATATTCATTTTTCTCAAATACTTTTAATGTCAAGACTCACATCAAAATTTGAATTTTGTGTTTAGATTTAGGTACATGCATCAGAATTGTGCTGAAAGAGAATTCACAGAGTAATATTTCTTAAGCCCGTTCAATATTCAATTTAAACAACATGGACCAAACATTGTCTAGAGGTGCATATAAAATAAGTTAATTCAAGAAAAAAAATATTACATAGAACTTTTTTTAGCATGCGTAAGTATATATGAATTTGTGATTTCTTTTATAAATCAATTTTATTCACATTATTAATTATTGATGTTTATTCAGTCTGCATTGGCAATTAATAATTATATGCCTCAAGCAAAATAGTGTAATTATGCTATGCTTGTTACACTATGATCTTGATTCAACGATGAAAGACGTTTTCAGCACGTAAGTGATATATTTGCTATACTAAAACTTTACCTTTAATTTTGAATAAGTTTTCATGTCAAGTTTTTACCAATATATAAAACAATGGAGGGATACAATTTAATGTCTCATAATGTAATTAAATAAAAATTGAGGATACTTTTTCTCCAAAGTAAGTATTACTTGTGCTTTTTGACATTATTTTATTTTCGCTAATGTATTACTTCTATTTTGTGTGTATTAATAACTATATAAAAATTATTTGTAGATGTAGAAACAAGCCAACATATATTCGTGCAGATACTATGTAATGAAACATATGTTGGATATTGTCTCTGAAGGTATTGGTGATTCATGGGTTAAGATATTTATTTTATGTCGTTGTTAAGTTGATGTTGTTGTTGTTTGCTAGTAAAATGTTTATGTTAAAAGGTTTATGTTATTGTTTTTGTGGAGATTTAATCTTTAATGTTGTTGTTGTTGGGTTATCCTAATTTAAATTTTGTTCAAATTATTGGTATTTAACGGTCCAACACCATTCTCATAAGAAAATGTAAATGACATCCGTTCACGTTGGGACGGTTGCTTCCTATCTTTTTATGAACCTCAACAACACTAGTTTGTCTTGGTTATTGTAAATAATGTGTATATGTTTTTCTATTACACATATGTATTTGGTTTTGTCATAATGGTTCCGTTTTCAAATATGTATATAGGTTCTTTTGGTGTGCCATTTTGGATGTGTATATTAGTATTTCTTACAAATTTTGTAAACAATGTAATTTGAAATTATGTGTATATTAGATTTTGTTATATTATAAAATAAAATGTTGTGATACAGTCACAAAATATGTATATAGGTTATGTCTAAAAAAATACAGGTCAAATTAAAATTTAAAAACAAATTATAATTTACAAAAAATATGTTTTTCCCTCATTTATTAATTCAAACCAAGGTAAATACACATTTTCCACCTCAGATATTAAACTAATGATCAATACAAATTTTCCCTCGGCGAGTCTATAAACGAGAGGAAAATTCATAATGCCCTTTGTTACCTCGCATATGAAGTTGGTGTAAAACCCTTTTCCAACTGAGGCAAAAGTAGTTTTTTCGTAGTAGTTGTCATACCCCAAATTTTAACCCTAGATTCCATCATCATTTGCATAGCATCCAACACATTTTAGGTGTGTCATTCATGCATAGCTAACCCTCAAAATGATCAAAATATTTTCTTGCTTTGCTTTGTTTGTGAATTAGGGGTTGCATCAAGGAGATTGTTGGTTGATCAGTCAAAGTCTTGGATTGATCATCAATATATCAAGTTCTCATGATCAAGAGTTTCCCTACATCAACAATAAAGAGTATTGTGGCCTCATTACAAGTTCATCAAGTTTCAAATTCATCTAGTCCATAAATTAGGGTTTCTAAGCCAAAGCAACTGCACCTTTGACTTTTGACCAAGACATGATTTCAAGCCTTGGGGCATGATGCAAGACACTCAAAGGCACCTTTAGAGTCCATCCATAATGTTCAAATAACTCAAGAGTTTGATTTCATTGGAGTATGTACCTTGGATTTCATCTGATACAAAAGTCAATCACTAATCAAAATCAAGTTTGACTTTTGACTTTTTGGTTAAACATGGAATTCTCAAGTCAAATATCATGAAGACATGTGATTTGAATCATAATCAATCAAGAAGATCAAGGGAAACATCAAAGAATCATGATTTGTGTAAATTAGGGTTTCATGATTTTTTCTAAGTTATGAAATTCAATGATTTTTTCTCAACTTGCCAAGCTCATATCTTCCTCATCAACTAACCATTTTCTTTGCTCCAAAGACCAAATTGAAAAGCTTGTTCCATACTACAACTTTGTCTTTGAGGATGATTTCCCGAAAATTGCATAGATTGAGAGATATGAAGCCATGAAGTTAGAGATTCAATACATTTTGAACCTAGACACTTAGAAAAATTTTCAACGAAATCTGCCCTGTCTTGGAGCCAACTTTGAGGCCATTTTTCACCATGATCCCAATTGATTCAAGAAAAACTCATGAAAATGAAAGTTGTAGAGGATGTTTCAAGCTTTCCAAAGAGTCCAAGGACACAAAATTATCATACTTGAGCTAGGATTTTCGAAGATATGAAGTTGGCACTTCAAACTTGAATTATAGGTCATTTGCATGACATGTTCTTGATCAAATATTGAGCCAAATCTACTCAATCCGGTTTTCCAGACATTCTTGCTTCTAAATCTCAACAAAATATGAGTTTTACACAGATTAATGATGCATTATCCAAGTGATTAAGGCATTGTTCAAAGGATCATTCCATTTAGGGAATAGAGATCACATTGCCATTTGCATAAAGCATCTATAATCACAAAGTCAACTTGTCTTGAGCCCATACCATGTTTCTTTTATACACAAGCCATTCTAAACACAGAAGCAACACCTCTAAACTTTCCAATAACTCTAGAAAAGTTTGTACTTGGCATTGGAACCACAAAATCCATGAAACTGACCATTTATTCCCAACCAAACCAAACTCCACAACTTGTGAATTCTGCATAACTTTAGATCCTCAATCCTTCCCTGTAAATAGAGACTCATTCATCAGTCTAAAAAGCATAACAAACACATCAAAAGCATGACAAACAAGCTTCACATCAGAACTTGCATCCAAACCTTCCATTGAAACCAAAAGCGATCATATTGCATAAACTTGTGCAAAGTCTTCCACAACCATAAAATCTTCAAAACAATCATCCACACACATATCATAAAACACCTAACAAAGGTGTTCAAACCCTCATCTTCACCTAAAAACCTCAAGAGCAGAAAGTCAACTCTCAACCTCCATTTGGTTTACTTTCTGCATAAACCAATCCAAATCATCATTATAACCTCTTCTAATCCATTCAAGCCATCAAACACCTTCCATAAACCATCCTTGAACTGTTCCAAGTGTTGATTTGCAATTGTAACACAATTTTAACCAAGATCAAGATTCTCATTTTTCATGTTTGCAAGAGGATTCGTGCAGAGCATTTGAAGTTGTTCCAAAGCAAACTAAGCATTCCAAAAGCATCAAGAGAGGTCAGGGAAGTAATTTGGATCATCGAACAACTTCTGTAACCACTTGAAGAGGCATTGGACCTTGCTCCAATAAGTAAGATTTTTTCAAACTTGAACTCACTCATACATGCATCTTTTGTATTTGATTTCTGAAGCAAAAATGTAGCATTTGATGTGTATATGTTGTTCCATAAGTTAATTGCAATGTATCATGTGTGTATGTGAAGTTATGCATTTCTAAACAGTTAGGGTTCATGTCATTTTTTAGGATGTAATTGTTCATTCCTTAATTTTCAGTACAATAAAATGATACCATTAGATTCCCTGTGGAATTTTAAGCAAGTTTGGTGTTTACATTTTTGCATTTGGATGAGAAATGAAAGAGATACGAATTTGAAAGTTTGAAAAATGGAGGTTGAATAAGATGATGGCCATGGCACCATTTTACATTTCTGAACATGGTTTATTATTTATTCTTTTGTTTCCATTTCACTATTGACTTGGGAATTTCGCCACAATGGTTGAAAGTGTGTGTCTGAAGTGTCTTGCATAGCCAAGTCTGGGGTTCGAATCCCCTCGCCCTAGACCTTTTAATTATTTTTTTATTTTCATGTTTTTTCATGTTGTTTTCAAATATATTTTAACACGCGCGTGTTTTTTCTAGGCCAAGCACATGGCCCAGTGGTTAACTTTTAAGATGTAACCTAGGATGCGCAGGTTCAAGCCTTGGCAGGACCATTTCCTCTTTTTTTTACTACTTGACATTTTCATGTTTTTCTTCATTTTCATTTGATCATATCTCTCAAAATATTTATTCTTTTGAGCTGATTTTTTGCATACTTCTCATTTGTCATACCTATTTTGATAATCCATGAAAAATTTCTAAAAATAGTTTTATTTTCACACACTTAAATTTAGTCAAAGTAAGGCACATTTTTAAGTGGTTTTAGGTCATTAAGTGTTTCCTTTTGATTGATTCTTTTATTTTTCTTTGATCATATTGAGGTTTGTGAATGTCATGTATGTTGTGTAAACCTTTTTTGATGTTGATAATATAATCCCCTTGATTTTTGCCTAAGTTTGATGTACTTTAATGCATAATTTTCATGTGTACATGTCTTGTTTCTTCATGTTTGATTATGAAAAATTCCCTTTGACTTTGGCATGATACTTATACCATATTGAACCTTTGATGCATGCTTGCTATAAGTTTGAATCATCTTTGATCATATTTTCATGATTTTCCTTAACTTTGATACCATGATTTTGTTTGGTTCTGAAACTTCATGCTTACTATGTTTAAACCTTTTGAAATGCTTGGACTTGATTGTGATCACAATAAACCCATTGACATGAACTCTTGGTTGTTACCTTATGTCTTGAACTGTGTCTAAATTGTATTCATGATCAAGTGGTATCTTAAACTTGTACATATTTTTTTTTAATCTTAAATTGTATTAATTATTAAGTGGTGCTAGTTATCAACCCTAAACCATGTCATAATCTTAACCTTAGCTCATCCATGTTTGATATTGTTATATCCATGTGTATTTGAATCTTTGTTTATATCCTTGCTCACATGTTATTGTTATGAACATGCTTTGATATGCCATACTTGTGTTGTTATTTTGGTCTTGTTAGAACCATGTCACATGTATACTTTGATTATGTACCATCCATGTTTGTATGTCATCCTTGGTTGTTACCATATTTGTTTATGACTTTGTTAAGTGTTGACTGCGGTATAGGGCAAGCAAGCAAAAATATTTATTTTCGGAAAGAATTCCCTCCGGGATTTATGTCGTGTCCACAGAGATCGGTTCGAGGGAAAGAATGCCGTTCGACAATCTCTCGCGTTTATGAGTTTGGATTAAATGGTTTCAAACAAGAAAATAGAAAAGTAAATATTAAAACATAAAAAGAATACATTCTTTGAAGAGAAGAAACCTATCAAGCATGAATATACACTACTCAGAACAAAGGTAAACCTATCGATCGGCCGCATTCAACATACAATACTCATCAAAATCATCACGTATCGCTCACAACAAAGGTTATGTCTAACGCACAGTTGAGAGAGCAACCGTATTACTCTCGTCGACGCTCTCGCGCACGACGCCTCGAAACACGGAAGACATTAAGTTCCGACACCATAAAGATTATTATCTAAATCTATCTCTAGAGTCTAGACAATAGATATCCCTCCCTAATCAAGATTAATGATGGTTATCTCTAACACAACACAAATCCAAACATAAATGCAAAAAGATCAAGGAAGACATCGATAATGATTTGTAAAGCATATATATTATACAACCATGATCAATACAGGTACATAGGTTTAGAGTAACAATACAAACATAACCCACAAAATAGAGAAATACATAGAGAAGAAATGGAGAAAAACCAAACATCTCAAAAGTTGTCGGCTCCGATTGATGAAGGATTCGACTCCGGATCATCCTAATTCATGCTCCAATGTGTTTTCTAGCCTAATTCTACTCAAAAAATGCTATTGGATGGATTTGGAACTAAAAATATCAAACCCATAACTAAAAAATGATGAAAAATGGCTTAAATGGGCAATTCTGCTTTTCCAGGTTCGCCTAGCGAGTCCCCGTTCGCTAGGCGAACGTAAACCGCCTTTCTGTTGAGTTTTTTCACGATTCTGGAACTTTTTGTTCGCCCCGGTTCGCCTAGCGAACAAGCTAGCGAGTGTTCGCTACGGGGGCTTGCCTAGCGAGCATGACAGAAAACCAGAATTTGTTTTCTTCATAACTCTTGAACCGTAACTCCGATTGACGCACGGTTTGAAGCGTTGGAAAGCTTATTCAATGCTCTTTATGAATATGGAAATATCCCATTGCTGGAACACCTACAAAAATAAATGAAAATCGATTAAACTCAATGATATTTACACGATAACGCACTATACACCGAAAACGTAAACTAAACGTATTTACAAACAAATTGGGTTTTATTCGCACGATATTTACCAAAAAGAATCGATAAGTGCAACAAAACATATATACAAAAATAGGTACAATTTGCACTTATCAAACTCTCCCCAACTTACCTACTTGTTTGTCCACAAACAAAAATCAAACAAACTTGAAAATGCAAAAGCGATATCCAAATAAAGACGAATCAACAGGTTTTGAAAAACGGAAACGAATGAATGATTCAAATGACAACGGTACACACAAAAAGTAAATACTTACCACTAAACTGCAATGATAACATAGTCACGAAACAAAAGCAAAATACAAAAATCATGCCAAACATTCTAAAACAACACTAGTTCCAAAGTGAATCACACCTAGCAAAAATAATCATCGGTAGATGAAAAACACACAATAAGGTACTTTACACTCACACAACACTCATGCAAACAAAAGACTAAATTATGCATACATCCAAAAATTCATATTGAACATACAAAGACAAGAATCACAAGGACTTTCAAGGTTGTAACGTGGTCGGGTAAACAAACAAGGGCCAATTTCTAAAGGTAATTGAAACAAAAACTTGCCTAAACCTAAGGGAGTGCAAACTCACAAAGATTCACACACAAAATTTCAACCAACTTCTTCCAAAATCCCAAGTGCTACACAACACACAATACTTATTTAGCACAATTATTGCAACTCTTTTTGTTTCCTTTTTCAAGGATTTTTCTTTTTTCTTTCTTTTTCACTTTTTTCTTTTCTTTTCTTTGTCATATTTTTCTCTTTTTTCTTTTCTTTTTCAATCCTCATAGAATCCAACCAATGAGTATACAATCATCCTCTCCCCAACTTGAATTCAACCGCACCATCATGTGAATACTCCCTACTTTCTAAGGCAAGGAAAAAATCCATATAACAACACAAAATTGAGGTCCAAGAAAAAACAAAATCCATTAAAAAATAAGTGAACTAAATACTCATAGACAAGCATTAAGTTCAAATAAAAACATGGATCAAAAAGCTCAAAGGGGTTACGAATTCTCACACACTCACAAGGTGAATTGACTATTTGGCTAAGGTAGTTGTGCTCAAAATGAAACAATTGCCTTGATCCTTTTCATGCATTCATATAATCAACACAAATAACAGATTCAACATAATAAAATCCAGTTATAACAAGAAAGTTGGTTCTTCGCACATATATGAACAATGGAAAGCCACCTCACAAAAAGGTTGGGAACTAAAGTGATTCACAATAGAACAAGTATACAAAAGAATGGATGGCATGGAAGTTTGTAAAAAGCCTAAGTATCATGAATATGCTAAAGTATAGAAAGCGATAAATACATACCTCGGACGTGTACAAAACTTAACAAAATCATTACCATACATCCGCAAGTTGAAACGAACCAACTTGGAAAATCACAAAAGCGTCCTCAAATAAGTCAATCAAAATCTGTGAGCAAACAACAACCAAAATCTTAGCAGCCTTTGCCTAGCGAAGGAATCATTCGCGACGTGAGCCTTCGCTACATCCTTCGCCCCAGCGAAGTTTGGGTGTTTTCAAAAGTGAAAGTTTCTGCCACCCCCTCGCTGGCACCTTCGCCTCGCGAACACATCAGCGAGCATTCGCTGGCTCCCTCGCCCAGCGAATTTACCTAGTTTTCCTACTGAAGGTTTTTTTTTTACTTTCTGCCACTCCCTCGCTGGCACCTTCGCCAACGTTCGCAAGGCGAACCTTCGCTGGTGACTTCTCCAGAACTCGCTTAGCGAGAACAAGAATTATTAATATAAACAAACGAAAAGAAAGGGAGAAATTTCATTAAACAAGTTGTAAAGTGAAGATTTGAGAAGTTTACGAAAAATCCGAGTACAACTTGTTTAATGAAAGTTCACCACACAACCAAAGAAAATAATACAACATGCTTGTTTTACGTCGTAAGCTCGACGCCTTTACATTGCTTAGCTAGCAAACTCACTTCCTTCATGCCATAGTGATGCCTCACCGCGCAAACCTAAAGTAAGTGTCCTAACCAAACATATGAACAAACGGTTACGGGAACAAAATGTATACAACACTTGAACAAACATAATGGAAATAGACAATATATACGATATATACAAAACTCAAAAACAAAGAAACTATCGCAATGCGATTCAATATCAAAACCAATCCCCGGCAACGGCGCCATTTTGTTGACTGCGGTATAGGGCAAGCAAGCAAAAATATTTATTTTCGGAAAGAATTCCCTCCGGGATTTATGTCGTGTCCACAGAGATCGGTTCGAGGGAAAGAATGCCGTTCGACAATCTCTCGCGTTTATGAGTTTGGATTAAATGGTTTCAAACAAGAAAATAGAAAAGTAAATATTAAAACATAAAAAGAATACATTCTTTGAAGAGAAGAAACCTATCAAGCATGAATATACACTACTCAGAACAAATGTAAACCTATCGATCGGTCGCATTCAACATACAATACTCATCAAAATCATCACGTATCGCTCACAACAAAGGTTATGTCTAACGCACAGTTGAGAGAGCAACCGTATTACTCTCGTCGACACTCTCGCGCACGACGCCTCGAAACACGGAAGACATTAAGTTTCGACACCATAAAGATTATTATCTAAATCTATCTCTAGAGTCTAGACAATAGATATCCCTCCCTAATCAAGATTAATGATGGTTATCTCTAACACAACACAAATCCAAACATAAATGCAAAAAGATCAAGGAAGACATCGATAATGATTTGTAAAGCATATATATTATACAACCATGATCAATACATGTACATAGGTTTAGAGTAACAATACAAACCTAACCCACAAAATAGAGAAATACATAGAGAAGAAATGGAGAAAAACCAAACATCTCAAAAGTTGTCGGCTCCGATTGATGAAGGATTCGACTCCGGATCATCCTAATTCATGCTCCAATGTGTTTTCTAGCCTAATTCTACTCAAAAAATGCTATTGGATGGATTTGGAACTAAAAATATCAAACCCATAACTAAAAAATGATGAAAAATGGCTTAAATGGGCAATTCTGCTTTTCCAGGTTCGCCTAGCGAGTCCCCGTTCGCTAGGCGAACGTAAACCGCCTTTCTGTTGAGTTTTTTCACGATTCTGGAACTTTTCGTTCGCCCCGGTTCGCCTAGCGAACAAGCTAGCGAGTGTTCGCTACGGGGGCTCGCCTAGCGAGCATGACAGAAAACCAGAATTTGTTTTCTTCATAACTCTTGAACCGTAACTCCAATTGACGCACGGTTTGAAGCGTTGGAAAGCTTATTCAATGCTCTTTATGAATATGGAAATATCCCATTGCTGGAACACCTACAAAAATAAATGAAAATCGATTAAACTCAATGATATTTACACGATAACGCACTATACACCGAAAACGTAAACTAAACGTATTTACAAACAAATTGGGTTTTATTCGCACGATATTTACCAAAAAGAATCGATAAGTGCAACAAAACATATATATAAAAATAGGTACAATTTGCACTTATCATTAAGTCTTGTCACATCTATATCTATATGGTGTTTACCTTGGTTGTTACCATGATATTTTTATGACTTTGTTAAGTCTTAGATGTTGTCACATCTACCTCCATGTATTGGTTATTATCATGTTCATTTTAACTTTGTTATACCTCATTACATATCATAGTTGATATTATGTCATCTTTTCCATGAGTTGTATGCCTTAATTGATGTCATGTTTGAACATCATCTTTATCATTCTTTATCCATGTTTGTTGATATCATGTTTGAATGTCATCCTTTGTCATGTTCAAAGCTTGGATATCATGTTTGAATATCAATCTTGTTCATCTCATCCATTATCACCCATATGCTCATGTTTGTTTTGACTTTATCAAGTCATTCCCTATTAAGGTTAGCTTGTTAGCTCTCTTCCTCCTTCCTTCTTTTGTTGCCTAAATCCAAAGGAAATATCTCTTTTGTTGACTTTATGTCATAGGTAGTATAGCATTCCCTCAACTGCCCCTTTTGACTTTGTTAAGTCATTAACCTTTCAACATAACCTTAGGTTAGAGTTTGTAAACTCTTTGACTTTGTTAAGTCATGTAAGTGTTATTGTTATAAATACTTACTTTCTAGTTTGGAACCTTGATCACTATCAAGTGTTATTCACCCTTGTTAAGGTGAACTATGATTGCTCTAATTTCATCCTTGTTAGGATACGTATGCATAAGACTGCGAAGTCTTTGCAAGCATACTAGCAATATGCTTCCTTAGGTTCCCTATCTTATAAAACCCAAAAATAGAACATTTCCAAACATTAGTAATCAATTTACCATAGCACAAATACTTTCAAGAGGCTCCTATAGGATACTATAGATACTTAGGGTGCTAGTACCTTCCCTTAGTATAACCAACCCCCGAACCTTTAGATCTCTTTGCATTGTTGTTACATTGAACAATTAGGGTTTTTCAATCTTTTCCCTTTCTTTTGGATAAATTAAAATTCGGTGATGAACATCTAATGTTTTGTGATTCAAGTTAATATAATAGCTTGATATCTGATTCTCACCGCGACAGAAATGGAGACTTCACTGGAGAATTCCAAGAGGGTTAAGCCTATCTTGTTTGTATTTGTGTTATTATTTTTTGCTTTCTTGTGTTGTTTTGTTATTTCTGTTTCTCAGGGTGGTGACTTTTGTGTTGTGAGGTAAGTCCTAACTCGGACTTGAGTGTACATAAATAAGATATGATTGTGGTATAATCAAAAGTTTACTATTGGGTGTAGTCCTAACATAATTAACATATGATATAATCACGCTCAATGGATACCCCTTTGGAATTACTGATGTCATGCGAGTAGTCATATTGGTATTAATTTTTCTGACCTGGGAGTCTGTAAAGCTGAGGACCTTAGATTCCCTTCACCCTCTTATCCTTCTTAGGATGTAGTGCAATGATTATCCAGGTGTAGACCTGAGATAGTTGTCATGCGATATTACACTCAGACGAGTTTATCTTAAGAATATTATTAGCTTGCATGAGTAGCCGTGCAAGAGGATAATATCCGAAAGATGAATTGATGACTCTGGGAACTTTGTAGAACCTGTTGTACAGGTACAATAAACCCATAGTACATATCCTTGTGGAAGGGATAAACCTTTGCTCCATGCTCGTTGTTGACCCTTAACCTTGTGTGTAACCTTGTTTGTGCGCATTACATCCACATACATTCATGCCTTCATGAAAAAAAAATTTGGTTTCAAGGAACTCAGTTGTCCATTTCTTTGCAAAAATCAATAGGTATCATGGATTATGGGAAGAGAAACACCAAGAAGTACAACTTCAAGAAACCTGATATGTTAGAGTTAAGAAAGCTAGGGGCTATGGTTTCTAGTCCTGAGGATTTCAGAAAATGCTATGGGAGAATTTTGGGTATTATCAAGACCAAGATGGAAGATGGAGTTCTTGACATACTTGTGCAACTCTATGATCCCCTCTACCATTGCTTCACATTCCCATATTACCAACTCGTCCCTACTTTGGAAGAATATTCATATTGGGTTTGTCTGCCAGTGTTAGATAAGAAGCCTTTCAGTGGTTTTGAAAAAATTCCCACACCTCAAGACATTGCAGATGCCATTCACCTAGAAGCCTCCGAGATCAAAGCTAATCTCACTACCAAATGAGGAATCAAGGGTTTTACTTCCAAATTCTTGATCAAGAAAGGCACTTTCTTAGCCAAGGAAAACAATATGGACGCCTTATAAGCTATCCTTGAACTACTCATTTATGTCTTGGTTTTGTTCTCAAAAATTGACGATTTTGTTGATGTTAATGATATCTGAATCTTTCTGATTAAAAATCCAATACCTACGCTGCTTGGTGACACTTATCACTCCATCCATCATATGACCCTCAAGGGAGGGGGAACTATTATGTGTTGTGCTTATCTACTCTACAAATGGTTTGTTTCACACTTGCCTCGAACCGAACTCTTTAAGGAAAATCCAGACAAACTCAGATGGCCTCAAAGGCTTATGGCTCTTACTCACACAGATTTGCATTGGTATGATCCAGCTTAAGACAAGGGAGTAATCATTGATAGTTGTGGCCAGTTTCCCAACGTACCTCTTCTTGGTATCTGAGGGGGAATTAGCTATAATCATATTCTTGCAAGGCGTCAATTTGGGTTCCCTATGAAGGAAAAACCTAGCAACATTCTGTTGTCAGGTTTCTTTTATCTGAACAAGGAAGCAAGTACAGATTCGAAGGACAAAGTTGTGCATGCTTGGAACATAATTCATTGGAAGAGTAAGGATCAGTTAGGGAGGAAATATTATACAACCTTTGAGCCTTTCACTCAGTGGGTTCAATCTAGAGCTTGTGACCTCAAGATGCCTTATCTTCTTGAAAGACCTTCACAGCCAGTTGTTGCATCATCGTCAACCATTCATATTGAGCGCATGGAGGAGTATCAAGAGGTGTTAGTGAGGATGAAGCTAGAGAGAGATACTTGGGAGGTAAAATATCATGCCATCAGTGCTGAGAAGATAGAGTTGAAGAAACAACTGAAAGAGAAGGATGACTTGATCGAGCTACTTGAGAGGCGTGTTTTGGAGAGACATGTGGCGCATGAGAATTTAATTTTCTCTATCATGCAGCCATTTCCTAACACTCATGAGTATTCAGAAATTCCTCCCATGTCAGGTGATTGGAAGAGGATCGTCGACAAGCTTGTATTGGAGAATACACAACTGAAGAAGCAAAAGAAGAAGCATCAGCAAGGAGTGGACCTTCTTTATATGGGATTCCTTAGGACCCCTTAGAATTAGCTTTTTTCTCTTGTATTTTGGGTATCTTGAATTGTACTTCAAAGATGTAATTTTCCTATTATCAATGAAAAAAAGCTTTTTCCAAAAATTTGTTATTCCTTTTAATGTTTGCAATTTACTTCTTGAGTTCCTTGAAACCATTAAAAATTGCATTTGCATTGCATTCATTCACATATCATCACATTTGCATTTCTATAGCACAAGATTATTCTGTTGTCTCCTCTCCAGTTTCCACACTGAGTCCCTTACACCAGTACAACACCAGAGCTCAAGCCTAACGAAGGATGGCTGAGCAAGAGCAAGAGAATGACAGAGTCAGCGGTGAACTTGAATACCTAAGAGGGAACGTAGAACAGATAATGAAGATGTTGCAAGTGATTCGTGCAAAGATGGATACACAACCCACAGTGGTTTCAGAAATTGTTAATCCCGTGGTTGATCGTCAGCCTGCAGTGACTACTCCAATAAATTGGCCTCCTTTTGGTCTTCCTCCAGGTTTTGTACTTTGACCTGCTACAGTTCATACTACTTAACAAGTTGTTTCATTGGTTTCCGAGACCCCTCATGTAATTCCTACCTTCGCACCAACTGTTGTGCATACTCGAGTACAACCTTACTTTGATGAGCAACAAAAAGTGTATAATGTCCCCGATATGTCTGAAGACGGGGATGAACGACATGAAAAGCTAAGAGAGAATTTCGAAACCCTTGAGAAAAGGTTGAGAGTTATGGAAGTTAATCTAGTCTTTGGTGCCGCCGCAAGGGTATTTGCCTTGTGTCTGGATTGGTTATCCCAGCAAAATTCAAAACTCCAAACTTTGATCAGTATGAAGGTGCTACTTGCCCAAAGAATCATCTCGTTATGTACTATAGGAAGATGGCAGCCCATGTGGATAATGATAAGCTTATGATCCACTATTTCCAAGATAGCTTGAAAGGTGCCTCTTCCAAGTGGTACTTGAGCCTGGATCAGGCCCGTATCCGTTGTTTTCCAGACTTATCATATGCTTTTATAAAGCATTACATGTATAACACGGTTTTGGCCCCTGACAGAAGGCAGTTGTTGAGTATGTCACAAAAGGAATTTGAATCATTCAAAGAATATGCCCAGAGGTGGAGAGAAACAATATCTCAAGTTGAACTGCCCTTGATTGAGAAAGAATTAGCTGATTGGTTCGTTGATACAGTACCACTAGAATTTTATGAAAGGATGGTAGGAAGTGTAACTGCTAGCTTCTCTGACCTAGTTACTGTGGGTATCAAAAAATGGTAAAATGATCAACGCAACTGGGAGTTTAATCAACCACAACAATTCTAAGAAGTCTTCTAGAAATTTTCACAAAAAGAAAAAAGGGGAAACAAATGCAGTAATGACTAGTCGAAGGAAAAATTAGTCTTGGAAGAAACAACAGTAACAACAACGTTATGTTCAACAACCAGCTTACCTAGTTCAATTCACTCAACAACCATATGTGGTAGCAATCACACCTTCATTCAATCAACAAGTTCCCATGTATCAACATGTACAACCAGCTCCTACTTACTAGTCAATTCAAGCTCCACCAACATATCGATAAGCGCCTAACGCACTAGCTTATCAACAACAAAGAACTCAAGCTCCACGTTAAAATGCCCTCGTTCAAAACAGAAGGCAGGGTGGTATGCCTCCTATTTCCTCCATTCCAATTACTTACACCAAACTATACCCTTCATTATTGCATAGAGGTTTGGTGACTCCAAGATCTTTGGGTCCACCACCTGATCCTCTTCCACTGTACTACAATCCCAATGTCCACAGTCCATTCCATGAAGGTGCGCCAGGGCATGATTTATAAGGTTGTTATGCTCTGAAACACATTGCGAGAGAGCTGATGGAAAATAAAATCCTCTCATTTGGAGATTCAAGACAAAATGTCAAAAATAACCCTTTGCCTGCTCATGGGTCTATCAATGCTATTGATGAAGTGTCTGATGAAAATTTGATCCTAGATGTTGCTGAAATTAAAACTCGTCTACGATCTTTCCATGCAAAGTTAGTAGAAGCAGAATTGGTCATGGTTTGCTACAAAAAATGTGAAGAATAGGGGTGTGAGTTGGTGCAAAAGGATATCCAAATTTTGATTGATGAAGGTTTTTTGCAAGTGGGTAACTATGAAAAGAGATGACGTATCCTATTTTCAATTTTCCAGAGTCAAATGATAAGATACATGTCTTCAATTTACCTGAGTCAAGTTCCAAAACACCAGTTTTTAACTTACCGAAGCCAGTATTCAATATTCTAGAACTTGTTGTTATTCAGCCAGCTAATCTTCTGAAGCCAATGATTATCTGAAAGCCTAGTTTATTCCCTTTTGAAGATACCAGAGCAGTACCATGGAAATATGATGTGACTGTTATTGACCAAGAATATGGAAAAGTTAGTAAAAAAAAGGTTCGAAGAATCCTAATGCAGACATAACCAGTATTGCAGGGGCAACTAAAATGACCTGTAGTGGTTACATCTATACTCCCCAATTCAATGAGGCTCCATCAAAAGAGACTGCTATAGTACCCACCAAAGACAAAGAAGTGATTCCAACTAATGAAGACGCTGAATTTCTGAGAATTATAAGGAAGAGCGACTACAAGGTCATTGATCAACTACATTAAACTCCGTCAAAGATATCAATCATGTCTCTTCTAATGAGCTCTCCAACTCACAGAAGTGCCTTGCAGAAGTTACTAACTCAAGCTCATGTCACTCATGACATTATTATTGGCAAATTTAATGGAATAATTGCCAATATCACAGCCTGTAATACTCTCCGCTTCAGTAGAGAAGATTTACCAAGGGATGGCCAGAACCATAACCGTGTGTTGCACGTATCTATGAAATGTCAAGATGATGTTTTAGCAAGGGTCCTCGTGGACACTGGTTCCTTAATTAAAGTTTTATCCAAAAGGACGCTTGATAATTTAGCTTTCCAAGGGGAGGATATGAAGCCTACTGCTTTGATTGTTAAGGCATTTTATGGATCGCGTAGGACAGTGATTGGGGAAGTAGAGCTTCCCATTTTGATTAGCCAGCATGTGTTTGATATTACCTTCCAAGTCATGGACATCAATCCCGCATATAGAAGTTTGCTTGGAAGACCATGGATACACGTTGTTGGGGCAGTGACCTCTACTTTGCACCAAAAGATGAAGTTCATTGTTGATGATAAATTGTTGATTGTTTCTGGTGAGGAAGACCTTATGGTGAGCTATCTCTCTTTGTTCTGATATATTGAGGATGATGAGGATGCTTTGGAAACTTCTTTCCAAGCTCTCGAAATAGCCAATGATGTCCTTATGGAAGTTGAAGAACCTGTAGGGAAGAGTAGACCATCCATTGCATCTTTAAAAAGCACGAGGTCACCCATTGTAGAAGGTAGTCCCGAAGGCTGAGGGAGGTTATTGATGTCAAGATGAAGCTGGGCGGCTTTGGGTTGGGTTACAAACCAACCACTAATGAAGGAGCATCAACTTCTACCAAAGGTCGTCTGAAGAGTATCCAAGAGGTATTTGTCAATGGAGGCTTTCAAGTCAATACAATTGATGAAGATTATGAAGATGAAGATATGAATAACTTAGTGCTTCAGTGTGAAGTTGCCTTAGACAATTGGGAGGAAACTGAGATCCCTGAGATCATTCCCATGTCAAATTAATTTGTTCTTTTTCTATTGTTTTCAAAAATCCATAGCTCTGCCCAAGGCTATTGGATTATTTTGTAGAGCCACCTATGCACTTTCAAAATTATTATCAATAAAGACCTTTTGTTAAATTCTCATTTGTTCACTTTTAAAGGAAATGGTAATCTTTTCAAAACTACAAAAAAAAACATTTTCATTTTGCATTTCTTTGTTCTTTTAATAAAATCAAATCAGTCAAACATGCAGAATAATCAAAAACCCTGTTGAATCCAATGACTCTACTTCTAGTCCTAACTTTGATTCACCCATCTACCAAGTTGAAGAAGAGGGTGAGGAAGATTATGACATTCCTGATGAACTGGCAAGAATGTGTGAGTATTAGTACACAGATCTCCAACCACACCAAGAGCAGGTAGAGACAATCAACCTTGGCACAGATAAAGAGAAGAAAAAGTCAAGATCGGTACAACACTTGGGGCAGACATCAGAGAAAGATTGGTAAAGCTTCTACAAGAGTATGTGGATGTGTTTGCATGGTCATATCAGGATATGTCAGGGCTAGACACATACATTGTTGTTCACAAATTGCCACTTCGACCAAATTGCCCGCCAGTAAAGCAGAAACTCCGAAGGACGAGACTAGTCGTGGCTCTGAAGATTCGAGAGGAAGTCAAGAGGAAGTTTGATGCATGTTTCTTAGCAATTGCAGAGTCTCCTCAGTGGGTATCTAATATTGTTCCAGAACCTAAAAAGGATGGCAAAGTCAGAATGTGCGTAGATTACAGGGATTTAAACAAAGCTAGTCCAAAGGACGACTTCCCTCTACCACATATTGATACGCTGGTAGACAAGACTGCTCGTTTTTCTATTTTCTCTTTCATGGATGGTTTCTGAGGCTACAACCAGATTGTCGCGGTGAGAATTGGATATCAAGCTATTGAATTAACTTGAATCACAAATCATAATTCACCATCGAACTTTGATTTATCCAAAGGAAAGGGTAAAGGTCAAAAACCCTAATAAGAGATTCTAGGTTCGGGGGTTGATTATACTTAGGGAAAGTGTTAGCATCCTAAGCATTTGTAGTACTCTACAGGAACCTCTTGTTAGTACTTGTGTTATATTATTGTTTGCTTGCTGAGGATTGTGCTAAGGGAAAGACCTAGGGGTTAGTATCTAATTATGCTCGTCAAGACATCACATCTCGTGCCTACGTATCCTGACGGGAATGGAATCAGAATATTCGCAGTTCCCCTCAATGAGGGTGAGCAACTCTTGATTGTGGTCAAGGTTCCAAAGGGAAAAGTAAGTGTCTGCGGCGAGACACCTTCATAGAGTTAAGAAACTCTAAACCTAAGACTAGGTTATATGGGAAAGGAAATGTCCATGGCAGGACGCTCACATAGAGTACGGCGACTTTAATACTAAGGATAAGATGAAAGGGAAGGAAGTGTCCATGGCAGACACATATAAAGAGTACGGCGACTCTGATCCTAAGGCTGGGATAGAATGGAAAGACCTAAAGTTGGGTTAAGTATGACATGGCAGTCAATAAAAGGGATCTTCCCTTGGAATCGGGCATATGAAATTATTAACCAAATTAAATATTAATATTTAATAGGATTAACTAATAATTTTATTAATCAAATTAAATAAAAATATTTAAATTAATTAATAATCACAACAATATTTTTTTACATTTTTCTAATATAATTCAAATAACTAAATAAACCAAAAAGATGAAAATATAAAAGAAATAAATGATAAAAATGTTTTTGGTATTTTCAATATTAATCAAATTAAAAAAATTAAGTTAAAGTTTAAATGTATTTTTTGGTATTTTCTAGAATATGCAAGAAGAAACCGTGTAAAAAAAACAAATAATTAAAAAACAAAATGGGGACTATAAGACACCATCGTTTACTTTTAGTTCTCAATAGAGTAGTCATAATATTGTACCAAATACCGGTATCATAAAAAATAAATTTTAAGTAAAGAAACAAAATGTGTTGTCCTCATTACATACAGTACCCTAAAATACCTACTAGTAAAGTATCTCATATTATCAAACCAAAACAATATATGACAAGAAAAGGAAAAGAAATAAGTAATATATAAAATTTATAATAAAAACTATAAGCCAAACCATATAAAAACAGTATTGTATTACATCTATATATAAAACATGTTTACAAAACGAAAACAAAACAGTATATTGTCTCTATATATCAAGCAAAGTGAAACAAGTAGTAACAAAATTAATATAATAGTATATAAATGAAACAAGTAGTAACAACATATTAATAATATTATATAAAATGAAACAAGTAGTAACAAAATTAATATAATAATATATAAAATGAAACAAGTGCATTAACATGAATTGAAGAAAAATACGAAGAAAGAGAAAAAAGATCAAGAAAATACCAACACAATTTTTCGAATCCGGCGACTTTTTCTGCGAGTATGAGTTTTTGGTAACAAACCCAGAATCCGACGAGTGCTGGATCTTCTAGCTTTCCTTTTCTTCTCCCCCACTTGACTTTATGCAACACACACATATATATAGTACAAAGTTTTCAACAATAAAACAAGAATGATAAAAAGAATTAAAAACATGTTTTTGTGTTTTTAATGATAAGATAAGAATAAAAAGGAATTAAAAATCATGTTTTTTTGTTTTTTATGATAAGACAAGAATAAAAAGAATTAAAAATCATGTTTTTGTTTATAAAAGGGAAAATTGATGACAAAATAGAAATAAAATAATTAAAATAAATTAAAAATTAAATATCTAAATAAATGAGTTAAAATTATTATTTGACTAAAAAATAAAATAATTAAAAAACAAAAAAAAAGTCGGACAAAAAAAATTGCTCGAAAAAATAAAATGAATGCACCAAAATAATCAGCGCGAAATAAACATATTGGAAAAGTACAGCATTTAGTCTGATTTGGAAATAAATTTAGACCGATTTGTCTGTGAATCCAACAAATTTATTCTGACTGACATTTGGACACTATGCAAGAAGAAATGCATGTTATGCTATGCAGACGATGCGAAACAAAAAACAGAATCTCAGGATAAAAAATTAGGGTATGACAGATGCCCCTATTTAAGTTTCTTCTATCTAGAGATATGGAGATTGAAATCTTCGTCTCGACGTGATAGGAGAGACTTAAATACAAACATGTACAATTTTTGGCCCTAAGATGCCACAAGATGCATATGATATGACAATGATATGAATGCAAGATAGAGATCTGAGGGGAATCAACGATCATCATCCGAGAATGGAACTGGATGAGGTGAGGAGAATTTAGGGAAATGTATAAGTGACAAGCATCAGAGACATCCAGAAAAGCATTGAATGAACTCTGGAACACATGAAAACATCGAAGACATTCGAAAAAGCGTTGAATGAACTTCGAAAAGCATCAGAGATATTCAGAAGAGCGTTGAATAAACTCCGGAAAGCATCAGAGATATTTGGAAGAACATCGAATAAACTCCAGGACACATCCAGAAAAGCATTGGATGGAAAATGGAAACAGACTTGAAAACAATCAACAGCTGTTTACCACAGTCAGAAATAAATTGAAGACATCTAGAAGAGAATTAGATGAAGACAAATATTCTGCCGATACATCCGAAACATTTAGAAAATCATTAAATGTACGGGAAAAGGTTTTGAAGACATATCTGGAAGAACGTCAGATAAGCAACATCATATTTGGAAAAACATCAGATAAAAATAAGGTCATATTTGGAAGAACGTCAGATAGACACAAACGGGGTTCTGGAAAAGCATTAGAACAAAGTCGTATCTGGAAGAACATCAGATAGACACACAAGGAGTTCTGGAAAAACATCAGAACAAATGACACATCTGGAAAAACGTCAGACGAACATATCTGGCAAAACCTCAGATAGATTCTGAAAGGCATCAGAATCAAAAGGGTATATCTGGAAAAACATCAGATAAATTCTGGAAGAACATCAGAACAAAAGACTCAATCTGGTAAAGCAACTCAGAGAGAGACATATCCGTAAAAACATCGGATAGATTCTGGAAAAGCATCAGAATCAAAAGGGTATATCTAGAAAAATATCAGATAAGTTCTGGAAGAACATCAAAACAAAAGACACATCTGGAAAAACATCAGACGCAAAGTCGTATCTGGAAGAACATCAGATAGACATAAGGGAGTTTTGGATGAACATCAGAACAAAAATACATTTGGAAAACATCATACGCAAAGTCATATCTGGAAGAACATCAGATAGACATAAAGAGTGTTCTAGGAGAACATTAGAACAAGAATACATATCTGGAAGAGCATCAGATAAGTACAAAGGGGTTCTAGAAGAACATAAAAAACAAAGTCATATCTGAAAGAACATCAGATAGACACAAAGGAGGTTCTAGAAGAACATCAGAACAAAAATACATCTGGAAAAACATCAGACGCAAAGTCGTATCTGGAAGAACATCAGATAGACATAAAGAGTGTTCTGGGAGAACATCAGAACAAGAATATATATCTGGAAAAGCATCGGATAGGTACAACAATATCTATTCAAGAGGTGCCAAGTGAGTTGGACTTTGACCACAAGGTAAGACGTGGATAACAACACGACCTATGGAGAATACAAATGAGTGCAAATGAGGATGACACTCTTGCTATGCATATGTGTATGAATTATGCCATGATACATGTTCAAATGCAAATGAGGATGTAATGCAGACGTCGACAACAAGGCTCGACTCTTTCGAGGAAAAGACAAGACTGGAAGATTGATTCCTCAACACGGATGTCACTGCCAATCTGTTTAGAGACTAAAGGTGCTACTGTTGAACTCATCTTTGCCAAACTGGTAAATTGTATCAAGCTGATCCTTGGAGGAAGGATGGATAGTGGCTTGGGGATGTTTCAAGTAAATTTCCCCAGATTAGTTGACTGTTGTAGATAAACTGATCATTGTTTCAGCTTGAATGATTCTGAAATGACTGTTTCACTTTGCGCTTGGAAAGCTTGCCCTAGTCTGAGTCTTGAAATATCTTCTGTATAAACCAATTCTGAGAAGGACTTGCACTGAACCACAAATATTGAACTGATTCTCAATAGGATCTGGATAGAACTTGCCCCTGATAGGATCAGTGACCAAATTTCTCAATTGTTTGAAAATTCCTTTGAGAAAGGCTGGTTTGCAAACAAAAGTGTTCATACAAACATAGTAAATGCAAAGCTCATGCAACATTTGAAATTAAAATCTCTTTTTTCGAAAGATGCAAAACATAGGAGCCATTGGTCTGAACACGGCGGTTCAAGACATTTAAAGTGAAAGGTGTAATGCCAAAATAGATGATTTGCAAATATCTTTTAGAGTCAGTTTACGCAACCTTGTTGTGATATGCTTTCAAAATAACCTTGCTTCAGTTAGGTCTTTTGAGGGTTATAACGTGGCTTGGTTCACGGTTTAAGAAACAAAGGATAAAGGCTCATCTTCGTGATGACCTCCAGTCCTACACTCAATTAACTCAAACTATGCACTCAGGTTCCCAAGAGGTTGGAAATTGAACTGATGATAGTGATGATGATGGTTCGGAAGTTAAGGGACTATTGAGATGGCAGTCATTGTATCCTTACAAATTTTGTTTGTCATATAAGCTTGTTCTCATTTCTCTTTGCATAAGGTAAGTTCATGAGCTTCCCATCTTTCTTATCTTTTTCCTCGAAAGGGACTTGGCTCATTCTTTGAGTAAGGATTTCTTGACAATCCTTCTTTATTTATAGCTTAGGGAACAACTTGTACAACATTTATTCATTTAATTTATAAGAGTTGAAAGTTCATGGCTACCTGGCTTAATGATTACAGTGAACCATCATAGGCGTTTGACTTGAAAGACATCTTCGACACTTGCTTGCTGTGTGCGAAGGAAAATTTGTGAATGCAAACTTTGTTGAAAGGTGTCTTGCATGAAACTCTTGTAATTTGAATACACAATCAAGTTACCTGAGAACTACCCTGCCCCAGGTTAAAGATTGCGATTTTTTTGGTACAGAAAGAAACTCCAACTTCTAGGCTCGAAGGGTTTTACAAGGGATCATCTTCCTTATGTCTCCAGTGTTTGGGAATTCAAACAATGCCTTACATCATCAACAAAGTTTTGATTTGAAACCATACCAACAGCAATTATGGGTATTTACGTTTTCATCATCCTCCCCCCAATCTTTGCATAATAAAAAAGAAAGTGGAAAAGAGACACAATATTTTTCATATTTTTTATTTTTTTTTTTGAAAAGAAAGCATAAAGGTGTAAATAGAAAACACAAATAAATTGAATCCAAAAGTTGCAATGCTCATTTCATTAATCACGGAAGTACAAACATAATTTGAATGCAAATAGCTAGTACAAATTAAAGGAAGATTCAAACAATAGGAAACATGGCCTAGTGACTAATCAACACAATGATGAGTTGGCCTATCTGAAACACTAACTTTTAGGAGGGTAGTCTGCTGAAGTCGACGGAAGTTTCACTTGGCATGCCCTGGAAGAGGATTGCTCTTGACATTGGGATTGGTGTCATGAAAGCTAAGGATTCCAACCTTAATCAAATCGCCGACTCTGGCCTTCAATGCATATAAATTTTCCAGATCATGGCCTGCGGTACCTTCATGGAATGCACAATGGAGATCAATCTGAATCCAGCTGGAAGAGGATTTGGAGGAGGAGGCAAAGTCTTTGTAGTAATCAAACCTTTTTGAACCAGACCAGTATAAAGTTCCATGTACGTCATTGGAATAGGATCAAATTGATTCCTATTACGGTATTGATTTTTTCCTACAGCCAGACGTTAAGGAACTTGAGCTGGTCGCAGAGCAGTAACCACGGGAGTAACAGCAGCAACAACAGGGTGATCAGTATACTGAGGTTGGGGATGAGGCCTTCTCACTTCAGTCATGACAACATTGTTATGGTCTTTTCTCTTTTTTTGGAAGTTCCCATAGGATTTCTTTGCACCATTAGAAGATTCAGCAGCCTTGGACACTTTACCGTTCTTAAGTCCTTCATCGAGTCTTTGACCAATAGTTAGTTAGAAGAAACACTGCCAATCATCCTCTCCCAATAGAATGGAGACAAGGTGTCCATAAACATTCTAGTTAATTCCTTATCGGCCAAAGGAGGTTTATCTTGGGAAGCTAGCTCTCTCCAGCGCTGAGCATACTCATTAAAAGATTCTTTCTCATTCAGAGACATATTTTGAAGTTGACGGCGGTCATGAGCCATGTCGAGGTTGTATTTATACTGCTTCATGAAAGCATTAGCAAGATCCTGGAAGCAGTGGATACTGTTCTGTTCAAGATTCATATACCATTTGAGAGAAGCTCCACTCAAGCTATCTTGAAAACAATGGATAAGCAGTTTCTGATTGTTGGTATAAGCAGTCATCCTTCGAAAGTACATGACCAAATGAGCCCTTGGACAAGAGTGACCCTTATATTTCACAAACTCAGGAGTTTTAAATTTGGAAGGCATAAAAAGGTCAGAAACCAGGTACATGTTGTCTGCTTCCACACTAAAGAAGTCATTTCCCTCCACAGCTTTAAGTCTCTTATCTATGGTCTGAAACTGTTCACGGACAACCTCAGGTTCAACAAAGTCTTCACGGTCTTCACCCTGAGCACTGGCATCATTGTACTCATAGAGAGGATTCTCAAAAAGAGCTCGAGTAGTATGGACAACAGTATGAACCATAGGTCTGGGCTCAGCAAAAATATGAACTTGAAACACTGGTCTGGCAGTTTGACCAATCATAGTAGTAGATGCAAGAGGTGGAGAATAATTATGGGGTAAACCAAACTCTGGCCAAGTTGAAGGTGGCACTTGAACAGGATGAGGATCAACACTTGAAACCTCCTGGATAGCAGTCCTTTAGGGTTGCTCTCCTCTATCAATCAAGACCTGGAGCATTTCAGTGAGCTTTGTCATGCTTGACTTAAGATCATCGATCTCTATTCGGATCTCTGCATTATGTGCTTCTTGCTCTGATATCTTCCGTCTGTAGTTATCCCTATTCTGATATCTGTGTCGAGGAATCAGCTTGACGACTGACAGGAAAAGCTGGAGATAGAGACAACTGGAAATGAGTTATTGGATAAACGGATGTATGCAATGAATCATGCAAAGATGCAAATGATATGCACTGTAGTGCAAATGCGAGCCAAATGATTTCAAGGAACTCAAAAGCGAGTTGTAAACATTTTTGAAAACTAAAAAGCTTCATTTCATAATCCATGATCTCTATTGATTTTGAGAAGGAATGAACAATTGAGTTCCTTGAAACCAACAGATTATTCATGAATGCATGGATGCACATATACGGATATTCACATATACACATATATACAAGCAAACAAACAAGGGCCTAGGTTTGAAGACCACGAGCATGGAGCCATGGTCTACCCATCCCAAAAGGTATGTACTAATGGTTCTCAATCTGAAGAACAAGGTTCTAAGAAGTTCCTAGAGTCAACAACCCATCTTTCGGATATTATCAATTTCCCAAATAACTCGGTAGTCAATAATATTATCAAGAGAGTCTCGTTCGAGTGCAGTATCACATATCAACTATTTTGGGACTACTCCCTCATAGTCATCGCACTACGTCCTAACAAGGCCAAAGTGGGGTGAAAAGGTGACTAAAGGTCATCAGTGTCATGGGCTCCTAGGTCGAAAGTAGCAATGTTTTCACGAATAACTCGTTCAACACGACTACTCCCAAGAGGGCCTCCACTGAGTGATGGTTTCTCAAGTCAACTTTTTTGGGAATCAAGTCCCTCAAAGTCTCCTTGAATATACTATCATCCTATCATAAGTGTACTCTCAAGTCTAGGCATATGACTTATCCTCACCACTCAAAGTAACCACCCTGCATACAGAAAACCCAAGCACAAACAGATATATATACAGATATGTACAGATATACAAGCAAGAAAACATGTAAAATAACACCAATACAAACAAGTTGGGCTTAACCCTCTTAGGGGAATATCGTACCCAGTGAAGTCGCCATTTCTGTCGCGGTAAGAATTGGATATCAAGATAATGAATTAACTTGAATCACAAATCACAATTCACCACCAAACTTTGATTTATCCAAAGGAAAGGGTAAAGGTCGAAAACCCTAATAAGAGAATCTAGGTTTAGGGGTTGATTATACTTAGGAAAGGTGTTAGCATCCTAAGCATCTGTTGTACTCTACAGGAACCTCTTGTTAGTACTTGTGTTAAATTATTGTTTGCTTGCTAAGGAATTGTGCTAAGGGAAAGACCTAGGGGTTAGTATCACAGTATGCTCGCCAAGACATCGTATCTCGTACCTACGTATCCTGACGGGAATGGAATCAGAGCATTTGTAGTTCCCCTCAATGAGGGTGAGGAACTCTTGACTGTGGTCAAGGTTCCAAAGGAAAAAGTAAGTGCCTGCGGTGAGACACCTTCATATAGTTAAGAAACTTTAAACCTAAGACTAGGTTATATGGGAAAGGAAATGTCCATGGCAGGACACTCACGTAGAGTACGGAGACTCTAATCCTAAGGATAGGATGAAAGGGAAGCAAGTGTCCATGGCAGAACACATACAAAGAGTGCGGCGACTCTGATCCTAAGGCTAAGATAAAAGGGAAAAACCTAAAGTTAGGTTAAGTATGACATGGCAGTCAATAAAAGGGATCTTCCCTTGAAATCGGGCATATGAAATTATTAATCAAATTAAATATTAATATTTAATAGGATTAATTAATAATTTAATTAATAAAATTAAATAAAAATATTTAAATTAATTAATAATCACAACAACATTTTTTTTTACATTTTTCTAATATAAATCAAATAACTAAAAAAACTAAAATGATGAAAATACCAACACAATTTTCCGAATCCGGCGACTTTTTCTGCGAGTATGAGTTTTCCGGTAACAAAACCAGAATCCAGCGAGTGCTGGCTCTTCTTCCTTTCTTCTTCTCCTCCCCCCCCCCCCCCCCCCCCCCCCCACACCCCCCCCCTCCCCGTTGACTTTATGCAATGCACACATATATATAGTACAAAGTTTTCAACAATAAAACTAGAATGATAAAAAGAATTAAAAACATGTTCTTGTGTTTTTAATGATAAGACAAGAATAAAAAGGAATTAAAAATCTTTTTTTATTTATTTTTTATGATAAGACAAGAATAAAAAGAATAAAAAACATGTATGATAAGACAAGATTAAAAAGGAATTAAAAATCATGTGTTTTTGTATTTTATGATAAGACAAGAATAAAAAGAATTAAAAATCATGTTTTTGTTTATAAAAGGGAAAATTGATGACAAAATAAAAATAAAATAATTAAAATAAATTAAAATTTAAATATCTAAATAAATGAATTAAAATTATTATTTGACTAAAAAATAAAATAATTAAAAAATAAATAAAAAGTCGGACAAAAAAAAAGTGCTCGAAAAAATAAAATGAATGCACCAAAATAATCAGCGTGAAATAAACATATTGGAAAAGTATAACGTTTAGTCAGATTTTGAAATAAATTTAGACCGGTTTGTCTGTGAATCCAACAAATTTATTCTGACTGACATTTCAGACACTATGCAAGATAAAATGCATGTTATGTTATGTAGACGATGCGAAACGAAAAACAGAATCTCAAGGTCAAAAATTAGGGTATGACACAGATCAAGATGGATCCATACGACATGTTAAAGACCACATTCATTACTCCTTGGGGAACATATTGTTATAAGGCCACGCCTTTCGGTCTCAAGAACGCAGGGGAAACCTACCAAAGGGCGATGGTAACCCTCTTTCACGATATGATGCATAAGGAGATTGAGGTTTATCGTTAGTCAGCGAGGAATTGAAGTAGATCCCGACCAGGTCTGAGTAATCCAAGAGATGCCATCCCCACAAACTGAAAATAAAGTTAGAGGTTTTCTTGGACGATTGAATTACATTTCCAGATTTATCTCCAATATGACAGCTACATGTGAATCTATCTTCAAGCTACTTCGCAAGGATCAAATCATCGATTGGAATTCTGATTGTCAACAAGCTTTTGAAAAGATTAAAGGTTATCTGCAAGAACCTCTCATCTTGATTCTACATGTTCCAGAGATGCCTCTCTTCATGTATTTGACTGTGCTTGAAGGATCTATGGGTTGTGTATTGGGCCAACATGAAGAAATCGGACGAAAAGAACATGACATCTACTACTTGAGAAAGAAGTTCATTGATTGTGAAAGTAGATATTTACTTTTGGAAAAGACTTGTTGCGCACTAGCATGAGCTGCTAAACGTCTTAGGAAGTACATGATTTGTCACACTACTTTGTTGATCTCTAAAATGGATCCAATAAAGTACATCTTTGAGAAACCTGCCCTAACTGGGAGACTTGCCCGTTGGCACATGTTGTTATCTGAATACGATATTCAGTATGTAACCCATAAGTTCATCAAAGGAAGTGTTTTGTCTGACTACCTTGCAGATCGACTTGTCGAAGACTACGAGCCTCTGAAGTTTGATTTCCCTGACGAAGACATCATGTTGGTAAAAGATTGTGAAGAACCAGATCCTGATGAAGGTCCTGATCCCAGTTCACATTGGAAGCTAATGTTTGATGGTTCTTCCAATTATAGTGGGCATGGTATAGGAGATGTTCTGGTGAATCCTAATGGTAGTTATACTCCTTTCACAGCAAGGTTATGTTTTGAATGTACCAACAACATTGCAGAATATGAAGCGTGCATCTTGGGCATTGAAGCTACAATTGATCTCCGAATTAAGATTCTTGAAGTATATGGAAACTTAGCTTTGGTAATCTACCAAGTCAAAGGTGAATTGAAAACCCGTGATGAAAAGTTGATCCCATATCATGCTTACATCATAGAATTGATGAATTACTTTGATGAAATCACCTTCCGTCATGTCCCAAGAACGAAAAATCATATAGCTGATGCTCTGGCTATGCTAGCCTCAGTGTGGAAAGTCAAATTCCTTACTGAAGTACCAATCATCTGGATTGAACGAAAGACTGAGTCATCCTATTGTAAAATTGGTTGAAGAAAAAGTTAATGGGAAACCATGGTTCTATGACATCAATAACTACTTGCAAAACCAGGAATATCCAACAAATGCAACAACTCTAGATAAGAAGACTCTGAGAAGATTGGCATCCAAATTCTTCCTTAGTAATGATGTGCTATACAATAAAAACCATGACATGGTTCTGCTTAGGTGTGTGGATAGACACGAAGCAGACCTGTTGATCAAAGAGATTCACGAAGGATCGTTTGGAACCCATGCTAATGGGCATGCCATGTCTAAAAAGATCTTGAGAGTTGGATACAACTGGTTAACCATGGAGTCCGATTATACCCAATATACTAGAAAGTGCCACAAATTCCAAATTTATGCTGACAAAGTGCACATGCCTCTAACACTACTAAATGTTCTATCATCACCTTGGCCTTTCTCTAGGTGAGGCGTTGACATGATTGGGGCAATTGAGCCCAAAGCTTCCAACCGTCACCGTTTCATCTTGGTTGCGATTAACTACTTCACTAAATGGGTAGAAGTTGCTTCCTATACCAATGTGACAAAGCAAGTGGTTGCCAGCTTCCTAAAAAAAGAGATTATCTTCCGTTATGGAATCCCAAGTCGAATCATTATAGATAATGGGAAAAACACGAACAACAAAACCATGAAAGAGTTGTGTGAGGGTTTCAAGATTGAGCATCACAACTCTTCCTCTTACCATCTGAAAATGAATGGAACTGTTGAAGTCGCAAACAAAAATATCAAGAAAATCCTGCAAAGATGGTGAAAACTTACAAATATTGGCATGAAATGTTACCATTTGCTTTGCACAGATACCGAACTTCAGTTCGAAGTTCAACAGGGGCAACCCCTTTATCTTTGGTGTATGGGATGGATGCGGTCCTCCTAGTCGAAGTAGAGATACCATCCATGAGGGTCTTAATGGAGACCAAACTGGACGAAGCAGAGTGGATCCAAGACAAATTTGATCAGTTGAACCTCATTGATAAGAAATGTATGACTGCAATGTGCCATAGTCAGTTGTACCAAAAGCGGATCAAGAGGGCGTTTGACAAGAAGGTCCGTCTTCGAGAATTTAGAGAAGGAGAGCTCGTACTTAAGAAACTCTTGTCAGTTCACAAAGACTTGCGAGAAAAATTGACTCCCAATTTTGAAGTTGTTATGAAGACAGTCTTCTCTGGAGGATCACTAATTCTTACAACAATGGATGGTGAAGAGCTTACGCACCCTGTGAATTCTGATGTAGTTAGAAAATACTTTGCCTAAATAAAACCCGCTAAGTCCAAAACTTGAAAAGGCGACTTAGGCAACAATAAGAATCCCGATGGATCAAAACCTATGAAGGAGATCCAGTCAAAATTTAGGGATAAGAATAAAAAAATAAGAGCTCCCTAAGTTGAAAACCTGAAAGTGTGGCTTATGCAAAAATGAGCGTCTCGGTGGATTGAAAACCCGAAAGGGCGTTCCAGGGAAAAATTAGGGACAAAAGGCATTTCACTGCATCAGATGGTGTTTATCATTACATAAGAATCAAAGTGAAGGTTCAATCTAGCCGCTCTCGTTAGAAGCAAGGTTTTGGAAGTCTTAGTTATTATGGCTAGTAGTGCCATTGGATTCAATGTAACCTTTCCCTATTGCCATTTTCAAATTGTAATACTCCATGGAGCTCTTCCATTTGCAGGCTACTATTCTTGAATAAATACAGATTTTTCCTAGTCGACTCTTGTCATTTTTTTCTACTTTTTCTTGTTATGCAAGATGTCATTTATTTGTTAATAATGAATTTTGAAAGTGAAAAGTTTTGAATTGAAAACAGTTTTGAAAACATAATGAAAGAACATAAATTTTCTTTGACATATGGAAGGATTAAAAGAAAATCTTTTGTTTCCCAAGAAGTCTCAAGGTTGCAAAAGCACTTTTAGAACATTACAATAAAAACCCCCATTGAAGCATAAACTGACAGCACTCTTGGATTGATCCTTTGATCGCATGTGATTATCAAGATTGAAGAAAATCCCCCCAGAGTCCATCATGTGATACATGTATATTAGTGTTGAGGATACATTCCCCGTGAGAGTCTCCGCAAACTCCTTGTCTCTCTGCTGAGTCAGCATTTGCATATCATGATCATCCACATCATGCCTAATCATGTTCATTTGGCATTAACCCAGGTCTTTGTTGTTGGCTATATCCCTTTGACCCCAAGTCCATTTGTTACTGGCATCTTGTCAAAAATCTTTGGTTGTCACCAATCCCCTATCGAAGTCCAGTTGTCACTGACGTTCTTGTTTGAAAATCCAATTGTTATTGGTATTGGTAATCTGGTTGTCACCAATCTCTGCTTGAAGTCCATTTGTTACTGGCATTATGTTATTTAAAGCCCAGTTGTCACTGGCATTTCCTTTTGTAATCCAATTTTCATTGTTACCTAAAGCCCAGTTGTCACTGACATTTCCTTTTGAAAACCCAATTGTTATTGGTATCTGATGTTTCCTGACCTTTGAAGTCCAATTGTTATTGGCATGCTTATTCAAAGTCCAATTGTTATTTGCACTCTTATCCAACTGTTTTTTGTATTTGAAGTTTGGTTATCACCAATATCCCCTTTGAAGTCCAGTAGTTACTGGCCCCGACCCATTAGAAGCTGGTTGTCACCTTTGCTTGTGGTCTAAGTCCAATTATCTTGGCATACACAGAAGAGTTTAATTACTCTGTTTTTTTCTTGATGTTTCCCGAAGAGCATGTTTGAGTTCTTCATGTTAAGGAATTTCCAGTGGCTTTGATGTATTCTGGTAAAAAAATTCCAATGTTTGGTTTGATCTCTTGTTAGAAGATCATTTTTTGTTTGATCTCTTGTTAGAAGATCTTTTCTTGTTTGGCTTGATTTCTTGTTAGAAGGTCATTTCCATGTTTGGCTTGGTCCCCTATGGAGATTTTCTTTGTTGTTTAGCTTGATCTCTTGTTAAAAGATCTTTTCTTGTTTGGTTTGATCTCTCGTTAGAAAATCTCTTTCTTGTCAATTGTATTCTAGAGTGTCACCCGGTCATGTCTGAACCTGTTGATCAACCCCTTTGGATATCCCCCTGTTTGTTTATGTTTCCCCAGTATATGTCATCCCCAGTAAGTTGTTACCCATTGTCGTTGACGTTACCCTTTGCTTTCATCATTCTCCACATATCACATTTATCTTTCATCATAAATCACCATACTAGGGTTCATTGCATTTCACAGCATTGTCTACAACATGTGCAGAGAGAGTTCGTTTGTCCATACCATAGCATGCCATTGCATCTAGGAGAAAAATTTTCGGTTTTTCTATATTTAAATATCTTTCACCCTGATTTCATGAGGATTGTCATCACTCATGCCATCTGATAAAGTTATTTAAATAGGGGCAACTGTCATACCCCAAATTTTACCCCTAGATTCCATCATCATTTGCATAGCATCCAACACATTTTAGGTGTGCCATTACTGCATAGCTAACCCTCAAAATTATCAAAATATTGTCTTGCTTTGCTTTGTTTGTGAATTAGGGTTTGCATGAAGGATATTATTGGTTTATCAGTCAAAGTCTTGGATTGATCATTAATATATCAAGTTCTCATGATCAAGAGTTTCCCTACATCAATAATCAAGAGTATTGTGGCCTCATTACACGTTCATCAAGTTATAAATTCATCTGGTCCACAAATTAGGGTTTCTAAGCTAAAGTTAACTAAACCTTTGACTTTTGACCAAGACATGATCTCAAGCCTTGGGGCATGATGCAAGACACTCAAAAGCACCTTTGGAGTCCATCCATAGTGTTCAAATAGCTCAAGATTTTTATTTCATTGAAGTATGCACCTTGGATTTCATCTGATACAAAAGTCAACCACTGATCAAAATTAAGTTTGACTTTTGACATTTTGGACAAACATGGACTTTTCAAGTCAAATATCACGAAGACATGTGATTTAGATCATGATCAATTAAGAAGATCAATGGTGTTATACCCCAAATTTTGACCACCAAGATTTCCCATCATTGTGCAAATCATTACCACAATATGGATGTACCATCACGCCTCATCAATCTCCTCAAAGATGGGTGAGCATTCACCATAGTCAAGAATTAGGGTTTCAAACCCTCTCAGAGCACTTAGACAAAGGATCAATCAAGAAATGATATGATCTTATACTTTTCTAACCTCTCAAACACCTATAAAGGATCAGGAGGACTCCCGCATCAAGAATCAAGCACAAAGTTGCAACATTCTAAGTGGATCAAGCCTCAAGGTCGCCAGTGTCACCAAATTAGGGTGTTGGTCGACCAAGGCCTCCAGATGGAACTTTTCCTCTAGGTATGAGCCAATGCTTCAAACCACAACTCAAGATACTCCAAGGGACCTCATAGACCCAATCATCAAGTCAATTTAACCTCAGGGGATGCATTTACCAAAAAAATCAGGAATTAGGGTTTCTTGATCTAATTCACCCCTAAGTTGACTTTTGGGACAAAACATGAGCCAAGACCTCAAGACATGATTTGAGGACCCCAAATACACCAAATTGATCCATTTACAACAATGGATTGTTCCAAGAAGCTTGATTCACAAGTTTCATTTTCATCTGGACCACAATTAGGGTTACGAGGAAAAAGTCAAGTGTACCTTTGACTTTTGACCAAGACATGCTCCCAAACCTTGGGACATGATTCAATACACCCTATAACACCTATGGAATCCATCCATTAGATTTGATTTAGTTCAAGGACTTGATTTCACAAAGGATCGCACAGTTTGGATTTCATCCGTTAAAAAGTCAACTGTGCACAAAATCAAGTTTGACTTTTTGGAATTTTTCACAAATATGGTTCCCCTAAGTCAAAAATAATGTTAATATGTGACATTGATCATCATTCATCAAGAAAAATCAATAAAAGTGAGGTTTCTTGCAAAAGGGGCCACCTTGAGAAACCCAAATTTTTCTAAGTTATGGAACCAAAGCGGTTTTGGTACCAACTTCCAAGGACCATAACTTGAGATCCAAGCAACCATTTTGGGTGATCCAACGCTGGATTTGTAGGTCTGGCTACACTCTACAAAAGCTTCAACTACCTCCAACTCCAATTCTTTATGGATTTTAAGTTATGGAGTGATCAAAATCACAAAAACATGAAAATGACACTTTTTCCAACACTTAGTGAAAATCTGCCTAAGTTACCAGCCTTGAACATCAATGGACCATAGGCTTGTGCCCTAACCTCAAGTCAATGCCTAGAGGAGACTTGAGATTCCTTTTGCTCAACATTGGCCAAAGGCCTGCTGCAGCTGCCATTCACTATTGATGCCAAAACAAACTTGACATACTATAAATAGAGCATAATTATGATCAGTTTGAGTACACAAAAGCACTACAACACTTGCTTTCCTCAAATTCTCTTTCTCTAGGCCAAAATGCCTTCTTTTGCAAGCTATCTCTGAGTTTTTGAGTTAGAGAGCAATTCCACCACATCTCATGATCCAAACACCTCTAGTATGTTATATCTAAGTTGTTCAAACACTCACTTGTGACCTGAAACACCAAAATAAAAAAGTCAACCTCCAAAACCTCAAAATTTGCCTTTTTTGCATTTTTCAAGCCATGTCTTGATTCAGTCACTTCCAAAACCAAACAAGGCATCAAACACACTCCAAATATCATCCTCTAACTGTCCCAGATGGTTCCCTTCATCTGGAACACCATTTGAGAGAGTTGCTATTTTGGTCACTTTTGCCCCTTTTGCAAGAAAGAGCCAAAACTTGTTCCTAAAGATTCCAGCTGGTTCTAATCATCCTAAAAGCTTCTAAGGGATCATTTGGGAGTGTTCAAAGCATTGGATCACTTCTGGCACAAGGAACTTGACAGTTAGCACAAAAAGCTCCAAGAGGTAAGTGCATCACAACTTAAACTCTTTGAATTATGCATTCCTTTGAGATCCACTGAGCATAAACATCTCATACATGTTGTATATGTTGTGATTGAACTAATTTGTCATACAATTCTTGCCTGTACCATGAGATAGCATAGAACATGAAAAATTTGGCCTATTTTGAAACCACTATCGGGTTTTAAAATAGGGGCACTTTCTCAAAATTCCAAAAGCACCATTGGATTCCTTGTGAAATTCTAGGTCAGATGTACCTAAATTTTATTCCAATCCATGGAGAAATGAGAAAGTTACAGGCTTCACGTAAATTGCTAAAACTTGCCTTGCCTTGCCTTGGCCAAGCCTGAAAACTTGGCACCCCTTATGTATTAATGGGGTGGTTTTGATACACGGATGTATCACCACCCCAATGGTAGCGCGCATGTGTGTTTGTGTATGGGTCATGGGTTCAAACCCCACCCAGACCTTTTTTGCCACCTCTCTCATTTTTGATATGTTTCATTATTTTCATGTTTTTATTAATTAATCCAAAAATTAATTTCTCTTTCAATTTTAATTATTTTTTATTGATTCTTTTTTTGAAAATTCAAAAAAATAGTAAAATATTTTATTCCATAATAATTTCACAAAAATATTATTTATTTCACATATTTGGTATTTTTGTAAAGAATTATATTTTTATTTGTTTTTAAACATTAAAAATATTTCTTTCTCTTGGTTTTGCAAAATTCAAATGATTTTTAAATCATCTCATGAATAAAACATGATTTCCTAAATATAAATCCAAGATCACAACCTTTTTTCACATATTTGATTATTTTAGTTGAATTTTTATTCAATTAAAATATATTTTAAAGCCAAAAATTAGGGTTTTGATCACTATCACCCTAACAAATCTTTTCAAACATCTTTGGGCCTCTAATAGAGTGTAAGACCCATCCCCTTTGTAAATACAAAATAACTTGGGCCTCAGTCATTGTATAAGTCCCACTGTGTTTTCAAAATCTCGGCGCGATCGTTGCTTTTCAAAACATTTTCATTTGGGCCTACCCTTGTGTTGTAAGTCCCATTTCTTTTCTTTTTCAAACTTTTGGGCCTCTCCATGAGTTGTAAGACCCACCCTTTGTAAATAAAACCTAATTTGGGCCCCAGTCGTTGTATAAGTCCCGATACAATCTTCAAATCAATGGTACGATCACTGTTTTTCATCTGGGCCTCTCCTTGAGTATAAACCCCAACAATCTTTTCAAAAACAACTTCCCTTTTGATTTAGGTTCAAAATTCATAGTTGTTGTCAAAATTTTCTTTAATTTCTTGAACAACTAACCATACAGCTGTTACTATGGAAGCTTGCTCACCTGTAAGTTTTTATCAGTTTTCTTTATGGGCTTTTATATATATATAACTGTATTGCTGGAAGCTTGCTCACCTGTAAGTCCTTCTTTCATATCCTTTTAAATACTTGTCATATATCAACTGTATATATACTTGTATATCTGCTTAGAGTTTTCCCTAGCAATAGGTCTAGAACTAGGTAAAGCCAGTTGGTCACTCTTTCAATACAGTCAAAACTAGTTCCCCATAGGAATTCCAGATACAGTCTTGCCTTCTCTTGGGCTTAAACAATATGGAACAAAGAGAAAGGCATTATTCCCAGTGAAACTTTTATTAGACTATCACTATTAGAAATTGTCAAAGAAGTTCATTTTCCAAGAGAGGATTAATTCCCGGTGAAACCTCTCTTGAATTTCTTCAAACCCTATAACTGTTCACTAAAAGAAAAGATTATTCCCGGTGAAACTTTTCTTGAACTCTTCTTAGGTTTAGACCCACAGGCTTCCTAAAAGCATCCCCGCCTCCTCTTGGGATTTTTACAAGGACCCTCCGGCTTCTTAGAAGTTCTCATGCCTTCTCTTGGGCTTAATACAAGAACCCTGAAGACCTCTTAAAGGTATAAGACAGAACTTAGTCATCCTTCGTTAGAACAGTCTTTCCAAAGAGTCAAAACCTCATACCAATTTTAGGGTTGATACTCATCCCTTAAAATACCATCCTTCTCTTGGGCATCATACAAAGATAAACCTTTCCATACCAGTAGACTTGAAAGTCTAATCTCCTCTTGGATCTCAAAGACATTCTCAAGTTCCCTACGAATACGGGAAAACCTTGATCATTCGATCAATCTCCAGTAGAGTTAAAATCCTCACATGATCTAAAACTCAATCTTTATCCTAAATTTCCCCAGCTAGGGCCAGCTTATCATCAGAACCTCAAGGCATCTAATACCTCAACTCTTTTGGAAACCCTCAGCAAGAGTTGATCTCCCGATTTGGACCTGCCTCTGGATCTCAATAATCCTCAGCAGAAGTCAGCCTCCTCTTAGGCTTTGTATAATGATTTCTCGAGCTTGTCCAGCCATAATCTTGGGCTTTGTACAAGACACCATAAAAGCACTCTCTTATTGAGTCAACCCTTTTAGCCTCAATCTTGGACTTTGTACAAGACACACAAAGATACTCTCTTGTTAAGTCAATCACCTTAGACCACTCTCTTATTGAGTAGTCATCTCTCTCGGCCTCCTCTTAGGCTTTGTATAATGATCCTTATTTCCCTCAGCAAAAGTCAGCCTCAATCTTGGGCTTTATAATGGACACCCATAAATATCTTCAGTTGGGTTATTCAATTATTTTGTTGCCTCAATCATGGGCTTTGTACAAGACAACATATAAATTTCCCTAAGCATAGTCAAACCTCTTTCTAGCCTCAATCTTGGGCTTTATACAAGACAAACCATACTCTCCAGTAGAGTCAATATTTTCCTTTTCAGCCTCAATCTTGGGCTTTATACATGACACCTACAAATATTCCCCAGTGGAATAAAAAAATCTTCTTTCAGCCACAATCTTGGCTTCGTACAAGACAGATAAATACCTCCCCAGCATAGTCAATTCCTCCTAGCCTCCTATTAGGCTTTATATAAAGATATCCCCAAAAGAGTCAGTCTCTTTTAAGCCTCAATCTTGGGCTTTGTACAAGACAGATAAACACTTTCTCGTTGAGTCAGCCTTTTCCAGCCTCCTCTTAGGCTTTGTATAAGGACTTCCCTAGTGGAGTCAATCAATCTCTCAGCTTCAACCTTGGGCTTTGATCAAGGCACACAAAATTCAATATCCCCCTCAGAGGAAATCAAAATCTCTCTGCAGGAAGTCATTTCTCTGTATATCACTACACAAAATAGATAAATCAAAACAAACCATAATCCCAGATAACGGCTGTAAGTGGCACACTTGTTGATTCAAATATCCAAGTTATAATCCATCTCTTATCTTGGTAAAACTCCATCTTTCCTCTAATTTCAATAAGCGGCAAGCCTCTGGATTATTTACATCCACGCCACTGTCCCTCTCTTAGCATGAAAGATTCCTAAGGAAAAATGGCATTGCTCAACACTGAGTTAAAGTTTTCTCCTTCAGGACAAATCCCCCATAAAGGAAATTATGGCATTGCTGGATTCACATATCCCAGTTAAAGTAATTCTCCTTTATAATCAATCACCCAACAGTTGTAATAAACAGACCTGATGTCTCCCTTTAGAGATGGCAAATTCTCTCTTAGTCAAAACCTTTAGCTTTAATCTGGGGCTTTGAACAAGACACAAATACTCAACCTTTTAGCTTCAATCTTGTGCTTTGAACAAGACACCAAATATCTCTTTCCTCCCATAGAATAGGAGGAACTACGATTGCTCTGATTTCCCTGTTTCTTTAAACGGGAATACGTAGGCATAAGATTGTGAAATCTTAGTGAGCATACCAATCAAAAACTCTAGGTCCAGTACCTTCGCGTACCAATCAAAACTTTAGGTCCAGTACCTTCACTCATCAAAAACCTCGAAAAACCCAAAATCAAACAAAAACTCTCTCTCTCTCTCTCTCTCTCTCTCTCTCAACATTCCCAAACTTTCCCAACCCACAACAGATAAACATCATCAAGTGTAAAAGCAGAACCTATTTCTAACAACCTGTGGATAACCACATATAGGATGGGTAATTGACAAATCCCCATTGTATAACCTGACCCCGAACTCCCCGAATCTCTCTTAGCGTTTGTTCAGTTAAACATTCGCGTGCAAGGGTAGTTTTAGATAGCTTCCCTTTCCCTTCCAGCTTCACGAGATAAATAAGAAATCATAAAGTAGCACCTCTTCCCTATCGTTGCGGTGAGGAGGAACCCAATTTGCGATAAGGTGGTCGCGTCACCGACAAAAATCGCACGCTACAGGAAATGGCGACTCTGCTGGGGAGTGCCATGAGGATCTGTTTTACCTTAGTCATCATCATCCCCATTTTCCAACAGGAAAATGGCGACTCTGCTGGGGAGTGCCATGAGGATCTGTTTTAACTTAGTCATCATCGTCCCTATTTTCCAACAGGAAAATGGCGACTCTGTTGGGGAGTGCCATGAGGATCTGTTTTACCTTAGTCATCATCGTCCCCATTTTCCAACAAGAAAATGACGAATCTGTTGGTGAGCCAATTTAAGACTAGAATTCTTAAGAGGTCTAGGATGTTAGTTTTAGGAATATTATATATATATTCCATTTCCTACTTGATATCCGTGTTTATTTTTCTGCTAATGGGAATGCGAGTGATGTCGCATGTGGAAAGTTTGAGTGATACCTAAGATAGGTGATGGCATAGACGGATGGTCTTACAGGGAGTGAATCCCGAATAAGCTGTCCCGGTAGACCATCAAATCAGTGGAGATACCCTTTGCGAATTCAATGGTTAACGACTCCGTTGTGAAGGCAGATTGTCCCAATGTGGTATCTGTGAAACTGAGGATTTAGTAGATAGTAACCATGTTGCCATTTGGTAGTGCGGTAGCTATCAGAAATAGTTGACACGCGATACTACACTCAATTGATATTACCCTAGGATACTACCGCTCACTCGGGTGAACCAGCTTGTTGTTGTTATCCCAAGGGGGTCAATGATTTTGAGAACTTTTATCCCGTTCTACAGGTACAAAAATTCACCAAAGTACAACCTTTGAGGATGGGTAGAGCCATGACTCCATGCTCGTGACGTTGAACCCTTGAACCCATCTTTTTTCTATGTTTTTATGTGCTGCATTCATGCATTCATTTAAAAAACTTTTAAACAAAGAAAAAATCTTCTTTTCTCTTCTCTCTTTTTTCAAATTAAACTAAAATAATGATTGCAAATATCTGAGAGAAAGATTGGGTTACGAATTTCGGTAGAAGAAAGACGCACAAGTACACCTTCAAGGCTCCAAAACTAGAGGATTTAAGGGGGTTGGGTAGGATGATCACCAACCCTGATGCTTTCAGAGCTAAGTACGGAGGACAGCTGTCTCTGTTAAGGGTCCATGTAGCTAAGGGAATCCTGTCTACGTTGATTCAGTTCTACGATCCGGTTTACCATTGTTTCACATTCTCGGATTATCAACTAGCACCAACATTGGAGGAGTACTCTCACCTGATTGATTTACCCATCACTGACCAAGCTCCATTTTCTGGACTGAAAGAAATTCCAAAAGATCAAACCATTACAAGAGTAATCTGTTTGGACGAGTTAGAAGTCAGGACTCACATAACCACTAAGGAAGGAATCCAAGGTTTACCGGCCAATTTTTTGGTAGAGAAAGCCCTATACTTTGCCAGTATAGGAAACGTTACTGCTTTGGAAGATATCTTTATTCCACTCACATACGGGTTGTTCCTTTTTCCCAACATCGATAAATTCGTCGATACCAATGCCATTAAGATATTTCTGATTGGAAACCCTGTACCAACCTTGCCCGCAGATGATTATCATTCTGTACACTTAAGGAATTTGTACAGTGGAGGAATGATCACATGCTGTGTGCCCCTGCTATACAAATGGTTCACTTATCATTTACCCAAGTCTGCTGCCTTTTGGGATCATAAGAGTACTCTACGTTGGTCACAAAGAATCATGTCTCTTACCAACTCTGACATAGATTGGTACAATCGAATCTATGAAGGGATAAGGATCATTGACAAATGTGGAAATTTCCCTAATGTACCCCTTATAGGAACTAAAGGAGGAATCAACTATTATCCAATTTTAGTTTGCCGTCAACTTGGATACCCGATGAGGCATATCGCGCGTAATGTTCATCTGGAAGGTCTTTTCTTCAAGGAAGGAAAAAATGACAAGGCACTAAACACAGAAATAGTGCACACCTGGAAACATGTTCACAGGAAAGGAAGAGAGTCTCTAGGAAAACCAGACTTTGTCTCTGTGCAACCTTATCTCTACTGGGTACAAACTAGAGCCCTCAAGCTGAGGATGCCTTACCCTCGTTAAGAAGTTCTTCCGCTAAACGAATCTGTCCTTTATTTTATGTATGATGCGGAAAAGCTCCAGGTCACTCTCAACAAAGTTCAACGGGAAAAGAAATCTTGGAAGAACAAGTGCCATATTCTCAATGTGGAGTGTACCAAAATTCAGCAACTGTTAAAAGAAAAAGACGCTCTGATTAGGATATTAGAGCAATATGTTGTAGAAAATCAAGAAGACCGAAGAAATTTGAGCGCTCCTTTCACTTGGAAAAGGACCGACAACCCGGCAACGGCTCAAGAGCCCCGGTCAAAGAAAAGGAAAATACCAGAACCAGCAACTGAGCCTTCTTCAGAAAGGACTCATGATCCATAAGCTTAGACTGTTCCTTTTACAGCACTTTGTAAAATACTGTATTTCCCTTTCTGCAATCTTTCAAATTCAATAAAATGGGGTCTCCCCACTGTATGATATTTGCAATCTATCTGTTGAAATTTCTTTTTTATTAAAGCAAAAACAAAAATTAATATATATCATTGCATATCATTCATCATTCTCACATAACGCATTCTTCTTACCTTCGAATCTCACGTATGTGTCACGATTCTAGAGTCAAACTGTCTCATTCATACAATACTCGGGCCAATCGACAAAAGAAAATGGATGATCTCGAGGAAGAGAACAGAGAGCTGAGAGAAGAAATCGACGCTCTGAAAGAAGATCTAAGGAAACTTCACAATGACATGCAATCTCTGGCAGGAGCTCAGAGACAACAACAAAGGACTGTGATCTCAGAGATCACATTTACGCCCATAGTGGAGACGTATGATCCTCGGTACAACATGCATAAAGATTGTCCCTGGGGCATGGCTATCAACTTTATCCCTGAAGGATACATCCCACCTGTCACGGAAGCCCCAGAAACTGCAGCAGGAACCGCTGGGCCTGAAGGTTACAAACTTCGAGAAAGCGAATAGGCAAGAGTCATGACAGCAACTCCTAAAGGTTACAAACTTCGGGATAGGGAAGCACCAAGAGTCACCGCCGTAATGACTATACCACAACCCGTGGTACACACTGTCCCGGAAGGACAGATTCCACAAGTAATTTCTGGTGGAAACGAAGACATGTAAGACAGGATGAATGAGTTCCAGGAGCAATTCCTGGAGATGTAGAAGGAACTGCATGCTATTCGCGACCCAGATTTATTCGGAAAGGACGCCGCAGACCTTTGTCTGGTCCCTAATGTGAAAATCCCGCACAAATTTAAGGTGCCCGACTTTGAAAAATACAAGGGCAAATATTGCCCTCAAAGTCATTTGGTGATGTACGCTCAAAAGATGTCAACTCAGACAGAAAATCAACAGATACCGATCCATTATTTGCAAGATAGTTTAATCGGTGCCGCACTCAAATGGTACATGGGTTTAAACCACACCAAGATCGTCACTTTCAGAGATCTTGGTGCTGCCTTCGTTCAGCAATATAAGTATAACATGGACATGGCACCAGACAGAGATCAACTCAGAGAAATGCCGCAGAAGGACAAGGAAACCTTTAAGGAATATGCTCAGAGATGGCGTGAAATTGCCACCCAGATTTGTCCCCCTCTTGAGGAAAAAGAGATGACAAAGATCTTTTTGAAAACCTTGAGCTCATTCTATTACGACCGGATAGTCGCCAGTGCGCCCAATGACTTCACCGAAATGGTGAACATGGGAGTACGCCTTGAAGAAGCAGTCTGAGAAGGATGTCTGGTCAAAGATACAGGACCATCAAGCAGTACCAAAAGATACGGTACTGCTTTCCCTATGAAAAAAGAGTAAGATATTGGTAATATCTCTCTCGAAAAGCAAAGGCGAAGGTATCAACTAGTAGCAGCAGTAACTCCCGCTATCAACCCTGCGCCTGTTCCAACTTATCAACCTCAGGTTACTCAGAGCCAACTAAATCAACAACAGTATCAGCAAAGGATGCAACAGCCTCTTCAGCAGACTCGTCCTTAGTACAAAAATAATAACCGTACAACGCGACCACCAGGGTTTGACCCTATACCGATGTTGTACACCAAAGTGTTTCCACTACTACTGGTCAAGGGGCACGTCTAAACCAGGTCTCCTCTTACAGTACTGGAAAATCTATGTTTTTGGTTTAAAGCAGATCAAACTTGCCCTTACCATCAAGGAGGACCGAGGCATAACATTGAAAAGTGTCTCAGCTTCAAATCTGATGTGAAGAAGCTTGTTAGGAACGGGTTCCTATCTTTCAAAGATACAAATCCATATGTTCAGACGAACCCATTGCCTCAACATGAGAAAACTGTAGTAAATTTGATAGAGGAAGAATCTAACCACAACTATCAAATTCACGATGTAATCTTATTCGGAACCAATCTGGTCAAAATGCATTGCAAACAGAGCGGGTACGGTCATGTACCGTCTCACAATTATCACCAGTGTGATACCTGCTCAAAGAATAATCAAGGATGTTCTGTAGATCAATCAGCCCTACAAGAACAAATGAATCTTGGATGGATTCAAGATCACAGAATCCGTGAGGTCAATATGACCCACGTAAACCCCAACATTGTTCAAAACCACAGCATTCTAGCAATGAATGTCAACTTGGTGGCAATGCACTCAAGGCAAAGCCAACATCATGATCTGCCACAGCACGATTATAATTCCTGTCCGATCTGCTCAATAAATAATCAGGGATGCTCTTTTGTACAAGAGGCCTTCCAGCGTCAGATGGATCTCGGATGGATCTAGGATTACCGTGATAGAAGTAGCCATCAATTTAATATGATTCAAATCTTGGATATTCGCTTGATGAATACCAGTCTGGAATAATTACACGCTAAGAAAGTCAGGCTCGGTTTTCTGGCTTCAAATAATTATCAAAACTGTAAAGTGAGTCGTGAAGACGACCAAGGATGTGCACTTGTATAAAGAACACTTCAACACTTGTTGAACCACTGGTGGCTTCCGATCTACCTAGATGAAGACACACAACAAGTCAGAATGACTGACGGGAATCCCACTAGGCATCAAAGTCAGGATGTTTACTCGATGGAAACAAATCTAGTGAAGTTGCACTGCATACAAAACGGACGTGGCCGGGTGCCACCGCACAATTATGAGCGATGTAGAGGTTGCTCGGAGAACTGAAGGTGCAAGAAAGACACAAGAAAGGGGGGTTTGAATTGTGTTTTCACTCTTTAATAACTTTTCGCCTCTTATCGTTAAAGCGCTAAGAGAATATCAGAGTTCGTTGAGAGATCTAACTCGAGATGCATCATTCAGATCTTGTACCATATAAGGCATAAGTAACAAGAAGAGTCTGAATAAAATATGTTTGATTCAGAACTTGCAGTGCGGAACCTTATCAGAGTTAAGTTACAAGGTTCTGATTAGTTTATGTAAGGTTCTGATATTTGAGAGTAGGACATAAAAAATAAATCAAAGCATAAGCAAGAGTAAAGAACACACGATACATCCTGGTTCACTTGAGCCATTCCCAAGCTAGTCCAGTCCACCCTCCTCAGGTGATTTCGCCTTGAACACAAGGACTTAATCCACTATAACCAAATCCGATTACAGATGCACGGGCAACAGTCCGTGACTAACATCATGCACAACCGCAGCTGTGACTAACCCATAATGAACCCTTTAGGGATTCAACTTAATGAATATAACGAACATTGACCTGCAGGTATCAATCTCGCAAGATCTACTGCTAGGATTTCACAGCTAAACGTTCAGGGATTCGTCGCAACGAATATAACGTTTACTGACCATTCTTCCAGGATTTTCCACAATGACACCAAGCCATTGTCTTCTTGAGTCTCCGGTCACACTGACTACTCAAGGAATCCTAATTCACATAGAATTAGTTAAATAGGAGATTACAATGATGCTTCTTAACAAGCAGATAACTCCTAAGTTTAAGTATAGAAGAACACACAAGTGTTCAAGCAAGATGTGATCAATAACTCCTTGCTATCTTAAGAAACTACAAAGATGTATGTTGATATGGCAGTTGTTGACATCTTGTAGATCTTCTTCTTCTTCGTCTTCTTAGTTGAGTAAGCTTTGAGCAACAACTCCTTGCTTCAGATCTTCAATGTAGCTCAAACGAGAAGGTGGTTGATGACTTGACTGATTTGCAATGTTGTCTTCTTCATCAACAGCTTCTGTGTTAATTGTTGTTGTTTTGTTGATTTATGATCTTGAGCTTCAACAACAATGGTTGTGTGTAAATGGTGATAGCTTTGGATATTAAGTGTTACAACAAGAACTCATCATTGTGGCTATCTTCACACATTAACTTGATCGATTCACAACCGATACCTAGAAGCGGTTATTCGTTTCTTTAAATAGCCCAGTAAAATATAGTCGTTATAGAGCTTTTGGCCGTTTGAAAATAGTCGTTATGCAATGATTAAAGTTGTACAGCCATATCTTCTTTGTACTGTAAAAGTGATGGGATTGGTCTTTTAGAGCGGTGTACAGTCATTGCTAACAGTAACATTTGTCTTCAAATCTTCAGAGGCTTCTGATGGTAATTAATTGAAGCATGAGTAGAGACTTTTATAACTGGGTCTTCAAATCTTTCAAGTCTTCCGTCTTCAGAGCTTGTCCATTAGGAGTCTGTCTTCAGAACTTCAGTACTTGTCTTTTAGAACCATAATCTTCAGAACACATAAGTCTTCAGAGTCTTTCTGCACTTGGTCTTCAGAGCCTTCAGCCTTCAGAACTTTAAGTCATTTGAATCTTCAGCACTTCGGTTCTCTATAACATTATCACTTCAGAAGCTTCGCTATCTTCAGAATCATAACCACTCTCAGAGAGCATCCACAAGAGCATTGCAACAGCAATATCGGCATCCTTGGATCTGACTGATTATGATCAGATACAGAAGCATACTTGCTTCTTGGGACATGTGTCACACATAGTAACTTTGCATATAATCAATTACGCACATTTGGCTGGTGCTTGTTGGATATGATATCTTCTATGATTATGATCTGCACACAACACACGTTAGAACATAAAATGGTTCTTTCACAAATACCATTGTTATCATCAAAACATAGAGACGACTCTTGCTCTAACAATCTCCCCCTTTTTGATGATGACAAAACCATGTATTTTGATTGAACAATTTATACAAGGTAATCACCAAAACTAAACATATTCAAAGTTTGGAACAACAGCTCCCCCTGAATGTGTTATCCCCAAAATTTTATCTGTGATCATCTAGAATCTCATATGATCCAAAGACACACAAAATAATAACTTGAGTTGCCAGAACAAAGAATAGAAAAGGAATACTTCTCTATCTTGTCTTTAAGGAAACAAAAGTCTTCAGCATCTGGACTAGTTCATCAGAACCTCCGTCTTCAGATCTTTAGAACTTAGTTTCTTTTAACGTAGTATCAGAGCTTATAATCTTCAGAGCTATCTGAAGCATTTTCTACTTTTCAGCAGAATCATTTTATCACAGAAACATAACAGTTCTTATCTAATAACATAGCCTCGCTATTTATCAGAAACAGACAATGTCTTAAGAAACTCCCCCTGAGTTTAAGACTTTGTGAAGCTTGTAGAATTTAACATTTGAATCTTCTGGGTAGTATCCCCTTAGTTTCCATAAGTCAAATATTGGGATCTTTAGAATCATAATTCAGATATATTAATTTTAAATCACCAATAAGATCATGACTTTCCAGAGTTTGACTTTGAACACAGGCCTTCATCTCAGAACCTTGTTATTGTCACAACTCAGCGGTTCATCAAAGCTTGATTCTTGATCTGATACCAATAGAAGGATAATTTAGTGATCAATCAACGCTTGATTCTGAATCTGGTACTAATGTGATTTGATTCTTAGTCTGATACCAAAGTATGTTGAGTGTGATACCAACTGAAGGTATTCTTATACCAAATGAAGGGTATTTCCTTAGTGTGCTGAAATTAATACCAATGAAGGTATTTGAAGACATTACATAGCTTAGCTCTGATTAATATCACTACAGACTGAGTCTGATACCAATCTTTATATGCTGAGTCTAATTACCAAATCATTTTCTTTTTAATTGGACTCTTGGTTAAAATCAGAACTTCTCTTTCTTGGATCTTCAATCCAGATCTTCAGACAGTCTTTGACTTCTGATTTGTACAGTTCTTCTGAAAAGCATCTTGAGATGTAGTCTTTGCTTTGACAGCTTTCATAGCTTTCCTTCTTCTGATTCTTATGTTCTGAATATCATACTCTCAGACAGCTTACAGCTTCTGAACCAAATGAACAGAGATCATGATAACTTTGACTTTCAGAAAGTTCTCGACTTCTGAACAGTATTGGGTAGATCTGATTCTGAACACATGTTCACGAAGTGTACAACTTCGATCATAAGAACAAACAGTTCATAAGAACTTCTATCAGAGTTCTTTTTTCTTAACATGTTCTAAGAATGCCTAGTGAACTTGTTCAGAGTTCCTCGGTTAAACATAAAACAACAACCGTTAGTAGTAAATGCATTTTATATCATTGATTTACTTGTTTGAGTTTTTCATTCTATCAAAATCATATTTCTATTTCTCCCACTTTTTGACACCATCAAAAAGTTTTAGAGCGGTTGAGCTTTTAAGCATTAAGCATACTTAGATCAATATGATGCAGAACAGTCTAACATAAAATAGATTCAAAAGATATTTCATTCATTATCAAGAGGAGAATATGATAACACTAAAATACACTGTATATTTGGCTCCGATTTTACATGATTTTAGTTGTGTATTTGTTATTTTCCTTTGCTATTATGGTATTTTGTTTTACTTTCAGATACATTGCCTGATTCGAGCTTACAGTAAGAAAACAAAGCAAAACAGAGCTAAAATGAAGATTTCTTGTGTAAACTGTACACTAGCCATTTCACTCAGCGGACACCAAGGAGGACGCCGTTTGCATAATGACTTCACTCACACGCCAACGATCACAAAAGACGTTTCACCTTCCAAACCACACTCGGCGGACGCGGAGCAGGGGTCTGCGGGCGCCGACAATTATAAAGAGGAAACTGTCTGAAACGTTTAAGGCAGTTACACCTGAAGAAATTAGTTTCTGAAACTTTTTTCATTATGATTAGAGGCAGTTACAACTTCGAGTTTCCTATATAAGGACTTGTATTTTCACTTTCTAGATATCCAATCTTAGTTTTCAACATAGGCATAGAGTTCACTTTGTAAAGCAATAATCCGTCATATCGAGGGGTTGTTGCACTATAGTTGTTAGTTGGATTGGAGCAATCATAGTTAGGAGCTATTTACTTTCCCGCAATATACTTTCCAGTATCTGTACCAGATTCAGTCTCCGCTTTGGAGCAGGTTTCTTTTATAAAATACAATTTATTTTATCCGCATCGCTTTTATATTATTTATTTTCCTGCACTGCTTTATATTCGTTTATTTTTCCGTCTCTGCCATTACCTGATTATTTTATTTATCTGTGTGATCTGTGTCTCTTGGAACTGAACTTAAGCGTGACACTTGTGTTCACTCTCTCAAAATACACCCACACACTTCGCACGTTTTTATTTTAAATATGCCTTACTCTGCAAATCGATTTATTTTTATGTTCTCTATTACTATGTCTAGCTAAATCCCTTGTGCTGGGATGTAAGGATCGTCGTTCTGACGGTGCTCCACACGACATCTCTTTAGATATACTTTAGGGGCTGTTTTTTATTTTAATTAAACTCTTCTGAACTTCAATTGATCGGTCATTATGTAAATGAGACCGTGTTTTTGTTTGCGTAATGACTGTGACTAGATCAGGTAAGATCGAAAGCCGTCCGACACTTTAGAAAAGAGTTTGTTAGTTGTTAATTGATAAATACAGCGGAAGCACTTTATTGATTAACTAGGAAAGTTTTATATTATTAGAAAGAGGTTTTAAAACTATTTTCAGACGCGTTTATAGATTTAGGATCCGGTTGGCCGAGCATATGCCGGAAACCCTTTGGTATACAATATTTTCAATCGAAAGCACTTTTTAACTAAGTCTTAGAGGTAATTACATAAAAAAGGACTTTATCACTTTAACGCAAGGAGCGACCGGTGCAGCGTGAGCGGCTGGTATAAATTAAAGGTTAGGTCTGGTTCCGATCACGCTAACGCGGCGTATCCTTTTTAATTAACTCTTTTTCAAAGAAGAAAATATTGCCCCGTAAGTGTTACTATTTAGATGATAGGAGTATTGTTTGATTGATGTGAATTACATTCCAGTATAGTATTTATCTGATTTATTTCTAATTTCGTTCTATAGAAAACTTTTACTCTGATATTCATTAGCCTTAGATAAACACCGTAACAATAGTAATCAATAGATTGACATTAGTCTCTGTGGGAACGATAAATCTTTTATACTACTCTGACGTAATCCGTATACTTGCGGATAGTACGCATCAGAATACATAATGCAAGCAACAAAACATAGAGCAAAATGATAATGAACAATTTTAGTGATAATAACATCTTTACAGATCAAACTTGAGCATTTTCATTGATTAATTGATTTGGAACCATACAGGGAGCAGAGAATGAGATAGAACATCAACATACAACAACACAAAATGATAATTATATCTATCTAACAAAACTTAACAACGGTCAACGTTTTAAAACTTAATTATCAAAATCTTCAACATTATCCACTCTTTCACATCCGGTTTCGATCGGTGAAGGTCCTGGTCCAAGCCTGCTTATTAATTCCCAGAGAATTCCGCATAATTCATAAGTGAGCATTCTTTGGTTGCTCCAATGTGTTCTAGTATAGATATCATATCTTGAATCTCAAGGACACGAGATATGACCCTTCCATACGGAATACTAAAGGAAGACTTGTCTTTAGATAAGAGAATTTGTTCTTGCATGTAATTGAACATGGTTTGAGGGAGGTTTATTTTTCTTCTGTCGACCAGAAAGAAAATAAATTGTCGGTCCGAGTGAGACAACACTCTTGCTCCTATTTCTCTAGGTCTTAAGTTTGTTTCCATGAGCCTGTGCCAGACTTTAGCTGAGGGAATGAGTGTGGAAACACAGTTGGAAGGACCATTCCCACAATGAATTTTGTAGATGAGATCATTGAAGATATCTCTTTCATTCTAATCTTCAATAGTATCACCGATTTCATCACATTTGAGGGCTTGTGCAATGATAGAGGGATTAATCACTACAGGCAATCCGGAGATGACTGAATGAATGATGTGTTGATTATATACGTTTAAAAAGACACCAGAATTTGCCCAGAATTCCTTGACTAGGTCGGTGTAAATAAGGCCTGGAAGCATGTTGAGATGACCTTCCCATTTCTGACACCGTAACTCAGACGAGGTTCTTTTCAACCCATGTTCTTTGAGGGAACAGGAGTTCATAGTAAGTTCATTTAGGACTTTTAACTCAGAAATTTCACTCTTAGCAGCTTTTGGATATGAGGTAGACATTTTGGAGGGAATACGAAGGAGAGATACTAGCTGAGATGGGTTGGAATAATGAATAGAGAAGTGAACGAAATGTCTTAAATAGGCGACGTATAGAGAAAGTTAATAAATGCTTGTGACTCCAAACGACAGGTTCATCATTTCCTAGACGTTAGACTAGATAGGGTAAGGGATGGATACTAGTCCTAAGTATAATAGTATCTTAATCTTAGAAAAACCAAGAGATCACGCATAGAATTTTCTAATTAATTCTTTGACAGGAGTCAGAGATTCGCAATAAATGCATGTGTAAGAGTGAGTCTTGAAAACATTTACTAGGCATGAAACAAAAAGATATACTCCCCAAAAAAATTTATTTTACATGAATAAGTGCGCAAACATAAGGTAAGCATATGAATTGAGAGTGTGAGAGAATGGATAGTTCAAAAGTGGAACAAAAGACAACACATATTTCATTAATTTAATCATAAATACACGGTATGAATAATGCTGATGCATGTACTTAATAGGCCATTACAAGTTAATAACTTAGCCTAATTTTAATCAATCATCTAATTTTATGAGTACCATCTACTGTCGAAGATTTCACAAAATTTTCTATCAAGAGCAGTGTCTGGACCGCCTCTAACTCTGCAAGTTGTTTGCACGATTCCTGCTCTGAAGAGGACTTCAGATAACACTCTTCCATAGGGGATGAATGATATGTTCATGGTTCTTGACAGAAGGATTGACTCTTTAAGATGGTTAAAGATTACTTTGGACAAATCTATAGGGGTTGGCTTTGGAAGATACGTGATGAGAAGCTTATCATCATGATACAGAAAATCTTTGTTAATATTGCAAGGGCGAAGATTCGTCAAAATGAACTTGAACCATCCTCTTGCAGTAGGCAGAAGTTTTTCTGGATTTGTAGGTTCAAAGGTAGAACCTTTATCCAACATGAAATTCATTTCAGCGTTGGAAGTGCATCGAATAGAGTCGTGAATGGTTGTGATACCTCCTTTGGGACAGTCAATGGCTTCAGCAATGTTTGTGGAGTTGAAGGAAATTGGAAGACCATAGACGTATGAAGAGATAGACAGGCCATCACTACTGACAGAGGCATTAACCCAAAAATATTTTAGGATGTTTGTATATATTGAACCTCTTAACATAGACAGGTATCCATTCCAATTTTTAAAATGAATTCCAAGAAGGAAATCTTGACTAGCACACGCTGGATTTGGTCGTTTTTCATTAATGACTTCTAAGAGATCATTGTTGCCATGAAAGGTTCTTGGAGTCATTTTTGGTGTTTCTAGGATTCTAAGAAGGTTTTGAATAAGAGATAGCGAAGAATTATAGGTATAAGATATGACTTTAAATAAGCAAGGAGAGAGACTAACGCAAATGAGTTAATGACGAAAAATAGCGTGAAAAGACCCATTCATTACTATCTAGACACTAGGGTAGGTATAGATGGAGTAGGAGACAGAGATACTAACAGGGATAAGCACATGGTGTAGTATTTTCTTAGTCTAAGGATAGCCAACAGATCACGCAAAATGTTTCTTTATTTACTTTTTGACAGTAGTTAAGAATTAACAATGAATGCATAAATATACGTGACTTTTGAAATTTCTTAACACTGAGTGGAACCAGAAGGATATATTGCTTATATGACTTATTAGACAGTTAGCTACAAAGATGTAGAGGTAAACTTTGAATCCTAGTTTGTCAGTTCATAATTACTCCTAGTTAGTAGATGAAAATAATTAATGTATAACCAGGGTTACACGCATTTGATATCCTATTACGTACAAATCCTTAGAATCTAAAAATCCAAAGAATTTCCATCTGATCCGAGATACATTTGTCCTAAGGCATCTTCAGATGACTGTGATAGGTCACACAAGATGACGAATCTATTTTTCTACGTCTGATTTCAACTAGATCTTACTTAACCAACTAGTACGAGTATTCCACTAGGATAGAGGAGTACAGTACTGTAGGGTGACCTAGATCAATTACTTATTAAGTGACAAGACTTATCAGTGAGAGAGAACATCATGACTCTTTTATAGATTAGACAGTATGTATTTATTATCTATACTATAAACTTCTTAAGACATTTTTAATTAGTAGAAATATATTTATCAGAAAATGAGTCATAGATGAAGTGAATCATACCTTTGCAAAATTTGAATTCTTTACAGAGATTCTTTACCTAAGTGTTTTTCATTCTGACTCTGAGCTTCTGATCAACATCTTTCAGCTTCTGCTTTCTTCAGAGGGATTTGACGTTGAAGAGTATCGATGTTTTCTGAACTCAGATCTCTAATCTGAGACAATAATTAATTTTTCTCTTCAAATGACCACTTAGTTCGCATGTTCAGAGTTGTCCATCTGATTTTTGAAGGCAATCCTCAGAGTGCGAAAATTTTGATCATCATACATCTGTCTTTCATCAGGCTTCTTTTAAACAGATGCATGTTCTTCAGAAAGTCATTAATTCCTTAGCTTAAACATACACTTCTGAAAAGTTATGAGCTTTGAGAAAATTTAGCTGATATCTCAAACATCTTCCGACTTTATTTCTTTGAACAAATGCGAAGCCTGTTCAGAACCAAGTATCATAAAACATGTGTGGAACATATGACACGGTTTGCATGACAGTCTTGTCCTTGCAATGTTGATCTAACTCGTTTAGATTTTAGTCTATCAAAGGATTTATAGCTTATCTGTTTCTGAAAAGAATGTCAGCTAATTTTTTCATTCTGAACAACATCAGTGACTTAGATTCTTCGAGTAGATGACTTTTGTCTTTGCATCTAGTCGAGCATCTTCTGATTCCAGGATTTATGAAATTCTAAGAGAAATATCATATAACATTCTGACCAATTACATTTAGTTCAACTGAGATAGAATCTCAAGTTAACAGAACTCAATCGTCTATGTTACTTCAACCACGCCTCAGACTTTAATTAGATTCCTGATGAATCCCTAGATTTCCTTTTTTTAATGTTCTTTAGTTTTTCGCAAAGCTTTTCAAGAAAACAATATTCAGTTCTTCATTGAATCGTTTAACTTCTTGATCAGTTAAGATTTAGATGTTGAATCACTTCTAAGAGTTTGAATTCTTCAGTTTTCTGACTTCTTCTGCAGTCTTCGTTCTGAAGTTCAAAACCATAGAACAACAATCTTTCTTCTTTACATGAAGAAGTTCTTAATGAGCTTTAAATGAGAAAGTCGAGGGTGGACCTAATCCGTTTCTTGAAAACATCTCAAAACTCATAAAGAATTAATCTTTAGCAAACAAGACTTCTTATTTTCTGATGATTCAATCTTTGAGCAAATACGTGGTTCATCCACATGTATCTTCCAAGATAAGCATTCGACAGATACTACTACATATCTGATGAATCTATCTTATCAGCTGATTCTTCAATCTTCATCAAGGCATTAGTGAGGAAGATATAGTTGTTGACAACTGCAAAACTTCCAGAATCAGTGACTTGCTCAAGTAATCTGATTGATTACAATTTTGTATACAGTCATCTTCTGAGCTGTTACAGAAATTGTAAGTGGAATGAAATCTCACTCAGAGTATTTCTACGCACCGCATCTGAATCTTTTTCTGACACTGTTAAGTGTTTGATATCCATCAATAACAGAACCGGGGCTCTGATACCAATTGAAGGTGCGAGAAAGACACATGAAAGGGGGTTTGAATTATGTTTTCACTCTTTAATAACTTTTCGCCTCTTGTCGTTAAAGCGCTAAGAGAATATCAGAGTGCGTTGAGAGACACTAACTCGAGATGCATCATTCAGGTCTTGTACCGCATAAGGCATAAGTAACAAGAAGAGTCTGAATAAAATATGTTTGATTCAGAACTTGCAGTGCGGAAGCTTATCAGAGTTAAGTTGCAAGGTTCTGATTAGTTTATGTAAGGTTCTGATATTTGAGAGTAAGACATAAACAATAAATCAAAGCATAAGCAAGAGTAAGAAACACACGATATATCCTGGTTCACTTGAGTCATTCCCAAGCTAGTCCAGTCCACCCTCCTCAGGTGATTTCGCCTTGAACACGAGGACTTAATCCACTATAACCAAATCCGAATACAAAGCATGGGCAACAGCCAGTGACTAACATCATGCACAACCGCAGCTGTGACTAACCCACAATGAACCGTTCAGGGATTCAACTTAATGAATATAACGAACATTGACCTGGAGGTTCCAATCTCGCAAGATCTACTGCTAGGATTTCACAGCTATATGTTCCGGGATTCGTCGCAACGAATATAACATTTACTGACCATTCTTCCAGGATTTTCCACAATGACACCAAGCCATTGTCTTCTTGAGTCTCCGGTCAGACTGACCACTCAAGGAATCCTAATACACATAGAATTAGTTTAACAGGAGATTACAATGATGCTTCTTAACAAGCAGATAACTCTTAAGTTTAAGTACAGAAGAACACACAAGTGTTCAAGCAAGATGTGAGCAATAGGTCCTTGCTATCTGAAGAAACTACAAAGATGTATGTTGATATGACAGTTGTTGACATCTTGTAGATCTTCTTCTTCTTCGTCTTCTTGGTTGAGTAAGCTTTGAGCAACAACTCCTTCTTCAATGTAGCTCAGTCGAGAAGGTGGTTGATGACTTGACTGATTTGTAATGTTGTCTTCTTCATCAACAACCTCTGTTTTAATTGTTGTTGTTTTGTTGATTTATGATATTGAGCTTTAACAACAATGGTTGTGTGTAAATGGTGATAGCTTTGGATATTAAGTGTTACAACGAGAACTCATTGTTGTGGCTATCTTCACACATCAACTTGATCGATTCACAACCGATACCTAGAAGCGATTACTCCTTTCTTTAAATAGCCCAGTAAAATATAACCGTTGGACAGCTTTTGGCCGTTTAAAAAGAGTCGTCATGCAATGATTAAAGTTGTACTGCCATATCTTCTTTTTACTGTAGAAGTGATGGGATTGGTCTTTTAGAGCGGTGTACAGTCATTGCTAACGGTAACATTTGTCTTCAAATCTTCAGATGCTTCTGATGGTAATTAATTGAAGCATGAGTAGATACTTTTATAACTGGGTCTTCAAATTTTTCAAGTCTTCCGTCTTCAGAGCTTGTCCATTAGGAATCTGTCTTCAGAACTTCAACACTTGTCTTTTAGAACCATAATCTTCAGAACACGTAAGTCTTCAGAGTCTTTCTGCACTTGGTCTTCAGAGCCTTCAACCTTCAGAACTTCAAGTCATTAGAATCTTTAGCACTTCGGTTCTCTATAACATTATCACTTCAGAAGCTTCGCTATCTTCAGAATCATAACCACTCTCAGAGAGCATCCACAAGAGCATTGCAACAGCAATATCGGCATCCTTGGATCTGACTGATTATGATCAGATACAGAAGCATACTTGCTTCTTGCGACTTTTGTCACACATAGTAACTTGGCATATAATCAATTACACACATTTGGCTGGTGCTTGTTGGATATGATATCTTCTATGATTATGATATGCACACAACACACGTTAGAACATAAAATGGTTCTTTCACAAATACCATTGTTATCATCAAAACATAGAGACGACTCTTTCTCTAACAAGAACAACCAAGGATGCTACCTTGTGTGAGCAGCTCTTCAAAATCAGTTCGACCAAAAGTAGATCCGACCATGTTTAAGTTCTGGTTCGATCAACGTAATGCAAGACTATCTTCCTGATCAAAGCAAAGACGTTGTCTTAATCCCTAAACAGGAAGTGACCAAAGATGTATGTGCCATAATCCCTCTACTCCATGAATCAAGATTTTCTCTTGATAATAGAAAGATTCTCAACCTCGAACCAATTGAGGCCGGATATGATGGTCAGAAAAATCAAAAGGCTCAGGTAGTTATCTATTTGCCATGACCAATACCGTACCAATCTGATAAGGCTATCCCTTACCAATATGGTGCAACAACAATCGAGAATGGAAAAGGAAACTCCATTACCCTCCGTCGTAAACATTGATGACATCAGTCGAGTAACATGGAGCAGCCGGATCTTCAACAGAGGAGTTGGAGAACCCACCAGAGAAAAGGAACCTCAAACAGAAGTTCCAAATCAACCAGTTGGTCAATCCAGTAATCCCGACCTTTCAAAGAACAATGATGAGATGCTGAAGCTCATCCAGAAGAGCGAGTACAACATTGTAGACCAACTGTTGTAAACTCCTTCGAGAATCTCTGTGCTTTCTCTCTTGCTCAGTTCCGAAGCTCACAGAGAAGCTTTACAGAAAGTCTTAGAGCAAGCCTTTGTGGAACAAGATGTGACAATAAGAGAATTCGACAACATCATCTCCAACATCACTTCCTGCAACAATTTAGGATTAAGTGATGAAGAACTGCTGGAAAAAGGCAAAAATCATAACATGGCGCTTAACATTCCAGTCAACTGCCAGGACGATGCTTTAGCCAGCGTACTGGTAGATACCGGGTCAGCCCTGAATGTTATGCCAAAATCTACTCTAATGCGACTATCATTTCAAGGATCTCCGATGAGAGGCAGTGAGGTCATCGTCAAAGCCTTTGACGGATCCAGAAAAATAGTTATCGATGAAGTCGACCTTCCCTTAACTATCGGTCCTTACACTTTCCAAATCACTTTCCAGGTCATGGATATCCGGGCAGCATACAGCTGCTTATTAGGAAACCTTGGATACACGAAGCCGGGGCAGTCACTTTGACACTTCACCAGAAGCTGAAGTTCGTCAAGAATGACAAGCTAGTCATAGTCTGTGGAGAGCAGGCCTTAATCGTGAGCAACTTATCATCATCATCCTGTGTAGAACCAGAGGAAGTTGTTCGAACCTAGTTCCAAGCACTTTCGGTGAGCAATGAGAATCAATCAGAAAAAGGAACATCGATTTCCTCATATAAAGATGCTCTCGAAGTGATCAAAAGTAACAACGCAAAAGGATGGGGACAGGTCGTAATTCCTACTGATAATAAGACAAAGAAAGGTCTTGGTTTTTCTTCAACCTGTACCCAGACTACTACTAACGATGAAAGTTTTCATCCCATTCAGGACTTCTTCAACAGTGGAGGCTTCCTTCACCTGGTGTCTCAAGAAGTACATACCATCAATGAGGGTGACTCCTCCGATACAGATGAAGAGTGGAAGTCTTACCTAAACAAGGACGATTATATGTCTCAGGAAGAAACGTGTAGCGCGATTTTTGTGGTTTTGAATCACTATTACTTTGGTACTACAGTTCGATTCATTTTTTATCATATTGAGCTGATTAAGGAAGGAAAATAGATGTCTTTAATTAACCCTGCTTGCAAACTGAGGTTAAACAGTCAAAACTGTTGGTTTACAGATGCTATCAAAATAGGGGGTTCTCCCTTAGGGTTATTTGCTTAAAAATAGTGTCTAGGCTATTGGTAAGATGTTAGGACTGATGCTTTTCGATTGATGTATGAAGGTACGGGATTTTGGGTTTTTTATTAGTATGCTCGCTAGGATTTTTCCAATCTTATGCCTACGTATTCCCGTTTAACGAAACAGGGAAATCAGAGCGATCGTAGTTCCTCCTATTCTATGAGAGGAAAAAAGGTTATTTTGGTGTCTTGTTCAAAGCCCAAGACGTGAAGCTAAATGTGGTTTGTATCTTGTTCAAAGCCCAAGATGTGAAGCTGAAGGGTCTATTTGTATCTTGTTCGAAGCCCAAGATGTGAACCTAAAGGGTTTTGACTTTAGAGAGAATTTGTCATCTCTAAGGGGGGATATTTGGCCTATTTGTTACAACTGTTGGGTGACCGATTATAAAGGAGAATTACTTTAACTGGGATATGTGAATCCAACAATGCCATAATTTCCTTTATAGGGGATTTTTAACCTGAAGGAGAAGACTTTAACTCAGTTTAGAGCAATGCCATCTTTCCTTAGGAATTTCTCATGCTAAAAGAGGGGCAGTGGCGTGGATGTAAATAATCCAGAGGCTTGCCGCTTACAACAATTTAGATGAAGGAAAACGAGTTGTTGATGTTTGTATATTGTGAACGAGGCATAGATTTTGATGCTAAAAGGTTGATTGACTCAACCGGGGTCTTCTTATACAAAGCCTAAGAGGAGGTTATTGACCCAACAAGAGGGTGCTTTTTATCTGTCTCGTAGGAAGCCCAAGATAGAGGCTAAAAGGGGTTGACTCAACAAGAGAGTGCTAACAAGTGACTGACTCAACAAGAGAGTGCTTTTATATGTTTCTTGTACGAAGCCCAAGATGGAAGCCCAAAGGTGATTGACTCAACAAGAGAGTCTTTTATACTCAACAAGAGAGTGTTTTTGTATCTCGTACGAAGCCCGAGATGGAGGCTGAGAGGGAAGTGACTCAACAAGAGAGTCTTTTATACTCAACAAGAGAGTGTTTTAGTATCTTGTATGAAGCCCGAGATGGAGGCTAAATAGGTTTAACCCAACAAGAGAGTCTTTTATACTCAACAAGAGAGTGTGAAAAGGTTAGCTCCGCTGGGGTGAATCATTGTACAAAGCCCAAGAGGAGGCTATTATGCTGGTGACTGTTTCAGTTTAGTGACAGGTCCAGTATGTGATGGTGCGAGAAAGACACAAGAAATGGGGGGTTTGAATTGTGAATTTACTCTTCTAAATACTTTTCGTATCTTGTTAAAGAGACGCTCAAGAACCTTCAATGTTCGTTGAGAGATTCTGAACTCTTAACTATGGAGCATGAGAACCATATAGGTTCTGATCATAAGATACGATACTCAGAACTTGCAGTGCGGAAGCTGATCAGAGATAGGCTGCAAGATTCTGACTTTGCTTAATATGAGGTTCTGTTATTCAATGTAGAAACATAAATAGAGATACTAAGCAAGAGAGTAAAGGACACACGATATATCCTGGTTCACCATGCGGGCTAATCCAGGCCACCCTCCTCAGGTGATTTCGCCTTGAACACAAGGACTTAATCCACTATAACCAAATCATTGATTACAGTTGCACGGGCCGCGCCGATGACTAACAACTTGCACAGCCACACTATGACTAACAACCCAATGAACCGTTCAGGGATCCAACAGGATATAATGTTCATTGACCGAGCAGCCCACTGCTGGGATTTCAATGCTAGCCGTTCAGGGATTCATCACAATGAATATAACGCTACTGACCATATGTCAGGATTTTCCACAATGACCCTCAGCTATTGTCATCTCAAGTATCTGATCACCATATGATCTACTCAAGGGCCTCAACTTATAGCTGAACCATTCAGGGATCCATTCTGGATATAACATTCACTAGAGGAGTCTCAATTCATTTAGTTGAATTGGCAAACTGGAGATTACAAATTGTGCTTCTTAATAAGCAAGTTTCTCCTAAGTTTAAGTACAAAGAACACACACATGTGTTCAAGCAAGATTTGAGCAACAGCTCTTTGCTTTCCTAAGAAACTACAAAGATGTATTTAGATATTACAATTGTTGACATCTTGTAGATCTTCTTCTTCTTCGTCTTCTTGGTTGAGCAAGCTTTGAGCAGCAACTCCATGCTTTAGATCTTCAATGTAGTCCTGACGAGAAGGTAGGTTGATGACTTGACAGATCTTCAATGTTGTCTTCTTCATCAACAGCTTCTGTTTTTGATTGTTGTTGTTGTTTTGATTTGTCTTCTTGAGTTTTAACAACAATTGCCATTAGTGAAATAATGATAGCCTTGAATATGTTAAGTGTTACAATGAGAACTCATCGTTGTTGCTATCTTCATAATGACTTGGCCGATATTGGAGATGAACATTCAGTTCATGATTCTACAAGTGATCGACGCATCAGAAGAAAAACCTCTTTCCATTAAATAACCAGTAGAAATATAGCCGTTTGAGAATATTGTTGGCTGTTTGGAAATGAGACGTTGTGATATAATGAGTTGTACTGACACATCTCCTTTTTGCAGAGGGAAAAGTGACCGGACATCTTTTCTTGGGCTGTGTGTACATTTAACTCACAACGGTAATATCTAGACTTCAAAACTTCAGTGGCTTTAGTCTTCAGTCAATTGAAGAAGTCCATTAGGAATCAGTCTTCATAACTTCAGCACTTGGTCTTTAAGAACATTATTCTTTTCTGCTTCAAGTCTTCCGAATCTTCAGAACCTGTCTTCAGGGTCTTCGAAACTTGATATTTGAAACCTTGATCTTCAGAGCTCATAAGTCTTCAGATTCTTTCTGCACTAGGTCTTCAGCGCCTTCAGCCATCAGAACTTCAAGTCATAGGAGTCTTTCACACTTTGGTTCTTTCAGAGTGTACTTCTTCAGAAGCTTCGCTATCTTCAGAATCTCAATCACTTTCAGAGAGCATCCACGAGAGCATTGCAAAAGCAATCTTGGCATCCTTGGATCTGGTTGATCATGACTAGATAACGAAGTGTTCTTGCTTCTCGCGACTTTAGTCACACATAGTAACTTCGCATATGTATATATTCAATCATAGTACATCTAGCTGGTGAGTGTTGGTTCTGATGTCTTTAGTTCTTATGATCTGCACACAACACACGTTAGACCATAAAATGGTTCTTTCACAGATACTTATTGTTATCTTCAAAACATAAATTAACTTGTAGAGACAATTCTTGCTCTCACAATCTCCCCCTTTTTGATGATGACAAAACCAAGGATTTTGATTGAACATTTTATACAAGTTAATCACCAAAGCAAACAACTTCAGAGTTTGGAACAACAGCTCCCCCTGAATGAGTTATCCTCAAAGCTTTATCTGAGATCATCTAGGATTTTATATAATCGAAAGATATACAGAGTAACAACTTGAGTTGTCAGAACAGGAATAGAAAAGAGTTACTTCTCTATCTTGCCTTTAGGAAAATGAAGAGTCTTTAGCATCTGGACTAGTTCACCAGAACTTCCATCTTCAGATCTTCAGAACTCAGTTTACTTTGTTGTCGTATCAGAGCATATTATCTTCAGAGACATCTGAAGCATTTCTACTTTTCAGCAGATTTCATTAAGCATAAGATCAGAGCAGTTCTTGACTGATAGTCATAGCCTTGATATCTATCAGAGATAGACATTGTCTTTAAAGGAAACTCCCCCTGAGTTTCAGACTATATGAAGATTTTTTATTTTATAATTTCATCTTCTGGGTAGTCTCCCCCTAATTACCATAAGTCATATATTGGGATCTTCAGAATCGAGATTCAGAGTTGTAAGATTTTAATCTCCAATGTGAAGCATGACTTTTCAGAGTTTGACATTTGACCATATGTTCTTATCTTGTTAATGTCACAGCTCAGAAGTTTATGAAAGCTTGATTTCTGATCAGATACCAATTTCAGGTTCATTTATGTGATCGATCAACGCTTGATTTTGAATCTGGTACACCTTGTTTTGTGGTGATATAAAGTGATGTGCTGACTGAAGAAGTTCTTTTGACTTGAAGAATAGTTCCTTGGTGTGCAGGGAATGGATACCAATGAAGGTATTTGATAATAATTCACAGCTTTGTTCTGATTGATGAGTCTGATACTAGTCTTTGTGTACTGAGTCTGATTACCAATTATTGATTTAGTCTGATACCAAATCGTTTTCATTTCAAATGGTTCCTGGTAAACATCAGAACGACTTCTTTCTTGGATCTTCAATCCAGATCTTCAGACAGCTCTTGGCTTCTGATTTGCACAGTTCCTCCGAGTAAGCATCTTGAGAATGTGTACTTTGTTTTGACTGCTTTCAGAGTTTTCTTACTGATTCTGATTCTTAGACAACTTCTATTATATGAACGAAGTTCTTCTTCTTAGCTTGTTCCTGTCTTTAGAATGCCTAGTGGACTTGTTTAGAGTTCCTCGGATAACATTAAACAACAAACGTTAGTAGTAACACATTTTTATTTTGTTTGAGTTTTGCATTCTTAGACAGCTTCTATTATATGATCGGAGTTCTTCTTCTTAGCCTGTTCCTGTCTTTAGAATGCCTAGTGAACTTGTTTAGAGTTCCTCGGATAACATCAAACAACAAACGTTAGTAGTAACGTATTTTTATTTTGTTTGAGTTCTGCATCCTTTCAGATTTCCTTCTTTCAGATTTCCTTCTCTCAATCAAAATCATTATATTTCTCCCCCTTTTTGACATCATCAAAAAGTGTTAGGGTATATGAGCAATTAAGCATTTGAATGATACCAATTGAAGGTAATGGAAGCCATTTGGTTTATTTTACTAATTTTTCGTTTAGGCATAATTAATTTGAATAACCAACAATGAGCTTATTAAGAAGATTAAATGCATTTAAATGTTCATAGATTAAAGAATTAAAAACATAGATTGCATTAGAGAAAGACTTAATCAAAAAGACATAGATTATAGATTGTATTACGGACGGATTTCATCAAGACATACAAATCTAGACTAGACGAAACTGGTGCTTATAAGAGTCACGTATTTCCGTGTTATGAAGGATTAAGATATTCCTCAATAGTTTATTAGTCGAACGGCTGTATGCGTATTTCAGGAGAATTGAACGGCTGAGAAATTTCTAGTAAGAAATAAGGGAGTAGCCTTTCGTACACAATTTCCTAGATGGGATAAATTAATGGGTTTCCTTTTAATTTAGCCATTATGATTTCTAATACTGATTGAATTATCTAAAATACTCTATGGGAAAGAGTGAAGGAGTTAGGTTCTAAAAAATTCATGAGACTAATAAAGCATTTTTACAAAATATTAAAGACTGTAATTTTCAAAACATAGCAACTGCTAGAAGATCATCACCACTTTAATCATCAGAATCCTCAACATTGTCCATATTTTCACAACTGATTTCAATAGGAGAAGTACCAGGTTCAAGCCTGATAATTAAATCCCAGGCTTTTTCTTGTAGAAGTATTTCTGATATTATTCTTCCATACGGAATGAAGGCCTGCACTTTGTTTCTAGAGATTTTGATAGAATGTTTCATATGGTTAAAAATGGTTTGAGGGAGATCTATTGTAACATGATGTGTTAGAAGAAAGATAAGGATTCAGTCGTTGTGCGTTAAGGTGTTCTCAGGAGCCATACGAGGACGAAGGTTGGTCAAGGAAAATTTGAACCATGTTTTTGGAAAAGGGAGAAACCTCTCAGGGTTGTTTGGTTCAAAAGGGACTGAGTCGTTAAATAAAATTTTACATTGATCCACCAAGCTTAGGTTCGATTGATAGTCATCAATCGTAGCTCCATAGGAGACACATCCAGTGATTTTCTCTATCGAGGAGACAGAGACAGCAATGGGTTGAAGGTAGACTTCCAACAAGATGGTTTTTCCATCGTTGCTAATTCTAGCATATTTCCAGAACTCTTTAACAAGGTTTGGATAGACTGGACCATATAGGAGAGCGTAATAGCCCTGCCAAGACTGGGCTTGCATACTTCTGAGTATCTCCAAACCATTGTCTCCGGGATGAGCAAGGTTGAGTTTCTTCTCAGGAATAGGGTGTAGATTTTCTTTGTTTCCAAGGAAGGTTGGTCCATTCCTTTGAGAGTTCATTGTTCTACTGAGGGGATAGTATTAAAAATAAGGATGGATTTGAGTGTAGATTTGAGGTGAGGGACAATCCTAGTATTTATGGACGGGTTAGGATGTACGATCTTAGTGTAATGGATCTGATTTCTAGATATGTTATGAATAGTTGAGTATACCAACGGATGTAATCGTGTGTGAGAAGGAATCGAAGTAGTTACTTCTTTATTGGGAAGAGTAAAAAGTTAGTAACTGCTTTACATTCATTTATCATAAGATTTGATATATTCATGATGATTTCGTGAGCCGCGAGAAAGTTTTAATGATTGTGAAAAGACATTTTATTTTTACCTAGAATTTTTAATTTTGGTAAATTAATAGTATAGAGAGACCCCTTTTTAGTACGACTTTGTGAACTGGAATTAACAGAACAATAGCAGAAATAACTGTTTCGATGGAAAAGAGATTTGAGCTAGTTACAAAATTCAGACAGAATTTGAACAGTTTCCTAGCTACAAAAGGATTCACAATTAATCTTCAACAAGCAGTTTTCTGGAAGAATATCAGACCCATCTTCCTCAATTCTTCCTTTGATCATATCAACGATCCCATCCCTGAAGAAAATCTCGGACAAAACTCTTCCATAAGGGATGTAGGACTTTGCGAGATTTCTGGATTCAGAGATAGTCTTCCAGAGACAGTTGAAGATGGTGTATGGTAAATTTATTCGAAAATCATTCATAAGAAGGTAAATAAACTCATGGTCATGAAATCTGATTTTGTCAGTACTTTCTCCTCTGGGAAGAAAATTTGTCAGCATGAGTTTGTACCAAGCTTTGGGAATAGGTAAAAGATTTTCAGGATTGTAAGGAATGTATCTGGAGGTTAGATCATGAAGGGAGGCAAAATTCTTAGCAGGAAAGGATTTGTGTATGTCAAAATTAACATGAATTCCAACATCCTCACATTCAGTTGCAAGGATCACTGAGAATAGGTTGATGACAATTGGGATTTCAAAAACATAGGAAGTGATTCATTTGTTTTCAATATCAAGATCAGCATGTTTCCAGAAATCTTTGACCAGGTTTACATAGATAGGTTTTTCTAGCATCATGGAGTACCTAGTCCACTGTTGAGTATATAAAATATCTGCTATACTACAAGCAGTGCCTCTTGAGAGTGAAGGAGTAATGAATAAGAACCGTTTCTCAGGAATGAGTTCAAGAAGATTTGGATTACCGAGAAAGGTTAGTGGAGGCATGATATTGGATGGATAAAGAGGCTTAGAACTTTAGGGTTTTGAGTAAAAGATGTATGAAAGGGAGACGTGATTTTATAGAATAAGTAGGTAGAATAATGCCTATTCTAGGGAAGATATAGGTTAGTGCAAAAGATTTTAATGAGTTTTTGTTTAGCTGTTAGGGATATGTTGTGTTTTTCAAAAGATTCGCATTTATTATGGTGTTTCTTTGCGTGTAGACTTTGTTAAAAGATTTTCTTTTATCTAGCAATTTCTTACAGCTAAGTTTTAACAGATATTCTTTTAGTGGAATAATTTTCCTAAAGAGGTATGTAATGAGTCCTAAACATTTAACTAGACATGACAATTTATAAAAGTATTTTATGGGTTTACAGAGAAAGAGAAAGTGTACCTTAGGGATGCTTAACTTTTTGAAGAGAATCTTTTAGCTAAACCTTTTCATGAAAGCATTCCTTTCTGACTTCTGAATATTTAAGCATCTTTCTGATTCTTCCTATTTCCGAGTAAGCTTCAGGTATTTCTTGGATTCTTCAAGATATGCTTGTGTTCTGACTTCTGAGGAAAATGAATATTTTCTTGGAATGTGATCCTAGTTGAATTACAGCTTTCTCTCTTTTCTTGTTCAACCTAGTCCATCAACTTTCTAGGTTATAATAACCGAGATTAAGACTTAACATGATCAGAGTGACCACTTCATCCGAACTTAGCTAATTACATGCAATCCTTTTGGTAAGGCGATGTAATGAATGTTCTGAAGGAAAATTGACACTCATATGCTTGGGAGCAGTACAGAGTGAACAATAAATTCTATTTGATGACCTTATTCATAAGCAACAAATTACATCTGTTTTTCATTGCTTCTCACTTCTCATTTCCTTGATCCATAGAACCTGTTTGGTTCTGATACAGTTCTTAAGTTATGGATCTGAATCTTAAACGACAAACTATGAGAATTTGTTGAGTTCTCCTTTCATAGTCTGAATTCAGTTTACGTTTGTGAGAATTTATTTTCTTTGAAAGATGGTTGAATACACAAGATTAGGGAGAACCTTTGAGAGGTTATATAAAGAAGAATTAACATATCAGCTTCTGACTCTGTTCCTCAAGGTTGTTTCAGAACTTGTTCAGAACCAAAACATCACTACGCAACACATGTGTACATCACTAGACATGGTTTGCATGAAACTTCTTGTTCTCATAATGCTGATCAACATATTTGGGGTTGGTCACGCATATTAGTTAGAGAGCCTAGATGTCTGGATTGATAGCTTCTAATTTCATAGCTGTAGCACCCCAAAATTTGCCCTCTTGTTTTTGGCTAACTGGCTTATGTTTCTTTGCAATTCTTGCACTAGCATTTGTGCATAGCATTGGTTCTTAGCATGGGATCAAGGTATTTGGTTTATCTCAAAGGAGTCTCAAGCCCTAAGGTGTTTTGTGGAGGTCATCATATCTTCATAAGATCAAGAATGGCAAAGGATTTCAAGTGAATCTTTCCCTCTTAACCAGAGGGACCAAATTAGGGTTTTTGGGTTCAAGGAGCTTCTTGAGAAAACTTTGTGGATTCAAGTATGCTTTCATGGTTTCCACATGCTCACAAACACTCATAGAGGAAGGCTTGGCTAGTGGTTCATTGTGGAAGATGTTCAGTGGATCAGTTGCTTGTGAACCAAGAATAGTCAACTGTAAGGAGGAAAGTCAACCTTGGAATTTTGAGGTCCTCTTCATGATTTTTAAGGTCTTATGCCCTCATATGGTCCTCAAATGTCAAGATTCATGTCATTCATAAAGGATCAAGAGTTTGTGCAAAAGTTACTATTTTTGGAAAATGACCTATAATGTGAAATTTTCATTTTTGGCAACTTTTCAAACCATCTTCAACTTGACTTTTCATCATCAAAGAAGCTTCAAGTGAATTTTCCTCAAACATGAAAGTTGAAGATCTCTCTCTCCCCTTTCCAAAAAGTACTAGATTGTCTCCATATCATTTGTGTTTCTCAAGTTATGATCAAAAGAAGGCAATGTGCTTTTTAAGGTATTCTCATGTATCCATTTTTTCCACCTTTTGCATTTTGGTTCAAAATGACTTGTAATTAGTTCTAATGATTCAAGTCACATTACTACATCCAAGTACACATCCTAAGGACCATTTATGACCCTTGAATCAAGTGAATATGTGCCATGTACTTCATGAATTTCACAAAATGCAAATTTGCAAGATGGATTGAATCTCATGAATCAAGTCATTACAAAGCCCAAACCCAATTCCATTATGATCAGCAAGTAAAATGGAGGTGAATCATACTTATTTCATGACCAATGCACGTGTGAACAAGGGTGTGCATCACAACTTGCATTTTTGCAAATCACTTTAGATAGCCTTAATCAAGGGATTAACAAAACCCTAATCATGCTCAGAGGTCTAACCAAGTGTATATAAGGAGACTCACACGTTCATTCACCCATCGTGCACCCTCATTTGCTCAGAATTCCATTTTTCACTCAAATTTTCTCTCATTTGAAACTCTCTCCTCACAAGGGTTTCTGAAGATCTCTTTCCATATTCTTGATCTACACACTCCATAGAACAAGAATCAACCATCATTTGAAGCTCTAAGCAAGGTTTTCACCATACACGAATTTGAGTTGCTCACTTTCAAACTTTAAGATCCAGCCTGATTCAAGCCTCATATTGCATTTATTTTGCAATCAAAAGTTCCAAGGAGTAGATCTACAGCTTTCTGAAGGTTTTCTTGGTGTATTTTGAGCTCTACAAGTTTCAGGTTAGTGTGAAATTCATGATCCTAGAACTTGATTTTCTTACGTGCATAATGTTCCTCGTGAGTTGCTGATCATCCTGATGTGTTTAGAACTTGATTTGGACGTGTATTATGGTTGTAATGTGGATCTGAAATTTTTATGTTCAAACTTTTTTCCTTCGATTTGGTTTATTCTTGCATGATCTGTTAATTTGAACTTGATATTCATGATCCTTGTGAAATTCTGAGTGGGATGGTGTACTCGTTTTTTATTTCTGGAAATTTTTAACTTGATGGTTGCCGGAGAAGACGACCGGAGCTAGGGCTCCGGCGTCTGGTTCACTTTTCAGGTCACCTGAGGATGGAGGTTGAAGATGAAATCTGGACCGTTGGTGGTCCAGATCTGATGGTTCATGCTTGGCCACATCATTTAAAATCATCTTTTATTTTATTGATTGTGTGTTGTTATTCCATGGTTGTTATTATGCACAGATCTGAGCCACACATCTTGTTTAATCTTTGATCTGATGACCTATTTGTATGCGTTTGATTAATCTGATGGTTTTGATTGTGCCAACACATTAAAATTTCCATGTGCTATTCACGTGCTTTGTTTTAATTTCTGAATGGTGTGATGTACGCGCATGTATCATTGTTATCATGTGTCCTCTAATCCTGGCCTTTCATCATGATTACTTTGATTTTGTTGACTGAATGTGGCACGCTGGATTGATCCAAGGGCAATGATTGAGTCAATCTGGTTGACTCTGAGCCTTCATAAGAAGCGCTTTGGGCTTATTTTCTATTGGCACCCCCTCCTTTGGTCCAACCCAATTTTCAACGTGATTTTCTTGCTTGTTGCACCCCTGGTTTCTTTATTTTCTTTTTATTTCTTTTAATTGTTTCATTTTCATTTTTAATTCTTAAAATTAGTTTTATGCAACAAAAAATTATGAAAAAATTCATGAAGCATCTTTGGAATTTTATAAAATTTTTTCATTTTATTTTTCCATTTTATTTTATTTTGTGCATCTGAATTAATTGTTTGATTAATTTCCTTTGTGAATTTCCTTAATTGTGCACACCTTGCCTTGTTGATTTATGTTCTCATCATTGGTGTATGATTTGCATCCCATTCTTTTTTCATATTTCAGAGGACATTTTGAGGTCCTTAAAAATATTTTTCTCATATTTTTAACCTCATTTCATATTGCATTTTAGTCCCTCTATTTGTGCATTATTCTTCTTTGTTCTTATGCAACTTTGAAGCATTGTTTGAGGTACTTAACTTGTGAATTTTTGTGTGATCCTTTGGCATGTTGCTAGCTTCTGACTTAGGTCACTTGGTTTTAATTCCACAATTTTTTTAATGTCATTTGATATATGTTTGATCATTTGTGCTTAAGTGAATTATGCATGATCATCTCTTGACATCTCTTAACCCTAATTGCTTTGCCATGCCTAATTGATTGAGTTTCTTTGTGATTATTTGCATGAGTATTTGATATGATGTTTACCCCTGGTTGAGGTCCCTTGTGTCCAAATTTTTCAATTTGTGCATCATGTTTGGGTATGCTTTAAGTGCTTGTACTTTGACTTCCTTTTGTGGACTTTCTTTGGTGCATAATGTTCATGTTTTGATCTTCTCTTGAACACGAGAATTGTTGATGATGGTATGATCTTGGTTCTGACTTGCTTTCATCTTCATCTTATTTTTCTCATTTCATCTTGATATGACGTTCATTGGTGCTTAATTGTGCATTTCATATAAGTATGCTTGCATTCTTTTATGATTACCTTTGCATGCTTACTTGAGATTGTTTTGCATGATCTTTGAGACTTCTTTATTGAGGTAAGATGGATATACTTGATATGATGTGCTTGCTGTCCTATCTTGTTTCTTATCTCATCCTTATCTTTCTCATTCTTCTCTATCACTCTCTTTCTCCCATGAATCTCAAGACTTGTTTAAGTCTTGGATTCTCTCCCTTTAGAGCTACCTAGTCCAACTTAATTTTTTATTAAGCTTGGAGTAGGATTAGCATTAGGTTTTAGGTAGTCGTCCCTCCTAAGCCTCACTAACCATAGGTTACCCATGCATGATAACATTAGGACTCTTAGTTTCCCTTTAGAGTTTCCTTTGGGTCTTCTCTCTTCTCATCTCAAAACTTCTTGAAAACACTTAATAAAGATAAAGTGTATTGCGCACGAGCCTTAAGCGCGGGGAATGAGAAATGAGGGGCTTACTCTCATCTTTCTAGAGTGCTTAGAGGGCGTCCTGTCTTGGGACGATTCGTTATGTATTCGTCCATGTGCCCTAGACTTTGGTGCAATGCAAGTTATGAACTAACTTAAAAAGCACTTCTGTCTAAAAAACACCAAAACCAATTCAAATCTTTTTATCCTTCGGGATTGTTGGGTTTCAAATTTCATTTTCAGAAAAGAGCTCGTCGCTCACATAAAAAACACTTACCCATTCATGGTCGTACCCACAAACTACATTAGCTCTGATTCCTCTCTCTCGTCCGATTAAGGATATGTAGGCACAAGACAACGATTATCTTGGCGAGCAACCTTCCCCCACAGTTCCCGTCCGAACTACGTTGACTCTGACTTTCCCATTGCACTGGGGGAGTACGTAGGCCTAGGGCATCGAATATGTCCTACCGAGTCCGTCTTAGTCACCCCCGTCCCCGTTTTCTTTTGTTTAGCCATAGATAGTAGGACAGCTCACCCTCCGTTTAGACAACAAGCATGGATCCCATCGAGTACGATGGATGCGTGGGGTGCTAACACCTTCCCCTCGCATAACCGACTCCCGAACCCGGACTATGGTTGCGATGACCATGTCTTTCCCCCTTTCTCTTCAAGTTTATGCAGTGTTTCCTTTCCCTCTCTCGGGATAAATACACATTGCTGGCGACTCTGTGTTTTCTGCACCACTCTCGCGTTTGTACCGTTGGATGCGAATCTTTCGGGAGCGCCAGCTGGCAACTCTGCTGGGGACTTTGGTTGACCTCTTGCTGGTCCATCCCCTTTAGCGAGTCGATCCTAGAGCTTGTTTGTTTTTTTCGTTGGGTGTTTATTTGTTGTCCTTTTTTATTATGTATATTGCTATTTTACAACTTTTATTGCATTGCATTGCATTTTATTACTGTCATACTGGATATTCCTGTGTTGTGCTGGCTGGTTTCTGTTTGGCAGGTTGGGTTGTTCTGAGAGATAAGCCCAATACCCAGGCTTGAGCACACCCTAGGACTAGAGTGGAGAGTAGTGGGACATATGTGCCATCTTGGTGCGTTTGTGTGTTCACGAAATTCACAACCAGACGGGGCTATCTTGGGACGCATTCTGACGTGTGAGGGTGTTGATCTAGAGAGTTGTCGTCTCTGGTGACCATTTCTCCGATACCTCAGTTGCGCCTCTCCTCCCGACCTGTGATAATGGCAGACCAGAAATGGCAAACCCATTACACTTGTAGATCCGAGGACCCAATGCTGAGGGACTCGCATAGGATGACCTTATTTTTTAGGGGAATCAGTTGAGGCCTCCTCGATTGATGATGATGCCAAACCAGAAATGGTGAACGTATCATCATTTCTCGACCTGAGAGCCCGTGATATTGAGGATCCTCGCCTTTCTAGAACCCACGTGTGAGAAGCGATGGGTGTTTGCAGGTCTGCAGGTAACCGAAACCTTCAACCTACTCGGTTTTCTGGATTTCTCATCAGTGTTTGATTATCAGGATTTCTGGTTATCCCAGTGGTTCGGTATTCTAGAATTCTGGTTTTCTGGGTTGTGGTTCTCGTTCAGTTAACAGCACAACACATCCAGCAGTGATGCCTTGATCCCATGCTTGCATGTGCATATCATTTTTATTGCATTCTAACATGTTTGACATTTTTCAGGGCTTGCATCTTACTCTTGATTCCGGTTTTCTGAGGTTGCCTTAGCATGGATGTCCAGAGAAAGAAGACTGTTGCTTATTCGTTCCCAGACCCGACCTTAACGTTGATTCACAAGCTGATTAGTAAGGCTGGTCCCGGAGTTCGTACAGAGTTCAGTGGGGGGTATGGGAGACTTCTGAAGTTTGTCTACAACATCTCCAAGTATGAGAAGGATGGCATTTATACACTTCTTCAGTTCTATGATCCGTCTTTGCGTTGCTTCACTTTCCCAGACTATATCTTGGCTCCAACGTTGGAGGAGTTCTCATTTATTTTGGGAATCCCCATCAGGCATGATATAGTATTCTTTTCTGAAGAACGCCCCGGGATAGGAGAAATGGCCATTGCTCTTCATATTGGTGAATCCTCTCTGAGCAGTAATATTGTGGAGAAACAAGGAGCTAAGGGTTTCTTATTGAAGTTCTTGTTTGATCAAGCTTGCATACATGTTAAGGAGAGGAATTAGACTGCTTTCCAAGCCATTCTGGCTATGTGCATCTATGGGATTGTCCTGTTTCCCAATGTTCCTGATCTGGTGGATATGCATGCTGTCAGAATCTTCATTTCAAAGAACCATATACCTACCTTGCTAGGTGATGTGTATCACTCAGTCCACTACAAGAATGAGAATAGGCGTGGAAAAACTGTGAGTTGCTGTGCACCGCTCTTATCTACTTGGTTTCTGAGTCATCTCCTTGAAGCTGGCGCTTTCGTTGATACGAGAGATTCTCTGAAGTGGTCAAAGTGGGTAATGGGCTTGACTGCTGACAACATTGTTTGGTTCAACCATGACTTGCTAGGGATGGAGATTATTTGCAAGTGCGGAGAATTCCCTAATGTACCCTTGATAGGGAGAAAAGGTGGAATTAATTATAATCCTTCGCTTGTTATCAGGCAGTTTGGTTATTCTTTGAGAGGTCCACCTGAAGAGCGAGATGTCAGAGTGTCCTTATTCTTCAATGGTACTGGGGATCAAGAGGTGGTAAGGAAGATTGTGAATGCTTGAAAGCAGGTGACCAAGAAGGGAAAAACTTCATTCGAGAAATATAATAACCGGTCTTTTCCTTCCTATGAAGAGTGGATTAAGAAAAGAGCAGAAGAGGAGCTTCTTCCTTTCCCGGTGGAACCACCTTTGATCCTTTGATGATCGAGGCTCCCACGACTATTGATATAGAGAAGTATGATAAGTTATGGGCTGAGAAGGAGAAACTCTGAGAGGAGAATCGTGAGCTAGGCAGAGAGGTTGGTCAGTTGAAGCACGAAAAAGGCGAAGCTATCCATGTTGCCAGGTTGAAATTAGAACTTTTGGCTGTGAAGGAGAAAGAATTGTCCAAAGAAGCCACAACTAGAGAGAAAGTGGCTCAAGCGTTGAAAAGTGTTAGCAAGGTTCTTTCGTCCAAAAAGAAAGAGTTGGCTTATGCCATGTCAAGAATTCACAGGTTCCGTGACCATCGGAATACAGCAATTACTGCCAACAGGTTGAAAGAGAACAAGTATCTGGAGCAGATTGAAGGTTTGAAGACAAAGCTTCGGAAAAAGGATAAGGAGATTTTATCAGGGATCTTTGAGAGGAGAGCAATCGAGGAAAAGCTTAAGGAAACCATGGCAGATATGGAATAGCTGAAGATCCAAGCCGAAGTGAAAAGAGCCAGAAGCGAAGGTCCAAGTTCAGGTGGAGCTTCTGGAGAAGATGATTGGGAATTGCATAGTCGTTATTTAACATGAATCTTGCACAGGAGGGATTTTTTGATTCAGGAGTTGATTCAGAGACCAGAGCATCCTAATACCAAGAAGCTTCTCAAGGAAGTGCAGAATTGGTGCAAAAAGAATGACGAATGGGGAATTCTAGCACGACTGAGTCTTGATGACATGCCTTACTTTCCTTGCTGCTGTTTTCTTTGTATTTCCGGGATCACCGCCAGGCTTGTTGGTCGGGGTCTTTGTTTATGCTTATTCAGACTTGTGTTGTAACATATGTTTATTCTCTTTATTTGATCAGGAATTCAGTTCTCTTCTGTTGTTAAAACTGGAATCAAGGGATAGATCGCCTTGATAATGTTCATACATGTTTGCATTTGCATAATCATCTCATTTTGCATAGCAGGTTATCTCGGTTTCGCTGGTTTTCTTATGCTCTCTCTCTTTTCAGACAGGATTGCCGACCAACGTGTTCATCGGTATTCTACTCAGCCTGTGATAACCAGAGGATAGCCATGGAACAACTCTGTGCAGAGGTTACTGAAATGAAGATTCAGATGAGGCAATTTGGGGAAGATATGCTGGTCAAGTCCCAAGAACATAAATTGCTAAGAGAGGATGTCAATCAGATGAGGACTCAGATAGGCCTGGTCAAGGAAATCTTGAATAAGGTGTTAAAGAAGGAAAACAATCGTGTGCTCGCTTCCACAACAGAGGTCCTTACTCCTCTCACCTCTTTGGGGAATTTTCTAGATCATGAAGTGTCTCGTGAATCCCCTCCACAATCTGACGTTTCTGAGCTTTCGCCTCGGCAATCACTCCCTGCTCCCCAAGAGGATCCTAGGCTAGAGAGGCCTAGGAAGAAGTTTGATCCCTCTCTGATGCCGTATGGGCAATTGCTTCCTTATCTGCTCGAGCTCAAACTAGTCGAGCGTGTCACTCTAGGACTAACTCCAACAGGGTTTTCTTTGGGTTCCAATATGAATGCTAGGTGTGACTTCCATTCTGGGGCACCTGGTCACAATATTGAGAATTGTACAAGGTTCAAGTATAAGGTCCAAGAACTCATTGATTCAGGGGCAATCAAGTTCTCATAAGAAGTGGAGACCCCTCCCCTCTTTGCAGGATCCACCTCATGTCATGGACTTTCTCCACAACCTTTTACTGCAGAAGCTCTACGTCAGCAACCTTTGTTTGTGCCTCAGCCAAATGTGGAAAGGAAAGTGCAAGCGCAGATGAGGTGCCCAAATCAGCATCGACAGCAGAATTATCAGTAGCAGGGGCAACCGAGACCAAGAAGGCCCAAGAGGATATTTGATCCTATTCTTATCCCTTGTAGTCAGTTGTTTGCTCGTCTGCTCAAGAACTCTCTGATTCAAACGAGGAGTACCACGTCGGTACCGTACCCTATTCCTCCGGATTATGACATGAATGCTAGGTGAGAGTTCCACTCGGGAACGTTTGGGCATACAATTGATAATTGTAACGTATTCCAGCACAAGGTGCAAGACTTGATCGACTCAAAGGTCATCACGCCAGATGGTACCCCTTTGGATTGAAGCTTCTTTGTCAGAGTAAGCACCAGATTGCAGGAGCGTCATCAGAAGCAATAAGTCCAGACGGAGTTAAGCCTTCCTCTATGTGGCAATCATTAGTTTCTTTACTGCATTTTCATATGTAGCTTTCCTTTGTTTGTTTAAACATTGTCTGCATGTAAAAACTTGTTTGTGTTTGAATGTTGATTTTAATGCAATGATGTGTTGTTCCTGAAGTATCTTACTTTTATGCACTCATGTCATGTTTATATGCACTGCAATACCAACCTTTCTTGTCTAGAACTCTTGAGGGAGGATGACGAAATAAGAACGCAGATTTCTAATGGTACGCTTTTGGATAAAACCCTGTTAAGGATGTACAGGCATTGTTTCCAATTCACAAACACTGGAGAGATAAGGAGATAGACCTTTGTTAACCCCTTTGAGCCTAGTAGTAGGAGTTCTTTCTGAAAATGAAAAACCCTCAATTTTAACCCAGGGGCAGGGTAGGCGTCAGTTAGTTTGACCAAGTGTTCAACTTTCAGACGGAGTGTACATCTGAGGATCCATTACCTTTCATTCCGCCATCAAGAGGTTAAGAGGTGTAGAACCACAATGGTTACTCCTCACCAACCGAAGAGTGAAACAGTCACAGCCCTTTCAAACAAGTCAGGCAAAACGGTGTCACACGACTTGTTCAAAAAAAAAAGAGTAAAAAGAGAAAAAGAAGAAGCCTGCTAAGTCGAAAAACTTGAAAGCAAGTGACTTAGGCAAAAGTTAAGGCATCCCGCTGGACTTCAAAATTGAAAAACTCAAAAGAGTCAGTCCAGGAAAAAATTAGGGAACAAAAAGCAAAAGAATGAGAAAGCGAAAAGCCAAAAGGATTACAAAGAAAATCCTCGATAAGAACAAAGTCGTGTGACTATAGACACAAAAGACAAAAAGGGGCGACTGTTAGTCCAAAACCTCGTCAGGTGTCGAATCACCAATTGCATGGATTCCCTAGAAATCAGGAAACCTTTTGAGAGATGAGTGCTTGTGTCAATATAGCTGAACATAGGACTGGAGAATATCATGAAGAGTGGGTGGGTACCAATAAACTTTGAGCCATAAATCCTTTTTTTCTCAAACCGCGAACCAGGCCACGCTACAACCCTTAAAAGTCCTAATTGAAACAGGGTTTAGTCTAAAGGCGTACTTCAACGAGATAGCGTTCCTGACTCCCATGGGTTGTGCTAATAATATTTTTGTTGGTATTGCATGTGCGTATTGCTTTCCTTTCAAAAATAAGTGTCGTAACTCGGTTGTGTGACATATTTTCAATAAGGACTTCAAGATTACCATATGTGTTGCATTTGAATAATCATTCTCAGAATAAATATCTTCTGCTTGCATACATTTGTTTGACATCAAAGAAGCTTACACGATGAACATCAGTCGAGAAGCTTAAACTGGCCAAGTTGAGGTGCCTGAGACTCCAGAGGAGATGTTGCTGAAAAATTATGTGGGAAAAAGGCGTTCCCAGCCATTTGTGTTGAGATGTAACCAATTTGGGACAATCACACCGGGAAATCTCTTCAAAATGTAGCCAAGCTGGGGCGTTCAAGTTGAGAAGGTCTTTTCAGAGTACAATCAACCATGGGGCATTCATGTTGAGAAAATTTCTTCGAACTGGGGAAATTATGTCGAGATCCGATAAATCTCTCCACAAGCGTGTAAACTGGGGCAATCATGTCGAGATTCGGTAAATCTCTCAAAGACTAGTCGGTCAGAGACAAATGTATTGCAAGGCTTGTACTGGGGCAGGTCTCTTCAAGGGCACGAGAAGTTTTCCCTTCAGAACACAGTCAATCAATAGCACCTCTGCAAGGTTCAGAATACTGTGGCAGAACATTTCAGGTCATTACGAACCCTCTCGAGGTGATCTACTTCATGAATCATGAAGTATGGGATAATTATGCCCAGACCGGATACATCTCTAAGAGTTTGAAAACCCTGGGGCATTGTTGAACGCCAGGTTTTCTGTAAAATCCCCTTAAGATGATTTCTTCAAGTAGACCCTGTGGTCTGGGGCAAGGTGGAGAGTTAAAGGAACTGTGTTTCGCTCTTGACAATCAATATGCAGAAACTTGAAGCGCTGAGTTGTTCCCAGTGTGGGACTTTTGGAGTCTTTTCCCTCCAGCAAAGAGCCAGAGGGTATCTTTTCCAACAAGGTGTGGGAATTGTTATTCTTCCTCAAGTAGAGAATTGTCCTATGTTCGAAAAGGGCTTTTATGAAGGGTTCTTATCTCTAGCAGTATAGATGGAATCCTCACTTGCAACAAGGTAAGACGATAGAATATCGTCAAGAACACGATGAGGAGTCAGAGTGTTCTCTTCCTCAACGGTCAGATCTAGTCATCTCAAGTAATTCAAAGTCCAATCTTGATTGGCACCTCCCCAGTAGAGTTGCTCTCTTCAACTTTGAAGTCTGATCATCCTCAGCAGTTTGCTGCTATCCCCAGTCAGAGTATCGAGGATTGTCTTCCTCAACAGAGTATAAAGAAGTGATTCCCCAAGCGGAGTCGTTGAGGATCGTCCCCCTCAGCAGGATATAAGAGGTTTACCCCCAGCCAGAGTTGTGATTTGGCTCATCTTTACTCGGCAGGTAGGCAGAAGTTGTTATTTTTACAGCCTCTCCAGCAAGAGATTGATGGAGCATCTTCTTTGATCAAAGATGGTGCTTCCCCACAGAATATGGGGCAGTCGTTTTTTCCTCAGCTAGTCAGGAAACATTTGTTTATCCCCTAGCAGAGTGGAGGTTGACAACTACTATTTTCCAAGCAGATGTGCCGATGATGATCAGTACTCTTCAGCAGGAAAAAGGTGCTCATATCCCCAAGCCGAGTCTGGGGGTGATTGGTATCCCCAGCAGGTCTTAAGTCCAATCATTTTTGGCAGGCGTCAAATCCAAGTTCTGAAGTATTTGGTGATCCCCAGTGGAGGAGTTTCCATTTTCAGTATTTGGTTTTCATCCCCAAGCAGAGTTCGTTTGCGATTAGTATCCCCAGCAGGTTTTGAATCCAGGTTCTGAAACATTTGGCCATCCCCGACGGAAGAGTTTCCATCTTCAGTTTTCAGTTCCTCCCCGATAGAGTGGGTTTTCTCTCGGAGATTCGTCCATCTCCAGCAGAATTGGTGGTTGTGATCTTCCCTAGCAGGGTGAAGTTTTCCTCAACATGTTCTTTGGTTTGATGACAATGTAGTTTGTCGTCCTCAGTGGAGCTGCTTCTGTTCTCAGCGTTAATTTCGCTGGGGACGGTCTTTTTGCATTGCATAAACATTTTTTGCATGGCATCCTCCTAAATGCATAGCATTTCCACTTTGTGTGGAGCATTACGGAAAAATTCAAACATATGCATCCGAAGCATAAGCCAGTTTGAGTTTTCCTTCGTCAGGAAAAAACCAGATTTCAGGAAAATTTTATTCGACTTTACTCCACAAGTGTTGGGTTTAGTCATTCAAAGCAATATTTGACGGTCCCACGACAGAGTGTTTCACCAGGATTGTGAGCCCATGATCTCTTTTCACCCCTTTAGTCCAGGTGGTCTTTTGATTCATCCCTTCAAGGTGTTTCCTTCGACACCCGTCCGTGTTTGAACATTTGATTTCAATACCCGTCCATATTGACCTACTGATAACACCCGGCCGTGTTCAGTTCATCATTTTAATCCCCAGTAAGGCCAATCCCCAGTAAATTGAACCTTTTTACACCCGTCCGTGTACCTTTTCGATACCCGTCCGTATTGAAAGTCTTTACACCCATCCGTGTATCTTTTCAATACCCGTCCGTATTGAACCTTTTTACACCCGTCCGTGTATCTTTTCGGTACCCATCTGTATTGAACCCTTTTTTACACCCGTCCGTGTAACTTTTCGATACCCGTCCGTATTGAAACCTTTTTACACCCATTCATGTATCTTTTCGATACCCGTCCGTATTGAACTCTTTACACCCGTCTGTGTACCTTTTCGATACTCGTCCGTATTGAAACCTTTTTACACCCATCCGTGTATCTTTTCGATACCCGTCCGTATTGAACTCTTTACACCCGTCTGTGTATCTTTTTTATACCCGTCCGTATTGAACTCTTTACACCCGTCTGTGTATCTTTTCGATACCCGTCCATATTGAAACTCTTTACACCCATCCGTGTATCTTTTCGATACTCGTCCGTATTGAACTCTTTACACCCGTCCGTGTATCTTTTCGATACCCATCCGTATTGAAACTCTTTACACCCGTCCGTGTATCTTTTCGATACCCGTCCGTATCTGATATCTTTGATTCCTTGGCACCCGTCCGTGTTTATCCCCATCATAGCTAACATTCGTCTGTGTTGTGACAGTGCATCATTTATTGCTTGTTCCCCAGCGGAGTCGTCCCTCCTTTGAGGATAGAAAATTTCAGGTTTCTTTTGGTATTCAATCTCTGTGAATCCTTTGAACGCATGACAGCCGTTGCTATCATACCTTCAAGACCAAGTTGATTGAATAGGGGCAGCTGTAGCACCCCAAAATTTGGCCTCTTGTTTTTGGCTAACTAGCTTATGTTTCTTTGTATTTCTTGCATTAGCATTTGTGCATAGCATTGGTTCTTAGCATAGGATCAAGGTACTTGGTTCATCTCAAAGGAGTCTCAAGCCCCAAGGTGTTTTGTGGAGGTCATCATATCTTCATAAGATCAAGAATGGAAAAGGATTTCAAGTGAATCTTTCCCTCTTAACCAGAGGGACCAAATTAGGGTTTTTGGGTTCAAGGAGCTTCTTGAGAAAACTTTGTGGATTCAAGTATGCTTTCATGGTTTCCACATGCTCACAAACACTCATAGAGGAAGGCTTGGCTAGTGGTTCATTGTGGAAGATGTTCAGTGGATCAGTTGCTTATGAACCAAGAAAAGTCAACTGTAAGGAGGAAAGTCAACCATGGAATTTTGAGGCCCTCTTCATGATTTTTAAGGTCTTATGCCCTCATATGGTCCTCAAATGTCAAGGTTCATGTCATTCATAAAGGATCAAGAGTTTGTGCAAAAGTTACTATTTTTGGAAAATGACCTATAATGTGAAATTTCCATTTTTGGCAACTTTTCAAACCATCTTCAACTTGACTTTTCATCATCAAAGAAGCTTCAAGTGAATTTTCCTCAAACATGAAAGTTGAAGATCTCTCTCTCCCCTTTCCAAAAAGTACTAGATTGTCTCCATATCATTTGTGGTTCTCAAGTTATGATCAAAAGAAGGCAAGGTGCTTTTTAAGGTTTTCTCATGTATCCATTTTTTCCACCTTTTGCATTTTGGTTCAAAATGACTTGTAATTGGTTCTAATGATTCAAGTCACATTACTACATCCAACTACACATCCTAAGGACCATTTTTGACCCTTGAATCAAGTGAATCCGTGACATGTACTTTATGAATTTCACAAAATGCAAATTTGCAAGATGGATTGAATCTCATGAATCAAGTCATTACAAAGCCCAAACCTAATTCCATTATGATCAGCAAGTAAAATGGAGGTGAATCATACTTATTTCATGGCCAATGCACGTGTGAACAAGGGTGTGCATCACAACTTGCATTTTTGCAAATCACTTTGGATAGCCTTAATCAAGGGATTAACAAAACCCTAATCATGCTCAGAGGTATAACCAAATGTATATAAGGAAACTCACACGTTCATTCACCCATCATGCACCCTCATTTGCTCAAAATTCCATTTTCACTCAAATTTTCACTCCTTCGAAACTCTCTCCTCACAAGGGTTTCTGAAGATCTCTTTCCATATTCTTGATCTACACACTCCATAGAACAAGAATCAACCATCATTTGAAGCTCTAAGCAAGGTTTTCGACATACACGAATTTGAGTTGCTCACTTTAAAACTTCAAGATCCAGCCTGATTCAAGCCTCATATTGCATTTATTTTGCAATCAGAAGTTCCAAGGAGTAGATCTGCAGCTTTCTGAAGTTTTTCTTGGTGTATTTTGAGCTCTACAAGTTTCAGGTTAGTGTGAAATTCATGATCCTAGAACTTGATTTTCTTATGTGCATAATGTTCCTCGTGAGTTGCTGATCATCCTGATGTGTTTAGATTTTGATTTGGACGTGTATTATGGTTGTAATGTGGATCTGAAATTTTTATGTTCAAACTTTTTTCCTTCGATTTGGTTTATTCTTGCATGATCTGTTAATTTGAACTTGATATTCATGATCCTTGTGAAATTCTAAGTGGAATGGTGTACTCGTTTTTGATTTCTGGAAATCTTTAAGTTGATGGTTGCCGGAGAAGACGACCGGAGCTAGGGCTCCGGCGTCTGGTTCACTTTTCAGGTCACCTGAGGATGGAGGTTGAAGATGAAATCTGGACCGTTGGTGGTCCAGATCTGATGGTTCATGCTTGGCCACGTCATTTAAAATCATCTTTTATTTTATTGATTGTGTGTTGTTATTCCATGGTTGTTATTATGCACACACAGATCTGAGCCACACATCTTGTTTAATCTTTGATCTGATGACTTATTTGTATGCGTTTGATTAATCTGATGGTTTTGATTGTGCCAACACATTAAAATTTCCATGTTCTATTCACGTGCTTTGTTTTATTTTCTGAATGGTGTGATGTACGCGTGTGTATCATTGTTATCACGTGTCCTCTAATCCTGGCCTTTCATCATGATTACTTTGATTTTGTTGACTGAATGTGGCACGCTGGATTGATCCAAGGGCAATGATTGAGTCAATCTGGTTGACTCTGAGCCTTCATAAGAAGCGCTTTTGGCTTCTTTGCTATTGGCACCCCGTCCTTTGGTCCAGCCCAATTTTCAACGTGATTTTCTTGCTTGTTGCACCCCTGGTTTCTTTATTTTCTTTTTATTTCTTTTAATTGTTTCATTTTCATTTTTAATTCTTAAAATTAGTTTTATGCATCAAAAAATTATGAAAAAATTCATGAAGCATCTTTGGAATTTCATAAAATTTTGTAATTTTATTTTTCCATTTTATTTTATTTTGTGCATCTGAATTAATTGTTTGATTAATTTCCTTTGTGAATTTCCTCAATTGTGCACACCTTGCCTTGTTGATTTTTGTTCTCATCATTGGTGTATGATTTGTATCCCATTCTTTTTTCATATTTCAGAGGACATCTTGAGGTCCTTAAAAATATTTTTCTCATATTTTTAAACCCATTTCATATTGCATTTTAGTCTCTCTATTTGTGCATTGTTCTTCTTTGTTCTTATGCAAATTTGAAGCATTGTTTGAGGTACTTAACTTGTGAAATTTTGTGTGATCTTTTGGCATGTTGCTAGCTTCTGACTTAGGTCACTTGGGTTTTAATTCCACAATTTTTTAATGTCATTTGATATATGTTTGATCATTTGTGCTTAAGTGAATTATGTGTGATCATCTCTTGACATCTCTTAACCCTAATTACTTTGCCATGCCTAATTGATTGAGTTTCTTTGTGATTATTTGCATGAGTATTCGATATGATGTTTACCCCTGGTTGAGGTCCCTTGTGACCAAATTTTTCAATTTGTGGATCATGTTTGGGTATGCTTTAAGTGCTTGTACTTTGACTTCCTTTTGTGGACTTTCTTTGGTGCATAATGTTCATGTTTTGATCTTCTCTTGCACATGAGAATTGTTGATGATGGTATGATCTTGGTTCTGACTTGATTTCATCTTCATCTTATTTTTCTCATTTCATCTGGATATGAAGTTCATTGGTGCTTAATTGTGCATTTCATATAAGTATGCTTGCATTCTTTTATGATTACCTTTGCATGCTTACTTGAGATTGTTTTGCATGATCTTTGAGACTTGTTTATTGAGGTAAGATGGATATACTTGATATGATGTGCTTGCTGTCATTTCTTGTTTCTTATCTCATCCTTCTCTTTCTCATTCTTCTCTATCACTCTCTTTCTCCCATGAATCTCAAGACTTGTTTAAGTCTTGGATTCTCTCCCTTTAGAGCTACCTAGTCCAACTTAATTTTTTATTAAACTTGGAGTAGGATTAGCATTAGGTTTTAGGTAGTCGTCCCTCCTAAGCCTCACTAACCATAGGTTACCCATGCATGATAACATTAGGACTCTTAGTTTCCCTTTAGAGTTTCCTTTGGGTCTTCTCTCTTCTCATCTCAAAACTTCTTGAAAACACTTAATAAAGATAAAGTGTATTACGCATGAGCCTTAAGCGTAGGGAATGAGAAATGAGGGGCTTCCTCTCATCTTTCTGGAGTGCTTAGCGGGCGTCCTGTCTTTGGACGATTCGTTAAGTATTCGTCCCTGTGCCCTAGACTTTGGTGAAATGCAAGTTATGAACTAACTTAAAAAGCACTTCTGTCTAAAAAACACCAAAACCAATTCAAATCTTTTTATCCTTCGGGATTGTTGGGTTTCAAATTTCATTTTCAGAAAAGAGCTCGTCGCTCACGTAAAAAACACTTACCCATTCGTGGTCGTACCCACGAACTACATTAGCTATGATTCCTCTCTCTTGTCTGATTGAGGATATGTAGGCACAAGACAGCGATTGTCTTGGCGAGCAACCTTCCCGCACAGTTCCCGTCCGAACTACGTTGACTCTGACTTTCCCATTGCACTGAGGGAGTACGTAGGCCTAGGGCATCGAATATGTCCTACCAAGTCCGTCTTAGTCACCCCCGTCCTCATTTTCTTTTGTTCAGCCATAGATAGTAGGACAACTCACCCTCCGTTTAGACAACAAGCGTGGATCCCATCGAGTACAATGGATGCGTGGGGTGCTAACACCTTCCCCTCGCATAACCGACTCCCGAACCCGGACTATGGTTGCGATGACCATGTCTTTCCCCCTTTCTCTTCAGGTTTATGCAGTGTTTCCTTTCCCTCTCTTGGGATAAATACACATTGCTGGTGACTTTGTGTTTTCTGCGCCACTCTCTCGTTTGTATCATTGGATGCAAATCTTTCGGGAGCGACAATAGCTCAAGTGGTTCTGAGAACACTTGATCTGACGAAAATCAGATTATCAACATTTGATTTCACTAGGATAATCTCAAGTTGTTAGAGATTGATTTCTGAATCAATTAAGGCTTAAGATTTCGTTCAGAAACTTTTCTAATAATATGAATTTTTCAGATTTTGGCTTTAACAGAGTTCATTCTGAATTTCAAGGTCTTAGAGCAGCAATCTTTCTTCTTTACATGAAGAGATTCAGAATGAGTTTCAAACGAGAAAGTCAAGGGTGGACCTAATCCGTTTCTTGAAAACATCTCAAAAAACTCATAAAGAATTAATCTTCAGCAAACAAGATTTCTTGCTTTCTGATGATTCATCTTTTAAGCATATACGTGGTTTTAACCACACGTATTTTCCAGGATGAGCATTCAACAGATACAACTTCTTATCTGATGAATTTATCTTATTAGCTGATTCTTTAATGTTTTTTAATGAGACTTCATCTAGAATCAGTGAATTGCTCAAGAAGTAATCAGATTGATTACAATTTTGTACACAGTCAACTGCTGAACTGTTACAGAAATTGTAAGTGAATTTCAATCTCACCCAGAGTACTTCAACGTACCACATCTGGATCTTTTTCTGACACTGTTAAGTATTTGATGTAAATCAATAACAGAACCGGAGCTCTGATACCAATTGAAGGTGCGAGAAAGACACAAGAAAGGGGGGTTTGAATTGTGTATTTACTCTTCTAAATACTTTTCGTATCTTGTTAAAGAGACGCTCAAGAATCTTCAATGTTCATTGAGAGATTCTGATCTCTTAACTATGAAGCATGAGAACCATATAGTTTCTGATCATAAGATACGATACTCAGAACTTGGAGTGCGGAAGCTGATCAGAGATAAGCTGCAAGATTCTGACTTTGCATAATATGAGGTTCTGTTATTCAATGCAGAAACATAAATAGAGATACTAAGCAAGAGAGTAAAGGACACACGATATATCTTGGTTCACCACGTGGGCTAATCCAGTCCACCCTCCATAGGTGATTTCTCCTTGAACACAAGGACTTAATCCACTATAACCAAATCACTGATTACACCAGCACGGGCCACGCCAGTGACTAACAACTTTCACAGCCGCACTGTGACTAACAACCCAATGAATCGTTCAGGGATCCAACAGGATATAACGTTCATTGACCGAGCAGACCCACTGCTGGGATTTCACAGCTAGCCGTTCAGGGATTCATCACAATGAATATAACGCTACTGACCATATTTCAGGATTTTCCACAATGACCCTTTGCCATTGTCATCTCAAGTATCTGATCACCATATGATCTACTCAAGGGCCTCAACTCACAGCTGAACCGTTCAGGGATCCATTCTGGATATAACGTTCACTGGAGGAGTCTCAATTCATTTAGTTAAATTGGCAAACTGGAGATTACAAATTGCGCTTTTTAATAAGCTAGTTTCTCCTAAGTTTAAGTACAAAGAACACACACATGTGTTTAAGCAAGAATTGAGCAACAGCTCCTTGCTTTCCTAAGAAACTACAAAGATGTATTTAGATATTACAATTGTTGACATCTTGTAGATCTTCTTCTTCTTCGTCTTCTTGGTTGAGCAAGCTTTGAGCAACAACTCCTTGCTTCAGATCTTCAATGTAGTCCTGACGAGAAGGTAGGTTGATGACTTGACAGATCTTCAATGTTGTCTTCTTCATCAACAGCTTCTGTTTTTTATTGTTGTTGTTGTGTTGATTTGTCTTCTTGAGTTTCAACAACAATTGCCATTAGTGAAATAATGATGGCTCTGAATATGTTAAGTGTTACAACGAGAACTCATCGTTGTTGCTATCTTCATAATGACTTGGCCGATATTGTAGATGAACATTCAGTTCATGATTCTACAAGTGATCGACGCATCATAAGCAAAAACTCTTTCCATTAAATAGCCAGTAGAAATATAGCCGTTTGAGAATATTGTTGGATGTTTGGAAAAGAGACGTTGTGATACAATGAGTTATACTGACACGTCTCCTTTTTGTAGAGGGAAAAGTGACCGACATCTTTTCTTGGGCAGTGTGTACATTTAACTCACAACGGTAATATCTATACTTCAAAACTTCTGTGGCTTCTGATGTCAATTTGATGAAGCATGAGTAGAGTCTTCTTAGCAGAATATCTGGTGCTTCAAGTATTCAGTCAATTGAAGAAGTCCATTAGGAATCAGTCTTCAGAACTTCAGCACTTGGTCTTTAAGAACGTTATTCTTTTCTGCTTCAAGTCTTCCGAATCTTCAGAACCTGTCTTCAGAGTCTTCAGAACTTGATATTTGAAACATTGATCTTTAGAGCTCATAAGTCTTCAGATTCTTTCTGCACTTGGTGTTCAGCGCCTTCGGCCATCAGAACTTCAAGTCAAAGGAGTCTTCCGCACTTTGGTTCTTTCAGAGTGTACTTCTTTAGAAGCTTCACTATCTTCAGAATCTCAATCACTTTCAGAGAGCAGCCACAAGAGCATTGCAACATTAATCTTGGCATCCTTGGATCTGGCTGATCATGACTAGATAAAGAAGCGTTCTTGCTTCTCGCGACTTTAGTCACACATAGTAACTTCACATATGTATATATTCAATCATAGTACATCTAGCTGGTGCATGTTGCTTCTGATGTCTTTAGTTCTTATGATCTGCACACAACACACGTTAGACCATAAAATGGTTCTTTCACAAACACTTATTGTTATCATCAAAACATAGATTTACTTGTAGAGACAATTCTTGCTCTCACATTATGTTGGATAAAAGAGAATATCAGTTCTTATGAAGGGAACGATTAAAGGTATTGTTGTGCTTTGGGATTGATCAGAGGATCAGGGTTATTTCCTGTTCTTTAAGGAAACGGGAAATCAAAAGGGTATTGAGACTGTCCAAGTCTACTGGGGTTTTGGAGAAACCGATTCTCGGATAGTGAATGATCTTTGTATAATGCCCAAGAGAAGGCTGGTATGTTAAGGGATGAAGGTCAACCCATTAACAGGTCTGACACTTGACTCAGAAAGATAGCTCTAGCAAATTGATGACTAGGTTATGTTCCTATACCTATAGAGGTCTGTGGGTCCTTGTACTAAGCCCAAGAGAAGGCATGAGAGCTTTTAAGAAGCCGAAGGGTCCTTGTACAATGCCCAAGAGGAGGCGGGGATGCTTTTAAGAAGCCTGTGGGTCCCCAAACCCCGAGAAGTTCAAGATATGCCATTCACCGAGAATAGATCAAGCCAGGAAAGTTCGAGAATTTTGAAGAAACTCAAGAGATGCCATTCACGGAGAAAAGATCATCTTTGGGAAGTAGAGTCTCTTTGACGATTTCTAAGGGTGACAGTCTGAGAAAGGGTTCACTGAGAATGCTGCCTTTCACGTCTCCATATTGTTTAACCCCAAGAGGAGGGAAGACTGTGTCTGGTAATCCTATGGGGATCTAGTTTTGTTTGTATTTAAGAGTGACCAACAGGGCTTTACCTAGTGCTAGACGTAGTTGCCGGGGAAAACTCTAAATAACTATACTAGTATTACACAGTTGATATTTGACAAGTATATAAAAGTTTATGAAAGAAGACTTACAGTGAAGCAGCCCCACAATACAGTTATATACATATGAAAGCGGATAAAGAAAGCGGGTAAACACTTACTCGGTTGTAGAGCTTCCATGTTGTTTGGTTAGTTTGTTCAACAAAGAAAGCTTTGATAACAATATAATATTCAAAATTAAAGGAGAAAGTGCTTTGAAAAGATTGTTGGGGCTTACATCTCAAAGAGAGGCCCAAGGTTTTATCAGTGATTGCACTGTTGTTTGAAACTGTACAGGCACTTATACAAGTGACTGAGGCCCAAAAAGGTTTTCTGTACAAAGGGATGGGTCTTACACTCTCTCAAGAGGCCCAAAGGGTTTAAAGAAAAGGAATGGGGCTTATAACACGAGGGTAGGCCCAGATGATTTGTTTTGTGAATTGGCGATCTCGCAGAGATTTCTTTAACGTACTGGGTCTTATACAATGCATTGAGGCCCAAAAAAGTTTTGATTAAAAGGGGGTTGGGTCTTACACTCTAATAGAGGCCCAATGATTTATTTTTTTACAAGTGGTGGGGCTTACAGCTCAAGGAGAGGCCCAATGATTTTTCTGAAAAAGGCGACGATCGCGCCATTGTTTTTGAAAATACAGTGGAACTTATACAATGACTGAGGCCCAAAAAGTGGTGTATTTACAATGGGGATGGGTCTTACACTCTAATAGAGGCCCAAAGAGTTTGAAAATGAATAAAGATGGGACTTATAGCTCAAGGAGAAGACTAGGTGAAAATAGTTTGAAAATGACGATCGAGTCGAAATTTCTGGCTGTATTGGGACTTATACAGTGCACTGAGGCCCAAAATTAGTTATTTACAAAGAGGTGGGACTTACACTCTATCAAGAGGCCCAAAGAGTTTGAAAAAGTTTGATGAGGGAGAAAATATTTTAAATGTCAAAATACAATTAAAATATTAATTCTTTACAAAAATATCAAGTATATGAAATAAATAATATTTTTGGGATTTTTTGGTAAAATAAAATATTTTAACATTTTTGTGAATTACTAAAAAAAGAATCAACTCAAAATCATTAACATTCAGAGAGAAATTAATTTTTGAATCAATTAAATAAAATCACAAAATTCAAATATTTGAATTTTCAAAAAGGGCGCCAAGAACATGGCAAGAACACGCGCCACCCTCTGTTTCTGCAAATTTTTTTTTTCTATCCAATCTCACTGAATACTTGATGATAACATGCAATCTACATATCAATCTACTCGTTTTCACCTCACGATCATGTCTATGGTCTTTAATTTCATTTATTTTAAGCATTAAATAAGAAATCAAAGAGAAACCTCAAGAACCCTAAAACTTGCATGAAGGCTCAAAAATTTCATACACGATTCAAACAAAGCAATTGATTGAGGGTAAACACTCTATGCATGATTATGAACATATGGCCAAATTATTGTGCATGAAAAAATGCATGGATCATAGAGTTAGAAGAGCTCATGCTTACCTCTTGCAGTTGGTGATCGTGTTTTGTGTTAGATGTGTCACAGCTTGGTTCCAAGGATATGGACAGCTTCCCTAGGTGCTATGGAGTATGCCTGGATGCTTGGAGTGGATTGAATTGAGCTGGAACTTGATTTGGCACCTCAGCTGCAAATCTGTCAAAGGCTTGTGCAGATGGCTGGTGATTTTGAGAATCTGGTGTTCCAAATGTTATGTGAGTGTTTGGATCACCTCTATATGATGTTTATGAGGTGTATGTGTGTGTGATTGGTTTGATTGGAATAGCTCTCAAACTCAAAACCCGATAGTGACTTGCTTTGGAAGGCAATTTTGGAGTGAAGGAAGAGATTTTGAGGAAAGCATCTGTTTGATGGCTTTGGTGTACTCAAACTGATCACAAATGAGCTCTATTTATAGTAGAGAAAGTTTGTTTTGCAAGGAATAGTGAATGGCAAATGCTGCATAGGTTTGGCCAATGTTGATCAATGGGAATCCAAGTCTCCTCTAGCCATTGACTAGAGGTTAGGGCACAGGCTACTGGTTCCCTTGGTCTTGGATAAGTCTTGACTGAATTTAGTTGGAAATGGCTCAGTCCATGCCACCTTGGTGCATCCATTGAATGCTCCAAAACAAAATTGGAGTCTTGTCCCCTCTTTAGGGATTTCTAGGTTTGGCATGCTATTTTTAGTTCCAAGGACTTGGGAGGCTTGGGATCAGAGTTGGTTCCTCCTTGGTCTCCCCTTGAGGTGTTCAAATGGATAAGTGTGTTTGTCATTTGCACAAATTTGGTAAATCGAGCAAAATGCACAAATCTTCCTTGCTTTGACAGTTTTCAGCAAGGCATATTGCCATTGTCATATCTCATGGCTTAAGTTGAGTTTGGTGAAGTTCTTGGTCATTTTGGAAAGCCCTCATATGATACAACAACTGTTTGATCATAATTGATTTTGATACTTTTTGGATCCAAGTGAAAAATGCCCCTACATTTGGAAAAAAGTGAAGGAAGATTCTGACTTAGTGAAAATTTCACTAAGTGTTGGAAAAAAGTGACATTTTCACTTTTTGTGATTTTGATCATTCCATAACTTAAAATCCATGAGGAATTGGAATGAGTTGTAGTTGAAACTTTTGTAGAGGGCCATGAGAGCTACAAATCCAGCTTTGAATAGGGAAAAATGGCCTTGTGATTTAGGAGTTATGATCCTCCAAAGTTGGTACCCTAGCCACTTTGTTCCATAACTTAGAAAAATTTCTAAGTTTTTATGGTTACCCCTTTTACAAGTTATCCCACTTTTCTTGATTTTTCTTGATGAATGATGATTCCAATCACACATTAACATCATTTTAGAGTTAGGGAACCATAATTGATCAAAAAATCAAAACGTCAAACTTTGACTTTTGGGCACAGTTGACTTTTTATCAGATGAATTTCAGACTATGCGATCCTCTATGAAATCAGGTCCTTGACCTAAATCAAACTTGATGGATTAATTTCATAGGTGTTATAGGGTGTATTGAATCATGTCCTAGGGTTTAGGAGCATGTCCTGGTTAAAAGTCAAAGGTGCAGTTGACTTTTTCATCAAAACCCTAATTGTGGTTCAGATGAAACTGAAACTTGGTGATCAAGATTCTTGGATCAATCCATTGTTACAAATGGATCAATGTAGTTTATTAGAGACCCTCAAATCCTTTTTTGAAGTCTTGGCTCATGATTTGTCCCAAAAGTCAACTTAAGGTTGAATTAGGTCAAGAAACCCTAATTCCTGATTTTTAGTGAATGCATCCCCTGAGGCTAAATTGACTTCATGATTGGGTCCATGAGGTTCCATGGAGTATCTTAGGTTATGCTTTGAAGCATTGGCTCATGCCCAGAGGAAAATTTCCATCTGGAGGCCCTGGTCGACCAAACCTTAATTTGGTGACACTGGCGATCTTAAGGCTTAATCGACCTAGAATGCTACAACATTGTGCTTGATTCTTGCTGTGGGAGTCCTCTTGATCCATTGTGGATGTTTGAGAGGTTAGACAAGTTGAAGATTATGTCATTCCTTGATTGATCCTTTGTCTAAGCACTCAGAGAGGGCTTGAAACCCTAATTCTGATTGTAGTGATGGCTCACCCATCTTTGGGGAGACTAATAGTTCATCCATATAGTGATGATGATTTGCACAATGATGGGAAATTTTAGTGGTCAAAATTTGGGGTATGACAGATGCCCCTATTTAATCTTCTTGGACCCGAAGGTGTGAATGGCGAAGGTATTCGGGCATTCGGGGTGCAAGAGGATTAAATATCGGAATACCTAAAATTTTGATGGTGGTTATGAATGGCAGTTTTCACATCCTTCTTCTTTTGCTAAGCAATAATGCTTAGAAAAGGAAAAAATTCCCCTCGATCCTGGTCTTCAGCCAAGGAACTGGTCTCAGTTTCTGAAATAAACTTCCCCTCAATCCCGGTTTCCTACCAAGGAACTGGTCTCAGTTTCTGATATAAACTTCCCCTCGATCTTGGTTTCCTACCAAGGAACTGGTCTAAGTTTCTTTTGTCAATAAACTTTCTTGACAAGGGACGCTATACGTAGTGGTTTTCCTCAAACTTCTCGCCTAATTTTCCTAGGGAGATGCCATTTGATAGAAAAACTTTGGATGTCAAACTTGCTGGGGAACCCATCTGTCTGAATTGTAGAGGGGTACAAACTTCTCTGTTGGAGATGTCATTTGTTGACTCTATCTGGGAAAAACGAGTCTCTTGAGAGACTGCTTCCGCTTGGGTATTTACATCATACTTTTCTCGGGGTCTTCTCGGAGAAATTCCATATGATGTGATCCAATTTTGAGGTACTGACGACCTTTTTGTCAGCGAAATTTTTCGGAGAAAAACGGTTGCACTGCCGAATCTCTGATTAAGAGCCTTTCTCTGGGGATTTTCCTTAATCCGGGAAAGCGAAAATAGTATCTTCAAAGGCGAAGAGTGACATTTGTCAAAAGTTTCTCTGGTTTTCTCAGAGGTTCAAGTTATAAAAGTGGTCAAGGACTGTCTCCAATCCAGAAATAAACTAGAGGAGAGATCGCTCAGATGAGGCGTTTCCTGACGAGGAAAGAACTGACAACTCGATTGAGAGGAATTTTATCACCAGGGGATAAGACCGACTAGAGTGATAGTGATGCAATATGAATATGAATGTAAATCAATAATGCATGATGCATGTATGTATATGGTGAAAAAACTGACACGACATACAGACTAATAGATGAACACGACTGGATACTCGGCCACAGTGGGAGATAAAAAGTATCTCTGGTTCAAGATAACAATTTTGTCTTGCTTAGGAGAAGTAGTCCATGTGGGGGAACAACCGTTGATCGGGCTTAGGAGGTAAGAACTCGGCCGAAGATGTCAGATGGAGTATTCGCATCTGACATAACTGATCCTTCGTTCAGGCGCACTAGTTTAGAAGGAGTACTTTGATTCTGCACTTTGGAGTTCGATTACTTCTGGCGAAGCGATCAATGTTCTTTCGATGTTCAACAGTCAAAAGAAATTGCCATCTTTATTTTAAAAGCAGAAAAGTTTGACAAGTAAATTCGTTTTTGTTTCGTTTCAAGAATCGTTGATCATGTTAAAATGTCGTTCTATAAAGGTAAACCAAATAAGAATTGTAAACAAAAGCACAAGGGGTCAAATTTTATTGATAGGATGGAAATCAGCTAAACGCGTGATTCCATAGAGTATTTACAAAGTCTAGAAAATGGTAATTTAAGGGAAAAGGGCTACATTGAAACATAACGACCACTATCCTTCTACCAACTTTGAATTCGGGACATCCTGAGCTTCTGTCGAAGATGACTGGAGTTTTTCTTCTGATGGATGGCATGACTGCTACTAGGGGATTTGCCCCTATTGGACGTAGTTACTTGCCATTATCCCTAACTTTTGCTTGGATTGTACTTTGAGATTTCCAATCCACCGGGATGATTTTTTTTATTATGTCTCTAATTTTTTCCTGGACCGCCCTTTCGGGTTTTCAATCCACCGAGATGCTTTTTTTAGGCGAAGTACTTCTTGACTACATCAACATTTGTGGGGTATGCAAATTCCTCTCCGTCCATGGTTGCAAGTCTCAAGGCACCGCCTGAGAAAGCTTTCTTGACCACATAGAGGCCGTCATAATTCGGAGTCTATTAGCCCCGGGAATCAGCAAGAAATACTTGTATCTTCTTGAGCACAAGGTCTCCTTTTCTGAAGACACGAGGTCGGACCTTTTTGTCGAAGGCCTTCTTCATTCTTTGTTGATACAACTGACTGTGGCATAATGCTGTTAGTCACTTTTATTTGATCAGGTTTAATTCATCGTGTCTGCTTTGACACCATTCAGCCTCTGTTAGCTTAGCTTTAATTAATACCTGGATTGATGGGATCTCTACTTCTATGGGGAGCGTTGCTTCCATGCCATACACTAGAGAGAAAGGGGTTGCCCCTGTTGAAGTGCGGACAGATGTACGATAACCCTGAAGAGCAAAGGGTAGCATCTCGTGCCAATCTTTGTAGGTTGTAACCATCTTCTGAACAATTTTCTTTATGTTCTTGTTAGCCGCTTCTACCACTCCGTTCGTCTTAGGTCGGTAGGGAGATGAGTTATGGTGTTCGATCTTGAACTCAGCACACAAATCTTTCATCATCTTATTGTTCAAGTTAGATCCATTATCAGTAATGATCTGGTTTAGAACACCATAACGGCAGATGAGATTGTTTTTGATAAATCGGACCACCACTTGTCGGGTTACGTTGGCGTATGATGCTGCTTTGACCCACTTGGTGAAGTAGTCAATGGCTACCAGGATGAATCGATGTTCGTTCGAGGCTTTAGGTTCAATCATGCCAATCATCTCGATTCCCCATATGGAAAAAGGCCATGGGGAAGAGAGAACTTTGAGATGCGTTGGCGGTACATGGATTTTGTCAGAGTATATCTGACACTTGTGACACTTCCTCATGTACTTGGAGCAGTCGGATTCCACGGTCAACCCGTAGTACCCTGCTCTGAGAACTTTTCTCGCCATTGTGTGTCCGCTGGCATGAGTGCCCAAGGATCGTTCGTGAATTTCTTTTATCAACATGTCTGCCTCTGGTCTGTCTACGCATCGGAGCAAGACCATGTCAACGTTCCTCTTATAGAGTGTATCGCCGCTCAGGAAGAAACTGCCTGACAGCCTTCTGAGGGTTTTTCTGTCTTTCCTCAGTGCCCCGGGTGGGTACTCTTGTTTCTGAAGGAAGCATTTGATATCGTGATACCAAGGTTTGCCGTCTATGACTGCTTCAATCGTGAAGATGTAAGTGGGCCGTTCAAGGCGCATTATGTCGATCTTAGGTAAGTCGGTCCATTGACCTACACTAATCATGAAAGAGACGGTGGCTAATGCATCAGCCATGTGATTCTCCTCACGAGGGATGTGATGAAACTCAATTCTGTTGAAGAAAGGTAACAACCTTCTTGCATAATCTTTGTAAGGAATCAATCCAAATTGGTATGTGTTCCAATCTCCTTTGATATGTTTGACGACCAAAGCTGAGTCGCCATATACATCCAAGTTCTTAATCCTCAAATCAATCGCTTCTTCGAGACCCAAAATACAAGCTTCGTACTAGGCCTCTTTGTTTGTGCACTTGAATATAAGTTTGGCAATGAAAGGAATGTGGGTACCCTGAGGTGTTATGATGATTGCCCCAATTTCGTTTCCGTAATGATTGACAGCTCCGTCAAAGATTAGTCCCCATTGGGAACCTGGTTCTGGCCCTTCACTGGGTAGCGGTTCATCGCAATATTTCATTTTCAGATACATGACATCTTTGTCTGGGAAGTCAAACCTGATTGATTCTTGATTGTCAATCGGTTGATGAGCCAAATTATCGGCTAAAATACTTCCTTTAACGGATTTTTGAGCGTGGTATTCGATGTCATATTCTGATAACAACATCTGCCAATGGGCAATCCTTCCCGTGAGAGCAGGTTTTTCAAAGACGTACTTGATTGGATCCATTTCAGAGATCAACAAAGTAGTCTGACGAATCATGTACTGGCGAAGACGTTTGGCTGCCCAAGCCAAAGCGTAGCAAGTTTTCTCAAGCATGGTGTACCGAGTCTCGCAGTCAGTGTATTTCTTGCTCAAATAGTAGATGGCAGACTCTTTTCTTTTTGTTTCGTCTTGTTGACCAAGCACACAAGCCATTGAGTCCTCTAGGACTGTGAGGTAGATGATCAGTGGTCTTCCTTCCACTAGAGGTGATAGAATTGGTGGGTTCAACAGGTATTCCTTGATACTATCGAAGGCGGTTTAGCAGTCCTCTGTCCAAACGCATTCCTGATTCTTTTTGAGTAATTTGAAGATTGGGGCACATGTCGCGGTCATGAGGAATATGAATCTGGAGATGTAGTTCAAACGTCCCAGGAATCCTCTGACTTGTTTTTCAGTTTTCGGAGAAAGCATTTCTTGAATGGCCTTGACCTTGTCAGGATCAACCTCAATTCCTTTCTGACTGACATGAACCCTAAAAGTTTCCATGAACGGACACCGAAGGTGCACTTGTTGGGATTCAAGCGGAGTTAGTACTTTCTCAACCGCTCAAATAGTTTTGACAGGTGGGTCATATGCTCCTCTTCTATTTTAGATTTGGCAATCATATCATCGGCATATACCTCGATTTCCTTGTGTATCATGTCATGAAACAGAGTAGTCATGGCCCTTTGATAGGTTGCCCCAGCGTTCTTCAAACCGAATGGCATTACCTTGTAACAAAACCCCATGGGATGATGAATGAAGTTTTCCCCATATTTTCTGGCGCCATTTTTATCTGATTATAGCCTGAGAATCTATCCATGAAGGAGAAAACTTTGAACTTTGTTGTACTGTCTACCAGCATGTCAATGTGTGGTAAAGGAAAGTCATCCTTTGGACTAGCCTTGTTTAGATCTCTGTAATCGACACACATTCTGAATTTTCCGTCCTTTTTTGGAACGGGTACGATATTGGCTAACCATTGAGGATATTCTGACGTGGCGAGGAAACCCGCGTCAATCTGTTTTTGTACATCCTCTTTGATTTTGACGGCCATGTCCGGGTGAGTCCGTCTCAACCTCTATTTTACTAGCGTACATTTTGATTTCAATGGTAAATGATGTTCCAAGATGCTGGTATCCAACCCTAGAATGTCCTGGTAGGACCAGGCAAACACATCGGGAAATTCTCTGAGAAGCTTTGTCAGCTCTCTTTGGCAGTTGGACTGAGTAGTGCCCCAATCCTAATTTCTCTTCTCTCTTTTTCCGAACCCAAGTTGACCGCTTCCAACGGCTCTTTGTGAGGTTCAATGGACCTTTCCTCTTGTTTGAGTAGTCGGGAGATCTCTTCTGGAATTTCGTCGTCAACTTCTTCTTCAGCCCCAAATACTGGGAACTCAAAGTTGGGAGAAGGCATTGGATCGTATATTTTAACGGGGTTTAAACCAAGCAATTTGCATGACGTGATGATTGTTTTTTAGAAGAGATAGAGAGAATGAAAGAGTGTGTGCAGTGTATTTTTTTTTGAAAAACTGCTTGTTTTTATTATTTGAGTTGTTTTTTAGGATTACCATTTTCTGAGAAAAGCGAAAAGAGAAAACAACAATTAATGCGGAGATCACAGAACGACGTTATTTTATTTATGAACAAGTCGATTCTTGAAACTACAGCCCTATAAAACAAAACTCTGCCGCTTTGGGCGAAGCGAAGAGGGAAATTTACAGAAAGTGAGCCATATCAAAACATCTGTTTCACCTGGGCAGGGTGAAAGGTTAAGATAAAGACGCCAATTACTTTGACTTATGAACAATCTTCGGAACATCGACAGTAACCCATTGGTGGAGAACTCCTCGATGAATCACAAAGTCTGGTACTTTCCATGATTTGTCTTCAGAAATAACGCTAATTTTTGGCGGAGCAGGATCATTGGAATCTGTCTCCCTGGAAGATTTGTCGTAGGAGGATTCCTCTGTTGTATTTTGCATAGTATTTGTCCTCTCAGGTATATCTCCCCATCCATTTAGCTGGATATCTTCGAACCTGATACGAGAGCTTTCGGGAGCGGTGTATTTAATCATGAAGTCAAATTTTCCACTTGGTTGTCCTAAGGTGTCCCACACTTCTTTGGAACTGGAGGAGTCATCTCTCTCGATGACGTTGACCTTGGGAAAAGCGTAGTTGATGAATTCTAGTCCAGCGAACTTTGCGAATTCATCATCGTGCGGGATATTTTCTGAATTCCCTGAGTGTTGATCCCATAACATGGTGGGGACGCAAGTATTCTATTCAATGACGCTCAGCTGATTTTCATTGTTCGGCTGATTTTCTTGCCCCAAGTCTCCTGGGTACGACTGCCAGATAGGCAGGCCATACATTGGGTCGTAATAGTCGTGGTCAAAGTTGTCTTTCATCAGAGTGTCTTCCTCTAATGAATTTGGTGGAGCACGGCATCCTCCCGGATTAGAATCTCCGTATATCATTTCGACATCTGACCTTGGTATAAATCTCAGACTCTGTGCGGGATAGCAAAAGGGCGTAGGCACCTCTTCCTGAGACATATAACCATCCTTGTTGAGATAGGACTTTCATTCCGCATCCGTATCGGAGGGATCTCCCTTGTTGATCATATGGACTGCTTGAGGCACTGGGTGAAGGAAACCTCCATTGTGGAAGAAGTCCTAAATGGGATGAAGACTTTCATCGTTAGCAGCTGTCTGGGTACAGGTCGCGGAAAAACCAAGACCCTTATTTGTTTTGTTATCAGTAGGAATGACAAGATGTCCCCATCCTTTTGTATTGTTATTTTTGATCACTTTGAGAACATCTCTGTATGAGCAAATTGAGGTTCCTTTCTCTGATTGATTCTCATTTCTCACCGAAAGTGCTTGGAACTGAGTCCCAACAACCTCCTCAGGTTCTACACAAGTAGATAATGACAGGTTACTCACGATCAAGGCTTGTTCTCCACAGACCGTGACGAGTTGATCGTTCTTGAAAAACTTCAGTTTCTGGTGCAGTGTTGAAGTGACTGCCCCAGCCTGGTGTATCCAAGGTCTTCCTAATAAACAGATGTATGCTGCCCGGACGTCCATGACCTGGAAAGTGATTAGGAAAGTGTGAGGAACGATAGTTATGGGAAGGTCAACTTCGCCGATAACTGCTTTTCGAGATCCGTCAAATGCTTTGCCGATGACCTCACTACCCCTCATCGGGGGTCCTTTGAATAATAGTTGCATTAAAGTAGACTTCGGCATAATGTTGATGGTTGATCCTGTGTCTACCAGTACGCTGGCTAAAACATCGTCCTGGCAGTTAACTGTGATATTGAGCGCCATGTTGTGACTTTTTCCCCCCTCTGGCAAATCCTCATCACTGAATCCTAAGTTGTTGTAGGAAGTGATGTTAGAGATGATGCTATCGAATTGTCGTATTGACACATCTTGTTCCACAAAGGTCTACTCTAAGACTTTCTGTAGAGCCTCTTTGTGGGCTTTGGAAATGAGTAAAAGTGATAGCACTGAGATCTTTGAAGGAGTTTGTAATAGTTGATCAACCATGTTGTATTCACTCCTTTGGATGAGCTTCAGCATCTCATCATTGTTCTTTGAAAGGTCGGGATTACTGGACTGACCGACTGGTGGATCAGGAGCTTCTTTCGGAAGTTCCTTTTCTTTGTTAGGTTCTCCAACCCCTCGGTTGAAGATTCGACCGCTCCATGTTACTCGACTGATGTCTGCAATATTCACGACGGAGGGTAATGGAATTTCCTTTCCATTCTCAATTATTGTTGCACCATATTTGTAAGGGGTCGCCTTAGCTGATTCATACGGTAACGATCCCGGTAGATAGATAACTACAAGAGCCTTCTGATTTTTCTGACTGTCGTAAGTAACTTCAATCAGTTCCTAGCTAAGAACCTTTGATTCGTCCAGTAGAGGGATGATGGTATAAACATCCTTGTTCTGTTGATGATCAGAGATTATGACAACGTCTCTGATTTGATCAGCGAAGTAGTCTGGCGTCTAGTTGATTGGCTCGGGACTCGGACACGGGTGAATCTCTTTATAATCCAACTGACCTCGAAGGGCTGCCCGCACAAGGTAGCATCCTTGGTTATTCTCCGAGCAGACTCTACAGAGTTCATAGTTGTGTGGTGGCTCCTGGCCATGCCCGCTCTGAATGCAGTGCAACCTTATCAGGTTTGTTTCCATAGATCGGACATCCTGACTTTGACGCCAAGTAGGGTTTCCATTAAGCACACTAATTTATTGTGTGTCTTCATCTAGATAGATTGGAAGCCACCAGTGGTTTAATTAGTGTTGTAAAGTTCTCTGAACGAGAGTGCACCTTTGGTTACTATCACAACATCCTTTACAGTTCAGATACTCGTGAAAAGTGAGAAAATTAAGTTGGACCTGCCTGGCATGTAACTCCACCAAGCTGGTATTCATCAGACGAATATCAAAGATTTGAATCATGCTGATCTGATAAGGATTTCTATCATGGTACTCCTGGATCCATCCAAGATCCATCTGACGCTGGAGGGCCTCTTGTACAAAAGAGCATCCCTGTTTGTTTACCGAGCAAGTCAGACAGGAATTATAATCGTGTCGCAGAAGATTATGATACTGGCTTTGCCTTGAGTGCATTGCCACCAAGTTGACATTCATTGCACAGATGTTGTGGTTCTGAATGATGTTGGAATTCATATAGGTCATGTTGACTCCACGAACTTGATGCTCTTGGATCCGTCCGAGATCCAATTGTTCCTGTAGAGCTGCTTGCACCACAGAACATCCTTGATTGTTTTTAGAGCAGATATCACACTGGTGATAATTATGATGTGGCACATGGCCATATCCGCTCTGTCTACAATTCATCTTGACCAAGTTGACTCTTAACAAGAGTACATCATGAATTTGATAGGTGTTGTTAGACTCTCCCTCTATCAAATTGACTGCAGCTTTCTCATGTTGAGGCAGCGGGTTTGTGAGAACATTAGGATTCGTATCCTTGAAAGATAAGACCTCGCTCTTAACAAGCTTTTGTACGTCAGATTTGAAACTGAGACAGTTTTCTATGTTATGCCCTGGTCCTCCTTGATGGTAAGGACACGTATGATCTATTTTGAACCAAAAAGGTGGATTTTTCGATACTATAAGAGGAGACTTAGTTTGGACATGCCCCTTGACCAGTAATAATGGAAGAAGCTTCACGTACAACATGAGTATAGGGTCAAACCCTGGTGGTCGTGTTGTACGGTTGTTGTTGTACTGAGGACGAGCCTGCTGAAGAGGCTGTTGTGTTCTTTGCTGAAGTTGATGTTGATTAGGTTGGCTCCGAGCAACCTGAGGTTGATACGTAGGAACAGGTATGGGATTGATAGCAGGAGTTACAGTTGCTACTGGTTGATATCGTCGCCTTTTTGTTCCCGATATCTTGCTCTTTTTTCTTAAGGAGAGCACTACCATATCGTTTTGTACTACTTGATGATCCAGTGTCTTTAACCAAACGTCCTTCCCGGACTGCTTCCTCAAGACGAACTCCCATGCCCACCATCTCAGTGAAGTCACTGGGCGCACTGGCGACCATTCTGTCGTAGTAAAATGAGCCCAAGGTCTTTAAGAAGATCTTTGTCATCTCTTTTTCCTCAAGAGGTGGAGAAATCTGGGCGGCAATTTCACGCCATCTCTAAGCGTACTCCTTAAAGGTTTCCTTGTCCTTTTGTGACATTGATCTGAGTTGATCTCTGTCCGGTGCCATGTCCAAATTGTATTTATATTGTTGAACGAAAGCAGCGCCAAGATCTCTGAACGTGCCGATCGTAGTGCGGTTTAAACCCATGTACCATTTTAATGCGGTACCGTTTAAACTATCCTGAAAGTAGTGAATCAGTAGCTCCTGGTTCTTTGTCTGAGCTGACATTCACCGAGCGTACATCACCAAATGGCTCTGAGGGCAATAGTTACCCTTGTACTTTTCAAAGTCAGGCACTTGGAACTTGTGTGGATCTTTCACATTAGGGACCAAGCAGAGGCCCGCGGCGTCCTTTCCAAATAGATCCCAACCGCGAAGGGCTTGCAGTTCTTTCAGCATCTCCAGGAATTGTTCCTGGAACTCATTCATTCTGTCGAACATACTTTCGTTTCCACTAGAGGGTATCTGTGGAATCTGTCCTTCCGGGACAGTGTGTACCATGGGTGGTGGTATAGTCATTATGGCCGAGACTCTCAGTGCCTCCCGAAGTTTGTAACCTTCAGGAGTTGCTGTCATGCCCCTGGCATCTTCGCTTTCCCAAAGTCTGTAACCTTCAGGCCCAGTGGCTTCTGCTATGACTCCTTGATCCTAATTGATCGGCAGAACATATCCTTCTTGGATATAGTTGATAGGCATGCCCCAGGGACGATCTTTTGGCATTTTTTACCTAGGATCATACTTCTCCACTATGGGTGTTGATGTGATCTCCGAGATCACAGTCCTTTATTGTTGCACCTAAGCTTCTGCTAGAGCTTGCATGTCGTTATGAAGCTTTCTCAGATCCTCTTTCAGGGTGTCAATCTCTTCTCTCAACTCTCTGTTCTCTTCTTCGAGATCATCCATCTTTTTCTGACGATTGGCCTGTGTATTGTACGAATGAGATAGTTTGACTCTAGAATCGAGACACAAACGTGAGATCCGTAGGTTAGAAGAATGATGAATGCAATGATTATTAATTATTTTTGTTTATTCAAAGTAAACTTCGACAATTGGATTGCAAATATCAAACAGTGGGGAAACCCCGTTTTATTGAATTCAAAGGATTGCGGAAATGGAAAAACAGTAGATTACAAAGTGCTGAAAAAGGAAATCTAAACTAATGGATCCTGAGTCCTCTCTGAAGAGAGCTCAGGTGTTGGTTCGGGTGCTTTCCTTTTCTTTGACCGGGGCTCTAGGGCCGTTGTCGGGTTGTCATTCCTTTGCCAAGTGAAAGGAGCGAGCAAATTCCTCTGGTCATCCTGATTCTCCCTAGCATGTTGCTCTAAAATCTCAATCAGAGCATCTTTTAACAGTTGTTGTATTTTCTTGCACTCCACATTTAGAATACGGTACTTGTTCCTCCAAGACCTCTTCTCCTGCTGAACTTTGCTGAGAGTAACCTGAAGTTTTTCCGTCTCAGACATGAAATAAAGGGCAGAGTCCCTTAATGGAAGAACTTCCTGACGAGGGTAAGGCATCCTCAGCTTGAGAGCTCTAGTTTGTACCTAGTGGAGATAAGGCTCCATCGAGACACGGTCTGGTTTTCCTAGAGACTCTCATCCTTTCCTATAAACGTGTTTCCAAGCGTGCACTATTTCCGTCTGTAGTGCCCTGTCATTTTCTCCTTCCTTGAAGAAAAGACCTTCTAGATGAGCATTGCGCGGGACATGCCTCATTGGGTATCCAAATTGACTGCGAACTAACACTGGATGATAGTTGATTTCCCCCTTAGTTCCTAAAAGGGGTACATTTGGGAAATTTCCACAACGGTCAATGATTCTGATCCCGTAGTAGATTTAATTGTACCAATCGGTGTTAGAGTTGGTAAGAGACATGATTCTCTGCAACCAACGAAAAGTATTTTTTTGATCCCAAAATGCAGCAGACTTGGGCAAATGGGAAGTGAACCATTTATAAAGCAAGGGTACACAGCACGCGATTATTCCTCCGCTGTATAAATTCCTTAAATGTACCGAATGATACGCATCTGCGAGTAAGGTCGGTACGGGATTTCCAATTAGGAAAATCTTAATGGCGTTGGCATCTACGAAGTTATCAATGTTGGGAAACAAAAATAACCCGTAGGTGAGCAAAACAAAGATGCTCTCGAAAGCGGCCACGTTCCCTAGACTAGCAAAGTACAGGGCTTTCTTTATCAAGAACTGGGCTGGCAAACCCTGGATGCCACCCTTAGTGACTATGTGGGTCGTGACTTCTGACTTGTCCAAATAAATTGCTCTTGCAATGGTCTGATCCTCTGGAACTTCTTCCAGTCTAGAAAAGGGAGCTTGATCAGTAATATGTAAATCAGTCAGGTGAGAATACTCCTCCAGCATTGGTGCAAGCCAATAATCCGGGAATGTGAAACAGTGATAGACCGGATCGTAGAACTGGATTAGTGTGGACATGATTCCTTTGATTACATGGACCCTTAATAGAGACAGCAGTCCTCCATACTTGGCTCTGAAAGCCTCGCGGTTGGTGATCATTCTCGCCAAACCTCTTAAATCCTCTAACTTTGGAACCTTGAAGGTATACTTATGAGTTTTCCTTCTACCGAAATCCATTAGCGCAATCTCCAATTAACCCTGCTTGCAAACTTAGGTTAAACAGTGAAAACTGTTGGTTTACAGATGCTTTCAAAATAGGGGGTTCTCCCTTAGGGTTGTTTGCTTAAAAACAGTGTCTAGGCTATTGGTAAGATGTTAGGACTGATGCTTTTCGATTGATGTATGAAGGTACGAGATTTTGGGTTTTTTATTAGTATGCTCGCTAAGATTTTTCCAATCTTATGCCTACGTATTTCCGTTTAACGAAACAGGGAAATTAGAGCGATCGTAGTTCCTCCTATTCTATGGGAGGAAAAAAGGTTGTTTTGGTGTCTTGTTCAAAGCCCAAGACGTGAAGCTAAATGTGGTTTGTATCTTGTTCAAATCCCAAGATGTGAAGCTGAAGGGTCTATTTGTATCTCGTTCGAAGCCCAAGATGTGAAGCTAAAGGGTTTTGACTTTAGAGAGAATTTGTCATCTCTAAGGGGGGATATTTGGTTTGTTTGTCACAACTGTCGGGTGACCGATTATAAAGGAGAATTACTTTAACTGGGATATGTGAATCCAGCAATGCCGTAATTTCCTTTATAGAGGATTTTTAACCTGAAGGAGAAGACTTTAACTCAGTTTAGAGCAATGCCATCTTTCCTTAGGAATTTCTCATGCTAAAAGAGGGATAGTGGCGTGGATGTAAATAATCCAGAGGCTTGCCGCTTACAACAATTTAGATGAAGGAAAAGGAGTTGTTGATGTTTGTATACTGTGAACGAGGCACATATTTTGATGCTAAAAGGTTAATTGACTCAATCGGGGTCTTCTTATACAAAGCCTAAGAGGAGGCTATTGACCCAACAAGAGGGTACTTTTTATCTGTCTCGTATGAAGCCCGAGATAGAGGCTAAAAGGGGTTGACTCAACAAGAGAGTGCTAACAAGTGACTGACTCAACAAGAGAATGCTTTTATATATGTCTTGTACGAAGTCCAGGACGGAGGCTAAAAGATGATTGACTCAACAAGAGAGTCTTTTATACTCAACAAGAGAGTGTTTTTGTATCTCGTACGAAGCCCGAGATGAAGGCTGAGAGGGAAGTGACTCAACAAGAGAGTCTTTTATACTCAACAAGAGAGTGTTTTAGTATCTCGTACGAAGCCCAAGATAGAGGCTAAACAGGTTCGACCCAACAAGAGAGTCTTTTATACTCAACAAGAGAGTGTGAAAAGGTTAGCTCCGCTGGGGAGAATCATTATACAAAGCCCAAGAGGAGGCTATTGTGGTGGTGACTGTTTCAGTTTAGTGACAGGTCCAGTATGTTGGATAAAAGAGAAAATCAGTTCTTATAAAGGGAACGATTAAAGGTATTGTTGTGCTTTGGGATTGATCAGAGGATCAGGGTTATTTCCTGTTCTTTAAGGAAACGGGAAATCCAAAGGGTATTGAGACTGTCCAAGTTTACTGGTGTTTTGGAGAAATTAATTCTCGGATAGTGAATGATCTTTTTATAATGCCCAAGAGAAGGCTGGTATGTTAAGAGATAAAGGTCAACCCATTAACAGGTCTGACACTTGACTCAGAAAGACAACTCTAGCAAATTGATGACTAGGTTCTGTCCCTATACCTGTAGAGGTCTCTGGGTCCTTGTACTAAGCCCAAGAGAAGGCATGAGAGCTTTTAAGAAGCCGAAGGGCCCTTGTACAACGCCCAAGAGGAGGCGGGGATGCTTTTAAGAAGCCTGTGGGTCCCCAAACCCCGAGAAGTTCAAGACATGCCATTCACCGAGAATAGATCAACCCAAGAAAGTTCGAGAATTTGGAAGAAACCCAAGAGATGCCATTCACGGAGAAAAGATCATCTCTGGGGAGCAGAGTCTCTTTGACCATTTCTAAGGGTGACAGTCTGAGAAAGGGTTCACTGAGAATGTTGCCTTTCACGTCTCCATATTGTTTAACCCCAAGAGGAGGAAAGACTGTGTCTGGTAATCCTATGGGGATATAGTTTTGTTTGTATTTAAGAGTGACCAACAGGGCTTTACCTAGTGCTAGACGTAGTTGCCGGGGAAAACTCTAAATAACTATACTAGTATTACACAGTTGATATTTGACAATTATATAAAAGTTTGTGAAAGAAGACTTACAGTGAAGTAGCCCCATAATACAGTTATATACATATGAAAGCGGATAAAGAAAGTGGGTAAACACTTACTCGGTTGTAGAGGTTCCATGCTGTTTGGTTAGTTTGTTCAACAAAGAAAGCTTTAATAACAATATTATATTCAAAATTAAAGGAGAAAGTTCTTTGAAAAGATTGTTGGGGCTTACAGCTCAAATAAAGGCCCAAGGTTTTATCAGTGATTGCACTGTTGTTTGAAACTGTACAGGGACTTATACAAGTGACTGAGGCCTAAAAAGGTTTTCTGTACAAAGGGATGGGTGTTACACTCTCTCAAGAGGCCCAAAAGGTTTAAAGAAAAGGAATGGGGCTTATTACACGAGGGAAGTCCCAGATGATTTGTTTTATGAATTGGCGATTGCGCTGAGATTTCTTTAACGTACTAGGTCTTATACAATGCATTGAGGCCCAAAAAAGTTTTGGTTAAAAGGGGGTTGGGTCTCACACTCTAATAGAGGCCCAATGATTTATTTTTGTACAAGTGGTGGGGCTTACAGCTGAAGGAGAGGCCCAATGATTTTGCTGAAAAACGCGACGATCGCGCCGTTGTGTTTGAAAATACAGTGGGACTTATACAATGAGTGAGGCCCAAAAAGTGGTGTATTTACAATGGGGATGGGTCTTACACTCTAATAGAGGCCCAAAGAGTTTGAAAATGAATAAAGATGAGACTTATAGCTCAAGGAGAAGTCCAGGTGAAAATAGTTTGAAAATGACGATCGCGTCGAAATTTCTAACTGTATCGGAACTTATACAATACACTGAGGCCCAAAAGTATTTAATTACAAAGAGGTGGGACTTACACTCTATCAAGAGGCTCAAAGAGTTTGAAAAAGTTTGATGAAGGTTGAATTAATCAAAAAACCTAATTTGTTATCAAAATGTATTTTAATTGAATAAAAATTCAATTAAAATGATCAAAATTGTTAAACATGTGTGGAAACAAATTGTGATCTTGGATTAATGTTTCAAAAATCATGTTTCTATCCACAAAATGATTAGAAATCACTAAAATTTGAAAAATCAAGAGGGAGAAAATATTTTAAATGTCAAAAAACAAATAAAATATTAATTCTTTACAAAAATATCAAGTATATGAAATAAATAATATTTTTGGGATTTTTTGGTAAAATAAAATATTTTAACATTTTTGTGAATTATTAAAAAGAGAATCAACTCAAAATCATTAAAATTCATAGAGAAATTAATTTTTTAATCAATTAAATAAAATCACAAAATTCAAATATTTGAATTTTCAAAAAGGGCGCCAAGAACATGGCAAGAACACGCGCCACCCATTATTTCTGCAGATTTACGTTTTCTATCCAATCTCACTGAATACTTGATGATAATATGCAATCTACATATCAATCTACTCGTTTTCACCTTACTTTCATGTCTATGGTCTTTAATTTCATTTATTTCAAGCATGGAATAAGAAATAAAAGAGAAACCTCAAGAACCATAAAACTTGCATGAAGGCTCAGAAATTCCATACACGATTCAAACAAAGCAATTGATTGAGGGTAAACACTCTATGCATGATTATGAACATATGGCCAAATTATTGTGCAGCAAAAAATGCATGGATCATAGAGTTAGAAGTGCTCATGCTTACCTCTTGCAGCTGGTGATCGTGTTTTGTGTTAGAGGTGTTATAGCTTGGTTCCAAGGATATGGACAGCTTCCCTAGGTGCTATGGAGTGTGTCTGGATGCTTGGAGTGAATTGAATTGAGCTAGAACTTGATTTGGCACCTCAACTGCAAATCTGTCAAAGGCTTGTGCAGATGGCTGGTGATTTTGAGAATCTGGTGTTCCAGATGTTATATGAGTGTTTGAATCACCTCTATATGATGTTTATTAGGTGTGTGTGTGTGTGATTGGTTTGATTGGAATAACTCTCAAACTCAAAACCCGATAGTGACTTGCTTTGGAAGTCAATTTTGGAGTGAAGGAAGAGATTTTGAGGAAAGCATCTATTTGATGGCTTTGGTGTACTCAAACTGATCACAAATGAGCTCTATTTATAGTAGAGCAAGTTTGTTTTGTAAGGAATAGTGAATGGCAACTGCTGCATAGGTTTGGCCAATGTTGATCAATGGGAATCCAAGTCTCCTCTAGCCATTGACTAGAGGTTAGGGCACGGGCTGCTGGTTCCCTTGGTCTTGGATAAGTCTTGACTAAATTCAGTTGGAAATGGCTCAGTCCATGCCACCTTGGTGCATCCATTGAATCTTCAAAACAAAATTGGAGTCTTGTCGCCTCTTTAGGGATTTCTAGGTTTGGCATGCTATTTTTAGTTCCAAGGACTTGGAAGGCTTGGGATCAGAGTTGGTTCCTCCTTGGTCTCCCCTTGTGGTGTTCAGATGGATAAGTGTGTTTGTCATTTGCACAAATTTGGAAAATCGAGCAAAATGCACAAATCTGCCTTGCTTTGACAGTTTTCGGTAAGGCATATTGCCATTATCATATCTCATGGCTTAAGTTGAGTTTGGTGAAGTTCTTGGTCATTTTGGAAAGCCCTCATATGATACAACAATTGTTTGATCATAATTGGTTTTGATACTTTTCGGATCCAAGTGAAAAATTCCCTTACATTTTGAAAAAAGTAAGATAGATTCTGGCTTAGTGAAAATTTCACTAAGTGTTGGAAAAAAGTGACATTTTCACTTTTTGTGATTTTGACCATTCCATAACTTAAAATCCATGAGGAATTGGAATGAGTTGTAGTTGAAGCTTTTACAGAGGGCCATGAGAGCTACAAATCCAGCTTTGAATGGGGAAAATGGCCTTGTGGTTTAGGAGTTATGATCCTCCAAAGTTGGTACCCTAGCCACTTTGTTCCATAACTTAGAAAAATTTCTAAGTTTTTATGGTTACCCCTTTTACAAGTTATTCCACTTTTCTTGATTTTTCTTGATGAATGATGATTCCAGTCACACATTAACATCATTTTAGGGTTAGGGAACCATAATTGATCTAAAAATCAAAAAGTCAAACTTTGACTTTTTGGCACAGTTGACTTTTTATCAGATGAATTCCAGACTGTGCGATCCTCTATGAAATCAAGTCCTTGACCTAAATCAAACTTGATTGATTCATTTCATAGGTGTTATAGGGTGTATTGAATCATGTCCTAGGGTTTGGGAGCATGTCCTGGTCAAAAGTCAAAGGTGCAGTTGACTTTTTCATCAAAACCCTAATTGTGGTTCAGATGAAACTGAAACTTGGTGATCAAGCTTCTTGGATCAATCCATTATTGCAAATGGATCAATGTAGTTTATTAGAGACCCTCAAATCCTTTTTTGACGTCTTGGCTCATGATTTGTCCCAAAAGTCAACTTAAGGATGAATTAGGTTAAGAAACCCTAATTCCTGATTTTTAGTGAATGCATCCCCTGAGGCTAAATTGACTTAATGATTGGGTCCATGAGGTTCCATGGAGTATCTTAGGTTATGCTTTGAAGCATTGGCTCATGCCCAGAGTAAAATTTCCATCTGGAAACCTTAATTTGGTGACACTGGCGATCTTAAGGCTTAATCCACCTGGAATGCTGCAACATTGTGCTTGATTCTTGCCGTGGGAGTCCTCTTGATCCATTGTGGATGTTTGAGAGGTTAGACAAGTTGAAGATCATGTCATTCCTTGATTGATCCTTTGTCTAAGACTCAAAGAGGGCTTGAAACCCTAATTTTTTATTGTAGTGGATGCTCACCCATCTTTGGGGAGACTAATGAGGTATGATGACCCATCCATATTGTGATGAGGATTTTCCCAATTATGGGAAATCTTAATGGTCAAAATTTTGGGTATGACAAAACGTATACACCATTTTGCTATCCCACACAAAGTCTGAGATATATACCAAGATCAGACGTCAAGATGATGTACGGAGATAGTGATCCAGAAGGATGTCGTGCTCTGCCTAACTCATTAGAGGAATACACTCTGTTGAAAGACAACTTCGACTATGACTATTATGACCCAATGGATGACTTGCCTATCTGGCAGCCGTACCCAGAAGACTTGGGGCAAAAGAGTCAGCCAAATGATGCATATCAGTTGAGCATCATTGAAAAGAATACCTGCGTCCCCACCAAATCATGGGATCATTACTCAGGGTATTCAGAAGATATCTGACACAACAATGAATCAGCAAAGATTGCAGGGCAAAAGTTCATCAACTATTCTTTTCTTGAGGTTAACGTCATCGAGAAGGATGACTCCGCCAGTCCCACAACAGTATGGGACACCTTAGGACAGTCGAGTGGCAAGTACGACTTCTTGGTCAAGTACACCGCTCCTGAAAGCTCTCGTATCAGGCTCGAAGACATCCAGCCAACTGGATGGGGAGACCCTCCTGAGAATGAAAACACTGTGCAAGATACAACAAAAGAGTTCGTCTACAACAACTCTGCATGGAAGGAAGACTCCAACGATCCTGCTCCGCCCGAAATCAGCGTCATTTCTGAGGACAAACCAAGAAAGAAGGTACCAAACTTTGTGATTCACCGAGGAGTTTGTCGCCAATGGGTTGTTGTCGATGTCCTGAAAGTCGTTCTTAAGTCTAAGTAATTGCCATCTTTGTTTTAACCTTTCTCCTTGCCCAGGTGAAATGTATGTTTTTATAGGGCTCACTTTCTGTAAATGTCATTCTGTAATTTCCGCATTTATTGTTGTTTTCACCTTTCGCTTTTTCAGAAAATGGTAATCCTAAAAACAACTCAAAATAAAAACAAGCATTTTTCAGAAAATACACTACACACACTCTTGCATTTCTCTCTATCTCTTCTAAAAAACAATCATCACGTTATGCAGATTGCTTATTTTAAACCCCATTGAAACATACGATTCAATGCCTTCGCCCAACTTTGAATTCCCGGTATTTGAGGCTAAAAAAGAAGAAGACGAAGAAATTCCAGAAGAGATCTCACGATTACTCAGACAAGAGGAAAGGTCCATTGAACCTCACAGAGAGCCGTTGGAAATAGTCAACTTGGGTTCAGAAGAAGAGAGAAAAGAAGTCAAGATTGGGGCACTGCTCAGTCCGACTGTCAAAGAACACTTGATAAAACTTCTAAAAGATTTTCCCGATGTATTTTCTTGGTCTTATCAAGACATGCCAGGGTTGGATACCAGTATCGTGGAACATCATCTACCGTTAAAATTAGAATGTTCGCCGGTGAAACAAAGACTGAGAAGAACTCATCCAGACATGGCCATCAAAATCAAAGAGGAAGGGCAGAAACAGATTGATGCAGGTTTCCTCGCCACCTCAGAATATCCTCAATGGCTAGCCAACATTGTGCCAGTTCTGAAAAAGGATGAAAAGGTCAGAATGTGCGTGGACTATAGGGGTCTGAACAAGGCCAGTCCAAAGGATGACTTTCCCTTACCACACATTGACATGCTGGTAGACAGTACAGCAAAGTTCAAAATATTCTCCTTCATGGATGGATTCTCGGGCTATAATCAGATAAAATGGCACCGGAAGATATGGAGAAAACTTCCTTTATCACCCCTTGGGGTACCTTTTGTTACAAGGTAATTTCGTTCGGTTTGAAGAACGTCGGGGCAACCTATCAAAGGGCCATGACTACTCTATTTCACGACATGATACACAAAGAAATCTAAGTGTATGTCGATGACATTATTTCCAAATCTAAAATAGAAGAGGAGCATGTGACCAACTTGTCAAAACTATTCGAGTGTCTGAGAAAGTACAAACTCCGCTTGAATCCCAAGAAATGCACGTTCGGTGTCCGCTCAGGAAAACTGCTAGGGTTCATCGTCAGCCAGAAAAGAATCGAGGTTGATCCTGGAAAAGTCAATGCCATTCAAGAAATGCCTTCTCTAAAGACTGAAAAACAAGTCAGAGGATTTTTGGGACGTTTGAATTACATTTCCATATTTATCTTACTCATGAACGCGACATGCGCGTCAATCTTCAAATTACTCAAAAATAATCAGGACTACGTATGGACAGAAGACAGCCAAACTGCCTTTAACAATATCAAAGAATACCTATTGAACCCACCATTCTATCACCTCCAGTGGAGGGAAGACCGCTGATCATCTATTTAACGGTTTTGGAAGACTCCATGGATTGTATACTTGTCCAACAAGACGAAACGAAAAGAAAAGAGTCTGCCATTTACTACTTAAGCAAGAAATTCACAGACTCTGAAACTCGGTACACTATGCTTGAAAAAACCTGCTGTGCTCTGGCTTGGGCAGCCAAACATCTTTGCCAGTACATGATTTGTCACACTACTTGGTTAATCTCTGAAATGGGTCCGATCAAGTACGTCTTTGAAAAACCTGCTCTCACGGGAAGGATCGCCCGTTGGCAGATGTTGTTATCAGAATACGACATCGAGTACCACACTCAGAAAGTCGTCAAAGGAAGTATATTACCCAATCATTTGGCTCATCAACCGATTGATAATTAAGAATCAGTCGGGTTTGACTTCCCAGATGAAGATGTCATTTACTTGAAAATGAAAGATTGCGATGAACCGCTACCCAGTGAAGGGCCAGAACCCAACTCCCAATGGGGAATAATCTTTGACGGAGCTGTCAACATTTATGAAAATGGAATTGGGCCAATCATCGTAACATCTTAGGGTACCCACATTCCTTTCACCGCCAGACTGACATTCAAGTGTACAAACAACGAGGCCGAATACGAAGCTTGTATCATGGGTCTCGAAGAAGCAATTGATTTGAGGATTAAAAACTTGGATGTGTACGGAGACTCAGCCCTGGTTATTAATTAGATCAAAGGAGATTGGAACACATACCAATCAGGACTAATTCCTTACAAATATTACGCGAAAAGGTTGTTACCATTCTTCAACAGAATCGAGTTTCATCACATCCCTCGTGAAGAGAATCACATGGCTGATGCATTAGCCTCTCTCTCCTCCATGATTAGTGTAGGCCAATGGAACGACATACCTAAGATTGACATAATGCGCCTAGAAAAACCCGCTTACATCTTCGCGATTGAAGCAGTCATAGACGACAAACCTTGGTATCATGATATCAAATGCTTCCTTCAAAAAACAAGAGTACCCATCTGGGGCATCTAGAAAAGACCATAAGACTCTCAGGAGACTGGTTGGCAGCTTCTTTCTGAGCGGTGATACACTCTATAAGAGAAACTTTGACATGGTCTTGCTCCGAAGTGTAGACAGACCAGAGGCAAACATGCTGATAAAAGAAATTCACGAAGGATCCTTTGGAACTCATGCCAACGGACACACAATGGCGAGAAAAATTCTAAGAGCAGGTCACTATTGGTTAACCATGGAATCTGATTGCTACAAGTAAATGAGGAGGTGTCACAAGTGTCAGATATACTCAGACAAAATCCATGTACCGCCAACGCATCTCAAAGTTCTTTCTTCCCCATGGCCTTATTCCATATGGGGAATCGACATGATTGGCATGATCGAACCCAAGGCTTCAAACGGACATCGGTTCATCCTGGTAGCCATAGACTACTTCACCAAGTGGGTCGAAGCAGCGTCATACGCCAATGTAACCCGACAAGTCGTGGTCCGCTTTATCAAAAACAATCTCATCTGTCGTTATGGTGTTTCAAGCCAGATCATTACTGATAATGGATCTAACTTAAACAATAAGATGATGAAGGAATTGTGTGTTGAGTTCAAGATCGAACACCATAACTCATCTCCCTACCGACCTAAGATGAACGGAGCGGTAGAAGCAGCTAACAAGAACATCAAGAAAATCATTCAAAAGATGGTTGTAACCTACAAAGACTGGCACGAGATGCTACCTTATGCTCTTCATGGTTAACGCACATCTGTCCGCACTTCAACAGGGGTAACCCATTTCTCTCTAGTATATGGCATGGAGACAGTGCTCCCCATAGAAGTAGAGATCCCATCAATCCGGGTATTGATGGAAGCTAAGATAACAGAAGCTGAATGGTGTCAAAGTCGACACGATGAACTGAACCTAATCGAAGAAAAGCAAATAACGGCTCTATGCCATGGTCAGTTGTATCACCAAAGAATGAAGAAAGCGTTTCACGAAAAGGTCCGACCCCGTGTCTTCAGAAAAGGAGACCTTGTGCTCAAAAAGATACAATCATTCCTCACTGATTCTCGGGGCAACTGGACTCTGAATTACGTTGGCCCCTATGTGGTCAAGAAAGCCTTCTCATGCAGTGCCTTGAGACTCGCAACCATGGATGGAGAGGAGTTTACCTACCCAACGAATGTTGACGTAGTCAAGAAATACTTCGCCTAAACAAAAAAAACAGTCTTTGTGGATTGAAAACCCGAAAGGGTGGTCCAGGAAAAAATTAGAGACACAAACAAAAAAATTGTCCCGATGGATTGGAAATCTCATAGTACAATCCAAGCAAAAATTAGGGATTAATGGCAAGTAACTACGTCCGACAAGGTTAAATCCCCAGTAGTAATGCCATCCATCAAGAAAACTTCAGTCAAGGTCATCTTCGACAAAAGCTCAAGATGTCCAACATTTAAAGTTGGTAGATGGATAACGGTTGTTATGTTTCAATGTAGCCCTTTTTCCCATAAATTACCATTTTCTAAACTTTGTAAATGCACTATGGGATCACGTGTTTGGCTGATTTCCATCCTATCAATAAAATTTGAGCCCTAGTGTTTTAGTTTGTAATTCTTATTTGTTTTAGCTTTACAGAATGGAATTTTTAACATGATCAACGATTCTTGAAATAAAACCAAAATGAATTTACTTGTCAAAAATTTCTTCTGCTTTTAAAATAAAGATGGAAATTCTTTTGACTATTGAGCATCAAAAGAACATCAATCGCTTCTCCAAAGGTGATTGAACCTCAAAGTGCAGAATCAAAGTACTCCTTCTAGACCAGTACGCCTGAATGAATGATCAACTGTGTCAGAGACCATGTTTCATCTGACATCCCCGACAGGGTTTCATACCTCTTAAGATCGATTGACAATTCTTCTTCCCCACGGGGACCGTCTTTCCCAAGCAGGGCAGGATAGCTATTTTGAACCAGTGGTGCTATTATCTCCCGCAGTGGCCGAGTATCCCGACGTGTTCATCTATAAGTCTGTATGTCGCGTCAGTTTTGTCAGCATAAACATACATACATCATGCATTATTGATTCATACTCATATTCATATTTCATCACTATCACTATGGTCAGTCTTATCCCCAAGTGATAAAAGTCCTCTCAATTATGTTGTCAGTCCTTTACTTGTTAGGAAATGCAGCGTCTGAGCAATTTCTCCCCAGTTTATTTCTGGATTGGAGACGGTCCTCAACCACTTTGATAACTTGAACCTCTGAAAGGCAAGAAGGAATTCGACAAATGCCACTCTTCACCATTGAAGATGATATCTTCGCTTTCCCGAATTATGGAAAATCCCCAGAGAAAGCCTCGCAACAAAATGACTCTCAGCAACACATTGATTTTTCTCTTCAGAAAGTCAATGATAATGAAGTCATCAGCACCTCAAAATTGGATTACGTCACATGGCATTTCTCTGAGAAGAACTCGAAGAAAAGTATGATGTAATATCCCCAAGCAGGAAACAGCCTCTCAAGAGACTTGTTTTCCCCAGTAGAGTCAACAAATGGCGTCTCCAACAGAGAAGTTTAAACACCTCTACAGCTCAGACGAATGGGTTTCCCCAGCAAGTCTGACGTCAAAACTTTTTCCCATCAAATGGCATCTCCCCAAGAAAATTCGGCGAGAAGTTTGATGAAAACCGCTACACATAGCGTCCCTTGTCAAGGAAGGAACTTGACAAAAAAAAAACTAAGACCAGTTTCGTGGCTGAAGACCAGGATCCAGGGGAATTTTATTGACCAAAGGAACTAAGACCAGTTCCTTGGCTGAAGACCAGGATCGAGGGGCAGTTTATATCAGAAACTAAGACTAGTTCCTTGGCTGAAGACCAGGATCGAGGGGAAGTTTATATCAAAAATTGAGACCGGTTCCTTAGCTGAAGACCAGGATTGAGGGGAAGTTTATATGAGAAACTGAGACTAGTTTCGTGGGTAAAAACTAGGATCTAGGGGAAGTTTATTTCAGAAACTAAGATCAGTTTTGTGGTTGAAAACCAGGATCGAGGGGAAGTTTGTTAAGAAAACTTAGACCAGTTCTGTGGTTGTAGACCAGGATCGAGGGGAAGTTTTACCCTTTTCTAAGCATCATTACTTAGCAAAATAAGATGGATGAGTAAACTACCATTCATAACCACTATCAAAATTTCGGGTATTATGATATTTAATCCTCTTGCACCCCGAATGCCCGAATACCTTCGCTATTCACACCTTCGGGTTCAAGAAAATTAAATAGGGGCATCTGTCATACCCCAAATTTTGACCACCAATATTTCTCATCATTGTGTAAATCATTGCCACAATATGGATGTACCATCATGCCTCATCAATCTCCTCAAAGATGGGTGAGCATTCACCATAATCAAGAATTAGGGTTTCAAACCCTCTCAGAGCACTTAGACAAAGGATCAATCAAGAAATGACATGATCTTCTACTTGTCTATCCTCTCAAACACCTATAAAGGATCAGGAGGACTCCCACATCAAGAATCAAGCACAAAGTTGCAACATTCCAAGTGGATCAAGCCTCAAGGTCGCCAGTGTCACCAAATTAGGGTTTTGGTCGACCAAGGCCTCCAGATGGAATTTTTCCTCTGGGTATGAGCCAATGCTTCAAAGCATAATTCAAGATACTCCAAGGGACCTCATATACCCAATCATCAAGTCAATTTAACTTCAGGGGATGCATTCACCAAAAAAATCAGGAATTAGGGTTTCTTGACCTAATTCACCCCTAAGTTGACTTTTGGGACAAAACATGAGCCAAAACCTCAAGACATGATTTGAGGACCCCAAATACACACATTGATCCATTTACAACAATGGATTGATCCAAGAAGCTTGATTCACAAGTTTCATTTTCATCTGGACCACAATTAGGGTTACGAGGAATAAGTCAACTGTACCTTTGACTTTTGACCAAGACATGCTCCCAAACCTTGGGACATGATTCAATACACGCTATAAAACCTATGGAATCCATCCATTAAGTTTGATTTAGGTCAAGGACTTGATTTCACAAAGGATCGCATAGTTTGGATTTCATCCGATAAAAAGTCAACTTTGCACAAAATCAAGTTGAGCTTTTTGGAATTTTTCACAAATATGGTTCCCCTAAGTCAAAAATAATGTTAATATGTGACATTGATCATATTTCATCAAGAAAACTCAAGAAAAGTGAGGTTTCTTGCAAAAGGGGAAACCTTGAGAAACCAAAATTTTCTAAGTTATGGAACAAAAGTGGTTTTGGTACCAACTTCCAAGGACCATAACTTGAGATCCAAGCAACCATTTTGGGTGATCCAAAGCTGGATTTATAGGTCTTGCTACACTCTACAAAAGCTTCAACTACCTCTAACTCCAATTCTTTATGGATTTTAAGTTATGGAGTGATCAAAATCACAAAAACATGAAAATGACACTTTTTCCAACACTTAGTGAAAATCTGCCTAAGTTACCAGCCTTAAACATCAATGTTCATGAGGTTTTTTTAGTTGGATCCAAATAGTTTCAAAACAAACTATGATCACACATGTTTTGTATCATATGGGGGCTTTCTAAAAAGCACAAGAGCCTCCCATAACTCAACCTGAGCAGAAAGATATGAATCCCTCAAAATCACCATTTCCAACTGTCCCAAGCAAGGCAGATTTTGTGCATTTGCTCGATTTGGCAAATTTGGACAACTCTAAGCCTTGTCATCCATTTGGAAACATCTGAGGATAAAACAAAAGGAGAATGATCTGATCCCCAAGCCTCCAAAGTCCAAGAATCTACACTTAGCCATAACAAACCTAAAAAGGCTAAAAACGTGTCAAGACTCCAATTTTGTTTCCAAGCATTCAATGGATACACCAAGGTGGCATGGACTGACACATTCCTAACCGAATAAGTTAAGAATAAGCTCTGAATCAAAGGACCATATGCATGTGCCCTAACCTCAAGTCAATGGCTAGAGGAGACTTGAGATTCCTTTTGCTCAACATTGGCCAAAGGCCTGCTGCAGCTGCCATTCACTATTGATGCCAAAACAAACTTGATACACTATAAATAGAGCTCAATTGTGATCAGTTTGAGTACACCAAAGCACTACAACACTTGCTTTCCTCAAATTCTCTTTTTCTAGGCCAAAATGCCTTCTTTTGCAAGTTATCTCTGAGTTTTTGAGTTAGAGAGCAATTCCACCATAGCTCATGATCCAAACACCTATAATACTCACTTGTGACCTGAAACACCAAAATCAAAAAGTCAACCTCCAAAACCTCAAAAATTGACTTTTCTGCATTTTTCAAGCCATGTCTTGATTCAGTCACTTCCAAAACCAAACAAGGCCTTAAAGCACTCTAAATATCATCCTCTAACTGTCCCAAATGGTTCCCCTCATCTGGAACACCATTTGAGAGAGTTGTCATATTGGTCACTTTTGCCCCTTTTGCAAGAAAGAGCCAAAACTTTTTCCTAAAGATTCCAGCTATTTCTAATCATCCTAAAAGCTTCTAAGGGATAAATTGGGAGTATTTAAAGCATTAGATCACTTCTGGCACAAGGAACTTGACAATTAGCACAAAAAGCTCAAAGAGGTAAGTGCATCACAACTTGAACTCTTTGAATTATGCATTCCTTTGAGGTCCACTGATCATAAACATCTCATACATGTTGTATATGTTGTGTTTAAACCAATTTGTCATACAATTCTTGCCTGACCATGGGATAGCATAGAACATGCAAAATTTGGCCTATTTTGAAACCACTATCGGGTTTTAAAATAGGGGCACTTTCTGAAAATTCCAAAAGCACCATTGGATTCCTTGTGAAATTCTAGGTCAGATGCACCTAAATTTTGTCCTAATCCATGGAGAAATGAGAAAGTTAGAGGCTTCACGTAAATTGCCAAAACTTGTCTTGCCTTGCCTTGGTCAGGCCTGAAAACTTGGCAGCCCTTATGTATTAATGAGGTGGTTTTGATACACGGATGTATCACCACCCCAGTGTTAGCACGCATGTGCGTTTGTGTATGAGGTCATGGGTTCAAACCCCACCCAGACCTTTTTTGCTACCTCTCTCATTTTTTCTATTTTTCATTATTTTCATGTTTTTATTAATTAATCCAAAAATTAAATTCTCTCTCAATTTTACTTATTTTTTATTGATTCTTTTTTTGAAAATTCACAAAAATATTAAAATATTTTATTCCATGAAAATTTCACAAAAATATTATTTATTTCACATATTTGGTATTTTTGTAAAGAATTATATTTTTATTTGTTTTTAAACATTAAAAGTATTTCTTTCTCTTGGTTTTACAAAATTCAAATGACTTTTAAATCATCCCATGAGTAAAACATGATTTTCCAAATATAAATCCAAAATCACAACCTTTTTTCACATGTTTGATTATTTTAATTGAATTTTTATTCAATTAAAATACGTTTTAAAGCAAAAATTAGGGTTTTGATCACTATCACCCTAACAAATATTTTCAAACATCTTTGGGCCTCTAATAGAGTGTAAGACCCATCCCCTTTGTAAATACAAAATAACTTGGGCCTCAGTCATTGCATAAGTCCCACTGTGTTTTCAAAATCTCTGCGCGATCGTCGCTTTTCAAAATATTTTCATTTGGGCATACCCTTGTGTTGTAAGTCCCATTTCTTTTCTTTTTTAAACTTTCGGGCCTCTCCATGAGTTGTAAGACCCATCCCTTTGTAAATAAAACAAAATTTGGGCTCAGTCGTTGTATAAGTCTCGATACAATCTTCAAATCAATGGTACGATCATTGTTTTTCATCTGGGCCTCTCCTTGAGTATAAGCCCCAACAACCTTTTCAAAAACAACTTCCCTTTTGATTTAGGTTCAAAATTCATAGTTGTTGTCAAAATTTTCTTTAATTTCTTGAACAACTAACCATACAGCTGTTACTATGGAAACTTGCTCACCTGTAAGTTTTTATCAGTTTTCTTTATGGGCTTATATATACATAACTGTATTGCTGGAAGCTTGCTCACCTGTAAGTCCTTCTTTCATATCCTTTTAAATACTTGTCATATATCAAATGTATATATACTTGTATATCTGCTTAGAGTTTTCCCCGACAATAGGTCTAGAACTAGGTAAAGCCAGTTGGTCACTCTTTCAATACAGTCAAAACTAGTTCCCCATAGGAATTCCAGATACAGTCTTGCCTTCTCTTGGGCTTAAACAATATGGAACAAAGAGAAAGGAATTATTCCCGGTGAAACTTTTCTCAGACTGTCACTATTAGAAATTGTCAAAGAAGTTCATTTCCCTAGAGAGGATTAATTCCCGGTGAAACCTCTCTTGAATTTCTTCAAATCCTAGAACTGTTCACTAAAAGAAAAGATTATTCTCGGTGAAACTTTTCTTGAACTCTTCTTAGGCTTGGACCCACAGGCTTCCTAAAAGCATCCTCGCCTCCTCTTGGCCTTTGTACAAGGACCCTCCGGCTTCTCAGAAGTTCTCATGCCTTCTATTGGGCTTAATACAAGGACCCTGAAGACCTCTTAAAGGTATAAGACAGAACTTAGTCATCCTTCGTTAGAACAGTCTTTCCAAAGAGTCACAACCTCGTACCAATTTTAGGGTTGATACTCATCCCTTAAAATACCAGCCTCCTCTAGGGCATCATACAAAGATAAAATTTTCCATACCAGTAGACTTGGACAGTCTAATCTCCTCTTGGATCTCAAAGACATTCTCAAGTTCCCTACGAATACGAGAAAAACCTTGATCATTCGATTAATCTCCAGTAGAGTTAAAATCCTCACAGGATCTAAAACTCAATCTTTATCCTAAATTTCTCTAGCTAGGGCCAGCTTATCATCAGAACCACAAGGCATCTGATACCTCAACTCTTCTGGAAACCTTCAGCAAGAGTTGATCTCCCGATTTGGACCTGCCTTTGGATCTCAATAATCCTCAGCAGATGTCAGCCTCCTCTTAGGCTTTGTATAATGATTTCTCCAGCTTGTCCAGCCACTATCTTGGGCTTTGTACAAGACACCATAAAAGCACTCTCTTGTTGAGTCAACCCTTTTAGCCTCAATCTTGGGCTTTGTACAAGGCACACAAAGATACTCTCTTGTTAAGTCAATCACCTTAGACCACTCTCTTATTGAGTAGCCATCTCTCTCAGCCTCCTCTTAGGCTTTGTATAGTGATTCTTCTTTCCCTCAGCAAAAGTTAGCCTTAATCTTGGGCTTTATACAAGACACCCATAAATATCTTTAACTGGGTCAGTCAAATATTTTGTAGCCTCAATCTTGGGCTTTGTACAAGACAACATATAAATTTCCCTAAGCAGAGTCAAACCTCTTTCTAGCCTTAATCTTGGGCTTTATACAAGACAACCCGTACTCTCCAGTAGAGTCAATCTTCTCCTTTTCAGCCTCAATCTTGGGCTTTGTACAAGACACCTACAAATATTCTTCAGTGGAATCAAAAAATCTTCTTTCAGCCACAATCTTGGGCTTCGTACAAGACAGAAAAATACCTCCCCAGCGGAGTCGATTCCTCCTAGCCTCCTCTTAGGCTTTATATAATGATATCCCCAAAAGAGTCAGTCGCTTTTTAGCCTCAATCTTGGGCTTTGTACAAGACAGATAAACACTTTCTCGTTGAGTCAGCCTTTTCCAGCCTCCTCTTAGGCTTTGTATAAGGACTTCCCCAGTGGAGTCAATCAATCTCTCAGCTTCAACCTTAGGCTTTGATCAAGGCACACAAAAATCAATATCCCCCTTAGAGGAAATCAAAATCTCTCTGCAGGAAGTCATTTCTCTGTATCTCACTACAAGAAATAGATAAATCAAAACAAACCCTAATCCCAGATAACCGATGTAAGTGGCACACTTGTTGATTCAAATATCCAAGCTGTAGTCCATTTCTTGCCTTAGTAAAACTCCATCTTTCATCTAATTGTTGTAAGCGGCAAGCCTCTGGATTATTTACATCCACGCCACTGTCCCTCTCTTAGCATGAAATATTCCTAAGGAAAAATGGCATTGCTCAACACTGAGTAAAATTTTCTCCTTCAGGACAAATCCCCCATAAAGGAAATTATGGCATTGCTGGATTCACATATCCCAGTTAAAGTAATTCTCCTTTATAATCAATCACCCAACAGTTGTGACAAATAGACGAGATGTCTCCCTTTAGAGATGACAAATTCTCTCTCAGTCAAAACCTTTAGCTTCAATCTTGGGCTTTGAACAAGACACAAATACTCAACCTTTTAGCTTCAATCTTGGGCTTTGAACAAGACACAAATACTCAACCTTTTAGCTTCAATCTTGGGCTTTGAACAAGACACCAAATATCTCTTTCCTCCCATAGAATAGGAGGAACTACGATTGCTCTGATTTCCCTGTTTCTTTAAACGGGAATACGTATGCATAAGATTGTGAAATCTTAGCGAGCATACCAATCAAAAACTCTAGGTCCATTACCTTCGCATACCAATCAAAACTTTAGGTCCGATACCTTCATTCATCAAAAACCTTGGAAAACCCGAAATCAAACAAAAACTCTCTCTCTCTCTCTCTCTCTCTCTCTCAACATTCCCAAACTTTCCCAACCCACAATAGATAAACATCATCAAGTGTAAAAGCAGAACCTATTACTAACAACCTATGGATAACCACATATAGGATGGGTAATTGAGAACTCCCCAATGTATAACCTGATCCCAAACTCCCCGAATCTTTCTTAGCGTTTGTTCAGTTAAACATTCGCGTGCAAGGTTAGTTTTAGATAGCTTCCATTTCCCTTCCAGCTTCACGGGATAAATAAGAAATCAGAAAGTAGCACCCCTTCCCTACCGTTGCGGTGAGGAGGAACCCAATTTGCGATAAAGTGGTTGCGTCACCGACAAAAATTGCACGCTACAAATGGAAACATCAAAGAATCAAGATTTGGGAAAATTAGGATTTCATGATTTTTTCTAAGTTATGAAATTCAATGATTTTTACTCAACTTGCCAAGCTCATAACTTCCTCATCAAGTAACCATTTTCTTTGCTCCAAAGATCAAAATGAAAAGCTTGTTCCATACTACAACTTTGTCCTTGAGGATGATTTCTAAAAAAAATGCATAGATTGAGAGATATAAAGCCATGAAGTTGCAGATTCAATACTTTTTGAACCAAGACACTTAGAAAAATTTTCAACAAAATTTGCCTTGTCTTGGAGCCAACTTTGAGGCCATTTTTCACCATGATCCCAATTGATTCAATAAAAACTCAACATGAAATTTGTAGAGGATATTTCAAGTTTTCCAAAGTGTCCAAGAACACAAAATTATCATACTTGAGCTAGGAGTTTCGAAGAGATGAAGTTAGCACTTCAAACTTGAATTATAGGTCATTTGCATGACATGTTCTTGATCAAATATTGACCCAAACCTACACAATCTGGTTTTGTAAGCATTATTTCTTCTAAATCTCAACAAAATATGAGCTTTACACAGATTAATGATGCATTATCCAAGTGATTAAGGCATTGTTCAAAGGATCATTTCATTTAGGGCATACAGATCACATTGCCATTTACATAAAGCACATTTAATCACAAAGTCAACTTGTCTTGAGCCCATACCATGTTTTTTCTGTACACAAACCATCCTAAACACAGAAGTAACACCTCTAAACTTTCCAACAACTTTAGAAAAGTTTGTACTTGGCATTGGAACCACAAAATCCATGAAACTATCCATTTGTTTCCAACCAAACCAAACTCCACAACTTGTGAATTCTACATAAATTCAGATCCTCAATCCTTCCCTATAAATAGAGACTCCCTCATAAGTCTAAAACATACAACAAACACATCAAAAGCAAAGCAAACAAGCTTCACATCAGAACTTGCATCCAAACCTTCCATTGAAACCAAAAACCATCACTTTGCACAAACTTGTCCAAAGTCTTCCACAGCAATAAAATCTTCAAACCAATCATCCACGCACACCATAAAACACATAACAAAGGTGTTCAAACCCTCATCTTCACCAAAAAAACCTCAAGAACAGAAAGTCAACTCTTAACCTCCATTTGGTTGAATTTCTGCATAAACCAATCCAAATCATCATTCTGACCTCTTCCAATCCATTCAAGCCATCAAACACCTTCCATAAACCATCCTTGAATTGTTTCAAGTGTTGATTTGCAACTGTAACACAATTTGAACCAAGATCAAAATTCACATTTTTCATGTTTGCAAGAGGATTCGTGCTGAGCAGTTGAAGCTGTTCCAAAGATAACTAAGCATTCCAAAAGCATCAAGAGAGGTCAGGGAAGTAATTTGGATCATCATGCAACTTCTGTAACCAATTGAAGAGGAATTAGACCTTGCTCAAATAGGTAAGCTTTTTTCAAACTTGAACTCACTCATACATGTATCCTTGGTGTTTGATTTCTGAAGCAAAATTGTAGCATTTGATGTGTAGATGTTGTTCCATAAGTTAATTTCAATGTATGATGTGTGTATGTGAAGTTATTCATTTTTCAATAGTTAGGGTTCATGTCAGTTTTGAGGATGTAATTGTTCATTCCTTGATTTTCAGTCCAATTAAATGATACCATTATATTCCTTGTGAAATTTTAATCAAGTTTGTGATAAGTACAAAATGTACCTATTTTTGTATATGATTTTTGTTGCACTTATCGTTGCTTTTTGTTAAATATCATACGAATAAACCCTGTTTTGTTTACAAATGCGTATAGTTTACATTTTAGTGTATATATTGCATTTTGTGTAAATATCATTGAGTTTAATTTATTTTATCTCATTTTTGTAGGTATTCAAGCAGTGGGATTTTACCATTGTTGTATAGATCATTGAATAATCTTTCCAACGCTTCGAATCGGGCGAAAAACGGAATTACGGTTCAAAAGTTATGAAGAAAGTAAGCTTTGGATTTTCAAGCATGCTACGAGCACGCTTAGCGCGCTCCTAGCCCAGGAAGCATGCTACGAGCGCGCTTAGCGAGCTCCTAGCCCAAGGAAGGAGCAAATTCCAGCGAGCCGGCTTAGGGCGCTTTTAAGGTGGTTTAACATTAATAAGAGCGCACTTAGCGCCCAAAACCGCGCTTACCGCGGTCTGCGACTTTGACAGTCCATAAATAGTGGAAATACATATTTTTTTTAGGGGATGGTTTGGGTATTTTTTGCTCCCACTCCATCAAACTTCATTTCTTCATTGGATTTGCTTAGAAAACATCATGGAAGCTTGCATTTGGATGATCCGGGGTGGATTTCTCATCGATCGGCTCTGACAATCCGTAAAGTGTTTGGTTCATTTCTGATTTTCTTCATGTATTTCTTCTTTGTTGGGTTTGTATATGTTTTTACTTTGATCTTATGTACATTTGTCGCCCATGGCGTTATATTTAATTTGCTTTACAAATCTCTCTTGGTGATTGTTCTTGATTTTTGCTTAAATACTCGGGGTTTGGGTCGTGTTAGAGATAAACGTCACAAACTTCGATTAAGGATAATTATTTGTTAGTTTCGGGATGCTAGAGATAGATTTAGGGCTAACAATCGGTATGAGTGTCAGAACTTAAATGCCTTTCGTATTTCGAGGCTTCGTGCGCGAGAGTGACGAAGAGAGTGATATGGTTCTTTCTCAGCTCGGTGTGTCAGAGATGAACACTATTATGAGTGATACCGGGTGATATTGAGGAGTATTGTAAGTTGAGTGCAACTGGTCGATAAGTTTAAGTCTGTGACGAGTGGAATATATACATGCTTGATAAGTCTTTTCTCTCTGATGAATGAATTTTCTTATGTTCTTATTTACTTTTTCGCGTTTACGCTTTAAACCATTTAAACCCAAACTCATTAACAATTAAATTGTCGAATGGCAGTTCAGTAGCACCGATCTCTGTGGACACGATAAATTCCCGGAAAAATACTTCCAAATCTTTTTGCTTGCTTGCCCTATTCTGCACCAACAAAATGGCGTCGTTGCCAGGGATTGGTGTTTTTATTGGATCGCATTGCGATAGTTTCTTTGTTTTTGAGTTTTGTAGATATCGTATATATTGTCTATTTTCACTTGTTGATATTGATACTTGTATATGTTTACCATATTTGTGAATTTTACATGTTTTGCATACTTGTAAATTTAGTGTATATGTTTTATTCTCTTCACGTTTGCTAAGTGTTTCGTTAGGTTTCATCGTCGGTGAGCGCTAACCGTGTAAAGAGGCAACTTGGAGAAGTGTGTATAAATAACAGGCGTCGAACTTATGACATAAAACAAGCATGTTTTATTGTTGTTAGTTTCTAATGTTTTTTTCTCCTATTCTTTTAGTATGTTTATGGTAGTTCGTGTTAAGGTGTTTGAAATTCTGGTATCAGACGTGTGATGTTAAGGTGCGATGTCACAACAACACACTCTGCACAATGGACAGCAATAACAGTAAATAAATCAACACAATGATTTGTTCACCCAGTTCGGTCTAACTACCTACGTCTGGGGGCTACCAAGCCAGGGATGAATTTCACTATTAGTAGTATTAAATTACAGACTCAATAACCCAGTTGAGAATCTCCTAATCTTAATTCCTACTAGTGACTTTCTACCTAAGAAACCACTTAGATATGAGAACACTACTCAATCCCTAAAACCACTCAAAGAACAACCTCTTTGAGAACCCTTGATTCTGCTTCACAGCTTTGATCAAGTAATACAACTCTCTTTGCTTCACAGCTTTAGAGAGGACAGAATACGACACAGCAATTCACCCTAGGATTCTGGTTATACACCTTGTACAAAATACTCAAGACACTCAGTCTCTGCTCTTGATCTTCTCCCCGTATTTCTGTACTTTTTCCTTCGGTCTTGTGTGCTTTATATAGCTCCTGAATTGGGCTTGGACTTGTCACAATATTTGATCAGATTTGTTAATTAAAACTGAATCTTCAAAACAGATTTTATCCCCAAAATCTTTTTAAATCTTCAACCTTTTAATTCTCCAACAGATCTGCAATCAAATCTCCCATGTAATAGAAAATATCTATCCCAAGATATTCTCATCCAATGAGTTAACCACTCTCCACAATTCCAGCTAATACGCGTGCCCTAATAACATAACCTGCTGTTATTAATTATGCAGGTCTGATGTTACAACAACACCTGTGTGACATCAGACATCCAATTTCAGCACTTAACTACTTAACACAGCCCAGTGTTAAGACTTCAATGTTACAACATCAGCACCTTGACATCAACATTGAATAACCTTTGTTTTACCAAAATTCCATCCAATCCAGGAACTATCAATCTCCCCATTTGGCTAATTTTGGCTAAAACAATCTCTGCACTCTGCAAACAACTTCTGCACTCTGCACCTTCAGAGATTTCGGCAGCGGAATAATCTTCAGAAATTTGAAACTCATTAGCATATTGACAACAGCCAATTGGTGCTCCCCCTCAAAAACATGAACCAGCATCACAACTGTTCAGTAGCTCACAATGTGCAGCACTTCTCCCCCTTGATGTCTGCACTACTGCATCACAACTAGCAGCATTTGGCAATCTTTGACACTTGAACCTCTTGGCTATTTCTCATCTCCCCCTTTTTAGCCACAATTTGACAAACCTCAACAAGAAGTCCTATGACACCCATCTATTCAAGGCCATGATTCAAACAATTTGCTTCATATGACTAGAACCATTCAAAGCCACACCAATCAACAGCCTAATGTCATAACACGCTATCTGACATTATATCCTCATAAGAAGCAACCAATCTCCACAAGCATGCAATCTTCACAATAAATGCACCTTTGCTGCGAAATCCATAAACAAGTACTCCCCATGTCAATTGCTCTAGATGAATATGAACACTTGCTGAGCACATTCATTTCGGTACCACTGTCTCTTTTTCCACATACAGTCATTCCCTATCATACTCTTCAGACTTCCAATAAATCAATACCTGATCTACTTCAGTCTTCTCTACATTCTCCATCCAAGGTAGACTTTCTACTTCATCATTCTCCCGTATGACTATGTAGACGCTCCTTAGGTATAATGTAAGCACCAAGCTTCAGATCCAGAACAAAGACATCCTTCACCAAGGATACTCTTGACACTCTTGACACCAGGGTATTACATATGCTCCACTACTGGATTTACTATCAGCAAAATAATCCAAACTCAACACTATGTCACAAACTCCCCAAATTCTCAGCTTACTTATAAGCTTTACTGAGATCCAGTCTCTTCAAGAGATCACAATTCCTTACATCCACCAGTAGTTGTTGAAACTAGTGAAGTCTTCAAAGACAGTAGTCATGCTTTGCCAGAACAAACTACTAAACACATGACCATAATCTCCACCTCTTCTGACCAGAAAGGCTAGAGCATCCAACTCCACATGTCCAAGCTTAATCATCTTCCAGACATAACCACCAGCAAACATGATGTTATAACATCTTTTGGGACATCAGCTTCTCATCACCATTCAAAGGACTCATTGCACAAGGAAGTCCTTCAAGAAGCTCCTAATAAAACACAGCCAGAGCAACTTATTCATACACACCTGAATACCATAAGTTCCCACACCCTCTCTGAACCATATCCTAGCAAACTCAACCATATCCAGAGTATCCATACCCAATTCTTTTTCCATGAAAAGCACAGGATTGTTATCTAGTATGGCCTTTTGAATTTTCTCAGAAGTTCTAACAACAACGGCTTCCTTCATTTGAGAGATATCCTGGACATTATCATCAGACTTATCTCTGATCTTCCTATTTCTGGAAGAGATGAACACTTTACTCCTGGATTTTGTAGTACCATCCACATAGATCTTCTGCTTATCAGTTATCATCTTTGGAGGTGACTCAATAGCTTTCCTCTTCCTTGATTTCAGTCGTTTAGCAACCCCAGGAACCACTTTTGCAATTAGTTCATCATCACTCTTCTTTATTTTAAGGCTAGAAGTACCTTTCTTGACTTGAGATGTTTTAACATCAGCTCTAGCATCTGCATCTTCCAACCTAAGGATTGTCAACTTGTGGAGTTTTTCTTCTAAACTATAGGAGTAATTAGTCAGGTTGTCATCTTTCTTGGCCTTACAAGTATTCAGCTCCCAACACTTCTTAAGGTCACAGCTTTTGATCCTTCCATCAGCATTGTTGACTCCTTCATCTTGCTCACATAACTGACTACTCACATCATCCAACTTAGGAGTAACAGCACCATAAGTCATTAACCCAGATTGACTTTTCACCATACTTTCACACTTGATGTCATCATCTGATGTTACAGCATCATCACTAGATAAGATGTCCACTTGAGGTATCCACTGATAGCAATTATCTTTGGATCTTACTCCCTTCATCACTACCTCATTCTGCTCATCAGCTACCACACATTCATCTTTGGTGTAGCTTATGTTGTAACCTTCATCACAAAGTTGACTTATGCTAATTAAATTAGCACTCAACCCTCGAACAAGGAGCACATTATCAAGAGTAAGACCATCATGATTCTTCATTCTTCCAACTCCTTCTACTACTCCTTTTTCACCATTGCCAAAAATAACATCATTCGCATGGCAAGGATTGAACTCTACCAAATGCTTCTTGGATCCAGTCATGTGCTTTGAACATCCACTGTCAAAGTACCATGCATCCATAGCAAAATGTCCATCTGATGTGTGAGCCAATAGACATGTGACCTTAGCTTTAGGAACCCATTGTTTTACTACTTTGGGCCTGTACTTTCTCCATCTGTTTTGAGGCTGAGGGTATCCATGCAGCTTGTAGCACGAGTACTGCATATGTCCAAACCTACCACAATAATAGCATCTCACCCTTTCATCTCTGAATCTTCTGCCATGATGAGATTGCTTAGGCTGCCATCCATAATGTGGTCTCCTCCTACCATAACTGGCCTGCCTTCTATTATGCTGGTATCTTCTTCCATAAGGAGGCTGAGAATGCTGTTTCCTAGATTGTCTCCCATGATGGTGTGGCTTTCTTCTTCCATAGATATGAGGAACAACATTGGTGTAACCATACCCCTGATGTTGAGACACCTGATAAGACATGTGCTGTTTGAACTGAGCAGCTTGCATGCTCTTGTGGTGTTGTGGGGGCATATACTGACTAGCTCCTTGTGGCTACTTTCTCTTCTGATTAGGACCAGTCTTCGTCTCAATCTTCTTAGGTTGTGAAACATCAGCTTTCTTAGGTGTAGGATCCTGCTTCTTTGGCTGATGTTGAGACAAAGGTTGTGACACTTCCTTCTTTGAACCTGAAGTGCTTTCTTCTGAAGTTCCCTTATCCTCAGCCACATAACCTATCCCAGCTTTGTCTCCAGCAGCTTTTTCTGACTGTAGTATCTTGTCAAGAGTGGCTGTCCCACTATTCAACATTCTAACAGATTTAGTCATATGATTAAGATGAGCTTTGACACATACGACTTCTTTTTCCAATTCAGCTTTGTCATTCTCTAGCTGAGCAATCTGTTTCTTCTGTTGATTCCTCTCCTGACATAGATCAACACTTTTTAAGCACAGCTCTTTGTAGGTTGAAGCTAGCGCATCATAAGTGACTTCTCCATCACTATCATCATCAGGTTCAACAATTCCTGTCAAAGCTGTAACATGCTTTGCTGACTCAATTTCACTTTCACTATCAGAGTCAGACCAGGAAACTGTCATGCCCTTCTTCTGCTTCTTCAAGAATGTGGGACACTCTTTCTTGACATGTCCATACCCTTCACATTCAAAGCACTGAACTCCTTTATCTTGGGTAGTCTTCTCTTCATCCTTCTCTTTTGGCTTGCTGATGTCAGAAGAGATGTTCTCGACATTAGGCCTGGAGTTATTGTTCATCCTCTTGAACACCTTGTTGAACTGTCTTTCCAACATAACAATGGCTTGAGACAGATCTTCCTGAGAATCATCATCTGTAACTTTCTTAGCTTCTGCAGGAGTGGAGACCAAAGCTATACTTTTGGGCTTCTTTTCTGGTTCTTCCTCATTCAAACCAAGCTCAAAAGTTTGAAGAGATCCAATGAGCTCATCAACCCTCATCTTGCTGATGTCTTGAGCTTCTTCAATCGCAGTCACCTTCATCTTGTACCTCTTAGGAAGGGACCTAAGGATCTTCCTTACAAGCTTTTCTTCTGATATCTTTTCTCCAAGAGCACTGGATGCATTGGCCAGCTCAAGAACACTCATATGGAAGTCATGGATAGTCTCATCTTCCTTCATCTTTAGACTGTCAAACTTAGATGTTAGAATCTGAAGTCTTGACATCTTTACTCTAGATGATCCTTCATGTGTAGCCTTCAAAATATCCCATGCATCCTTAGCAGATTCACATGAGTTGATCAACCTGAATATGTTCTTGTCAACTCCATTGAAGATAGCATTTAGGGCTTTTGAATTTCCAAGGGCAAGCTCATCTTCTTCCTTGGTCTATTCTTCTTCAGGCTTCAGCTTAGAGGTGCCTTCTTTATCTTTACCAGCATCATCCTTCTCACACACAACAGGTGCTTTCCATTCTTTAATAATGGCCTTCCAAGCCCTGTTGTCCAAGGATTTCAAGAAGGAAGTCATCCTAGGCTTCCAATAATCATAATTGGAACCATCCAATATAGGGGGTCTGTTGACAAATCCTCTAACCTCTTTGTCCATCTTTACACCATAAAGTAACTTCCCTAGATCTCACCCAGAGACAGACAGGATGCCTGCTCTGATACCAATTGCAATTCTGGTATCAGACATGTGATGTTAAGGTGCGATGTCACAACAACACACTCTGCACAATGGACAGCAATAACAGTAAATAAATCAACACAATGATTTGTTCACCCAGTTCGGTCTAACTACCTACGTCTGGGGGCTACCAAGCCAGGGATGAATTTCACTATTAGTAGTATTAAATTACAGACTCAACAACCCAGTTGACAATCTCCTAATCTTAATTCCTACTAGTGACTTTCTACCTAAGAAACCACTTAGATATGAGAACACTACTCAATCCCTAAAACCACTCAAAGAACAACCTCTTTGAGAACCCTTGATTCTGCTTCACAGCTTTGATCAAGTAATACAACTCTCTTTGCTTCACAGCTTTAGAGAGGACAGAATACGACACAGCAATTCACCCTAGGATTCTGGTTATACACCTTGTACAAAATACTCAAGACACTCAGCCTCTGCTCTTGATCTTCTCCCCGTATTTCTGTACTTTTTCCTTTGGTCTTGTGCGCTTTATATAGCTCCTGAATTGGGCTTGGACTTGTCACAATATTTGATCAGATTTGTTAATTAAAACTGAATCTTCAAAACAGATTTTATCCCCAAAATCTTTTTAAATCTTCAACCTTTTAATTCTCCAACAGATCTGCAATCAAATCTCCCATGTAACAGAAAATATCTATCCCAAGATATTCTCATCCATTGAGTTAACCACTCTCCACAATTCCAGCTAATACGCGTGCCCTAATAACATAACCTGCTGTTATTAATTCTGCAGGTCTGATGTTACAACATCACCTGTGTGACATCAGACATCCAACTTCAGCACTTAACTACTTAACACAGCCCAGTGTTAAGACTTCAATGTTACAACATCAGCACCTTGACATCAACATTGAATAGCCTTTGTTTTACCAAAATTCCAGCCAATCCAGGAACTATCAGTGTTAAGTTTTGATTTTCTCAAGCTTGTCGTGTTTAACTTGAGGAAGTTTGTATGTGTAAATATTGTATGTTTTGTAATTGAGTTGTGTAGGTGTTAAGTGGAGGCCTACACCAGAACCTTGTTGTTGTACTGGTTTTTCTAGTTCTAGTGCGCGCTTAGCGCGCCCTGTTGTGCTGAGCCAGTGAATTCTTTTAATTATTCACTTGGCTCCCCCTTCTTCCCACTTCCACCAAGGCCTTATATATTAGTAATTATTAGTAATTTTTCTAATTCTTTTGTTGTTGTTTGGACTCAAATTTTGGTTCGATAGCTTGAAGTCGCATTCGGTGATTTTCCGATTTTGAGTGTTTCAACTTGCGAATGCGTGGTAATGATAGTGTTTAAAGTTTGGTACGCGTTCAAGGTATGTATTTATCGCTTTCTATACTTTAGCATATTCTTGATACATAGGCTTTTTACAAACTTTCATGCCATTTATTCTTTTGTATACTTGTTCTTGTGTGAATCACTTTAGTTCCAAACCTTTTTGTGAGGAAGCCTTCCATTGTTCATATATGCTCGGAGTACCAATATTCTTGTTTCAACTGGATTTTATTATGCTTAATCTGTTGGTTATGTTGTGTATATGAATGCATGAAAAGGATCAAGGCAATTGTTACATTTTGAGCATAACTACCTTAGCCAAATAGTCATTCACCTTGTGAGCGTGTGATCTTTCGTAACCCCTTTGAGCTTTTTGATCCATGTTTTATTTGAACTTAATGCTTGTCTATGAGTATTTAGTTCACTTATTTTTGATGGATTTTGTTTTTTTTTGGACCTCAACTTTGTGTTGTTGTATGGATTTTTTGCCTTGCCTTAGAAAGTAGGGAGTATTCACATGATGATGTGGTTGAATTCAAGTTGGGGAGAGAATGATTGTGTATTCATTAGTTGGATTCTATGAGGATTGAAAAAGAAAAGGAAAAAAGCGAAAAAATTGTGAAAGAGAAGAAAAAAAAAAGAAGAAAAAGAAAAATCCTTGAAAAAGGAAACAAAAAGAGTTTCAATAATTGTGCTAAATAAGTATTGTGTTTTGTGTAACACTTGGGATTTTGGAAGAAGTTTGATTGAAATTTTGTGAGTTGATCACTCCCTTAGGTTTAGGTAAGTTTTTATTTCGATTAGCTTTAGGAATTGCCCCTTGTTTGTTTGCCCGACCACATTACAACCTTGAAAAGTCCTTGTGATTCTTGCCTTTGTATGTTCAATATGATTTTTGGATGGTTGCATAATTTAGTCTTTTGTTTGCAAGTTTGTTGTGTGAGTGAAAAATCCCTCATTTTGTGTTTTTCATCTACCGATGATTGTTTTTGCTAGGTGTGATTCACATTTGAACTTGTGTTGTTTTAGAATGTTTGGCATGACTTTTGTATTTAGCATTTGTTTCGTGATTATGTTATTGTTGAAGTTTAGTGGTAAGTATTTACTTTGTGCGTACCATTTTCGATTGAACCATTGCATTTGTTTTTGTTTGTAAGAACTTGTTGTTGCGTGATTTCTTGGATTTCGCTTTTGTTCCTTTAGTTGTTGGCTTTGTTTGAGGACAAACAATTATGTAAGTTGGGGAGAGTTTGATAAGTGCAAAATGTACCTATTTTTGTATATGATTTTTGTTGCACTTATCGTTGCTTTTTGTTAAATATCATACGAATAAACCCTGTTTTGTTTATAAATGCGTATAGTTTACATTTTAGTGTATATATTGCGTTTCGTGTAAATATCATTGATTTTAATTGATTTTATCTCATTTTTGTAGGTATTCAAGCAGTGGGATTTTGCCATTGTTGTATAGATCATTGAATAATCTTTCCAATGCTTCGAACCGGGCGAAAAACGGAATTACGGTTCAAAAGTTATGAAGAAAGTAAGCTTTGGATTTTCAAGCATGCTACGAGCGCGCTTAGCGCTCTCCTAGCCCAAGGAAGGAGAAAATTCCAGCGAGTAGCGCGCTTAGCGCGCTCCGATCCCGCTTAGCGCGCTTTTAAGGCGGTTTAACATTAATAAGAGCGCGCTTAGCGCCCAAAACCGCGCTTAGCGTGGTCTGCGACTTTGACAGTCCATAAATAGTGGAAAAATAGATTTTTTAGGGGATGGTTTGGGTATTTTTTGCTCCCACTCCATCAAACTTCATTTCTTCATTGGATTTGCTTAGAAAACATCATGGAAGCTTGCATTTGGATGATCCGGGGTGGATTTCTCATCGTTCGGCTCTGACAATCCGTGAAGTGTTTGGTTCATTTCTGATTTTCTTCATGTCTTTCTTCTTTGTTGGGTTTGTATATGTTTTTACTTTGATCTTATGTACATTTGTCGCCCATGGCGTTATATTTAATTTGCTTTACAAATCTCTGTTGGTGATTGTTCTTGATTTTTGATTAAATGCTCGGGGTTTGGGTCGTGTTAGAGATAAACGTCACAAACTTCGATTAATGATAATTATCTATTAGTTTATGGATGCTATAGATAGATTTAGGGCTAACAATCCGTATGGGTGTCGGAACTTAAATGCCTTCTGTATTTCGAGGCTTCGTGCGCGAGTGTGACGAAGAGAGTGATACGGTTATTTCTCGTCTCGGTGTGTCAGAGATGAACACTATTGTGAGCGATACCAGGTGATATTGAGGAGTATTGTTAGTTGAGTTCCACTGGTTGATAAGTTTAAGTCTGTGACGAGTGGAATATATACATGCTTGATAAGTCTTTTCTCTCTGATGAATAATTTTCTTATGTTCTTATTTACTTTTCCGCATTTACGCTTTAAACCATTTAAACCCAAACTCATTATCAATTAAATTGTCGAATGGCAGTTCAGTAGCACCGATCTCTGTGGACACGATAAATTCCCGGAAAAATACTTCCAAATCTTTTTGCTTGCTTGCCCTATTCCGTACCAACAGTTTGGTGTTTACATTTTTGCATTTAGATGAGAAATAAAAGAGATACGAATTTGAAAGTTCGAAAAATTGAGGTTGAAGAAGATGATGGCTGATCGAAAAAATAGCAAGTGTACTATTTTAACGATGTAGTAATAAGTGGGGTTATCCCCATAATCGATCTCTCGAGGATTGCGTATAATTTGTAAGTGCAGATGTTATTTCAATTAGACAAAAGTTCCTTTTGGGGGTTTTTATTTTCAAACTAATTCTAATGACAGAAAGAAATAAGCAGAATAATAAAATGACTTTAACAATTATGAGAAATTATGCTAGGAAAAGTGTATGAATTGCTCAGCAAGAACCCTAAATTATCCTCAAAGAGATATTCCTCCAAACCTTAATTTTACTGACCCTCAAATATTTTTCTTAAATTCCTTAACCAAAAAACCTTTGATATTTCCCCCTGACCCTAATTCCTTAGCAGTCAAGAGAGAACATCAAGCAATAGTTCTGACAAGGTCTTTGAGTCACTACAGGGTATCCCTATCCCTAGGCAATATCTACAATAATGTATTATGCAAAAATAATAGATTGGTTTTTCAGGCCAAATCCCTAACCGTAAATCGTTCCCAATTTGTACGATCGAAAAAGTATAAATTTATTTGCATAACAAAAGATTAAGGTAAGAAAGCATAAACTCGTCAAATAATTCAACAACGGTTCATTACATCACAATTCAGGGACACCCCCCTAGCATTGGGGGGTTTAGCTACTCATAATATTCAAAGAAAACAAAATACAAAATAAAGACATTACAAGAATTGGTGATAAAAGTTGATCTTCAATTTCTTCCGATCATGAAAATCTCCTCCTTTCCCAATCCTCCTGAGCTCTATTCTTTCTTCTGTGATTCTTTCGTATGATCCAAAAGTGTCTATTTTTCTCTCTCCACATAGCCTAAGTAGCTCCAAATCACTAAAACAGTATGAAATTCCCAGAATACCCTCAGAGGACACTTAAATGGAATAAATACAAAAATCACAAAATTCCCCTCCAGTGGCCCTGATACGGGTCTTGTCCCATGACATGGGCAGCCGTGTCAAGCTGCTGACTCTCATGTGCCAAGCCAACTTCTACAGGGGCCCTGACACGGGCCGTGTCCTGTGACACTGGCAGCCGTGTCAGGCTTCTAGTTGATCTTTTCCTTCCACATTTTTGTGCTCCAACTTCTACTTTCCCAGGCCTCCTTGTAACACCTCATAATTTGCCCTTTTATTACTAACCTAACCGGTTTATGCTTCCTTTCATTCACATTATCATTCCTGCATTTGCATTGTCCTTTTGAGCATGGGATCGAGGTATCCTTTCAGCAGCTCACGACATCGTCATATCCAGTATGATTTTTAACAGTGTTCAGAGCCCAGCAGATAGCTTTCCAAGTCTTTTTGAGCATTTATTTTGCTCATTAAGTGATTGGATGATCAGAAACCCCGGCAGTCAATTTTTGATCAGTTATTCAGCACCAGACAGTTGTTATCAGCAATTTAATCGGAGTACGGAAAAACAGTTCACAGCATATTTCAAGTGTTCTCCAGTGGTAATATCAGTTGGCAAGTTTCAGAGGTCTATCATGGTCCAGAACAGGTGGAACCGAGTGAATATCCAAGTTTCCCTCCTTTTGGCGCCAAATTTGAATTTTTGAACTGAGTAATCGATTACTCAAAGTGAGTAACCAATTACTCTGGGCGAAATTGCAAAAAATATGGCATTTTCAGCACTGCAGAATTTTGGAATATTTTGTGGTCATGTGCTTGGCTTGTGCATGTGTGGGAAGGATCTAGAATTGATCTATTTTCATCATTTTCCACCCAAAATTCAAATTCTCTCCATCATTTTTCCACTCTAATTCCTCATTTCATTTCCTAATTCATTTTTCATCCCAATTTCCACTCACTTAACCTCACTCCAAACCACACTTGAATCCCTAACCTAGCTTCTATTTAAACCAATTCATTTCAAACCTCACTAACCTAGATCATTTTCACTCTCCAATTTTTTAGAATTTCTCTCAATTCTCTCTCACTTTTTCCACTTTTCATCTTCATCTTCAACCCCTCACCAAAGCTCCATATCCATAGATTCACAAATTCTTCATTGGAATTTGTGAATTCTTGAGCTAAACCTCCATCACATCATCATTCTTGGTTCAATTCTGATATAGCTACTGGTTTGGATCTTGGAATCACTTTTGGGAGCAACTTTTGATTATTTGGAGTGTTCTTGCTTGGATCTTGAAGTTTCTTGCTAGGATCTTGAAGATTATTGTATAGATCTCTGGTTTTCTTGTTTGGATTCACCAATTTTCGTGCTCAACAATCACCAAGGTAAATCTCAGCCTTGTAGGTTAGTTTTCCTTAGATCTATGTTTGGTTTAGCTTAATTTCAACTTATGCAATGTAGATCCTTGGTTTGTGATGTGATTTGATCCATTTGCTTGATTTGATTTGTGATCTTGTTGTTTGATTGATGAAATTGGTGTTTGATTACTGATATTTGATGTGAATTTCTTGATTATTCGATTGCATGATCATTTGGATGTTTGCACAAGTGTTTGGATGCTGAAAAGTGCTTTTCAAAGTTGATTTTCTGCCTCTGTTTCAGTGGTAATCGATTACCCTAACAGAGTAACCGATTACTCTGCCTAATTTTCACGTTTTTGGTCAAATTTCAACTGAGTAACCGATTACTCAAAGTGAGTAATCGATTACCACTGCTGCAGAGTGATATTTTCCTACATTTTCTTGGTTGTTTGGGATCCGATGCATGCCTTAACTTCATGAATTGATACATTGATGATTTGTGGACTATTCTTGAGCTGTTGCACCTCACACTATTGCATGAAAACGATTCTTCGACACGCGAGTCTTGGTTTTCGTCGATAAATGTTTACGTTTCCGTTGTTGATTTCTTGATGTCATGGACACCATACACATACTTCTTTGAGCATATTAACTGTGATTAAATGCTTATGTTGCTGGAATTGTGTTATGCATACCTAATTTTTTCCATTCCTTGAGATGCATGTTTGTTCCGATTTGTGCATATGCTTAATGTTGTGTATCCGTTCATGATGTGGTGCATTCTTTCATGGTCTTTTCAAGTGTTATTTTCCATGATATATGATGTGTCTGTAATCATAATGCATGATGTTTGATGCGTGTTTACTTTGCCATGCTTGATTTGTATTCAAATGTATCGCATGCTGCCTTGTTTCTACAGCTGCCTAAGTGTAAGTGTTCTGTTGTATGTACGGCTGTTTGGCTTTTCCCACCCCTTTCTTGTGCTGAATTGTATATTGTTGAATGCTGCCTTACTAGGGTGCTGCTTTTTACTGCTGTTTTGGTGCAGGAACGTTGTGGTAGCTGCTATTTTTATGTTCTCGCTTCCTTTCCTCTTTCGTCTCTTTCACTCTTTTCTTCCCTTAGATCTCAAGACTTGTTTAAGTCTTGGATTCTTTTCCCCTTAGAGCTACCTAGTCCAACTTAATTTTCGATTAAGCTTGGAGTAGGATTAGCATTAGGTCTTAGGTAGTTGTTTCTCGCCTAAACTTCATTAACCATAGGACCACCCTTTTGCATGACAACACTAGGATAGTGATTCCCTTAGAGTCACCATTCTTCCTTGTGTCTTCTCTTCTCATCTCATAACACTTCTAAAACACTTAATAAATATAACGAATATTGCGCTCGAGCCTTAAGTGTAGGAAATGAAGAACGAGGGGTCTCCCCTCCTCTTCTAGAGTGTTTAGCATACGTCCCATTTGGGGGCGACCATGCGATTCACTCGTTCCCGCATGGTAGACTTTGGTACAATGTAAGTTACGAACTAACTTCAATCCACTTCTGTTTAAAAAAACACAAAAACAAACTCAAACCTTTTTCATCCTTCGGGATCGTTAATCTCAACTCATTTTCAAAAAGGGAACGTTACTTCCGTCTCGTCGCAAACAGGCATCGACCCTAACTGCCGGACGCGAATCTGACGTCGCTCATAAAAAACACTAACCGACCTCGTTAGGTCGAACTACGACTGCTCTGATTTCCTCTTTCTCGTCCGATTGAGGATACGTAGGCACAAGATGGCGATGTCTTGGCGAGCAACCTCCCCCCTTAGTTCGTGTCCGAACTACGTTGACTCTGACTTTCCAATTGCACGAGGGAATACGTAGGCATAGGACGAGCGATGTCCTATCGAGTCACTTCTTTTTCTTTTTTTCTTTGTTTCTTCGTTCCTTTCTGTTCCTGTTCCTTCTCCTTTCCAGTAGCAGCACAGCTCCAGACGACGACACCCTTTGATCGAGACAACAAGCGTGGATCCCATCGAGTACGATGGACGCGTGGGGTGCTAGCACCTTCCCTTTGCGTAACAGACTCCCTTACCCGTTTCTCTTGGTCGTGAGACCATGCTCTTTTCCTCTTCCCTCAGGTTTACGCAGTGTTTCCTTTCCCTCTCTTGGGATAAATACACATTGCTGGCGACTCTGTTTTCTGCGCCACTTTCGCGTTTGTACCATGGATGCAAATCCCCGGGAGCGACATCTGGTGACTCTGCTGGGGACAGATAGACCTCTGGCTGGTCCATCCCCTTTTGTGAGTCAATCCTAGCGTTTGTTTGTTTGTTTTCATTGGGTGTTTATTGTGGCGCTTTATTTTGTTGTATATTACTGTTTTACTGTATTTACCGCATTTATTGCATTGCATGTCATTATTTTACTGTACTGTTCTGCTGCTGGATTTTCTGTTTGTAGGGTGGGCTGGATTCATGAGAGAAAAGCCCAATACCCAGGCTTGAGCATACACCTATGATTAGCGTGGAAAGTAGTGTGACTTGTTTGGCATTTGGCCAGACTTAGTATACACGGAAACTCCACATCCAGACGAGGTTATCTTGGTAATATTCTATCCTGCGCATTTGGGGCAGACGATGGAATATAACCGGGAAAACTGTCGACTCTGGAGACCATCTCCCTAGGACTCAGCAACGCCTCTCCTCCCGGCATGTGATAATGGCAATCCAAAAATGGCAAACCCATTACACTTGTCGATCCGAGGACCCAATGCTGAGAACTCACTATAGGATGACCCTTATTTTTGGGGGAATCAGTGGACGACCTCTTTGTTTGGCGATAGTATTGTACCCCGAGGGATGAATGTACTATTGCTTCTCAAATTGAGAATCTGAGACTGAGGATCCCGTCTTCTAGAACCCACATGTGAGAGGGGATGGGTGTTTGCAGGTCTGCAGGTAACCGAAACCTTCAACCTACCCGGTTTTCTGGATTTCTCATCGGTGTACTGTTATTATCCTAATTTTCTGGCAGTTTGAATGGGTTGTTATTCTGGACTTCTGGTTTTCTGATATTTGGGGTTTTATTCAGTCAGCAGAACAACAGCAGTTTTGAGCATCATGGATACCTTGATCCCATGTTTGCATTTGCATCATCATTTTGCATTCTAACATGTTTGTTCATTTGTAGGGTTGCATCCTAACTTTGATTCTGGTTGTCTGAAGACTGTCCATGATGAATACTAGTACTGAAGAAACAAAGAATATCATCCCCTACAAGTTCCTGGAGCTTCATTTAGATGCTGTTCACAAGATCTTGGCTATGGCAAAACCTGGGGTATTGGCAGACTTTAGAGGAGAATATGGGAGGATTCTGAGTTTCGCCCGAAATGTTACCAAATATGAGTTCAGGGCTCTGCACACTCTGGCACAGTTCTATGACCGTCACCTGCGATGTTTTCTATTTGCAGATTATCTTTTAACTCCGACATTGGAAGAGTATGCTCTCATTTTAGATGTTTCTGTCAAAGAAGAAGTTCCCTTATATCCTTCTAAGGAATTTCCCGATCTGGGAAAGGTTACTGCTGCGTTACGCTTGGATCAGTCTTTGTTGAAGAAGAATGTTGCGAATCAAGGAGGTTATAAAGGCTTTCACACGAAGTTTTTGATCGAGCAGGCTGCTATTTGTGCTAAGGCTAAGTGTTGATCGGTGTTCAATGCAATTCTGGCTATGTGTGTTTATGGAACGGCGTTGTTCCCTAATGTGAAGGATTTTGTAGACGTGCACGCTGTCCAGATATTCACCATGAAGAATCCGATACCTACCTTGCTTGGGGATCTGTACTATTCGATGCACTATAAGAATGAGAAGAGGAGAGGAGGACCTCTTTACTTTTGTGCTCTAGTACTCTACAAGTGGTTTGTCGATCGCCTTCCCAAATCTAGGGCATTCGAAGACACTAGAGAAACATTGGATTGGTCAAGGAGATTGATGGGATTAAGGGCTGACGACTTGATTTGGGTCAATCGTGATTTGCTGGGCCAAGAGATCCTGATTAGCTATGGAGGTTACCCAAACGTACCTTTAATAGGAAGAAAAGGGGGAATTAATTATAATCCTATTCTCGCTATTAGGCAATTTAGGTATGCTTTGAAAGAGCCGCCAAAGGACCAAGATGTTCAAGAGTCTCTATATGTGAGTGGAGAAGCCAATCTGGAAGTGCTAAAGGAAGCTGCAAATACTTGGGGAGATCGCCACAAGAAAGGAAAGACTTCTTTTGGAAAGTGTAACAACAAAGCCTTCCCTGCATACGAGGACTAGATTCAGAGGAGAGTAGAGAGCGTACTTCTACCGTTCTGCAGAGAGCCTCCATCTTACCTCCTGCTGATTGAGTCTCTGACCACAATTGAGATAGAGAAGTATAACAAACTGTGGGCTGAAAAGGAGAAGCTTCGAGAGGAGAATGGTGAGCTGCAAAGAGAAATCTACCAGTTGAAACATAAGCGAGGTGAGGCTGTTCATGCCGCCAAGTTAAAAACAGAATTGCTCGCTAGGAAAGAAAAGGAGTTGGCTGAAGAGGTCATAGCCAGACAATAGGTAGGACAAGCTCTAAAAGGTGTTAGCAGGATTCTCAAATCCAAGAAGGAAGATCTAGCCAAAGCTTGGTAAAAGATTCACAAGTTCAATGCTTACCGAGATGCTGCGATCACAGCCAACAAGCTGAAAGAAGATAAGTTCCTGAGTCAGATCGACAGTTTGAAGACGAAGCTCAAGAAGAAAAACGAGGAGATCTTATCAGGGACGTTCCAGAGACACGCAGTCGAGGAGCGACTGAATGAGGCCATAGCTGTTATTCCTTTGATTTTGTGGTTGGCATTTATTTTGCGAAAACTATTCTAGCAGCAAGATGTTGAAACAAGATGTTCTAATATTTTGCATTAAACATGTCGAATAAGATGTCCCATCCTGGATCATAGGACATCGCATCTGATTTTGGTTTTAAAAGGAAGATTCTGTTGTTGGTGTTTGTTACTGAATATTCTGTGAATATTTAGTTATCCTATGTGGCATCCAAAGTATTTTGGGTTGAGTTTTTTGTGTTGGTTTTCGGATTTTCACCATTTTCTAAATATGGAGACATATTAGGAAACTTTGGATTGAAGACCTATTTTCTTGGAGTTTATTTTGCAGAATTGTGTGTAGTCTCTTTGCTGCACTTTGAAGCCTAATCCAGTCCAGATTTAATGCTATATATTGACTGGTGTAAACCTAGTTTAGGTGTGGAACTTACGTGTGTTTTGTTAGGGTTTTTGAGTGTTATTTGTGAGCCTAACTGGTATCATTCTGATAACAGTACAAGGACTGGTTTTGTGTTGTAAGTTCTGTCAGTTACTCATAAGCTTTTAAGCATTGTGTTTCTTGGGTGTCAATTCTCATAGGCTTTGAAGTATTGAGAATTGTGTGTTTTGAAAGTGTGTCTTTCGCTTTGTTACTTGTGTTGAAAGGAACCAGTCACAGTTTGTGATTGAAGAGGGATTTGAGGAGGGCCTCATACCTAGGTGAGTCTTAGGTAGAGGTTATAGGAAGGGTAGTGATTAAGTGAGCGTATTGTAACCGGGTGTGGTTGCTGTATGATTTGTGAATTGATACTATCGTATAATGATTTTGTCCCTGGCTTGGTAGCCCCCAGAGTAGGATTGTTGATCCGAACTGGGTAAACATATCACCGTGTTCTTTACTTTCTGCATTGTTATTATTATTGTTAACTTGTTCATTGTGTTGGATATCGGTGTCTCAACATCTGTGTAGGACATCTGATATCTGTGCCAGAATTTCAATATCGACCATAGCAGAGCTGAAGATACGAGCTAAAGTGAAGAGGCCTAGGGGTGAAGGTTCTAGTTCAGGCAGTGGGTGGTACTCTGTAGTTTGTTTTTATTTGTATCTCGGGTCACCACCAGAGTTGTTGGCTGGGATCTTTGCTATCTTGGGTTGTAATATCTGACGGTGATTTTTCTCTGATTTATATATGAGCAGCAGTTTCATCCTATCTCGTCTTGAAACTGGAATCAAGGGGTGGATCGCCCTGTAAATATTCAAACATGTTCATTTGCATTTGTATAGTCAGATGACTCTGTATCTGGGAGTGGTGATATTGATGCTGAGACTGATGGCGAGGGTGAAGAAATTGCAGAATCTGGGTCTGATGATGATGATGATGGTGCTGCAGAATAACTGCAGAAGATGATGTTTTTTTTGCTTATTTTGTTGTTGGTGTTGTTTTGACTGAACACCTAGGATAACTATATCTCTGTCTCTCCTTCTGAACATTATCTTTTGCTATATTATGTTTTTTGTTTTGAACTATTCTACTTGCCTTTGTCATATTTATGGCTAAAAAGGGGGAGTAGTGTGCTTGTGGTGTGCTTGTGCTGGTGCTGCAGTTGAGGGGGAGAATGTTGAATGTTGTTGTGTTGCTGCTGTTGAGGGGGAGATTGTTATTCCTTTGGGTGTGAATTTTTGCAGCTATGCTGTGTTTTGTGTTGGTGTTATGGTGTGTTTTTCGCTGCTGTCTCTGATATTGTTGTTTTACTTGTGTTATCTTTGCAAGATTGTTTGGTGTGTAGTTTTAGCCAAAATAAGCCAAAGAGGGAGATTGTTATTCCTTTGATTTTGTGGTTGGCATTTATTTTGCTAAAACTATTCTAGCAGCAAGATGTTCTAATATTCTGCATTAAACATGTCGGATAAAGATGTCCCATCCTGGATCATAGGACATCGCATCTGATTTTGGTTTTAAAAGGAAGATTCTGTTGTTGGTGTTTGTTACTGAATATTCTGTGAATATTTAGTTATCCTATGTGGCATCCAAAGTATTTTGGGTTGAGTTTTTTGTGTTGGTTTTCGGATTTTCACCATTTTCTAAATATGGAGACATATTAGGAATCTTTGGATTGAAGACCTATTTTCTTGGAGTTTATTTTGCAGAATTGTGTGCAGTCTCTTTGCTGCGTTTTGAAGCCCAATCCAGTCCAGATTTAATGCTATATATTGACTGGTGTAAACCTAGTTTAGGTGTGGAACTTACGTGTGTTTTGTTAGGGTTTTTGAGTGTTATTTGTGATCCTAACTGGTATCATTCTGATAACAGTACAAGGACTGGTTTGTGTTGTAAATTCTGTCAGTTACTCATAAGCTTTTAAGCATTGAGTTTCTTGTGTGACAATTCTCATAAGCTTTGAAGTATTGAGAATTGTGTGTTTTGAAAGTGTGGCTTTCGCTTTGTTACTTGTGTTGAAAGGAACCAGTCAAGGTTTGTGATTGAAGAGGCATTTGAGGAGGGCCTCATACCTAGGTGAGTCTTAGGTAGAAGTCATAGGAAGGGTAGTGATTAAGTGAGCGGATTGTAACCGGGTGTGGTTGCTGTATGATCTGTGAATTGATACTATCGTATAATGATTTCGTCCCTGGCTTGGTAGCCCCCAGAGTAGGATTGTTGATCCGAACTGGGTAAACATTTCACTGTGTTCTTTACTTTCTGCACTGTTATTATTATTGATAACTTGTTCATTGTGTTGGATATCGGTGTCTCAACATCTGTGTAGGACATCTGATATCTGTGCCAGAATTTCAATAGCGACCATAGCAGAGCTGAAGATACGAGCTGAAGTGAAGAGGCCTAGGGGTGAAGGTTCTAGTTCAGGCAGTGGGTGGTACTCTGTAGTTTGTTTTTCTTTGTATCTCGGGTCACCACCAGAGTTGTTGGCTGGGATCTTTGCTATCTTGGGTTGTAATATCTGACGGTGATTTTTCTCTAATTTATATATGAGCAGCAGTTTCATCCTATCTCGTCTTGAAACTGGAATCAAGGGGTGGATCGCCCTGCAAATATTCAAACATGTTCATTTGCATTTGTATAGTCAGATGACTCTGTATCTGGGAGTGGTGATATTGATGCTGAGACTGATGGAGAGGGTGAAGAAATTGCGGAATCTGGGTCAGATGAAGATGATGATGGTGCTGCAGAATAACTGCAGAAGATGATGTTTTTTTTGCTTGTTTTGTTGTTGGTGTTGTTTTGACTGAACACCTAGGATAACTATATCTCTGTCTCTCCTTCTGAACATTATCTTTTGCTATATTATGTTTTTTATTTTGAACTGTTCTACTTGCCTTTGTCATATTTATGGCTAAAAAGGGGGAGTAGTGTGCTTGTGGTGTGCTTGTGTTGGTGCTGCAGTTGAGGGGGAGAATGTTGAATGTTGTTGTGTTGCTGCTGTTGAGGGGGAAATTGTTATTCCTTTGGGTGTGAATTTTTGCAGCTATGCTGTGTTTTGTGTTGGTGTTATGGTGTGTTTTTCGCTGTTGTCTTTGATATTGTTGTTTTGCTTGTGTTATCTTTGCAAGATTGTTTGGTGTGTAGTTTTATCCAAAATAAGCCAAAGAGGGAGATTGTTATTCCTTTGATTTTGTGGTTGGCATTTATTTTGCTAAAACTATTCTAGCAGCATGATGTTCTAATATTCTGCATTAAATATGTCGGATAAAGATGTCCCATCCTGGATCATAGGACATCGCATTTGATTTTGGTTTTAAAAGGAAGATTCTGTTGTTGGTGTTTGTTACTGAATATTCTGTGAATATTTAGTTATCCTATGTGGCATCCAAAGTATTTTGGGTTGAGTTTTTTGTGTTGGTTTTCGGATTTTCACCATTTTCTAAATATGGAGACATATTAGGAAACTTTGGATTAAAGACCTATTTTCTTGGAGTTTATTTTGCAGAATTGTGTGCAGTCTCTTTGCTGCGTTTTGAAGCCCAATCCAGTCCAGATTTAATGCTATATATTGACTGGTGTAAACCTAGTTTAGGTGTGGAACTTACGTGTGTTTTGTTAAGGTTTTTGAGTGTTATTTGTGAGCCTAACTGGTATCATTCTGATAACAGTACAAGGACTGGTTTGTGTTGTAAGTTCTGTCAGTTACTCATAAGCTTTTAAGCATTGAGTTTCTTGTGTGACAATTCTCATAAGCTTTGAAGTATTGAAAATTGTGTGTTTTGAAAGTGTGGCTTTCGCTTTGTTACTTGTGTTGAAAGGAACCAGTCACGGTTTGTGATTGAAGAGGGATTTGAGGAGGGCCTCATACCTAGGTGAGTCTTAGGTAGAAGTCATAGGAAGGGTAGTGATTAAGTTAGCGGATTGTAATCGGGTGTGGTTGCTGTATGATCTGTGAATTGATACTATCGTATATTGATTTCGTCCCTGGCTTGGTAGCCCCCAGAGTAGGATTGTTGATCCGAACTGGGTAAACATATCACTGTGTTTTTTACTTTCTGGACTGTTATTATTATTGTTAACTTGTTCATTGTGTTGGATATCGGTGTCTCAACATCTGTGTAGGACATCTGATATCTGTGCCAGAATTTCAATTGGCATCAAGAGCTTGCACCCTTGTTTGGTTCTGGGTGGGATTCAGGGAAGGTACTTTCTGGTGCAATGGACAAGGATGGAGGATTTTTGAACAAACCACCTCTGCTTGATGGTTCCAACTATGACTATTGGAAACCAAGGATGATAGCTTTCATCAAATCCATGGATGATCAAGCATGGAAAGCTGTTATCAAAGGATGGGAACCCCCAAAGGTTAGAGATGGAGAAGGTAATCCTACTGATGTGGTGAAGGAAGAGGAAGACTGGGATGATGCAGACTACAAAGGGTCCTTGGGAAATTCCAAAGCCATGAATGCATTGTTTAATGGTGTTAACAAAAATATCTTCAGGTTGATTGAACATTGTACCATTGCAAAAGAGGCTTGGCAGGTCTTGAAGGTTGCTCATGAAGGGACTTCAAAGGTTAAGATGTCAAAACTTCAGCTTCTCACTACCAAGTTTGAGAATTTAAAGATGAAGGAAGATGAGAGCATTCATGATTTTCACATGAACATTATTGAGATAGCCAATGCTTCAAGTGCCCTAGGTGAAAAGATGTCTGATAGCAAACTGGTCAGAAAAATCCTCAGATCTCTACCTAAGAGATTTGACATGAAAGTGACTGCTATAGAGGAAGCTCAGGACATAGATAAGATGAAAGTGGATGAACTTGTGGGATCACTTCAAACATTGGAATTAGGGATCAGTGAAAAGTCTAAAAAGAAGAAGAGTATAGCTTTTGTGTCAAAGGCAGGTGACTCAGAAGATGAAAGTAATCTGGACAGAGATGAAGGCCTTTCAGAAGACCTGGTGTTACTTGGCAAACAATTCAACAAAGTGTTCAGAAGGATGGATTGGAAGTCAAGATCAAATGTTAGGGACAAGCCATTCGACATCAGTAAAAACCATAATGCTGGGAGAAATGCCAGAACTGAAGAAAATTTTAATCAAGGTAAAGGAGCTCAGTGTCATGAGTGTGAAGGTTTTGGGCACATAAAATCTGAGTGTCCCACTTATCTCAAGAGGCAAAAGAAGGGGTTATCGGTTTCATGGTCAGAAGATGACTCTGAAACTGAAACTGATGAGAAGTATGGAAAGTTGGTTACAACATTAACAGGTGTGTGTGAGTCTGATGAAGAGTCAGTATGTGAAGAACTTACTTTTGAAGAGCTGGCTGCTTCCTATAAGAATTTATGCATTAAAAGTGAAGAAGTATGTCAGCAGAGAGAAGAACAAAAGATAGTTATTGCTCATCTAAAAGCTGAAAAGGTAGAGCATTTGTCTATTATCTCTGATCTGAAAAGTGAAGTGGTTGTTCTGAATTCAAAACTGGACAATGTGATCAAGACTGTCAGAATGCTCAATAGTAGCTCTGATGTGCTTGATGAGATTCTGAAGTCAGGGAGAGATGTTGGAAATGTTAGTGGTTTTGGGTTTGAAAGTTCAAGTGAGATAGACAAGGGAAAATGGCCTGAAGTGACACCTGCTCAATCTAAGAAAGAATTGAAGACACCAAATAACATGTTGCAACATCCTCACAGACATCAGAAGAATTTCACAAGAAGAAAGAATCAAAGATGGAGATGTCACTATTGTGGAAGGTTTGGCCATATAAAACCCTTCTGCTACAGATTATATGGCTACCCCAAAACTGGGTTACAGTCTGGTAGGGAACAGGATTGGGTTGGAGTAAAGAAGGTGTGGACTCCCAAGAATATTGTGGAAGAACACATAGCTCATAAGTCTTTCAGAGTCTCTACAAGGGAAAAGTGGTACTTTGATAGTGGATGTTCTAGGCACATGACTGATGTCAAGGGATGTTAGTCAGATGTTAAGTCTCATTCTATTAACTATGTGACCTTTGGTAATGGATCAAAAGGGAGAGTAATGGGTGTTGGAAAATTGGACTGTACAGGACAACCCAATCTGGAGGAGGTATTACTTGTTGAAGGCTTAGATGCAAACTTGATAAGCATAAGTTAACTATGTGATCAGGGTCTCAGGGTCAACTTTACCAATTCTGAATGTCTGAAAACAAATGAGAAGGGTAAGGTTGTCATGAGAGGCGAGAGAGCGTCAGATAATTGTTATTTGTGGAGGTCTGAGAGCACTGCAATATGCTTGGAAACTAAGAAAGCTATTGGAAAGAATACTGAGTTAAAACAGGTGTTGATCAATTTTAAAGCAACTTAAAATGTTAGCATGGTGAACTGTGATAATAAGATTAAACTTAGTAAGTATGTCAGCGCGGAAAATTTAAAAGGAAAGTTTGATGGATGCACATTTGAGGCGAATCGGGTGTTCAAAGTTTGTGACTGCCGCGCTTCTCTGGGCCCACTTCTCAAAAATATAAATAGGCGGGCAAACACACTCTACCTACTTCAAACATATTTTACAAAAATTCCTCCTGCCCTTTCTCTCCAAAGTTCACGGGCTTTAGGGTTTTCTCTTAACATCCTCAATATTGTGCCTTGTGATCAATCAAAAATGTCTCAACATCATACATCAGAATCCATGCATGGCTCTTCTAATAACTCAGGATCTCCTCTGACCAATGCTGGAGATGATGAACCACTTCGAATGATCAACCTCTCAGATCTTCTGCTTGATATTGCTCCCTTGAACGTAGCACCGGCTGATCCTAAAGGAAAACGACAAGTTTCTCACTCAATGGATGTCAATATTCCTGGTAAGAAGTCTAAACATGTTTCATCTAGGAAGAAAGTTCACTCGATGACTAGTTTATATGTAGACCAAATAAGCCCTAGAAAAAACTTGTCTGAAAAAGGGTCTAAGTCTGGTTTGATTGAAAAGAAGAATGCTACTGAATAATGTGGTATAAACAAGAATCCTACTGATGCTGATGTAGTCAGAAATGATAAGGAACTTAGGAAGTTTGTTGCCATGGTTTTGAGTGGAGTTGATACAGATGTTGGGTCTGATGTTCCAATATCCTTGACAGGAAATGCCAATGGCAGCCCTACAGATTGGACTGATGATGGGGTCCCTATTCATGTGGGTCACGAAAGAAGGAGTAAAAAGAAAGTCGATGTAGTTATTAATGTTGATGATCTCACTTTTGATGAGGAACCCATTGCTGGGATGTTAAGGAGAATTAAGAGAAGAAGAGAGAAAACTGTTATGATTGAAGGTTCAAAGTCTGCAGGTGTGGATAGTACCAAGGGAAAAGTTGGAGATGGGCCTCCTAAACAATGGAGTAAGGTTGTTGTTCCAACTAAGAAGAGAAAATTCACTGCTCACAGTGAGTCTGAATATGAGGCTGCAACAGATGTTCAAGACATCATTGGTGTGAAAAACTCTACATGCAAAAAGACCTATGCTGATGGTTCTATGAGGAATGCAGATAGGTGGAGAGTTGTGGATCAAAGGAGGATTGCTTTGGAGAGAGAGCTGGGTAAGGATTTCAATAAATACAAAGGAATCATGGATCTTATTGCAGCTGCTGGGTTGATGAGAATTGTGTCCAAGATAGGACCCTGCTATGAGAAATTAGTCAAGGAATTTGTTGTAAATATTCCTAAAGATTGTGATGATAACAGGAGTAACAACTTCAGAAAAGTGTCTGTGAGAGGAAAAGTCGTCACTTTTTCTCCTGAAGTAATCAATAACTTTCTCGGCAGATGTGAAGAACCTCAGCCTGAGTTATAGGTCACAGACAATGAAGTGTGTAAGGAGATTATAGGTGGTTGTATTAAACATTGGCCAAATGAAGAAAAGTTGTCCTCTGGAAAACTGAGTGTTAAATATACTATTCTCCACAGGATTTCTGTTGTGAATTGGGTACCTACCAATCATACATCTACTATTTCCTCCATACTTGGTAGGTTCATTTATGCTATTGGGAAAAAGGTCTCTTTTGATTTTGGGACATACATCTTTGAACAAATCCTGAAATAAGCAAGTTCAACTGCTGTCAAGATGCCTATTTGCTTTCCATCCCTGATCTGTGGTGTTATTTTAGATCAGTTTCCTAACCTTTTGTTAGGGAGTGACAGTGCTCTCAAAAGAAAACCTCATATGTCCCTACACTACAAGTTACTTGGTGGGGCACATGTTTCAGACATTGTTGGGACATCTTCTCAAACTTCCAGTCATGCTACCTTTGATGATGAAGTCATTGCACAGCTGCAAGAGACGTGCAAGGAACTGGAAGATTCCATCAGAAAAGACACTGCTAGGAAGTCCAAACTTGAACAGTTAATTAAAACTTTCATGGAGAAAAAGAATGTTTCTGCTGGAACAGTTGGTAAAGACCAAGATAACAAGGAAACTACTGAATGTGATGCCTCTGGTGGATTTGATAGAGAGAGTGCACATGGTTCAGATGACCCTGTATCTAGGAGTCGTGATATTGATGCTGAGACTCATGGAGAGGGTGAAGAAATTGCGGAATCTGGGTCAGATGAAGATGATGATGGTGCTGCAGAATAACTGCAGAAGATGATGTTTTTTTTCTTGTTTTGTTGTTGGTGTTGTTTTGACTGAACACCTAGGATAACTATATCTCTGTCTCTCCTTCTGAACATTATCTTTTGCTATATTATGTTTTTTGTTTTGAACTGTTCTACTTGCCTTTGTCATATTTATGGCTAAAAAGGGGGAGTAGTGTGCTTGTGGTGTGTTTGTGCTGGTGCTGCAGTTGAGGGGGAGAATGTTGAATGTTGTTGTGTTGCTGCTGTTGAGGGGGAGATTGTTATTCCTTTGGGTGTGAATTTTTGCAGCTATGTTGTGTTTTGTGTTGGTGTTATGGTGTGTTTTTTGCTGCTGTCTCTGATATTGTTGTTTTGCTTGTGTTATCTTTGTAAGATTGTTTCGTGTGTAGTTTTAGCCAAAATAAGCCAAAGGGGGAGATTGTTATTCCTTTGATTTTGTGGTTGGCATTTATTTTGCTAAAACTATTCTAGCAACAAGATGTTGAAACAAGATGTTCTAATATTCTGCATTAAACATGTCGGATAAATATGTCCCATCCTGGACCATAGGACATCGCATCTGATTTTGGTTTTAAAAGGAAGATTCTGTTGTTGGTGTTTGTTACTGAATATTCTGTGAATATTTAGTTATCCTATGTGGCATCCAAAGTATTTTGGGTTGAGTTTTTTGTGTTGGTTTTCGGATTTTCACCATTTTCTAAATATGGAGACATATTAGGAAACTTTGGATTGAAGACCTATTTTCTTGGAGTTTATTTTGCAGAATTGTGTGCAGTCTCTTTGCTGCATTTTGAAGCCTAATCCAGTCCAGATTTAATGCTATATATTGACTGGTGTAAACCTAGTTTAGGTGTGGAACTTACGTGTGTTTTGTTAGGGTTTTTGAGTGTTATTTGTGAGCCTAACTGGTATCATTCTGATAACAGTACAAGGACTGGTTTTGTGTTGTAAGTTCTGTCAATTACTCATAAGCTTTTAAGCATTGAGTTTCTTGTGTGTCAATTCTCATAAGCTTTGAAGTATTGAGAATTGTGTGTTTTGAAAGTGTGTCTTTCGCTTTGTTACTTGTGTTGAAAGGAACCAGTCACAGTTTGTGATTGAAGAGGGATTTGAGGAGGGCCTCATACCTAGGTGAGTCTTAGGTAGAAGTCATAGGAAGGGTAGTGATTAAGTGAGCGGATTGTAACCGGGTGTGGTTGTTGTATGATCTGTGAATTGATACTATCGTATAGTGATTTCGTCCCTGGCTTGGTAGCTCCCAAAGTAGGATTGTTGATCCGAACTGGGTAAACATATCACTGTGTTCTTTACTTTCTACACTGTTATTATTATTGTTAACTTGTTCATTGTGTTGGATATCGGTGTCTCAACATCTGTGTAGGACATCTGATATCTGTGCCAGAATTTCAATAGTGGCCATACCAGAGCTGAAGATACGAGCTGAAGTGAAGAGGCCTAGGGGTGAAGGTTCTAGTTCAGGCAGTGGGTGGTACTCTGTAGTTTGTTTTTCTTTGTATCTCGGGTCACCACTAGAGTTGTTGGATGGGATCTTTGCTATCTTGGGTTGTAATATCTGACGGTGATTTTTCTCTGATTTATATATGAGCAGAAGTTTCATCCTATCTCGTCTTGAAACTGGAATCAAGGGGTGGATCGCCCTGCAAATATTCAAACATGTTCATTTGCATTTGTATAGTCATAATCATCTTTTTTGCATCGCAGGTGCTCGTTCCAGTTTGTTCTAACCTTTATTTGGTTGTAGGCAGGATTGATAATCAGCCAATTCACTAGTATTCTACTAGATCAATTCAGAAGAGAATTATGGAGAAGATGCAAGCTGATATGGCCGCCATGCAGGCCCGTATAGACTAATTCATGGAGTTGATGCAAGGTGTTGCCTAAGGGCAATAGCAGTTAAGGACGCTAGTCCAAACTTTAGTGGCAAGAGTGGATGAAGACGGGGTTCTTCGTGGCGGAGTTCATAATGGCGTTGGTGGTAACGGCGCCCAGGGAGGCCCTGTGGGCGTAGAGATCCCTATTCCCGGTGTTGTGATCCCTCCGGGCAGAGGAGAGCAGCTTGTGATTCCTTCTGTGGTGGGAGGAGGAAGTGTTTGTGTCGTTCATGGTCGTCGTTTCAAAGACCAACAAGACGACGTTTTCTCTCTGCCAGGCGGGGATGCTGGTCCTCAGGCTGACAATGATCAAAGGTTCAGACTCATTGAAGAACAACTAAAGGGAGTGGTGAATCAGAATTCTGTAGGAATGGATCTGGAGGATTTGGGGTTGGTTCCTATAGTTGTAATTCCACACAAATTTCAGGTGCCCACTTTTGCGAAATACAATGGTACTACCTGTCCCAAGACGCATGTCAGGGCATACACGAGGAAGATGGCCGCGTATTCTAAAGATGAGAAATTGTTGATGCATTTTTTCCAGGACAGCCTGTCTGGGGAATCCTTGGAATGGTATATGCAATTAGAGAGATGCCATGTCCGTAATTGGAGAGAGTTGGTCGAGGCCTTCATCAAGCACTACCAGTATAACACTGATATGGCTCCCAACAGGACCCAGTTATAGAATATGTCTCAGAAGAATAATGAAAGCTTCAAAGAATATGCGCAAAGATGGCGTGAACTAGCGGCAAGAGTGCAGCCGTCCATGTTGGAAAAGGAAATGCTGAATTTGTTTATGGATACTTTGTCGGGATGTTATTATGAGAAACTGTTACCTTACGCGTCAGGCAAGTTTGCTGATTTTGAAATTCTGGCCTGTATGTCAGATGTCCTATCGAGATGTCGAGACACTGATATACAACAACAACAATGAACAAGCTCAATACAAAAGTGTGCATAAAATGTAAAGAACACCAGAAATTGTTAACCCAGTTCGGATCTAACTATGCTACATCTGGGGGCTACCAAGCCAGGGATGAAATCAATATTCGATAGTATCAATTCACTGATAACCACACCCGGTTCAATCAGCTCACTTAATCACTACCCTTCCTATGACTTCTACCTAAGACTCCCCTAGGTATGAGGCCCTCCTCAAATCCCTCTTCAATCACAACCCGTGACTGGTTCCTTACAAGATAAATAACAATGGTCGAAACACAAATTCTCAATACTTCACAGCTTATGAGAATTAACACACAACTACTCAATGCTTAAAAGCTTATGACTAACCTTACACAACTTACACTACAGTCCTTATACTATTATCATAAGATACCAGTTAGGCTCACAAAACACAAGCACACAACCCTAAAAATACATGTAAGTTCGACACCTAAAACTAGGTTTACATTAGTCTATTTATAGCTTGAAATCTGGACTGAATTGGGCTTCAAAAACGCAGCAATTAGACTGCTCACAAATCTGCAAAAATAACTCCAATAAAATAGGTCTTCACTCCAAAGTTTCCTATTATGTCTCCATAATTAGAAACAACAGCAAATCCGAAAACCAACAAATAACCCTAATCCAAAAAAGCTTTGGATGCCACATAGGATAACCAATTATTCACAGAATATTCAGTTACAAATCATTGTAACAGAATCTGCAATAAAACCTGACATCACAGCGCGGTGTCCTATGAGTAGTCATGGAACATCTTCATTCGACATGTTGAACTGAGAGTAATCTTCATTCAACGTCTGCTGCTACATGAGTTTTAGCAAAATAATGCCAACCATAAAACCAAGGAAATAACAATCTCCCCCTTTGGCTTATTTTTGGCTAAAACTCCACACACACTTAAATATACCATCAGTATCAGCAGCGGAAGAAAACACCATTAATAGCAGCACAAAAAAAAACTCCCCCTCAGCTGTACACAAAAAAAACTCCCCCTCAGCTGTATATACACACACAGTCCAGCAAACATCTCATCATAGCAACTCCCCCTCAACAGCAGCAACCTCTGCTGCACACACCCTACCTGCAACAGCACAAGCACATAACAATGCTGCTCCCCCAACCTCAGCTGCACACACCCTACCTGCAACAGCACAAGCACATAACAATGCTGCTCCCCCTCACACTTACTACTCCCCATTTTTAGCCACAAATATGACAAAGAGAGGTCATAGACAAATGTCACCAAATCACATAGCAGTATATTGTTCAAAACAAAAAAACAGAATTAAGTTGTCCTAAAAGAAGAAAAAAAACAAAACAAAAAAAAAACAGAAAGTAAACTTGTAGATAGCCTATAGCTATTCAGCACTGTCCTCTGCAGCCACCTCATCACTTTCACCTTCAGATTCAGAAGCACCCTTCTCAGAATCAGAATCATCAGTCTATTGGACACTTCTTCTATCAGACTCAGTAGATTCACCTTGTCCATCATCTTCAGCCAGCTCTTGCTCTTTAGCAGTATTTCTCTTTTCAACCAAGGCTTTAATCAGCTGCTCGAGCTTTGTCTTCCTTGCTGTATCTCTCCTGATAGATTCTTCCAGCTCCTTGCAGGTTTCTTGCAACTGAGCAATGGCTTCATCATCAAGATTAGCAGGTCGTGAAGTTGAGGAGGATGTCTCAACAACATCAGACACATGAACTCCACCTAGCACCCTATAATGCAAAGTCATTGGAGGTTTTCTCTTGCTGACCTTGTCACTTCTTACTAAGCAGTCAGGAAATTGATCCAGGATTATTCCACAGATTAAGGATGGAAAGCATATGGGTAGCTTAACAGCGGATGAGCTAGCTTGCTTCAAAACTTGTTCAAAGATATGTGCTCCAAAGTTGAACGGGACCTTCTTTCCAATAGCATAAATGAACTTTCCAAGCATGGATGAGATGGTGGAAGTATGATTGGTAGAAACCCAATTTACCACTGCAATTCTGTGAAGGATAGCATATTTGACACTTAGCTTCCCAGAAGAGAGCTTTCCTTCATCTAGCCAAACTTTGATGCACCCACCTGTTATCTCCTCACTGATTTCATCATCTGTTGCTCCTAACTCAGCCTGATGGTCCATAGGTCTCCCCAGAAAGTTATTAATCACTTTGGGAGAAAATTTCACAGCTTTGCCTCTGAGTTTGCTATTACAATCTTCAGGGATACTCACAACAAAATCCTTAAGCAACTTCTCATAACATGGTCCTATTTCAGACACCGTCTTCATCAACCCAGCAGCTTCAATAAGATCAACCACTTCCTTATACTTGTTGAAGTCTTTTCCCAGTTCTCTTTCTAAAGCTACCCTTCTTTGGTTGACAATTTTCCACCTATCAGTTTACCTGACAGTTTGATCCTCCCTTCTCCCACCGATGTCCTGGACATCAGTTCCAGCATTTGACTCATTCAGGCCTGTGACCCTTCTTTTCTTGATTGGAACCACAACTTTACTCCATTGCTTAGAGGGACCTGCTCCAGCCTTTCTTTTGTGGCTCTCCACATTAGCAGATTTCCTAGTCATTTCTGCATCCTTTGAATTCTCAGCCACAATGGTATTCTCTTTTCTACTCTTGATTCTTTGTAGTATGTCAGCTATTGGTTCCTCATCAGAGTTTTTCTCAGCAACGCTACTACACATCTCAGCCCTCTTCTTGCTTCTTCTTTCCCTTGCCACCTGAACTGGTATACAATTCTCAGTCCGATCAGTAGGACTGTTATTTGTTTTTCCAGCCATGGATGTTGGGACGTCAGACCCGACATCTTTATCAGCTTCACTAACATCAAAGGTGACAAATCTTCTAAGACTCTGATCTCTACTGAAAACACTACCATCAAGAGTCCTACTATCATTCTTAGTTTCATCCACCCTCCTATTCGAATTCTTTTCAGTGACATTTTTTCTAGGGTTTATCTTATCAGAATAAAACCTAGTAATCATTTTGTCTTTCTTCCTAGATGAAAGGGGTTTAGACTTCTTACTTGACATACTCTCATTTACAGAGTGGGAAACTGGTTGTTCACCTCTAGTGTCAGCAGGAACAACATTCAACGGGGCGATATCAAGGACAAGATCTGTGAGTTTGATCAATCGGTGAGGATCATAGTCTTCATCATTGACTTGGGAAGTTCTTGAATCAGCAGGAGCATCATGATGTTGAGACATTTTTTGTTGCTCACAAAATGCAGTATTTAAGAGAGTAAGAGCAAACCCTAGCGAAGAAGAGTTTTGAGAGAATAGGTTAGATGAAGTTTTTGCACTGTAGGATTGAAGTTGGAATGGGTTAGCTGGGCTATTTATAAGTTTTGGAAATGGGTCCTTATACGCGTGCCACTCACAAGTTCTTTGGTTTAACACTTCCACAATTGTGCTTTCGTCTTTCCACAGATAGCAATCCTCTGAGGTTCTTTCACCTCTCATAACAACAGCATTCTTTTCATCCATTATTAAGCATTCATGGGTGGTAAAGATGACCTTAAGACCTTGATCACACAACTGGCTTATGCTTATTAGGTTAGTATCTAATCCTTCAACAAGCAATACTTCTTCCATAATTGGTTATCTTGGACAATCCACTCTTCCAACACCAAGCACTTTTCCTTTCGATCCATTACCAAAAATCACCTCATTAGGAGCATGGTACTTAACAAGTGACATATATCCACTAACACCAGTCATATGTCGAGAACATCCACTATCAAAGAACCATTTTTCATCTGTAGAGGCTCTGAAAGACTTGTAGTCCCTATGTTCTTTTACACTATCCTTTGAAGTCCATATCCTTTTTGTTTCAACCCAGCTCTTTTTCCTACTATAATGTTGTATGGGTTTGGGATAACCATGTAGCTTGTAGCAAAAAGCTTTTATGTGACCAAACTTCCCACAATGGTAGCATGTCCATCTTTGATTCTTCTTCTTTATGAATTTCTTCTGATGTCTAGGAGGCTGTTGCAACATGTTATTCAACATCTTCAAACTTCTCTTATCTTGAACGGGTACTCCCTCAGATTTCTTTCCTTCATTTAATTCATTTGTAACTTCAAATCCAATACCACTGATATTTCTAGCATCTCTTCCTGACTTCAGAATTTCATCAAGTACATCCGAACTCCTATTTAACATTCTGACATTTTTTATCATGTTGTCCAGTTTTGAATTCAAAACATTTACTTCACTTTGTAGATCAGCTATAGTAGACATATGCTCAGTATTCTCAGCTTCTAAATGAATAATGGCACACGCTTATTCTTCTTTCTGCTGACATACTTCTTCGTGTTCAATGCACAACTTCTTATAAGAGATAGCCAGCTCTTCAAAAGTAAGCTCTTCAGATTCTTCATCTGATTCACATACTCCTGTTAAAGCTGTCACCAACTTTGCAGATTTCTCATCAGCGTCAGTTTCAGAATCATCTTCTGACCATGTCACAGATAATCCCTTCTTCTGTCTTTTGAGATAAGTGGGACACTCAGTTTTTACGTGCCCAAATCCTTCACATTCATAGCATTGAACTCTCTTCCCTTGATTAGAGTCTTCTTCAGTTCTGGATCTTCTGCCTCCATCCTGGTCTTTGTTGATGTCGAGAGACTTGTTCCGAACATTTTATCTTGACTTCCAGTCCATTCTTTTCAACACTTTATTAAATTGTCTTCCAAGCAACACTAGCTCTTTGGACACATCTTCATCTTTGACCAGTTTTCCTTCATCAACACTTGACACAAATGCTATACTCTTCTTCTTTTCAGCTTTTTCACCGAGTCCTAACTCAAAAGTTTGGAGTGATCCCATAAGCTCATCCACCTTCATCTTGTCAATGTCCTGAGCTTCCTCTATAGCAGTAACCTTCATATCAAATCTCTTAGGAAGAGACCTGAGAATCTTCCTGACCAGCTTGCTGTCAGACATCTTTTCTCCTAAGGCACTAGAGGCATTAGCTATCTCAATAATGTTCATATGAAAATCATGAATGCTCTCATCCTCTTTCATCTTCAAACTCTCAAACTTGCTAGTGAGAAGCTGAAGATTTGACATTTTCACCTTTGAGGTCCCTTCATGAGCAACTTTCAGGACCTGCCAAGCCTCTTTGGCAATAGTACAATGCTCAATCAGCCTGAAGATATTTCTGTTGACACCATTAAACAATGCATTCATGGCTTTAGAATTTCCAACAGATCCTTTGTAGTCAGCATCATCCCAGTCCTCTTCTTCCTTCAGAACATCAGTAAGATTTTCTTCTCCATCTCTTACCTTTGGAGGCTCCCAACCTTTGATAACCGCTTTCCATTCTTGATCATCCATGGACTTGATGAAGGCTATCATCCTAGGTTTCCAATACTCATAGTTAGAGCCATCCAGCAAAGGTGGTTTATTCAGAGCTCCTCCATCCTTGTCCATTGTACCAGAAAGTACCTTCCCTGAATCTCACCCAGAAACAACAAAGGGTTCCAGCTCTTGATGCCAATTAAAATTCTGGCCTGTATGTCAGATGTCCTATCGAGATGTCGAGACACTGATATACAACAACAACAATGAACAAGCTCAATACAAAAGTGTGCATAAAATGTAAAGAACACCAGAAATTGTTAACCCAGTTCGGATCTAACTTTCCTACATCTGGGGGCTACCAAGCCAGGGATGAAATCAATATTCGATAGTATCAATTCACTGATAACCACACCCGGTTCAATCAGCTCACTTAATCACTACCCTTCCCATGACTTCTACCTAAGACTCCCCTAGGTATGAGGCCCTCCTCAAATCCCTCTTCAATCACAACCCGTGACTGGTTCCTTACAAGATAAATAACAATGGTCGAAACACAAATTCTCAATACTTCACAGCTTATGAGAATTAACACACAGCTACTCAATGCTTAAAATCTTATGAGCAACCTTACACAACTTACACTACAGTCCTTATACTGTTATCATAAGATACCAGTTAGGCTCACAAAACACAAGCACACAACCCTAAAAATACGTGTAAGTTCGACACCTAAAACTAGGTTTACATCAGTCTATTTATAGCTTGAAATCTGGACTGAATTGGGCTTCAAAAACGCAGCAATTAGACTGCTCACAAATCTGCAAAAATAACTCCAATAAAATAGGTCTTCACTATTATGTCTCCATAATTAGAAACAGCAGCAAATCTGAAAACCAATAAATAACCCTAATCCAAAAAAGCTTTGGATGCCACATAGGATAACCAATTATTCACAGAATATTCAGTTACAAATCATTGTAACAGAATCTGCAATAAAACCTGACATCACAACGCGATGTCCTATGAGTAGTCATGGAACATCTTCATTCGACATGTTGAACTGAGAGTAATCTTCATTCAACATCTGCTGCTACATGAGTTTTAGCAAAATAATGTCAACCATAAAACCAAAGAAATAGCAGATTTGATCATGGTCGGGGAAATGTTAGAGAGTGGAATCAAAGCTGGGAAGGTAGCAGGTAGTGATGGGTCGTCTTCTGGTCAGGGGAAGAAGCCCTATGCTAATTATAAGAAAAAGGAAGAAGCAAATTATGTGTCATCTCACCGAGGTAAAGGAAAGCAGCATCAGAGTTATAACCAGCATGTAGCTTCCGTGACAATTCCTACAGCACCTCTACAACAACAGCGGAATCAGGCTCCTCGCCAGTACCCGGCCAGACAAAGAACGGCTGATATACATTTTGAAACACCTCCCATGCCTTATTCTCAATTGCTCCAGCATTTACTACAGCTGCAGTTAGTTCAGAAGAGGACATTGGCCCCTCTTACTGGTAATCCACCACCGAGTTATAATCCTAATGCCCACTATGATTTTCATTCTGGGGCACCCGGACATCACATCGAGGACTGCAAAGCTTTTAAGCATAAAGTCCAAGACTTGGTGGATTCGAAAGCCATTAACTTTTCAAATGATGGGCCGAACGTCATCCAGAACCCAATACCGAACCATGGAGGGCCAAGGGTCAACGTTGTGTTAGAGGAGAATGAATCTTTGAACTTGGTTACCGATGTTAATGAATTAAGGACTCCTTTGATGATGGTAAAGGAGAGGTTATTTAGGGGTGGGGTGTCCCCCGGATGTGATGAGAATTGTTCAGATTGTATCTCGCAAGTGAATGGGTGTGATTTGTTGAAGTCAGGAATTCAAAAGCTGATAGATGAAGGTCGATTGCAGTTTGACCGATGTGACCAACAGAAAGAGGTTGTTAGCAGGAAAAATGAGGTTGCTACCAATATTATCCCTTTCAAAACAATCACTATTTCAGGGCCAGCCAGACCAGCACCGGTGGTTATTACAGCTCCCGGACCCATGCCATTTGAGAGTACCAAGGCCATTCCTTGGAACTATGGAGACGAAGTGTTTGTCAACGGACAGAAACAAGAGCTGGTAGGAACTTCTGTATTGAACTCTGGTGTTGAAAGCAGTGTTGAGGCAGGGGCTATCACGAGAAGTGGTAGGGTCTTTATCCCTTCTAATAATCAAGCTGGTAGTTCTGGACAAGACAAAGGGAAGTAGGTTGTAGGTAATTTTGTGCAAGCACCAGTAGTGAATGACTCCACGACAGGGCCGGTTAATAATTCTTTCTCCGAGAACGTAGAAGAATTCATGAGATTAATCAGGAAGAGCGACTACAAGATTGTTGATCAGTTGCATCAAACTCCGTCCAAGATCTCTATCTTGTGCCTATTATTGCGTTCCAAGGCACACCGAAATGCATTGCTGAAAGTACTGAATGCTGCTTACGTACCTCAAGAGATCTCTGTTAATCAGTTGGAGGGGGTAGTCGCCCATGTCAATGCAGGCAATGGTCTGGGTTTTACTGATGTTGACTTGACTCCAGCTGGGAGGAACCATAACAATGCCTTGCATATTTCTATTGAATGTCGTGGATCGTTGATGTCTCATGTGCTTGTGGATACTAGGTCCTCTTTGAATGTTCTGCCTAAGAAAGCCTTGATGAAGCTGGACACCCGAGGGTTGATATGCACACCTAGTGATTTAGTGGTGCGTGCTTTCGACGACTCGAAGAGGTTTGTTTTTGGTGAGATTGTGCTACCAATTAAGGTTGGGCAGGAAGTTTTCGATGCTACCTTCTATATCATGGAGATCCAACCTGCCTATAGTTGTCTGCTGGGTCGTCCATGGATTCACAATGCTAGGGTTGTGATGTCTACATTGCATCAGAAGTTAATGTACATGGTAGACGGGCATGTGGTTACGGTTTGTGGAGAAGAGGATATGATGATAAGCCAGCTATCTACTTTCAAGTATGTGGAGGTATATGGCGAAATACAGGAAACTCTATGTCAGGGTTTCGAAGCAGTGAAGATCACTGAGAAGCCTCTCAAGGAAGGTAGCCAGTCTGAAGTGGTTCAGCCTACAGTGGTGCATCAGCCGGAGATTTCTATGTCTTCTTTCAAAGATGCTCGGGCCGTGGTTGAAGCCGGCGGTTCACAAAGGTGGGGTCAGGTTATTGATATCCAGGAAAAGCGGAATACTCATAGATTGGGTTATAAGCCACCCAGGCGTCCTGAAGAGCCTCCCAAGTTCTATAGCCCAGTCCGTTTCACCAGTGCAGGTGTTTTCTTCGACAGAATTAATGCGATTGAGAAGGATGGGGATAGTGATTGTGATATGGATAGTTGGATCCGCCCGTGTGTCCCAGGTCAGAGCCTTCGCAACTGGTCATCGGAGAGACTTATTCAAGTGACCGGACCAGAGTAATTGCTTTTGTTTGTTATCTTTGTTAATCCTACGTTCTGCCCAAGACGTAGTGATTCTTGTTTGTAGGGCTTGAATGTTTGTGTATGCTTTTCTTTATCATTAATAAAGGACGTTTTCGCATTCAAATGTTTAGATCCCTGTTTTTCTGTTTTTGTTTTTGCATTAAAATCACATCAAAATGGCAATGTGTTTTTGTTTGATGCATCCATAATAAACATATATCATCAATCATGCAGGTTTTCTTGTTCAGATTCCACCCATCATGATTCAGCTATGGCTCGATATGACTTCGATAATCCCATATATCAGGCTGAAGAGGGGACTGATGAAGATTATGCCTTACCAGAGGAATTAGCCAGGTTGTTAAAACAAGAGGAAAAGGTCATTCTACCTTATCAGGAGGAAATCGAAGTTATTAACTTGGGAACCGAGGACGCAAAGAAAGAAGTACGGATTGGGGCTGCTTTGGAAAACACTATCAAGGGAAGATTGATTGAAATGCTCCGAGAGTATGTGGATATCTTCGCCTGGTCTTACCAAGACATGCCTGGGCTCGACACTGACATCGTGGTACACCGGCTGCCGCTCAAAGAAGGATGTGCTCCGGTTAGGCAGAAGCTAAGAAGGACGAAATCGGAAATGGCCGTCAAGATTAAAGAAGAGGTTCAGAAACTGTTGAATGCTGGGTTTCTCGCTGTAACGAATTATCCTCCATGGGTTGCTAATATCGTGCCTGTACCTAAGAAAGACGGAAAGGTCAGGATGTGCGTTGATTACAGAGATATGAATAGAGCAAGCCCAAAAGATGACTTCCCGCTTCCTCACATTGATGTGTTAGTGGACAACACCACTCAGTATTCTGTGTTTTCCTACATGGATGGCTTCTCTGGGTATAACCAAATCAAGATGGCCCCAAAGGACATGGAGAAAACAACGTTCATAACACCGTGGGGAACATTCTGTTACAAGGTGATGCCCTTTGGATTGAAAAATTCTGGGGCAACATATCAGCGGGCGATGGTGACTCTCTTTCATGATATGATTCACAAAGAGATCGAGGTCTATGTTGATGACATGATTGCAAAGTCACAGACAGAGGAAGAACATCTGGTTAATCTTCAAAAATTGTTTGAGAGGTTGCGAAAGTTCAGACTGAGGTTGAATCCGAACAAGTGCACCTTCGGGGTGAGATCTGGAAAGTTACTGGGTTTTATTGTCAGCGAAAAAGGTATCGAGGTGGACCCTGCTAAAATAAAAGCCATTCAAGAAATGCCTGAACCGAGGACAGAAAAGGAGGTTCGTGGTTTCTTAGGGAGGTTGAACTACATCGCTAGATTCATTTCTCATCTTACAGCCACGTGTGAACCGATATTCAAGTTGCTAAGAAAAGATCAAGAGGTCAGGTGGAACGAGAATTGTCAAAAGGCGTTCGAAAAAATAAAGGAATATTTGCAGGAGCCTCCGGTCCTTATGCCGCCAGTGCCAGGAAGGCCATTGATTATGTATCTTACGGTTCTTAAGAACTCAATGGGGTGTGTGCTCGGTCAACACGACGAGTCAGGTAGAAAAGAGCATGCCATCTACTACCTGATTAAGAAGTTTACTAATTGTGAGTCGAGGTACTCGATGCTGGAGAAAACATGTTGTGCACTCGCTTGGGCAGCTAAGCGTTTGAGGTAGTATATGTTAAACCACACAACCCTCTTAATTTCGAAGATGGATCCGATCAAATATGTGTTTGAAAAGCAGGCGCTTTCTGGAAGAATAGCCCGTTGGCAGATGGTTCTAACAGAGTACGACATTCAATATGTTTCCCAAAAAGCCATTAAGGGAAGTGTTTTGTCAGAATATCTCACTGAATAACCAATTGAGGATTATCAACCGATGAAGTTTGAATTTCCTGATGAGCATATTATGTATCTAAAGATGAAAGACTGTGAAGAGCCTTTACCTGATGAAGGGCCATAAATCGGATCCTAATGGAAGCTGGTTTTTGATGGGGCAGTCAATTCATACGGTAACGGAATCGGGGCAGTCATTACAACTCCAAAAGGTTCTCATATACCTTTCACTGCCCGATTAGCGTTCATATGCACCAACAATATGGCGGAGTATGAAGCATGCATTATGGGGTTAGAAGAAGCGATTGATTTGAGAATCAAGAACCTCGATGTTTATGGTGATTCCGCGTTGGTAGTTAATCAGATCATAGGAGAATGTGAAACTCGTCAAGCGAACTTGGTGCCTTATAATAACTACGCCAGAAGGTTGTTACCTTTCTTTGACAGAGTTGACTTCCATCATATACCCCGGTTGGAGAATCAGATGGCCGATACGTTGGCAACATTGTCTTCGATGTATCAGGTGAATCATTGGAATGAAATTCCTTCGATCAGAATTATGTGTCTGGACAGACCAGCATTTGTGTTTGCAATTGAAGGTGTATCAGATGGCAAACCCTGGTATCATGACATTAAGGTTTTTCTGAAGAGTGAAGAGTATCCAGAAGGTGCATCCACCAAAGATAAGAAAACTCTGAGGAGGCTGGCGGGAAATTTCTTTCTGACAAAGGATGATATGTTATACAAGAGAAATTTTGACATGGTCTTGCTACGTTGTGTTGATGAATACGAGGCAAACCTGTTGATGGAAGAAGTTCATGAAGGATCTTTCGGTACCCATGCCAATGGGCATGCCATGGCCAGAAAGCTGTTGAGAGCGGGGTATTACTGGACGACTATGGAGTCCGATTGTTTCAAATACGCCCAGAAATGTCATAAATGCCAGATTTATGCTGATAAGGTGCATGTGCCGCCTACTCCTCTAAATGTGTTGTCATCACCTTGGCCCTTTGCTATGTGGGGCATTGATATGATCGGAAAGATTGAGCCAACTGCTTCCAATGGGCATCGTTTCATTTTAGTCGCCATCGATTATTTCACAAAGTGTGTGGAGGCTGCCTCGTTCGCCAACGTCACCAAACAAGTGGTAGCCAGGTTTATCAAGAAGGACATCATCTGCCGGTATGGAGTCCCGGAAAGAATCATTACTGATAATGGTTCAAATTTGAATAACAAGATGATGAAGGAGCTACGTCAGAGCTTTAAGATCGAACATCACAACTCTTCTCCCTATCGTCCGAAGATGAATGGGGCTATTGAAGCAGCGAATAAGAACATCAAGAAGATTGTGCAGAAGATAGTAGTGACCTACAAAGACTGGCATGAGATGTTGCCTTATGCTTTACATGGTTATCGTACTTTGGTACGCACATCAACTGGGGCAACTCCTTTCTCACTGGTGCATGGTATGGAAGTAGTCCTACCATTAGAGGTTGAGATTCCTTCTTTAAGAATCCTGGCAGACGTGAAACTTGATGAAGCTGAGTGGGTGCGTTCCAGACTGGATCAGCTGAACCTTATTGAAGAGAAGAGACTGGCAGCCATTGCACATGGTCGGTTGTATCAGAGCATGATGAAGAAAGCCTTTGATCAGAAAGTGTGTCCTCGGTGTTTTCAGGCTGGTGAATTGGTTTTGAAAAGAATCCTTCCTCCTCAAACAGATCACAGGGACAAATGGACTCCAAACTACGAAGGGCCATATGTAGTAAGACAAATTTTCTCTGGTGGAGCCTTATTACTCTCAACTATGGATGGTGAATATTTTACGTCCCCTGTGAACGCAGACGTAGTCAAAAAATACTTTGCATAAAAGAGACCCGCTGGACACAAAAAGAAAGTCCAGGCAAAAAAGGGGCATCCCGGCGAACCATAAAAAGAAAAAGGTTCGGGCAAAAGTTAGGGATAAAAAGAAAAAAAGAGTAAACCTGCAAAGTTGAAAACCTGAAAAGGAAACTTTGGCAAAAAAGGGGTATCTCGGTGGATTGAAACCTGAAAAGGGCGATCCAGGCAAAAGTTAGGGATTTGAAAGCAAGAGGCTACGATCTGCGTTCGATCTCTGAAAATCTTTGATACTTGGAAGTTTCGAAGGAAAGGAATCAGTTCAGTCAGTCTTTTCGAAGGCCAGAGCATCTGCGGATAGGCGAGGCATACCGGGTCATAGCTGAGTTGAATCATGGTGGATATCTGTTCCCCACATTGCTGACATGTGTATTTTCTTTTATTTCTTTTTGCAATTACCTCTTTCCGGGAATTGCTTCCAAATGTAAATGCCTATTCACAGGCCAATTTCATTCAATAAAGTCTTCATTTCACTCAAAAGCTTTCCATTTGTGTTTTTACTTTTGCTGTTTTGTTTGTGAAAACGTCCGATATTTTGATAAAACATTGCATGCGAAAATGTTAAGCTTTGCGAAGCGTATCAGAAAATAGTGGAAATTGCTTAGGTAACGGTCGTTGTATTAGTAATGGAGGTGATTTTTTGCGTATAGAACTTCCTGTTGATTGTGTTTGCAGGACAACAGGTTTGTTCTTCCCTAGTGGAGTCTTCCCCAGCACTGAAAGTTCATCATCCTTAGCAGAACCCATTCCCCCCAGCAAGCAGTTTAAAGTGGATTGCTCTGAGGTGAGTGTGGTTGTATCTCCAGCAGGAGGTGTGTTGGATGTCTTTGAAAAGACTTTGTGTTCCCCACAGATCCTAGTAGTCACTTTCCTCAGGAGGTCAGGAAGCGTAGTTCCGTCAGCGAAGGCATGCTCTAATCCCTAGCAGGGTAGAATCTTTCCTCCAACAGCATGTCAAGGACAATGATATACCTTGGCAGGTTTCGTTGATTTGTCTCCCCAGTAGAGCTAGTCTCCTCGACGTTGGAAAATTCATCCAACAGCAGCAGGTCGTTATTTTCTCCAACCAGAGAATTATCTTCCTCAGCAAAGTACAGAGGATTACTTCCCCAGCTATGTAGTTGTGATTGATTCATCACTTTCTCAGCAAGCAGAAATTGATATTGTTGTATCCCTAGTCAGAGACTTATGGAATATCTTCTGTGGAAAAAGATGTCATTTCCCCACAGAGCCTGAGCACTCATTCTCCTCAGCTAGTCGAGGAAATGCTTTTCTCACCAGCAACGGTATGAGTTAATCCCCTCAGATGAGTAAACTTGATGTTATCCTCCAACAGAGTTGATGTCATTAGATACCGCTTCGCAAGCAGGTTTGCTGGTAATGGCTGGTACTCCCCAGCAGGGTAAAAGTACTGATATTCCCCAGCAGGGTAAAGGTAAGAGCATCTCCCAGCAGGTTGAGTTCGGTAATATCCCTAAGCAGGTTCGGAGTTATTAATTTATTTCCCCAAGAAGAGTTTGGTGGTGATCTTCACAGTGGTTTGTTCAATAGCAGTTGAAATCCCCAGCAGGTTTTAAGTCCAATGGTTATTGGCATTCTTTCGGATCCAGGTGGAAGTCATTGATAATCCCCGGCGGAGAGAATTTCTCTTTGGATTCCATCTTCAATATTCGTGCTTATCCATCCCCAATGGAGTGGGTAGTCTCTCGGAGTTTTTCATCTCCAGCAGAGTTTGTGATCAGGAAGTCGTTCAGTGAAGTCTTCCTCAGCAGGGTCTTTTTATTTCAGAGGACATTTAGTTTGTCATCCCCGGTGGAGCTGCCTTGGTCTTCAGCATTTATTTTGCTGAGACACCTCTTTTGCATTGCATAAGCATTTTTGCATGGCATCCTCCCAAAAGCGTAGCATTCCTTTGATATGGAGCATTACGACAAAATTCAAACATATGCATTCGAAGCATAAGCTAGGTTTGATTTCTTTTACCAGTTTCTACCCCCAGCAGAAAGAGGTGTAATTCAGAGGATGTTGGTCAACGTCACCCTCCAACCAGTGGGTTTGTCCTCGTTGTTAGAATCCCCTACAGAGTTGTCTGTGTAGATTTCTCTTCCCCCGGCGGAGTCATCTTCTTTACAGGTCGTAAGTCTGTTGATTCTACTTCCTGTGCATTTGCGGCTATTATCCCAACTCTTGGTTGGTCTCCTTTATTGTGGGTACGCCTTTGGTCGGCGTCCTGGTTATCCTAACTTTTGGTTAGTATATGTTATTCCAACTTTTGGTTGGTACTCTTTGTTTATCCCAACTTTTGGTTGGTCTTCTCCTGGTTATTCCAACTTTTGGTTGGTACCCTTTATTCATCCCAACTTTTGGTTAGTGTTCTCCTGGTTATTCCAACTTTTGGTTGGTACCATTTGTTCATCCCAACTTTTGGTTGGTCTTCTCCTGGTTATTCTAACTTTTGGTTGGTACCCTTTGTTCATCCCAACTTTTGGTTGGTCTTCTCTTGGTTATTCCAACTTTTGGTTGGTACCTTCTTGGTTATTCCAACTTTTGGTTGGTGCCTTTTGTTATCCCAGCTATTGGTTGGTAATTTGTGGTGAGTTCGCCTTTGGTCGGCGTTCTCATTATTCTAACTTTTGGTTAGTATATTGCATTCCAACTTTTGGTTGGTACCTTCTTGGTTATTCCAACTTTTGGTTGGTGCCTTTTGTTATCCCAACTATTGGTTGGTAATCTGTGGTGAGTTCGCCTTTGGTCGACGTTCTCGTTATTCTAACTTTTGGTTAGTATATTGCATTCCAACTTTTGGTTGGTACCTTCTTGGTTATTCCAACTTTTGGTTGGTGCCTTGCATCCCAACTTTTGGTTGGTATCCTATTTCATCCCAACTTTTGGTTGGTACCCTTGGCTTTATCCCAACTTTTGGTTGGTCTCTTACGTTTCATCCTAACTTTTGGTTAGTATCTGTTATCCCAACTTTTGGTTAGTCTCTTTCCTTTCATCCTAACTTTTGGTTAGTATCTGTTATCCCAACTTTTGGTTGGTCTCTTTCCTTTCATCCTAACTTTTGGTTAGTATCTGTTATCCCAACTTTTGGTTGGTATCCCTTGTTTCGTCCAAATCTTGGTTGGTATCCTTTGTTATCCCAACTATTGGTTGGTATCTGTTGTTTCTAAGCCCACCTTCGGTTGGCAGGAACTTTATTTACAGTTTCCCCGCAGGGTGCAAATTTTTCAGGTTATTTTGGTATTCAATCTCTATGTATCCCGATTGTATGAAAGTCGTTGCTTCTATACCCTCGGATCCAAGAAGTTTGAATACGGGCAGCTGTAACACCTCAAAATTTGCCCTTTTGTTTCTAACCTAACCGATTTATGCTTCCCTTCATTCGCATTATCATTCCTGCATTTGCATTGTCCTTTTGAGCATGGGATCGAGGTATTCTTTCAGTAACTCACAACATCGTCAGATCCAGTATGATTTTAATAGTGTTCAGAGCCCAGCAGATAGCTTTCCAAGTCTTTTTGAGCATTTATTTTGCTCATTAAGTGATTCGATGATCAGAAACCCCGACAGTCAATTTTTGATCAGTTATTCAGCACCAGACAGTTGTTATCAGCAATTTAATTGGAGTACGGAAAAACAGTTCACAGCATATTTCAAGTGTTTTCCAGTGGTAATATCAGTTGGCAAGTTTCAGAGGTCTATCATGGTCCAGAACAGGTGGAACCGGGCGAATATCCAAGTTTCCCTCCTTTTGGCGCCAAATTTGAATTTTTGAACTGTGTAATCGATTACTCAAAGTGAGTAACCGATTACTCTGGGCGAAATTGCAAAAAATGTGGCATTTTCAGCACTGCAGAATATTGGAATATTTTGTGGTCAGGTGCTTGGCTTGTGCATGTGTGGGAAGGATCTAGAGTTGATCTATTTTCATCATTTTCCACCCAAAATTCAAATTCCCTCCATCATTTTTCCACTCTAATTCCTCATTTCATTTCCTAATTCATTTTTCATCCCAATTTCCACTCACTTAACCTCACTCCAAACCACACTTGAATCCCTAACCTAGCTTCTATTTAAACCAATTCATTCCAAACCTCACTAACCTAGATCATTTTCACTCTCCAATTTTTTAGAATTTCTCTCAACTCTCTCTCACTTTTTCCATTTTTCATCTTCATCTTCAACCCCTCACCAAAGCTCCATATCCATAGATTCACAAATTCTTCATTGGAATTTGTGAATTCTTGAGCTAAACCTCCATCACATCATCATTCTTGGTTCAATTCTGATATAGCTACTGGTTTAGATCTTGGAATCACTTTTGGGAGCAGCTTTGGATTATTTGGAGTGTTCTTGCTTGGATCTTGAAGTTTCTTGCTAGGATCTTGAAGATTATTGTATAGATCTCTGGTTTTCTTGTTTGGATTCACCAATTTTCGTGCTCAACAATCACCAAGGCAAATCTCAGCCTTGTAGGTTGGTTTTCCTTAGATCTATGTTTGGTTTAGCTTAATTTCAACCTATGCAATGTAGATCCTTGGTTTGTGATGTGATTTGATCCATTTGCTTGATTTGATTTGTGATCTTGTTGTTTGATTGATGAAATTGGTGTTTGATTACTGATATTTGATGTGAATTTCGTGATTAATCGATTGCATGATCATTTGGATGTTTGCACAAGTGTTTGGATGCTGAAAAGTGCTTTTCAAAGTTGATTTTCTGCCTCTGTTTCAGTGGTAATCGATTACCCTAACATAGTAACCGATTACTCTTCCTAATTTTCACGTGTTTGGTCAAATTTCAACTGAGTAACCGATTACTCAAAGTGAGTAATCGATTACCACTGCTGCAGAGTGATATTTTCTTGCATTTTCTTGGTTGTTTGGGATCCGATGTATGCCTTAACTTCATGGATTGATACATTGATGATTTGTGGACTATTCTTGAGTTGTTGCACCTCACACTATTGCATGAACACGATTCTTCGACACGCGAGTCTTGGTTTTCATCGATAAATGTTTACGTTTGCGTTGTTGATTTCTTGATGTCATGGACACCATACACACACTTCTTTGAGCATATTGACTGTGATTAAATGCTTATGTTGCTGGAATTGTGTTATGCATGCCTAATTGTTTCCATTCCTTGAGATGCATGTTTGTTCCGATTTGTGCATATGCTTAATGTTGTGTATCCGTTCATGATGTGGTGCATTCTTTCATGGTCTTTTCAAGTGTTATTTGCCATGATATATGATGTGTTTGTAATCATAACGCATGATGTTTGATGCGTGTTTACTTTGCCATGCTTGATTCGTATTCAAATGTATCGCATGCTCCCTTGTTTCTATAGCTGCCTAACTGTAAGTGTGATGTTGTATGTATGGCTGTTTGGCTTTTCACACCCCTTTCTTGTGCTGAATTGTATGCTGTTGAATGCTGCCTTGCTAAGGTGCTGCTTTTTACCGCTGTTTTGGTGCAGAAACGTTGTGGTAGCTGCTGTTTTTATGTTTTCGCTTCCTTTCCTCTTTCGTCTCTTTCACACTTTTCCTCCCTTGGATCTCAAGACTTGTTTAAGTCTTGGATTCTTTTCCCCTTAGAGCTACCTAGTTCAACTTAATTTTCGATTAAGCTTAGAGTAGGATTAGCATTAGGTCTTAGGTAGTTGTTTCTTGCCTAAACTTCACCAACCATAGGACCACCCTTTTGCATGACAACACTAGGATAGTGATCCCCTTAGAGTCACCATTCTTCCTTGTGTCTTCTCTTCTCATCTCATAACACTTCTAAAACACTTAATAAATATAACGAATAATGCGCTCGAGCCTTAAGTGTAGGAAATGAAGAACGAGGGGTCTCCCCTCCTCTTCTAGAGTGTTTAGCATACGTCCCATTTGGGGTCGACCATGCGATTCACTCGTTCCCGCATGGTAGACTTTGGTGCAATGTAAGTTTCGAACTAACTTCAATCCACTTCTGTTTAAAAAACACAAAAACAAACTCAAACCTTTTTCATCCTTCGGGATCGTTAATCTCAACTCATTTTCAAAAAGGGCACGTTACTTCCGTCTCGTCGCAAACAGGCATCGACCCTAACTGCCGGACGCGAATCTAATGTCGCTCATTAAAAACACTAACCGACCTCGTTAGGTCAGACTACAACTGCTCTGATTTCCTCTTTCTCATCCAATTGAGGATACGTAGGCACAAGATGGCGATGTCTTGGCGAGCAACCTCCCCCCTTAGTTCGTGTCTGAACTACGTTGACTCTGACTTTCCCATTGCACGAGGGAATACTTAGGCATAGGATGAGCAATGTCCTATCGAGTCACTTCTTTTTCTTTTTTTCTTCGTTTCTTCGTTCCTTTCCATTCCCGTTCCTTCTCCTTTCCAGGAGTAGCGGAGCTCCAGACGATGACACCCTTTGATCGAGACAACAAGCGTGGATCTCATCGAGTACGATGGACGCGTGGGGTGCTAACACCTTCCCTTCGCGTAACCGACTCCCTTACCCATTTCTCTTGGTCGTGAGACCATGCTCTTTTCATCTTCCCTCAGGTTTACGCAGTGTTTCCTTTCCCTCTCTTGGGATAAATACACATTGCTGGCGACTCTGTTTTCTGCGCCACTTTCGCGTTTGTACCATGGATGCAAATCTCCGGGAGCGACACTCCTGACACGGGCCGTGTCAGGTGACACGGGCAGCCGTGTCTGCCCACTGTCCTCATTCCAATTTCATTCCAAATTTTGCGATTTTTCTCGATGTTTCGCTCCGATTCTTCCTGAATGTTTATGTGATCCAGAAAACACTAAAGAACACAACCAAGGCATAAAATGCGGTAAAAGAGATGTAAAACAAATAAACAATACAAAATGGTAATTAAAACAAATAGGGAATGACGTATGAAAACCACTGATCAAACTCCCCCAAACTTAAACCGTTGGTTGACCTCAAGCAATAAGCTTGCATAAAATTTTTTAGATCAAACGGTACAAATCCAATGAAAGACTTGACAAGATAAGGTGTGTCGATACTCATACGTGAGCCTTTGTTCCGATCGGTTAAAATTAGTTCTCTTGGTAATCGTCCATTAACGAAGGTATTCCACAAACACAAACCGCGATACAACCACGGACCTACATCCCCCTTTTCGGTTACCTCTCCAACTATGCTTTGGGCTTAAGTCTTTTCTTCGATTCTCTACCCCTTTCATTCGGATAATCAGATTAAGGCATTTTTTCGTTTTCCCTCACATGTACAAAATTGATCGAAAGTTTTTCTAGGCACCATTATCTCTTTTTCTCGCTCATTTGCGTTTATTAGTCCACTTTGGGACGACAATTGAGACTCAACCGCCGTTAGGCTAAGTAACCGGGTAAGGGTTACCCAACTTAGAAGGACAAGTTGTCTTTATCGCCATTATTCATTTTTTTTTCAGTGCCTTAGGTCATTCTCTCAATCAACCCTGTACATGCAATTCTTTTTAGTCATGTCGGACTATCACTATGAACTAATCGGGGAATACTTCTCAAATCCAAGTACTATGGCACAAATCTACACGTTGGACTCGTTTCCTTACTCCAGGGAATCTAGGGTGTTCGAGTCATTCCTAAGTTTTCAAACTTTTCCAATGTCCCTAATTCTAACTCCTCTTCCCTCAAACTCTATATACTTTCTTGACCCCCTTAAAATCACAGTATTCACAAGAAAAATTTTAACGGTTCAAATTCGGGGAGAATTCAGAATGGTTTTCAACACACAAAACAGACATGACCCGTACAAAAAGGAAAAACTAAAAGCAGTAAATCCTCCCCCAAACTTGAACTACACATTGGCCCCAATGTGTTAGAACAAGAGCGAGAGAGGTCACTCACAGAGATCCTTCTCAGGATACTGATGGTGATGCAACACCACTGCTACATCATCGTTTGCACATGTAGGATCCAGATTATTTCCTGCAACCAAAACAAAACAAACAGCAAAAAGAAAGAAATTAATCAGACAAGCGTGGGTTGCCTCCCACGTAGCGCTTCGTTTAACGTCGCATGGCTCGACGGTCCACTCCCCATAGTTATGGGGGATACTTCAGCTTCCCCATCTTGTTGCGTGACCTTTCCGCTACCAAGAACTGACCTGATGTAGAGATACAAGCTACTTGTTGCCTCAAGTCAACACCCACTTCCATATCCTTCCTTCGAAGTTTCTTTTTCTTTCTTTTATTGATTTCATGAGTGGACCTTGGCGTATTGTTGCCATGTGCAATAGATGATCGAGACTCTGCATTCTTGGAGATTATGCCCGAGACTTTTTCAGGAGGTGGTCTTGCACTTCTGCTTTTTTCCACCATTCTGATCATTCCAATTGAAGCTTGCTTACCCTCACCTTCATTTTGCTTCTTGATATCCAAAACATTCAAAGTGATTTCCTCATCAAAAGATTTAAAAGTCACAGTGCCTTTGTCAATATCGAGATTGCACCGACTAGTGAGCAGGAAAGGTCTACCGAGGATGACAGGGGTGTCTTCATCTTCTGGAATATCCATGATCTCAAAGTCAACTGGAAAAACCAATTCGCCGATCGTCACTAACACATCCTCAGCTACCCCATAAGATTTCTCAGTTGTGTGGTTTGTAAATTTTAAATTTGTTCCTGTATCGCTCACCCTTCCAATTCCCAACTTTTTATAAATGGACAATGGCATGAGACTAACACTAGCACCTGAGTCAATTAGAACTTTTTTGAAATTTCTGTCTTTTATAGTGCACGGTATTGCCACAGATCCGGGATCCTTTTGCTTGGCAGGGATTCTCCTATTTTGGAGTACTTCACTAGACTTCTCATTTACATTTTTCAGCTCTTCCTCCATAGGTTTCTTTTTAGTGATCATCTCTTTCATGAATTTCTGATACACCGGCATTTGCTCTAGTGCCTCAAAGAATGGCATATGAACCTCCAACTTTTTGAACAATGCGACAAATTTCTCAAAGTCCTTCTTTGTCGCTCTTAAGGGGTACGATAACTTGATCTTAGGTTTGACTGCTTCTTTTCTTTTCTCTCCGTAATTCTCACTTGACTCACTACTTCCAGCCATGATGGCATTCACATTCTGGTTATCTCTTGGGTTTGTCACTGTTGCACTCGGTAAGGCACCTGGTGTTTGGGAATGTGCTAGTTGTTGAGCTATCTGGCTCATCTGAACTTCAAGATTTTTTATGGAGGTTGTGGTATTCCTATAGCTATTCCGGGTCTCTTCCTGAAATTACAGGTTATGAGCTGCCATCTTCTTAATGGCAATCTCCCATTGTGCTTTTTGGAGAGCTTGCTGCTGCTGTGGATATTGTTGCTGATTCTGATCTTTCCAGGAGAAGTTAGGATGATCTCCCACCCAGGATTATAAGTTTGAGCGTAGGGATTATTCTGCTTCAAGAATTTTATCTCTTCAATTTGTTGCGGAGTTGCAACACAATGTGCAGTAGAATGAGGTCCACTACAAATCTCACACTTTACCGCTTGAACCGGTTGAACCTGTGCTACGGTTTGTGTTTCAAGACTCATTTTCTTTAACCTTCTCTCAACCTCGGCCGCAATTTGATCCTCCATTTTTACAACATGTTCTGTTAGCTTCAAATCAATTATCTTCTCAGGTTGACTAACACTGCGATCATACAACTCAAGGTGCTCATTTGTTGCTATCGCTTCAATTATCTTTTTAATGTCAGTGGCTGTTGAAAAGTTTGTAGAGCCACCGGCAGCTGTATCAATAAGTTGCTTTGTCTTCATCTTTAACCCATTCACAAAATTCTGCATTTGTTCGGTTGCGTCCATATTATGAGTGGGACATGCAACCAAACACCTCTTAAATCTCTTGTAAGCATCTCCAAGTGATTCCCCTTCTTTATGCTTGAAATTAATAATGTCATATCTTTTCCGAATGTATACAGACGCAGGAAAATACTCATTCAGAAATGTAGTCTCCATCTCTTACCAAGTAGTAATACTCCCAGCGGGTAGTGATTAAAACCACTCTTCGGCGTCCTCGGATAAAGTAAACGGGAACATCACCAACTTCTTTGCCTCTTCAGAGTGTCCCTCAATTTTCAAGGACGTGCTCATGGTAAGGAACCTTTGCAAGTGCTTGTTGGCATCTTCATTGATTCCTCCTGAGAACGGCCTACTCTGAAGCTATCGGATGGTAGATGGGTGCAGCTGGAACTGTGCAACAGTAACTGGTTGATTAACGATTGTAAACCGTACTGCTGGAGCATTTGCTCGGCCATAATCATCGAGAAGTCTTTCGGCAGGTGGATCTTCCTCCATGATACTAGTTTCCGACTTGGAGTCTGTACCAGAATCTGTGTGCTGAGAGTGGCCTGCAACTGACTCTTCTTTCTCGAGCTCAGGGATAATTGGTTCTGAACTCGATGCTGCCAGCCTTTCTAGCTTAGCTTACCGACGTCTAGCGTGCAATGATCTTTCGGGTTCTGCGTCAAAAGAAAATTCTGCTGAGGGATTGCCTCGCATATACAGGTTAGACAGATAATAGTAATAATAAAAATAACAAAAAAATAAAATTAAAAATTTTAGTCACAGAGTGAGAAAATTCCAATTCAACTAACAAACACTTAAAATTTGGCAGTCCCCGACAACGGCGCCAAAAACTTGATCGGAAAAATAGCAAGTGTACTATTTTAACGATGTAGTAATAAGTGGGGTTATCCCCAGAATCGATCTCTCGAGGACTGCTTATAATTTGTAAGTGCAGATGTTATTTCAATTAGACAAAAGTTCCTTTTGGGGGTTTTGATTTTCAAACTAATTCTAATGACAGAAAGAAATAAGCAGAATAATAAAATGACTTTAACAATTATGAGAAATTATGCTAGGAAAAGTGTATGAATTGCTCAGCAAGAACCCTAAATTATCCTCAAAGAGATATTCCTCCAAACCTTAATTTTACTGACCCTCAAATATTTTTCTTAAATTCCTTAACCGAAAAACATTTGATATTTCCCCCTGACCCTAATTCCTTAGCAGTCAAGAGAGAACATCAAGCAATAGTTCTAACAAGGTCTTTGAGTCACTACGGGGTATCCCTATCCCTAGGCAATATCTACCGTAATGTATTATGCAAAAACAATAGATTGGTTTTTCAGGAAAAATCCCTAACCGTAAATCGTTCCCAATTTGTACGATCGAAAAAGTATAAATTTATTTACATAACAAAATATTAAGGTAAGAAAGCATAAACTCATCAAATAATTCAACAACGGTTCATTACATCACAATTCAGGGACACCCCCTAGCATTGGGGGAGCTACTCATAATATTCAAAGAAAACAAAATACAAAATAAAGACATTACAAGAATTGGTGATAAAAGTTGATCTTCAATTTCTTTCGATCATGAAAATCTCATCCTTTCCCAATCCTCCTGAGCTCTATTCTTTCTTCTGTGATTCTTTCGTACGATCCAAAAGTGTCTATTTTTCTCTCTCCACACAGCCTAAGTAGTTCCAAATCACTAAAACAGTACGAAATTCCCAGAATACCCTCAGAGGACACTTAAATGGAATAAATACAAAAATCACAAAATTCCCCTCCAGTGGCCCTGACACGGGCCGTGTCCCATGACACGGGCAGCCGTGTCAGGCTGCTGACTCTCATGCGCCAAGCCAAATTCTACAGGGGCCCTGACACTGGCAGCCGTGTCAGGGTTCTGGTTGATCTTTTCCTTCCACATTTTTGTGCTCCAACTTCCACTTTCCCAGGCCTCCTGACACGGGCCGTGTCAGGTGACACGGGCACCCGTGTCATCCCACTGTCCTCATTCCAATTTCATTCCAAATTTTGCGATTTTTCTCGATGTTTCGCTCCGATTCTTCCTGAATGTTTATGTGATCCTGAAAACACTAAAGAACACAACCAAGGCATAAAATGCGGTAAAAGAGATGTAAAACAAATAAACAATACAAAATGGTAATTAAAACAAATAGCGAAATGACGTATGAAAACCACTGATCAATGGCCATAGCGCCATTTTCAGTTTCTGAACATGATTTATTATTTATTCTTTTGTTTCCATTTCACTATTGACTTGGGCATTGCGCCACAGTGGTTGAGAGTATAGTATGTGTTTAGAGTGTCTAGCATAGCCAAGGTCTGGGGTTCGAATCCCCATTGCCTCAGACCTTTTGATTGTTTTTTATTTTCATGATTTTTCATGTTGTTTTCAAATATATTTTAACATGCACGTGTTTTGTCTGGGTCAAGCACATGGCCCAGTGGTTAACTTTTAAGCTGTAACCTAGGATGCACAGGTTCAAGCCTTGGCAGGACCATTTCTTTTTTTTTACGACTTGTCATTTTCATGTTTTTCTTCATTTTCATTTGATCATATCTCTCAAAATATTTATCCTTTTGTGCTAATTTTTTTCAAATTTTTCATTTGTCATACCTATTTTGATAATCCATGAAAAAATTCCAAAAATAGTGTTATTTTTACACACTTTTATTTAGTCAAAGTAAGACACATTTTAAAGAGGTTTTAGGACATTAAGTGTTCCCTTTGATTGATTATTTCATTTTGCTTGATCATATTGATGTTTGTGAATGTCATGTATGTTGTGTAAACCTTGTTTGATGTTGATAATATAATTCCCTTGATTTTTGCCTAAGTTTGATGTACTTTAATGCACAATTTTCATGTGTACATGTCTTGTTTCTTCATGTTTGATTATGAAACATTCCCTATAACTTTGGCATGATACTTATACCATATTGAACCTTTGATGCATGCTTGCTACGTGTTTGAATCATCTTTGATCATATGTTCATGATTTGCCTTAACTTTGATACAATTATTTTGTTCGGTTTTTAAACTTCATGTTTACTATGTTTAAACCTTTTGAAATGCTTGGACTTGATTGTGATCACAATGAACCCATTGACATGAACTATTAGTTGTTACCTTATGTCTTGAACTATGTCTAAATTTTATTCATGATCAAGTGGTATCTTAAACTTGTCCATGTTTGTTTGGAATTTTAAATTGTATTCATGATTAAGTGGTTCTAGTTGTCAACCATAAACCATGACATAATCTTGACCTTAGCTCATCCATGTTTGATATTGTTATATCAATGTTGATTTGAATCTTTGTTTATATCCATGCTCACATGTTATTGTTATGAACATGCTTTGATATGTCATACTTGTGTTGTTACTCTGGTCTTGTTAGAACCATGTCACATGTATACTTTGATTATGAACCATCCATGTTTGTATGTAAACCTTGGTTGTTACCATATTTGTTTATGACTTTGTTAAGTCTTATCCTAGATGTTGTCACATCTATATCTATATGGTGTTTACCTTGGTTGTTACCATGATTTGTTTATGGCTTTGTTAAGTCTTAGATGTTGTCACATCTACCTCCATGCATTGGTTGTTACCATATTCATTTTAACTTTGTCATATCTAATTACATCTCATAGTTGATATCATATTTGAATGCCATATTTTTCATGAGTTGTATGCCTTAATTGATGTCATGTTTGAACATCATCTTTATCATTCTTTATCCATGTTTGTTGATATCATGTTTGAATGACATCCTTTGTCATGTTCAAAGCTTGGATATCATGTTTGAATATCATTTTTATTCATCTCATCCATTATCACCCATATGCTCATGTTTGTTTTGAATTTCTCAAGTCATTCCCTAGTGAGGTTAGCTTGTTAGCTCTCTTTCTCCTTCCTTCTTTTGTTGCCTAAATCCAAAGGAAATGTCTCTTTTGTTGACTTTATGTCATAGGTAGTATAGCATTCCCTCAACTACCCTTTTTGACTTTGTTAAGTCATTAACCTTTCAACATAGCCTTAGGTTAGAGTTCATAAACTCTTTGACTTTGTTAAGTCATGTAAGTGTTATTGTTATAAATACTTACTTTCCCCTTTGGAACATTGATCACTATCAAGTGTTCTTCACCCTTGTTAAGGTGAACTACGATTGCTCTGATTTCATCCTTGTTAGGATACGTAGGCATAAGACTGCGAAGTCTTTGCAAGCACACTAGCAATAAACCTCCTTAGGTTCCCTATCTCATAAAACCCAAAAAATAGAACATTTCCAAACATTGTAAGCAATTTACCATAACACAAATATTTTCAAGAGATTCCTATAGGATACTATAGATACTTAGGGTGCTAGTATCTTCCCTTAGTATAACTAACCCCCGGGCCTTTAGATCTCTTTGCATTGTTGTTACATTGCACAATTAGGGTTTTATTCGATCTTTTCCTATTCCTTTGGATAAATTAAAGTTTGGTGGTAAACATTCAATGTTTTGTGATTCAAGTTAATATAATAGTTTGATATCTGATTCTCACCGCGACAGTAGTGTAAGGGCAAAAGGGTAATTCTACACATGATCATTATCATAGAAAATTTATGTTAGATCACATGACACTCTCATCACTCAGGTATCACTTATATGTTTCTAGATATCATTCATTGTTTATAGTATAAAATATATGATTTAATATTTTGTCAACATTACGATAACCTACAGGATTACGCACATAAAGTACTGATAATAGAAAGAATGATTAAATTAAATAAGATTTAATTTAATCAGATGTTAATTATATTATTTAATTTAATTAAATAAGTTTTCATTCATTGCAATTGTTCTTGCAATTGTTATGTTAAAAGGAATAAAATTATGAAAAATTCCTCTTAAATCCGCAACATTGCATACCTTGTTTTATCTTTTGTATAGATTAACTAGTCTTTTTTGGTTTGGTGAGAGTAGCTACACTAGGTATCTAAAACTTGGCCTTCTCATTCCTTACACGTTGTTTTTTAGGTAAGTTGCTCAGGGGTTTAATCATCCATTGAGTTTTTCGACTCCCCGTTGTTTTTAACGATGATATCCAAAGAAGCTACCCCATCCTCCATGTAAGAGTAAAATTTAAATATAGACAAACACAAGACAAATATCATACATGTATTCATATCTCATAAAATTAATAAAAAGAAGGGCATGTGAGAACCAGTCATATTCAAAATAATCACATATAGAATTTAACACGACATTCGACAAGTCCATGCAAGCAATCTAGTACATGCTAATGCACGTGATAGGGATATCAACTTCTCTTAAGAAAACATGACACCATTGGATAAAAGTTCATTTTAGAAGTTATGGGCTCTAACCAATTACCAATGTACCACTGTAACTCCAACCAATTATGTATGCTACATAATATGGGAGAATTTTACCAGCCACCCGCCAATTAAACCTGTCACCTCCCCATAGTTTTTAAATGGCGAAAATGTCCCTTAAATTTTTTCAAACAATCTCCGAACGAAATTTCCAGTAATGTTAAAAAAATTTCGGTATTATTCAAAATTCTCGGTAGTGTATTTGAAATTCCCGGTATACCGGTAATTTCAAATTCCCCGGTAAGTGGTAAAAATCCAGTAATGCCCTGAAAAGTACAGTTTGATACCGGGAATTTCACCCCAATTGAAATTCCCGGTAGTTATAATTTTAGGGTTTTTTTTAAACGGTCGAGATTTTTCCGACAGATTTGTATGGTTGTGATTGCACCGACACTTTGTGCGGTCCAAAATGGATGAACGTTTGTATAAATAGGGGTTAGGTCTTGTGGTAAAACATATCTGAAAAAAAATGGTTTCTCCCGCATTTTTTATTAAGTCAGAAGGTTACTTCCAGAAAGGTTCTCGTCTTGTCGAATTCATGCTTCCCGATGACACAACCTCCTTTGCCGGCCTAACTTCGAAGTTGAAGGGATTGTTGCCTGATGGTGACAATAGAAAGGTGTTGAAGATCGAGTTTCGGGAGGATTGGGTGGATGGTAGTCTGAAATACAACCTAATTGAGCTGAAGGATGATGAAGATGTCATCAAAATGTGGAGATCATTTCGCCGTAGGCTAACAAGGGGCCCTATGGAGTTTGATGTGCAGCTTTCAAGATCAGTTGATGAAATAATGGAGATGCTGAAACGCCCTGAAGCATCTGGTAGTGTTTAGGTTTTTAATGTTGATTAATTAAGTTGTTTATGTAATGTTAAGTGTTGATTTGTTTAAGTTGTTTTTTCATATCACTGCGATGTAAGAGTTTAATCGAAGGTATAATAATAATATATTGTTCTGACATAATATACATACAACACAATAATATACATATGATACAATATATTATTCTGACAAAATATACATATAATACAAAAATACATATACAATACTAAATAGAACCCCCACGGGCTAGGTGTGCAATCCTAGCTAATCCAGCAGAAACACTGCCATCAGGGTCTACCAAGCCCATGAGCTCATCCGCCATGACTGCTATCATCTGAAAGCGCTGTGTGTCATCATGGTGATGTGCTGGAGGAGGAGGAGGAGGAGGAGGAGCTGCATCATGAGAAGGTACACCCCCAGAAGGTGCATCCTCAGAATGTGCTTCCTCAGCCGGCGGTGGAGTAATGCGTGGATGTGATACGCTGAGAAACCACTCCAAGTAGCCATCCTCACACTGTGATGGATACTGAACCGGTGCAGATTGGGCTACAATGGCACAATCGGAGCTGAGGAAGTGCGTCTGAAACCACCGATCAATACCTTCAGAAGGTGTATCTGGAACTGGTGGTGGTCTCCTCTAGATGTAGCCATACTGGCGCAAGCATCTCTCTGGAAGGTGCCTGGCAACCAGAGTCTCCCATCTCATATTTCCGGAGTATAATGACGACTCCTCGAACTCACGGACGGCTCTGTGCTCTTCGTAGGGTGTCCATATGACATCCTCTATGGTCAGCTCGTCCAGTCTCCTCTTGTACTCAAGTATGCCCCCGGGTGTTTCTGCCTCGCCCTCCACCTCTTCGCCCGTGGCTCGCCCTGGGTATATGGCTGGAACCTCATATCGCATATCATAGGGAAATGCTCATAGATCCAGCACTGAGATCGCAACAAACAATAAATTAGAAATAGAATGATTTAAATAACAATATAAGGATAAGTAAGAACATGAATTAAGATATACCTGCAACAAACTAAGGTACCCAGCAAGCTGCTTCGTCTCAAATCGGGTCGCCTCCCCGAGCGCATGATACAACTGAGTCAGGGTTGCACAACCCCAGGCCCAGTTGTGCGTCTGCAGATCGCTGAAGAGGCATAGGTAGCGAATCAACATACGTACCTGACTTGTCCGCAAAGAGAGTACATGCTACTACATGTAGCATGTACGCCCTAGCGGCAACCTGGAACCTCCCAGCAGCAACAAGCTCGTCGTACCTATCACGGAGCCACCGCATGCGTAGGTGAGCGCCTCGTGTATCGGTGAACTTCTGATACACCACTGCCTCAGGCAGCTCCAGATCACGAACCACCAACGCATGTGCCTGGAACACACTCATGATCGGGGTCGTCTAGAATCTACCGCCGATAGGGAGGTGAAACAAGGAGGCGACATCATCTAAGGTCACAGTCATCTCTCTGAATGGGAGATGAAATGATGATGTCTCCTTGTGCCACCTCTCGACGAAGGCACTCAGCAGATCTGCATCGAGCATGGTGAGAGAGTAGTTCCCAAAATGCAGGAGGTCAAACTCCTCCACGATCCTCGTCACCGCAGCGGGGAAGGGAATATGCGGGAAGTTCTTCACCTTCGCCCTATGAGACTGAACCCTCACTACAGGTTGTACATGTGACACAAACCATTAAACAACTTTGTTAGTACAAAAACAATTTATGTATAACCTAACAAAAGGAAAAATGAAACGCAAAAAACATATACCTGGCCCAGCCATAATCGCAATGCCACATGCTCACTGTACTCTGTAAGTACAGACGAATCTATCGGCCCGCCAGGGAATCCTGGCTCAGTGTGCACCGATGGCTCGGTCGATGGGACCGTGACATCGGTCTCAATGGCCTCCTCGACCCCTACTATGCTAGCAACCCCTCCTGTGCCAGCAACCTCTACTGTACCAGCTGCCTCTGCTGTATCAGCTGCCTCTGTTGTACCAGCCGCCTCTCCTGTACCAGCCGCCTCAACCTCAACTGCCACTGTAAAATCAATCTCCTCTACCACATCCCTAACTGCAGTCTCCTCCGGAACATCTCCAATAATAGCCTCCTCCAGCTGAAGAACAGGGACGTCCCCATCTGTGGCCTGCACTGAGGAAAGACCTCCATGTCGCCTAACAGACCGAGGTGCCTGGAAATGCCCCCGCTGCTCGGCCATCCGCCTCTGGTGTGAACTAGTTGGGACCACTCTGCCTGCTCGTACATGTGCAGACTCAGCATCAGAATCTACTGTACCTCTACCCCTACCACCTCCCGCCAAATCAAGCGCCCTCCCGGCAATGCTACCGTCACGACCTCTAGTTTTCACTGAAAAAAATAAGATTAAAAAAGAAATAACAAATATTGATAAAATACCGATTTTTTGAAATTCCCAGAAAAGGAAAATATTACAACTACCAGATTTTTTGAAATTCCCGAAAAAACAAAAAATTTATAACTACCGGATATTTTGAAATCCCCGGTGGCGATTACCGGTTATTTCAAAATTCTCGGTAGGATGTTACCGGGATTTTTGAAATTACCGGTAACATTCACCGGTTATTTCAAATAATCCGAAAATTCTTACTTGTTAATTCAAAATTCTCGGTAGGTGCTTGAAATTCCTGGTATCTTCTGAGAATTTGAAAAATCCGTGCCTCTACCGGATATTTGGAAATGGAAAAATGTTTTTTTGAGAGGGACTAATATGTCTTTTCACAAGTAATGGGTGGTGTCAGGTTTAATTGTGGGGGTGGCAGGTAAAATTCCCATAATATGGGTTCCAATCAATTATGGGCATCATGACAATTAAAATAATTGTGGGCTCCAACTAACTATAAACACAACACCATATCTACAACTGATAATTGACAGTACACAACATATGTGTCCCAACCGATTATGAGAACCACGAAGACTATTGATGCATGCATGAGACATATTTTCAAACAAATCAAAAATATGATTCATTAGGAGTACCCAATCAACATGATATGGTTGTAACCTCAGACTAAAAATAAAATCACAGCAACAATAAACATGGGTTACCAAAATATAAGTTGTGCAAATGGGATTAATAAAGGTAGCACAAGGGGTGCCCAACCCTTGCAAAACCAGCAATGAACCAAATATAAGACCAAATAAAGAATAAAAAATACGAATTACAAAAAAAAAACAAGAAGTCGGATTGACATGCCAATATGCTCATGAGCAAGAATTCCCGCATAGATTAGAGGCCAAGAACCACTCCCATGAAATAAACTTAATCATACCAAACACAACTATATTGCTAAAAATACCACCATTAAAAACAATGGAATTCCTGCAAGACCGGATCACCCAACAAGTAGCCAAGCCAAAAAACGATAATTTTTTCCTATTGAATGCAGCCTTTGACGATTCAATAAAATCCAAGAAGCTAGCTGCTAATGAACCAGAAAACGGCTAAATCACTGCACCTATCCAACCACACGCTTCAACCTAAATGTGCTTTGAAACAGGACAAAGAAATAAAATGTGATCCAATTTTTCTTCATCCAAAAAACAGAGGGGGCACATCGTGTTATATGCTCCTACAATAATGTGATGTTTCTCAAGCTCCACCCACAAAGGCAACCTGTTCAAAACTAGGCGCCAATAGAAAATGAGTGATTTGCTAGGGGCCTTGGTCTTCCACAAATAACCCAACAGTCATGTCTTCTCCACCTCCAAAATAAGCCTACCAGAAGCAACAACAAGTAGCCTGCAATAGCTGGAACTAATATAGAAGCCACTTTTATTCCTCCTCTAAACAAAGAGGTCATCCCATTTCAGATCAATTTGCACATCCCGACGAATCTGATAGAGTTGCGACAGCAAACCAGAATCCTCTTCCAAAAGTAAGGGCACGCTAAAACTGACGTTCCAACCCCACCTATCGACCAACCAAATGCCATAATCAAACACCTTGACCCTGTCAAGATTAGACACCAAGAATAACAAAGGAAACAACTTGCAAAGAGGCATCGAACCCAAACACAAATGTGACAAAAAATTAATTAAATTTCTCTTTCCGAGTTTGCAAGATATTGAGGAAATAAACTAATTCTCCTGGATATCTTCCTCAACCTTACCAAGAGAACATAAATCTTTCCACCTAAGTGAAACCATAGAGCAAACATTGAAATCAAGTTCCTCTAACATCGTTGTCGCTATATCTCAGTACCTGAATATAAGAAACTCAAACCAAATAGAATTACGATCATTCAAGATACGTAACTTCCACTTTCTCAACAAAGCTAAATTATATCTACTGTAGTGCTTGACACCAAGTCCTCATCCCTTCTTTAGACGACAAATGTTGTCCCAACTCACCTAATTAAATTTCTTATTATTTTCTGTTCCACCCACAAGAAAAATTTTAGCAGCATGATAATTTCATTAATAATCACTTTTGGAGCTTTATAGCAAGAAAAGAAGAAGATCGAAATATCGGATAACACCAAATTTAACAGCACCACTCTATCGCCAACTGACAAGAATCTATTGTTCCAGATAGATAACCTTATTCAAATTTTATCCACAATACTCTTCCAAACATCCCGACGTGTTGGATTAATTCAAATAGGAATACCAAGAATAGTGAAAGACAGAGCCCTGATACCACGCGATAAGAAGCCTCCAACTGCTTGAACAAAATCACACTCCAAATTATAGCCAATGAATTTACTCTTATATAGGTTTACCCGTGGAACCGAAGAAAACTCAGAGCCTATATGTAACGCTTTAAGACTCCAGAGATTTTGCCACGAACCATCCCCCATAAGGATGGTATTGTCGGCGAATTGCAAAAGCTCCAAGAAGGAATTGTCACTCTAATGGAAACCTTCTGTCGCTCCCGGGATTTTCATCCAAGTACAAACGCGAAAGTGGCGTAGAAACAGAGTCGCCAGAAATGTGTATTTATCCCAAGAGAGGGAAAGGAAACACTGCATAAACCTGAGGGAAGGGAGAAAGCATAGTCTCGCGACCAAGAGAAATGGGTAAGGGAGTCGGTTACGCGAGGGGAAGGTATTAGCACCCCCACGCGTCCATCGTACTCGATGGGATCCACGCTTGCTGTCTCGATCAAAGGGTGTCGTCATCTGGAGCTCCATTGCTATTGGAAAGGAGAAGGAACGGGAACGGAAAAGAACGAAGAAACGAAGAAGAAAATAAAAAGAAGTGACTCGATAGGACATCGCTCGTCCTATGCCTACATATTCCCTCGTGCAATGGGAAAATCAGAGTCAACATAGTTCGAACTCGAACTAAAGGGGGGAGGTTGCTCGCCAAGGCATCGCCGTCTTGTGCCTACGTATCCTCAATCGGACCAGAAGGAAGAAGTCAGAGCAGTCGTAGTTCGACCTACGGGGTCGAAAGGGTCTCGATCGCGCTAGGACGAGAGAAAAAGACTCAGTTATCAGGTTGGTCTCGACCGCAAGGGTGTGAGAGAAGAGGGGAAGTTAGTTGTTAGTGTGCTCGCCAAGGATAAGGATCCTCGTGCCTACGTATCTCATCAGAAATGAGAATCAGAGCATCCATAGTTCACGCTACTACGGAAAGAAAGGAAGGGTAGAAGAGTCTCGATCGCATGGGTGCGAGAGAAGAGTGATCGCCAAGACATCGCCGTCTTGTGCCTACGTATCCTCAATCTATCCAGAGAAAGGAAATCAAAGCGTCTGTAGTTCGTGGTAACAAGGTCTTAGTATTTTTTATGAGCGACGTCAAGTTCGCGTTCGACAGTTAGGGTCAATGCCTGTTTGCGACTAAACGGAAAATAACGTGCTCTTTTCTGAAAATGATTTGAGACTTAACAATCCTGAAGGATGAAAAAGGTTTGACTTTGTTTTTGTGTTTTTTAGACAGAAGTGGATTGAAGTTAGTTCGCAACTTACATTGCACCATAAATGTTAAGAGATGAGAAGAGAGGACTCAAGCAAGGTCTAGGGGAAACTGAATACTACAAGTTATCATACAAGATGGCCCTAAGGTTGAGGATAGGAGGGAAGTCTACCTAGTGTTATCATGCTTGGATTGAGAGCCTAATGTCTATCCTACTCCGAGCTTAATCAGAAATTAAGTCGGACTAGGAGCCTTAAGGGAGCATGTGAGTACAAAGTAATCAACAAGTAAACACCAGACAGCTCAATCACATAGAGAAAATCGAATATGAAACCAAGTTAGGAGAAATTCAAGTACAGAGAGAAAATCAGTAATTAATCAGAAATTAATCAAGATAGGCATCTAAGTCAAGATTAACAAGTAGTCAAAAATAATCAAGTTAAAAATAAAGTGCGAATTAAAACAAGATTAAAAGTTAATTTCTAATCAAAACCTAACTAACCAACTAGAACCAAGAACTAATTAACAAAAATCAATTAATCAAAATCAAATAAACAAGAACAATTATCTAAAACCAAATAAATGGTGTAGTAACAAAAAAAGTGTGGAAAAAAGTCAGGCGATGGGCTTATGTCTTACGCCCAATGACCTTCACTGAATAGAGCCAATGCACATTCCAAAGCAAGCGCAGAAAAGAAGAAGCATAAGAACTTAGAAACTGCAAAGCATCATCAGTTCACCTTTCACAGTCAAATTCCAAAGTCATACATGAACATAAATGAAACATATGCACAAGGTTCATGAAATAACAATTTGCAATATTAAAAAGATTAAGCCAAGGTAACCAACAGTGAAAATAAACTGCAGCAAAAACAAGCACATAGCAATATAGACCAACGACATATGATCCAATAAAAGGAAAAAGAAGACGGTTCATAGGAGCAATTCGACCAAGTAAACAAAACAAATCTTATGCTCCTAATTCAATTCTCATGGCTAGCAATAGAGAAACAGTCACGGAACCAAACAATGATACACCACAGACATCACCTACCACACAATTATACTCCAAAATGAAACTCTGCACGGTTCAAATCATAAACAAAATGGTAGCGGTAACGATCGTAACAGCAGCAGCACAATGTGATGTTCACCGCATCCACACACACAACATAACAGCAAGCACACAAGATGGAACAAAACAAGTAATGAGTATTATCATAATGCAATGCACTCGAAGTCGAAATCAAATCGACTCCACAATAAAAACAAAATTCATAAGCAACAACTACATAATTACTTACAAAATTGTGTCAGTAACAGTATGCATCAATCTATATTAGTTCAACACAAATCTAAACAGCATGTGAAAAAATTAAGGTACTTGAATCTCAATTGAAACAAAACAACACCAATCTACATGATATTCATGACATTTCCAAGTTGAAAATTAAACACTACAGCAGCTTATGATTACACAAAAAGCATGATTCAAAAGTTTACCGCAATGTCGACACGAACAACTACCAATCAATAGCAACACTTCAGTATTTGTCGCACCAACCCATCCGTGGAATTCCGATCTTGCAACACTGAATAATCAGACTCACGACTTAAGGAAACAAGTCGAAACTGAAGCCATTAATTTCCTGTCAAAAATAACATCAGCTTGAAAACAAGATTAAAATGTAGATGAGGGACATGTTATTTGTAGAGTGAGCTGAGCTTGATGCATTGTGAGGTATGGGTATTGTTGAACCAGGGGAGTATTGTTGTGTCACTTCTAGACGAGTTGTATTGCAGAAGCGGTATGTGTGAATCGCGGTGAAGGTGTGAGGTTGCAGGGGAGGTTGGTACGAGAGACGTCGAATGACAAGGTTGTTACTGCTGCGCCGACGTGGATTGAAGACGAAGAGAGTTGTGAGGCTTTGACAGAAGTAGGTCGTTTGAAGTTCATGAGGTGATTTCACCGGTAAAATGAGAGGTTATGAGTTAGTGAAATGGAAAATTATAATGTGAGGGTGGAGAAGGAGCTTCGGCGGAGGAGTTTATCTGGGTGGTGGTGTCGTGAGGAAACAGACGGAGGGAGTTGAATCACGATGGTAGATCGTGAGAGATCACCATCTTCTTTCTTGCGCCATTTTTTTTCTCTTTTCCTTTTTTCAGACTTTGTTTTTTTCTTTTTTTCTCTCTTGAGAATCAGTGCCCCACTCATTTTATAGTTAGGTCAACCAATGGACTTATCATATTAACCTGGGCTTTGAAATTGGTGTGGAAGTGAACCGAATACACATGAGGTCCTTGCACTCTCTTCTTTTTTTTTTAATCTCATTTAGACATGAATGGGTTAGAAAAGAATATGGATTGGATTGGATTAGAAAAAAAATGATTAAATGGATAATATGGTTTAGGGTGGTTTCGGATTTAGAAAAAAGTGGTCATGAATTTAAATTGGAAAAATGGTTATGAGATGAAATGGATAATGAGATGGATGTTAAAAATGATGTAGATAAATTGGTTTAGAAAATTGGATATGGATATTAGGAAATGAACAATGGATTTAAAAGTGGATAATAGATAATGTATGGATATTTGCAATGTGGATCTAAATGGATAAATGGTTTATGGTTTGGATGAATTAAATTGGATAAAAATGGTTAAAAGAAAGGATATTGAAGATTGATTCGAGAAATGGGTATTATGGAAGTTAATAAAAATGGATAGAAATGTGGATTATAAATTTGAAATGAAATGGATGTGAAAAATGACTTGAATGATGAACTTGTATAAACCCTCCACTGATATTTCCACTGACAAACACCTTGACTGACTTTAATCCAGAAACCACACTCGAACTTCTTTCACAAGCCTCTGATTAAAATGAAACAAGCCACTCCTACCACTGAATAATCTTGCCACTGAAACAAAACATCTGAATCAAACATCTCCTGAACCTCTCATCAAATGAATTCTGACTTTCTGAACTTAAACTTGACATGAACCACAGACTGATGCTGATAACTTGCGATTGCAGCAAACTCTTGATGGTTTGACCAAGAGTGGGTCAAACATTCATCTGAACTGGATGAACAAACAGTTTTGACTTGAAGCTATACCCTTATCACTGAATGCACACTGACTTCTTTGAATACGGAAGAATCGAACCACCTGAGAATGCCTTGATCCCATGTTTTAAAAAACCAATGCGATGTATAATTATGAACTATGCCCTAATGATGCAAATGAGCGCGAAACAAAAGCTAGAAAAAGATAGGGCAAATTTTGGGGTGCCACAGCTGTCCCTATTCAATCGACTTCGACCTGAAAGGGTGATAGCAACGGCTTTCAGACATTCAAGGTACACGGAGATTGAATACAAAAAGAACCCGAAAATTTGTAAACTGTGGGGAAATACCAGATGAAGTGATTTCCAGCCGCACCTCGTCAAAGGAATTTGACGGAATGACAACATACCCAAAGAAAACACATCATCAAACGGATTTGACGGAAAGAAACGATATCTAACAGACCACATCGTCAAAGAATTGATGGAAAGACATCCCGAACACCCGACCGAAGGGACACATTGTCATGGGGATGACAAAAAGAAGATGAAACCCAAGAAACACCTCGTCAAAGGGTTGACGGGAAGAAAAGATACCTAACAGACCACATCGTCAAAGAATTGACGGAAAGACAACCCGAACACCCGACTGAAGGGACACATTGTCATGGGGATGACAGAAAGAAGATGAAACCCAAGGGACACATCGTCATGGGGATGACAGAAAGAAAATCCACCGTAGGGATACATTGTCATGGGGATGACAGAAAGAAACTCTGAACGAAGATAACACATTGTCATAGGGATGACAGAAAGGAAATTCCACCGTAGGGACACATTGTCATGGGGATGACAAAAAGAAAATTCCACCGTAGGGACACATCGTCATGGGGATGACAAAAAGAAAATTTGAACGAAGATAACACATTGTCATAGGGATGACAGAAAGAAAATTCCACCGTAGGGACACATTGTCATAAAAATGACGGAAAGGAACTTGTTTTTGGAATGTCGGCGTCAAAGGGTTGACTGGAAGAAACAAAACATATCCGAAGGTACAAAACCTGAGCTAGGAATACGTCATCAAGGGGTTGACGGGAAGAAACTAAGCATATCCGAAGGTACAAAACCTGAGCTCGGAACACATCGTCAAGGGGTTGACGGGAAGAAACTGCTTGCTGTGGAATGGCTCGGCATTCTCTCTGGGGATATGTCACTGTCTTGACAGAAATTTAATTTGGGCTTCTGCGAAAGGTACCAAATCTTGCTTATGCTTCGCATGCATATGCTTGAATTTATCTTTCTATGGCGTAATGCTCCATACAAAATGGAAATGCTACGCGTTTGAGGATGCAATGCAAATATGCTTACTATATGCAAAAGGACCCCTCCAGCAAAATAAATGCTGAAGAGAAGAGGCCAACTCCGCTGGGGATGACAACCTGAACTGTCTCCGAGGCCACGAACCCTGCTGAGGAAGTCACGCTGAACAGCCTTTCAGATATAACCACTGCCGAAGATGAACCCGAAGAGAACTCCCACTCCGTTGGGGATCAAGAATAACAACTTCTGAAGATGAAACCCACAGATCGGCTACTAAAAAGGTGCCAATAACCATTGGACTTGGAATCTGCCTATAGCGAGCGATTTTGGACGCGGTTGCGAAGCGCTATCACTCTCTGGTGTCTACAGCTCGATTCATTTTTTATCCTATTAAAGCTGATGAAGGAAGGGAAATAGATGTCTCAAATTAACCCTGCTTGCAAACTGAGTTTAAACAGCGGTCTGTTAGGTTACAGATGCTACAAAGATTCGGGGTCTCTATCGGGTTTATTTTTTTAAAAGCGGTGGGAGGTTTAGATGTTAGGACGGATGCTTCTTGATAGATATGTGAGAGTATAGGATTTAGGGTTTTTGTTTAGTGTGCTCGCTAAGATCTTTTCTTTCGATCTTATGCCTACATATTCCCGTTTACCGAAACAGGGAAATCAGAGCGTTTGTAGTTCCTCCTATTCTATGGGAGGAAATGGTATTTGGTGTCTTGTTCAAAGCCCAAGACATGAAGCGAAAGGGTGGTTTATATCTTGTTCAAAGCCCAAGATGTGAAGCTGAAAGGTCTATTTGTATCTTGTTCAAAGCCCAAGATGTGAAGCAAAAGGTGTTGACTTTAGAGAGAATTTGTCATCTCTAAAGAGGGGGTTGTAGGTCACAACTGTTTATAAAGGAGAATTACTTTGACTGGGATGTGTGAATCCGGCAATGCCATAATTTCCTTTATAGGGGAATTTAACCTGAAGGAGAAGACTTTAACTCAGTGTAGAGCAATGCTATCTTTCCTTAAGAATTTCTCATGCTAAAAGAGGGACAGTGGCATTGATGTAGATGATCCAGAGGCTTGCCGCTTACAGCGATTAGATGAAGGGGAAGGAGTTGTTGATGTTTTTGTATTGTGATCGAGGCACAACTTTGATGCTAAAATGTTGATTGGATCAACCAGTGGTTTTCTTATACAAAGCCTAAGAGGAGGCTATTATGTGTCTCGTACAAAGCCCGAGAGAGAGGCTAAAAGGTTTTGACTCCACGAGGGAATCTTTTGGTATCTCGTATAAGGCCCGAGATGGAGGCTATTTGACTCAACAAGAGAGTTTTTGTATCTCGTACAAAGCCTGAGATAGAGGCTAAAATTTGTTTGGCTCAATAAGAACCTTTTTGTATCTCGTATAAAGCCCGAGATGGAGGCGAAAGGGGTGATTGACTCAACGAGGGAGTCTCTTATGTGTCTCGTACAAAGCTCGAGAGAGAGAGACTAAACGTTGTTTGACTCCGCTGGGGAGAATCTTTGTACAAAGCCCAAGAGGAGGCGAACTTCACTGGATAAGGATCATTATACTAATCCTAAGAGGAGGCTATGGCGACTGTTCAGTTAAGTGACAAGTCCAGTATACTGATTTTTAAAGAGAAAATCAGTTCTTATATGAGTAACACTGTACTCAAGGATTTGATTCGAGGATCTGGGTTATTTCCTTTTCTTTGAGGAAACGGAAAATCCAAAGGGGATTGAGATTGTCCAAGTCTACGGGTTTTCTTCCTATTTAACGAAGGGGTCACTTGAGAATGTCTTTGAGACTCAAGGAAATTAGACTGTCCGTGTCCAGAGTTTCATCTTTTGTACTATGCTTTGAGAAACAGTAGTAGACTCTTTGAAAGGACTGTTCTATGCAGATGACTAAGTTATGTTCCTATACCTCTAGGAGGCCGTCAAGACAATTTGTACGAAGCCCAAGAGGAGGCTGAAAGCTTTTAAGAAGCCGACGGGCCCTTGTACGAAGCCCAAGAGAAGGCTATCATTCCCGGAGGAAGAGATCATTATACGAAGCCTAAGAGGAGGCTGTGAATACTTCTAAGAAGCCGACGGGTCCTTGTACTAAGCCCAAGAGGAGACGGGGTTGCTTTTAGGAAGCCTGTGGGTCCTTGTACGATGCCCAAGAGGAGGCCGATGCTTTTAAGAAGCCCGTGGGTCCCCCAACCCTGAGAAATTCAAGACAGACTATCCACGAGGAATAGATCAAGCCAGGAAAGTTCGAGAATTTGGAAGAAACTCAAAGATGCCATTCACGGAGATTACATTCATCTCTGGGAATAGAGTTTCATGACAATTCCTAATGAGGACAGCCGAAGAGAAGACTGTATCTGGTGATCCTATTGGGGATCTAGTTGTCTATTTCTACGAATAAACGAAACGGCGTCACCTAGTTCTAGATGTAGTTGCTGGGGAAACTCTAAATATCTATACTATTATTACACAGTTGATATGAGTTTATGAAAGAAGACTTACAGTGAAACAGCCCCACAATACAGTTATATGTATATGAAAGCGGTAAATGAAAGTGTATAAACACTTACTCGGTTGTAGAGCTTCCATGCTGTTTGGTTAGTTGTTCAACAAAGAAAAATTGAAAACAACAGTATATTCAAAATCAAAGGAGAAAGTGATTTGAAAAAAAAAGATTTGGGGCTTACAACTCAAGGAGATGCCCAGGGTTTTATTAGTGAGCGCACTGTTGTTTTGTACAGAGGGACTTATACAAGTGACTGAGGCCCAAAAAATGGTTTTTTGTACAAAGGGATGGGTCTTACACTCTCTCAAGAGGCCCAAAAAGTTTTAAAGAAAAAGAGTGGGGCTTATAACACGAGGGTAGGCCCAAATGATTTTTCCGTTTAAAATGGAGATCGCGCCGAGGTTTTCTTTTAATGCAGAGGAACTTATACAATAAGTGAGGCCCAAAATTGTTTTGGTTAAAAGGGGGTTGGGTCATACACTCTATTAGAGGCCCAAAAGTTTTGAATGGGTCTTATAGCTCGAGGAGAGGTCCAAGGTGGTTAATTTTAAACCGACGACGTTCGCGTCGTTTATTTGAAAATGTACAGAGGGACTTATACAATAAGTGAGGCCCTAAAATGTTTCTGTACAAGTGGGTTGGGTATTACACTCTAATAGAGGCCCAAAAAGTCTTGAAGAAAAGAAATGGGTCTTACTACTCGACGGTAGGCCCAAGGTTTTTTTGTTTTGAAAAGGCGACGATCGTGCCGTTTGTTTTTGACAGTATCGGGACTTGAAGAAAAGAAATGGGTCTTACTACTCGACGGTAGGCCCAAGGTTTTTTTGTTTTGAAAAGGCGACGATCGTGCCGTTTGTTTTTGACAGTATCGGGACTTATACAATATTCTGAGGCCCAAAAATGATTTTGTCAAAAAAAGGATTGGGTCTTACACTTTATTAGAGGCCCAAAGTGTTTTGAAAATGATTTATGAGGGTTGAATTAATCCAAAAACCCTAATTTGTTTTCAAAATGTGTTTTAATTGAATAAAAATTCAATTAAAATGATCAAAATTGTTTAACATATGGAAAACAAATTGTGATCTTGGATTAATGCTTCAAAAATTAAGTATTGACCTACAAAATAATTCGAAAGCATTAAAAGTTGCAAAATCAAGGTGGAAAAAATATTTTAAATGTTAAAAACAATTAAAACATTAATTCTTTGCAAAAATATCAATTATACAAAATAAATAATATTTTTGGGATTTTTTGGGAAAATAAAATATTTTAACATTTTTTTGAATTATTAAAAAAAGAATCAACCCAAAATCATTAAAACTCAAAGAGAAATTAATTTTTGAATCAATTAAATAAAATCAAAAAATTCAAATATTTGAATTTGAAAGAAATGGCGCCAAGAACAGCTGAAGAACACGCGCGTGTTCTGGGTTTGGCTGATTTGCATTTTCTATCCAATCTCACTGAATACTTGATTATATCATGCAATCCATATATCAATATGCTCGTCTCAACCTCACGATCATGTCTATGGTATTTAATTTCATTTAAATTAAACATATAACAAGAAATCATGAAAAATCCTCAAGAACCCTAATTTCTGCATGAAGGCTAGGATTTTTGATACACGATTCAAACAATGCAATTAATTGAGGGGAAACATTCCATGCATGATTATGAACATATGGCCAAATTATTGTGCAGCAAAAATTGCATGGATCATAGAGTTAGAAGAGCTCATACTTACCACTTGCAGCTGGTGATCGTGATTTATGTTGGAGGTGTTACAGCTAGGTTCCAATGATCTGGATAGCTTCCCTAGGTGCCATGGAGTGTGTATGAATGCTTGGAATGGATTGAAATGATCTGGAACTTGAGATGGTACCCCAACTGCAAATCTGTCAAGAACTTAAGCAATTGGCTGGTGATTTTGTGAAATCTGTGTTCCAGATGTTATGTGAGTGTTTGGATTACTTCTATATGATGTATGTAAGGTGTGTGTGTCATTGGTTTGATTGGAAAAGCTCTCAAACTCAAAACCCGATAGTGACTTGCCTTAGAAGGCAAAATTGGAGTGAAAGAAGAGATTTTGAGGAAAGCATCTGTTTGATGGCTTTGGTGTACTCAAACTGATCACAATTGAGCTCTATTTATAGTAGAGCAAGTTTGTTTTGCAAGGAATAGTGAATGGCAACTGCTGAGTAGGTTTGGCCAATGTTGGCAAATGAAAATCCAAGTCTCCTCTAGCCATTGACTAGAGGTTAGGGCACAGGCTGCTGGTTCCCTTGGTCTTGGATAAGTCTTGACTGAATTCAGTTGAGAATGGCTCAGTCCATGCCACCTTGATGCTTCCATTGAATGCTCCAATCCAAAATTGGAGTCTTGTCCCTATTTTGGCAATTCTAGGTTCAACATGCTATTTCTTGTTCCAAAGACTTTGGAGGCTTGGCTCAGTGATTGTCCCCTTTAGATTCAATCCTCAGATGTGTCCAAAGTGATGACAAGGCTTGGAATTGGCTGATTTTGGCAAATCTACCAAAAGTACAAAAATCTTCCTTGCCTTGGCAGATTTCAGCAAGGCATCTTGCCAATGTCATATCTCATGACTCAAATTGAATTTGGTAATGTTCTTGGCCATTTTGGAAAGCCCTTACATGATACAACAACTGTTTGAACATGTTTGGTTTTGATCTCTTTTGAATCCAAGTGAAAAATCCCCCTACATTTGGCAAAAAGTAAGGTAAAATCTGACTTAGTGAGATTTTCACTAAGTGTTGGAACAAAGTGACTTTTCTTGATTTTGATCACTCCATAACTCAAAATCCATGAGGAATTTGGACATAGGTCAGTATGAAGCTTTTGTAGAGGGCAATTAGATCTACAAATCAAGCTTTGAATGGGGAACAATGGCCTTGTGGTTTAGGAGTTATGGTCCTCCAAAGTTGGCACATTAGTGTCACTTTTTCCATAACTTAGAAAATTTTCTAAGTTTTTATGGTTACCCCTTTTACAAGTTATCCCACTTTCTTTGATTTTTCTTGATGAATGATGATTCAAATCATATATTAACATCATTTTAGGGTTAAAAATCCATTTTGGGGAAAAATCTCAAAAAGTCAAAGTTGACTTTTGTGCATAGTTGACTTTTTATCAGATGAATTTCAAACTGTGCAATTCTCTAGGAAATCATGTCCTTGACCTAAATCAAACTTCATGGACATGTTCCATGGGTGTCATAGGGTATATTGAATCATGTCTTAGGGCTTGGGAGCATGTTCTGGTCAAAAGTCAAAGTTACAGTTGACTTTCCTCGCGAAACCCTAATTGTGGTGCAGATGAAATTGAGATTTGTTGCTCAAGCTTCTTGGATTAATCCATTGTTTCAAATGGATCAATATAGTATGTTAGAGACCCTCAAATCCTCTCTTGAGGTCTTGGCTCATGATTTGTCCCAAAAGTCAACTTAAGGGTGAATTAGGTCAAGAAACCCTAATTCCTGATTTTTTATGAATGCATCCCCTGAGGAAAAATTGACTTGATGATTGGGTCCATGAGGTTCCATGGAGTATATTAGGTTGTGTTTTGGATCATTGGCTTGTGCCCAGATGAAAAATTTCCATCTGGAGGCCCTGGTCGACCAAAACCCTAATTTGGTGACACTGTCGATCTTGAGACTTGATCCACCTAGAAGGGAGCAGCATTGTGCTTGATCCTTGAAGTGGGAGTCCTTTTGATCCATTGTGGATGTTTGAGAGGTTAGACAAGTTGAAGATCATGTCATTCCTTGATTGATCCTTTTCCTAAAAGCTCTGAGAGGGCTTGAAACCCTAAGTGTGATTGTAGTGGATGCTCACCCATCTTTGGGGAGACTGATGAAATATGATGGTACATCCATATTGTGATGATGATTTGCACAATGATGGAAAATCTTAGTGGTCAAATTTTGGGGTATGACAGATGCCCCTATTTAATCTTCTTGGACCCGAAGGTGCGAATGACGAACGTATTCGGGCATTCGGGGTGCAAGAGGATTAAATATCAGAATACCCGAAATTTTGATGGTGGTTATGAATGGTAGCTTACGCATTCATCTTCTTTAGCTAAGCGATGATGTTTAGAAAAGGTAAACTTCCCCTCGATCCTGGTCTTCAGCCAAGGAGCTGGTCCTAGTTTCCTTTTGGGATAAACCTCCCCTCGATCCTAGTTTCCTACCAAGGAACTGGTCTTAGTTTCTCTTGTTAACTTCCCCTCGATCCTGGTTTCCTACCAAGGAACTGGTCTAAGTTTCTGATTTAAACTTCCCCTCGATCCTGGTTTCCTACCAAGGAACTAGTCTAAGTTTCTTTTGTCAATAAACTTTATTGACAAGGGACGCTATTCGTAGCGGTTTTCCTCAAACTTCTCGCCGAATTTTCCCGGGGAGATGCCATTTGACGAAAAAATTTGATGTTAGAGTTGCTGGGGAACCCAGTAGTCTGAGTTGTAGAGTTGCACAAACTTCTCTGTTGGAGACGCCATTTGCCGACTCTATCTGGGGAAAGCAAGTCTCTTGAGAGGCTGCTTCTGCGTGGGATCTTACATCATACTTTTCTCTGGATCTTCCTGGAGAAATGCCATATGATGGGGTCCAATTTTGAGGCGCCGATGACCTTTTCATCAGCGGTCTTTTTGGAGCGAAACTGGCATGCTGCCGAATCTCTGATTACGAGGCTTTCTCTGTGGATTTTCCTTAATCCGGGAAAGCAAGGATATCATCTTCAATGGCGAAGAGTGATGCTGACTGAAAGTTCCTCTGGTTTTTCAGAGGTTCAAGTTATTAAAGTGGTCAAGGGCCAACTTCCTTCCAGAAATAAACTGGAGGCGAGGTTGTTCAAACGCAGCGTTTCCTGACGAGGCAAGAACTGACAACTCGATTGAGAGAACTTCTATCACTAGGGGACAAGACCGACTAGAGTGATAGTGATGCAATATGAAATGTGAATGCAAATCAATAATGCATGATGTACGTATGTTTATGCTGACAAAACTGACGCGACATACAAACTGACAGGTGAACACGACTGGATACTCGGCCATCGCGGGGCGAAGAAGTACCGTTGGTTCATAATAGTAATTCCACCTTGCTTAGGAGAGATAGTCCCTGTTGGGAGCTATGTTGGTCGGGCTTAGGAGATAAGAACTCGGCCGAAGAGGTCAGATGGAATAGTCGCATCCGACACTGTTGATCCTTCATTCAGGCGCACTGGCGTAGAAAGAGTACTTTGATTCTGCACTTTGAAGTTCGCCTACTTCTGGAGAAGCGGTTGATGTTCTTTTGATGTTCAACAGTCAAAAGAAATTGCCATCTTTACTTTAAAAGCAGAAAAAGTTTTAACAAGTAAATTCATTTTTGTTTCATTTCAAGAATCGCTAATCATGTTAAAACGCCATTCTGTAAAGCTAAAACAAATAAGAATTACAAACAAAAGCACAAGGGCTCAAATTTTATTGATAAGATGGAGATCAGCCAAACGCGTGATTCCAAAGAGTATATATAAAGTTTGAAAATGGTAATTTACAGGGAAAAGGGCAACGTTGAAACATAACGACCGCTATCCTTCTACCAACTTTGAATTTGGGGCATCCTGAGCTTTGGTCGAAGATGACCTTGACTAGAGTTTTCTGACGGATGATGTAACTGCTGCTGCTGAGGGACTCGCCTCCGTTGAACATAGTTACTTGCCATTATCCCTAATTTTTGCCTGGATTGTACTATGATGTTTCCAATCCATCGGGATGATTTTTTTTCTCTGTCTCTAACTTCTGCCTGGACCGCCCTTTCGGGTTTTCAATCCACCGAGATGTTTTTTTTTTAGTTTAGGCGAAGTATTTCTTGACTACATCAACATTTGTGGGGTAGGCAAATTCCTCTCCGTCCATGGTTGCAAGTTTCAAGGCATCGCTTGAGAAAGCTTTAGTGACCATATAGGGGCCATCATAATTCGGAGTCCACTTGCCCCGGGAGTCAGTGAGAAATGATTGTATCTTCTTGAGCACGAGGTCTCCTTTCCCGAAGATGCGAGGTCGGACCTTTTTGTCAAACGCCCTCTTCATTCTCTGTTGATACAATTGACCATGGCATAGTGTCGTTATTCTCTTTTCTTCGATCAGATTCAGTTCTTCGTGTCGGCTTTGGCACCATTCACCTTCGGTGAGCTTAGTTTCCATCAATACTCGGATTGATGGGATCTCTACTTCTATGGGGAGCACTGCTTCCAAGCCTACACTAGAGAGAAAGGGGTTGCCCCTGTTGAAGTGCGAACAGATGTACGATAACTGTGAAGAGCAAAGGGTAGCATTTCGTGCCAATCTTTGTAGGTTACAACCATCTTCTGAACAATCCTCTTGATGTTCTTGTTAGCCGTTTCTATCGCTCCGTTCATCTTTGGTCGGTAGGGAGATGAGTTATGATGTTCGATCTTGAACTCAACGAACAACTCTTTCATCATCTTATTGTTCAAGTTAGATCCATTATCAGTAATAATCTGGCTCGGAACACCATAACGGCAGATGATATTTTTTTTGATAAATCGGACCACCACTTGTCGGGTTATATTAGCGTACGACGCTGCTTCGACCCACTTGGTGAAATAGTCAATGGCTACCAGGATGAACCGATGTCCTTTTGAAGCCTTAGGTTCGATCAAGCCAATCATGTCGATTCCCCATATGGAAAAAGGCCACGGGGAAGAGAGAACTTTGAGATGTGATGGCAGTACATGAATTTTGCCGGAGTATATCTGACACTTGTGACACCTCCTCATGTACTTGTAGCAGTTGGATTCCATTGTCAACCAATAGTACCCTGCTCTGAGAATTTTTCTCGCCATTGTGTGTCCATTGGCATGAGTGCCAAAGGATCCTTCATGAATTTCTTTCATAAGCATGTCTGCTTCTGGTCTGTCTACGCATCGGAGCAAGACCATGTCAAAATTCCTCTTATAGAGAGCGTCACCGCTCAGGAAGTAGTTTCCATCCAATCTTCTGAGGGTTTTCCTGTCTTTTCAAAGTGCCCCAGATGGGTACTCTTGTTTCTGAAGGAAGCATTTGATATCGTGATACCAAGGTCTGTCGTCTAGGACTGCTTCAATCGTGAAGATGTAAGCGGGCCGTTCAAGGCGCATTATATCGATCTTAGGTAGGTCTTTCCATTGACCTACACTAATCATAGAAGAGAGAGTGGCTAATGCATCAGCCATGTGATTGTCCTCTCGAGGGATGTGATGAAACTCAACTCTGTTGAAGAAGGGTAACAACCTTCTTGCATAGTCTTTGTAAGGAATCAATCCTGATTGGTATGTTTTCCAATCTCCCTTTACCTGATTGATAACCAGGGCTGAATCGCCGTATACGTCCAAGTTTTTGATCCTTAAATCAATCGCTTCTTCGAGACCCATGATACATGCTTCGTATTCGGCCTCGTTGTTTGTACACTTGAACGTAAGTCGAGCGGTGAAAGGAATGTGGGTACCCTGAGGGGTAACAATGATTGCCCCAATTCCGTTTCCATAATGATTAACTGCTCCGTCAAAGATAAGTCCCCATTGGGAACCTGGTTCTGGCCCTTCATTGGGTAGCGGTTCATCGCAGTCTTTCATCTTTAGATACATGACATCTTCGTCTGGGAAGTCAAACCCGATTGGTTCCTGATCGTCAATCGGTTGATGAGCCAAATGATCGGCTAAAATACTTCCCTTAACGGCTTTCTGAGCGTGGTACTCTATGTCCTATTCTGATAATAACATCTGCCAACGGGAAATTCTTCCCGTGAGAGCAGGCTTTTCGAAGAAATACTTGATTGGATCCATTTCGAAGACCAACCAAGTAGTATGACGAATCAAGTATTGGCGAAGACGTTTGGCTGCCCAAGCCAAAGCACAACAAGTTTTCTCGAGCATCGTGTACCGAGTCTCGCAGTTGGTGAATTTCTTGCTCAAATAGTAAATGACAGACTCTTTCTGTTTGGTTTCGTCCTGTTGGCCAAGTACACATCCCATTGAGTCCTCTAGAACTGTGAGGTAAATGATCAATGGTCTTCCTTCCACTTGCGGTGATAGAATCGGATGATTCAACAGATATTCCTTAATACTGTCGAAGGCGGTTTGGCAATCTTCTGACCAAACGCAATCTTGGTTCTTTTTGAGTAATTTGAAAATCGGCGCACAGGTCGCGGTCATGAGGAATGTGAATCTGGAGATGTAGTTCAAACGTCCCAGGAATCCTCTGACTTGTTTTTCAGTTTTCGGAGAAGGCATTTCTTGAATGGCCTTGACCTTGTCAGGATCAACCTCAATCCCTTTCTGGCTGATGATGAACCCTAAGAGTTTCCCCGAACGGACACCGAAGTTGCACTTGTTAGGATTCAAGCGGAGCTTGAATTTTCTTAAACGTTCAAACAATTTTGACAGATGTTCAACGTGCTCATTCTCTGTTTTTGATTTTGCAATCATATCATCAACATATACCTCGATTTCTTTGTGTATCATGTCATGAAACAGAGTAGTCATGGCCCTTTGATAGGTTTCCCCGGCGTTCTTCAAACAGAACGGCATTACCTTGTAACAAAAGGTGCCCCATGGGGTGATGAACGAAGTTTTCTCCATGTCTTTCGGCGCCATTTTGATCTGATTATAGCCCGAGAATCCATCCATGAAGGAGAAAATTTTGAACTTTGCAGTACTGTCTACCAGCATGTCAATGTGTGGTAAAGGAAAGTCATCCTTTGGACTTGCCTTGTTCAGATCCCTGTAATCAACACACATTATGACCTTTCCGTCATTTTTGGGAACGGGTACGATGTTGGCTAACCATTAAGGATATTCTGACGTGGCGAGGAAACCCGCGTCAATCTGTTTCTGTACCTCCTCTTTGATTTTGATGGCCATGTCCGGGTGAGTGCGTCTCAACCTTTGCTTTACTGGCGGACATTCCGATCTCAATGGTAAATGATGTTCCACGATGCTGGTATCCAACCCTGGCATATCCTGATAGGACTAAGCGAATACATCGAGGAATTCTTTGAGAAGCTTTATCAAACTCTCTTTGGCAGTTGGTCCGAGCAGTGTCCCAGTCCTGATTTCTTTTCTCTCTTTTTCTGAACCCAAGTTTACCGTTTCCAATGGTTCTTTGTGAGGTTCAATAGACCTTTCCTCTTGTCTGAGTAGTCGGGAGATCTCTTCTGGAATTTCGTTGTCATCTTCTTCTTCAGCCTCGAATACCGGGAACTCAAAGTTGGGAGAAGGCATCAGATCGTATGTTTCAACGGGGTTTAAAACAAGCAATCTGCATGACGTGAGGATTCGTGTTTAGAAGAGATAGAGAAAATGCAAGTGTGTGCAGTGTATTATTTTACTGCTTGTTTTTGTTATTGAATTGTTTTTTAGGATTACCATTTTCTGAAAAACGAAAACAGAAAACAGCAATTAATGCGGAAATTACAGAACGACGTTATTTTATTAATGAACAAGTCGAATCTTGAAACTACAGCCCTATAAAACAAAACTCTATCGCTTTGAGCGAAGCGAAGAGGGAAATTTACAGAAAGCGAGCCCTATCAAAACATCTGTTTCACCTGGGCAGGGTGAAAGGTTAAAGATGACAATTACTTTGACTGATGAATGATCTTCGGAACCTCGACGGCAACCCATTGGCGGCGAACTCCTCGGTGAATCACAAAGTCTGGCACCTTCCTTGATTTGTCTTCAGAAATGATGCTGATTTCTGGCGGAGCAGGATCATTGGAATCTGTCTCCCAGGCAGTGTTGTCGTAGGAGGATTCCTCAGTTGTATTTTGCAGAGTATTTGTGCTCTCAGCTGTATCTCCCCATCCAGTTGGCTGGATATCTTCGAGCCTAATACGAGAGATTTCGGGAGCGGTGTACTTGACCACATAGTCAAATTTTCCACTTGGTTGTCCTAAGGTGTCCCACACTTCTTTGGAACTGGAGGGGTCATCTCTCTCGATGACGTTGACCTCAGGAAAAGCATAGTTGATGAATTCCAGTCCGGCAAACGTTGCAAATTCATTGTCATGTTGAGTAGTTTCTGAATGACCTGAGTGTTGATCCCATGACATGGTGGGGACACAGGTATTCTGTTCAATGATGGTCAACTGATTTTCATTGTTCGGCTGACTCTCTTGCCCCAAGTTTCCTGGGTAAGGCTGCTATATTGGCAGACCATCCATTGGGCCATAGTAGGTGTAGTCAAAATTGTCTTTCATCAGAGTGTCTTCCTCTAATGAATTTGGCGGAGCACGACATCCTTCCGGATCACAATCTCCATATATCATTTCGACATCTGACCGTGGTATAAATCTCGGACTCTGTGCGGGATAGCAAAATGGCGTAGGCACCTCTTCCTGAGACATATAACCGTCCTCGTTAAGGTAGGACTTCCATTCTTCCTCTGTGTCAGAGGGATCTTCCTCATTGATAGCATGTACTGCTTGAGACACTGGGTGAAGAAAACCTCCACTGTGGAAGAAGTTTTGAAGGGGATGAAGACTTTCATCGTTGGCAGCTGTCCGGGTACAGGTTGCATAAAAACCATGACCCTTCTTTGTTTTATTGTCAATAGGAATGACAAGCTGTCCCCATCCGATTGTATCGGTACCCTCGACCGCTTTGATAGCATCGTTGTATGAAGAAATGGAAGTTCCTTCTTTGAACTGATTGTTCTTGCTTACCGACAGTGCTTGGAACTACGTTCCAATAAGCTCCTCGGGTTCTATACCAGTAGATGATGATAAGTTACTCACGAGCAAGGCCTGCTCCCCACAGACTGTGACAAGTTGATCGTTCTGAACAAACTTTAGCTTTTGGTGGAGGGTTGAAGTAACCGCTCCAGCCTGATGTATCCAAGGTCTTCCTAATAAATAAATGTACGTTGCCCGGATGTCCATGACCTGGAAAGTGACTTGGAAAGTGTGAGGACCGGTAGTTATGGGAAGATCAACTTCGCCGATAACTATTTTTCTGATTCCATCGAACGCTTTGACGACGACCTCGCTGATTCTCATCGGAGGGCCTTTGAATGATAATTACATCAAAGTGGACTTCGGCATAACATTCAGGGCTGACCCTGTGTCTACCAGTACGCTGGCTAAAGCATCGTCTTAGTAGTTAACTGTAATGTTGAGCGCCATGTTATGATGGCGACCCTCTTCGGGTAATTCCTCATCACTAAATCCCAAATTATTGCAAGAAGTGATGTTAGAGACAATGTTATCGAACTGTCTGATTGTTACATCCTGTTCCACAAAGGCTTGCTCCAAGACTTTCTGTAGAGCCTCCCTATGCGCTTCTGAACTGAGTAACAGTGATAACACAGAGATCTTTGAAGGAGTTTGTAACAGTTGATCGACAATGTTGTATTCACTCCTTTGGATGAGCTTCAGCATCTCATCATTATTTTTCGAAAGGTCGGTATTACTGGATTGATCGACTGATGGATTAGGAGCTTCTGTTTGAAGTTCCTTTTCCTTGTTAGGTTCTCCAACTCCTCGGTTGAAGATTCTACCACTCCGTGTTACTCGACTGATGTCTGCAATGTTTAGGACGGAGGGTAACGGAATTTCCTTTCCATTTTCAACTATTGTTGCACCGTATTTGTAAGGGATCGCCTTAGCTAATTCATACGGTAGTGGTCCCGGTAGATAGATGACTATGGGAACCTTCTGATTTTTTTGACCATCATAAGTAATCTCGATCCGTTCCCGGTTGGGAACTTTAGATTTGTCAAGTAGAGGGATGATGGCAAAAACATCCCTGGTCCTATGATGACCAGAGATTGTGACAACATCCTTGACTTGATCGGCAAGGTAGTTCGGCGTCCAGTTGACGGGTCCAGAACCCGGATATGGACGAATTTCTCCACGATCCACCTGACCCTGAAGAGTTTCTCTCACAAGGTAACACCCTTGGTTACTTTCCAAACAGACGCTACAACGGTCATAATTGTGTGGGGGCATCTGGCCGCGCCCACTTTGAATACAATGTAACCTTACTAGCTTAGCTTCCATTGATCGGACATCCTGACTCTGACGTCGAGTAGGATTCCTGTTACTGATACTAATCTGCTGAGTATCTTCATCCATATAAATTGGCATCCACCAGTGATTTAACAAGTGCTGAAGTGCCTCCTGGACAGGGGTACAACCTCGATCGTTTTCGCAACCTGCTTTACAGCTTTGATAGTCGTGTGATATTAAGAATCCGAGTCGGACCTGCTCAGCATGTAACTCTACCAGGTTGGTATTCATCACACGAATATTGAATATCTGAACCATATTGATCTGATAAGGGTTCCTATCATGGTAGTCTTGGATCCATCCAAGATCCATCTGACGCCGGAGGGCCTCTTGTACCAAAGAGCATCCTTGTTTGTTTACCGAGCAAGTCAGACAGAAACTGTAATCGTGCCACGGCAGATTATGATACTGGCTTTTCCTTGAGTGCATCGCCACCAAGTTGACATTCATTGCACAGACGTCGTGGTTCTGAATGACGTTGGAATTCGTGTAGACCATGTTAACTCTACGAACTCGGTGCTCTTGGATCCATCCGAGATCCATCTATTCCTGTAGAGCTGCTTGCACCACAGAACATCCTTGATTACTTTTAGAGCAGACATCACATTGATGATAATTATGAGGTGGCACATGGCCGTACCCACTCTGTCTACAATGCATCTTGATCAGATTGGTCTTTAACAAGAGTACATCATAAATTTGATAGACATTATTAAATTCTTTCTCAATCAGGTTAACTGCAGCCTTCTCATGTTGAGGCAGCGGGTTCATAAGAACATTGGGATTCGTATCTTTGAAAGATAAGAGCCCGCTCCTAACAAGCTTTTGCACATCAGAATTGAAATTAAGACAAGTCTCAATGTTATGCCCTGATCCTCCTTGATGATAAGGGCATTTCTGGTCCATCTTAAACCAAAAAGGCGGATTTTCCGGTACTGTAAAAAGAGACATAGTATGGATGTGCCCCTTAGCCAGTAGTAACGGAAATAGTTCTGCGTACAACATGGGTATAGGATCAAACCCTGATGGTCGTGTTGTATGGTTGTTGTTATACGGAGGACGAGCCTGCTGAAGAGGTTGTTGTGTCCTTTGCTGATTAGGTTGGCTCTATGCAACCTGAGGTTGATACGTAGGAATAGGCGCAGGGCTGATAGCAGGAGTTATAGCTGCTACTGGTTGATATCGACGCCTTTGCTTTCCGAGAGAGATATTCCCAATATCTTTCTCTTTTTTCTTAGGGAGAGCACTACCGTATCGTTTTGTACTACTCGATGATCCAGCGTCTTTTGCCAAACGTCCTTCTCGGACGGCTTCCTCAAGACGAACTCCCATACCCACCATCTCGGTGAAATCACTGGGCGCACTGGCAACCATTCGGTCATTGTAAAATGAGCTTAAGGTCTTTAAGAAGATCTTTGTCATCTCTTTTTCCTCAAGAGGTGGACAAATCTGAGCGGAAATTTCACGCCACCTTTGAGCATACTCCTTAAAGGTTTCCTTGTCCTTTTGAGACATTGATCTGAGTTGATCTCTGTCGGGTGCCATGTCCAAATTGTATTTGTATTGTTGGACGAAGGAAGTACCAAGATCTCTGAATGTGCTAATCGTAGCACGATTTAAACCCATGTACCATTTTAGTGCGGCACCGGTTAAACTATCCTGAAAGTAGTGAATTAGTAGGTCCTGATTCTCCGTCTGAGCTGACATTCACCGAGCGTACATCACCAGATGGCTTTGAGGGCAAGAGTTACCCTTGTATTTTTCAAAGTCGGGCACTTGGAACTTGTGCGGGACTTTCACATTGGGGACCAAGCAGAGGTCTGTGACGTCATTTCCAAATAGATCCTGACCGCGAATGGCTTGCAGTTCCTTCTGCATTTCCAAGAACTGTTCCTAGAATTCATCCATTTGGTCAAACATAGTTTCCTTTTTACCAGAAGGTATCTGTGGAGTCTGTCCTTCCGGGACAGTGTGCACCACAAGGGGTGGTATCGTGACTACGGCAGTGAATCTTGGCGTTTCCCGAAGTTTGTAACCTTCAGGAGTCTTCAATATGCCTCTGGCATCTTCGTTTTCCCAAAGTTTGTAACCTTCAGGCCCAGCAGCTTCTGTTGTGATTCCCTGATCTTCAGTGATCGGCGGAACATATCCTTCCGGGATATAGTTTGCAGGCATGCCCCAGGGACGATCTTTCGGCATCTGATACCTAGGATCAAACTTTTCCACTATGGGCGTTGAGGTGATCTCTGAGATCATAGTCCTTTGTAGCTGAGCTTCTGCCATGGCTTGCATGTCGTTAAGAAGCTTTCTCATATCCTCTCTTAGAGCGTCGATCTCTTCTTTTAACTCTCTGTTTTCTTCCTCAAGATCATCCATCTTTTTCTGACGATTGGCCCGAGTATTGTATGAATGAGACAGTTTGACTCTAGAATCGAGACACAAACGTGAGATTCGTAGGTAAGAAGAGTACGCGATGTGATAATGATGAATGCAATGATTATATTAATTATTTTTTTTGGTTTAATCAAAATAAACTTCGACAATTAGATTGCAAATATCAAACAGTGGGGAAACCCCTTTTTATTGAAATTCAAAGGATTACAGAAATGGAAATACAGTAGATTACAAGATGCAGAAACAGAAACCTAAGCTAAGGGGTCCCGAGTCCTCTCTGGGGAGAAATCGGGTGCTGATTCTGGTACTTTCCTTTTCTTTGACCGGGGCTCTTGAGCCTTTGTCGGGTTGTCATTCCTTTGCCAAGTGAAAGGAGCGAGCAAATTCCTTTGGTCATCTTGATTCTCTACAGCATGTTGCTCCAAAATTTCAATCAGAGCATCTTTCTCTTTCAGTAGTTGCTGTATTTTGATGCACTCTATGTCGAGGGTGCGGTACTTGTTCTTCCAAGACCTTATCTCCTTTTGAACTTTGTTGAGAGTAACCTGAAGCTTTTCAGTTTCCGTCATGAAGTACACGACAGATTCCCTCGGCGGAATAATTTCGTAACGAGGATAAGGCATTTTTAGCTTGAGAGCACAAGTTTGTAACCATTGGAGATAAGGCTCCACCGAGACACTGTCTGGTTTTCACAGAGACTCTCGTCCTTTCTTATGAACGTGCTTCCAAGCGTGCACTATTTCCACCTTTAGTGCTCTGTCATTTTCTTCTTCTTTGAAGAAAAGACCTTCCAGATGAGCATTCAGCAGAATATGCCTCATCGGGTATCCAAACTGACGGCGAACCAATATCGGATGATAGTTGATTCCTCCCTTAGTTCCTATAAGGGGTACGTTGGGGAAGTTTCCACAACGGTCAATGATTCTGATTCCATCATAAATCCTATTACACTAATCTATATCAGAGTTGGTGATAGACATTATCTTCTGCGACTAGCGCAAGGCACTCTTGTGATCCCAGAAAGTAGCAGACTTAGGCAAATGAGAGATACACCATTTTTAAAGCAGAGGTACACAACATGTGATCTCCCCTCCACTGTACAAATTCCCTAAGTGTAAAGAATGATATGCATCTGCGAGTAAAGTCGGCACAGGGTTTCCAATGAGAAAAACCTTAACAGCGTTGATATCGACGAAGTTATTAATGTTGGGAAACAAAAATAACCCGTAGGTGAGCAAGACAAAGATGCTTTCAAAAGCAGTCACGTTTCCTATACTGGCAAAATACAGGGCTTTCTTTGTCAAGAACTGGGCTGGCAAACCTTGGATGCCACCCTTAGTAGTCGTGTGAGTCCTGACCTCTGACTCGTCCAAATGAATTGCTCTTGCAATGGTATGATTCTTTGGAATTTCTTCCAGTCCAAAAAATGGAGCTCTATCAGTGATATGTAAATTGATCAGATGAGAATACTCCTCCAGCGTTGGTGCGAGCTGGTAATCCGAGAATGTAAAGAAGTGATAAACCGGATCGTAGAATTGAACGAACGCGTCCATGATTCCCTCAATCACATGGACTCTTAACAGTGGTAGCAAACCTCCGTGCTTGGCTCTGAAGGACTCTTGGTTTGTGATCATTCTCGCCAAACATCTTAAATCCTCTAGTTTTGGAACCTTGAAGGTATACCGATGGGTTCTCCTTCTACTGAAATCCATTAGCACAATCCTTTTCTCTGATATTTGCAATCACAGTCTTAGATTAATTTGAAAAACAGAGACACTAGAAGAGAAAATTTTATTGTTTTAATGTTTTTTAAATAAATGCATGAATGCAGCACACAAAAACATAGAAAAAACATGGGGTCAAAGGGTCGTTGTCATGAAGTCAAGGCTCTACCCATCCCCAAAGGTTTATACTAGGGTGATTTTTGAACCTGTACTCATTATCATCAGCTCCTCCCAGGAAAGCAAAACAACAAGCGGATCGCCAACGAGTTGTAGAGCAATCTTAGAGTAAGTGTCATTCACCGAGAATAGATCACCAGCCTCAAATGAGGGTAGTATCGCGTGACAACTATTACCGATAGTTTCCGCACTACAAAAGGGTTGGCTCCTCAGCTTCTCAGACATCACAATCGGCCCATTGCCTAAGAGAGGGAATGGGTTGCATTGGTCAGCCTCCACTGAGGTTGATAGTCGACCTCGTCGCCATCACTTATCTTAAGTGTATACTCAATCTTTCCACATGCGGCATCACACGCATTCCCATTAGTAGAAAAATAAACACGTATAGCAATTAGGAAAAGCAGTATATATATTTGTCCTAAACATCCTAGACCTTTAAAGCTATGAATCCTAAGTTCCTGACAGAAAATGGGTTCCCCGGCGGAAGCCCCAATCTGTGGTTTCACACAAGTGAAGAGAAAAAAGGTTAGAAACGCCCCACGGTGGGCGCCACTTTTAAAGATTCCGCCTAATAGATGGGAAGAGAACATGATCTCACTACAAAGGTGAGATAAATCTGTAGCGAGTGATTTTTGGATGTGGTTACGAAGCACGATCGCTCTGGTACTACAGTTCGATTCATTTTTTATCCTATTAAAGCTAATGAAGGAAGGGAAATAGATGTCTCCAATTAACCCTGCTTGCATACTGAGATTAAACAGTCAAAACTGTTGGTTTACAGATGCTACAAAGATTTGGGGTTTCTCCTAGGTTATTTTGTTGACGAGGGGTGCTTTAGGCTATTGGTTGAGATGTTAGGACGGATATATATGAAAGTATGGGATTTTGGGTTTTTGTTTAGTGTGATCGCTAAGATTTTTCTTTCAATCTTATGCCTACGTATTCCCGTATACCGAAACAGGGAAATCAGAGCGTTCGTAGTTCCTCCTATTCTATGGGAAGAAGTGGGTGTTTTGGTGTCTTGTTCAAAGCCCAAGACTTGAAGCGAAAGGTAGTTTGTATCTTGTTCAAAGCCCAAGATGTGAAGCTAAAAGTGTTGACCTTAGAGAGAATTTGTCGCCTCTAAAGGGGTCTGTTTATCACAACTGTTGTGTGACTGACTGTAAAGGAGGATTACTTTAACCGGGATTTATGAATCCGGAAATGCCATAATTTCCTTTATAGGGGATTTTAACCTGAAGGAGAAGACTTTAACTCAGTGTAGAGTAATGCCATCTTTCCTTAGGAATTTCTCATACTAAAAGAGGGACATTGGCATGGATGTAGATGATCCAGAGGCTTGCCGCTTACAGCAGTTAGATGGAGGGGAAGGAGTTGTTGATGTTTGTGTACGGTGAACGAGGCACAACTTTGATGCTAAAAGGTTAATTGGATCAACCAGTGGTTTTCTTATACAAAGCCTAAGAGAAGGCTATTATGTGTCTCGTACAAAGCCCAAGAGAGAGGCTAAAAGGTTTTGACTCAACGAGGGAATCTTTTGGTATCTCGTATAATGCCCGAGATGGAGGCTATTTGACTTAACAAGAGAGTTTTTTGTATCTCGTACGAAGCCCGAGATGGAGACGAAAGGGTGATTGACTCAACGAGGGAGTCTCTTATGTGTCTCGTACAAAGCCCGAGAAAGAGGCTAAACGTTGTTTGACTCCGCTGGGGAGAATCATTGTACAAAGCCCAAGAGAGAGGCTAACTTCACTGGAGAAGGATCATTATACAAAGCCTAAGAGGAGGTTGTGGCGACTGTTCAGTTAAGTGACAGGTCCAGTAGACTGATTTTTAAAGAGAAAAGCAGTTCTTATATGGGAAATGTTGTACTCGAGGATTTGGTTCGAGGATCCGAGTTATTCCTGTTCTTTAAGGAAGTGGGAAATCCGAAGGGTATTGAGACTGTCCGAGTCTACGGGTTTTCTTCCTATTTAACGAAGGGGTCACTTGAGAATGTCTTTGAGACTCAAGGAGATTAGACTGTCCAAGTCTAGAGTGTCATCTTTTGTACTGCGCTTTGAGAAACAGTAGTAGACTCTTTGAAAGGACTGTTCTATACAGATGACTAAGTTCTATTCCTATACCTCTAGGAGGTCGTCGGGACAGTTTGTATGAAACCCAAGAGGAGGCTGGAAGCTTTTAAGAAGCCGATCGGTCCTTGCACGATGCCCAAGAGGAGGCTATCATTCCCGGAGGAAGAGATCATTATACGAAGCCTAAGAGGAGGCTGTGAATACTTCTAAGAAGCCGTAGGGTCCTTGTACTAAGTCCAAGAGGAGGAGGTTGCTTTTAGGAAGCCTGTGGGTCCTTGTACAATGCCCAAGAGGAGGCCAATGCTTTTAAGAAGCCCGTGGGTCCCCAAACCCCGAGAAATTCAAGGAAAGCTATTCACAAGGAATAGATCAAGTCAGGAAGTTTCGAGAATTTGGAAGAAACTCAAAGATACCATTCACGGAGAATACATTCATCTCTGGGAATAGAGTTTCTTGACAATTCCTAATGAGGACAGCCGAAGAGAAGACTGTATCTGGTGATCCTATTGGGGATCTAGTTGTCTATTTCTACGAATAAACGAAACGGCATCACCTAGTTCTAGACGTAGTGGCCGGGAAAACTCTAAATATCTATACTATTATTACACAGTTGATATGAGTTTATGAAAGAAGACTTACAGTGAAACAGCCCCACAATACAGTTATATGTATATGAAAGCGGTAAATGAAAGCGTATAAACACTTACTCGGTTGTAGAGCTTCCATGCTATTTGGTTAGTTGTTCAACAAAGAAAGATTGAAAACAACAGTATATTCAAAATCAAAGGAGAAAGTGCTTTGAAAAAGAAAGATTTGGGGCTTACAACTCAAGCAGAGGCCCAGGGTTTTGGTTAAAAGGGGATTGGGTCTTACACTCTAATAGAGGCCCAAAAAGTTTTAAATGGGTCTTATAGCTCGAGGAGAGGCCCAAAAGGTTATTTTTCAAAAGACGACGATCACGCCGTTTGTTTTTGACAGTATCGGGACTTATACAATACACTGAGTTTTTGCACGTCGGACTTGAAATTGAGACAAGTATCTATGTTATGCCCTGGACCTCCTTGATGATAAGGGCAAGTTTGATCCATCTTAAACCAAAAAGGCGGATTTTCCGGTATTGTAAAAGGAGATTTAGTCTGAACGTGCCCCTTAGCCAGTAGTAATGGAAATAGCTCTGCGTACGACACGGGTATAGGATCAAATCCTGGTGGCCATGTTGTACGGTTGTTGTTGTATGGAGGACGTGCCTGCTGAAGAGGTTGTTGTGTCCTTTGCTGATTAGGTTGGCTTTGCGCAACCTGAGGTTGATACGTAGGAATAGGCGCAGGGCCGATAGCAGGAGTTACAGCTGCTACTGGTTAATACCGTCGCCTTTGCTTTCCGAGAGAGATATTCCCAATATCTTACTCTTTTTTCTTAGGGAGAGCACTACCTTATTTTTTAGTACCGCTCGTCGATCCAGTGTCTTTTACCGAACGTCCTTCTCGGACGGCTTCCTCAAGACGCACGCCCATGCCCACCATTTTGGTGAAATCACTGGGCGCACTGGCAACCATTCGGTCATAGTAAAATGAGCTTAAGGTCTTTAAGAAGATCTTTGTCATCTCTTTTTCCTCCAGAGGTGGACAAATTTGAGCGACAATCTCACGCCACCTTTGAGCATACTCCTTAAAGGTTTCCTTGTCCTTTTACGACATCGATCTGAGTTGATCTTTGTCGGGTGCCATGTCCAAATTGTATTTGTATTGTTGGACGAAGGCAGTCCCAAGATCTCTGAATGTGTTGATCGTGGCACGGTTTAAACCCATGTACCATTTTAATGCGGCACCGGTTAAACTATCCTAAAAGTAGTGAATCAGTAGGTCCTGATTTTCCGTCTGAGCTAACATCCTCCAGGCGTACATCACCAGATGGCTTTGAGGGCAAGAGTTACCCTTGTACTTTTCAAAGTCGGGCACTTGAAATTTGTGCGAGACTTTCACATTTGGGACCAAGAAGAGATCTGCGGCGTCCTTTCCAAATAGATCCTGACCGCAAATGGCTTGCAGTTCCTTCTGCATTTCCAAGAACTACTCTTGGAATTCCTCCATTCTGTCAAACTTAGTTTCCTTCTTACCAGAAGGTGTCTGTGGAATCTGTCCTTCCGGGACAGTGTGCACCACAGGGGGTGGTACCGAGACTACGGTAGTGAGTCTTGGCGTCTCCCGAAGTTTGTAACCTTCAGGAGTCTTCAGTATGCCTCTGGTATCTTCGCTTTCCCGAAGTTTGTAACCTTCAGGCCCAGCGGCTTCTGTTGAGATTCCCTGATCTTCAGTGATCGGCGGAACATATCTTTCCGGGATATAGTTAACAAGCATGCCCCAAGGACGATCTTTCGATATTTGATACCTAGGATCATACTTCTCCACTATAGGCGTTGAGGTGATCTCTGAGATCACAATTCTTTATAGCTGAGCTTCTGCCATGGCTTGCATATCGTTACGAAGCTTCCTCATATCCTCTCTCAGAGCGTCGATCTCTTCTTTCAACTCTCTGTTTTCTTCCTCAAGATCATCCATCTTTTTCTGACGATTGGCCCGAGTATTATACGAATGAGACAGTTTGACTCTAGAACCGAGACACAAACGTGAGATTAGTAGTTAAGAAGAATACGCGATGTGAGAATGATGAATGTAATGATTATATCAATTGTTTAAGGTTTAATCAAAATAAATTTTGACAATTAGATTGCAAACATCAAACGGTGGGGAAACCCCTTTTTATTAAATTCAAAGGATTACAGAAATGGAAATACAGTAGATTACAAGGTACAGAAACAAAAACCTAAACTAATGGGTCCCGAGTCCTCTCTGAAGAGAAATCGGGTGCTGATTCTGGTATCTTCCTTTTCTTTGACCGGGGCTCTTGGGCCGTTGTCGGATTGTCATTCCTTTGCCAGGTGAAAGGAGCGAGGAAATTCCTTTGGTCATCTTGATTCTCTACAACATGTTGCTCCAAATTTTCAATCAGAGCATCTTTCTCTTTTAGTAATTGTTGTATTTTGATGCACTCTACGTCGAGGGTGCGGTACTTGTTCTTCCAAGACCTTCTCTCCTTTTGAACTTTGTTGAGAGTAACCTGAAGCTTTTCAGTTTCCGTCATGAAGTACATGACAGATTCCCTCGGCGGAAGAATTCCGTAACGAGGATAAGGCATCTTTAGCTTGAGAGCTCTAGTTTGTACCCAATGGAGATAAGGCTCCACCGAGACACAGTCTGGTTTTCCCAGAGACTCTCGTCCTTTCTTATGAACATGCTTCCAAGCGTGCACTATTTCCATCTTTAGTGCTCTGTCATTTTCTCCTTCCTTGAAGAAAAGACCTTCCAGATGAACACCCCGTGGGACGTGTCTCATCGGGTACCCAAATTGACGATGAACGAGAACTGGATGATAGTTGATTCCTCCCTTAGTTCCTATAAGGGGTACATTGGGGAAGTTTCCATAATGGTCAATGATCCTGATTCCATCATAGATCCTATTACACCAATCTATATCAGAGTTGGTAAGAGACATGATCTTCTGCGACCAACGTAAGGCACTCTTGCAATCCCAAAAAGCAGCAGACTTGGGCAAGTGAGAGATAAACCACTTGTAAAGCAATGGTACACAGCACGTGATCTCCCCTCCGCTGTACAAATTTCCCAAATGTACAGAATGATACGCATCTGCGAGCAAAGTCGGCACAGGATTTCCAATGAGAAAAACCTTAACGGAGTTAATATCGACGAAGTTATTGATGTTGGGAAACAAAAATAACCCGTAGGTGAGCAAGACAAAGATGCTTTCAAAAGCAGTCACGTTTCCTATACTGGCAAAATACAGGGCTTTCTTTGTCAAGAACTGGGCTGGTAAACCTTGGATGCCACCCTTGGTAGTTAGGTGAGTCCTGACCTCAGACTCGTCCAAATGAATTGCTCTTGCAATGGTCTGATTCTTTGGAATTTCTTCAAGTCCAGAAAATGGAGCTCGATCAGTAATGTGTAGATCAATCAGATGAGAATACTCCTCCAGCGTTGGTGCGAGCTGGTAATCCGGGAATATGAAACAGTGATAAACCGGATCGTAAAACTGGATGAGCGCATCCATGATTCCCTCAATCACATGGACTCTTAACAGTGGTAGTAAACCTCCGTGCTTGGCTCTGAAAGCCTCAGGGTTAGTGATCATCCTTGCTAACCTTCCCAAATCCTCCAACTTTGGAACCTTGAAGGTATAACTATGAGTTCTCCTTCTACCGAAATCCATTAGTGCAATCCTTTTCTCTGATATTTGCAATTCCAGTCTCAGTTTAATTTGAAAAACAGAGAGACTAGAAGAGAATTTTTTTGAATGTTTTGAATGTTTTTTAAATGAATGCATGAATTCAGCACACAAAAACATAGAAAAAACATGGGGTCAAAGGGTCGTTGTCATGAAGTCAAGGCTCTACCCATCCCTAAAAGTTTATACTAAGGTGATTTTTGTACCTGTACTCATTATCATCAGCTCCTCCCAGGAAAGCAAAACAACAAGTGGATCGTCAGCGAGTTGTAGAGCAATCTTAGAGTAAGTGCCATTCACCGAGAATAGATCACCAGCCTCAAATGAGGGTAGTATCGCGTGACAACTATTCCCGATAGTTTCCGCACTACAAAAGGGTTTGTCTCCTCAGCTTCTCAGACATCACAATCGACCCATTGTCTAGGTGAGAGAATGGGTTGCATTGGTCAGCCTCCACTGAGGTTGATGGTCGACCTTGTCGCCATCACTTATCTTAAGTGTATACTCAATCTTTCCATATGCGGCATCACACACATTCCCATTAGCAGAAAAATAAACACGTATAGCAATTAGGAAAAGCAGTATATATATTTTTCCTAATCAACCTAGACCTTTAAAGCTATGAATCCTAAGTTCCTGACAGAAAATGGGTTCCCCGGCGGAATTACCATCCTGTAGTTTCATTCCAAATTAACGGCGTTTTTGACCTAAGATCCTAATAACGTCAAGGTTTCTACCTAGGGGACAAAAAAAAGAACAAGATCCCTAAAGAGACCTGTAATTCTCCCCAACAGAGTCACCATTTTTCTGTAGCGAGTGATTTTTGGATGTGGTTGCGAAGCACGATCGCTCTGGTACTACAGTTCGATTCATTTTTTATCCTATTAAAGCTGATGAAGGAAGGGAAATAGATGTCTCCAATTAACCCTGCTTGCATACTGAGATTAAACAGTCAAAACTGTTGGTTTACAGATGCTACAAAGATTCGGGGTTTCTCCTAGGTTATTTTGTTGACGAGGGGTGCTTTAGGCTATTGGTTGAGATGTTAGGACGGATATATATGAAAGGTGGGATTTTGGGTTTTTGTTTAGTGTGCTCGCTAAGATTTTTCTTTCAATCTTATGCCTACGTATTCCCGTTTACCGAAACAGGGAAATCAGAGCGTTCGTAGTTCCTCCTATTCTATGGGAGGAAGTGGGTGTTTTGGTGTCTTGTTCAAAGCCCAAGACGTGAAGCGAAAGTTAGTTTGTATCTTGTTCAAAGCCCAAGATGTGAAGCTAAAAGTGTTGACCTTAGAGAGAATTTGTCACCTCTAAAGAGGTTTGTTTGTCACAACTGTTGTGTGACTGACTATAAAGGAGGATTACTTTAACCAGGATTTGTGAATCCGGCAATGCCATAATTTCCTTTATAGGGGATTTTAACCTGAAGGAGAATACTTTAACTCAGTGTAGAGTAATGCCATCTTTCCTTAGGAATTTCTCATACTAAAAGAGGGACATTGGCATGGATGTAGATGATCCAGAGGCTTGCCGCTTACAGCAGTTAGATGGAGGGGAAGGAGTTGTTGATGTTTGTGTACTGTGAACGAGGCACAACTTTGATGCTAAAAGGTTAATTGGATCAACCAGTGGTTTTCTTATACAAAGCCTAAGAGAAGGCTATTATGTGTCTCGTACAAAGCCCGAGAGAGAGGCTAAAAGGTTTTGACTCAACGAGGGAATCTTTTGGTATCTCGTATAAAGCCCGAGATGGAGGCAATTTGACTCAACAAGAGAGTTTTTTGTATCTCGTACGAAGCCCGAGATGGAGGCGAAAGGGTGATTGACTCAACGAGGGAGTCTCTTATGTGTCTCGTACAAAGCCCGAGAAAGAGGCTAAACGTTGTTTGACTCCGCTGGGGCGAATCATTGTACAAAGCCCAAGAGAGAGGCTAACTTCACTGGAGAAGGATCATTATACAAAGCCTAAGAGGAGGCTGTGGCGACTGTTCAGTTAAGGGATAGGTCCAGTAGACTGATTTTTAAAGAGAAAACCAGTTCTTATATGAGCACTGCTGTACTCTAGGATTTGGTTCGAGGATCCGGGTTATTCCTGTTCTTTAAGGAAGTGAGAAATCCGAAGGGTATTGAGACTGTCTGAGTCTACGGGTTTTCTTCCTATTTAACGAAGGGGTAACTTGAGAATGTCTTTGAGACTCAAGGAGATTAGACTGTCCAAGTCTAGAATGTCATCTTTTGTACTGCACTTTGAGAAACAGTAGTAGACTCTTTGAAAGGACTGTTCTATACAGATGACTAAGTTTTGTTCCTATACCTCTAGGAGGTCGTCGAGACAGTTTGTATGAAGCCCAAGAGGAGGCTGGAAGCTTTTAAGAAGCTGATCGGTCCTTGTACGATGCCCAAGAGGAGGTTATCATTCCCGGAGGAAGAGATCATTATACGAAGCCTAAGAGGAGGCTGTGAATACTTCTAAGAAGCCGTAGGGTCCTTGTACTAAGCCCAAGAGGAGGCGGTTGCTTTGAAGAAGCCTGTGGGTCCTTGTACGATGCCCAAGAGGAGGCCGATGCTTTTAAGAAGCCCGTGGGTCCCCAAACCCCGAGAAATTCAAGGCAAGCTATTCACAAGGAATATATCAAGTCAGGAAGTTTCGAGAATTTGGAAGAAACTCAAAGATGCCATTCACGGAGAATACATTCATCTCTGGGAATAGAGTTTCTTGACAATTCCTAATGAGGACAGCCGAAGAGAAGACTGTATCTGGTGATCCTATTGGGGATCTAGTTGTCTATTTCTACGAATAAACGAAACGGCGTCACCTAGTTCTAGACGTACTGGCCGGGAAAACTCTAAATATTTATACTGTTATTACACAGTTGATATGAGTTTATGAAAAAAGACTTACAGTGAAACAGCCCCACAATACAGTTATATGTATATGAAAGCGGTAAATGAAAGCGTATAAACACTTACCCGGTTGTAGAGCTTCCATGCTGTTTGGTTAGTTGTTCAACAAAGAAAGTTTGAAAACAACAGTATATTCAAAATCAAAGGAGAAAGTGCTTTGAAAAAGAAAGATTTGGGGCTTACAGCTCAAGGAGAGGCCCGGGGTTTTATCAGTGAGCGCACTGTTTGAATTTTACAGAGGGACTTATACAAGTGACTGTGGCCCAAAAATTGTTTTCTGTACAAAGGGATGGGTCTTACACTCTCTCAAGAGGCCTAAAAGGTTTAAGGAAAAAGAGTGGGGCTTATAACACGAGGGTAGGACCAGTTTGACTTTTCGTTTAAAAATGGCGATCGCGCCGAGGTTTTCTTTTAACGCAGAGGGACTTATACAATAAGTGAGGCCCAAAATGTTTTGGTTAAAAGGGGATTGGGTCTTACACTCTAATAGAGGCCCAAAAAGTTTTAAATGCGTCTTATAGCTCGAGGAGAGGCCCAAAAGGTTATTTTTCAAAAGGCGACGATCGCGCCGTTTGTTTTTTACGGTATCGGGACTTATACAATACACTGAGGCCCAAAAATGATTTGGTCAAAAAAAGGATTGGGTCTTACACTCTATTAGAGGCCCAAAAGTGTTTGAAAATGATTTATGAGGGTTGAATTAATCCAAAAACCCTAATTTGTTTTCAAAATGTGTTTTAATTGAATAAAAATTCAATTAAAATGATCAAAATTGTTTAACATAGGAAAAACAAATTGTAATATTGGATTAATGCTTCAAAAATCAAGTATTAACCTACAAAATAATTAGAAGTCATTAATCTTTACAAAATCAAGAGGAAAAAAATATTTTAAATGTCAAAAACAATTAAAATATTAATTCTTTGCAAAAATATCAATTATATAAAATAAATAATATTTTTGGGATTTTTTGGGAAAATAAAATATTTTAACATTTTTGTGAATTATTAAAAAAAGAATCAACTCAAAATCATTAAAACTCAGAGAGAAATTAATTTTTGAATCAATTAAATAAAATCACAAAATTCAAATATTTGAATTTATGAAAATGGAGCCAAGAACATGGACCAAGAACACGCGCGTTTTCTGCCTTGCCCAGATTTGCATTTTCTATCCAATCTCACTGAATACTTGATTATATCATGCAATCCACATATCAATATGCTCGTCTCAACCTCACGATCAAGTTTATGACAATTAATTTCATTTAAATTAAGCATAAAACAAGAAATCACGATAAATCCTTATGAACCCTAATTTCTGCATGAAGGCTGGGATTTTTAATACACGATTCAAACAAAGCAATTACTTGAGGGGAAGCATTCCATGCATGATTATGAACATTTGGCAAAAGTATTGTGCGAGGAAATATGCATAGATTGAGAGATGACCAAGTTTAAGCTTACCTCTAGGTCGTGACAGCAAGAGCGAATTGATTTCTGAGTAGGAGGTGTTACAGATGAATTGTGATGATCTGAACAGCTTCCCTACACCCTATGGAGTGTGTTTGAATGCTTGGACTTGACTGAGAATGGCTGGATCACTTCATGGCATCTCAACTGCACTTTGGTTAAAAAATTGAGCAATTGACTGGTGATTCTGAGAAATCAGTGTTCCAGTTGTTGTTTAAGTGTTTGATCAGCTCACATATGATGTATATGAGGTGTGTGTGTGTGATTAGTTTGAGTGGAATTGCTCTCTAATGAAAAACCCGATAGTGACTTGCTAAGAAAGGCATTTTTGAGAGTGAGAAGTGGTTTTTGAGAAAGGCAAGTGTTGTAGGCCTTTGGTGTACTTAAACTGATCATAATTGAGCTCTATTTATAGTAGAGCAAGTTTGTTTTGGGATCCACAGTGAATGGCAACTGCAGCAGGTGTTTGTTCAATGTTGGCCAATGGAAATCCAAGTCTCCTCTAGCCATTGACTAGAGGTTAGGGCATAGGGTTGTGGTTCCCTTGGTCTTGGATAAGTCTTGACTGAATTTAGTTGCAAATGGCTCAGTCCATGCAACCTTGATGCTTCCATTGAATGCACCAATCCAAAATTGGAGTCTTGTCCCTATTTTAGCCATTCTAGGTTCAACATGCTATTTCTTGTTCCAAAGACTTTGGAGGCTTGGCTCAGTGATTGTCCCCTTTAGATTCAATCCTTAGAGATGTCCAAGTGGATAGGAGCATTTGGATTTGGCTGATTTTGGCAAATCGAGTAAAAATGCAAATTCTGCCTTGCCTTGGCAGATTTCAGCAAGGCAACTTTCCAATGTCATATCTCATGACTCAAATTGAATTTGGTAATGTTCTTGGCCATTTTCGAAAGCCCTTACATGATACAACAACTGTTTGAACATATTTGGTTTTGATCTCTTTTGAATCCAGTGAAAAATCCCCCTACATTTGGTTTTGATCACTAAGTGTTGGAACAAAGTGACTTTTCTTGACTTTGATCACTCCATAACTCAAAATCCATGAGGAGTTGGAATTAGGTCTAGTTGAAGTTTTTGTAGAGGGCAATGAGATCTACAAATCAAGCCTTGGATGGGAGAAAATGGCTTTGTGTTTTAGGAGTTAAGACCCTCCAAAGTTGGTACCCTAGCCACTTTATTTTTAACTTAGAAAATTTTCTAAGTATTTTATGGTTACCCCTTTTACAAGTTATCCAACTTTTCTTGATTTTTCTTGATGAATGATGATTCAAATCATACATTAAGATCATTTTAGGGTTAAAAAACCATTTTGGTGAAAAATCTCAAAAAGTCAAAGTTGACTTTTGTGCACAGTTGACTTTTTATCAGATGAATTCCAAACTGTGCAATTCTTCAGGAAATCACCTAAATCAAACTTGATGGACATGTTCCATGGGTTACATAGGGTATATTGATGCATGTCATAGGGCTTGGGAGCATGTCCTGGTCAAAAGTCAAAGTTACAGTTGACTTTTTCCTTAAAACCCTAACTGTGGTGCAGATGAAATTGAGTCTTGTTGCTCAAGCTTCTTGGATTAATCCATTGTTGCAAATGGATCAATATAGTTCATTAGAGACCCCCAAACCCTCACTTAAGGTCTTGGCTCATGATTTTCCCTAAAAGTCAACTTAGGGGTGAATTAGGTCAAGAAACCCTAATTCCTGATTTTTGATGAATGCATCCCCTGAGGCAAAATTGACTTGATGATTGGGTCCATGAGGTTCCATGGAGTATATTAGGTTAGGTTTTGGATCATTATCTTGTGCCCAGATGAAAATTTTCCATCTGGAGGCCCTGGTCGACCAAAACCCTAATTTGGTGACACTTTCGATCTTGAGACTTAATCCACCTAGAAGGGAGCAGCCTTGTGCTTAATCCTTGAAGTGGGAGTCCTTTTGATCCATAGTGGATGTTTGAGAGGTTATACAAGTTGAAGATCATGTCATTCCTTGATTGATCCTTTGTCTAAGCACTCATGAGAGGGCTTGAAACCTTAATTCTTGATGGTAGTGGATGCTCACCCATCTTTGGTGAGACTGATGTAGTATGATGGCCCATCCATATTGTGATGATGATTTTCACAATGATGGGAAATCTTAGTGGTCAAAATTTGGGGTATGACAAGATCCTAATGACTGTAGCGAGCGATTTTGGACGCGGTTCTTAAGCGCGGTCGCTCTCTGCGGTTGAGTTTTAATTACAGGTCGATTCATTTTTTATCCTATTGTGAGCTGATGAAGGAAGGGAAATAGATGTCTCCAATTAACCCTGCTTTGCATACTGAGTTTAAACAGCGGTCTGTTAGGTTACGAATGCGATCAATGTGGTGGGGCCTTTGTATTGGTTATTTGTATTTTCGCCAATACTGATTTCTCTCTGGGATTTTGTTAGGATACTGCTTCAGATTATGATATATGGGAGTATAGGATTTTTGTTTAGTGTGCTCGCTAAGATCTTTTCTTTTGATCTTATGCCTACGTATTCCCGTTTACCGAAACAGGGAAATCAGAGCGTTCGTAGTTCCTCCTATTCTATGGGAGGAAATGGTTGTTTTGGTGTCTTGTTCAAAGCCCAAGACGTGAATCGAAAGGTGATTTGTATCTTGTTCAGAGCCCAAGATGTGAAGCTAAAGGGTTTATTTGTATCTTGTTCGAAGCCCAAGATGTGAAGCTAAAAGGTCTCACCTTTAGAGAGAATTTGTCATCTCTAAAGAGGGGTTTGTCTGTTACGATTGTTTATAAAGGAGAATTACTTTAACCGGGATTTATTAATCCGGCAATGCCATAATTTCCTTTATAGGGGATTTTAACCTGGAGGAGAAGACTTTAACTCAGTTTAGAGCAATGCCATCTTTCCTTAGGAATTTCTCATGCTAAAAGAGGGACAGTGGCATGGATGTAGATGATCCAGAGGCTTGCCGCTTACAGCGATTAGATGAAGGGTAAAGAGTTGTTGAAGTTTGTGTACTATGAACGAGGCACAACTTTGATGCTAAAAGGTTGATTGGACTAACCAGTGGTTTTCTTATACAAAGCCTAAGAGGAGGCTAATATGTGTCTCGTACAAAGCCCGAGAGAGAGGCTAAAAAGTTTTGACTCAACGAGGGAATCTTTTGGTATCTCGTATAAAGCCCGAGATGGAGGCTATTTGACTCAACAAGAGAGTTTTTGTATCTCATACAAAGCCTGAGATGGAGGCTGAAGGTTAGTTTGGGTCAATAAGAAACTTTTTGTATCTCGTATAAAGCCCGAGATGGAGGCGAAAGGGGTGAGTGACTCAACGAGAGAGTCTCTTTATGTGTCTCGTACAAAGCCCGAGAGAGAGGCTGAACGTTGTTTGAGTCCGCTGGAGAGGATCATTGTATAAAGCCCAAGAGGAGGCTAACTTCACTGGAGAAGGATCATTATACAAAGCCTAAGAGGAGGCTATGGCGACTGTTCAGTTAAGTGACAGGTCCAGTATACTGATTTTTAAAGAGAAAATCAGTTCTTATATGAGCAACACTGTACTCGAGGATTTGATTCAAGGATCAGGGATATTTCATGTTCTTTAAGGAAGTGGGAAATCCGAAGGGTATTGAGACTGTCCGAGTCTGCGGTGTTCCTTCCTATTCTTGAAGGGTGCTTGAGAAAGTCTTTGAGACTCAAGGAAATTAGACTTCCCAAGTCTAGAGTTTCATCTTTTGTACTATGCTTTGAGAAACAGTAGTAGACTCTTTGAAAGGACTGTTCTATGCAGATGATTAAGTTCTGTTCCTATACCTTTAGGAGGTCGTCGGGACAATTTGTAAGAAGCCCAAGAGGAGGCTGGAAACTTTTAAGAAGCCGACCTGTCCTTGTACGAAGCCCAAGAGGAGGCTATCATTCCCGGAGGAAGAATCATTATACGAAGCCTAAGAGGAGGCTGTGAGTACCTCTAAGAAGCCGACGGGTCCTTGTACTAAGCCCAAGAGGAGGTGGGGTTGCTTTTAGGAAGCCTGTGGGTCCTTGTATGATGCCCAAGAGGAGGCCGATGCTTTTAAGAAGCCCGTGGGTCCCCAAACCCCGAGAAATTCAAGGAAATCTATTCACAAGGAATAAATCAAGTCAGGAAGTTTCGAGAATTTGGAAGAAACTCAAAGATGCCATTCACGGAGAATACATTCATCTCTGGGAATAGAGTTTCTTGACAATTCCTAATAAGGACAGCCGAAGAGAAGACTGTATCTGGTGATCCTATTGGGGATCTAGTTGTCTATTTCTACGAATAAACGAAACGGCGTTACCTAGTTCCAGACGTAGTTGTCGGGGTAACTCGAAATATCTATACTATTATTACACAGTTGATATGAGTTTATAAAAGAAGACTTACAGTGAAACAGCACCACAATACAGTTATATGTATATGAAAGCGGTAAATGAAAGCAATAACCACTTAATCGGTTGTAGAGCTTCCATGCTGTTTGGTTAGTTGTTCAACAAAGAAAGATTGAAAACAACAGTATATTCAAAATCAAAGGAGAAAGTGCTTTGAAAAAGAAAGATTTGGGGCTTACAGCTCAAGGAGAGGCCCAAGTTTTATCAGTGATTTTACTGTTGAATTCGTACAGAGGGACTTATACAAGTGACTGTGGCCCAAAACAGGTTTTCTGTACAAAGGGGATGGGTCTTACACTCTCTCAAGAGGCCCAAAAAGTTTTAAAGAAAAGAAATGGGTCTTACTACACGAGGGTAGACCCAGTTTGTTTTTCCGTTAGAAATGGCGATCGCGCCGAGATTTTCTTTTAACGCGAAGGGACTTATACAATAAGTGAGGCCCAAAGTTTTTGGTTAAAAGGGGGTTGGGTCTTACACTCTATTAGAGGCCCAAAAAGTTTTGAATGGGTCTTATAGCTCAAGGAGAGGCCCAAAGTTAATTTTAAACTGGAGACGATCGCGTCGTTTATTTGAAAATGTATAGAGGGACTTATACAACGAATGAGGCCCAAAAAGTTTTTTGTACAAGGGGGTTGGGTCTTACACTCTAATAGAGGCCCAAAAGTTTTTAATGGGTCTTATAGCTCAAGGAGAGGCCCAGTTGGTTAATTTTAAACTGGCGAGCGTGCCGAGGTTTTTGAAAATACAGTGGGACTTATACAATAAGTGAGGCCCAAAATGGTTTGTATTTACAAAGGATTGGGTCTTACACTCTATTAGAGGCCCAAAAAGTGTTTGAAAAAAGTTTGATGAGGGTGAAATTGATTCAAAACCCTAACTTGTTTTCAAAATGTATTTTTAATTGAATAAAAATTCAATTAAAATGATCAATGTTTGTTAAATATATGAAAACAAATTATGATCTTGGATCAATGTTCCAAAAAAATCAGGTTTCTTCCTACAAAATGATTGAAATCAAATTAGGGTTAGAAAACAAAGGGAGAAAAAATACTTTAAATGCTAAAAACACATAAAACATTAATTCTTTGCAAAAATATCAAATATATTAAATAAATAATATTTTTGGGATTTTTTGGTAAAATCAAATAATTAAACATTTTTGTGAATTATTGCAAAAAGAACCAATAAAAAATGATAAAAATTGAAGGAGTTATTAATTTTTCAAATCATTAAAAATAATAATATGAAAAATAACAAAATAAACAAGTGATAAAAAGAAGTCTGGGGCGAGGGGGATTCGAACCCCAGACCTCTCGCTTGCCAATACACACAAAACCAGTTGATGAACCGCTGGGGCGCAATGCCAATTCAAATATAACATGGGAAGGGAAAAATATATAGAGAACTTGTTGGATTTTCTGAGAATGGCGCCATGGCCATCTTCTTCCTCTAGCTCGTGCATGAAGCCCTCTATCTCACTCATCTCTCAACCATTTGACATGATTCAAACACCAAACTCATGCGTTTTTTCACAAGGAAGAAGATGGCAATACCCAATTTCATTCATTTTCAGTGTATAGCTAGTTATATCATTGTGGCCGTATGAACCCTAATTTTGCAAAAGTAATCGAGTAGGCATGATTATGAGTGCTATGATCAAATTTTTTGAGGGAAAACAATCAACATATGATGACAAGCAATTGGCAAAAATATCATGCGAGGAAATATGCATGGATCATGGAGTTGGAGTTTTGAGGCTTACCTTGATGCAAGCTGAAATGGAACTCTGCACAAACCTTGTTCAAGTTGTGAATTAATGATCCCTACAGCTTCAATGGATGTTATGGAGTGTGTTGCAAGCTTTGGAACACTTTGAAACCCTTTGGATCAAGCTGGAGACCTCCACCTGCATAATTGAGGCATAATGGCTTGGTTGAAGAGTGATTTTGAGCCTGAGGTGTTACAGTCAGTGTTTAAGTGTTTGGACACCTCAAATACATCATATGTGATGTGTTTGAGCAATTGGAATTGATTTCTTAAGGCTGCAACTCAAAACCCGATAGTGGTTACTCAAAAACCAAAAAAACTTGAGGTTTAAGGAAGAATGAGAGAAAGCAGTGTTGTAACTGGCTTTGGTGTGAGTTGAATGATCCATTGGAACCTCTATTTATAGGTGAACAACTTTTGTCTTGGAGGAATAGTGAATGGCTGCTGGATCAGATCACATTTGCATGGATTGGCTTAGAGGATTTCTTCTCAAGCAAGGCAAACTAGCCATTCCCAAGAGCAGGGCTATGCCTTGACCAAATTCACATTCTTCAGATGTTTTTATTGTTGTTTAATCAGAGAACTTGACTGAGTAGAGTGACTTTGTTGAAAATGCACTATTCCACATTAATTCCCTTTGAATTCAAGGCAAAATGTGCCAAAGTGGATGAATTTCAAATTGGAAGATTCCTTGGCTTTTTTACTCAGCCTTATCAGTTGGATCAGATGCATTCTGATTGGTTTGAGCATATGTGACATGCTGATCCTCAGTTTTTGGTTCAAAATCGTGTGTGGCAAGCAAACATGCAAACTGATTTTTCCAAAATAGCTTGCAGCAGCATGGCTTTGGGCATGGATTTCTCTTGGCTCAAGTTGAATCAATTCATGATGTTAAGCTCTTTGAATTCTTGGCAACATTTGCAACAACATTGATGTTTATCTTTGGACTTGATTCAACTTGCAACTATGTGAAAAGATCTCACAAGTTTTGGTGTTTCAACACAAAATCTGCCTTGCCCAGAATTTTTCTAAGTGTTGAAAAAGTTGTACTTTCATGTTTTTAGTGACTTTGATCACTCCATAACTCAAAATCCCCAATGAATTGGAATTAGGTCTAGTTGAAGTTTTTGTAGAAGGCAATGAGATCTACAAATCAAGCCTTGGATGGGAGAAAATGGCTTTGTGGTTTAGGAGTTAAGACCCTCCAAAGTTGGTACCCTAGCCACTTTATTTTTAACTTAGAAAATTTTCTAAGTTTTTTATGGTTACCCCTTTTACAAGTTATCCAACTTTTCTTGATTTTTCTTGATGAATGATGATTCAAATCATACATTAAGATCATTTTAGGGTTAAAAAACCATTTTGGTGAAAAATCTCAAAAAGTCAAAGTTGACTTTTGTGCACAATTGACTTTTTATCAGATGAATTCCAAACTGTGCAATTCTTCATGAAATCATGTCCTTGACCTAAATCAAACTTGATGGGCATGCTCCATGGGTGTCATAGGGTATATTGATGCATGTCATAGGGCTTGGGAGCATGTCCTGGTCAAAAGTCAAAGTTACAGTTGACTTTTTCCTTAAAACCCTAACTGTGGTGCAGATGAAATTGAGACTTGTTGCTCAAACCTCTTGGATTAATCCATTGTTCCAAATGGATCAATATAGTTCATTAGAGACCCTCAAACCCTTTCTTGAGGTCTTGGCTCATGATTTGCCCTAAAAGTCAACTTAGGGGTGAATTAGGTCAAGAAACCCTAATTCCTGATTTTTTAAGAATGCATCCCCTGAGGCAAAATTGACTTGATGAATGGGTCCATGAGGTTCCATGGAGTATATTAGGTTATGTTTTGGATCTTTGGCTCATGCCCAGAGAAAATTCTCCACCTGGAGGCCCTGGTCGACCAAAACCCTAATTTGGTGACACTGGCGATCTTGAGGCTTGATCCACCCAGAAGGGAGCAGCTTTATACTTAATCCTTGGTGTGGGGGTCCTCTTGATCCATTTTGGATGTTTGAGAGGTTAGACAAGTTGAAGATCATGTCATTCCTTGATTGATCCTTTGTCTAAGGCTCTGAGAGGGCCTGATACCCTAATTTTGATAATAGTGAATGCTCAACAATTCCTTGAGGAGATTGATGAGGCACAAAGGTACATCCATATTGTGGTGATGATTTTCACAATGATAGGAAATCTTAATGGTCAAAATTTGGGGTATGACAGATGCCCCTATTTAATCTTCTTGGACCCGAAGGTATGAATGGCAAAGGTATTCGGCCATTCAGGGTGCAAGAGGATTAAATATCGGAATGCCCAAAATTTTGATGGTGGTCATGAATGGTAGCTTACGCATTCATCTTCTTTTGCTAAGCAATGATGCTTTAAAAAAAGTAAACTTCCCCTCAATCCTGGTTTCCTACCAAGGAACTGGTCTTAGTTTCTGAAATAAACTTCCCCTCGATCCTAGTTTCCTACCAAGGAACTGGTCTTAGTTTCTGAAGTAAACTTCCCCTCGATCCTGGTTTCCTACCAAGGAACTAGTCTTAGTTTCTTTCGTCAATAAACTTTACTGACAAGGGACGCTATTCGTAGCGGCTTTCCTTCAAACTTCTCACCGAATTTTCCTGGGGAGATGCCATTTGAGTGGAAAAAGTTTTGATGTCAGACTTGCTGGGGAACCCAGTCGTCTGAATTGTAGAGTTGCACAAACTTCTCTATTGGAGACGCCATTTGTTTCTACTGGAGAAAGCGAGTTTCTTGGAAGACTGCTTTCGCTTAGGGTCTTACATCATACTTTTCTCAGGATCTTCCCGGAGAAATACCATATGATGGGGTCCAATTTTGAGATGCCGAGGACCTTTTCCTTAGCGGTCTTTTCGGAGCGAAACTAGTATGCTGCCGAATCTCTGATTACGAGGCTTTCTCTGTGGATTTTCCTTAATCCGGGAAAGCAAGGATATCATCTTCAATGGCGAAGAGTGATGCTGATTGAAAGTTTCTCTGGTTTTTCAGAGGTTCAAGTTATCAAAGTGTTCAAGGGCCAACTTCCTTCCAAAAATAAACTGGAGGCTAGGCTGTTCAGACACAGTGTTTCCTGACGAGGCAAGAACTGACGAATCGATTGAGAGAACTTCTATCACTAGGGGGCAAGACTGACTAGAGTGATAGTGATGCAATATGAAATGTGAATGCAAATCAATAATGCATGATATGTGTATGTATATGCTGACAAAACTGACGCGACACACAACTGAAAGATGAACATGACTGGATACTCGGCCATCGCGGGGCATGTAGAAATATCGCGGGTTCAAGATAGCAATTCCACCTTGCTTAGGAAAAGTAGTCCTCGCGGGGAATTATGTTGGTCGGGCTTAGGAGATAAGAACTCGGCCGTGGCGTGTCAGACGAAACATGGTCTCTGACACAGTTGATCCTTCATTCAGGCGTGATAGTCTAGAAGGAGTACTTTGATTCTGCACTTTGAGGTTCAAACACCTTTGGAGAAGCGACCGATGTTCTTCTAATGTTCAACAGTCAAAAGAAATTGCCATCTTTATTTTAAAAGCAGAAAAAGTTTTAACAAGTAAATTCATTTTTGTTTCATTTCAAGAATCGTTAATCATGTTAAAAAACGTCATTCTGTAAAGCTAAAGCAGATGAAAATTACAAACAAAAGCACAAAGGCTCAAATTTTATTTAAAAGAAGGAGATCAGCCAAACGCGTGATTCCAAAGAGTATATACAAAGTTTGAAAATGGTAATTTACAGGGAAAAGGGCTACGTTGAAACATAACGACCACTATCCTTCTACCACCTTTGAATTCGGGACATCCTGAGCTTCTGTCGAAGATGACCTTGACTGGAGTTTTCTGGCGGATGATGTAACTGCTGCTGCTGAGGGACTTGCCTCTATTGAACATAGTTACTTGCCATTATCCCTAAATTTTGCCTGGATTGTACTTTGATGTTTCCGATCCACCGGGACGATTTTTTCATGTCTCTAACTTTTGCCTGGACCGCCCTTTCGGGTTTTCAATCCACCGAGACATTTTTTTTTTTTAGTTTAGGCGAAGTATTTCTTGACTACATCAATATTTATGGGGTAGGCAAATTCCTCTCCGTCCATGGTTGCAAGTCTCAAGGCACCGCCTGAGAAAGCATTCGTGACCACATAGGGGCCATCATAATTCGGAGCCTATTTACCTCGCGAATCAGTGAGAAATGATTGTATCTTCTTGAGCACGAGGTCTCCTTTCCTGAAGACGCGAGGTCGGACCTTTTTGTCAAACGCCCTCTTCATTCTCTGTTGATACAATTGACCATGGCATAGTGTCTTGATTCGCTTCTCCTCGATCAGATTCAATTCGTCGTGTTGGCTTTGACACCATTCAGCTTCGGTGAGCTTAGCTTCCATCAATACTCGGATTGACGGGATCTCTACTTCTATGGCGAGCACTGCTTCCATGCCATACACTAGAGAGAAAGGGGTTGCCACTGTTGAAGTGCAGATAGATGTTCAATAACCGTGAAGAGCAAAGGGTAGCATCTCGTGCCAGTCTTTGTAGGTTACAACCATATTTTGAACGATCTTCTTGATGTTCTTTTTAGCAGCTTCTACCGCCCCGTTCATCTTGGGTCGGTAGGGAGATGAGTTATGGTGTTCGATCTTGAACTCTGCACACAACTCCTTCATCATCTTGTTGTTTAAGTTAGATCCATTATCAGTAATGATCTAGCTCGGAACACCATAACGGCAGATGATATTGTTTTTGATAAATCGGACCACCACTTGTCGGGTTACATTGGCGAATGACGCTGCTTCGACCCACTTGGTGAAATAGTCAATGGCTACCAGGATGAACCGATGTCCGTTTGAAGCCTAGGGCTCAATCATGCCAGTCATGTCGATCCCCCATATCCAAAAAGGCCACGGGGAAGAAAGAACTTTGAGATGTGATGGCGGTACATGAATTTTGCCGGAGTATATCTGACACTTGTGACACCTCCTCGTGTACTTGTAGCAGTCGGATTCCATGGTCAACCAATAGTACCCTGCTCTTAGAATTTTTCTCGCCATTGTGTGTCTGTTGGCATGAGTGCCAAAGGATCCTTCGTGAATTTTTTTCATCAGAATTTCTGCTTCTGGTCTGTCTACGCATCGGAGCAAGACCATTTCAAAATTTCTCTTATAGAGAGTGTCACCGCTCAAGAAGAAGTTTCCAGCCAATCTTCTGAGGGTTTTTCTGTCTTTCCTGGATGCCCCAGGTGGGTACTCTTGTTTCTGAAGGAAGCATTTGATATCATGATACCAAGGTTTGTCGTCTATGACTGCTTCAATCGTGAAGATGTAAGTGGGCCTTTCAAGGCGCATTATGTCGATCTTAGGTAAGTCGTTCCATTGACCTACACTAATCATGGAAGAGAGAGTGGCTAATGCATCAGGCATGTGATTCTCCTCACGAGGGATGTGATGAAACTCAACTCTGTTGAAGAAAGGTAGCAACTTTCTCGCATAGTCTTTATAAGGAATCAATCCTGATTGGTATGTGTTCCAATCTCCTTTTATCTGATTGATAACCAAGGTTGAATCGCCGTATACGTCTAAGTTTTTTATCCTTAAATCAATTGCTTCTTCGAGACCCATAATACAAGCTTCATATTCGGCCTCGTTGTTTGTACATTTGAACGTAAGTCTGGCAGTGAAAGGAATGTGGGTACCCTAAGGGGTAACAATGATTGCCCCAATTCCGTTTCCATAATGATTAACTGCTCCGTCAAAGACAAGTCCCCATTGGGAACCTGGTTCTGGCCCTTCACTGGGTAACGGTTCATCGCAATCTTTCATTTTTAGATACATGACATCTTCGTCTGGGAAGTCAAACCCGATTGATTCTTGATCGTCAATCGGTTGATGAGCCAAATGATCGGCTAAAATACTTCCCTTAACGGCTTTCTGAGCGTGGTACTCTATGTCATATTCTGATAACAGCATCTGCCAACGGGAAATCCTTCCCGTGAGAGCAGTTTTTTCGAAGACGTACTTGATTGGATCCATTTCGGAGATTAACCAAGTAGTATGACAAATCATGTATTGGTGAAGACGTTTGGCTGCCCAAGCCAAAGCGCAACAAGTTTTCTCAAGCATCGTGTACCGAGTTTTGCAGTCGGTGAATTTCTTGCTTAAATAGTAAATGGCAGACTCTTTCCTTTTGGTTTCGTCTTGTTGGCCAAGTACACATCCCATTGAGTCCTCTAGGACTGTGAGGTAAATGATCAGTGGCCTTCCTTCCACTGGAGGTGATAGAATCGGAGGATTCAACAGGTATTCCTTGATACTGTCGAAGGCAGTTTGGCAATCTTCTGTCCAAATGCAATCCTGGTTCTTTTTGAGTAATTTGATAATCGGCGCACATGTCGCGGTCATAAGGAATATGAATCTGGAGATGTGTTTTAAACGTCCCAAGAATCCTCTGACTTGTTTTTCAGTTTTCGGAGAAGGCATTTCTTGAATGGCCTTGACCTTGTCAGGATCAACCTCAATTCCTTTCTGGCTGACTATGAACCCTAGTAGTTTCCCTGAACGGACACCGAAGGTGTACTTGTTGGGATTCAAGCGGAGCTTGAATTTTCTCAAACGCTCGAATAGTTTTGACAGGTGGGTCACATGCTCTCCTCCTGTCTTAGATTTTGCAATCATATCGTCGACATATACCTCGATTTCTTTGTGTATCATGTCATGAAACAGAGTAGTCATGGCCCTTTGATAGGTTGCCCCGGCGTTCTTCAAACTGAACGGCATTACCTTGTAACAAAAGGTACCCCATGGGGTAATGAACGAAGTTTTCTTCATGTCTTTCAGCGCCATTTTGATCTGGTTATAGCCCGAGAATCCATCCATGAAGGAGAAGACTTTGAACTTTGTTGTACTGTCTACCAGCATGTCAATGTGTGGTAAAGGAAAGTCGTCCTTTGGACTAGCCTTATTCAGGTCGCCGTAGTCGACACACATTCTGACCTTTCCGTCCTTTTTGGGAACGGGTATGATGTTAGCTAACCATTGAGGATATTCAGATGTGGCGAGGAAACCCGCGTCAATCTGTTTCTGCATCTCCTCTTTGATTTTGATGTCCATGTCCGAGTGAGTGCGTCTCAACCTTTGCTTTACTGGCACACATTCCAATCTCAACGGTACATGATGTTCCATGATGCTGGTATCCAACCCTGGAATATCTTGATAGGACCAAGCGAATACATCGGGGAATTCTTTGAGAAGCTTTATCAAACTCTCTTTGGCATTTGGACTGAGCAGTGCCCCAATCCTGATTTCTTTTCTCTCTTTTTCTGAACCCAAGTTTACCGTTTCCAACGGTTCTTTGTGAGGTTCAATGGACCTTTCCTCTTGTCTGAGTAATCGGGAGATCTCTTCTGGAATTTTGTTGTCAACTTCTTCTTCTGCCCCAAATACCGGGAACTCAAAGTTGGGAGAAGGCATCGGATCGTATGTTTCAACGGGGTTTAAAACAAGCAATCTGCATGACGTGAGGATTTGTGTTTAGAAGAGATAGAGAGAATGCAAAAGTGTGTGCAGTGTATTTTTTTTATGACTACTTGTTTTTGTTAATGAATTGTTTTTTAGGATTACCATTTTCTGAAAAACGAAAAGAGAAAACAGCAATTAATGCGGAAATTACAGAACGACGTTATTTTATTAATGAACAAGTCGATCCTTGAAACTACAGCCCTATAAAACAAAACTCTGTAGATTTGGGCGGAGCGAAGAGTGAAAATTTACAGAAAGTGAGCCCTATCAAAACATCCGTTTCACCTGGGCAGGGTGAAAGGTTAAAGATGGCAATTACTTTGACTGACGAACGACCTTCAGAGCATTGACAGCAACCCATTGGCAGTGAACTCCTCGGTGAATCACAAAGTCTGGCACCTTCCTTGATTTGTCTTCAGAAATAACGCTGATTTATGGTGGAGCAGGATCATTGGAATCTGTCTCCCAGGCAGAATTGTCGTAGGAGGATTCCTCTGTTGTATTATGCAGAGTAGTTGTGCTCTCAGCTGTATCTCCCCATCCAGTAGGCTGGATGTCTTCGAGCCTGATACGAGAGGTTTTGGGAGCAGTGTACTTGACCATGAAATCGTATTTTCGACTTGGTTGTCCCAGAGTGTCCCAAACTTCTTTGGAACCGGAGGAGTCATCCCTCTCGATGACATTGACCTCGGGAAAAGCATAGTTGATGAATTCAAGTCCTGCAAATGTTGCAAATTCATCGTCATGTTGAGTAGTTTCTGAATGACCTGAGTGTTGATCCCATGACATGGTGGGGACACAGGTATTCTGTTCAATGATGGTCAACTGACTTTCATTGTTCGGCTGGCTTTCTTGCCCCAAGTCTCCTGGGTAAGGCTGCCACATTGGCAGACCATCCATCGGGCCATAGTAATTGTGGTCAAAGTTGTCTTTCATCAGAGTGTCTTTCTCTAATGAATTTGGCGGAGCAAGGCATCCTTCTGGATCACAATCTCCATATATCATTTCGACGTCTGACCGTGGTATAAATCTCGGACTCTGTGCGGGATAGCAAAATGGCATAGGCACCTCTTCCTGAGACATGTAACTGTCCTCGTTAAGGTAGGACTTCCATTCTTCATCTGTGTTAGAGGGATCTTCCTCATTGATAGCATGTACTGCCTGAGACACTGGGTGAAGAAAACCTCCACTGTGGAAGAAGTTCTGAATGGGATGAAGACTTCTATCGCCGGCAGCTGTCTGGGTACAGGTTACAGAAAAACCAAGATCCTTCTTTGTTTTATTGTCAATAGGAATGACAAGCTGTCCCCATCCTGTTGTATCGGTACTCTCGACCGCTTTGATAGCATCTTTGTATGAGGAAATCGAGGTTCCTCCTTGGGATTGATTGTTCTTGCTCACCGACAGTGCTTGGAACTGAGTTCCAATAACCTCCTCGGGTTCTATACCAGAAGACGATGACAAGTTGCTTACAAGCAAGGCTTGTTCCCCACAAACTGTGACAAGTTGATCGTTCTTGACGAACTTTAGCTTTTGGTGGAGGGTCGAAGTGACCGCTCCAGCCTGATGTATCCAAGGTCTTCCTAATAAACAACTGTACGTTTCCCGAATATCCATGACCTGGAAAGTAACTTGGAAAGTGTGAGGACCGATAGTTATGGGAAGATCAACTTCGCCGATAACTGTTTTTCTGGATCCGTCGAACGCTTTGACGACGACCTCGCTGATTCTCATCGGAGGGCCTTTGAATGATAATTGCATCAAAGTGGACTTCGGCATAACATTCAGGACTGACCCTGTGTCTACCGGTACGCTGGCTAAAGCATCGTCCTGGCAGTTAACTGTGATATTGAGCGCCATGTTATGACGACGACCCTCTTCAGGTAATTCCTCATCACTAAATCCCAAATTATTGCAGGAAGTGATGTTAGAGACAATACTATCGAACTGTCTGATTGTTACATCCTGTTCCACAAAGGCTTACTCCAAGACTTTCTGTAGAGCCTCCCTGTGGGCTTCTGAACTGAGTAACAGTGATAATACAGAGATCTTTGAAGGAGTCTGTAACAGCTGATCAACAATGTTATATTCACTCCTTTGGATGAGTTTCAGCATCTCATCATTATTTTTCGAAAGGTCAGGATTACTGGATTGGCCGACTGGTAGATCAGGAGCTTCCATTTGAAGTTCCTTTTCTTTGTTAGGTTCTCCAACCCCTCGGTTGAAGATTCTACCACTCTGGGTTACACGACTGATGTCTGCAATATTAATAACGGAGGGTAATGGAATTTCCTTTCCATTCTCGACTATTGTTGCACCGTATTTGTAAGGGATTGCCTTAGCTGATTCATACGGTAGTGGTCCCGGTAGATAGATGACTATGGGAGCCTTCTGATTTTTCTGACCATCGTAAGTAATCTCGATCTGTTCCCGGTTGGGAACTCTCGATTCATCAAGTAGAGGGATAATGGCAAGAACATCCCTGGTCCTATGATGACCAGAGATCGTGACAACATCCTCAACTTGATCAGCAAGGTAGTTTGGCGTCCAGTTGATGGGTCCAGAACCCGGATATGGACGGATCTCTCCAAGATCCACCTGACCCTGAAGAGCTGCTCTCACAAGGTAACACCCTTGGTTACTTTCCGAACAGATTCTACAACGGTCATAATTGTGTGGTGGCACCTGGCCACGCCCACTTTGAATACAATGTAACCTCACTAGGTTAGCTTCCACAGATCGGACGTCCTGACTCTGACGCCGAGTAGGATTCCTGTTACTGATATTAATTTGCAGAGTATCTTCATCCATATAAATTGGCATCCACCAGTGATTTAACAAGTACTGAAGTGCCTCCTGGACAAGGGTACAACCCTGATCATTTTCGCAACCTGCTTTACAGCTTTGATAGTCATGTGATATTAGGAATCCGAGTCAGACATGTTCAGCATGTAACTCTACCAGGTTGGTATTCATCACGCGAATATCGAATATCTGAACCATATTGATCTGATAAGGGTTCCTATCATGGTAGTCCTGGATCCATCCAAGATCCATCTGACGCTGGAGGGCCTCCTGTATGAAAGAGCATCCCTATTTGTTTACCGAGCAAATCAGACAGGAACTGTAATCGTGTCGTGGCAGATCATGATACTGGCTTTGCCTTGAGTGCATTGCCACCAAGTTGACATTCATTGCACGGATATCGTGGTTCTGAATGATGTTGGAGTTCGTGTAGACCATGTTAACTCCACGAACTCGGTGCTCTTGGATCCATCCTAGATCCATCTGTTCTTGCAGAGCTGTTTGCACCACAGAACATCCTTGATTGTTTTTAGAGCTGACATCACACTGATGATAGTTATGAGGTGGCACATGGCCATATCCACTCTGTCTACAATGCATCTTGACCAAATTGGTTTTCAACAAGAGTACATCGTGAATTTGATAGACATCGTTAGTCTATCCTTCTATCAAATTGACTGCAGCCTTCTCATGTTGAGGCAGCGGGTTCGTGAGAACATTAGGATTTGTATCCTTGAAGGATAAGACCCCGCTCCTAATAAGTTTTTGCACGTCGGACATGAAATTGAGACAAGTCTCTATGTTATGCCCTGATCCTCCTTGATGTTAAGAGCAAGTTTGATCCACCTTAAACCAAAAAGGCGGATTTTCTGGTACTGTAAGAGGAGATTTAGTCTGAATGTGCCCCTTAGCCAGTAGTAATGGAAACAGCTCTGTGTACGACACGGGTATAGGATCAAATCCTAGTGGCCGTGTTGTACGGTTGTTGTTGTATGGAGGACGAGCCTGCTGAAGAGGCTGTTGTGTCCTTTGCTGATCAGGTTGGCTCTGCGCAACCTGAGGTTGATACTTAGGAATGGGCGCATGGCCGATAGCAGGAGTTACAGCTGCAACTGGTTGATAACGTCGCCTTTGCTTTTCGAGAGAGATATTCCCAATATCTTGCTCTTTTTTCTTAGGGAGAGCACTACCGTATTTTTTAGTACCGCTCGTCGATCCAGTGTCTTTTACCAAACGTCCTTCTCGGACAGCTTCCTCAAGACGTACACCCATGCCAACCATTTCGGTGAAATCACTGGGCACACTGGCAACCATTCGGTCATAGTAAAATGAGCTTAAGGTCTTTAAGAAGATCTTTGTCATCTCTTTTTCCTCCAGAGGTGGACAAATTTGAGCGGCAATTTCACGCCACCTTTGAGCATACTCCATAAAGGTTTCCTTGTCCTTTTGCGACATCGATCTGAGTTGATCTCTGTCGGGTGCCATGTCCAAATTGTATTTGTATTATTGAACGAAGGCAGTACCAAGATCTCTGAAAGTGCTGATCGTAGTACGGTTTAAACCTATGTACCATTTTAATGCGGCACCGGTTAAACTATCCTGGAAGTAATGAATCAGTAGGTCCTGATTCTCCGTCTGAGCTGACATTCGCCGAGCGTACATCACCAGATGGCTTTGAGGGAAAGAGTTACCCTTGTATTTTTCAAAGTCGGGCACTTGGAACTTGTGCGGAACTTTCACATTTGGGACCAAGAAGAGATCTGCGGCGTCCTTTCCAAATAAATCCTGACCGCGAATGGCTTGTAGCTCCTTCTGCATTTCCAAGAACTGCTCCTGGAATTCCTCCATTCTGTCAAACATAGTTTCCTTTTTACCCGAAGGTATCTGTGGAATCTGTCCTTCCGGGACAGTGTGCACCACAAGGGGTGGTACTGAAATTCTGGTACAGATGTGTGATGTCTCGTGCAATGTCACAACATCGCAATCTACTGTATGAACAAGGCAATAATAGTAAAAGTAAATCAACACAAGGATTATTCACCCAGTTCAGTTCAACATCCTACATCTGGGGGCATACCAAGCCAGGAAGGAAGTCCACTATTAGTAGTATCAAATTACTGACTCAACACACCAGTTGACAATCTACCTAATTCAATCACTACCCAATGACCCTTCTATCTAAGTCCTCCCTAGATAAGAGACTCCATCTCACTTCCAATCATCGCAATGATGTCTAGCAGTCAACAACTCCGCCACTGCATCAACATCTTGATTTCCAAACACTCTCCAACCACAGAAAATTAAACGACACCCTTCTATGCCTATACTCAGCCAAGACTCTTGACTGATAACAACATCTTGGAGTTGCTTCAAAGCTTCCTCCAAGAACAATACAAAACTCATTACCTACAGGTTTCTGAGTACTAACTTAGTGACCATCTCACAACCCGAGTGGTTCACTTAGACAAAGCCCTAATGATCTACATCTTGGACCCATACCCTTTCTTAGGTTACAAGCATTCTATTTATAATATAATTCCAACTGGATTTGGGCCTTCAAATCATATCAAATCTTCTGTAACAAATCTGCAACAGATCCTGCTTCTAAATAGATCAGATCTTTAATTAAATCTTTAATAATTAACTCTAAATATTCTCCATATCTTTATGCTTTAAATTCGAAACAAACTAATCTTCTTCATAACTGATTGCACCAAGAAATTCGCATCCAATCTAACTGACAGATCTCCTTAAATCAACATAATCAGCGCAGCCCTAAAAACATTACAGCCTGATGTTTTAATGTTCTGGTATAGTGATGTTAAGACATCGCATGTGACATCACTCTTCAGCACTTTAACTCTTCAACAATATTCACAAACCAGAATGTTAACCAAAACATAACAATATTGTTAGAAGCTCATTTTGCAACATCAACCATGACATCAGCATTGTTTTAACAAAATTTCAGCCAATTACAAGAACTTACAATCTCCCCCTTTGGCTAATTTTGGCTAAAACACATATATAAACATTACAGCTCTAATTACAGCAGCAATTACAACCCAATACTACTATTAGAAGTCATCTGATCCTAATAAACAACAGTAGCTGCTGTGTACTGCATCCATGGAGAATCATCTTCTTGGCTAATCTTGACTGATGTTCGGACATCATGTTGGACATAACATCACCCATATAATAGCAACTCCAGGCAGCACATCAGGACCTAAGAACAAGACAGTCCTGAAGTATTGGTGCACATGAGGAAGAAGATATCAGACACTCCCCCTCAATTACAATACATTTCTTTTTCCTTCCAGGTCAGACCCAGAACCAATGCAGAAGACTCCTCCAGAAAAGAAATGTTTGTCTATTCATTAAAGACCAATGGTGGCATAAGATAATTCTGCACACCTTCATTGATCAGACACTGGGTTTAATTCGTGGCATAAGATGAAACTTAAGAAGTGTCATTCTGCCAACCCAGGTAACTCAGAACACAAGTCACAACTGTGTTCATAACTCAGGACACAAGTCACAAAGACTCAACCCCAACTCAAGGATGTAACATCTTCTTCTGCAACAACAGGAACTGCAGATTCCAGGCATAACATCTGCGCAAACCACTTAGCCCATCCCTTTCCTTTCTCCCGCTTTTTAGCCACAAATTGGCAAAGGAAGCCCTCACAGAACCAGACCCAAGAAGTGCTCACCCAAACACGAATAAACGCCATAAGACTTATGAGACAAGAACACTCACTGGCTGAAGGAGAACAACATAACCCCTATAAATAGCTTACCAGTAACTTTGGAATTAACGAGCCTTGAATATGTCAAGGTTCTTGGTCAAAGAAACGTTATTTTAGGTATCAAAAACTGCATTCAAATTCAATGCCTACCTTCCAAAACTGCCTTGACTGCCTTAAATGTTTCTCAACTGAATCTTACCATAAGTTAGGCCAATAACGCTCCATGCATAGGCAGAGACACGTGTTTCACCTTATCCTTGCACTACCGACCAAAAAAACTTGTTTGGCTCGAGAGAAACATGTCCTATATCATGTTCTGACATCTTACCAACACAGTTTGTCTGCTTGCTCATGACATTATCAACCCTAGACTCCACAGAAACTTATACAAACACATCTTCTTATCTAATGGATACTGAGACGACTTCTCACAATTCCTTCTAGATTCCTTCAAAATAGCAGAGAAAAATAAAGTCGCCCAGATACACCAATTTTGCTTTTCAGACCTCACCTGCATAAGCACTATCTTCACACAGCTATAATCTGTCCCATCAAGATGTCTGACCTCAGACTACACAAGCTTGAACGGCCCACAGGCTACTTGTAGCAACAGCCTTAACAGTCAATGCTCTTTATGCTATTACAAAGATATTGCCACAATCTGGTATATGTTGAGCAAGACCTCACCATGTTGATTTTGGATACATGGTCTGCCAATTCCAATGAACAAAAACCTACTTGATTTGAAGTTTCTCACATATTCCATAACACATGTCTTTGCAACACAAGATAAGGACTGCCACCACCGTTTACTTGTATTAGAAGGAACCTCCTTATCTTCAGCCATTCTGATCAGATTGCACTACTGGCAACACCCTAATTGAGTCTTCAACATGAGAGTAGTCATGTATTACCAGAATTACTTATCATCAAGATCAGAATCTGCCCATTCTAATCCACATTATGTCAAAACTGCCACTTCAGACGATAATGCTGCTTCTTCCAACTCTACAAACGACGATGTTGCAATAGTATGTAGGACATCGGCATAAGACAAAGGGACACACAACTTGCTCACAACCAGCACCAGTAGCTAGACCGAAAGCAAACTAAAGGGAATCACTTCAGACAACTAGGCATGACCTAGTCTCATCCTTTTAGTTACAAAAAGACAACATCTACCAAGGCACAAAACACGACGCTCTGACATCTAATGTGACATGGTTAAAAACAGATTCCCAAGAAAACAAGTTTCCAACCCAAAGACCACTTTGACTGGTCAGGCGATACAAACAAGGACTCTTATGCAGTATAAGAACCAAGCCTCCTCGCTCCTGACCGCATATCACAGATAGAACCGTGAGTCAATCTAACAAGGATGCAAAAAGGAGTCACATGCAAGAAGTCAGGAACCCAGATCCACAGAGGTCGAAGAATCAAACATTTTCCACAACTGGTACAACTTCAGGAGCAAAGAGAACAAGAAAGACATCAGAGACACGGATGAAGACCATCAAGAAAAACCAAGTGCAATTTCAAGCTTCTGATGATGAATGGGATGAAGATTGGAAAAATTTTCTTGATTCGGGGGGTTGGGATAATATTTAGTCTCTTTGTTTGTTGTTTTTACTACTCTTGTAAGCTTCCATAAATGCAATAAACTTCTGTTTTAATTCTGTTCCATTTATACTCAACAAATGCAATAAGGAACACAACTGCACAAGATACTAAATCCTCATGTATGCAACTTCCCAAAAATAAGTGCCAACACCAAAAACTGCAGTAATATCAATCACACGTCCAGCTGCATAAAATTGTAATAATCTCCCCCTATCAAGGATAACATGTGCTTCTTCGCATCTTCATGTCTTCAAGAGCTCACTCTTTGTTCAAACATCACTTGTACCAATACTCACATGATCCCAAGCTGATCAACTTTTCTCTATCTACGACCACCAGAACTCCTATGAATGGAGAACATGAGATTCATCTTGGTTTCCAAAACTCACACCTTGCCACCTCTGAATCTTCAGAACATAAGTAGTCCAAGACTACCCCATAGCAATACTAAAGAAGGTCACTTCCCTTCACACCATGCTCCAAACCACTGATCCAAGCTGCAACCATCAAGATGTGATGTCTTCATATCTTGCAACCTTAAAACTAGCAACTGTCTGACTAGAGTTGTTGGATGTCATCAACATTCCACAATCTATCTGCCTCTCATAATCCAAACTCATCCCAGTCAATTTGGATAATACTCCATAGTCACCAATCAACCCCACCAGTTGATTCAACTCCAAGATGCTTAACCCTTGAAAATACTTCCAAACTGACACATAAAGTAAATTCTCAACACTTCTGTAGTCCTGCACTTCAACCTCAGACACATACATAGTCTCCCGTCAATGTATATGTTCATTAGTTGAACGCACAACATTATCCATAGCAGACAAATACTCAACTACAACATTTTATCTGGTCTGACATCCTTTTCCTGCAGACTTGAGGCACTAGTTGATCCCTCTTTTGCTAATCCACACCACTGAGCACTTTAGATTAGGCAAGTGGCTTGACCTGAGACTTCACCGTGAGCGCAACTAACTTTCTTTGGCTGAGAAAGCAAAGAACTGAAATGATGTTTCAACATCAGTTCTGACATGTCTCCTAATCAAAGAGTAATAACTGCCATCCTTCTATAGACACTCTGCAACTTTGAATCCTTCAAGGCACAAAACAGAATGAGCTTAATTGACCACCGGCTAAATTACGCTGCTGCTGCACACAAACTCTTGGAAGCAACTCAAAAGTTGTTCAACTTCATAGCTTCAGTGATCCTTCAAAACAGCTACAGTCTAATAGGTCTTTGACTTAGCATTTACCAAAAAACTGCTAATTTGAAGCACAATGTCGAGACATTAGAATTGACATATTAAGCTCAGCTTCTTTCAAATAAGCTTAAGAGATAACTGATCAAGATCTTCACTCCCGCATGAAAGATTTGACAGTCATACATGTAGCGAGCGATTTTGGACGCGATTCTTAAGCGCTGGTCGCTCTCTGCGGTCTGAGCTTTAACTACAGGTCGATTCATTTTTTATCCTATTGTGAGCTGACTAAGGAAGGGAAATAGATGTCTCCAATTAACCCTGCTTTGCATACTGAGTTTAAACAGCGGTCTGTTAGGTTACAGATGCTATCAATGTGGGGGGCCTTTGTACTGGTTATTTGTATTTTCGCCAATACGGTTTTCTTTCTTTTTATCTAGGCAGAAGGTTTCTGGCGGGGAACAAGGATTAGGATGTTAGGACTGATGCTTTTGAATTACTGCTTTTGATTGATGGAGATATGGGATTTGGGTTTTTTGTTGATTACGCTCGCTAAGATTTTTTCTTTCGATCTTATGCCTACGTATTCCCGTTTACCGAAACAGGGAAATCAGAGCATTCGTAGTTCCTCCTATTCTATGGGAGGAAATGGGTGTTTTTGGTGTCTTGTTTAAAGCCCAAGACGTGAAGCGAAAGGTGGTTTGTATCTTGTTCAAAGCCCAAGATGTGAAGCTGAAAGGTCTATTTGTGTCTTGTTCAAAGCCCAAGACGTGAAGCTGAAAGACCTCGACTTTAGAGAGAATTTGTCATCTCTAAAGAGGGGGAAGGAGAATTACTTTAACCGGGATACGCGGATCCTAGCAATGCCATAATTTCCAAAGAAAGGGTTTTAACCTGAAGGAGAAGACTTTAACTCAGTGTAGAGCAATGCCATCTTTCCTTAGGAATTTCTCATGCTAAAAGAGGGACAGTGGCATGGATATAGATGATCCAGAGGCTTGCCGTTTACAGCGATTAGATGAAAGGAAAGGAGTTGTTGATGTTTGTGTACTGTGAACGAGGCACAGCTTTGATGCTAAAAGGTTGATTGGGTCAACCAGTGGTTTTCTTATACAAAGCCTAAGAGGAGGCTAATTTCCGCTAGGAAAATCATTATACAAAGCCTAAGAGGAGGCAATTTTGTGTCTCGTACAAAGCCCGAGAGAGAGGCTAAAAGTTTTTGACCCGACGATAGATTCTTTTGGTATCTCGTATAAAGCCCGAGATGGAGGCGAAAAGTTTGACTCAACAAGAGAGTCTTTGATACTCAACAAGAGAGTGTTTTTGTATCTCGTACGAAGCCCGAGATGGAGGCTAAAGGTTTGTTTCAGTTGAGTGACAGATCCAATATACTGATTTTAAAAGAGAAAATCAGTTCTTATATGAGCAACACTGTACTCAGGGATTTGATTTGAGGATCAGGGATATTTCCTTCTCTTTGAGGGAATGGAAATCCAAAGGGCGTTGAGACTGTCCGAGTCTGCGGGTTTGCTTCCTATTTAACGAAGGGGGTCACTTGAGAATGTCTTTGAGACTCAAGGAAGTTAGACTGTCCAAGTCTAGAGTTTTTTTTTTCTTTTGTACTATGCTTTGAGAAACAGTAGTAGACTCTATGAAAGGACTGTTCTATGAGGATGGCTAGGTTCTATTCCTATACCTCTAGAAGGTCGTCGGGACAATTTGTACGAAGCCCAAGAGGAGGCTGGAAACTTTTAAGAGGCCGACGGGTCCTTGTACGAAGCCCAAGAGGAGGCTATCATTCCCGGAGGAAGAGATCATTATACGAAGCCTAAGAGGAGGATGTGAATACTTCTAAGAAGCCGTAGTGTCCTTGAATAATGCCCAAGAGGAGGCCGATGCTTTTAAGAAGCCCGTGGGTCTATCATCTCCTTTCCATTAGGAGAGATAACTCTTTTAAGGATAAAAACCACTAGTAAACGTGCGAGGTTTACTATCCCGCGACATTTAACTTTTAAAGAGGCTCCTTAGTTAAGGTCCAAGATTATGACCGTAGTGGGTACCCAAACCCCGAGACATTCAAGGCAAGCTATCCACAAGGAATAGATCAAGTCAGGAAAGTTTGAGAATTTGGAAGAAACTCAAAGATGCCATTCACGGAGAATACATTCATCTTGGGGAGTAGAGCTTCTTGACGATTCCTAAGGAGGACAGCCGAAGAGAAGACTGTATCTGGTGCTCCTATTGGGGATCTAGGCGTCTATTTCTATGAATAAATGAAACGGCGTCACCTAGTTCTAGACGTAGTAGCCGGGGAAACTCGAAATATCTATACTATTATTACACAGTAGATATTAGTTTATGAAAGGAGACTTACAGTGAGCAGCCCCACAATACAGTTTATAATATGAAAGCAGTAAATGAAAGCGATAACCACTTACTCGGTTGGAGTGCTTCCATGCTGTTTGGTTAGTTGTTCAACAAAGAAAGATTGAAAACAATAGTATATTCAAAATCAAAGGAGAAAGTGCTTTGAAAAAGAAAAGATTTGGGGCTTACAGCTCAAGGAGAGGCCCAGGGTTTTATCAGTGAGCACACTGTTTGACTTTGTACAGAGGGACTTATACAAGTGACTGGGGCCCAAAAGGTTTTCCGTACAAAGGGATGGGTCTTACACTCTCTCAAGAGGCCCAAAAAAGTTTTAAAGAAAAGAGAGGGGCTTATAACACGAGGGTAGGCCCAAATGATTTTTCGTTTAAAAATGGCGATCGCGCCGAGGTTTTCTTTTAACGCAGAGGGACTTATACAATAAGTGAGGCCCAAAATGTTTTGGTTAAAAGGGGGATTGGGTCTTACACTCTAATAGAGGCCCAAAGTGTTTCGAATGGGTCTTATAGCTCAAGGAGAGGCCCAGATGATTTTTATTTTTAAACGGGCGATGATCGCGCCGTTTACTTGTACAGAGGGACTTATACAATGAGTGAGGCCCAAAAAGTTTTTGTACAAGGGGGGATGGGTCTTACACTCTCTCAAGAGGCCCATGAGTGTTTGACAATGATTTATGAGGGTTGAATTAATCCAAAACCCTAATTTGTTTTCAAAATGTATTTAATTGAATAAAAATTCAATTAAAATGATCAAAAATTGTTTAACACATGGAAAACAAATTGTGATCTTGGATTAATGCTTCAAAAATTAAGTATTGACCTACAAAATAATTAGAAAGCATTAAAAGTTGCAAAATCAATGTAGAAAAAATATTTAAAATGTCAAAAACAATTAAAATATTAATTCTTTACAAAAATATCAATTATATGAAATAAATAATATTTTTGGGATTTTTTGTGAAAATAAAATATTTTAACATTTTTGTGAATTAATAAAAAAAGAATCAACTCAAAATCATTAAAACTCAGAGAGAAATTAATTTTTGAATCAATTAAACAAAATCACAAAATTCAAATATTTGAATTTCTAAAAATGGCACCAAGAACAGGCTGAAGAACACGCGCGTGTTCTTGGTTTCTCAGATTTGCATTTTCTATCCAATCTCCATGAATACGTAATCATATCATGCAATCCACATATCATTATGCTCGTCTCAACCTCACGATCATGTCCATGTACTTTAATTTCATTTAAATTAAACATACAACAAAAAATCACGAAGAAACCTCAAGAACCCTAATTTCTGCATGAAGGCTAGGATTTTTGATACACGATTCAAACAATGCAATTAATTGAGGGAAAACATTCCATGCATGATTATGAACATATGGCCAAATTATTGTGCGAGGAAATATGCATAGATTGAGAGATGACCAAGTATGTGCTTACCTCCAAGTCGTGACAGCAAGTTCAAAGTGATTTTTGATTTGGAGGTGTTACAGATGAGTGGTGATGATCTGAACAGCTTCCCTACACCCTATGGATTGTGTTTGGATGGTTGGACTTGATTGAAATTGGCTGGATCATTTTGTGGTACCTCAGCTGCACTTTGGTTAAAACCTTGAGCAACCAGCTGGTGATTTCATGAAATTGATGTTTCAGAAGTAATCTAAGTGTTTGATCAGCTCATATGTGATGTATGTGAGGTGTGTGAGTGATTGGTTTGATTGGAATTGCTCTCAAACTCAAAACCCGATAGTGACTTGCCTTAGAAGGCAAAATTGGAGTGAAAGAAGAGATTTTGAGGAAAGCATCTGTTAGATGGCTTTGGTGTACTCAAACTGACCACAATTGAGCTCTATTTATAGTAGAGCAAGTTTGTTTTGCAAGGAATAGTGCATGGCAGCTGGTAAGTAGGTTTGGCCAATGTTGGCAAATGAAAATCCAAGTCTCCTCTAGCCATTGACTAGAGGTTAGGGCACAGAGCTTTGGTTCCCTTGGTCTTGGATAAGTCTTGACTGATTTCAGATGAGAATGGCTCAGTCCATTCCACCTTGATGGTTTCATTGAATGCCTCATTCCAAATTTGAAGTCTTGTCCTTATTTTGGCCATTCTAGGTTCAACATGCTATTTCTTGTTCCATGGACTTTGGAGGCTTGGCTCAGTGATTGTCCCCTTTAGATTCAATCCTCAGAGGTGTCTAAGTGGATAGAAGCAATTGAATTTGGCTGATTTTGGCAAATCGAGCAAAGTTGCAAATTCTGCCTTGCCTTGACAGATTTCAGCAAGGCAACTTGGCAATGTTGTATCTCATGGTGTAGGTTGAATTTGGCAATGTTCTTGGCCATTTTGGAAAGCTCTTACATCATATAACAACTGTTTGAACAATTTTGGTTTTGATCTCTTTTGATTCCAAGTGAAAAATCCCCCTACATTTGGCAAAAAGTGAAGCAAAATCTGACTTAGTGAAAATTTCACTAAGTGTTGGAAAAAGTGACATTTTCACTTTTCAGCCACTTTGATCACTCCATAACTCAAAATCCTTAATGAATTAGAATGACTTGTAGTTGAAGTTTTTGTAGGTGATAGTGAGGGCTACAAATCCATCTTTGGATGAGAAAAAATGGCCTTGTGGTTTAGGAGTTATGGTCCTCCAAAGTTGGTACCTTTGCCACTTTATTTTTAACTTAGAAAAATTTCTAAGTTTTATGGTTACCCCTTTTACAAGTTATCTCACTTTTCTTGATTTTTCTTGATGAATGATGATTCAAATCATACATTAACATCATTTTAGGGTTAAAAATCCATTTTGGTGAAAAATCTCAAAAAGTCAAAGTTGACTTTTGTGCACAGTTGACTTTTTATCAGATGAATTCCAAACTGTGCAATTCTTCAGGAAATCATGTCCTTGACCTAAATCAAACTTGATGGACATGTTCCATGGGTGTCATAGGGTATATTCAATCATGTATTAGGGTTTGGGAGCATGTCTTGGTCAAAAGTCAAAGTTACAGTTGACTTTTCTCTTAAAACCCTAATTGTGGTGCAGATGAAATTGAGACTTGTTGCTCAAGCTTCTTGGATTAATCCATTGTTCCAAATGGATCAATATGGTATATTAGAGACCCTCAAATCCTCTCTTGAGGCCTTGGCTCATGGTTTGTCCCAAAAGTCAACTTAGGGGTGAATTAGGTCAAGAAACCCTAATTCCTGATTTTTGATGAATGCATCCCCTAAGGCAAAATTGACTTGATGCATGGGTTCATGAGGTTCCATGAAGTATATTAGGTCATGTTTTGGATCAATGCCTTGTGCCCAGATGAAAATTTCCATCTGGAGGCCCTGGTCGACCAAAACCCTAATTTGGTGACACTGTCGATCTTGAGACTTGATCCACCTAGAAGGGAGCAGCCTTGTGCTTAATCCTTGAAGTGGGAGTCCTTTTTGATCCATTGGGGATATTTAAGAGATTAGACAAGTTGAAGATCATGTCATTTCTTGATTAATCCTTTGTCTAAGCACTCAAAGAGGGCTTGAAACCCTAATTTTGATTGTATTGGATGCTCACCTATCTTTGGGGAGACTGATAAAGCATGATGGTTCATCCATATTGTGATGATGATTTTCACAATGATGGGAAATCTAAGTGGTCAAAATTTGGGGTATTACAGATGCCCCTATTTAATCTTCTTGGACCCGAAGGTGTGAATGACGAAGGGATTCGGGCATTCGGGGTGCAAGAGGATTAAATATCAGAATACCCGAAATTTTGATGGCGATTATGAATGGTAGCTTACGCATTCATCTTCTTTAGCTAAGCAATGATGCTTAGAAAAGGTAAACTTCCCCTCGATCCTGGTCTCCTACCAAGGAACTGGTCTCAGTTTCTGATTTAAACTTCCCCTCGATCCTGGTTTCCTACCGAGGAACTGGTCTTAGTTTCTTTTGTCAATAAACTTTACTGACAAGGGACGCTATTCGTAGCGGCTTTCCTTCAAACTTCTCACCAATTTTCCTGGGGAGATGCCATTTGAGTGGAAAAAGTTTCAATGTCAGACTTACTGGGGAACCCATTCGTCTGAGTTGTAGAGGTGCACAAACTTCTCTGTTGGAGATGCCATTTGTCGATTCTACTGGGGAAAGTGAGTCTCTTGAGAGACTATTTTCGTTTGGCGACTTACATCATACTTTTCTCGGGATCTTTCCGGAGAAATTCCATATGATGGGATCCAATTTTGAGGTGCCAATGACCTTCTCATCAGTGGTTTTTCGGAGCAAAACTAGCGTGCTGCCGAGTCTCTGATCACGAGGCTTTCTCTGTGGATTTTCCTTAATCCGGGAAAGCAAGGATATCATCTTCAATGGCGAAGAGTGATGCTTATTGAAAGTTTTCTCTGGCTTTTCAGAGGTTCAAGTTATCAAAGTGGTCAAGGACCAACTTCTTTCCAGAATTAAACTGGAAGCGAGGTTGTTCAGACACAGTATTTCCTGACGAGGCAAGAACTGACAACTCGATTGAGAGGACTTCTACCACTAGGGGACAGGACCGACTAGAGTGATAGTGATGCAATATGAAATGTAAACGCAAATCAAAAATGCATGAAGTACGTATGTATATGCTGACAAAACAGACGCGACATACAGATTAATGGATGAACACAATTGGATACTCGGCCATCGCGGGGCGAAGAAGTACCGTTGGTTCAAAATAGCAATTCCACCTTGCTTAGGAGAGATAGTCCCGTTGGGAGCTATGTTGATCGGGCTTAGGAGATAAGAACTCGACCGAGGGTGTCAGACGAAACAAGGTCTCTGACACAGTTGATCCCTTCATTCAGGCGAACTGGTTTAGAAGGAGTACTTTGATTCTGCACTTTGAGGTTCGATTACTTCTGGAGAAGCGACCGATGTTCTTCTGATGTTCAACAGTCAAAAGAAATGCCATCTTTAATTTAAAAGCAGAAAAAGTTTTTAACAAGTAAATTCATTTTCGTTTTATTTCAAGAATCGCTGATTAAGTTTAAACAACGTCGTTCTGTAAAGCTAAAATAAGTAAAGAATTGCAAACAAAAGCACAAGGGCTCAAATTTTATTGATAAGATGGAGATCAGCCAAACGCGTGATTCCAAAGAGTATATACAAAGTTAGAAAATGGTAATTTACAGGGAAAAGGGCTACGTTGAAACATAACGACCACTATCCTTCTACCAACTTTGAGTTCGGGACATCCTGAGCTTCCGTCGAAGATGACCTTTGACTGGAGTTTTCTGACAGATGATGTTGTAACTGCTGCTGAGGGACTTGCCTCTGTTGAACATAGTTACTTGCCATTATCCCTAATTTTTGCCTGGATTGTACTATGAGATTTCCAATCCATCGGGATGATTTTTTTTCATGTCTCTAACTTTTGCCTGGACCACCCTTTCGGGTTTTCAATCCACCGAGACGTTTTTTTTTTTAGTTTTAGGCGAAGTATTTCTTGACTACATCATCATTCGTGGGGTAGGCAAATTCCTCTCCGTCCATGGTTGCAAGTCTCAAGGCACCGCCTAAGAAAGCTTTCGTGACCACATAGGGGCCATCATAATTTGGGGTCCATTTGCCCCGAGAGTCAGTGAGAAATGATTGTATCTTCTTGAGCACGAGGTCTCCTTTCCTGAAGACACGAGGTCGGACCTTTTTGTCGAACGCCCTCTTCATTCTCTGTTGATACAACTGACCGTGGCATAGTGTCGTGATTCGCTTCTCTTCGATCAGGTTCAGTTCGTCGTATCGACTTTGACACCATTCAACTTCGGTGAGCTGAGCTTCCATCAATACCCGGATTGACGGGATCTGTACTTCTATGGGGAGCACTGCTTCCATGCCATACACTAGAGAGAAAGGGGTTGCCCCTGTTGAAGTGCGGACAGATGTTCGATAACCGTGAAGAGCAAAGGGTAGCATTTCATGCCAATCTTTATAGGTTACAACCATCTTTTGAACGATCTTCTTGATGTTCTTGTTAGCCGCTTCTACCGCCCCGTTCATCTAGGGTCGGTAGGGAGATGAGTTATGGTGTTCGATCTTGAACTCTGTACACAACTCTTTCATCATCTTATTGTTCAAGTTAGATCCATTATCAGTAGTGATCTCGCTTGGAACACCATAACGGCAGATGATATTGTTTTTGATAAATCGGACCACCACTTGTCGGGTTACATTGGCGAATGACACTACTTCGACCCACTTGGTGAAATAATCAATGGCTACCAGGATGAACCGATGTTCGTTCGAAGCCTTGGGCTCAATCATACCAATCATGTCGATTCCCCATATGGAAAAAGGCCACGGGGAAGAAAGAACTTTGAGATGTGATGGCGATACATGAATTTTGTCGGAGTATATCTGACACTTGTGACACCTCCTCATGTACTTGTAGCAGTCGGATTCAATGGTCAACCAATAATACCCTGCTCTGAGAATTTTTCTCGCCATTGTGTGTCCGTTGGCATGAGTGCCAAAGGATCCTTCATGAATTTCTTTCATGAGCATGTCTGCTTCTGGTCTGTCGACGCATCGGAGCAAGACCATGTCAAAACTTCTCTTATAAAGAGTGTCACCGCTCAGGAAGAAGTTTCCAGCCAATCTTCTGAGGGTTTTCCTGTCTTTTCTGAGTGCCCCAGATGGGTACTCTTGTTTCTGAAGGAAGCATTTGATATCGTGATACCAAGGTCTGTCGTCTATGACTGCTTCAATCGCGAAGATGTAAACGGGCCTTTCAAGGCGCATTATGTCGATCTTAGGTATGTCATTCCATTGACCTACACTAATCATGGAAGAGAGAGTGGCTAATGCATCAGCCATGTGATTCTCATCACGAGGGATGTGATGAAAGTCGACTCCGTTGAAGAAGGGTAACAACCTCCTTGCATAGTCTTTGTATGGAATCAATCCTGATTGGTATGTGTTCCAATCTCCTTTTATTTGGTTAATAACCAAGGCTGAATCGCCGTATACGTCCAAGTTTTTGATCCTTAAATCAACCGCTTCTTCGAGACCCATGATACATGCTTCGTATTCGTCCTCGTTGTTCGTACATTTGAACGTAAGTCTAGCAGTGAAAGAAATGTGGGTACCCTGAGGGGTAACAATGATTGCCCCAATTCCGTTTCCATAATGATTGACTGCTCCGTCAAAGATAAGTCCCCACTGGGAACCTGGTTCTGGCCCTTCACTGGGTAGCGGTTCATCGCAATCTTTCATCTTTAGATACATGACATCTTCGTCTGGGAAGTCAAACCCGATTGATTCTTGATCGTCAATCGGTTGATGAGCCAAATGATCGGCTAAAATACTTCCTTTAACAGCTTTTTGAGCATGGTACTCTATGTCATATTCTGATAGTAACATCTGCCAACGGGCAATCCTTCCCGTGAGAGCAGGTTTTTCGAAAACGTACTTGATTAGATCCATTTCGGAGACCAACCAAGTAGTATGACGAATCATGTACTGGCGAAGACGTTTGGCTGCCCAAGCCAAAGCGCAACAAGTTTTCTCAAGCATTGTGTACCGAGTTTCGCAGTCGGTGAATTTCTTGCTTAGATAGTAAATGGCAGACTCTTTCCTTTTAGTTTCGTCTTGTTGGCCAAGTACACATCCCATTGAGTCCTCTAGGACTGTGAGGTAAATGATCAGTGGTATTCCTTCCACTGGAGGTGATAGAATCGGAGGATTCAACAGATATTCCTTGATATTGTCGAAGGCGGTTTGGCAATCTTCTGACCAAACGCAATCATGGTTCTTTTTTAGTAACTTGAAAATCGGCGCACACATGGCGGTCATAAGGAATATGAATCTGGAGATGTAGTTCAAACGTCCCAGGAATCCTCTGACTTGTTTTTCAGTTTTCGGAGAAGGCATTTCTTGAATGGCCTTGACCTTGTCAGGATCAACTTCAATTCCTTTCTGGCAGACGATGAACCCTAGTAATTTCCCCGAACGGACACCGAAGGTGCACTTGTTGGGATTCAAGCGGAGCTTGAATTTTCTTAGACGTTCGAACAATTTTAACAGATGTTCAACGTGCTCATCCTCTGTTCTTGATTTTGCAATCAAATCATCGACATATACCTCGATTTCTTTGTGTATCATGTCATGAAACAGAGTAGTCATGTCCCTTTGATAGGTTGCCCCAGCATTCTTCAAATCGAACGGCATTACCTTGTAACAAAAGGTACCCCATGGGGTAATGAACGAAGTTTTCTCCATGTCTTTCGGTGCCATTTTGATCTGGTTATAGCCTGAGAATCCATCCATGAAGGAGAATACTTTGAAATTTGCTGTGCTGTCAACCAGCATGTCAATGTGTGGTAAAGGAAAGTCGTCCTTTGGACTTGCCTTGTTCAGATCCCTGTAATCAACACACATTCTGACCTTTCCGTCCTTTTTGGGAACGGGTACGATGTTGGCTAACCATTGAGGATATTCAGATGTAGCGAGGAAACCCGCGTCGATCTGTTTCTGTACCTCCTCTTTGATTTTGATGGCCATGTCTGGGTGTGTGTGTCTCAACCTTTGCTTTACTGGCAGACATTCCGATCTCAATGGTAAGTGATGTTCCACGATGCTGGTATCCAACCCTGGCATATCCTGATAGGACTAAGCGAATACATCGGGGAATTCTTTGAGAAGCTTTATCAAACTTTCTTTGACAGTTGGACTGAGCAGTGCTCCGATCCTGATTTCTTTTCTCTCTTTTTCTGAACCCAAGTTTACCGTTTCCAACGGCTCTTTGTGAGGTTCAATGGACCTTTCCTCTTGTCTGAGTAGTCGGGAGATCTCTTCTGGAATTTCGTTGTCAACTTCTTCTTCAGCCTCGAATACCGAGAACTCAAAGTTGGAAGAAGGCATCGGATCGTATGTTTTAACGGGGTATAAAATAAGCAATCTGCATGACGTGATGATTCGTGTTTAGAAGAGATAGAGAAAATGCAAGTGTGTGCAGTGTTTTGATTTTACTGCTTGTTTTTATTACTGAATGTTTTTTAGGATTACCATTTTCTGAAAAAGCAAAAAGAGAAAACAGCAATTAATGCGGAAATTACAGAACGACGTTATTTTATTAATGAACAAGTCGAATCTTGAAACTACAGCCCTATGAAACAAAACTCACTCGCTCTGGGCAAAGCGAACAGGGAAATTTACAAAAAGCGAGCCCTATCAAAATATCCGTTTCACCTGGGCAGGGTGAAAGGTTAAAGATGGCAATTACTTTGACCAACGAACGACCTTCGAAACCTCGACCGCAACCCATTGGCGGCGAACTCCTCGGTGAATCACAAAGTCTGGCACCTTCCTTGATTTGTCTTCAGAAATGACGCTAATTTCTGGTGGAGTAGGATCATTAGAATCTGTCTCCCAAGCAGAGTTGTCGTAGGAGGATTCCTCTGTTACATTTTTCATAGCATTGGAGCTCTCAGCTGTATCTCCCCATCCAGTTGACTGGATATCTTCGAGCCTGATACGAGAGCTTTCGGGAGCAGTGTACTTGACCATAAAGTCGTATTTTCCACTTGGTTGTCCCAGAGTGTCCCAAACTTCTTTGGAACTGGAGGAGTCATCTCTCTCGATGACGTTGACCTCGGTAAAAGCATAGTTGATGAATTCAAGTCCTGCAAACGTTGCGAATTCATCTTCATGTTGAGTAGTTTCCGAATGACCTGAGTGTTGATCCCATGACATGGCGGGGACACAGGTATTCTGTTCAATGACGCTCAGCTGAGTTTCATTACTCGGCTGACTTTCTTGCCCCAAGTTTCCTGGGTAAGGCTGCCACATTGGCAGACCATCCATCGGGCCATAGTAATTATGATCAAAGTTTTCTTTCATCAGAGTGTCTTCCTCTAATGAATTTGGCGGAGCACGGCATCCTTCCGGATCACAATCTCCGTAGATCATTTCGACATCTGATCTTGGTATAAATCTCGGACTTTCTGTAGGAAAGCAAAAAGGCATAGGCACCTCTTCCTAAGACATATAGCCGTCCTTGTTAAGGTAGGACTTCCATTCTTCATCTGTGTCAGAGGGATCTTCCTCATTGATAGCATGAACTGTCTGAGACACTGGGTGAAGAAAACCTCCACTGTGGAAGAAGTTTTGAAGGGGATGAAGACTTTCATCGTTGGCGGCTGTCTGAGTACAGGTTGTGGAAAAACCAAGACCCTTCTTTGTTTTATTGTCAATAGGAATGACAAGCCGTCCCCATCCTGTCGTATCGGTACTCTCGACCGCTTTGATAGCATCTTTGTATGAAGAAATTGAAGTTCCTTCTTCGGATTGATCGTTCTTGCTCACCGATAGTGCTTGGAACTGAGTTCCAATAACCTCCTCGGGTTCCACACAAGTAGATGATGATAAGTTGCTCACAAGCAAGGCTTGTTCCCCACAAACCATGAAAAGTTGATCGTTCTTGACGAACTTTAGCTTTTGGTGGAGGGTTGAAGTAACCGCTCCAGCCTGATGTATCCAAGGTCTTCCTAATAAACAACTGTATGTTGCCCGGATGTCCATGACCTGGAAAGTGATTTGGAAAGTGTGAGGACCAATAGTTATAGGAAGATCAACTTCGCCGATAACTGTTTTTCTGGATCCGTCGAATGTTTTGACGACGACCTCGCTGACTCTCATCGGAGGGCCCTTAAATGATAATTGCGTCAAAGTGGACTTCGGTATAACATTCAGGGCTGACCCTGTGTCTACCAGTACATTGGCTAAAGCATCGCCCTGGCAGTTAATTGTAATGTTGAGCGCCATGTTATGACGACGACCCTCTTCAGGTAATTCCTCATCACTAAATCCCAAATTATTGTAGGAAGTGATGTTAGAGACAATGCTATCGAATTGCCTGATTGTTACATCCAGTTCCACAAAGGCTTGCTCCAAGACTTTCTGTAGAGCCTCTCTGTGTGGTTCTGAACTGAGTAACAATGATAATACTGAGATCTTTGAAGGAGTCTGTAATAGTTGATCAACAATGTTATATTCACTCCTTTGGATGAGCTTTAGCATCTCATCTTTGTCTTTGGAACAGTCGGGATTACCAGATTGACTGACTGGTGGATCAGGAATTTCCGCCTGAAGTTCCTTTTCTTTGTTGGATTCTCCAACCCCTCGGTTGAAGATTCGACCGCTCCGTGTTACACGACTGATGTCTGCAATATTCACGACGGAGGGTAATGGAATTTCCTTTCCATTCTCGATTATTGTTGCACTGTATTTGTAAGGGATTGCCTTAGCTGATTCATACGGTAGTGGCCTCGGTAGATAGATGACTATGGGAACCTTCTGATTTTTCTGACCATCATAAGTAATCTCGATCCGTTCCTGGTTGGGAACTCTAGATTCGTCAAGTAGAGGGATGATGGCAAAAACATCACTGGTCCTGTGATGACCAGAGATCGTGACAACATCCTCACCTTGCTCGGCAAGGTAGTTCGGCGACCAAATGATGGGTCCTGAACCTGGATATGGACGAATTTCTCCATGATCGACCTGACCCTGAAGAGCTGCTCTCACAAGGTAACACCCTTAGTTACTTTCCGAACAGACGCTACAATTGTCATAGTTGTGTGGTGGCACCTGGCCACGCCCACTTTGAATACAATGTAACCTCACTAGGTTACCTTCCATTGATCGGACATCCTGACTTTGACGACGAGTAGGATTCCTGTTATTGATACTAATCTGCTGAGTATCTTCGTCCATATAGATTGGCATCCACCAGTGATTTAACAAGTGCTGAAGTGCCTCCTGGACAAGGGTACAACCTCGATCGTTTTCGCAACCCGCTTTACAATTTTGATAGTCATGTGATATTAAGAATCCAAGTCGGACCTGCTCAGCATGTAACTCTACCAGGTTGGTATTCATTACGCGGATGTCAAAGATCTGAACCATGTTGATTTGATAGGAGTTCCTATCATGGTAGTCTTGGATCCATCCAAGATCCATCTGACGCTGGAGGGCCTCTTGTATGAAAGAGCATCCCTGTTTGTTTACTGAGCAAATCAGACAGGAACTGTAATCGTACCGCGGCAGATTATGATACTGGCTTTGCCTTGAGTGCATCGCCACCAAGTTGACATTCATCGCACGGATGTCGTGGTTTTGAATGACGTTGGAATTCGTGTAAACCATGTTAACTCCACGAAATCGGTGCTCTTGGATCCATCCAAGATCCATTTGTTCCTGTAGAGCTGCTTGCACTACAGAACACCCCTGGTTGTCTTTAGAGCAGATATCACACTGGTGATAATTATGAGGTGGCACATGGCCATATCCACTCTGTTTACAATGCATCTTGACCAGATTGGTCCCCAATAAGAGTACATCGTGAATTTGATAGACATTGTTAGTCTCTTTCTCAATCAGATTGACTGCAGCTTTCTCGTGTTGAGGCAGCGGGTTCATAAGAACAGTAGGATTCGTATCTTTGAAAGATAAGAGCCCGCTCCTAACAAGCTTTTGAACGTCGGATTTGAAATTGAGACAAGTCTCAATGTTATGCCCTGAACCTCCTTGATGATAAGGGCATGTTTGATCCGCTTTAAAAGAAAAAGCCGGATTTTATGGAACTGTAAGAGGGGACTTAGTCTGAATGTGCCCCTTAGCCAGCAGTAACGGAAACAACTCTGCGTACGTTAAGGGTATAGGATCAAATCCTGGTGGCCGTGTTGTACGGTTGTTGTTATATGGAGGACGAGCCTGCTGAAGAGGCTGTTGTGTCCTTTGTTGGTCAGGTTGGCTCTGCGCAACCTGAGGTTGATACATAGGAACAGGCGCGGGGCCGATAGCAGGAGTAACAGCTGCTACTGGCTGATAACGTCGCCTTTGCTTTCCGAGAGAGATATTCCCAATATCTTGCTCTTTTTTCTTAGGGAGAGCACTACCGTATTTTTTAGTACCGCTCGTTGATCCAGTGTCTTTTACCAAACGTCCTTCTCGGACGGCTTCCTCAAGACGTACACCCATGCCGACCATTTTGGTGAAATCACTGGGTGCACTGGCAACCATTCGGTCATAGTAAAATGAGCTTAAGGTCTTTAAGAAAATTTTTGTCATCTCTTTTTCCTCAAGAGGTGGACAAATTTGAGCGGAAATTTCGTGCCACCTTTGAGCATACTCCTTAAAGGTTTCCTTTTCCTTTTGCGACATTGATCTGAGTTGATCTCTGTCGGGTGCCATGTCCAAATTGTACTTGTATTGTTGGACGAAGGCAGTACCAAGATCTCTGAATGTACTGATCGTAGTACGGTTTAAATCCATGTACCATTTGAGTGCGGCACCGGTTAAACTATCCTGAAAGTAGTGAATCAGCAAGTCCTGATTCTCCGTCTGAGCTAACATCCGCCGAGCGTACATCACCAGATGGCTCTGAGGGCAAGAGTTACCCTTATATTTTTCAAAGTCGGGCACTTGGAACTTGTGTGGGACTTTCACATTGGGGACCAAGCAGAGGTCTGCGGCGTCCTTTCCAAATAAATCCTGACCGCGAATGGCTTGCAGCTCTTTCTGCATTTCCAAGAACTGTTCCTGGAATCCATCCATTCTGTCAAACATAGTTTCCTTCCTACCAGAAGGTGTCTGTGGAATCTGTCCTTCCGGGACAGTGTGCACCACAGGGGGTGGTACCGTGACTACGGCAGTAAGTCTTGGCGCCTCCCGAAGTTTGTAACCTTCAGGAGTCTTCAGTATGCCCCTGGCATCTTCGCTTTCCCGAAGTTTGTAACCTTCAGGCCCAGCGGCTTCTGTTGCGATTCCTTGATCTTTAGTGATCGGCGGAACATATCCTTCCGGGATATAGTTAACAGGCATGCCCCAAGGACGATCTTTCGGCATCTGATACCTAGGATCATACTTTTCTATGATGGGCGTTGAGGTGATCTCTGAGATCACAGTTCTTTGTAGCTGAGCTTCTGTCATGGCTTGCATGTCGTTACGAAGCTTTCTCATATCCTCTCTCAAAGCGTCGATCTCTTCTTTCAACTCTCTGTTTTCTTCCTCAAGATCATCCATCTTTTTCTGACGATTGGCCCGAGTATTGTACGAATGAGACAGTTTGACTCTAGAATCGAGACACAAACGTGAGATTAGTAGGGAAGAAGAATACGCGATGTGAGAATGATGAATGCAATGATTATGTTAATTGTTGTTTTTTTGTTTAATCAAAATAAACTTCGAAAATTAGATTGCAAATATCAAACAGTGGGAAAACCCCTTTTTATTGAAATTCAAAGGATTACAGAAATGGAAATACAGTAGATTACAAAGTGCAGAAACAGAAACCTAAATTAATGGGTCCCGAGTCCTCTCTGAGGAGAAACCGGGTGCTGATTCTGGTATCTCCCTTTTCTTTGACCAGGGCGCTTGGGCCGTTGTCGTATTGTCATTCCTTTGCCAAGTGAAAGGAGTGAGCAAATTCCTTTGGTCATCTTGATTCTCTACAGCATGCTGCTCCAAAATTTCAATCAGAGCATCTTTCTCTTTTAGTAGTTGCTGTATTTGGATACACTCTACGTCGAGGGTGCGGTACTTGTTCTTCCAAGATCTTCCTTCCTTTTGAACTTTATTGAGAGTAACCTGAAGCTTTTCAGTTTCCGTCATGAAGTACATGACAGTTTCCCTCGGTGGAAGAATTTCGTAACGAGGATAAGGCATTTTTAGCTTGAGAGCTCTGGTTTGTACCCAATGGAGATAAGGCTCCACCGAGAGACAGTCCGATTTTCCCAGAGACTCTCGTCCTTTCTTATGAACATGTTTCCAAGCTTGCACTATTTCCATCTTTAGTGCTCTGTCATTTTCTCCTTCTTTGAAGAAAAGACCTTCCAGATGAACACCTAGTGGGATGTGTCTCATCGGGTATCCAAATTGACGAAGAACCAATATCGGATGATAGTTGATTCCTTCTTTAATTCCTATGAGGGGTACGCTGGGGAAGTTTCCACAACGGTCAATGATTTTGATTCCCTCATAAATCCTATTACACCAATCTATATCGGAATTGGTGAGAGACATGATCTTCTGCGACCAACGTAAGACACTCTTGCAATCCCAAAAAGCAGCAGACTTGGGCAAGTGAGAGATAAACCATTTGTAGAGCAAAGGTACACAGCATGTGATCTCCCCTCTGCTGTACAAATTTCCCAAGTGTACAGAATGATACGCATCTGCGAGCAAAGTCGGCACAAGGTTTCCAATGAGAAAAACCTTAATAGCGTTGATATCGACGAAGTTATTGATGTTGGGAAACAAAAATAATCCGTAGGTGAGCAAGACAAAGATGCTTTCAAAAGCAGTCCCGTTCCCTATACTAGCGAAGTATAGAGCCTTTTTTTGTCAAGAACTGGGCTGGAAAACCTTGGATGCCACCCTTAGTGGTCATGTGAGTCCTGACCTCAGACTCTTCCAAATGAATTGCTATTGTAATAGTCTGATTCTTTGGAATTTCTTCCAGTCCAGAAAATGGAGCTCGATCAGTGATATGTAAATCAGCCAGATGAGAGTACTCCTCCAGCGTTGGTGATAGCTGGTAATCCGGGAATGTGAAACAGTGATAAACCGGATCGTAGAACTGAATGAGTGCGTCCATGATTCCCTCAATCACATGGACTCTTAACAGTGGTAGCAAACCACCGTGCTTGGCTCTAAAAGCCTCTGGGTTAACGATCATCCTTGCTAACCTTCTCAAATCTCCTAGTTTTGGAACCTTGAAGATATACCGGCGAGTTCTCCTTCTACCGAAATCCATCAGCGTAATCCTTTTCTCTGATATTTGCAATCACAGTCTTAGTTTAATTTGAAAAACAGAGAGACTAGAAGAGAAAGTTTTTTGAATGTTTTAATGTTTTATTAAATGAATGCATGAATGCAGCACACAAAAACATAGAAAAAACATGGGGTCAAAGGGTCGTTGTCATGAAGTCAAGGCTCTACCCATCCCCAAAGGTTTATACTAGGGTGATTTTTGTACCTGTACTCATTATCATCAGCTCCTCCCAGGAAGGCAGACAACAAGCGGATCGCCAGCGAGTTATGTGCAATCTTAGAGTAAGTGCTATTCACCGAGAATAGATCACCAGCCTCAAATGAGGGTAGTATCGCGTAACAACTATTTCCGATAGCTTCCGCACTACGAAAGGGTTTGGCTTTTCTAGGTGTATACTCAATCTTTCCATATACGGCATCACCCGCATTCCCATTAGCAGAAAAGTAAACACATATAGCAATTAGGAAAAGCAGTATATATATTTGTCCTAAACATCCTAGACTTATAAAGCTATGATTCCTAAGTTCCTGACAGAAAATGGGTTCCCCGGCTGAAGCCCCAATCTGTGGTATCAACCAAAGAGGTGAAAAGGAGGAAAAAGGAAAAAAAATGTTTTAGAAAGACCCGACCCCACGGTGGGCGCCATTTTTCTATAGCGAGCAATTTTGGACGCGGTTCTTAAGCGCTGGTCGCTCTCTGCGGTCTGAGCTTTGACTACAGGTCGATTCATTTTTTATCCTATTGTGAGCTGACTAAGGAAGGGAAATAGATGTCTCCAATTAACCCTGCTTTGCATACTGAGTTTAAACAGCGGTCTGTTAGGTTACGGATGCTATCAATGTGGGGGGCCTTTGTACTGGTTATTTGTATTTTCGCCAATACGGTTTTCTTTCTTTTTATCTAGGCAGAAGGTTTCTGGCGGGGAACAAGGATTAGGATGTTAGGACTGATGCTTTTGAATTACTGCTTTTGATTGATGGAGATATGGGATTTGGGTTTTTTGTTGATTGCGCTCGCTAAGATCTTTTCTTTCGATCTTATGCCTACGTATTCCCGTTTACCGAAACAGGGAAATCAGAGCATTTGTAGTTCCTCCCATAGGAGGAAATGGGTGTTTTTGGTGTCTTGTTTAAAGCCCAAGACGTGAAGCGAAAGGTGGTTTGTATCTTGTTCAAAGCCCAAGATGTGAAGCTGAAAGGTCTATTTGTGTCTTGTTCAAAGCCCAAGACGTGAAGCTGAAAGACCTCGACTTTAGAGAGAATTTGTCATCTCTAAAGAGGGGGAAGGAGAATTACTTTAACCGGGATACGCGGATGCTAGCAATGCCATAATTTCCAAATAAAGGGTTTTAACCTGAAGGAGAAGACTTTAACTCAGTGTAGAGCAATGCCATCTTTCCTTAGGAATTTCTCATGCTAAAAGAGGGACAGTGGCATGGATATAGATGATCCAGAGGCTTGCCGCTTACAGCGATTAGATGAAAGGAAAGGAGTTGTTGATGTTTGTGTACTGTGAACGAGGCATAGCTTTGATGCTAAAAGGTTGATTGGGTCAACCAGTGGTTTTCTTATACAAAGCCTAAGAGAAGGCTAATTTCTGCTAGGAAAATCATTATACAAAGCCTAAGAGGAGGCAATTTTGTGTCTCGTACAAAGCTCGAGAGAGAGGCTAAAAGTTTTTGACCCGACGATAGAGTCTTTTGGTATCTCGTATAAAGCCCGAGATGGAGGCGAAAAGTTTGACTCAACAAGAGAGTCTTTGTGTCTCGTACGAAGCCCGAGATAGAGGCTAAAAGTTTGACTCAACAAGAGAGTCTTTGATACTCAACAAGAGAGTCTTTGATACTCAACAAGAGAGTGTTTTTGTATCTCGTACGAAGCTCGAGATGGAGGCTAAAGGTTTGTTTCAGTTGGGTGACAGATCCAATATACTGATTTTAAAAGAGAAAATCAGTTCTTATATGAGCAACACTGTACTCAGGGATTTGATTTGAGGATCAGGGATATTTCCTTCTCTTTGAGGGAATGGAAATCCAGAGGGTGTTGAGACTGTCCGAGTCTGCGGGTTTCCTTCCTATTTAACGAAGGGGGTCACTTGAAAATGTCTTTGAGACTCAAGGAAGTTAGACTGTCCAAGTCTAGGGTTTTTTTTTTCTTTTGTACTATGCTTTGAGAAACAGTAGTAGACTCTATGAAAGGACTGTTCTATGAGGATGACTAGGTTCTGTTCCTATACCTCTAGAAGGTCGTCGGGACAATTTGTACGAAGCCCAAGAGGAGGCTGGAAACTTTTAAGAGGCCGACGGGTCCTTGTACGAAGCCCAAGAGGAGGCTATCATTCCCGGAGGAAGAGATCATTATACGAAGCCTAAGAGGAGGCTGTGAATACTTCTAAGAAGCCGTAGTGTCCTTGAATAATGCCCAAGAGGAGGCTGATTCTTTTAAGAAGCCCGTGGGTCTATCATCTCCTTTCCATTAGGAGAGATAACTCTTTTAAAGATAAAAACCACTGGTAAACGTGTGAGGTTTACTATCCAACGACTTTTAACTTTTAAAGAGGGTTCCTTAGTTAAGGTCCAAGATTATGACCGTAGTGGGTACCCAAACCCCGAGACATTCAAGGCAAGCTATCCACAAGGAATAGATCAAGTCAGGAAAGTTCGAGAATTTGGAAGAAACTCAAAGATGCCATTCACGGAGAATACATTTATCTTGGGGAGTAGAGCTTCTTGACGATTCCTAAGGAGGACAGCCGAAGAGAAGACTGTATCTGGTGCTCCTATTGGGGATCTAGGCGTCTATTTCTATGAATAAATGAAACGGCGTCACCTAGTTCTAGACGTAGTAGCCGGGGAAACTCGAAATATCTATACTATTATTACACAGTAGATATGAGTTTATGAAAGGAGACTTACAGTGAGCAGCCCCACAATACAGTTTATAATATGAAAGCAGTAAATGAAAGCGATAACCACTTACTCGGTTGGAGTGCTTCCATGCTGTTTGGTTAGTTGTTCAACAAAGAAAGATTGAAAACAACAGTATATTCAAAATCAAAGGAGAAAGTGCTTTGAAAAAGAAAGATTTGGGGCTTACAGCTCAAGGAGAGGCCCAGGGTTTTATCAGTGAGCACACTGTTTGACTTTGTACAGAGGGACTTATACAAGTGACTGGGGCCCAAAAAGGTTTTCTGTACAAAGGGATGGGTCTTACACTCTCTCAAGAGGCCCAAAAAAGGTTTAAAGAAAAGAGAGGGGCTTATAACACAAGGGTAGGCCCAAATGATTTTTCGTTTAAAAATGGCGATCGCGCCGAGGTTTTCTTTTAACGCAGAGGGACTTATACAATAAGTGAGGCCCAAAATGTTTTGGTTAAAAGGGGGATTGGGTCTTACACTCTAATAGAGGCCCAAAGTGTTTCGAATGGGTCTTATAGCTCAAGGAGAGGCCCAGATGATTTTTATTTTTAAACGGGCGATGATCGCGCCGTTTACTTGTACAGAGGGACTTATACAATGAGTGAGGCCCAAAAAGTTTTTGTACAAGGGGGGATGGGTCTTACACTCTCTCAAGAGGCCCATGAGTGTTTGACAATGATTTATGAGGGTTGAATTAATCCAAAACCCTAATTTGTTTTCAAAATGTATTTAATTGAATAAAAATTCAATTAAAATGATCAAAAATTGTTTAACACATGGAAAAAAAATTGTGATCTTGGATTAATGCTTCAAAAAATTAATTATTGACCTACAAAATAATTAGAAAGCATTAAAAGTTGCAAAATCAATGTAGAAAAAATATTTAAAATGTCAAAAACAATTAAAATATTAATTCTTTACAAAAATATCAATTATATGAAATAAATAATATTTTTATGATTTTTTGTGAAAATAAAATATTTTAACATTTTTGTGAATTATTAAAAAAAGAATCAACTCAAAATCATTAAAACTCAGAGAGAAATTAATTTTTGAATCAATTAAACAAAATCACAAAATTCAAATATTTGAATTTCTAAAAATGGCGCCAAGAACAAGCTGAAGAACACGCGCGTGTTCTTGGTTTCTCAGATTTGCATTTTCTATCCAATCTCCATGAATACGTAATCATATCATGTAATCCACATATCATTATGCTCGTCTCAACCTCACGATCATGTCCATGTACTTTAATTTCATTTAAATTAAACATACAACAAAAAATCACGAAGAAACCTCAAGAACCCTAATTTCTGCATGAAGGCTAGGATTTTTGATACACGATTCAAACAATGCAATTAATTGAGGGAAAACATTCCATGCATGATTATGAACATATGGCCAAATTATTGTGCGAGGAAATATGCATAGATTGAGAGATGACCAAGTATGTGCTTACCTCCAAGTCGTGACAGCAAGTTCAAAGTGATTTTTGATTTGGAGGTGTTACAGATGAGTGGTGATGATCTGAACAGCTTCCCTACACCCTATGGATTGTGTTTGGATGGTTGGACTTGATTGAAATTGGCTGGATCATTTTGTGGTACCTCAGCTGCACTTTGGTTAAAACCTTGAGCAACCAGCTGGTGATTTCATGAAATTGATGTTTCAGAAGTAATCTAAGTGTTTGATCAGCTCATATGTGATGTATGTGAGGTGTGTGAGTGATTGGTTTGATTGGAATTGCTCTCAAACTCAAAACCCGATAGTGACTTGCCTTAGAAGGCAAAATTGGAGTGAAAGAAGAGATTTTGAGGAAAGCATCTGTTAGATGGCTTTGGTGTACTCAAACTGACCACAATTGAGCTTTATTTATAGTAGAGCAAGTTTGTTTTGCAAGGAATAGTGCATGGCAGCTGGTAAGTAGGTTTGGCCAATGTTCGCAAATGAAAATCCAAGTCTCCTCTAGCCATTGACTAGAGGTTAGGGCACAGAGCTTTGGTTCCCTTGGTCTTGGATAAGTCTTGACTGATTTCAGATGAGAATGGCTCAGTCCATGCCACCTTGATGGTTTCATTGAATGCCTCTTTCCAAATTTGAAGTCTTGTCCCTATTTTGGCCATTCTAGGTTCAACATGCTATTTCTTGTTCCATGGACTTTGGAGGCTTGGCTCAGTGATTGTCCCCTTTAGATTCAATCCTATGAGGTGGCCAAGTGGATAGGAGCAATTGAATTTGGCTGATTTTGGCAAATCGAGCAAAGTTGCAAATTCTGCCTTGCCTTGACAGATTTCAGCAAGGCAACTTGGCAATGTTGTATCTCATGGTGTAGGTTGAATTTGGCAATGTTCTTGGCCATTTTGGAAAGCTCTTACATGATATAACAACTGTTTGAACAAGTTTGGTTTTGATCTCTTTTAATTCCAAGTGAAAAATCCCCCTACATTTGGCAAAAAGTGAAGCAAAATCTGACTTAGTGAAAATTTCACTAAGTGTTGGAAAAAGTGACATTTTCGCTTTTCAGCCACTTTGATCACCCCATAACTCAAAATCCTTAATGAATTGGAATGACATGTAGTTGAAGTTTTTGTAGGTGATAGTGGGGGCTACAAATCCATCTTTGGATGAGAAAAAATGGTCTTGTGGTTTAGGAGTTATGGTCCTCCAAAGTTGGTACCTTTGCCACTTTATTTTTAACTTAGAAAAATTTCTAAGTTTTATGGTTACCCCTTTTACAAGTTATCTCACTTTTCTTGATTTTCCTTGATGAATGATGATTCAAATCATACATTAACATCATTTTAGGGTTAAAAATCCATTTTGGTGAAAAATCTCAAAAAGTCAAAGTTGACTTTTGTGCACAGTTGACTTTTTATCAGATGAATTCCAAACTGTGCAATTCTTCAGGAAATCATGTCCTTGACCTAAATCAAACTTGATGGACATGTTCCATGGGTGTCATAGGGTATATTCAATCATGTATTAGGGTTTGGGAGCATGTCTTGGTCAAAAGTCAAAGTTACAGTTGACTTTTCTCTTAAAACCCTAATTGTGGTGCAAATGAAATTGAGACTTGTTGCTCAAGCTTCTTGGATTAATCCATTGTTCCAAATGGATCAATATGGTATATTAGAGACCTCAAATCCTCTCTTGAGGCCTTGGCTCATGGTTTGTCCCAAAAGTCAACTTAGGGGTGAATTAGGTCAAGAAACCCTAATTCCTGATTTTTGATGAATGCATCCCCTGAGGCAAAATTGACTTGATGCATGGGTTCATGAGGTTCCATGAAGTATATTAGGTCATGTTTTGGATCAATGCCTTGTGCCCAGATGAAAATTTCCATCTGGAGGCCCTGGTCGACCAAAACCCTAATTTGGTGACACTGTCGATCTTGAGACTTGATCCACCTAGAAGGGAGCAGCCTTGTGCTTAATCCTTGAAGTGGGAGTCTTTTTTGATCCATTGGGGATATTTAAGAGATTAGACAAGTTGAAGATCATGTCATTTCTTGATTGATCCTTTGTCTAAGCACTCAGAGAGGGCTTGAAACCCTAATTTTGATTGTATTGGATGCTCACCCATCTTTGGGGAGACTGATGAAGCATGATGGTTCATCCATATTGTGATGATGATTTTCACAATGATGGGAAATCTAAGTGGTCAAAATTTGGGGTATTACAATACTCTTATGCTTTGGCTCTACCCTCTTCTTTTACCATAAGGAATCACTGTTCCGGACAGATTGATCTTCAATATTTGACTGAAACATCCATGTCATAAGATCCATTCACCTTTTGATCACTCAATCCTCAAGTATCTTTGAAGTTGTCCTGCAGAGAATATCCTGCTGAGGAGACCAAACCCTAATGGTTTTCCAAGAGAATCATTCATGAAATCTCAACACCAGAGATGCAAGAACCACCCAGGGTTACAATAAATACCATGCAGCGGAACACATAACCACTCCTCAACAACCTTCAGGCACTACTCAAAAATCCTTGCACACCACGTGCCAACAAAGAAAAGTCCATCCTTCACTCCAAGGGATCATCCAAATAACTCTCTTCCTTGCTCATGAACCAGAAAGTATCTTCCCAAGATCTCATCCAGAAACAGACAGGATGCCTGCTCTGATACCAAATGAAATTCTGGTACAGATGTGTGATGTCTCGTGCAATGTCACAACATCGCAATCTACTGTATGAACAAGGCAATAATAGTAACAGTAAATCGACACAAGGATTGTTTACCCAGTTCGGTTCAACAACCTACATCTGGGGGCATACCAAGCCAGGAAGGAAGTACACTATTAGTAGTATCAAATTATAGACTCAACAGACCAGTTGACAATCTACCTAATTCAATCACTACCCAATGACCCTTCTATCTAAGTCCTCCCTAGATAAGATACTCCATCTCACTTCCAATCATCGCAATGATGTCTAGCAGTCAACAACTCCGCCACTACATCAACAGCTTGATTTCCAAACACTCTCCAACCACAGAAAAGTAAACGACGTCCTTCTATGCCTATACTCAGCCAAGACTCTTGACTGATAACAACATCTTGGAGTTGCTTCAAAGCTTCCTCCAAGAACAATACAAAACTCATTACCTACAGGTTTCTGAGTACTAACTTAGTGACCATCTCACAACCCGAGTGGTTCACTTAGACAAAGCCCTAATGATCTACATCTTGGACCCGTACCCTTTCTTAGGTTACAAGCATTCTATTTATAATATAATCCCAACTGGATTTAGGCCTTCAAATCATATCAAATCTTCTATAACAAATCTGCAACAGATCCTACTTCTAAATAGATCAAATCTTTAATTAAATCTTCAATAATTAACTCTAAATATTCTCCATATCTTTATGCTTTAAATTCGCAACAAACTAATCTTCTTCATAACTGATTGCACCAAGAAATTCGCATCCAATCTAACTTACAGATCTCCTTAAATCAACATAATCAGCGCAGCCCTAAAAACATTACAGCCTGATGTTTTAATGTTCTGGTATAGTGATGTTAAGACATCGCATGTGACATCACTCTTTAGCACTTTAACTCTTCAACAATATTCACAAACCAGAATGTTAACCAAAACATAACAATATTGTTAGAAGCTCATGTTGCAACATCAACCATGACATCAACATTGTTTTAACAAAATTTCAGCCAATTACAAGAACTTACAGGTACCGTGACTACGGTAGTGAGTCCTGGCGTTTCCCGAAGTTTGTAACCTTCAGAAGTCTTCAGTATGCCCCTGGCATCTTCGTTTTCCCAAAGTTTGTAACCTTCAGGCCCAATGGCTTCTGTTGTGATTCCCTGATCTTCAGTGATCGGCGGAACATATCCTTCTGGGATATAGTTAACAGGCATGCCCCAAGGACGATCTTTCGGCATTTGATACCTAGGATCATACTTCTCTACCATGGGCATTAAGGTGATCTCTGAGATCACAGTTCGTTGTAGCTGAGCTTCTGCCATGGCTTGCATGTCGTTACGAAGCTTCCTCATATCCTCACTCAGAGCGTCGATCTCTTCTTTTAACTCTCTGTTTTCTTCCTCAAGATCGTCCATCCTTTTCTGACGATTGGCCCGAGTATTGTACGAATGAGACAGTTTGACTCTAGAACCGAGACACAAACGTGAGATTCGTAGGTAAGAAGAATACGTGATGTGAGAATGATGAATGCAATGATTATATTAATTGTTTTTTGGTTTAATCAAAATAAACTTCGACAATTAGATTGCAAATATCAAACAGTGGGGAAACCCCTTTTTATTGAATTCAAAGGATTACAGAAATGGAAATACAGTAGATTACAAGGTGCAGAAACAGAAACCTAAGCTAATGGGTCCCGAGAGAACTCGGGTGCTGATTCTGGCATCTTCCTTTTCTTTGACCGGGGCTCTTGGGCCGTTGTCGGGTTGTCATTCTGTTGCCAGGTGAAAGGAGTGAACAAATTCCTTTGGTCATCTTGATTCTCTACAGCATGTTGCTCCAAAATTTCAATCAGAGCATCCTTTTCTTTTAGTAGTTACTGTATTTTGATGCACTCTACGTCGAGGGTGCGGTACTTGTTCTTCCAAGACCTTCTCTCCTTTTGAACTTTGTTGAGAGTAACCTGAAGCTTTTCAGTTTCCGTCATGAAGTACATGACAGATTCCCTCGGCGTAAGAATTCCGTAACGAGGATGAGGCATCTTCAGCTTGAGAGCTCTAGTTTGTACCCAGTGGAGATAAGGCTCCACCGAGACACAGTCTGGTTTTCCCAGAGACTCTCGTCCTTTCTTATGAACGTGCTTCCAAGCGTGCACTATTTCCATCTTCAGTGCTCTGTGATTTTCTCCATCTTTGAAGAAAAGACCTTCCAGATGAACACCCCGTGGGATGTGTCTTATCGGGTATCCCAATTGACGCTGAACGAGAACTGGATGGTAATTGATTCCTCCCTTAGTTCCTATAAGGGGTACGTTGGGGAAGTTTCCACAACGGTCAATGATCCTGATCCCATCATAGATCCTATTACACCAATCTATATCAGAGTTGGTAAGAGACATGATCTTCTGCGACCAACGTAAGGCACTCTTGCAATCCCAAAAAGCAGCAGACTTGGGCAAGTGAGAGATAAACCATTTGTAAAGCAGAGGTACACAGCATGTGATCTCCCCTCCGCTGTATAAATTTCCCAAGTGTACAGAATGATACGCATCTGCGAGCAAAGTCGTTACAGGGTTTCCAATGAGAAAAACCTTAATGTAGTTGATATCGACGAAGTTATTGATGTTGGGAAACAAAAATAACCCGTAGGTGAGCAAGACAAAGACGCTTTCAAAAGCAGTCACGTTTCCTATACTGGAAAAATACAGGGCTTTCTTTGTCAAGAACTGGGCTGGCAAACCTTGGATGCCACCCTTGGTAGTTAGGTGAGTCCTAACCTCAGACTCGTCCAAATGAATTGCTCTTGCAATGGTCTGATTCTTTGGAATTTCTTCCAGTCCAAAAAATGGAGCTCGATCTGTGATATGTAAATCGATCAGATGAGAATACTCCTCCAACGTTGGTGCGAGCTGGTAACCGGGAATGTGAAACAGTGATAAACTGGATCATAAAACTGAATCAGCGCATCCATGATTCCCTCAATCACATGGGCTCTTAACAGTGGTAGCAGACCTCCGTGTTTGGCTCTGAAGGCCTCTTGGTTTGTGATCATCCTCGCCAAACCTCTTAAATCCCCTAGCTTTGGAACCTTGAAGGTATACGTATGAGTTCTCCTTCTACCAAAATCCATTAGCGCAATCCTTTTCTCTGATATTTGCAATCACAGTCTTAGTTTAATTTGAAAAACAGAGAGACTAGAAGAGAAAAATTTTTTGAATGTTTTAATGTTTTTTTTAAATGAATGCATGAATGCAACACACAAAAACATAGAAAAAACATGGGGTCAAAGGGTCGTTGTCATGAAGTCAAGGCCCTACCCATCCCCAAAGGTTTATACTAGGGTGATTTTTGTACCTGTACTCATTATCATCAGCTCCTCCCAGGAAAGTAAAACAACAAGCGGATCGCCAGCGAGTTGTAGAGCAATCTTAGAGTAAGTGCCATTCACCGAGAATATATCACCAGCCTCAAATGAGGGTAGTATCGCGTAACAACTATTCCCGATAGTTTCCGCACTACAAAAGGGTTTGGCTCCTCAGCTTCTCAGACATCACAATCGGCCCATTGTCTAGGTGAGAGAATGGGTTGCATTGGTCAGCCTCCACTGAGGTTGATGGTCGACCCCGTCGCCATCACTTATCTTAAGTGTATACTCAATCTTTCCACATGCGGCATCACACGCATTCCCATTAGCAGAAAAATAAACACGTATAGAAATTAGGAAAAGCAGTATATATATTTGTCCTAATTATCTTAGACCTTTAAAGCTATGAATCCTAAGTTCCTGACAGAAAATGGGTTCCCCGGCGGAAGCCCCAATCTGTGGTTTTCACATAAGTGAAGAGAAAAAAGGTTTAGAAATTGGCCCCACGGTGGGCGCCATTTTTCTGTAGTGAGCGATTTTGGACGCGGTTCTTAAGCGTGGTCGCTCTCTGCGGTTGAGTTTTAACTACAGGTCGATTCATTTTTTATCCTATTGTGAGCTGATGAAGGAAGGGAAATAGATGTGTCCAATTAACCCTGCTTTGAATACTGAGTTTAAACAGCAGTCTGTTAGGTTACGGATGCGATCAATGTGGTGGGGCCTTTGTATTGGTTATTTGTATTTTTGCCAATACTGATTTCTCTCTGGGATTTTGTTAGGATACTGCTTCAGATTATGATATATGGGAGTATAGGAATTTTGTTTAGTGTGCTCGCTAAGATCTTTTCTTTCAATCTTATGCCTACGTATTCCCGTTTACCGAAACAGGGAAATCAGAGAGTTCGTAGTTCCTCCTATTCTATGGGAGGAAATGGTTGTTTTGGTATCTTGTTCAAATCCTAAGACGTGAAGCGAAAGGTGATTTGTATCTTGTTCAAAGCCCAAGATGTGAAGCTAAAGGGTTTATTTGTATCTTGTTCGAAGCCCAAGATGTGAAGCTAAAAGGTCTCACCTTTAGAGAGAATTTGTCATCTCTAAAGAGGGGTTTGTCTGTTACGACTGTTTATAAAGGAGAATTACTTTAACCGGGATTTGTGAATCCGGCAATGCCATAATTTCCTTTATAGGGGATTTTAACCTGAAGGAGAAGACTTTAACTCAGTTTAGAGCAATGCCATCTTTCCTTAGGAATTTCTCATGCTAAAAGAGGGACAGTGGCATGGATGTAGATGATCCAGAGGCTTGCCGCTTACAGCGATTAGATGAAGGGGAAAAAGTTGTTGAAGTTTGTGTACTATGAACGAGGCACAGCTTTGATGCTAAAAGGTTGATTGGACTAACCAATGGTTTTCTTATACAAAGCCTAAGAGGAGGCTAATATGTGTCTCGTACAAAGCCCGAGAGAGAGGCTAAAAAGTTTTGACTCAACGAAGGAATCTTTTGGTATCTCGTATAAAGCCCGAGATGGAGGCTATTTGACTCAACAAGAGAGTTTTTGTATCTCATACAAAGCCTGAGATGGAGGCTGAAGGTTTGTTTGGCTCAATAAGAACCTTTTTGTGTCTCGTATAAAGCCCAAGATGGAGGCGAAAGGGGTGAGTGACTTAACGAGGGAGTCTCTTTATGTGTCTCGTACAAAGCCCGAGAGAGAGGCTGAACGTTGTTTGACTCCACTAGGGAGGATCATTGTATAAAGCCCAAGAGGAGGCTAACTTCACTGGAGAAGGATCATTATACAAAGCCTAAGAGGAGGCTATGGCGACTGTTCAGTTAAGTGACAGGTCCAGTATACTGATTTTTAAATAGAAAATCAGTTCTTATATGAGCAACACTGTACTCGAGGATTTTATTCAAGGATCAAGGATATTTCCTGTTCTTTAAGGAAGTGGGAAATCCGAAGGGTATTGAGACTGTCCGAGTCTGCGGGGCTCCTTCCTATTCTTGAAGGGTGCTTGAGAAAGTCTTTGAGACTCAAGGAAATTAGACTGTCCAAGTCTAGAGTTTCATCTTTTGTACTATGCTTTGAGAAACAGTAGTAGACTCTTTGAAAGGTCTATTCTATGCAGATGATTAAGTTCTATTCCTATACCTTTAGGAGGTCGTTGGGACAATTTGTAAGAAGCCCAAGAGGAGGCTGGAAACTTTTAAGAAGCCGACCGGTCCTTGTACGAAGCCCAAGAGGAGGCTATCATTCTCAGAGGAAGAATCATTATACGAAGCCTAAGAGGAGGCTGTGAGTACTTCTAAGAAGCCGACGGGTCCTTGTACTAAGCCCAAGAGGAGGCGGGGTTGCTTTTAGGAAACCTGTGGGTCCTTGTATGATGCCCAAGAGGAGGCCGATGCTTTTAAGAAGCCCGTGGTTCCCCAAACCCCGAGAAATTCAAGGAAAGCTATTCACAAGGAATAGATCAAGTCAGGAAAGTTCAAGAATTTGGAAGAAACTCAAAGATGCCATTCACGGAGAATACATTCATCTTTGGGAATAGAGTTTCTTGACAATTCCTAATGAGGACAGCCGAAGAGAAGACTGTATCTGGTGATCCTATTGGGGATCTAGTTGTCTATTTCTACGAATAAACGAAACGGCGTCACCTAGTTCCAGACGTAGTTGCCGGGGAAACTCGAAATATCTATACTATATTACACAGTTGATATGAGTTTATGAAAGAATACTTACAGTGAAACAGCCCCACAATACAGTTATATCTATATGAAAGCGGTAAATGAAAGCAATAACCACTTACTCGGTTGTAGAGCTTCCATGCTGTTTGGTTAGTTTTTCAACAAAGAAAGATTGAAAACAACAGTATATTCAAAATCAAAGGAGAAAGTGCTTTGAAAAAGAAAGATTTGGGGCTTACAGCTCAAGGAGAGGCCCAAGTTTTATCAGTGATTTTACTGTTGAATTCGTACAGAGGGACTTATACAAGTGACTGTGGCCCAAAAAAGATTTTCTGTACAAAGGGGATGGGTCTTACACTCTCTCAAGGTGCCCAAAAATTTTTAAAGAAAAGAAATGGGTCTTACTACACGAGGGTAGGCCCAGTTTGTTTTTCCGTTTGAAATGGCGATCGCGCCGAGATTTTCTTTTAACACGAAGGGACTTATACAATAAGTGAGGCCCAAAGTTTTTGGTTAAAAGGGGTTGGGTCTTACACTCTATTAGAGGCCCAAAAAGTTTTGAATGGGTCTTATAGCTCAAGGAGAGGCCCAAAGTTAATTTTAAACTGGAGACGATCGCGTCGTTTATTTGAAAATGTACAGAGGGACTTATACAACGAATGAGGTCCAAAAAGTTTTCTGTGCAAGGGGGTTGGGTCTTACACTCTAATAGAGGCCCAAAAGTTTTGAATGGGTCTTATAGCTCAAGGAGAGGCCCAGTTGGTTAATTTTAAACTGGAGAGCGTGCCGAGGTTTTTGAAAATACAGTGGGACTTATACAATAAGTGAGGCCCAAAATGGTTTGTATTTACAAAGGATTGGGTCTTACACTCTATTAGAGGCCCAAAAAGTGTTTGAAAAAAGTTTGATGAGGGTGGAATTGATTCAAAACCCTAACTTGTTTTCAAAATGTATTTTTAATTGAATAAAAATTCAATTAAAATGATCAATGTTTGTTAAATATATGAAAACAAATTATGATCTTGGATCAATGTTCCAAAAAAATCAGGTTTCTTCCTACAAAATGATTGAAATCAAATTAGGGTTAGAAAACAAAGGGAGAAAAAATATTTTAAATGCTAAAAACACATAAAACATTAATTCTTTGCAAAAATATCAAATATATGAAATAAATAATATTTTTGGGATTTTTTGGTAAAATCAAATAATTAAACATTTTTGTGAATTATTGCAAAAAGAACCAATCAAAAATGATAAAAATTGAAGGAGTTATTAATTTTTCAAATCATTAAAAATAATAATATGAAAAATAACAAAATAAACAAGTGATAAAAAGAAGTCTGGAGCGAGGGGGATTCGAACCCCAGACCTCTCGCTTGCCAATACACACAAAACCAGCTGATGAACCGCTGGGGCGCAATGCTAATTCAAATATAACATGGCAAGGGAAAAATATATAGAGAACTTGTTGGATTTTTTGAGAATTGCACCATGGCCATCTTCTTCCTCTAGCTCGTGCATGAAGCCCTCTATCTCACTCATCTCTCAACCATTTGACATGATTCAAACACCAAACTCATGCGTTTTTTCACAAGGAAGAAGATGGCAATACCCAATTTCATTCATTTTCAGTGTATAGCAAGTTATATCATTGTGGCCGTATGAACCCTAATTTTGCAAAAGCAATCGAGTAGGCATGATTATGAGTGCTATGATCAAATTTTTTGAGGGAAAACAATCAACATATGATGTCAAGCAATTGGTAAAAATATCATGCGAGGAAATATGCATGGATCATGGAGTTGGAGTTTTGAGGCTTACCTTGATGCAAGCTGAAATGGAACTCTGCACAAACCTTGTTCCAGTTGTGAATTAATGATCCCTACAGCTTCAATGGATGTTATGGAGTGTGTTGCAAGCTTTGGAACACTTTGAAACCCTTGGGATCAAGCTGGAGACCTCCACCTGCATAATTGAGGCATAATGGCTTGGTTGAAGAGTGATTTTGAGCCTGAGGTGTTACAGTCAGTGTTTAAGTGTTTGGACACCTCAAATACATCATATGTGATGTGTTTGAGCAATTGGAATTGATTTCTTAAGGCTGCAACTCAAAACCCGATAGTGGTTACTCAAAAACCCAAAAAACTTGAGGTTTAAGGAAGAATGAGAGAAAGCAGTGGTGTAACTGGCTTTGGTGTGAGTTGAATGATCCATTGGAACCTCTATTTATAGGTGAACAACTTTTGTCTTGGAGGAATAGTGAATGGCTGCTGGATCAGATCACATTTGCATGGATTGTCTTAGAGGATTTCTTCTCAAGCAAGGCAAACTAGCCATTCCCAAGAGCAGGGATATGCCTTGACCAAATTCACATTCTTCAGATGTTTTTATTGTTGTTTAATCAGAGAACTTGACTGAGTAGAGTGACTTTGTTGAAAATGCACTATTCCACATTAATGCCCTTTGAATTCAAGTCAAAATGTGCCAAAGTGTATGAATTTCAAATTGGAAGATTCCTTGGCTTTTTGACTCAGCCTTATCAGTTGGATCAGATGCATTGTGATTGGTTTGAGTATATGTGACACGCTGATCCTCAGTTTTTGGTTCAAAATCGTGTGTGGCAAGCAAACATGCAAACTGATTTTTCCAAAACAGCTTGCAGCATCATGGCTTTGGGCATGGATTTCTCTTGGCTCAAGTTGAATCAATTCATGCTGTTAAGCTCTTTGAATTCATGGCAACATTTGCAACAACATTGATGTTTATCTTTGGACTTGATTCAGCTTGCAACTATGTGAAAAGATCTCACAAGTTTTGATGTTTCAACACAAAATCTGCCTTGCCCAGAATTTTTCTAAGTGTTGAAAAAGTTGTACTTTCATGTTTTTAGTGACTTTGATCACTCCATAACTCAAAATCCCCAATGAATTGGAATTAGGTCTAGTTGAAGTTTTTGTAGAGGGCAATGAGATCTACAAATCAAGCCTTGGATGGGAGAAAATGGCTTTGTGGTTTAGGAGTTATGACCCTCCAAAGTTGGTACCCTAGCCACTTTATTTTTAACTTAGAAAATTTTCTAAGTTTTTATGGTTACCCCTTTTACAAGTTACCCAACTTTTCTTGATTTTTCTTGATGAATGATGATTCAAATCATACATTAACATCATTTTAGGGTTAAAAAACCATTTTTGTGAAAAATCTCAAAAAGTCAAAGTTGACTTTTGTGCACAGTTGACTTTTTATCAGATGAATTCCAAACTGTGCAATTCTTCATGAAATCATGTCCTTGACCTAAATCAAACTTGATGGGCATGCTCCATGGGTGTCATAGGGTATATTGATGCATGTCATAGGGCTTGGGAGCATGTCCTGGTCAAAAGTCAAAGTTACAGTTGACTTTTTCCTTAAAACCCTAACTGTGGTGCAGATGAAATTGAGACTTGTTGCTCAAACCTCTTGGATTAATCCATTGTTCCAAATGGATCAATATAGTTCATTAGAGACCCTTAAACCCTTTCTTGAGGTGAATTAGGTCAAGAAACCCTAATTCCTGATTTTTGATGAATGCATCCCCTGAGGCAAAATTGACTTGATGAATGGGTCCATGAGGTTCCATGAAGTATATTAGGTTGTGTTTTGGATCTTTGGCTCATGCCCAGAGGAAATTCTCCACCTGGAGGCCCTGGTCGACCAAAACCCTAATTTGGTGACACTGGCGATCTTGAGGCTTGATCCACCCTGAAGGGAGCAGCTTTGTACTTAATCCTTGGTTTGGGGGTCCTCTTGATCCATTGTGGATGTTTGAGAGGATAGACAAGTTGAAGATCATGTCATTCCTTGATTGATCCTTTGTCTAAGGCTCTGAGAGGGTCTGAAACCCTAATTTTGATAATAGTGAATGCTCAACAATTCCTTGAGGAGATTGATCAGGCACAAAGGTACATCCATATTGTGGTGATGATTTTCACAATGATGGGAAATCTTAGTGGTCAAAATTTGGGGTATGACAATGACACGTCCCCAGTAGAGTCGCCATTAGTCCCCAGTGAAGTCGCCATTTTTCCTGTAGCGAGCGATTTTGGACACGGTTGCGAAGTGCTATCACTCTCTGGTGTCTACAGGTCGATTCATTTTTTATCCTATTAAAGCTGATAAAGGAAGGGAAATAGATGTCTCAAATTAACCCAACTTGCAAACTGAGTTTAAACAGCGGTCTGTTAGGTTACAGATGCTACAAAGATTCGGGGCCTCTATCGGGTTTATTTTTTTAAAAGCGGTGGGAGGTTTAGATGTTAGGACGGATGCTTCTTGATAGATATATGAGAGTATGGGATTTAGGGTTTTTGTTTAGTGTGCTCGCTAAGATCTTTTCTTTCGATATTATGCCTACGTATTCCCATTTATCGAAACAGGGAAATCAGAGCGTTTGTATATCCTAGAATGGGAGGAAATGGTATTTGGTGTCTTGTTCAAAGCCCAAGACGTGAAGCGAAAGGGTGGTTTATATGTTGTTCAAAGCCCAAGATGTAAAGCTGAAAGGTCTATTTGTATCTTGTTCAAAACCCAAGATGTGAAGCTAAAGGTATTGACTTTAGAGAGAACTTGTCATCTCTAAAGAGGGGGTTGTAGGTCACAACTGTTTATAAAGGAGAATTACTTTGACTGGGATGTGTGAATCTGGCAATGCCATAATTTCCTTTATAGGGGAATTTAACCTGAAGGAGAAGACTTTAACTCAGTGTAGAGCAATGCTATCTTTCCTTAGGAATTTCTCATGCTAAAAGAGGGACAGTGGGATGGATGTAGATGATCCAGAGGCTTGCCGCTTACAGCGATTAGATGAAGGGGAAGGAGTTGTTGATGTTTTTGTACTATGAACGAGGCACAACTTTGATGCTAAAAGGTTGATTGGATCAACCAGTGGTTTTCTTATACAAAGCCTAAGAGGAGGCTATTATGTGTCACGTACAAAGCCCGAGAGAGAGGCTAAAATGTTTTGACTCCACGAGGGAATCTTTTGGTATCTCGTATAAGGCCCGAGATGGAGGCTATTTGACTCAACAAGAGAGTTTTTGTATCTCGTACAAAGCCCGAGATGGAGGCTAAAATTTGTTTGGCTCAATAAGAACCTTTTTGTATCTCGTATAAAGCCCGAGATGGAGGCGAAAGGGGTGATTGACTCAACGAGGGAGTATCTTATGTGTCTCGTACAAAGCCCGAGAGAGAGGCTAAACGTTGTTTGACTCCGCTGGGGAGAATCTTTGTACAAAGCCCAAGAGGAGGCAAACTTCACTGGAGAAGGATCATTATACTAAGCCTAAGAGGAGGCTATGGTGACTGTTCAGTTAAGTGACAGGTCCAGTATACTGATTTTTAAAGAGAAAACCAGTTCTTATATGAGTAACACTGTACTCAAGGATTTGATTCGAGGATCCGGGTTATTTCCTTTTCTTTGAGGAAACGGAAAATCCAAAGGGGATTGAGACTGTCCAAGTCTACGGGTTTTCTTCCTATTTAACGAAGGGGTCACTTGAGAATGTCTTTGAGACTCAAGGAAATTAGACTGTCCGTGTTTAGAGTTTCATCTTTTGTATTATGCTTTGAGAAACAGTAGTAGACTCTTTGAGAGGACTGTTCTATGCATATGACTAAGTTCTGTTCCTATACCTCTAGGAGGTCGTCGGGACAATTTGTACGAAGCCCAAGAGGAGGCTGGAAGCTTTTAAGAAGCCGACGGGTCCTTGTACGAAGCCCAAGAGAAGGTTATCATTCCCGTAGGAAGAGATCATTATACGAAGCCTAATAGGAGGCTGTGAATGCTTCTAAGAAGCCGACGGGTCCTTGTACTAAGCCCAAGAGGAGGCGGGGTTGCTTTTGGGAAGCCTGTGGGTCCTTGTACGATGCCCAAGAGGAAGCCGATGCTTTTAAGAAGCCCGTGGGTCCCCAAACCCCGAGAAATTCAAGACAGGCTATCCATGAGGAATAGATCAAGCCAGGAAAGTTCGAGAATTTGGTAGAAACTCAAAGATGCCATTCACGGAGAATACATTCATCTCTGGGAATAGAGTTTCTTGACAATTCCTAATGAGGACAGCCGAAGAGAAGACTGTATCTGGTGATCCTATTGGGGATCTAGTTGTCTATTTCTACGAATAAACGAAACGGTGTCACCTAGTTCTAGACGTAGTTGTCGGGGAAACTCTAAATATCTATACTATTATTACATAGTTGATATGAGTTTATGAAAGAATACTTACAGTGAAACTGCCCCACAATACAGTTATATGTATATGAAAGCAGTAAATGAAAGCGTATAAACACTTGCTCGGTTGTAAAGCTTCCATGCTGTTTGGTTAGTTGTTCAACAAAGAAAGATTGAAAACAACAGTATATTCAAAATCAAAGGAGAAAGTGCTTTGAAAAAGAAAGATTTGGGGCTTACAGCTCAAGGAGATGCCCAGGGTTTTATCAGTGAGCGCACTGTTGTTTTGTACAGAGGGACTTATACAAGTGACTGAGGCCCAAAAAATGGTTTTTTGTACAAAGGGATGGGTCTTACACTCTCTCAAGAGGCCCAAAAAGTTTTAAAGAAAAAGAGTGGGGCTTATAACACGAGGGTAGGCCCAAATGATTTTTCCGTTTAAAATGTCGATCGCGCCGAGGTTTTCTTTTAACGCAGAGGGACTTATACAATAAGTGAGGCCCAAAATTGTTTTGGTTAAAAGGGGGTTGGGTCTTACACTCTATTAGAGGCCCAAAAGTTTTGAATGGGTCTTATAGCTCGAGGAGAGGCCCAAGGTGGTTAATTTTAAACCGGCGACGATCGCGTCGTTTATTTGAAAATGTACAGAGGGACTTATATAATAAGTGAGGCCCTAAAATGTTTCTGTACAAGTGGGTTGGGTCTTACACTCTAATAGAGGCCCAAAAAGTCTTGAAGAAAAGAAATGGGTCTTACTACTCGAGGGTAGGCCCAAGGTTTTTTGTTTTGAAAAGGTGACGATCGTGCCGTTTATTTTTTACGGTATCGGGACTTATACAATATACTAAGGCCCAAAATTGATTTGGTCAAAAAAAGGATTGGGTCTTACACTCTATTAGAGGCCCAAAGTGTTTTGAAAATGATTTATGAGGGTTGAATTAATCCAAAAACCCTAATTTGTTTTCAAAATGTGTTTTAATTGAATAAAAATTAAATTAAAATGATCAAAATTGTTTAATATATGGAAAACAAATTGTGATCTTGGATTAATGCTTCAAAAATTAAGTATTGACCTACAAAATAATTAGAAAGCATTAAAAGTTGCAAAATCAAGGTGGAAAAAATATTTTAAATGTTAAAAACAATTAAAACATTAATTCTTTGCAAAAATATCAATTATACAAAATAAATAATATTTTTGGATTTTTTGGGAAAATAAAATATTTTAACATTTTTGTGAATTATTAAAAAAAGAATCAACCCAAAATCATTAAAACTCAGAGAGAAATTAATTTTTGAATCAATTAAATAAAATCACAAAATTCAAATATTTGAATTTGAAAGAAATGGCGCCAAGAACAGCTGAAGAACACGCGCGTGTTCTGGTTTTGGCTAATTTTCATTTTCTATCCAATCTCACTGAATACTTGATTATATCATGCAATCCACATATCAATATGCTCGTCTCAACCTCACGATCATGTCTATGGTATTTAATTTCATTTAAATTAAACATATAACAAGAAATCATGAAAAATCCTAAAGAACCCTAATTTCTGCATGAAGGCTAGGATTTTTGATACACGATTCAAACAATGCAATTAACTGAGGGGAAACATTCCATGCATGATTATGAACATATGGCCAAATTATTGTGCAGTAAAAATTGCATGGATCATAGAGTTAGAAGAGCTCATGCTTACCACTTGCAGCTGGTGATCGTGATTTGTGTTGGAGGTGTTACAGCTAGGTTCCAATGATCTGAATAGCTTCCCTAGGTGCCATGGAGCGTGTATGATCTGGAACTTGTGATGGTACCCCAACTGCAAATCTGTCAAGAACTTGAGCAATTGGCTGGTGATTTTGTGAAAACTGTGTTCCAGATGTTATGTGACTGTTTGGATCACTTCTATATGATGTATGTAAGGTGTGTGTGTGATTGGTTTGATTGGAAAAGCTCTCAAACTCAAAACCCGATAGTGACTTGCCTTAGAAGGCAAAATTGGAGTGAAAGAAGAGATTTTGAGGAAAGCATCTGTTTGATGGCTTTGGTGTACTCAAACTGATCACAATTGAGCTCTATTTATAGTAGAGCAAGTTTGTTTTGCAAGGAATAGTGAATGGCAACTGCTGAGTAGGTTTGGCCAATGTTGGCAAATGAAAATCCAAGTCTCCTCTAGCCATTGACTAGAGGTTAGGGCACAGGCTGCTGGTTCCATTGGTCTTGGATAAGTCTTGACTGAATTCAATTGAGAATGGCTCAGTCCATGCCACCTTTATGCTTCCATTGAATGCTCCAATCCAAAATTGGAGTCTTGTCCCTATTTTGGCAATTCTAGGTTCAACATGTTATTTCTTGTTCCAAAGACTTTGGAGGCTTGGCTCAGTGATTGTCCCCTTTAGATTCAATCCTCAGATGTGTCCAAAGTGATGACAAGGCTTGGAATTGGCTGATTTTGGCAAATCGACCAAAAGTACAAAAATCTGCCTTGCCTTGGCAGATTTCAGCAAGGCATCTTGCCAATGTCATATCTCATGACTCAAATTAAATTTGGTAATGTTCTTGGCCATTTTGGAAAGCCCTTACATGATACAACAACTGTTTGAACATGTTTGGTTTTGATCTCTTTTGAATCCAAGTGAAAAATCCCCCTACATTTGGCAAAAAGTAAGGTAAAATCTGACTTAGTGAAATTTTCACTAAGTGTTGGAACAAAGTGACTTTTCTTGATTTTGACCACTCCATAACTCAAAATCCATGAGGAATTTGGACATAGGTCAGTATGAAGCTTTTGTAGAGGGAAGTGAGATCTACAAATCAAGCTTTGAATGAGGAACAATGGCCTTGTGGTTTAGGAGTTATGGTCCTCCAAAGTTGGCACATTAGTGTCACTTTTTCCATAACTTAGAAATTTTCTAAGTTTTTATGGTTACCCCTTTTACAAGTTATCCCACTTTCTTTGATTTTTCTTGATGAATGATGATTCAAATCATACATTAACATCATTTTAGGGTTAAAAATCCATTTTGGTGAAAAATCTCAAAAAGTCAAAGTTGACTTTTGTGCACAGTTGACTTTTTATCAAATGAATTCCAAACTGTGCAATTCTCTAGGAAATCATGTCCTTGACCTAAATCAAACTTGATGGACATGTTCCATGGGTGTCATAGGGTATATTGAATCATGTCTTAGGGCTTGGGAGCATGTTCTGGTCAAAAGTCAAAGTTACAGTTGACTTTCCTCGCGAAACCCTAATTGTGGTGCAGATGAAATTGAGACTTGTTGCTCAAGCTTCTTGGATTAATCCATTGTTGTAAATGGATCAATATAGTATGTTGGAGACCCTTAAATCCTCTCTTGAGGTCTTGGCTCATGATTTGTCCCAAAAGTCAACTTAGGGGTGAATTAGGTCAAGAAACCCTAATTCCTGATTTTTGATTAATGCATCCCCTGAGGCAAAATTGACTTGATGATTGGGTCCATTAGGTTTCATGGAGTATATTAGGTTGTGTTTTAGATCATTGGCTTGTGCCCAGATGAAAATTTTCCATCTGGAGGCCCTGGTCGACCAAAACCCTAATTTGGTGACACTGTCGATCTTGAGACTTGATCCACCTAGAAGGGAGCAGCATTGTGCTTGATCCTTGAAGTGGGAGTCCTTTTTATCCATTGTGGATGTTTGAGAGGTTAGACAAGTTGAAGATCATGTCATTCCTTGATTGATCCTTTGCCTAAAAGCTCTGAGAGGGCTTGAAACCCTAAGTCTGATTGTAGTGGATGCTCACCCATCTTTGGGGAGACTGATGAAGTATGATGGTACATCTATATTGTGATGATGATTTGCACAATGATGGGAAATCTTAGTGGTCAAAATTTGGGGTATGACACTGTCGGGGACGTCAACCACTGTTGACCAAGCCATCGAGATGACTAGCACCAAACTCTGCTTGAGGAATGAAGTCAATAACACCGAACCTGCCGAGGAATATCATTGAACTTAACTTGTGGTCGGGGAAACGCCCTTAACCTACTGGGGAGTACCAGCCACCACCAAGTAATCTGCTTGGGGAACGATGATTGATGACGTCAACTCTGTTAGGGGACACCATCGAGCTTACTCCTCTGTTAGAGACTTACCTCTTACCCTTACCCTGTTGGGGAGATGGGAACAACTTTACCGCAAAATGGGGAAGCACAAACCCAACAGTCTTACCCTATACGAGAATGCGAACTCTGGCTGAAGAGTAACAAACTTTACCGACCTGGCTAGGTGTAACACCCCCAATCTAAACCCCCAATTAATAAAAAGCAGTAAAAGAAAATTCAAAATTTCGTCAGAGTATATTTAAATTATCATGGCATAGACCGGGAGGGTCACATCAAATTGAAACAATTCATACAACACCTGCTCATAAAGATATGCAACAGTGGGGTAGTAATCAACAGAGGAACTTAGTTCCTTACACCCACATTTCAGATTTTAGAATAAAAGCGGAAAATCTAAAACTGAATAACATACATATATATATCACAAAAGTTTGTCATACATCAGGTTATACATGCACAAACCAAAAGATATACATATACAATTATCACAAACGGCCTCCCTAACTACCCGGTGTCACATATCAGAGCCGACCGACAAAAGAATGAAGACGCAAAGCTTCACAAAAATACCTCCAGCAACTCTAATCTGCAATGCCTCATAGAGCATTATAAAACAGCAGAAGGGTGAGAAAAACAACCATAATATAATTGCATACAATTATATATATAACACAAAAATACACATGTATACGGTTCTCACCACAACTCACGCCATGATTCAAACACAAGGCATTACAAGACACAATATATATATTTCCATCACTAACACATATCCATATATCCATTTATCCACAATTCCACACATAAACAACCATAAATGATTTATGCAAATGCAAGAGACCGACACAATGACTCTATGCATATGCACATGCGGTACCGACTTCCATTATTTCTCATCACTAGTTCACTCAGGAACTCTGTTGGAACCATCGCTCGTTACATCACTGTAACTCCCTGTCAGGCCTACGATGTTCCCCACCGCTCACACCCCACACGGGCACACGGTGTTTATGGATCGCTCACACCCCACACGGGCACACGACCCGATCGCTCACACCCCACATGGGCACACGATCGTCTATAATCATCGCTCACACCCCACATGGGCACACGAAGTTATAGCGAATTCCCTCTGGAATCCAAACCGTCACTCAGGACGTTTCCACAATGCATATCATGATGCTTGGCATACAATGACCCATGACATTTAATATGCACACACACACATATTCATTCACATCGATAAGATCACACTTTGCACTTATGCCCAAAATAATGCATTTAATTTCCATACCGCCACAAATCATCACAACATCACCTAAACACATACGTTTACATCATACAACAGCACCTTGCACAATACACATCAATTACGTACAAGTATAACGACAAAAGCCGACAACCGACACTATTCCCGACTTCCCGACATAATTAAATCGGCTAACAATTCCAAAATCATCATAACAAGAAAGTACAGCTCAATAGATACGCAACGATACCAAGAATGTAAAAATCGGACAAACGGAACTCAAGTTACGAACGAAAATGAAAAACAATATTTTGAAAAGTCACATTTTGCAAAAGTCTTGTTCATACGCGTACCACCATGATCCATACACGTATGAGCAGAGACTCATTTTTCCCAAAGTTCACGTGTAAATGTCCGTACGCGTAATGACCTAAAAAGCTACGCGTATCATACGCAAATGGGCAGATGGCCGAGAAAACAAGCAACCCATACGCGTATTGGCCCTATGGCTCGCCCACCATACGCGTAATGCCAAGGTCCATACGCGTATGAACATGCCCCATACGCGTATGACCTGGAAATCTCAGAAAAATTCTTCTGCATAATTGTTCATACGGGTTCCAATCCAAAACCCTCCAAATCATCACTCAATACCCAGAAAAACACCAATACACTTACTAACAACATGCATCTATCATATACCAACAATAAGGAACACTAACAACATAATTTTCAACACATTTAATCAATTTCTAATCGATTTTACCAAAAATGGGTTTACTAAAATATTTCCATTTCAATCCAACAAACATCACAAATATACATACATAATCATATACAAGTATACAATAATTGAATTTCGCACCCTTACCCGATTAAATCGATACTAGAAGTTGATTTCTCTTGATTTTTTCCAAGTTTTCCACTATTTCTCTTCTTCTTCTCTTTTCTCTCCTTTTTCTTTCTTTTCCTTTTCTTTCTTTCTCTTTTTCTCTCTACTATTTTCTATTTTTCTTACTTAATAAAAAATATCCTAAAATGACCAAAATACCCCCACACTCAAATATCTCACAAGCGATCCCGAAACCCGATAAAATATCACAACATTGAAAAATAACATATTTTCAGATAACAGTCGAAAATAAAATAAAATAATAATATAATAATCAAACGACTCGATTAAATAAAACGCACACGAAAACTGGGTCGTTACAACTCTCCCCCACTTAGAAATTTTCGTCCTCGAAAATATACCTGAGACGAACAAATCTGGATACGACTCCCGCATCCGACTCTCCAACTCCCAAGTCAAATTTCCCTCAGCAGCGCCGCCCCACGCCACTTTCACAAGTGCAATATCCTTGCCTCTCAACCTCTTCAGCTCGCGATCCAAAACCCTAACTGGTAATGCCTCTACTGTAAGGTTCTCCCTTACCTCAACCTCATCCATCGGAATCACATGCGACGGATCTGGAACATACTTCCGAAGCTGTGAAACATGAAACACGTCGTGAAAATTCAACAGATTTGGCGGCAACGCCACCCTATAAGCCACAGCACCCACTCTCGCGGATATCTGGTAAGGACCAATAAACCGAGAAGTAAGTTTCTTCGATTTCAAAGCACGACCCACACCTGTTACCGGCGTAACCCTCAGAAACACATGATCGCCCTCTTGGAACTCAAGATCCTTCCGTCTCCGATCATGATAACTCTTTTGTCTACTCTGAGAAGCTTTCATCTTCTCACGAATAAACTTCACTTTCTCTGTCGTCTGTTGCACCAACTCTGGTCCAACCACCGTTCTCTCACCGGATTCGTGCCAACACAAAGGTGTCCGACACCTTCATCCATACAATGCTTCAAACGGTGCCATCCTAATACTAGAATGGAATATGTTATTATACGTAAACTCAATCAATGCAAGATAACTATCCCACGCACCACCTTGTTCCAAAACACACGCTCTCAACAAATCCTCCAAAGACTGAATCGTCCTCTCCATCTGACCATCCGTCTGCGGATGATAAGCCGAACTCAATCTCAATCTAGAACCCAAAGCCTTCTGTAAACTTTCCCAAAATCTCGAGGTAAATCTAGGATCTCGATCAGAAACAATACTCAATGGAACTCCATGCAACCTCACAATCACACTGATGTAAATCTCAGCCAACCGCTCCAAAGAGAAACTGATGTCAATCGGAATAAAATGAGTCGATTTATTCAGTCTATCCACAATCACCTAAATAGCATTATGCCCTCGCTGAGTATTCGGTAACCCAGTCACAAAATCCATGGAAATACTATCCCATTTCCATTCAGGAATATCCAATGGTTGCAACAAACCACTAGGCCTCAGATGTTCCACCTTCGATTTCTGACAAGTCAAACATGCATAAACAAACTGAGCCACATCTCTTTTCAATCCAGACCACCAGAAAATCTTCTTCAAATCTTGATACATCTTATTCGCTCCCGGATGTATACTCAAATTACTCCGGTGTCCTTCCTCCAAAATCATCTTTTTCAACTCCGCATCATCAGGAATACAAATCCTACCTCGGAATCTCAAAACACCATTAACATCCACTTTAAAGTCCTCGTTCACACTTTCCTCTCCCACCGTCATCAAGTCCACAAATTTCACATCCAACTTTTGTTTTTCACTAACCGTCAATAAAAATTCATTAGTGACTTTCAACATTCCAAGTCTCACACTAACCGACGTCACTTCACAAACCAAACTCAAATCTCTAAACGATTCCAAAAGTTCCCACTCCTTAACCATCAAAGCGGACATATGTAACGATTTCTGGCTCAATGCATTGGCTACCACATTAGCTTTACCAGGATGGTAATTCAAGCCAAAGTCGTAGTCTTTCAAGAATTCCAACCATCTCCGTTGCCTCATATTCAACTCTTTCTGATCAAATAAATATTTCAAACTTTTATGATCACTAAAGACTTCAAACCTCGCACCGTAGAGATAATGCCTCCAAATCTTCAACACAAAAACCACAGCCGCTAATTCCAGATCATGAGTAGGGTAATTCTTCTCATGAACTCTTAACTGCCTTGAAGCATAAGCCACCACCTTACCTTCCTGCATCAAAACACCACCTAGACCAATCAAAGAAGCATCACAATAAACCACAAATGGTTCATTAGGATTCGGAAAAATCAAGATCGGAGCTGTCGTCAATCTTCTCTTCAGCTTAGTAAAACTCTCCTCGCACAGAATATCCCAAATGAACGCTTGCCCTTTACAAGTCAACTGGGTCAAAGGAAGTGCTAGCTTCGAAAAACCTTCAATGAACCTGCGATAATAACCAGCCAAACCCAAAAAGCTTCGAATTTTAGTAACGGATCTCGGAGCCTCCCATTGTAGAACTGCTTCTACTTTATATGGATCCACAGCAATACCATTACCTGAAATTACGTGTCCAAGAAAACTTACTTCCGATAACCAGAATTCACACTTGGATAGTTTAGCAAAAAGCTTCCTCTCCTTCAAAACCTGCAAAATAATACGCAAATGTTCTGCATGCTCCTCCCGAGACTTAGAATAAATTAAGATATCATCAATAAACACCACCACAAAACGATCCAGATGCTCGTGAAAAATACGATTCATGTATTCCATAAACACACCTGGCGCATTAGAAACCCCGAACGGCATCACAGAATATTCATAATGACCGTATCGTGTTCTAAAAGCCGTTTTCTGAATGTCTTCCTCCTTCACCCTTATTTGATGATACCCTGACCTCAAGTCGATCTTACTGAACACACACGCACCAACTAACTGATCCATCAGATCATCAATCCTTAGAAGAGGATACTTATTCTTGATCGTCACCTTATTCAACTGGCGATAATCAATACATAACCTCATACTTCCATCCTTCTTTTTCACCAATAAAACTGGAGCACCCCAAGGAGAAACACTTGGTCTCACGAACCTCTTTTCCAACAACTCATTCAACTGTTTCTTTAACTCCACTAACTTCGATGCCGACATACGATAAGGTGCCATAGAAACAGGTCTAGTACCAGGAACTAGATTTATAGAAAACTCCACCTCTCTCTCTGGCGGCAAGTCTAAAATATCCACAGGAAACACTTCCGGAAATTCACACACAACAGGAAACACCTCAAGTGAAACTTGACTATCCACAGTTAAAGATGCAAACAATCCAAACAACTGAGCTTCCTCCGCCAAAAGTTTCTTCAACTCTTTGGTAGATAAGAAACTCGAGTCTTCGTCTTCCTCAAGAGAAGGAAACCTTACCAGCTTATGATAACAATCAATATGAACCCTATTGAATTGCAACCAATTCATACCCAAAACCACATCTAAACTCTCCAACGGCAAACACACTAAATCCATCTCAAAGTCTTTACCATAAATGGTCAAAGGACATCTTAGACAAACCAAAGACGTAGTTACTGACCCCATTGCTGGAGTATCAATAACCATTTCACCACCCATCACAGACAACACAAGATTCAAACGCTTCGCGCACTCAGACAAAATAAACGAATGAGTCGCTCCAGTATCTATAATAGCAATCAAAGGAGTACTATTAATAAAACAAGTACCTCGAATCAGACGATCTGCACTCGAAGTCTGAGTCCCCGATAATGCAAACACTTTTCCACCAGCTAGAGCTTGTTTCGGTTTCGGACAGTTGGTACTAATATGTCCAGGTTCACCACAGTTGTAACATTTCACCACATTCTTCCTTGCACAATCAGTAGCAACATGTCCTACACCTCCACAATTAGTACACTTCCTCAAATCTTTCCTGCACTCAAACTGACGATGCCCCAACTCACCACACTTATAACACCTCATAGGACCAGACATTCCCCCTCCACCTGAACTTTTCTCAAAATTCCCTCTTTGTTTACCTTTATCAGCTGGTGTCACATACGGACCACCACAGAACTGTTGCTTCCCTTTCCTCTCGCTCACACTCTTGTAGTGAGTAGAACGAGCCTTACTGTCCTCTTCATAAATCCTACAACAATCTACCAAATCAGAAAACCTCCGAATCCTCTGATAACTAATCGCCTGCTTTATCTCAGGACGCAAGCCATTCTCAAACTTCACACACTTAGAGAATTCCGCAGTAGCTTCAGCATAATGGGGATAAAACTGCACAAGTTCCACAAACTTAGCAGTATAATCAACAACAGACATATTACCTTGCTTTAGCTCCAAGAACTCAATTTCCTTCTTTCCTCTCACATCTTCAGGAAAATACCTCCTCAAGAACTCCTGGCTAAAAACTTCCCAAGTAATTTCTTCCTCTTCTGCAGCTTCTAACACACGTCGAGTACTAACCCACCAGTCATCAGCTTCTTCCAATAACATGTGAGTACCTAGTCTCACCTTCTGATCTTCATCACAATCCATCACTCGAAAAATCCTTTCAATCTCTTTCAGCCAAATTTGTGCACCATCCGGATCATATCTTCCCTTGAAGACAGGCGGCTTGTTCTTCCTGAACTCATCATTACCCGCAACATTAGGTGCACCCTGCACAGCACGAGCCATAGCTTGCATAGCCGCAGCCAAAGCAGCATCATTCCTACCAGCCATATTCTGTTCATTTCCAATAACAGAAACTATGGTTAAACAAACAGCTCAACCAACCACAACGACCAACAAGGACTGACACAACTGACACGGACTGACACAAACTGGCTCTGATACCACTTAGTGTAACACCCCCAATCTAAACCCCCAATTAATAAAAAGCAGTAAAAGAAAATTCGAAATTTCGTCAGAGTATATTTAAATTATCATGGCATAAACCGGGAGGGTCACATCAAATTGAAACAATTCATACAACACCTGGTCATAAAGATATGCAACAGTGGGGTAGCAATCAACAGAGGAACTTAGTTCCTTACACCCACATTTCAGATTTTAGAATAAAAGCGGAAAATCTAAAACTGAATAACATACATATATATATCACAAAAGTTTGTCATACATCAGGTTATACATGCACAAACCAAAAGATATACATATACAATTATCACAAACGGCCTCCCTAACTACCCGGTGTCACATATCAGAGCCGACCGACAAAAGAATGAAGACGCAAAGCTTCACAAAAATACCTCCAGCAACTCTAATCTGCAATGCCTCATAGAGCATTATAAAACAGCAGAAGGGTGAGAAAAACAACCATAATATAATTGCATACAATTATATATATAACACAAAAATACACATGTATACGGTTCTCACCACAACTCACGCCATGATTCAAACACAAGGCATTACAAGACACAATATATATTTCCCTCACCAACACATATCCATATATTCATTTATCCACAATTCCACACATAAACAGCCATAAATGATTTATGCAAATGCAAGAGACCGACACAACGACTCTATGCATATGCACATGCGGTACCGACTTCCATTGTTTCTCATCACTAGTTCACTCAAGAACTCTGCTGGAACCATCGCTCGTTACATCACTGTAACTCCCCGTTGGGCCTACGATGTTCCCCACCGCTCACACCCCACACGGGCACACGGTGTTTATGGATCGCTCACACCCCACACGAGCACATGACCCGATCGCTCACACCCCACATGGGTACACGATCGTCTATAATCATCGCTCACACCCCACATGGGCACACGAAGTTATAGAGAATTCCCTCTGGAATCCAAACCGTCACTCAGGACGTTTCCACAATGCATATCATGATGCTTGGCATACAATGACCCATGACATTTAATATGCACACACACATATATTCATTCACATCGATAAGATCACACTTTGCACTTATGCCCAAAACAATGCATTTAATTTCCATACCGCCACAAATCATCACAACATCACCTAAACACATACGTTTACATCATACAACAGCACCTTGCACAATACACATCAATTGCGTACAAGTATAACGACAAAAGCCGACAACCGACACTATTCCCGACTTCCCGACATAATTAAATCGGCTAACAATTCCAAAATCATCATAACAAGAAAGTACAGCTCAATAGCTACGCAACAATACCAAGAATGTAAAAATCGGACAAACGGAACTCAAGTTACGAACGAAAACGAAAAACGATATTTTGAAAAGTCACATTTTGCAAAAGTCTTGTTCATACGCGTACCACCATGATCCATACGCGTATGAGCAGAGACTCATTTTTCCCAAAGTTCACGTGTAAATGTCCGTACGCGTAATGACCTAAAAAGCTACGCGTATCATACGCAAATGGGCAGATGGCCGAGAAAACAAGCAACCCATACGCGTATTGGCCCTATGGCTCGCCCACCATACGCGTAATGCCAAGGTTCATACGCGTATGAACATGCCCCATACGCATATGACCTGGAAATCTCAAAACTTCTTTTGCATAATTGTTCATACGGGTTCCAATCCAAAACCCTCCAAATCATCACTCAATACCCAGAAAAACACCAATACACTTACTAACAACATGCATCTATCATATACCAACAATAAGGAACACTAACAACATAATTTTCAACACATTTAATCAATTTCTAATCGATTTTACCAAAAATGGGTTTACTAAAATATTTCCATTTCAATCCAACAAACATCACAAATATACATACATAATCATATACAAGTATACAATAATTGAATTTCGCACACTTACCCAATTAAATCGATACTAGAAGTTGATTTCTCTTGATTTTTTCCAAGTTTTCCACTATTTCTCTTCTTCTTCTCTTTTCTCTCCTTTTTCTTTCTTTTCCTTTTCTTTCTTTCTCTTTTTCTCTCTACTATTTTCTATTTTTCTTACTTAATCAAAAATATCCTAAAATGACCAAAATACCCCCACACTCAAATATCTCACAAGCGATCCCAAAACCCGATAAAATATCACAACATTGAAAAATAACATATTTTCAGATAAAAGTCAAAAATAAAATAAAATAATAATATAATAATCAAACGACTCGATTAAATAAAACGCACACGAAAACTGGGTCGTTACACTAGGGAAGAGAGAACTCCTGAATTCTTGTTGGGGGAGCATAACCACAATCTTCATAATACACTGCCGAGAGTGATAAAAATCCAGCTATCTCTGCTTGGGAGAGAGACTCTACTGGGGTCATCACGTGCTAGCTATCAACATAAACCCTGCAGATGTGATATGACCAAAAAGAAGTTCCCTGACGCAGCATAACCCAAAAACTTGTCTTTAGGAGGTATCATGAGGATTTGACATATCTTGCCCCATGACTTTGATTAACCGTCCTCTGGAGAGAATAACCTCCTGCTTTTGGGGGTGGCCTACCCCAGTACGAGTCTCGCAGTGACTTTGCCCCTGATTGGCTAATCTACGAAGGAGTTCCTCTGACTGACTGACTTTCAAGAGATTTGTCGAATCTCGACCTGATTGCCCCAGATTGGCTGAATCTTGGAATGAATCGCCCATTTGATATGACTTGCCCCTGCTCAACGGAGTACTCAAGCATTTTGCATCTTATCTTGATCAATTCTTTCATTGCAGAAACTTTCCTGATGTCAAGTGCTTACTCGCAAGTAAAATAATTTGTTTTGAAAATGACAATTTTAATGCAATGCATATGACAGTTTTGAAATCCAAGTCTGTTCACTGGAAAAAATGTTGCGACATATAGTGAACGAATCACTTATCAAAATGTCACATCAATACCAACATGAACAGTAAGATGATCCTTTTAGGAGTCAGCTTCGACGCGATCTTTACCGAAGTATGCTTTCGAAACAACCCTGCTTCAATTAGGTCTTTTGAAGGTTATAACGTGGTCTGGTTCACGGTTTGAAAAAGAAAGGATATAAGGCTCAAAGTTTTGTTTTAACCCACCCATTCTCCTTGATGTTCTCCAGTCCTACGTTCATCTAACTTGACACAGACGCTCTCCTTTCAAAAAGGTTAATGAATGACAGGAGGATAGAAGGAACCCACACGGTTTTCGGAGTGACAGTCACCCCTTTTGTCTCTGGTGTTGGTGGCCACACGACTTGTTCTTTATCGAGGATTTTTCTTTTTTCATCTCCCTTTTTTCTTATTTTCCGCTTTTTATTCTTTTGTTTTCCCTGATTTTGCCTGGACAGATTCTTTTTTGGATCTTTCGATTTTGAAGTCCAGCGGGATGCCCTAACTTTTGGCTAAGTCACTTGTTTTCAAGTTTCGACTTAGCGGGCTGTCTTTTTTCTTTGATTCTTTTTCTCTTTTTTTTTTGAACAAATCGTGTGACACTGGCTTGTCTGACTTGTTTGCAAGGGTTGTGACTGCATCACTCTCCGGTTGGTGAGGGATAACCATTATGATTTGATCCTCGAATGGGACACTCCTTTGAAATTTGAACGCTTGGTCAAATTAACTGACACCTACCCTGCCCCAGGTTAAGGTTGAGGTTTTTTTCGTTTTCAGAAAGAAACTCCTACTGCTAGGCTCAAAGGGGTTTACAAGGGATTATCTTCCTTATATCTCCGGTGTTTGGGAAGTTGAAATAATGCCTGTACATCATCAGTAGGGTTTTGTTCAAAAGCATACAATCAGAAGTTCTGCGTCTTTGAATTTCATCATCCTCCCCTGGATTCTACTTAAACAAGTGTTAGATATCAATAAAGAAAATATGAGTGAACACGAATGGATTTAAACAAAACATGCATATTCATTTCATTATCATTATCAACTGAAAACAGACAAGTTTTACAAATGAGTTTGCACATTAACAGAAAAGAAACTACAAATGCAAAGAAATGACATGATCTAAAAGATAGTCAACTCCGGGGAACTGGGCTTTCCAATCTTGACTTGCTACTGAACTAGCCATCTTCAGAATTGCTCGTCGAAGTCAGTCTGATAATCATTTGCACCACTGCTCTCGGTGACTTCTTCCATAACCTGAACTGATGAACCCACATGACTGGATGAAGGATGTTAGTTCTTTAATTCTAAGGGTTGGCATTAATTTTGTAAAACAAATAACAACAGCAATATGTTAGATAGTATGTTTTATCTTGCTAAAGAAGAACAGGTTGAGCAAGGAGTCCTAGTGTGCAATGGAACATGTTGAGCTGAAGTAGTTTCAACATCTGGAACAACATGTCGTATCAAGATGTCCCATGCAGGACCATTCGACATTGCGCCAGAACTGAAGTGAATCAAAGTTTCTATTATGTGTTAACAGATGCAGAAGATTCAGGGAGTAATATGCAAATCCTATGTGGCGCTGAATTAAAAGGGCTGAAGATTCAAAACTGTAATTAAGAAGATGATGGGAAAATATATACTTTCTAAATATGGAGATATTTTAGGAAGTTATAGATTTAAGTCCTAATTTGTAGCAGAAGTTTCTGCTGTCTTGTAGCAGCTCACTTGCGGTGTTTAGGCCCAAATCCACTTGGGAATAGGTTATATATAGATGCTTTGTAACCTAGTTTTAGACTCGAACCAAAGATGTAAAAATTCTATTATTAGGGTTGGTTCCTGTACCACTCGGCATATGAGTTGGACAGTTTGTAAGTGTGATCCTCGAAGCTGTTAAGTAAGAGGAGTATTGTTCTTGGAGGAAGCTTTTAAGTAACTCTAAGTTATGTCTTGGAAGTGTGTTTTCCTTGATGAATTGTTGTACAGGTAAAGAGCCGTTGATGTAGTGGCAGATTGTTGACTGCTAGACATCATTGCGATGATTGGAAAAGAAGACTTTCTCATAGCTAGAGAGGATCTAGGTAGAAGGGTCATTGGGTAGTGATTAAGTGATAAGCTGTAAACAGAGAGTTTAGCTTTGAATTGATACTACTGATAGTGGACTTCCTTCCTGGCTTGGTAGCCCCCAGAGTAGGTGTGTTAAACCGAACTGGGTTAACAATTTTGTGTGTCTTGTTTTTTTTCAGTACCGTGTTATATACCTTGCCATTTGTGTTCATGTCGGACCAGATGTCGAATAGCTTGTTATAGGACATCTGAATTCTGCACATGTACCAGAATTTCAATTGGTATCAGAGCAGGTCATTCTGTTCTGTATCTGGATGAGATCCAAGGGAAGATACTTTCTGGTTCATGGTCAAGGTAGAAGCCTTCTACTGAAAAGTAGTTTGGACTTGGAGAAGTTCATATAGTTGTGAGAATGGTCCCTAGAAGTGGAGGATGGACTATTCGTGACAGGCAGTGGCATGTGCTGGAGGCTTGGAGTTTTGGTTGAAAAGCTGTTGTGTTGTGGTTACATTAGGTTTGATTTATTTTCAAACCTGTGGTATTGTGGTGTCTCCTGGATCATGATGCTAGGGCTGATATGTGACACCTGAAGGTTTTGAGGAGTTTGCGTTTTTGATCCGCTGCATATCTATCTGAAAACTCCTGAGGTGGTAACTGAGAAGGTTGTTCTTCTCTGAATGTATATCCTATGGTGATGGGATGTTTGCAAGACTGCTTCAACTTACTGTGTCAACGATACTTGAAGACTTTTGTTCAAGTCCACTCATAAAGGCATAAATATGTGAAGTTGTAAGGAAGAGATCTGAGGTAAGAGAGAAGTATTTCACTTTTGCTTCTAAAAGGATTAATTTCCAATCTTTAATCTCTTGGTGAGTTCCTTGGAATGATGTCCTATCTTGTGTTAGAACATCACGTCAGAATTGTGAAGAATTATGTGGTCTAATGGAATGGCTTAGCAGATGCTCTGGGTGCTAAACTAATGTGGTTTGATCACATGAGTTTAGAACCTACTCCTGATCTGGAAGAGGAGGCATCTGGGTGGTTTGTCTAAGAAGTTTCTGGCTCAAGGTGTGATCGACATGTTATTTACTCCTGAGGTCAGTTTATTTCTGGTCCTTGCTGCAGGAGTAGAGAACCTGAGATTCAAGAAGTATTTTAGCTAGCAGACTTCTTGGACATGAAGGTCAAAGATCAAAGTGGCATGATTTTTCTGGAAGCATCTTCTGAATGATCGTGTGAAGCTAGACTAGTATTTAATGTGTGTGATCCAATCACAGTCTGTGCTGCTGTTAAAGGTGAGAATGATAGGGATTGATTACCGTTGGAGAGTTGGATGAGAGAATACTGCTCTCATGCTCTTGTGATGTGATGGAATTGTGGTGTTTTTCATAGTGCAGCTGGACTCTGTTCATGATGTCAAGTCTGATGTCTTAAACACCTGTTGACTTTTGTTGTTGATATCACAAGCCTCTACCGGTAGTGAAGGCCAAGCTGTAGGTGAACTAAGTGTGCATGGTATGCTTTGTGCAAAGGAGTACTGGTGGTAATGGATAGATGGGATCATGTGATTATTGGTACAAGGGATGATTGTGTTCAACTTGTGAGTTGAACAAAGAGTGAACTCTTGAAGACATGAAGATGCGTGTTATGTTTTCCTTTCTTCAAGGTACGAAGAAGCACATGTTATTCTTGATAGGGGGAGAGTGTCAAAAATTCTATGCAGCTGAGCGTGTGATGGGAGTTTGTTATTGGTACTTATCATGTTTGATATATGTCTATAGAGATGGTCTGATTTCGGCTTTCTGTGGCCGCATTTTTATGATATATTTTGGGCGGATGCAATTTATGGAGTTGCATTAATAGTGTTGGGGTGTGTTTTGTACAGTTGTGATCCTTATTGCATTTGTTTAGTATAGTTGGGACAAAATTAAAACTGAACTTTATTGCATTGTTGAAAGCATACAAGATTAGTAAAAGCAACAAACAAAGGGTCTATAGGTTATCCCAACCCCCCGAATCAAGAAAAGTCTTCCAATCTTCATCCCATTCATCTTCAGAAGCTTGAAGTTGCACTTGGCTTTTCTTGGTGGATTTCATCCTTGTCTCTGATGCCCTTCTTGTTCTTGTTGCTCCTGAAGTTGTCTCAGCTATGGACAATGGTTAGTCCTTCAGCCTCTGTGGATATGGGTTCTTGACTTCTTGCATGTGACTCCTTTTTACATCCTTGTTAGATTGGCTCATGGTTCTATCTGTGATGTGCGGTTGGGAGCAAGGAGGCTTGGTTTTTATACTGCATAAGAGTCCTTGTTTGTATCGCCTGACCAGTCAAAGTGGTCTTTGGGTTGGAAACTTGTCTTCTTGGGAACCTGTTTTTAACCATGTCACATTGGATGTCAGAACTTCGTGTTTGGTGCCTTGGTAGGATAAGAGGTTGTACAATTGTCATTAAAAGGATGAAGGGTAAGCCTAGGTTTTGTCTAGTTGTCTGATGAGATTCTTTTGAGTTTGCCTTTAGTAAAGCTACTGGTGCTAGCTGTGATCAGGTGGATGTGACTACCTGAATAAAATACATAAGGTATGTGATTTTATCCTATGCTGATGTCCTACATATTGTTACAGCATCATTATTTGTTGTGTATCCTGGATGGAGGTCTAGGAACCATGCTTGTGGAGTTGGAAGAAGCAACATTATCGTCTGAAGTGGCGGTTCTGACATAATGTGGATTCTGATCCTGATGTTGAGAAGTTTGGTCTGGCAATATATGACTATTTTCATGATGAAGACTTCATTATGTGGTTGTGAATGTAAGGACTGGAGGTTGTTGTCAGTGGTGTGATCTGATCAGAATGGCTGAAGAGAAGGAAGTTTCTTCTAATACAAGTAAAAGGTGGTGGCAGTCCTTATCTTGTATTGCAAGTGATCTAAAGACATCTGTTATGGAATATGTGAGAAATTTCAAATCAAATGGGCTTTTATTTATTGGACTTGGCAGACCATGTATCTGAAATTAATATGGTGAGATCTTACTCAACAATTACAAGTAGTGGCAGTACTTAAGTGTTGAGAACGTGGAAAAACCGTTGTGCTAGCTTTGGTTGCTCATGACAGGGGGAGTTAAGGCTGATGTCTATGGTCTATTGTTGTAAGTGTGTTGTTTTTGTGTAGCCTGTGTGCTATTCAAGTTTGTGCAGTGTGATGTCAAACCACATGATGGGACATACCCTAGCTGCGTGAAGCTAGTGCTTTTGCAGGAGAAGTCTGAAAAACAGAATTGTGGTATGTGGGAGAGCTCATTTTTCTAAAGGAATCTGGAAGAGATTGTGGGTTGTGTTGATCGATAGAAGTCATCTCAGAATCCAACAGACAAGAAAATGTGCTTGGAATGTATAAGTTTCTGTGGAGTCTTGGGTTGATAATTTTATGAGCAAGCAGACAAATTGTCTTGGTAAGATGTCAGAACATGGTATAGGACATGTTTATCTTGATCCAAACAAGGAATTATTCTGGTCGGTAATGTAAGGATAAGGTGAAACACGTGTCTCTGCATATGCATGGAGCGTTATTGGCCTAATTTATGGTAAGATTCAGTTGAGAAACATTAAAGGCGGTCAAGGCTGTTTTGGAAGGTAGGCATTGAATTTGAATGGAGTTTTTGATTCCTAAAATAGCGTTTCTTTGACCAAGAACCTTGACATATTCAAAGCTCGTTAATTCCAAAGTATCTGGTCAGCTATTTATAGGGGTTGTTCTCTTCTTCTTCAGCCAAGTGAGTGTCCTTGTTTCACAGGTCTTATGGCGTTTGTTTGTATTTGGGTAAGCACCACTTAGGTCTGGTTCTGTGAGGGCCTTCTTTGCCAATTTTTGGCTAAAAAGGGGGAGAAAGGGTGTGTGAAATGGTGTGTGCAGATGCCTTGTTTGGAGTCTGCAATTCCAATTATGTACAGAGATGTCGAAGAGGGTGTCATTTCCTTGAGTTGGTGTTGAGTTCTTTGTGACTTGTGTCCTGAGTTATGAACACAGTTGTGACTTGTGTTCTGAGTTACCTGGGTTGATAGATTGATACTTCTTAAGTTTCATCTTATGCCGCAGGTCGACTGGGGGCGTCTGATCAATTAAGGTGTGCAGAAATCTCTTATGCCACTATTGGTCCTTTGTGTCAAGACAGACGTCTCTTTTCTGGAGGAGTCTTCTACCTGAACATACTCTCTGAATGATTCATTATCCGCTTTAGACAAACCCTGCAACTGTAGGCGGCTGGGAGCCATGTCAAGATTATAACTATACTGCTTTAAAAAGGCATTGGCTAGGTCTGTTCACGATCTAATGCAACCACTTTGCAACTGCATGTACCAACTCAACGATGCCCCACTCAGACTGTCCTGGAAACAGTGAATCATGAGCTTATCATTATAGACATGTGAGGTCATTCTTCGGCAAAACATCACCAAATATTGCTTCGGACAGCTATCCTCTTTGTATTGCTCAAACTTCGGCATCTGAAACTTTGGAGGTAACACAAGGCCGGGCACCAAACACATGCTCGCAGCATTCAGATCAAGAGTATCATGCTTCATTAGGGCATCAAGCTTCTCTTCCAACACACGACATCTTTCATCAAACTGAACAGCCCGTGGGTCCTTAGGCTTCGCCTTTGGAATTACCCCTTGGAAATTTGGCACAGATAAGGCAAAGCTCTGATAGTCTGTGGCATCATGAGAAGAAGAATGTCCATCTCAGACGATGGTACGCTCGTGTATAATATGATTCTCAACCGGGACTTGCACAGACTGAGCTTGAGTAACATTGTTCACTGGAGGTGGAATGACATTCCCAATCACAGAAGTCCTCTGAACATTAGCTTCTCCCATATTCATGGTTGTCATAGCCTCCACGATTTGATCCAACTGACTCTTCATCAATTCAACATCCACCCTAGTCACAAACTGATTCTGCTCCCCTGAGTTCATGATTTTTCCAAAGCTGATACAAAAGCCAGGAAATCAACTGCAGGCCGAGGACAAAGGATGGATGAGCACTCTGATCAGGCTGGAGACAGATATACAAAATGATGCAAGATGCAAATGCAAATGCAATATGAATGCAGCAGACATGGGATCAAAGCTTCCACATATTCTGAATAACTGATGTGCTGCTGACTGAATAAGTTCACAAGTCTGTTCTGAAGAAAACCAGAATACAAGGCTGATAAGTCCACACTGATAGGAAAACCAGAATACCAGGTAGGTTGAAGGCCAAGGTCACCTGCAAACCTGCAAACACCCACCCCTGTCACATATGGGTTCTAGAAAACCGAGGATCCTCAGTATCCCGGGTGTAACGCCCACATATACATACATGCATCAAATCATATATTATACATGAAAAGTACGTTTGGTACTGAAATATACAATAAGTTCTTAGTAACACATTATACATATACATGCCCAACAAAAACCTAATACAAAAAACTACGGCATCGTATATCTACAAGATGTTTCAAAAGACAAAACACTAAGAACTAGATCACTAAGGATCTCAAAACTCCACAACAGAAGCAAAGCCATCAGATAAGTAAGGATAATCACACGGCCTTATCCTTACCCTTCGCGGAACCTGCAGAACCTGTGATGTAAACAACAACAGTGGGGTGAGATACATCAAATCTCAGTGAGTTCCCTATCTTAAAGTCCTCTCGGCTTTACAAGGTTCTAAATAAATCTAGCTTATGTCAAAGGGGAAAGGGGAAAGACCATGAGTACACACACACGAATAACCATCACGGTGAGCCTGTAAACTCACACTAGTACCGAAGTACCTCCTGAGCCTGTAAACTCAAGGATTCACAAATCAATAACCAATACCAAGGTATCCCCTATTCCCGTCTGCTTCTACGTCTAGAAGACGACCCGAGTCATGGATCCTTGTAGCTACTTGGCATACGAATTGGATTCGGGATCATCGGTCCGTACACCGTGATCCGTCACTTCTCACGGCCCGTACACGGTCACAAGTCTCTTTACCCGTAGGCTCCAATCGTACTCACTACGGGAATCAAACCTTCCAAGTAGTTGTGCATAACGTTTCAGAGGAGGTGCTCGAGTCTCATGAAACTACACCGCAAGAAACCGTGGTTATGATTGAAATGCACACGCCTCGGCCTTTCATGCACGAGCGTTGCCACATATGGGAAAAATCACACTCCGACACAATTAGGGTAATAATCCTCACTCTGCCTATTCCATATTTTAATATGCATACCTTGTCCATAACAATTACACACATTCACAGATAAAAGTCGACAAAACGACACTATTTCAAAAATCCCGACATAATTAAATCGGCCACAATTCTCGAAACCATTTTAAAAAGAAAGAACATTTTATTATCTTTCCAACAATACCAAAAATGTTCCAATCCGAGTTACGTACAAAAAGTTACGGCATTGGAAACAAACGATCGGAAAATAATCACAACAGCAGAATTTCTGCAATTCTCCTGGCCATACGCGTATTGGCACCTCCTATACGCGTATTGCCCAAAATTCTCGCCCAGCCATACGCGTATTTCCCAAGGCCATACGCGTATGGGCAGAGACATTTTTCCCTTGAAATTCCTTTTAAAATTGCCATACGCGTAATGCCCTTGCCGTACGCGTATTGACATGCCCCATACGCGTATTGCCCCATGCCATACGCGTATGGGCAGAGAAAAATGCAGAAAAACCAGCAGAATTTTCCTGCTACGGGTTGATCCAAAATCACCCCAAAATCCCATTTTTGATCAATCACAAAGCATCAAAACATGTTATAACATAACAAGCAGTATAACATACAATCAAACATTGAATTTCAACAGTTAGATTCATAATTTTTATGCAAAAATACTCAATTTTCACAATTCCAACCTAACTCTAAACTCAAAATAAACTCTACTCTAAAGAGTCTAACTAAAAACCACCTGGACAACAAGATGAGGATGATGAAATTTAGAAGATTGGATGAAGATTAATGCTTGATGATGATCTTGAGCTCTTTGTGGAATTTTCTCTCCTTTTTCCCTTCCTTCTCTTTTCCTTTCCTTTTCCTTTCTCTTTCTTTCTAACTTTTGTTTTGTTTTCCAAATGGAAAAGAGACATAGTAAAGAAATTAATTTCCATCAATTAGCAATACTACTAAATGTCCAAATTAGCTCAAATGCACCAATTAAAAAAATTCAACATTAAATACTATTAATTTAATCAACTCTGAGTTCGTCAGTTTACTCTAATTATTTTATCAAATAATTGCTCAGAGTACTCCGGAACCCAGTTGATCATAATAATATTAACCAGAGCGTTTATAAATTTACGGGGTATTACATCCTCCCCCCCTTAAATAGAAATTCGTCCTCGAATTTAAAATATTACCTGAACAGATGTGGATAAGAATCTTGCATTTCCGATTCTAGTTCCCAAGTAGCATCACCCGGATGCGTCATATCCCATTGCACCTTAACGAGAGGAATGTCTTTGTTCATTAACACTTTTGTTTCTCTTCCCACGATACAACTCGGTTGTGGTTCAAAAGTCAAATCCGCTTCTATTCCCACGGATTCTGGTAGAATTGGCTGAAGAGGATCAGGAATAAACTTACGGAGCTGAGATACGTGAAAAACATCATGCATTTTAGATAGAGAGGGTGGTAAGGCTAATCTGTAAGCGACTTCACCAATCCTTTCTAAAATCTGATACGGTCCCACGTATCTCGGACTTAATTTGCGTGACTTAAACGGTCCTTTCAGTCTCAATCTCGGAGTAACTTTCAGAAATACATGATCACCTTCCTTAAATTCTAAAGGTCTCCTGCGATTATCCGCATAACTCTTTTGACGATCTTGTGCTTGTTTAACTTTCTCACGGATCATTCGAATCTTTTCCGTAGTCTCTTGAATAATCTCGGGTCCCAAAATCCTATCTTCGCCAATTTCAGTCCAACACAAAGGTGTTCTAGACTTCCTCCCATACAATGCTTCATAAGGAACCATACCGATGCTCGCATGATAACTATTGTTATAGGAAAACTCAATTAACGGTAAAAGTTCTTTCCAATTCCCTCTACTCTCTAGCACACAAGCTCTTAACATATCCTTCATCATCTGTATTGTTCGCTCAGTCTGACCATCCGTTTGAGGATGATTCGACATGCTCAACCGCAAATTCGTACCCATCGCTTGTTGGAACACCTTCCAAAACCTCGAAGTAAACTTCGGATCTCTATCGGACACAATACTAGAAGGAATACCATGCAATCTCACAATCTCAGCAATAAACAACCTTGCAAGATAACTTTCCTTATAAGTAGTCTTCACGGCTAAGAAATGTGCCGATTTCGTTAGTCGATCTACAATTACCCAAATAGAATCATACCCACCTTGTGTACGGGGTAAACCCACTGCAAAGTCCATAGAAATACTATCCCACTTCCAAACTGGAATATCCAAAGGTTGCAACAGACCGCCCGGTCTTTGGTGTTCAATCTTCACCTGTTGGCACACCACACATTCTGACACATATTCCGCTATATCCTTTTTCATCCCAGACCACCAATAATCCCTCTTTAAATCCTGATACATCTTCGAAGAACCAGGATGTATCGTAAAAGTACCTTTATGAGCTTCCTCTAAAATCTTTCTTTTCAATGCCTCAACCTTCGGAACACAAATCCGTTGATTAAACAGAACAATCCCATCTGTTGCTCGTGAAAAACCCAGTTGAAGTAACAATTCTTGTAACTCCTCCTCTAACACTTGTTCTTGTTGAATCTCAACTCTTAGAGTAGAATTGACATTCAAATTTCCCATAATTACACCATTCGGAGTCCACACAAACTGGTGATTAAGATCTCTAAACTTTTCCAATAACGAATACTCCAAAATCATTAATTCTGCACTATGAACCATCTTCCGACTTAAAGCATATGCTACTTTATTCGCTTTTCCTGGATGATACTTCATTTCTAAGTCATAATCCTTTAAGTACTCCATCCACCTTCTTTGTCGCATATTCAACTCCTTTTGGTCAAACAAATACTTCAAACTTTTGTGGTCACTGAACATTTCAAAACGTACACCATATAAATAATGATGCCACACCTTCAGTGCAAACACCACTGCAGCTAGTTCCAAATCATGAGTTGGATAATTCTTCTCATGAACTTTCAACTGTCGAGAAGCATAAGCTACTATTTGACCGCCTTGCATCAGAACACCTCCTAATCCCCTCTTAGAAGCATCATAGAATACTTCGTAAGAGTTGTTAGGATCAAGGATAATTAATACCGGAGCACTCGTCAAACTTTCCTTCAATTTCATAAAACTTTGTTCACAACCCGAATCCCACTCAAAAGCAAAATCCTTCCGAGTAAGTTTCGTCATTGGTAAGGCCAATTGAGAAAAACTCTTAATGAACCTTCTATAGTAACCTGCCAATCCCAAGAAACTTCTAACCTCTGAAACATTTCTCGGTCTCTCCCAATTAATCACTGCTTCCACTTTCGATGGATCCACTGCCACACCACCTTGAGATATAACATGTCCAAGAAAATTTACTTCCGACATCCAAAACTCACACTTACTCAACTTAGAAAACAATTGCTTCTCTTGTAATATCGATAAGACAATTCTCAGATGTTCTCCGTGCTCTTGTGGAGTACGAGAATAAATAAGAATGTCATCATTAAAGATTACCACAAATTGGTCCAAGTAAGCTTGAAATATATGGTTCATGTAATCCATAAAAATAGCTGGAGCATTAGTCACACCGAAAGGCATCACTAGGAATTCGTAATGACCGTAACGTGTTCTAAATGTAGTTTTTGGCACATCGGAACTCTTCACTCAGATCTGATGATAACCCGACCGTAAATCAATCTTCGAGAACACACAGGCTCCTTTCAATTGATCTAACAAGTCGTCTATCCTGGGTAAGGAGTACTTATTCTTAATGGTGACTTTATTCAACTTACGATAATCAATGCACAAACGCATTCCCCCATCTTTCTTCTTTACCAATAACACTGGAGCTCCCCAAGGTGAAACACTAGGCCTAACAAAATGCTTAGACATCAAGTCCTCTAATTGGTCCTTTAATTCTCTTAATTCAAGCGGTGTCATCCGATAAGGAGAAACGGATATAGGAGCCGTTCCCGGTACCAGGTCAATAGAGAACTCAACTTCTCTCTCCGGAGGAAGAGAAGTAACATCCTCAGGAAACTCACACACTATAGGAATACTCAGAACTTGTTGTTCACTACTTCCTTCCTTAGTAAGAACCAGTAAAACAGATTTCTCCTTCTCAAACAAGAAATTTACCATTCCCACCGTACCTTCTAAAATCGTTGATAATACATCTTTCGGAGTAGCCTCAGCAGATGGAATAATGATTAGCTTCTCCTCACAACCGATAAAAATCGAATTAGCTGAAAGCCAGTCCATTCCCAGAACAACATCCACTTTCTTAAGCGGCAAACAAATAAGATCAATCTGGAAGACTCTTTCGTTTACCGATAACACACAATTTTCACACATCTGCGATGTTTCAACCATTTCATCCATGGCAGTAGTAACCACCATAGGAGGAAACAAAGGAATAGTTTGCAACCCAAGTCGCTTCACACAACGCGTGGACACAAAAGAATGCGTTGCCCCACAATCAAATAAAACAAGACAAGGATGTCCATTTACGAAACACGTACCCGCAATCAAGGAGTTGTCACCCTTTGCTTTCCTTGCATCCAAGGTATACACTCGGCCAGTAGTCTTCCCTTGTGTCTAATTTCTACCCTGAGGACAATCTCTCGATACATGACCCATCTTGTTACACTGATAACACCGTATTCCATCCGAATTACACCTACCATAATGATTCCTTCCACAAGTACGACATACCGGAGGCACACTAGTTCTAGAACTCTGTACTTGCTTCCCTTTGGAAGACTGTTGCCTTTGCCTAAACTGTTGATTCGACCTTCCACGGTCACTTTGAGTTGCCCTGTTCAAATCCACCTCCATTTGTACCTTTTTCAAACTATTCTCCGCCACATAACATTGTCTTAACATTTCAGCATAAGTAGCAAATTCCCGTTGAGACACGCTATGTGAAATTTCAGCCCTCAAACCAAAAAAAAACTGATCAATCTTCCACCTCTCATCAGGAGCATACATGGCCTGTCTAGAATAGTCAGCCATGATCTCAAATTTTTCTGCATAGGAAGCCACTGATAAATTGCCCTGTCTCAACTGTTGGAACTCAAACTCCTTCTGAGACCTTAAAGAACTCGAAAAACATTTCTCCATAAAAATTACCTTAAACTGTTCCCACACTTTTGGTACCTCTTGGATTGTCATTAAGGCTGAAGCGCTCTCCCACCACCTCATGGCAGGACCCTTCAGCAAGTGAGAAGCAAAGACCACTTTATTTTCCTCACTACAATGCACTATCAAGAAAATCCGTTCCATACCTGCTATCCATTCATGCGCCTTCACCGGATCTAACCCTCCCTGAAACTCCGGAGGATTCATACGAATGAATTCCTTATAGGTTCCCCCTGTAACTTCAGGAACAACCACGGGAGGATGCAGACCATCAGCCATTTGCTGTACCATTCCTTGCATGAACTGATTTTGCTGCTGCTGCATCTGTTGCATGAATTGATACAAAGGGGCGTTCCCTTCAGCACCCTGTGGAACCGTCCCAGCCGGAGTAGTCCTCGGAGTCCTTGGTCTTCCACGGTTGTTTCTACGTCCGTCGGCCATGTTCCTGAATGTCATACAAATAGGATTAAGTTGATCAGGCTCAATACCATAAATATAACACGTAAGACCAAAGGCGACACCACGTATCTGAAACGGAAAGAATTACTTATTCTATTTCATGGCTAGGCCGAGGATACGACCTGCTTTGATACCAACTGTAACGCCCACATATACATACATGCATCAAATCATATATTATACATGAAAAGTACGTTTGGTACTGAAATATACAATAAGTTCTTAGTAACACATTATACATATACATGCCCAACAAAAGCCTAATACAAAAAACTACGGCATCGTATATCTACAAGATGTTTCAAAAGACAAAACCCTAAGAACTAGATCACTAAGGATCTCAAAACTCCACAACGGAAGCAAAGCCATCAGATAAGTAAGGATAATCACACGGCCTTATCCTTACCCTTCGCGGAACCTGCAGAACCTGTGATGTAAACAACAACAGTGGGGTGATATACATCAAATCTCAGTGAGTTCCCTATCTTAAAGTCCTCTCGGCTTTACAAGGTTCTAAATAAACCTAGCTCATGTCAAAGGGGAAAGGGGAAAGACCATGAGTACACACACACGAATAACCATCACGGTGAGCCTGTAAACTCACACTAGTACCGAAGTACCTCCTGAGCCTGTAAACTCAAGGATTCATAAATCAATAACCAATACCAAGGTATCCCCTATTCCCGTCCGCTTCTACGTCTAGAAGACGACCCGAGTCATGGATCCTTGTAGCTACTTGGCATACGAATTGGATTCGGGATCATCAGTTCGTACACCGTGATCCGTCACTTCTCACGGCCCGTACACGGTCACAAGTCTCTTTACCCGTAGGCTCCAATCGTACTCACTACGGGAATCAAACCTGCCAAGTAGTTGTGCATAACGTTTCAGAGGAAGTGCTCGAGTCTCATGAAACTACACCGCAAGAAACCGTGGTTATGATTAAAATGCACACGCCTCGACCTTTCATGCACGAGCGTTGCCACATATGGGAAAAATCACACTCCGACACAATTAGGGTAATAATCCTCACTCTGCCTATTCCATATTTTAATATGCATACCTTGTCCATAACAATTACACACATTCACAGATAAAAGTTGACAAAACGACACTATTTCAAAAATCCCGACATAATTAAATCGGCCACAATTCTCGAAACCATTTTAAAAAGAAAGAACATTTTATTATCTTTCCAACGATACCAAAAATGTTCCAATCCGAGTTACGTACAAAAAGTTACGACATTGGAAACAAACGATCGGAAAATAATCACAACAGCAGAATTTCTGCAATTCTCCTGGCCATACGCGTATTGGCACCTCCCATACGTGTATTGCCCAAAATTCTCGCCCAGCCATACGCGTATTGCCCAAGGCCATACGCGTATGGGCAGAGACATTTTTCCCTTGAAATTCCTTTTAAAATTGCCATACGCGTAATGCCCTTGTCGTACGCGTATTGACATGCCCCATACGCGTATTGCCCCATACCATACGCGTATGGGCAGAGAAAAATGCAGAAAAACCAGCAGAATTTTCCTGCTACGGGTTGATCCAAAATCACCCCAAAATCCCATTTTTGATCAATCACAAAGCATCAAAACATGTTATAACATAACAAGCAGTATAACATACAATCAAACATTGAATTTCAACAGTTAGATTCATAATTTTTATGCAAAAATACTCAATTTTCACAATTCCAACCTAACTCTAAACTCAAAATAAACTCTACTCTAAAGAGTCTAACTAAAACCCACCTGGACAACAAGATGAGGATGATGAAATTTAGAAGATTGGATGAAGATTAATGCTTGATGATGATCTTGAGCTCTTTGTGGAATTTTCTCTCCTTTTTCCCTTCCTTCTCTTTTCCTTTCCTTTTCCTTTCTCTTTCTTTCTAACTTTTGTTTTGTTTTCCAAATGGAAAAGAGACATAGTAAAGAAATTAATTTCCATCAATTAGCGATACTACTAAATGTCCAAATTAGCTCAAATGCACCAATTAAAAAAATTCAACGTTAAATACTATTAATTTAATCAACTCTGAGTTCGTCAGTTTACTCTAATTATTTTATCAAATAATTGCTCAGAGTACTCCGGAACCCAGTTGATCATAATAATATTAACCAGAGCGTTTATAAATTTACGGGGTATTACACCGGGCTCTCAGGTCGAGAAATGATGATACAGTCACCATTTCTGGTTTGGCATCATCATCAATCGAGGAGGCCTCAACTGATTCCCCTCAAAAAGATCATCCTATGCAAGTTCCCAGCATTGGGTCCTCAGATCAAGAAGTGTAATGGGTTTTCCATTTCTGGTCTTCCATTATCACGCCTCGGGAGGAGTGCCGCAACTGAGTCCTCGGAAAATGGTCACCAGAGTCGACAGTTTCCCAGGTTACACTCCATCATCTGCCCCAAATGCGCAGGATAGAATATTAACAAAGAAAACCTCGTCTAGATGTGGAGTTTTCATGTATACTACATCTGGCCAAATGCCACACAAGTCACACTACTTTCCATGCTAATCATAGGTGTATGCTCAAGCCTGGGTAGTGGGCTTATCTCTCAGAAATCCCAACCTGCCAAACAGAAAATCCAGTACAGCACAGCACAGTCCAGGATAATAATGAAATGCAATGCCATAAATGCGATAAATACAGTAAAATAGTAATACAGTGATACAGTAATATACAACAGATAAAGCACAATAGTAAACACCCAATGAAATAAAACAGACAAACGCTAGGATTGACTCGCATAGGGGATGAACCAGCAAGACGTCAACTTCATTCCCCAGCAGAGTCGCCAATTGTCGCTCCCGAGATTTTCATCCAAGTACAAACGCGAAAGTGGCGCAGAAACTGAGTCACCAACAATGTGTATTTGTCCTAAGAGAGGGAAAGGAAACACTGCATAAACCTGAGGGAAAGGAGAAAGCATGGTCTCGCGACCAAGAGAAACGGGTAAGGGAGTCAGTTACGCGAGGGGAAGGTATTAGCACCCCCACGCGTCCATCATACTCGATGGGATCCACGCTTGCTGTCTCGATCAAAGTGTGTCGTCATCTGGAGCTCCACTGCTACTAGAAAGGAGAAGGAATGGGAACGGAAAAGAACGAAGAAATGAAGAAGAAAATAAAAAGAAGTGACTCGATAGGACATCGCTCGTCCTATGCCTACGTATTCCTTCGTGCAATGGGAAAGTCAGAGTCAGCGTAGTTCGGACTCGAACTAAAGGGGGGAGGTTGCTCGCCAAGACATCGTCGTCTTGTACCTACGTATCCTCAATCGGACTAGAAGGAGGAAGTTAGAGCAGTCGTGGTTCGACCTACGGGGTCGAAAGGGTCTCGATCGCGCTAAGACAAGATAAAAAGACTCAGTTATCAGGTTAGTCTCGATCGCAAGGGTGTGAGAGAAGAGGGGAAGTTAGTTATTAGTGTGTTCGCCAAGGATAGGGATCCTCGTACCTACATATCTCATCGGAAATGAGAATCAGAGCATCCGTAGTTCACGCTACTACGGAAAGAAAGGAAGGGTGGAAGAGTCTCGATCGCATGGGTGCGAGAGAAGAGTGCTCGCCAAGACATCGTCGTCTTGCGCCTACGTATCCTCAATCTATCCAGAGAAAGGAAATCAGAGCGTCCATAGTTCGTGGTAACAAGGTCTTAGTGTTTTTTATGAGTGACGTCAAGTTCGCGTCCGGCAGTTAGGGTCGATGCCTGTTTGCGACTAAACGGAAAATAACGTGCTCTTTTCTGAAAATTATTTAAGACTTAACAATCCCGAAGGATGAAAAATGTTTGAGTTTGTTTTTGTGTTTTTTAGACAGAAGTGGATTGAAGTTAGTTCGCAACTTACATTGCACCAAAGTCTACCATGCGGGAAAGAATGAGTCGCATGGTCGCCCCCAAATGGGACGTATGCTACACACTCTAGAAGAGGAAGGGAGACCCCTCGTTCTTCATTTCCTACACTTAAGGCTCAAGTGCAATATACATTATATTTATTAAGTGTTTTAGAAATGTTAAGAGATGAGAAGAGAGGACTCAAGCAAGGTCTAGGGGAAACTGAATCCAACAAGTTATCATACAAGATGGCCCTAAGGTTGAGGATATGAGGGAAGTCTACCTAGTGTTATCATGCTTGGATTGAGAGCCTAATGTCTATCCTACTCTGAGCTTAATCAGAAATTAAGTCAGACTAGGAGCCTTAAGGGAGCATATGAGTACAAAGTAATCAACAAGTAAACACCAGACAGCTCAATCACATAGAGAAAATCGAATATGAAACCAAGTTAGGAGAAATTCAAGTACAGAGAGAAAATCAGCAATTAATCCGAAATTAATCAAGATAGGCATCCAAGTCAAGATTAACAATTAGTCAAAAATAACCAAGTTAAAAATAAAGTGCGAATTCAAACAAGATTAAAAGTTAATTTCTAATTGTCGCTCCCGGGATTTTCATCCTAGTACAAACGCGAAAGTGGCACCGAACAGAGTCGCCAGCAATGTGTATTTATCCCAAGAGAGGGAAAGGAAACACTGCATAAACCTGAAAGAAAGGAAAGAGCATGGTCTCGCGACCAAGAGAACTGGGTTCGGGAGTCGGTTACGCGAGAGGAAGGTATTAGCACCCCCTCGCGTCCATCGTACCCGATGGGATCCACGCTTGCTTGTCTCGATCAAAGGGTGATAGAAAAGGACACTGGAAAAGGAACTGGAGGAAAGACAGGAGAAAGAAAAAGAGAAACAAATGTAGGGAAAATAAAAGAAGTGCTCGAATGGGCCCTACCCCACTGCCTACGTATCTCATCGGGAACATGAGAATCAGAGCGACGTAGTTCCCCTCACTAGGGATGGATTGTGTTTTTTAGAGAACGGCTTACGTTCTAGCTCAGGTGTTGCAGGCTCGCTGGTCCGAGTGTGTTACCATCTTGCAAGAGAACGAGTAGAAGCACGTTCGTACGCTGAGAGTGAGTGAGGTGAGAAAAGAATTCCCGAAGGAAAGACGTTATTGTTTGTTTTTTGTCTTTTAAGAGTTTTTTCATTTGTTTGCATATGATAGTGTGTCTGAATCTTAGTCATTGGAATGTGTACATTCTCACATTCCAAGATGGAATGGGTAAGAAAGCACACTAAGAGTGAAGAAGACCCCCACACTTAGTTCCAATTGTCAAGGTTCAAACACACTAGCATACTTGTGTTTATTAAGTGTTTTTGTTGATTAAGAAATGGAGAAGTGTTTTTTATTTGTACCTTCAACAAGTATTGCATTTAAGTCCCTCACACAAGATCAAATGTTTAACACATTGACCCAAGATGGGTTATATGCTATACATTTTAAAATTATAAGAGAAGACCCCTTATATTATTTTCTTTATGTGAGAGGCCTAAATGCAATAAATGCCTACCTTTATTAGATGTTTTGAATTTTCTTTAAGATGAGAAGAGAGACTCAAGAGAGGAGAAAAGGTAAAACCTATGTGGACTAAGACTCAATCCTAATTGAAGATTAAAGGGAGTGATCCTAAAGGTTTGTGAGGTTTCAACCTAAAGTCTAAAGAAAGAAAGAATTAAACAATTCACTTCTAAAGTAGAAGATGAATTGTAATTCAAAAAGGGAAAGTGATGAGTTATTAAAAGAAAGCACATAAGTACTTAACAAAACACAAAATGGAATTGTAAAAGATGAAGGGATAGAAGTTTGAATGTGGATTCCTTATCCACACTCAATTGAAACTTACCAAAGCCCCTACATGGTTAGTAAACATGTGTAAGAAATATAGGGAGTAAAAGAACATTTATGCACCATAAAGCTCAAAAGAATTAGATGAGAAATCAAATTCTAAGGTCACAACCAGAATGTACATCACATGGTAAAAAAATGATCATTATCATGCAAGTCCAAGTGGATAGGCAACAAACATCATCCATGGCATTAGAACATGCCACCATAAGAAAAGGGAGAATGAAAGATGAAAGAGAAAAGAAGAAATGTGTATAAATGGAACATGTAATCCATGTATCAGAATTGAAATGAAATGAAAAATGATTCACAAAACTCTCACAAGTATTCATGAAGCACATCAAGGCATTTAAGAAGTGATAGAAGAAGTAGGATTGAAATGGAAGTTCCAAACAAAGGAAAGTGCAAACACAACATGTTAAAGGTGCACAAGGTTCAAATGATAATCAACAAGCAAAGATGACATATGATATGTATCTATGTCCTATAATGTCAAGAGTGTAGCTCACCAAATAGGCAAATGATCATGCAAGTATACACACAAAAAAAACATGTAAACATGCACAAAAGATTACAATGATATGACATGTTATAATGCTTTAAATGAAATGCATCAAACAAAAATCAAATGGCCTCATGAAAATTATGAAAACATGGTATTGAAGTTCACTAATCAGAGATGAATCACATATCAAAGTAGCATGCAAGGAACCAAGGCAAAATGATGTCAAACAATGCACTTAGGTCACATAGACATATCATACAAAGTAGCACAAAAGTGAACACCAAACATGCCATAAAATGACCTAAAAAATCAAATAAAAATCACCTAACATACCTCAAGATGCTAATGACTCAATACAAAAAGAAGAGCATCAAAACAATTTTTAATGATCAAGAACAAAATTAAACCAAATCATGTACCACATTAAGAATGCACACCAAAGAAATTCAAAGAAAATTATGGAACAGGGGCAAAAAGGTCATAAAATCAAGAAACAAAATCATGAAAATATTTCTAAATGTTTTAAGAAGGCTCATGAATTTTTGTGGAATTTTATGATGCTATTTAGTATTTTTAAAAATTAAAAAGAAAACGTGTAGAAAAATAGAAAAATTAAAATGAAATGAAAAGCAAGTGTGGGGTGCAGACATAGTAAATTTCAGTTCAACATTATTGGGCTTAAGGCATGGGGGTGTGGATATCAATCTGGCTTAGGTCCAATAAGCGCGCAAAACACCATAACTAGCATGTTCTTCAGTCAACATAGTCAAAGCAATCCAAGCCATCAGATTAAGTCATAGTCAAACAAAAGTCAAAGTACACAGATCCAACACACGCGCATGAGGTCACACACAAATTATCATGTACTGCATCACACGATGTTTAAGTAAAATTAGAAATTAGGCACATGGCTTGCACGTGAATTTTAATGTGCTGTCAACATAGTAGCCACACGATCACACACATCCAACGGTCACGACTTAAAATGCACTAAACCCTAATTCAAACCCTCACCGGCCGGAGAGAGACCTCCGGTCACCCTCTCCGGCCACTCTCCGGCGACTGCAACTTCCAAACCATCCAAAAAATCACGTAGCATACATCAAAATAAAGAGGAAATCACGTACATTCCAAATCCATCAATGAAATCATCAAACCATTCACATACAGCAAGAAACAAGCACGAACATATTGCCCTAAGTTTTTGGATCTAAGCTTCTAAGAAGCTCTATCAACTAGCCAGAGTTCAAATGCTCCTAGTGAGCTCATATCATCATGAAAACAACAAAATAAACAAGTAAACGTGAGAGAAGAGTTTGTAAGCTTCGGAACCTGATCTTGCAGTTCTTGTAGAGTCTGATAAAACCAGAGGAAATGCTTGCTTCTTCCTTAAGCTTCACTTGGCCAAATAAAGGCTTTGATGAAGATGATGATTCAGTGGAGAAGAAATGAAATCCAAGCTCAAAAATCAGTTGCTCTTTGGTGAAGTTGAGAGAGAATCATAGAAGATTTAGGCGGAGGATGAACAATGTGAACTCGAAGATTCCTTGCAATGGTGATGTTGAGAGTAGAGCAGAGAGAGTTTTTGGAGAGAATGTGGAAGAATGAATCTGACCATGAAATTAGAGAGTGAGGTTTGGTTTTATAGTAAACTCTAACCATGGTTTAATGAGTGAGTTAACTGAGTTATGTGGAGTTAAGTGAGTCATCCCTAACTAACTGAGTCAAGTTAGTTAGGGAGAGCCATGATATGGTGTGGCTGGTTCATAATGTGTTACCATGTTCTTGCTGTTAAACTTCTATAGCAAGCTTCCAACCTTTCCCTTTTCATGTATGACTCGAGCAAGTGTGTAAAGAGTGCAGGCATGTGTTGGTCTCAATAAGGAAGCAAACATACAACTTCTGTCATGTATTTGATGTGTGCTTGAACCAAAATTATGCAGCAAGTCATCATTGTAACAGTGGGTGCTTGAGAATGGAATTCTCTATGTTCATGGCATGAAACTGTATGGTTTTGGAATCAATGAAAAGAGGGAACATAATAGAACAACTTTGGTATGAAAAATGAGTTGACATAATGCTTGGGAAAGGTTGAAACATGACCTGAAACACAAAGGTTTGGAAGCTAGTTATGGACGAGGAAATGAGGTTGGTTGGCAAGGTGTACCTGGCATGGATTTTCAGTAAGATCATCACAACTTGGACTCAAAATAACTTCTTGACCTTTGATCAGATGAAAAATTGATAAACACCAACTTTGAAGATATCACATAGAGGAACAACTTTGATGTTGAAAGGTTTTCCATTTGAAGCCTCTAATCATGAGTAATTGATCAATACATTTGGCCCACCAAGTGTTTGAGAAAATGACTGCGCGCGTGCCCTGAAAATCTGGGTCATGACCTAGTTTTGAACCTACTTTGCTCAAACTTTGATCAATCATATCTCACTCAATTTTTATCCAATGGAGATGTTCTACACATGGATTTGAAGCTTAAAGCAAGACCTTTTGTTGTGGCCAAGTGGAATTTTCATTTGGTGCTTCAATTTTAAATGGCCTTGGTTCAAACTCTGATGCAAAATGGCCAAAACTTGCTATTTTTAGTAACCCTTCTTCTTCCAAAAATGGCAACTTTCCACCTCTTGATTTTTTCATGATTCCTTTGGAGTTTCTTGATCAAATTTTGCACATTGGACACATATAGCATGAATTTTATGAATTTGGCCTCAAAAAGTCAAGAGTTGACTTTTTCCTCTGATTATTTGACTTGCCCCCAAATTTCCTGATTTTTGATATTTCTTCCAATTGAACCACTTCTAAAACCAATTGAGAGGTAATTTTCCATACACATACACTTAAGAACATGTAGGACACCATGACATCAAGTTTTGTCCAAAAAATCAAAGATATCCTGATTTAATTGGAAACCCTAGTTTAGGTGCCCACCTCCTAGGAGAAAAATGTGCAGTCTTCAATTTCAAATTCCTCAGAGTATGTTGTGTGTCCTCTTAAAGGATGATGAGATATACCATTTGAGGATGATTTTGGATCAATGAGCTATCTCTTTTGAGGGTTTTCCTTCAGTTTTTGAACCTCTTGCATAGTGAAAGATGTAGTGCTTCAATCTCCCATTGAATCTCTCATTCTTGAGGTTGTGGATGTTCCATTGAGATAGTATGAGACATGAAAGGCCTCTTGGCTTGCCTTGAGGAAACTTGATTGACCTTTTTGTGCTTTGAATGATCCCTTGATTGACCACCTTCCACCTGATCCATGCCCTGATGGTAAGAAGGATGCTATGCTTCATTTTTCTATGTTAAATGCAATGTAATGTTAATGAGGTGGATATGATATGATAAATGATAATGCCATGCTATGATGACAAAGAGGGAGAGCAAATTTTGGGGTATTACAGCTGCCCCTATTCAAGCGCTGTAGACCTGAATGCCTGAAAGCAATTGCTTTCGGACTTTCAAGGTATATAGTGATTGAATACCAAATATAACCAAAAATTTGCTCTGGATGATGAGGAAGAAACTCCCACGACATTGCTAGCTTGAATCTTCAATGAAACATTGTCAGAGAAAACTGTCTTTTGAACGACACCAGACGACTACTGGCTTGCCACACTGCTGGTGGACTTTAATAATGTCTTTTATGCAATTCCAGACGACTACTGGCCTGCCACGCTACTGGTGGACTTTAGAAATGTCTTTTTGAACGACGCCAGACGACTACTGGCTTGCCACACTACTGGTGGACTTTAATAATGTCTTTTATGCAATTCCAGACGACTACTGGCCTGCCACGCTACTGGTGGACTTTAGAAATGTCTTTTTGAACGACGCCAGACGACTACTGGCTTGCCACACTGCTGGTGGACTTTAAAAATGTCTTTTTGAACGACGCCAGACGACTACTGGCCTGCCACGCTACTGGTGGACTTTAAAAATGTCTTTTTGAACGACGCCAGACGACTACTGGCCTGCCACGCTACTGGTGGACTTTGCAGCTTCGTGCCACCCGAAGATGGACTTTTGCCAATCCACTGTTGGACTTTTGCCACCCGAAGACGGACTTTTGCCAATCCACTGTTGGACTTTTGCCACCCGAAGACGGACTTTTGCCAATCCACTGTTGGACTTTTGCCACCCGAAGACGGACTTTTGCCAATCCACCGTTGGACTTTTGCCACCCGAAGACGGACTTTTGCCAATCCACTGTTGGACTTTTAGCTGCTTTGCCACCCGAAGATGGACTTTTGCCAATCCACTGTTGGACTTTTAGAATATGCCACCCTTAGATGGACCTTTCGCCAATCCACTGTTGGACTTTTGCCACCCGAAGACGGACTTTTGCCAATCCACTGTTGGACTTTTTCCACCAGAAGACGGACTTTTGCCAATCCACTGTTGGACTTTTAGAATTTGCAAAATGGTATTACTCTCTGCATCTGTGTCAGACATCTATGCTGACTCTGCTGAGGAGCAAAGACCAATGATCTGACTTTGGAGACTCCTGAAAGGATAACCTCTCCACTGGAGAATAAATGAACAATCCGTCTGCTTCGAATTGTCAAGCTTGCCAAAAATAAATTGGACTTGAAGAATAATAAATCTGCCAGGAATCACTTCATCTGTTGGGGGAATGAATTCTGGTCACAGCGATTCCGCTGGGGATGAGAATTTCTTTGCATGGCGTCTTTCTAGGGGAGAGAAGTCATAAAAACTCTGCTTGGGGATCTATCCAATCCAAGACCCTTTGTAGGGGTTATCCACCTTCTGACCCGGCTGGGGAAAGGCTGTACCATCCTTGTTGAGGAATAGATTCTGTCGATCTTATAAACCTCTGCGGGGAGAACAACAACTCAGCTGGGCAGTATTGCTGACAAGATTCGATGCTGACCTCTGTGGGGATACCATTACCAGAGACACAATCTTGCTGGGGATCAGGGCTACTCTGCCAGGGATATGCAAATCCTGATTAGAACATTCCATTGCAACTTGCTAGGAAGGAGTCCTTAGAGATCTGTTGGGGAAACCCAAAGCAAATCCACAGTAGTCTGCTGAAGAATATGACTGTCAAGCTTAGGATAAGTACCACAATGCCCCATGTTAGGCGAGCTTCCCTTTATACAATTCCGTTAGGGATGACGAGTTTATAGCAAACTCTGCTGGAGGAAACTGCTTTAAAACGTCTCGTGCTGGGGAATGCCTTTTGAGAGGATTTTACAGAAGACCAACTGTCCTCAAACTCTACTGGGGATGATCAACACTTCATGCTGGGGAAACAATCATACCCCATGCTTGGGCAAACCAACAATTTATCCCCGAAGAGGATGTCATAAGAGGATTTTACAGAAGATTTAGCCTCTTCCAACTCCTGCGACTTCGCTGGGGATAATGACCATCAGCTTCGGTATCAACGAGACCACTCTCTTGGGGAATTTGCGACCGTCATCGACACAGAAAAGCTTGTAACTGTTGGAAGTACTGTATGAGAGAATCGACTTAATAAGATACAACGGTACCCAGTTGAACTTAATTCACTAATATCGACCCGTTATGAACAATCGTCGACCGAACGATGAACGCCGATCTCCTTACCCGTAATTGCCCCAGTCTTTTGCGTGGGGTGATTTATTACTGGTCTTGTGCTTAAAATCATCTGCACTTGCTACCTGCAACAAAAGAATATGCCCACATGCCCCGAATATTGTGTGGCTAGAATCCACCATCCGGGAGTATTCAACATTCGAAGTAATTTCAAATGTTTTTTCTGCGCATGTTATTGCAAGGCCGCCATGTTTTCAAATGCAATGTTTTATCAAAAATTAGGACGTTTTTGCAAACAAAGCAATAAAACAAAAATAGAAAGCTTTTTATTGAAATTCAATTTATTGACTGAGAGCCCAGAATAGGCAATTACATCAGGAAGCAATCCCTGGAAAGAGGTGATCGCTGAAAATTGAGAAAAGAAACTATCCTAATGGCAATGTGAAAACGGAATTCCACTGAGTTTCCATTCTGTTATGACCAGTATGTCTTCAAAATTCCCCGACCTTGCCTTCTGAGGAATGATCAGACCGATTCCTATCTTTCAAAATGTCAGTTGTTCAAACGGTAATGGGTACAGATAACTCAGACTGTAGTCATTCGCTTAAATCCCTTTTTTGCGTGGACCACCCTTTCAGGTTTTCAATCCACCAGGATACCCTTTTTTGCCTAAGTTGCCCTTTCGGGTTTTCAACTTACCGGGTGTACAATCTTTTTTTCAATTATATCCCTAATTTTTGCCCGAACCTTATTCTGTTTTTGGTTCGCCGGGATGCCCTTTTTTGCCTGGATTTTTTTATTTTTATTATCCAGCGGGTCTATTCATGCGAAGTATTTTTTGACTACGTCCGAGTTGACAGGGGATGAAAAGTCTTCGCCATCCATGGTTGTAAGCAATAAGGCTCCGCCCGAAAAGACCTTTTTAACCACGAATGGACCTTCATAGTTAGGAGTCCATTTGCCCCTGTGATCTGTATTGGGAGGAAGGATCCTTTTGAGTACCACATCTCCGACTTTGTAAACCCGAGGACGCACCTTTTGGTCAAATGCCTGCTTCATTCTGCGCTGATATAGTTGCCCATGGCATACAGCCGCCAATCGCTTTTCCTCAATAAGGCTCAACTGATCAAATCTGGCTCGTACCCATTCAGCCTCATCTAGCTTAACATCCATCATGACTCTGAGGGACGGAATCTCCACTTCAACTGGTAGTACTGCCTCCATACCATATACAAGTGAGAATGGGGTTGCCCCAGTGGACGTGCGTACCGACGTTCGATACCCATGCAAAGCAAATGGTAACATCTCATGCCAATCTTTGTACGTGACAACCATCTTCTGTACAATCTTCTTGATATTTTTGTTGGCCGCTTCGACCGCGCCATTCATCTTTGGGCGGTACGGAGAAGAATTGTGATGTTCGATTTTGAAGTCACGGCATAACTCAGCCATCATCTTATTATTCAAATTAGAACCATTATCGGTAATGATTCTTTCGGGAACTCCATATCGGCAAATGATATCCCGTTTTAGGAAACGAGCGACCACTTGTTTTGTAACATTGGCATAGGATGCGGCTTCAACCCATTTGGTGAAATAATTAATTGCCACCAAGATGAAACGATGACCATTAGAAGCTGTAGGCTCAATCTTTCCGATCATATCAATGCCCCACATGGCAAACGGCCAAGGCGACGACATGATACTCAACGGATTTGGAGGCACATGCACTTTATCTGCATAGATCTGGCATTTATGGCATTTGCGGGCATATTTGCAACAATCTGACTCCATAGTCAACCAATAATATCCCGACCTTAACAACTTTTTAGCCATTGCATGTCCTCCGGCATGGGTACCGAAAGAGCCTTCGTGCACTTCAATCATCAACAAGTCTGCTTCATGTCTATCCACACATCTAAGCAGGACCGTGTCAAAATTTCTTTTATACAGCACGCCATCTTTGTTCAAGAAGAAACTACCAGCTAACCTTCTCAACGTCTTCCTGTCTTTGGACGATGCCCCGGGCGGGTACTCTTGACTTTTCAAGAAACACTTAATGTCATGAAACCATGGCTTGTCATCAGACGCTGCATCGACCGCGAACACAAATGCTGGTCTGTCAAGGCGGGATACCTCAATCTTAGGTACATGGTTCCATCCTTGCACTTTGATCATGGAAGACAAAGTGGCCAAGGCATCGGCGAACCTATTCTCATCCCGAGGAATATGGTACAGTTTCACTGTTGTGAAAAATGTCAGCAATCTCCTTGTATAATCTCTATACGGCACTAGATTTGCTTGGTGCGTGTACCAACTCCCTTTCACTTGATTGATTACCAAAGCTGAATCACCAAATATATTAAGGGTCTTAATCCGTAGATTAATCGCCTCCTCGATCCCCATTATACAAGCTTCGTACTCTGCTTCATTGTTGGTGCATCCGAAAGTTATTCGGGCAGTGAAAGGCATATGAACACCTTCCGGCGTGATAAGAACTGCTCCAACTCCGCACCCATTCATATTGACAGCCCCATCAAACATCAGACTCCATTTGGATTCAGGGTCTGGCCCCTCCTCCGGAAGTGGTTCCTCGCAGTCTTTAGCTTTGAGAAACATGATGTCCTCATCAGGGAAGTCAAATTTCATGGGTTGATAATCATCAATCGGCTGTTGCGCAAGATAGTCGGACAAGATACTTCCTTTGATGGCCTTTTGTGAAGTGTACTGAATGTCATACTCTGTCAAGACCATTTGCCACCGTGCAACTCTGCCTATCAGTGCTGGTTTCTCGAAAATGTACTTGATAGGATCCATTTTTGAAATCAACAAGGTTGTGTGCCTAACCATATATTGCCTCAATCGCTTAGCGGCCCATGCAAGCGCACAGCATGTCTTTTCAAGCATTGAGTATCGGGACTCACAATCATTGAACTTTTTGCTCAGATAGTAAATAGCATGCTCCTTCCTACCTGTCTCGTCATGTTGACCGAGAACACAACCCATGGAACCTTCAAGCACTGTCAGATACATTATCAGCGGTCTCCCTTCAACTGGAGGCATTAGAATCAGAGGTTCCTGCAAATATTCCTTTATCTTATCGAATGCCAATTGGAAATCGTCATTCCACCTGACCGTTTGATCCTTTCTTAGCAGTTTAAATATTGGTTCACACGTGGCTGTTAAGTGAGATATGAACCTTGCAATGTAGTTCAATCTACCCAAGAAACCACGAACCTCTTTTTCTGTTCTCGGTTCAGGCATTTCTTGTATTGCTTTCACCTTGGCAGGATCAACCTCGATTCCTCTTTCGCTCACAATGAAACCCAGCAACCTTCCAGAACGCACCCCAAACGTGCATTTGTTTGGATTTAATCTCAAACGGAACTTTCTCAACCTTTCAAACAGCTTTTTCAGGTTAACCAGATGTTCCTCTTCTGTTCTCGACTTGGCAATCATATCATCTACATAACATTCGATCTCCTTATGAATCAAGTCATGAAACAATGTCACCATCGCCCGCTGGTACGTTGCCCCTGCGTTTTTCAACCCAAAAGGCATTACTTTATAACAATATGTACCCCACGGAGTAATGAACGTGGTCTTCTCCATATCTTTAGGTGCCATCTTGATCTGGTTGTACCCGGAGAACCCGTCCATAAAGGAGAACACTGAAAATTGAGCTGTATTATCGACCAGCACATCAATATGAGGTAGTGGAAAATCATCTTTCGGGCTAGCTTTATTAAGATCTCGATAATCCACACACATTCTTACCTTTCCATCTTTCTTCGGTACTGGCACGATGTTGGCTACCCACGGAGGATACTTTGTCACAGCAAGAAACCCAGCATCCCACTGCTTCTGGACTTCCTCCTTAATCTTTAAAGCCATGTCGGGGTGAGTCCGACGAAGTTTCTGCTTGACTGGCGGACATTCTTCTCTTAATGGCAGTCTGTGCACGACAATATCCGTATCCAACCCCGGCATATCTTGATACGACCAGGCGAAGATGTCAACATACTCGCGCAACATTTCCGTCAAAGTTTGCTTCACATCTGCTTGTAAGCTGGCACCAATCCTGATCTCTTTCTTGGCGTCCTTGGTACCAATATTGATGATTTCTACAGTCTCCTGATGAGGCTGGATGACCCTTTCCTCTTGTTTCAACAATCTGGCCAGTTCTTCAGGGAGTTCACAATCTTTCTCATCCCCTTCTTCGGCTTGATAAATCGGATTGTCAAAGTCATACATAGTCATATCAAAATCGTTATCAGTGGTATCCGGAGGATCAAGTCTGCATGAACGGGTTCATGCCTTATTTTAGAATTTATTTTTAAGCAAAACAAAAGAAAATGAAACATTGCCATTTTATTTTTTTGTGCAAAAATAAAAACTGAAAGACAGAGAACAAAACTTGATTGCAAAACGTCCTTTATTAATGATTAAACATTGCAAATGCAACCATGGTGGCCCTACAAATGAATCTATACGCCTTGGGCAGAGCGCAAGATTTTGACATGCATTATGGTTAGAAAAAACAAAGAAAAATTACTCTGTCTGAAGAGTAACCCGGATGACTTCTTCAACGAACCAGTTCTGCACTTGTTGTCCCGGAGCATGAGGGCGTACCCAGTTGTCCAGGTCACAATCACTGTCAACACTATCCTCTGTGGCTGCACAAGACTGGTCCGTGTAGATAATTCCCCCACTATTGAAAGTAATGGGTCCCCTGCTCCCCGCATCTGAACTTGTAGAGGGATGATAACCAATACCAAATTTGTCTTCCTTCATTGGGGTCTCTATCAACCTGCCCCAACCTTGGGCGTTGCCTGCCCTGACGACTTCGACAGCTTGTTTGTAAGATGAAATGGAGGTACCAGCCCCAACTGGTACAGAAGAAGACTCAGGTGCATCGTCAATATTGACTGCTTCAAATGATTGGCACAACATCTCATGAATTTCCCCATCCATTTCAATGTACTTGAACGTGGACAAGTGACTCACAAAGATGTCTTCTTCCCCACTCACCGTCACAACCTGCCCTTCAAACTCATACTTCAGCTTTTGATGTAGAGTAGAAGTAACAGCCCCGGCTCCGTGAATCCAAGGGCATCCCAATAGGCAGCTATATGCAGGTTGTATGTCCATTACATGGAACATGGATTTGAATACCTGTGGTCCAATTTGTACGGGCAATTCCACCTCACCAAACACAGATCGTCTAGTTCCATCGAATGCTCTGACCACTAACTCACTAGGCCTTAAGATCAATCCATCAACTTCCAGCTTTATTAATGCCTTCTTGGGCAAGACATTGAGTGATGAACCAGTGTCTACCAGTACATGAGATAACACTGCGCCCTTACACTCCATCGTGATATGCAAAGCCTTATTGTGGTTTCTTCCTTCAACAGTCAAATCTCTACTTGTAAAGCCCAAGCCATGGCTAACATTAACATTGGAGATTACGCCCTCGAGCTGATTAACAGTAATTTCTTGTGGCACGTATGCACTCTTCAACACTTTCAACAACGCCTGCCGATGCGCATCAGAGCACATCAATAGTGACAAGATTGAAATCTTTGAAGGGGTCTGATTCAGTTGGTCCACAATCTTATAATTGCTTTTCTTGATTATCTTCATAAATTCTTCCATTTCCTTATCAAAAGTAATCTTTGTCTCTGCTTCAGGTGTAGGCGCATTTTCAACCACCTGTTTACCTTTAGCCTTTGCTGCGGCTTCGGCCTCTTTATCACTTCTCAAGGTTTGGGGAGCGAACAACCTTCCACTCCTTGTAAAGCCCCCTACACCCCCTACGTTATCAATATTTGGGCTGACTGACGACTCAACTTCCTGCTTTTTACCTTCGTAATATACATCTGCCCCATAGTGCCATGGGATAGCCTTCGTAGACGTGAACGGAATTGGTCCTGGCACCGTGATAGTGACAGGACTGGGCCTTTCTGGCGCAACACTCGCCACGGGAACTGCATTGACCGGCGTTTGAATCTCAGCGGGAGTGTAATAGATGGTCACGGTTGATATCTCATCAGTGTCTTTCGCGACTCTGTCGAACTGTAGACATCCTTCATCGATCAGATTCTGTAAACCCATCTTCAACTTATCACAGCCGTTCTCCTGATTCATACACTCAGAGCAATCTTGATTACAGCCCGGGAACACCTGCCCCTTCAATAAACGATCTTTTACCAACAACAAAGAAGTTCTCACTTGATGAACGTCTAACACCAAATTCAATCTCCTCCCATCTTCAATCGCGTACACATTTGCTGCACTATGATCAGGCATGGGATTCTGAGTAATATTAGGAGCGGAAGAGAAATTGATGGCTTTAGCATCAATCAAATCTTGTACTTTATGATGGAAAGCCCAGCATTTTTCAATGGAGTGCCCCTGAGCACCTGAGTGGAACTCACAACGAGCATTAGCATCGAAGTTAGGAGGCGGGTTTCCAGCAACCGGAGCTTTCATAGTGCGGAGTTCAACCAACTTTAACTCAAGTAGCCGGGGCAACAGCGCGACATAAGTCATAGGGAGAGGATCCATCTTACGATCCCTCTGCCTAGACCTTTGCTGGAAAAAAGGTTGTTGCTGTTGAACTTGTTGTTGGGGTTGTGGTTTCTGAACAGACGGTGTAGGGATTGTTACAGCATCTACTTGATAATAAGCTTGAGAACGCCCTCTGCCTCGTCCTCTAAACACAGCATTCGTATCACCTTCTCTTCTTTTCTGGTTGCTAGCAAACGGTTTCTTCGTCCCCGAAGGGCCAGCCCCACTCACATCTTGGATCTTTCCAAGCTTTAACAGACTTTCTATTCTTTCTCCCGCAATCACGATATCAGCAAATCCAGTTGACGGACAAGCAGCTAATCTATCAAGATAGGCCCCTTGCAAGGTGCCCATAAACATATCCGCCATTTCTCTGTCTGACAAGGGAGGTTGGACCTGGGCAGCCATTTCCCTCCACCTCTGTGCATATTCTTTGAAACTCTCCTTGGCATTCTGGGACAACCCCTGCAATTGGGTGCGGTTGGGCGCCATGTCGATATTGTACTGGTATTGCTTCAAGAACGCTTCTGCCAGATCTTTCCAACTCTTCACAGCAGCTCTATTCAACTTCATATACCAGGTCAAGGACGCCCCAGCCAGACTGTCCTGAAAATAGTGCATCCATAGCTTCTCGTCATCCGTATGGGCTGAAATCTTCCCAAAGTAAGCTTGAAGATGCGTTTGGGGACACGCATTGCCGTGATACTTATCAAAAGTGGGAGGCTTGAATTTAGGAGGAATTCTGACTCCTGGGACCAGCCCCAAACTGGTAACATCAATACCCATAGAGTTCTTGCATTCTATGGCCCTGATCTTTTCTGCTAACTCATCATACCTTCGATCACCTTGATTACCCACATCAGCATCTAGCAGAGTAAATTGGTCTTCCAGAGTATCTTCAAGAGTAACACCAGCATGCCTACCATTTCCATTACCCCGATTGTTACCACCAGGAGGAGGGTTGCCACCGGGAGGAGGGATGCCATGTCCCTGTGAATTGTTATGCTGATCACCTTCGGGCCCATTGTCTGGACGCTCGACCAGAAGCCTCAATCTCTCCTGATTTTGTGCCATGCCAGTCATGAGGGTCATGAACTGGTCCATACGCTCCCTCATTTCGGCCAAATCACTTTGCACTTGATCCATGATTCTTACTTGATTTCTTCGCGTCGAATATCGGTGAATATGATTCTCAGCTATACTGCCTGAAACCAAATAAAGGTTAGAGACCCTGCAACGAGTACCTGAAAAGCAAGTAACAAAAATGCAAGATGATATGCAATGCCATGCCATGCCATGTTTGTCATTTCCGAGGTGCTTTATACCCTGATTCCAATCCAACCACAGAAATCTGAAGACCAGAAATCGTGATATAAAGAGACTTGTCGTGGTCATGTGCTTGTGTGCAGCTATCTGATAAGAAATAATTCTGAATAAAACTGCTCATACTCATTCAACGAAGTATTTCAAGTACATTTAAGAAAGGTTCAACCGTAAATGCAATACAAGGAAAAATGGATCCATCAACAAGCCTGATGGTAACCATTAATAACAAAATATAAGGAAAAGAACATCAGTCTGACAATTCCACATCCTTCAGCTTATCACTTGAGTATTTGATCTCCTCAAAAAGTATACGGGTACGCTGGTGATTCGGCTTTTCAATCATTTCTTTGATCAAGACATCCCTTTTCTCAAGAGCTTCATTTAAAGAACCCATATGCAGCATCAGAGCCTCGTCATCACACACTCCTTTGTGTCTCTTTATGCCAGCTTGCGTCTTGAGTATCTCCCTTTCTATCATGACTTCTTCAAGCTCTCTCTTGGTATTCCTCAGCTCACCTCTAGCTTCTTCTAGCTGTTCTTGACTCTTACCGAGGCTTTCCCGATACTTTCTCCTCTGCTCATGCGCCTTTTCAAGCTCTTCGTCCTTAATCTTCAACTGTTCCTGTAATTCAGCATTCTCTATCCTGACTTCGTCCCAAGCGTGCTGAAACTTTGTTAACTTTTCTTTGGTCTGTGTTAACGCCTGTTTGGTTTGCTTGTGGGCTTGAGTAGCATCATCAGCGCCTTTACTAATCTTCCGAAAATGTTGGGCTCTTCCAGCAAAGTCTTTCTCTTTTGCAGTTAGGATTTGTTCCGCATCTTGGGCTTTCCGCTCCAGCTCTTTGTTGGCATGTAGAGCATTCTGAAGACAGCTACTCAACTCGGAATTCTCTCCTTGAAGCTTTTTCACCAAGGCTTGCAACTTGTCAACTTCTTCCACAGTAGCAGTGCTTCTTGCTTTCTCATTCTCCGGATACAAAAGGGGTGCCTTACCAAAAGGCAAGAGAAAATCTTCAACTCTTTTCTTCACCCACTCTTCATATGCTGGATAAACCCGGTTGTTAGGCTTGCCTAGAGTAACTTTCCCCTTTTTCAGTACGCTACCCCAGCTTTCAGAAGCTTTCTGTGCTGCTTCCCAACCATCTGATGTATGAAAATAGAGGGACTCCTCCACATCTCTCTTAATAGGCGGACCTATTAGGGCATACCCAAATTGTCGAATGGCCAAAGAAGGATTGTAGTTAATCCCACCCAGTCTTCCTATCAGTGGAACGTTAGGGAACTTACCACAGCTGTGGATAATATTCTTGCCAATCAGCCCATGATCTACCCATACGATGTCCTTGGCCACCAATCCCATTAAACGCTGTTTCCACTCTAGAGAATCTTTGGAATCCACAAAAGCCCCTGATTGTGGTAAACGGCCTGCAAACCACTTATAGAACAAGGGTGCACAACAACGAATTATCCCTCCTCTTTTCTTTTCGTTTCGGTTGTACAACGAGTAGTGAAGATCTCCCAGTAGCGTTGGCACCGGGTTCTTCATCATGAATATCCGTATGGCATCCGTATCAATGAAATCCGGCTCGTTGGGAAACAATACAATGCCGTATACACAAAGGGCTAGCAAAGCATTAAAAACAAGCCAATTTTCGCCTTTAGCTGCTTCCTGGGCCTTCTTAATCAGATATTCCAGCTTGTAACCACGAATCTTTCCTTTGTTGGAGACATTGGCGCCTAACTCTGATTTGCTCAAATAAAGAGCACTAGCCACCTTTCCAAAGTCAAGATCCCCCACCGATCCAAAGAAAGGGGGCTCCTCCTTGATAGCAATCCCCAACATGTTGGAATACTCCTCCAGGGTAGGAACCAACACATAGTCTGGAAATACAAAACACCTCAGAGGCGGATCATAGAACTGCATCAACGTATGGAGACCTCTAGCTTCATAATCACTGACATTACGGACCATAGATAAAATCCACCCATATTTCTCTTCAAAAGCTTCTCGTACTGCAGGGCTCGCCATTCCCTTCAGCATAACAATAGGGCCTAAAGTAGGCGTAAGGAACTTATAGCTAATGATATTCTTCCTCTCTTTAGTGTTCATCTTTGCAGGGACCTGATGACTGGAATCAAGGGTAATATATGCACCTGGAAATGAATAAACATGTATGTTAGGATATGATAATGCAATGCAAAGGGCAATGTGATCAGGTAATCATGTGTCTGTGCTGAACTGTGAACGGTGTCAGTGTAGCTCTGAGACTAATATAGAACCATAGATAAGAACCATCTGAATACAATAGGATGAAACTTCCTTTTTGTGCAATGATGATAGAAAACTGGGTATGTAGGAGGTCATGGTTACCTGCAAACCTGTAAACAACCCGCCCTTCTCACATGTGGGTACTAGGATGTTCAGTATCCCGGGTTCTCAGGTCGAGAAATGATGATACGTTCACCATTTCTGGTTTGGCATCATCATCAATCGAGGAGGCCTCAACTGATTCTCCAAAACAAAAGGTCCTCAGCTTCTGGCACTGAGGTCGAGAAGCAATAGTACATTCATCCCTCAGGGTACAGTACTATCGCCAATCGAGGAGTGCCTCCGCTGATTCTCTTTCAAAAAGGGATGTCCTATAGCAAGTTCCCAGCATTGGGTCCTCGGATCGAGAATGTGCAATGGGTTCGCCACGGAATGTGGTCTGCCACTGTCACATCTCGGGAGGAGTGCCGCAACTGAGTCCTCGGGAATAGTCACCAGAGTCGACAGTTCCTCAAGAGAATAACCACTGGCCTGCATAACATGCAGTAGCAGAAAGCTCCTGATAGAACCTCGTCTGGTTGTGGGTCTCATGAACAACAATACGTGGTCACCACCACGCAAGCGTCATGACTATCCACTCTAATACCTATGTATGTACTCAAGCCTTGGTAGTGAGCTTATCTCTCAGAACACTCATCCCGCCAAACAGACAAAACAGTGCAACACAATATAATATATGATATGTAATGCTAAAATGCGGTAAATACAGTAAAATAAATAAACAGCAACATATAGCACAACAGTAAACACCCAATGAAAGAAAAGCAGACAAGCGCTAGGATTGACTCGCTAAGGAAACCAGAGATTCTGGGTTCGATCCCCAGCAGAGTCGCCAGCTGTCGCTCCCGGGATTTTCATCCTAGTACAAACGCGAAAGTGGCACCGAACAGAGTCGCCAGCAATGTGTATTTATCCCAAGAGAGGGAAAGGAAACACTGCATAAACCTGAAGGAAAGGAAAGAGCATGGTCTCGCGACCAAGAGAACTGGGTTCGGGAGTCGGTTACGCGAGAGGAAGGTATTAGCACCCCCTCGCGTCCATCGTACCCGATGGGATCCACGCTTGCTTGTCTCGATCAAAGGGTGATAGAAAAGGACACTGGAAAAGGAACTGGAGGAAAGACAGGAGAAAGAAAAAGAGAAACAAATGTAGGGAAAATAAAAGAAGTGCTCGAATGGGCCCTACCCCACTGCCTACGTATCTCATCGGGAACATGAGAATCAGAGCGACGTAGTTCCCCTCACTAGGGATGGATTGTGTTTTTTAGAGAACGGCTTACGTTCTAGCTCAGGTGTTGCAGGCTCGCTGGTCCGAGTGTGTTACCATCTTGCAAGAGAACGAGTAGAAGCACGTTCGTACGCTGAGAGTGAGTGAGGTGAGAAAAGAATTCCCGAAGGAAAGACGTTATTGTTTGTTTTTTGTCTTTTAAGAGTTTTTTCATTTGTTTGCATATGATAGTGTGTCTGAATCTTAGTCATTGGAATGTGTACATTCTCACATTCCAAGATGGAATGGGTAAGAAAGCACACTAAGAGTGAAGAAGACCCCCACACTTAGTTCCAATTGTCAAGGTTCAAACACACTAGCATACTTGTGTTTATTAAGTGTTTTTGTTGATTAAGAAATGGAGAAGTGTTTTTTATTTGTACCTTCAACAAGTATTGCATTTAAGTCCCTCACACAAGATCAAATGTTTAACACATTGACCCAAGATGGGTTATATGCTATACATTTTAAAATTATAAGAGAAGACCCCTTATATTATTTTCTTTATGTGAGAGGCCTAAATGCAATAAATGCCTACCTTTATTAGATGTTTTGAATTTTCTTTAAGATGAGAAGAGAGACTCAAGAGAGGAGAAAAGGTAAAACCTATGTGGACTAAGACTCAATCCTAATTGAAGATTAAAGGGAGTGATCCTAAAGGTTTGTGAGGTTTCAACCTAAAGTCTAAAGAAAGAAAGAATTAAACAATTCACTTCTAAAGTAGAAGATGAATTGTAATTCAAAAAGGGAAAGTGATGAGTTATTAAAAGAAAGCACATAAGTACTTAACAAAACACAAAATGGAATTGTAAAAGATGAAGGGATAGAAGTTTGAATGTGGATTCCTTATCCACACTCAATTGAAACTTACCAAAGCCCCTACATGGTTAGTAAACATGTGTAAGAAATATAGGGAGTAAAAGAACATTTATGCACCATAAAGCTCAAAAGAATTAGATGAGAAATCAAATTCTAAGGTCACAACCAGAATGTACATCACATGGTAAAAAAATGATCATTATCATGCAAGTCCAAGAGGATAGGCAACAAACATCATCCATGGCATTAGAACATGCCACCATAAGAAAAGGGAGAATGAAAGATGAAAGAGAAAAGAAGAAATGTGTATAAATGGAACATGTAATCCATGTATCAGAATTGAAATGAAATGAAAAATGATTCACAAAACTCTCACAAGTATTCATGAAGCACATCAAGGCATTTAAGAAGTGATAGAAGAAGTAGGATTGAAATGGAAGTTCCAAACAAAGGAAAGTGCAAACACAACATGTTAAAGGTGCACAAGGTTCAAATGATAATCAACAAGCAAAGATGACATATAATATGTATCTATGTCCTATAATGTCAAGAGTGTAGCTCACCAAATAGGCAAATGATCATGCAAGTATACACACAAAAAAAACATGTAAACATGCACAAAAGATTACAATGATATGACATGTTATAATGCTTTAAATGAAATGCATCAAACAAAAATCAAATGGCCTCATGAAAATTATGAAAACATGGTATTGAAGTTCACTAATCAGAGATGAATCACATATCAAAGTAGCATGCAAGGAACCAAGGCAAAATGATGTCAAACAATGCACTTAGGTCACATAGACATATCATACAAAGTAGCACAAAAGTGAACACCAAACATGCCATAAAATGACCTAAAAAATCAAATAAAAATCACTTAACATACCTCAAGATGCTAATGACTCAATACAAAAAGAAGAGCATCAAAACAATTTTTAATGATCAAGAACAAAATTAAACCAAATCATGTACCACATTAAGAATGCACACCAAAGAAATTCAAAGAAAATTATGGAACAGGGGCAAAAAGGTCATAAAATCAAGAAACAAAATCATGAAAATATTTCTAAATGTTTTAAGAAGGCTCATGAATTTTTGTGGAATTTTATGATGCTATTTAGTATTTTTAAAAATTAAAAAGAAAACGTGTAGAAAAATAGAAAAATTAAAATGAAATGAAAAGCAAGTGTGGGGTGCAGACAAAGTAAATTTCAGTTCAACATTATTGGGCTTAAGGCATGGGGGTGTGGATATCAATCTGGCTTAGGTCCAATAAGCGCGCAAAACACCATAACTAGCATGTTCTTCAGTCAACATAGTCAAAGCAATCCAAGCCATCAGATTAAGTCATAGTCAAACAAAAGTCAAAGTACACAGATCCAACACACGCGCATGAGGTCACACACAAATTATCATGTACTGCATCACACGATGTTTAAGTAAAATCAGAAATTAGGCACATGGCTTGCACGTGAATTTTAATGTGTTGTCAACATAGTAGCCACACGATCACACACATCCAACGGTCACGACTTAAAATGCACTAAACCCTAATTCAAACCCTCACCGGCCGGAGAGAGACCTCCGGTCACCCTCTCCGGCCACTCTCCGGCGACTGCAACTTCCAAACCATCCAAAAAATCACGTAGCATACATCAAAATAAAGAGGAAATCACGTACATTCCAAATCCATCAATGAAATCATCAAAACATTCACATACAGCAAGAAACAAGCACGAACATATTGCCCTAAGTTTTTGGATCTAAGCTTCTAAGAAGCTCTATCAACTAGCCAGAGTTCAAATGCTCCTAGTGAGCTCATATCATCATGAAAACAACAAAATAAACAAGTAAACGTGAGAGAAGAGTTTGTAAGCTTCGGAACCTGATCTTGCAGTTCTTGTAGAGTCTGATAAAACCAGAGGAAATGCTTGCTTCTTCCTTAAGCTTCACTTGGCCAAATAAAGGCTTTGATGAAGATGATGATTCAGTGGAGAAGAAATGAAATCCAAGCTCAAAAATCAGTTGCTCTTTGGTGAAGTTGAGAGAGAATCATAGAAGATTTAGGAGGAGGATGAACAATGTGAACTCGAAGATTCCTTGCAATGGTGATGTTGAGAGTAGAGCAGAGAGAGTTTTTGGAGAGAATGTGGAAGAATGAATCTGACCATGAAATTAGAGAGTGAGGTTTGGTTTTATAGTAAACTCTAACCATGGTTTAATGAGTGAGTTAACTGAGTTATGTGGAGTTAAGTGAGTCATCCCTAACTAACTGAGTCAAGTTAGTTAGGGAGAGCCATGATATGGTGTGGCTGGTTCATAATGTGTTACCATGTTCTTGCTGCTAAACTTCTATAGCAAGCTTCCAACCTTTCCCTTTTCATGTATGACTCGAGCAAGTGTGTAAAGAGTGCAGGCATGTGTTGGTCTCAATAAGGAAGCAAACATACAACTTCTGTCATGTATTTGATGTGTGCTTGAACCAAAATTATGCAGCAAGTCATCATTGTAACAGTGGGTGCTTGAGAATGGAATTCTCTATGTTCATGGCATGAAACTGTATGGTTTTGGAATCAATGAAAAGAGGGAACATAATAGAACAACTTTGGTATGAAAAATGAGTTGACATAATGCTTGGGAAAGGTTGAAACATGACCTGAAACACAAAGGTTTGGAAGCTAGTTATGGACGAGGAAATGAGGTTGGTTGGCAAGGTGTACCTGGCATGGATTTTCAGCAAGATCATCACAACTTGGACTCAAAATAACTTCTTGACCTTTGATCAGATGAAAAATTGATAAACACCAACTTTGAAGATCTCACATAGAGGAACAACTTTGATGTTGAAAGGTTTTCCATTTGAAGCCTCTAATCATGAGTAATTGATCAATACATTTGGCCCACCAAGTGTTTGAGAAAATGACTGCGCGCGTGCCCTGAAAATCTGGGTCATGACCTAGTTTTGAACCTACTTTGCTCAAACTTTGATCAATCATATCTCACTCAATTTTTATCCAATGGAGATGTTCTACACATGGATTTGAAGCTTAAAGCAAGACCTTTTGTTGTGGCCGAGTGGAATTTTCATTTGGTGCTTCAATTTTAAATGGCCTTGGTTCAAACTCTGATGCAAAATGGCCAAAACTTGCTATTTTTAGTAACCCTTCTTCTTCCAAAAATGGCAACTTTCCACCTCTTGATTTTTTCATGATTCCTTTGGAGTTTCTTGATCAAATTTTGCACATTGGACACATATAGCATGAATTTTATGAATTTGGCCTCAAAAAGTCAAGAGTTGACTTTTTCCTCTGATTATTTGACTTGCCCCCAAATTTCCTGATTTTTGATATTTCTTCCAATTGAACCACTTCTAAAACCAATTGAGAGGTAATTTTCCATACACATACACTTAAGAACATGTAGGACACCATGACATCAAGTTTTGTCCAAAAAATCAAAGATATCCTGATTTAATTGGAAACCCTAGTTTAGGTGCCCACCTCCTAGGAGAAAAATGTGCAGTCTTCAATTTCAAATTCCTCAGAGTATGTTGTGTGTCCTCTTAAAGGATGATGAGATATACCATTTGAGGATGATTTTGGATCAATGAGCTATCTCTTTTGAGGGTTTTCCTTCAGTTTTTGAACCTCTTGCATAGTGAAAGATGTAGTGCTTCAATCTCCCATTGAATCTCTCATTCTTGAGGTTGTGGATGTTCCATTGAGATAGTATGAGACATGAAAGGCCTCTTGGCTTGCCTTGAGGAAACTTGATTGACCTTTTTGTGCTTTGAATGATCCCTTGATTGACCACCTTCCACCTGATCCATGCCCTGATGGTAAGAAGGATGCTATGCTTCATTTTTCTATGTTAAATGCAATGTAATGTTAATTAGGTGGATATGATATGATAAATGATAATGCCATGCTATGATGACAAAGAGGGAGAGCAAATTTTGGGGTATTACACTAATCAAAACCTAACTAACCAATTAGAACCAAGAACTAATTAACAAAAATCAATTAATCAAAATCAAATAAACAAGAACAATTATCTAAAACCAAATAAATGGTGTAGCTACAAAAAAAGTGTGGAAAAAAGTCAGGCGATGGGCTTATTTCTTAGGCCCAATGACCTTCGCTGAATAGAGCCAATGCACATTCCAAAGCAAGCGCAGAAAAGAAGAAGCATAAGAACTTAGAAACTGTAAAGCATCATCAGTTCACCTTTCACAGTCAAATTCCAAAGTCATACATGAACATGAATGAAACATATGCACAAGGTTCATGAAATAACAATTTGCAATATTAAAAAGATTAAGCCAAGGTAACCAACAGTGAAAATAAACTGCAGTAAAAACAAGCACATAGCAATATAGACCAACGACATATGATCCAATAAAAGGAAAAAGAAGACGGTTCGTAGGAGCAATTCGACCAAGTAAACAAAACAAATCTTATGCTCCTAATTCAATTCTCATGGCTCGCAATAGAGAAACAGTCACGGAACAAAACAATGATACACCACAGACATCACCTACCACACAATTATACTCCAAAATGAAACTTTGCACGGTTCCAATCATAAACAAAATGGTAGCAGTAACGGTCGTAACAGCAGCAGCACAATGTGATGTTCACCGCATCCACACAGACAACATAACAGCAAGCACACAAGATGGAACAGAACAAGTAATGAGTATTAGCATAATGCAATGCACTCGAAGTCGAAATCAAATCGACTCCACAATAAAAACAAAATTCAGAAACAACAACTACATAATTACATACAAAATTGTGTCAGTAACAGTATGCATCAATCTATATTAGTTCAACACAAATCTAAACAGCATGTGAAAAAATTAAGGAACTTAAATCTCAATTGAAACAAAACAACACCAATCTACATGATATTCATGACATTTCCAAGTTGAAAATTAAACACTACAGCAGCTTATGATTACATAAAAAGCATGATTTAAAAGTTTACCGCAATGTCGGCACGAACAACTACCAATCAATAGCAACACTTCAGTATTTGTCGCACCAACGCATCCGTGGAATTCCGATCTCACAGCACTGAATAATCAGACTCACGGCTTAAGGAAACAAGTCGAAATTGAAGCCGTTAATTTCCTGTCAAAAATAACATCAGCTTGAAAACAAGATTAAAATGTAGATGAGGGACATGTTATTTGTAGAGTGAGCTGAGCTTCATGCATTGTGAGGTATGGGTATTGTTGAACCAGGGGAGTATTGTTGTGTCACTTCTAGATGAGTTGTATTGCAGAAGCGGTAAGTGTGAATCGCGGTGAAGGTGTGAGGTTGCAAGGGAGGTTGGTACGAGAGACGTCAAATGACAAGGTTGTTACTGCTGCGCCGACGTGGATTGAAGACGAAGAGAGTTGTGAGGCTTTGACAAAAGTAGGTCGTTTGAAGTTCATGAGGTGATTTCGCCGGTAAAACGAGAGGTTATGAGTTGGTGAAATGGAAAATTATAATGTGAGGGTGGAGAAGGAGCTTCGGCGGAGGAGTTTATCTGGGTGGTGGTGCCGTGAGGAAACAGACGGAGGGAGTTGAATCACGATGGTAGATCGCGAGAGATCACCATCTTCTTTCTTGCGCCATTTTTTTTTCTCTTTTCCTTTTTTCAGACTTTGTTTTTTTCTTTTTTTCTCTCTTGAGAATCAGTGCCCCACTCATTTTATAGTTAGGTCAACCAATGGACTTATCATATTAACCTGGGCTTTGAAATTGGTGAGGAAGTGGACTGAATACACATGAGGTCCTTGCACTCTCTTCTTTTTTTTTAATCTCATTTAGACATGAATGGGTTAGAAAAGAATATGGATTGGATTGGATTAGAAAAAAAATGATTAAATGGATAATATGGTTTAGGGTGGTTTCGGATTTAGAAAAAAGTGGTCATGAATTTAAATTGGAAAAATGGTTATGAGATGAAATGGATAATGAGATGGATGTTAAAAATGATGTAGATAAATTGGTTTAGAAAAATGGATATGGATATTAGGAAATGAACAATAGATTTAAAAGTGGATAATAGATAATGTATGGATATTTGTAATGTGGATCTAAATGGATAAATGGTTTATGGTTTGGATGAATTAAATTGGATAAAAATGGTTAAAAGAAAGGATATTGAAGATTGATTTGAGAAATAGGTATTATGGAAGTTAATAAAAATGGATAAAAATGTGGATTATAAATTTGAAATGAAATGGATGTGAAAAATGACTTGAATGATGAACTTGTATAAACCCTCCACCGATATTTCCAATGACGAACACCTTGACTGACTTTAATCCAGAAACCACACTCGAACTTTTTTCACAAGCCTCTGATTAAAATGAAACAAGCGACTCCTACCACTGAATAATCTTGCCACTGAAACAAAACATCTGAATCAAACATCTCCTGAACCTCTGATCAAATGAATTCTGACTTTCTGAACTCAAACTTGACATGAACCACAGACTGATGCTGATAACTTCCGATTGTAGCAAACTCTTGATGGTTTGACCAAGAGTGGGTCAAACATTCATCTGAACTGGATGAACAAACAGTTTTGACTTGAAGCTATACCCTTATCACTGAAAGCACACTGACTTCTCTGAATACGGAAGAATCGAACCACCTGAGAATGCCTTGATCCCATGTCTTAAAAAAACAATGCGATGTATGATTATGAACTATGCCCTAATGATGCAAATGAGCGCGAAACAAAAGCCAGAAAAAGATAGAAAAAGATAGGGCAAATTTTGGGGTGCTACACCTTCAAAATCTACTAACGACACTTGATTATTCACCAATCCAGAAAACCCTCAGCCACCATAAGAAAAAGAAATGGAGATAACGGATTTCCTTGACGTAACCCACTTGAAACTATGAAGTCGTTAGTTGGACTACCATTAACAAGAATAGACAAAAAGATATTGAACACTAAACCTTCCATCCAACCCATACATTCACCCCCAAAACTCCCCATTTTCATCAAATATCTTAGGTAGTTCCAAGATACACAATTGTAGGTCTTTTCAAAGTCCACTTTCATCACCATACACCTCCGTTTTAATCTCTTTACGAAATCCACCAATTCATTCATTACAAGCACTACATCCGTCATTTGTCTACCATATAAAAAAGTTGTTTGGAACTTAGAAATCAACTTTGACATTACCTTCTTCAATCTCTCCGCAAAAAGCTTAGAAATAATACGATATAAACTTCTAATTAAATATATGTGCTTGAGATCCTCAATGAAAACAGTGTTCTCAACCTTGGGAATCAAAGATAAAAAATAAGCGACCACCGACTTAGGAAGAACATGATTAGAATTGAACTAGTTCGCCCCTTTGAACAAATCAACCTTCAAAATCTCCCCTCAAACTTTATAGAAACCAAGGTTGAACCTCCGGACCAAGGTTTTTCTTCCTGTCAGAATCCCAAACCACCTCCTTAATATCATCTAACAAAAAAACACTTCTAACGTTTCCTTCTCATCATTAAATAATTGATTAAAAGCCACGCCATCCATAAGGGGCCTTAAATAACAAACTTCTTGGAATATGTTATCAAAATGTAACCTGGTCTCATCCTTGACTTCTTCCACTTTATCTATCCAACCATGATTAGTGTTGATCCCTAAAATATTATTTCTTCCGATTCTTTGTCTCACGACCTTATGAAAATACCTGGAATTAGAACTCCCTTTAGAAACCCACTTGTGCCTAGCCTTCTGTTTAAACATATTATCCTTCTCATGCATTATCTATCACACCCTACTAGAAGCCACCGATCTTTTTCGAATAAACTCCTCAAGATCAATAGCCATATTGTTTGAAGCCTCAAAATCAAGAGAATTAATATCCTTGAGAGCCATATCAACATCTAAGTCCAGTAACCCAAAGACCTCTTTATTCCAACGCCTCAAACTACCATTCACTACTTTAAGCTTCTATTTGAAAACAAACACAACCTTGCCTTGCACAACCGTAGAGTTCTAAACTTTCTCAACCAGCGCAAGAAATTCAGGGTGCTGAAACCAACAATTGAAGACCTTGAAAGGTTTTGGCCCCCAATTGGAATTATTACCTTTAATCCATATAGGACAATGATCCAACAACTCCCTACTTTCAACAACATGTCCCTCAATCTTCCAAGCATCAATCAATCCATTCGAGAAAAGAAATATATCAAGTCGACTCATCATTGCCCCCTCTGCATTAAACCAAGTAAACATGTTTCCCACAGTTGGGACATTAATCACCTCTAAACCATCTATGAACTTGCAAAAATCCAACATTTCACTTCTATTCACAAAAGAATTCTTACTTTTCTTCTCTGATTCTTTCTTAAATGCATTAAAATCCCCACAAATACATCACTCACCAGCCGTAAATTTGTGAATAAAATGTTCATAATCCTTCTTAACTTGGTTTTGATGAAGACAAAAGCTTATCAAATAAGAAATATCAAAGAAGAAATATCAAAGAAGAAAAAGTTTGGAATCAAGAATCGAGAATGCATAAGTTTAAGGATATTTTGAAAGTAAAAGAAATTGATCTTAATGCTAAGGTACTCAATTGTAATTCATTATGTATAAACTTTAGATGCTCAAAAAATAATACTCATATTAATATCTAAAAGCTCTCAAATTATCATGCATAAAAATCTTTGAAGCAAAGGCATAAAAAGCTTATTTTTAAAAAAGTTGTCGGCACTTTTTAAGTCAGGTATGTTGCACTTTTTAATTCAGATATGGTTAACTGAAAAAACAAAACCTGATGCTATTTGAAATTTGAAAAATCTTTTGAAATTCAAAATTCGTCCTGCACTTGTTAAGTCAAATGTATGTTTAAAGGACTTAACATGTCCTGAACAGAATTCAAAATTATTTCATCTGTTCCTTTTTAAGTGTCACTTTTTAGAAAAAAAAATGTTCCCTTTTAAGTGTCATTTCAAAGTTCAAAGTAGTATTGATTGATGTTTTTGTCAAAACTATCCCTAGTTATTTATTACAAAGAGACGACAAAGTAAAATAAATTAATAAAAAGTTAAGGGTTAAATAGAAATAAAAGATAATCATTGTTTTAAAAGTAACAACAATTATTAGTTTTATTGATATGTGTAAAAAATGACACTTAAAAAGGAACAGATGAAGTATGTCTTTTCATGAATCATTGTAATTCTAAACTATTACAAACCTTCATGAAAATGTCTCAAACCTTTGCTTCAATTCATAGAGGTTTCTTAGGATGTATTTAAGGCAAAATACATTAGTTTTCAAATTACGTCTTTCATTAATAATTTTTCACATCAATTCAAATAATTTTCTAAGTGTTCATTCTTTTTCAAAAATGTTGAAACTTTGTGCATAACTTTAAAATCATTCGTAAAATTTTCATGATATTTTTTAGCACTTAAGGTTCACATATTATTGACTTGTACATTGAAAGAGAATATCAATTGTCTATTGAAATTGATTCAAGAACAACTTCATATATTCAAATTTATTCAAGTATTGTAATTGATAAACAAGTGTGTGGTGACTTAATTTGTAAAGAAAGTGTGTGTACTTTCTAAAAGTATTTATAAATAAAAAGTGGTATATTTTATATTTGTTGGAGAAAGGTCTTTTGAATTGGTTTGATTCAAACTCTACCATAGTTGTTGGTATATTTGTGAAATCAAGGAAGTATTGTGTTTCTTTGTCGTTGTTAGAAGATTGTAGGAGAAGTCTTGGTATGAGGCTTGTACAAAGATCTAACAAAAGTGAAAATCTCTCACGGGATGTGGGGGAACTAGATGTACCCTTGGTTGATAATGAGAACCAGTATACATCATTGTGTTTATTTACTTTTCCTCCCTTTACATTTTTATTTATCATTTGTTCATCGATCATAATTCCGAAAAATTTTAAGAATCTAAAAAAGTATCATAAATCTCTAAAAATGTCATTACACCTAGTTCACCCCCCTCTTAGGGTGTGCACTCAATTACTTACAAAATTTACTCTTATAATCTTCTACTTCCTTCTAGAGCTTCCTCTTATCTAGAGTATCATATAGGGAATACACGTTAACAGAATAAAGATTATTAACCTCTTTCCACCTAACACTGATGCCCACAAAACACACTCCCGGAAAAAACTAAAGTAGAGATCAAACCGACCTTTTTTCCACATGATAAGCAAGCCCCCTGATCTGCCTACAACACCTTTGGAAGACCACTCAACATCGGTGCCACCCCATAAAGAATTCTCAATCTTCTCCTCAGTCTTCTGAACTTTAGTTTCTTGAATCAAGCACACTTCAAACTTCACCTTTCAAAATAAGCAAATTAAGGCGATTCTTCTTTATGGAAATACCGTTCTCCCTCATATTGTAAGAAAGTACATTCATTGAGACCCTCTTTTATGAGCATTCTTCTGACTTTTAACTTCTAAATCCCTAATCTTCAAACACTTGATTGCTTCAACATGGCTAACATCATTACCCTCTTCGTTGATACCAAAAGCGATAGCTTTTGCCCACAACTTGGTCGCTACATCACCATTATTCTTATCCCAAAATCTCGCATTCCCATGCATCATATTTGAATCTGATAAATCATTGTCGCACACGTTGATCCACTAGAAAATCTGTCTACATAGGCAACATAATTTGTTTGTGATTGGGAAGAGGAAGACGAATGCAGCTTGTTGTTAGGGTGTTTCGAAGGTTTGAGCACCGCAAAATAAGAAGGCTGACTCACAATCCCAAAGGTGTTCTTCCCCATTTGATTATTATCCACTGAATTTTAACAACACATAGTTCATTCATCACAAGTGTTCCATATATACATCAACCCAATATACCATGAACGACACATAAACTCATCAAATAAGCAGGGTACACAAACAACTGGGTTACTCAATCCAACATACCTTAGCAACAACAATCTTTGTTACTCTTGCAAAATGTTTTTTTGTCACATTAGAGCATCTCCAATGGTGAGAACTTAGTGGTTTCTTAATCCTTAAGTTCCATTGCTTACTTTTTTAACCATTAGAGAGTGATGATGTAGCATCACTGATTGTTTAAATTTAAGGGATAGAATTTGCTTTAAGCAATTTAAAAAGTGAGGAACTTAACATTAAATATTATTATTGTTCAACCAATTCAATTGAAAAGTGGTGATTAAAATATAGTTCAAATAAAATAATATAAATTGATGGGATCAAATATATATTACTTAAATACAATTATCATTGAAGCAAAAGAACTTAAATTTGCTTAAAAATTGTTTAAATGCAACGTGGTAATTTGAATCCATAAAATATGACACATGCAACCAAGCTCTTATGTCCATACTCAAATTTAAAACTACAATGCGAACAACATACCTATCATAGTAGACTTAGATTGTGCGTTGTAAACATGTTATCCAAATTTCGGTATGATCCAATGATTAATTAACACTCTCTCCATCCCAAATTATAAATCATTTTGTCAAAAAAATTTGTCTCAAATTATAAGTCACTTTACATTCCCAATGCAATATAAATGACATCTTCCCCAATATACTCTCAAATATTTATTATTATTTATTCTTTCAACTCTTTTAATTTTTCTCTTCTATATAATTATGAGAGGCATTACTGTAAAGTTATATATAATTTGTCTTTCCCATAAAATAATAATTAAGTTTCTTAATTTATGTGAAAAGCTCAAAACGTCTTATAATTTGAGACGGATGGAGTATACAATAGCCTTTTTACGCTGACAGGTTTGAGAAAAATGAGATTGACTAACCTGTTCTAAGTGAAAATACGAAGAAAAAAAGGCAATAAGGAAAAAGATATTTTGTACTCTTTCCGTTCCTTTTTAAGTGGTATTTTTAGAATATTTTTTTTTTCTTTTTAATTGTCATTTGTAAAATTTAAGGTAGTATTGATTATATTTTTGTCAAAATTACTCTGAGATAATCATTACAGATAAAAAAAAAAAAGATGTATATAATACATAATTAAGGATATTCTAAATAAAATAAAAATTATTGTTTAAAAAATAATTATAATAATTAATTTTTTTAATATATGTAAAAAATAAAAAAAATGATACTTAAAAAAGAACTGAGGAAGTACTTCATACCCTAAATAAATGCAATGATCTATTCATAAGCATTTACATCTCTATTCTTTATTGAATGGTTTGCAAATTACTTCTCTAAATCAGGCTGAAAAATGTAACAAACGTTAAAATGTATCATTTGTCCTATGTGAACCTTATTCTTAGTGTTTTCTAAAGCAGACTTTATAAACATAATTAATAAAACATAACCCAAAAATACAGTCTCAAAAGCCAAAATTATAAGTTAAAATAACTATTTTCACACGTATTAAAAAAGTTAGTTAAGTGTAATTAATTTTCTTGATTTCATGTACAATCAAAGTAAAATTTACGATAATATCTTTAATTTATTTAATAAATCAACTATCAATATTAAATGTTTTTGAATTAAATTAAAAGTATAATAGTAATATAAATATTAATTAGTCTAAAATTTAATAATTTTTATTTATAATATTGACTAAAATTTAAGGTGTTTTTTTTATTTATAATAGTGACCGGAAGGAGTAGGATTTTAGATTTGCAATAAAGTCTCTTACGACAAATGATGCTACATAGAGTCTGCTGGACATAAATGTTAGCATTAATGTATGGAGCATTTGCCACGATGATGACAATTTTTTTTTGACAAAAGGAAAACACATTTTATTCTATATACAAATTGTTTATTGATTTTTACCAATTATTGATAAAATAAAGATTAATTTCCCAATGGCATTTTTGGCCAAGACATGGGCTTCAGTTTTGGGTTTTAGCCGACACAAACATTTAATTAGCGTCGATTTAGTTTATTGACATTCGCTTAGTACGGACGCTTTTGAGAAATTTTCATGCAGTGAACATTTAACATTTAATTCTCTTTATATATATATATATATATATATATATATATATATATATATATATATATATATATATATATATTAAGGATTTAATGGTAGTGTACTGTCAGTGTAAAAAAATATTACACATACATCCAATCAAAATATTTTAACGTGTTAAATCATTTAAATAATTTAAAATTTATAGGCTGACTTGGTGGGATACATGGTTGTCAATGGTTGACAGTGTGCACCATCCCTTTTCTCATATATTAATTAGTGTAATATTTGAGTGATTATACACCGACCAATAATTTTTTAACAATTACAAATTTTATAAATCAACGAGGAGATTGAATGTTTATATAGTATAGATGATACATATAAAATTGTACATAATTGAAAAATCATTTGTTATATTATTGAGACACGTCAAGATTTGATGAAACTCAATAAAAGCACTTAAGACCTTAATTTTTAAGACTCTAAATAACATATCAAATAGTTTTATATTTATGAAAAATATTATGATGTAATGATGCAACCAGTAAAGACTACATGAAAGTGTATGTCAGAGGAAATGTTGTGACATTTTCTTCCACTGCGATTAACAGGTTTTTGGGAAGATCAGTAAACCCTCAACCTGAGTGTGAAGATACTGATGATCAGGTGTGTCAGGAGATCACCTGTAATTCTGTGAAACATTGGCCAAGCAAAGGGAAGCTATCAGCTGGGAAACTCAGTGTGAAGTATGCAATTCTGCATAGAATTGGTATTGTCAACTGGGTGCCTACCAACCACACTTTAACCATATATGATGGGCTAGAAAAATTCATATACATTGTTGGTAAAGGAAGAAAGTTTGATTTTGGGACTTATATCTTTGACCAAGTTCTGAAGCAAGCCTCATCCACTGCTACTAAGCTGCCTATATGCTTTCCCTCCCTCATTTGTGGCATAATTCTGGAGCAGTATCCTGGTATTCTTGTGACTGTAGATTATGCAATGAAAAGGGATTCTCCCTTGACATTGCATTATAAACTGTTTGTTGGGAGACATGTTCCAGATATTGTTTTAACATCTGCACCAACATCTGTTCCTGGAACTACAAAGGAAGATACCATTGCACATCTGAAGGAAACCTGCAAGGATCTTAATGCCATCATCAAGTCAAGTACAGCTAGGAAGGCTAAGCTTGAGCAGTTAATACAGGCCTTGACAACTGAGCAAGACAAGGGCATTGAAGCTGATACTAATGATGTTGAGAAGGATGCAGTTAGAAATAATGAGGTGGATGCTGATGATGATGCTGAAGATGAGGTTGATGATGATCATAGAGATGAGGAAGAGGATTATTTGGAAACTGAAGATAACATCTGAATGTTGTCTTCTTTTTATTTGTGTGGTTATGTAACGGCTTGATGCCCAGGATACTTTTTTTGGCACTTTATGTGCTTGTTTTGTACTATAATACTTTATGTTATTGCTTGGTTATTTAGTTAGTTTAATTTCTTTTGTCATATTATGGCTAAAAAAGGGGAGTATTATTAACTTTATTAACCATTGTTAACCACTGACTGCTGCTGCTGCCACTGAGGGGGAGTATGCTAATCTGTTGGTTGCAGAAGAAGGAACTGATTGAGGGGGAGGCTATAGTTTTGCCACTGCTGATGTTCTGATTTTTGGCCTCGGACTATGTTTTTCTGTCTGCAAGTTTTATTTAGTTAGTTTTAGCCAAAATCTGCCAAAGGGGGGATTGATGAGTCCAAACCTTTGAGGTTGGCATAAATTTTGGTAAAACTAACTTGACAGCAAGATGTCCTAACATGAAGAACTAACTGAAGATCAAGATGTTGGACAAGATGTCCTATCATGATGATTCGACATCTCTGTCTATTATTTTCAGTTTTCAATTATGTTATTTTTTATTCCAGATTTCAGATTATTTTGGGAATAATTGTTTTTCCTAGGTGGCGTCCAAGATTGAGGAATCAGTGATTCTGAGTATAATTCGAAGATGTTGTTTCTATGTGTGGAGACACTTTAGGAAACTTAGGATTAAAGAAACTATTCTAGAGGAGAATTAGTTGCAGATTATGTGGAGCATAATTGCTACGTTTCTTAAGCCCAAATCCAGTCATGTTTATGGTTATAAATAGGATGGATTTAACCTAGAAAAAAACGTGGATAATACATTATTGCCTAGTGAGTTTAGGGTTTGTATTTTGTGAGCCTCTCTTGTGTCGTGTTGATACTAGAGTTGGACTGTTTACATTGAGTTGTAATTTCTCTCACTGCTGTGATTGAAAGGGAATTGAGAAGAGTCTCATATCTAGGAAGTGTCTTATGTAGAAATTAAGCACATGTAGTGATTAAGTGATAAGTTGTAAACCAGAGGTGTTTAGCTTAGAATTAATACTATCTAGTGGATTTCATTCCTGGCTTGGTAGGCCCCAGACGTAGGTGTTGTTGTTCACCGAAATGAGTTAACAATCTTTGTGTGTTTGTTTATTTTCTGCATTTTGTATTCTGCTCCTTATTGTCCTTATGTGTGAAGCGGAGATCAAGTGTCTCGACATCTCTCAGGACATTTGAGATCTGCTACCAGAATTTCAATATTGAACTTGTTCATTGACTTTTCTCATCTTTGGTATACATTCTACAATGGTTGTACGCATATCAGATTCTACCAATAATGGTTTAGATAGACGAGAGTCGATTCATATTCTCTTTCGCTTACCATAGAAAAATACTCTTCAAAAAATAATTTTAATAAGAAAAATTTCATTAGGTGATCTATTCAACCTCCTCTTCTAGATCGCTGCACTCGTCTAACAACGTCTTTTACCCACCTTTGCTTTAAGGACATCCGAATTTGGTTAGTATTTCACTTTTAGGACTCTGGCCACTAATGCTTTAGGGTTTATATGAAGTCTCCAAACATGTTTATCTAACAAAGCTTTGTTGAATTCATGTAATGTTTTGAACCCTAGCCCACTTTGTTGTTTTGAGAGACAAAGCTTATTCCATTTAACCCAGTGGATTTTATTCTTCTTCCACAAAAAGTTAGCTATCAGACTTTCTTCTCCCAAATCCATACAAATCTTTTGAAAGGAATCTGATGATAATGGTTTTGTAAAAATGCCAGCAAGCTTACTTTTAGTGTCAACATATTGAAAAACATCATCTCCTTTTCCCACATGATCTCTAAGGAAATTGCGTCAGATCTCAATCTATTTGGTCCGTAAATGAAGTACTGGATTCTTAGTGAGACTATTTCACTAGTACTATCGTACTAAATCGGAATGCAACCGAGTTTTAAATCATAGTTCAATAATTGTTGCTTTAGCCATAAGACTTGTGCACAACAACTACTAGCGGCTACATATTCAGCCTTGGCAGTAGAAAGAGCAATGATATGCTACTTCTTATTATGCCAAGAAACTAAATAGCTTCCAAATAAGTGACATGTACCATTAGTACTTTTCCTATCCGACTTCCACCCTATGAAATTGGAATCTGAATAGGCTACTAAGCTACACGAACTATCTTTAGGATACCAAATACCGTGAGGGAAGGTTGCCTTGAGATACCTCAAAATATGTTTTAAGATCTTAAAGTGGGAATCCTTAGGTGATACTTGATATCTAGCACACATGTACACACTAAACATGATATCTGGCCTACTTGTGATTAAATAGAGTAAGGATTTGATTATACCTTTATACCTGGTTACATTGAAATCCATCCTATTTCATCTTTGTCAATAAGCATATTTGAAGTCTACACCATGCTTCTATACCTATGGCTTTAGTTTGTAAACTTCCTCTTTTGATATCTCCTAGAATTTGATCCAACGAATGATCTTTTGTTATTGCCCAGTCTCGAGGAAGTTGGTTCGAGGTCTCTTGTTTTTCATCCTCGTGTAAGATTTCCTCTTTAACTTCCATAATGTCCTTATCCTTTGTTGAAGTAGTAGGATCCTCTTTGGAACTCTTGTCGTCGATCAATAATTCTGTTATTATACCTAAAACATTAGAACGAATACCCTTCCCCGACTCTTGGAGTGAGAACTCTTCAAAAGCAACATGAATTGACTCTTCTACAGAAGCAGTTCTAAGATTGTAAACGCTATAAGCCTTACTCGTAGATGAGTACCCTAAAAATATACCTTCATCATATTTTGCATCGAATTTACCAAGATTGTCCTTTCTGTTATTTAAAATAAAGCATTTCCAACCGAAAACACAAAAAATATGAAATATTAGGTTTTCTACCCAAAAATACTTAGGCAAACTCATTTTATTTATCATAGTCCGGACCAATTCTTCCAAAACTTGATTTTTACGCTCTACAACACCATTTTGTTGTGGAGTTATCGGATATAAGAAATTATGAGCAATTCCATTTTCGGTGCAAAAGTTTTAAAATTGATAGTTAACGAACTTACCACCATGATCACTAAAGAGAATGATGATTTTAAAACCAAAAACATTTTGGACAACCTTAGCAAAATCAACGAAAGCCTTTAAAGTTTCATCTTTATGGGTTGAAAATAATGTCCAAGTATATCTAGAGCAGACGTCAATAATCACAAATCCGTAATTGTTTCCTTCTAAACTTCTTGCCTGCGAAGGGCCAAATAAGTCTAAGTGGAGAAGCTCGAGAGGTTTTGATGTTGAAATAACCTTCTTCGGTTTAAAAGACACTCTTATTTGCTTTTCCATTTGGCAAGCATCACATAATTTTTCTTTTAAAAACTTTATTTTAGGAAAACCAACTACTATATTTTTGGATGTTATTTTATTTAACAAGTCAAAATGCACATGGCTTAAGTGTCTATAACATAACCAAGAGTTTTCACTCTTAGCTACTAAACCTTTAGTCCCATGTATTGACATGTCATCTAGATCAAGCATATAGACATTTTCAATCCTAGAACCCTTAAACACAAGTCCTTACTATTCTTATGCTCAGTTACACAACTAAGAGTATCAAAAACTACAAAATACCCTTTGTCACATAATTGGCTAATACTTAGTAAGTTATGTTTAAGCCCTTTGACTAAAATCACATTTTCAATGGAATTTTTGAGGAATTTCCCACTATAAATTCACCAAGAATTTTACCTTTTGTATTGTCTCCGTATGTGACGTGACCACTTTCCTTCTCATCGAACTTGATGAACATGAGAGCATCTCCTGTCATGTGTCTTGAACATCCGCTATCTAGAAACCATAATCTTTTAGCAGAGGCAAGACTTTCCAACAAAAAATTAAATAGGTAATTTAGGTCCCCAACTAGTGGGTCATTTAGGGTTAGTTGAGTTACATTTAGGAATCCATGTCATTTTACCATTGAAAACCTGAACGTTCCTAACATGACAAAGAGGCCTAATGCGACCCTTATCTCCACAATAATGGTAAATGACTTTAGATGAAATGTTTTTTTATTTCTTTTAGTGACATGGGGGTTTTTCTTAAAAACCTTCCCTCTTTCACTCGAAGAACTAAAACAAGTACAAGACAATGAAGTAACATGTGTTAGTTGTCCCTTAAGAGTTTCAATTTCAAGTTTTAAAATTGGACATTCAACATATTTCACAACTTCTATATTTTCAACTAAAGTATCTGAAATATTACAACGATCATCCACTAGAGATGTATGCACTTCCTTAAGAGATTCTAAAGCACGGTTAAGATGATTTATCTCCTCTTTAAGTTTTAAAATCATTTATTTTTGGAGAGAAATTTTCTTAAATGCTTTTATAGAATCATCATACATGTCATTGAATGCATTCAACAATTCACTATAGGAATACTTATTATCAGAATCAGAATTGTATACCTTTCAAGTTTCACCTTTCTTACAAGTCATCCAGAAAATTTTGGCACACTCATCATCTGAACTTGATCAAGAATTGGATGATGAGCTCTTACTCTCTTCTTCCCACGCGATGTAGGCTCTATGACCTTTATGATGTTTGGTGAGACTTAGACATGTCGTTCTATAGTGTCCCAATTTTCCACATTCATGACACGTGATATCATCATCACCTTTCTTGTGATCTTTCTTTGATGGATGAGTATTTCTTAAGTTCACTATACCTTTTTCAGTATACTTGAGCATTTTCCTCTTTAGATATATATTGTAGCGTCTGACAGATAAACTCATTTCTTCCTTTTTGAAAACTTCTTTGTCATAGTTGTCACTTTCTTCCTTTTAGAAGATGAAGCTTTCAAAGAAAGTTCTTGTTTCTATTCTTTACCTTTCTCTTTCGTTTTCTACTTAACTTCGTTATGGGCGAGTCGTTTCAACTCATTTTCATGCTCAACCAACTTTCCAAATAGTTTTTTAATATCCAAAGTATTAAGATCATTTGATTCTTTTATAGTTGTGACTTTTGGTTGCCACTCCTGCACGTAGACCTCAATATTTTGTTAGTATAACCTTTGTTGGAAAAGATTTTACCCAAGTTGTGCAATTTATTGATTAAATGGAGGAATCTAGTTTGCATGGAATCCACGGATTCTCCGGGTTCTTTACAAATAGTTCAAACTCCTCTATAAACATATTGATTTTAGAATCCTTGACATCATATGTTCCATCATAGAGAGTTTGGAAAGTGTCTGACATACCTTTAGCACTCGTATGATGTGAAATCGAATAGAACACTATAACACTTAAAGCAGAAATAAGTATGTTCCTCGCTTTCAAATCATATGAAGCATTTTTTATTTCAGCATCATCCCAATATTTTGGATGTTTAACAACATTTTCATTGCCCTTGGGAATATATGGTCCCTCGGTTACGGCACACCACCGTTTTTTGTCAACCGATAACAAGTGTACATACATGATCAATTTTCAATAAGTATAATTTTCCACCTTTGAGAACAAGTGCTCTATTATACGCTCCCTTAATTAGGTTCATCATATTCACAACTTTTGGATGTCGATTAAACACAATAAAAAAACTAACTCTTGATGCCAAATTTTGGGTGTGAATTTGGAAGTAGAAAACGATAAAGAGTGGGGTGAATAGATCCAAATAAAATTAAACTTCCGTTTAAAAATTTATTAGAGTGTTATTAAAAATTGCGAGCAGAAGAGAGTTTAATGCAAAAATATGAAAATTATACTAAACGAATTTCAATCGCGTTAACACTAAATCGTTTCACAAGCACCAAAGACGAAAATGATGAAACACTAGATATTTGATTGATTCAACTATGTAATTCACAATAAGTGTTTACACAATGATTCAATGAATAGAATTCTAATATCAATTTGTTTCACAAAATATCAATCACTAATCAAATTTAACAAGGTATCCCATTCCAACAAAACCTAATGCTTACGTAATAAATTACTATCAATGAATTAACGATAAACTTAGATTGAATTGGAATACCTAAGCATGTAAATACTACGAAATTAAATGCAAGAGTGAGTGACTGAGAGGTCGAGATTTATAGTGCTTTGACGTTCGTTCTCGCTTTGCCTACGTACATCTCTTCAATAGTTTTCTATTGGAATCTGCATAATTCCTTATTATTTAACAAATATGTGTAAGAGTTCATACAATCACCCATCCACAATATAGTTCTTCCAATTTAAAAAAAAAACCTTCCCTAAATATCTAATCAAAAAAATTAAGATTAATTTCTTTTTATTTTATAGATCAAAATTAAATAATAATTAAATAGGAATAAAGATCACTATAGGGAACTAAAGACGAGGATTAAAGATCAGAATTTGTGATTTCTCAAACATTAAAGATTATAATTAGTTTCTTTATATCTTATAGGTATTATTTAAACAAAATATATAAGTATTATTTAAACAAATATATTCTATATCTACATAATGTTGAGCTGAAAACAATTTTAAAAAAATTATGTATTTGTTGATTATATTAATTAATATTATAAAATTATTTTCTATATTAATTAAATAACACATTAAAGTTTATATTATTAGCATTAGAGTGACAATAACATGTCAATCTCCAGTAATAAATAAAATATCAGTTATATGAAAATGATATTGTCTTAGAACTTTTAAAAATTATTATTCTTTTTCAATAAATATAAATTATCAAATATAAAAAAACAAAAATTATGAAATATAAAATCTAAAAAACAAAAATTATGAAATATAAAATCTAATTAACAAAAATTATCATTTATTTAAGTATATCTTTAAACTCTTGAATTTAAACAAAATCTAATAGAAAGAAGAAAAAAAAAAGTAAAAAATAGTGATGTTCGTTTAATTGGATAAGATATTTCATCCTATCGAATTTATAAGAAATAATTTATTTTTTAAATATATTAAATAATTAAAATACATATATAATTCAATTACATTAATTATTTAATATAAAAAAGTAAAATAATTCTTATGAATAAGATCGGAGGTAATAACACATTTGCTGCTACTACTAAAACCGACCCATAAATTGCAGAAATAAAGTTGTTAATGTACTACTAGTATTAATGTTAGACGACGTCACCTGATGCAGAATAAATCCATTTAATTAGTAGCAGTAATGTGTAGTATTAATGTGAGACTGTAGTGACGTTCAGTCACAATCACGTATTAATTTCTCTTAATCACATCGGTGCAGTTATTTGTTAGTAGTTAGATATCTTGCCGACTTGTGGGTAGTTGAATCTTAATGGCATACTCCTTCCGTTCTATATTATAAGTAAATTTTACTTTTTAGATACATTGAATAATTAATGTATCTGGTTTATATATAGACTAGATACATTAATTATTCAATGTATCTAAAAAGTAAAATTTGCTTATAATATGAAACGGAGGGAGTATAGCAGAACCAATATTGCCACTGTTGGAGTTCGGCGGCGTTTTCAAGGAAAAAAATACTACTACATTCATCGTTTTATCAGAGAAAGAATCATATTTCCAAAATATTATCGGACATGGCCGATATGAGGATTCAGGCAACTAAGAGATCACATCGACTATAGAACAAAGAATAATCTAAAGTTCAAATTCCATTACAATACATAAGTCTTTTTTTTGTCATTCTCAGCTCGTAAAAGGACAACATCAATAATATTTTTTGTTAGTTTTTGTGATTGGCTGAAATTTTGGTAAAACCTATGTTAATGTCATGGTTGATGTTGCAACATGAGCTTCTAACATTATTGGTATGATTGGTTAACATTCTGGTGTTGTGAAAGTAGTTAAGGTGTTGAAGAGTTAAAGTGCTGAAGAGTGATGTCACATGCGATGTCTTGACATCACTATACCAGAACATTAAAACATCAGGTTGTGATGTTTTTAGGGCTGCGCGCATTATGTTGATTCAAGGAGATCTGTTAGCTAGATTGGATGCGAATTTCTTGGTGCAATCATTAATGAAGAAGATTAGTTTGTTGCTAATTTAATGCAAAAAGATATGGAGAACAATCAGAGTTAATTATGAAGATTTAATTGAAGATCTATTGAGGAAAGAATCTGTTGCAGATTTGGTGCAGAAGATTTGAAGGCCCAAATCTAGTTGGGAAAAAGTTATAAATAGAATGTTTGTAATCTAGAATAGGTACGGGTCCAAGATGTAGATCATTAGGGCTTACTCTAAGTGAACCACTCGGTTGTGAGATGGTCACTGTGGTATTACTCAGAAACCTGTAGGTAATGAGTATTGTATTGTTCTTGGAGGAAGCTTTGAAGCAACTCCAATGTGTGTCATGGAAATGTGACTTTTCTGTGTTTGAAAAGTTGTTGGAAATCAAGTTGTTGATGCAGTGGCGGAGAAGTTGACTGCTAGACATCATTACGATGATTGGGAGTGGATAATATTGTGAGCCAGCAGACAATGTCTGATGCGATGTCAGAACATGGTATAGGACATGTTTGTCTTAAGCCAGACAAGGAATTATTCTGGACGGTGGTGTAGGGATAAGGTGGAACGCGTGTCTCCGACTATGCATGGAACTGTTTTGGCACAATTTATGGTAAAGATCAATTAGGAAACAATAAAAGTGGTCAAGACTGTTTTGGACGGTAGGCATTGAATTTGGAAGGAGTTTTTAGTACCTAAAATATCGTTTCTGTGACCAAGAACCTTGACATATTCAAAGCTCGTTAATTCCTAAGTAACTGATCAGCTATTTATAGGGGTTATTCTGTTCTCCTTCAACTAGTGAGTGTTCTTGTTTCATAAGTCTTATGGCTTTTGTTCGTTTTTGGGTGAGCACTACTTGGGTCTGGTTCTGTGAGGGCTTCCTTTGCCAATTTGTGGCTAAAAAGGGGGAGAAAGGAAAGGGTTTTGCTAAATGGTTTGCGAAGATGTTATGTCTGGAGTCTGCAGTTCCAGATGTGATTCAGAGATGTCGAAGAGGATGTCCTATCCTTAAGTTGGTGTTGAGTCTTTGTGACTTGTGTCCTGAGTTATGAACACAGTTGTGACTTGTGTTCTGAGTTACCTGGGTTGGCAGAATGACACTTCTTAAGTTTCATCTTATGCCACAGATTAAACCCATTGTCTGATCAATGAAGGTGTGCAGAATTATCTTATGCCACCATTGGTCTTTTATGTATAGACAAACATTTCTTTTCTGGAGGAGTCTTCTACATTTGTTCTGGGTCTGTCCTGGAAGGAAAAAGAAATGTGTTGTGTTGAGGGGGAGTGTCAGATATCTTCTTCCTCATGTGCACCAAATGGCTTCAGGACTGTCTACTACTTAGGTCCTGATGTGCTGCCTGGAGTTGCTGTTATATGGTGATGTTATGTCCAACATGATGTCCTAACATCATTCAAAATTAGCCAAGAAGATGATTCTCCATGATTGCTGTACATAGTAGCTACTGATGGTTACTGTTAGGATCAGATGACTTCTAACAGTAGTATACGGTTGTAATAGCTGATTTAATTAGAGCTGTAATGTTTATATATTTGTTTTAGCAAAATTAGCCAAAGGGGGAGATTGTTAGTTCTTGTGATTGGCTGAAATTTTGGTAAAACCTATGTTAATGTCATGGTTAATGTTGCAACATGAGCTTCTAACATTATTGGTATGATTGGTTAACATTCTGGTGTTGTGAAAGTAGTTAAGGTGTTGAAGAGTTAAAGTGCTGAAAAGTGATGTCACATGCGATGTCTTGACATCACTATACCAGAACATTAAAACATCAGGTTGTGATGTTTTTAAGGCTGCGCGCATTATGTTGATTCAAGGAGATCTGTTAGCTAGATTGGATGCGAATTTCTTGGTGCAATCATTAATGAAGAAGATTAGTTTGTTGCTAATTTAATGAAAAAAGATATGGAGAACAATCAGAGTTAATTATGAAGATTTAATTGAAGATCTATTGAGGAAAGAATCTGTTGCAGATTTGGTGCAGAAGATTTGAAGGCCCAAATCTAGTTGGGAAAAAGTTATAAATAGAATGCTTGTAATCTAGAATAGGTACGGGTCCAAGATGTAGATCATTAGGGCTTAGTCTAAGTGAACCACTCGGGTTGTGAGATGGTCACTGTGTTATTACTCAGAAACCTGTAGGTAATGAGTATTGTATTGTTCTTGGAGGAAGCTTTGAAGCAACTCCAATGTGTGTCATGGAAATGTGACTTTTCTGTGTTTGAAAAGTTGTTGGAAATCAAGTTGTTGATGCAGTGGCGGAGAAGTTGACTGCTAGACATCATTGCGATGATTGGGAGTGAGATGGAGTCTCTTATCTAGGGAGGACTTAGATAGACGGGTCATTGGGTAGTGATTAAATTAGGTAGATTGTCAACTGGTTTATTGAGTCTGTAATTTGATACTGCTAATAGTGGACTTCCTTCCTGGCTTGGTATGCCCCCAGATGTAGGTTGTTGAACCGAACTGGGTGAACAATCCTTGTGTGTGGTTTATGCGTTTCTGTTTCTATTATTGACTTGTTCATACAACCGATATTGATGTTGTGACATTGCACTTGACATCACATGTCTGTACCATAATTTCATTTTTGTTGTGGATACTCTCAATCGTCTTATTCTAAAAAATCAACTTATTTCTACATGTCCATATAGTGTAAACAGTTTCTGCTATAGCATTCTTCAGAAGTCTTTTCTTGTATCCTTTACTTATCATTATTTGGCAAATCCAATTCAACTCAATATTCCAGACCTCTGGTGCGTGGGTAATATTCATCCAACTCAAAACTTTGATACACACTTCCTTTGTCACAATGCAGTCAAAGAATAAGTGATTACAACTCTCACGTAGCCCACAAAATAGACATTTATCGTCGGTTATAGTACCAAAACGATGTAATCTATCTTTCGTGGGTCGCCTACCCTGACAGGCTAACCAAAGAATGAAAGTTGCTAATGGTCTAGCACAATTACCATAGAACATTCTTCTCCAATTCACTTTAGACTTGTCCCCTCTCAACATGTGGTATATCTTCTTTGTTTCGTATCTCCCTGTGGTTTGAAAAAAATTCCATGTTGCATATTGCATAATTGTATCCCGACGTTTGAACGTGGCTTTAAGAATCTAAGAACTATGTCTAGCTGGACTATAAACAATGAGGTCAATTGTTTTCAGGTAGTATATGTGAATCCAATTTATCCAAAGTTTGTCTTTCTTGGCACAGACATTCCACATGAGTTTTCCAGTAGATGCTTTGTTCCACTCCTTTAGGGATATAAGGTTTAAACCCTTGGCTGAAATAAGGTCGCTGATATGATCCTAGGCTATAGACGCCTTTCTGGTTTTGTTGTTTTTATCAGTCCTAAAAAAATTCATGCACAAGCTATTAATGTGAGCTATTACCTTCTTTGGAATAGGGAAGATTTGCATCCAGTAATTTGCAATACAGAAAATAACACTTTTAACAAGCTGGAATCTGCCTGCATAGGAAAGGAGTTTAGCGCTCTAGTGGTTCAACCACACAAGCATCTTCTTAATCAAGGGTTAAAATTGGGAAAAAGATAATTTCATGCAAGCCAAAGGGACCCCCAAATATTTGAAAGGCATTGTTCATATAGCTAACCATGTCTCCTGTTGAATAAGGATCCGAGTATCATCATCAACACCCCCAAAGTAAATATTACTTTTGGGGATACTAATCTTTAAGCCAATGACATCTGAGAAGCCTCTAATCTTGTCCATAATCAGCTTCATAGAACATAAGTCCCCTCTCACAAACAATAAGATATCATAAGCAAAGCAAATGTTGATAATCTTCAATTTCTCACATTTAGGATGGAAATTAAAATTCAGGATCATACTTAGGCTCTGCAGGCTTCTATGGAGGTATTCCATGATGAGAACAAACAAGAGGAAGGAGATGGAGTCTCTTTGTCTTAATCCTCTTTTAGCTTTAAGGATTCTAGAAGGGACGTCGTTGATGGAGAACCTATAAGAGACGGTAGTTACACATGCTAAGATCCATTGGATGAATTTTTGAGGGAGTCCTAGCTCCAACATGACGTGATTGAAGGATGTCCATTCCACCGTATCATAAGATTTTTGAATATCCATTTGAACCAGACACCTGGGAGAAATGTTTTTCATGTCATATCCTTTGACTAACTCCTGTACCATCATGATGTTATCATGAAGAATTCTACCTGGGATAAAAGCAGATTGGTTATCATCAACGATAGTACCAATCACTTCACCAAGTCTTGCGTGAGAATTTTAGAAATAATCTTATAAATAGTACTGCGGCAAGATATCAGTCTTATATCTTTAATAGTTTTTGCTTCAGAGGACTTTGGTATTAATGTAATGAGAGAGCAATTTACTGCCATATGCATATTACACGTCTCAAAGAAATCCATGATTGCCTCTGTCACATCTTTCTTCACAATTTTCTAGGAAGATTTGAAAAAGAAAACATTGAAACCATATACAACTGGGGTTCCAAATTTCCTTCTCCTCAATTGGTCGAATGAGCATCTGAGCTAACTCTACTGTCAATGTTTCTCCATTTCTAATTGCAGGAGTATCAATACCTTTTAATTCAGTGGTGGTTATGCCCACTAGTTTCATATAGAAGTCCAATATCTTTGATTTAATATCTTTCTGATTGCTAAGAAGCTCTCCTCCCAACGAGGTTAACGTGTAAATCCCCTTCTAATTAATCCTACCTTTCGTAGATGCATAAAAGAAACAATTGTTGCCATCTCCTAATTTGAGCCAGTTGATTTAGGCCTTCGGCATAAAGATACCTTCCTCGATTTGATTGAGGTGAACAATATGATTTGTGCAATTTTTAACTTTGTCAATGGCATGAGGGTCAAATAAATTCTTTTGAAGGTTGTTTTTGGCTTGAATTAGATCCTGCATGGCCTGTTTAATTTGCACCTGTATATCTGTAACCTTTTTATTGAGAGGCTTCAATATAGGTTGGAGTCTCTTCAACTTTTATCGACAATCTGTGCATTACATTTCCTATTACATTTTTCTGCCAGCTACTCTAAATTAAATGAGCATAGGAAGCATATTGAGTGGTAACATTTATGAATTTGAACATAGTTTTCCTCATGGCATGATGCTGTTTCAAATTTACCATTAATGGTGCATTATGGTTGGATATATTTGGAGACAAAACCTCCACAGTAGCATTTTGAAATTTATGGAACCACTCTACATTCCCAATCAATCTCTCTATTCTTGAATATATCACACCTGAACTGTGTTTGTTCGAATACGTGAAATGATATCCTCTTGTGTTGGTTTCGTAAAGACCCGTAACTTGTATCATGTTAACAAAATCCTTGTATTCTGCATGAGTCACACTATTTCCTTCAATGTGATCTTAGCTTGTTAGAAAGTTATTAAAATCCCCCATAGTTATCCTTGGAGTTTTCATATTTCTCCCCAAGGTTTCCATTTCTTTCCACAATAATTTATGTTTCTCGATTTAATTGAAAGCATATATTGTAGTCACAATGTACATCAGAGCTTGATCTAATCCATATATTTCAGCATGGATATATTGGTCTGCAGTGTTCAGAATTTTGACATTCACTTCACTCGATTTCCATATGAGCCATATTCTACCATTTTCATGTTGATTATAGTTATCTTCATAATTCCATGTGGGCCCAAATTTCTTCCTTATTATATCCATATTCTTCTTCTTGACTCGAGTTTACAATAACACAATGAGAGAAATATGAAATTTAGAGAGATAGGAGCCAATCGCCCGATGTCGTGCTTCTTTGTTACGGCCCCTAACATTCCATGTGATGATCATGGGACCTTGGTATTCTCCCCTGTTGGAAAATATCCAATCCTAAGGGAAGTAAAGCTATTTTTATAACACTTGGGTGGGGTATTCTTTGGTGTACTGATAATTTGATGTTTACCACTGTCCACTCTATTTGAACAATATTTATTCATGACAATATTCCTTGGGTTTTGATGATAACAAAGTATTAGAAGAACAATGGTGTTATCTAATGTGTGTTCAAGTATGCAGGTTCTTATACTTAAAGATATATTCAGAATCTGATATGAAGGCACACTTGAGAGAAGTTGAGTTACGTGTTTCTGATGATACTGAATCTGAAGAACACTTGCTAAGTGATGTCTGACGTAGACTATGAAGCTGAAGGTCTCAGCATCAGAAGAAGCAACATAATGTCTCTACACTTGGTGATTGTATTGGCTTCTCGTGATCATTTAGAAGTAGTATCAAAGGTAAAGTTATTCGTACTACAGAAAGCAAGTTGTAGCGTCAAATCAATTAGTCAACTAGAGTCTAAGTTCACAAGGCTCAAGAAGAGTTGACATGCTTTATGGATAACCACTCTCAATGGCTATATAGTACATGATCTCTTTGAAGACACAATGGTTAAACATGTTACACAATGGATCAAGATCCTTGGTGTATCTATCTTCAACGACTCTTGTACTATGGAGAAAACAAAGACATTTGATTAAGTTCTCTCTTCCAATGGTTAGTCTTCTACAGAATGCTATATAAGTAGCTGAAGGTTTATTCTAAATATTTAACAAGGAAAAAGAAGATGAAGAAATGCCAAAGAAGATAGAGATGTGTAATACCCCAAATTTTGACCACTTAGATTTCCCATCATTGTGAAAATCATCATCACAATATGGATGAACCATCATGTTTCATCAGTCTCCCCAAAGATGGGTGAGCATCCAATACAATCAAAATTAGGGTTTCAAGCCCTCTCTGAGTGCTTAGACAAAGGATCAATCAAGAAATGACATGATCTTCAACTTGTCTAATCTCTCAAACATCCACAATGGATCAAAAAGGACTCCCACTTCAAGGATTAAGCACAAGGCTGCTCCCTTCTAGGTGGATCAAGTCTCAAGATCGACAGTGTCACCAAATTAAGGTTTTGATCAACCAGGGCCTCCAGATGGAAATTTTCATCTGGGCACAAGGCAATGATCCAAAACATGACCTAATATACTTCATGGAACCTCATGAACCCATGCATCAAGTCAATTTTGCCTCAGGGGATGCATTCATCAAAAATCAGGAATTAGGGTTTCTTGACCTAATTCACCACTAAGTTGACTTTTGGGACAAACCATGAGCCAAGACCTCAAGAGATGATTTGAGGGTCTCTAATACACCATATTGATCCATTTGGAACAATGGATTGATCCAAGAAGCTTGAGCAACAAGTTTCATTTTCATCTGCACCACAATTAGGGTTTTAAGGGAAAAGTCAACTGTAACTTTGACTTTTGACCTGGACATGCTCCCAAACCCTAATACATGATTGAATATACCCTATGACAACCATGGAACATGTCCATCAAGTTTGATTTAGGTCAAGGACATGATTTCCTGAAGAATTGCACAGTTTATAATTCATCTGATAAAAAGTCAACTGTGCACAAAAGTCAACTTTGACTTTTTGAGATTTTTCACCAAAATGGATTTTTAACCCTAAAATGATGTTAATGTATGATTTGAATCATCATTCATCAAGAAAAATCAAGAAAAGTGAGATAACTTGTAAAAGGGGTAACCATAAAACTTAGAAATTTTTCTAAGTTAAAAATAAAGTGACAAAGGTACCAACTTTGGAGGACCATAACTCCTAAACCACAAGGCCATTTTTTCTCATCCAAAGATGGATTTGTAGCCCTCATTATCACCTACAAAAACTTCAACTATAAGTCATTCCAATTCATTAAGGATTTTGAGTTATGGAGTGATCAAAGTGGCTGAAAAGTGAAAATGTCACTTTTTCCAACACTTAGTGAAATTTTCACTAAGTCAGAATTCTGCTTCACTTTTTGCCAAATGTAGGGGGATTTTTCACTTAGAATCAAAAGAGATCAAAACCAAACTTATTCAAACAGTTGTTGTATCATGTAAGAGCTTTCTAAAATGGCCAAGAACATTGCCAAATTCAACCTACTTCATGAGATACAACATTGGCAAGTTGCCTTGCTGAAATTTGTCAAAGCAAGGCAGAATTTGCACTTTGGCTCGATTTGCCAAAATCATCCAATTGCAATTGCTCCAATCCACTTGGACACCTCAGAGGATTGAATCCAAAGGGGACAATCACTGAGCCAAGCCTCCAAGGTCCAAGGAACAAAGAATAGCATGTTGAACCTAGAATGGCCAAAATAGGGACAAGACTTCAAATTTGGAATGAGGCATTCAATGGAACCATCAAGGTGGTATGGACTGAGCCATTCTCATCTGAAATCAGTCAAGACTTATCCAAGACCAAGGGGACCAAAGCTCTGTGCTCTAACCTCTAGTCAATGGCTAGAGGAGACTTTCATTTCCATTGGCCAACATTGAGGAAACCTACTTACCAGCTGCCATGTACTATTCCTTGCAAAACAAACTTGCTCTACTATAAATAGAGCTCAATTGTGGTTAGTTTAAGTACACCAAAGCCATCTAACAGATGCTTTCCTCAAAATCTCTTTCTCTTGGCAAAAATGCCTTTCTTAGCAAGGCAGCTATCGGGTTTTGAGTTTGAGAGCAATTCTGCACAAACCAATCACTCACACACCTCACATACATCACATATGAGCTGATCAAACACTCACATAACATCTGGAACATCAAAATCTCAAAATCACTTGCCATCCACACAAGTTTGAAGTGAAGTTGCAGCTGAGATGCCATAAACTGATCCAGTCCATTTCAATTCAATCCAAGTGTTCAAACACACTCCATATGGTGTAGGGAAGCTGTCCAGATCATCACAACTTGTCTGTAACACCTCCAACTCAAAATCACATCTGCTCTTGCTGTCACGACTTGAAGGTAAGCCTAAACTTGGGCATCTCTCAATCTATGCATATTTCCTCGCACAATAATTTGGCCATATGTTCATAATCATGCATGGAATGTTTTCCCTCAATTAATTGCATTGTTTGAATCGTGTATCAAAAATCCTAGCCTTCATGCAGAAATTAGGGTTCTTGAGGTCTCTTCGTGATTTCTTGTTGTATGTTTAATTTAAATGAAATTAAAGTACATAGACATGATCGTGAGGTTGAGACGAGCATAATGATATGTAGATTGCATGTTATAATCAAGTATTCAGTGAGATTGGATAAAAAATGCAAATCAGCCAAACCCAGAAAACGCGCGTGTTCTTGCTTGTGTTCTTGGCGCCATTTTCAGATTTTCAAATATTTGAATTTTGTGATTTTGTTTAATTGATTCAAAAATTAATTTCTCTCTGAGTTTTAATGATTTTGAGTTGATTCTTTTTTTAATAATTCACAAAAATGTTAAAATATTTTATTTTATCAAAAAATCCCAAAAATATTATTTATTTCACATAATTGATATTTTTGTAAAGAATTAATATTTTGATTGTTTTTGGCATTTTAAATATTTTTTCTACATTGATTTTGCAACTTTTAATGCTTTCTAATTATTTTGTAGGTCAATACTTAATTTTTGAAGCATTAATCCAAGATCACAATTTGTTTTCCATGTGTTAAACAATTTTTGATCATTTTAATTGAATTTTTATTCAATTAAATACTTTTTGAAAACAAATTAGGGTTTTGGATTAATTCAACCCTCATAAATCATTTTCAAAACACTTTGGGCCTCTATTAGAGTGTAAGACCAAATCCTTTTTTTACCAAATCATCTTTGGGCCTCACTTATTGTATAAGTCCCGATACCGTCAAAAAACAAACGGCGCGATCGTCGCCTTTTCAAAAATCATCTGGGCCTCTCCTCGAGCTATAAGACCCATTCAAAACTTTTGGGCCTCTATTAGAGTGTAAAACCCAATCCCCCTTTTAACTAAAACATTTTGGGCCTCACTTATTGTATAAGTCCCTCTGCGTTAAAAGAAAACCTCGGCGCGATCGCCATTTTTAAACGAAAAATCATTTGGGCCTACCCTCGTGTTATAAGCCCCACTTTTTTTCCTTTAAACCTTTTTGGGCCTCTTGAGAGAGTGTAAGACCCATCCCTTTGTACAGAAAACCATTTTTGGGCCACAGTCACTTGTATAAGTCCCGCTGTACAAATTCAAACAGTGCGCTCACTGATAAAACTTTGGGCCTCTCCTTGAGCTATAAGCCCCAAATCTTTCTTTTTCAAAGCACTTTCTCCTTTGATTTTGAATATACTGTTGTTTTCAATCTTTCTTTGTTGAACAACTAACCAAACAGCATGGAAGCTCTACAACCGAGTAAGTGGTTATCGCTTTCATTTACTGCTTTCATATTATAAACTGTATTGTGGGGCTGCTCACTGTAAGTCTCCTTTCATAAGCTCATATCTACTGTGTAATAATAGTATAGATATTTCGAGTTTCCCCGGCAACTACGTCTAGAACTAGGTGACGCTGTTTCATTTATTCGTAGAAATAGACGCCTAGATCCCCAATAGGAGCACCAGATACAGTCTTCTCTCCGGTTGTCCTCCTTAGGAATCGTCAAGAAATTCTATCCCCCAGAGATGAATTATTCTCGGTGAAACTTCTCTTGAATTTCTTCAAACCGCCGAACGGTTCGGACTCTCTCTAAAAATTAAAGTCACTGGATAGTAAACCTCGCATGTTTACCAGTGGTTTTAACTCTAAAAGAGTTTTCCTGAACTTTTCTTTGGTTTGGGACCCACGGGCTTCTTAAAAGCATCGGCCTCCTCTTGGGCATCATACAAGGACCCACAGGCTTCCTAAAAGCAACCCCGCCTCCTCTTGGGCATTATTCAAGGACCCTACGGCTTCTTAGAAGTATTCACAGCCTCCTCTTAGGCTTCGTATAACGATCCCTTCCTCCGGGAATGATAGCCTCCTCTTGGGCTTCGTACAAGGACCCGTCGGCTTCTTAAAAGTTTCCAGCCTCCTCTTGGGCTTCGTACAAATTGTCCCGAAGACCTCCTAGAGGTATAGGAACAGAACCTAGTCATCCTCATAGAACAGTCCTTTCATAGAGTCTACTACTGTTTCTCAAAGCATAAGATAAAACTCTAGACTTGGACAGTCTAACTTCCTTGAGTCTCAAAGACATTCTCAAGCACCCTTCGTTAAATAGGAAGGAAACCCGCAGACTCGGACAATCTCAATACCCTTTGGATTTCCCGTTTCCTCAAAGAGAAGGAAATACCCCTGATCCTCAAATTAAATCCCTGAGTACAGTGTTGCTCATATAAGAACTGATTTTCTCTTTTAAATCAGTATATTGGATCTGTTACTCAACTGAAACAGTTACAATAGCCTCCATCTTGGGCTTCGTACGAGATACCAAAATTCTCCCCAGTGGAGTCAAAACAACCTTTAGCCTCTCTCTCGGGCTTTGTACGAGACACAAAATAGCCTTCTCTTAGGCTTTGTATAATGATTTTCCTAGCGGAAATTAGCCTCCTCTTAGGCTTTGTATAAGAAAACCACTGGTTGATCCAATCAACCTTTTAGCATCAAAGCTGTGCCTCATTCGCAGTACACAAACATCAATAACTCCTTTCCCTTCATCTAATAGCTGTAAGCGGCAAGCCTCTAGATCATCTATATCCATGCCACTGTCCCTCTTTTAGCATGAGAAATTCCTAAGGAAAGATGGCATTGCTCTACACTGAGTTAAAGTCTTCTCCTTCAGGTTAAAACCCTTTCTTCGGAAATTATGGCATTGCTCGGATCCGCGTATCCCAGTTAAAGTAATTCTCCTTCCCCCTCTTTAGAGATGGCAAATTCTCTCTAAAGTCGAGGTCTTTCAGCTTCACGTCTTGGGCTTTGAACAAGACACAAATAGACCTTTTAGCTTCATATCTTGGGTTTTGAACAAGATACAAACCACCTTTCGCTTCACGTCTTGGGCTTTGAACAAGACACCAAAAACCAATTTCCTCCCATAGAATAGGAGGAACTACGAATGCTCTGATTTCCCTGTTTCGGTAAACGGGAATACGTAGGCATAAGATCGAAAGAAAAGATCTTAGCGAGCGCAATCAACAAAAAACCCAAATCCCATATCCCCATCAATCAAAAGCAGTAATTCAAAAGCACCAGTCCTAACATCCTAATCCTTATTCCTCGCCAGAAACCCTTTGCCTAGAAAAAAAGAAAGAAAGAACCTGTATTGGCGAAATACGAATAACCAGTACAAAGGCCCCCCTACATTGATAACATCCGTAACCTAACAGACCGCTGTTTAAACTCAGTATGCAAGCAGGGTTAATTGGAGACATCTATTTCCCTTCCTTATTCAGCTCACAATAGGATAAAAAATGAATCGACCTGTAGTTTTAAGCTCAACCGCAGAGAGCGACCAGCGCTTAAGAACCGCGTCCAAAATCGCTCGCTACAGAAAAGTGGCGCCCACCGTGGGGCCGATCTTTCTTTCTCTTTCTGTGTTCTTTGAAAATGGCGACTCTGCTGGGGAGTCATTGCCAAGATCTTTCTGCCTTAGGGCATCATCCCCATTTTCCACGGAAAATAGGAACTCTACCGAAGAGAAAGATTGACCTATGCTGGTCCATCTCTTAGGCAGGGAACCACAGATTGGGGCTTCCGCCGGGGAACCCATTTCTGTCAGGAACTTAAGATTCATAGCTTTATAAGTCTAGGATGATTAGGACAAATATATATATACTGCTTTTCCTAATTGCTATACATGTTTATTTTTCTGCTAATGGGAATGCGGGTGATGCCGTATGTGGACAGAATGAGTATACACTTAAGAAAAGCCAACCTTTTTCATAGTGCGGAAGCTATCGGAAATAGCTGTTACGCGATACTACCCTCATTTGAGGCTGGTGATCTATTCTCGGTGAATAGCACTTACTCTAAGATTGCACACAACTCGCTGGCGATCCGCTTGTTGTTTTGCTTTCCTAGGAGGAGCTGATGATAATGAGTACAGGTACAAAAATCACCCTAGTATAAACCTTTGGGGATGGGTAGAGCCTTGACTTCATGACAACGACCCTTTGACCCCATGTTTTTTCTATGTTTTTGTGTGCTGCATTCATGCATCCATTTAATAAAACATTAAAACATTCAAAAAATTTCTCTTCTAGTCTCTCTGTTTTTCAAAATTAAACTAAGACTGTGATTGCAAATATCAGAGAAAAAGATTACGCTAATGGATTTCGGTAGAAGGAGAACTCACCAGTATACCTTCAAGGTTCCAAAACTAGGGGATTTGAGAAAGTTAGCGAGGATGATCGTTAACCCAGAGGCTTTCAGAGCCAAGCACGGCGGTTTGCTACCACTGTTAAGAGTCCATGTGATTAAGGGAATCATGGATGCGCTCATTCAGTTCTACGATCCGGTTTATCATTGTTTCACATTCCTGGATTACCAGCTGGCACCAACGCTGGAGGAGTATTCTCATCTGACTGATTTACATATCACTGATCGAGCTCCATTTTCTGGACTGGAAGAAATTCCAAAGAATCAGACTATTGCAAGAGCAATTTATTTGGATGAGTCTGAGGTCAGGACTCACATGACCACTAAGGGTGGCATCCAAGGTTTGCCAGCCCAGTTCTTGACAAAGAAAGCTCTGTACTTCGCTAGTATAGGGAACGGGACTGCTTTTGAAAGCATCTTTGTCTTGCTCACCTACGGGTTATTTTTGTTTCCCAAGATCAATAACTTCGTCGATATCAACGCTATTAAGGTTTTTCTCATTGGAAACCCTGTGCCGACTTTGCTCGCAGATGCGTATCATTCTGTACACTTAGGAAATTTGTACAGCGGAGGGGAGATCACATGCTGTGTACCTTTGCTTTACAAGTGGTTTATCTCTCACTTGCCTAAGTCCGCTGCTTTTTGGGATTGCAAGAGTGTCTTACGTTGGTCGCAGAAGATCATGTCCCTCACCAATTCTGATATAGATTGGTGTAATAGGATTTATGAGGGAATCAGAATCATTGACCGTTGTGGAAACATCCCCAGCGTACCACTCATAGGAACTAAAGGAGGAATCAACTATCATCCGATATTGGTTCTTTGTCAATTTGGATACCCGATGAGACACATCCCACTGGATGTTCATCTGGAAGGTCTTTTCTTCAAAGAAGGAGAAAACGACAGAGCACTAAAGATGGAAATAGTGCAAGCTTGGAAACATGTTCATAAGAAAGGACGGGAGTCTCTGGGAAAACCGGACTGTGTCTCGGTGGAGCCTTATCTCCACTGGGTACAAACCAGAGCTCTCAAGCTAAAGATGCCTTATCCTCGTTACGGAATTCTTCCGCCGAGGGAAGTTGTCATGTACTTCATGACAGAAACTGAAAGGCTTCAGGTTACTCTCAACAAAGTTCAAAAGGAAAGAAGATCTTGGAAGAGCAAGTACCGCACCCTCAACGTAGAGTGCATCCAAATACAGCAATTACTGAAAGAGAAAGATGCTCTGATTGAAATTTTGGAGCAACATGCTGTAGAGAATCAAGATGACCAAAGGAATTTGCTCGCCCCTTTCACCTGGCAAAGGAATGACAACCCGACAACGGCCCAAGCGCCCCGGTCAAAGAAAAGGAAGATGCCAGAATCAACACCCGGTTTCTCCTCAGAGAGGACTCGGGACCCATTAGTTTAGGTTTCTGTTTCTGCACTTTGTAATCTACTGTATTTCCATTTCTGTAATCCTTTGGAATTCAATAAAAAGGGGTTTTCCCACTGTTTGATATTTGCAATCTAATTGTCGAAGTTTATTTTGATTAAACCAAACAACAATTAATATAATCATTGCATTCATCATTCTCACATCGCGTATTCTCCTTACCTACGAATCTCACGTTTGTGTCTCGATTCTAGAGTCAAACTGTCTCATTCGTATAATACTCGGGCCAATCGTCAGAAAAAGATGGATGATCTTGAGGAAGAAAACAGAGAGTTGAAAGAAGAGATCGACACTCTGAGAGAGGATATGAGAAAGCTTCGTAACGACATGCAAGCCATGGCAGAAGCTCAGCTACAAAGAACTGTGATCTCAGAGATCACCTCAACACCCATCATAGAAAAGTATGATCCTAGGTATCAGATACCGAAAGATCGTCCTTGGGGCATGCCTGTTAACTATATCCCGGAAGGATATGTTCCGCCGATCACTGAAGATCAGGGAATCGCAACAGAAGCCGCTGGGCCTGAAGGTTACAAACTTCGGGAAAGCGAAGATGCCAGGGGCATACTGAAGACTCCTGAAGGTTACAAACTTCGGGAAGCACCAAGACTTACTGCCGTAGTCACGGTACCACCCCCTGTGGTGCACACTGTTCCGGAAGGACAGATTCCACCAACGCCTTCTAGTAAGAAGGAAACTATGTTTGACAAAATGGAGGAATTCCAGGAACAGTTCCTGGAAATGCAGAAAGAGCTGCAAGCCATTCGCGGTCAGGATCTATTTGGAAAGGACGCCGCAGACCTCTGCTTGGTCCCAAATGTAAAAGTCCCGCACAAATTTCAAGTGCCCGACTTTGAAAAATACAAGGGTAACTCTTGCCCTCAGAGCCATCTGGTGATGTACGCTCGGCGGATGTCAGCTCAGACGGAGAATCAGGACCTGCTGATTCACTACTTCCAGGATAGTTTAACCGGTGCCGCACTCAAATGGTACATGGGTTTAAACCGTACTACGATCAGCACATTCAGAGATCTTGGTACTGCCTTCGTCCAACAATACAAATACAATTTAGACATGGCACCCGACAGAGATCAACTCAGATCAATGTCGCAAAAGGAAAAGGAAACCTTTAAGGAGTATGCTCAAAGGTGGCGTGAAATTGCCGCTCAAATTTGTCCACCTCTTGAGGAAAAAGAGATGACAAAGATCTTCTTAAAGACCTTAAGCTTGTTTTACTATGACCGAATGATTGCCAGTGCGCCCAGTGATTTCACCAAAATGGTCGGCATGGGCGTACGTCTTGAGGAAGCGTCCGAGAAGGACGTTTGGTAAAAGACACTGGATCGACGAGCGGTACTAAAAAATATGGTAGTGCTCTCCCTAAGAAAAAAGAGCAAGATATTGGGAATATCTCTCTCAGAAAGCAAAGGCGACGTTATCAGCCAGTAGCAGCTGTTACTCCTACTATCGGCCCCACGCCTGTTCCTATGTATCAACCTCAGGTTGCGCAGAGCCAACCTGACCAACAAAGGACACAACAGCCTCTTCAGCAGGCTCGTCCTCCATATAACAACAACCGTACAACACGGCCATCAGGATTTGATCCTATTCCTGTAACGTACGCAGAACTGTTTCCGTTACTGCTAGCAAAGGGGCACATCCAGACTAAGTCTCCCCTTTCAGTTCCGGAAAATCCGCCTTTCTGGTTTAAGGTGGATCAAACATGCCCTTATCATCAAGGAGGTTCAGGGCATAACATTGAGACTTGCCTCGATTTCAAATTCGACGTGCAAAAGCTTGTTAGGAGCGGGCTCTTATCTTTCAAAGATACGAACCCTAATGTTCTCACGAACCCGCTGCCTCAACACGAGAAAGCTACAGTCAATATGATTGAGAAAGAGACTAACAATGTCTATCAAATTCACGATGTACTCTTATTGGGGACCAATCTGGTCAAGATGCATTGTAGATAGAGTGGATATGGCCATGTGCCACCTCATAACTATCACCAGTGTGATATCTGCTCTGAAGATAACCAGGGGTGTTCTGTAGTGCAAGCAGCTCTACAGGAACAAATGGATCTTGGATGGATCCAAGAGCACCGAGTTCGTGGAGTTAACATGGTTTACACGAATTCCAACGTCATTCAAAACCACGACATCTGTGCGATGAATGTCAACTTGGTGGCGATGCACTCAAGGCAAAGCCAGTATCATAATCTGCCGCGACACGATTACGGTTCCTGTCTGATTTGCTCGGTAAACAAACAGGGATGCTCTTTCATACAAGAGGCCCTCCAACCTCAGATGGATCTTGGATGGATCCAAGACTACCATGATAGGAACTCCTATCAAATCAACATGGTTCAGATCTTCGATATCCGCATAATGAATACCAACCTGGTAGAGTTACATGCTGAGCAGGTCCGACTCGGATTCTTAATATCACATGATTACCAAAACTGTAAAGCGGGTTGCGAAAACGATCGAGGTTGTACCCTTGTCCAGGAGGCACTTCAGCACTTGTTAAATCACTGGTGGATGCCAATCTACATGGATGAAGATACTCAGCAAATTAGTATCAATAACAGGAATCCTACTTGTCGTCAAAGTCAGGATGTCCGATCAATGGAAGGTAACCTAGTGAGGTTACATTGTATTCAAAGTGGGCGTGGCCAGGTGCCACCACACAACTATGACAGTTGTAGCGTCTGTTCGGAAAGTAATCAAGGGTGTTACCTTGTGAGAGCAGCTCTTCAGGATCAGGTCGATCATGGAGAAATTCATCCATATCCAGGTTCTGGACCCATCAACTGGACGCCGAACTACCTTGCCGATCAAGTTGAGGATGTTGTCACAATCTCTAGTCATCATAGGACCAGGGATGTTTTTGCCATCATTCCTCTACTTGACAAATCTAAAGTTCCCAACCAGGAACGGATCGAGATTACTTATGATGGTCAGAAAAATCAGAAGGTTCCCATAGTCATCTATCTACCAGGGCCACTACCGTATGAATCAGCTAAGGCAATCCCTTACAAATACGGTGCAACAATAATCGAGAATGGAAAGGAAATTCCATTACCCTCCGTCGTGAATATTGCAGACATCAGTCGTGTAACACGGAGTGGTCGAATCTTCAACCGAGGGGTTGGAGAATCCAACAAAGAAAAGGAACTTCAGGCAGAAATTCGTGATCCACCAGTCAGTCAATCTGGTAATCCCGACTTTTCAAAAGACAAAGATGAGATGCTAAAGCTCATCCAAAGGAGTGAATATAACATTGTTGATCAACTATTACAGACTCCTTCAAAGATCTCAGTATTATCGATGTTACTCAGTTCAGAAGCCCACAGGGAGGCTCTACAGAAAGTCTTGGAGCAAGCCTTTGTGGAACAGGATGTAACAATCAGACAGTTCGATAGCATTGTCTCTAACATCACTTCCTGCAATAATTTGGGATTTAGTGATGAGGAATTACCTGAAGAGGGTCGTTGTCATAATATGGCGCTCAACATTACAATTAACTGCCAGGGCGATGCTTTAGCCAACGTACTGGTAGACACAGGGTCAGCCCTGAATGTTATGCCGAAGTCCACTTTGACGCAATTATCATTTAAGGGCCCTCCGATGAGAGTCAGCGAGGTCGTCGTCAAAGCATTCGACGGATCCAGAAAAACAGTTATCGGCGAAGTTGATCTTCCCATAACTATTGGTCCTCACACTTTCCAAATCACTTTCCAGGTCATGGACATCCGGACAACATACAGTTGTTTATTAGGAAGACCTTGGATACATCAGGCTGGAGCGGTTACTTCAACCCTCCACCAAAAGCTAAAGTTCGTCAAGAACGATCAACTTGTCACGATTTGTGGGGAACAAGCCTTGCTTGTGAGTAACCTATCATCATCTGTTTGTGTAGAACCCGAGGAGGTTATTGGAACTCAGTTCCAAGCACTATCGGTGAGCAAGAACGATCAATCCGAAGAAGGAACTTCAATTTCTTCATACAAAGATGCTATCAAAGCGGTCGAGAGTACCGATACGACATGATGGGGACGGCTTGTCATTCCTATTGACAATAAAACAAAGAAGGGTCTTGGTTTTTCTGCAACCTGTACCCGGACAACTGTCAACGATGAAAGTCTTCATCCCCTTCAAAACTTCTTCCACAGTGGAGGTTTTCCTCACCCAGTGTCTCAGATAGTTCATGCTATCAATGAGGAAGATCCCTCTGACACGGATGAAGAATGGAAGTCCTATCTTAACAAGGAAGGCTATATGTCTCAGGAAGAGGTGCCTATGCCTTTTTGCTTTCCTACAGAAAGTCCGAGATTTATACCAAGATCAGATGTCGAAACGATCTACGGAGATTGTGATCCGAAAGGATGCCGTGCTCCGCCAAATTCATTAGAGGATGACACTCCGATGAAAGAAAACTTTGATCACAATTACTATGGCCCGATGGATGGTCTGCCAATGTGGCAGCCTTACCTAGGAAACTTGGGGCAAGAAAGTCAGCCGAGTAATGAGACTCAGCTGACCATCATTGAACAGAATACCTGTGTCCCCGCCATGTCATGGGATCAACACTCAGGTCATTCGGAAACTACTCAACATGAAGATGAATTCGCAACGTTTGCAGGACTAGAATTCATCAACTATGCTTTTCCTAAGGTCAACGTCATTGAGAGAGATGACTCCTCCAGTTCCAAAGAAATTTGGGACACTCTGGGACAACCAAGTGGAAAATACGACTTTATGGTCAAGTACACTGCTCCCGAAAGCTCTCGTATCAGGCTCGAAGATATCTAGTCAACTGGATGGGGAGATGCAGCTGAGAGCACCAATGTTATGCAAAATGCAACAGAGGAATCCTCCTACGACAATTCTACCTGGGAGACAGATTCCAATGATCCTACTCCACCAGAAATCAGCGTCATTTCTGAAGACAAATCAAGGAAGGTGCCAGACTTTGTGATTCACCGAGGAGTTCACCGCCAATGGGTTGCCGTTGAGGTTCCAAGGGTCGTTCGTCAGTCAAAGTAATTTCCATCTTTAACCTTTCACCCTGCCCAGGTGAAACAGATGTTTTGATAGGGCTCGCTTTTTGTAAATTTTCCTCTTAGCTTTGCCCAAAGCGACAGAGTTTTGTTTTATAGGGCTGTAGTTTCAAGATTCGACTTGTTCATTAATAAAATAACGTCGTTCTGTAATTTCCGCATTAATTGCTGTTTTCTCTTTTTGCTTTTTCAGAAAATGGTAATCCTAAAAAAAACATTCAATAATTAAAACAAGCAGTAAAATCAAAACACTGCACACACTTGCATTTTCTCTATCTCTTCTAAACACGAATCATCACGTCATGCAGATTGCTTGTTTTAAACCCCGTTGAAACATACGATCCGATGCCTTCTTTCAACTTTGAGTTCCCAGTATTCTAGGCTGAAGAAGAAAATGACAATGAAATTCCAGAAGAGATCTCCCGACTACTCAGACAAGAGGAAAGGTCCATTGAACCTAACAAAGAACCATTGGAAACGGTAAACTTGGGTTCAGAAAAAGAGAGAAAAGAAATCAGGATCGGAGCATTGCTCAGTCCAACTGCCAGAGAGGGTTTGATAAAGCTTCTCAAAGAATTCCCCGATGTATTCGCTTGGTCCTATCAAGATATGCCAGGGTTGGATACCAGCATCGTGGAACATCACTTACCGTTGAGATCGGAATGTCCGCCAGTAAAGCAAAGGTTGAGAAGCACTCACCCAGACATGGCTATCAAAATCAAAGAGGAGGTACAGAAACAGATCGATGCGGGTTTTCTCGCTACATCTGAATATCCTCAATGGTTAGCCAACATCGTACCCGTTCCCAAAAAAGACGGAAGGGTCAGAATGTGTGTTGATTACAGAGATCTAAACAAGGCAAGTCCAAAGGACGACTTTCCTTTACCACACATTGACATGTTGATTGACAGCACAGCAAAGTTCAAAGTATTCTCCTTCATGGATGGATTCTCGGGCTATAACCAGATCAAAATGGCGCCGAAAGACATGGAGAAAACTTCGTTCATTACCCCATGGGGTACCTTTTGTTACAAGGTAATGCCGTTCGGTTTGAAGAATGTCGGGGCAACCTATCAAAGGGCCATGACTACTCTGTTTCATGACATGATACACAAAGAAATCGAGGTGTATGTCGATGATTTGATTGCAAAATCAAGAACAGAGGATGAGCACGTTGAACATCTGTCAAAATTGTTCGAACGTCTAAGAAAATTCAAGCTCCACTTGAATCCCAACAAGTGCACCTTCGGTGTCCGTTCGGGGAAATTACTAGGATTCATAGTCAGCCAGAAAGGGATTGAAGTTGATCCTGACAAGGTCAAGGCCATTCAAGAAATGCCTTCTCCGAAAACTGAAAAACAAGTCAGAGGATTCCTGGGACGTTTGAACTACATCTCCGGATTCATATTCCTTATGACCGCCACTTGTGCACCGATTTTCAAATTACTCAAAAAGAACCAGGATTGCGTTTGGTCAGAAGATTGCCAAACCGCCTTCGACAGTATCAAGGAATATCTGTTGAATCCTCCGATTCTATCACCTCCAGTGGAAGGAAGACCACTGATCATTTACCTCACAGTCCTAGAGGACTCAATGGGATGTGTACTTGGCCAACAAGACGAAACTAAAAGGAAAGAGTCTGCCATTTACTATCTAAGCAAGAAATTCACCGACTGCGAGACTCGGTACACAATGCTTGAGAAAACTTGATGCGCTTTGGCTTGGGCAGCCAAACGTCTTCGCCAGTACATGATTCGTCATACTACTTGGTTGGTCTCCGAAATGGATCCAATCAAGTACGTTTTCGAAGAACCTGCTCTTACGGGAAGGATTGCCCGTTGGCAGATGTTACTATCAGAATATGACATAGAGTACCATGCTCAGAAAGCCGTTAAAGGAAGTATTTTAGCCGATCATTTGGCTCATAAACCGATTGACGATCAAGAATCAATCGGGTTTGACTCCCCAGACGAAGATGTCATGTATCTAAAGATGAAAGATTGCGATGAACCGCTACCCAGTGAAGGGCCAGAACCAGGTTCCCAGTGGGGACTTATCTTTGACGGAGCAGTCAATCATTATGGAAACGGAATTGGGGCAATCATTGTTACCCCTCAGGGTTCCCACATTCCTTTCACTGCCAGACTTACGTTCAAATGTACGAACAACGAGGCCGAATACGAAGCATGTATCATGGGTCTCGAAGAAGCGATTGATTTAAGGATCAAAAACTTGGATGTATACGGCGATTCAGCCCTGGTTATTAACCAGATAAAAGGAGATTGGAACACATACCAATCAGGATTGATTCCTTACAAAGACTATGCAAGAAGGTTGTTACCTTTCTTCAACAGAGTTGAGTTTCATCACATCCCTCGTGATGAGAATCACATGGCTGATGCATTAGCCACTCTCTCTTCCATGATTAGTGTAGGTCGATGGAATGACATACGTAAGATCGACATCATGTGCCTTGAACGACCCGCTTACATCTTCGCGATTGAAGCAGTCATAGACGACAGACCTTGGTATCACGATATCAAATGCTTCCTTCAGAAACAAGAGTACCCATCTGGGGCACTCAGAAAAGACAGGAAGACCCTCAGAAGATTGGCTGGAAACTTCTTCCTGAGCGGTGACACTCTTTATAAGAGAAATTTTGACATGGTTTTGCTCCGATGTGTCGACAGACCAGAAGCAGACATGCTCATGAAAGAAATTCATGAAGGATCCTTTGGCACTCATGCCAACGGACACACAATGGCGAGAAAAATTCTCAGGGCCGGGTACTATTGGTTGATAATGGAATCTGACTGCTACAAGTACATGAGGAGGTGTCACAAGTGTCAGATATACTCCGACAAAATTCATGTACCGCCATCACATCTCAAAGTTCTTTCTTCCCCATGGCCTTTTTCCATATGGGGAATCGACAAGATTGGTATGATTGAGCCCAAGGCTTCAAACGGACATCGGTTCATCTTGGTGGCCATTGACTATTTCACCAAGTGGGTCGAAGCAGCGTCATTCGCCAATGTAACCCGACAAGTGGTGGTCCGATTTATCAAAAACAATATCATCTGCCGTTATGGTGTTCCAAGTGAGATCATTACTGATAATGGATCCAACTTGAACAACAAGATGATGAAAGAGTTGTGTGCAGAGTTCAAGATTGAACACCATAACTCATCTCCCTACCGACCCAAGATGAACGGAGCGGTAGAAGCAGCTAACAAGAACATCAAGAAGATCGTTCAAAAGATGGTTGTAACCTATAAAGATTGGCACGAGATGCTACCCTTTGCTCTTCACGGTTATCGCACATCTGTCCGCACTTCAACAGGGGCTACCCCTTTCTCTCTAGTATATGGCATGGAAGCAGTGCTCCCCATAGAAGTAGAGATCCCGTCAATCAGGGTATTGATGGAAGCTCAGCTCACCGAAGCTGAATGGTGTCAAAGTTGACATGACGAACTGAACCTGATCGAAGAGAAGAGAATTATGGCACTATGCCACGGTCAGTTGTATCAACAGAGAATGAAGAGGGCGTTCGACAAAAAGGTCCGACCTCGTGTCTTCAGAAAAGGAGACCTCGTGCTCAAGAAGATACAATCATTTCTCTCTGACTCTCGGGGCAAATGGACCCCGAATTATGATGGCCCATATGTGGTCACGAAAGCTTTCTCAGGCGGCGCCTTGAGACTTGCAACCATGGACGGAGAGGAATTTGCCTACCCCACGAATGTTGATGTAGTCAAGAAATACTTCGCCTAAACTAAAAAAAAAAACGTCTCGGTGGATTGAAAACCCGAAAGGGCGGTCCAGGCAAAAGTTAGAGACATGAGAAAAAAAGAATCATCCCGATGGATTGGAAATCTCATAGTACAATCCAGGCAAAAATTGGGGATAATGGTAAGTAACTATGTTCAACAGAGGCAAGTCCCTCAGCAGCAGTTACAGCATCATCTATCAGAGGAAATCTCCAGTCAAAGGTCATCTTCGACAGAAGCTCAGGATGTCCCGAATTCAAAGTTGGTAGAAGGATAGTGGCCGTTATGTTTCAACGTAGCCCTTTTCCCCGTAAATTACCATTTTCTAACTTTGTATATACTCTTTGGAATCACGCGTTTGACTGATCTCCATCCTATCAATAAAATTTGAGCCTTTGTGCTTTTGTTTGTAATTCTTAACTTGCTTTAGCTTTACAGAACGACGTTGTTTAAACTTAATCAGCGATTCTTGAAATAAAACAAAAATGAATTTACTTGTTAAAACTTTTTCTGCTTTTAAATTAAAGATGGCATTTCTTTTGACTGTTGAACATCAGAAGAATCTCGATCGCTTCTCCAAAGGTGTTTGAACCTCAAAGTGCAGAATCAAAGTACTCCTTCTAAACCAGTTCGCCTGAATGAAGGGATCAACTGTGTCAGAGACCTTGTTTTGTCTGACACCCTCGGCCGAGTTCTCATCTCTTAAGCCCGATCAACATAGCTCCCAGCGGGACTATCTCTCCTAAGCAAGGTGGAATTGCTATTTTGAATCAACGGTACTTCTTCGCCCCGCGATGGCCGAGTATCCAATTGTGTTCATCCATTAGTCTGTATGTCGCGTCTGTTTTGTCAGCATAAACATACATACTTCATGCATTTTATTTGCGTTTGCATTTCGTATTGCATCACTATCACTTGAGTCGGTCTTGTCCCCTAGTGATAAACAGTTTTCTCAATCGAGTTTGTCAGTTCTTTCCTCGTCAGGAAGTGTTGCGTCTGCACAATCTCGCCACCAGTGTATCTTTAGATCAGAGTCGGCACTTGGCCACTTTGATAACTTGAACCTCTGAAAGATCAGAGAACCTTCAACAGATGTCACTCTTCGCCATTGAAGATGATATCCTTGCTTTCCCGGATTAAGGAAAATCCACAGAGAAAGCCTCGTGATTAGAGATTCGGCAGTACATCAGTATTTCTCTGAAAAGTCGTTGATGAGAAGGTCATCGGCACCTCAAAATTGGATCCCATCATATGGCATTTCTCCGGGAAGATCCCGAGAAAAGTATGATGTAACCCCAAACGAAAACAGTCTCTCAAGAGACTCGCTTTCCCCAGTAGAATCGACAAATGGCGTCTCCAAAACAGAGAAGTTTGTGTACCTCTACAACTCAGACGAATGGGTTCCCCAGCAAGTCTGACATCAAAACTTTTTTCACCCAAATGGCATCTCCCCAGGAAAATTCGGCGAGAATTTTGAAGGAAAGCTGCTACGAATAGCGTCCCTTGTCAGTATAGTTTATTGACAAAAGAAACTAAGACCAGTTCCTTGGTAGGAAACCAGGATCGAGGGGAAGTTTATATCAGAAACTAAGACCAGTTCCTTGGTAAGAAACCAGGATCGAGGGGAAGTTTAAATCAGAAACTAAGACCAGTTCTTGGTAGGAAACCAAGAACGAGGGGAGGTTTATTTCAAAAGAAAACTGAGACCAGTTCCTTGGCTGAAGACCAGGATCGAGGGGAAGTTTACCTTTTCTAAGCATCATTGCTTAGCTAAAAAAGATGAATGCGTAAGCTACCATTCATAACCACCATCAAAATTTCGGATATTCTGATATTTAATCCTCTTGCACCCCGAATGCTCGAATACCTTCATCATTCATACCTTCGGGTCCAAGAAGATTAAATAGGGGCATCTGTAATACCCCAAATTTTGACCACTTAGATTTCCCATCATTGTGAAAATCATCATCACAATATGGATGAACCATCATGTTTCATCAGTCTCCCCAAAGATGGGTGAGCATCCAATACAATCAAAATTAGAGTTTCAAGCCCTCTCTGAGTGCTTAGACAAAGGATCAATCAAGAAATGACATGATCTTCAACTTGTCTAATCTCTCAAACATCCACAATGGATCAAAAAGGACTCCCACTTCAAGGATTAAGCACAAGTCTGCTCCCTTCTAGGTGGATCAAGTCTCAAGATCGACAGTGTCACCAAATTAGGGTTTTGGTCGACCAGGGCCTCCAGATGGAAATTTTCATCTGGGTACAAGGCAATGATCCAAAACATGACCTAATATACTTCATGGAACCTCATGAACCCATGCATCAAGTCAATTTTGCCTCAGGGGATGCATTCATCAAAAATCAGGAATTAGGGTTTCTTGACCTAATTCACCACTAAGTTGACTTTTGGGACAAACCATGAGCCAAGACCTCAAGAGATGATTTGAGGGTCTCTAATACACCATATTGATCCATTTGGAACAATGGATTAATCCAAGAAGCTTGAGCAACAAGTTTCATTTTCATCTGCACCACAATTAGGGTTTTAAGGGAAAAGTCAACTGTAACTTTGACTTTTGACCTGGACATGCTCCCAAACCCTAATACATGATTGAATATACCCTATGACACCCATGGAGCATGTCCATCAAGTTTGATTTAGGCCAAGGACATGATTTCCTGAAGAATTGCACAGTTTGGAATTCATCTGATAAAAAGTCAACTGTGCACAAAAGTCAACTTTGACTTTTTGAGATTTTTCACCAAAATGGATTTTTAACCCTAAAATGATGTTAATGTATGATTTGAATCATCATTCATCAAGAAAAATCAAGAAAAGTGAGATAACTTGTAAAAGGGGTAACCATAAAACTTAGAAATTTTTCTAAGTTAAAAATAAAGTGGCAAAGGTACCAACTTTGGAGGACCATAACTCCTAAACCACAAGGCCATTTTTTCTCATCCAAAGATGGATTTGTAGCCCTCATTATCACCTACAAAAACTTCAACTACAAGTCATTCCAATTCATTAAGGATTTTGAGTTATGGAGTGATCAAAGTGGCTGAAAAGTGAAAATGTCACTTTTTCCAACACTTAGTGAAATTTTCACTAAGTCAGAATTCTGCTTCACTTTTTGCCAAATGTAGGGGGATTTTTCACTTGGAATCAAAAGAGATCAAAACCAAACTTGTTCAAACAGTTGTTGTATCATGTAAGAGCTTTCCAAAATGGCCAAGAACATTGCCAAATTCAACCTACATCATGAGATACAACATTGGCAAGTTGCCTTGCTGAAATCTGTCAAAGCAAGGCAGAATTTGCACTTTGGCTCGATTTGCCAAAATCAGCCAATTGCAATTGCTCCAATCCACTTGGACACCTCAGAGGATTGAATCTAAAGGGGACAATCACTGAGCCAAGCCTCCAAGGTCCAAGGAACAAAGAATAGCATGTTGAACCTAGAATGGCCAAAATAGGGACAAGACTTCAAATTTGGAATGAGGCATTCAATGGAACCATCAAGGTGGCATGGACTGAGCCATTCTCATCTGAAATCAGTCAAGACTTATCCAAGACCAAGGGGACCAAAGCTCTGTGCCCTAACCTCTAGTCAATGGCTAGAGGAGACTTTCATTTCCATTGGCCAACATTGAGGAAACCTACTTACCAGCTTCCATGTACTATTCCTTGCAAAACAAACTTGCTCTACTATAAATAGAGCTCAATTGTGGTCAGTTTAAGTACACCAAATCCATCTAACAGATGCTTTCCTCAAAATCTCTTTCTCTTGGCAAAAATGCCTTTCTTAGCAAGGTAGCTATCGGGTTTTGAGTTTGAGAGCAATTCTGCACAAACCAATCACTCATACACCTCACATACATCACATATGAGCTGATCAAACACTCACATAACATCTGGAACATCAAAATCTCAAAATCACTTGCCATCCACACAAGTTTGAAGTGAAGTTGCAGCTGAGATGCCATAAACTGATCCAATCCATTTCAATTCAATCCAAGTGTTCAAACACACTCCATATGGTGTAGGGAAGCTGTCCAGATCATCACAACTTGTCTGTAACACCTCCAACTCAAAATCACATCTGCTCTTGCTGTCACGACTTGAAGATAAGCCTAAACTTGGGCATCTCTCAATCTATGCATATTTCCTCGCACAATAATTTGGCCATATGTTCATAATCATGCATGGAATGTTTTCCCTCAATTAATTGCATTGTTTGAATCGTGTATCAAAAATCCTAGCCTTCATGCAGAAATTATGGTTCTTGAGGTCTCTTCGTGATTTCTTGTTGTATGTTTAATTTAAATGAAATTAAAGTACATAGACATGATCGTGAGGTTGAGACGAGCATAATGATATGTAGATTGCATGTTATAATCAAGTATTCAGTGAGATTGGATAGAAAATGCAAATCAGCCAAACCCAGAAAACGCGCGTGTTCTTGCTTGTGTTCTTGGCGCCATTTTCAGATTTTCAAATATTTGAATTTTGTGATTTTGTTTAATTGATTCAAAAATTAATTTCTCTCTGAGTTTTAATGATTTTGAGTTGATTCTTTTTTTAATAATTCACAAAAATGTTAAAATATTTTATTTTATAAAGAAATCCCAAAAATATTATTTATTTCATATAATTGATATTTTTGTAAAGAATTAATATTTTGATTGTTTTTGGCATTTTAAATATTTTTTCTACATTGATTTTGCAACTTTTAATGCTTTCTAATTATTTTGTAGGTCAATACTTAATTTTTGAAGCATTAATCCAAGATCACAATTTGTTTTCCATGTGTTAAACAATTTTTGATCATTTTAATTGAATTTTTATTCAATTAAATACTTTTTGAAAACAAATTAGGGTTTTGGATTAATTCAACCCTCATAAATCATTTTCAAAATACTTTGGGCCTCTATTAGAGTGTAAGACCCAATCCTTTTTTGACCAAATCATCTTTGGGCCTCACTTATTGTATAAGTCCCGATACCGTCAAAAAACAAACGGCGTGATCGTCGCCTTTTCAAAAATCATCTGGGCCTCTCCTCGAGCTATAAGACCCATTCAAAACTTTTGGGCCTCTATTAGAGTGTAAGACCCAATCCCCCTTTTAACTAAAACATTTTGGGCCTCACTTATTGTATAAGTCCCTCTGCGTTAAAAGAAAACCTCGGCGCGATCGCCATTTTTAAACGAAAAATCATTTGGGCATACCCTCGTGTTATAAGCCCCACTCTTTTTCCTTTAAACCTTTTTGGGCCTCTTGAGAGAGTGTAAGACCCATCCCTTTGTACAGAAAACCATTTTTGGGCCACAGTCACTTGTATAAGTCCCGCTGTACAAATTCAAACAGTGCGCTCACTGATAAAACTCTGGGCCTCTCCTTGAGCTGTAAGCCCCAAATCTTTCTTTTTCAAAGCACTTTCTCCTTTGATTTTGAATATACTGTTGTTTTCAATCTTTCTTTGTTGAACAACTAACCAAACAGCATGGAAGCTCTACAACCGAGTAAGTGGTTATCGCTTTCATTTACTGCTTTCATATTATAAACTGTATTGTGGGGCTGCTCACTGTAAGTCTCCTTTCATAAGTTCATATCTACTGTGTAATAATAGTATAGATATTTCGAGTTTCCCCGGCAACTACGTCTAGAACTAGGTGACGCTGTTTCATTTATTCGTAGAAATAGACGCCTAGATCCCCAATAGGAGCACCAGATACAGTCTTCTCTCCGGCTGTCCTCCTTAGGAATCGTCAAGAAATTCTATCCCCCAGAGATGAATTATTCTCGGTGAAACTTCTCTTGAATTTCTTCAAACCGCCGAACGGTTCGGACTCTCTCTAAAAATTAAAGTCACTGGATAGTAAACCTCGCACGTTTACTAGTGGTTTTAACTCTAAAAGAGTTTTCCTGAACTTTTCTTTGGTTTGGGACCCAAGAGCTTCTTAAAAGCATCGGCCTCCTCTTGGGCATCATACAAGGACCCACAGGCTTCCTAAAAGCAACCCCGCCTCCTCTTGGGCATTATTCAAGGACCCTACGGCTTCTTAGAAGTATTCACAGCCTCCTCTTAGGCTTCGTATAACGATCTCTTCCTTCGGGAATGATAGCCTCCTCTTGGGCTTCGTACAAGGACCCGTCGGCTTCTTAAAAGTTTCCAGCCTCCTCTTGGGCTTCGTACAAATTGTCCCGACGACCTCCTAGAGGTATAGGAACAGAACCTAGTCATCCTCATAGAACAGTCCTTTCATAGAGTCTACTACTATTTCTCAAAGCATAAGATAAAACTCTAGACTTGGACAGTCTAACTTCCTTGAGTCTCAAAGACATTCTCAAGCACCCTTCATTAAATAGGAAGGAAACCCGCAGACTCGGACAGTCTCAATACCCTTTGGATTTCCTGTTTCCTCAAAGAGAAGGAAATACCCCTGATCCTCAAATTAAATCCCTGAGTACAGTGTTGCTCATATAAGAACTGATTTTCTCTTTTAAATCAGTATATTGGATCTGTCACTCAACTGAAACAGTTACAATAGCCTCCATCTTGGGCTTCGTACGAGATACCAAAATTCTCCCCAGTGGAGTCAAAACAACCTTTAGCCTCTCTCTCGGGCTTTGTACGAGACACAAAATAGCCTCCTCTTAGGCTTTGTATAATGATTTTCCTAGCGGAAATTAGCCTCCTCTTAGGCTTTGTATAAGAAAACCACTGGTTGATCCAATCAACCTTTTAGCATCAAAGTTGTGCCTCGTTCGCAGTACACAAACATCAACAACTCATTTCCCTTCATCTAATCGCTGTAAGCGGCAAGCCTCTGGATCATCTATATCCATGCCACTGTCCCTCTTTTAGCATGAGAAATTCCTAAGGAAAGATGGCATTGCTCTACACTGAGTTAAAGTCTTCTCCTTCAGGTTAAAACCCTTTCTTCGGAAATTATGGCATTGCTCGGATCCGCGTATCCCAGTTAAAGTAATTCTCCTTCCCCCTCTTTAGAGATGACAAATTCTCTCTAAAGTCGAGGTCTTTCAGCTTCACGTCTTGGGCTTTGAACAAGACACAAATAGACCTTTTAGCTTCATATCTTGGGTTTTGAACAAGATACAAACCACCTTTCGCTTCACGTCTTGGGCTTTGAACAAGACACCAAAAACCAATTTCCTCCCATAGAATAGGAGGAACTACGAATGCTCTGATTTCCCTGTTTCGGTAAACGGGAATACGTAGGCATATGATCGAAAGAAAAGATCTTAGCGAGCGCAATCAACAAAAAACCCAAATCCCATATCCCCATCAATCAAAAGCAGTAATTCAAAAGCACCAGTCCTAACATCCTAATCCTTATTCCCCGCCAGAAACCCTTTGCCTAGAAAAAAAGAAAGAAAGAACCTGTATTGGCGAAATACGAATAACCAGTACAAAGGCCCCCCTACATTGATAGCATTCGTAACCTAACAGACCGCTGTTTAAACTCAGTATGCAAGCAGGGTTAATTGGAGACATCTATTTCCCTTCCTTATTCAGCTCACAATAGGATAAAAAATGAATCGACCTGTAGTTTTAAGCTCAACCGCAGAGAGCGACCAGCGCTTAAGAACCGCGTCCAAAATCGCTCGCTACAAGGTGTTCAGAGCCTCTATCTGAATGAAGAAATAACAAGATCAATAATGAGCAACACTACTGAATATGCAGAATATCCTGTTATTGTTGTAAATTGTAAACAACCTTAAGGTTTCCTATAACATTGAATATCCTGGAAATCTTAAGTGCTTAAGGTCTTGTTAACGTGATTACCATGTACCTATGATTATGTATCAAGTACACCTTGTTCTCTATTCTACTATACGTGTTGTTTAGTAGCTTAGATCAAAGTCTCTTGCTATGTGCTTGAGCATCAAAGTCTCCAGTTGAAAAGCATGAGCCAATTAAGTCTCTTGGTACGTACTTGAGCATTTAAAGTCTTGATCTATGTTGATTAAGCAAAGAAGCCTTGGACAATGCGTCTGAGCAGAAGTCTTGAACCAGGTGGGTTTGAGCAGTGAAGTCTTGGACAGTGTGTCTGAGCAGAAGTCTTGAACCAGGTGGGTTTGAGCAGAGAAGTCTTGGATAGTGGTCTGAGCAGAGAAGTCTTAGGCTGAGTGTCTAAGCAAAGACGTCTTGAACTAGGTGGGTTTAAGCAAGGGATGTCTTGGGATATGAGGATCTAAGCAGAGAAGTCTTGATTAGGTGTTGATTGAGAAATAAGTCTTAGACTGTAGGTCTGAGCAGTAAAAGTCTTATGCTTAAGTGCATGAGCAGTTGTAATCATGAGTTGATTATAGTGGAAAACTCTTGTGAGGCAAAGGGACTAAAGTACTCTCGGTTGATGAGGAACCATGATAAATTAATGTGTTCTTGGTTTTGTTTACTCTACTTCTGATATATTATTCCGCTGCATTTATGATCAGATTCTGAACTAAAGTGTTTAGAATCTGAACTCCGTTCAGAACCATAAATGTTTATAGAAAACACAATTTAACCCCCCACTTCTTGTGTATTTTCCCACCTTCACACTCTACCTGAGTTCACCATTGTTCCATTCCATTATTTGTGGTCTTTGTATTTTCAGTTGGGATAATCTCATCCACTATGCTCTCGATTTTTTTTGATGAATTAGTTTTGTCCACCACTGATTTTGTTCCATGCGTTGCATTGGTAGATTCCACAGTTGTTCTCTGCGTTGCATGATTATTTTCTACATTTGGTTTAGTGCTCACTGGTTTCCAAATTTTCGATTTTGTAGATTTTTTCTTCTGCTATTCAGAGCAATCATGCCCTATTCTCAGACACAATTGACAATATTTAGGCTTCCATTCATACTCGATTCTTTACTCTAATATTTTTCCATTATGATCCTTTATACAAATTGTTTCTCTTGGCTTTTGTGTAATGTCTACCTCTACCAAAACACGTGCATATGAAATTCTCAACTTATTCTTACATTCATCGGTAGTGATCGATTTACCAATGGCACTTACTATTTTGGATATGCTTTTTTCTCCCCATAGATGCAGCGGCAGATTTGGCAGTGTACTCCACAAAGGAAGAACTTTGAGCTGATCATCTTTTATCTCAAATTTAGATGACTAGTATCATAGGAACAATGCTTTACCATAGAAGAAATATATTCCCTTGGTCATGACTTGTTTCTTGTCATCAATGTTCTTGAATCTCACAATAAAATATCCAGCATCATTGTAATACAACTCAGGTAGGGACACAAAGTTCCATGTGGTTTCCGTGAGCCTTTTCACAACATGCATTGAAAGTGCATTCCCTAGGGCAAAGAGAATCAGAGCATTATCCCAATATTCCAGTTCTGCAGCGATGTCTGATTCATCAATATTGATTTCAACTTCTCTATTAACAATGGTTAGAGCCACAAAGTTGATCGCCATACCTTTATCTGCACTTCTGTTACCTTTAATAACATCCACCTAAGGTTTCATGTTACTCTTGTCATGGTTCTCAGTAGCATTATATTTCACTTCCTCCTCACCTAGTTTGTTGTTGTGTGACACACCAGATGAAGGGGTATCATGTTGGTCGTTTTCTCCTACGTTTATTATCACTTCAGGTCCGTCATTTGTTATGGCTTCATGTTGTTCTTGTGTAACCCCCGCCAGTGAGATGCTGGTTGTTTCTGCTGCTTTCTGGCGCACCGCTACCTGCTTTTTCTACATGCCGACACCCCTCTTAACTCCGGTCATCAGAGCCCTAGTAGCTACTACATTCATTTTAAAATGACGTGGTTTAAGGATTTTCACATAGTTAAAACGATGAACATTTTGAAATGGATAGAGCGCTACTATATTCGTACTATATAATAATATCATTATATAGTTAATATTTTTTAATAAAATTCTTTTTTTATAAATTTTATAAATAAGTTTAAAAGATTTATTGAATTGAAAATTTAAAGACTGTTTTGATGCAAAAATCATGAAAATTTTAAAAGATTTTGCAATATTATATTATTTTTTGAACTTTTTTAAAATGTTTTTTACAGCATAAGTTTTTTTATTTGAATTTCAAAAGATTTGTAATACAAATTTTCAAGATTTTAAAATATTTATTCAATTTTAAAATTTGAAAAAACTAAATAAATTTTATTATAGAACAATGAGGTATAAAATTCTAAATTCAATATAAATGTTAAATCTTTTAAAAGTAAAATGATTTTTGCTTCACAAAATAATTTTAATTTCATATTCTCCTTAGTAACTTTTTTTTTTACATATTTAAACATATATTGATTTTTTTTTGTTAAATAAACATTTTATTATTCGCGCTCTTGTGTTTGATCAACATATTCATAAATAAGGTTTTTATGATTCATAATTGAATTAAAATAAATTTAAGATGATGTACTAGAGTAAATCTAAGAGGACAACGAGTTCAAATAAAAAATTAGGGGAGCGAACACTTCACACCTATCGGACCTCATGTCTGAGACCAGTGGACCAGAGGAACCTAGGGATTGAATTAACATGATCTTTGAATTAACAACTTGGCACATGATTAATCACCAACCTTAGTAGGCATAAAACCTAAGTCCAACTGATCCATAACTTCAATCAGAGTAAACAATAGTGTGAAAGGTTATCTCCCTTTCCAAAAGGAAGACACATTAATTGCTACATCATGCCATGTTAGAGTATATAAACAACCAGATCATAAATGGTGGTTTTGGAAAAACTCGATCTTTACTTATCATACGCACCACACCTAAAAGAAATCATACACATTGGAAACTTGTCTCTAATTCAATGCTAGTAGAGCACCCACAAGTTTTGTAAAAATGTCTACCAAATTCAACAAGAATAACAACGATTCATTAATATATTCAATTTGAAATTCACCAACTTTTCTCTAGCCTATTTTCTTCCATTTTTTTTACTACACGTGTTACCCCAGCAATCTCTTCAGCGTGGTAACACTTACATAGTTTTTTACTACATCTGGACAGCAATGCAACGACCCTTGCTTTTTTGATATTGTCCTCGAGTCATACATTGTGTTGCTTACAATGACCTAATTTTCACATTATTACGTATTTGATCGATGTTGTAAAAAACTTTTTATCCGAACATGGAACCATAAAAATCACTAGCACCACTAAAATATCAATTTTACCATTAAGATGGAGAGGGTTGCCACTAGTAACAACAATAATGACAACGACGACTTACCTGCCATAGCAAAGATTCTTGCCAATTTGGAAAACTTGTCTCGCCATAATGAGGCACTATAAGCAAGTGTTTGTGACATACAACGACAACACGTAGAGTCGGAGTTGATCAAGTAAGAAGAGCTCATGGATCCCCAACCACTCGCAGTGGAGATTTGAGATGCTTGAGTCCCGAAAATTCTAAATCACCATCCTTGGTGCCATTTGACCACAAGAGTGATCCCAAGGAGATCATAATCTTAATAAACACAGATGACTATTATTAGAGTGGATGTCTCACTAATCTGCAAGTTGATGATCGAGATGTTAAGGACGTCTCCCTCTGTTGGTATATGAGCCTCTAGAGGTTCTCATTGTCGAGTTACTAGGATCTATTAAGAAAGATGGTCCACAAATTATCGGCCAACAAGCATAGAAAGGTTTCTACAATGAGCCTAGTCAATGTTGGCCAAGGATATTCTAAGTCATTGCATGATTATTTGGCCATATTTAATGAAGAGAGCATCAAGGTATCCAACCCAAAACAAGATATATTCATTGGATATTTTCATAACAGCCTCAAGGTTGGGCACTTAAATAAGTCTTTGGTTCAAAAGTTGCCATACTCGATAGAAAAGATCATGGTGAGAGCAGGATGTTATATTTGAGAAAATTTGAAGTAATTTAGAAAAGGTAACCTAATATGCAAGATGGCATGGTGGCAGAAAATATGAAGCACCTGACCAACAAGGAAACTAGAACACAATAGTGGTTTGAGAGAAAGTTGCATTCAAGCCCAGCTGGAGGCCATTAGAGCATTTCACCCACTAGACACAAGGAGAGGGTAGATCCTCCAAGTCTTCAACCACTCCAAGTTCATTCCTAAACCCATTTACCCCCATGGGAAATGTTATGGGGAGCAATTTATAAAAGTTGTGCAAGTATCACATGATAAGGGGTTACCACATAAATGATTGTCACCACTTCTAACAAAAAATTGAAAATCTAACCTAGGAAGGCCGCCTACGGAAATATGTATGGGGTAAATTCCATAATTCAGAAATAAGAGCACCACAGATAAGGGAAACCCTCCAAAGAATACCCTAACCTAGAAAGAGTCGGAGCTGGGAAGAAAGACATGATCTCGACCAAGAAACTCACATTCTTAATATGATTGCAATAATTTTTACATGAGCCCTAGAGTATAGCTCGTCAAGATATAGATATGCCCGCCAAGTAATGAATATAAGCACTAATCTACCCGCGAAAATAACGATTACCTCGCTAGAAGTTATTTTTTGTAGCATATCCGCAAGAGGAGTCCTACCTGACGAAAATGTTCCCATGGTAATTAGCTTACAAATGTAGAGTTGGAATGTCAAGAAACTCCTAGTAAACTATGGAATATTGACATATTTCCTTTACTATGATGCATTTGAAGGTTTAAAGATGGATCCCGAGCTTCTACAGGCTTTCATAGGCACAATGGTACATTTTTCTGAGGAGCGTGTGCAGGTCAGAGGATGTCTCTCAATGTCGACGATGTTTGGAATTGGGAAAATGTCAAGGTTGTAAAAGTAATATACTTTGTGGTGAACATCACATCCTAATATAATATCATCATCAATATGCCTCTTTTCAACACCTTGGGAGTTGTTCTCTCATTCCTCTATTTGACAATAAAATACCTCATAGATAACAGGTAGTTAAGTATGGTTAGAGGTAATTACTAAATGGCAAGAAAATGTTATTGGGATATCTTAATGCTTAAAATAATAAGGAAGGTGACCCCATCACACAATTCCCACACGGTTAACTATGTTTATTTATACCCTATGGTTAATTCCATGGAAGATATGTTGACACCAATTGAGGAGTTGAAAACTATACAAATAGATCCTCAAAATCATTAGAATATTTAGATAGTGACATCATTAACTAAGAAGGAAGAGAAAAACTTATCCTAATGATTTGGAATAATGTATATCTATTCGCATGGGCATCATTTGATATGCGTAGAATAAACCCTGATGTAATTTTCCATCATCTTGCTATCAAGCCTGATTTTAAGTCTGTCACCTAGAGGAAATGTAAAACGGGAGATGAAAAAAGAGAGACAATTTTGGAGGAAGTGAAGAAGTTGAAGAAGGTCATATTTATACAAGAGATGAGATACCCCACTTGATTAATTGTTGTGACGGTGAAGAAGACACTACGAAAATGATGGAGCCTCGATTTCTTGGTTCTGAGCTTCATGAACACCTTCTTAGGTAACGATAAAATAAGGATGAACCCTAACGACACTCCAAAAACTGCATTCATGACCAACCTTAACTATTTATATTATAAGGTCATGCCAATAGGTTTCAAGAACACTAGGATAACCTATCAGAGGGTGAACCATCTTTTTTGAGAAGATCGGTCAGAACCTAGAGGTTTATATGGATGAAATGATGTTCAAGACCCTAGATAAAAGAACGCATGGTGACGACCTAAGAAAAACTCTAGCATTTGTAAAAAGGTGCAATATGAGCTTGAACCTTAACAGGTTCTCTTTTGGAGTATAGGCCGAGAAGTTGTTAGGGTTTATGCTAACCAGGATAAGAATCGAGGCAAACACGAATAAATTCAAATAAATCATTAACATGAGAAGTCCAACCTCTATAAAAGTGGTTAAGCAATTAAATAGCAGGATTGTTGCATTATCCTGATTTCTGTCGTGTTTAGATGATAAGTCTATTAATTTATTTGCAACATTAATAAATTCAACGAGATTCTAGTGGATATAAGAATGCTAAAATGTATTTTAGGAGCTAAAGAATTTATAGTGTTATATTTGCAAATATCCATGCCTAGGGCGGTAGCTTGGAGCCACCCTAGGTAAGGGGAGACGATGCAAGGTCGCCCGAAGGGAAGTATCATCTCGTTTATACATTTTCCTCTCCTGTGAAAAGAAGAAACGTGGGATAAGATGTGTCTTAGATAAAGGGAAAGTCAATATAGTTACTGACTCACAAACCACCACACGAGGCTATTCACCATCGTGAGCTAGCCCTCACCCAGTCGTGTAAAATACCTACTAAGGCATACGAGTCTCCCTTCCCTTGCAGGGGGAACACGCACACACTCTGTACTATTTTCGACAATACAGTGGTGCCTACCAAGGGGCCTGATAAAACTAACATGGGCCACACTTCCTTTTAACAAACAACACTTCTCACTTCGACCCTATCATCCCCTTTTTCCTTTCTTGCAGGAGATAACTGATAGGGTCCTACACCATGAACCAAGCACCATCGTGAGAGGTATCTCTGAGAGGGACCTCTTTAGGATCTCTCGACGGAGATACGCGAGGCATGTGCTTGTTACGAATGTCATATCCTCCGGTTTTCCCAAAAGCACTGTCAGAGCAACCAGGGCTAACATTGTTTTCTCTAAAGAAGATGCTCTGTGCATCAATCCTCACGATGATGACCCCTTTGTCATCATCGTCCATCATGGCTACTTAGATATCAGGCGCGTCCAAATAGACTCAGGTAGCTCATTTGATGTCATGTTTTGGGATGCCTTCCAAAAGTTACAACTCAACCTGCGCGACATGTAGGGGTTTACAGTCTCCTTGACAGGATTATCGAGGGAACAAATATAGATAATGGGCTATGTGACCCTAAAAACCACATGTGGGGAGGGAGCCAATGCCAAAACCATTAAAATTAAAGACCTCATCAAAGACACAACGCCACCTTACAACATTATTCAAGGGCACCCTGCTATTAACTCCCTAGGAGCGGTCGTATCTGTTAGACGATGGCTAGGATCTAGAAGGGGGGTTGAATAGATCCCACAATTTTATACACGCAAATGGTTACCAAAAATTGGTTTTAAAAGTTTTTACGGAAGCAACCACTGAATCACAGGTCTACAACGAACCTCTACTAAAAGGATCGGATATGCACGACAATATTAGGAATGAAATAACGAATGAGAAAAATTCAGATTAATCAACAAAGTTTAAACGCAATCAACCGTGTTTTGTTTGCTTGATGTTAATCCAATTCCAACGAGATAGGTCGACAAAAATTAATTACAAATGCGTTCGATTTTGCGTTGAATCAAATTATCGAACACTTGGTGTGTGCAAACATACTAAGTGCAGATTTCCAAATAATGTGAATGTTAAGCTGATTCTAAATATAATCCAAGGGATTGTATCAATTTTACAAAACAGTTTATCAGCTCAAAATTACACTATCTCAGAAATTTCGATCAATTGATACTTCACAAATTCGAATAATATTGAAACGTAAAAAGAGTAGGGAAAGAGAGGACAAACACGATTTGATTAGGCAGTTCCCCAATCGTCCTCGCTATGGGTACCTCTGCCCCCAATTCCACAAATGGAATTGAGATATATATAAATTTCTGTTTCTAAATTGTTTATACAAGAGAAGAACAATGAACATTCAAACCCTCAAACGTCTTTGATTGTTGATGCAGAGTCTTCTCTCCCCTTGATTCAAGATGAATCAAGTGCCTCGAATCTGGTTGAACAAATCACCGTCTCACGCTACTAAACTGCAGAACCCACCATTCTTCAGTTACCTTCACTCGGTCAATTTCGATCTTCCATATTTCGATCCCAAATCTTTCTTCTACGATCCTCCGACTGTAGCTACTAAACCGAACGAACACCCTGTTCTTTGGTTACCTTCGCACGACTGAATCCTTTGTAGAACAAAACGATTTGTGCAAAAACGCCCAAAATCACCGTCTCACGCTACTAGATTGAAGGAACCCGCAACTCTTCAATCACCTTCACTCGGTCGATTCTTGGAGGACAAAACCTGAGGTTTTATTCAAGAAACACCTACCAATTCTCAACCCAGAACAGAAGATCACAACACTCATAATTCTGAACGTTATCACTTCAAAACAATGGGCGACACAAACAAAAATGATTATGTGTAATTGTTTGTTTACTCAAGGTTGAAGATAAAGATGAAGAGAAAGATTGGTATCTATTTTCACGTTTCTTGTTGTTTTGTGAAATGAGATGATCCAAATATATATAATGCAAGAATAACCAACTATGTGAAATAACAGAAATAACTGAAAAAATAAAATGCAGAAAAAATAGCCCAGGCAGTGAGCGGTCGACCGCCCAATAAATGAGGGTCGGCGTGAGTCAACCCGTAATCATTTTGTTGAAGCTAGAATAGCAGCAAGCAAAAATTTATAAGTAACCCAGTTTTGTCGTCTCCACAGGGATCAGTGCGAGGGAAAGAATTGCCATTCATCGGTTTCTATATTTCTAAGCTCATGAATCAAAAGTTCTGGTTTAAAGACGAACCAAAAGCAAATGCGGGAAATTAAAGGAACAAAAAGCAAGTAAATAACAATAACACATTCTTCGGAGGAAAGAAACTCAATAGAGATCACTCAATAACACATGCATTCTTCCGACAATTTCATACACAAATCACGCATTCGTCTAATATCATCACGTATCACTCACAACATACATGTCCTCTCGGCCCCTGCATATCGTAAGTGATTTTATACCGATCAATAATTCCTCTCGGACATCACCAATCAGTACAAAGCATATAAAGCCTACATGAATGTTAAGCCTAATCCATCTCTGGAATCAAAACTCAACAAATATTACTATAACATCAATATCAAACTCATGAGAAATTCATATACAAAGCCCTGACCAGAATACCAACATATGATTAACCTTGCATTCAACTAATTTACCAACTGTATACGAACGCCGTTTCTTCATCGCTATTGTCACGCATCCTCGCAATACCGTATCGATCCTACTCATAATACCCATGCTACTTAATCAACACAATACAACAAAAGATACAATGAATATCAATTCACAAACCCCTGTCAAAAGCTTGCTCATTGACAGATGAAAATCTAAGATTAACGATTCGATATAGGTTTTGTCACGACCCACAAACAATCAATCAAAGACAAACAATCAATAGAGAATCAAAACATATTCATAAACATAGATTAGATGAAATACAATAGGTATAAAGAGATGTACATACCAAACATCAACAAAAGAGAACACAAAGAGAAGAAAGGAGAAAAATAAACTTCTCACGGTGTGTCAAAGTCGATCGAAGCGAATCCGACTCCGAATCATCAAGATGCATCATCCAATGTTGTTTCTAAGCTAATCTACTCCTAAAACATGTTTGATGAAGTTGGGAGAAAGTTTCCCCAAAAACATATATAAAAAATAGTGTTTTTGGCCATAAATGGTGTTTCAACCCGTCAAAAATCGCCCGGCGGAATTCTGGCTTCGCCCGGCGGAGAAAGGCGGTTTATTATTTTTGCAAGTCAGAATTGTGACACTGCTGTGCCTCTGTTTCATTCGTAACTTTTGAACCGTAACTCCGATTGACGGACGGTTTGAAGCGCTGGAAAGCTTATTCAATGCTCTATACAACAATGGAAAGATCCCATTGTTGGAACACCTGTAAAAATAAATGAAAATCAATTAAACTCAATGATATTTACACGATAACGCACTATACACACGAAAACGTAAAGTAAACGTATTTATAAGCAAATCGGGTTTTATTCGCACGATATTTACCACAAAGCATTGATAAGTGCAACAAAACATATATACAAAAATAGGTACATTTTGCACTTATCAACTCTCCCCAACTTACATAATTGTTTGTCCTCAAACAAAAGTCAATCAACTCAAAGAAACAAAAGCAATTATCAAGAAATCATGCTCAACAAGTTTTTACAGCCAGAGAATAAACGTATGGTACAAATATCAAAAGTACATGCAAAGCAATGCTTACCACTAAACTACAACGACACCATGAATATGAAACAAAGTCTAAGCACAAAACAAATGTCAACATCCAAAAGCAATACATATTCAAGAATGAATCACACCTAACACTCCACTTCAAATAAAAATGAAGAAATTAATGCGTGTTTGCAACCGCGGGGAAATTTCACTCATCTGAAAAACAATGCAAATAACCATTTAATTCATACACCATCTAACAATCAAAAATGAAAATATGGAAGCAAAAAGATCACTAAGGGCTTTAAGGGTTGTAGCTTGGCCGGGTTCACAATAAAGGGACATTTCTACAGGCCATTGAATCGAAATTGCCGATGCAAAAGGAAACATTCACTATACATGGTATTTACCCATCACAACTTCATTCACCAATTTCATTCCTTTACCACAAACCTTCTCAAACTACCTTTATGCACAATTATTTCACTCTATTTTTCTCCTCAAACAAGCATGCTTTTTCTATGTTTTTCACATTCATAATTACACTTTTTTCTGTTCATGCTTGTTTGAACTTTTTCAAAAGTTTCAAGCAACTTACCAATCTTCTTTTTCATTCTCCCCAACTTGATTTCAACCAAACCTCAAGTGAATGCTCCTTGCTCTTTACGGCAAGGAAATCAAAGTATACAATTTCAAAGGTTCAAGAAGAAATAGTTAGAAACTCACAAAATTCAATGATGAACCAAACTTGCAAATTATGTACATAAACCAAGTTCATCACTAAAAATGAGATCTAAATTGTTTTAGTCTCAAAGGGGCTAACAAATTCTCACTACTCACGGGTAAGATACTTTTGGATACGGTTGTGCTCAATATAAATAAATGCCTTGATCATTTCTAATGCTTCCACAAAATCACAATAATCAGAAGATAAAGCATGAATCAAACGAATTAAACAAAGTTTATCAGTCATCCAAGCATTTAGTAAACTATGGAGGTTTCCTCACATGAGGCTATGAACTAAAGTGATTCATAAATGAACAAAAATTGCAAGAGAATGAAAGACATGTAATTTGTACAAATCCTAAGGTTCATAAACATTTTATGTTCTAGAAAAGCAATAAACACAAACCACAACAATGCAACTTTCTTTAAACTTTTCACACTACCATAACATTTTCTTGTTGAAACAATCAAAATTGAAAAATCACACAATGCATCCTCAAGCTAATAAAAAACAAAACTTGAGAACAAACACAAAAATTTCTAAAACTAATAAACATATACTAACAAAATGTGTGAAAGTGGATAAGAGAATAAAAGAGTTTTTCCACAAAAAGCAAGGCGCGCTAAGCGCCCTCTGCGCGCTAAGCGCTTACAGGCTTGCTAAGTTTTTCAAGTTCTTTCTCTCATTCAATCCATCCAATCTCACACAATACTACAATACTACTAAATATAAAACTGTACAAACTCAAATCGTTGGGTTGCCTCCCAACAAGCGCTTGTTTCACGTCGTAAGCTCGACACTTTATTTACGTACAAGCTCTTCCATGTTGTTTCGTTCACTGGTAGCGACCCAAAAAAAAACCTGCAGCACTTGAGCAAACGTAAACCAAAAAACAAAATATGTACACTGTAACACCCCCTTTCTATACCCCCAAATAATCACATATATCATTTAGGCACATATACAAAAATATAAAAATTCGCCAGAGTACGATTAAAACATAGTATAAAAGAGGCATGTCACATCATACACGCAATTAATACATACAACACCTGCTCATTCTATTGATATGCAACAGTGGGGTAACTTGCCACAGAGGAACTTTGTCCTTACACCCACATCTCAATATTTAGAATAAAAGCGGAAACATCTAAAATATTGAAGAACAACCACATATATATACATCATCCAGTATGAATCACTAGCATCATCATGTTTATACACAAATTCATCAGCAAGATACATATGCAAATGTATCACAAAAGAATAATATACATCCTAGCTACCCGGTGCTACATATCAGAGCCAACCGACCAAAAGAATGAAGACACGCTTCACAAAAAGACTTCCAGCATACCTACTCTGCAATGCCTCATAGAGCATCATAAAACAGCAGAAGGGTGAGAAATATTATCATAATAACAATGTATACAATTATATATATCTTAACATAAAAATACACATATTACACATTCTCACCACAATTCATCACGTTTTCATCTATATACATCACAATGTATATGTATATATATACCAAGTATATTCCTCATGCACACTTTCACATTTCTCAATCATTCCGTATAAACATACACAATTATGTTCATTCAACAACACATCATTATAAAGATGATAAATGCAAATCATAGAGACCGACTCACGACTCTATGCAAATGCAATGCAGTACCGACTCAATCATCACTAGTTCACTCAGGAACTCTGCTGGAACCATCGCTCGTTACCGAAGTAACTCCCCGTCGGGCCTACGATGTTCACCCATTGCTCACACCCCACATGGGCACACAATGTTTATGGATCGCTCACACCCCACATGGGCACACGACCCGATCGCTCACACCCCACACGGGCACACGATCCGATTGCTCACACCCCACATGGGCACACAATCATTCGTAATCATCGCTCACACCCCACATGGGCACACGACGTTACGACGGATTCTCATTAGAATCGCACAACACAAGAATGCATATCATGATGCTTCACATGCAAAATGACTCAAAAGACATTCTTGAAATGCATACATATTCATAATATATTCATGCATTCATCTCTTACAATCACATACAATCTATATACATTCACATCAATGCACTATTGTATGATTCACATTCAAACACACAGTCAAAACGGTAAAAGTCGCTAAATAGCACTATTCCCGACTTTCCGACATAATTAAATCGGCTAACGATTTTCAAAACATCATAATAAGAAAGTACAGCTCAATACCTTTCCAACGACACCAAGAATGTAAAAATCGGATACTCGGAACAAAAGTTACGGACGAAACCGAAAACGACATTTTGAAAAATCCCATTTTTACATTCCTCCTGTCCATACGCGTATCACCCATGTCCATACGCGTACGGACAGAACCCATTTCCTTCACAAATTCCTCGTTCCAAATCCCATACGCGTATTGGCCCATGGCTCGCCCCTGTTACGCGTAATGCCAATATTCATACGCGTATTGGCCCAAAAATAAGCCAATGATACGCGTATTGCCTTGGCTCATACGCATATGGACAGGCCCCTTACGCGTATGGCCAGAGCATACCCAGAAAAATTCTGCAGAACGAAGTTCTGCGTTTTCCACTCCACAATCATCCAAATCTTCACCTAATACTCAGAAAAATGCCAATTTGATGTATAACTATACATACCAATCATGTATAAACAACTATGAACACAATCAACATAAGTTTTAATACATTTGGATCAATTTCCAATCAATTTCTCAAAAATGGGTTATACCCTAAAACTCACAAAATTCATCAACAACAACAACAATTCATACATAATCATATACATTGATAAGATAACAATGTTTCACACCCTTACCCGGATTCCAAGCTTGCTAATTGATTGATCTTGATGAATTTCTAAGTTTTTCCTCCTTTCCTCTTCTTTTCTCTTCCTCTTCTTTCCTTCTCTCCTTTTTCTTTCTATCTTTCTCTATTTCTCTCTAATTCTCTTTTCTCCCTCTTTTCTTTCTATTTTCTTTCTATTCTATTTCTTTTCTCTCCTTTTTCCACACAAACACTTAATTCATTTTAATCACACAATTCTAATTCCACAAAATTTCTAACTTATAATTAATTGAGAAAAGACTAAAATACCCTCCATTCTAATTTCCCCGAAAACTCTCGAAAATGGTAAAATAACATTTAACACACCAATTTAACAAATAAAATAATTTATCACCCAATTAAATTAAAAGACTCAAGAATAATGGAATAATCAAAATCGGGGCGTTACAACTCTCCCCCACTTAGAAATTTTCGTCCTCGAAAATAATACCTGATTCAAATAACTCCGGATACGACTCTCGCATCCCACTCTCTAGTTCCCACGTCATATTGCCTTCCGCAGCGCCTCCCCACGCTACTTTCACAAGCGCAATATCCTTGCCCCTTAGTTTCTTAACTTCGCGGTCCAAAATCCTAACCGGTAAAGCTTCCACCGTAAGGTTATCTCTCACTTCAACCTCGTCCATAGGAATAACATGTGACGGATCCGGAACATATTTCCGAAGTTGCGAAACATGGAATACGTCATGCAAATTCGAAAGGTTCGGAGGCAACGCCACACGGTAAGCCACAACACCAACTCGTGAAGTAATCTGATACGGACCAATAAAACGAGAAGTCAACTTCTTCGACTTCAAAGCACGACCCACACCAGTAACTGGTGTAACTCTCAAAAACACATGGTCACCTTCTTGAAACTCAAGATCCTTCCTTCTCTTGTCATGATAGCTCTTTTGTCTACTTTGAGAAGCTTTCATCTTCTCCCGAATAAACTTCACTTTCTCCGTTGTTTGTTGTACCATTTCCGGTCCAACTATCGTCCTCTCGCCGGTTTCATGCCAACACAAAGGTGTTCGACATCTCCGGCCATACAAAGCCTCAAATGGTGCCATACCTATACTCGAATGAAAACTGTTATTGTAAGTGAATTCAATCAACGCCAAATAACCATCCCAAGCACCACCTTGCTCGAGTACACAAGCACGCAATAAATCCTCCAACGATTGAATCGTCCTCTCGGTTTGACCGTCCGTTTGCGGATGGTAAGCCGAACTCAATCTTAGCTTAGAACCCAAAGCCTTTTGTAAACTCTCCCAAAACCTCGATGTAAACCTTGGATCTCTATCCGATACAATACTCTTAGGAACTCCATGTAACTTCACAACCACAAGAACATAAATCTCGGCTAACTTCTCCAAAGGATAACTAGTATCAATTGGAATAAAGTGAGCAGATTTAGTAAGCCTATCCACAATTACCCAGATAGCATTATGACCTCTTTGCGTATTTGGCAATCCCGTAACAAAATCCATCGATATACTATCCCATTTCCATTCCGGAATATCCAACGGTTGCATAAATCCACTTGGTTTTTGATGTTCCACCTTAGACTTTTGACAAGTTAAGCATGCATACACAAATCGAGCCACATCCCTCTTTAAACCGGACCACCAAAAGATCTTCTTCAAATCTTGATACATCTTATTCGCACCCGGATGAATACTCAAATTACTTCGGTGTCCTTCCTCTAGAATCATCTTTTTCAACTCCGCGTCGTCGGGAATACAAATACGACCACGGAATCTCAAAACTCCATAATTATCAACCTTGAAATCCTCATTCTCATTCAACATCAAATCAACGAATTTCAAGTCCAACTTTTGCTTTTCACTAACCGTTGCAAGAAAATCATTCGTAACATGTAACATACCAAGTCGCACACTCCTCGGCGTCATTTCACAAACCAAACTCAAATCTCTGAAATCTTCCAAAAGTTCCCATTCTTCCATCATCAATGCGGACATATGTAACAACCTCCGACTTAAGGCATCGGCCACCACGTTTGCCTTACCCGGATGGTAATTCAAACCAAAATCATAATCCTTCAAAAGTTCTAGCCACCTCCTTTGTCTCATGTTCAATTCTTTCTGATCAAATAAATATCTTAAGCTTTTATGATCACTAAAAACTTCAAATCTCGCACCATAAAGATAATGCCTCCATATTTTCAAAACAAACACCACCGCCGCTAACTCCAAGTCATGTGTAGGATAATTCTTTTCATGCACTCTCAATTGTCTAGAAGCATATGCCACCACTTTTCTATCTTGCATCAAAACACCACCTAAACCTGTCAATGAAGCATCACAATACACAACAAATGGTTCATTAGGATTAGGCAAAATCAAGATCGGAGTCGTTGTCAACCTTCTCTTTAACTCATTGAAACTCTCTTCACAATGAATATCCCAAATGAAAGCCTTTCCTTTACAAGTCAATTGCGTTAAAGGAAGTGCCAATTTCGAAAATCCCTCAATAAACCTCCGATAATAACCCGCCAAGCCTAAAAAGCTTCGAATCTCTGTAACCGACCTAGGAGCCTCCCATTGCATCACCGCATCTATCTTGGATGGATCAACACTAATACCACTACCGGAAATAACATGTCCAAGGAAACTTACTTCCGACAACCAAAATTCACACTTCGACAACTTAGCATACAATTGTTTCTCTTTCAAAATTTGCAACACAATTCTCAAATGCTCTTCATGCTCCTCTTGAGACTTAGAGTAAATCAAAATATCATCGATGAACACAACCACAAAATGATCCAACTGTTCATGAAAAATACGATTCATGTATTCCATAAACACACCTGGCGCGTTAGAAACCCCGAATGGCATCACGGAGTATTCGTAATGACCATACCGTGTCCTAAATGCCGTCTTTTGAATATCCTCTCCTCTCACACGAATCTGGTGGTATCCTGATCTCAAATCAATCTTGCTAAAAACATTCGCACCAACCAATTGGTCCATCAAATCATCGATCCTTGGAAGCGGATACTTGTTCTTAATTGTCACCTTGTTCAACTGTCGATAATCAATGCATAACCGCATACTCCCGTCCTTCTTCTTTACCAACAATACCGGAGCACCCCAAGGAGAAACACTTGGCCTTACAAATTTCTTGTCCAACAAGTCATTCAATTGCTTTTTCAATTCTACCAATTCTGATGCCGACATACGATACGGTGCCATCGAAATCGGTCTAGTACCCGGAACTAGATCAATAGAAAATTCAACTTCTCTTTCCGGCGGTACATTCGTAATATCTTCCGGAAACACTTCTGGAAATTCGCACACCACTGGGAACACATCAAGCTCAACTTTACTCTCCACCGACAATGATGCAAACAAACCAAACAATTGAGCTTCGTCCGCTAAAAGTTTCTTCAACTCTTTAGTGGATAGGAAACTCTCAAATTCATCATCTTCCAAAGAAGGAAACCTTACTAACTTGTGATAGCAATCTATATGAACTCGGTTAAATTGCAACCAGTTCATACCCAAGATTACGTCCAATCCCTCCAACGGCAAACATACTAAATCCATAACAAAGTCTTTACCATACATGGTCAAAGGACAACTCATACACACCAAAGATGTATTTACCGACCCTGAAGCAGGAGTCTCAATAACCATTTCAGCACCCATCACAGTTAACGCAAGATTCAAACGCTTCGCGCACTCAGACGAAATAAACGAATGAGTCGCTCCCGTATCAATAACAGCAACTAAAGGTGTACTATTAATAAAGCATGTACCTTTAATCAAACGGTCCGCATTCGTAGTTTGAGTCCCCGCCAATGCAAACACCTTTCCGCCCGCTTGAGCTTGTTTCGGCGTAGTACACTTAGTACTAATGTGACCCACTTCTCCACAATTATAGCACTTCACCATATTTCTTCTACAATCTGTAGCAGCATGCCCAAGACCACCACAATTGGAACATTTCGCTACAGGCTTCCCACACTCAAAAGATTTATGACCTATATCACCACATTTGTAACACCTAACAACACCGGAACCTCCTCCTCCAGACCTCCTATCAAAGCTTCCCCTATGCTTACCCTTATCAACGGGTGTCACATAAGGTCCACTTCTAGCTTGTTGCTTCCCCTTCCTCTCATTCAAACTTTTGTAATGTGTAGAACGAGCCTTACTATCTTCTTCGAAGATTCTACAACATTCCGTCAAATCCGCAAACCTCCTTATCCTTTGATATCCCACAGCTTGTTTGATCTCAGGACGTAAACCATTCTCATATTTAATACACTTTGAGAACTCAGCAGTAATCGCAGCATAATGAGGATGGAATTGAACCAACTCCACAAATTTAGCAGTATAGTCCACCACAGACATACTACCTTGTTTCAGTTCAAGAAACTCCATCTCCTTCTTTCCCTTCACACTCTCAGGGTAATACTTCCTCAAAAATTCAGTACGAAATAAATTCCAAGTTACCTCTTCATCATCCACCTCAAGAACTTCACGCATACCGACCCACCAATCGTCGGCTTCTTCCTTCAGCATGTGAGACCCAAGCCTCACCTTATTCTCCTCCGCACAGCCCATCACTCTGAAGATTCTTTCAATCTCCTTCAACCACAATTGAGCTCCATCGGGATCAAATCTCCCTTTGAAAACCGGTGGTTGATTCTTCCTGAACTCGTCATTAGCATTCACGTTAGGTGCACCTTGCACCGCCCTAGCCATTGCTTCCAAAGCAGCAGCCATCGCATTGTCGTTTCTACCAGCCATCTTCTGATTATTCCCAAAAATGACAACAAGGTTAAACAACAGTTCAACCAACACAACAACAAGACAGATACAACTGACTCAACTCTGGCTCTGATACCACTTAATGTAACACCCCCTTTCTATACCCCCAAATAATCACATATATCATTTAGGCACATATACAAAAATATAAAAATTCGCCAGAGTACGATTAAAACATAGTATAAAAGAGGCATGTCACATCATACACGCAATTAATACATACAACACCTGCTCATTCTATTGATATGCAACAGTGGGGTAACTTGCCACAGAGGAACTTTGTCCTTACACCCACATCTCAATATTTAGAATAAAAGCGGAAACATCTAAAATATTGAAGAACAACCACATATATATACATCATCCAGTATGAATCACTAGCATCATCATGTTTATACACAAATTCATCAGCAAGATACATATGCAAATGTATCACAAAAGAATAATATACATCCTAGCTACCCGGTGCTACATATCAGAGCCAACCGACCAAAAGAATGAAGACACGCTTCACAAAAAGACTTCCAGCATACCTACTCTGCAATGCCTCATAGAGCATCATAAAACAGCAGAAGGGTGAGAAATATTATCATAATAACAATGTATACAATTATATATATCTTAACATAAAAATACACATATTACACATTCTCACCACAATTCATCACGTTTTCATCTATATACATCACAATGTATATGTATATATATACCAAGTATATTCCTCATGCACACTTTCACATTTCTCAATCATTCCGTATAAACATACACAATTATGTTCATTCAACAACACATCATTATAAAGATGATAAATGCAAATCATAGAGACCGACTCACGACTCTATGCAAATGCAATGCGGTACCGACTCAATCATCACTAGTTCACTCAGGAACTCTGCTGGAACCATCGCTCGTTACCGAAGTAACTCCCCGTCGGGCCTACGATGTTCACCCATCGCTCACACCCCACACGGGCACACGATCCGATTGCTCACACCCCACATGGGCACACAATCATTCGTAATCATCGCTCACACCCCACATGGGCACACGACGTTACGACGGATTCTCATTAGAATCGCACAACACAAGAATGCACATCATGATGCTTCACATGCAAAATGACTCAAAAGACATTCTTGAAATGCATACATATTCATAATATATTCATGCATTCATCTCTTACAATCACATACAATCTATATACATTCACATCAATGCACTATTGTATGATTCACATTCAAACACACAGTCAAAACGGTAAAAGTCGCTAAATAGCACTATTCCCGACTTTCCGACATAATTAAATCGGCTAACGATTTTCAAAACATCATAATAAGAAAGTACAGCTCAATACCTTTCCAACGACACCAAGAATGTAAAAATCGGATACTCGGAACAAAAGTTACGGACGAAACCGAAAACGACATTTTGAAAAATCCCATTTTTACATTCCTCCTGTCCATACGCGTATCACCCATGTCCATACGCGTACGGACAGAACCCATTTCCTTCACAAATTCCTCGTTCCAAATCCCATACGCGTATTGGCCCATGGCTCGCCCCTGTTACGCGTAATGCCAATATTCATACGCGTATTGGCCCAAAAATAAGCCAATGATACGCGTATTGCCTTGGCTCATACGCGTATGGACAGGCCCCTTACGCGTATGGCCAGAGCATACCCAGAAAAATTCTGCAGAACGAAGTTCTGCGTTTTCCACTCCACAATCATCCAAATCTTCACCTAATACTCAGAAAAATGCCAATTTGATGTATAACTATACATACCAATCATGTATAAACAACTATGAACACAATCAACATAAGTTTTAATACATTTGGATCAATTTCCAATCAATTTCTCAAAAATGGGTTATACCCTAAAACTCACAAAATTCATCAACAACAACAACAATTCATACATAATCATATACATTGATAAGATAACAATGTTTCACACCCTTACCCGGATTCCAAGCTTGCTAATTGATTGATCTTGATGAATTTCTAAGTTTTTCCTCCTTTCCTCTTCTTTTCTCTTCCTCTTCTTTCCTTCTCTCCTTTTTCTTTCTATCTTTCTCTATTTCTCTCTAATTCTCTTTTCTCCCTCTTTTCTTTCTATTTTCTTTCTATTCTATTTCTTTTCTCTCCTTTTTCCACACAAACACTTAATTCATTTTAATCACACAATTCTAATTCCACAAAATTTCTAACTTATAATTAATTGAGAAAAGACTAAAATACCCTCCATTCTAATTTCCCCGAAAACTCTCGAAAATGGTAAAATAACATTTAACACACCAATTTAACAAATAAAATAATTTATCACCCAATTAAATTAAAAGACTCAAGAATAATGGAATAATCAAAATCGGGGCGTTACATACACACACATAAACATGATGGAAAACACATATATACAATCACTTATGGAAAACAATTATTAACAAGTACGTACAAAAGCAAAACAAGTGTTTTATACATGTAAATATACAATATAGACAATTATGTACGAAGCTTAAAAACATAGAAACTATGCGATGCAACTTAATATCGAAACACCAATCCCCGGCAAAGACGCCATTTTGTTGAAGCTAGAATAGCAGCAAGCAAAAATTTATAAGTAACCCAGTTTTGTCTTCTCCACAGGGATCAGTATGAGGGAAAGAATTGCCATTCAATGATTTCTATATTTCAAAGCTCATGAATCAAAAGTTCTGGTTTAAAGACGAACCAAAATCAAATGCGGAAAATTAAAGGAACAAAAAGCAAGTAAATAACAATAACACATTCTTCGGAGGAAAGAAACTCAATAGAGATCACTCAATAACACATGCATTCTTCCGACCATTTCATACACAAATCACGTATTCGTCTAATATCATCACGTATCACACACAACATACATGTCCTCTCGGCCCCCGCATATCGTAAGTGATTTTATACCGATCAATAATTCCTCTCGGACATCACCAATCAGTACAAAGCATATAAAGCCTACATGAATGTTAAGCCTAATCCATCTCTGGAATCAAAACTCAACAGATATTACTATAACATCAATATAAAACTCATGAGAAATTCATATACAAAGCCCTGACCAGAATACCAACATATGATTAACCCTGCATTCAACTAATTTACCAACTGTATACGAACGCCGTTTCTTCATCGCTATTGTCATGCATCCTCGCAATACCGTATCGATCCTACTCATGCTACCCATGCTACTTAATCAACGGAATACAACAAAAGATACAATGAATATCAATTCACAAACCCCTGTCAAAAGCTTGCTCATTAACAGATGAAAATCTAAGATTAACGATTCGATATAGGTTTTGTCACGACCCACAAACAATCAATCAAAGACAAACAATCAATAGAGAATCAAAACATATTCATAAACATAGATTAGATGAAATACAATAGGTATCAAGAGATGTACATACCAAACATCAACAAAAGAGAACACAAATAGAAGAAAGGAGAAAAATAAACTTCTCACGGCGTGTCAAAGTCGATCGAAGCGAATCCGACTCCGCATCATCCAATGTTGTTTCTAAGCTAATCTACTCCTAAAACATGTTTGATGAAGTTGGGAGAAAGTTTCCCCAAAAACATACATAAAAAATAGTGTTTTTGGCCATAAATGGTGTTTCAGCCCGTCAAAAATCGCCCGGCGGAATTCTGGCTTCGCCCGGCGGAGAAAGGCGGTTTATTATTTTTGCAAGTCAAAATTATGACACTGCTGTGCCTCTATTTCATTCGTAACTTTTGAACCGTAACTCCGATTGACGTACGGTTTGAAGCGCTGGAAAGCTTATTCAATGCTCTATACAACAATGGCAAGATCCCATTGCTGGAACACCTGTAAAAATAAATGAAAATCAATTAAACTCAATGATATTTACACGATAACACACTATACACACGAAAACGTAAAGTAAACGTATTTATAAACAAATCGGGTTTTATTCGCACGATATTTACCACAAAGCATTGATAAGTGCAACAAAACATATATATACAAAAATAGGTACATTTTGCACTTATCAGACATCTACGCAAATTAAGTGACCATGTGTCGACCTCTCAACCCCTTGCGTCGACACAAACATGCTGATTTTGCAGAAATTAAAAGGCCCAGAAGCATGCGTCGACCACATGCATCAGGGAGGTCAGCGTGTGCTAACCCGAAGATTTCACAAGAAATGTTCAAAATAGCATGAGTCGACTCATGCTTACCTTGGGTCGACCCAAGACCTGCAAATTTTCAAAAAATCATTTTTCTGCACATTTTTGCTGACAAAGACTTGAATCATGTATACCAAACATTAATATAATGATCATGCACATGTAGAAATTTGTGTAGACCTCTTTCTATATGTTTAGACACATGAAACATAATGATTAGATGCAACTTGCCCGACAATGAAGTGATACCGCCCAAATTACAATCTAAAGACTATCCTACTTGTTGACATCATTAAAATAGAAATAGATGAAAGACCGTAGCCCTCACATACTCCCCCTTTTTAATGATGGCAACACTGTCGGTCTTTCTCTTGATTTGTAATTTGAGGACGAAAGACTCCCCCTGTCTTTGTGCGATTATTAACACTGTAATATCTACTGCTTTAATATTTTCTGGTACTGCTACTAGTATCCTTCTCCCCATTTGACAACATCAAAAAGTGGAATAGAAGGTGGTCAAAGATAAAGCATCATAATATGGAAAGATCCACTCAATAATTTGCAAACAAATACACTAACATGCATCCACATATAATGATGTTAATGTGAGAATAAGAGAGGATAAATACGGTACACGATATTCAAACATCATTCATTCCATAAACATAGAGAACATAGTCCAAATTTAAAACAAAAGAAAAAGACATCATGCAAGAAAGGAATTAAACATACAACCAAAACATAAATGATAACATGCACTAAAAATGATCCTAATCCCTATGGTCTCCTCCCCCTAAATGGAAGACCTCGTCCTCGGTAATGGTGGCCTGGTGGTGGTTGGAGCGATTGTTCCTCGAGATACTGATTCAATTCGATCACAGCGGTGTTGAGGATGCCTAGTCTGTTGGTGATATTCCGGGTCTGAAGTTCCATAGCATTATCCAAATTGGTAAATCTGGCCATTGAGGAATCAACAAACCTATTGAAGTTCTCGGTGTGAGCAGCCAACTAGTTTGAAAGAGCAGTGAACCTCTCTTCCTGAGCATTGTATCGCTGTTCTTGCAAGTCCTGGAATTCCTCATGTTTGAGGTTCATCTGGTTCAACATGGCAAGAATTTCTTCAGTGTCTTGGAAGGCTTGCTATGGCTGTGGTTGAGGAGTGGAGGTGCGGAATAGTCAGGCTGATGCCAGTCATAATCACCATAGGTAGGAGGTACATATGCATCCCCAAGAGCAGTCCAACTATTGTATTGCCATTGTCACCAGCCCTGATTATCATAAGTCTCCTTTGGTTGAGAATAACCCATTCATGCCTCATTATCTTCGTCTACTATATTCACATCAGAATTGTTACCAGCTTGGTTTTCATTCACAGGTCCTTCCGCAATATCTTGGTCGTCAGGAACATTATGAAGAGGTTGAGTTGCTTTGCTTCTGTATTTGTACTAATTTGCAACCGGATCCCAAATATACCCCATCATGGATAGAGTCTTTTGTTGAAATTGATGCTCAGTTGAAATATTGAGATAGCGAATATTTTGAACCTGAATCCCAGCCTTATTCAGAATACATTGAATACATGAGGCATAACATAAAGATGCACTCCTTGTAGATTCTCGCACTGCAAACATACGATATATGAAGTAATAGGGCCAGTTGATAGGGATTCGCTCCCTCAGCAAATATATTAGGTGAACCTCGGCTTAATCAACTCTAGAAAACCCACCTTTCTTAGGTCGCAATATGTGTGCGACAATCCATTGTAAGATGTGCTCAACAAATTTCAGATGGCCCGTTGTGACGTTTTTGGGAAACAAATCACTTGCCACAACAGCATCCGTATACGGCTCACACAACATGGAATTCAAAGCAGTTTTAAACTCATATCCATGGACAAATTTGGTGTCAGTTACTTCAGGAAGATTTTGGGTTTCCAACTTGAACAAACTATGCCAGATAGCATCATTCATAGAATAACATTTGTTATTCATAGAATAAGTAAAATATGTACCTTGGAACTTATCCTGAATTCCGGTATAGAACAATCGAACCAAATCAGTACTGTACTTATAATCGCATTCCAGAAATTCATCAAATTTCTGAACAGCCAGCATGTCCCTAATCTCCGCGAGATGATAGTCTGGAGCCATCAATGGGTAGTATGCATATTGTCGAATGACAGAACGGATTCGAAAATCTTCATTGTAAGACTCAGATAATTCATCAGATAACATAGCCATAGCATTTACCGGAATTGAAGAGGTGTTGGCTCTTGATGTTGGAGCTCTTGTGGTCTGTTTAACAGTTGCACGTTGAGAAGCCATTGTTGATGAAGGTAAGGAAGAAGATGGACAATAGCGATGAACAGTGCGCAATGAATAGTGCACAGACGATGAACAATGATAGAGCCCTTGCTTCCAAATACCTTGTGAAACTCCTTTCTTAAAGACCTTGTGAATCCAATTAATATGGGTTTTGATGATTATGGTTTTGATGGATTTTGAGTGAGAAGTTTGAAAGGGTAGGAGAGGAGAAGACCCAAGATCAGGCTTAATGACATGCAAACATACAAATAAAGTGTATTGATATGATGCAGTTTCTTTTTTAGACACCCAGGCGGCGCACGCGTTCCCAAGAAAAGAAGATTCTGGGTTCGCCGACCATGCGTCGAACTAAGTAGGTCATGCGTTGGCGCACGCTGACGAAACTTAGAATTTTTTTTTGAAATTCTTCAGACGCGTCGACCTATGGTAGGCGCGCTCTAAGCCGGTTCTTTTCCTTAAAAAATTTTCAGTTCATGAGTCGACCCATGATATGTTTTGGTCGGCTCATCCAAGAGAAACATGGAAAAAAATCATATTTTATCATATAAGTGCACCAATATAAGATAAATAAACATGCTAACACATAAATCAAACATCTAAATGAATAATATATGCTTAAAGTGTGTAATAAACATCAATTTTAAACATCCACCATGGTACATATATTTAAAGAGAACTTATGAAGCATAACAATATTACCTTGATCACGATTGATGATGAGAGCCCTCACATATAACTCAATAACTCTTGGCATAGTTAGTCAAAACCATAAACAAGCATATATATATATGTGTGAAGAGCTACTATCTTAAAAGATTATTAAACACGATCCGAGATGTCGAGAACGCCTAGTTCCCTACGGATGTGAAAGAAAGGCTCTGTAGCTAGTGGTTTTGTAAAGATGTCAGCAAGTTGATTTTTGGTATCAAGATGCTCAAAGACCACATCACCTTTCTCTACATGATCCCTAAGAAAGTGATGACGTATTTCGATATGCTTGGTGCGTGAATGTAATACGGGGTTCTTAGTTAGGTTAATAGCACTGGTGTTATCGCATAAAATGGGAATACGCTCAAGTTTTAAATTGAAATCAAGCAATTATTGCTTAAGCCGTAGGACTTGAGCACAACAACTGCCAGCGGCAACGTATTCCGCCTCGGCTGTTGACAAGGCAAAGGAAACCTGTTTCTTGCTATGCCAACTCACCAAGGAATCTGCAAAAAAGTGACACGTGCCACTAGTACTTTTCCTATCCAATTTGCACCCGACAAAGTCGGAATCAAAATATCGAACTAAGGAACAAACACTACCTTTAGAATACCACAGCCCATACTTTGGAGTAACGGAGAGGTATCGAAGTATGCGTTTAACTGCTTTTAAGTGGGATTCCTTGGGTTGTGCTTGATACCTCACACACATGCATACACTGAACATAATGTCGGGTCGTGATGCGGTAAGATAAAGAAGAGATCCAATCATACCTCGATACTTCTTTGCCTCTACATCCTTACCATTTTCGTCACGATCAAGATTGGCACAAGTAGGCATCCGAGTGTCTATTGCCTTAGAGTTCACCATGTCAAAACGTTTGAGAAGCTCAAGACAATATTTTGTTTGACTCACAAACGTGCCCTCTTCGAGTTGTTTGATTTGCAATCCGAGGAAATAGTTGAGTCCCCCATCATGCTCATTTCAAACTCCCCCTGCATCAAACTAGAAAACTCCTTGACCAAGGTCATGTTAGTAGACCCGAAGATAATATCGTCAACATAAATTTGTACCAAAATTAAATGTTTTCCTTGACGTTTAATAAAGAGGGTTGTGTCAACCTTCCTTCTTGAATACCCTTGATCAAGTAAAAATTTGCTTAGACGTTCATACCAAGCCCTATGGGCTTGTTTAAGTCCGTACAAAGCACGTTTAAGTTTATAGACATGATCAGGATATTCATGGGATTCAAAACTCGGAGGTTGGGCTACATAAACCTCTTCATTGATGTATCCGTTAAGGAAAGCACTTTTAACGTCCATTTGAAATAGTTTGAAATTTTTAGTGCAAGAATAAGCAAGTAAAAGGCGTATAGCCTCGAGTCGGGCAACTGGCGCATAAGTTTCCTCATAGTCGATTCCTTCCTCTTGGTTATAGCCTTGCGCTACAAGCCGCGCTTTGTTTCGTGTTATAACTCCATTTTTATCAAGTTTATTCCTAAACACCCATCGGGTGCCGATTACTCGATGATCTCGCGGAGGGGGGACAAGGTCCCAAACCTCATTTCTCCTGAATTGATTTAGTTCATCTTGCATTGATAAAAACCAATGCTCATCGAGTAACGCCTCCTTTGCGTTTTTAGGTTCAACTTGTGACACAAAAGCGGAGTAATAACAAAAGTTACTAAGTTTAGAGCGGATGGTTACTCCCTTAGAGATGTCACCGATGATATTGTCGATTGGATGGTCTTTGGAAGACTTCCATGCTGGAGAAAGGTCATCTTCATTAGTTGGATGATCCTTCTCACTCTTCATGGGTTGGTGATCCTTTTCCTCCTCAATACGCACTGCTTCGGGCTGATCAGTTCCCTTATCAGTGTCCTTGGGTATGTCTTTTGAAGATACACCTACACCATGAAAAGAACTACCTTCTCCGACATTTTTTGGATAAGACTCATCAAAAGTAACGTGTACCGACTCTTCAACAATTCGTAACCTTTTATTATAAATTCTATAAGCTTTACTTGACTGAGAGTATCCAAGAAAAATACCCTCGTCGGAATTGGCATCAAACTTACCAAGTGTCTCTTGCCCATTGTTTAACACGAAACACTTGCAACAAAAGACATGAAAATGAGAGATATTTGGCTTACGCCCTTTTAAAAGCTCATACGGTGTCTTGTTTAGAATAGGCCGGATGAGCACCCTATTCAAAACGTAATAAGCCGTACTGATGGCGTCGACCCAAAAGTATTTTGGAAGTCCACTTTCATTGATCATAGTCCTTCCAAGTTCCTCCAAAATTCTATTTTTACGTTCCACCACCCCATTTTGTTGAGGGGTATATGGTGCGGAAAAATTATGATCAATTCCATGGGATTCACAAAATGCATCAAACAAATGATTTTCAAACTCACCCCCATGATCACTTCTAATTGACACAATGTTCGTGTTTAACTTGTTTTGAGATAACTTAGCAAATTTTTCAAAGGCCGAAAAGGTATCACTCTTATTTGCTAAGAAAATAGTCCAGCAAAACCTAGAAAAGTCATCGACTATTACAAAACCATAATAGTTACCACCTAGGCTTTTGATCCTAGATGGTCCAAATAGGTCCATATGGAGGAGCTCAACGGGTCTCATAGTTGAAACGATGTTTTTATATTTGAATGAGATCCTTGTTTGCTTCCCCATTTAACAAGCATCACAAAGATGATCCTTTGTGAATTTGATTTTGGGCAAACCGATGACTAGGTCTTTAGAGACTATTTTGTTAAGCAAATCAAAATTGATATGAGCCAACCGTCTATGCCACAACCATGAATCTTCATTCATAGTGACTAGACACTTGTCTCCATTCAACGATACCTCATTTAAGTATAGCATATAGACATTATTCACCCTCAAGCCCTTAAACACATCCTTTTTATCACTATCTTCAACTATGCAACAATCTTTTGAAAATGATACTTTATAATTCTTGTCACATAGTTGACTAATACTTAAAAGGTTGTGTCTAATTCCTTCCACAAGCAGCACATCAGAGATAATAGTAGATGAGGGGTTACCTACACTACCTTTGCCGAGAATCTGTCCCTTATTGTTATCTCCGTAGGTGACAAACCCCTTTTTCTTCACCACAAAGTCGATGAAAAGATATATGTCTCCTGTCATATGTCTTGAGCAGCCACTATCCAGAACCCATCTTCTTTCAGTGGTCTCAAGACTTTGTACCTCTTTCTTCTTGTTTTGATGTGCCATAAGACATAGATTAACGGATTCACTTTCGTCACTTGAGCTGTCATCTTTTTCTGACTCGCTATCGCTCTCCCAAGCGATGTATGCTCGTCTAGACTTGTTTGACATTTTGTGTTGATGACTCTTATCTTTATCCTTATCCTTGTCTTTCTTGAGTGATGGACAATTCGGATTGTAGTGCCCGAATTTTCCACAATTGTAACACGTTCCTTTAACCTTGCCATTCTTGTTGCCTTCCTTTTTAGATTGCCTCCTAAATTTAACTAGATTTTTATCCGAATGTTGAATCTCATTCTTCCGAACGTATCTATTGTATCTCTTCACAAATAGGCACATGTCATCATCGGCGTCATCATCTTCGTCATTGTTGGTTTCATCATCACTTTGCTCTTGAGATGTGGACTTTGAACAAGAAGCCTTAAGAGCAATCGACTTCTTTTTCGTATCTTTTGTTTTCTCCTTCTTTATACTCTTTTCATGTTTATCCAAGCTAATGAGCACTTGCTCATGCTCATCGAGTTTGCCAAATAATGTCGTGAGGTCTAGAGTGGCTAGATTATTGGCCTCCTTGATTGCGGTGACCTTCGGCTGCCATTCCATGTTAAGACACCTCAAAATCTTATTAGTAGCAACCTCGTTGGGAATTGGTTTACCAAGTACATGCAATTTGTTGATAATGTGAGTAAATCGTTTTTGCATATCCGCAATGGTTTCCCCTTGCTTCATGTAAAAAAGATCGAACTCTTGCGTTAGTGTGTTGATACGGGCCATTTTAACATCATTAGTGCCTTCGTGGGCTACTTGTAAAGCATCCCACATGGTTTTGGCTGTTTCACAATGAGAGACTCGATAATATTCGTCAACTCCCAAAGAGGAGATCAAAATATTTCGAGCCTTCTAGTCATAGCTGTACTTTTTTTCGCCCTCCTCATTCCATTGAGCTTCGGGTTTGGGAACGACAACGCCTTCAGCATTGCTCATTGTAATTTCCATAGGACCGTTTAAAATAACGTTCCAAACCTTCCGATCTATGGAATTTATATGGACGCGCATACAATCCTTCCAGTAGCTGTAATTCTCTCCTGTAAAAACTGGAGCTCTATTATAAGCCCCTTTAGGTTCGTTTGCCATATTCCAAGAAGTTTTACCGAAGCACCAGATAAACCGGAGCTCGTGATACCACTTGTTAGACGATGGCTAAGATCTAGAAGGGGGTTGAATAGATCCCATAATTTTATACATGCAAATGGTTATCAAAAATTGGTTTTAAAAGTTTTTACGGAAGCAACCACTGAATCACACGTCTACAACGAACCTCTACTAAAAGGATCGCTTATGCACGACAATATTAGGAATGAAATAACGGATGAGAAAAATTCGGATTAATCAACAAAGTTTAAACGCAATCAATCGTGTTTTGTATGGTTGAGGTTAATCCAATTCAAACGAGATAGGTCGACAAAAATTAATTGCAAATGCGTTCGATTTTGCGTTGAATTAAATTATCGAACACTTAGTGTGTGCAAACACACTAAGTGCAGATTTCCAAATAATGTGAATGTTAATCTGATTCTATATACAATCCAAGGGATTGTATCAATTTTACAAAACAGTTTATCAGCTCAAAATTACACTATCTCAGAAATTTCGATCAATTGATACTTCACAAATTCGAATAATATCGAAACGTAAAAAGAGTAGGGAAAGAGAGGACAAACACAATTTGATTAGGCAGTTCCCCAATCGTCCTCGTTATGGGTACCTCTGCCCCCAATTCCACAAATGGAATTGAGATATATATAAATTTCCGTTTGTAAATTATTTATACAAGAGAAGAACAATGAACATCCAAACCCTCAAACGTCTTTGATTGTTGATGCAGAGTCTCCTCTCCCCTTGATTCAAGATGAATCAAGTGCCTCGAATCTGGTTGAACAAATCACCGTCTCACGCTACTAAACTGTAAGAACCCACCGTTCTTCATTTACCTTCACTCGGTCGATTTCGATCTTCCATAATTCGATCCCAAATCTTTCTTCTACGATCCTCCGACTGTAGCTACTAAACCGAACGAACACCCTGTTCTTCGGTTACCTTCGCACGGCTAAATCCTTTGTAGAATGAAATGATTTATGCAAAAACCCCCAAAATCACCGTCTCATGCTACTAGGTTGAAGGAACCTGCAGCTCTTCAATCACCTTCACTCGGTCTATTCTTGGAGGACAAAACCTGAGTTTTTTTTCAAGAAACACCTACCAATTCTCAACCCAGAACAGAAGATCACAACACTCCTAATTCTGAACGTTATCACTTCAAAACAATGGACGACACAAACAAAAATGATTATGTGTAATTGTTTGTTTACTCAAGGTTGAAGATGAAGATGAAGAGAAAGATTGGTATCTATTTTCACGTTTCTTGTTGTTTTGTAAAATGAGATGATCCAAATATATATAATGCAAGAATAAGCAACTATGTGAAATAACAGAAATAACAGAAAAAACAAAATGCAGAAAAAATAGCCCAGGCAGCGAGCGGTCGACTGCCCAATAAATGAGGGTCGGCGTGAGTCAACCCGTGGAGGCATCTACGCAAATTAAGTGACTATGCGTCGACCTCTCAACCCCTTGCATCGACGCAAACATGCTGATTTTACAGAAATTAAAAGGCCTAAAAGCATGCGTTGACCGCATGCATCAGGGAGGTCAGCGTGCGCTAACCCGAAGGTTTCACAAGAAATGTTCAAAATAGCATGAGTCGACTCATGCTTACCTTAGGTCGACCCAAGACCTGCAAATTTTCAGAAAATCATTTTTCTGCACATTTTTGCTGACAAAGACTTGAATCATGTATACCAAACATTAATATCATGATCATGCACATGTAAAAATTTATGTAGACCTCTTTCTATATGTTTAGACACATGAAACATAATGATTAGATGCAACTTGCCCGACAATGAAGTGATACCGCCCAAATTACAATCTAAAGACTATCCTACTTGTTGACATCATTAAAATAGAAATAGATGAAAGACCTTAGCCCTCACAGTATCCACCTGGTACTTAACCTTAAAATATCCACTCCTAGATGGCAGAGTGGGTACCGTTTTAGGAGATCAACAAGCAGCTCGTGGATGTTATTTGAGCAACTTGGAATCAACAAGAGAAGAGCCTGCATGGGTTGATTCCCATCCTTCCGAAGTTCCAAATACTTACTTTGAGGGTTGGACCCTAGATTGGGCACAGAGGCAAAAAGACTCACGGCCAGAAGACTTGAAAGAAACCCAAATAGTTCCTTACGTCCATCAAGTCACAAAGATAAGCACCTCATTGTGTGCAGGGGAAGAGCGGGAGCTAGTCGACCAACTAAGAAGAAACGTCGACCTGTTCGCCCAGGCCCCCTCAGACATGTCAGGTATAGACACCAAAGTCATGAGACATTGCCTTGCCATCCATCTGTCTACCAGACCAGTGGCCCAAAGAAAGCAAAAAGTTGTTGAAGAGAAGAAGGTCACCATTGATGAAGATGTGGAAAAGTTATATAGCGTCGGTTTCATCATTAAGGTATCCCACATAACTTATTATTTTATATAAATTATTTTATTATTTACTATGGATTGAAACAGACTAGAAGAATAAAATCATATGTATTATAGTAAACCAAAAGTTTACAAACCACACTTATGTGCGTTGTTGGCAAAATCGATTGGGTAATCTCGAAGGTATTAATGATACAAAACTATTATTGAAGAACCATAAGTTTCTTCAATCGAATAATTTTTGTGTTCTTAAAGGAAATTAAAAATTTGAGAAATTAAGGTGATATTTGTGAATCAATATACCAATCAAATTATTTTTGTTCACCGTTGATTCAAACAAATTAGAATAATTGAGATACATGTATTATATAAACCAGAAGTTTATATATCAAATTTTTAGTTTGTAGTTGGAAAAACCGGTTGGATTATCTCAGATATAATATGATGCAAAAACTAGTACTGAAGTTTCTCCAATCCAACAAATTTTGTGTGTTCTTAAAAGAAATTAAAAGTTTGAGAAATTTACTATTTTTCATAACATTAATTGTTGCATCGACTAAACTATCATGCAAATATTTATTATGCTAATATTAATTGTTGTCTACTCACAACCAAAAGCTAGTGTAATTGTTTTCTCAACTAAAAGAGCATGCATATGTTTTATGATGCAAAAACTAGAATAAATTTTGCGTGTTTCTAAAGGAAATTAAAAATATGAGAAATTGAGTTTTTTATGACATTAATTGTTGCATTGACTAAACTATCATGCAACTATTTATTGTCTACTCACAACTAGAAGTTTGTGAAATTGTTTTCTCAGACTAAGATCTCATTTTCTTAATTTTTTAGAACTTTTTTTTTTTTTATAATTATCACATATATTAAATGTGGACTTTTGGATTTGTTGTGTATTTTCAAATTGCTCCAACATAATACACTATGATGAGTCCTTAAAGAATATCGGAAAAATATATTAAATATGAATCCCATTTTTGAGATATAGTTTGAGCAAATAATTGAATACTTGATTGCTGCCCAGTAAGCTGATTATTAATTGAGAAATTAAAATTTCTAATATTAGGGGAGAGATTAAGTGGCTGAAAAGTGAATCAGACGTTTAAATGAACAATTTAAAATAGATTTTTATATTGATCCTCGTATAAACATATATGAACAAAAAATTTAATATATTTCTCATTTGAAAAGTTTATTAAACTAATTATCAGCTGCTAATACTTGTCATACTCCAATTTTGCACGAGTTCTTTTTATTACTATTTTATATTTAGCATTTTCAATCAAAAGTATGAGTTTGCTTAGTTGGCAATTAAGTAAGGAGCAGTGGCTGATCTTGCTCAAAATATTAAGGAGTGCAGTAAGTATTATTTTTTAAATTCATAATAGCTATATGCAAATTTTACTTTTTTAGATTTTTTAATAAAAAAACATCAAATTTTGTATGTTAAATTACTGTATCACTTCTAAAACAAATATACAAAACTTCATAACATTTGTAAATAATTTCATTTTTTTAGATGCTTATTCTTTAAAAAAAAACATTAAATTTTTTCATGTTCAATTATTGGATCATTTCTGAAAATATCATACAAATAGATTACTACTAAATAATCGCTAAAAGTATACATTGATGAAATATGTGCAAACTAACTATCAATTCCATTTTTTTAAATACATACAATTTTTTTTGGGTTTCAACACCTGGATCCGGCCATTGAACCGATTAATCTGGTTCAGAGAGGTGAAACCTGACATCAAGTAATGTTAACCTCCTTTCAGCCGCAGTTACGGAAGAATATGTACAATGTTTCTAAAATCAAAACAAATAACCATTTAATATCATAGCTAACATCAAAACACTAAAATCAAATTAATTGAATTAGTCTAACACCAATAAAAGCTATAAAAATTATAAAAAAATCATTAGGACCTTCATAATTATATAGTCTGCATATAGATAATTTAAAATTTTTGTACTCAAAGATATTTAAATCATCTATAATATAAGAAAATTAGATGTGATGGAAAATCCTCTAATGCTCTACCCTCTTATTCTGCCACCTCATCAAATTAGGGGTATTTTGTGTTCAAATATTACTTTTTTCAACCGATGATATCAATTTGTTCTATTTCAACTGCATGTTTATACAATTAAGCCATAGTTTGATGATGTCACATGCTTTTATTCGGTTCCAAACTAACTTACCAATTCAACTTTTTCTCTTTTCTCTTCTTCCAATGACATATGTAATTCACTTTTCATTTTTCACTTTCCTCTTCTCTCTCTTTGTTAATCCTCTTCCTCTGTCCTCTTCATTTTCCTTTCTCTTCTCTCTCATTTCCTTTTCGTTCAAAGGCTGGTGCTTTAGGGTTTGGCTTCCCAAATTCACAAGTTGTTATCTTCTTCATTTTCATCTTCATCTTCTTTGATAACAAGGCAATGATGATTTTTTTAATAATTGAATTGAACATTGGGTGAAGAGTTGTTTCATGGGAAGATGATTATGTGTCTGTGGAATGACATTTGTTGTACTTCGTGCAAATTCTAGATGCAGCCTTTGGGAACCTCTTCTCTCGCATGTGCGAGAAAATTGAATATGAGCCTTCTTTTGTTCAACCGTCTCTCAAATTGTGTTTGATTATTTGGGTTTTTTGTTTGTAGATACTGAAACCCTAAAAAGGTTATATTTTTATGCAACTGGGGTTATTGGGTACTGAAAATGTTTAGAATTTTATTTTTACACGGAATCTGTACCCCAAATCCTAGATCTGTAAGTATGTTGTTTTTTATTCTATTGAGATACGATAGCAAAGCCTCTATGGTTGAGTATTTTACAGTTGAATGGATGCTGCCTCCATTTTCTAAGTAGTTGCTTTGAGAGTGATGCTAATTAGTTGATTTGTTGCAGGTGGAATGGGGTAAAATGTCGATGGTTGATGCTGAGCGATGACTTCTGGAAAATGCACTACAATATCCTCATAACCAACACTTTGTTTTACTTTCTGATAAGTAATTTGCTCGATATTTTTCGCATGGTTAAGTTGTTTATTTTAGTTTCTGATCTTCTTGCATTGATTTTGTAGTTGTGTGCCACCATATATTTTTGATTATATTTTTTATTATCTGATGCATACAAATATCAGCTTTGTAGATTGGTATGCCATGTTTCTTTCCAATAGAGTTTGTTGATCTTTTCTTTACGGTTGTGTGGACAAGATTGATGCTCAGAAAGTGTTTGGTTATGCTCTTTTCAAGGATGGGAAACATACTCGTCTCTCTTATCCCTTGGAAAAGTTTCACTCAGATGTCTCTGGCAGAAGTTTTCCCAATGGCGTTTTATTCAGAGGATGCGAGAGAAAGCTGCCTCCCTTCCCAAGTATTAATTTCTTCCTTTGGATGTATAATGCATGCTTGTGTTGTGTATTCTTCCTTTACTAGCTTCTATTGGTAAAATATAGATTTTTGGAACTATACTGCTATATTTTTGAAACTGCCTGTAATTCTTTTCTACATTTAGGACTTAATTTGGGTTGATTTGGTTGATATTTATGTTACCTGAACCAAAGTAGTTATATTGCAATTTTTTTTGCTATTAATTTGTGTCATGGTGATATCATCCCGAGGACTTTCAATTGATATAAATTTTCATAATACAATCGGAAATCATTTTTGAGAATTTTTAATGTACTTTTTAATACTTTAATTGATATGAAGATATATTCCTGTTAGCATATGTTTGTTGAAGCGGTAAAGCGGCAAGTAAAAATATTTATTTTTGGAAGAATTCCCTCCGGGATTTATGTCATGTCCACAGAGATCGGTTCGAGGGAAAGAATGTCGTTCGACAATCTCTCGCGTTTATGAGTTTGGATTAAATTGGTTTAAAATAAATGCAGAAAAGAAAACATTAAAATAAAAAGAAATCATTCTTCAGAGAGAAGAAACTTATCCAGCATGCACATAATCGACTTCTCACAAACTTAAACTTATCGACCAGTTATACTCAACCTACAATACTCCTCAATATCACCCAGCATCACTCACAACAGTGTTCATCTCTGACACACTGAGCTGAGAGAACAACTGTGTTACCATCATCGGCACTCTCGCACCCGACTCAAGATACGGAGGCATTAAGCTTCGACGCCTTTACAGATTGTCAGCTCTAAATCTATCTCTAGCATCCAGAAACTAACAGATAATCATCCCTAATCAATATTTGCGATGTTTATCTCTAACACAACTCAAACCCCGAGCATAAAGAAAAAATCAAGGATAATCCCCGATAAAGATTTGTAAAGAGATTTTATACAACGCCATGGGCGACAAATATACACGAGTTCAAAGTAAATACATATACAACAACCCAACAAAGAAGAAAAACACAAAGAAAAAGAGAAATAAACCAAACATCTCGCGGATTGTCAAAGCCGATCGATGAGAAATCCACCCCGGTTCATCCATATGCAAGCTTCCATGTTGTTTTCTAGCTAATCCTACTGAAAAATGAAAGTTTGATGCATTGGGAACAAATATTACCCAACCATCCTCTATAAATTGTGTTTTTGGCCCTTTAATGGTGTTTCTGTCCGTCCAGTTTCGCCCGGCGGTATTTTGGGTCGCCCGACGCAGTAAGGAGGCTTATTCTATAAGTTTTCCACACTTTTGGAGTGCCCGGCCCTGCAATGGACCGCCCGGCGATGCTTCGCCCGGCGGAGCAGAGGCGCAGCTGACAGTAGACAACAAAAATCCAGCACTGTTTTGGCCATAACTTTTGAACCGTAACTCCGTTTTTAGCCCGGTTCGAAGCGTTGGAAAACTTATTCAATGCTCTATACAACAATGGCAAGATATCCTTGATTGAATACCTACAAAAATAAATGGAAATCAATTAAACTCAATGATATTTACACGATAACGCAATATATACACTATAACGTAAAGTAAACGTATTTACAAACAAAGCGGGGTTTATTCGAACGTTTCTAACAAAAAAGTATCTATAAGTGCAACAAAACTTATATACAAAAATAGCTACAATTTTCACTTATCAAACTCTCCCCAACTTACATAATTGTTTGTCCTCAAACAAAGCCAACATCTAAAGAAACAAAAGCGAAATCCAAGAATTCACGCAACAACAAGTTTTGACAAACAAAAACAAATGCAATGGTTTAATCGAAAATGCTACACACAAAGTAAATACTTACCACTAAACTACAACGATAACATAATCACAAAACAAATGCTAAATATAAAGATCCATGCCTATCATTCTAAAACAACACTAGTTCACAAATGAATCACACCTAGCAAAAACAATCACCGGTAGATGAAAAACACAAAATGAGGTACTTTTTACTCACACAACAATCTTGCAAACAAAAGACTAAATTATTCACTCATCCAAAAACTCATATTGAAAACATAAAAGCAAAAATCCAAAGGGCTTTCAAGGTTGTAGCGTGGTTGGGTAAACAAATAAGGGGTAATTCCTGAAGCTAATCAAAACAAAAACTTACCTAAACCTAAGGGAGTGATCAACTCACAAAGTTTCAAACACCAAAATTTCAATCAAACTTCTTCCAAAATCCCAAGGGTTACACAAAACACAATACTTATTTAGCATAATTATTTGAACTCTTTTTGTTTTTCTTTTTCAAAACTTTTCTTTTTCCTTCTTTTTTTTCTTTTTCTTTTTCATATTTTTCTCTTTTTTCTTTTCTTTTTCAACCTCATAGAAACCAACCAATGAGTAAACAATCATTCTCTCCCCAACTTGAATTTAACCACATCATCATGTGAATACTCCCTACTTTCTAAGGCAAGGTAAAAATTCATACAACAACACAAAGGTGAGGGTTCAAGAAAAAATAATCAATCAAAATCCATACAAAAAGTAAATTTGACACTCATAGACAAACATCAAACTCAAACAACATGGATAATGACCAAAGGCTCAAAGGGGTTACAAATGATCACACACTCACAAGGTGAATTGACTATTCGGCTAGGTAGTTGTGCTTAAAATGAAACAAAATGCCTTGATCCTTTTCATGCTTTCATATAATCAACACAAACAAAAGATTAAGCATAATAAAATCTAGTTAAAACAAGAATATTGGTACTCCGAGCATATATGAACAATAGAAGGCTTCCTCACAAAAAGGGTGGGAACTAAAGTGATTCACATATGAACAAGTATACAAAAGAATGAATGGCATAGAAGTTGTAAAAAGCCTAAGTATCATGAATATGCTAAAGTAGAGAAAGCGATAAACACATACCTTGAACGTGTACCAAACTTTAAACACTATCATTATCACGCATTCACAAGTTAAAACGATAAAAAATGGACAAACACCTCATGCGACTTCAAATAGTCGGACCAAAATTGGAGTCCAAACAACAAACAAAAACATTAAAAAGACCAGGTGAAAATGGATTAAACAAGTTGTAAAGTGAAGATTTGAGAATTTTACGAACAATCAGAGTACAACTTGTTTGATGAATGTTCACCACACTACCTAAGTAAAAATGAAAAAGTAATAACGAAACAAACAAAAAAAAAAGAAAAACATACTTGTTTTACGTCGTAAGCTCGACGCCTTTACTGTGCTTAGCTAGTAAATTCCTCCCTTCATGCCATGGTGATGCCTCACCGCGCAAACCAAAAGCAAGTGTCATAACCAAACACTTAAACACACGTTAATCTACAAGTATCAGTATAACAAGTGAAAATATACAATATATACGATATCTACAAAACTCAAAAACAAAGAAACTATCGCAATGCGATTCAATATCAAAACCGATCCCCGGAAACAGCGCCATTTTGTTGAAGCGGTAAAGCGGCAAGCAAAAATATTTATTTTCGGAAGAATTCCCTCCGGGATTTATGTCGTGTCCACAAAGATCTGTTCGAGGGAAAGAATGTCGTTCGACAATCTCTCGTGTTTATGAGTTTGGATTAAATTGGTTTAAAGTAAATGCAGAAAAGTAAACATTAAAATAAAAAGAAATCATTCTTCAGAGAGAAGAAACTTATCCGGCATGCACATAATCGACTCCTCACAAACTTAAACTTACCGACCAGTTATACTCAACCTACAATACTCCTCAATATCACCCAGCATCGCTCACAACAGTGTTCATCTCTGACACTGTAATACCCCGTAAATTATTTTACTCCGGATAATACTAGTTGTGATCAACTGAGTCCCAGTGTACTCTGATAAATTATCTGCAGAGATAATTAGGGTAACTGTCAGATTTAGAGTAAATCCAATTAATATTATCTGAATCTGGGTTATTTAAATATTTAGACTTTAGAGACTTTTTGGACAATTGGTAGTGTTGATATTTGATGATGTTTTACTATATCATTTCCTTTTCCTCTCATTTTCCTCTTTAGAAGCAAAGGGAGAAAAAGATAAAAAGAAGTGGAGAGAAAGAAAAGAGAAGGAAAGGAAGAGAAAAAAAATAGGAAAGCTCAAGATCAAGAACATCATCAAATCTTCATCCAATCATCTTCAAATCTTCACCATCTTCATCTATTCAAGGTGGGTTCTAGATAGATGCTTTTGTTTTAGATTTTCTTGGATTCTGAGACTTAGGTTAGAATTGTAAGGAAATTGGATTAATTGCCAAATCTTGAAAATTAACGGTTGAAATGTGTTATAAACTGAGTAGTATGAGTTATATGAGTGTAGAATCATTTATGTTTGATTGTGGGATGTTTGGATAGGTTATGATGGGGTTTTGGAACCATGGGAGATCAGCTGTTACGCTGATGAACTTTCTGCATTTCCCAGATTCGCACTGCGAATCCCCCAGCGAAGGGGGAAATCGTGCACTCGCTGGCAGCTCGCACTGCGAATGCGAAGGCGAGCATTCGCCAGTGGTTCGCACTGCGAACCTTACGTTGTTTTTGCTACTGCCTTGGTTCGCCAGCGTTCGCACTGTGAATGGTGCAGCGAACAAGTGTTGGCTAGGCGTTCGCTGGACGCTTCGCACTGCGAATGAAGTAGCGAGCATTCGTTGGCTTATTCGCAATGCGAACATAGCAGAACATCCATTTTGTTTCTTGCATAACTTTTGACTCAGTTATCCGTTTTGCGTATTCTTGATATCGTTGTGAAGCTAGGAATGTATTCTAGCTGATGGTAGTGAGAAATATCTGTTTATTGCCCGATTAAATGAATAGGAGGGAACCGTAAATTGGTATAAATTGTGGTATGTTGAGTTTTGGTGTTCCATTATGTGATTGACGATTACATGTCTATGTTATTATTGTGAAACATGTTGGAATATGTATGCATGTTAAAATATGAATAGGTAGAGTGAGGAACATTACCGTAAATGATATCAAAAGTGTGTAAATGACATGGTGACAACGCTCGTGCAAAAGAGGCCGAGGCGTGTGTCTAGTAATCATAACCGATTGATTTTGCGGTGTAGTTTCATGAGACTCGAGAACCTCCTCTGAAACGTATGCACAATTACTTGTCAGGTTTGATTCCTGCGTATAGTACGATTGGAGCCTACGGGTAAAGAGACTTGTGACGGTGTACGGGCCGTGTGAAGTGACGAATCATGGTGTACGGGCCGATGATCCCGAATCCAATTCGTATGCCAAGTAAATACAAGGATCCATGACTCGGGTCGTCTTTTAGACGTAGAAGCGGATGGGAATAGGGGATGCCTTGGTACGGTTATTGATTTGTGAGATTCTGGAGTAACAGGCTCAGAACTTACTTTAGTACTATTGTGAGTTAACAGGCTCACGAGTGTGAATGTATTTATATCATGTGTGTACTCAAAGTCACTTCCCTTCCCTTTGACTTGAGTTAGGCTTATTAGAACCTTGTAAAGCCGAGAGGACTATAAGATAGCGAACTAACTGAGATTTGATGTATCTCACCCCACTGTTGTTGTTTACATCACAGATTCTGCAGGTTCGGCGAAGGGTAAGGATAAGGTGGTTTGACTTTTCCTTACGGATCGTAGCTTTTGAGATGGCATGGCTTCCGCTATGGCGTTTTATTTTGAGATCATTGTATTGATCTAGTTTTTAGTGCATGTTGGGACATCTTGTATACGTTATGCCGTAGGATTTAGAACTTTGTATTTAGGGCATCTAGTGTATACAATGTGTTAACTAGGAACTTGTACATATATATTTCAGTACCAAACGTATTATTCCTGTATGATATATGCTTTGATGTGTGTATGTATATGTGGGCTTTACAGTTGGTATCAGAGCAGGTCGTATCCTCGACCTAGCCATGAAATAGTATATGTGTTTCCTTCCGTTTCATATGTGTTGTGCCGCCATTGGTCTTACGTGTTATATTTATGGTATTGAGCCTGATCAACTTAATCCTATCTGTATGACATTTAGGAACATGGCCGACCGACGCAGAAACAACCGTGGTAGACCGAGAACTACTCCAGCAGGGACAAATCCGCCAGGGGACGAAGGGAATGCCCCTTTGTATCAATTCATGCAACAGATGCAGCAACAGCAGAATCAGTTTGTGCAACAGATGGTCCAACTAATGGCTAGTGGCGTGCATCCTCCAGTGGTTGTTCCTGAAGCTGCAGGGGGAACCTTTAGGGATTTTATTCGTATGAATCCTCCGGAGTTTCTGAGAGGGTTAGATCCAATAAAGGCTCATGAATGGATATCCAGTATGGAGCGAATTTTCTTGATCGTTCAGTGTAGTGAAGAAAATAAGGTTGTCTTCGCTTCTCACTTGTTAAAGGGTCCTGCTATGAGATGGTGGGAAAGCGCTTCAGCCTTGATGACAATTCAAGAGGTACCAAAAGTGTGGGAGCAGTTTATGATAACTTTTATGGAGAAGTATTTTCCAAGTTCCTTAAGGTCTCAAAAAGAATTCGAATTTCAGCAGCTGAGGCAAGGTAACTTGACGGTGGCTTCTTATGCGGAAAAGTTCGAGGTTATGGCTGCTTATTCTAGACAAGCCATGTATGCTCCTGATGAAAGGTGGAAGATTGATCAGTTTCTATTTGGTTTAAGGGCTGAAATTTCACATAGTGTGTCTCAGAGAGAATTTACTAGCTATGCTGAATTGTTACGACAGTGTTATGTAGCGGAGCATAGTTTGAAGAAGGTACAAGTAGAAGGAGAGCTAAGTAGGGTGAATCAAGGTGATCGTGGGCGATCAAATCAACAATTTAGACCGAGACAACAACCTTTCAAAGGGAAACAAGTTCAGAGCTCTAAGTCTAGTGCGCCTCCAGTATGTCGTACTTGTGGTAGGAATCATTTTGGGAGGTGCAATTGGGAAGCAATAAGATGTTATCAGTGTAACAAGATGGGCCACTTATCGAGGGATTGTCCTCAGAAGAGGAATCAGATACAAGAAAAGAATACCGGACGAGTGTATACCTTGGATGCAAGGAAAATAAAGGGTGACAACTCTTTGATTGCTGGTACGTGTTTTGTGAATGGAAATCCTTGTTTTGTTTTATTTGATTATGGGGAAACGCATTCGTTTGTGTCCACGCGATGCGTGAAGCGACTTGGGTTGCAAGTTGTTCCTTTGTCTCCACCCATGGTGGTTACTACTGCCATGGATGAAATTGTTGAAACACCGTTGATGTGTGAAAATTGTGTATTGTCAGTGAATGAAAGAGTCTTCCAGATTGATCTTATTTGTCTGCCGCTTAAGAAAGTGGATGTTGTTCTGGGAATGGATTGGCTTTCAGCTAATTCGGTATTTATCGGGTGTGAAGAAAAACTAATCATTATTCCATCTACTGAAGCTACTCCGAAGGATGTGTTAACTACTATTTTAGAAGGTATGGTTGGAATGATTAATTTCTTGTTTGAAGGGGAAAAGTCTGTTCTCATGATTCTTACTAAGGAGGGGAGTAGTAACCTTCAAGTTTTGAGTATTCCAGTAGTTTGTGACTTTCCTGAAGTTTTCCCCAAGGATATCACTTCTCTTCCTCCGGAACGGGAAGTGGAATTCTCTATTGACCTGATACCGGGAACGGCTCCAATATCCTTTCTCCGTATCGGATGGCACCACTTGAATTAAGAGAATTAAAGGACCAATTGGAAGAGTTGTTGGCTAAGCATTTTGTTCGACCAAGTGTTTCGCCCTGGGGAGCTCCAGTGTTGTTGGTAAAGAAAAAGGATGGGGGAATGCGGTTGTGTATTGATTACCGTCAATTGAATAAGGTCACCATCAAGAACAAATACCCATTGCCAAGGATAGATGATTTGTTAGATCAATTGAAAGGAGCCTGTGTGTTCTTGAAGATTGATTTACGGTCGGGTTATCATCAGATTCGGGTGAAGAGTTCAGACGTACCAAAGACTGCATTTAGAACCCGTTATGGTCATTATGAATTTTTGGTGATGCCTTTCGGTGTGACGAATGCTCCGGCAGTTTTCATGGATTACATGAATCAGATATTTCAACCTTACTTGGACCAATTTGTGGTGATTTTCATTGATGATATTCTTATATATTCTCGTGACCCTCAAGAGCACGGAGAACACCTAAGAATCGTTTTATCCATTTTGCAAGAGAGACAACTTTTTGCCAAGCTAAGTAAGTGTGAATTTTGGATGTCGGAGGTGAATTTCCTGGGACATGTCATACCTCAAAGGGGAGTAGCGGTTGATCCATCCAAAGTTAAAGCAGTGATAAATTGGGAGAGACCGAAGAATGTGTCTGAAGTTAGAAGCTTTTTCGGACTAGCAGGTTATTATAGAAGGTTTATTAAAGGCTTCTCCCAATTGGCTTTACCGATGACGAGGCTTACCTGGAAGGATTGTTCTTATGAATGGGATTCGGCTTGTGTGCAAAGTTTTATGAGTTTGAAGGAAAGGTTGACGACCGCTCCTGTTTTGGTTATTCCTGATCCTAGCAAGTCGTATGAGGTATATTGTGATGCGTCTAAGATGGGATTAGGAGGGGTGTTAATGCAAGATGGACATGTAGTGGCTTATGCTTCTAGACAGTTGAAAGTACATGAAGAGAATTATCCAACGCATGACTTAGAATTGGCGGCGGTTGTATTTACCTTAAAGGTGTGGCGTCACTATTTGTATGGTGTGCGTTTTGAGATGTTTAGTGACCACAAGAGCTTACAGTACCTCTTTAATCAGAAGGAGTTGAACATGCGTCAACGGAGGTGGATGGAATATTTGAAAGATTATGACTTGGAACTAAGATACCATCCGGGTAAAGCGAATAAAGTGGCAGACGCTTTAAGTAGGAAAGTGTTGCACAGTGCCGACTTGATGATGCTAGAGTATACTTTATTGGAGAAATTTCGAGATCTAAATCTTCAATTTAATTGGACTCCTAATTGTGTGGTTATGGGGAATTTGGATATCAATTCTACTCTTAGGGAAGAAATCCAACAAGAGCAAGGATTAGATGAGAAGTTGCAAGTGTTATTGTAACCGGGTTTTGTGCGAGATACCGATGGAGTTATTGTATGTAACCAAAGGATTTGTATTCCGGACAACACGGAGTTAAAAAGGAGGATTTTGGATGAAGCGTATAAGGGTGCTTTTACTATACATCCGGGATCTTCAAAGATGTACCAAGACCTAAAGAGGGACTATTGGTGGTCCGGGATGAAAAGGGATATTGCGAAGTATGTGTCGGGATGTGTGGTGTGTCAACAAGTGAATATCGAGCACCAAAGACCGGGTGGCTTGTTGGAACCTTTAGAAATTCCGGTGTAGAAATGGGATAGTATTTCGATGGACTTCGCGGTGGGTTTACCCTGTGCGCAAGGCGGTTATGATTCGATTTGGGTAATAGTATACCGGTTAACGAAGTCTGCTCATTTCTTGGCCGTAAAGACTACTTATAAGGCGAGTCATCTCGCAAGGTTATTCATTTCGGAGATAGTGAGGTTGCATGGTATTCCTACTACTATCGTTTCGGATAGAGATCCAAAGTTCACTTCGAGATTTTGGAGAGCTTTTCAACAAGCGATGGGGACGAAGTTATGTTTGAGTACTTCGAATCACCCACAAACGGATGGTCAGACGGAACGGACAATACAAACCATGGAAGACATGTTGAGAGCTTGTGCCCTTGGAAGTGGAGGAAATTGGATAGAACTTTTGCCATTGATTGAGTTCTCTTATAATAACAGTCATCATGCCAGTATTGGTATGGCACCATATGAGGCATTATATGGAAGGAAGTGTAGGACACCGTTGTGTTGGGCAGAGGTTGGTGAAGATAGGATGTTGGGACCTGAAATTATCCACGAAACTACGGAGAAAATTAAGATGATCCGTGATAAGATCAAACAAGCCCAAGATCATCAGAAGAGTTATGCGGATAACCGTAGAAGACCTTTAGAATTTGAAGAAGACGATCACGTGCTTTTGAAAGTTACTCCGAGGTTGCGGTTGAAAGGACCGTTTCGATCGCGGAAGTTAAGTCCGAGATACGTAGGACCGTATCAGATCTTGGAGAGAATTGGTGAAGTAGCTTACAGACTAGCCTTACCGCCTTCTCTGTCCGAGATGCACGATGTTTTTCATGTATCTCAGCTTAGGAAATTTGTCCCAGATCCTCTTCAGCCAATTTTACCAGATACCATTGAGATAGAAGCAGATTTGACATTTGAGCCTCAACCGAGTCGTATCACCGGAAGAGAAACTAAAGTGTTAAGGAATAAAGAGATTCCTCTTGTTAAGGTCCAGTGGGATGAGACGCATCCGGGTGATGCAACTTGGGAATTGGAATCGGAGATACGGGAGGTCTATCCTCATCTTTTCAGGTAATTGTTTTAAATTCGTGGGCGGATTTCTATTTAAGGGGGGGAGGATGTAATACCCCGTAAATTATTTTACTCCGGATAATACTAGTTGTGATCAACTGAGTCCCAGTGTACTCTGATAAATTATCAGCAGAGATAATTAGGGTAACTGTCGGATTTAGAGTAAATCCAATTAATATTATCTGACTCTGGGTTATTTAAATATTTGGACTTTAGAGACTTTTTGGACAATTGGTAGTGTTGATATTTGATGATGTTTTACTATATCGTTTCCTTTTCCTCTCATTTTCCTCTTTAGAAGCAAAGGGAGAAAAAGATAGAAAGAAGTGGAGAGAAAGAAAAGAGAAGGAAAGGAAGAGAAAAAAAAGAGGAAAGCTCAAGATCAAGAACATCATCAAATCTTCATCCAATCATCTTCAAATCTTCACCATCTTCATCTATTCAAGGTGGGTTCTAGATAGATGCTTTTGTTTTAGATTTTCTTGGATTCTAAGACTTAGGTTAGAATTGTAAGGAAATTGGATTAATTGCCAAATCTTGAAAATTAACGGTTGAAATGTGTTATAAACTTAGTAGTATGTGTTATATGAGTGTAGAATCATTTATGTTTGATTGTAGGATGTTTGGATAGGCTGTGATGGGGTTTTGGAACCATGGGAGATCAGCTGTTACTTTGATGAACTTTCTGCATTTCCCAGATTCGCACTGCGAATCCCCCAGCGAAGGGGGAAATCGTGCACTCGCTGGCAGCTCGCACTGCGAATGCGAAGGCGAGCATTCGCCAGTGGTTCGCACTGCGAACCTTACGTTGTTTTTGCTACTGCCTTGGTTCGCCAGCGTTCGCACTGCGAATGGTGCAGTGAACAAGTGTTGGCTAGGAGTTCGCTGGACGTTTCGCACTGCGAATGAAGTAGCGAGCATTCGCTGGCTTATTCGCAATGCGAACATAGCAGAACATCCATTTTGTTTCTTGCATAACTTTTGACTCGGTTATTCGTTTTGTGTATTCTTGATATCGTTGTGAAGCTAGGAACGTAATCTAGCTGATGGTAGTGAGAAATATCTATTTATTTCCCGATTAAATGAATCGGAGGGAACCGTAAATTGGTATAAATTGTGGTATGTTGAGTTTTGGTGTTCCATTATGTGATTGACAATTACATGCCTATGTTATTATTGTGAAACATGTTGGAATAGGTATGCATGTTAAAATATGAATAGGTAGAGTGAGGAACATTACCGTAAATGATATCGAAAGTGTGTAAATGACATGGTGACAACGCTCGTGCAAAAGAGGCCTAGGCGTGTGTCTAGTAATCATAACCGATTGATCTTGCGGTGTAGTTTCATGAGACTCGAGCAACTCCTCTGAAACATATGCACAATTACTTGGCAGGTTTGATTCCCGCGTATAGTACGATTGGAACCTGCGGGTAAAGAGACTTGTGACGGTGTACGGGCCGTGTGAAGTGACGGATCACGGTGTACGTGCCGATGATCCCGAGTCCAATTCGTATGCCAAGTAAATACAAGGATCCATGACTCGGGTCGTCTTCTAGATGTAGAAGCGGACGGGAATAGGGGATGCCTTGGTACGGTTATTGATTTGTGAGATTCTGGAGTAACAGGCTCAGAACTTACTTTAGTACTATTGTGAGTTAACAGGCTCACGAGTGTGAATGTATTTATATCGTGTGTGTACTCAAAGTCACTTCCCTTCCCTTTGACTTGAGTTAGGCTTATTAGAACCTTGTAAAGCCGAGAGGACTATAAGATAGCGAACTCACTGAGATTTGATGTATCTCACCCCACTGTTGTTGTTTACATCACAGGTTCTGCAGGTTCGGCGAAGGGTAAGGATAAGGTGGTTTGACTTTTCCTTACGGATCGTAGCTTTTGAGATGGCATGGCTTCCGCTATGGCGTTTTATTTTGAGATCATTGTATTGATCTAGTTCTTAGTGCATGTTGGGACATCTTGTATACGTTATGCCGTAGGATTTAGAACTTTGTATTTAGGGTATTTAGTGTATACAATGTGTTAACTAGGAACTTGTACATATATATTTCAGTACCAAACGTATTATTCCTGTATGATATATGCTTTGATGTATGTATGTATATGTGGGCTTTACAGACACACTGAGCTGAGAGAACAACCGTGTTTCCATCGTCGGCACTCTCGCACCCGACTCAAGATACGGAGGCATTAAGCTTCGATGCCTTTACAGATTGTTAGCTCTAAATCTATCTCCAGCATCCAGAAACTAACATATAATCATCCCTAATCAAAGTTTGCGATGTTTATCTCTAACACAACTCAAATCCCGAGCATAAAGCAAAAATCAAGGACAATCACCGATAAAGATTTGTAAAGCAGATTTTATACAATGCCATGTGCGACAAATATACATGAGTTCAAAGTAAAAATACATATACAACAACCCAACAAAGAAGAAAAACACAAAGAAGAAGAGAAATAAACCAAACATCTCGCGGATTGTCAAAACCGATCGATGAGAAATCCACCCCGGTTCATCCGTATGCAAGCTTCCATGTTGTTTTCTAGCTAATCCTACTGAAAAATGAAAGTTTGATGCAATGGGAACAAATATTACCCAACCATCCTCTTAAAATTATGTTTTTGGCCCTTTAATGGTGTTTCTGTCCATCCAGTTTCGCCTGGCGGTATTCTGGGTCGCCCGGCGCAGTAAGGCGGCTTATTCTGTAAGTTTTCCACACTTTTGGAGTGCCCGGCTCTGCAATGGACCGCCCGGCGCTGCTTTGCCCGGCGGAGCAGAGGCGTAGCTGACAGTAGACAGCAAAAATCCAGCACTGTTTTGGCCATAACTTTTGAACCGTAACTCCGTTTTTCGCCCGGTTCGAAGCGTTGGAAAGCTTATTCAATGTTCTATACAACAATGGCAAGATATCCTTGATTGAATACCTACAAAAATAAATGGAAATCAATTAAACTCAATGATATTTACACGATAACGCAATATATACACTATAACGTAAAGTAAACGTATTTACAAATAAAGCGGGGTTTATTCGAACGTTTTTAACAAAAAGTATAGATAAGTGCAACAAAACTTATATACAAAAATAGCTTCAATGTGTGTAGTGTAAATATGGAACAAGGAATAGTCACTTCCCTACTTGAAGAGAAGGGGACAATCAAAGGTGTGCAATACAAAACTAAAGATGGTCAGGAATTAACAGCTTATGCTCCTCTTACCATTGTTTGTGATGGTTGTTTTTCAAACTTACGCCATTCTCTTTGCAACCCTAAGGTGAGAATTCCTTTCAGCATAATTCTGTAAAGGCTTTCTACAATCATATTGTCAACTTCTTTCTATAAAATAAACAACGATGATGACCAAAAAAACATTTGCTGTAATTTATTTAGAGCTCTTTTTGTCATTTACAATAGCGGCGTTTTCTTACTACTGAAGATTCTTAGTCATGCACAAAAGTCCGTAGAATTCTGGATTAACATTCTATATTGCTTTATTAACGTTTTGTAGAATTCTGTAGAATCTTGAAGGTTCAGGCATGATTGCTACATTTGCCCCAGAGGATATTGGATGTTTCAAGATGAGATGGCAATCTTATAGGTATTTTATCTCTCCTTTAAATGATTTTTACTACTTCAATGTTTTGTTTTGACAGGTATCATATTCTTATAGCATTTTTGCAGCCGAAGAAGAATCTTCTGGTTTTATTGGAGGAAATGGGAGGGAACATAGATGGTTGTACATTATCCAAGGTCATTTTCCAAATTCAATTTGTGCATAATATAATTGGAGTTCTCTTTCTTAGTATTGATGTTTTTTTGTTTGTTTTGATAAGATGCAGAAGTCGAATAATAGGAGTGTTCACATAGCTTTCTTAGCATTGATATTTATACCGGAAACAACACTCGACACATGTGGTAATACGAGAAAGTAAACGAATTGAATGTAATCAATGTGTTGTTCTTAACACTTAACATACATTTGATTTGATCAAAGTGTTGATGCTGTAAAGACTTTAATACCTAACTGAATTTGAACTTGGTGTTGAGAATGTTTGTGTTATTTTGTGTAAAATGTTTTTTTTTTGTGTAGAATGATCCCACATAAGACAAAGCATGGGGAAGCTGATCTTGCTCGCCTAAAGGTTTATGAAGGTATTCCTCCTCCATATGACAAGATCAAGAGAATGGTCGTCCCAGATGCGCTTAAGTAAATGTTGTTGTTTTTTATCTAAGGTTTAAGATTTTTTTAAGTCAAGTATGTTAGTGTCTTTAAAGTTCATGGCATTTTTAATTTAATCCGGCATAAATACTATCTGTCATTTGGACAACTGTCATTTGAGGTGGCATAAATACTGTCATATGAATGTGTTTTTTGTTGAGTCATGTTTCTATTATGAGTACTGAATGAGTGAATGAATCAGGGTATTGAGGCTTCAGATGGGACACAAATATTGTCATCTTGGACAACTTTCATCTGAAGTCAGGTGGAACTATTATGATACCATAAAGGTAACTTTCGTGTAAATTTTTTTATTAAAATTTTGATCTTTTGGATTGATTTTTTTAGTTTGTAAATGTTTTCTTGATTATAGGAATTGAAAAATAAGAGAAAGGAAATACCAGCATTGGCTTATGAGAGAAAGAAGCAGCTCAATAAATTAAGGGTGAAAGCTGAGAAAAATAAAAGAATATTTTAGAAGTTCAACTCATTGCGTAACTTTAGTAAAAATAAAAGAATATTTTAGAACCTAATGTAAAAAATATTGTGTTTTTAACAACTTATCCTCTTACTCATAGTCTTCACTCATGCTACTATGTTAGAGTGGATAAGAACGCTGATGGACGAATTACAGAAGAAGAAGTCAAAGAGGTAACTTATTAAATTATTATTATTTGAAAAAATTATTATTATTATTATTATTATTATTATTATTATTATTATTATTAGATACAAAGAAAGTAAAGTCCAGAATTCATGACAATGTAATGTTACTCTTTTCCTTCTTATCATCCATGACAATATTTGTTTTATGTGCCTTGATATATGCAGAATTTTATCAATGTAATTTTCAGTTTCATCAATGCTTGCTTTATTCACTCCATGCTGCCTAACGTAATAGATTCGACGTATTTTATCTACAACCAACTATCTAGAAACTACATGACCCCCTGTGCAGTTACTACATTACCTCATGTGTTATCTACAATCAGTTGTGTTATCTAATTCCATCACATTCATGTGAAGAAACTACATGACCCTATGTGTTATGTACAACCAGGCTATTTCCCGTTTGTAACCCTAGCTCATCTAAATTTTATTTTTAAAGCTCACGCTTTACTAAAATATATGTCAAAATCACTATGACAGATTGTCTCACACAGTATGCACAAATGTCCCAGCTGAGTTTGACATGCTGTCTATCTGCCAGAGTTTTTGATATTAGAGAAGTTTAGCATATTTGCTAGCAAATTGATCTAATTATGAAATATATATAAAGTTAATAAATTTGGCTATGAGTCTCATAATAAATTTTCAATAAAAATATTTAATTTATGTTTAATTGAAAATATACAACAACTGTTTTATTTTTTTCTCTAATAAAATTTTAATAATTTTTTTTCTTATTATGGATATTATATGAAACTATCCAAATATTAAAAAAATGGACATTTATCAATCATTTTTTAAAATATGCAAATAAATGCGCTTACCAAATCAGCATGTGTAAGTAGACATTGATGTAACTACGAGGGGAAAATATAATATTGAAACAAATACCATAAAAATATGAGTCACTTATTGAAATTAATACAATTAAAAAATGATTGAATAAATGTTTCTAATTGGCAATATTATTTCAACTCTGTTGTAGTTGAAAAAATAAAAAATTTATAAATAATGTCAAAACAAAATTAATATTTATAAAGGGGAATAAATATAGTGTTGATTAAAATATTTTTATATAGGAGAAAAATACTATTGTTATAATCGAGAACAACTATACTATTGATTCAAATATTTTTATAAATATTGTAAAAAAAATAATATTTTGATTTAAATATTTTTATAAACGGGAACAACTTTACTATTGATTTAAATATTTTTATAAATATTATCAAAACAAAAATAATATTTTGATTTAAATATTTTTATAAATAAGAACAACTTTACTATTGATTCAAATGTATTTATAAATAATGTCAAAACAAAAATAATATTTTGATTTAAATATTTTTATAAACGGGAACAAATTTACTATTGATTCAAATATATTTATAAATAATGTCAAAACAAAAATAATATTTATATACGGAAAAAAATATATTGTTCATTAAAATATTTTTATATATGGAAACAAATACTATTGTTATAAATAGGATCAACTTTACTACTGATTCAAATATTGAATAATATAAATTTATCGACCATTGTATTCTCTCTAATAACATAATTGTCTTATTTGTTAAAAAAACTTAAACGATTATTTTATCTAATACAAGTCTCGATAACTTTTTTTAATCATATTATTATTGATATTGTTGTTTACCTTTTATTTTCTACATGCATTATTATTTCAACTTAAATTTACTATTATTCTTAAGTTTTTTCTATTTTCAACTTTCAAAATTTATGACAGTCTGCAAACAAATGCGCGTTCAAAATCATATCTCAGCCAAAAACATACCCCGTGCGTAGGCACGAATTTCTTACTAATTTATAGTTAAAATATATATTTATAATTATAAAAAAGTAATCTTATAAAATTAATATACTTTCTGAATCAATTTATTTTTATAACTTTGAAAATAAAACAATTTAAACTAGTAATGTATTACAACATATTATAACAATAATAAAAAATAATGAAAGATATCATAAAACAATTACAGGAAATTTAAAGAGCTTGTAGCTTTTGAGGGGTGCAGCAGCACCCTCGCGCCCCCACGTTCCTCCGCTACTGGTAAGGAGGTTAAGAATATGGTTGCGGGTTAGAACCCCACCCTTTCCTTTTTATTTTTATTATTATTGTTAAAAAAGTCAATAAAAAGTCAAATGTTGATTTTTTTTTGAGATATTTTAGTATTATTTTCATTTTTTAATTAGGCATTTTTTTAGAATACTATTTTTTATTTTTATTTAATTTTAGTCAAAAAATTTAAAAAATATATATAAAAAAATTAGAACCACTCTTGATTTGTCAGCTCTGTTTTCTAATTGGTCCATTTTGTCATAATGGCTTTTGATAGATCACACTTAGTCAGTTTACGTATCAAGAAAAATAAAATTGGAAGTTATTGACATATTGCCCTCAATATGGCCAAAAATAAAAATCAAATAATACTTGATTTGAGTTTTTTATATTATTGATTAAAATTTGTTTTCTTTTTTTTATTTGTTAATCTAGTTTTTTCCATTATAAATAAGACCGATTTTTCACACAATAGACACTAACTTTTATTCACAAATACATCAATTTTACAGTAAAAAAATACTCCACGCAACAAGTCAAACCTTTACACAATTTACACACAAATTTCTACACAAAAAACTCTCTCCCTCTCACATACTTCACCAACCATTCTTCATCATCCTCATAATCATAAATATCATACTCCATTAACGTTAACACTTTTTTTCCACTAATCTCTGTTATCTATTATAAAAAATCTTCATAAATTCCAACAATATGAAACAACAAATTATTCAAACATTTCCACAACATACAACAAAAATCATACAATTAAAATTGCAAGCTTTGAGGTCCAATTCCATTTTTCTATCTATTTTTATTTAAGTTTTCTCTGTGCAGTGTTGGGGGCAAGTGTGAGTGGTTAAACTCCCATATTTTCTATGAATAGGTGGAATGTTGGATTAATAATAGAGAGAAATCATTTACCTAACACCTTAAGGTTTTGGGTAGAGATGTGACGTCTTCCTCTCTTGTGGTCCTAGAGCATTAGTTCTATTGGTGCTTTCGACTCTCCCGGACTCCCCAACAGTGGTATTAGAGCCGTGGTTCGACTTTGTGGGAGAGCGGGAGCTGGATCCGGTGTTGGATCCTATTATAGGATGTGGTAGAATCACACTTGTAGGGGAGAATATTGGGTGCAAATGTGAGTGGTTAAAGTCCCACATTGCATATGAAGGGGAGAAATATTGGATTTATAAGAGAGAGGACCCATTTACCTAACACGTGCTCCCGACTCTCCCGTACTCCCCAGCACGCAGGAGGTAACTGTCCAACACTTTATCTTGTTTCAATAAATTTGTTTGATTTAGGTTTGTTTTGTTAGCTGAATGTTGGGCTCCTAACCCATCACCATTTTTCTTTTGTTTAATCTTTCATTTTTTCTTTCTTTTTATGGTTCACTTTAAGTTAATTTGTAAAACAATTGTTACTATTTTAAACTTCTTAGATCTAGATGTTGGATAATTAATTTTCCAATTAAGTTCAATTTTTAGTCATATAAAAAAATCTAACTTAATATTCACATTTCTTTAGTTTTGTATTGTATTTCGATTTTTGACAAACCGTCTTTTTACTTTTATTTCATTATGCTTGGTAATAATATGGAAACAATAATGTTTAGAAGGGTGGGGGTTGAATAGACCCAAAATCCTTTTAGACAACTTGAAAAACTTTTTAGGTCCCATAAACGAAATCAGAGATTTTAGAAAGCGGAAGCAAAAAAAAAAAGACGAGAGCTTGGAAACATCTCAATGAATCAAGCCACAAGAAATTGATACATGAAATAACCATAAGATAGATCATTCCTAGTGCAAGTCATTTACATGACATCCAAAGCCGCTTGCAAACAAAGCGATTTAAAAACACATTACTTGGATGTTCTTAACAATGCATAATTGACTTCATGATGATTCTTTAAGATTGATACACCACATACATAAGCATATACATTAAATCACTATAAGCACGATATAACCTATATGGTATACAATCTATGCAATTGCAAACATGCAGTAGCAAATATGAAATGAATGAATGCTTGTAAAGTAAAAAAGAACAGGGAAAGAGAAAGATACACATAGATATATAGTGCTTCGAAATTCATCCTTGAGTTTCCTACATGCACACATCAATGGATGATGCCATCGGAACATAATCACGATCTTCCACTATGATGATAAAATGATTATAGCTTTTTGATTACAAGGAACCATCACAAATAATTCCTTCTGATGAAGTAGACACTAGACTTCTAACACAATACAAGATCCCTAAAGATCTTTATCCAATAATCTCTCTATCCATAATAACCTGCTCCAAGTATTCGTGTGTGGCAATCCACCTAATCCCACCAATTTCTTGTCTGAGCGATTGCCATTAACTGAGCAAATATTGGACAACTTCAAACTTTGTCTAGTAGAAATCTTTCCCCAATGCCACCAAAGAAGGACAACTTCTAACTCCGCCTTACGGACCGTTGATACTTGATTCTGCCAACGTTTTCCTTGGAGTATAATGGAAACTCTCATCTTGTTATATAACTTCTCAATATCAAATTGTACTCAAGAAACGATACGGGCACATATTACTATAAAAAAACCAGCCACAAACAAAAAGATTAGAAACCCTAATGTACCACTAGTCTCCCTTTCACTCAATCTTTAGATGAAGGTCCATAAACAAGGAAAGATACAAAGGATGAAAATGGTGAACAGTTCCAGATAATCTCAACAACAACTGACATTATGAGCGAATAGTCAAGTATTTCAGTTTTGATGAATGATGAACACACACAAAAGGTTCAAACAAGTTTTTAGATAAGTGGGTCTTGATTCTTGATGGTTATCAAAATCTTGCTTAAATCCTCAATAAGATTGATCAACTCATTATCAAATTCACACAAAAATAAATACCCAATTGCACAAACAAGATGCAATAAAAATAGATAAAGAATTGACATGGTTTTAATATCAAAGATAGGTATTTTGGAGAATAAGAGAGAACGGGTTGGGTTGGGATTTTGTGTCCGCTCGACCCGCCCCGCTTTAAGCCTGCCCTGTCTTAAGCCCGCCGAAAAAAGGGGTGGGTTGGCCCGCCAACCTAGTTATCAAGAACTAAAAATGTTTATTTTGGTTGATTGAAGGTTAATTCTTGAACTATAGTTTTGGATTACTTATTGATGATTCTATTTTTTATATTTATTTGTGAATATATGCAATATTTTTTAAAGTAAAATTTGTTTAAAAAATGCTATATAAAAAATTATTCTAAAAAAAAGTGAAAAGTTTAATTGAAATGTAAAAATAAGCCTATTAATATATTAAAAATTTGAAAAATAAATAAGTAAAAAAATTAGGCGGGCAAGCTCGCCACCCGCTAACCTGCCACCTTGGCGAAGCGGGCTAGATTTTTAAGCCCAATTTCACTTGGCGGGCTTTCCTTCCCTACCCCTTTTTTTGGTAGGCTTAAGATGGGGCGGAGCGGACAGTCCGTTTTACCACCCCTACTATAAATCATTATATATTTCACACACTTGTTACTCTAATCAAAAGAATCAATCATTTAAATAAATGATGGAAATTGGGTTTTTTATGGTTTGATTCAAATCAAGAAGGAAATTTGATTCGAAACAATCTCCACAACATAAAAAAGAGATACCTTTTTACAACAAATGATTCAAATCATTATTTGCACTTGATTCGAATCAAATGGGATTATGATTCAAATCATGTTCAATTTTTGATCCGAATCAAATGATCCAAAATGTAATACCAATTTTCAACAGGTGAATGATTCGAATCAGATATTACACATGATCCGAATCAAATACCAATAACATAAAAATTCAAATGTTCTAACTTGTGATTCAAGTTATTCACGTGGAAATGACAAAATAGTAACTTTCATAGGCTCAAGAAGGAAATAACTAACAAGAATCAGCTGAATATAATATGAAATGCAAAGGATTCTTAGTGGTACAGTTACATAACCAAAATGATTACAATCAAATGGAAAGAAAGTTTACAACCATACAGATGAATTGAAATAACATACAAATTACAAATACGCAATGAAACAATAATTGAATTGTAAAACGTCAAAACACAATAGATACTTAAAGTACGTAAATGATACCAAATGATACTTTATGCTTTCACATTACTTTTCTTTTTAGATTTGAGCCACTCATTTATATTTAATAGGGCTAACCCTGTTTTTTTCTTTTCTTCTTTATATTATCTCAATTTTAATATTAATTTAAATTGGAGACCATCATGTGTTATCATTTAATTGGTGTTGAGATTTAATTAAAAATGCTTGTGTGAACCCACATCTACTCATGCACCCCTCTCCTTTTTATTCTTGTTTTATTCTTCTTTTGGGCTCAAAGTCCATTACTAGTCTTTTGCTTTTGCACCTCTTGTAGTTTCTTGCCCCCATGTTAACTTTTATTTCAAGTTTTTATTATTATTTATTTATTTTTAATTAAAATATGATTAGGGTTCACTACTGGAAATATATGAATTACATGCGAAAAAATATCCATAGGTATACCAGCAAATTTAGCTGCAAATTTATATTGTAAAACATTGTTTCCTGCGAAAAATGAGGTAGCAGCAAATTTCGCAAGAACTCCTGAGGCTTTACCTGCGGTTTTTAATTTTAAAATAATATATCAATTTTCCTGCAGATTTAACTGCGATTTCATTCGCAGGAAATAGTTATGCACTATACCTCAAATCTTCTGGAAATTCCGTAGAAATTGCAGGGAATTTTGTTGCAGAATTCGCTGTGAACTTTACTGCAATTTTTGCTATGGATTTTTTAGTACTATTTTTTTAAAAAATTAGTAATCTTTTTAATATTAATAAATAAAATTATAAAATATAATTGACATATTGATTCCAAGGATATGTTTTTGAGATTTTTTTTAATTTTATATTGAGTCTTATATTTTATAAGGAAATTTTACTACATTAATTGGGTTTCTAAAATTATTTCTTAAAGAAAATTTGTTTATTTAATACATTTTATGGTTGCGAAAATTAGAAAAATTTAAAAACAAGCTTATGGTATAATTAGTGAGTAATCCTTCAACTTGTAATTTTATAAAATGTATAAAATTTGAAAAAAAAATTATAAAACATGTGAAAAAAATTATGGCACTTCAAGGATTGAACTCAGGAACTTTCGGATAAGTGACATGAGCATGAGTCACTGGTATTGAAAATTCATTTATTAATTTTAGGAAACAAATAATATATATAATATAAATCAAACCTATTTTAAAATAATTTTTGACAACAATTTTTTTTTTTATTTATTGAATAACTTAGTGAAAGCTTATTAGAAAAAAAAACAGTGAAATTTTCATTCTCATAGTTTCGGCTTCTTAACCATCGGAAACCCTAAGTTCAATCGGAAACGTGAATTCATCACCGCATCTCTCACTTTTCTCCGCCTTTCAACCCTATCTCTCACTTTTCTCCACCTCTCAATCATAGAGGATTTTCAAGCATAGGGTGAAAGTTTTGTCTGCTGCACTCAGACTATTAAATAAAACCAAATAAAAGTAAAACCAAATAAAAAAAATATTTTTTTAAACCAAGTAAACTAAAACTATAAATTAAAAAAAAATAAAAAAAAATAAAAAAATCAAAACTAAATTCATAAAAGAATATTCATAAACATTAGTTTGACTATTTATGAAAAGATCTAAAAAATAATTTGCTATAATAGTTGTTTATTTGGATGACATAAATAATATAGGAACTCCTGAAGAGATTCCAAAAGCTATAAATCTCTTAAAGAAATATTTTGAGATAAATGACATAGAAAATACAAAGGTATGTAGAGGTTTACAAATTAAGTATTTGGACAATAGAATGTTTATAGATCAAGAAGGTTATATAGAAAAAGAGTTAAAATATTCCTATATAGAAAAATCTCGTATGTTGTCTACCCTAATGATGTTAGATCATTGGATGTGTATAAGATTCTTTTAGACCTTGAGAAGAGGATAAAAAAGCAATTAGTCCATAAGTTCCATATCTCAGTGTAATTCAAGCACTGATGTATCTTGATAATTATACACACATGTTTGGTCTAGAAGTACCATATCTCTGTGTAATTCAAGCATTGATGTATCTTGATAATTATGCACACATGATATATCAACTTATGTGAATCTATTAGCAAGATTTAATTCTTCTCCTACACGAAGACGGTGAAACAGAGTCAAACATATACTTTTTCATCTTTAGCTTATAATGGGCATGAGTTTGTTTTATTCCAAAGTATCCAAATTTGAATTAATAGGTTATGCAGATGCACGTTACTTGTCATATTCTCATAATGGTAAATTACAAGCAAGATATTTTGTTTACTTATGCAGACATCATCCTATCTTATGTTTTCTCTCATGACTCGTGTGTAGAGCCTTTGTCACAATGTGTTCAAGCAACTAAAATATCCACCACCACACATGAGAAGCATACAACAAATAGGTAAACAACAATAATAACACAAAAGAGATAAAAGATTGAAATAAGCTAGAAGAAAATGAATAAACAATTCTAACACTCATCACAAAGTTAACTAAACTAGGCTCGACTCTTAGATAGTCCCCAATAATGTTGCCAACTATCGCGACATAAAAAATACCTGAGCGTAACGAATGCTCGAAATAACAATAGAGTCGCCACCAAAGTGTATTTATTCCAAAAAGAAAGGGAAAATATTGGTAAAACCCTTAAAGAAAAAATAAATGGTCGTCGCAATCAAATTCGGGCTCGAGAGTTGGTTATGCGATGGGAAGGTATTATCATCCCTCACATTTGTTCTACTCAACGGGAACCATTTAGTTAATTTTGTGAATAGAGTGTTAGCCCGAGTTATTTGGTTTCTTCTAGTTATTAAGAGCCTGAAAGGAAAAAAAAATGACTAAATTTTTTTTTATTACGGTGCTTGACAAGATTATGAGTCTTGCTCCTATGTATCCTCAGGTGCGATGCGGAATTAAAATCTACATAGTTCTTAGCCAGACAAATGTATTTTTGGGTTTTTTTGTTATAATGCTTGATGAGACGTTGAATCTCGCTCCTACGTATCATCTGGTCCGATGAGGAATTCAAAGCTACGTAGTTCTTTGTAGAAAACCATGTATGTGTTGATTGATTTTAGTGAACGATGTTTAAGTCACATTCTAGTGGTTATACATTACTTGTATGCTTGTGCGTGGGAGACTTAAACGTTTATTTGTACATCGGTAGAATGGATTCTGTTTGATCGCATTCTAGCGATTAAACGTTGCTCGTATTCTCGCTCATGCGAGACATAAGCATTTGTTTGTATCACGGTAGAATGGATAAAACATTATTCATCTGTGAGACATTTACGATCACACTAAGGCGGGAAATGATAGTTTTAGTGGTTGGATTATTTTTAGGTGGAAGATGAGTTATTTGAACAACAAGCTAATTACGGCTAGAATTCAAATAGTCGTGGAAAAGAGAGGATATTACGTCCAAACTAATAATTTTTCATCCAAATCATTTATGAAATTTTTTAGGCAAATTAAGTCATAAGCCCTTAATGGAAGACAAGTATTCAAACAAAAAGCTAAGTACGGTTAGGATTCAAAGACTCGAGGAAAAGAGAGGATATTACGTCCAAACCAATCCTTTTTCACCAAATAAGGACCAAACTAAACTTGATTAATTATTGTGTTCTGAATGGAAGATGAGTATTCAAACAACAAACCAATTACAACTAGCATTCAAATACCCAGGGAAAAAAATAGGTTATTACGCCCAAACCAATCCTTTTTCAGCCGATTTGATTATGAAAATATTTTGAAGCGTTTTCGATTAACTTTGGAAAAGGACTTGATGTTGATCAAGTGTTTAATTCGTATTTGTTTGAAAATTAATTTGAAAAGGTTTTGAAAATTACTTGATGTTGATAAATTATTTTTGACTTTTTTGCTTTGAAAAGATTGATTGTAGTAGTCATTTTATTTAATTAATTAAATTTAATTAACTAAATGAAAACAAGAAAAACAATAAAAGAAAGAACAAAAATCAAAGGGTGGGGGTACATACCACAAATATGAGATAACATGTGTCATACCCCAAATTTTGACCACTAAGATTTCCCATCATTGTGCAAATCATCATCACAATATGGATGAACCATCATGCTTCATTAGTCTCCCCAAAGATGGGTGAACACTTACTACAGTCAAAATTAGGGTTTCAAGCCCTCTCAGAGTTCTTAGACAAAGGATCAATCAAGAAATGACATGATCTTCAACTTGTCTAACCTCCCAAACATTTATAATGGATCAAGAGGACTCCCACTTTAAGGATTAAGCACAAGACTGCTCCCTTCCAGGTGGATCAAGCCTCAAGATCGTCAGTGTCACCAAATTAGGGTTTTGTCGACCAGGGCCTCCAGATGGAAATTTTCCTCTGGGCATGAGCCAATGCTTCAAAGCATAACCTAGTATACTCCATAGAACCTCATGGGCCCAAACATCAAGTCAATTTGACCTCAGGGGATGCATACATCAAAAATCAGGAATTAGGGTTTCTTGACCTAATTCACCCCTAAGTTGACTTTTGGGACAAATCATGAGCCAAGACCTCAAGACATGATTTGAGGGTCTCCAACATACCACATTGATCCATTTGTAATAATGGATTGATCCAGGAAGCTTGAGTAGCAAGTCTCAATTTCATCAGTACCACAATTAGGGTTTCGCGAGAAAAGTCAACTTTAGCTTTGACTTTTGACCAGGACATGCTCCCAAACCCTAGGACATGATTCAATACACCCTATAACAACTATGAAATCAATACATCAAGTTTGATTTAGGTCAAGGACTAGATTTCATAGAGGATCGCACAGTTTGGAATTCATCTGACAAAAAGTCAACTGTGCACAAAAGTCAACTTTGACTTTTTGAGATTTTTCACAAAAATGGTTTTTTAACCCTAAAATGATGTTAATGTATGATTTGAATCATTATTCATCAAGAAAAATCAAGAAAAGTGGGATAGCTTGTAAAAGGGGTATCCATAAAAACTTAGAAAATTTTCTAAGTTATGAACAAAGTGGCAAGGGTACCAACTTTGGAGGATCATAACTCCTAAACCACAAGGCCATTTTCCCCCATCCAAAGCTAGATTTGTAGCTCTCATTACCCTATACAAAAGCTTAAAACTGACCTCCTTCCAAATTCATCATGGATTTTGAGTTATGGAATGATCAAAATCACAAAAAGTGAAAATGTCACTTTTTTCCAACACTTAGTGAAATTTTCACTAAGTCAGAATCTGCCTTCACTTTTTTCCAAATGTAGGGGGATTTTTCACTTGGATCCAGAAGGTATCAAAACCAAATATGATAAAACAGTTGTTGTATCATATGAGGGCTTTCCAAAATGGCCAAGAACATCACCAAATTCCACTTGGGCCATGAGATATGACAATGGCAATATGCCTTGCTGAAAACTGCCAAGGCTAGGCAGAATTTTGCATTTTTGCTTGATTTGGCAAAATCAGATAATTCCAAGCCTTGTCATCACTTTGGACACATCTGAGGATCAAATTTAAAGGGGACAAACACTGAGCCAAGCCTCCAAAGTCCTTGGAACAAGAAGTAGCATGCCAAACCTAGAAATCCCTAAAAGAGGGACAAGACTCCAATTTTGGATTTGAGCATTCAATACATACACCAAGGTGGCATGGATTGAGCCATTTCCAACTGAATTCAGTCAAGACTTATCCAAGACCAAGGGAACCACAACCCTGTGCCCTAACCTCTAGTCAATGGCTATAGGAGACTTGGATTCCAAAGTGCAACCATTGGCCAAACCTCTGCTGCGGTTGCCATTCACTATTGATCCCAAAAGAAACTTGCTCTACTATAAATAGAGCTCATTTGTGCTTAGTTTGAGTACACCAAAGCCATCAAACAGATGCTTTCCTCAAAATCCCTCTCTTTAGGCCAAAATGCCTTCTTTAGCAAGGTAACTCTGAATTTTTGAATTAGAGAGCATTTCCATCACAACTCATGATCCTGACACCTCATAAACATCATATGTAGGTGATCCAAACTATCAAAAGTGACCTGTAATCCTTAAATCACAAAGTCACATCTCAAAACCTCAAAATAGGGCTTTTGTGCATTTTTCAAGCCATGTCTTGATTTAGCCACTTTCCAAACCAGATAAAACCTCAAACACACTCCAAATAACATCCTTGAACTGTCCCAAATGGTTCCCCCATCTGGAACACCATTTGAGAGAGTTGCTATTTTGGCCATTTTAACACCTTTTGCAAGAAAGGGCCAGTTTGTGTTTTTGCAGGTTCCAGCTGATTCCAACCATCCTCAAAGCTTCTAAGGGATCATTTGAAAGTGTCTAAAGCATCAAACCATTTCTGGAACAAGAAGTTTGGCAGATTGCACAGAAAACTCCAAAAGCTCAAAAAGAGGTAAGCATCATGACTTGAACTTTCCAAAACATGCATTGCTTTGAAGTCCACTGATCACACACACCTCATACATGTTATATATGTTGTGTTTAAACCAATTCATCATGTAATTCATGCTTGTATCAAAGTGTAGCATAGAAAATGCAATTATAGGCCTTTTTCAAAACCACTATCGGATTTTGAGGAGGGAGTATGATCTGAAAAAAATACCACTACCATTGGATTCCTTGTGAAATTCTAGGCCAGATGCATATAAATTTTGTCTCAAACCATGCAGAAATGAGAAAGTTATGACCTTCACGTTTCTGACCCAAAACTTGCCTTGCCTTGCCTTAGGCCAGGCCAAAAACAAGGCAAGCCTTGTATATTTGTGGTTTCACTTCATGCAATGGATGTATCACCACCCCAGTGGTAAGGCACGCACCCTATAACCTTGAGATCGTGGGTTCAAACCCCACCCATGCCATTTTGTGTTTTCTCACATTTTTGCTATTTTTTCCAATATTTTCATGTTTTATTAATTAATTGGAAAATTAATAACTCTTTCAATTTTAATTATTTTTTATTGGTTCTTTTTGTAAAAAAATCACAAAAATGTTGCAATATTTTATTCCACAAAAATATTTAGTTTATATTATTTATTTAATATAATTAGTATTTTTGTTAATAAATTCCTTTTTAATGTTTTTAAACATTTTAAAAGTGAATATTTACTTTGAAAATCAAAACCAAGTGAGTTTTAATTCACCTTGTGATTAATCCCTTATTTCCCAAACCTTAAACAAAAATCACAAATGGTTTATTCAAACTTATTTGGTATTTTATTTGATTTTCTTTAAATATTTACTTTTAAAGAATATCAAATTAGGGTTTCTTTGATTTTTACCCTCATCAAACAATTTCAAACACTTTTGGGCCTCTAATAGAGTGTAAGACCCAATCCTTTGTAAATACAAACCTATTTTTGGGCCTCACTTATTGTATAAGTCCCGTTGTATTTTAAAAAGTTCGACGCGATCATCGTCTGTTGAAAAACAAACCTTGGGCCTCTCCTCGAGCTATAAGACCCATTCAAAATCAGTGGGCCTCTATTAGAGTGTAAGACCCAACCCCCTTTGAAAACCAAACCATTTTGGGCCTCAATGCATTGTATAAGACCCACCGCATTTTCAAAAATCTCGGCGCGATCGCCATTTTCAAACAAATGACCCTGGGCCTCTCCTTAAGCTGTAAGCCCCACCACTTGTACAAAAATAAATCTTTTGGGCCTCTATTAGAGTGTAAGACCCAATCCCCTTTTAACCAAAAATTTTTGGGCCTCAGACATTGTATAAGTCCCCCTGCGTTAAAAGAAAACCTCGGCACGATCGCTAATAAAAAACCAATCATCTGGGCCTACCCTCGTGTTGTAAGCCCCATTCTTTTTCTTTAAACACTTGGGTCTCTTGAGAGAGTGTAAGACCCATCCCCTTGTATAGAAAACCTTTCTTGGGCCTCAGTCACTTGTATAAGTCCCTATGTACAAAACGATAGTGTGATCACTGATAAACCTTGGGCCTCTCCTTGAGCTGTAAGCCCCAACATCTTTTCCAAATACTTTCTCCTTTAATTTTGAATATACTGTTGTTTTCAATCTTTCTTTGTTGAACAACTAACCAAACAACATGGAAGCTCTACAATCGAGTAAGTGTTTATATGCTTTCTTTATCTGCTTTCATATACATATAACTGTATTGTGGGGCTGTTTCACTGTAAGTCTTCTTTCATAAACTCATATCAACTGTGTAATACTAGTATAGATATTTAGAGTTTCCCCGGCAACTACGTCTAGCACTAAGCCCTGTTGATCACTCTTAAATAGACAAAACTAGACCCCCCATAGGATTACCAGATACAGTCTTCCCCGGCAGATTCTTTTTGAACCCTTTCTCAGACTGTCACCTTTAGAAGTTGTCAAAAGAAACTCTAACTCCCCAGAGATGATCTTTTCTCCGTGAATGGCATCTCTTGAGTTTCTTCCAAATTCTCAGACTTTCCTGGCTTGATCTATTCTCTGTGAATAGCCTGTCTTGAATTTCTCGGGGTTTGGGGACCCACAGGCTTCCTAAAAGCATCCCCGCCTCCTCTTGGGCGTTGTACAAGGACCCTACGGCTTCTTAGAAGTAATCACAACCTCCTCTTAGGCTTTGTATAAGGATTCTTCCTTCGGGAAGAGAGCCTCCTCTTGGGCTTCGTACAAATTGTCCCTCAGCTTCTTAAAAGTTTCCAGCCTCCTCTTAGGCTTCGTACAAATTGTCCCGACGACCTCCTAGAGGTATAGGAACAGAAATTAGTCATCTTAATAGAACAGTCTTTCAAAGAGTCTAGATCTTTTTACCGTGAATGTGCTACTACTATTTCTTTATGCATAGGACAAAAGATAAAACTCTAGACTTGGACAGTCTAATCTCCTTGAGTCTCGAAGGCATTCTCAAGTAGGGAAAAACACCAGTAGACTCGGACAGTCTCCAATACCCTCTGGATTCCCCATTTCCTTAAAGAACAGGAAATAACTCTGATCCTCTGATCAATCCCAAAGCATAGCCTTACCTTTAATCAGTCTCTTTATAAGAATTGATTTTCTCTTTTAACCAACCTACTGGACCTGTCACTCAACTGAAACAACAATCCTTTTAGCCTCTATCTTGGGCTTCGTACGAGATACAAAAAGACTCTCTTGTTGAGTCAATCTCTCTTTCAGCCTCTATCTCAGGCTTCGTACGAGATACAAAACACTCTCTTGTTGAGTATAAAAGACTCTCTTGTTGAGTCAACCTTTTAGCCTCCATCTCGGGCTTCGTACGAGATACAAAAACACTCTCTTGTTGAGTCAACCTTTAGCCTCCGTCTTGGGCTTCATACAAGACACATCTAAAATCACTCTCTTGTTGAGTCAACTCCTTTTAGCATCCCTCTCGGGCTTCGTACGAGACACAAAATCATCCTCTTGCTGGGTCAATAGCCTCCTCTTAGGCTTTGTATAAAAAAAACCCCGGTTGAGTCAATAAACCTTTTAGCATCAAAACTGTGCCTCGTTCACAGGATACAAACATCAACAACTCCTTTCATCTAATTGCTATAAGCGGCAAGCCTCTGGATTATTTACATCCACGCCACTGTCCCTCTTTTAGCATGAGAAATTCCTAAGAAAAGATAGCATTGCTCTTCACTGAGTTAAAGTCTTCTCCTTCAAGTTAAAACCCCCTATAAAGGAAATTATGGCATTGCTAGGATTCACATATCCCGGTTAAAGTAATCCTCCTTTATAGTCAGTCACCCAACAGTTATGACACACAGACCCCCTTTAGAGATGACAAATTCTCTCTAAAGACAACACCATTTTAGCTTCACATCTTGGGCTTCGAACAAGATACAAATAGACCCTTTAGCTTCACATCTTGGTCTTTGAACAAGATATAAACCACCTTTTCAGCTTCACGTCTTGGGCTTTGAACAAGACACCAAAACACCATTTCCTCCCATAGAATAGGAGGAACTACGATCGCTCTGATTTCCCTATTTCGGTAAACGAGAATACATAGGCATAAGATTGAAAGAAAAATCATAGCGAGCACACTAATCCAAAGCCCCAAATCCCACACCTTCACATATCAATCGAAAAGAATCAGTCCTATCATCCTAACAAAATTCCCCATGAATAGTCCCGATATTTCATTCTGAACAAAGTAAGAAGAAAGAGGCCCCATTACCATATAACACCCGTAACCTAACAGACCGCTGTTTAAACTCAGTATGCAAGCAGGGTTAATTGGAGACATCTATTTCCCTTCCTTAGTAAGCTCAATAGGATAAAAAATAAATCGACCTGTAGTAACCCCAGAGCGACAGTGCTTAAGAACCACATCCAAAATCGCTCGCTACAGAAAAGTGGCGCCCACCGTGGGGTCCTTTCCTTTCTTTCTTTCTTTCTTTGGGGATTTTACTGGGGTAGGACTTTTTTTGACTTCACTAGGATCTTAGGTCAAAACCTTTAAAAGTTGGGTAGGTACCACAGAATGGCGACTCCGCCGGGGAGCCATTTTTGTCAGGAACATAGGATTCATAGCTCTTTAAAGTCTAGGACTTTAGGACAAATATATATACTGCTTTTCCTAATTGATATCTGTGTTTATTTTTCTGCTAATGGGAATGCGTGTGATGCCGCACGTGGAAAGATTGAGTATACACCTAGGAAAAACCTCTTTTAGTAGTGCAGAAACTATTGGAAATGGTTGTCACGCGATACTACCCTCTTCTGATGGTTCTTCGAAAAACATCACCTAGCACGGTTCCCGGCCCGCTGGTGTTTTCTCGACAAGAACTGATGATTTTGAGAGACAGGTACAAAAATCACTAGTATAAACCTTTGGGGGGGTAGAGCATTGACTTCATGACACCGACCCTTTGACCCCATGTTTTTTCTATGTTTTTGTGCGCTGCATTCATCTAAAAAACATTACATCAAAGAAAAACTTCTCTTCTAGTCTCTTTTTTTCAAATTAAACTAAGACAATGATTGCAAATGTCAGAGGAGAATATTGCGCTCATGGACTTCGGTAGAAGGAGAACTCATAGGTATACCTTCAGGGTTCCAAAACTAGAGGATTTGAGAGGATTAGCGAGGATGATCACTAACCCTGAAGCTTTCAAAGCCAAGTATGGAGGTCTGTTACCTCTGTTAAGAGTCCATGTGATTGAAGGAATCATGGAGGCACTCATTCAGTTTTACGATCTGGTCTATCACTGTTTCACATTCCCGGATTACCAGCTCGCACCAACGCTGGAGGAGTATTCTCACCTAACTGATTTACACATTACTGATCGAGCTCCTTTTTCTGGACTGGAAGAAATTCCAAAGGATCAGACTATTGCAAGAGCAATTTATTTGGATGAGTCGGAAGTCAAGACTCACATGACCACTAAGGGTGGGCTCCCAGGTTTGCTAGCCCAGTTCCTGACAAAGAAGGCTCTGTACTTTGCTAGTATAGGGAACATGACTGCTTTTGAAAGCACCTTTGTCTTACTCACCTACGGGTTATTTCTGTTTCCCAACATTAATAGCTTCGTCGATATCAACGCCATTAAGGTTTTTCTCATTGGAAACCCTGTGCCAACTTTGCTCGCGGGCGCGTATCATTCTGTACACTTAGGGAATTTGTACAGCGGAGGGATGATCACGTGCTGTGTACCCCTGTTATATAAATGGTTTATCTCCTATTTTCCTAAGTCTGCTGCTTTTTGGGATCATAAAAGTGCCTTACGTTGGTCGTAGAAAATCATGTCCCTTACCAACTCTGACATAGATTGGTGCAATAGGATTTATGACGGGATCAGGATCATTTACCGTTGTGGAAACTTCCCCAACGTACCCCTCATAGGAACTAAAGGAGGAATTAATTACCATCCAGTTCTTGTTCGTCGTCAATTTGGATACCCAATGAGGCATGTCCCGCGTAATGCTCATCTGGAGGGTCTTTTCTTCAAAGAAGGAGAAAATGACAGGGCACTAAAGATGGAAATAGTGCACGCTTGGAAACATGTTCATAAGAAAGGACGAGAGTCTCTAGGAAAACCGGATTGTGTCTCGGTGGAGCCTTATCTCCACTGGGTACAAACTAGAGCTCTCAAGCTGAAGATGCCTTATCCTCGTCACAGAGTTCTTCCGCCGAGGGAATCTGTCATGTACTTCATGACTGAAACGGAAAAACTTCAGGTTACTCTCAACAAAGTTCAACAGGAGAGGAAGTCTTGGAAGAACAAATACCGCACCCTCAATGTAGAGTGTACCAAAATACAGCAACTGCTGAAAGATAAGGATGCTTTGATAGAGATTTTAGAGCAACATGCTGTGGATAATCAGGATGACCAAAGGAATTTGCTCCTTTCACTTGGCAAAGGAATGACAACCCGACAATGGCCCAAGAGCCCCGGTCCAAGAAAAGGAAAGTACCAGAATCAGCACCCGGTTTCTCCCCAGAGAGGACTCGGGACCCCTTAGCTTAGGTTTCTGTTTCCGCACCTTGTAATCTACTGTATTTCTATTTTCGTAATCCTTTGAATTCAATAAAATGGGGTTTCCCCACTGTTTGATATTTGCAATCTAATTGTCGAAGTTTATTTTGATTAAACCAAAAAAAATAAAAATATAATCATTGCATTCATCATTCTCACGTCACGTATTCTTCTTACCTACGAATCTCACATTTGTATCTCGGTTCTAGAGTCAAACTGTCTTATTCGTACAATACTCTGGCCAATCGTCAGAAAAAGATGGATGATCTCGAGGAAGAGAACAGAGAGTTGAGAGAAGAGATCGACGCTCTGAGAGAGGATATGAGAAAGCTTCGTAACGACATGCAAGCCATGGAAGAAGCTCAGCTATAAAGGAATGTGATCTCGGAGATCACCTCAACGCCCATAGTGGAAAACTCCGATCCTAGGTACAAAATGCCGAAAGATCGTCCCTGGGGCATGCCACTTAACTATATCCCGGAAGGATATATCCCGTTGATCAATGAGGATCAAGGGACCGCAGCAGGAACCGCTGGGCCTGAAGGTTACAAACTTCGGGAAAGCGAAGATGCCTGGCGCATGACAGCAGCTCCTGAAGGTTACAAACTTCAGGAGTCACCGAGAGTCTCGGCCATAATGACTATACCACCGCCCGTGGTACACACTGTCCCTGAAGGGCAGATTCCACAGATACCTTCTGGTGGAAATGACAACATGTTCGAAAGAATTAATGAGTTCCAGGAATAGTTCCTGGGAATGCAGAAAGAACTGCAGGCCCTTCGTGGTCAGGATTTATTTGGAAAGGACGCCGCCGACCTCTGCTTGGTCCCCAATGTGAAAGTCCCGCACAAATTCCAGGTGCCCGACTTTGAAAAGTACAAGGGTAACTCTTGCCCTCAGAGTCACTTGGTGATGTACGCTCGGCGAATGTCAGCTCAGACAGAGAATCAGGATTTACTGATTCACTACTTTCAGGATAGTTTAACTGGTGCCGCACTAAAATGGTACATGGGTTTAAACCGTGCTACGATTAGCACTTTCAGAGATCTTGGCACTGCCTTCGTCCAACAATATAAATACAATCTAGACATGGCACCCGACAGAGATCAACTCAGATCAATGTCACAAAAGGACAAGGAAACCTTTAAGGAATACGCTCAGAGATGGCGTGAAATTGGCGCTCATATTTGTCCACCTCTTGAGGAAAAAGAGATGACAAAGATCTTAAAGACCTTACGCTTATTTTATTACGACAGAATGGTTGCCAGTGCACCCAATGACTTCACCGAGATGGTCGGTATGGGAGTTCGTCTTGAGGAAGCCGTCTGAGAGGGACGTCTAGTCAAAGACACTGGATCATCAAGTAGTACAAAGCGAAACGGTAGTACTCTCCCTAAGAAAAAAGAGCAGGATATTGGGAATATCTCTCTCAGAAAGCAAAGGCGACATTATCAACCAGTAGCGGCTGTGACTCCTGCTATCAATCCTGCGCCTATTTCTACGTATCAACCTCAGGTTGGGCAGAGCCAACCTAATCAGCGAAGGACTCAACAGCCTCTTCAGTAGGCTCGTCCTCCACACAATAACAACCGTACAACGCGGCCACCAGGATTCGATCCTATACCCGTATTGTACGCAGAACTATTTCTGTTACTACTGGCTAAGGGGCATGTCCAGACTAAGTCCCCTCTCACAGTACCGGAAAATCCGCCTTTTTGGTTTAAGGTGGATCAGACTTTCCCTTACCATCAAGGAGGACCAGGGCATAACATAGAGAACTGTCTCAATTTCAAATCCGACGTACAAAAGCTTGTTAGGAGCGGGGTCTTATCTTTCAAGGATACGAATCCTAATGTTCTCACAAACCCGCTGCCTCAACACGAGAAAGCTACAGTCAATTTGATAGAGGGAGAGACTAACAACGTCTATCAAATTCATGATGTGCTCTTGTTAAGGACTAATCTGGTCAAGATGCATTGTAGACAGAGTAGATATGGCCATGTGCCACCTTATAACTATCACCAGTGTGATATCTGCTCTAAAAGCAATCGAGGATGTTCTGTGGTGCAATCAGATCTACAGGAACAGATGGATCTCGGATGGATCCAAGAGCACCGAGTTCGTGGAGTTAACATGGTTTACACGAATTCTAACATCATTCCGAACCACAACATCCGTGCAATGAATGTCAACTTGGTGGTGATGCATTCCAGGCATAGCCAGTATCATAATCTGCCACGACACGATTACAGTTCCTGTCTGACTTGCTCGGTAAACAAACAGGGATGCTCTTTGGTACAAGAGGCCCTCCAGCGTCAGATGGATCTTAGATGGATCCAGGACTACCATGATAGGAATCATTATCAAATCAACATGGTTCAAATCTTCGATATTCGCTTGATGAATACCAGCCTGATGGAGTTACATGCTAAACAGGTCCGGCTCGGGTTCTTGGTATCACATGATTATCAGGGCTGTAGGGCGGGTTGCAAAAACGATCAAGGTTTTACCCTTGTCCAAGAAACCCTTCAGCACTAGTTGGACCACTGGTGGCTTCGAATCTATATGGATGAAGACACCCAGCAAATTAGTATTACTAACGGGAACCCTACTCGGCATCAAAGTCTGGACGGTCGATCTGTGGAAACTGACCTAGTGAGGTTACATTGTATTCAAAGCGGGCGTGGCCAGGTGCCACCACACAACTATGAACGTTGTAGAGTCTATTCAAAAAGTAACCAAGGATGTTACCTTGTGCGAGCATCTCTTCAAGGTAAGGTGGATCGTAGAGAGATTCGCTCATATCCGGGTTCCGGACCAATCAACTGGGCGTCGGACTACCTCGCTGATCAAATTGAGGATGCTGTCGTAATCTCGAATCATCAGAGAAACAAGGATGTTTGTACCATCATCCCTCTACTTGACGAATCGAGAGTTCCCAACCAGGAACGGATCGAAATTGCTTACGATGGTCGGAAAAATCAGAAGGCTCCCATAGTCACCTGTCTACCAGGACCATTACCGTATGAATTAACTAAGGCTATCCCTTACAAATACAGTGCAACAATAGTCGAGAATGGAAAGGAAATTCCATTACCCCCCGTCGTGAATATTGCAGAGATCAGTCGAGTAACACGGAGTGGTCGAATCTTCAACCGAGGAGTTGAAGAACTTAACAAAGTAAAGGAACCTCAGACAGAAGTTCCCAATCCACTAGTCGGTCAATCCAGTAATCCCGACCTTTCGAAAAATGATGATGAGATGTTGAAGCTCATCCAAAGGAGTGAATACAACATTGTTGATCAATTGTTACAAACTCCTTCAAAGATCTGTGTACTGTCACTTTTACTCAGTTCAGAAGCACACAGGGAGGCTCTACAGAAAGTCTTGGAGCAAGACTTTGTGGAACAGGATGTAACAATCAAACAGTTTGATAGCATTGTCTCTAACATCACTTCCTGCAATAACTTGGGGTTTAGTGATGAGGAATTACCTGAAGAGGGTCGCCGTCATAACATGGCGCTCAATATCACGGTCAGTTGCCAGGGCGATGCTTTAGCCAGCGTACTGGTAGACACAGGGCCAGCCCTGAATGTTATGCCGAAGTCCACTTTGATGCAATTATCCTTCAAAGGACCCCCGATGAGAACCAGTGAGGTCGTCGTCAAAGCATTTGACGGGTCCAGAAAAACGGTTATCGGCGAAGTCGACCTTCCCATAACTATTGGTCCTCACACTTTCTAAGTCATTTTCCAGGTCATGGACATCCGGGCAACGTACAATTGTTTATTAGGAAGACCTTGGATACATCAGGCTGGGGCAGTCACCTCGACCCTTCACCAAAAGTTAAAGTTCGTCCAGAACAACCAGCTCGTCACGGTCTGTGGAGAACAAGCCTTGCTCGTGAGTAACTTATCATCATCTACTGGTGTAGAACCCGAGGAGGTTATTGGAACTCAGTTCCAAGCACTGTCGGTGAGCAAGGACAATCAATCCGAAGAGGGAACTTCCATTTCCTCATACAAAGATGAAATCAAAGCGGTCGAGAGTACCAATACAATAGGATGGGGGCAGCTTGTCATTCCTACTGATAACAAAACAAAGAAGGGTCTTGGTTTTTCTGCAACCTGTACCCAGACAACTACTATCCCCAATGAAAGTCTTCATCCCATTCAAGACTTCTTCCACAGTGGAGGTTTCCTTCACCCAGTGCCTCAAGAAGTGCATACCATCAATAAAGATGATTCCTCTGATATGGAGGAAGAATGGGAGTCCTATCTTAACAAGGACGGTTATATGTCTCAGGACGAAACGCAGACTCCCTTTTGCTATCCCGCACAGAGTCCGAGATTTATACCCAGGTCAGACGTCGAAATGATATACGGAGATTGTGATCCGGAAGGATGTCGTGCTCCACCAAACTCATTAGAGAAGGACACTCTGATGAAGGACAACTTTGACCACAACTATTATGGCCCGATGGATGGCCAGCGAATCTGGCAGCCGTATCCAGGAGACTTGGGGCAAGGAAATCAGCCGAACAATGAAAATCAGCTGAGCATCATTGAACATAATACCTGCGTCCCCACCATGTCATGGGATCAACACCTAGGTTATCCTGAAAACGTACAGTACGACGATGAATTTGCAACGTTTACAGGACTTGAATTCATCAACTATGCTTTTCCAGAGGTCAGCGTCATCGAGAGAGATGACTCCTCCAGTCCTAAAGAAGTATGGGACACCTTGGGACAACCGAGTGGGAAATACGACTATATGGTCAAATACACTGCTCCCGAAAGCTCTCGTATCAGGCTCGAAGACATCCAGCCAACTGGATGGGGAGATACAACGGAGAGCATAAATGCTATGCAAAATGCAACAGAGGAATCCTCCTACGGCAATTCTGCCTGGGAGACAGATTCCAATGATCCTGCTCTACAAGAAATCAGCGTTATTTCTGAAGACAAATCAAGGAAGGTGCCAGACTTTGTGATTCACCGAGGAGTTCGCCGCCAATGGGTTGTTGTCGACGTTCCGAAGATTGTTCATAAGTCTAAGTAATTGCCATCTTTACTTTAACCTTTCATCCTGCCCAGGTGAAACAGATGTTTTGATAGGGCTCACTTTCTGTAAATTTTCCCTCTTCGCTTCGCCCAAAGCGGCAGAGTTTTGTTTTATATGGCTGTAGTTTCAAGAATCTACTTGTTCATTAATAAAATAACGTTATTATGTAATTTCCACATTTATTGCTGTTTTCTCGTTTTGCTTTTCTCAGAAAATAGTAATCCTAAAAAACAAATAATAAAAAAACAAGCAGTTTTCCAAAGAAATACACAGCGCACACTCTTGCATTTCCTCTATCTCTTCTAAACACAAATCCTACCGTCATGCAGATTGGTTGTTTTAAACCTCGATGAAACATACAATCCGATACCTTCTCCCAACTTTGAGTTCTCGGTATTTGGGGATGAAGAAAAAAATGACGACGAAATTCCAGAAGAGATCTCCCGATTACTCAGACAGGAGGAAAGGTCCATTGAACCTCATAAAGAGCCGTTGGAAACGGTAAACTTAGGTTCGGAAAAAGAGAGAAAAGAAATCAGGATTGGGGCACTGCTCAGTCCAACTGCCAGAGAGGGTTTGGTAAAGCTTCTCAAAGAATTCCCCGATGTATTCGCTTGGTCCTATCAGGATATGCCAGGGTTGGATACCAGCATCGTGGAATATCATTTACCGTTAAGATCAGAATGTCCGCTAGTAAAATAGAGGTTGAGACGGACTCATCCGGACATGGCCATCAAAATCAAAGAGGAGGTACAGAAACAGATTGACGCGGGTTTCCTCGCCACATCAGAATATCCTCAATGGTTAGCCAACATCGTACCTGTTCCAAAAAAGGACGAAAATGTCAGAATGTGTGTAGACTACAGGGATCTAAACAAGGCTAGTCCAAAGGATGAATTTCCTTTACCACACATCGACATGTTGGTACACAGTACATCAAAGTTCAAAGTTTTCTCCTTCATGGATGGATTCTCGGGCAATAATCAAATAAAATGGCGCCGAAAGACATGGAGAAAACTTCGTTCATTACCCCATGGGGTACCTTTTGTTACAAGGTGATGTCGTTCGGTTTGAAGAACGTCGGGGCAACCTATCAAAGGGCCATGACTACTCTGTTTCATGACATGATACACAAAGAAATCGAGGTATATGTTGAAGATATGATTGCCAAATCTAGAATAGAGGAGGAGCATGTGACCCACCTGTCAAAACTATTCGAGCGGCTGAGAAAGTAAAAACTCCACTTGAATCCCAACAAGTACACCTTCGGTGTCCGTTCAGGGAAACTCTTAGGCTTCATCGTCAGCCAGAAAGGAATTGAGGTTGATCCTGACAAGGTCAAGGCCATTCAAGAAATGCCTTCTCCAAAAACTGAAAAACAATTCAGAGGATTCCTGGGACGTTTGAACTACATTTCCAGGTTCATATTCCTCATGACTGCGACTTGCGCGCCGATTTTCAAATTACTAAAAAAGAATCAGGACTGTATTTGGACAGAAGACTGCTAAACCGCCTTCGACAGTATCAAGGAATACCTGTTGAATCTGCCGATTCTATCGCCTCCAGTGGAAGGAAGACCTCGATAATCTATCTAACAGTCTTGGAAGACTCGATGGGTTGTGTACTTGGCTAACAAGACGAAACCAAAAAGAAGGAGTCAACCATCTACTATTTGAGCAAGAAATTCACCGACTACGAGACTCGGTACACTATGCTCGAGAAAACTTGCTGCGCTTTGGCTTGGGCAGTCAAACGTCTTCTCCAGTACATGATTTGTCACACTACTTGGTTAATCTCTGAAATGGATCCAATCAAGTATGTCTTTGAAAAGCCTGCTCTCACGGGAAGGATTTCCCGTTGGCAGATGTTACTATCAGAATATGACATAGAGTACCATGCTCAAAAATCCGTTAAGGGGAGTATTTTAGCCGATCATTTGGCTCATAAACCGATTGATGATCAAGAATCAATCGGGTTTGACTTCCCAAATGAAGATGTCATGCATTTGAAAATGAAAGACTGCGATGAATCGCTACCCAGTGAAGGGCTAGAACCAGGTTCCCAATGGGGGCTTATCTTTGACGAAGTTGTCAATCATTACGGAAACGGAATTGGGGTAATCATCATAACACCTCAGGGTACCCACATTCCTTTCACTGCCCGACTTACGTTCAAGTTTACGAACAACGAGGCCGAATATGAAGCTTGTATTATGGGTCTCGAGGAAGCGATTGATTTAAGGATAAACAACTTGGACGTATATGGCGAATCAGCCCTGGTTATCAAAAAAATTAAAGGATATTGGAACACAGACCAATCAGGATTGATTCCTTACAAAGACTACGCGAGAAGATTGCTACCCTTCTTCAACAGAATCGAGTTTCATTATATCCCTCAGGAAGAAAATCACATGGCTGATGCCTTAGCCACTCTCCCTTCCATGATTAGTGTAGGTCAATGGAATGACCTACCTAAGATCGACATAATGCACCTTGAACGGCCCACTTACATCTTCACGATTTAAGCAGTCATAGACGACAAACCTTGGTATCACGATATCAAATGCTTCCTTCAGAAACAAGAGTACCCACCCGGGGCACTAAGGAAGGACAGGAAAACCCTCAGAAGGTTAGCAGGCAGCTTTTTCCTGAGCGGTTATACACTCTATAAGAGAAATTTTGACATGGTCTTGCTCCAATGCGTAGACAGACCAGAAGCAGACATGCTGATGAAAGAAATTCACGAAGGATCCTTTGGCACTCATGCCAACGAACACACAATGGCGAGAAAAATTCTAAGAGCAGGGTACTATTAGTTGACCATGGAATCTGCCTGCTACAAGTACATGAGGAAGTGTCACAAGTGTCAGATATACTCCGACAAAATTCATGTACCGCCAACGCATCTCAAAGTTCTTACTTACCCATGGCCTTTTTCCATATGGGGAATCGACATGATTGCCGTGATTGAGCCCAAAGCTTCAAACGGACATCGGTTCATCCTGGTAGCCATTGATTACTTCACCAAGTGGGTAGAAGCAGTGTCATACGCCAATGTAACCCGACAAGTGGTGGTCCGATTTATCAAAAACAATATCATCTGCCGTTATGGTGTTCCAAGCCAGATCATTACTGATAATGAATCTAACTTGAACAATAAGATGATGAAAGAGTTGTGTGCAGAGTTCAAGATCGAACACCATAACTCATCTCCCTACCGACCAAACATGAACGGAGCGGTTGAAGCGGCTAACAAGAACATCAAGAAGATTGTTCAGAAGATGGTTGTAACCTACAAAGATTGGCATGAGATGCTACCCTTTGCTCTCCACGGTTATCACACATCTGTCCGCACTTCAACAGGGGCAACCCCTTTCTCTCTAGTATATAGCATGGAGTCAGTGCTTCCCATAGAAGTAGAGATCCCATCAATCTGGGTATTCATGGAAGCTATGCTTACAGAAGCTGAATGATGTCAAAATCGACACGATGAACTGGATCTGATCAAAGAGAAGCGAATCACGGCTCTATGCCACAGTCAATTGTATCAACAAAGAATGAAGATGGCATTTGACAAAAAGGTTCGACCTCGCATCTTCAGGAAAGGAGACCTTGTGCTTAAAAAGATACAATCTTTTCTCACTGACTCTCGGGGCAAATGGACTCCGAATTATGACGGCCCCTACGTGGTCAAGAAAGATTTCTCAGGCGGCGCCTTGAGACTTGCAATGATGGATGGAGAAGAATTTGCCTACCCCACAAATGTTGATGTAGTCAAGAAATACTTCGCCTAAACTAAAAAAAAAACATCTCGGTGGATTGAAAACCCGAAAGGGCGATCCAGGCAAAATAGAGACAAAGTCAAAAAATCATCCCGGTGGATTGGAAATCTCAAAAGTACAATCCAGGAAAAAGTTAAGGATAATGGCAAGTAACTACGTCCAACAGGGGCAAATTCCCCAGTAACAGTTATGTCATCCATCAGAAACTTCACTCAAGGTCATCTTCGACAGAAGCTCAGGATGCCCAGAATTCAAAGTTGGTAGAAGGATAATGGTCGTTATGTTTCAATGTAGCCCTTTTCCCTTAAAATTACCATTTTCTAACTTTGTAAATACTCTATGGAATTGCGCGCTTGGCTGATCTCCATCCTATCAATAAAATTTGAGCCCTTGTGCTTTTATTTGCAATTCATATTTGTTTTAGCTTTATAGAACGACATTTTAATATGATCAACGATTCTTGAAACGAAACAAAAAATGAATTTACTTGTCAAACTTTTTCTGCTTTTAAAATAAAGATGGCAATTTCTTTTGACGGTTGAACATCGAAAGAACATCGCTCGCTTCTCCAGAAGTAATCGAGCTTCAAAGTGCAGAATCAAAGTACTCCTTCTACGCTAGTGCGCCTAAATGAAGGATCAGCTGTATCAGATGTGGCTTTCCCATCTGATACCCTCGGCAGAGTTCTTACCTCCTAAGCCCGACCAACGGTTGTTCCCCATGGGGACTATCCCTCCTAAGCAAGGCAGAATTGCTATCTTGAACCAACGATATTTCTACATGCGACACTGTGGCCGAGAATCCCGTCGTGTTCATCCGTTAGTTTGTATGCCGCGTCAGTTTTGTCAGCATATACATACATACATCATGCATTATTGATTTGCATTCAAATTCATATTGCATCACTATCACTCCAGTCGATCTTGTCCCGTAGTGGTGACAGTCTTCTCAATCGAGTTGTCAAGTTCTTTCCTCGTCAGGAAAGGTTGCGTCTGAACAATCTCTCTCCTCTAGTTTATTTCTGGATCAGAATTGGCCCTTGACCACTTTGATAACTTGAACCTCTGAAAGACTAGAGAACCTTCAACCGATGTCACTCTTCGCCATTGAAGATGATATTTTCGCTTTCCTGGATTAAGGAAAATCCCTAGAGAAAGCCTCTTAATCAGAGATTCGGAAATACAATAGTTTTTCTCCGAAAAAAACCGCTGATGAAAAGGTCATCAGCACCTCAAAATTGGATCACATCATATGGCGTTTCTCCGGGAAGATCCTGAGAAAAGTGTGATGTAATATCCCCAAGCGTGAAATTCAGAGAACGACCTCTGGTCTTCTAATTTGTGAAATTAGTTTACTAACAGAACTGACCACACAAATCCTAGGACATAGTGCGTTAGAAATGTTGACAATTTGAGTAAAACTCTAACCTTTTCATCATTGTTTTATTATTGTCCTCTCAATTGGTAATTTTCGACTAACTAAGATAAAATGGAACTTGGAATTGGTAAATAACTGGTGAAATGAAAGTAACGTTACAGGAATAAAATTTGCATAAATCTTAAACAGTATTGTAAACAAACTTAAATTTCATAAAGAATTGCAAGTAATAAACTGGTATTTTTCTCAAACGTACATTTTTTCCATAATGACTCGTTTCTCTCACACGGTTACTTTGAGTAATTTGAAATCACTTGTACAATTTTGAAATGCACACACTTTTTTCGTCCTATGACTACCTATTTATATACAAACAAAACAACTGTCAATAACAGCTATTTCCCCTAAACGTGACAAATGGCGTCTTGCATGCTTCCTTGCCTTGGATATGCTCCACGAGTCTGCTCTTTTAAACTGCATCTCCCTCTCAATTTTGAATTTCAAATTATCTGTCGAGATAGTCCTCCAAGCCTAACTGTCAAAAATGAACTTCTTTATTACTTAGAAAAATTCGAACAACTTGTTCTTGCTTCCACACCATCTTCGACTGACTTTTCAGTTTAGCACCAAATCCTGAGTCGAAATATTTCGACCAGCTCCCACTATTCTTGTTTTCTGATCAATCCATTGTGCGTCGAAAATAGAAGTCTACAGAAGGTCGCGATGCGAAGTTGAAGCGAGCCAAAATAGAATGAAACAGAATCAAACTCACCCAACTTCGCTTGAAGCAAACGCATCGAGAAGAAGCGAGCAAAGTTCGCGATGCGAACTTTACTTCGTATAGCGAAGTCTGGCGGTTCCTGAAAGGTGGTTTGACAGTTTAAATCTTAATGGAGAAGAAAAGGTAAGTTCGCATAACAAACTTTCTCTCGCTATGTGAACTCAGGCGACCAAAAATACTATAAAAAGAGATCAAGTGCAATGTAGTGGATGATCTCATAATATATTAACACATTTTGGTAATAGATAGTTTGTAATAGATAGTAAGAGAGGGAAAGTGAGGATACGAGCTGGATACGCATCAAGAGTCGGGAAATCGTCGTTGATGCTGATTCATCTCAATTCCTCCATTTTTGTATTAAGCTACCATGAGTAGCTAAATCCCTTCCTTGTTGGGATTGGTTGTAGTTCACCGAAACAGTATGTATTTTCATTGATCATGGCGTTATATGCAATTTATTTATGAATCATTATCGATGATATCTTTGTTTTATTATTTAACACCATGTATTTGAATTGATATTGAGAAATACGGTTCTATTCTCGATCCAAGATAATCATCTATTAAACTCTAAATGCTAGACATAGATTTAGATTTAATATTCACCGTAAGTATCGATTCTTAATGCTGCCGTATTGTTTAATAGGCTGAGAAATTGTCGATTAAACAATAAGATAGAATCCTCATCAGATGTTTAGACATAAACTCTGTTTGTGAGCGATATGTGATAATATTAAAACATGCTTAAATTGTGTATAACTGATTTATGATATGCCTATTGAATCGGTGAATGAAAACCAAATTCCCAACAAGCCTATTCCTCTGAAATTTATCTTTATTTATTATACGCGTTTACTTTTTGTAACTTATAAACCAAACATCTCGACCTTTTGCTTAGAATCATAGGAATTGTTAAACGGTTTTGATATCGCTCCAATCCCTGTGGATACAATAAAACTAAATACTTACATTTGATTTTACTCAACATCAAATTGACGCCGTTGTCGGGGATTGGCATTTAAGATATTAAAACATCGCAATAGTTTCTATACTTCTAAGTTGTTATATATTGTATATATTTGTTTTTCGCAACGTTTGTTCAAGTATTGGATAGGTGGTGAAACTTCTGTTTATGCTTCGTGGCAAGATTTCGGAAGAACAACTTCTTTTTGATCCCGAGATCGAAAGAATAATCCGAAAGAACAAAAGACAAAAGAAGAAACAGAAATAACTATCCAAGAAGAAAAATCACAAAGGAGCTTCTGCATCAACTTCCTTAATAAATCCAACAAAAGAAACAATGACTAAAGTTGTCAACAGTTGACCTTGTCGGAGCAGTCCAAGACGATTAGCTCGTCTCACCAACACTCCAAATAACCGACAAGCTGAAATGAAAACGGGATTGTTACAAATTATTTACGCTAACCCTTTTTCAGGTTTGGATCATGAAGATCCATACTCCCACCTTACAAAGTTCTATGAACTGGTCAGAACGTTAGGTGCACCCAAAGCTGAAGAAGAAGCAGTATTTATGAAGTTATTCCAGCATTCTTTGATCAGTAAAGCAAAAGATTGGTACCTTGACCAACCTACTGAAACCATGACGAACTGGAATGTCTTGGAAGAAAATTTTCTTAACAGATCCTTCCCTCACAATCGGTTCATGGATACAAAAACATCCATTGTCGCGTTTGCTCAATCTGCAAATGAAACTCTAAGTGAAGCTTGGGAACGTTACAAATCCATGCTACGGAAATGTCTGAATCATGGTGTCATACCCCAAATTTTGACCACTAATATTCCCATCATTGTGTAAATCCTCATCACAATATGGATGTACCTTTATGCCTCATCAATCTCCTCAAGGAATTGTTGAGCATTCACCACAATCAAAATTAGGGTTTCAAGCCCACTCTGAGCTCTTAGATAAAGGATCAATCAAGAAATGACATGATCTTTAACTTGTCTAACCTCTCAAACATCCACAATGGATCAAGAAGACTCCCACTTCAAGGATTAAGCACAAGGTTGCTCCCTTCTAGATGGATCAAGCTTCAAGATCAACAGTGTCACCAAATTAGGGTTTGGTCGACCAGGGCCTCCAGATGGAAATTTTCATCTGGGCATAAGCCAAAGATCCAAAACATAACCTAATATGCTCCATGGAACCTCATAAACCCAATCATTAAGTCAATCTTGCCTCAGGGGATGCATTCATCAAAAATCAGGAATTAGGGTTGAAATTCTGGTACCAGACGTGTGATGTTAAGGTGCGATGTCACAACAACACACTCTGCACAATGGACAACAATAACAGTAAATAAATCAACACAATGATTTGTTCACCCAGTTCGGTCTAACTACCTACGTCTGGGGGCTACCAAGCCAGGGATGAATTTCACTACTTGTAGAATTAAATTACAGACTCAACAACCCAGTTGACAATCTCCTAATCTTAATTCCTACTAGTGACTTTCTACCTAAGAAACCACTTAGATATGAGAACACTACTCAATCCCTAAAACCACTCAAAGAACAACCTCTTTGAGAACCCTTGATTCTGCTTCACAACTTTGATCAAGTAATACAACTCTCTTTGCTTCACAGCTTTAGAGAGGACAGAATACGACACAGCAATTCACCCTAGAATTCTGGTTATACACCTTGTACAAAATACTCAAGATACTCAGCCTCTGCTCTTAATCTTCTCCCTGTATTTCTGTACCTTTTCCTTTGGTCTTGTGCGCTTTATATAGCTCCTTGAATTGGGCTTGGACTTGTCACAATATTTGATCAGATTTGTTAATTAAAACTGAATCTTCAAAACAGATTTTATCCCCAAAATATTTTTAAATCTTCAACCTTTTAATTCTCCAACAGACCTGCAATCAAATCTCCCATGTAACAGAAAATATCTATCCCAAGATATTCTCATCCAATGAGTCAACCACTCTCCACAATTCCAGCTAACACGCGAACCCTAATAACAACAAGCCCATGCTGTTATCAGTTCTGCAGATCTAATGTCACAACATCAGACATGTGACATCAGACATCCACTTAAACAACTTAACACATCCCTGTGTTAAGCACAATGTTATGACATCAAGCCCATGACATCAAACATTGTTAACCTCCACTACTTAGTACAGCCCAGTACTAAGACTCAATGTTGCAACATCAACACCATGACATCAACATTGAACACCTTGTTGTTTTACCAAAATTCCAGCCAATCCAGGAACTTACAATCTCCCCCTTTCGCTAATTTTGGCTAAAACACCCTCTGAACCCTCAGAGTCTTCAGCAGCGGAAAACCTTCAGTAAATTTGAAATACACTTCATCAGCAGCAGTTTGACAAACATCATAGTCTTCATTACTTGATCTGCTGCAGCACCATCTTCATTATTGACAACAGCCAATTGGTGCTCCCCCTAAAAAACATGAACTAGCATCACAGCTGTTCAGTAGCTCACAATGTGCAGCACTTTTCTCCCCCTTGATGTCTGCTTGGCTGCACTCTTCAAATGCTATGGTATCTTCACTAGCTCGGTCTAATCTCCCCCTTGATGTCTGCTTGGCTGCACTCTTCAAATGCTATGCTATCTTCACTAGCTCAGTCTAATCTCCCCCTCAATAACTGCATCAACACTTTTCAACAACCACCTTTTATTAGCAGCAGCATCTAGCAACATTTGGCATTCTTTGATACTCTTGGCTATTTCTCCCCCTTTTTAGCCACAATTTGACAAACCTCAACAAGTTAAATCTCCTATGACACCATGTACAAAACCATACTTCTTCTGTCAGCAATATCCACATTTTGACAATCCAGACATATTCTTCATCCATCCAGTTATGAAGGCTTCACACACTCATCCACAAGATCTGAAGCACACACACAATGCCTTCCACTGAACTCTAAGTCAACTCCTCACACTTAGAATAACACACACCAAGACAAGTGTACAATCTATTTAAGGCCATGATTCAATCTTGTCTTCAGACATCTCCTCAGAAGCAAAACACCTATTCAAACCCTAGAATAGTGTAAATACAAGCACTCTAAACAAACTCTAGATACTAAGCCTCCAACTCCTGATCTTCTGAATGTTTTCTGTACCTTTGCTGCAAAATCCATAGACAAATACTTCCCCTGTTAAGATTAACAAATGCTCTAGATGGAGATGAACATTTGAGCACATTTACATGCATTTTGGTACCACTGTCCCTTTCACCAAGGGCTATCATACAATTCATCTTCACCATCCAAAGCAAACCTTCTACTTCATCATTCTCCCGTATGACTATGTAGATGCTCCTTAGATATAATGTAAGCACTAAGCTTCAGATCCAGAACAAAGACATCCTTCACCAAGGATACTCTTGACACTCTTGACACCAGGGTATTACATATGCTCCACTCAACACTGTGTCACAAACTCCACAAATTCTCAGTTTACTTATAAGCTTTACTGAGATCCAGTCTCTTCAAAAGATCACAATTCCTCCATCCTTACATCCACCAGTAGTTCTTGAAACTGGTGAAGTCTTCAAAGATAGCAGTCATGCTATGCCAGAACAAGCTACTAAACAAAGACAGTAGTCATGACCATAATCTCCACTTCTTCTGACCAAAATGCTAGAGCATCCAACTCCTCATGTCTAATCTTAATCATCCACCAGCAAACATGATGTTATAACATCTTTTGGGACATCAGCTTCTCACCACCATTCAAAGGACTCATTGCACAAAGAAGTCCTTCAAGAAGCTCCCAATAAAACACAGTCAGATCAACTTATTCATACACACCTGAATACCATAAGTTCCCACACCCTCTCTGAACCATATCCTAGCAAACTCAACCATATCCAGAGTATCCATACCCAATTCTTTTTCCAGAACATACTTCCACCATTTTATGAAAAACACAAGAATGTTATCTAGTATGGCCTTTTGAATTTTCTCAGAAGTTCTAACAACGACTTCCTTCATTTGAGAGATATCCTGGATATTATCATCAGACTTATCTCTGATCTTCCTATTTCTGGAAGAGATGAACACTTTACTCCTGGGTTTAGTACCATCCACATAGATCTTCTGCTTATCAGTTCTCATCTTTGGAGGTGACTCAATAGCTTTCCTCTTCCTTGATTTCAGTCATTTAGCAACCCCAGGAACCACTTTTGTAATTAGTTCATCATCACTCTTCTTTATTTTAAGGCTAGAAGTACCTTTCTTGACTTGAGATGTTTTAACATCAGCTCTAGCATCTGCATCTTCCAACCTAAGGATTGTCAACTTGTGGAGTTTTTCTTCTGAACTATAGGAGTCATTAGTCAGGTTGTCATCTTTCTTGGCCTTGCAAGTATTCAGCTCCCAACACTTCTTAAGGTCACAGCTTTTGATCCTTCCATCATCATTGTTGACTCCTTCATCTTGCTCACATAACTGACTACTCACATCATCCAACTTAGGAGTAACAGCGCCATAAGTCATTAACCCAGATTGACTTTTCACCATACTTTCACACTTGATGTCATCATCTGATGTTACAGCATCATCACTAGATAAGCTGTCCACTTGAGGTATTTACTGATAGCAATTATCTTTGGATCTTACTCCCTTCATCACTACCTCATTCTGCTCATCAGCTACCACACATTCATCTTTGGTGTAGCTTACGTTGTAACCTTCATCACAAAGTTGACTTATGCTAATTAAATTAGCACTCAACCCTTGAATAAGGAGCACATTATCAAGAGTAAGGCCATCATGATTCTTCACTCTTCCAACTCCTTCTACTACTCCTTTTTCATCATTGCCAAAAATAACACCATTTGCATGGCAAGGATTGAACTCTACCAAATGCTTCTTGGATCCAGTCATGTGCTTTGAACATCCACTGTCAAAGTACCATGCATCCATAGGAAAATATTCATCTGATGTGTGAGCCAATAGACACTTCACCTTCTCCTTAGGTACCCATTGTTTAACAACTTTGGGCCTGTACTTTCTCCATCTGCTTTGAGGCTGAGGGTATCCATGCAGCTTGTAGCAAGAGTACTGCATATGTCCAAACCTTCCACAATAAAAGCATCTCACCCTTTCATCTCTGAATCTTCTGCCATGATGACATTGCTTAGGCTGCCATCCATAATGTGGTCTCCTCCTACCATAATTGGCCTGCCTTCTATTATGCTGGTATCTTCTTCCATAAGGAGGCTGAGAATGCTGTTTCCTGGATTGTCTCCCATGATGGTGTGGCTTTCTTCTTCCATAGATATGAGGAACAACATTGGTGTAACCATACCCCTGATGTTGAGACACCTGATGAGACATGTGCTGTTTGAACTGAGCAGCTTGCATGCCCTTGTGGTATTGTGGGGGCATATACTCACTAGCTCCTTGTGGCTGCTTTCTCTTCTGATTAGGACCAGTCTTCTTCTCAATCTTCTTAGGTTGTGAAACATCAGCTTTCTTAGGTGTAGGATCCTACTTCTTTGGCTGATGTTGAGACAAAGGTTGTGACACTTCCTTCTTTGAACCTGAAGTGCTTGCTTCTGAAGTTCCCTTATCCTCAGCCACATAACCTATCCCAACTTTGTCTCCAGCAGCTTTTTCTGACTGTAGTATCTTGTCAAGAGTGGCTGTCCCACTGTTCAACATTCTAACAGATTTAGTCATATGATTAAGATGAGCTTTGACACATAAGACTTCTTTTTCCAATTCAGCTTTGTCATTCTCTAGCTGAGCAATCTGTTTCTTCTGTTGATTCCTCTCCTGACATAGTTCAACACTCTTTAAGCACAGCTCTTTGTAGGTTGAAGCTAGCTCATCATAAGTAACTTCTCCATCACTATCATCATCAGGTTCAACAATTCCTGTCAAATCTGTAACATGCTTTGCTGACTCAATTTCACTTTCACTATCAGAGTCAGACCAGGAAACTGTCATGCCCTTCTTCTGCTTCTTCAAGAATGTGGGACACTCTTTCTTGACATGTCCATACCCTTCATATTCAAAGCACTGAACTCCTTTATCTTGGGTAGTCTTCTCTTCATCCTTCTCTTTTTCCTTGCTGTTGTCAGAAGAGATGTTCCTGACATTAGGCCTGGAGTTATTGTTCATCCTCTTGAACACTTTGTTGAACTGTCTTCCCAACATAACTATGGCTTGAGACAGATCCTCTTGAGACTCGTCATCTGTAACTTTCTTAACTTCTGCAGGAGTGGAAACCAAGGCTATACTTTTGGGCTTCTTTTCAGGTTCTTCCTCATTCAAACCAAGCTCAAAAGTTTGAAGAGATCCAATGAGCTCATCAACCCTCATCTTGCTGATGTCTTGTGATTCTTCAATGGTAGTTACCTTCATCTTGTACTTCTTAGGAAGAGACCTCAGGATTTTCCTTACAAGCTTTTCTTCTGACATCTTTTCTCCAAGGGCACTGGATGCATTATCCAGCTCAAGCACACTCATATGGAAGTCATGGATAGTCTCCTCTTCCTTCATCTTCAGACTCTCAAACTTCGATGTTAGAAGCTGGAGTCTTGACATCTTAACTCTAGATGTTCCTTCATGAGTGGCCTTCAAAATATCCCATGCTTTCTTAGCAACCTCACAGGTATTAATTAACCTGAAAATATTCTTATCCACTCCATTGAAGATTGCATTTAAAGCTTTGGAATTTCCAAGGGCAAGCTCATCTTCTTCCATGGTCCATTCTTCTTCCCGCTTCAGCTTTGAGGTGCCCTCTTTATCTTTGCCAGCATCATCTTTTTCAAACACCACAAGAGCTTTCCATTCTTTAATGACAGCCTTCCAAGCTCTGCTGTCCAATGACTTTAAGAAAGTAGTCATTCTAGGCTTCCAATACTCATAGTTTGAGCCATCCAATATAGGGGGTCTGTTGACAAATCCTCCAACCTCTTTGTCCATCTTCACACCAGAAAGTATTTTCCCCGGATCTCACCCAGAGCCAGACAGGATGCCTGCTCTGATACCAATTGAAATTCTGGTACCAGACGTGTGATGTTAAGGTGCGATGTCACAACAACACACTCTGCACAATGGACAACAATAACAGTAAATAAATCAACACAATGATTTGTTCACCCAGTTCGGTCTAACTACCTACGTCTGGGGGCTACCAAGCTAGGGATGAATTTCACTACTTGTAGAATTAAATTACAGACTCAACAACCCAGTTGACAATCTCCTAATCTTAATTCCTACTAGTGACTTTCTACCTAAGAAACCACTTAGATATGAGAACACTACTCAATCCCTAAAACCACTCAAAGAACAACCTCTTTGAGAACCCTTGATTCTGCTTCACAGCTTTGATCAAGTAATACAACTCTCTTTGCTTCACAGCTTTAGAGAGGACAGAATATGACACATCAATTCACCCTAGAATTCTGGTTATACACCTTGTACAAAATACTCAAGACACTCAGCCTCTGCTCTTGATCTTCTCCCCGTATTTCTGTACCTTTTCCTTTGGTCTTGTGCGCTTTATATAGCTCCTTGAATTGGGCTTGGACTTGTCACAATATTTGATCAGATTTGTTAATTAAAACTGAATCTTCAAAACAGATTTTATCCCCAAAATCTTTTTAAATCTTCAACCTTTTAATTCTCCAACAGACCTGCAATCAAATCTCCCATGTAACAGAAAATATCTATCCCAAGATATTCTCATCCAATGAGTCAACCACTCTCCACAATTCCAGCTAACACGCGAACCCTAATAACAACAAGCCCATGCTGTTATCAGTTCTGCAGATCTAATGTCACAACATCAGACATGTGACATCAGACATCCACTTAAACAACTTAACACAACCCTGTGTTAAGCACAATGTTGTGTCATCAAGCCCATGACATCAAACATTGTTAAGCTCCACTACTTAGTACAGCCCAGTAATAAGACTCAATGTTGCAACATCAACACCATGACATCAACATTGAACACCTTGTTGTTTTACCAAAATTCCAGCCAATCCAGGAACTTACAAGGGTTTCTTGACCTAATTCACCCCTAAGTTGACTTTTGGGACAAATCATGAACCAAGACCTCAAGACATGATTTGAGGGTCTCTAATATACGATATTGATTCATTTGGGATAATGGATTGATCCAAGAAGCTTGAGCAACAAGTTTCAATTTCATCTGAACCACAGTTAGGGTTTCGCGGAAAAGTCAACTGTAACTTTGACTTTTAACCAGGACATGCTCCCAAGACCTAAGACATGATTCAACATACCCTATAACACCCATGGAACATGTCCATCAAGTTTGATTTAGGTCAAGGACATGATTTCCTGAAGAATTGCACAGTTTGGAATTCATCTGACAAAAAGTCAACTGTGTACAAAAGTCAACTTTGACTTTTTGAGATTTTTCACAAAAATGGATTTTTAACCCTAAAATGATGTTAATGTATGATTTGAATCATCATTCATAAAAAAAAATCAAAGAAAATAGGATAACTTGTAAAAGGGGTAACCATAAAAACTTGGAAAATTTTCTAAGTTATGAAAAAAGTGACAAAGGTACCAACTTTGGAGGATCATAACTCCTAAACCACTAAGCCATTTTTTTTCCATCCAAAGCTTGATTTGTAGATCTCATTGCCCTCTACAAAAGCTTCATACTGACCTATGTCCAAATTCCTCATGGATTTTGAGTTATGGAGTGATCAAAATCAAGAAAAGTCACTTTGTTCCAACACTTGGTGAAAATTTCACTAAGTCAGATTTTGCCTTACTTTTTTTCAAATGTAGGGAAATTTTTCACTTGGATCCAAAAGGTATCAAAACCAAATATGATCAAACAGTTGTTGTATCATATAAGAGCTTTCCAAAATGGCCAAGAACATCACCAAATTCAACTTGAGCCATGAGATATAACATTGGCAAGTTGCCTTGCTGAAATCTGCCAAGGCAAGGCAGATTTTTGCACTTTTGGTCGATTTTCCAAAATCTGCCAATTCCAAGCCTTGTCATCACCTTGGACACATCTGAAGATTGAATCTAAAGGGGACAATCACTGAGCCAAGCCTCCAAAGTCCTTGGAACAAGAAATAGCATGCTAAACCTAGAATTGCCCAAAATAGGGACAAGACTCCAATTTTGGATTGAAGCATTCAATGGAAGCACCAAGGTGGCATGGACTGAGCCATTAGCAACTGAATTCAATCAAGACTTATCCAAGACCAAGGGGACCAGCATCCTGTGTCCTAACCTCTAGTCAATGGCTAGAGGAGACTTGGATTTTCATTTGCCAACATTGGCCAAACCTACTCAGCAGTTGCCATTCACTATTCCTTGCAAAAAAAACTTGCTCTACTATAAATAGAGCTCAATTGTGATCAGTTTAAGTACACCAAAGGCCTACAACACTTGCCTTTCTCAAAATCCACTTCTCACTCTCAAAAATGCCTTTCTTAGTAAGTCACTATCGGGTTTTTCATTAGAGAGCAATTCCACTCAAACCAATCACACACACACCTCATATACATCATATGTGAGCTGATCAAATAGTTAAACAACATCTGGAACACTGATTTCTCATAATCACCAGTCAATTGCTCAAGGTTTTAACAAAGTTGCAGTTGAGATGCCATGAAGTGATCCAGCCAATTTCCATCAAGTCCAAGCATTCAAACACACTCCATAGGGTGTAGGGAAGCTGTTCAGATCATCACAATTCATTTGTAACACCTCCTACTCAGAAATCAATTTGCTCTTGCTGTCATGACCTAGAGGTAAGCCTAAACTTGGTCATCTCTCAATCTATGCATATTTCCTCGCACAATACTTTTGCCAAATGTTCATAATCATGCATGGAATGTTTCCCCTCAAGTAATTACTTTTTTTGAATCGTGTATCAAAAATCCCAGCCTTCATGCAGAATTTAGGGTTCTTGAGGATTTTTCGTGATTTCTTGTTTTATGCTTAATTTAAATGAAATTAATTGCCATAGACATGATCGTGAGGTTGAAACGAGTTGATTGGTATGTGGATTGCATGATATGATCAAGTATTCAGTGAGATTGGATAGAAAATGCAAATCTGGGCAAAACTGAAAAACGCGCGTGTTCTTCAGCTGTTCTTAACGCCATTTCTCTCAAATTCAAATATTTGAATTTTGTGATTTTATTTAATTGATTCAAAAATTAATTTCTCTCTGAGTTTTAATGATTTTGAGTTGATTCTTTTTTTAATAATTCACAAAAATGTTAAAATATTTTATTTTCCCAAAAAATCCCAAAAATATTATTTATTTCATATAATTGATATTTTTGCAAAGAATTAATATTTTAGTTATTTTTGACATTTAAAATATTTTTTCCTTCTTGATTTTGTAAATTGTAATGCCTTCTAATTATTTTGTTGGTCAATACTTAATTTTTGAAGCATTAATCCAAGATCACAATTTGTTTTCCATATGTTAAACAATTTTGATCATTTTAATTGAATTTTTATTCAATTAAAACACATTTTGAAAACAAATTAGGGTTTTTGATTAATTCAACCCTCATAAATCATTTTCAAAACATTTTGGGCCTCTAATACAGTGTAAGACCCAAGCCTTTTTGTAAAATAACCTATCTGTGGGCCTCACTTATTGTATAAGTCCCTCCACGTATTTTCAAAAACCTCTGCGTAATCGTCGTTTTGTACGCAAATAACTCTGGGCCTACCCTCGAGTAGTAAGACCCATTCTTCTTTTTTAAACTCTTTGGGCCTCTATTAGAGTGTAAGACCCAGCCCTTTGTAAATACAACCTTTTTGGGCCTCACTTATTGTATAAGTCCCGTTGTATTTCAAAAAGTTCAGCGCGATCATCGTCCGTTGAAAAACAAACTCTGGGCCTCTCCTCGAGCTATAAGACCCATTTCAAAAACCTTGGGCCTCTAATAGAGTGTAAGACCCAATCCCCTTTTAACCAAAAACAAATTTGGGCCTCATATATTGTATAAGCCCTTTGCGTTAAAAGAAAATCTCGGCGCGATCGCCATTTTAAACGAAAAATCATCTGGGCCTACCCTCGTGTTATAAGCCTCACTCTTTAAACCTTTTGGGCCTCTTCAGAGAGTGTAAGACCCATCCCTTTGTACAGAAAACATTTTTTTGGCCTCAGTCACTTGTATAAGTCCCTCTGTACAAAACGACAGTGCGATCACTGATAAACCTTGGGCCTCTCCTTGAGCTGTAAGCCCCAACATCTTTTCAAAATACTTTATCCTTTAATTTTGAATATACTGTTGTTTTCAATCTTTCTTTGTTGAACAACTAACCAAACAGCACGGAAGCTCTACAACCGAGTAAGTGTTTATACGCTTTCATTTACCGCTTTCATATATATATATAACTGTATTGTGGGGCTGTTTCGCTGTAAGTCTTCTTTCATAAACTCATATCAACTGTGTAATAATAGTATAGATATTTAGAGTTTCCCCGGCAACTACGTCTAGCATTAAGCCCGTTGATCACTCTTAAATAGTCAAAACTAGATCCCCATAGGATTACCAGACACAGTCTTCCCTCCTCTTGGGGTTAAACAATAAGGAGACATGAAAGGCAGCATTCTCGGTGAACCCTTTCATAGACTGTCACTAGTAGAAGTTGTCCAAGAAACTCTACTCCCCAGAGATGATGTCTTCTCCGTGAATTGCATCTCTTGAGTTTCTTCCAAATTCTCGAACTTTCCTGGCTTGATCTATTCTCTGTGAATAGCCTGTCTTGAATTTCTCGGGGTTTGGGGACCCACAGGCTTCTTAAAATCACTTGTCAAGAAACTCTACTCCCCAGAGATGATCTCTTCTCCGTGAATTGCATCTCTTGAGTTTCTTCCAAATTCTCGAACTTTCCTGGCTTGATCTATTCTTTGTGAATAGCCTGTCTTGAACTTCTCGGGATTTGGGGACCCACAGGCTTCCTAAAAGCATCCCCGCCTCCTCTTGGGCGTTGTACAAGGACCCTTCGGCTTCTTAGAAGTATTCACAGCCTCCTCTTAGGCTTCGTATAAATGATTATTTCCTCCGGGAATGATAGCCTCCTCTTGGGCTTCATACAAGGACCACTCGGCTTCTTAAAAGTTTCCAGCCTCCTCTCTGACTTCGTACAAATTGTCCCGACGACCTTCTAAAGGTATAGGAACAGAAATCGGCCATCTTAATAGAATAGTCTTTCCAAGAGTCTACTACTGTTTCTCAAAGAATAGTACAAAAGATGAAACTCTAGACTTGGACAGTCTAATTTCCTTAAGACTCAAAGACATTCTCAAGCACCCTTCAAGAATAGGAAGGAACCCCGTAGACTCGGACAATCTCAATACCCTTTGGATTTCCCATTTCCTTAAAGAACATGAAATAACCCCGATCCTTAGAACAAATCCCTGAGTGCAAACATTACTCATATAAAAATTGATTTTCTCTTTAAATCAGCATACTGGACCTGTCACTCAACCGAAACAGCGCCATAGCCTCTCTCTTGGGCTTATACAATGATTCTCCCCCGCGGAGCTAACAAATAGCCTCCATCTCGGGCATCGTACGAGATACAAAATCACTCTCTTGTTGAGTATAAAAGATTCTCTTGGCGAGTCACCATCTTTAGCCTCCATCTTGGGTTTCGTACGAGATACAAAAAACTCTCTCGTTGAGTCAAATAGCCTCTATCTCAGGCTTTATACGAGGTACCAAAAGACTCCCTCGTTGAGTCAGAACCTTTTAGCCTCTCTCTCGGGCTTCGTACGAGACACATAAAAAACACCCTCTTGTTGGGCCACTAGCTTCCTCTTAGGCTTTGTATAAGAAAACCACTGGTTGATCCAATCAACCTTTTAGCATCAAAGCTATGCCTCGTTCATAGTACACAAACATCAACAACTCCTTCCCCTTCATCTAATCGCTGTAAGCGGCAAGCCTCTGGATTATTTACATCCACGCCACTGTCCCTCTTTTAGCATGAGAAATTCCTAAGGAAAGATGGCATTGCTCTAAACTGAGTTAAAGTCTTCTCCTTTAGGTTGAAAATCCCCTATAAAGGAAATTATGGCATTTCTGGATTCATAAATCCCGGTTAAAGTAATTCTCCTTTATAAACAGTTGTGACATATAAACCCCTCTTTAGAGATGACAAATTCTCTCGAAAGTCAAACTCTTTTAGCTTCATATCTTGGGCTTTGAACAAGATACAAACTACCTTTAGCTTCACGTCTTGGGCTTTGAACAAGACACCAAAACACCATTTCCTCCCGTAGAATAGGAGGAACTACGATCGCTCTGATTTCCCTGTTTCGGTAAATGGGAATACGTAGGCATAAGATTGAAAGAAAAATCTTAGCGAGCACCCTAAACAAAAACCCAAAATCCCATACTTTCATACATCCGTCCTAACATTTCAACTGATAGCCTAAAACATTTTTTTTAACAAAATAACCTAGGAGAGACCCCGAATCTTTGTAGCATCTATAAACCAACAGTTTTGACTGTTTAACCTCAGTATGCAAGCAGGGTTAGTTGGAGACATCTATTTACCTTCCTTCATCAGCTTCAATAGGATAAAAAATGAATCGAGCTGTAGTACTAGAGCGATTATGCTTCGCAACCACATCCAAAAATCACTCGCTTCAGAAGAATGGCGACTCTGCTGGGGACAGCGAGATCTTGTTCTCTTCACATCTCTTTGGTAGAAACCTTAAAATATTCTCTTTCTTTCTTTATTTCTTTTCTGGGATAGGACTTTTTGTTGACTTCCCTAGGATCTTAGGTCAAAACCTTTAAGTTAGGAAAGAACCACAGAATGGCGTCTCCGCCGGGGAGCCATTTTCTTTCAGGAACATAAGATTCTTAGCTTTTTAAAAGTCTAGGACATTAGGACAAATATATATACTGCTTTTCCTAATTGATATCTGTGTTTATTTTTCTGCTAATGGGAATGCGTGTGATGCCGCATGTGCAAAGATTGAGTATACACTTAAGATAATTGATGGCGACGAGGTCGACCATCAACCTCAGTGGAGGCTTCCCAATGTAACCCATTCCCTCTCATAGGAAATGGGCCGATTGTGACGTATGAGAAGCTGAGGAGCCAACCCTTTTGTAGTGCAGAAACTATCGGAAATAGTTGTCACGCGATACTACCCTCATTTGAGCCTGATGATCTATTCTCGGTGAATAGCATTTACTCTAAGATTTCATACGGCTCGCTGGCGATCCGCTTGCTATTTGTTATCCTGGGAGGAGCTGATGATTTTGAGTACAGGTACAAAAAATCACCCTAGTATAAACCTTTGGGGATGGGTAGAGCCTTGACTCCATGACAACGACCCTTTGACCCCATGTTTTTTCTATGTTTTTGTGTGTTGCATTCATGCATTCATTTAAAAAACATTAAAACATTCAAAAAAAAATTTCTCTTCTAGTCTCTCTATTTTTCAAATTAAACTAAGACTGTGATTGCAAATATCAGAGAAAAGGATTGCGCTAATGGATTTAGGTAGAAGGAGAACTCATAAGTACGCCTTCAGGATTCCAAAACTAGAGGATTTAAAAGGTTTGGCGAGGATGATCACAAACCAAGAGGCTTTCAGAGCCAAGTACGGAGGTTTGTTATCTCTGCTAAGAGTCCATGTGATTGAGGGAATCATGGATGCACTTGTTCAGTTCTACGATCCGGTTTATCACTGTTTTACATTCCTGGATTACCAGCTAGCACCAACACTGGAGGAGTACTCTCACCTGATTGATTTACACATCACTTATCGAGCTCCATTTTCTGTACTGGAAGAAATTCCAAAGAATCAGACCATTGCAAGAGCAATTCATTTGGACGAGTCTGAGGTCCGGACTCACATGACCATTAAGGGTGGCATACAAGGTTTGCCAGCCCAGTTCTTGACAAAGAAAGCCCTGTACTTCGCCAGTATCGGGAACGTGACTGCTTTTGAAAGCATCTTTGTTTTACTCACCTACGGGTTATGTTTGTTGCCCAACATTTATAACTTCGTCTATATCAACGCCATTAAGGTTTTTCTCATTCGAAACCCTGTGCCAACTTTGCTCGCAGATGCATATCATTCTGTAAACTTGGGAAATTTGTACAGCAGAGGGGAGATCACATGTTGTGTACCTCTACTTTATAAATGGTTTATCTCCCATTTGCCTAAGTCTGCTGCTTTTTCGATCACAAGAGTGCCTTACGTTGGTCGCAGAAAATCATGTCCCTCACCAACTCTGACATCGATTGGTGTAATAGGATTTATGATGGGATCAGGATCTTTGACCGTTGTGGAAACTTCCCCAACGTACCCCTTATAGGAACTAAGGAAGGAATCAATTACCATACAGTTCTCGTTCGTCGTCAATTTGGATACCAGATGAGACACGTCCCACGGGGTGTTCATCTGGAAGGTCTTTTCTTCAAGGAAGGAGAAAGTGACAGAGCACTAAAGACGAAAATAATGCACGCTTGGAAACATGTTCATAAGAAAGGACGGGAGTCTCTAGGAAAACCGGACTGTGTATCGGTGGAGCCTTATCTCCACTGGGTACAAACTAGAGCTCTCAAGCTAAAGATGCCTTATCCTCGTCATGGAGTTTTTCCACCGAGGGAGTTTGTCATGTACTTCATGACTAAGACTGAAAAGCTCCAGGTTACTCTTAACAAAGTTCAACGGGAGAGGAGGTCTTGGAAGAACAAGTACCGCACCCTCAACGTGGAGTGCATCAAAATACAACAACTACTGAAAGATAAGGACGCTCTGATTGAAATTTTGGAGCAACATGTTGTAGAGAATCAAGATGACCAAAGGAATTAGCTCGCTCATTTTACCTGGCAAAGGAATGACAATCCGACAACGGCCCAAGAGCCCCGGTCAAAGAAAAGGAAAGTACCAGAGTCAGCACCCGATTTCTCTTCAGAGAGGACTCGGGACCCATTAGCTTAGGTTTCTGTTTCTGTACCTTGTAATCTATTGTATTTCCATTTCTGTAATCCTTTGAATTCAATAAAAAGGGGTTTCCCCACTGTTTAATATTTGCAATCTGATTGTCGAAGTTTATTTTGATTAAACCAAAAAACAATTAATATAATCATTGCATTCATCATTCTCACATCACGTATTCTTCTTACCTACAAATCTCACGTTTGTGTCTCGGTTCTAGAGTCAAACTGTCTCATTCGTACAATACTCGGGCCAATCGTAAGAAAAATATGGATGATCTTGAGGAAGAAAATAGAGAGTTGAGAGAGGAGATCGACGGTCTGAGAGAGGATATGAGAAAGCTTCGTAACGACATACAAGCCATGGCAGAAGCTCAGCTACAAAGGACTGTGATTTCAGAGATCACCTCAACGCTTATAGTGGAGAAGTATGATCCTAGGTATCAAATGCCGAAAGATCGTCCTTGGGGCATGCCTGTTAACTATATCCCAGAAGGATATGTTCAGCCGATCACTGAAGATCAAGGAATCATAACAGAAGTCGCTGGGCCTGAAGGTTACAAACTTCGGGAAAGCGAAGATGCCAGGGGCATACTGAAGACTCCTGAAGGTTACAAACTTCGGGAAATGCCAAGATTCACTGCCGTAGTCACGGTACCACCCCCTGCGGTGCACACTGTCCCGGAAGGACAGGTTCCACCAATACCTTCTGGTAAGAAGGAAACTATGTCCGATAGAATGGATGAATTCCAGGAACAATTCCTGGAAATGCAGAAGGAACTACAAGCCATCCGCGGTCAGGATTTATTTGGAAAGGACGCCGCAGACCTTTGTTTGGTCCCCAATGTGACAGTTCCACACAAATTTCAAGTGCCCGACTTTGAAAAATACAAGGGTAACTCTTGCCCTCAGAGCCATCTGTTGATGTACACTCGGCGAATGTCAGCTCAGACAGAGAATCAGGACCTATTGATTCACTATTTTCAGGATAGTTTAACCGGTGCCGCACTCAAATGGTACATGGGTTTAAACCGTACTACGATCAGTACATTCAGAGATCTTGGTACTGCCTTCGTCCAAAAATACAAATACAATTTGGACATGGCACCAGACAGAGATCAACTCAGATCAATGTCACAAAAGGACAAGGAAACCTTTAAGGAGTACGCTCAGAGATGGCGTGAAATTTCCGCTCAGATTTGTCCACCTCTTGAGGAAAAAGAGATGACAAAGATCTTCTTAAAGACCTTAAGCTCATTTTACTATGACAGAATGGTTGTCAGTGCGCCCAGTGATTTCACCGAGATGGTGGGCATGGGGGTTTGTCTTGAGGAAACCGTTCGAGAAGGGCGTTTGGTAAAAGTCATTGGATCATCGAGTAGTACAAAACGATACGGTAGTGCTCTCTCTAAGAAAAAAGAGCAAGATATTGGGAATATCTCTCTCGAAAAGAAAAGGCGACGGTATCAACCGGTAGCAGCTGTAACTCTTGCTATCAGCCCTGCGCCTATTCCTATGTATCTACCTCAGGTTGCGCAGAGCCAACCTAATCAACAAAGGACACAACAGCCTCTACAGCAGGCTCGTCCTCCATACAATAATAACCGTACAACGCGGCCACCAGGGTTTGATCCTATACCCATGTTGTACGCAGAACTATTTCCGTTACTGTTGGCCAAGGGGCACATCCAGACTAAGTCTCCTCTTACAGTACCGAAAAATCTGCCTTTTTGGTTCAAAGCTGATCAGACATGCCCTTATCATCAAGGAAGATCAGGGAAAAACATAGAGAATTGTCTCAATTTCAAGTCCGACATGCAAAAGCTTGTTAGGAGTGGGCTCTTATCTTTCAAAGATATGAATCCCAATGTTCTTACAAACCCGCTGCCTCAACATGAGAAAGCTGCAGTCAACCTGATTGAGAAAGAATTTAACAATGTCTATCAAATTCACGATGTACTCTTGTTAAGGACCAATCTGTTCAAGATGCATTGTAGACAGAGTGGGTACGACCATGTGCCATCTCATAATTATCATTAGTGTGATATCTGCTCTAAAAACAATCAAGGATGTTCTGTGGTGCAAGCAGCCCTACAGGAACAGATGGATCTCGGATGGATCCAGGAGCACCGAGTTCGTGGAGTTAACATGGTCTATATGAATTCTAACGTCATTCAGAACCACGACATCTGTGCAATGAATGTCAACCTAGTGGCAATGCATTCAAGGCAAAGCCAGTATCATAATCTGCCGCGGCACGATTACAGTTTTTGTCTGACTTGCTCGGTAAACAAACAGGGATGCTCTTTCATACAGGAGGCCCTCCAACATTAGATGGATCTTGGATGGATCCAGGACTACCATGATAGGAATTCCTATCAGATCAACATGGTTCAAATCTTTGATATTCGCTTAATGAATACCAACTTGGTAGAGTTGCATGCTGAGCAGGTCCGACTCGGATTCCTGATATCACATAATTATCACAGCTGTAAAGCGGGTTGCAAAAATGATCAGGGATGTGCCCTTGTCCAGGAAGCACTTCAGCACTTGTTAAATCATTGGTGGATGCCAATCTACATGGATGAAGATACTCAGCAAATTAGTATCAATAACAGGAATCCCACTCGACATCAAAGTCAGGATGTCCGATCTGTGGAGGCCAATCTAGTGAGGTTACATTGTATTCAAAGTGGGCGTGGCCAGGTGCCACCACACAACTATGAACGTTGTGGAGTCTGTTTGGAAAATAACCAAGGGTGCTACCTTGTGAGAGCAGCTCTCCAGGGGCAAGTGGATCGTGGAGAGATCTGCCCATATCCAGGTTCCGGACCCATCAATTGGTCGCCGAACTACCTTGCTAATCAAATTGAGGACGTTGTTGTAATCTCTGATCATCAGAGAACTAGGAATGTTTTCACCATCATTCCTCTACTTGACAAATCCAAAGTTCCTAACCAAGAACGGATCGAGATTACATACGATGGTCAGAAAAATCAGAAGGTTCCCATAGTCATCTATCTGCCGGGACCACTACCGTATGAATCAACTAAGGTTATTCCTTACAAATACGGTGCGACGATAATTGAAAATGGAAAGGAAATTCCATTACCCTCCATCGTGAATATTGCAGACATCAGTCGTGTAACACGGAGTGGTAAAATCTTCAACAGAGGAGTTGGAGAGTCCAACAAAGAAAAGGAACTTCAGACAGAAGCTCCCGATCCATTAGTCGGTCAATTCAGTAATCACGACCTTTCGAAAAACGATGATGAGATGTTGAAGCTCATCCAAAGGAGTGAGTACAACATTGTTGATCAACTATTACAAACTCCTTCAAAGATCTCGGTATTATCACTGTTACTCAGTTCAGAAGCGCACAGGGAGGCTCTACAGAAAGTTTTGGAGCAAGCCTTTGTGGAACAGGATGTAACCATCAGACAGTTCGATAGTATTGTCTCTAACATCACTTCTTGCAATAACTTGGGATTTAGTGATGAGGAATTACTAGAAGAGGGCCGCTGTCATAACATGGCGCTCAATATTACAGTCAACTTCCAGGACGATGCTTTAGCCAGCGTATTGGTAGACACAGGGTCAGCCCTGAATGTTATGCCGAAGTCCACTTTGATGCAATTATCATTCAAAGGCCCTCCGATGAGAACCGGCGAGGTTGTCGTCAAAGGATTCGACGGGTCCAGAAAAACGGTTATCGGCGAAGTTGATCTTCCCATAACTATTGGTCCTCACACTTTCCAAGTCACCTTCCAGGCCATGGACATCCGGGCAACGTACAGTTTTTTATTAGAAAGACCTTGGATACATCAGGCTGGAGCGGTTACCTCGACCCTCCACCAAAAGGTAAAGTTCGTCCAGAACGATCAACTCATCACAGTTTGTGGGGAACAGGCCTTGCTCGTCAGTAATTTATCATCATCCACTTATGTGGAACCAGAAGGGATAATCTGAACCCAGTTCCAAGCATTTTCGCTACACAAGGACGATCAATCCGGAGGAGGAACTTCGATTTCCTCTTACAAAGATGCTATTAAAGCGGTCAAGAGTACCGATACAACAGGATGGGGACAACTCGTCATTCCTACTAGCAATACAACAAAGAAGGGTCTTGGTTTTTCTGCAACCTGTACCTGGACAGCTGCTAACGGTGAAAGTCTTTATCCCATTCAAAACTTCTTTCACAGTGGAGGGTTCCTTCACCCAGTGCCTCAGGCAATCCATGCTATCAATGAGGAGGATTCCTCCGACATGGATGAAGAATGGAAGTCCTATCTTAACGAGGACGATTATATGTCTCAGGAAGAGGTGCCTACGCCATTTTGCTATCCCGCACAGATGCCAAGATTTATACCACGGTCAGATTTTAAACGAAAAATCATCTAGGCCTACCCTTGTGTTATAAGCCCCACTCTTTAAACCTTTTGGGCCTCTTAAGAGAGTGTAAGACCCATCCCTTTGTACGTAAAACATTTTTTTGGCCTCAGTCACTTGTATAAGTCCCTCTGTACAAAACGACAGTGCGATCACTGATAAACCTTGGGCCTCTCCTTGAGCCTGCCTTGAACTTCTTGGGATTTGGGAACCACAGGCTTCCTAAAAGCATCCCCGCCTCCTCTTGGGCGTTGTACAAGGACCCTTCGGCTTCTTAGAAGTATTCACAGCCTCCTCTTAGGCTTCGTATAAATGATTCTTTCCTCCGGGAATGATAGCCTCTTCTTGGGCTTCATACAAGGACCACTCGGCTTCTTAAAAGTTTTCAGCCTCCTCTTGGGCTTCGTACAAATTGTCCCGACGACCTCCTAAAGGTATAGGAACAGAAATCAGTCATCTTAATAGAACAGTCTTTCCAAGAGTCTACTACTGTTTCTCAAAGCATAGTACAAAAGATGAAACTCTAGACTTGGACAGTCTAATTTCCTTGAGTCTCAAAGACATTCTCAAGCACCCTTCAAGAATAGGAAGGAACCCCGTAGACTCGGACAGTCTCAATACCCTTTGGATTTCCCATTTCCTTAAAGAACAGGAAATAACCCCGATCCTTAGAACAAATCCCTGAGTGCAAACATTACTCATAAAAAATTGATTTTCTCTTTAAATCAGCATACTGGACCTGTCACTCAACTGAAACAGCACCATAGCCTCTCTCTTGGGCTTATACAATGATTCTCCCCAGCAGAGCTAACAAATAGCCTCCATCTCGGGCTTCGTACGAGATACAAAATCACTCTCTTGTTGAGTATAAAAGATTCTCTTGGTGAGTCACCATCTTTAGCCTCCATCTAGGGCTTCGTACGAGATACAAAAAACTCTCTTGTTGAGTCAAATAGCCTCCATCTCGGGCTTTATACGAGATACCAAAAGACTCCCTCGTTGAGTCAGAACCTTTTAGCCTCTCTCTCGGGCTTCGTACGAGACGCATAAAAAACACCCTCTTGTTGGGCTACTAGCCTCCTCTTAGGCTTTGTATAAGAAAACCACTGGTTGATCCAATCAACCTTTTAGCATTAAAGTTGTGCCTCGTTCACAGTACACAAACATCAACAACTCCTTCCGCTTCATCTAATCGCTGTAAGCGGCAAGCCTCTGGATTATTTACATCCACGCCACTGTCCCTCTTTTAGCATGAGAAATTCCTAAGGAAAGATGGCATTGCTCTAAACTGAGTTAAAGTCTTCTCCTTCAGGTTGGAAATCCCCTATAAAGGAAATTATGGCATTGTCGGGTTCACAAATCCCGGTTAAAGTAATTCTCCTTTATAAACATTTGTGACATACAAACCCCTCTTTAGAGATGACAAATTCTCTCTAAAGTCAAACTCTTTTAGCTTCATATCTTGGGCTTTGAACAAGATATAAACTACCTTTAGCTTCACGTCTTGGGCTTTGAACAAGACACCAAAACACCATTTCCTCCCGTTGAATAGGAGGAACTACGATCGCTCTGATTTCCCTGTTTCGGTAAACGGGAATACGTAGGCATAAGATTGAAAGAAAAATCTTAGCGAGCACCCTAAACAAAAACCCAAAATCCCATACTTTCATACATCCGTCCTAACATTTCAACTGATAGCCTAAAACATTTTTTTTAACAAAATAACCTAGGAGAGACCCCGAATCTTTGTAGCATCTGTAAACCAACAGTTTTGACTGTTTAACCTCAGTATGCAAGCAGGGTTAGTTGGAGACATCTATTTACCTTCCTTCATCAGCTTCAATAGGATAAAAAATGAATCGAGTTGTAGTATTAGAGCTATTGTGCTTCATAACCACATCCAAAAATCACTCGCTACACATGGCTTTGACAGTCTAACACAAGTCCACATCTTCCGCAATGGATTGCAACCCCAACCAAAGCTCTTACTTGACGCAACAGCCGGTGGTTCTTTATTGGCAAAAAGCGCAGAAGAAGTAGTTTCAATTATCAACTGAATGGCTCTAACCAATCATCAAGTCCAATATAATCGAGGAACCACACAAAAGAAACCTGGAAATCTTGAGTTGGATACGAACAATGCAATCTTGGCACAAAATAAGTTTCTCACTCAAACTGTGGAAGAACTCACCAAGTAATTATCCACTCTTTCACAACAACTCAAAAAAATGCACGAAGCACCTAAACCACAACAAGTAGCCATGTGCGAACTTTGTACAGGAGACCACCCAACCGATTTTTGTCCTCCGATTAATGAAGAGGTCAATTATTTGGGAAACCAGCAGCAGAGACAGGTTTCGTACCAAATCAATCAAGGTTATCCATACAACAACAACACAAGCTATGACCAAATTCAAAACAGGAAGAATCAATACCAAAGCTACACTCAACCAGATAAGCTTACAAAGATAGAAGATACCTTGAATCAATTTATGTAGATGTCCATGGCAAACCAGAAAAATACAGATGCATCAATCAGAAATCTTGAAACACAAGTAGGGAAAATTGCAAAGCAATTGAATGAGCAACAACAAGGACCGTTCTCTGCCGCCACTCAAACCAATCCAAAAGAAATGTGAAATTTAGTCACAACAAAAATTGGAAAAGTGGATGAAACAAAAGTTGGAGAGAATGCCAAAGAAAAGAGAATTATAGTGGAAAAGCAAGAAGAAAATTTTGAGAAAAAGGAGGAAGAAAACAATGATGATCCTGGAAGCGTTACAGTACCAATTACCATTGAAAATATAAATTTCGAAAAAGCTTTGATTGATCTTGGTTCAAGAACCAATCTTCTTCCACTTTCCGTTCTTAAAAAGACCGGTAATCCTGAAATAAAACCTACAACAATGGTGTTACAACTTGCTAACAAATCAATCACAAAACCAGTTGGCATGATAAAGGATATAATGGTCAAACTTGAGAGATTCCTATTTCCAACAAATTTTGTGGTGATGAATATTGAAGAAGATGATGACATTCCTTTGATTTTGGGACGTCCCTTCATAAAAACAGCCCGAATGATGATTGATGTAGATGAAGGCAAGATGAAAGTGAGGTACAAAAATGAAGAAGTCCATTTCAAATTGTTTCAACACAAAGAGGATGACTATTACAAGATTGAGGATCCTGATGAAATAGGCCTGGAATTGAAGATAAATAATGACAAAGAAAGGCCAAAGGATAGTGTCATAGATGCTTTGACAAATTCATACAAACCACCTTGATTTTACTCGGAACAGGCATCGAGCTAACGACGTTAAACAAGCGCTGGTTGGGAGGCAACCCTACATTGTAAGTCATTTTATTTTAGCTTACAGTTCTTTCAGTTTCGGTTTCAATTTTAGTACTTTCTTTTGCAATATCAGTTTATCAGTTGTATGTTGTATTCGTTTGAAACTTTTTGACGGTAGTTCACACCGTAAACTCACTTGATACTCCTTTAACCGGTTGGTATGCCGTAATTGTGTTTGAAAAACATCTGTTGTTATGCTTGTTATGTTCCTGTTATCCTCATCATGAGCATAAAGTGCTTCTTCTAATATTTTGAACAAAGGCCAAGTCAAGTATCTTGAGCATTCAACAAGGAAGGAGAGTGAGTGGTAATGATAAAAATCAGACGAAAATCAAGAAAGGTACATGTTTACTTGCTTTGTAGAATGTTAGCATGATTTTGGATTTTGTTTTCTCTTATAAACTCATATCACGTCTCATTTTACATTGAACACACTTGCTTGAATCATTTAGCAAAAACCAGAAAAGTGAGGTGAACTTTCATTGTTTACAAAAACTGCGAAATCCTTGTGTTTAACTCGGTTGATTCATGTTCAATCTGAAAATTCCATTTGAGTGTTGTAAAGGTATAAAGATGATCAAGGCAATTGTTTGATTTTGAGAAAAACCTCTATAGCAAAAAAGATCCTCATCACAACCAGTAAGTGAGTGAGCATTTGTGCACCCTCTTTGAACCAGAAAAATCAAAGGATGAATCAAATTTTGAAAATACAAAAAATTTCTAAAAAACCACTTAGTGAAGTTATAATCCATCCCAATTTCTTTTTGCACAACCTGAATAATAAATCATCAATAGCTTCACTCATGAAAAGAAATAAGTTGGGGAGAAAATGGATGATGATACCAAAAGGAAAAGAAAAAGAAAAGAAAGATAAAATGAGAAAAAGAGATACAAAAAGCAAAAAAACTTGGTATTATAGAGAAAAAAATGAAAGATTGAAAAGACAAACAAACACAAGATGATGGTGATGAAACAATAAGTGAAGCAAGTAAAACAAGTTACAAAAGTCAACAGATTTTTGAGAAAATTAGCTTTAGGAGAAAAACCATCTCTTTATGAAACCTGACCACATTACAACCTTCATAAGTTCTATGTGATTTATACTTTCAATTGCTCAAATACTGAATTGTTTGGATGAAAATATGAATCGACCCGGATGTTGACCAAGTGATTAGATGAGAGTCATCACACCACATGATTAAAACAAACTTCAAAGTCTTCATCCCTTTTTATGAAGAATTGTGTTAGGAAAGATTCAAGTGAGTTGTGTCATTATATTTTTTAGCACATGATGTGATTTTGTGGGTGAGAACTTGATTTCACAATCATGCTCTGATTCTACAATCAGTTGAACGTGTTTCTTGCTTGACAAGCAATAATTTGAACTATTCATTTTTCAAGTCTTATTTCAAATACTAGATTGAGAATCCTGAAAACATTTCTTGAATAAATCATGCTCTTGATTGAGGACAACCAAGAAACTAAGTTGGGGAGAATTTGATGGAGGTTCAAATAGTTGGCAAAATCTTTTGAAAACATGACAAAATGCTTGCTTCCATTAACTAAATATGATGAAATTTGACTAACCATGATCCAAAAGATTATTAATTGTGAATGGTTATGTTTCTGCATGAAATGACAAAGGAAAACATCAGTTACAAGCAAAAAGAATTCATGTCCTGAAACTTTCGCATAGAGAACTTTCCTTCGCATAGCGAAGGCCGCGATGCGAAATTGAAGCGAACAACAACATAAAGAAACAAATAGTTTGCATAACGAACTTCCCTTTGCATAGCGAAGGTCGCGATGCAAAGTTGAAGCGAGCCAAAACAGAATGAAACAAAATCAAACTCACCCAACTTCGCTTGAAGCGAACGCAGCGAGAAGAACCGAGCAAAGTTCGTGATGCGAACTTTACTTAGGATAGCGAAGTCTGGCGGTTCCTGAAAGGCAGTTTGACAGTTCAAATCTTAATGGACAAGAAAATATAAGTTTGCATAGCGAACTTTCTCTCCCTATGCGAACTCAGGCGGACAAAAACACTATAAAAAGATATCAAGTGCATTGTAGTGGATGATCTCATAATATATTAATACAGTTTGGTATTAGATAATTTGTAATAGATAGTAAGAGAGGGAAAGTGAGGATACGGGTTGGATACACATCAAGAGTCGGGAAATCGTTGTTGATGCTGATTCATCTCAATTCCTCCATTTTGTATTAAGCTACCATGAGTAGCTAAATCCCTTCCTTGTTGGGATTGGTTGTAGTTCACCGAAACAGTATGTATTTTCATTGATCATGGTGTTATATGCAATTTATTTATGAATCATTATTGATGATATCTTTGTTTTATTGTTTAACTCCACGGATTTGAATTGATATTAAGAAATACGGTTCTAATCTCGATCTAAGATAATCATCTATTAAACTCTAAATGCTAGACATAGATTTAGGTTTAAAATTCACCGTAAGTATCGATTCTTAATGCTGCTGTATTGTTTAATAGGCTGAGAAATCGTCGATTAAACCATAAGGTAGAATCCTCATCAGATGTTTACACATAAACTCTGTTTGTGAGCGATACGTGATAATATTGAAACATGCTTAAATTGTGTATAACTGATTTATGATATGCATATTGAATCGGTGAATGAAAATCAAATTCCCAACAAGCCTATTCCTCTGAAATTTATCTTTTTTTATTATACGAGTTTGCTTTTTCGTAACTTCTAAACCAAACATCTCGAACTTTTGCTTAGAATCATAGGAATTGTTGAACGGTTTTGATATCACTCTAATCCCTGTGGATACGATAAAACTAAATACTTACATTTGATTTTACTCAACATCACATATCTTTCTAGCTTCTCCCTCATCCAGCGGGAGTCCGCCCGATTATAGGTAGTGTAACATGGGTGACATCCATTTGGACATGGGGATGAGTTCCAAGGAATATGTTTCCTCTACCTCGGCGATGCTAGAGGCAAGGGTTTCCAACAACTATCCTATTAAACCCAACAACATTTGAGGTGGCTAGTTTTGATAAGAGATTTGCCCTGGAGTTTTGTTCTTGGGGGACGTGTTCTACTTTAAAAGAGAGGAAACACAGTGATAGATTTCGTACCTTCAATAGGTATTTTATCAACTAGGGCTCCTTGACCTGATATTACCCCGAGACTTGGTTAGAGACTAGCTAAGAGTCACTTTTTCATTTTAATCTGGTGGCTCCCATTTCTAAGGCGAGGATCATACCGGTGATGAAAGCCTCGTATTCTGATTGATTGTTGCTAGTGGTGAACTCGAACTTCAACTCTTGTTCAAAATTTATGTAACCCGGCCCCCGAGCATTATTCTTGCACCACTTCCTTTTATGTTGGAGACTTTGTCCATAAATAATGCCCACTCAAAAGGGATCTCTTCATTGATGGGCGAGCTTAGTTCGACTACGAAGTCGACAACAACTTGAGATTTAATGCTCCCTCTCAGAATGTACTGGATGTCGTATTCTAAGAGCTTTACAAACCATGCTACCATCCTTCCTGCCAAGTCAGGCTTCTTTTATACTTGTTGGATGCGATAGTTGGTTTACCAAGATGGTGGTCCCCTTGAAGTATGGATACAAATAAAATTCCCAAAAGAGCCAAATCATCAATATAGAGTCAGTCATTTCAAGCTTACTCAACAATTATTATCCTTCTCTCAAGCTATACCAATACATTCTCCAATCAGTCAGCCTCAATCTTGGGCTTTGTACAAGACAGATAAAACTCTCCCAGTTGAGTCAGTTTCCAACTTTTTTAGCTTCAACCTTGGGCTTTGATCAAGGCACTAAATTCAACATCCCAACATATGAGACTCTGAGTCCTCTCTGTAGGAGTATAACCCTTCTATACATCACATTTTAAATCAAATCAAAATTCCAATCAAACTGTTTTACATAAAGGAGGATGTGGCATTGCTTTGGATATTTCAAAAATCCAAGTTAAAAGCTTCTTCCCTTATGATAAAACTCATGAAGAAAGATGTGGCATTGCTCTGGATATTTCAAAATCCAAGTTTAAAGCTTCTTCCTTCATGACATTTCACTTCACCCATAAAGAAATATGTGGCATTGCTTAGGATGACAAAGATCCAAGTTTAAAGCTTCTTCCTTTATGATTTTTCAGTATTTGTGATGAATAGGTGAGATATCTCCTTTTAGAGATGAAAAATTCTCTCAGTCAAACTTTTAGCTTTAATCTTGGGCTTTGATCAAGACACAAATACTATTTTAGCTTCAATCTTGGGCTTCGAACAAGTCACCAAACCAAACTTCCTCCTCCCATAGACCAGGAGGAACTACGAACGCTCTGATTTCCCAAATCCTTTTTTTTGGAATACGTAGGCATAAGATTGCGAAATCTTAGCGAGCGCACTAATCAAAAACCTTAGGTCAAGTATCTTCCCAAAAAACAATAGAAAACCATAAAACAACAAAAAACATTTCCTCAACTTTCACAAAGGAGAAAATTTCCCAATTTAGCATTAAATAAACTTAAGCAAACAAGCAATTCAACAGTAGAAATATATACAAATAAAGGTTCCTATAGATTACTATAGATACTCAGGGTGTTAGTAGCTTCCCTTAGTATAGCCAACCCCTGATTCCAGACCTCTTAGCATCTGTAAGGAAAACATTTGCGAGCAGGGTTAGTTTACGATATCTTCCCTTTCCTTTTAAGCATCATAGGATAAATATTATAAATCATAAAGTAGCAATAAATGCGGTAGTGGTCGCGTCACAAAACCGGAGCTACAGAAAAATGGTGACTTAACTAGAGACTCTATCTATTTGTTTATAGGAGGGTTAAACCTTGCATTACATATGTTTTACTCTTTCATCTGTTTATTTGCTTTCTCATTTGATATCATTGACTGTTTTCCTCATACTATCTGTTTATCTAGGAATGTGATTAATGCACATGTGGTTTGTCAAAGAGTCCTCAGTGGGCTTGAGAGCATATTTTAAGATAGGAGGTGGCATACTCAAGAAGGCTTATAGGGAGTGAATTCATACCAAGCTAACTTGAAAGTCCACCAAATCAGTAGAGGTACCCTTTTGGAATTACTGATGTTAAGCGAGCAAGTCGTGAAAACATTACTTTTTCCACTGGGCACCTGTGAAATTGAGGATTAGTAAACATTTAACCATTTGACCATTTTAGGATGTAGTGTAGTGACTATCGGGAATAGTTAATACATGATACTACACTCGAATGAGATCCGTCTCAGGGATATTACAGCTCTCATGAGTTAATCGGTTTGCTGATAATATTCTTGAAAGGGGTCAATGATTTTGGGAACCTTGTTAGAACCCTCTCTACAGGTACAACAAGAACCCCTAGTACATACCTTTGGGATGGGTAGATCCATGGCTCCATGCTCGTGACAATAAACCCCTAAACCCATATTTTTGCATTCTTGCATTCATGCATTAATTAAAAAAAATTAATTTTTTTTCAAAAAAAAAAGAACTAAAAAACAGGGTGTTGCAAATATCAGAAATTGTGTTATGAATTTTGGTAGAAGAAAAACCCAGAAGTACACCTTTAGAAGTCCAAAGCTTGAGGACCTGAGAAAATTGGTAAGGTTGATTACTAATCCAGAAGCTTTCAGAGCTAAGTATGGGGGACTCTTATCCCTTTTAAAGGTCAACATGGTGGAAGAAGTCATATCTACATTGGTCCAGTTCTATGATCCAGTGTACCACTTCTTCACATTTCCATATTATCAGCTCACATCAACATTGGAAGAGTACTCTCATCTGATTGATTTACCTATCACTAAACAAGACCCATTCTCTGGATTGGAAGAAATTCCCAAAGATCAAACCATTGCAAGAGTCACCTCTTTGGAAATATCAGATATCAAAACCCACATGACCACCAAGGGAGGAATTCAAGGTCTACCAGCTAGGTTTCTGTTGGAGAAAGCCCTATACTTTGCCAGCATAGGAAACATAATTTCTTTTGAGGATATCTTTGTTATACTCATTTGTGGGTTATTCCTTTTTCCCAACATTGACAATTTCATTGACATCCACGCTATCAAGATATTCATAATTGGGAACCCAGTCCCAACTTTGCTTATAGACGCTTATCACTCAGTACATTTAAGGAATTTGTACAACGGAGGAATAATTACATGTTGTGTACCATTACTCTACAAATGGTTCATTTCCCACTTACCCAAATCTGCTGCTTTTTGGGATCTCAAAAGTGGTATGCGATGGTCACAAAATATTATGTCTCTCACCCACTCTGACATAGATTGGTACAATCGGGTCTATGAAGGAATAAAGATCATTGACAAATGTGGAAGTTTCCCCAATGTTCCCCTCATTGTTACTAAATGAGGGATCAATTATCATCCAGTTTTAGCTCGTCGTTAGCTCGGATACCTGATGAGGGATATACCATACAACATTCATTTGGAAGGTCTTTTCTTCAAGGTAGAAGAAAATGACAAAGCACTAAAGGAAGAAATTGTGCATGCCAGGCATCATGTTCATAGGAAGGAAAGAGAGTCTCTGGGAAAACCAAACTGCATCTCTGTGGAACCTTATCTCCAATGGGTACAAGCCAGAGCCATCAAGTTAAAAATGCCTTACCCTCGTCAGGAAGTATTTCCCCTAAAGGAATCTATCCTCTACTTCATGAACGACACAGAGAAACTTCAGGTTGCTTTTAACAAAACTCAATGTTAAAAGAACTCTTGGAGGAACAAGTATCAGATTGCCAGCTTGGAGTGCCCAAAGATTCAAGAGTTACTGAAGGATAAAGATGCTCTGATTGAGATACTGGAGCAGCATGCTGTAGAAAGTCAAGAGGAATGGAAAAGTTTACTCTCTCCTTTCACCTGGGAAAGGATCATCGACCCGCCAACGGTTGAGGAAACCCGATCAAAAAAGCAAAAAAGGGGTCAGCAACCAGCATCTGGACCTTCATCAGGGATTCCTTAGGACCCATAGGCCTATTTTTCCTTCCTGCACTTTGTAAAATAAAGTACTTTTCCCTGTGAGATATTGCAATCCTTTGAATTCAATAAAAAGTTTCCATCGTTGTATGATATTTGCAACATAATTGTTAAGAGTTATTTTAAAAACAAAATAAAAAGCATTTGCATTTTTGCACATCATGCATCATTCTAGCATTTTACACATTTTTCATAAAAACTTACACACTTATCACACTTTAGAGTCAAACTGTTTCATTCGTACAATACTCGGGTCAATCGTCAGAAGAAAATGGACAATCTTGAGGAGGAAAAAAGAGAACTAAGAGAGGAAGTTAACACTCTGAAGGAAAGTGATCTCAGAGGACTGTGATCTCAGAAATTATGTCTACACCAACATTTGAGGTACTCGTCAGTCTTCCTCAGTACAACATGCCTAAAGGTTTTCCCTGGGGCATGCCTTTCAATTTTGTGCCTGAAGGATATATACCTAATATCACTAAAGACCTAGGAGCCACAGCCGAAACCTCCAAACCTAAAGGTTACAAACTTCAGGTGAATAAAGACGCAAGGGCTATGACAGAGACTCCTGTACCTGAAGGTTACAAACTTCAGGTCACTGAGGCGCCAAGAGTTACTGCAGTAATGTCTATACCACAACCTGTGATACATATTATCCCAGAGGAACAGATCTTTCATGCCACCCCTGGCAAAGATGAAGAAGTATATGAAAGAATGAATGAATTCCAAGAACAGTTCTTGGAAATGCAGAAAGAACTTCATACCATTCGCGGACATGACTTATTTGGGAAAGATGTTGCCAATCTCTACTTAGTCCCAAACATAAAAATACTGCACAAGTTTAAGGTGCATGACTTTGAAAAGTACAAAGGCAACTCTTGCCCTCAAAGTCACTTGGTAATGTACGCTCGAAAGATGTCTACCCAGACAGAAAACCAACAGCTACTCATCCACTACTTTCAAGACAGTTTAACTGGTGCCGCACTCAAATGGTACATGGGATTAAACCATGCAAAGATTAGTACCTTCAGAGATCTTGGGGCAACTTTTGTTCAGCAGTACAAGTACAATCTGGATATGGCGCCTGATAGAGATCAACTCAGACCTATGTCCCAGAAAGTTAAAGAAACCTTCAAGGAGTGTGCTCAGAGATGGCGTGAAATTGCCACCCAGATTTGTCCTCCTCTCGAGGAGAAAGAAATGACAAAAATCTTCTTGAAAACCTTGAGTTCATTCTATTATGATCGAATGGTTGCAAGTGCGCCTAGTGACTTTACTGAAATGGTGAACATGGGAGTATGCCTAGATGAAGCAGTTCGAGAAGGTCGATTGGTCAAGGACGTAGAGCCATCTAGTAGTAGCAAAAGGTACGAAAGCACTTTCTAAAAGAAGAAAGAGCAAGATATCAGCTCTATATCACAGGGTAAACAAAGATGAAGATACCAACCTCGACAGGTAGCAACGGTATCTCTTGTTATCAAATCGATGCCAGTTCTGGAATATCAACCACATATTTCTAAAATCCGCAGAATCAACAACCACAATATCAGCAAAGGAAGGAACAACCTCTTTAGTAGGCTCGCCCATAATACAACAACAACAATCGTACCTTAAGGTCACCAGGTTTTGATCCTATCCCAATGCCATATGCGGAGCTGTTCCCGGTTCTACTAGCAAAAGGACACATTCAAACCAGGACTCCTCCCGCCATTCCTAAGAATCCCCCTTATTGGTTCAAAGCTGAACAATTTTTCCCTTATCATCAAGGAGCACCGGGGCATAACATCGAGAATTGTTTTAGTTTTAAATCCGATGTACAAAAACTTGTCAAAAGTGGAGTTTTTTCTTTCAAAGACACTAATCCAAATGTTCAAAGTAATATGTTACCGCAGCATGAGAAAACCTATGTCAACTTAATTGACAAAGATCTTGGCAACAGTTATTAGATTCATAATGTTCGCTTACTAGGAGAAAATCTAGTGAAAATGCATTGCAAACAAAGTGGGTACGGCCATGTGCCACCTCACAACTATCATCAGTGTAATATTTGTTCCAAAGACAATCAAGGGTGCAGCATTGTACTGGCAACCCTTCAATAACAAATGGACTTGGGTTGGATCCAAGAACACAGAATTCATGGAGTAAACCTAGTTTGCAAATGCACCGGTATCATTCATAATTTTGACATTCGTGCAATGAATGTGAATCTAGTTGTGATGCACTCCAGACAAAGTCAATATTACAATCTGCCATCGCACGACTACAACGTCTACCCGATTTGTTCAAAAGATAATCAAGGATGTCCTTTTGTGAAAGAGGCTCTCCAGCGGCAAATTGACCTAGGTTGGATCTAAGACTATCACAGGAGGAACGATCGTTAGATTAACATGATTGATGAATGTCCAAACAGAGTTCAAATCTTTGACATTCGCCTAATGAACACAAGTTTGGTAGAATTACACGCCAAACAGGTTCGACTTAGCTGTCTAGCATTACACAATTATCAGAAATGTAGAGTTTGTTCCGAGAATCATCAAGGTTGCACGCTTGTACAAAGAACTCTTCAACACTTATTAAATCACTTATGGTTCCCGATATACCAGAACACAGAAACTCGTCAAGTCGACATAGCTGATGAAGGCCCAAGCAGACACGAAAGTTGTGTCATTCGCCTATTAGAAGTAGACTTGGTAAAACTACACTGCATACCGAGTGGATACGGTCGAGTACCTCCCCAAAATTATGAGCATTGTGGGATATGCTCAGAAAATAACCAAGGATGCTACCTTGTACGAGCAGCTCTCTAGAATCAGGTAGACCGAGGAGAGATCTTACCAAATAGAATGGGAAATCACCAATCAATCAATATGGTACAAGATTTCCCATGGCAGTACGCAGTTCATGATGTCAAACACATTGAGACATCATTGGTCAAATTTCTCAAAAGCTTGTGTGAACTTAATCACTTTGGTCCAGAACACCATGATCATTCAGCTTGCAGAAAATGTCACCAAAGCCAACATGGTTACCTCCACATCCGAAATGAGATTCAAGGACTGTTATACCAAAGGATCACCACAGTCTTCAATGAGAGAGAATCCATTAATTACGGAATTGATGGAGACGTCTTCACCATAATTCCCTTGCTTAGTGAACCGAAGCGCTTGGAGATCCCTTTCGACAGCGGAAAAATTCCCGATATCCCCAAGTTAGAACCAATAGAAATTGCATACGACCATCAAAAGAGTCACATAACTCCTTTGGTCATCTACTTGCCAGGCCCGGTGCTATATGAATCAGAGAAAACCATCCCTTACAAATATAGTGCCACCATGATGGAGGACGGAAAGGAAGTCTCGTTGCCGCCATCCATTGTCAACATCGCTGACATAAGCCGTTTTACCCGAAGTGGTCAAATTTTCAACAGAGGAATAGAAGAGCCCACAAAGGAAAAAGAACCACAAACTGAAACTTCTGATAAACAGATTGGTTAGTCAAGTGGTACAGATCAGGTGTAAAACAATGATGAAATTCTAAAGCTAATCCAGAAGAGTGAATACAATAGTGTAGATCAGTTATTGCATACTCCTTCTCGGATACCCGTGTTATCCCTTCTGCTGAGTTCGGAAACTCGCAGGGAAGCTTTACAAAAGTTTTTGGAACAAGCCTTCATCGAACAAGACGTAACGGTGGAACAATTTGATAACATAATTTCTAACATCACTTCCTGTAACAACCTAGGTTTCAGTGATGAAGAGCTCCCCGAGGAAGACAAAAATCATAACATGGCACTTAATATCACAATCAGCTGCGGGAATGATACCCTGGAAAGCGTACTGGTAGACACTGGTTCATCCCTAAATGTCATGCCAAAATTGACTCTTGAGCGAATATCTTTTCAAGGCAGCCCAATGAGAGGAAATGAGATCATAGTCAAAGCTTTTAACGGATCCAGGAAGACAGTTATCGGCGAAGTTGACCTTCCCATAACCATTGGTCCCCACACTTTCCAAGTCACCTTCCAAGTCATGGATATCTGAGCGGCATACAGCTGTTTATTGGGACGACCTTGGATACATGAAGCAGGGGCAGTCACCTCAACACTTCACCAGAAGCTGAAGTTTATCAAGAACAACAAGTTTGTCACAGTATACGGAGAACAGGCTTTAATCATGAGCAAATTGTTATCATTCCCCTATTTGGAACCAGAAGAGGTTGTTGGGACTCAATTCCAGGTGTTTTTTTTGTAAGTAATGAAGGCAATCAAGAAAAAGAAACATCTATTTCCTCATATCAAGACGCTGTTCGAATAGTGGAAAACAGTATCACTAAAGGATGGGGACAAATTGTGATTCCTATCTATAACAGAACAAGAAAAGGTATCGGTTTTACACGAGCATGTGCCAAGACCACAAAGAGGGACGATTCCACTCGACCTATTCAATATTTCTTTCACGGCAGAGGTTTCCTCCATCCTACTTCTCAAAAGGTCCACGCCATTGAAAGAGATGATTTCAAATACAATTCTTCCGATCCAGAAGAAGAATGGAAGTCATACCTCAACGATGAAGGATACATATCATAAGAAGAAACGTGCATGCCATTTTGCTATCCACAGCAAAACCCCAGACATATACCAAAATCAGATGTTGAGATAATCTACGGAGACCATGGTATTGAAGGATGTCGTGCTCCTCCCAATTCATTAGAAATGGATACTCTGATGAAAGACAACTTTGACTATGGCTTGGATGATTTACCCATTTGGCTTACATGGAAAATCCAGGATATCAAAGCCAGTCTGAGAATGCGTATTTTCCAGATAACTGTGAAAAGGATTCATCTGTTCCTTTAGAAGCATGGAGGCCTTACTCAGAAAATCCCGATCGTGTCAAACACCGTCTCAATGAAGTCAATGTCATTGAGGAAGACAATCCCTTAGAAACTTGGGATACCTTGGGACAACCAAGCGGAAAGTTTGACTTTCTAGTCAAGTATACTGCTCCCGAAAGGTCTCACATCATGATTAAAGACATTCAACCCACGGGATGGGGGGGATCCTCATGATCAAGAGGTAACATGTGAAAATACAATTGAAACTTTTTCTGCTAAAAACTCTGCATGGGAAGAAGACTCTAGTGATCCGACTCCGCCAGAAATCAGTGTCATTACTAAAGACAATCCCGAAAGGAAAATACCAGACTTTGTAATCCACAGAGGAGTTTGCCGCAATTTGATAGTTGTTGATGTCCCGGATATTATTCATATCTCAAGTAATTGCCTTGTCGTCATTTTGACCTCTCACCTCGGCCAGATGAAAGGATGTTTTATAGGGCATCGTTTCCTATAAATATTTCCTCTCTGTCTCGCCCAAGACATATGAGTTTTGTTTTATAGGGCTTGTGTTTCAAGAATCGACAAATCATAAATAAAGATGTCATTCTGAATTTCAGAAATTGGTAATCCTAAAACAGACAAAAAGAACAAACATTTTTCAAAATACACTACACACCACTTTTTGCATTTATTGCTATCTTTCTAAAAAGAATCATCAATCACATTATGCAAATTAATTGTTAAAAACCCCATTGAAACATATGATCCAATGCCTTCTCCCAACTTTGAGTTCCCGGTATTTAAAGCTAAAGAAGAAGAGGATGAAGAAATTCCAGACGAGATCTCCCGACTACTCAAATAGGAAAAAAAAAGTCCATTCAACCCCACGAAAATCCATTGGAAACAATTAATTTGGGTTCAAAAGAAGAAAGAAAAGAAGTTAAGATCGGAGCTCTGCTCAGTTCGACTAATAGAAAGAGTCTGGTACAGCTTCTTAAAGAGTTTCCCGATGTATTTGCTTGGTCCTACCAAGATATGCCAGGGTTGGATACCAACATTATGGAACATCATCTGCCATTAAAGCCAGAATGTTCGTCGGTCAAACAAAAATTGAGAAGGACTCATCCAGATATGGCTATTAAGATCAAGGAAGAAGTCCAAAAATAGATCGATGCAGGCTTCCTTGCCACATCAAAATATCCTCAGTGGCTAGCCAAGATAGTGCCAGTTCCCAAGAAGGACGGAAAGGTCAGAATGTGTGTATACTGTAGGGATTTAAACAAAGCAAGTCCAAAGGATGATTTCCCCTACCACACATTGACATGCTAGTAGATAGCACTGCAAATTCAAAGTTTTTTCCTTCATGGACGGATTTTCAGGCTATAACCAAATCAAAATGGCGCCAGAAAACATGGAAAAAACCTTATTCATTACGCCATGAGGGACCTTTTGCTATAAAGTAACGCCGTTTGGATTGAAGAATGCATGCGCAACTTATCAAAGGGCAATGACAACTCTGTTTCATGATATGATGCACAAAGAAATTGAAGTGTATGTGGACGACATGATTGCCAAGTCTGAGATAGAAGAAGAACATGTGGAAAATTTGTCAAAATTATTCGAGCATTAGAGAAAATACAAGCTCCGCTTGAATCCCAACAAATGTACATTTGGTGTTCGCTCAGGAAAGCTTTTAGGGTTCACCGCCAGTCAGAAAGGAATTGAAGTTGATCCTGACAAAGTCAAGGCCATTCAAGAAATGCCTTCACCCAGAACAGAAAAGCAAGTAAGAGGATTTTTGGGACGTCTAAATTACATCTAAAGATTCATATTTCTCATGAAAGCAACATGCACACCAATTTTTAAGCTCCTCCGAAAGGACCAAGGATGTGTATGGACATAAGATTGCCAGAAGGCTTTTGAAAGTATCAAAGAATATCTGCTGAATCCACCTATTATGTCTCCTCTAGTGGAAGGAATACCCCTGATCATCTACTTAACAATCCTAGAAGATTCCATGGGCTGTGTACTGGGTCAACAAGACGAAACAGGAAGAAAAGAATACGCCATTTACTACTTGAGCAAGAAATTCATGGACTGCGAAACTCGATACACTATGCTCGAGAAAACCTGTTGCGCTTTAACTTGAACTGCTAAACGTCTTCGCCAATATATGATTTGTCATACCACTTGGTTAATCTCCGAAATGGATCCAATCAAGTATGTAATCCTGCTTTAACTGGAAGAATTGCCCGTTGGCAGATGTTGTTATTAGAATACGACATCGAGTACCATGCCTAGATAGTCGTCAAAGGAAGTATTTTAGCCGATCATCTGGCTCACCAACCAATTGACGATAATGAATCAATTAGATTTGACTTCCCAGACAAGGATGTGATGTACCTTAAGATGAAAGACTGTGATGAACCGCTACCAAACGAAGGGCCAGAGCCAGGATCCCAATGGGGATTAATATTTGATGGAGCTGTCAACGCTTATGGGAATGGAATTTGGGGCAATCATCATTACACCTCAGGGTACCCATATTCCTTTTACCGCCAGATTTGCATTCAAATGTACAAACAATGAGGGCGAATATGAAGCTTGCATCATGGGTCTCGAAGAAGCTATTGACTTAAGAATAAAGAATCTGGACATATATGGAGACTCGACCTTGGTTATAAATCAGATCAAAGGAGAGTGAGACACACGTCAGACTGGATTGATTCCTTACAAAGACTACGTAAGAAGGTTGTTACCTTTCTTCAACTAGATTGATTTTCATTGCATTCCTCGTGAGGAAAATAACATGGTTGATGCACTGGCTACTCTATCCTCCATGATTATCGTAAATCGATGGAACGACGTACCCAAGATTGACATAATGCGCCTTGATAGGCCCGCTTACATATTTGCAGTCGAAGCAGTCATCGATGATAAGCCTTGGTATTACGACAATAAGCTTTTCCTTGAAAGACAAGAATACCCGCCTGGGGCATCAAGGAAAGATAGGAAGACCCTCAGAAGACTGGCTAGTAACATCTTCCTAAACAATGATGTGCTCTACAAAAGAAACTTCGACATGGTTTTGCTCAGATGCGTGGACAGACACGAAGCAAACACGCTAATGAAAGAGATTCATGAAGGACCCTTTGGCACTCATGGACATATAATGTCAAGAAAAATTCTAAGATCGGGATATTATTAGCTGACGATGGAATCCGATTGTTACAAATATATGAGGAAATGTCACAAATGTTTGATTTATGCCGACAATATTCATATGCCTCCGACTCTTCTCAAAATTCTCTCTTCCCCGTGGCCTTTTTTCCATATGGGGAATCGACATGATTTGCATGATTGAACCCAAAGCCTCAAATGGACATTGCTTCATCTTGGTGGATATTGATTATTTTACCAAGTAGGTCGAAGCAGCATCATACGCCAATGTAACTAGACAAGTGGTCGTCCGATTTATCAAAAATAACCTCATCTGCTATTATGGTGTTCCTAGCCAGATCATTACTGATAATGGATCGAACCTGAACAACAAGATGATGAAAGAATTATGTGCTGAATTCAAGATTGAACACCATAATTTGTCCCCTTACCGGCCAAAAATGAATGGAGCGGTTGACGTAGCTAACAAGAATATAAAGAAAATCATTCAAAAGATGGCTGTGACTTACAAGGATTGGCATGAAATGCTCTCATTTGCTCTTCATGGTTATCGCACATCTGTCCGCACTTAAACAAGGGCAACCCCTTTCTCTCTAGTATAGGGCATGGAAGTCGTGCTCCCCATAGAGGTTGAGATCCTGATAGGTGTCTGGTTTTGAATGAATTTCAGATCATTTTACGGCATTTTTAAGCTCTTTTACAGATGTCTGAATGCGAAACAGCTTATTTTTAAGTGATTTTTGAATCAATGTCTATATTTGGTCTCTTTGATGTTTTTGTTAGTTTTTTCAGCATATTTTGTAAAGAGGACGCGGCAAAAATCGGAAGAAAACACGAAGAAATGAACAAAGTCGCGTGTCTACAAGCTACAGGACCTTCGCCGGGCGAAGGGGTGGCGAAAGGAGGAATTCGCCAAGCGAAAGCCTGGCGAGGCAGCTAGTGAATTTGGATTTCAATTCCAGTAGCTACTGGAAGTGCTTCGCTGGAAGATTCTCCAGGCGAAGATGACGCGAAAGAGATTCGCCTGGCGAAGCTGAATTTCGCTTGGCGAGTTCAAATATTTTTCCCAGCTTTCTCTGTACTGTTCTGGCACATGGCTGAGCTTATTGGTTTTGCCTGGCGAATTTCTCTAGGAAGAAAGTGGTATTTAGGGTGTTTTGTAGATATTTTGTAACGTCACACTTTTTACAAGAATCTTTGTAACCTAGAAACATATTTGGAGCTTAGAAACTTCATCTTTAATTATTTTCCTTAGATCCAAATCTTTTATGCTTCAATCCTTGATCCATTGAAGATTGATGCAACTAAAGCTTTGTCTCTTACTTGTTGATCAAGCTACCATGACAATGGGTAGCTAAACATATCTTGTGTCAAGATTAGTGGTAGGTAATCCTTCATTTTGTATGTATTGATCTTGATATTTAGTTTGTGAACTTTGTTGATGATTAATATAGGTGAAAAACTTTGTTTGTATGGTTTATATTTTGTTTTGGTTCATGATTGAGAAATATGTTCTAAAACTTGACCTAAGTTTCAATTCATCAACAATCATGAGGCTAGAGATAGTTTTGAGAGTTGATGTTCATAAATATTAATCTTGAATGTTATCATATTGATAGTTAGAGTGAGAGATCATCTAAGGATCAATATGATAAATCCCACAACAAGTGTTAGAGATAAACATGTTGAGAGGATATGTGAGTATATTCATTATTAACAAGTTCACATACTTTATCGAGTAAATATGTACGAAACGGATTATCAGACCCTAATCTTGGCATGTTTTTACCAAATCTTTAAAGCCAATTTCTTTACTGTTGCTATTAAATTTGTATGCAAACTATCCGTGACAAAACAACCAAACTCTTTGTTACTTTAAAGTTTAAAACGATTTCGACTATAGAACGGCGGTAATATCCATACAATACCTGCGGATACGATAACAAAAACCCCCACTGAAATACTTTTCAACAAAATGGCGCCGTTGCCGGGGATTGTTGTTTGATATTGCAAGCATTGCAATAGTTGTTAAGTTTTAAGCTTGTATAACATTTTCTTGTACTTGTTAATTTGTTTGGTTAGGTTGTACAGACTCTATTTATGCGAGGAAAGTTACCCGCAAATTAACTTATTTTCGATCCTGAGATTGAGAGAATTGCGCGTAAGTTAAACAACAAAACTAGACGGCGGAGGCAACTTGCTAAAGAAAGACGAGAACGAGGAAAAAGTTCAACTTCGACACCAACACCATAGTTAACGCCAACCATTGCTGCACCACCACCACCACCACATACTTTAATACCATGTGTTAATAGTCTAAGGCACACAACTCAATTCGCATGCAATGTCCATAACGGAAGGCATTCAGAAATGAAGACGGGCATCCTTGCTCTTCTATACTAGAATCCATTCATCGGTATGGATCACGAGGATCCCTTTAATCATTTGACCAAATTCTATGAAATTGCGGGTGCAACTGGAACCCCTGAAGCTGAAGAAGAGTCTTTGTTCAAGAGACTATTTCCGTATTCCCTAATTGGGAAGGTAAGGGAATGGTGCCTTGACCAATCAAGTGTTGTTATGAAGGACTGGAACATGTTAGAAGAGAAGTTCTTGGGAACAATTTTTTCCACATAATCATTTCATGGAGGCGAAAACGGCGATTACGGTTTTCTCACAAGGTGGAAATGAATCTCTCAACGAAGCTTGGGAGAGATTCAAATCCATGCTTAGAAAATGCAAAGGGAACAGTTTTTATTAGCTTACGCAAGTGCATATTTTCAGAAATGGTCTCTAAATGGTTCATTAAACATTTTTGGATGCTACCGCAGACGGATCATTAATGACTAAAAGTGCCGACGAAGCCATTTCTATCATCGACAAGATGGCACTAAACGACCATCAAGGGAATCATAATCATGGCCAACCGTAAAAGACGCCAGGAGTGCTTGAATTGGGGACAAATGATGCAATTCTCGCTCAGAACAAATTGTTATCTCAACAGGTGGAGTTGTTAACGCAATAAATGTCAAAGCTCCCTCAACAGATTAAAGAGATGGAAGATTTACCGAGCAAGAATGTGCAAATAGCCGTGTGTGAGCTATGTAAAGGAGATCACCCCACCGGCTATTGTCCTCCAGTTGATGAAGAAGCAAATTACATGAATAATCAAAATCAACAACAAGGTTATAAAAGGCAACAACAACCTTATCAAAATCAACAAGGATACCAACCAAGAGGGAATTATCAAAATCAACAAGGATACTGACAAAATCCTTATCAACCGGCACAACCTCAAGGTGGGAGTTCAAAGATAGAAGAAACTCTCAACCAATTCATTCAAATGTCCATGGATAACCAAAAGACTAGTGAAGCATCAATAAAAAATCTTGAAAATGAAGTTGGACAACTTACAAAACAATTGGCTAATCAACAATCGGGGCCATCTTTTTCCGCAAATACTCAAACCAACCCGAAGGAGCATTGCAAAGCCATTGTGACTAGGAGTGGAAGAGAGTTGGGGGAAGGAGAAAAAAATGAGAAAAATGTTGATGTGAGAATGGATGAGATTGTGGAGGAAGAAAAAAATAAATAGGTAGAAGTTGAAAAGAATGATAAGGAAGAAGTTGAAAATGAAAATTAGAAGTTAGTTGAAAATGATAACCTCGAAAAAGAAAAGATAGAAGAAAAAAAGAGAAGAGTCAAAAAGGGGAAGGAGATAGTGAACCCTATTCCTATTCAAAACCTACCTTACCCTCATGTGCCCACCAAGAAAGACAATGCAAGGCATTACACTCATTTCATAGAGATATTCCGACAATTGCAAATCAACATTCCGTTTTCCGAAGTGCTTGAGCAAATGCCCAAATATGCTAAGTTCATGAAAGATATTCTTACAAAAAAGCGAAGATATTCGGAGCCGAAAACAATTATCCTTGATGCAAGTTGTAGTGCTATAATTCAAAGAACTCTACCAAAGAAAGAAGTCGATCCGGGGCGTGTTACTTTGTCGGTAACAATTGGTGATGTTTATGTTGGAAAAGGCTTAATTGATTTGGGCTCAAGCATCAACTTAATTCCATTGTCTATTGTGAAGAGGCTTGGGAACATTGAAATGAAAGCAATTCGAATGACATTACAATTGGTCGACAAATCTACAACTCATCCTCATGGATTGGCTCAAGATGTATTGGTTAAGGTGGATAAATTTTTCTTTCCGGTTGACTTTGTTGTAATTGGTATGGAGGAAGACGAAGATGCTCCATTGATTCTTGGACGCCCTTTTATGAAGACCGCTCGAGTGATGATTGTGTTGATGACGGCCTTATGAAAGTAAGAGTTCAAAATGAAGAGGTGTGCTTTAATCTTTTTGAAGCAATGAAGCATTCCAAAGATAAGCATGATAGTTTCCATATTGATGCAACGGAAGAAGCCATAATGGAAGTCTCAAAGCAAGTTCACATAGCATCTCCCTTGGAAAGAGCTCTTGGTGACTCATTTGAATTACTTACCAATGAGGAAGAAAGGGAACTTGAAGAATGCTTGAAGGAACTTGAATCTTTAAAAGAGTTACAACCATGGGAAAGTGAAATGGAAGTGTTGAAGAAAGAGGTGAATGGTGATAAATATCAACTTGAATTGAAGGTGTTGCCTTCTAATTTGAAGTATGTGTTCCTTGATGACGGTTGTAACAAATCGGTTATCACTAGTAACATTTTGACCGACAAAGAGGAAAACCGTTTAATTCATGTTTCGAAGAAGAATCAACAAGCTATAGGTTGGGTTCTTTCATATTTAAAGGGAATTAGTCCAGGCTATTGCATGCACAAAATCTTAATGGAAGAGGACTTCAAAGAGGTAGCTTAACCTCAACGTTGTTTGAATCCGACTATGAAGGAAGTGGTGAGAAAGGAAGTTGTTAAGCTATTGGATGCCAGAATGATTTATCCGATATCAGATAGTCCGTGGGTGAGTCCTGTGCAAGTTGTTCCCAAGAAGGGAGGAATGACCATTATTAGAAATGAGAAAAATGAATTGATTCCGACGAGAACAGTAACGGGTTGGAGAATGTGTATCGATTATAGGAGGCTTAATACCGCTACTAGAAAAGATCATTTTCCACTTCCGTTTATGGATCAAATGCTTGAGAGATTGTTGGGTCAAGAATTTTATTGCTTCCTAGATGGCTATTCTGGTTATAACCAAATCTCGGTTGATCCGGAAGACCATGAGAAGACGGCGTTCACTTGTCCCTTTGGAATTTTTGCTTACCGGAAGATGCCTTTTGGCTTGTGCAATGCACTGGCAACTTTTTAACGGTGTGTACAAGCCATTTTTTCCGACCTTATTGAGAAAACAATGGAAGTGTTCATGGACGACTTCTCCGTGTTCGGAGCGTCTTTTGATCTATGTTTGAAAATTTTGGAGACCGTTCTTGAACGGTGTGTGGAAACAAACTTGGTTCTAAATTAGGAGAAGTGAAACTTCATGGTAACGGAGGGGATTGTGCTTGGCCACAAAGTCTCCTCTAAAGGCCTTGAAGTGGATCAAGCTAAAATTGAAGTGATCGAGAAGTTGCCACCACCAACCAATGTTAAAGGAATCCAGAGTTTTCTAGGCCATGCGGGATTTTACAGGCGGTTCATCAAAGACTTCTCCAAAGTTGCAAGACCTTTGAGCAATCTGCTCAACAAAGATAAGTGTTTCTTCTTTGATGATGAATGTTTAAATTCCTTTCAAATTTTAAAAGAAAAACTCATCACCTCACCCATAATCATTGCTCCAAATTGGACTTTAAATTTTGAATTGATGTGTGATGCAAGCGATTATGCCGTTGGTGCGGTGCTTGGGCAAAGAAAGACCAAAATTTTTCATGACATACATTACGCGAGTAAAGTTTTAAATGAGGCACGAGTGAGTTATGCCACCACACAAAAAGAGTTACTCGCTATAGTGTATGCTCTAAAGAAATTTCGGTCTTACCTGATTGGTTCAAAAGTTGTAGTCTACACTGACCACTCAGCCATTAAATATCTTCTTATCAAGCCGGATTCAACACAAAGGCTAATCCGATGGATCCTTTTGTTACAAGAATTTGAATTGGAAATTCGTGACAAGAAGGGGTCTGAAAATTTGGTAGCAGATCATTTATCCCGTCTGGTCAATGTAGAAGTAACACACCGAGAAAATGAGGTCCGAGAAGAGTTTTCGGATGAAAAACTGTTTCGGGTACAAGTTAGACCTTGGTTCGCAGATTTTGCTAACAACAAAGCAACCGGATTTATACCGGAGGATCTAACTTGGAACCAAAGAAGGAAATTCTTATCGGATGCCAATTTTTATGTTTGGCATGAACCGTATCTTTTTAAGTTAGGAGGTGATAATTTGTTGAGAAGGTGTGTCACTAATGATGAAGCTAAAAGTATCCTTTGGCATTGTCACAATTCGCCATATGGAATGCATTACAATGGTTTGAGAAAGGCAACAAAAGTCCTCCAATTGGGCTTTTATTGGCCAACATTGTTTAAAGATGCAAACCTCCATGCGAAGAGTTGTGACATATGCCAAAGAAGTGGCGGAATTGGAAAATGGGATGAAATGCCCTTACAAACTATTTTGGAAGTGGAAGTTTTCGATTATTGGGGTATTGATTTTGTTGGACCATTCCCCCAATCTTTTTCAAATGAGTATATTTTGGTTGCGGTTGACTATGTTTCTAAGTGGGTTGAAGCGATTGCGTCACTGGGGGCCGATGGCAAAACGGTGATCAAGTTTTTAAAGAACAATATATTTTCCCGTTTTGGCACCCTGATGACTCGATTCCATATCGTTTAATTCGATTTAATTCGTACATGTTTTATCGTATTTTTGTCGAGTCATTGTCATTTCGTGTATTGTTTGCTTATGTTTTCGTTTCTTTTCCATTTACAGGTCCTATATCAGCTCCAGAGAAGAAAAAACCAAGATTTGAGCACAAAGAGAAGAAAAGTGGAGAAATTGCATGGTTTTGCCTCTTCCAGATGAAAGGCGTTCGCCATCTCCCCCAGTTCAACTGAATGGCGCTCTCCATGTCAGAAAGGAGGGAAATTCAAACACTTAAAGGAAAGGCGACCGCCGTTTGCCTTAAGGCGACCGCCATTGTGCGCGGGAGCAGTTTTCTTTATGCAGTTCTGGCAGTTTGCAAGTTATATTAAAAAAATTCGAACTCAACTATTTTGGAGCCAGTTTTTCCTATATATAGAGTACCAGAGGTCTGGATTCGGCATCCAAGAACCTTGCGGAAGCGCTGGCGAAACTCCTAACCACTTATATCATTTGCCATAGTGTCAATCGATCACATCGAGAGATTGATACATCTGTTGTACTTTTCGTTTCTTTTGCTGCTGATGTACACTTGGATCAATTACTTAATACAAATTCCATTTCCCGTTTAACTACTTCGCATTTTAGGTTATTTACGATTTATCTATTTTACTGCATTTTGTTTTCTTTTGATTAATTGCATAATTCAGATTTTGCATAAAAACCTAATTCTGATCTTAATTAAGAACAAAGCCATTATCTATGTTTTAAAATTCAGAAATGTTAATGCATTAGTGTTAGATTTAATTATGTCTGAGTAGATTTGCTTTGAGTCCGTAGATTGAGGACCGTCATTCCGACGGGACTCTGTAGAATCTTCGGTGTTTAACTTTTGTTTTAAAATTCTAGTTTTGGTGTCTAAACTGAATTTAGACAACCTTGTCGTGAGAGCGAGGGGCTGTTTAACAGTGTTTCGTCACGAGAGTGAGAAACACACCAAGGCGTGTCCAATAGAGCGAGAGTTTGAGGTAATTGCTGGATAGTAGACATCGGACATTGAGCCTAAATGCAGCGAGAGCGCTTTAGAGACTTATTTAGTTTATATTAGTTTTCAAAAAGCACCTCTTAACTACCGAGCGAGCGAGAGCAAAATCTTGGGGTCATTAGGCGTGGCTTGGTCGAGACCGCGAGAGCGTGAGGTCGAGTCTTTAAACTGGTATATCCTTTAGACCAATCTCAAAACCTTTGTTAACACTTGTATCTTATGGAGTCCCAAAGAGCACGGAAATCATTCTCCGGTCTCATCTTTATTATTGTTGTTTTTGAATTCCCGTCAATAACCAAATTTCTTTTACCGCCAAATCTAGCCTTAGCTTTACACCGCAATAATTGATCACTCTAGGTTGATTATTAGTCCCTGTGAATTCGACAACCTTTTTAAGACTACACAATAAGCTGTATACTTGCAGCAGTAATCCGACCATTACACGAAGTCGCGACCAAGTTTTTGGCGCCGTTGCCGGGGACTCAATTTATCATTATTATGATAGTTTCGTTGCACAGTATAGACTAAGGAAACTTTTTTATTTCTTTTCCTTTTCGATTCATCAATTGTATGCCAAACACTCGCTCACAAGGCGAAGAGTTAGAGAAAACAGTCAACGAAATCGAACGTTACATACTTCTGAGACGCCGAATTAACGAATTCCTTCTTAGATATAACATCCTAGATCCTCTTATTCCCTACTCAAATTCGGAAGCCGAATCAGAACCAGAACAAAACATGGCAGATGGACCACAAAACCGTCCTCTAAATTACTTTGCTATTCCATCGCAGGATGAACCACATAATAGCATCGCTGCCCCAGCCATTAACCGTAACGATTTCAAGCTGAAACCTTCGCTAATATCCGCAGTTCAACAAAACCAATTCTCAGGTAATGCTACGGATGACCCGAACCTTCATTTATCAATATTCGTGCAATATGCAGACACCGTGAAAGCCAATGGGTTAGTCAAGAAGCAATCAGACTGAGACTTTTTCCGTTCTCATTGAGAGATAGAGCAAGGGCTTGGATCCAGTCTCTACCATCTCACTTAGTGACGACATGGGACGAGTTGAAGAAAGTCTTCTTAGCCAGATATTTCCCTCCAAGCAAGACCGCTATGCTGAGAGCCCAAATTAACGGATTCAAGCAAAAGAATAACGAATCTTTATTCGATGCTTGGGAGAGATAAAAGGACATGTTAAGGTTATGCCCACACCATGGACTTGAAGAATGGATGATAATACACACTTTTTACGGCGGGCTACTGTACAATACCAAAATGAATCTGTGCGCTGCCGCAGGCGGTGCTCTAATGGATAAACCGTATGCAGAAGCTTATGAACTCATAGAGACTATGGCTCAAAACCATTTCCAGTGGGGAGGTGAACGCGCTGGTACAGAGAAACCAACTCCGAAAGGAGGAATGCACGAAATTAACGGTATAGACCGAGTCAATGCTAAAGTGGACGTGCTTGCTCAAAAGATTAAAAGTTTAGCAATAACACCTCCAGCAGCTGCCGTAGCTGCGCTTACACCAAGTTGTGAAATATGCAGAAACCCTGGGCACACAAACGCTGAATGTCAAGTGTTGGCTAGTACTCCTACCGACCAAGTGAACTACGCTCAAGGGAACCCGTATTCAAACACTTACAATCCTGGCTGGAGAAATCACTCGGATTTTTCGTATAAGAATAACAATACTTTGAATCCACCTAACCCAGCACCTGCTATTCCACCCGGATTTCAGAAAGAAGCGCAACCCGCTCCACCTCTACCAAAGAAATCAAATCTGGAAATCATGATGGAAAACTTTATGAATGCTCAAGCTCAGCAAAACAGGGATTTCGCAAATCAAAACGCTCACCCGAGCGAATTGATGAAATAATTGTCAAGCAAGGTTGATGCTATGGCTACCCATAACAAGATGTTAGAAACTCAAATTTCTCAGGTAGCCGAACAGCAATCAACTAATGCAGCCCCCGCTGGAACATTTCCTGGCCAACCACAACCAAACCCAAAAGGTCATGCTAACGCTATAACTTTGCGAAGCGGAACAGAGTACGATGGACCTGTTGACTCGAGATTCCAAAATTCAGCCATGCACCAAAATTCACCAAAGGGAACTGAGAAAATAAAAGAATCTAACACGGAGAAGGAAGATGAAAGCGGAAAGACCGCAGAGAAAGAAACACCTTATGTGCCTCCGCCACCATATAAACCACCTGTGCCTTACCCCTAAAGACTAGCTAAATCCAAAAACGAATGATAGTTTAAGAAGTTTGTAGAGCTTCTAAAGCAGCTGAATATAACGATACCTTTCACAAAAGCTATTACGCAAATGCCCTCATATGCCAAGTTCCTTAAAGAGATCCTGTCAAACAAGAAAAAGTTAGAAGATAACGAAACCGTTATGCTCACTGCCGAGTGTAGTACCATACTTCAAAATAACATGCCTCCTAAACTAAAAGATCCAGGTAGCTTTTCCATACCTTGTGTAATCGGAAAAACTGTCATAGACAAAGCGTTGTGTGACTTAGGAGCCAGTGTTAGCCTAATTCCCCTATCCACATGTAAGAAACTTGAATTAGGAGACTTGAGGCCAACGAAGATGTCGCTGCAACTAGCAGGCCGCTCTGTGAAATATCTAGTAGGTATGCTAGAAAACGTGCCAGTTCGCATAGGTCAGTTTTATATTCCAACAGATTTCGTGATAATGGACATTAAGGAAGATTCTAATATACCAATTATCTTAGGTAGACCATTCTTAGCAACATCCGGAGCTATAATAGATGTGAAGAAAGGAAAGTTAACCTTTGAAGTAGGGGAAGAAAAAGTAGAATTTATTTTAGCCCAATTCCTAAAAGCCCCTGCTTTAGATGATTCATGATGTTTTCAAGACGTTATCGACGAATGCATCAGAGAAATGGAGAAGGAACCAACGAGGTACACGGAAGTACTAAAGATTCCAGCCCCTCCAATATTCGAAGACGATAATTGGCGTGAGCCGTATGAAGATGACAGTCTAAGAGAATGCCTACCACTCACACCCGATTGCCCAAAGAAACCATCTGTAGAACTCAAAACATTACCCAAAGATCTAAGATATGAATTCCTAGATACTGAACTTGAAAAACCCATAATAGTTAATGTCGATTTAGGACAAATAGAAACCGAGAAATTATTGGAAGTCTTGAGAAAGTACCCCATAGCTCTTGGATATAACATCTCTGATCTAAAAGGGATAAGTCCCTCTATATGTATGCATCGCATCATGATGGAGGAAGACTGTAAGACATCCAGGGAGCATCAAAGACGGTTGAACCCTGTCCTAAGCGATGTAGTGAAGAGAGAAGTGCAAAAACTATTGGAAGCAGGAATCATATATCCAATATCTGACAGCAAATGGGTCAGCCCAGTGCATGTCGTACCAAAGAAGGGTGGTGTTACAGTGGTAACTAACGAAAAAGGCAAGTCCGTAGCGAAACGAACTCAAACTGGATGGAGGATGTGCATAGACTATAGAAAGCTGAATAAGGCTACTAGAAAAGACCATTTTCCTTTACCCTTCATAGACCAAATGCTTGAACGGCTAGCCAAACATTCATATTTTTGTTACTTAGATGGATACTCAGTATTTTTCCAAATACCTATTCACCCTGATGACCAAGAGAAGACAACTTTCACCTGCCCCTATGGTACATTTGCCTATCGTCGAATGCCATTTGGACTGTGTAATGCTCCCGCAACATTTCAGAGATGCATGATGTCGATCTTTGCAGATTTCATAGACGACATAATGGAAGTCTTTATGGACGATTTCTCTGTATGTGGGGGAAGTTTCGAACACTATCTGTCAAACCTTGAGTTGGTACTCGAACGATGCGTCAAAGTGAACCTTGTGCTAAATTGGGAGAAGTGCCATTTCATGGTGCGACAAGGTATAGTTCTTGGACATGTAGTATCCGATAGAGGTATTGAAGTAAATAAAGCGAAGATTGAAGTCATAGAAAACCTTCAACCACCCAAAACAGTTAGAGAAGTACGAAGCTTTTTAGGTCACGCCAGTTCTTACCGACGATTCATTAAAGACTTCTCTAAGATCACAAAACCATTGACTGGACTACTAATGAAAGAAGCTGAATTTATATTCGATGAAGAATGCTTGAAAGCATTTGAACATCTGAAGAATGCTTTTATTACCGCACCAATTATGTAACCACCTGATTGGAGTTTACCCTTTGAAATAATGTGTGACGCTAGCGACTATGCTGTAGGTGCTGTCTTAGGACAAAGAAAGGATAAAAGGCTTCATGCTATTTACTACACAAATAGAACCTTGGACAATGCACAGATGAACTATGCGACCACAGAAAAGGAGCTCCTAGCTGTTGTGTTCGCCTTAGACAAATTTCGCTCCTATCTGGTAGGAGCAAAAATTATTATATATACCGACCATGCTGCTATTAGGTACCTGTTGGCTAAAAAGGATGCCAAACCAAGACTCTTGAGATGGATTTTGCTTTTGCAAGAATTTGATTTGGAAATAAAGGATAAGAAAGGTACAGAGAACGTGGTAGCAGACCATCTCTCTAGGATTGAGGATCTAAAGCCCGAAGGAGTGCCTATAAACGATGATTTTCCTTACGACAGACTAGTAGCCCAGTTGGAAAGAGAGAGCAAAACCGTAGAATGTTCCTTGCTATTTAACGATGCAGAGACAAATGAAGTAGTAGAAGCAATCTATACAAAAACCACATTGCCATGGTATGCTGACTTTGTCATCTACCTAGCAGCCAAAGTGCTTCCACCAGATCTAACATACCAACAGAAAAAGAAATTTTTCCATGATCTTAAACAGTATTACTGGGATGAACCCCTATTATTCAAGAGAGGAGCCGATGGAATATTTTGTCGATGTGTCCCTGAATCGGAAGTAGAGGATGTCATATCCCAATGCCATGCTGCACCGTACAGAGGACATGCCAGTACATCAAAAACATGCGCAAAGATATTACAATCTGACCTCTTTTGGCCAAACCTTTGGAAGGACGTTTACATTGCCATTATGAACTATGACCTGTGCCAACGCACTGGAAATGTTTCTAGACGCGATGAAATGCCGCAAAGGGGAATTTTGGAAGTCGAAATCTTTGATGTATGGGGCATTGATTTCATGGGACCTTTTCCATCTTCTTTTGGAAACAAGTACATACCCGTCGCAGTAGATTACGTATCAAAATGGATTGAGGCGGTAGCTTCACCTACAAATGATGCACGAGTGGTGGTAAAGCTTTTCAAGAACATAATCTTTCCCAGGTTCGGTGTACCAAGAATTGTCATTAGTGATGGCGGATCCCATTTCATTTCGAATGTTTTCGGGAAGCTATTGCTTAAGTACGGAGTACGACACCGAGTAGCAACACCCTATCACCCTCAAACCAGTGGACAAGTAGAAGTGTCGAATAAGGAGATTAAGAAAATTTTAGAAAAAAACCGTTGCAACCTCTAGGAAGGATTGGTCTACTAAACTTCATGAAGCTCTGTGGGCCTACAGAACAGCCTACAAAACCCCATAGGAACCACACCGTACAAACTAGTTTATGGAAAGTCATGCCATCTGCCTGTGGAACTTGAGCATAAAGCTTATTGGGCCATTAAAACCCTGAATATGAATTACAAGGCAGCAGGCGAGAAAAGAATTCTTGATATCCATGAATTAGAAGAACTAAGACTAGATGCCTATGAAAATGCCCGAATATACAAAGAAAGAACCAAGAAGTGGCATGATAAAAGAATAACAAAGAAGGAGTTTAACGAAGGAGATATAGTTCTTCTCTTTAACTTTAAGCTTAAACTTTTTCCCGGAAAATTACGTTCTAGATGGTATGGTCTTTTCGAAGTTACAAAAGTCCTACCAAGTGGAGCAGTTGAAATTAGAGGAAAGTCGAATGAGACCGTCTTTGTGAACGGCCAGAGACTCAAACACTACCACTTAGTAAAAAACAAGGAATTCATCAATTATTACAAGTTGGAAGAGCTTCCCGCTCTTCCCGACAAATGATGCCCTTTCCAATTCTAATGCCGAGCTTCCGACATTAAACAAAGCGCTCCGTGGGAGCTAAACCACGATCTTTAGTTTTTATTTTACCCTCTATTTTACTTTGTTAGTTTTAGGACACTGCATGCATGTTTAGTATAAAGTATATGCAATATGCATCACTGTTTGTTGCATCTCATTATTTCTGCTATCATTATTATTATTATGATTATTATTACTATTTTTATCTTACTAACGCGTAGCTAATAGTATTATTCCCCTAATATTGTAATGTTTTTCAATTTTCAGGAGCCCCTTCTCTAGGAAACCTTTGACCAGCAACCATGCAGACATTTGAAACCTGTGTCGTTGTTTTCAGGAATGATGTCTAGAGGTGTCGATTTGAGGCTTTGTCTCAAAGAGATTTTGGTCTGTCCATCCATCCTGACGACTCGGCCATGCAAACCCTTAGCATCCGAGACAATGTTGTTTTCCTTCTGAGCCAAATAGGCTGGTCTCACTTTGCTTTAGAGAAGAAATTTAGCACTTACCGAAGCTTGACCTTGGAGTTCCTAAGCTCCCTCTATTATAATGCCACCCGTGGTTTCGGATTTGGCCTTGGATTGTCCACCTTCAGGTTATTTGGAAACAAGTACAGATTCACCCACTATGAATTCGCTGAATTATTGGGTTTTCCTAATGAACCCAATGTTGTGACCAAAACCTCTGCTGATGCCTTCACTGGCTATGATCTTGAACATTTCTGGGGTACCATAACAGAAAGGGGTAATGCCGACCCTAGTGCTATGTACTCCGAAAGCATTCACAATCCTGGATGGAGAATTTCCATAAGGTTCTGGCCTACACCTTCTTTGGCAAAGAAGAGAACATTACGTCTGTATCGAGGGATGAGCTATATATCATGTTCTGCGCATCCCAGGGAAATCCGGTCAATGTAGCCCCGTACTTACTTGCTAATCTCAGTCATATTGCCCGTGATTCTTTCGAACCAATCTTAATAGGTGGGCTGGTGACCATGATTGCTGATGCAATTGGGATGAGGTACCATCTGAACCGATCCTTTGTATTCGGTGGTTTCCGCCCGATGGACATTAGCTTCTGTTTCATCAGAGGCATTATTGCTAACCTTGGCCCGGTAGAATTCGAGCTGCTTATCAATAATGTTGTGGTCCATTCTTTCACCTTGCCCAACCACGAAAAGACCAGTGTGCACAATAAGGACAATTGGCTCTATGATCTGGAGGTCGTCAACGAATTTCTAACTCCACCCGACTCTCCTCAGGCTTATGAAAATTGAGACACCATTATGTCTGCCAAGGCCACTCAAGGTTCCGAGGTCAATCCTGATTTGCCACCTTTGAATGTAGCTACTGCTATTAATGCTCTCCAGGATGAAGTAGATTCCTTCTGAGACGAGATTTCCTCTCTCCGAGTCGACTTCATTGGCCTAATGGATGTTGTTCACGAAGAGTTGGACCATATGTTCCAAATTGTCTACTCTCTTAGACAACATCATGGGTGATCCATAGCCGCACCTTTTTGTTTTTCCTGTTTTTCTTAGATTAATCTGTTTACACGTATTGTGTTTCCCCTTCCTGTATTGTTTGAATTGTAATTTCCATTCCACTGTGTACCATCGGGATGCCGACGTGTAAATGTAGTACATTTCAGTTTCGTTTAATGCAATTTTCTCTTTAAATTTCTATTTTTAGTGCTTTTAATCTTTACTTAACTTGTTATTAATGTTTAGCAAGCCTTGGTGTGTCAAGAAAAACCAAAAAAGAAAAAAAAAGAAAAAAAAAGGAACCAAATTAATGACCAATATGCATTCTGCAAGCCAGAAAACCAAAAGGCGTGCTGAAAGCAAATGGCGGTCGCCATATGCCTAAAGGCGCTCATCGTGTATTTGAATTGGAAGAACACACGTTTTTCTTTGAGAAACGTGCCCTTGCCTCCTTTACTGCCATTCATTACACTCTTGCATGTTCCTAGACCTCCTTAAGTACCTAGTAAACCCTTCATTATCCCACATTAACTCAATATTTCCATATTCATCCACTAAATCCTTAATTAAGCACCCCTAACCACACATTACCATTCACCTTTCTCATACCAACTATCCATCTCTCTCCCCACTTCAGAAAATTCCCACAACCACCATATTCCTAAGAAACAACCATGGCTGGTAACCAAGAAGTTGATTACATGGGCATTGAGTTCCCCGACGGAGAACTTGGAGCCACCATGCGTTCCAACTTCCATCGAGTATCCAAAAGGCCAATCTACACCACGAGGTATCCAGAGTTCGAAACTCTTCACACCCTAGGTCTCTATGATAGTGTCTCGTGGATGCTCCGGAACTTAGGTATGACCCGCTTTTGCTCTATGTTTAATCCTTCTTTGGTTAGACTTACCAATGAGTTTCTTAGTTCAGTCCGATACGCCATGACCTTAGCCGCACTATCGGAACCATTCACTTCAGGATGTTTAACGTTGATTATTCGCTCACTCATGAGCAGATAGCTGAATACTTTGGTTTTCCTACCGGTGAAGGTCTTGCGACTCAAGCACCCTTAGACAGTGATTGGGAGGAAGGAGCCTTCCAATTTTGGCATCAAATAACCAACGCAAGAGCCACCAAATGGGAGGGATTGAAAACCACAACCATCCACAACCCTGCTATTCGCTATTTTCACCGCACCCTCGCCTCCACCATCTTCGGCCGTGAAAACCCGGGAAACATGAACTTTTAGGATTTGTTCTTTATCCACTGTGCACTTTCCCAGACCCGTGTAAATCCAACACCGTTTCTTCTTGCCCACTTCACCAGTGTTGCAAACAGAGTCGGCGGTTCCATCTGTATAGGCAGTATCATTACTGCCATTGCTGTCTGTTTAGACTTAGGGGCCGATTTAGAAAACGAAGAAAGCATACCTTGTCTTTATGTTGACATTGACTTTTTCCGTAATGCGCGGCTTGTCAAGAGTTTGCATAGTAACAAGTATCACTTTATGGTCTGGACACACGAGTTTCGAGGTTTTTCTTTGCCAAATGCTGAGCGTATTAACGTGCGCCAAAGCACTAATTGGTTATTTGATTTAGGAGCCCATGATGTAGAGGCAGAGAGCGACGATAGGCACTACCGTGAGATTATGGGACAGCATCCTGAGCAGCCCCGTGCTCATAGCCATGCCACTTACATTTCTGGGTCTAGTACCCAAGCACACATGGCACCTTTTGCTGATTTTGCAGGTATTCGCTCATCATTGGATGAAGTTCTTTCAGTGCTCAGACAGCAGAGAGAGAGAGATGTCGTGCGTGATGTGCAGATGTAGGAGTTAGAGAGGAGACAGTACGAGTTTATGGCCAGGGCTAAGATAGATTTGAGAGATGTTGTTTCGGAGATGGCAGGACTGCGTAGGGAGGTAAACCGAATTGCAGATTGTGTCCAGCATATCCCCCAGGACAACCCAGCCATCAGGCAGGATAGACACCATCGTGGAGGGCGTGCTCGCTATCATTGATTGTATCCAGGTTCTATCGCTCCTTCTTTCACCTTAGATTAAGACATTGAGGACATTGTCTAATTTAAGTGTGGGGGAGGAGTCGTTTATTGCTTTTATTTATCTCTTGATTTTTTAGTTTAGTTTGTTTTTCATTATCGAGTCATATGCACATTTGAGTCATTTTTACTTTACGTTTTTCCTGTGTCTATAACTCCCTTATTTGACCCCAAATTTAAAAAATTTTGTTTAGACTCAAAGGCATGACGCGTATAGTATAGGTTGTTTCATTCTTTGATTTAGGCTAGGTAGGCGGACTTGGGAAAGTTTTGAAAATATCGGTACCGTTCCTACACCTTAGATCCCCTAAATATGTGATATTGATTTAAATAGACATTATGCCATGACCTTATGCCTATTTTCTTAGAGTTAACCTCTTGATTAGTTTATTCTAGCAGTCAGCACCATCCTTATGTACGAACTAAGTAACGAGCCGATGCAAATATGTGTGATCTCAAAATGTGATTTATATGATTTTTGTAGAAAAATGCGAATGAAAGACATGTTCCCGCTAAGTTAGGTGGTCCTCACCCGACCATTTAGCCTAAAGGTTCGAACTCTTGAAATTCGTAAGCAAAGAATGCACAAATGCGAAAAAGAAAAAAAAAATTCTTGTTGAATAAGAGATCATAAACACTAACAGGTTCGCTTACCATGTAAGTACAAAGGATAACGGGCTTAATGTGATTGCGCTCGAATGAAAAAGAGGGGAAATAAGATGAAGGATATAGGTCTAAGTATAATTTCGTGATTTGAATTGGTATTGCATAGGAAGGGAGTATTCGTCCGCTTTTGTGGAGTCGTGTCATTACGGTATCCTTGTTTTCACTATTCAGTACCTATCCATTTCACTGTAGCCTAGCAACCTTGTGCTTAGATCGTTTTTCGTCGTGCCTAAGAGTCGAAACATTCCTAACCACTTATATCATTTGCCATAGTGTCAATCGATCACATCGAGAGATTGATACATCTGTTGTACTTTTCGTTTCTTTTGCTGCTGATGTACACTTGGATCAATTACTTAATACAAATTCCATTTCCCGTTTAATTACTTCACATTTCAGGTTATTTACGATTTATCTATTTTACTGTATTTTGTTTTCTTTTGATTAATTGCATAATTTAGATTTCGCATAAAAACCTAATTCTGATCTTAATTAAGAATAAAGCCATTATGTATGTTTTAAAATTCAGAAATGTTAATGCATTAGTGTTAGATTTAATTATGTTTGAGTAGATTTGCTTTGAGTCCGTAGATTGAGGACCGTCGTTCCGACGGGACTCTGTAGAATCTTCGGTGTTTAACTTTTGTTTTAAAATTATGGTTTTGGTGTCTAAACTGAATTTAGACAACCTTGTCGTGAGAGCGAGGGGCTGTTTAACAGTATTTCATCACGAGAGTGAGAAACACACCAAGGCGTGTCCAATAGAGCGAGAGTTTGAGGTAATCGCCAGATAGTAGACATCGGACATTGAGCCTAAATGCAGCGAGAGCGCTTTAGCGACTCATTTATTTTATATTAGTTTTCAAAAAACACCTCTTAACTACCGAGCGAGCGAGAGCAAAATCTTGGGGTCATTAGGCGTGGCTTGGTCGAGACCGCGAGAGCGTGAGGTCGAGTCTTTAAACTGGTATATCCTTCAGACCAATCTCAAAACCTTTGTTAACACTTGGATCTTACGGAGTCCCAAAGAGCACGGAAATCATTCTCCGGTCTCATATTTATTATTGTTGTTTTTCAATTCCCGTCAATAACCAAATTTCTTTTACCGCCAAATCTAGCCTTAGCTTTACACCGCAATAATCGATCACTCTAGGTTGATTATTAGTCCCTGTGGATTCGACATCCTTTTTAAGACTACGCGATAAAATGTATACTTGCAGCAGTAATCCGACCATTACACGAAGTCGCGACCACACCCCTCGTGTGTTGATTAGTGATGGAGGCTCGCACTTTTGCAATACATCGCTCGAAAAGGTTTTAGAGCACTATGGTGTAAAGCATAAGGTTGCAACCCCTTACCAATGGTCAGGCCGAAGTGTCAAATAGGGAGGTAAAAAGGATTTTAGAAAATATCGTGTCAAGCTCTCGAAAGGATTGGTAGTAAAAGTTGGATGAGGCTTTGTGGGCGTATCGCGCCGCTTACAAGGCTCCAATAGGTTTAACTCCTTTCCAAATGGTTTATGGCAAAACATGTCATTTACTGGTTGAATTGGAGCACAAATCTCTTTGGGCACTGAAATTGTTAAACTTTGATCCGAACTTGGCCGGCGAGAAAAGGAAGGTTCAATTACACGAATTAGAAGAAATGAGGAATAATGTTTATCATTCTAGCAAGCTCTATAAGGAAAAGGTTAAAAGGTATCATGACAAGAAAGTTTGTCAGAAAGAATTTCGGGTAGGCCAAATGGTTCTTCTATTCAATTCCCGTTTGAAACTCTTTTCGAGAAAATTGAAGTCCAAATGGTCTGGACCATTTTTGATTAAGGATGTCAAGCACTATGGTGCTATTGTTATAGAGGACTTGGAGAAGAAGGAAAGTTGGACTGTGAATGGAAAACGTCTTAAAATCTATCTTAACGTTGTAAGTATTTCATCTTTGTTGTGTTAAATTTTGAATTGTGTGATAGGAGTAGTTGAATTTGGAAAAATTGGGAAAATTCTGCATTACATCCTTGACAGCAGAGAATTCTGCTTCTAGTGTAATTCGCCTGGAGAATCCTTATTTCGCCTGGCGAAACCAATTTTTGCCAGCCTCTCGCCCCTGCTTCGCCAGGCGAAGCTGGCATGACACTGCTGGCTTGGGTTCTGCAGAGAAAAAAAAAAGAAAATATTTTTATTTAGGGTCCACTTGGGACCACACTTTTTTTTTCATTATCTTTTCTTTCCTCTAACTTTAACTATCACTCTTTCACTCTCACTCATTTCACTCTCTCTCTCTCTCTCTCTCACTTTTCACTCCAAACCCTACTCTTCCTTCACTCTCAATCTCACTCACCTTCACTCTCAATCTCACTTAAGGTATGTTTTTACTCTCAAGCTTGTTCTTAATTTTGTTTTAATTTAACTTGTTCATTTTTGTTAGATTAGGGTTAGAATTTCATAACTATTAGGGTTAGTGTTAAAATCCCAGAAACTATGGTAGGATTAGAAGTGTGTTGATTTTTTGCTGTTGTTTTTAGGGTCAGAAGTTGTGGGTTGATGTCTTGAAATTGACCCTTCCCCTTTCAAATATTCTGTGTTCGCGAGAATTCGCTTGGCAAGCGTGAGGTGAGCCTTCGCTTCTGCTTTGCCTGGCGAGCGTGCAGCGAGACGTCGCCCCTACTTCGCCTAGCGAGCATGGAGCGAATGGCCTTTTTTCAAAAAAATTCAATTCAATTCTATTCAATTCTATTCTATTTTTTTATTCTTGCTTTGATTTTGTTTTTGCTGTTTGAATTGTGCTAACAATTGAAAAAAAAATTTGTTGCTTTGTGTGTCTTGTCTAATTTTTCAGACGGCCCCTAAAACAAAAGTAACCGGAGGCAAGAAGCAAAAGATTGTGGTTGTAAGCAGTTCCGGGTAGCAAAGTGAGCTTGATCTAACTCGGTTCTTAAGTGACGCTCATGCTATCGGGTATACCATGCTTGAAGGCCGGCAAATTCTGTCTGAGAAAATATTTGAGATTCATCCAAAAGGACCGTATAGGAGGCTGGCTGCAATTTTCAAGAGTAAGAAATGGGGGCATTTGATAAATTTTGTGGATCGAATCAGCTACGAGTTGGTCCTTGAATTCTACGCAAATGCTCTCCAAAGTCCCCAAGCCGGAGGATAGATGGACGCGTTCAAGTTCATCACTTATGTCCGAGGCAAGGAAATCAGATTCGAAATGAGTTGTTTGGAAAACCAAGTTCTTTAGGGATGTTTGAAAAGGATGATTACACTAAGGAACTCGGAACTCATTTGGATCACAATAAAATAGCCAATACCATTATGTTTAAAGGGAAAAATGTGGAAAGGAACCATCAAGGAGATGCAATCTGGTACAAGATGGAAGACATGCCTCCGGATGTGCAAGTCATCCTTCTTCTCATTTTGTACAACATCAAGCCCAAGATGCACCTATCCTCCATACCGGTTAATGTTGCCCTACTCTTATACTACATAATGGAAGACAAGGACGTCAATATAGCGCGGGTGATTTCAAATGAAATGAAGAATTTTATTGAGAACACGCGAAGGCCTGAGGTACATTCTAGTGCACCTATCATTTTTCCTTGCTTTGTTACTGCACTTTGTCTTAAGAAGTGGATATTGATGCCCGATGTGATTAATGAGAAAGTGAGGGGAGTAGTCAATGATGAATATATTGAGAGGTATTGAAAAAATAAGTTGATTGAGAAGAGGAAGGGTACAAATGTGGGTCAATCATCTCGTTCGCAAATTAGTGAGCCATATGAGGCTCTTGAATTTTCAACTTGGGATCCTAGGATGCGAGCGACATTCAGTTATTCTTGGGATATGGCGGAGGCATACCAAAGATCATCAGAATTTAATTTTAATTGTATGCAGCAGCTGTACCAATTTCAGAACACTCCACAGGAAGTTGCCCACTTTCCTACTCGAGTTGATTATGATAATTATGCAAACTGGCCTGTGGGCAGGCGACCATTCTTTTCAAGGGGCTGAGCAGCTGGAGCTGGGGCTGATGGTGGAGCTGATGATGACTATGATGATGATGGAGATGATGAGATGCAAGATGATTTGAATGATATGGTTAATTAGAGGCTGGAGACTATAAAGTGAAGAATTTATGTTTTCTCATTTATTTTATGTTTATTTTATTTTTTGTTTGATATTATTAGCAAGTACTTTTGGGACGCTTCGGCGAATTTTTGTTGTAGCATTTTGTCGCTTTGGCGAGTACATCTTCGGTGTGTTTACACCATAACTTATAAAATTTCAGTTTGGTTAAATTTTGGTTTTGTTTAAATTTTGTTTTTTTTATGTTTGTGGTTGTGCAAAGAAAGTGATGTTTGTCCTTAATTTTTTGAAAATTTTGTATGCTAGCACAAGAAGAAAAAGAGTGCTTTGTTAACCTTAAACATGTGATGGTGATGATAGAATTCTTAATAATATGCACAATCAAAGTGTTAATGTTTGTTTTGTAGATTTTTAGCATGATTGTGAGTTAGTGCTTTATACAAAATTATGGTAATGCATTGTGTTGTAAATACTTGTTCATGTGTGAATCAATTAGGACAAAACCACAAAAGTGAGATGCTTTCCATTGTTCACCAAAAATAGAGTCAAGTAATCGTTGTTTTACTCGTTTTGTTCATGTTAAATCTTGTGAGTTTGTTTTAAATGTTGGAAACTTAGAAATGATCAAGGAAAATTTTTTAGTACTATGAGAAAAACCACCATTCCAAAAACACTTCAAGTAACCTTGTGAGTGTGCGCGTATTTGAAACTCCTTTTGAGCCTAAAAAGAAAATTTTTATTGTGAATCATGAACCCGGATTTTAACCCGATTTGAAGAGCATTTAAACTAAGCTTATAACAATGTTGAAGTTTGGGAGAATGGTTTACTTTGAAAGTAAAGAGAAAAAGGAATCGGTGATACAATGTGTGCGCGTATTTGAAACTCCTTTTGAGCCTAAAAAGAAAATTTTTATTGTGAATCATGAACCCGAATTTTAACCCATTTTGAAGAGCATTTAAGCTAAGCTTATAACAATGTTGAAGTTGGGGAGAATGGTTTACTTTGAAAGTAAAGAGAAAAAGGAATCGGTGATACAATGCATTCTAAGAAAAAGAAAACAAAAACAAAAAGAAAGAAAAAGAAAAAAAGTACAAAAAGAAAAGAAAATCAAAAGAAGATAATGCATTGTGAAAGGAAGGAATAAGGAGTGAAAAAGAATGAAAAAATTTGAAAAGAAATGCTCTTCATAGTTATTACCCAATTTTTGTTCAATGGTGGTGTAGATATGACCTTTGAATTTTAACCCAAGCCAAATTACAACCATAAAAGTCCTTAGTGATCTTTGATTCTAATATTTTATGATAACTTTGTGAGATGAATGCATGAATGATTTCGGATGTGGCACGATTGCTTGTGAGAGTGTTTTGTCCTGTGTGAAATTATGTACATAGTGTGTTTGATAATAAGTGAATTTAGGTGATTCAATTTGAACTTGTAGGTACTTGATTTTTCATTGTATGATGTTGTGTTTAGAATTTAATTCATAATTATGTTTTGATTCTATGCAACTTTGTGAAAATACTTTGTGCGTGTGATTGTCGAGTTTGAACCATTGATGTTTTTTCGGTTGATTTGGTGCTTTGAAAACTTGCTTGTGATTGTTGAAACTTACTTTCATTTGAGGGCAAACAATGAGGCAAGTTGGGGAAAGTTTGATAGGTGTCTGGTTTTGAATGAATTTTAGATCAATTTACGGCATTTTTAAGCTCTTTTACAGATGTCTGAATGCGAAACAACTTATTTTTAAGTGATTTTTTAATCAATGTCTATATTTGGTCTCTTTGATGTTTTTGCTAGTTTTACATCATATTTTGTAAAAAGGACGTGGCAAAAATCGGAAGAAAACACGAAGAAATGAAAAAAGTCGCGTGTCTGCAAGCTTCGGGACCTTCGTCAGGCGAAGGGGTGGCGAAAGGAGGAATTCGCCAAGCGAAAGCCTAGCGAGGCAGCTAGCGAATTTGGATTTCAATTCCAGTAGCTACTGGAAGTGCTTCACTGGAAGATTCGCCAGGCGAAGATGAGGCGAAAGAGATTCGCCTGGCGAAGCTGAATTTCGCCTAGAGAGTTCAGATATTTTTCCCAGCTTTCTCTGCACTGTTCTAGCATGTGGTTGAGTTTATTGGTTTCGCCTGGTGAATTTTGGAGCTCGCCTGGAAAATTTGTCTGGGCAGAAAGTGGTATTTAGGGTGTTTTGTAGATATTTTGCAACTTAACACTTTTTACAAGAATCTTTGTAACCTCGAAACATATTTGGAGCTTAGAAACTTCATCTTTAATTATTTTTCTTAGATCCAAAGCTTTTATGCTTCAATCCTTGATCCATTGAAGATTGATGCAACAAAAGCTTTGTCTCTTACTTGTTGATCAAGCTACCATGACAATGGGTAGCTAAACACATTTTGTGTCAAGATTAGTGGTAGGTAATCCTTCATTTTGTATGTATTGATCTTGATATTTAGTTTGTGAACTTTGTTGATGATTAATTCAGGTGAAAAAATTTGTTTGTATGGTTTATATTTTGTTTTGGTTCATGATTGAGAAATATGTTCTAAAACTTGACCTAAGTTTCAATCCATCAACAATCATGAGGCTAGAGATAGTTTTGAGAGTTGATGTTCATAAATATTGATCTTGAATGTTATCATATTGATAGTTAGAGTGAGATATCATCTAAGGATCAATGTGATAAATCTCACAACAAGTGTTAGAGATAAACTTGTTGAGAGGATATATGATTATATTCATTGTTAACAAGTTCACATACTTTATCGAGTAAATACATACAAAACGGATTATCGGACCCTAATCTTGGCATGTTTTTACCAAATCTTTAAAACCAATTTCTTTACCGTTGCTATTAAATTCTTATGCAAACGATCTATGACAATACAACCAAACTCTTTGTTACTTTAAAGTTTAGAACGATTTCAACTATAGAACGACGGTAATATCCATACAATCCATGCAGATACGATAACAAAACCCCTCACTGAAATACTTTTCAATAGATCCCGTCAATGAGAATATTGATGGAAGCCAAGCTAACAGAAGCTGAATGGTGTCAAAGAAGATTCGATGAACTGAATCTAATTGAAGAAAAAAGAATGACGACTTTATGCCATGGTCAGTTATATCAACAAAGGATGAAGAAAGATTTTGACAAAAAGTTCCAACCTCGGGTATACAGAGAAGGCGACCTCGTCCTCAAAAAGATCCAATCTTTCCTCACTGACTCCAGGGGCAAATGGACTCCAAATTATAATGGGACATATGTTGTTAAGAAAGCCTTCTCAGGTGGTGCCATAAAGCTCGCAACCATGGATGATGAAGAGTTCACCCTACCTACAAACATCGATGCAGTCAAGAAATACTTCGCCTAAAAACAAAAAAAAAATAGCTTGCTAAGTTAAAAACCCGAAAAGGCGACTTAGGCAAATAAGGGCGTCTCGGTGGATTGAAAACCCGAAAGGACGGTCCAGGAAAAAATTAGAGACATAAACAAAAATCATCTCGATAGATTGAAACCATGAAAAGGCGATATAGGCAAAAGTTAGGGATTTATGGCAAGTAACTGTATCCAACAAGATTGGACCATCTCAGGCGAACGTCATCTATCAAATAATTTTCAAACAAGTCACTTTCAATGAAAGTTCAAGAATATTGGGAATTCAAAGTTGTTAGATGGATAGTGGTCATTATGTTTCAATGTAACCATTTCCCTTTAAATTACCATTTTCTAACTTTGTAATGCTCCATGGAATCACGCATTTGGCTGATTACCATCCTATTAATGAAAATTTGAGCCTCTGTGACTTTTGGTTGCAATTCTCACTTTTAGTTTGCCTTGGAAAATGACATTTTTATTTTTTGACTTTCATTCTTGAAACAAAAAAATTGAATTTACCTTTTGCTTTTAAAATAAAGATGGCAATTTCCTTTGATTTGTGAACATAATAAGGAATAACAAGAGCTTCTCCAAGAGTGATTAAAACCTAAAAATGCAAAATCAATTGCTTTTACGATCAATCCCGCCAATATCACCGAGTGGCGGATCATTATCTCAAATAGACAAAATCTGTATCTTCTTTCCCCAACAGGGTTTTACCACTAAAAAACGCCACTGATGCCTCTATTTCCCATAATGGTCGAGTATCCAGTTTTGTTCATCACCAGTTTGTGCATCATGTCTGTTTTGTTAGCATAAGCATAATATTCATTCATACATCATGCATAATCAATTCATATTCATATTCATAATGCATAAGTTGCGTCATTCACTTTGGTCATGTTTATTCCCCAAGTGATTTCCTCTCTCCAATAGAGTTGCCAACTTTAAGCAGAAAATGTACATTCTTTTTGAATCCCCACTGATTTTGATTCTCGTGGAAGTTTCACTTCAGTTCTCCTTTCCACACGTGGATAGGATTAAAATTCCCAATTTGAGTTCGTTCCTCATCTGGAAGTATCTTCTGTTGCACAGTCTCTCTGGATTGAAAATCGGTCATTTACCATTTTGATAACTTGAACCTCTAAGGGAAAAGGACATCTAATGGAACCTTACTCTTCCTCAACGAATACACATTTGCTTTCCCGGATAAAGGAAAATCCCCAGTGAAAGCTTTTCAACAAAGTCTCTTGGTAGCAAGGACATCATATCTCTCAAGAAATATTTACCAATCGACAAATGGCAGTTTCTTTCGAAACAGATTGTCTATCTCCATCAAAGATAAGTATGTTCCTCATTGGAATCTATGCCTAACAAAACAAGTGGCAATCTCTTAAGAAGCTTGTTCTGGTCCCAAGAATTCCCAGTGGGTCGGCATATGGCAATCTCTTTCCGAGAAGTTTGTCCCGTTTTCAACAAAGGCATCAACACCTCAAAATAGTCTTCCATCTTATGGCATCTCTCCGAAGAAGTCTCGAAGGGAAGTATGATGAAATCTCACCAAGAAAATGGCATCTCAACAGAGAAGTTTGCAAACCTCTACATTACACGCTATGGTGTTCCCTAGTAAGTCTGCTACCAGGTTCTTTGCTCATCCTATGGCATCTCTTCGAAAGAGTCTCAAAGAAAAGTATAATGAAGCTTACCTCCATTGAATGGCATCTCCTCAAATGAATTCTAGAGAGAAGTTTAATGAAGACCCTTACAGTTTGTCTGCCTAAACCTTGTCAAGAGAAAGACTTGATAAGAAGAAATTGAGACCAGTTCCATGGTTGTCGCTCCCGGGATTTTCATCCTAGTACAAACGCGAAAGTGGCACCAAACAGAGTCGCCAGCAATGTGTATTTATCCCAAGAGAGGGAAAGGAAACACCGCATAAACCTGAAGGAAGGAAACAACGTGGTCTTACGACCAAGAGAACTGGGTTCGGGAGTCGGTTACGCTAGAGGAAGGTATTAGCACCCCCTCGCATCCATCGTACCCGATGGGATCCACGCTTGCTTGTCTCGATCAAAGGGTGTAAGGAAAGGATACTGGAAAAAGAACTGGAAAAGGAAAAGGATAGAGAAAGAGAGACAAATGTAGGGAAAATAAAAGAAGTGCTCGAATGGGCCCTACCCCACTGCCTACGTATCTCATCGGGAACATGAGAATCAGAGCGACGTAGTTCCCCTCACTAGGGATGGATTGTTTGTGTTTTTTAGTGGAATACGTCAGCGTTCGCGTTCTAGCAGTTTAGGTGTTGCAGCTCGCTGTAGGGAGACTTAGGCGTTACCTGTTTGCGGTAGAACGGAAATGACGCATCCTTTAAGGAATGAATGAAGGAGATGAGGAAAGAATTCCCGAAGGAAAGACGTGATTGTTTGTTTTTGTCTTTTAAGTGTTTTTTTCATTTGTTTGCATATGATAGTGTATCTAAATCTTAGTCATTGGAATGTGTACATTCTTACATTCCAAGATGGAATGGGTAAGAAAGCACACTAAGAGTGAAGAAGACCCTCACACTTAGTTCCAAATATTAAGGTCCAAACACACTAGCATATTTATATTTATTAAGTGTTTTTGTTGATTATGAAATGAAGAAGTGTTTTTCTTTATTTGTATCTTCAACAAGTATTGCATTTAAGTCCCTCATACAAGATCAAATGTTTAACACATTGACCCAAGATGGGCCATATGCTACACATTCTAAGATTATAAGAGAAGACCCCTTATAATCTTTTCTTTATATGAAAGGCCTAAATGCAATAAGTGCCTACCTTTATTAGATATTTTGAAATTTCTTTGAGATGAGAAGATGAAAGACTCAAGAGAGGAGATAAAGGTAAAAATCTATGTGAACCAAGACTCAAACCTAATTGATTAGTTAAGGGAGTGATCCTAATGGTTTGTGAGGTTGCAAAACCTAAAATCTAAAGAAGGAATGAGCTAAACAATTCACTTCTAAAGTAGAAGATGAATTGTAACTCAAAAGGGAAAATAGTGAGTTAATCAAAGAAAGCACATAAGTGCTTAACAAAACAAAATATTGAATTGTAAAAGATAAAGGGAAAGAAGTTTGAATGTGGATTCCTTATCCACACTCAATTTCAACTTACCAAAGCCCCTACATGGTTAGTGAACATGTAAAAGAAGTATAATAAGTAAAAGAACACTTAATGTACCAAAAAGCTCAAAAGAATGAGATGAAAAATCAAATCCTAATATCACAACCAGAATGTGCATCATATGGACAACAAATGATTATCATCATACAAGTTCAAATGAAATAAGCAACAATCATCATCCATAGCATTAGAACATATTACCAAAAGAAAGGATAGATGAAAGGTGGAAAGAAAAGGAAGAAACATGCATAAATTGAACATGTAATCTAAGGATCAGAATTGAAACTAAATGGAAAATGATTTATAAACATCTCAAAATTATTCATGAGTCAAGCATCAAGACATTCAAGAAGCAATAGAAGAAGAAGTGGAATAAAAGTTCAAAAAGAAAGTGCACACAATACAATGTTAAGGATGCACAAAGCTCAAATGGAAACGAACATGCAAAGATGACATATAATGTGTATCAATGACCTATAATGTCACATGAATAGCTCACAAAAATATGCAAATGATCATACAAATATGCACAAAAGAATTCATGTAAAACATGCACCAAAGTTAAAATGATATGACATGCTATTATGCTTCAAATGTAATGCATCACACAAAAATCAAATGAACCTATGAAAATTATACAAGCATGGTATTGGAATGCCTAAGTCATAAGTGAATCATACATCAAAATAGAATGTAAAAATTCAAAGCAAAATGACTTCAAACAATGCAATTAGGTCAAATTGAAACATCATACAAAGTAGTGCAAAGATGAGCATCAAAACATGTCATAAAGTGACCTAAAAAGTCAAACAAAAATCATTTAACATGCTTCAAAGTGCTAATGAATCAATGCAAAAAGAACCAAGCCAAAACAGTTTGTAATGAGCAAGAACAAAATTATACAAATTTATGTATCACAAATTGAATGCATACAAATGGAAATTCAAAGGAAATTATGCAACAGGGGCAAAAATGTCATAAAATCATGAAATAAAAATGTCAAAAATTTCCTAAATGTCTTAAAAATGTTCATGAATTTTTATAGAATTTTATGATGCTATTTTGTAATTTTAAAAATTAAAAATAAAACGTGCATAAAATGGAGAAAATACAATGAAATGAAAACAAGAGTGGGGTGCAAATATAGTAAACTATCAGTTCAACATGTTTGGGCCTTGGAAACATAGGGTGCGAATATCAATTGTCTTAAGTCCATTAAACACGTGGAACACAATAACAAGCATGGAATCTCAGTCAACATGAGTCAAACAAATGATCACCATTGGATCCAGTCAAGTCAACAACCAAGTCAAAGTAAACAAGATCAAAGTACATGCGTGAGGGAACACATTAACTAACATGCACTGCGCCACAAAGTATTTAAATGAAAATCAGAAAAAATCACGTGAGGAGCATACTTGTTTTTAATGTGCTGGCATGTTTTGGAACGCACGATCATGAACATCAAACGGTCCATATTCAAACTGCACATAAAACCCTAAAATAAGATCACCGGCCGGAGAGGGACCTCCGGCCACCTTCTCCGACAAACCACCACCGTCTGGAACCTCAAATTTTCCAGAATTCCACAAATGATATACCAAAATGAAGAGGAAGTAAAGGAGAACACGGATCCATTGAAAAAACACACAAAAAGTTCATGAAATGAGAGAATCGAACAGAGGAAGATTTGCCCTAACTTTTCAACTATGCCTCTAAAGGCCTATCAACTAGCCAGACAAGTTCTTGAGCTTATAAGAAGCCTCAAGAACCTGGAAATAACTTCACATCAGGTCTATAATGGTGGAAACTCGTACCTGAAGATTAGAGACCTTGAGATGTTTTTCAGAAAACCAGAGATCCTGCTTCCTCTTTGAGCTATACTTGACCAAATAAAGGCTTAGATGCAGTGGTGGATGATGATTCAATGGAGAAGAAATGAAATTCAAGCCTCAAAACAAGTTGCAATGTTGTGAAATTTGGAGAGAATCAGAGAGAGTTTGGAAGTGAAAAAGAACAAAGTGAAGCTCGAGAATCAGCTACAATGGTGAGATTGAGAGAGAAGAAGAGAAGATTTCTGAAGTGAATGTTTGAAAATGAAGTTCTAATGAAATTTGAGAGAGTGATTTCTATTTATAGTGTGAGCTAACCATGGTCAAGCTGAGTGAGTTAACTGAGTCACAATTGAGTTAAGTGAGTCATCCCTAACTAACTGAGTCAAGTTAGTTAGGGAGAGCAATGATATGGTGATGACAACTCATGACAAGTTATGGTGGAGATGAAGAGAAACGAATGGCAAGGCTGTTGCATCAGAAACTTGCTCAGCAAGTTTGTTCTTTCTATTTCCATGCAAGGCACGTGTTGTAGCAGTGTGAGTGATGTTCATGTTGTGTTCAAATAAGGGAAAGAATGTTTGATGACTGTCTGAACCAAATCATGCATCAAAACCAACAATGCAACAGTGGAATATAGGGTGGTTTGTGGATGTTTTTCTCTCTACTCAATGAATGATTTGGTGTTTTAGGAGTCATTGGAAAGAGGAGATGTAATGTTACATGTTTGGTATGAAAATTGGATGGAAATGATGCTTGGAAGAGGTTAGAAAATGACTTAGAATACACAAGTTTGGGAACTGGTATAAGGGCGTGGCAATGAGGTTGGTTGGCAAAGCAAACATGGCATGGAATCTCAGCATGATCATAGCACATTGGACTCAACATAACTTCTTGACCTTTGATCAAATGAAAAAAATCATGAACACCAATCTTAAAGATCTCACATAGAGGAACAATTTTCATGTTGAAAGATTTTTCATTTGAGGCCTCTAACCATGAGTAATTGATCAATACATCTGGCTTACCATGTGTTTGTGAAAATGCCACGCGCGTGACCTGAAAGTCCTTGGTCATGACCTGGTTTTGAACCTACCTTGCTCTAACTTTGATCAATCATATCTCACTCAATTTTTATCCAATGGGAATGTTCTACACATGGATTTGAAGCTTGAAACAAGATCTATTGTTGTGGCCGAGTGGAATTTTCATTTGATACCCCAATTTTGAATGGCCTTGGTTCCAATTCTGATGCAAAATGGCCTAAAATTACTATTTTTGGAAACCCTAATTCTTCCAAAAATAGCAACTTTTCAAATTCTTGATTTTTCATGATCCCTTTGGAGTTTCTTGATCAAAATTTGTACATTGGTCACATATAACATGAATTTCATGATTTTGGGCTCAAAAAGTCAAGAGTTGACTTTTTCTCTGATTATTTGGCTTAGCCCTAATTTCCCTGATTTTTTATCTTTCTTCCAATTGAACCACTTCTAAAACCAATTGAGAGGCAATTTTCCATACACATACACTTAAGAACATGTAGAATACCATGACATCAAGTTTTGCCCAAAAAATCAAAGATACCCTAATTTAATTGGAAACCCTAGTTTTGGTACCCACCTCCTAGGAGAAAAATGTGCAGTCTTCAATTTCAAATTCCTCAGAGTATGTTGTGTATCCTCTTAAAGGATGATGAGATATGCCACTTGAAGATGACTTTGAACCAATAAACCATCTCTTTTGAGGTTTTTCCTTCAGTTTTTTGGATCTCTTGCATAGTGAAAGATGTAGTGCTTCAATCTTCTATTGAATCTCACCTCCTTGAGGTTTTGGATGATCAATTGAGATAGTATGAGACATGAAAGACCTCTTGGCTTGCCTTGAATGAACTTGTTTGACCTTTTGTGCCTTGAATGATTCCTTGATTATCCACCTTTTACCTGATCACATGCCTTGATAGTAAGAAGGATGATATGCTTCATTTTTTCTATGTTAAATATGCAATGCAATGCTAATGAAATGGATATGATATGATATATAATAATGCTATGCTAGGATGCCAAAAGGGAGAGCAAATTTTGGGGTATTACAATGGCTAAAGATCAGCATCGAGGGGGAGTTTTACCCTATTCTAATTAAGATTACTTAATAAAAGAAGATGGATAAGCAAATTGGGAATTTTCTACCATCCACATTCACAATCAAAATTTCGGGTATTCTGATATTTAATCCTCTTTTACCTCAAACGTCTGAATATCTTCAAAATTCATACCTTCAGGTCCAAGAAGATAAAATAAGGGCATCTGTCATACCTTAAATTTTGACCCTAAGACTTCACATCATTGTGCAAATTATCACTACAATATGGATTTACCTTTATGCCTCACTGATCCTCTCAAAGATTATTGAGTGTTCACTCTAGGCCAAAACTAGGGTTTTGAGCCTCTCAGAGGATTCAGGCAAAGGATCAATCAAGAATTGACATGATCTTCTACTTATCAAGCCTCTCAATCATCCATAGAGGTCAAGATATCCTTAAATCAAGCACAAGATTGCATCATTTTAAGTTGATCAAGCCTCAAGATCATTAGTGTCACCAAATTGGGGTTTTGGTCGACCAAGGCTTCCGGAGGGAAATTTTCATCTGGGCATGATCCAAGGCCTCAAGATATGTTTCAAGGACCTCAAATACATCATATTAGTCCATTCATATGGTTGGATTGATTCAAAGAACTTGATTCACAAACAATGCAAGAATTCAAATCCATCTGAGCCACAAACTAGGGTTTTGATGAAAAGTCAACCATACTTTTGACTTTTGGCCAAGACATGACCTCAAAACTTGGGATATGATTCAAGACACTCAAATGTACCCTTTAAGTCCATTCATAAGTTTAAAATCACCTTAGGACATCCATTCATTGAAAATCAGGAATTAGGGTTTCTCTGCACAAAATTCATCTGAGACCCAAAGTCAAAGTTTGACTTTTTGGCCAAAAATGTTCATCATGAGCCATTATACAAGAAAACATGATCCATTGTTTCATTTGAACAATATTTGATCAAGAAATTAGGGTTACTTGTAAAAAGGGCAATGTTGATAAATTGAAATTTTCACTAAGTTATGGAAAAAAATGTGTAAGTACCCAACTTCCAAAGGCCATAACTTGTAATCCAAGCAACCATTTTTTGCACTCCAAAGCTCAAATGATAGACCTCATCACACACTACAAGATTTTTATACTGAGCCATATTCAAAAACTTCATGGATTTCAAGTTATGAAGTGATCAAAATCAAGAAAATAAGAAAATGAGTTTCAACACTTAGTGAAAATTCTGCCAAGTTTTCAGCATGGAACATCAATTTTCAAGGGCATTTTTCATTATGATCATCAATGTTGAAGAACACAATCTCAGCTTTCTAAGAAGTACAAGAACATCCATTGATTCAACTTGCACAAGAAGTTATGAACCTCACAACTCACCTTGTTGCAACTGTTTTTCAAAGACAAATTTTGGAACTTTCTTGCACCACACGGTTTTTCACAACAAGTTTGTCATCTTGTAAGCTTTGTCATCATCCAAGATCAGAAGCAATCTTGATGAATCACTTGATATTTTCAACTTTGGACCAAGGAGTCAAGAATCTAGCTTAGCATGTGCAAATTCATCATTACAAAAGCCTTGAAATTCAAGTTTGTTAAGTTACATTAATGTGATACATAGAGGTGGCATGGATTGTGCACAAACCAGTCAAGACATATCCAAGAACCAAAAGTCTTCAAACCTGCAAAATTGATGGGAGACAATGCATAGTTATGCTAGGAGGAGACTTTGGCCACATGACAAAATTCATTGGACAATAGAGTGATCCTTCATCCATAAACTATTCATCCTAAAACAAACGTATTCTCCTATAAATAGGAGTTATTTCTGATCATTTCAAACACACCAAAACAAAATTACAACTTGCTTTCTCATTTCTCATCCTTGTTCCAAAATTCAAAGTTCCAAGTGAGGGGGAATTTGAATTTCTCAAACCAGAGCAATTCCATCCAAACCAATGATTCAAACACCTCACATACATCATATATGAGTGATCCAAACCCTTAAACATCGTCTGTAACATCAAATTCATCAAGATCATAATTCCTACCAAGCCAGCTGCAGTTGGATTCGAGCCCACCAATCCAGAAGGTTTCAATCCATTCCAACCACACCAACACATTCCTTGAGGTCTAGGGAAGTTGTCTAGTTCATCATTTCACATCTGTAACACCTACAACTGAGGATTCGATTTCCTCTTGCACAGGTAAGCCTGAACTTCTCAAACTCCATGAATCATGCATCATAAATGTTGTTTCAAGTTACCAACATGTTTCTGGATGTTCATAGATCATTAACCCTCAATCAATTATTAGTTATCATTCGTGTATGGAATTTCATATTATTTTTGCAAATTCTAGGGTTTCTGTGTTCATGCTTGATAACTCACTCCACACTAAAATGAAATGAAATTAATTACCACCATTGAATTCCTTGTTTAAAAACGTACAACTTTAATGTTTACATCGTCCAATTTCATTACGTATTGAGTGAGATAGCATAGAATTTGCAAATTCTGACTCAAGAATGAAGATGAAGTTCTTCGCGCGAAAAATTTGAATTTGCCACGCAATTATCATATATTATGTGTTGGTTATGTTTCATTATCACAAGCACACGCTGGCTCAGATGGCAAGGGGGTGTTTTGCTTGTGTGTGAGTGAGAGGTCCTGGGTTCAAGTCCCACCCATGCCAAATTTTTATCACTTTTCCAATTTTCCCATATTTTCATATTTTTCTTAATTATTTTCAAATAATTAATTTCTATATTCAATTTTAATTATTTTCAAATTATTTTTTTGAACAAATATCATTCACATATTTAAATGTTTTATTCACAAAAAAAAACCAAAAAAATATTTTTTATTTGATATATTTTTAATATATTTAATATATTATTTTTAATTGTTTTAAATATTTTAAAATAATTTCAATTATTGATTTTTCCTACCAAATTAATTATTTTTAATCCCAGTTTTCACACATATCATTCAAATACCCAATTCTTTTAATCCATAAAAAATTAAAAAAATAATATTTTATTTTGATATATTTTTATTAGGTTAAAAAATATTATTTTTTAAAATTGTTTTAATACCTTTAAAATAATTTCTTTTCTTGATTTTTCTTAAACCTAATTTATTTCAAATATTCATGTGAATAAAACATCTTTTTATAAACCTTAATCCTTGTTCATGACATGGTTAATGGATTCATTTGATAATTATACCATTTTTTATTGTTTTTTCTTTGAAAAATATCTTAAAAAATGAAATTAGGGTTTTCACCTTGATTCAACCTTTTCAAACTTCATTTCAATAATCGTGGGCCTCTATTAGAGTGTAAAACCCAACCCTCTTTGCAAATAAACCAATCTTTGGGCCTCTGCTATAGTAAATGTCCCACTACGCTTTTCAAAATCACGGTGCGATCATTGTTTTCAAATAATTTTTGGGCCTTTGTTAGGAGTGTAAGTCTCATCCGTCTGTACCTAAATAAATACAAATAATCTTGGGCCCCTGATAGAGTGTAAGATCCAACACCCTTTTGTAAATAGAAAATCTTTTAACCTCATTCATCTTGGGCTTTATACAGGATATAAATAATCTTGGGCCTCTATCCAGAGTGTAAGACCCAATACCTTTCTTCTCTCCCTCATCTTTAAAAATCAAAGTCATCTTCAAATTCAAATTCAAATTTAAATCATCTTCTCCTATCAAAACTTTCTTCAATTTCTCAAATCCCTAATTCATTCAATCTTAAATCATTCAATCAATCACAATACACTTGGGCCTCTGATAGAGTGTAAGACCCAACACCACCTTTTCAATTCATTTCATGCTTGATGAGATACTTGTTTATATCTTGTTAAGTTTCTCTTAGCATTTAAGTCATCCTCATATTAGACACATGTCAAATAGTAGGACCCCTTCACTCATTAAAACTTAGTTCAAACAACTAGTTCCCTCTTGTACAGAGGAATTTCCTCAGTATAATTAGCCTCCTCTTGGGCTTTATCCAAGCATTATAGCCTCCTCTTGGGCTTTATCCAAGCATCATTGCCTACTCTTGGGCATCATACAAAGAATCTCCCCCAACATCATAGCTTCCTCTTGGGCTTCATACAAGGAGACTTGGGAAGTCTCACTCAATCCTCCAGCCTCCTCTTGGGCTTTATCCAAGCATCATAGCTTCCTCTTGGGCTTCATACAAGGACCCTCAGGCTTCTAAAAAGCATAAGTCAAGTCTTCGTTATTTATACAATAAATCTTTTAGCCTCACCATCCTGGGCTTTATACAGAATACAAATAAACTCTTTTAGCCTCATTCATCTTGGGCTTTGTACAGGATACAAATAAAATTCCCAAAAGAGCCAAATCATCAGTATAGAGTCAGTCATTTCAAGCTTACTCAACAATTATTAGCCTTCTCTCAGGCTATACCAATACATTCTCCAATCAGTCAGCCTTAATCTTGGGCTTTGTACAAGACAGAAAAACTCTCCCAGTTGAGTCAGTCTTTAACTTTTTTAGCTTTAACCTTGGGCTTTGATCAAGGCACTAAATTCAACTTCCCCATAGATGAGACTCTGAGTCCTCTCTGTAGGAGGATAACCCTTCTATACATCACATTTAAATCAAATCAAATTTCCAATCAAACTGTTTTACATAAAGGAGGATGTGGCATTCCTCTGGATATTTCAAAAATCCAAGTTAAAAGTTTCTTCTCTTATGATAAAACTCATGAAGAAAGATGTGGCATTGCTCTAGATATTTCAAAATCTAAGTTTAAAGCTTCTTCCTTCATGACATTTCACTTCTCCCATAAAGAAAGATGTTTCATTGCTTAGGATGACAAAGATCAAAGTTTAAAGCTTCTTCCTTTATGATTTTTCAGTATTTGTGATGAATAGGTGAGATATCTCCCTTTAGAGATGACACATTCTCTCAGTCAAACTTTTAGCTTTAATTTTGGGCTTTGATCAAGACACAAATACTCTTTTAGCTTCAATCTTGGGCTTCAAACAAGACACCAAACCAAACTTCCTCCTCCCATAGACCAGGAGGAACTACAAACGCTCTGATTTCCCCAATCCTTTTTTTTTTGGAATACGTTGGCATAAGATTGCGAAATATTAGCGAGCGCACTAATAAAAAACCTTAGGTTAAGTACCTTCCCAAAAAACAATAGAAAACCATAAAACAACAAAAAAAATTTCCTCAACTTTCACAAAGGAGAAACTTTCCCAATTTAGTAGTAAACAAACTTAAGAAAGTAAGCAATTCAACAGTAGAAATATATGTAAATAAAGGTTCCTATAGATTACTATAGATACTCATGGTGTTAATAGCTTCCCTCAGTATAACCAACCCCCGATTCCAGATCTCTTAGCATTTGTAAGGAAAACATTTGCGAGCAGGGTTAGTTTACGATATCTTCCCCTTCCTTTTAAGCATCATAGGATAAATATTAGAAATCAGAAAGTAGCACTAAATGCGGTAGTGGTCGCGTCACAAAACCAGAGCTACACAACTGAGGAAGAATATCAGCTTCAGAAAGAAGTGACTGGTCAGAATTAACTACATGACCCATAGAGGTTTCTGCAGATTCTTTTTCAATGGAAACCGTTCCGGCAGCTTCTTTCTCCTTTTCATTAGATAGAATAGACATTGCATCTTATCTCTTTCTCTTTCTGCTTGAAATTGTTTCTAGGTTTCTGATACCAATTTCTAGATTCTGTTCTTCAGGTGCCTTAATCACATTGGTAATTAAGGACATGTCTACCAGATTTTCACCATGGAAGGATTTTCTAAACATAATTTCTAGTGCAACTCAAGGATTTAACAACTCCATAATCTTGCAATCAATCAGGATTGCAAAGATTAATCTCCCATAGGGAATCTGGGTTCTTTGATACTTGGATATTTTCTTAGCATGGTTGATAGAGAAACAGAGATAAAAGAAGAGACATGTAGGCAAGTTGATTTTATCACCTTTAGCTAAATGAAACAACATGTACTTGGTGTCTATGTCCACATGCTTGGTAGAATTTGTTGTGAACCTGTGATAGATGCTACCAATGATAATCCTGAACCAAACTCTTAGATTATCAAAGAGATTTATTGTTGAGGTTGAGTACTTTCCATTTTTGAAAATGGTAAGAGTGATTATTTCGATAATCTCTGTATAGTTCAACGTAGATTTAAGCAATACAACAGCTTTCTAGTTAAAACACCGAACACCTGAGTTGTCAAGAAGAAGCAATCTAGTAATGTTAGCTTCACTTATGCAGAAATTATGTCCCTTAATATTTGAGTGAACCTTGTTGTCATCCGAGACCTATGCATTTTCCCAAAATTCTTTGACTAGCTCTGGGTAAGTTGACCCTTTTAGGAGGTTAAAGTAGCTCTTCCAACCTTGAGTATCCAGCATTTCTGAGAAATCAAAATCATTATTAGTCAAATCATTGAAATCTACTTTTAATTCAGATAGAACAATTAAGTGTTCTATAGGAATGGATAAAATGATTTAAGGAGTATCATTGTTTTGAATATTTCCCAAACTTTGTTGTTGTAGATCCATATGTTGATCATTAGACATGTAGTTGGCCATTTTGACGAAGATAGAAGGGAACACACACTTGGTTTTAAGGGTTTAGAGAGCGAAAGGATTTGAAAGATTAAGAGTGTGAAAAGATGTAGCATAAGTGGGTGATGTGAAGTGAGTGAGTACAAATAAGAGATTTTGCAATGATTATAATAACTAGAGAAGAGATAACGATTCAACAAGGAGAGAGTTGAAAAGGTTTAACACATAATCCCAAGAACAACTCGTCTCCCAATGTGTCACATCAAGTTCTAAGCGTAGTTCATCAAAATACAGTTGTCTTATAATGAATCAAAAACTCTTCACTTTTCTGACAACGTGTTAAAGAAGTAAACTCTTCAGTTTCCAATGGTAAAAAAAACTCAATAGAGCATTCTAACCTTGGATACTTAAGATTTATGAGAACTTCACTTGTCAGAAGCCTCATATCTCAGAAGTAAAACACTATTATTCAAGCATTAGAAAATTATTTTTCTATTCTTGAAGACATATATTCTGAGATACTTCTTTTCGTTCTGGAAATTAAACAGAGTTCACATGTTGGAATGAGAACACGTTTATTTTCAGCAAGGAATTTGAAATAGATAACAACCACAAGAAAAGATTGTATCAACAAGTTTCTAAAAGAATAGTTACTTTCTAAACATAGTCTCAAAACTTTAATCCTAGAATATAAAAATAGATTCTTAGACAAATAAGAAAAAAGCAGTAAGAGTTAGAAGAACGTTACTCTCAATTATTTGGTAGACTTCCAACTTTCTTTGTATCCCAAGATGTATGTACTTCTTCAAAGTTAACACACAATTAGCTTCTGCAGTTGAGGACGTTGTTGATGATTGTCTCTAACTCGAACGCTAGATTAAATTCTCCTCAGAAACTGACATCTCGATAACTTCTTCCTTTCTTCATATCTTGAATGAGATGCATAGGAGTCCTTGAATCTTGTACTGAGACAAGATTGCCTTCATAGCTTCTTTGATCTTCTGATTCTGATGGATGAAACATCTCTCCTGATGTTTGTTGTATCTAGATCAACAGAGGGAACTGAGTTATCCCTTTAGTCTTCAGCTTTTGATCAACTGCTTCTATCTTCACTAAGACTTGTTTCCAGAAAGCTAATTTATTCAATAAACTAATTCCCAAATCCGGATATAGAATTCCATATTCCATATGCTGAGAGAACTAGTTGAATTCTTCTTGCATCACCGAAGTTCAATATTTGACCAGATGCTCTTCTTCAATGGATGCAGATATCATCATGAACATCAAACCACGAAACATTTCTTCAGAGGCTTTGAATGTTGATCTTGTTCTTACTGGCTTAGTCTTATCACCCAGAATCAGTACTTCAGAAAGTAAATATTTCTGTTTAAGCTTTCTTAGAGGATTAAGAACTGCGACAACTTCTGATTAAGAATCTTCTGATTTCTTCATCTTGTACTTAATCAGCAACTCCATTACCTTCAGCATCTGAAAAGGTAATCTCCAGATTTACAATCTTTCAATAAGCTTCGGCTTTTAACTACCAAGCTTATTATCAAATCTGATATCAATTTGGTTCATCTGCATAAGTACTTCAAGACCAAGTACTCTGTAGCCTTTTGAGCATTCTAAACATGATGCATCAGAATAAATCTGAAAAGAATTCTGTTATGAATAGCATGCTAGAACTCCTTAGAAATACTTTGTCATGATAATCTCATATACCATGATTCTAGCCATTTCTTTTCAAGATCTTGTTCTTCCTTTTACATCTGTATCTGGCTGTAAATAACTATGACATGAAGAACTCATTCTCATCAAATAGCTTCTCAAGCTGTTTGTTCTTTGTCTATTGACCAAGATTATTTCTAACCTTAAACATTATCAGACAATCACTTTTGCATTTAGAGAGAAGAGAACACATAAGGATCCATCCTTGTGTCAAGATCCTTCACCCATGTATATTCTGTAGTTACTAACAGTAACTGACCCAATACTTCATACCGAGGTATTTCACTGGTTCAGATATGTCAATGTACAGAAACTGTGCAAGCAATCAGAATCCTGGTAACCAAGCCAATGCTTTAACTGCACTACTGAGAACTTCTGTAACAGAGATAGTTTCTACTGAACTATAGACTACTTCATCTTCTAGAGGGATCTTCTTCATCAGACATTCTAACGCATTCTAACAGTATTATGTTAGCTTGTTCTTCATCTTCATCATCTTCTGAGAACTCAGAATCATTCCAAGTTGCCAATTGATTGTCTAAGCATTTTAGATTTGTTTCCATGAGATCTTCTTCCATAGCAATCAACTCATATGAGTAGAAGTGACAACTCATCTTCTTCTGTAATGCTCGATTACTTAGACTTGAATATGCTTTGGTCTTCTTCGGCTCTTCTGACAGAGGTGATGTTTAGATCTTCTACAAACTTGAGAGTAATTACCAAAAGTCTTCGTCTGGACAGTGAGCTTCTGATAACTTTCCTCAAGTGATCTGACAAAAAGTAACCTTAGTTCAGAACCCAAATTTATGTAACCATGGTTTGAAAACTTGATAACAAGATTTCAACCATCTTCAACATCATTCATCTTGAAGTTTTCATGCTTCAGAATCAAAAACACGAGCATTTGTTTCCTTGTCTTAAAAGAGTTCTTAATGAGTTTTTCTGAGAAAGTCAAATGTAGACTTAGTAGTCTTGCTTTGAAAACATCCCATACTCAGTAAGAATTAACTTTTAGTAATCAAGGAACTTCTTACTTTCTGATGATTCTTGTCATCCTTTTCCAACTTATCATTCCGATTTGCTTTCAGCCTTTTACTAGCTTCACCTGAGTGAGATATGTAGTTGTCAACTACCATATTCCAAAGATCAGTATCACCATTTAGGAAGAACTTTCTATTTCAGCTTTCCAGTACTCAACCTTTTCACCAACAATAGTGGAAGATAGAACTAAGAAATTTTAGACTGGAACAACAGATGGTGCAGTGGAAATCATCAAGGTTTTTCTCAAAGCTCGTCTGGATCTTTAACTGACACGATTAAGTGTTTGATAAACATCAATACCAGAATCGGAGGTCTGATACCAATTGAAGGGGCGAGAAACACAAGAAAGGGGGTTTTAATTGGGTTTCACCAAATGTGATCTTTTGCAGAAATTCAACTTCAATGCTAACAAGATAATAAAAATAAATAGACATAATTATTTTTATTTTGGTTCACTGTTAACAAAGTTACTCCAGTTCATCCACCAAGGTGATTTCGCCTTAGACAAGGACTTAATCTAATAATCTAGAAAGATTACAACCTCTAAATGTTAGAAAACAACTTAGCCTTCTCAAGTATACAAACTAACAACTTAGTCACTTGAGTAATCACCAGTTTGAAAAGTGTTACAAATGTGTGTACAAAGAATTGCTTCTAACTAAGCAGATTACACAAGTTTAAGTTCAATAACACAAAAGTGTTTTCTAGCAAGATATGAAAAACACCTCCTTGCTGATTTACCAAATTATCTTAAAAATAATCTCCAAGAGATTTGCATCGTATCAGCAAGAGTTTTGTTGCTTAAAAGCTTCTTTTAATGCTTCTCTCTTTTTCTTGTAGAGCTGCGCTCTATTTTGGTTAAGCTTCAAGCATCTTATTTTTGAGCTTACAACTTGGTGCTTTGCTTCTGCTTTGCACACATACTCTCGTGTTTTCTTCAGCTCTCTCTTTTCTTCTTGTTCTAGTTATTTTCTCATGATTATCTCTTTGGCTCTTTTGGCTCTCGGCACTGCGGCATTACAGCACTTTGGCATTCAACATGTTCGTCAAACATTCAGATCTTCAATATATAGAGCTTGAAAATAGATTTGTTAGAGGATATAATAGGAAACATATTCCAACTGTAATATCCCAACGGTCACTTAAAGGAATAGTCAACATCATGATACAAAAGGGTTGTCCTTGCGCCACCTTTATCTAGGTAGAGGTCATGGACTACTTTGTACTTTTATATTCATTGAAACACTCAAACCATTATTGATCTTCTGTCTTCTAGTTCTTCAGAGGCTTCAGATGTATATTTGATTAAGCATGTGTAAAGAGATCAATACATGTAACTTTAGAACCTAAGTCTTCAGAATCTCAGATCTTCGTTCAGCAGAACCTGTCTTAAGAGTCTTCAACACTTGGTCTTTAGAAGTGATGTCTTCAAAAACTTCAGAACTAATTCAGCAGAACCTTGTCTTTAGAATCTTCAGAAATTGTTCAGCACATTCTTCTCTTCAGAGTCTCCAGAACTTCGTTCAAAAGAACCTTGTCTTTAGAAACTTCAAAACTTGTTCAACATATTATTTTCTTCAGAGTCTTCAGAACTTCGTTCAGCAGAACCTTGTCTTCAGAAACTTCAGAACTTGAACTTCAGAAATGATGTCTTCAGGATCTTCAAAACTTTGTTCAACAGAACCTTGTCTTTAGAACCTTGTCTTCAAAACTTTGTTCAACAAAACTTTCTTCATGATTTAGGCGCATATCATACCTCCTTACTGATTGCAGGATATCCTCCAGGTTTTTGGTGTGACTATGCCCACCAACATTTTAAAATCATGTCGTCTACATATACCTATAAATTTTTCCTAATCTGATGGACGAAAATCGTCTCCATGAGTCACTAGTTGGTGGCGTCAACGTTCTTAAGGCCGAAGGGAATGAAGTTGTTATAGTAGTTATCGTGGTTCTAAACGAAGGCAGTGTTAAGTACATCCAGTAGATCCATTCGTATCTGGTTATATCTCGAGTAGGAATCCATGAAACTAAACATATGGTAGCCTGAAGACCTGTCGATTAGATAATCAATGTCTAGCAGCGAATATGGACCCTTAGGGCAGACATTGTTCAGATCCGTGAAGTCCACACACATTCACCATTTGTTATTGGCCTTTCGTACCAAGACTACATCAGTCATCCAAGTGAGGTACTTTATTTCCATGATGATTTCGGCATTGGATAGTTTTTCCACCTCTTCGTCAATTGCTGACCTCTTTTCGTCGCCTACCTTATGTTTCCTTTGTGCCACTGACTTGGCAAATGGATGGATGGCCAAGAAATTGCTTACAACTTTGGTGTATATACCTAGTATGTCTAAGGAGGCTCATGCGAATAAGTAAACATATATTCAGAGTTAGTTGACTAGTTCTCACTCCTCCCTTATAGACAAGGAAGTGCCTATCTTTGTGACTTGGTGAACGCGATGACCTATCTTGACATCCTTCAAGTCATGTATGGGCATGAGTCGCTCCACCTCCACACCGAATGTGGGGTTCCAACTCTCGAAGTCAACATTTGGAACTTCGAAAGGATAGGTGTCACACCTTAACTTTTGACCCTAAGATTCTATTTTTCATTGTGCATCATCTTGCATATTTGCATGCTTTATTTCTAACAGGTTTGTGCAGAAACTTTGGTCTCAAGTAAGAATGGAATTCGTTCTCTCTGTCAAGAACTTCAAGACATGACCAGTCAATCCTAATTTAAAGTGGTCTTAATGTTTCTACTGGATCTGGGCTCCACTTTTAGAATTCTTTCCCGTTCATAGGCTATTCTTGGAACAAGACCTTGAAGATGGCTTTGAGGGAGTTGATTCCCGAAAAAGTTGACTTGAGAAACCATCACTCAGTGGAGGCCCTCTTGGGAGTAGTCGTGTTGAACGAGTTATTCGTGAATACATTGATACTTTCGAACTAGGAGCCCATGATGTTGATGACCTTTAGTCACCTTTTCACCCCACCTTAGCCTTGTTAGGACGTAGTGTGATGACTATGAGGGAGTAGTCCCAAAATAGTTAATACGCGATACTACACTCGGACGAGACTCTCTTGAGAATATTATTGACTACCGAGTTATTTGGGAAATCGATAATATCCAAAAGATGGGTTGTTGACTCTGGAAACTTCTTAGAACCTTGTCTGCAGATTGAGAACCCTTAGTACATACCTTTTGGTATGGGTTAACCATGGCTTCATGCTCGTGATCTTCAAACCTAAGCCCTTGTTTGTTTTCCTGTATATATGTGTGAATATCTGTATATGTGCATCCATGCATTCATGAATAATCTGTTGGTTATAAGGAACTCGATTGTTCATTCCTTTTCAAAATCAATAGAGATCATGGATTATGAAATGAAACTTTTCAGTTTTCAAAAATGTTTGCAACTCGCTTTTGAGATCCTTGAAACCATTTGGCTCGCATTTTCCTTGCCTTGCATATAATTTGCATCTTTGCATGATTCATTGCATACATCCGTTTATCCAACAACTCATTTTCAGTTGCCTCTATCTTCCAGCGTCATCTGACAATCGTCAAGTTGATTCCTCGACACCGATATCAGACTAGGGCTAACTACAGACACAAGATGTCATAACAAGAAGCACACAACGCAGAGATCTGAATGGAGATCGATGATCTTAAGTCAAGCATGACAAAGCTCACTGAAATGCTCCAGGTCTTGATTGCTAGAGGAGAGCAACCCCAAAGGACTGTTACTAAGGAGGTTTCAAATGCTGATTCTCGTCATATTCAAGTGCCACCTTCAACTTGGCCAGAGTTTGGTTTACCCCACAACTTCTCTCCACCTCTTGCATCTACTGCTATGATTGGTTAAACTGTCAGACCAGTGTTTTAAGCTCCTGTTCTTGCCGAGCCCCGACCTATGGTTCATGCTGTTGTCGGGACTGCCCAAGCTCCTTTTGAGAACCCTCTTTATGATTACAATACAGCCAGTGCTCAAGGTGAAAACCGTGAAGACTTTGTTGAACCTGAGGTTGTCCGTGAACAGTTTCAAACCATAGACAAGAGACTAAAAGTTGTGGAGGTAAATGACTTCTTTAGTGTGGACGCAAACAACATGTGCCTGGTTTTTGACCTTGTTATGCCTGCCAAGTTCAAAACTCCCGAGTTTGTGAAATATAATGGTCACTCTTGTCCAAGGGCTCATTTGGTCATGTACTTTCGAAAGATGGCTGCTTATACCAACAATTAGAAGTTGCTTATCCATTATTTTCAAGACAGTTTGAGTGGAGCTTCTCTCAAATGGTATATGAATCTTGAACATAACAGTATCCACTGCTTCCAAGATCTTGCTAATCCCTTCATGAAGCAGTATAATTATAACCTCGACATGGCTCCTGATCACCATCAGCTACAAAACATGACTCAACATGAGAAGGAATCTTTTAAGGAGTATGCTCAGCGGTGGAGATAGTTGGCTTCCCAAGTTGAACCTCCTTTGGCAGAGAAGGAATTGACTAGAATGTTCATGGACACCTTGTCTCCATTCTATTGGGAGAAGATGATTGGTAGTGTTTCCTCTAACTTCACTGATTTGGTTACTATTGGCCAAAGACTCGAGGAAGGACTTAAGAATGGTAAAGTATCCAAACCTGCTGAATCTTCTAATGATACGAAGAAATCCTATGGGAACTTCCAGAAGAAGGGAGAAGATCAGACTAATGCTGTCATGTTTGAAACAAGAAGGCCTCATCCTAGACCTCAGTATGTTGATCACCCTGATGTTGCTGTTGTTACTCCAATAGTTGTTGCTCCACGGTCAGCTCAAGCTCCTCAACGTTAAGCTGTAGGACAAAATCAGTACCATAATAGGAATTAATTTGATCCTATTCCCATGACGTACACTGAACTTTATCCTGGTCTAGTTCAGAAAGGTTTGATTACCACGAAGACTCTGCCTCCTCCTCAAAATCCTCTTCCAGCTGGATTCAGATCGTATCTCCGCTGTGCATTCCATGAAGGCGCCGCAGGCCGCGATCTGGAAAATTGCTATGCACAAAAGGCTAGAGTGCGTGACTTGATTAAGGTCGAAATCCTTAGTTTTCAGGACACCAATCCTAATGTCCAGACAAATCCTCTGCCATGGCACGCCAAATGAAGCTTCGGTCGACTTCAGCAGATTATCTCCCTAAAAGCCAATGTTTCAGACAGGACATCTCATCTTTGTTTCTGATTAGTCACTAGGCCATGTTTCTTGTTGCTTAAAATTTCCTTATTTGTATTAGCTATTTGCATTCAAATTATGTTTGTACTTTCGTAATTAGTTAAATAAGCATTGCAACTTTTGATTCAATTCATTTATGTTTGCTATTTACATCTTTATGCTTTCCTTTACAAAAAAATATTATTATCTCTTTTCCACTTTCTTTTTTATTATGCAAAGATTGGAGGGAGGATGATGGAAACAAAATACTCATAATTGCTGTTAATATGCTTTCAAATCAAAACTTTGTTGACGATGTAAGGCATTGTTTCAATTCCCAAACACTGGAGAAATAAGGAAGATAACCCCTCGTCAACCCCTTTGAGCCTTGAAGTAGGAGTTTCTTTTCTTTACAAATAAAAACCCGCAATCTTAACCTGGGGTAGGGTAGTTCTCAGTTAACTTGGTTGTGCATTCATGCAATACACCTTTCACATAAAGGTTGCATTTTCAAATTTTCCTTTGCACACAACAAGCAAGTGTCAAAGATGTCTTTCAAATCGGAAGTCGGTGATGGTTCACTATAATCATTAATCCAGGCAGTAACAGACTTTCAACTCTTCCAAATTAAATGAATAAATTTTGTACAAGTTGTTCCCAAAGTGATAAATAAAGAGGGATCGTCAAGAAATCCTTACTCAAAGAATGAGCTGAGTCCCTTTCGAGGCAAGAACTAAGAAAGATGGGAAGCTCATGACCTTACCTTATACAAAGAGAAATAAGAACAAGCTTGTATGACAACCAAATGTTGTAAGGAAGCAATGACTGCCATCTCAAGAGTCCCTTGACTTTTGAACCATCATCAGTGCAATTTCTAACCTCTTGGGAACCTGAGTGCATAGTTTGAGTTAACTGAGCGTAAGACTGAAGATCATTACAAAGATTGGGTGGGTACAAATAAACTTTGAGACTTTATCCTTTGTTTCTTAAACCGTGAACCAGGCCACGTTACAACCCTCAAAAGACCTAATTGAAGCAAGGTTATTTTGAAAGCATACTACAGCGAGGCTGCGTAAACTGACTCCAAAAGATCTTTGCAGATAATTTTTTTGGGCATCATACCTTTTGCTTTACTTCTCACTTTGAATGTCTTGAATCGCCGTGTTCAGACCAGTGACTCATATGTTTGGCATCTTCCAAAAGATTTTGATTTCAAAAGTTGCGTGACTTTGCTTTAAAATTACCATGTTTGTACAAATACTTTTGTTTGCAAACTGGCTATCCTCTCAAGGAATTTTCAAACAGTTGAAAAACTTGGTCAGTGATCCTATCAGGGGCAAGTTCTTTCCGGATCCTGTTAAAAATCAGTTCAAGATTTGTAGTTTAGTGCAAGTCCTTCTCGGAATTGGGTTATATAGAAGATTTTTCAAGACTCAAACTGGGGCAAGCTTTCCAGTGTACAGTAAAGCAGTCACTTCCAAAATCAGGCAAGCCGATGCAAGGATTAGTTCATATACAACAGTCAGCTAATCTGGGGCATTTTACTTGAAGAATCCCCAAATAGCTCTCCATCCCTCCTACAAGGATCGTCAACTTGATACAGTTTACAAGTGTGGTAGAGTTGTGTTCAGCAGCGTCTTTAGTCTCAAGCGAAATGACAATGATCTTCGTATTGAGGAAACAGTCTTCCAGTCCCGTCTTCTCCCCGAAAGAGTCGAGCCTTATCGTTAGCATCTGTATTTGCATTTGATCATATATCATATCATAAATTCATATACATATGCATAGCAAGATTTTCATCCTCATTTGCACTCATTTGCATTCTCCATAGGTTGTGTTGTCATCCACGTCTTACCTTGTGGTCAAAGTCCAACTTACTTGGCACCTCTCAAACAGATATTGTTGTATATATCTGATGCTCTTCTGAATATGTATTTTTGTTCTGATGTTCTTCCAGAACTCTCTTGTGTCTATCTGATGTTCTTCCATATATGACTTTGCGTCTGATGTTTTTCTAGATGTATATTTGTTTTGATGTTCTTCCAGAACCTCCTTTGTGTCTATCCGACGTTCTTCCAGATACGACTTTGTTTCTGATGTTTTTCCAGAAATGCCTTTGTACTTATCTGATGATCTTCCGGATATGTATTTTTGTTCTAATGTTCTTCCAGAACTCCCTTGTGTCTATCTGATGTTCTTCCAGATACGACTTTGCGTCTGATGTTTTTCCAGATGTATATTTGTTCTGATGTTCTTCCAGAACCCCTTTGTGTCTATCTGATGCTCTTCCGGATACGACTTTGTTTCTGATGTTTTTTCATAAACACCTTTGTACCTATCTGATGCTCTTCCGGATATGTATCTTTTGTTCTGATGTTCTTCTAGAACCTATATGATGTTTTTCCAGATATACCCTTTAAATTCTAACGCTTTTTCCAGAATCTATCCGATGTTTTTCCAGATATGTCTATTTGAGTCTTTTGTTCTGATGTGCTTCCAAAACTTATCTGATGTTTTTACAGATATACCCTTTTGATTCTGATGATCTTCCAGAATCTATTCGAGGTTTTGCCAGATATGTCCGTCTGACGTTTTTCCAGATATGTACTTTTGTTCTGATGTTTTTCCAGAAGTCCTTGTGTGTCTATCTGATGTTCTTCCAGATACGACTTTGCTTCTGATGTTTTTCCAGAACTCCTTCTGTGTCTATCTAATGTTCTTCCAGATACGATTTTGTTCTGATACTTTTCCAGAACCCCGTTTGTGTCTATTTGACATTCTTTCAGATATGACCTTATTTTATCTGATGTTTTTCCAGATATGATGTTGCTTATCTAATGTTCTTCCAGATATATCTTCAAAACCTTTTCTCGTACATTTAATGTTTTTCTAAATGTTATGGATGTATCTTCAGAATCGTTGTTTTCATCTAATGCTCTTATAGATGTCTTCAACTTATTTCTGATTGTGGCTAACAGCTGTTGTTTATTTTCAAGTCTGTTCCGTTCTCTATCCAATACTTTTCTGGATGTGTCCTGGAGTTTATTTGATGTTCTTCCGAATATCTCTGATACCTTGTGGAGTTCATTCAATGCTTTTCTGGATGTCTTCGATGTTTTTATGTGTTCCAGACAATGTTTTAAAAATCAGACCGAAGATCGAACCGGTAAAACTTACGGTTTAAGGTTCAATTGGTTAAATCGGTTAAACCTACGGGCGAACCGTTTATTAAATAAACTAATAATATGAAACTAAATTTCAGAAATATGTCACACATTATTATATGTTCTCAACTTAATAAAATAAATATTTCAAAAATCCATTACAAATTTAATACAACAATATCAATAATATATAACATTAACATAATTCTACACTTTATTTCAACTATCATTTAAGAATATTTTGACCAAACTAAAGAATTACAACAAAATAAATTAAATTAATTCATAGCAAGATTAAAATAATAGAATATAATAACTAAAATAAAGTTCAAATAATTAAGAATACCTAAATTAAATAAGATAGAATATCAAAATATAAATAATACAATATACTTTATTAAACAACAAAAAATCGAATTTGAGTTGAACTACGACAAACAAGTCTTAATAGACAACAACAAACAATATTGACTTGAACGACAATCAATAGAGTTGGACATCGTGACTATGTTTGAAAGAGACGGCATAATAATGATGGAGTGTGCTATAATGGAGGGACAAAACTTAAAAGTTTGTATGGTTTTAAAAAACACACGAAATTCGTTTTTGTGATTGGGGAATGTATGCTAAGTTTTGATATTAACATACTAAAAGTTAAAAAAAAAATTAAAAAAATGGTCAATTTGATGAATATTTTTGAACCGGGCAGTTTTACAAAACCGGCTCTGGTTCTTTGGTTCGAATGGTTTTGGACGGTTCAATCCGGTTTTTTCGGTTTAACCACGGTTTTGACCCACTAGCGGTTTTGAAAAGTTGACCCAACCGAATTCATCTCCGGGTCCCGGTCTAACCGGTTGAACCGGCCGGTTCGGTTCGGTTTTTAAAACATTGGTTTCAGAGTTTATTCAATGCTTTCCTGAATGTCTTTGATGTACTCCAAAGTTCATTCAATTCTTTTCTGGATGTCTTCGATGTTTTCATGTGTTCCAGAGTTTATTCAATGCTTTCCTAAATGTCTCTAATGTGCTCCAAAGTTTATTCAATCCTCTCCTGAATGCCTTTGATGGTTGTTGTTGTACTTTCCTAGAGTTCTGTTCAATGCATTTCTGATAAAACCTCTGATGACTGTAACGGTTTTCCCTGTGGCACCATTCCCCACAGGATCCTTGTCCTGCATTCATTTCATATCATATCATTTCATGTCATATCATATGCATTTTGTGGCATCTTAGGGCCAAAAAATTGTGCATATTTGTATTTAAGTCTCTCCTATCACGTCTGTTATTTTTGTGCTTTTGTGGTTGGCATTTATTTTGCTAAAACTATTATAGTAGCAAGATGTTGAATCTTAATGTTCTAAGTGGCTACTATGATTTATTACTGAATATTCTATGAATATTTGGTTATCCTATGTGGCATCCAAAGCATTTTTGGATTGTGGTTATTTGTTGGTTTTCGGATTTGCTGCTGTTTCTAATTGTGGAGACAAAATAGGAAACTTTGGATTGAAGACCTATTTTGTTGGAGTTAATTTTGCAGATTTGTGAGCAGTCTAATTGCTGCATTTTTGGAAGCCCAATTCAGTCCAGATTAATTGCTATATATTGACTGATCTAAACCTAGTTTTAGGTGTCGAACTTACATGTATTTTTAGGGTTGTGTGCTTGTATTTTATGAGCCTAACTGGTATCTTATGATAACAGTATAAGGACTGTAGTGTAAGTTGTGTAAGGTTGCTCATAAGCTTTTAAGCATTGAGTGGCTGTGTGTTAATTCTCATAAGCTGTGAAGTATAGAGAATTTGTGTTTCGACCATTGTTACTTGTCTTGTAAGGAACCAGTCACGGGTTGTGATTGAAGAGGGATTTGAGGAGGGCCTCATACCTAGAGGAGTCTTAGGTAGAAGTCATAGCAAGGGTAGTGATTAAGTGAGCTGATTGAACCGGGTGTGGTTATCAGTGAATTGATACTATCGAATATTGATTTCATCCCTGGCTTGGTAGCCCCCAAATGTAGGATAGTTAGATCCGAACTGGGTTAATAATTTCTGGTGTTCTTTACATTTTATGCACACTATTGTATTGAACTTGTTCATTGTTGTCATTTATCAGTGTCTCGACATCTCGATAGGACATCTGATAGATAGGCCAGAATTTCCATTGGCATCAAGAACTTGCACCCTTATTCGGTTCTGGGTGAGATTCAGGGAAGGTACTTTTTGGTACAATGGACAAGGATGGAGGATTTCTGAACAAACCACCTCTGTTTGATGGTTCCAACTATGACTATTGGAAACTAAGGATGATAGCTTTCATCAAATCCATGGATGATCAAGCATGGAAAGCTATTATAAAAGGATGGGAGCCCCCTAAGGTTAAAGATGAAAAAGGTACCCCTACTGATGTAGTGAAGGAAGAGGAAGACTGGGATGATGCAGATTACAAAGGGTCTGTAGGGAATTCCAAAGCCATGAATGCATTGTTCAATGGTGTTTACAAGAATATCTTCAGGTTGATTGAACACTGCACCATTGCTAAAGAGGCATGGGAAGTCTTGAAGGTTGCTCATGAAGGGACTTCAAAGGTGAAGGTGTCCAAACTTCAACTTCTCACTAGCAAGTTTGAGAGTTTAAAGATGAAAGGGGATGAGAGCATTCATGATTTTCATATGAACATTATTGAGATAGCTAATGCCTCTAGTGCCCTGGGTGAAAAGATGTCTGACAGCAAACTGGTCAGAAAGATTCTCAGATCTCTACCTAAGAGATTTGACATGAAAGTGACTGCTATAGAGGAGGCTCAGGATATAGACAAGATGAAAGTGGATGAACTGGTGGGATCTCTTCAAACATTTGAATTAGGGATCAATGAGAAGTCTGAAAAGAAGAAGAGCATAGCTTTTGTGTCAAATACTGGTGACTCAGAAGATGAAGGTGACCTGGTCAGAGATAAAGGGGTGTCTAAAGATATGGTACTACTTGGAAAACAATTTAACAAAGTGTTGAAAAGGATTGACTGGAAGTCGAGAGCAAATGCTCAGAACAAGTCACTCGACATCAGTAAGAACCAGAATGGAGGCAGAAGATCCAGAACTGAAGAAGACTCCAATCAAGGGAAGAGAGTTCAGTGCTTTGAATGTGAGGGATATGGGCACATAAAGACTGAGTGTCCCACGTATCTCAAAAGGCAGAAGAAGGGCCTATCTGTGTCTTGGTCAGAAGGAGAGTCTGAGAGTGATGTCGAAGAAGAATCAGCAAAATTGGTGACTGCTTTGACTGGAATCTGTAAGGATGATGGAGAAACTACTTGTGAATCTGACTCTGACAAAGAATCCTATGTTGGAGAACTCACTAAGGAAGAAGTATTCACAGGGTTTTCAGAATTGTGTATCAAGAATGAAGAAAGGTCCCAGATAATATTGGAACAGAAGATTCTGATAGCTCAACTAGAAGCTGAGAAGGAAGAACATCTATCAACCATTGCTAACCTGAAGGAAGAGGTTGAATGGAAAAAGTCAAAACTTGACAATATGACCAAATCTATAAGGATGCTGAACAATGGTACCACGCAGCTGGATGAGATCCTTCAGAATGGGAAAGAAGCTGGGAATGTACAAGGCCTTGGTTTTAACAATCAAGCAGAGACTTCCAAGAAGCTTGTATTGAAGTCTGTTCCTCAGAAAATAAAGCAAGAAGTGGGGATGTCAAATCACATGTTTCAACATCAGATGAAGCATCAGAAAAGAGTTTGTAGATCAAAGTATAAACCATGGAGATGCCATTACTGTGGAAAAATTGGTCACTTAAAGTCCTTTTACTACAAGCTGCCCGGTTATCCCAAAACTGCTCAGCAACAAAATAAAGGACAGAGTTGGGGTAAAGTGAAGAGAAGATGGGTTCCTAGACAAATGATGGCTGGTCTCATAGCACATACCTCTCTTAGAGCATCTGCAAGAGAAGATTGGTACTTTGACAGTGGTTATTCAAGACACATGACTGGTGTGAAGAAGTTCTTGTCAGATATCAGGCCTCACTCCACCAATTATGTCACCTTTGGGGATGGATCAAAGGGGGAAATAAAAGGGGTTGGAAATATAGACTACACAGGACAACCAAATCTGGATCGTGTTCTATTTTTCAAAGGGTTGACCGCAAATTTAATCAGTATAAGCCAACTGTGTGATGTAGGCCTCAAAGTAAATTTCACCAAATCTGAATGTCTAGTAACCAATGAGAAAGATGAAGTTGTTATGAAGGGAACCAGGTCTAAGGATAACTGCTATCTGTGGAATCCTCAAGAACCTGAAAGTTTGTCTACTTGCTTGATGTCAAAGGAAGATGAAACCAAACCGTGGCATCAGAAATTGGGTCATTTACACCTGAAAGGAACGAAGAAAGTTGTGTCTAGTGAAGCTGTTAGAGGTATTCCCAAGCTGAAGATTGATGAGGATAAAATATGTGGTGAATGTCAAGTTGGGAAGCAAACAAGGGTGTCACACAAGAGGCTTCAACATCTTACCACAACTTCTAGAGTTCTGGAACTTCTTCACATGGACTTAATGGGACCTATGCAGGTTGAAAGTCTTGGTGGGAAGAAGTATGCCTATGTTGTAGTAGATGATTACTCCAGGTTCACTTGGATAAGTTTCATCAGAGAAAAGTCTGAAGTATTTGCAGCCTTCAAAGAGTTATGTCAAAGGATTCAACGGGAAAAGGATTGTGGTGTTGTTCGAATCAGAAGTGACCATGGGAAAGAGTTCGAAAATAGCAGGTTTGAAGAGTTTTGCTTATCTGAGGGAATCACTCATGAATTCTCATCACCAATCACTCCTCAGCAGAATGGTGTGGTGGAACACAAGAACAGGACTATACAAGAGTGTGCAAGAGTCATGATTCATGCCAAAAAGCTTCCATATCATTTTTGGGCTGAAGCCATGAATACTGCTTGCTATATACACAATAGGGTGACTATCAAATCAGGTACTTCTGTCACTCTTTATGAGCTATGGAAAGGTAGAAAGCCAAATGTGAAGTATTTCCATGTGTTTGGTAGTAAGTGTTATATCTTAGCGGATCGTGAGCAAAGGCGAAAGATGGATCCTAAGAGTGAGGAAGGAATATTTTTGGGATACTCTACAAACAGTAAAGCATATAGGGTATTTAATTCCAGAACTCAGGTGATGATGGAATCCATAAATGTGGTGGTTGATGACTCTGGCAAAGATGAAGATGTCCCAGATGATGTTGGAGTATGTCTGCCCATGAACAATGAAGTCTCTCAAGACATTGAGTCTGTAGAAGATAGTGCTCAAGAAACCAACACTAGACCTGTGAATGAAGAGGTAGAGGATGCTAACCGGGGACCCTCTATAAGGATTCAGAAGGATCATCCTAAGGAATTGATTATTGGTGATATGAATGAAGGTGTAAGAACCAGAACGAGGGAGACTGTGTCAAATGCATGCTTTGTTTCAAAGATTGAACCAAAGAATGTCAAAGAAGCTTTGACAGATGAGTTCTGGATAAGTGCTATGCAAGATGAACTTTGCCAGTTCAAGAGGAATGAAGTCTGGGAACTGGTACCACGACCAGCTGGAACAAATGTGATTGGAACAAAATGGGTTTATAAGAATAAGTCTGATGAGCAAGGAGTTGTTACCAGGAACAAAGCCAGATTAGTTGCTCAAGGATACACACAGATTGAAGGATTAGACTTCAATGAAACATTTGTGCCTGTGGCTCGATTGGAATCCATCAGATTGTTGCTAGGAGTGGCATGTTTGTTGAAATTCAGATTATTTCAAATGGATGTCAAGTGTGCTTTTGTGAATGGCTATCTTAATGAGGAAGTCTATGTTGAGCAGCCTAAAGGGTTTGTGGATCCAAACTTTCCTGATCATGTTTACAAGCTGAAGAAGGCTCTATATGGGCTGAAACAAGCTCCACGAGCTTGGTATGAAAGACTGACTGAGTTCTTAGTTAACAATGGGTACATGAAGGGTGGTATTGATAAAACTCTTTTTGTCAAGGAGAAGGATGGAAAACTAATGATTGCTCAGATTTATGTAGATGATATTGTGTTTGGCGGGATGTCGGATGAAATGGTCCAACACTTTGTCACTCAAATGCAGTCTGAATTTGAGATGAGCTTGGTGGGTGAATTGACCTACTTCCTTGGATTACAAGTTAAGCAGATGGAAGACTCCATTTTTATTTGTCAGAGCAAATATGCGAGGAACATTGTGAAGAAGTTTGGACTGGATAATGCCAAGCATAAGAGGACTCCTGCTCCTACTCACTTGAAGTTATCCAAAGATGAAAAGGGAGTGAATGTTGAACAAAGTCTGTATAGAAGTATGATTGGCAGTCTGCTGTATCTTACAGCAAGTAGGCCAGACATAACTTTTGTTGTTGGTGTGTGTGTGCAAGATATCAAGCAGAACCCAAGGTCAGTCACATCAATCAAGTGAAGAGAATTCTAAAGTATGTGAGTGGTACATGTGATTATGGGTTGCTTTACTCCCATGACTCAAGTCCCATTTTATTAGGTTATTGTGATGCTGATTGGGCTGGAAGTGCTGATGATAGGAAGAGTACCTCTGGTGGATGTTTCTTTTTGGGAAATAATCTCATTTCATGGTTTAGCAAGAAGCAGAATTCAGTATCCCTTTCTACTGCTGAAGCTGAGTACATAGCAGCTGGTAGTAGTTGTGCGCAACTGGTATGGATGAAGCAGATGCTGTCTGAGTATAATGTCACACAAGATGTCATGACACTATTTTGTGACAACCTGAGTGCTATTAATATTTCCAAAAATCCCATTCAACATAGCAGGACTAAGCACATTGACATCAGGCATCACTTCATCAGAGAACTTGTGGAGGACAAAGTCATAACTCTTGAGCATGTGAGCACAGAAAATCAGCTTGCTGACATATTTACCAAGGCTCTGGATGCAGCTCAGTTTGAAAACTTGAGGAGCAGACTTGAGGTGTGCATTCATGAAGAACTATAGCAATCAATGTTCCTTCTGGCTGCCAGATTGAAAAGACTAAAGGAAGTTCTGGTAGTGCAGTGTGTGAATAAAGGGAAAATACTGAAGTTTGTGCATGAATTTTGGGCATGTAATGTGGTGTGCATCTACTCTCTGATGTACTATACTCTGGTTTATTTTTATCTTAACTTGTTCTACTTGCCTTTGTCATATTTATGGCTAAAAAGGGGGAGTAGTATGTTGTGAGGAGTGCTTGTGTTGCTGCAGTAGTTGAGGGGGAGTTTTGCCCGTTTACTATGATGAGTTGGTGTTTGTTTGCAGCTGAAGGGGGATGCTGCTATGCAGTCATTTTTTTTTGGTGTTTTCGCTGCTGTCTGATATATGGATATTTTTTCTGGCTATTTGTGCTTCTTTACAAGTTTGTTTGTGTGTAGTTTTAGCCAAAATAAGTCAAAGGGGAAGATTGTTATTTCTGTGCTTTTGTGGTTGGCATTTATTTTGCTAAAACTATTATAGCAGCAAGATGTTGAATCTTAATGTTCTAAGTGGCTGCTTTCAACATGTCGAATGAAGATGTTCCATGGCAGCTCATAGGACATCGCGTTGTGAAGTCAGTTTTATTACAGATTCTGTTACTATGATTTGTTACTGAATATTCTGTGAATATTTGGTTATCCTATGTGGCATCCAAAGCATTTTTGGATTGTGGTTATCTGTTGGTTTTCGGATTTGCTGCTGTTTCTAATTGTGGAGACAAAATAGGAAACTTTGGATTGAAGACCTATTTTGTTGGAGTTAATTTTGCAGATTTGTGAGCAGTTTAATTGCTGCGTTTTTGGAAGCCCAATTCAGTCCAGATTAATTGCTATATATTGACTGATGTAAACCTAGTTTTAGGTGTCGAACTTACATGTATTTTTAGGGTTGTGTGCTTGTATTTTGTGAGCCTAACTGGTATCTTATGATAACAGTATAAGGACTGTAGTGTAAGTTGTGTAAGGTTGCTCATAAGCTTTTAAGCATTGAGTGGCTGTGTGTTAATTCTCATAAGCTGTGAAGTATTGAAAATTTGTGTTTCGACCATTGTTACTTGTCTTGTAAGGAACCAGTCACGGGTTGTGATTGAAGAGGGATTTGAGGAGGGCCTCATACCTAGGGGAGTCTTAGGTAGAAGTCATAGGAAGGGTAGTGATTAAGTGAGCTGATTGAACCGGGTGTGGTTATCAGTGAATTGATACTATCGAATATTGATTTCATCCCTGGCTTGGTAGCCCCCAAATGTAGGATAGTTAGATCCGAACTGGGTTAACAATTTCTGGTGTTCTTTACATTTTCTGCACACTATTGTATTGAACTTGTTCATTGTTGTCATATATCAGTGTCTCGACATCTCGATAGGACATCTGATATATAGGCTAGAATTTCAACGTCGAGACGAAGATTTCAATCTCCATATCTCCGGATAAAAGAGGCTCAAATAAGGGCATCTATCACATCCTAATTTTTGACCCTAAGATTTTGTTTTTTATTGTGCATCATCTTGCATATTTGCATGCTTTATTTCTAACAGGTTTGTGCAGGAATTTTGATCTCAAGTAAGAATGGCATTCGTTTTCTTTGTCAAGAACTTCAAGACATGACCAGTTAATCCTGATTTAAAGTGGTCTTAGGGTTTCTACTGGATCTGGGCTCCACTTCTAGAATTCTTTCCTGTTCATAGGCTATTCTTGGAACAAGACCTTGAAGATGGCTCAGATGGATTTTATGGCCATATCTCACAATGAAGTCAAGGTTGGGCTGTGATTCGCTTATGGTTCAAAGTATTCTTGAGTTTGTTGGGCTTTAATGCATTATGATTTGGATTATGGTTCATGATTGATTACATTGTTATGTTTCAAGAAGTTTTAGACGCATTATTCTTCAAAGAAGTGTCGCCCATTATTAAGAGATTCAAAGTTCAAGTTCATCATTTATGTTTTTTTAAAACTTAAGAGAATGAATTTTGGATTTTCTTGTTGATGATTTGAAGTTGTAAGTTTGGATTAAAATTTTAAATCAAGTTCTTGCCATAAGTTCTTAAAATGAAATTCAAGAAGTGATTCATATGATAATTCAAATTCAAAAGTTATTATGGGTTCAAATTCTAAGAATGTCAAGTGGAATTCAAAGGATCTTACCATGAAAGTTCACCAAATTCAAAAGCATGACAAGTTTCAAGGTTCAAAGTCCATTCAAGGATTTATATCAATTCAAGGATTTATATCAATACAAAGTGGTACAAGATTGGGAGGTTCTTTACAAGAAATTCAAAACTCATTTTTTTTCAAAACTCCAAAGGCCAAGCATGCATCAATTCAAAATCTAGTCATAAATTGGATACATAATACTCAAGAATTCTCATTTATACAATCAAAGTTTAAATTCATACAAAGTACAAATCACAAATTTGCTACAAAATTGCTTTTTATAAAGCACTTCCAAGTGAAAATCATAAAGCAAGCAAATGAAATACATGGAGAGGAACTAAGTCAATGCTTCTTGTCCCAAATTTGGAACTCTAGTGGCACTTTCAGTGGTTTGTACGTTGAGCTGGAAATAGTACCAATTATGGCAGTCATGGATGGTCCTCTAGAGCCATCATCATCAATTACTTCCAACGTGGCTGACATTCCTGATGACCCATCCTTCGTAAGTTTCTTTAGTGCAGCTATGGTTATTGGAAATACTTCAAATGCTCCAATCACCGGACAACCTTACCAGTCTGCCACCACAATTTCTTCTTCTGGGCCAATTTATACTGCTACCACCATTTTGAAGCACAACTTATCGGAACTATCAAAGCAATAGCATCCTACCTGCGAAAAAACATATCTTATTAGTGAATATCAGAATGAATCACTTCGAGCAGCATAATCCTATGAAAAGAGCAAGGAATTGAATACCTTCAACACAATCATACATTTCCAAATTAAAGAAAACATCAGGTTTAATTCACCAATTCACGGTTAGACATGTTTCAAGCGTATTTGAATGGAAATGGAAAAGGATTCGGTACGTTAATTAAGCGAAAACCAGGATCACATCAGTTTTTTTTCTTTCCATAACCAGTACCAACATAATCAAACAATCATCATCAATGTCTCAAACATGTTCAAACAAAATCAGACAACTTTATCAAGTTTCCAAAACAAGTCCAAGACATAAAAACACAAGCTTAATTCCTTTCCAAAACCACATGATTCCATAACATTCAAGAGGCAAGGAAATTCAGATTTCTTTCCAAGACAAGAGTAGACAAAACGATTTCTCGTATTTAATTGCAAAATCAGATTTAAATTCGCAGGGCCTATAAAAAGCATTGTGATTCAGAAATAAAGGAGGACACAATACACATCCGCAAGAACACTATCAAGATTCATAAACAACCACAGCAATAAATCCATACAAATACAGAAAATTTTGAGAAGAGAACGAGAGGCAAGTTCAGATACAAAATTTTGCGTATGGCATGATCTTTGCATTGGAAAGTGCATTAGTTCGAGTTGAGTGTAGGACCAGATAAATAAATCCACCCCTTTGTACTTGTAATCTTGAAGTAAAGTTGAAATTTGGAAATCCTTAAACTTGCGCTTGAAGAACTTGGCTCAAAATTTTGGAGGGAAAATACATGACCTTGATTCTTGATTTTTCTTTTAGAAATTAAATTTTGTAATTTCACGCTTTGAAGTTTTGAATGATCTTAAAATGCAAGGAAATCTTGAACAACTTGGAGTCTTAAATTGTATTAATTTGAGCTTATCATGTTTCAAAGTATACGAATCCTCAACGCGCACCTCATGGTTAGTAACTTTGCAATTCACGACTTAGAATTACTCGACATTTGAAAATCAACTGAACATGGTTCGACCACACTTGAAGCCTTGGTTGCAACTTGGAGTTCAAACTTCTACTTCCTTCCCAAATTGGATTTTCCTTGATGGAACCTTACTCAAGAACAAAGAGTAGACACATCTTTTCAACTTGAGGAGCTTACAGAGGGGTGAAAGATACCATCTTGCAGTAGCTTGACACACAATTAGTGACCAGTCTTCAGGGGACCAAATTTCATATCAGAGGGTATAAGGACTTAATCTGTCGGGGGAAAACTGACGAGTCTTGAGGGGAAAAAGGCTTGGTAGCGGATTAGGGATCAAGAAGGGTGAAGGCATAACTCACAGGAGTCCACACACACCTTGCAAAGACCAGAGAACCTCAATAAACACACACACAACACAACCTTCAAGACCTCGGGCCTTCCGCGGCAGCGCCTGTCCTTAAAAGAAAAACAAACAGACAAAACTAGATAAAGCGGTTAGTTATGCACGGATGATTGACCTAGAATGTTATGCAAAAAAAAAACAAAGCGGGGATCTTAGGGTCAAAAATTAGGGTGCGACAATTATTACCTGCATGACTGTTAAGGACGACAAAAAATCCTTGCAATGTTGTAGCAAAAATGGTTGTTCAGTATATACTAATACTAGTGTACAATAGTATAGTATAAATGGTGTTGATTGATCCATCAAAATGGGGAAATGGCCCCACCTAATAAGCTGAGTTGTTACAAAATAAGCTCTTTTTCATCATGTTATTTGAAAATCTACATAGAAAGCAAAATAATAACAACAATAATGAAAACTATGATGCCTGCTTCATAAATGAACTTACACAAACAACTATGCATGAGGTAGTGTGAATTGACATTACAAATTTTTTATTTAGAGATCAAAGCAAATGAGATGGAGAATAGCAAGTAACCTGGTTACACATCAAATGCAGACATTATTGCCATTAGAGCTAACCTAACATGCATGCCTAATACGTCACCACTACTACATAAAACCCATTTAACAACGGTTGGGAAAGATGTATCATCACGCGGGCACGGGCGTTGTTATGTAGAGTGTTGTTGTAAAATGATACTTGCTATGATGACCCATTAACCGTTGTAATAACCAGGAAAAAGCGTGCCATATCACAACGGTTTTACAAACTAACCGTTGTGATAAATATAATGATACATGGTTCGATTCCCAGCAGGGCCGTTTTAATATTTATTTTTTTCTGGATAATGCGCGTTATATTATAACGGTTATGATGTATAACCGTTGCTATATATCTGCTAGATTAACATATATAATTATGCTTTTCTATATAATCCCAACCTATTTATTGTTCATCATATCACAGTAGAAAATATATTCAAGGTTATGTGATGAGTTTACCACATATGTGATAAAGTTTTCATTCAAGTTCATATATTCAAGGTTATGTAATGAGTTTACCACATATGTAAATATTTTTAATAAGAATAAGACAACAAAATGCAATTTTCATATAAAGTAAACTCCAACAAAATGCAAGTTTAGATTTAAAATAACATAATTAAAATCTTGAATATTGAAGAAACAGAGACACTTTTAAGTTTTAAATATCAAATCTATATGCCATAGCTGACATAAAATTACTCTAACCAAACGGTGCTTCGTCCTCATCATCTGAATCGACCATAACTGTCCTTCTTCTCTTTCTTCTTGATCTCATTCTTCTCCTCCTGGCTCGTATTTCTTGCAAGGCGACCGCCTGTTGGGTCTGTACATCTTGTTCGGGCTGGACAACTGGTTGGACCTCTGAAGACTCTGTGACCTGGACAACTTCTTGGACATCTACGGCCTGGGCAACTTCTTGAACATTTACAACATCTTTAACCACAGGCACAATTTGTTGGACTTCTTGGACAACTTCTTCTTGAATATCTACAGTTTGTTGGACTTCTTGGACTGCATTGTTGGAATTTATTTTGATTATTTCTCTTCAATGATGCTGCTTGTGTGATGGTAAGAAGAGGAATAACGTATTTATAATGATTTCTCTGATTCTTCGTATTCTCTTTACATTAAAAATCTAATCGTTTTAGTTGAAAGTCATTATTATTTCTTTAATTCAAAAACCAATGTTGATTCTTCATCTTCCTCATTCATTTTTTTATATTCTTATTTTAGATGGGAAATTGGAAATTAAAACATTAAATAAACTAATATAGACCCTAATGCTATTTACATAAGAAGTGGTAATGTGTGTTAAAGGAATAATGAGCCCTAAGATTATGTATAAAACATTACTAAAATAACCTGTCACAAAACATTAAATAAAGATGATATAAAAACATTCATTGATGATGCATGTGCATGAACAATTTGAGGACCTGCTAAGACACTTTCCTATTTCATCTAGTTCATGAAGCTATGAAAAAAAAAGTACAAGGTGAATGAAGTTAACACAATAGCTTCATATTTCTTGTATTTTTCTTCATAGCTACACAAACCATATGTAACATAGCGAAAGTATACTTCTTGTATTTGTTAAGGTGGTGATGATGGATCTGAAAAAAATGAGAACATTCAAGAAAAAAAATTAGAACCCATTTTTAACAAGACAATTAAACGAAATCAAAGCATAAGTGTAATTAATGAACGAACCTGAAGTTAGCGATTAGTGAAGAAGAATCCGAAGACGTATCTGAAAGTTGAAGTATGTTTAGAGTTATGTTATGAGAGGGAAGAGTGAAATATGTTAGGGTTTTCTTTTGAGAGAAACGGCTGTTATATAGTAAACGATAGATACGTTTGCTTATATACTAAAAAATATCACTTTTCATCATGGTTAGAAATTACAACCGTCATGCAATGTTCAAATTTTACAACGGTTGTTTAGTAACACCGTGGTTAAATATATTGGTTAAATAATTTTCAATTTTCTAACAACGGTTGGTTTATTAACCGTTGTAAAATCATTTACAATTTAATTTTTAAATAATGGACTTAAGTGACACACGCTTAATGCAGTCTAAAAAATTGAAAACATGTATTTGTTGGGGATCGAAGCTTGCTACAAATCATATATTACTACAGTGTTATTAGACAACCGTAGTAATAATCATGCTACACTCTGATGCGCAAACATTGCGCGAACAATATGACCTATTACAACGGTGTAAATGAATCCGTTGTAAATTCGGCGTTGTTGTTTGCGTGTTTTGTAGTAGCTGCCTAGCCGTCAACGTTTCTACAAGCTTCTCCATTAAGAATATACCAGCAAGCTGAAGAACATAAAGAGAGATTGATATTTAGAAGAAAAAAATAAAGAATCATTTCGTGCAAAAAAAAAATCATGCTTGTCAAATACATGTTTGGTGTTTGAAGACCATATGTGAAGACCACATGTAATGCAACTGCAATATATTCTGGCTAAGAGAATCATAAAAATTGTATGAAGTGCAGAATTTGATATTGTGCAGACAAACTTAAGAACTTCTGAAATGGTTAGATTAGAAAAAAGAATATCAAGTGTGTAAATAATATTATACTAATATCAATAGCATGCTAATAGCGGTAATATTGGAGACTAACAACATGAATTTAATGATTTATGTTGTGCATCAGTGGATAGATAGGAAAATAACGTGTCTGAAGCAATTTAAGGGTAGAAGCAATTTTTACAAAGTAAATGAACTAATATATAAACACACGAGGTGATTTTACAAAAAAAATACATAAAGTATTATATCCTTTAATATAAATCAACTCAAGTAAAAAAATAGAAGTAAAATATGAAATTAGCCACTGACATGTTTTGCATAGTATTCCTTAATCATGCCACTTGCATAGTATTGCTCTAGCCATATTCCTTAATCATTCCATTACCATCTATCATGTTTTGCATAGTATTCGTCTCCTTCCACTTGCTAATAGAGTTGAACAAATTAGTCATTAAAACATAGCTTGCAGAACTTCTTGGACTAATGTCTAGGTTTAATCATGGTTTTAAATTGCGGTTGCGGCTGTTGCGATGCGGATTGCGGTCATTGCAGCGTGAATTTATTTTTATCAACATAAAATAGTATATTTTATTATATGTATTAGATTTCACATGTCATCTATTGTTGCGGGCTGATGCGGTCCGATGCGGGCAAATACGGTCGTTGCGGTGTTATGATGCAGTTTTTAGTGTGATTTACAATCACACTGCAATTGCGGTCTGATGCGGATGCGGACACAACCGCAACCGCAATATTGCGGCCGCATCAAGTGATGTGGTCCGCAATTTAAAACCATGGGTCTAATAAATTGGCAATTGCATATCATGGATCCTGCAAGCACTACCTGTTAATTGTCAGCACCCTGAATTATATTTAAAGCTTGATTACTACATGTTAATTGTCAGCAGTCTGAATTTGTTGTATCTACTCTATCTCTTGGGTGGTCAATCTAAGTCCTCAACGGTTCTGAAATAGATTTTCCAAGTTCATGAATGATTCAAAATAAAAGGGAATAGAACATTAGCTAGGAACTATTATGCATAGGTACGGGTACGTACCCGGTGCGGGTACTGGTACTCGTACGAGATACGACATTTAAAAAAAAAATCAAAGTACGGGTACGTTAATACGAAATTAAAATTGTCTATAAAATGTATGAATAAAGAACTAAATTGTTAGGTTCATGACAAAATACAACTATAAAAAATTAAAAAAACAAAAAAAAAATGATAAGATACAATATTAAAAAAAATTAAAACACGTAATTATATTATATTGATATTTGAGAAAACTACAAATTTCATTCAAAATCAAATTATGAGAAAAAATAAAATACCACGAGTACAATACGAGTACTCAGTACGACTGTGTATCCGGTACCGGTACTTCACCATTTTAGAAGTATCCATGCTGCATAGGCTAGGAATTAACTACGAATTAGCTACAGATTATCTACCATTTCTAAGTTTAGATATGTCGTTAATATAAAAAATTTAAAAGGAAAACAATTGACACGTGGCATAATTGTCAGCGTTTTTTTCCAAGTTGACATTGCCACATGTATGCCATGACATTAAAAATTTTCACATGGCATGCCACACAAGCCTTCGTTAGTGGAAACTAACGGGAAGGGTTAATTTCAAGGACGGAAAAATTTGTGAGGACTATTGTTTGAAGAAAAATTTTAAAGGAATTAAAATTAAATATCACAATTAATATAAGTTTTAAATTCTAGTTTTAATTTTATATCACAATTAATATAGATTTTAAACAATAATTTATACTTAAAGGCACGCAAGAGCTGTATTAACTGTAATTCGTTGTTTTTCCCGGTTCAAAATTTTGGCGCTCGAATTCAAGAGCAAAGCATCGTGTAATTGCGAAATCTTTGATTTGAGTTGAATAAAGAAACCCTATGGAGAAGAACTCTCTTCCTCATACCGAGTCTCAGAGAAAACCGAATAGCATTCCTCAGAAGGCACTGTTTAGTTTTTCAACAAAGCATTTTCCATTTATTTTTCTGCACCTTAGGGTTTAACCAATGTAACGTTTTTTATTTTCTTGCGTTCTTGAATTTATTAGGTTAATGAAATTAAGGGTGGATTGGCACCTCTTATTGCCTGCGGTTGATTGGAAAATAAAGCCTCCATCAGATAAAAAGGTTCTATTCATTTTTATCGTCATAAATTTTCCTTAGTTTTGATCAAAATTAGGTTTGAAAAATGTACAAGTTTGGTTTATAATATTTGGTTCATAACATTATCATCACACATTTCAGTTTTTTTTCATTCAGGTCACTTGGAAATGGCTTCTTTTCAAACATTCTGCTCGTAAAGATGATCTTCAGCTTAGCCATTGGGTACGTTCATCTGTCATTTTCAGCGAAGTTTATGTTATCTTAGAGCATCGAAATATTGTCGTGTCTTTCCATGATGGTAAAAAATTCGTTCCAATGCACATCCTTACTCCAGCCAAACAGATTCAATGAAGTGTTTCTTTCGTTGCCAGAAATATATGCCAGATTTGGTTCATTAATTGGAAAACAGGCTTTCCAATTCATGATTTGAAAATGAAAGCCGCTTTTATTTCAACAGGTTAAAGTTGTGAATGGTGTTCCACCAACAGGGGACTATTCTTTTGCCAAGTATAACAAGGTAAATGCTGGTTCGGTCTTTAGCTTCATGATACCTGCTTTGCATTTTTCTAATTTTCTCTATTGACTCTAGTAAATGTCTTATACTTACATGACTTAATTTTTTTTGCATGCTATGCAGTCTGTTGACGTAACGAGATACACAGACGAGGAGTATGAGAAATATTTGGCTAATTCTGTAGGTATCTTGACTAGATTGCATGTCTAAAATTGTGTTGACCTTCACATTTGAGTTTGCTCAAACAACAGGTTTTGCAATTTTTAATGCTACAAAGATCTGAATTCTACGTGATGTATCATGTTAAGGTTGTTGTTGCTGTGTCTTCAATGATCTTTATTGTTAGCTGTAAATAAATGATTGATTTTATGATCTATTTGAAAGGATCTGTATATCTGAACCTAACCGTCACGTAGCATCTGCATCTTTTGTACACTTAATTGTACTTCCTATTTGAAACCATGGCTGTGTAATAATTCTGTGTTATTTTAAGAGTTGAAATTTGCTACACATTTGACCGTTCGTTCTTAGATCTATCTGTTACGGAATGTTTAATGTGTTTCTCTCTTCCATGAATTATATTTACGTAGAACTGGACCAAGGAGGAAACAGATTAACTGTTTGACTTGTGTGATAGTTTTAATCTCAAATTTATTGTTATAGCTGATATGTTTCCTTCATCTCGAACTGTTGAAGAATTAAAGGATCGATATTATAGTGGTATGGGAATTATTTTCACCAAACCATATATGCTGCATTCAGTTTTCATTTCCTTTTATTCCTAGTTTGACTAATTAGAGACTACATGAGAAAATGACATATTTTCCTTGCCATGTAGTATCTCGGGCTATATTAATTGCTAGGAATCCATCTTCTAGGAATGGTGCTGTGGATCCACTTGTTAAGGTGTGGTAACTTTTTGAACAAGCTATCTACACTATTCTCAAGCAAACCCTCTTATGTTTTTTTTAGCACACTGTTTCGTAAAATCAATTCTTTCCAGCATTAGGATGTTGCAATGTGGATTTAGTTGCTTATTCTTCCGCCTTAGTGTAGGAACCATGTAATGTTTCACAGGAGATCAAGCGGAAACGAGCTCTGTCTCTAATCCTCTCTCAAACAAAACGACAAGAGCGTAGAGATGAAGAGGTTTTTTCTCTTTCCCCTTTTAACAAGTAATATTTGTGTCTGCTATAATTGTACATTCAGAGGAAATGAAATAAATATAGGTATTCACTACTGTATTATATGCAGGTGCTTGCTGAAGCAAAAAGAATTTCTGAATTACGCATAAAGGTAACTTTTAACTGTTGTTTTTGTATGAAACTTATAATTACATGTGGAGAGGATGAGGAGGATTTTTTTATGAAAATAGTTATAATGTTTATGCTGTCAATAACACTGCTGCTCTAGCATTGTTTCATTGGATCAATTGGGGCAACAAAGTTTGTTGAATATATAAAATGTTTACACCCAAACTTTGGATGATCTTGTGCTAGTGATTAGTGATATATATTTGATTTTGTTTCTTCTTTTAGGTTGCTGGAGAGTCTAAGTCGGTTGCTGCTTCAAATTCTAGTGCAGATGTTACAGAGAGGGTCAGACCCAATGAAACTGTATCTCCATCAAATATGCAACGTCGATCGGCAGTATTGCCTTCCACAATAACGAGAGATAATCTTGGCCCAGTAAGTTAAAAATAAGGTTATCAATTTTTCATTCTGTCTCTTTTCTCTTGACACTTGTTAACACCTTCCCCACCTCCACTCCACCTGTTCCCCCAGGACAAAAAAAGAAAGAACAGAAGCAAGAAATATAGAATAACATGGATTTTCTTGATCAAGTTTTATGAAAATTTGGCTGTAGAGGGCTAGAGGCTTACATGGAACATAATATCTGAAATAGCTTTTTCTTTTCCATTGTGAAACAGAATTTTCAAGAATATTTTAATGCCGAATTGTCTATACGTCAAAACATAATCTGATAGTCAGACATATTTCAGATTCATGCCTATTTAATAACCGACGGACTTGCTTACATGATGAACAAAGACTTATCAGTTGAAAATCAGACCTACCTCCAACAAGCTTTTCGGGAACTTGGGGTTTGTCTTTTCTCCTCTTTAATGCAATTCATATATTTCATTTCTCCCTGGCATTGTCATGTAGTAACACTTGTATAAATGTGTTGGATGCATTCTCATCCAATGTTAATGTAATATTTGATTCTCACCCTCAATTATCTCTTTTTCAATATTCCTCTTTCACTCTCCACATTCCAATTCTCTCCACTTCACTAATCTTGTGGTTCAAAGTTCCAACACTTTCAACCACTTTAATTAATGAGTATTTTAGACTATACACCCTATTTTACCAATGAACTCAACATAACTAATCATTTTCAAAGAAGTGTGCACAATAGAGATAGAATATATTTTATTGACCAAGTTGATCTACTTTTTCTGTCAATGAATGTTGTCCAATCACCCTAGCAAACTACATGCGCCGCCAGATAATAATTTTAATTTCTTTGGACTATGGTTGCAGGTCAATTTGACACCAAGGGTTCCAACAAAAGCTGTTTGTTTTGAGTATCTTGATCTAAGAAATGAAGTAGTAACTTTCATGAATCTAACAAGTCAGGTATGTTGAAATTCCTACCTATGCTTTTTTAAAGGAATGCTTTTTTAATATAGTTCGAATTCCTACGCTTTTGAAATTTATAAAGCAATACATATGTTCGCTGAAATTTTAGTCGGGGCATGTGGCCCCATACCTATGCTGTAGATTGGTCGAGATCAGCTACAGAATCAGGCGGCCAACGGTTCATCTCTTCGTGAAGAAGATCTGGATTGGATTCCTGGTAAAACAAATTCTGAGGGTAATAATAGATTAGTTTTGCTTTCACCTGCTATCTGATTTTCTCATTGTTGAAAATGTCATCTACATATCATTAAATGCATGCGTGTAATTAACTGGTTTCAGGGGGAAGAGCTTGTAAAAAGGATCAAAAGAGCAAGGTACACATATCTGTTTCTTAATCTTATTTTTAAGTACTCACTCTTTTTTCCCACATGCTTATAGAATTTAGACCAATGCCAAAGCACATAAGTTGTTTTTTGTAATCTTGGAAATGGTACTTGTAAAGGCGTCAGGACAACGTAAAAAAGCTTCATCAACAGCCCAATCAAAAAGAAAGAGAAAGTAAAGGCCTCAGATCTGAAGCTCCCTAGTATGAGTTTAAATTCACCAAAGATCTTTTGTTCAACGTCATTGTGTTGCTTTGTTAGTCCACCGTAGTCACTGAATGAGTTTTGTATGCTTTCCTTTAGGTGGCAACCGGAATGAATGTCAAGATTTGTAGTGCTCTTTTGATAGGAATAATGCATCATGTGGTAAGCAGCACTCAACTCAAAATTCCTAGCTAAATTCTGATTGTGGTTACTTTAGTTTAGAAAGTTATTGCTAGTTTTTATCTATGTTCAGTGCTAAATGGAGCAATGAGGTTCGCATCTTCAGCAAATACCGGTCGCCAGGTGTTAGTGACTAACCAAGCTTATTAGGATTTGAATGTAATTGGGTTTAGGAGTTGTGAATATTCCAGAAGTTTGTGGATGTTTATGTTATCTGTCAAAGTACCTCAAATCTCAAAGCGATTATATAAAGATGTAGAAATTGGTTTGTATGGAGAAGCTGACAGAACATTTGACAAGCCTAGAGGAATATTAAATGGGAATGAAAAATAGAACTTGCAAAAGAAAAAAACATTCATTTTGTTTCTCATATCATGCATGATCAATAGGAAGATATAAGAGAATTTTGCAATACGCCTCTAAAACACGAGGATTTATCAGTAAATTCGAGCGTATATGGGTGAATAGAGAAATTCAAGTAATCATTGAAAGGATGGATTTTTTTCTTAACCATCCAAGATTAACGAAGGTGTTTATTTTGAATTGTAGAAGCTGTAATAGATTAATGAGGGATTACAATAAATGAAGTTTGGAATAACTAACTGATGAACTTAGTTGATAAAGCTCGTTTCTTTTCCTGTCACATAATTTTAGCACAATGCTTATGCCAAATTATTTATGCACAACGCAGTTTTTTGAAGAAATATTTAATCAAAATTGTAAAAAATAGACAAAGGTTAACTGAACATAAGTAAAAGTGGATTGAGGTTAATATTATTGAGTTGTTAATTTAATAAAGTTGTTTGACCTCGCCAAATTTATTATAGAATTTTCAAAATTATTAATCAACAAAATAGTTTGAATGAAAAGAGGTGTAAAGAGACAACCTCAGCTGTGTTGGACCACTAGTTGTGCCTATCATCCCTTCTTATGCTGTAGAGTCCAACACACTCTGTGGACGTAGTTGAACAGGTTTTTGATAAAATTGAATTAATCATCCAAACGCAACCAATCATTTTCTTCTTCGTTTAATTCAATGCTCACGCAGAAGCAGTAATATGCAAAACCTTCTTTCATCTGTTTCCCCTTCACCTCTTCAGGCTTATACACTCCATACTCAAACTCACACTTATCTTCGCCATACAGTACGCAATCGTAGGCTGCTTAAGCCTCACTGTGCTGTCAAAAAGCAGAGCCAAACTAGTGCTCGAACTTCATGGCCTAGCATATCACTTTCGCTTTTTGGTGCTGGCTTCTTATTTGGTCCACTGCTCGATGGACTCCATTCAAGAGTCGATCTTGTCGTGTACAAGTCTGGGTCTATTGACATTGGTCCGCTCCATACAAATATCTGGGTAGGTTTCAACTTCAGTTTCTTGTACAATTACAATGCACCCTTGTTCATATTATACAGCAATTATTTCCGGAAATATGCATCCGTATAAACCATCTAAATTTAAGCGTTTGGATGTGCGCTTCTGGATAATTTATGCAGTTTTATCTGTCTTGTCCAAATTGATATTGATAGGTTCCTCCATTGTTGGGGTTGTTTTACTGCTCAGTTGGTTTTCTTCAACTCTACTAGACGAGAAGGTCTTAAACAAGGTTCAAGAAGGAAGTTTAACAAAAACAATTGCCTCCCTGGTGTAAGTACTCACTGCAATATAGATAAACTTATACATAAACACTTATCATGATAATCATATGATTCTCTCGTCTTAGATTAGTGGCGCTGTTCATAGAATCGAGTGCGGAACTATACAATGCGGGAATAGCAGACAACATTGAGGCCTACATACTGTTTGCTGCAGCAGAGTTTCTATGGTTTTTGTTGGATAGAACACAGCCAGGCTTCACCCTAGCATGCCTTGTTGGAGTTGCTTGTCCACTAGCTGAGATACCCTTAATGAAGTAAAGCATTACTCTTTCCATGTTAAATTTGTATGGCTATTGATGGCTACTCTATCCTCTTCTTTCTTCTTCTTTCAGGTTCCTTCACCTTTGGTACTATCCTCAAGCCAATATTGAAATCTTTGGCCAGGTAATTCATGTTACAAACACTTTCACAAATAATAAGTATTCAAGAGTTATGAATTGTAAACCACTGACACTAACATAACATGACAATGACACGTCAACACAGATAATGAAGAGAAAATGAATTCTATTCTGTTTCTATGTGTAGGGGCTAGTTACTTGGACACTCACTTGCTACTTTGTGTACACTCTGTTCTTAATTAATTTATCACGGTGGTTCAGAACAGTTTATGCCACTCAAACAGAGGAGTCTGATGCATAAAACACTACAATTTGACATTGCCGTTTGTTCTATTATAATGAATAGGAACCATATATCTGATATTAAGCACACATTATCCAAAGGTATTCTTGTCTAATTTAAACAAGGGAAATAATGTATAGATGCACTTTTAGTCGTCTTATTTTTATTTTTCTATTAGTTACCAAAAAAAAAAAAAAACTAAGGAGTTGGTGTTTTAAGGTTGGATTGCCCATACTCGTCGATATAGTATCCGGCCTAGATAGTATATTTGGAGTTGCTTCTAAGCATTACATTATCTATCTCATATTGGAAAATTTGAATTTGCCTTTCGGAAATAATCACCGGACAAACTTTAAATGCACACAATACTTCATAATGAGTCATTCATCTCATATTTGTTAAAAATTGGTCGGGAGATGCTTTTACGGATGCACTTCAAAAAAATTACGAAAATGCATCTCTGGAGTAACTTTTGAAAGCACTTTACGCTTCATAAGTAAATCATTCACTCTAAATATTATTCCGTTGATGCATCTCTGTAATTTTTAGAAGTGATTTTGTAGATACATCTCTGGAATAACGCCTGAAAATATTTGTCCCAAATTAATATATTTTAGGCCAATAAATATTTTTAGGTCATAATAAAACCATAATTATACAATTAATGTAATTAAAGGATGTCATATATAAATTCAAATATTAGTACAAATCGAAACTACAAATGCTATCAATATACAAATACAAACCATAATATAAAAATGATCAAAATACAAACTATTGGGTATATTTAACTGAAGTCTCACGGCTCCTCTGCATCTTGTACTACAAGGCATGATGTGCCTTGACCATCATGGCATGTTGTTAACTTGAGATTTTCTACTTAGTAGGAAAAATGAAGTGAATATTGCATTAGTTAAATGCTAAGTGTTGGCATTTGATTGACATGAGTCGACATTGATGACACGTCGACAAGACCTTCCCGACTAACATTTTGAGACAGCGTAGGACAATCTCAAGGGCAAATCTTGAGGTTTTGTTATGACTACTCGACCACATGTCAAGGACGAATCCTTCGCCAAATCTCAAGGGCTTGGGAAATAAAAGAAGCTTAAACACTATGAGCAACTACCTTTGACGAATAGGTAATTACTAGTCGTTAAAAGAAGTTAGAGAATGTGAGATAGTGGTTTTAACAGTTTAAAAACCTTGGCGACGTGGCAATACGTTGGAAAATGAGTTGCATGCATTCGAAGACGTGTCAGAGCTCTAGGGGTAAACTATCGAGAATCGTTATTTATAGTTTAGTATATATAACAGACTCGTGTATTGTAATCAAGGTCGTACATTTCATATACATTCTTTATAGAACCGGAGTGCTCAAGCCAAAGAGGGAACCAGTTTGTGAGCAATAATGTGATTTTGCGTCCTTTTCCTTTGTACCATTTTTATATTTCCTTAATTGAAACATATTTTATTCTTGTCATTTACTGCATTTCATCTAATGTTGTTTATTTCCAGTTTCTTTTACTTTAATTTAAGTTTTATTGTTTTTAAAGTTCACAGTTACACCGTTTGTAACCAGATATTTATAGTCACATTTTACACTTACATCTTAGTAAAAGTTTTTGTAAAAAATCAATTCCATGATTTTTCGAGTTAATCTCAAAGACTTTCAAACTCGTGATTGTTTGCTAAAAACACTTGCGAAAAAATTAGCACATCTGGTGGGACATATGTGGTTTTGTGTGAAAATTACTTTTCTCTTTTGAAGAAAGTGTCGTATTATTCACTCAGTTATCATTGGTTTATTTCCAATATCCGTTAACGTGTGCGCTTGATGAGTGGTAAAAATTTTAATGTCCGGGGTCACACTCGTTTGAGGAGTGGTAGGATTTTAGCAGGGATGGCAAACCCAAAGAACATTTTTCAAGGCCTAAATGATGCTCTAGACTCTAAACCATTAGTTACTACAACGATTGGTACAATAATGTCGCGGTGAGAATCAAATATCAAGCTATTGATTAACTTGAATCACAAATTATAATTCACCACCGATCTTTAATTTATCCGAGGGAAGGGAAAAAGAACGAATAAACCCATAAGTATGCAATGCAAAAATAGAGCAAAAAGAGAATCTAAGGTTCGGGGGTTGGTTATACCTAGGGAAGATGCTAGCATCCTAAGTATCTGTAGTATTCTACAGGAACCTCTTATCTTATTGTGTTATTTGTTATTTGTTATCTGTTTGCTAAGGGTGAAAAGAAAAGGAAGACCTAAGGTGTTATTCTTAAGTATGCTCGCCAAGACATCGCATCTCGTGCCTATGTATCTTGACTAAAAGAATAAGAGCATTCATAGTTTCCCTCACTAAGGGTAAACAAAGCTTGTTGGGTGGTTTTAGGAGAAGAGACAAGTTGTTATCTTAAGGAGAATACTCAACTTAAACCACCACAAACATGTGGAAGATGGATCTTTGCTTCATATTAAGAGAAGGGCTCTAACTCAGATATAAAATTGACGAGTATGCCACACACCTCTCTCAAGTGGAAAAGAAGTCAACATCTTTCTCAACTATGTCATGGGGTAGGAGAATTACATCTCGACTAAGGATGACTCATGTCTAATTCTCTCATGGGAGAAGGGAAACCTAATTGTAGGTTATCTAAAGTTGAAAACATCCTAAGAGAAACTAGCCTAAGGGTACAGACTAAGTGTTAGTCTAAGGGAAACATATAAGTGTATACACTAAGGTAATCAACCTCAAAGGGATTAAGGATAAAGCAAAGAAGTGAGAAGGAGAAGAGGGAAATGTAAAAGTTATGCAATGCAGATGACAATATAGTCAACCAAAAGTCTTTCCCTTGGGCTCACAACTAAGGCAACCAAAATATCAAAAGAATTTAGATGATGGATATCAAAGGTTAAAGCCAAAGATAGATAATGAATATCAACATGTGAGACAAGTACTATGACATCCAATCAAACTCATAAAACAAAGTATCACATCATGGGTCAAGTATGTATCATGTCAAGCACAGATGAGAAACAAAAACGCATAAACACATAAAGACATGAAACCATAATCAGACATCGTCAATCAAGGCATCAAAGCACAAAGGGATCAAATAAGTTGAAAACCAAAAGAGGTCAGTAGCTACATCATCACATATTCAACACCTTTCAAAGATTGAGAAATGAGCACAAAGACATCAAACAATCATCAAAACATAGTCATATACTTGCAAACAACAAGTTCACATAAAACAAGATCCAACATGGTTCAAACATTTAAGTTAAAGCATACAACCAAGATGGGGAAGTAGCACAAACATCATCATCAAATCAATATCACACTTAAGATGCCAAGAAAGAAATAACAAACTTCATGTTCAAAGCATGTATCAAAACTATGCATGTATCAACTAGACATCAACCAAGAAAGAACAAACATCTAATGACAACAAAAGGAAGCAAGGAATCAACCAATAAGCATTGAATCAAAGGAATTCAGAAACTCAAACATAGTATTTCAAGTTATATAGGATCACCAAACATCAAAACATTCATACCAAAACACTAGTCCTAAAACTGGGTCAAAAGTATTCAAACACTATGCTCAAAACATCCTCAAATCAAAGCATCATTTAAAAATAATAAGATGACCAAATAAATTCCAATCAAAATCTCAAACTCATGTTCATACACTCAAGTGTGTGTGTGTGTGTGTGTGTGTGCAAAAGGGTGTTAATAGAATGACACAAAACCATACATAAAATCAATTGACAAGCTAGGGTATCTCAAGGGTCGAGCATAGATCATGGGAACAAGTTAAAAGGGAAATGTTCAAGCACCAAAATAGCGTTCAAACAATGTTCAATCATATACCAAATCAACACAAAAAACATAGCTCAAGAAAGCACATACAATGCTCAAGAAGCAAAACCCTAATTCAAGGGCAATTTGGTAAACACCTTTCACAATTAATTAAAAAATAAAATAGAAAAAATAATTAAAAAATAAAAATAAAAATGTGAAAAATATCTTAAGACATCAAATCATCAAAAATATATTTTTGTGAATTTTTTATATGAAGATAGCATCAAAAATAAAATTGAAAAAGAAAAGAAATAAAAAAAAGAAAATAAATAAGAAAAATATGGGAAAGGAGGGGTGCACAAGCAATTTTAGAATGAACTAATGTGTAGTTTAATGCGCATTATTAGGCTTAGGAAGGGTGGTGCAAAGAACAAAAACGCAAGGCCCATACCCATTAAAAACAAGTAAAAAACAAATGACCAAAACCAAAAAAAACACGCGAGCACATCATTAATTGACTTGGCATATGAGTCACTTCCATGTGGAGGGTCAAAGAGTCAGACTTGTCCAACTCATAAAAAACCCTAGACGTCGGAGCAAAGCTCTGGTCGTCTTCTCCGGGCAACTCGCCGAAGCTACATCTTAAAACCTCATCAAAACGCGCAAACAAAACCTCTACCCCCTCGATTTTCAACGTAGATTTCATATATGGCAACCATTTTCATTTTTAAACACTTTATGCCGGTGAAAATAAGGCACGAACCTTAGATGCATAAAATGAAACTACATCAAATCAAGACAACAGTTACATGGTCATGCAACAACCATAAGCTTAAAATGGCATTATCATGTTAGAAGAAGGTTGAGAAAATGTTACCAACAATGGAGACTCGTTTGCTTCTATTCCTTGCTCAAAGACCTCAACCAATTCTTCCTCTAGCTCCAAGACCCCTCAAAGATGAAGATAGAAGCAAGAAATGAGAGGAAAATGCTTGAAAAAGTGTGGTTCGAAAAAAGAGAAAATGTGAGAATGAGTAAAATACTTAGGGTTCTGTGGTTGCTGAAAATGTCCTCCTTCTGACTCTAGGGTTTCTCTTGGCTTAAATATGATGATTTTGAGAGATTAAAAGCATGTTACTGTGGTTAAAGATCATGGTTAAAGTTTGAGGAAAATTTTGAAATGCGAGGGTCATGTGTGAATGGTACGAGTTGCATGGCCTTGTGTGGTTTGTTTTTGTTGTCATTTGTGTGCCAAGAATGGTCAGAGAAAGAGAGTGGATGAAGCACCTTGTTGTGCAAGTTTTTTGGGAGGTTTGTTTTTTCTTCTCTTGGCAATTATATTCAAAATATGTGCACATGGTACAAGACTTGGTTGAGTCACTTATGGCAATGTTTGGTGAGGTAGGAATGAGGTATCATGCACATGAAGTGGGGTTGGAGTGAGGGCTGCATGAAAACTTATGTTATGCATGAATATGTCACAATGTGGTATACATGATTCTCCATCCATGTAGCTCACTTTGGTCCATCATAACTTTATGGATTTTGATCCAAATTGCTAGATCTTTGGCTCAATGAAAAGTATGGAATTAGAGAAAAAATTTCATGTTGAATCACCTTAAAAGAATGCTTGGATCCATGAGAAAAAAGGAGTGGAAAATGTAACACCCCAATTCCCATCGCGGATAAATAATACATAAATAAATCAGAGTGGATAAAATTTTTATCCTTAGACAGAAACAAGGATGCCACATTTAAAGAAAGAAAACACAATCCCTGCTCATACATTTGATACATAACACAAAATGGAATAAACCTAAAAGGGAAACTCTTTCCAACAAAAGGAAAGTTCAATTATGGAATAAAGCGGAAAGATCCATAACTGACTTGTTTTACAAAATAAATTTTTTTATAACATCAAAATATTCATACAGAGGTAATACAAAATAGATCCAACAAATGTATACATATATAACAAAAGCGTTCCCCAACTCCCGTGTTACGTATCAGAGCAGACAGACCGACAAAAGGATGGATAACTAATCTTCACAAAAGCCTCCAAGACACTAATCTGCAATTTCCTCATAGAGCAACAAACCACAACAGAAGGGTGAGAAATAAGAACTAAATCAAGATTGCATAATAATATGCAACACATATAAATTCACATGCATAATTATTCTCACCATAAACATCACATACTAATTCATATAGCATGCCACAGATGCATAACATATTCTAATAATCCAACCACATAGCATATATCAATTATACCAACATAATTACATATTCACACATAAGGCATACCAAAGTTATGACATATGGAAACACACCCCCACATCACATATATTCATATATAGCATATCAATGATAATCCAAACAATCTTTGTAATGTATAACGTCCCCACAAAACATAGCATATGTCTATACATAAAACATGTCATCCATAACCAATGTATTTACCACAAATGCATATCAAATCACCAATGCTATCACAAGCTCAACACATAATCAATCAATTAACAATTTCCCACATATAATCAATACATTCACAAATTCCCACATATAATTAACCCATTCATGATTTATGCAAATGCATAGAGACCGACACAACGACTCTATGCAATGCAATGCGATACCATCCTTCCATCATTCTCATCATTAATTCACTCAGGAATTATTGGAATCATCGCTTGTTACTTAGTGTAACTCTCCGTCAGGCAAACGATGTTCCCCTTCGCTTTAGGTCCTCTTTGTATAAGGCTCACGACGTTTATGGATCGATTTAGGTCCTCTTTGTATAAGGCTCACGATCCGATCGCTTTAGGTCCTCTTTGTATAAGGCTCAAGATCATCTATAACATCGCTTTAGGTCCTCTTTGTATAAGGCTCACGACCGTTACAGCAGATTCCCTCAGGAATCGTTTCGTCGCTCACACCCACTAGGGCACACGACATCATAAGAATACATATCATGATGCTTGGTATACAATGACTCATGACAATCAAATGCATATACAACCATGTGAACCATCTCAACATCAATAATCATGCATTGCAATCAAACCCAAAACAATGCATTTCATCATAATCCACAAAACACAACAATTAGCATTTTAGCATATACATTCATATCAATTCACATCAATAATTACTCACCATCAACCACAACAATCCTGCAATCATACAATGATATTCACAACACTAGGATTCACGCCACAAAGGTTACCCACCACAACATACATTAATATCATACATTTGTATTCAATTCAACCAAGTATTTTGCCATAAGGACACAACAATTACAACAACTTATCACATGCTTCAACATCATATAAACCACATAAAAGCTCCATGTCATATAACAACAGCACAACACACTGTAAAACTCTGACTGCACGCATTTAACGCGATAAGAACATCCGACAGCACGACTAATTCTCAAAATCACGAATTAATTAAATCATCTTTTACCCTCCAAACCATTTTTAATAGAAATAATATTTCATTAGCTTTCCAACGCTTCGAACGGGGGTCAAAACGGACTTACGGTTCAAAAGTTATGAAGAAAACAAAATCTGACATTTTGGAAAATTCTGTGATCATGAGCCGACGCATAGAATCATGAGTCGACGCATAAACCTACAAATTTCGCCCGGGTCAGCGCACGAGATCATGAGTCGACGCATAAACCTGGGGGTCACCGCATGAATGCGCAGATTCTGCTAAAAACTCAGTTTTCGACCGTTAAATGCCTTCCGGACCTCCGATTTCGATTCCGTAAAAAGCCCCGGTCTCAGAATTCAACATACTACAATATTTTCACCATTAAAAAGACATCCAACACATTTTACATTTTTGAAATATTTTGAAACATAATTTTTATCAATTTATCCCAATTCCAAACTCGATCAAAACCACTCGAAAACACACAAACAACCATTCCCGATTAATTCCTATCCTCACCCGACTATACTATACAACTTATTCCGCATTCCAACCGTGAAAACATCGATTTCTCACTATTTCATCATTATTGCCCTAATTCTCACAAACTATATAACTCACTCCAAAACTCCCTAAATCATACCAACGAGTATTCCCGATTAAACCCAAACATTACTCGACTATTCTACACAATCTATTCCAAATTCTAACCGTTAAAACATCGATTCCCACACATTTGTTCTTCAATCCAACCAATAAGGAAAAGTATATATTTCAACCAAACAAATACAAACAACACATACATATACATATACAATCGAAATATAACCGAAACTTCTCACCCTTACCCAATTAAACGATTATCCAAGCTTTGTTTTGATGATTTTCTCTTCTTCCCCTTCTTCTCTCTTTTCTTTCTCTTCTTTCTCTTTTCTTTCTCTTCTTTCTCCTTTTCTCTCTATTTCTCTCTTTTCCCTTTTTATAACAAAATATCTAACTATCCAAAATGACCATTTTGCCCTTACGCTCAAATATCTCCCAAACGCTCTCAAAATGCGATAAAACATAAACAGCAATGAAATATATTTCGGGAAATAAAAGTTGAAAAGAAATTATAATTTATTGCAAATATTTTACCTATCAGGGAAATTAACCAATTAACTCAATTTTCAGGTAAAATACAATAAATTCACACATTTCACAAAATTCACATAAATGAAATAAATAAATACAATTAAACAAATCGGGGCGTTACAGAAAACATGTCCACCAATATGTCAAATTTCTAAGTTATGGATTTTGGCAACTTTGGAACACCATCTTTGTATGACCATAACTTGAGATTGCTTGATCCAATGAGTGAATTCTAGGTATGTATGGAAAGCTTGGAACAAGAAGAACAAACTTCATGTGGAAAGCAAGTTGATTTGAAGCTTGGAAGTTCATGAAAAATGTTCTTGAAGTTAGCCTCATAAAATTGGACATCATGATCACCCTAACTTCAAGACATCATAACTTGAGTTGTGTTGATCAAATGGAGGAGTTCTATGTATGTATGGAAAGCTTGGATGACACACAACAACTTTCATGTGGAAAGAAAAATGAATTGGAGCCTAGAACCATGAGAAAGAAAGCTTTGAAAACTCATCCTCCAAGTTGGAATTCTATACTTAGAAAAATTCTAAGTACCAAGTGCCAAAATCTTGTTTTTCTTAACTTTGAGCTCCCATAACTTGAAATCTATGCATTTTTTGAAGATGCACCCACATTGACAAAGTTGTAGTATGTAAAGAGCTCTTCAAATTGGTGTTTGAACCAAGGAAAATGGATGTGTAGATTGTGAGTTATGACCTTTGCAAGTTGGCATGAAATCACTTATCATCCATGACTTAGAAAAATCCAACTTTCTTCTTGTTGCCCTTTTTGCAAGTAACCTCCAATTTCTTGATTTTTCTTGATTGAATATGATCCAAACCACATGTTATCATCATTCATGACTTGAGGAAGCCCTAGTTGACCAAGATTTCCAAAAGTCAACCCCTAATTTAGAGGAATAATTGACTTTTCATAATATGAATCTTCACCTCCTGATCTTCAATGAAACCAAACTTTTGAACCAATTGAATAACATTGATGGACTCCAAGGGCACATTTGTATGTCTTGAATCATATCCCAAGGTCTAAGATCACGTCTTGACCCAAAACTTAAGGATTGCAGTAGATTTTGGTTAAAACCCTAGTTTCATAACCAGATGGATTTGATCTTTGAAGAACTTGATATGAGGCCATTTGTGCTTGTCAAATGATGGAGATGAGACTCTTGGGGTGTGATAACTTGTTTGGTTGATGGTGCTCTCAAAATTGACTAACCAATCCTTGAGGCTCTTTGGAGTAAACCCTAATCCACAGATGAACAAAAAGCAAACAACACAAAGCTAAAATATGGGTTAGTCATGCATAGATGATTGACCTAAAATGATGCAAGATAATGCAAAGAAGGTGGGATCTTAGGGTTAAAAATTAGGTTGTGACAAATAGGGACAATGAATACTATCGGAGTCACATGCCCTATCTTGACTCTTGTCGCGACTTTAGCATTGATGCCAAGAGTGGTGGTTACTTTTCCATCTCTAACAAGCGTACCAACCTCTCCTAGGCCTAATAAGACAGTTATGGGGGTCCATAACCCCCCCATATGTCCCAAGTTTACTATGCCTTTAGTTACGAGGGACTACGCGTATGGTATGCCAACTACCATAATGTAGGGCTTACTTAGTCAGACTTCGATGTTTGCAGATAATGCTGCAACAATAACGTCACCTCTCAATCAACATTTGACGTCAGGATCTGCCATAAGCAACCCTAATTGTATAGGGCCCTGAAAGGAGGATTTCGATATTGCCCTCTAGTAATGCCACCTTTACTGAAGATAGTCGAAATGAACTAAGCCTAGAATGGTCCTGAAATACTTATGGTGCCCAGAAACAAGGATGTCGCCAAAGTACATATAAATGTCCAACAAAATAATTTTGGGGAATAGAATAATATAACTAACGTGGCCGAACAAATATTAACCCAAAATGGCCTTAACTTTGGTCTACATAGGCCCATTTATGTATCCTTATTGTCGGAATACGTTCAACAGACAGAACTCCCCACCGGTTGGAAAGTCCCCAAATTCACTAAGTTTTTAGGTGAGACTAACAAGTCCACTGTCGAGCATGTTGCTAGATACCAGACAGAAGCAGGGGATATAGCTAATAGTGAGAGTTGAAAGATGAAATATTTTCCAAATTCTATAACAAAATATGCCTCCACGTGGTTCACCACACCCCCTAATTTCATACATACTTAGAGTCAACTATAGAGAGTGTTTCATGAAAAATTCTAAATGGGCCAGTAGAAAATTAACCATAAGGAACTGGCCAGCGTTAGGCGTAAGATGCCTGAATCGATTGATGACTATCTGAACATGTTAAAACCTCCTTATATGTGTAAATTAGTGAAACCTTCAAATGGGAAAAATCCCATTGAACCTAAAATTAAAAAATTTGTCACAAAGACTTATACATTTGATTTAACTAAGTGTGACGAGATTTTTGACCTTTTAGTTTTTGATGGCCAAATAGTAATGCCTAAATTTCATAAAGCAAAAAAGGTTTTTGTAAATTTCATAATTTTCTGTTAGAACAGAGAAAGAAAAAAGTTTTTGTAAATTTCATAATTTTCTATGACATAAAACCACACAACATGTGCTTTTCAGGGATTTTGTTTAGAATGTGCTAAAGGATGGAACGCTCAAGTTTGCTTAAAAGCAAAAATCTTGACCAGAGGGAGAGCCTGATCCTAAAGTTGAAGAGGCATGGTCCGTCGAGCCTTTCGACGTATTCATCGTGGACATAATTGAGAGCATGAAGTGGTTGAACCAGATCATGAAGAGGTGATGAAAGTTGTTTTTCCTAAGGATAAGGAAGAAATCTTAGATTTTTTGAATAGGTGTAAGCTCAAAGATTTTGAGGTTATCCTATGTCCACGTTGCGGCACCGTCTTTAAAAAAGTAGAGTCAAAAGATTTGGAAAAGATCAACACTGATCATTCAAAGAGAGTTGGTCGACGGGACAAGCGACAAGAATTTTTCTTTAACAAGAGGGGGGTCCTTCAGAAAGCTCACAGGCCTAATACTTATGTACCTCTTATTAATGCTCTTGTCTAAGAGTGGTTTGGTCTTGTGGGGAAGTCAGTTGTTGAGAAAGGAAAATGGAATAAAATCGAAGTCAGACGGGGATCTTCCTACCTTGACAATTCCCAAATTCCAAGAAATATTCATATGTTTCAAAAAAACTACATGAGGAAGAACACCATGAACCGCACTCAAAGGAGAAGGCACCAAAGAAACAAAAAGGTTGCCTCTGAAGCGGGAAGTTTGAGTAAGAACAACAATATCCTTGCTCTGGATGATGGAGAGAAGGCAAAGATGCCTGTAAAACAAAGGTTGTTTCCTCCACTACAACAAGTGGTCGAAAACGAACCTAAAATTTTCGTTAGATCGGACGAGGAGATGGATAGCAACGACTTCGGATCTAGGTCAGAGGACGAGATGGATATCATATGTAATATGATATAAGTATTGCCATTGGAATATGATACAATTATGAGGTACTTGAAGAAGAGGATAGGCTGGCCAAAGAGATGGCTAATTATAATCCTTTATGCTCTTATATGATGCATGATGGCTCAATGAACAAGGACAAAGCCATATTTGTGAGGGTTGGCATGTCGATGGAACAACATCTGAAGCCTTTATACATAGGGGCCAAGGTAAAAGGTGCCAAGGTCATTAAGGTTCATATAGATTATGGAGCTTGGATCAATGTCATGTCATATTCCCTATTCAAGAAGATTGCCAAGTATGACACCGACTTGAAGTCTAAAAACATGGTCTTATCAAATTATGAAGTAAAGACCAACAGGCCCTTGGGTGTAATCCAAGTGTTCACACAGATTTCATATGCCAGGGAGATTAATAAATTCACACAACCAAAGCTGAATGGACCGACCTGCTATGATACCATTATGTAACACCCTAATCCCCGACTTCACATTTAATAAGATAGTTTAAATAAAACTCCACAATTAGAGTGTCACACCATCTTCACCATAGCATAAAAACATCAACACAACATAGTCATTAAAAATAAGTAGGGGAAAACCATTAAGTTTGACATACAAGTCTCAACATCAAAAGAAAAACAAAATCTAACATAAGTAAGGAATAAAACAAATAAATAATGAATAGGCCATCCCCAATGCTGCATATTAGAGTGACTCCTCCAAGACTCAATGTTAATTAGCTAAACATGCATAGTCGCCATCCTCTAACTCAAGCGACTACTCTTGTACCTGATTGTTTGTACTCCAAGGAGCACAAACACCACAACGACAAAAGGGGGGGGGGGGGTGAGAATTCGCTTAAATAATATAGCGGTGCAATACATAAAAAGAGTAGACACAAATCACAAACATATATATCATCAATTACTCATACACCATTCAATCAAACATAATTCATAGATATTACACATCACATCATTAATATTAATTAATTCATAATGCGTGTATATATGCATTGTGACACCACCTCGACTCTACATGTAAATGCGGGTACCGACTCATTGGACATCTGAGGTATGTTACTGATATTGCCCACTTGCTCCCGATCCCACCAATTGACCAAAACACATATAATTGTTACTGATTCCACCATTAAACTAACAACGCTTCACCACTCCCATTATACGGAAGTTGTTTACTCAATCCGGACACTACTACGGAAAACCCATTTAACAACGGTTGGAAAATACATATAATCACGCAGATCAAGGCGTTGTTATGTAGAGTGTTTTCGTAAATGCACTACTTATAAACACGATCCTGGTACTGTTGTTGTATTCTAGAAAGCGCGCGGTATATCACAACAGTTATGCTTAACAACCGCTGTGATATATACGTTACTGGGTTCGAAACCCAGCAGTAGCAGATAAATTACATTAGATCACAATTAATGTACAAAACCGTTGTGAAATTTACCCATACTTTATTATATACCAACGTATATTATTTGTTTTACCATACACCTCATTAACGAAATACAACCATTAAAATTGGTAAAGAACTATAAAATCTGAAAAATTAAACTATTCTTGAAAACCAACTTAAACACACCACTGTATTCCTAATTGCATGCGTCTCATCGTGCATATTTTATGTTCTTTAACACATATATGGTTCAATGGTTTAATTCCTTCAATGCATCGATATCTTTTATTATAGTTTACCTCATCATCGTCGCTTATCATCGCAATTGTTATGATGACTTATCATCATAATAAGCATGATCGTAACAATCACGTTGATAAGCAACGACGACGATGTAAAGTAGAATTGTAGATATCGACGTGTTGAAGGAATCAAACCATTGAACGATATATCATGTGTTAAGGAACATAAATGTGCAAAATAAGATGCATGCAATTTGGAAAACATTGATTGATATAGGTTGGTTTTCAAATACATCTTAATTTTCAGATTATAAGTTCTATGTCAATTTAAATGATTGAATTTTCATTAAAAGGTTAGTGAAACAAACAATATACATAGTATATAATAAACTAAACTTCATCTCCTGTCAACCTGTATAAGAATATAAAGAACAAAACATTGCTAAGTCACAAGAAGCCTCTTTCTTGTGACTTAGCAATGTTTTGTTCTTGTTTTGAGAACATTTTTCAACAACAACACAACAAATCCATGCAACACAATAAAAAACATACATTATTTTAGCACAATCCATATGTACTTTATCAACTCATACTATACGCTTGCTACCACCATCATCATCACCATGTATCATTTTTCCTATATAGCTTCAGCTATTTTAAATAAAATAAAATAGTTATTATTCAAAACAAATTCAGCTATAGTTGAAACAAAACCCTAAGTGGGACTGTAACAAATCAATATACATTGAGTCAATAACGCACCTCTTATTGAAAATAATCATGGAACTGTAACAAATCAAGATATATCAAGTTCATCTAGTTTGTGATGCCATGAAGAAAAAAATATAAGGTGGATGAAGTTTATACAATAACTTCATACTTCTTATATTTTTTTCCATGGCAACAAAACCATATGAAACATCACCAGACTATACGCTTGCTACCACCATATGCTTGCTACCACCATCATAACCATGTATCTACAAGGAAATACAACAAACTTCAAACTTAACCCTAAAACATCAACAACATAATCCAGAAGAAGAGTAGATAGAAGAGAGCAGGAGAACATACCATCTTCGCCGCCTTAGGAGTTTGCGCCGGACGTTGCTCCCGTCAGATATCCTTTAAGCTTCATGAGAGGAGAAGGTTGTGTTAGGGTTTTCTTTAGAGAGAAACGACTGTTATGAACTAGGCAACATATATTTTCGTTTATATATTTAAAAATATCACTTTTCGTCACGGTTTACAAGAATAATCATAATTATATTTTAAATAATAGCAAATTATATCACAACGATCATTCATAATAACCGTAGTGATATCCCTTTTGTTATTTATTTAAAATTAAATAAAAAAGAAAGGAGCGCTTTAACGTTAAATGAATAAAATTTAATATCACAGCGGTTACTTATAATAACCGTAGTGATATCCCTTTTACTATTTTATTTAAAAATAAATAAAATAAAAAGGAGCCCTTAACATTAAATGAATAAACTTTTTGAGAGCGCTGAGGTTCGAACCCACGAAAGATAGATTGTATCATATCGGTTAAAATGCCAACCGTTATTATACCATAAATATTTATAATTAAAAAATAAAATAAAATGTTAGCGCATGAGTTTAGAGATGTCACCACGATTTTTGGAAGAACCGTTGTGTCTTGGGCATTGTTGTTTGCGCGTTTTGTAGTAGTGCGATCCCACTATTGGACCATAGCACATAAAAATATTTACTAATTCCACCAATGAATCAACAACATTTCGCTTATCCCACCACTAGCATTAGCTACTCGCTCCCGATCCCACCATTAGACTAGAGCACACCATTGGATCGAAGTCCGTACACTATGAATGCATGATAAATGCAGAACTCACAACACAATGCTAGTTCACTCTAGAACCTGAATATTCGCCAAATAAGTCCACCAATGCAATATAACATATTCATGCTTAATCATGACTCGCCATTGCATAACATTATAAGCACACAACAACACATATATTAATACACTCATAAGTAAAACACATCATTCATATTTTCATGTGCATGTTTAATCTCTAAAGCTTATTATATGGTAGACTTACGCGTCATCTATTCAACGCTTTGAACCGCGCCTTAAACAGAGTCATGAAACTCAAGTTACACTCGAAATGACTAAATTGGTATAAAATCCAATTGCTACGGCCACCCGTAGCAACTGCCACAGCTCGTAACACTCCCCAATCACTCCCATTTTTTAGGCACACCTCTGGTATAAAACCAGAGGGATGCTACGGCCAGTAGCAGTGCCTAGTAAGTCTAAAAATTGTTTCGCAATTTTGTGTGACCGCTCTTGTTTTCTAACCATACATCAGACTACAAACCTTGATTTTTGACTTCTAATAGTCCGAAAACATACCATACATCATTGTACATGAATACATATAAAATTTATAATCTTTTAGCATCCAAATCAACAATACCTCATCAATTGGCCATTATCATAGTACCAAAACTATAAAGCGCATGGACAACATCTTAATGGATTTAAACACACGAATACATACGCAATTCAATCATCAAAATCGACATTCAAAATCACAATTATCGCAACACATGGATTAGGTTTCACATAAATCATCCTCAAAATACATCAAGCATTCAACAATTTTGAAACAGATAAAAAGCCTAGAAGAGGATTAAGGAGTCCTATTGCTCTTCTCTCTAAAGCCTCCAAAGACACGTACTGTAAAAACTCATAGTCCCCAATAATATCATAATTTGTATTAACCTAATTTAACACTTTTAGTTATTACTCTATGGCCCAATTTAATCTTATTCTTTCAACTTTTAACACTACCTTTCTATTAATTCTATTTTCCACCCAAACTCTTAATATTCTTATTTTTCTCATTATTTTAATTAATTAAAATTAACTATAATTCTAATTAATTCTCACATTTCACCTAAAATCCCCAAAACACACCAATAGATCATATTATCATGTAATGACTAAATAGAATATTTAAAATAAATTAATTAAATAAGAATCTCATAAATCTCAATAAACCCAACAAATACCAAATAAATCATATAAATTCACCGACACTCAAAAACAAATAAACAAAAGCAATTAAATATTTAATTAAATAGTTAATTGAAAATTCAGGGCGTTACAAAAAAGGGTAAGCATAACTAGCAACACGATAATATTGAATGGGATTAAGAAGCTAGCTAATGTCAAAGTACTTTAGGGGTGAACAGCTGCACGAGGTGCTTTGGTCATATCACACCACTCTCTCATTCCACTACCAAAGAGACTCCCTTCACCATAGTACATGGGGCGGATGTTATGTTGCTTGTCGAAATCGATATACCCTCCTAGTGACGTTCTCAATTTAATGCAGAAGAGAACGAATCAGGTATAAAACATGCCGCTAAACTAGTCGGCGCAACAAAAGATGTTGCCCATATTCAAGAAATCGTTGGCAAGAAAAGGACGACTAGACAATATAATTCCAAAGTGCTTCAAAGGGAAAAAGTTGGCGGGCGACCTGGTGTTAAGGCAAGTCGTCGTTCCCACCAAGCAGGTGAAACTTCAACCCTAGGAATATGACCGTATTGTATATACCAGAACCTGCCTCACGGAGCCTACAAGCTCGAGGAGTTAAATGGAGGACTTATTCCCAGAACTTTGAATTCATTTAATCTAAGATATTACTATAGTTTATTGCTATAAAGAAAATTCGCGTAATAATATATGAATCACTTTGAAAAACCATTATTGTTTGTAGCAGTTTTATTTGGCTTACAATTCACTTAAACGTTGGACTTCCACAAAAATATCCTTGCCGCCTTAAAAGGACAATTAAAATGCTAGACTTTTACCGGAAGATCCCTTCCGCCTTAAAAGGGTAATACAAATGCTGAACTTCTACAAACAAATCCTTTCCACCTTAAAAGGGAAATACATATGTTGTACTTCCACCAGAAGATCCTTGTCACCTTAAAAAAGGCAATACAAACACTGAATTAAATTGAAAAAGGTTCTCGCTTCTCTAGGGGCAGTATAAATATTGTTTATGTAAAACATCCCCATATAAAGCCACTTAAGTCTCGCTAGAGGGACTTGACTAAAGTATCGACTAAGCGACTCAACTAAAGTCTCGCCTGAGGGTGCTAGAGGGGCTTAACTAAAGTTTTGTCTAAGGGACTCAACTAAAGTCTCGCCAAAGAAACTCAACTAAAATTTTGTTTGAGGGACTCAACTAAAGTCTTGGCAAAGGGATTCAACTAAAGTCTTGCTAGAAAGAGTCAACTAAAGTATCACTTAAGAGACTCAACTAAAGTCTCGCCTAAGTGTTCCATTTAAGGTTCCACGTGAACGATTCCTAAAGAAGAAAAATGAAGGTAAATTACTTTGTCCTTTACAAGCTCTCGTATTTAAGGAATTGTGTATTGATATATTTGTAAAGGACCCACAATGGGTGATGTAGAGGCAAGGGATATGACATCTCACCCACGACTCCTACATGTCGCCCGATTCCTAGATTGAGTGTTCTCTTACTAGACGTGATGCCATTTCTTCAAATAAGTCGCCCACTTCATTGATGACTCGTCCAAAGTGTGCGAACGTGGGGAGTGACGTGTGCTTGGTCAACAACAGAGCGGAAGAAGTCAGTGGGAAATTAATCACCCTCTCCTAATAAATAGGGGGTTAGTTACCTCAATCTCCCACTCTTGCAAAGCGGTTGTTATTATTGAAAATCTAAAAACTAGACCGATTATTTAACACAATAATAAAATGTGTTATTAATTCCTTTTAAATAATTCCCACTGTTGTAATATCTCCCACTGTAGTAATACTTTTAATTAATTCATTTAATATCTAATATATTCACATATTTTGCAGGCTTCAAGACCGATTATTTAACACAATAATAAAAAGTTCAAGAGCCGGAGATGATGCCACAAATTACCCTGTCCGTTGCTCTTGACCTATTCAAATATGGCACTGAAGTTCATTCAATAAGACACAACAGGAAACCTCCAACACACTTGAGTCATTTTTTGTCACTATATATTCCTAACCTCAATAAGACATGATAACAGAAAACCATCAACATACTTCTCTTATCAATTGAATGACAATTAATCTACAGGGATCATTTTCTCTATTTTCTCATTATAAATTTGTAATATATATTCCAAACCATCCTTTCATATATCACATTAATTGTCTCTCAGTTTGATTTTTTTCTGTCAATTCCGTATAACTGTATTCAGCTTTCAAACAAACAGACATGCCACAAACAAATATATGCTTGTGTAAAATTGTTGAATGTGAGTTTGCAACTTCGACTTTAGGTTAGTTTGTCTTTTTGTTGATCATTCTCCTTTTGTCTTTCTATAAACCAAGAAACTAACAAACATTGGCAAGTAGAGTAAACCCCAAATATAATACTATACAACTATTTGGTTATGCGCTAACTATAAAATTCCATAGAAATATACCAAAATCGCTACAGAATGCCATTGCCAATAAAGTTTGCCGACAAATCTGCGGTAAAGTATAAACTTTAGATGCCGACGCATAAATGGTATTGATTGATGGTATTACACAACGAAACAATGATCTTCACAAATGTCTCATTCAACTATTAACGGTATCCAAAAAATGTTGAGTGGCTCTCAAACCCATCAACCAAATTCAACATAGATACTTTGTAAACCTTCCCAAACGGTACGGTACTTCAACGAAGGAATCAAGTCAACCAAACTTTTTGATAATAAAAATTCATAGAGATAAATAGAGGAGGTGAAGAACAAAAGAGACCAGATAATATAGTTATGAATAGAAAACACATATATATAGTTTGTTCAGATGCAACTGTCTACACTTGCTTTTCACATAGTTATTCTTTTGACAAAAGGCAAAGTATTATAATTTAGAGGAAAAAGAAAATGCCCTGATAGTGTAAAAATATTTACACTGTCAACCAATGAGAGACATGCATCAGAATAAATCTCAATTTTATTTTTAAAATACTGAAATGACATGGCAAATATAAGAGTTTTTATTGGTTGTATGTGCAAAATTGTCTTACACTGACAGTGCACTACCATTAAACCCTATAATTTATATTATAGAAATACTATTTTGTGCACAGAACAAATAAATCAACTTTCATTCATAATGTATCGTCTTTCTGATTAATTAATTGTCGGCATGACAGAGTATATGGGACAAGAAATATATACTTTATCAATAGATCATTGATAACATTATTAAAAGTATCATTGAACAAATGAATTATTTCTTTTGATAGACTTGTCTTGTATTTTGATCATTATGTGAAAGGATCAACTTTTTATGATAACGCTCACCTCCTTCACCAAAGTCTAACTTCCCATATATATGATTGTCAGACATTTATTTGGGTTTGTTTCAATTCCCTATCTTGTTTACAGGAAACCTAAAATTTTCTTGGTTGGTACCCCAAACCAACATTCTTTTCGGTTCAAATGCATATTATATTTCCTTACATATACTAAAGTATTTGCAGATGTCATTTTTAGAGATGACTGCTCTTTTATTCTTCCCTCCTTACGTTTCCTTAAAACGATGGACTTAAACCCGAGTTTAATGGAAATATGATGACACGCTGTATTTAAACCTATTTTGGGAATATCGGATGTTGCTCATGTGAATAGATCCAAATTACTCTGTAGTAAGGGCATAATAGATGCCCCATCTTCCTCAGTTAACATAGTCTCTATCTAGGTGGTCTAATGTAGAAGCACACAACATTTCCTAAGTATAAGTTGGTACACACGAATAGCTAGAGATGCGCGGAAAGTGTTGGAGGATCTAAGCCTAACAAATTTGGAACACACGAATCATCAGTAAGGGGGTTTTAAAAATGTAATAAAAATGACACACAAATACTAAAAAAATAATAAATATTTCTGCCAGAAGTGTGATGATGCCAGTCACCTGCTTCGTCTTCCACATACAACCCTCTAATAACTTAGAGTATAAGTAGACCAAACAAGCGCCCCCTGGTTGTACTCATGGATCTTGCTTCAAGTCCTCGAAGTACCGTAGATAGATAACATCCACATAAGTGACGCTCTTGTCCACAAAAAATGGCAGTGTCAACCAAATATAATAGGTAGGCTTGCATAACATACGCTTTATGCAACCCCACCTGCTCCTCATCACCTCTAGCCTGCTTTGCTCTTAGGAGCTCATATGTATATACCTTTTTGAGGAATTCAAACCTAGCATAAGCCCCACTAGTTTTTTCCATCTCCCTCATGGCAACCTCTGGGTCAACTCCTAGATAGTCTACCATCAACTAAAGTGCCTCATCTTTTTTAATCCTCTCATGATCTAGAAGTTTCCCCCTAATCAGAAGATGCATAAAAAACGACACATCGTTGAGTGCGATAGTCACCTCACCAAGTGGTAGATGAAATGATGATGTCTCAGTGTGCCATCTCTCCACGAATGCATTAAGCATCCTGTGATTGATCGTAACATGACCGGTCTTGCACAAGTCCTTTATCTTAGATAGAGACAAAGCAGCCTGAAACCACTCGTCAGTAGGTTGAAGCAAGTCAGTAATCTTCCGTCCATGGTTAATGATTTGTAAGGGATCACGGTCCTACAGAAAAATAAATATATGTCAGAAACTTGTAATATAATAATAAACGAATTTTAAAAAGAATGAATCTAACTAATTTTACCTCTATGTCCCAGATATGTCTGGTAGTATGGTTTGAGTAAAGAGAGCAGTGACAATTCTACAGGGTCTCCTCCAAATGCTTGAGTTGGCACTGACTTATCAGCCCCAACAGTCTGAGATGACCTTGCCTCATCAGCCTCATCAGGTCTAAGGTGGCACTAACTCATCAGAATATGGTCCCTCTGGTGCCTGGGGTGGCACTGGTGCCTTAGGTACCTCCGCTAACTTAGGTACCTCTTGGCCTGAATATGTGAAACTTGTCTCCTACGGGAAGATGGAGGAAGTGCTGTGTCATTAGGTGACATCTGTCTCCTACGGGAATAAGAAAGTGGAGATACATGAGCCCCATAAGTTGATGCCTCCGCATGAATCAAGTTAGAGGGAATAAGAGCCTTCACAATAATGCATGTCATTTTTATCCAACATAATGTCTGTAAGTAAACCCGACTAGTGTCACACAATTACTACAAGCAATACTACAAACAAGAAAAGCAAAAGAAAGACACAAATAAATTACAGAGATGCGTCTCCAATTCCTGGGAATCCAAACGTTGAAAAATTCTGGAGATGAATCTCTATATTTTTCCTGCAACTTCCAGGTTCGTCAATGTTGGTAATGCAGACCACTAAACTCCCCAAAATAATGCATTGATAATTTTTTTTAACCATCAAACACGTTTTTCGGTATGTATAAACTATCAATCATGCAAAAACTATCTATATATTGATTTATTCAAAAACTCAAAAAGTTTACAAAAATAAAAAACTTGCAAATTGAGAATTTACTTTAGTGTTGAATGATCTCTTTGATGTACTTGATGTTCATGGAAGAAGCTTTGAACTTGGTTGATTGATTTTGAGAGAATGTGAGTTGAGAGAGTTTGAAAAAATGTTTAGAGTGTTTCTTTTAGAAGTGAGGAAGGATAAGTGTTTTGACGCAATTTAGAACCAATATTGTTCGGAGATGTAACCTCGTAATATTTACGAAGATGTATTTCCAAAGTTTTTTTAACGTTAAGTTAGAATTCTATTGACTTAGGGTGCGTCTGGAGATGCATCTATAAAAACTGAGGTATTTTTGTATTTTCTCGTGGTGCCCTAATAATACATAGGATGCATTAAGAAATCCCTATAATTTATACTAAGGCTATATGTCTCAGAAGTTTAGAAATAAAAAATAAAAAAAAATTAACTTTATTAAATTTAATATGCCAAATTAATCCGGAATACTTATCTATTTTATTTGGTCAAGTTTAGGACTTCAAATGTCCTTTAACCCAAGTTCTTATAAATACTTTTGTTAATAAAAACTATAAACAAGTGTTAAAATAGGAGTGTCAATTCAATTTAATTATCCACCATTAATTCAACTATAAATTCATTCATAAAATAAACTATTCATGAATTGAATGGAATTCATTCATTTCATAATAATAATGTTAATTAATCATGTATCCAATTTTTAAATAAAGGTTAATGAGTCCTATTTTCTTAATGAAATTCAATGACAATCTATATTTAGAGGTGTTTATGGTGAGATTTAGGTTGGTTTTGAGGGAAAAACTTATCTGATTTATAAATAAAATTGTTTGTGATTCAATTCAATTTTATGCTTTATTTTAGTAAAAGAATAGATATATTCAAAAAATACGATAACAACGTACACGACAATCGCATGGATCCAGCCCAACCAAGAAAGAAAAAAAAAAGCACTAACAAAGCTTACATTAACAAGTGAGCTATGTGGCTTCTAAGCTTTGGTTGCATCCAACCTCTATAAACTATATTGTCTATTATGTTTTTAGTTACATGTGTATCATCCGTATTCTTTGCAAAGCAGACATTATTCCTATGTTGCCAAATACCATAAACCGTCTCCGCAATAGCAATCTTTAGCAATCTACCTTTCCTACCTTTGCCTTTGGCGTGTCTCAAAATTCAGTTTAACTCATTAACCCACAGTTGAGGTTTATGATCAACATCCATCCACTGCAAAACATCATACCAAATACTCTTTGTGATACTACACTAAAAAAGAAGGTGATCGATTATTTCCTCTTTATCAATACACAGTTGACATAGACTCGATTGTAACATGCCCATTTTCAATAGTCTAGCTTTTGAAGCTAGACGACCATGGCAAGCTTGGCAAAAGGTGAGGATAGCTCTAGGTCGAGCACCATTGTGCCTCACACAAGTGACTCCAGTTTACTCTTGTTTGGTCATCAATCAGAACTTTGTACACTGTCATCATAGCAAACTTCTTCTTCATCAGCAAATCATCCCAAACCTGCTGCATATGACTGATCAGGTTTCTACCATTCAGAATGTTTTTCATGATCCATGAACTATTACTCATAATATTTGCTGCCAACACATCATTGCCTTTAAGATAGTGACTATGGATCCATTTTACCCATAAATTATCAGACTTTAAGAAGATATTCCACATACACTTTAGCATTGTAACAGTATTCCAGACTTCAAGGTTAATCAGGTTTAGACCACTTTGAATCATAGGGCTATAGATTTTCTTCCAAGCCACAACGCTCTTCTTGCTAACCTCATACCTACCAGACCAGATGAAGGATCGACAAATGAAGTTTATTTTCTGGATCACCATTTTTGGAATAGGGAAACAATGCATCCAATACTGCACAATTACCATAGAAATACTTTTAACTAATTGAATCCTACCAACTATGCTTAAAAGCTTGGTAGTCCAATGTTTGATTCTACTCACAATTCTATCCACCATGGGCAAGTAGTGGCTAATATTAAGCTTTTTGCAGGACAATGGGACTCCTAGATATCTAACAGGTAATTTCCCTTCCTAAAAAACTGTCAAATTGATAAGGTCAGCTTTAGTATCATTATCCAACCCTCCACAGAAGATCTTACATTTTGCAGGATTGACACTAAGCCTTGTTGAATTAGAAAAATATTTGAAAGTTGCTAAAATTATATCAATTGATTTATGATCACCTCTATTAAACAACAACACATCATCAACAAAAGATAGGTGAGTTATAGCAAGTTTCTCACACTTTGCATGGTGATTGAAGTTTGGATCCTTTTGCATTTTCATCATAGTTCTGTTCATGTACTCCATCATGATTACAAAAAGCAAGGGGGAGATCGGATCCCCTTGACTTATGCCTCTCCTAGCTTGCAGTACTTTTGAGAACTCACCATTTATGTTAAATCTATAACTGACTGTTGCGATGATAATCATGATCCAGTCAATGAATTTCTTTGGCAGCCCAATTTCCTACATCACACACTCAAGCGCTTTTCCAGTCAACCATGTCATATGCTTTTTGCAAGTCAATTTGCATCATACACCTAGGAGTTCCCCTCTTTCTTGTATAATCCTTCATCAACTCAAAAGCTAACATGATGTGGTTTTGGATCACCTGGCCAGGAATAAAAGCAGCTTGGCTTTTATGAATGACATTGTGAAGCACTTTTCCCAGTCTGTTAGTCATAATCTTGGAAATGATTTTATAGAAGGTTGTACACCCAACTATAGGCCTATAATCCCTTATAGAAGTAGCATTATCATTCTTTGGGATGAGAGTAACCACAGTGTTGTTGAAAGCCTTATACAGTTTGCCCTAGAACTCCTTAATAGCAGCAATAACATCCTCTTTTATAATGTGCCAGCTTTCCTTGAAGAATTTAGCTCCAAAACCATCAATGCCATGAGCTTTTAGATCTCCAATGTCATTCAGGGCTTTAACAATTTCCTCCTCTGAAATTCGGCTGATGAGAAACTCTCTTTGATCCCCATTAAGGTGTTTACCATTCCTCAAGGCTTCAATATCCACATGCTTCAGGTCAATTTTATGCTTTTTAATTTAAATCAATTTTTAAATATTTGAATTTAAAGCATTTTTTTTATTAATATTAATATTATAGAAATACATTAAAATAATAGATTTAAAATAATATATAATAAATTAAAAATTAAAATTAAAAAATGAGAACGATTGATTATGTTTAAAGAAAATCAAATATTAAAAATAAATATATAAACTAAAATGATAAATAATATTAAAACAGATTAAGTATCAATTACTACCTCCGGCCCTTTTTATAAGGAACACTTCACTTTTCTAGATTCATTAAATAATTAATGTATTTAGTCTGCAATGCAGACTAGGTACATTAATTATTTAATAAATCTAAAAAGGTGAAATGTTCCTTATAAAAAGGACCAGAGAGAGTAATAATTAACAAACATATATATCATACTTAATAAAAATAATAAATATTAAAATAAGCAAATTCTTAAGTATCTATGATAAGTAGTTGAGTATCGGTACTTTGGTGCAAAATAATTTAAAATATTAATTTATTTTAAAATAAAATATATATAAAAGATGACATGACAATGAATGAAAGTGTTTCATTGAATGAGAATACAATTACTCAACTAAATCTAAAGGTACCAGAATGTTCACCATTATAATATAGGTGAAATTACACTCACATCTTTTCATATCTATTAAAATGACACGGACATCCCTCTAATTTTAAAATGTGTATTAATATTTTCTAAAATCTATTAAAATGACACAAATACACCTTTTTAGTTTGTAGTGACAGTAAAAATCTATAGATATAGATTAAATATATCTACATGTTTTTGCAATTTTCATTATTTCTTTTATCAATTTCTAATTTTTATTTGAATCGATTTAAATTTTATGAAGTGGAATTCAAACACATTCAAAAATATTTAATTTTTTTGTAATTTTCATTATTCTTTTTACCAATTTAAAATTTTTATTTGAATCGATTTAGATTTAAATATCCTCTTTATTTACTATGGTTTTACTATGGTTGGCTGTGGTGACCACCTGGGTGCCACTTCCACTGCCTCCAAGAGCCACCCTTGTCGTTATTTGGCTAATGACAAGAATGTTGCATTTGCCACTTTTCTTGAAGGTGCTGATGACAATCAGGTCATACATTTCCTGCCGCAAACATCTCTCAACTTGCTTGATCATATATGCCTTTTTAAAAATAAAATAACATGTTTTGTAGTAATACTTAATTAATTCCTTTAACATCTCTAATATATTCATATATTTTGCAGGCTTCAAGACCGATTATTTAACACAATAATAAAAAGTTCAAGAGCCGGAGATGATGCCACAAATAAATTACCCTGTCCGTTGCTCTTGACCTGTACAAATATGGCACTGAAGTTCATTCAATAAGACACAACAGGAAACCTCCAACACACTTGAGTCATTTTTTGTCATATATATTCCTAACCTCAATAAGACATACCAGAAAACCGTCAACATACTTCTCTTATCAATTGAATAACAATTAATCTAGAGGGATCAGTTTCTTTATTTTCTGATTATAAATTTGTAATATATATTCCAAACCATCCTTTCATATATCACATTATTTGTCTCTCAATTTGATTTTTTTGCTGTCAATTCCGTATAACTGTATTCAGCTTTCAAACAAACAGACATGCCACAAACAAATATATGCTTGTATAAAATTGTTGAATGTGAGTTCTCATCTTGGACTTTAGGTTATTTTGTATTTTTGTTGATCATTCTCCTTTTGTCCTTCTATAAACCAAGAAACTAACAAACATTGGCAAGAAGAGTAAACCCCAAATATAACACTATACCACTATTTGGTTATGCACTAACTATGAGATTCCATAGAGAAATACCAAAATAGCTACAGTGGAGACAGAACGCCATTGCCAATAAAGTTTGCCAACAAATCTGCGGTAAAGTATAAACTTTAGATGCCGACGCATAAATGGTATTGATTGATGGTATTACACAACGAAACAATGATCTTCACAAATGTCTCATTCAACTATTAACGGTATCCAAAAAAATGTTGTGGATCTCACACCCATCAACCAAATTCAACACAGATAGTTTGTAAATCTTCCCAAACGGTACGGTACTTCAACGAAGGAATCAAATCAACCAAACTTTTTGATAATAAAAATTCATAGAGATAAATAGAAAAGGTAAAGAACAAAATAGCCCAGCTTAATATAGTTATGAATAGGAAAAAAAAAACAGACATATATATATATAGTTTGTCCAGAGGCAACTGTCTACACTTGTTTTTCACATAGTTATTCTTTTGACAAAAGCAAAGTATTATAATTTCATTTCATTCATAATGTATCGTTTTTCTGATTAATTAATTTTCGGCATGACGGAGTGTATGGGACGAGAAATATATACTTTATGAACAGATCATTGATAACATTATTAAAAGTATCATTGAACAAATGAATTATTCTTTGATATGCTTGACTGACTTGTCATGTATTTTGATCATTATGTGAAAGGATCAACTTTTTACGATAACGTAGTGACTCTTCCCGTTAATTGCTGACATTCTTTTTGGTTCAAATGCATATTATATTTCCTTGTTAAATATGTTATCAATTATTTCAGAAAGATTATATTTGATTTAGAAATATCATATTTGATTTAGAAAGATTAGATTAGATATTTTTGAACTTTTATAATTTGAGTTTTAGCTTGAGATGCGTTAACCTAAATCTATAAATAGGGAGAAACCCTTATCATTGTAATCATCAAGTTTGATAATCACGGTTTTACAGTTGAAAAATAATAATAAAATTTCACAGTTGTGGGCAGAGAGTTACTCTGCAGATTTTCATTTTCTTCTCCAACGTTATTTTCTTTTCTCTTTCTTAATATTTTCTTTCATTGTTATTGTGTGAGTGAGATAACAATCTTGAGATCAAGATTGAATATGAATTCTCCATAGATCGTGGTTGAATTCCAACAATCCTCACATATACGTAAGTTTTTCTCAAATCTTCGTTGTGTTGCCCTTCATTTAAAGTCTTGACCACCTTATCAATGTAAACCTTTACATTTCAATCTATACGCTTAGAGAAAACGATGTTCATCAATTTTAGATATGTCGCCCCTGTGTTTTTTCAACCCGAAAGGCATGACCTCTTGTATTAGAAGTTGTTGTGATTGATCATCTATAATGTCTATGGTGTATCACTAGGGTTCATTCTTATCTGACTATAACCCGAATATGCATTTATAAAACTTAATACTTAGAATTCGGAGGCCCATCAATTAACCTATTAATTGTTTGGCAATGGATAAGGGTCTTTGTAGATGTCTTCTTTAGATATGACTGCTCTTTTATCCTTCCCTTCTTACGTTTCCTTAAAATGATGGACTTAAACCCGAGCTCAATAGAAATATGATGACACGCTGTATTTGGACCTATTTTGGGCATATTGGATGTTGCTCATGCGAATAGATCCAAATTACTCTGAAGTAGGTGCATAATAGATGCCTCATCTTCCTCAGTTAACATAGTCTCTATCTAGGTGGTCTAATGGGTTTTGGAGCTTATCTTTATGTTTTCAACTCAATGACAGATTCAAAAATTCTAATAAGTGGAGGCAAGTTTTGAAATTCTGGCATAGCAGATAGCACATGTCACGACATTGTTCTCTGCATAACTTTAAAACAAGAGCAGAACAAACAAGCTAATATTCAGAATATCAGTAACAGCAAGACAAATGTTTCGACATCTGTTACAACATGTTAATCAAAACTGAACTATAAATTGCAGAATGATAAACAACACAAAATATGATGACCCAGTTCGGTGAAAATCACTTACACCTGGGGGCTACCAAGCCAGGAAGAAGAATCCACTATCAGTAGTATAGTTTTATGTAAATAACGTTTGGTTTACAGTAAACAACCTCTGGTTTACCTATCACTACCCAATGAAAACTTTATCATTAGAAGTCACATCTAATTGATAAGAGAAACCCATCTCACTCCCTAAATTATAACCTGTGATATCTAACAATTACGATCGACAACAACTGCATCATCCTACTTGAAAGACACCTCTTTCAATACAAAGTTCAGTCGAGCATTCTCGACTAACAACACAACTTGGATTTGCTTTAAACCTTCATCCAAGAACAATACATGATTCATTACCTACAGGTTTCTGAATCTGTACAAGCATTTATGTCTACCACAATGTATCAAACCGATACAAAGGGAGACTTACAACATAAGAAAGTCTACGATTCTCAAAACCCTAAACCCTATTTTCTACTTTACGAAAGTGTTACAATAGGTTAGTTGTTCAGTCCTAGGTCTAAGTCTTCTTTTATAATCTTCTGCATCCTTAGGCTTTGAATCTTCTGTTTATTTCTTCCTTGATCCATGTTCTGATTGCTCCTTAAATCTTGGACCAGATTAGCAACAACCTGCTATATCAGGTCAAGATGTCGAGGCACACGTTAGGACATCATGTCTAATAATCTTCTTTCACCAGACTTCTTCATGTTGGAACATCTTGCCCAACATCCTGTTTTACCAAAAATTTGCTCAAATCTGTAGAGCCTTCAATCTCCTCATTTTGACAAATTTTTGGTTAAAACTTTTTCGGTCAAAAAAGAAAGTCCAAACTTCATTGAATTTTTTCCAGAGAATGATGATTATGATTGACACACTTCTGAGACTCCTTCTTACCCTTGAAATTCAAACACATCTTCTCAGATCTATTAAAATAATAAGTGATCGTACCTGGATCAGACAGTATTTGATGGCCAGCAACGTCTTGTGGACTTCAGCTCCGGTGAGGTTGGAAGACGACACGGGGGGGGGGGGGGGGGGGTGTACCTTCAAGGTACTCCGACACTCAAGTAAGGCAAGGGTCACAAGTAAAAGCAAGTACAAGGTTAGAGAGTAAAAGAGTGTGTAACCTGACCCTCTCAAGTGAGAGGGTATTTATAGAGAGCCCCCAGCGCGGGGCCAACGGTTACTTGCATTGGGCTGGATTGCCAGACCCAATCCAAGTAACTGCCAGGGCTTACGTAGCGTAGTGAAGACCAGCACGTGGTCTTCGCCCTGGGGTAACCGCTCCTAGATCTCCGGAACTAGGGCAGACCAATTCCATTGGGAGTGACCGGTTACATGAGAACGTGTCCTCGCGGGGAGGAGTCTTGCGTGTCGGGGAGAGACGTGTCCTCGCGGGGAGTACTCTTATGTGCAGAAGGAGATAGCCCCTCGCGGGAAAGAGCACCTGAGTGTCGAGGAGAGGCGAGCTCGGAGAGGCTTAGCGCCTCTGCCCGACGTTCTATGTCGCGTGTGCCCGAACACCGCCGAGGTGTGGCATGTGCCCGACACTGTTGGAGTGGGCCTGTGCTCGACGTTGGTTGTGATAGGAGGCCTTTGTTGGGCCACCCCAGGACGTGTGGGTTGGGCCTGCTCGATTGAGGAGCAGACCCCGACCCAGTCCAGAACAGGAGCCCCCCAAGTCGTTGCTCTGAGGTGTCAGGGCAATGACTTTAGGGTCAGTGCTATGTCGAGGACGGATCCAGCCGGGAAAAGGGACTCTAAACGAGGAAAGGTTGGTAACCGGGCAAAAACGAGGAACAGTTGGCTGTGGATGGGCGACATCGCAGGGACGCGGGAAGTGTAAAACGAGGTGAATGGAAATACGCGTGTTGGGGAATGAAACGACACGTTTGGGAGAGTGTGCGCCATGTGTCGCAGCTCATCATTGTCTAGGGTGGCTACGCTAGGGTAGCGTAATCGATTGCCTAGGAGCCCTCGAAACTTGTGAGAGTCCTATAAATAAGGGTCATCTCGTCCCATTTGCACTTTTGGCTTCCCCTTCGCTCAGATCCACTCCTTCTTCCTTCTCTTATTTTGTCGCCGTACGCCGCCGCCAACTGCCGTGCCGGAACCCTACCGGAAGTTATTTCAAGTAAGTTTCTTTGTTTTTCCTCCTTTCATTTGTCTTTTTAGGGTGGTTTCATGGTGAACTGATGAAGTTCTCATGGAAATCACTAAATATCCGGCGAAAACGGCAGAATTTCATAGTTTAGTTGTTGAATCTCGCGGGGATAGACGATGAAATCCCCGAGGACACGAAGAACATCTCGGGGTCATGAGATGAACGTTTCTCACTTCTTTTGTTGAACATTCCGGGGATTAAGGACGGAATCCCCGGGGAACCGACGTTTATCTTGGGGATATGAGTCGAATACCCCGGGGTCCCGCCTAATTTCGCTCCCCGCGGACCTGAGGATGGTCGCGGGTTCGTGCTCCCCGACGTTCCCTCCTCGCCCTTTCAATTGATCAGCTGTGGAAGGGGTGGATTTGATATGGGTCATCGAATTCACCATTTCCTTCTGCTTTTCAGGTAAATGGACGTATTGCCAGTGGCCGAGGGATCTTTGGATATTTACGACGGGCCCGATTCACCTATGGCGAAGACAACCAGCGTTGGGGAGCGGCTTCCCGACGAGTGGGCCTGCGAAGAGGCAGTGAACATGATCTCCGAGTTTGTCAACCTGAATGAGGCTGACATATTTTGTACCGTCGAGCACCTCCTAATAGGTTCACAGAAGTTGTGGAACATGTTCAGGCCTTTGCCACATCATCGAATATGCTCGACATATAGCGGGATGCGGTTTCCCGTATATGAGTTTATGTTCGACGAGGCGGGGTGGCGTTTGCCCTTCACGGATTTTCAATAGTCAGTGTTTATCCACCTGCGTTTGGCCCCTTCTCAACTCCACCCCTACTCTCTCGCTTTCATCAGGGCTTTTGAGCTCGTGTGCAAATACCTGAAGATTGGGGCAAAGGTGCCCCTATTTTTTCGCATTTTCCATCTTCAACGGCAGGCTGTCGACGACAAGCATGGCTGGGTGTCCTTCAAGCATGTGAGCATCCTGTTTCACACTTATCTGGACTTTGTGCGAGACTTCAAGTATCGGTACTTCCTCGTGAGGCCGGTCACCCATGAGGCCATAAATACAGTGTACCGTCGGGTAGTCGAAGAAGTGGATGGGCGGTGAGAGGAGGCCCTTGTGCCCAGGTTTCCGTTGTTCTGGACTGAAGAACACTTCAAGAGGGGAACAGACAACTATATCGTCAGCCCTGGTAAACTCTGTGAAGGGGATCGCTTGGCTCACGAGGCCATAGTCAAGTTCGTCAGTGGGTTTAACAAAGCCAAGTTCGTGACGCCGAACGGGGACTTCCTTCTGGGCGACGATGGGGAGGTCTTAACGAAGTGTCGATTGATCAACACTATGGCTCTCCTCGAGACGTTTTCTGACGAGGAGGCCCTCGAGCTGTTAGATGGGGTGGCCTCCCCGACTTGCCTTTCCCTTCGTTCTTCTTTTCGAATTATTGACCTCTTTGTTTTCTGTGCAGGTAAGATGTCGTCTGCTGAGGAGCGCCTCAAAAAGTTGAAGGCTAACCGCGCTACGAAGAAGGGAGGCAAAAGCCGTCTCGAGCAGATCCAAGCGCAGGAATCCGTTCCCACTCAGACAACCGGGGGTTCTTCTGGCTCTCACCAGGATAGTGATTCGCCCAGCCCCCAGGTCTCCCTGAAGAGGCAGCAGATTGCAGACACAGTGGCCATCGACCTTACCGAGAACGAGAGTCCCCCTGCTGTAAAATTTGTGCTCCCGCCTTGTCACTCGAGGCCGAACTTTTTCATGGGGAATAATTCCCTCTGCGTGGGTGCCCCCGAAGCTCAGGCCATCTTAGGCGTCGACAAGGTCAAGCTTCAAGGGAAGTTGGAGGAAAAGTTGAAGAATGCTGAGGAAGAGCGGAGACGTCTCGTCGGGACTGAAAAGGAGATGGATCATCTCTTGGCGAGGAATTCCGAGTTGGAGGAGGTTGTCCGCCCAGCTAATGAGGAAACCGAGGAAGACAGGTTGCTGACCTCGCGGGTGGCGCTGATAGCGAAGCTCCGGGAATCCGAGGAGGACAACCTCGTGGCGGCTGACATAGGTTTCAGGAACGCCGTGCAGCAGCTTCGGGTTCTCAACCCCGACCTCACAACCGAAGGGATTGACCCCGACTCCGAGGTGGTCGACGGTCAGATCGTGCAGCCGATGCGGGTGGACGAGGTTCATGAACGTGAGGAGCCCGAAGGGATTGTCGCCGAGTAGGCTTTTCTTCTTCGTTTTGTCCGGCCTGCAAGCTATTTTATTTATTTTTCAATATGTATGCCCGGCCTGCGTGCCAGGGGCTTTTGATACTTGTTTGTAATATTTGTACAATGGGCTTCTGCCCACTTCAATGCATTTTGCTTATCTGCTCGTGTGCTATTTGTATGGTTTATACTGTGTGTGATGTTATAGCATTTGTAATACTTTGTTTATTTCTGTCCAAGTAATAGAGATTTCTATACTTTGTTTTTGTCTAAGTAATAAAGACTTTGGGATTTGCTCGACCTTGATAGTCCCCGACCGCGTGGAGAGCTGGTAGGGTGGTCGGAGACGTATTTCGACCTTCAACGAGGCTAAGAGCTCGGTCGAGGTCTTAGCATCGTGGCGTGAACTTCCCATCACGAGCTGGGTGTTCTGTCTAATTAGTACAACGACGGCGGAGCTCGATCGAGGTATCCCCGTCGGATCAAAAGTCCTCGCGCACACACAACGCGACTTTCGATCATCGTGTTCTGTATAGGGGTGTCGCGCTCGTATCTTAGTGCGTCCCCGTAATCGCGGTGTTCGTGAGTCGCAGGCAGTGCTTAACTATAGTATTGTTTGAGCTTCTCAGTGTTCCATGGTCGAGCAAATTCTTCCCTGTGCAGATTTTCGAGGAAATAGGCTCCTGTCCCTGTTTTCGCGCGGACGCGGTACGGGCCCTCCCAGTTCGCGGCGAGTTTGTCCTCTCGCGAGTCTTTCTGGTTCCTTCGTAGGACGAGGGTGCCCACCTGAAAATCACGTTTGATAACTTTGTCATTATAACGCAGTGTTATTTTCTGTTTTAGTGAAGCTTCTCGGAGAGAAGCGCCCGAACGTGTCTCCTCGACGAAATCGAGTTTTTCCCTCAGGGCTTCGTTGTTCGAGTCCCCGCCGAGGGGGGTTTCCGTCCTCCTCGAGGGTTCCCTGATTTCCACGGGGATCACCGCTTCCGTTCCGTAGGTCAGACGAAAAGGGGTCTCCCCGGTCGTGGAATGTGGGGTCGTTCGGTAGGCCTAGAGGACGCTGTGTAGCTCCTCGACCCTCCATTGCTTGGCGTCGCCTAATCGACGTTTCAATCCTCGTAGGATTACTCTGTTCGCCGCCTCAGCCTGTCCGTTTGTTTGAGGGTGCTCGACCGACGTGAAATGCTGCTTCGTGCCTAGTTTGGAGACGAAGTCCCGAAAGTTTTTGTCGGTGAACTGTGTTCCGTTGTCGGTGACAATAGCTTGAGGCACGCCGAATCGGGCGAGGACGTTCCTTTTGTAAAAACGCAGTATGTTGAAGGCCGTGATTTTGGCCAATGCTTCCGCCTCAATCCACTTTGTGAAGTAGTCAGCCCCGACGATGAGGTATTTGAATGGTCATAGAAGGCAACATGTAAGGATACCTTAGCAATTCGAAGGGACTATCATTATTTTTTCGTAGGGTCATCGAGGGACAAGATCATTTTTTGTAGGCAACTCGAAGGGTGATCGAGGGACTATAATCTTTATATCGAAGGGACTATGATGATATTATTCGTAAGCGTCTTTTGCTAAAGTATCCCTACGTTCGAGGGACATGACCATTATTTCGTAAGTCCAACGAAGAGAGGTTACCCTAGAGATGCATGTGTGTGCATTAGGTCGATGGCGATGCTAAAAAGCAGTCGACTTACAGGGTTTAAAAAAAAGGGGCTCGATTATTGAATCGAGAATTGTTTGATATTTTTGAAAAAAGAGGTTTTAATATTGTAGCAAGATATGAGCGAAATAAAGGAAAACAACAAAATTATTTTACACATCGTGGGAATTGGGATACATTTTACCAATGGGGATAAAATGAGCGATAAATATACAATTCAAACACGCGATAATTCAACAGTAATTAGCAAAGTTTTAATCCAAACTTAATAACCAGATTAATAATAAAAAAAAAAGATAACAATATTTAAATCTAAATTCAAACAAGATTAAGATTAAAATTGAAACAAGATTCACATCAAGAATTAAGAAAAATGAAATCAAAATTGTTCGAGAATTAATAAGAGAATATCGCTAACGCAAAAGATGCGATCATTGCAATAGGGATTAAGAGTGTGCGGATCTAAAATTATAAAATAAAAATGCATAGAAAAATTAAAATTTTAAACGTCTTAAACAATAATGTTGCTAACGCAAGAAATGCGATCATCGCTACCCGATCAAATTACACATGAATGTCACGCATCACGTACATAAATATACATATAGCGTATCGACACAATTCGATCCGAAAAATCTAATAAAAAAGAATTAACAAACAAAAAAAGCAAATTGCTACCGCGTAAGCAGTCATCGCAAATTGGATCAATAAGCCACTACGTAATAAAAAATTAAACTAAGGCACAAAGTTGCAAATCGAAACACGAATTGGGTGGTGAACAACAAACAGATTACCGCTAGACCAAACCACCGGACGTGTGTACAAAATCGAAACACAAAGATAATCAATTTAAAAGAGTAAAATTGCAAATAAACTGATAAAATTAATTAACAGCTTGCTACACTTAACGTGATCATCGCAATGGGATCGAATAAAAATATGTCACGCATTATACACGTCTATATGTAAACAGCGTATCGACACGTTCGATCCGAAAAACAAAAAATAAATATAAATAAATAAATAAAACAATATATTAAAACTGAGATATATTAAACAATGTGATTATCAAAAACTTGGTGTATATTACGAGTATAAAAAAAAACTATGTATTATGATTATAAAAATAAACATGTTGTATCTTGTAAATACAAAAACGTTATACACAATGATCAGTAAAATAAACATATCATATATATAGAAAAAATTGAATCAATTAGGATAAACATGTTATATTAGAAAAAACCTATCCTATGATCAGTAAAATAAGTATCTTATATATTATAATATGTATATATGTGTAAACGTTCCAGAAAGTTTATAATATGTGTATTTAAACAATACAGAAAAAGCACGGCGGTTACTTTACCGATGTCATATGTATATATTGAAACGAACCACACCGATCAACTGCCAACGTTACCAAACCGATCTAGCATGTACCTGTTAATTGTAACTAAAAACAAACACAAATGAAAATAGATTCGCCGCCGCTGTGTTTTTTTTCGTCCCCTGTTATGTGTAAAACAACCTGTATTTATAGATCTAGAAAATTAGGTTAAAAAGTTTAAAAAGGAAAATATAATCAGTCTTAATTCATATTGATCAAATAACATCTGAATAAAATCATATAGTATCTGATTTTTACTTGGTCACCAAGTAGACTAAGTATGACACAAAAATGACACAAACTGACCAATAGGAAATGAGTACACAAGAAAGTAAATTTTTTTTTGTATCTATTATGATTTTTGCACTCCTTTTTGGTAAAAACTACATAAAATCAAATAAATAATTATTTTTCAAAAATGCCTTAAAATTAAAAACAGATAATAAAAAAATACAATTTTTGTGATTTTTTGAAAATAATTTAAAATGGAAAGAAAGTTAGTAACAAATAACAGAAACAAGTTCAAAATGTAACATCTGAGATTCGAACCCGCGACCTCATACTTGCAAGCCTTACCTTCTTTCCAATTGTGCCAATTCATTTATTCGAAACAAAAATGCACTTGAAAGCATATGAAGGTCAAACAACTATTTGTTATTTAAACAATTTAAAGTAAACTGTTACCTATTTTTGAATAAAAATTACTGTTAAAATGTTAGTAAAATTGAACAAAAAAAAAACTTATAAAATCAAAGTTAAAAATAAATTAAATGTCAGAAATAGGGCGGCCAAATTTTGGGGTACAACAGCATCTATCGCACTTCTTGATGTGTTCCTTGGTGTCCTGTTGCATGGTGGGCCAGTAATACCCTGCCCGAAGTGTTTTACGGGCTAACGATCGTCCACCTAGGTGATGTGCATTGATTCCATCGTGGATTTCCTGGAGGATGCCGGGGACCTTGGTCTCCTCGACGTACCTGAGGAGGGGGATAGAAAACCCTTGTCGGTATAGCTTGTCCTCGACTATCGTGTATAAGCATGCCCGCCGCTTGACCATTCCTGCTTCTTTGGGATCTTCGGGCAGCTTGCCCGTCGTGAGGTATTCGTACACAGGGGTCATCCAGCAATTGATGTCACCAATGGCGTTTACGTCCGCCACTGGAGCGGGTTTGACGATGCTCGGCCGGGAAAGCACTTCTTGTATGACGGATTTATTCCCGCCTTTCTTCTTTGTGCTTGCCAATTTGGACAAGACATCTGCTCGGGCATTGTGCTCGCGGGGGATGTGAGTTACTTTCGCGGAGGTGAACTTTTTCATTCTTTCTTTTACCAAGGTCAAGTATTCGATGAGATTGTCGTTCTTGGCCTGGTAATCTCCTCGGACTTGTGAGGCCACGAGCTGGGAGTCGGTGAAGATTTTGACCTCCTTGGCGCCGAGGTCCTCGGCCAGCCGAAGTCCGACGAGGAAAGCCTCGTACTCCGCTTGGTTGTTCGACGTCGGGAAGGATAGTTCGAGGGATACTGTAGCGAGCGATTTTGGACGCGGTTCTTAAGCGCTGGTCGCTCTCTGCGGTTTGAGCTTAAACTACAGGTCGATTCATTTTTTATCCTATTGTGAGCTGACTAAGGAAGGGAAATAGATGTCTCCAATTAACCCTGCTTTGCATACTGAGTTTAAACAGCGGTCTGTTAGGTTACGGATGTTATCAATGTGGGGGGCCTTTGTACTGGTTATTTGTATTTTCGCCAATACGGTTCTCTTTCTTTTTTACCTGGGCAGAAGGTTTCTGGCGGGGAACAAGGATTAGGATGTTAGGACTGATGCTTTTGAATTACTGCTTTTAATTGATGGAGATATGGGATTTGGGTTTTTTGTTGATTGCGCTCGCTAAGATTTTTTCTTTCGATCTTATGCCTACGTATTCCCGTTTACCGAAACAGGGAAATCAGAGCATTCGTAGTTCCTCCTATTCTATGGGAGGAAATGGTTGTTTTGGTGTCTTGTTCAAAGCCCAAGACGTGAAGCGAAAGGTAGTTTGTATCTTGTTCAAAGCCCAAGATGTGAAGCTGAAAGGTATATTTGTGCCTTGTTCGAAGCCCAAGACGTGAAGCTGACAGACCTCGACTTTAGAGAGAATTTGTCATCTCTAAAGAGGGGGGAGAAGAATTACTTTAACTGGGATACGCGGATCTGAGCAATGCCATAATTTCCAAAGAAAGGGTTTTAACCTGAAGGAGAAGACTTTAACTCAGTGTAGAGCAATGCCATCTTTCCTTAGGAATTTCTCATGCTAAAAGAGGGACAGTGGCGTGGATATAGATGATCCAGAGGCTTGCCGCTTACAGCGATTAGATGAAAGGAAAGGAGTTGTTGATGTTTGTGTACTGTGAACGAGGCACAACTTTGATGCTAAAAGGTTGATTGGATCAACCAGTGGTTTTCTTATACAAAGCCTAAAAGGAGGCTAATTTCCGCTAGGAAAATCATTATACAAAGCCTAAGAGGAGGCTATTTTGTGTCTCGTACAAAGCCCGAGAGAGAGGCTAAAAGTTTTTGACCCGACGATAGAGTCTTTGTGTCTCGTACGAAGCCCGAGATAGAGGCTATTGTTTGTTTGACTCTACGAGGGAGTCTTTGTGTCTCGTACGAAGCCCGAGATAGAGGCTAAAAGTTTGACTCAATAAGAGAGTCTTTGATACTCAACAAGAGAGTGTTTTTGTATCTCGTACGAAGCCCGAGATGGAGGCTAAATGTTTGTTTCAGTTGAGTGACAGATCCAATATACTGATTTTAAAAGAGAAAATCAGTTCTTATATGAGTAACACTGTACTCAGGGATTTGATTTGAGGATCAGGGATATTTCCTTCTCTTTGAGGAAACGGGAAATCCAAAGGGTATTGAGACTGTCCGAGTCTGCGGGTTTCCTTCCTATTTAACGAAGGGGGTCACTTGAGAATGTCTTTGAGACTCAAGGAAGTTAGACTGTCCAAGTCTAGAGTTTTTTTTCTTTTGTACTATGCTTTGAGAAACAGTAGTAGACTCTATGAAAGGACTGTTCTATGAGGATGACTAGGTTCTGTTCCTATACCTCTAGGAGGTCGTCGGGACAATTTGTACGAAGCCCAAGAGGAGGCTGGAAACTTTTAAGAAGCCGACGGGTCCTTGTACGAAGCCCAAGAGGAGGCTATCATTCCCGAAGGAAGAGATCATTATACGAAGCCTAAGAGGAGGTTGTGAATACTTCTAAGAAGCCGTAGTGTCCTTGAATAATGCCCAAGAGGAGGCCGATGCTTTTAAGAAGCCCGTGGGTCTATCATCTCCTTTCCATTAGGAGAGATAACTCTTTTAAAGATAAAAACCACTGGTAAACGTGCGAGGTTTACTATCCAGCAACTTTTAGCTTTTGAAGAGGGTTCCTTAATTAAGGTCCAAGATTATGACCGTAGTGGGTACCCAAACCCCGAGACATTCAAGGCAAGCTATCCACAAGGAATAGATCAAGTCAGGAAAGTTCGAGAATTTGGAAGAAACTCAAAGATGCCATTCACGGAGAATACATTCATCTTGGGGAGTAGAGCTTCTTGACGATTCCTAAGGAGGACAGCCGAAGAGAAGACTGTATCTGGTGCTCCTATTGGGGATCTAGGCGTCTATTTCTACGAATAAATGAAACGGCGTCACCTAGTTCTAGACGTAGTTGCCGGGGAAACTCGAAATATCTATACTATTCTTTAAACAAGTTGTACTCGAATTTTTCGTAAAATTCTCAAATCTTCACTTTACAACTTGTTTAATGAATTTTTGCCGGTTTTTCAGTTTGTGTATATTAATAGTTTTCGCGTTTGTCAATGAGCTTGTTTTGAGTAGCTTGAGGAAATTTGGTGATGTTCCAAGTTTGATCGTTTCAACTTGCGGATGTATGGTAATAATATTGTTAAGTTTTGTACACGTCCGAGGTATGTGTTTATCGCTTTCTTGACTTTAGCAAATTCATGATACTTAGGCATTTTACAAACTTCGATGCCATTCATTCTTTTGTATACCTGTTCTTATTGTGAATCACTTTAGTTCCCAACCTTTTTGTGAGGTAGCCTTCTATTGTTCATATATGCACGGAGTACCAACATTCTTGTTTTAACTGGATTTTATTATGCTTAATCTTTTGTTTGTGTTGATTTTATGAATGCATGAAAAGGATCAAGGCATTTTGTTTCATTTTGAGCACAACTACCTAGCCAAATAGTCAATTCACCTTGTGAGTGTGTGATCATTTGTAACCCCTTTGAGCTTTTTGATCCATGTTTTATCTGAACTTAATGCTTGTCAATGAGTATTTAGTTCACTTATTTTTGAATGGATCTTGTTTTTTCTTGAACCCTCAACTTTGTGTTGTTGTATGAATTTTTGCCTTGCCTTAGAAAGTAGGGAGTATTCACATGATGATGTGGTTGAATTCAAGTTGGGAAGAGAATGATTGTTTACTCATTGGTTGGTTTCTATGAGGATGAAAAATAAAAAAAAATAAAAATGTGAAAAAGAAAAAAAAAGTGAAAAAGAAAGAAACATAAAATCCTTGAAAAAGGAAACAAAAAGAGTTCAAATAATTGTGCTAAATAACTATTGTGTTTTGTGTAACACTTGGGATGAAAGAAGAAGTTTGATTGAAATTTTGTGTTTGAACTTTTGTGAGTTGATCACTCCCTTAGGTTTAGGCAAGTTTTTGTTTCAATTACGTTTAGAAATTGCCCCTTGTTTGTTTACCCGACCACGCTACAACCTTGAAAGTCCTTGTGATTCTTGCCTTTGTATGTTCAATGTGAATTTTTGGATGCATGCATAATTTAGTCTATTGTTTGCATGATTGTTGTGTGAGTGAAAATAACCTCATTTTATATTTTTCATCTACCGATGATTATTTTTGCTAGGTGTGATTCACATTTGAACTTGTGTTGTTTTAGAATTTTTGGCATGACTTTTGTACTTTGCTTTTGTTTCGTGACTATGTTATCGTCGTAGTTTAGTGGTAAGTATTTACTTTGTGTGTACCGTTTTCATTTAAACCATACATTTGTTTTCCGTTTTTCAAAACTTTTTGATTCGTGATTCTTTGGTTATCACTCGGTTTCTTTGAGTTGTTTGATTTTTGTTTGAGGACAAACAATTATGTAAGTTGGGGAGAGTTTGATAAGTGCAAATTGTACCTATTTTTGTATATAAGTTTTATTGCACTTATCTTTACTTTGTGTTAAAATTGGTTGAATAAACCCCATTTTATGTGTAAATACGTTTACTTTACGTTTTCGTGTGTATATTTCATTTTCTTGTAAATATCATTGAGTTTAATTGAGTTTATCTCATTTTTGTAGGTATTCCAGCAATGGGATTTTGCCACTGTTGTATAGAGCATTGAATAAGCTTTCCAGCGCTTCAAACCGTGCGTCAATCGGAGTTACGGTTCAAAAGTTATGAAGAAAACAAGTTCAGGTTTGCTGTCATGTTCGCTAGGCGATCTGGAGGCGAGCGCATTCGCTGGGGAGTTCCCTAGGCGAACTCGGGGGCGAATGAAAAGTGCCTGGAAGCGTGAAAAACACAATTCTGGAAGTACCTAAGGCGGTTTATGTTCGCTAGGCGAACGGGGGCTCGCTAGGCGAACCCTGGAACATAATTTTGCCTATTTTAGTCATTTTTCAGCATTTTTTAGGTTATGGTTTTGGGGATTCTTGCTCCAACTCCATCAAACTTCATTTTTTAGTAGATTAGCTTAGAAAACAACATGGAAGCTTGCATACTGATGAACCGGGGTGGATTGATCGTCGATCGGCTCTGACAAACCGCGAGATGTTTGGTTCATTTCTCTTCTTCTTTGTTGGGTTTTGTATATGTATTGACTATGATCTCATGTATATTTGTCACCCATGGCGTTGTATAAAACTTGCTTTATAAATCTTTATTGGTGATTGTCTCTGATTTTTGCTTTATGCGCGGGGTTTGGGTTGCGTTAGAGATAATCCTCGCAAACTTCGATTAGGGATGATTATCTGTTAGTTTCTGGATTCTAGAGATAGATTTAAGAGCTAACAATCTTCAATAGGCGTCGAAGCTTAATGCATTTGTGCCTTGAGCTAGCGTGCGAAAGTATTGGCGATGGTAACACAGTTGTTTTCTCAACTTTGCGTTAGACATAACCTTTGTTATGAGCGATGCTGGGTGATATTGAGGAGTATTGTAGGTGGAGTATAATTGGTCGGTAAGTTTAAGTTTGTGAGGAGTCGATTATGTGCATGCCAGATAAGTTTGTCTTGCTGAAGAATGAATTTTTTTTTATGTTTTGATATTTACTTTGCTGTTTCTATGTTTAAACCATTTAAACCCAAACTCATAAACGCGAGAAACTGTCGAACGACATTCTTTCCCTCGAACCGATCTCTGTGGACACGACATGAATCTCGAAGGGAATTCTTCCGAAAATAAATATTTTTGCTGCTTGTCCTATTCTGCATTCAACACTCATCAGCCTCATCAGACCTAAGGTGGCACTAACTCATCAGCATATGGTCCCTCTAGTGCCTGGGGTGGCACTGGTGCTTTAGGTACCTCCGCTAACTTGGGTACCTCTTGGCCTGAATATGTGAAACTTGTCTCCTACGGGAAGATGTAGGACGTGATGTGTCATTAGGTGACATCTGTCTCCTACGGGAATAAGAAAGTGGAGATACATGAGCCCCATAAGTTGATGCCTTCGCATGAATCAAGATAGAGGGAATAGGAGCCTTCACAATAATGCATGTCATTTTTATCCAACATAATGCCTGTAAGTAAACCCGACTAGTGTCACACAATTACTACAAGCAATCCTACAAACAAGAAAAACAAAAGAAACACACAAATAAATTACGGAGATGCGTCTCCAATTCCTGGAAATCCAAACGTTGAAAAATTCTGGAGATGAATCTCTATATTTTTCCTGCAACTTCCAGGTTCGTCAATGTTGGTAATGCAGACCACCAAACCCCCCAAAATAATGCATTGATAATTATTTTTAACCATCAAACACGTTTTTCGGAATGTATAAACTATCAATCATGCAAAAACTATCTATATATTGATTTATACAATAACTCAAAAAGTTTACAAAAATAAAAAACTTGAAAATTGAGAATTTACTTTAGTGTTGAATGATCTCTTTGATGTACTTGATGTTCATGGAAGAAGCTTTGAACTTGGTTGATTGATTTTGAGAGAATGTGAGTTGAGAGAGTTTGAAAAAATGTTTAGAGTGTTTCTTTTAGAAGTGAGGAAGGATAAGTGTTTTGACGTAATTTAGAACCAATATTGTTCGGAGATGTATCCTCGTAATATTTACGAAGATGTATTTCCAAAGTTTTTTAAACGTTAAGTTAGAATTCTATTGACTTAGGGTGCGTCTGGAGATGCATCTCTAAAAACTGAGGTATTTTTGTATTTTCTCGTGGTGCCCTAATAATATATAGGGTGCATTAAGAAATCCCTATAATTTATATTAAGGCTCTATGTCTCAGAGTCTAGTTTAGAAATAAAAAAAAAATTTATTAAATTTAATATGTCAAATTAATCCTGAATACTTATCTATTTTATTTGGTCAAGTTTAGAACTTCAAATGTCCTTTGACCCAAGTTCTTATAAATACTTTTGTTAATAAAAACTATAAACAAGTGTTAAAATATGAGTGTCAATTCAATTTAATTATCCACCATTAATTCAACTATAAATTCATCCATAAAATAAACTATTCATGAATTGAATAGAATTCATTCATTTGATAATAATAATGTTAATTAATCATGTATCCAATTTTTAAATAAAGGTTAATGAGTCATATTTTCTTAATGAAATTCAATGACAAATTATATTTAGAGGTGTTTATGGTGAGGTTTAGGTTGGTTTTGAGGTAAAAACTTATCTGATTTATAAATAAAATTGTTTGTGATTCAATTCAATTTTATGCTTTGTTTTAGTAAAAGAATAGATATATTAAAAAAATACGATAACAACGTACACGGCGATCGCATGGATCCAGCCCAACCAAGAAAGAAAAAAAAAGCACTAACAAAGCTTACATTAACAAGTGAGCTATGTGGCTTCTAAGCTTTGGTTGCATCCAACCTCTATAAACTATATTGTCTATTATGTTTTTAATTACATGTGTACCATCCGTATTCTTTGCAAAGCAGACATTATTCCTAAGTTGCCAAATACCATAAACCGTCTCCGCAATAGCAATCTTTAGCAATCCACATTACCTACCTTTTCCTTTGGTGTGTCTCAAAATCCAGTTTAACTCATTAACCCACAGTTGAGGTCTATGATCAACATCCATCCACTGCAAAACATCATACCAAATACTTTTTGTGATACTAGACTAAAAGAGAAGGTGATCAATTGTTTCCTCTTTATCAATACACAATTGACATAGATTCGATTGTAACATGCCCATTTTCAATAGTCTAGCTTTTGTAGCTAGACGACCATGGCAAGCTTGCCAAAGGGTGATGATAGCTCTAGGTCGAGCACCATTGTGCCTCACACAAGTGACTCCAGTTTACTCTTGTTTGGTCATCAATCAGAACTTTGTACGCTGTCATCATAACAAACTTCTTCTTCATCAGCAAATCATCCCAAACCTGCTGCATATGACTGATCAGGTTTCTACCATTCAAAATGTTTTTCATGATCCATGAACTATTACTCCTAATATTTGCTGCCAGCACATTGCCTTTAAGATAGTGACTTCAAGGTAGTCCACATACACTTTAGCATTGCAACAGTATTCCAGACTTCAAGGTTAATCAGGTTTAGACCACTTTGAATCATAGGGCTACAGATTTCCTTCTTAGCCACAGGGCTCTTCTTGCTAACCTCATACCTACCAGACCAGATGAAGGATCGACAAATGGAGTTAATTTTCTGGATCACCATTTTTGGAATAGGGAAGCAATGCATCCAATACTGTACAATTTCCATAGAAATACTTTTAACTAATTGAATCCTACCAACTATGCTTAAAAGCTTGGTAGTCCAATGTTTGATTCCACTCACAATTCTATCCACCATGGGCAAGTAGTAGCTAATATTAAGCTTTTTGCAGGACATTGGGACTCCCAGATATCTAACAGGTAATTTCCCTTCCTAAAAAACTGTCAAATTGATAAGGTCAACTTTAGTATCATTATCCAACCCTCCACAGAAGATCTTACATTTTGCAGGATTGACACTAAGCCCTGTTGAATTAGAAAAATAATTTGAAATTGCTAAAATTATGTCAATTGATTTATGATCACCTCTACTAAACAACAACACATCATCAGCAAAAGATATGTGAGTTATAGCAAGTTTCTCACACTTTGCATGGTGATTGAAGTTTGGATCCTTTTGCATTTTCATCATAGTTCTGTTCATGTACTCCATCATGATTACAAAAAGCAAGGGGGAGATCGGATCCCCTTGACTTATGCCTCTCCTAGCTTGCAGTACTTTTGAGAACTCACCATTTATGTTAAATCTATAACTGACTGTTGCGATGATAATCATGATCCAGTCAATGAATTTCTTTGGCAGCCCAATTTCCTACGTCACACACTCAAACGTTTTTCCAGTCAACCATGTCATATGCTTTTTGCCAGTCAATTTGCATCATACACCTAGGAGTTCCCCTCTTTCTTGTATAATCCTTCATCATTAAGGTGTTTACCATTTCTCCTCTGAAATTCTGCTGATGAGAAACTCTCTTTGATCCCCATTAAGGTGTGTACCATTCCTCAAGGCTTCAATATCCTCATGCTTCAGGTCAATTTTATGCTTTTTAATTTAAATCAATTTGTAAATATTTGAATTTAAAGCATTTTTTATTAATATTAATATTATTGAAATACATTAAAATAATAGATTTAAAATAATATATAATATATTAAAAATTAAAGTTAAAAAATGAGAACGATTGATTATGTTTAAAGAAAATCAAATATTAAAAATAAATATATAAACAAAAATGATAAATAATATTAAAACAGATTAAGTATCACTTAATAATTAACAAACATATATATCATACTTAATAAAAATAGACAAATTCTTAGGTATCCATGATAAGTAGTTGAGTATCGGTACCTTGGTGCAAAATAATTTAAAATATTAATTTATTTTAAAATAAAATATATATAAAAGATGACATAGCAATGAATGAAAGTGTTTCATTGGATGAGGATACCAGTACTCAACTAAATCTAAAGGTACCAGAATGTTCACCATTAAAATATAGGTGAAAGTACACTCACATCTTTTCATATTTATTAAAATAACACTGACATCCCTCTAATTTAAAAATGTGTATTAATATTTTATGAAATCTATTAAAATGACACAAATACTCCTTTTTAGTTTGTAGTGACAGTAAAAATCTATAGATATAGATTAAATATATCTACATGTTTTTGCAATTTTCATTATTTCTTTTATCAATTTCTAAGTTTTATTTGAATCGATTTAAATTTTATGAAGTGGAATTCAAACACATTAAAAAATATTTAATTTTTTTGTAATTTTCATTATTCTTTTTACCAATTTAAAATTTTTATTTGAATCGATTTAGATTTAAATATCCTCTTTATTTACTATGGTTTTACTATGGTTGGCTGTGGTGACCACCTGGGTGCCACTTCCACTGCCTCCAAGAGCCACCCTTGTCGTTATTTGGCTAATGACAAGAATGTTGCATTTGCCACTTTTCTTGAAGGTGCTGATGACAATCAGGTCATACATTTCCTGCCGCAAACATCTCTCAACTTGCTTGATCATATATGCCTTTTTAAAAATAAAATAACATGTTTTGTAGTAATACTTAATTAATTCCTTTAACATCTCTAATATATTCATATATTTTGCAGGCTTCAAGACCGATTATTTAACACAATAATAAAAAGTTCAAGAGCCGGAGATGATGCCACAAATAAATTACCCTGTCCGTTGCTCTTGACCTGTACAAATATGGCACTGAAGTTCATTCAATAAGACACAACAGGAAACCTCCAACACACTTGAGTCATTTTTTGTCATATATATTCCTAACCTCAATAAGACATACCAGAAAACCGTCAACATACTTCTCTTATCAATTGAATAACAATTAATCTAGAGGGATCAGTTTCTTTATTTTCTGATTATAAATTTGTAATATATATTCCAAACCATCCTTTCATATATCACATTATTTGTCTCTCAATTTGATTTTTTTGCTGTCAATTCCGTATAACTGTATTCAGCTTTCAAACAAACAGACATGCCACAAACAAATATATGCTTGTATAAAATTGTTGAATGTGAGTTCTCATCTTGGACTTTAGGTTATTTTGTATTTTTGTTGATCATTCTCCTTTTGTCCTTCTATAAACCAAGAAACTAACAAACATTGGCAAGAAGAGTAAACCCCAAATATAACACTATACCACTATTTGGTTATGCACTAACTATGAGATTCCATAGAGAAATACCAAAATAGCTACAGTGGAGACAGAACGCCATTGCCAATAAAGTTTGCCAACAAATCTGCGGTAAAGTATAAACTTTAGATGCCGACGCATAAATGGTATTGATTGATGGTATTACACAACGAAACAATGATCTTCACAAATGTCTCATTCAACTATTAACGGTATCCAAAAAAATGTTGTGGATCTCACACCCATCAACCAAATTCAACACAGATAGTTTGTAAATCTTCCCAAACGGTACGGTACTTCAACGAAGGAATCAAATCAACCAAACTTTTTGATAATAAAAATTCATAGAGATAAATAGAAAAGGTAAAGAACAAAATAGCCCAGCTTAATATAGTTATGAATAGGAAAAAAAAAACAGACATATATATATATAGTTTGTCCAGAGGCAACTGTCTACACTTGTTTTTCACATAGTTATTCTTTTGACAAAAGCAAAGTATTATAATTTCATTTCATTCATAATGTATCGTTTTTCTGATTAATTAATTTTCGGCATGACGGAGTGTATGGGACGAGAAATATATACTTTATGAACAGATCATTGATAACATTATTAAAAGTATCATTGAACAAATGAATTATTCTTTGATATGCTTGACTGACTTGTCATGTATTTTGATCATTATGTGAAAGGATCAACTTTTTACGATAACGTAGTGACTCTTCCCGTTAATTGCTGACATTCTTTTTGGTTCAAATGCATATTATATTTCCTTGTTAAATATGTTATCAATTATTTCAGAAAGATTATATTTGATTTAGAAATATCATATTTGATTTAGAAAGATTAGATTAGATATTTTTGAACTTTTATAATTTGAGTTTTAGCTTGAGATGCGTTAACCTAAATCTATAAATAGGGAGAAACCCTTATCATTGTAATCATCAAGTTTGATAATCACGGTTTTACAGTTGAAAAATGATAATAAAATTTCACAGTTGTGGGCAGAGAGTTACTTTGCAGATTTTCATTTTCTTCACAAACGTTATTTTCTTTTCTCTTTCTTAACCTTTTCTTTCATTGTTATTGTGTGAGTGAGATAACAATCTTGAGATCAAGATTGAATATGAATTCTCCATAGATCGTGGTTGAATTCCAACAATCCTCACATATACGTAAGTTTTTCTCAAATCTTCGTTGTGTTGCCCTTCATTTAAAGTCTTGACCACCTTATCAATGTAAACCTTTACATTTCAATCTATACGCTTAGAGAAAACGATGTTCATCAATTTTAGATATGTCGCCCCTGTGTTTTTTAACCCGAAAGGCATGACCTCTTGTATTAGAAGTTGTTGTGTTTGATCATCAATAATGTCTATGGTGTATCACTAGGGTTCATTCTTATCTGACTATAACCCGAATATGCATTTATAAAACTTAATACTTAGAATTCGGAGGCACCATCAATTAACCTATTAATTGTTTGGCAATGGATAAGGGTCTTTGTAGATGTCTTCTTTAGATATGAATGCTCTTTTATCCTTCCCTCCTTACGTTTCCTTAAAATGATGGACTTAAACCCGAGCTCAATAGAAATATGATGACACGCTGTATTTGGACCTATTTTGGGCATATTGGATGTTGCTCATGCGAATAGATCCAAATTACTCTGAAGTAGGTGCATAATAGATGCCTCATCTTCCTCAGTTAACATAGTCTTTATCTAGGTGGTCTAATGGTTTTTGGAGCTTATCTTTATGTTTTCAACTCAATGACAGATTCAAAAATTCTAATAAGTGGAGGCAAGTTTTGAAATTCTGGCATAGCAGATAGCACATGTCACGACATTGTTCTCTGCATAACTTTAAAACAAGAGCAGAACAAACAAGCTAATATTCAGAATATGAGTAACAACAGCAAGACAGATGTTTCGACATCTGTTACAACATGTTAATCAAAACTGAACTGTAAATTGCAGAATGATAAACAACACAGAATATGATGACCCAGTTCGGTGAAAATCACTTACACCTGGGGGCTACCAAGCCAGGAAGAAGAATCCACTATCAGTAGTATAGTTTTATGTAAATAACCTTTGGTTTACAGTAAACAACCTCTGGTTTACCTATCACTACCCAATGAAAACTTTATCATTAGAAGTCACATCTAATTGATAAGAGAAACCCATCTCACTCCCTAAATTATAACCTGTGATATCTAACAATTACGATCGACAACAACTGCATCATCCTACTTGAAAGACACCTCTTTCAATACAAAGTTCAGTCGAGCATTCTCGACTAACAACACAACTTGGATTTGCTTTAAAGCTTCATCCAAGAACAATACATGATTCATTACCTACAGGTTTCTGAATCAGTACAAGCATTTATGTCTACCACAATGTATCAAACCGATACAAAGGGAGACTTACAACATAAGAAAGTCTACGATTCTCAAAACCCTAAACCCTATTTTCTACTTTACAAAAGTGTTACAATAGGTTAGTTGTTCAGTCCTAGGTCTAAGTCTTCTTTTATAATCTTCTGCATCCTTAGGCTTTGAATCTTCTGTTTATTTCTTCCTTGATCCATGTTCTGATTGCTCCTTAAATCTTGGACCAGATTAGCAACAACCTGCTATATCAGGTCAAGATGTCGAGGCACACGTTAGGACATCATGTCTAATAAGTCTTCTTTCACCAGACTTCTTCATGTTGGAACATCTTGCCCAACATCCTGTTTTACCAAAAATTTGCTCAAATCTGCAGAGCCTTCAATCTCCTCCTTTCGTCAAATTTTTGGTTAAAACTTTTTCGGTCAAAAAAGAAAGTCCAAACTTCATTGAATTTTTTCCAGAGAATGGTGATTATGATTGACACACTTCTGAGACTCCTTCTTACCCTTGAAATTCAAACACATCTTCTCAGATCTATTAAAATAATAAGTGATCGTACCTGGACCAGACAGTATTTGATGGCCAGCAACGTCTTCTGGACTTCAGCTCCGGTGAGGTTGGAAGACGGCGCGGAGGGGGGGGGGGGGTGTACCTGCAAGGTACTCCGACACTCAAGTAAGGCAAGGGTCACAAGTAAAAGCAAGTACAAGGTTAGAGAGTAAAAGAGTGTGTAACCTGACCCTCTCAAGTGAGAGGGTATTTATAGAGAGCCCCCAGCGCGGGGCCAACGGTTACTTGCATTGGGCTGGATTGCCAGACCCAATCCAAGTAACTTCCAGGGCTTACGTGGCATAGTGAAGACCAGCACGTGGTCTTCTCCCTGGGGTAACTGCTCCTAGATCTCCGGAAGTAGGGCAGACCGATTCCATCGGGAGTGGGCGGTTACATGAGAACGTGTCCTCGCGGGGAGGAGTCTTGCGTGTCGGGGAGAGACGTGTCCTCGCGGGGAGGACTCTTATGTACAGAAGGAGATGGCCCCTCGCGGGAAGGAGCACCTGAGTGTCGAGGAGAGGCGAGCTCGGAGAGGCTTAGCGCCTCTGCCCGACGTTCTATGCCGCGTGTGCCTGAACACCGCCGAGGTGTGGCATGTGCCCGACACTGTTGGAGTGGGCCTGTGCTCGACGTTGGTTGTGATAGGAGGCCTTTGTTGGGCCACCCCAGGACGTGTGGGTTGGGCCTGCTCAATTGAGGAGCAGACCCCGACCCAGTCCAGAACAGGAGCCCCCCAAGTTGTTGCTCTGAGGTGTCAGGGCAATGACTTTAGGGTCAGTGCTATGTCGAGGACGGATCCATCCGGGAAAGGGACTCTAAACGAGGAACGGTTGGTAACCGGGCAAAAACGAGGAACGGTTGGTTGCGGATGGGAGACATCGCAGGGACGCGGGAAGTCTGAAACGAGGTGAATGGAAATACGCGTGTTGGGGAATGAAACGACACGTTTGGGAGAGTGTGCGCCATGTGTCGCGGCTCATCATTGTCTAGGGTGGCTACGTTAGGGTAGCGTAATCGATTGCCTAGGAGCCCTCAAAACTTGTGAGAGCCCTATAAATAAGGGTCATCTCGTCCCATTTGCACTTTTGGCTCCCCCTTCGCTCAGATCCACTCCTTCTTCCTTCTCTTATTTTGTCGCCGTACGCCGCCGCCAACTGCCGTGCCGGAACCCTACCGGAAGTTATTTCAAGTAAGTTTCTTTGTTTTTTTCTCTTTTCATTTGTCTTTTTAGGGTGGTTTCATGGTGAACTGATGAAGTTTTCATGGAAATCACTAAATATCCGGCGAAAACGGAGGAATTTCATAGTTTAGTTGTTGAATCTCGCGGGGATAGACGATGAAATCCCCGAGGACACGAAGAACATCTCGGGGTCATGAGATGAACGTTTGTCAGTTCTTTTGTTGAACATTCCGAGGATTAAGGACGGAATCCCCGGGGAACCGACGTTTATCTTGGGGATATGGATCGAATACCCCGGGGTCCCGCCCAATTTCGCTCCCCGCGGACCTGAGGATGGTCGCGGGTTCGTGCTCCCCGACGTTCCCTCCTCGCCCTTTCACTTGATCAGCGGTGGAAGGGGTGGATTTGATATGGGTCATCGAATTCACCATTTCCTTCTGCTTTTCAGGTAAATGGAGGTATCGCCAGTGGCCGAGGGATCTTTGGATATTTACGACGGGCCCAATTCACCTATGGCGAAGACAACCAGCGCCGGGGAACGGCTTCCCGACAAGTGGGCCTGCGAAGAGGCAGTGAACATGATCTCCGAGTTTGTCGACCTGAATGAGGCTGACATATTTTGTACCGTCGAGCACCGCCTAATAGGTTCACAGAAGTCGTGGAACATGTTCAGGCCTTTGCCACATCATCAAATATGCTCGACATATAGCGGGATGCGGTTTCCCGTATATGAGTTTATGTTCGACGAGGCGGGGGTGGCGTTTGCCCTTCACGGATTTTCAACAGTCAGTGTTTGTCCACCTGCGTTTGGCCCCTTCTCAACTCCACCCCAACTCTCTCGCTTTCATCAGGGCTTTTGAGCTCGTGTGCAAATACCTGAAGATTGGGGCGAAGGTGCCCCTATTTTTTCGCATTTTCCATCTTCAACGGCAAGCTGTCGACGGCAAGCATGGCTGGGTGTCCTTCAAGCATGTGAGCATCCTGTTTCACACTTATCTGGACTTTGTGCGAGACTTCAAGTATCAGTACTTCCTCGTGAGGCCGGTCACCCATGAGGCCGTAAATACAGTGTACCGTCGGGTAGTCGAAGAAGTGGATGGGCGGCGAGAGGAGGCCCTTGTGCCCAGGTTTCTGTTGTTCTGGACTGAAGAACACTTCAAGAGGGGAACAAACAGCTATATCGTCAGCCCTGGTAAACTCTGTGAAGGGGATCGCTTGGCTCACGAGGCCATAGTCAAGTTCGTCAGTGGGTTTAACAAAGCCAAGTTCGTAACACCGAACGGGGACTTCCTTCTGGGCGACGATGGGGAGGTCTTAACGAAGCGTCGATTGATCAACACTAGGGCTCTCCTCGAGACGTTTTCTGACGAGGAGGCCCTCGAGCTGTTAGGTGTGGTGGCCTCCCCGACTTGCCTTTCCCTTCCTTCTTCTTTTCAAATTACTGACCTCTTTGTTTTCTGTGCAGGTAAGATGTCGTCTGCTGAGGAGCGCCTCAAAAAGTTGAAGAAGGCTAACCGCGCTACGAAGAAGGGAGGCAAAAGCCGTCTCGAGCAGATCCGAGCGCAGGAATCTGTTCCCACTCAGACAACTGGGGGTTCTTCTGGCTCTCACCAGGATAGTGATTCGCCCAGCCCCCAGGTCTTCCTGAAGAGGCAGCGGATTGCAGACACAGTGGCCATCGACCTTACCGAGAACGAGAGTCCCCCTGCTGTAAAATTTGTGCTCTCGCCTTGTCACTCGAGGCCGAACTTTCTCATGGGGAATAATTCCCTCTGCGTGGGTTCCCCCGAAGCTCAGGCCATCTTAGGCGTCGACAAGGTCGAGCTTCAAGGGAAGTTGGAGGAAAAGTTGAAGAATGCTGAGGAAGAGCGGAGACATCTCATCGGGACTGAAAAGGAGATGGATCATCTCTTGGCGAGGAATGCCGAGTTGGAGGAGGTTGTCCGCCCAGCTGATGAGGAAACCGAGGAAGACAGGTTGCTGACCTCGCGGGCGGCGCTGATAGCGAAGCTCCGGGAATCCGAGGAGGACAACCTCGTGGCGGCTGACATAGGTTTCAGGAACGCCGTGCAGCAGCTTCAGGTTCTCAACCCCGACCTCACAACCGAAGGGATTGACCCCGACTCCGAGGTGGTCGAAGGGACTGTCGCCGAGTAGGCTTTTCTTCTTCGTTTTGTCCGGCCTGCAAGCTGTTTTATTTATTTTTCAATATGTATGCCCGGCCTGCGTGCCAGGGGCTTTTGATACTTGTTTGTAATATTTGTACAATGAGCTTCTGCCCGCTTCAATGCATTTTGCTTATCAGCTCGTGTGCTGTTTGTATGGTTTATACTGTGTGTGATGTTATAGCATTTGTAATACTTTGTTTATTTCTGTCCAAGTAATAGAGATTTCTATACTTTGTTTTTGTCTAAGTAATAAAGACTTTGGGATGTGCTCGACCTTGATAGTCCCTGACCGCGTGGAGAGCTGGTCGGGTGGTCGGAGACGTATTCCGACCTTCAACGAGGCTAACAGCTCGGTCGAGGTCTTAGCATCGTGCCGTGAACTTCCCATCACGAGCTGGGTGTTCTGCCTAATTGGTACAACGACGGCGAAGCTCGATCGAGGTATCCCCGTCGGATCAAAAGTCCTCGCGCACACACAACGCGGCCTTCGATCATCGTGTTCTGTATAGGGGTGTCGCGCTCGTACCTTAGCGCGTCCCCGTAATCGCGGTGTTCGTGAGTCGCGGGCAGTGCTTAACTGTAGTATTGTTTGAGCTTCTCAGCGTTCCATGGTCGAGCAAATTCTTCCCCGTGCAGATTTTCGAGGAAATAGGCTCCTGTCCCCGTTTTCGCGCGGACGCGGTACGAGCCCTCCCAGTTCGCGGCGAGTTTGTCCTCTCGCGAGTCTTTTTGGTTCCTTCGTAGGACGAGGGTGCCCACCTGAAAATCACGTTTGATAACTTTGTCATTATAACGCAGTGTTATTTTCTGTTTTAGTGAAGCTTCTCGGAGAGAAGCGCCCGAACGTGTCTCCTCGACGAAATCGAGTTTTTCCCTCAGGGCTTCGTTGTTCGCGTCCCCGCCGAGGGGGGTTTCCGTCCTCCTCGAGGGTTCCCTGATTTCCACGGGGATCACCGCTTCCGTTCCGTAGGTCAGACGAAAAGGGGTCTCCCCGGTCGTGGAATGTGGGGTCGTTCGGTAGGCATAGAGGACGCTATGTAGCTCCTCGACCCTTCGTTGCTTGGCGTCACCGAATCGACGTTTCAATCCTCGTAGGATTACTCTGTTCGCTGCCTCAGCCTGTCCGTTTGTTTGAGGGTGCTCGACCGATGTGAAGTGCTGCTTCGTGCCTAGTTTGGAGACGAAGTCCCGGAAGTTCTTGCCGGTGAACTGTGTTCCGTTGTCGGTGACAAAGAACAGGAAAGAACATGAAAGACCTTTTTGAAAAGATTTTGAGTTCGGGGGGTAAGTTATGAAAAGGGAAGGTGTTAGCACCCCTTTTCATCCGTAGTTATCTACGGGCTCTTAATTGCTTGCTCACTTTAACTTGCTTTTTTTTGAAATGTGGTGTGTGTTTAGAAAATATTTTGTAAAATTGACTTTGTAATAATTCGTGTAAGAATGTATACAAAGTGTTTGTTTTTGAAAATATTTTTGAAAGTGTGAGGTGTGAAAAGTATTTGTTTTTTTTTTTGAGTTGTGAGCAAGCATTTAAAAGTTACTTACCCTTAATTTATAAGGTCTTTCTTGTACTTATCCTCTTCCTTGAGAGATAGTACTATCCATACCATTAGTGGGTAGGTAGTCCTATCTATTTGATGTGAAGGGACGGCGAAGGGTCATCGAATGGTCATAGAAGGCAACATGTAAGGATACCTTAGCAATTCGAAGGGACTATCATCATTTTTTCATAGGGTCATCGAGGGACAAGATCATTTTTTGTAGGCAACTCGAAGGGTCATCGAGGGACTATAATCTTTATATCGAAGGGACTATGATGATATTATTCGTAAGCGTCTTTTGCTAAAGTATCCCTACGTTCGAGGGACATGACCATTATTTCGTAAGGCCAACAAAGAGAGGTTACCCTAGAGATGCATGTGTGTGCATTAGGTCGATGGCGATGCTAAAAAGCAGTCAACTTACAGGGTTTAAAAAAAAGGGGCTCGATTATTGAATCGAGAATTGTTTGATATTTTTGAAAAAAAAGGTTTTAATATTGTAGCAAGATATGAGCAAAATAAAGGAAAGCAACAAAATTATTTTACACATCATGGGAATTGGGATACATTTTGCCAATGGGGATAAATACACATTTCAAACACGCGATAATTCAACAGTAATTTGCAAAAGTTTTAATCCAAACTTAATAACCAGATTAATAATAAAAAAAAGATAACAATATTTAAATCTAAATTCAAACAAGATTAAGATTAAAATTGAAACAAGATTCACATCAAGAATAAAGAAAAATGAAATCAAAATTATTCGAGAATTAATAAGAGAATATCGCTAACGCAAAAGATGCGATCATCGCAATAGGGATTAAGAGTGCGCGGATCTAAAATTATAAAATAAAAATGCATAGAAAAATTAAAATTTTAAACGTCTTAAACAATAATGTTGCTAACGTAAGAAATGCGATCATCGCTACCTGATCAAATTACACATGAATGTCACGCATCACGTACATAAATATACATATAGCGTATCGACACAATTCGATCCGAAAAATCTAATAAAAAAGAATTAACAAACAAAAAAGCAAATTGCTACCGCGTAAGCAGTCATCGCAAATGGGATCAATAAGCCACTACGTAATAAAAAATTAAATTAAGGCACAAAGTTGCAAATCGAAACACGAATTGGTTGGTGAACAACAAACGGATTACCGCTAGACCAAACCACCGGACGTGTGTACAAAATCAAAACGCAATGATAATCAATTTAAAAGAGTAAAATTGCAAATAAACTGATAAAATTAATTAACAGCTTGCTACACTTAACGTGATCATCGCAATGGGATCGAATAAAAATATGTCACGCATTATACACGTCTATATGTAAACAGCGTATCGACACGTTCGATCCGAAAAAAATAAATAAATATAAATAAATAAATAAAACAATATATTAAAACTGAGATATATTAAACAATATAATTATCAAAAACTTGGTGTATATTACGAGTATAAAAAAAAACTATATATTATGCTTATAAAAATAAACAAGTTGTATCATGTAAATACAAAAACGTTATACACAATGATCAGTAAAATAAACATATCATATATATAGAAAAAATTGAATCAATTAGGATAAACATGTTATATTAGAAAAAAACTATCCTATGATCAGTAAAATAAGTATCTTATATATTATAATATGTATATATGTGTAAACGTTCCAGAAAGTATATAATATGCGTATTTAAACAATATAGAAAAAGCATGGCGATTACTTTACCGATGTCATATGTATATATTGAAACAAACCACACCGATCAACTGCCAACGTTACCAAACCGATCAAGCATGTACCTGTTAATTGTAACTAAAAACAAACACAAATGAAAATAGATTCGCCGCCGCTGTGTTTTTTTTCGTCCCCTGTTATGTGTAAAATAACTTGTATTTATAGATCTAAAAAATTAAGTTAAAAAGTTTAAAAAGGAAAATATAATCAGTCTTAATTCATATTGATCAAATAACATCTGAATAAAATCATACAGTATCGGATTTTTACTTGGTCACCAAGTAGACTAAGTATGACACAAAAATGACACAAACTGACCAATAGGAAATGAGTACACAAGAAAAGAAATACTTTTTTGTATCTATTATGATTTTTGCACTCCTTTTTGGTAAAAAGTACATAAAATCAAATAAATAATTATTTTTCAAAAATGCCTTAAAATTAATTAAAAACGAAAATTAAAAACAGATAATAAAAAAATACAATTTTTGTGATTTTTTGAAAATAATTTAAAATGGAAAGAAAGTTAGTAACAAATAACAGAAACAAGTTCAAAATGTAACATGTGAGATTCGAACCCGCGACCGCATACTTGCAAGCCTTACCTCCTTTCCAATTGTGCCAATTCATTTATTCAAAACAAAAATGCACTTGAAAGCATATGAAGGTCAAACAACTATTTGTTATTTAAACAATTTAAAGTAAACTGTTACCTATTTTTGAATAAAAATTACTGTTAAAATGTTAGTAAAATTGAACAAAAAAAAAACTTATAAAATCAAAGTTAAAAATAAATTAAATGTCAGAAATAGGGCAGGCAAATTTTGGGGTACAACAGCTGCCCCTCTTCAATCTTCTTAAACCTGAGGAGTTAGATTGGCATGTCTGCCATTCGTGATCTGAAGGTGGAAGAGGATTGAACACTTAAGTGCCCCGAAATTTGCACTCACGGATGCACGAAGTAACGCTTGTTGGTTGATTGTATTGCTTGAATGGGCTTAAAGATGCCATCCAAAGTAACTGCTGATAGGAGTATCAGAATGAGTCTAGGTTTGACTGTATCTGAGGAATATACTAGAATGAGTCTATGTCTTAACTGTATCTATAAGGAGATCAGAATGAGTCTTTGCCTGACTGTATCTGAGAGTTGTATTAGAATGAGTCTACGCCTGACTATATCTGAAAAATTAGTATTAGAATGAGTCTTCGACTGACTGTATCTAAAAGATTAGTATTAGAATGAGTCTTCGACCGACTGTATCTAAAAGATGTATTGGAATAAGTATCAGAATGAATCTGTGTCTTGATTGTATCTGAACTGTGTCTAGAAGATGTACTGGAATGAGTCTACTCCTGACTGTATCCAAAGGAGTATCAGAATGAATCTTCGACTGATTGTATCTAAAGGATGATAAACTGTTGACAATATTTGTCCGTTTGAGAACTAACCTGAAAAAACCAAGTTAGTTTTATACAATGTCATGATATATGTAATGCATTGCGTAATGATGCTATTAAAATAAATGAGAATGTTATATGCGTTTTGTATGCATATGCTATGATGTATTGTAAATGATGTATGGGTATGAAATGTCGCTGAAGGTAGCGGTGGCTTTGAATAGTAACGTCTGATTGGGGAAAATAAATCCCTGACTGTTGCTGGGGATGGAGAAAATAAATCTTCAGATCCTGTTTGGAATGACTCTACTGGAGATTCATACTTTCCATTTGGGAATATTTCGCTAGGGATCTTTGACTTCCGCTTGGGGATAGAAGTATTCTGTCAGGAGAGTCGATAGTTCGTCGTGCTTTTTATTGAAGGATTTGATTCTTATGTACCCTGACTGGGGATAAAAGAGATGGATAATCCTCTTATGCACTATCTGACAAAGTTTCGGACATAGGTGACCACTCTTCTGGGAGTAGCAACCATGGACGAAATCCTGCTGGAGAAGAGAACTCTGTCGGGTAATTTATAGTGTTGGAGAAGCAAACTCCGCTGGGGAATTGAATTCTGTATACTTCCAAGACGAAATATTATCTGATGGGGATCAAAATTCCATAGGCTATGCTAAGGACATATTTGCAATAGGTTGGGGAATGATCAAATTCCTTTATCTGTTAGGGGATCTATGGGGAAGATGATCATGTCAAGCCGTCCGTTGGGGAGGTTTCTTTATGTACTCTACTGGGGACGCAATCTCGAATAGACCTGGCTGAAGAGAGAAATTTTGTCGTGAAGGAGATGTTGGAGAAATAAACTCCGTTGGGGAACTCTCTGGAGCGTGTTGTGGAAAGAATCTAACCTCTGTCTTGTTGGGCAATCCTTTGGGGATATGGGAGTGAATTGCTGGAAAATATCCCAACTGTTGCTTGAGAGTATGTTAATTCTGCCGGGGAGTATATCTCTGTTGAGGATGATCTCCACTGGGGAAGCAACGCTGCTGAGGAATAAACTCTATTGGGGACGAGCTTGTGAAAATAGCTCTGTAGAGATAGTTCCATGGAGATTGCTCTGTGGGGATATTACCATGACACCGGCTCCGTGGGGGTGATTCTGTTAAGATCTGTTGGATACAGGACTTGCTGGGGATTCCAACCTCCAAGAGTCTTTAGTAAATACTGATTCTGTGACAGCAAACCGGGTGGAAAAGATCACTTCGGGCTTCAACTCTGCTATTACCCCTATGTCTTCAAGTATTTCATCACTTGCTGTCGATAGAAAATGATAAAACTGATATACGTTGTTTGAACGGAGTTGGCAATGAAAACTGGTACTGACTCGTAAGTGGATGATCCAACGGGACATAGTCGTACGCTTTAATCCCTAACTTCTTCCTGGACCGCCTTTTTAGGTTTTTAGTCCACCAGGATGCCCTTATTTTTGCCTAGGCTTCTCAACCTAGCGGGTCTTTTTCATGCGTAGTATTTTTTTGACTATGTCCGCGTTCACAGGGTGCAAGAAATCTTCGCTGTCCATGGTAATAATCCTTGTAGCGTCGTCAGAAACTATCTTCTTGATTACGAATGGCTCTTCGAACGTAAGAGTTCGTTTGCCCCCGAGATCACCTGTATTTAGAACTTTCGATAGTCTCGACTTCCCCAAACAATTTCTAGGAATTATCATGACTGGATCCGAAGACATGATACTAACACCATCTGATACTATTGGCACAGACAAGTAACTCCCACAATGGCTCTTACTGAAACTCGGGATCAATGCCATGTAACAGGAGGTATGTGCTTCCAGATTGCGGTGGATCGTGTATTCCCTGGTTAATGGATGAGGAGCTTGCAACTGAACTTGATCTGATCAGATTTGAAAAGAAAGCGTTGCCCCTAGCGGAGGATGATTTGCCCTAGAATGGAAGTATTTGAAAAGAGCTGCCTCAAGAGAAATAACCGAGATGCCCCATAATAATATTCCCCTTGATTGGAAGATAGTGACCATGCCCCTTGTATACATTGGCTTTTAACCAACTGAGTCAGCGCAGGAAATATTTCTGCTTTTCGATGCACCTTTGAAGCAACTTTGTCTGTCGGAAGGACTTTTGTTCATTGAATGTTCGTCATGTGAACTTCTCTGCTGTCAAACACTTAGTTATATGCAAACAATGGTATTCAAAATGCAACGCTTATATCTGTCTTGAAGTTTTAAAAAAGAATTATTTAGCAAAACCGTGTTTGTAAAAACTGTGATGTCAACTCAGGATTTATAACAAGCCCTAAAGGAGTCAGGATACCTTTTGGTAACAGTATGCCTTCGAACTAACCAAGCTTCAGCTATGACTTTTAAAGGGTTGTAACGTGGCCTGGTTCAAGGTTTAAGAAACAAAGTATAAAGGCTCAAAGTTTATTTGTACCCAACCCATTCTCCGTGATGTTCTTCAGTCCTATACTCAGTTAACTATGCATTCATATTCCTAGAGATTTTGGAATTTTAACACTGATGTTTGGTGATGGTTCAAAAACCGGAAGTTTATTTGAAAAGGCAGTCATTATTTTTTGTAACATTTTCTTTTGAGGGTTTGTAGTGACCTCTTTTTGACTTTGTTATCCCTAACTTTTGCCTGAACTGTTTATTTTGAGATCACAGTCAGCGGGATGTCTCAATTTTTACTAAGTCACCTTCATAGATTTTGACTTAGCGGGCTTTTCTTTTGATAGATATTGACTGCCTGACTTAATGATTACAGGGAACCATCACTAATTGTGTACACAAGATCAACTGGCATAATTGAGTTAACTGAGGAACTACCCTCCCCTAGGTTATGATTAAGGGTTTTAATTTGCATGAGAAGGAAAACTCCTACTTCTTAGGCTCAAAGGGGTTGACTAGGGATTAACTTCCTTATAACTCCACTGTTTAGGATTTGAAACAATGCCTGTACATCGTCAGCACGGTTTGTTCAAAAGCATACCGTATGAAATTATGGTATCGTTTTCGTCATCCACCCTCTAAAGGCTTACAACTTTAACGAGAGTTAAATATCACAAAAGAGAAGTAAGAAGCATAGTTTAAATATAGTGAAACGAATGGATAAATTCAAGACGAACATACGCAATGCATTAATGTGAAAAAACCAAAGTTTGACATAATAGTAAGTGCTTAAGCCAACAAAAGAAATTACAAATGAAAATTCAAATGATTTCAAAGCTTCCCTTCTTGAACCTGTCACTTCAGAGGATGTGTCTTGCAGCTTCGATATTAGATGGGCGATATAAGAACTCAATCTGACCATCTGGTGTGAACTCGAGGAGTCCTTCATCAATCAGGTCTTGGATCCTATGTTTCAATGGACCACAGTCTTCAGTATCATGACCAGGACTATTCGAATGATAACCACATCTTGCGTTAGGTTTGTAACCAGGAGCAGGGTTGGCTGGAGCTGAGTATAAAGGCAACATAGTTATCAAGTTCTGATTGAGCAATTGTTGTAAAGCCTGAGACAGCGGCATGTGCAACGGGGTAAATGGTCGTTTAGGTTTGGATTTCCAAGTACGTTGACCACCATGCTGCCTACGCTGATCTTTCTGTTGTTGAACTGGTGGTGCGACAACCCTATAAGGCATTCTTCCTTCAATTAAAAGACTATCAGTAATAACCTCTCTCTTTCCTTCTTTTATCCTCATCTTTTTCTCAACCAAGTCAGCTTATTTCCTTGGAGGCCGACTGATGATCTGATCCCCGACTCTGTTGTCTTGAAGTTTATTGACGAGGACTCTCAGCTCTTCTTGCCCCCGAGCTAAGTTTTGGATAAGAGCCATCTGACCATACATCTGGATTCTCATCTCTGCCATCTCAGCTTGCAGTTGTTCCAATTGATCATCCTTGTTGTCTTTAGGATTTTTCTTTTTCATGTCCTTAGTGAGGAGGGCTTTCAACTCTTCTTGCCCCTTGAATAGGCTCAGGATCATCTCTTGGAATTGGGTGTTCTGAGTCTGGAGATCCTTAACAGCTTGTTCTAATGCCATTTTCTGCTAAAATAAACAGCGAGGAGATGAGAAACCCGTTGTGGAAACCTGTTATGATATGTATGTAAATACATATGCAATGTTTTCAAGGATCTTTATGGAATCTAGTTTGCAACATTAGAAATTGAATTTGGTTGCAGCTTTGTCTGAAGAACTTTGACTTTTCATCTTTGAACGTCCTTCTATAAGAATCAAGCTCGCCATATCAAGTGGGTCATAACCTCCGATTCAGGATACTGTTCTTTTGAGTTTGAAGGCATATGGCTAGAGGAAAATAAATCCTCTTGTCCCTTGATAGAAATCTGGCTTTTGATAATCCTTCCATAATAGCACCTGCAAATTGTGCGCCATAAATCCCTAAGATCCTTAAAAAAGGTTAGTTAACATGTTATGTTATGATGGTATGTGGATGCTATGCATTAAGTAAAAGCATGAGGACAAGTAAGTCCCGCAAAAAGTTCAAGTTGTTAGAGTACAAACAAATCCTGCAAGGAATTCAAGTTGTTAGATAGTGAATACAAACAAGTCACACAAGTAGCCTTAGGTTTAAAGGCTTGCATGAAGTCCAAAGGTAAGTACCCTTCCCATACCAAGGTTTAGTTGGTTCAACCTGTCCTAAAATAGTAACTGGGTTCTAGGAATCTCATATCACGGATCTTTCTCACAGGCTTTATTTTGGTGCGACACTCGAGCGGCCGACCAAAACATCCCGAAAGTCCAATCTCAATGAGCGTAGTCTCGAGTATCATCCAACTTTGGAACATGCCAAACCGGCTATCTCACTACCTTCTAATGGCCAAGGCTAAGTTCAACTAGGGTTCTAAGGGCAAATTAGTGCTTAATGACACCACGCGGCAGCCTAATGTTATCCCCAATCCAAGCCTCGAGGAACATCAGTACAAACCAAAGTGTTACACTAATGATGGCTATCATATCAACCGTAGCGGTACATGCCGTACAGTCTCCTTGGTCTCTTGCCACTTACCTAAGGTCCTAGATCCGGGTGTAGGATCATTTACCCAAGTAATACCCCCCAAGACAAAACCCTTAAAAGTAAAGCACACAAAACAGATAATTAAAGCAGTTAAAGTGATCTAAACCCTAAGGTAAACCCTCTTTTAAGTATTTCCCCAGCAGAGTCGCCAGTTCTGTAATACGGTGGAGAACTGACTTTTTAATTTTGTTTTCGCAAAACATGTTGCGGTTAGCAAGAGTCGCCACCGACTTTTCTTTTATCCAATTTATTTAGGAAAGGTGAAAAGAACAGGAAAGACCTTTTTGAAAAGATTTTGAGTTCAGGGGGTAAGTTATGAAAAGGGAAGGTGTTAGCACCCCTTTTCATCCGTAGTTATCTACGGACTCTTAATTGCTTGCTCACTTTAACTTGTTTTTTTTTTAAATGTGGTGTGTGTTTAGAAAATATTTTGTAAAAGTTGACTCTGTAATAATTCGTGTAAGAATGTATACAAAGTGTTTGTTTTTGAAAATATTTTTGAAAGTGTTAGGTGTGAAAAGTATTTGTTTTTTTTTTAGTTGTGAGCAAGCATTTAAAAGTTACTTACCCTTAATTTATAAGGTCTTTCTTGTACTTATCCTCTTCCTTGAGAGATAGTACTATCCATACCATTAGTGGGTAGGTAGTCTTATCTATTGGATGTGAAGGGACGACGAAGGGTCATCGAATGGTCATAGAAGGCAACATGTAAGGATACCTTAGCAATTCGAAGGGACTATCATCATTTTTCCGTAGGGTCATCGAGGGACAAGATCATTTTTTGTAGGCAACTTGAAGGGTCATCGAGGGACTATGATCTTTATATCGAAGGAACTATGATGATATTATTCGTAAGCGTCTTTTGCTAAAGTATCCCTACGTTCGAGGGACATGACCATTATTTCGTAAGTCCAACGAAGAGAGGTTACCCTAGAGATGCATGTGTGTGCATTAGGTCGATGGCGATGCTAAAAAGTAGTCGACTTACAGGGTTTAAAAAAAAGGGGCTCGATTATTGAATTGAGAATTGTTTGATATTTTTGAAAAAAGAGGTTTTAATATTGTAGCAAGATATGAGCGAAATAAAGGAAAACAACAAAATTATTTTACACATCATGGGAATTGGGATACATTTTACCAATGGGGATAAAATGAGCGATAAATATACAATTCAAACACGCGATAATTCAACAGTAATTAGCAAAGTTCTAATCCAAACTTAATAACCAGATTAATAATAAAAAAAAAGATAACAATATTTAAATCTAAATTCAAACAAGATTAAGATTAAAATTGAAACAAGATTCACATCAAGAATTAAGAAAAATGAAATCAAAATTATTCGAGAATTAATAAGAGAATATCGCTAACGCAAAAGATGCGATCATCGCAATAGGGATTAAGAGTGTGCGGATCTAAAATTATAAAATAAAAATGCATAGAAAAATTAAAATTTTAAACGTCTTAAACAATAATGTTGCTAACGCAAGAAATGCGATCATCGCTACCGGATCAAATTACACATGAATGTCACGCATCACGTACATAAATATACATATAGCGTATCGACACAATTCGATCCGAAAAATCTAATAAAAAAGAATTAATAAACAAAAAAGCAAATTGCTACCGCGTAAGCAGTCATCGTAAATTGGATCAATAAGCCACTACGTAATAAAAAATTAAATTAAGGCACAAAGTTGCAAATCGAAACACGAATTGGTTGGTGAACAACAAACGGATTACCGCTAGACCAAACCACCGGACGTGTGTACAAAATCGAAACGCAATGATAATCAATTTAAAAGAGTAAAATTGAAAATAAACTGATAAAATTAATTAACAGCTTGCTACACTTAACGTGATAATCACAATGGGATCGAATAAAAATATGTCACGCATTATACACGTCTATATGTAAACAGCGTATCGACACGTTCGATTCGAAAAACAAAAAATAAATATAAATAAATAAATAAAACAATATATTAAAACTGAGATATATTAAACAATGTGATTATCAAAAACTTGGTGTATATTACGAGTATAAAAAAAAACTATGTATTATGATTATAAAAATAAACATGTTGTATCATGTAAATACAAAAACGTTATACACAATGATCAGTAAAATAAACATATCATATATATAGAAAAAATTGAATCAATTAGGATAAACATGTTATATTAGAAGAAACCTATCCTATGATCAGTAAAATAAGTATCTTATATATTATAATATGTATATATGTGTAAACGTTCCAGAAAGTTTATAATATGCGTATTTAAACAATACAGAAAAAGCATGGCGGTTACTTTACCAATGTCATTTGTATATATTGAAACGAACCACGCCGATCAACTGCCAACGTTACCAAACCGATCTAGCATGTACCTGTTAATTGTAACTAAAAACAAAGACAAATGAAAATAGATTCGCCGCCGCTGTGTTTTTTTTTTCGTCCCCTGTTATGTGTAAAACAACCTGTATTTATAGATCTAGAAAATTAGGTTAAAAAGTTTAAAAAGAAAAATATAATCAGTCTTAATTCATATTGATCAAATAACATCTGAATAAAATTATATAGTATCTGATTTTTACTTGGTCACCAAGTAGACTAAGTATGACACAAAAATTACACAAACTGACCAATAGGAAATGAGTACACAAGAAAGGAAATTTTTTTTGTATCTATTATGATTTTTGCACTCCTTTTTGGTAAAAAGTACATAAAATCAAATAAATAATTATTTTTCAAAAATGCCTTAAAATTAAAAACGAAAATTAAAAACAGATAATAAAAAAATACAATTTTTGTGATTTTTTGAAAATAATTTAAAATGGAAAGAAAGTTAGTAACAAATAACAGAAACAAGTTCAAAATGTAACATGTGAGATTCGAACCCGCGACCTCATACTTGCAAGCCTTACCTCCTTTCCAATTGTGCCAATTCATTTATTCGAAACAAAAATGCACTTGAAAGCATATGAAGGTCAAACAACTATTTGTTATTTAAACAATTTAAAGTAAACTGTTACCTATTTTTGAATAAAAATTACTGTTAAAATGTTAGTAAAATTGAACAAAAAAAAACTTATAAAATCAAAGTTAAAAATAAATTAAATGTCAGAAATAGGGCGGGCAAATTTTGGGGTACAACAGCATCTATCGCACTTCTTGACGTGTTCCTTGGTGTCCTATTGCATGGTGGGCCAGTAATACCCTGCCCGAAGTGTTTTACAGGCTAACGGTCGTCCGCCTAGGTGATGTGCATTGATTCCCTCGTGGATTTCCTGGAGGATGCCGGGGACCTTGGGCTCCTCGACGTACCTGAGGAGGGGGATAGAAAACCCTTGCCGGTATAGCTTGTCCTTGACTATCGTGTATGAGCGTGCCCGCCGCTTGACCATTCCTGCTTCCTTGGGATCTTCGGGCAGCTTGCCCGTCGTGAGGTATTCGTACACAGGGGTCATCCAGCAATTGATGTCACCAATGGCGTTTATGTCCGCCACTGGAGCGGGTTTGACGATGCTCGGCCTGGAAAGCACTTCTTGTATGACGGATTTGTTCCCGCCTTTCTTCTTTGTGCTTGCCAATTTGGACAAGACATCTGCTCGGGCATTGTGCTCGCGGGGGATGTGAGTTACTTTCGCGGAGGTGAACTTTTTCATCCTTTCTTTCACCAAGGTCAAGTATTCGATGAGATTGTCGTTCTTGTCCTGGTAATCTCCTCGGACTTGCGAGGCCACGAGCTGGGAGTCGGTGAAGATTTTGACCTCCTTGGCGCCGAGGTCCTCGGCCAGCAGAAGTCCGGCGAGGAAAGCCTTGTACTCTGCTTGGTTGTTCGACGTCGGGAAGGATAGTTCGAGGGATACCTCGATCAGGATGCCTTCCTCGTTTTCGAGGATGATGCCCGACTCACTTCCCTTTAGGCTGGATGCTCCGTCGATGTAGATTGTCCATTTTTGGGATCCGTTGGTCAAAGGTTCCGGGACGGTCATCTCTGCCACAAAGTCGGCCAATACCTGAGCCTTTAGGGCTTTCCTTCCCTCGTATTGGACGTCAAACTCGGCGAGTTCGAGCGACCACTTGAGCATCCTCCCCGCCATATCTGGTCGTCCAAGGAGTTGCCTTATAGGCTGTTTGGTCCTTATGACAACAGTGTGGGCGAGGAAGTAGTGGCGTAGCCTCCTGGCCACGGTAACGAGGGCTAGGGCGACTTTCTCTATCTGCTGATACCTGAGCTCGGGGCCTTGGAGGGCTTTGCTCGTGGAGTAAATTGGTTTCTGTCCGTCTGGGGTTTCCCGAATGAGGACGGCGCTGACTGCTTCACTCGTGATCGCGAGATACAAGAAAAGTGTTTCCCCGCTCTCAGGCTGTGAGAGGACTGGGGGTTGCGATAAGACTTGTTTTAGGTGGAAGAGCGCCTGCTCGCATTCTTCGCTCCATTCAAACTCCATTTTTTGTCGAAGAAGTTTGAAAAATGGGAGTGCATACTGCGCCGACTTGGCGACGAAGCGGGAGAGGCCGGTGAGCATCTCGGAAAAAGCTCTACACTTGTCGGGGTTAGCTTAGATTCCTCGCTCTGTGAGGTAGTAACCGAGGAACTTACCTGCCCGAACGCCGAAGGTGCATTTGTTGGGATTGAACCTCATGCGGCACCTCCTCGCTGTGTCGAACACTTTCTTGAGGTGTGCGGCATGGTTGACTTCTTCCGCGGATTTGACGATTATGTCGTCCATGTAGACCTCGAGCATGTCGCCGATTTCAGCCCGAAAAACCTTGTTCATCATCCATTGGTAGGTCGCACCGGCGTTCTTCAGGCCGAAAGGCATTATGTTGTAGTAGGAATTGCCCGACTCGGTCATGAAAGTCGTGTGTTGTTTGTCGACCTTGTCCATGGGAATTTGGTTGTATCCCGAGTATGCGTCCATGAAGGATAATAGTTTGTAACCTGCAGAATTGTCGACCAGCTGGTCGATGTTAGGCAAAGGATAACAGTCTTTCGGGCAAGCCCGGTTAAGATCAGTATAATCAACACACATCCTCCATTTTCCATTATTCTTTTTGATGAGTACAACGTTGGACAACCAGGTTGTGTACCTGGCCTCCGAAATAAAATTTGTCTCTAGGAGGTCTTTTACAACTTTTTCAACAGCCTCCGCTTTTTCGGGAGACTGCTTACGCCTACGTTGAGCTATGGCCCTAGCGGCCGGATCTACTGCAAGCTGATGGCAAGCCACCTCGGGGTCGAGGCCAGGCATCTCGGAGGCGTTCCATGCGAAGAGATAAGCGTTCTCCCTTAGACATGCCTTCAGCTGCTCCTTCGCTAGGTCGGGGATCCCGGTGCCAATCGTCACGTTACGGTCTGGATCGTCCCCGAGGACCACGAGTTCAAAGTCTCGGTCTGGGATGGGGCGCGTTGGATGGAGAGGCCGCCCGTTGTTTTCCGCCTGGAGGTCGAGGTCTTCTGCCCCGTCTTCATCGGGTTCACCAGGGAGCCTGCTGTCAAGTTCGACCGCGTTGACGCGCAGGAGAGGTACCTGTTCGGCGTCCGGGGGTGGCTTGGCCACGGTCTTGGGTTTGGCGCTGATGGAACTCATGCCTTTCATGGCGGCGTCGAAGCATCTTCAGGCCGCGTCTATGTCCCCGTGCATCGTCACTACTCGTCCCCTGTCCGTGTAGTACTTCATTTTGAGGTGGACCGTTGATGGTACAGCCATAAGCTCGGCCAGGGTGGTCCTCCCGAGGATGCAGTTGTAAAGGGATGGACATTCGACCACCAGGAAGAGGGTCTTCACCTGTCGGGCTGTGTCTTCGGCCCCGAATGTGACCATCAGCTCAACGTAGCCCCATGGTCGGGTGGTGGTTCCGTTGAAACCCTACAGGTCTGAGCCAACATATGGGGTCAGATGTCTCTCGTCGAGTTGGAGAGTCCCGAAAAGGTGAGTGTACATGATGTCGATCGAGCTGCCCTGGTCGACAAGGATCCTTCGAACGTCAAAATTCGCCATCTGGGCCCTGACCAGGAGGGGGATAGTGGCGTTGGGCACTCCGTCGGGGAGTTCCTAGAGATAGAAGGTGATAGGGTTTGAGTTCTCTCGCACCTTCTCGAGAGTGGTTGTCTTCGCCGACGTTGCTGATTCCAGTTCATCAAATTTCCTCTTAATCGACCCGACGGACAACTTCTCGTAACCACCCCCGGAGATGACCATTGCCTTGGGGAAGCCTTCCCAGGTGCTACGGGCAGCGGCGGGGTCCTCGTGGGGGAAGGTCGCCCACATGTTGCGAATTGCTTCTTGGCCTTCAATGATTACGGGGACAAAGAAATCTTCGGGTCGAGTGACACTGAGGGCGACCTGAAGCCGACTCTCGTCGGGGGGAGGTGTCGTCTCCTCAACGTTCTGGTCTTCCCGGGAGCTGGGACGGGGAGTATCATTCTTCTGGGCGTATTTCTTCAAGTGCCCCTCCTTGATGAGGATTTCAATTGCATCCTTGAGATGGATGCAGTCTTCTGCGACATGCCCGTGGCTCCAGTGGAACCTGCAGTACTTTTACTTGTCAGTGTTTGATTTGGGAGTGGTCGGCTTCGGAAAACTGACGCCTCCTTTCAGAAATTCCAAGTTCTGGCACTCGGAGAGGATTCGCGCGCGGGGAGCGTTGAGCGGGGTGTATTCCGTGAACCGGCCAGCTGGTCTGCGCGGTTCCCGAGGATCACGGGGGCAATTTTCTTTCTTTCTTTCTCCTCCTCGTCGGGGAGGAGAGTCTTCATCTTTGTGGCCGCGGCGGCCTTCTTTGCGTCTCGACTCAAGGGCGATCTGCGCTGCCTCCGACTCCTCGAGTTTGATATACGACTGAGCTCGTTGGAGGAGGTCCTCGAGACGGTGGGGCCTGCAGAGGCCCACAGACTTGGCAAAATCAGATCCAAAACGTAGTCCATGGATGATCAAATACTTCTTCATGTCGTCGGTCGTATGGACCTCGACAGCTTCTCTGTTGAATCTCTCAATGTAGTTCCGAAGAGATTCGTTCTTCCCCTGGAAGATGCTCTCTAGGGAAGCCTTCGTCTTCGGGTGTCGACGAGACGCAGTAAAGTGTTTGGTGAAGCGTTGTCTTAGTTGCTTCCAGGATGTGATCGACCCGGGTGCCAGATCCTTGTACCATGTCATGGCGCCCTTCCGCAAAGTGGCGGGGAAAAACCTGAACTTAATGGCTCGCCTGACGTTTCTGAAGTTGAGCATGGCTTCGAAAATTTCGACGTGATCGTCGGGGTCGGGCAGACCGTCGTAGGTCCCCAGTGGCAGGGGTTTCTCCATGCCCGCAGGAATTGGGGCGTTCATGATCTCCCACGACAGAGGGGTCCTCTGGTCGTCGTCGTCGCTTCCGGCCGGGGATCTCGAAGGGGACCGGTGATGCCGTGGCGGGGAATTCCTCGAACGGTTCCTCGGTCTCTCCTCGGTAGTTTTGGACTTCTTGGTAGTTGCGGAGGGCCTGGGTTCCTTCTGAGGCGGGGAGCGATGGCGCTTTTGGGAGATCGTCGGCTGGGGGCGTTCAAGGCGTGGACGACGACCCTCGCGCACCGGCGAGGGGGTTCGAGATTCTTCGAATGGAGTCCTTCGCGGGGAAGGGGAGCGGCGAGGCGAGGGTGGACGACGATGTCTTCGCGGGGAGGATCGCCGTGTCCGCCCTTGCTCCAGTGCTTCAATTCTGGTATTCTGGTGTGCTATCAGCTGATTGGTCTGATTGATCAAGGCAAATAGGGCCGCGGTGCTCGCGTCTGCATTGGGTGGGGGAGCAACTGGCTGAAAGATCGCTTGTTGGCCGTCCTGGTGGGCAGCGTCGTAAGCCGTGTCTTGGGAGTCTGGGGAGGCGGTATGCCCGTCTCTCACGTCGCCTTCTTCGACGTTGAGGGCAGCAGCGTCTTCGCAGTGGTTCCCGTTCTCGAGTTGCGCGAGGACGGTGTCCAGAGCTTTGTTCGCCGATGGGTTGTTGGCCATGCTGGTGAATGAGAGGATTGCTTTGGTTTATCGTTGAGGAAAAATGGGGAAGCAAGAGTTTTCCACAGACGGCGCCACTGATCGTACCTGGATCAGGCAGTATTTGATGGCCAGCAACATCTTGTGGACTTCAGCTCCGGTGAGGTTTACCTGCAAGGTACTCCGACGCTCAAGTAAGGCAAGGGTCACAAGTAAAAGCAAGTACAAGGTTAGAGAGTAAAAGAGTGTGTAACCTGACCCTCTCAAGTGAGAGGGTATTTATAGAGAGCCCCCAGCGCGGGGCCAACGGTTACTTGCATTGGGCTGGATTGTCAGGCCCAATCCAAGTAACTGCCAGGGCTTACGTGGCGTAGTGAAGACCAGCACGTGGTCTTCGCCCTGGGGTAACCGCTCCTAGATCTCCGGAACTAGGGCAGACCGATTCCATCGGGAGTAGGCGGTTACATGAGAACGTGTCCTCGCGGGAAGGAGTCTTGCGTGTCGGGGAGAGACGTGTCCTCGCGGGGAGGACTCTTATGTGCAGAAGGAGATAACCCCTCGCGGGAAAGAGCACCTGAGTGTCGAGGAGAGGCGAGCTCGGAGAGGCTTAGCGCCTCTGCCCGACGTCCTATGCCGCGTGTGCCCGAACATCGCGGAGGTGTGGCATGTGCCTAACACTATTGGAATGGGCCTGTGCTCGACGTTGGTTGTGATATGAGGCCTTTGTTGGGCTACCCCAGGACGCGTGGGTTGGGCCTGCTCGATTGAGGAGCAGACCCCGGCCCAGTCCAGAATAATAAGTATTAAAATATAAATGAAATTACACTCACATCTTCTCAGATCTATTAAAATGACACTGACATCCCTCTAATTTTAAAATATGTACTAATATTTTCTGAAATCTATTAAAATGACACAAATACTCCTTTTTAGTTTGTAGTGACAGTAAAAATCTATAGATATAGATTAAATATATCTACATGTTTTTGCAATTTTCATTATTTCTTTTATCAATTTGTTATTTTTATTTGAATCGATTTAAATTTTATGAAGTGGAATTCAAACACATTCGAAAATATTTATTTTTTTTTGTAATTTTTATTATTTTTTTACCAATTTATAATTTTTATTGGAATCGATTTATATTTAAATACCCTCCTTTATTTACTATGGTTTTACTATGGTTGGCTGTGGTGACCACCTGGGTGCCACTTCTACTACCTCCAAGAGCCACGCTTGTCGTTATTTGGCTTTACAATGACAAGAATGTTGCATTTGCCACTTTTCTTGAAGGTACCCGCAAACATCTCTCAACTTGCTTGATCATATATGCCTTTTTAAAAATAAAATAACATGTTTTGTAGTAATACTTAATTAATTCCTTTAACATCTCTAATATATGCATATATTTTGCAGGCTTCAGGACCGATTATTTAACACAATAATAAAATGTTCAAGTGCCGGAGATGATGCCACAAATTATCCTGTCCGTTGCTCTTGACATATACAAATATGGCACTCAAGCTCATTCAATAATACACAACAGGAAACCTCAATAAGACATTACAGAAAACCTCCAACATGCTTCTCCTTTCAATTGAATGACAGAATATTCTACAGGGGTCGTATTCTTTATTTTCTGATTATAAATTTGTAATGTATATTCCAAACCATCTTTTCGTATATCACATTAATTGTCTCTCAATTTGATTATTTTGCTGTCAATTCCGTATTGTCCTGAATTGCCTCTGCATGGTAACCAATCCTTTTTTTTTAAACTATTTTCAGCTTTCAAACAAACAGACATGCCACAAACAAATATATGCTTGTATAAAATTGTTGAATGTGAGTCACCGAGTTCTCATCTTGGACTTTAGGTTATTTTGTCCTTTTATTGATCATTCTCCTTTTCCTTCTATAAATTTAAACCAAGAAACTACCAAACATTGGCAAGTAAAGTAAACCCCATAGTACTATTTGGTTATGCGCTAACTATAAAATTCCAAAGAGATATATCAAAATCGCTACAGTGGAGACAGAATGCCATTGCCAATAAAGTTTGCCAACAAATATGGGCTAAAGTATAAACTTTAGGTGCCGACGCATAAATGGTATTGATTGATGGTCTTACACAACGAAATAGAGATCTTTACAAATCTCTCATTCAACTATTCACGGTGTCCAAAAAAAGTTATGTGGCTCTCTCACGCATCAACCAAATTCCACATAGATACTTTGTAAATCTTCCCAAACTTACGGTACTTCAACGAAGGAATCAAATCAACCAAACTTTTTCTTGATATAAATATTGTGATATAATTTAAGTTAGGTATGGAGTTACTTGGTTAGCAAGTTAGTTAGATTGTTATCATTAATCATTTGAGTTACAGGTAACCAATTTTCTTATATATATATATTGTAATTCAGTTTTAACAATTCAATACAATAACCTTTCATTCTCTTTCTCTTATTTATTATTCCTCATTCACTCAAGTGTATTGACACAACTAATTGGTACCAGAGTCTGGTTTCGATATAGGGACGTATGAGTCTAGACATTGTGATTGATGAGAACTCTGTCTGTGATTGGAATTCAGATAATGCAAATAACAAGTCATTGATGAGCTATGACTTTGATGGTGAAAGTAGTGAGCACGAAGAAATTCCAGTTAATAAAGTTCTAGTTATAGTCGAAGTTGAAGTAGAAAATAAAGAGAGTGTGGCTAGTGTCGCGGTGCGAAAAAATACGACCACGAGCGCTCGCACTCTCGCGATGATTAAACATAGTCGTCACAAAAATTTATTTATTTCTAAAAGAAAAGGGAAAATATCGATAAAAACCCTTAAAAAGATGACAAAAATATGATCGTCGCAACCAAATTAGATTAAGGAGTCGATTATGCAAGGAGAAGGTATTAACACCCCTCACATCTGAAATACACACAACGGGAACCATTTAGTTAGTTTTGTGAATAAGGGTTAACTTAAAAATATTTGTGTTCCTTAAAAGTTCTAAAGAAAAAACAAAGGACTAAAAATAGATTTTTTTTATTAGGGTGTCTGACGAGACTTTGAATCTCGCTCTTACGTACCTCCATGAGCGATGGAGAACTCAAGGCTAAGTAGTTCTGGGTAGAAAATGCTTGTTTGTTGGTCGATTTTAGCGAAATCCATTTTGTCACAATCGAACGGAAAACATTGCTTACTACCCAAAACAGTTGAGAAGTGGACGTTTGCATCACAGCATAATGGATAGACACATCAACATTCACGAGAAAACGTTGCTAGCTTACTCGCACATATAAGTGGATGAAGCATTCTTTTGCATCGTCTCGAGACGAAACATCTTTCGTTTGAAAAAGGGTTTGAGTTTTAAAGCCAAAAGGTAAAAGGTTTGAATGTATTGGCTGGTTTTTAATGGATCACGAATGCTCGGATGATCGAGCTATAAAGCTTGTATCCAACACTCGGGAAAAAACGTGATATACACCATGTTCCTTTTTCATCTTATTTGTGAAAGAGCTAGATATAATTAGGCATTTTTTGGTTGGAAGACAAATACTCAAATAGTCGAGTCACACACCTCGTATCCATGTATTCAGGGAAAATAGTGATATACACCAAACTATTCATTTTTTGTCCGATTTATTATAAAAATGATATTGTGGTATTAATCAAGTTGAGAGTTTTTAAAGGATGGCGAGCGCTCGAATGGTCGAGGTATACACATTGTATCTAAACTCTCAGGGAAAAGCGTGATATATGTGAATCCATTCTTCCATCTAGTCATGTTTTGAATGATATCAAAACTAGGATGAACTTTAGTGTTTTTGTACATTGGACGGTACCAACCAAAGTCTAGATGTGCATTAATCATCTTAGCTTTAGGATGCTTACAAATAAGTTTGAAAATGATTGAAAATACCTTAGGCATGTTTCATCCATCAAAATTGAGTTTTACGTGTTGAAAATGTTGCATAGTCCGATACATACGAGTTTAGGTCGACCTATAAAAGGTTTTACTTCAATATAAGTCGACAAATAGCTTAGATAGGCGGACCTCCATGCTCCAAGAATGAAGCATGTGGTCATTGCCTTCAAGTTGCCTCAGATAGGCTGACCTAAAACTTCAACAGGTCGACCTGTTGCTTATATAGGCCGACCTAATGATCATGAGAGGCCGGCCTATTGCTTTCAAAAACTCAAATTTTATTTTCCTCTTATTCTTTTCTTGCATTCCTTTTGCCTACATCCTCCCATAAGTATATATATATATATATATATATATATATATATATATATATATATATATATACACACACACACACACACACACACACACTCATACATGAATCATATTCTAGCAAGGTACTAGTGTAAAACCTAAATGAAACCAGAATTACAAAGTATTCCTATCATCTTCAACCTCTCTTCTATACATACACACAATTAAACTACAAATAATCATTTTTTTTATTGGGTGACCATCTAGATTAGGGTTTATAACGTCTAATTAGGTTGTTGTAACCGAGAATATTGGATTGAGATCTTTGTGTGTTTCAAATAAGAAAACCAAGCTGGGGTTTTCTTCAAGACCATTGTGATTTTAAGGTTTTGGACAAGATCACGCAAATACAAATTCGACCGAGTAAAGGCCTTAGGTTCCTTGCAGTGGAGTAGCGTGAGACAGTGAATCGTGTTTGTGAATCTTGGGTTCAACAAGTGCATTCTAGGGATTAATCTGATAGAGAGAAAACCTTGAATAAGATGAGGTCTTTCAAGCAAGTAGTCAAGAACTGGTGGATTGTAGCAGTATTGTTGGTGACTTGGTCAAACTTTGATCAAGGGTTTGGAAGAGGTAGAATCAACAACAAACATGAGGTTTCTGGGGTTATAGTTCTTCATCTCTTGTATAAACATTTTTGCAAAGATAAGGTTAATTTCAAGTATTTCAATTCGATTACGAATTGAGGGCAGGCGTACTCATAGCAAAGGCGATTGGGTAAATGCATATAAAATTATTTATGTCTCTCTCTCTATCTCTCTATCTCTTAAAATTATTGTTCTTACAAATTATCAAGTTTATTGTTGTTTTGATCAATTCGATTTGAAATCTTTTTTCAACTATCTTTTAAAGTGTTGTTATTGATATAATAATAATCACTTTGATTGTGATTGGCTTTTAACATTGTTGCGGTGAAAATCGGATAACAAATTATTAATTAATTTGCATCATTTTTCTTTTACAACCGACTTTGATTTATCCAAAGGAAAGGCTCAAGATCGTTAGAAAAACCTAAAGGGGGAAAAATCTAAGGTTCGGGGGTTGGTTATACAAAGGGAAGGTATTAGCACCCTAAGTATCTGTAGTACTCTACAGGAACCTCTTGTTAATGTTATCTTATGTTTGCTAAAGGTTCTATGCTAAAGGTTGAAACCCTAGGGGTTAGTATCTAAGTATACTCGACAAAGCATCGCACTTTGCGCCTACGTTTCCTCGGGAGTAGAATCAGAGTATGCGTAGTTCTACTTCTACTGAATGATTGACTGTGGTCAATATTCAGAGGGGAAATGAGTGTGACCTCATTGTAGAGTATAAGAACTCTCTAAGTCTAGTTGTGATGGACCTATGTTATGTTTTAGTCAATAGGGAAAAGTGATGATTCATTAGGATGAATATCACTAAGAGTTTAAGAACTCTCTCCTAAAGCTAGTTATAATTTCTATGGCTCTGATGAGGCCAAGAAATGAAGTTTTCCACTAAGAGGTTACTTAGGTTAAGGTGAGAGGTCAATGACTTATGGGTCAACATATTACCTTCCTTTGGAACGGGGGGAAAAATAACAGTTATAAAGATTGCTAAAATATAAAGAGATCATAATGCAAGTACGATGATACAATAATACATGAATTAAGATAATGAGATAAGATTAAATCATGATATCGATGAAAAGTGAGAATTACATATGAGATGCAATAAAGATAGAAATAGTCTCGTCTTAATCATGACTTAATCGAGAAATCGATAATCAATGATTCTTGACTTTCATCGACTAAATAGGAAAAAGAAAGTGGCCTCCTACAAATCTAGATTTTGGTGATTTTGAAATAACCAACAAAATCAAGATTTTTATAATGTCATTGGCCTAAATAAAAGAACATGGAACTGAAGTGAAACTAAGGTTAGTCTCGTCTTAATCAAGATTTAATCGGAGGGTCGATAATCTTTTGATATTCGACTTTTCATTGACCAACACGAATGAAGAAATGAGCGTCATACATATCAAGACTTTTAGGTGATTTAAAATAAATCAACAAGTCATGTATGTCATCGGCTAAATGATTAAATTCTAATTAACTCAAAATCTAGCTAAACAAAAATTCTAAAAACAAACTAAGCTATATTAAAACTTAATCCAAAAAAATAATAAGCTTTGAAAAAGAGATGGGCCAGGAGATATCCAGCCCAAAAGGGCGCTCCAAGTCAAGATGGGTCGTTATATGAACCCAAAACCCAGTTTACAAACTTGAAAAAAACTAACAAACCCACACGCATGGCTGAAGGAAAAGAGTTATTCTCAAAACTCAGGTCACCATTTCAAATCAACAAAACCATGGACCAAACAACATCATGTATAAGGAGAAGAACCACAACAGTCCAAGTCATTAGAACGAAAAACATGGCAACGTCAACAACATGAAACAGATAGGAACAACCATGGCCGCGTTACTACGATTCTGGAACCAACCTTCACACTTCATTCTGTTTGATTCGGTTCCGGTTTATTTAGGTTTGTGTTTTGCGTCTCATCCGATTAAAATCTCAGTTCGTCTCTTTGCTTTTTCTTCGTCTCTTGTTCTGATTTTGGGTTTTGATTTAGGATGGGTTTTGTGTTGCGATTTGGGATTGAAGGTTTGTGGGTTAAATAAGATGGTTTATTTACAGATTATGGATTGATGTGGAAAGGTTTGGATTCGGAGAAAAATCGTAGGAAGAAACGGCTCAGGTTTCGAGGTTTTAAATTGGTTTGATTTTGCTCAACATTGTTCCAGCTTTGTGGATTTGGATTTGAAATCAGCTCATTTTTCTACCCTTTCTGTCCGTGTGTGTTTGAGAATCTGGGTATGTTTTGATTTGTGTGGGTATGATTTTTGTAGTTTGGTTTGAAAGAGGGTTGAAGGTTCGAAAACGGTGTTGACGTGGTTGTTTGAAGATTTGGCATCTGAAGGTTTAGTCGTTGGATGATGAAGGATGGAGGCGGGTTCTGAAGCGTGTGGTGTTAAAAGGAGTGAGGAGTTGTGAGTTGTTTGGTGATGAAGGTTTGGTGATGAAGGTTATGGAGAGAGTCCGGTAAGTTTTTCTTCCCCACTCCGAACCCCCACCTCCACTCTCCTAACTCTCTACTATTTAACCCCTCCAACAAAAGAATCCGTTTCCATTTCAATTTTGAAATTTTGACCGTTGTGACAAGTCTTTTTCACTAGCAGTCATGGCAGCGTGTGCAGGCTTCGTACGGTTGCAAGCTGGTCTGTGTAGCTTGGAGGAAAAGCAGTTTGGCGAAGAGAGGACATGCAGAAATCGCAAGTTGGAGTGTAAACTTTGTTCTTTTGTTTTTGTATAATTTGTTGTAACGTGGCCTAAGAAATGGGTTTGAAAAGTCCAAAAAAAAACTTGCATCTCATTGGTTGACAACATCACCATAGCCTCCAATCAAAACACCCATAAAAACTTAAATGTACCAATATGATCATGACAAGTGGCGCACCAAATAAACCCTTTCTTTCTCCTCTTTAAATTGGATTAATAAATGATTAATAGTAATAAATAACTAATTAACTTAAATACTAATTAAATAAATTAAGACAAATAAACTAAATTACAACTAATTTAATTAATTAGATTAAAAATGCAAAATTAAGTTAAGTTAAAATGATGATTAATTAAAAATTAATAAAAATAAAGCAACTTAAATATATAAATAAAAATTAGAAATAAATCATATTAAAATTAAATTAAAAATAAAACGAATAAAACTAATAAGATAAATGTTAAAATAAAGCAAATAAGATGGATAATAAAATAAAATACAGAGAAAATTTATTCACACAACATTTAGCAAAATAATGAAGGTAAAATTTGGGGTACAACAGTTGCCCCTATTTAAATATCTTCACCTGATGACATGAGAGATGAAGATCCTCATGTAATCAACAGTGAAAGATATTTAAATACAGATAACCGAAAATTTTGTCCTCAGATGCACACACTTGCAATGCAACAAACATGATGCCAAGAGGATGCAAGAAAATGCAGACACAACGAGATGCCAACAGGAAGCAAAAGGACCAAAGAGCTTCACTGGGGAAGGACAAAGGTTAGTATCCATGAGAAACACCTCACTAGGGATACAAGCTAACCAACAAAAGAGACCCACCGGGGAGACTCCAAAGAAACATCGGGGAAAAGACCACAGACAATCTCACTGGGGAAAGATCCGGGGAGATAGACTACTGGGAACAAAACAAACCCACATTCTTCCTGGGCATGAAACCAGGAAGAAAAACCTGATCACTGGGAATCAGTCAAAAAGACAGACAACCAAGCAAAGACTTCCTGGGGATTCTATACCGAAGAGTTCAAATGGGATCTTCAAGAAAAGCCAGAAAGACAGAGACAAACTCTGTGCACCAGATAGGAGTCTTATAAGGTTGAAAAAAATTGTTCCAAGAAGCTTATCTTAAAGCAAGTTTTCAAAAATCCAAGGTAAGGGTTCAATGTCCAAGACGATTCGAACAAAGAACACGTTTTAAGACAAGAGGACAGTGCTTGACACGATTCAAAAAAAGTCCAAGCTCAAGTTTGACACGATTCAAACGAGAATAGTTTTAAAACAAGAGGCAGTGTCCGACATGATTCGAACAAAGACTCGGTTCAAGTTCGACGTGATTCGAACAGGAACTAGTTTTAAAACGAGAAGACAATGCTTGACATGATTCAAACAAGGTCCAAGTTCAAGTTTGACATGATTCAAACGAGAACGATTTTAAAACCTGGAGGCAATGTCCAACACGATTCGAACAAAGACTCGGTTCAAATTCGACGTGATTCGAACAGGAACCAATTTTAAAACAAGAAGACAATGCTTGACATGATTCAAACAAGGTCCAAATTCAAGTTTGACATGATTCAAACGAGAATAGTTTTAAAAATCTTTAATGTTAAACTTCTTGGGGAACATCAAAAAGGTTTAAAGATTCCAATCTGGCGCGCAAAGGTTAAGACCGAACAAGCATGACACAAGGCAAACTGGGAATGTCTTTACTTCACTGGGGAAATAAAGACAGGCACCAACAAAAGACCACAAGCAAAACAGAGTACAAGGATGCATAGATGCTAGGGTATGATGCATATGCTTAGCTATATGCTAGAAACGACGCGAACGACGCAAAACAGGAAAGAAGAAAGGATAACACAAGCCAACACCCTGAAATTCAAACATTAAGGATAACCAGGGCAATCTTCTTTTCACTGGAGATGGCATATCCATGCCAAAAATACAGTACTGCTAATTCTTCCTATATAAACTTGATTCCATACTAGAGTAAAACTTAATTCACCTTTGTGTTTTCTAAAAACTTTTCCGCTTCCAAGAATCAGATGAAAATGACGAAGTTATTGTATTCAAAGACCAATAACAAATCTAGTGACTAAGAATTCTGTCGTCTAACAGCTGACTTCTCTGGGGACTCTTGTATGAAGAGCTGGGGTCTGGTACTCAAATAAGAGTTGGTTGAGATAACAAAATCTGCTTCATGAGGAAAACCGGTAAGAGCCAGAAAGGTAACCTTATTGGAGATAGAACCAAGAAATGGGCTCCAATAAAGGTATCTAGAATGATTGACCATCAAGGCTAAACGCAACCAGATGACATTCTAGAAAGGATCCGCAATGAAGGTTGAACCGAAAAACAGTCTTCACTGGGAAAAGACATCCAAAGTGATGGAATAACAGGTTCAAGTATGACCGGTTGACGCTTTGGAAAAAGAAGAACCTTATTGGAGATTGAACCAAGAAATGGGCCCCAATAAAGTATCTAGGATGATTGATCATCAAGTCTAACGTGACTAAATGACATCCTAGAAACACCTCTAAAGTGATGGAACAACAGGTTCAAGTATGACCGGTTGGCTCTTTAGAAGTAACCTCTAAAGTGATGGAACAACAGGTTCAAGTATGACCGGTTGGCGCTTTAGAAGTAACCTTGTTGGAGATAGAACAAAAAAAAAAGGGGCTCCAATAAAGTATCTAGAATGATTGATCATCAAGGCTAAACACAACTAGATGACATTCTAGAAAGAATCTGCAACGAAGGTTGAACCGAAAAACGGTCTTCACTGGGAAAAGACATCCAAAGTGATGGAACAACAGGTTCAAGCATGGCCGGTTGGCACTTTGGAAAAAGAACCTTATTGGAGATTGAACCAAGAAATGGGCCCCAATAAAGGTATAGTAAATGATAGGTTAGTACCGGAGTTGCATAACTGAAGATAAGGCTTCCTGGGGAATACCCAATTACGGTCGCGAAGAGGTTGAATAGTACCAGAGATAGATAAGCTGCTTATAAGAGACTGCCAAGATTCTTCAAGAGATTGCTGCTTCAAAGAGATGTTGATATCACAATACTGTTGGAGAAATAATTATGTCTTCAATGAGGATCTTGTAAAAGATTCTTGCGAGACACGGTGCAAAATAAATGCACGTTCACAAATAGGTTAAAAACCACACCTGCCAAGGACCAAAGTTTAATCTAGGAACAAGCTAGAAAGAAACGGTCAAGCAAAACTCCAATTGAGAAAAGAACTCAAATGGGAATTTATCTTACCCATATGTGGAAAAGATAATTGAACCAACCATCGTCCACGAGAATCAAACTCTGTGGGGAACTCAGAAAGGAATGGGCACTTTATGCCTAAGGGCTGACAACTCTATTGGAGAGAATAGACAAACCCAGTCACTTGGGGAGAGAACCACCAGAGTGAACAAAAGACAGGTAAACACCAGGAGGGTAGCAAAAATGCAAAAATGCTATGCATATGAGTGCTTATGCCATGCTTATGCTTATGCTGACAAAACAGACAAGAAGCGAGACCGGAGATGAAATAAACGTCTCGACAAAGAATACCCAGCCAAACTCAACAGGTTAGACCAATATTGGGGATGGAGAAGAATCAACAACTTCATTGGTGAAAATAGTATTCCACTTGAGGTATAACATCATGAGTATTGCCATCATGAGCTTGATTCCTTTGTTGGTGGAGAATCCATAGAGAATGGCCAAGATTAGCTGAAGTAACAGCTTATTGGGGAGCTAACAAAGTAATTATGCATTCCACTGGCATAACTACCATCTTCAAATCTTATCTGCCCCAGGCTAGACAATCTATATGATAACAAGAGGATTTTATAGAAGAGTTGGCATACAGGGTGTTTCAATATCTTCAAACTCTTGGAGAGATTTCGGCGTAAGTGCCCCAGATTAACTGCATTCACACAACAAGGTCCTCGAACTCGCTTCAGGCTGGTTGCTAACAACTGGGGAAGAGATGCCCCAGACTGATTGGCCTTTTAGAGATTTGTCGAATCTCGACCTGACTGCCCCTAATTAGCTGATCTATGAGGATAAGTCATCAAAAGGATTTCACAGAAGAATTGACACACCAGATGCTTCAATATCTTCAAACTTTTGAAAAGAAATGAACCTAGACATAAATTCCCCAGTTCAACTATATTCGTGATACTCAAACTGTAGTAGAAACGACTGGGGGAACAGAATTTGCCCCTGCTGATAGGTCACTGGAGTCCATACTTGCCATAAGATGACCTCAGGGAGACTTGCTCCAATATTCTGAATTTGCAGAATTCTACCTCTGATTTGTCAACTCACACTTGGTTGCCCCTGACTGAGTCAAATTTCCTTTATCAAGTTCAATTCCTTGACTGACCGCGTTTGTTAGGATTCCTTGATATCGAATGGTATTGCAAACAAGTGTTGTTCATTAAAATTGGCAAAATTTAATGCAAAGTTTAAAAACAAAGCTCTGATAAAAAACTCACAGTGAAATGATTAAATAGTCAAAAACAAAGGTGGGTCTAGTCATTAAGGAAGTGACCAACACACGCGAGTAACAAAGATTATTAGGAGTCAGGTTACTCAACCTTGCTGTAGTATGCTTTTCAAAACAAACCTACCTCAATTAGGTCTTTTAGGGGTCTTAATATGGTATGGTTCATGGTTTATGAAACAAAGGATAAAGGCTCAAATCCTACGCTCATTTAACTCAAGACATACGTTCAAATCTCCAAAAATAGGAAGTCACTGGATTTGAAAGCTGACTGGAGCCTTATGTGAAACGCTCGTGTTTGAATGCATAACCGAGTTAAACTGAGAACTACCCTGCCCCCAAGGTTGAGATCTAAGGGTTTTTTTGTGTAAGGAAAGAAAACTCCTGCTTCTAGGCTCGAAGGGGTTAACAAGGGATAATCATTCTTACTTCTCCAATGTTTTGGAATTGAAACAATGCCTTACATCCTCGGCAAGGTTTAATCGAAAGCATACCACAACAATTATGAGCATGAGGTTTTCATCATCCTCCCTAATCTTTGCTTTAACAAAAGTTTGAAAAAGGTGTGAAAAAGATATATATTTTTTGCTTTTATGAAAATAAAAGTAAATGAGTGAAACGAATGGATTTAACCAAAAGATGCATAAATATTTCATTAATCTTGCCGATTTGAAAGTACAACAAAGCTTATAAGCAAATACAAATTCAAAGTGCAAGGGAAATACAATAAATTGCTAAAACAGCCAAAAGATTGCCAGCTTTAGGGAATCAAATGCAGAAAATCAAAGAGGAGTTCAATCACAGTCCATCTTTGTCTTGATACATCCTCCACAACATTACTTATCTCATGAGCGGGTAAGGATTGTTCTTGATATTAGGCTGGGAGCCATCGAACGATAAAATGTTTCTCTCTACTAAGTCCTTCACAATATGCTTTAAAGCAAAACAACCTTCTAGATTGTGGCCTGGTGCCCCTTCATGGAATGCACAATGAGCATTGGGATTGTAAGAAGGTGGAAGTGGATCAGGAGGTGGGCCCGATGACCTTGTAGTTATTAATCCTTGTTGCACCAAAACAGGATACAATGCTGTATACGTCATAAGAATGGGAGGAATCGGAGGCCTTCCACCCTTTCTTTTGCCTGGAATATTCTGACGAGAAACTTGAGTCTGTTGGCGATAAGCAGGAGCGTTGGGCGCTCGTTGATATACTGGTGGTTGAGGAACCGGTTGGTAAACAGAAGCTTGACTATTGAATGTTGGCGCGATGGTGGCCACATAAGGTTGCTGAACAGAATAACACTGTTGTTGCTGCTGACGCTTGCAGTACTGATTCTTCCTCTTTTTGTTTGTCATCACCACATTGGTATCTCCTTCCCTTTCGAAGGAATTCCTGGCATCATCGCTCGGACTACCAGCTCTCTTGGTCATTTTTCCACTCTTCAGACCAAGCTCTACTTTAATCCCCACAGCAACAATATCGGAAAAACTAGCAGACACGCTACTGATCATCCTTTCATAGAATTTCGGTCTCACCGTGTCAACAAACCAATCAGTTAACTCCTTTTCAGATAAAGGTGGCTCTACCTGTGAAGCCAGCTCTCTCCATCTTTGTGCGTACTCTCTAAAAGACTCGGTATCACTCTGAGACATGCTCAATAATTGTCTGCGATCCCGCGTGAGGTCCATGTTATATCTATAATGCTTTACAAAAGCATCAGATACATCTTGAAAACATTGGATCTTAGATTGGTCCAAAGTCAAATACCACTTTGCAGCGGCTCCTTTCAAACTATCTTGGAAGCAGTGGATCATCAACTTATCATTATCCATAAATGCAGCCATTCGTCGGTAATACATGACCAAATGCGACTTAGGACAGATCGCTCTTGAGTAGAGGTCGAAATTGGGTAGTTTGAACTTGGGTGGAACTACCAAACCTGAGACTAAGCACATGTCTTTAGCATTAGTATTAGATACATTGCTCCTCTCCATTGCTTCCAATTTCCTCCGCATTGTCTCTACACTTTCCTACAACCTTTCATGTCGATTATCCCCTTCTTCGTACATATTGACATGATCATGAACCGGATGTGGATTCTGAAAAACTGGGCGCACCTGAGCTTGCACTGTTGCTGAAGTGAAGGTAGGAATAGCTTGAAAAGCCTCATTAACCAAAGGAACAGCTTGTTGAGTAGAAGTGACGGCCAGAGCACGCATAAAGTTAAAAGGCATACCCAAAATGGGGTTCACAATAGTAACGGGAGGTTCTACAGTTGTAGCAACGACTTCTGAGACTACGGTGACCTGCGTATCCACCTTTGCTCGTATAACATTCAAAACTTCCATGACCTGCCCCATTCCTCCTCGGAGCTCACTCAATTCATTGTTGACTCTGTCCATCTCGCAGTATTGTTCATACATCTTTGTCGAGTTTGGGTCGAGTGACGATTCAAAGATGATTCTGAAGGGAAAACGGTGACATGAGACGAAGACAGAGAGGAAACGCACATGCTATGATGCAAATGAGATGCTAATGCAGGCCGAATGGTTTTAAGGAACTCAAAGGCAAGTTGTAAAAAAAAAAAATTTGGGAAAATTGAAGAGTTTTTGTTTTTAAAATCCAAGCTCTGTTGATCTTTTGAAATGGGAACAAACATTTAAGTTCCTCGAAACCAAAGGGCTAAGAATGCTTGAATGTAGAGATGCACATAGCACACAAGCACAACATATGTACACACAACAAACATACAAATCCTAGGTTTAGGTCTTGTGAATGGAGCCATGGTCTACCCATCCCAATAGGTATATACTACTGGTTTTCACCTGCCGAACAAGGTTCTAAAGAGTTCCCAGAGTCTACAATCCATCTTTCGGATTTTAAGGATTTCCCAGATGACTTGGTAATCAATAAAATTCTCAAGAGGATCTCGTCTGAGTGTAGTATCGCGTGACAACCAATTCAGAAATAGACTCCATCATGGTCTCTGCACTACATCCTAAAAGGCTTAGTGGGGTTTGGTAACTACGGTTCTCAATATCCCGAGCTCCTAGGTCGAGAGTAGCACGCTTTCACGAAAAAATTCGTTCAACATAACTAGACTCTCGAGAGGGCCTCAATTGAGTGATGGTGTTATCAATTCAACTTTTCAGGATTCGACTCCCTCAAAGCCTCCTTGAATACCATCGTCCTATAATAAGTGTACGCTCAAATCCGGGTATAGGATTTATCTCACTCATAGATATCATATTAACCCAAATTAAACAGAAAAAGTCAAGCAAGAATAGATATACAGATATATAAGCAGGTATGACATACACAAGCATATACAAGTAAATAAGCAAACATGAATAACATAAAACAAGATTGGCTTAACCCTCTTAGGAAAGGACCAACAATAGGTCTAAAACTCCCCAGTGTAGTCGCCATTTCTGTTGCGGTGAAAATCGGATAACAAATTATTAATTAATTTGCATCATTTTTCTTTTACAACCGACTTTGATTTATCCAAAGGAAAGGTTCAAGATCGTTAGAAAAACCTAAAGGGGGAAACATCTAAGGTTTGGGGGTTGGTTATACAAAGGGAAGGTATTAGCACCCCAAGTATCTGTAGTACTCTACAGGAACCTCTTGTTAATGTTATCTTATGTTTGTTAAAGGTTCTATGCTAAAGGTTGAAACCCTAGGGGTTAGTATCTAAGTATACTCGACAAAGCATCGCACTTTGCGCCTACGTATCCTCGGGAGTAGAATCAGAGTATGCGTAGTTCTACTTCTACTGAATGATTGACTGTGGTCAATATTCAGAGGGGAAATGAGTGTGACCTCATTGTAGAGTATAAGAACTCTCTAAGTCTAGTTGTCATGGGCCTATGTTATGTTTTAGTCAATAGGGAAAAGTGATGATTCATTAGGATGAATATCACTAAGAGTTTAAGAACTCTCTCCTAAAGCTAGTTATAATTTCTATGGCTCTGATGAGGCCAAGAAATGAAGTTTTCTCCTAAGAGGTTACTTAGGTTAAGGTGGGAGGTCAATGACTTATGGGTCAACATATTACCTTCCTTTGGAACGGGGGGAAAAATAACAGTTATAAAGATTGCTAAAAGATAAAGAGATTATAATGCAAGTACGATGATACAATAATACATGAATTAAGATAATGAGATAAGATTAAATCATGATATCGATGCAAAGTGAGAATTACATATGAGATGCAATAAAGATAGAAATAGTCTCGTCTTAATCATGACTTAATCGAGAAATCGATAATCAATGATTCTTGACTTTCATCGACTAAATAGGAAAAAGAAAGTGGCCTCCTACAATTCTAGATTTTGGTGATTTTGAAATAACCAACAAAATCAAGATTTTTATAATGTCATTGGCCTAAATAAAAGAACATGGAACTGAAGTGAAATTAAGGTTAGTCTCGTCTTAATCAAGATTTAATCGGAGGGTCGATAATCTTTTGATATTCGACTTTTCATTGACCAACACGAATGAAGAAATGAGCGTCATACATATCAAGACTTTTAGGTGATTTAAAATAAATCAACAAGTCATGTATGTCATCGGCTAAATGATTAAATTCTAATTAACTCAAAATATAGCTAAACAAAAATTCTAAAAACTAACTAAGCTATATTAAAACTTAATCCAAAAAAATAATAAGGTTTGAAAAAGAGATGGGCCAGGAGATATCCAGCCCAAAAGGGCGCTCCAAGTCAAGATGGGTCGTTATATGAACCCAAGACCCAGTTTACAAACTTGAAAAAAACTAACAAACCCACACGCATGGCTGAAGGAAAAGAGTTATTCTCAAAACTCAGGTCACTATTTCAAATCAAGAAAACCATGGACCAAACAACATCATGTATAAGGAGAAGAACCACAACAATCCAAGTCATTAGAACGAAAAACAGGGCAACGTCAACAACATGAAACAGATAGGAACAACCATGGCCGCGTTACTACGATTCCGGAACCAACCTTCACTCTTCGTTCTGTTCGATTCGGTTCCGGCTTATTTAGGTTTGTGTTTTGCGTCTCATCCGATTCAAATTTCAGTTAGTCTCTTTGCTTTTTCTTCGTCTCTTGTTATGATTTTGGGTTTTGATTTAGGATGGGTTTTGTGTTGCGATTTGGGATTGAAGAATTGTGGGTTGAATAAGATGGTTTATTTGCAGATTCTGGATTGATGTGGAAAGGTTTGGATTCAGAGAAAAATCGAAGGAAGAAACGGCTCAGGTTTCGAGGTTTTAAATTGGTTTGATTTTGCTCAACATTGTTCCATCTTTGTGGATTTGGATTTGAAATCTGCTCATTTTTCTACCCTTTCTGTGCGTGCGTGTTTGAGAATCTGGGTATGTTTTGATTTGTGTGGGTATGATTTTTGTAGTTTGGTTTGAAAGAGGGTTGAAGGTTCGAAAACGGTATCGGCGTGGTTGTTTGAAGATTTGGCATCTGAATGTTTGGTCGTTGGATGATGAAGGGTGGAGGCAGGTTCTGAAGCGTGTGGTGTTAAAAGGCGTGAGGAGTTGTGAGTTGTTTGGTGATGAAGGTTATGGAGAGAGTCTGGTAAGTTTTTCTTCCCCACTCCGAACCCCGGCCTCCACTCTCCTAACTCTCTGCTATTTAACCCCTCCAACAAAAGAATCCGTTTCCATTTTAATTTTGAAATTTTGACCGTTGTGACAAGTCTTTTTCACTAGCAGTCATGGCAGCGTGTGCAGGCTTCGTACGGTTGCAAGCTGGTCTGTGTAGCTTGGAGGAAAAGTGGTTTGGCGAAGAGAGGACATGCAGAAATCGCAAGTTGGAGTGTAAACTTTGTTCTTTTGTTTTTGTATAATTTGTTGTAACGTGGCCTAAGAAATGGGTTTGAAAAGTCCACAAAAAAACTTGCATCTCATTGGTTGACATCATCACCATAGCCTCCAATCAAAACACCCATAAAAACTTAAATGTACCAATATGATCATGACAAGTGGCGCACCAAATAAACTCTTTCTTTCTCCTCTTTAAATTGGATTAATAAATGATTAATAGTAATAAATAACTAATTAACTTAAATACTAATTAAATAAATTAAGACAAATAAACTAAATTACAACTAATTTAATTAATTAGACTAAAAATGAAAAATTAAGTTAAGTTAAAATGATGATTAATTAAAAATCAATAAAAATAAAGCAACTTAAATATAGAAATAAAAATTAGTAATAAATCATATTAAAATTAAATTAAAAATAAAACGAATAAAACTAATAAGATAAATGTTAAAATAAAGCAAATAAGATGGATATTAAAATAAAATACAAAGAAAATTCAGTCACACAACATTTAGCAAAACAATGAGGGTAAAATTTGGGGTACAACAAACATCAACAAAACAAATTCAATTTCCAAATGTTATCGATCCCACACAAAGTATTCGATAAACTGTCTTTGAGTATTTTAATTGATTTTTGATCATTAGAAATAAGCTCCACAAGTAGCTTAATATTTAATTGATTTGTGAATAAATAATTAATGAATAACTTGTGCTCATTAGCATCCAATTGGTTTACATTACGCATATTCGAGCTTTTCGATAGTAGGTTCGGTTAGACGATTCGATTCGGGTTGTTTCTGCTGTACCATAAAATTTTTTAAAACAATTTTGCCAAAAGTTTTGTTTTTAAATTTGTGATCTATTCACCCTCCTCTAGATCAAAGCCTATCGTCTAACAAGTTGTATCACAAGCTCTGGTTAATTATGTGCTTAAGATTTACTTTTTAAAAGAATGTCTACCAAACCTAAGGGAGCATACAATAGAACGTATACATGTCAACTCTGTTGACAAAGGTATATGGTACGCCATAAAAAATGGTCCGAATTAAATAACCATGACCAATGATGAAGGTGTTACCATACCTAAACCGGAAGCACAATGGGATGCTAATGATTGGAAATTGTGGCCACATGATTGGAAAGAGAAGAATATTCTCACTTTCACTTTGGGTGTTGATGAGTATTATTGCATTTCTCATTGTGAGACTGCCAAGGCTATGTGGGACATGTAGCGAGCAATTTTGGATACGGTTCTTAAGCGCTGTCGCTATTTGGGGTTTACTACAGGTCAATTCATTTTTTATCCTATTGTGAGCTGACTAAGGAAGGGAAATAGATGTCTCCAATTAACCCTGCTTGCATACTGAGTTTAAACAGCGGTCTGTTAGGTTACGGATGCTACATGGTAATGGGGCCTTTCTTTCTTCTTACTTTATTAAGGTGGAAAACTGGGACTATTCATGGGGAATTTGTCAGATTGGGTGGAGATAAGGGACTTTGGGTTTTTGGATTAGTGTGCTCGCTAAGATTTTTCTTTCAATCTTATGCCTACGTGTTCCCGTTTACCGAAACAGGGAAATCAGAGCGATCGTAGTTCCTCCTATTCTATGGGAGGAAATGGGTGTTTTGGTGTCTTGTTCAAAGGCCAAGACGTGAAGCGAAAGGTGATCTATATCTTGTTCAAAGCCCAAGATGTGAAGCTGAAGGTGGTTTGTATCTTGTTCAAAGCCCAAGATGTGAAGCTGAAAGGTCTATTTGTATCTTGTTCAAAGCCCAAGATGTGAAGCTAAAAGGTGTTGTCTTTAGAGAGAATTTGTCATCTCTAAAGAGGGTCTGTTTGTCACAACTATTTATAAAGGAGAATTACTTTAACTGGGATATGTGAATCCAACAATTCCATAATTTCCTTTATAGGGGGGTTCCATCCTAAAGGAGAAGACTTTAACTCAGTGTAGAGCAATGCTATCTTTCCTTAGGAATTTTTCATGCTAAAAGAGGGATAGTGGCATGGATGTAAATAATCCAGAGGCTTGTCGCTTACAGCGATTAGATGAAGGGGAATGAGTTGTTGATGTTTGTGTACTATGAACGAGGCACAACTTTGATGCTAAAAGGTTGATTGACTCAACCGGAGTTTTCTTATACAAAGCCTAAGAGGAGGCTATTGGCCCAACAAGAGGGAGTTTTTATGTGTCTCGTACGAAGCCAGAGAGAGAGAGGCTAAAAGGGTTGACTCAACAGGAGAATCTTTTATACTCAACAAGAGAGTGTTTTTGTATCTCGTACGAAGCCCGAGATAGAGGCTAAAGATGGTGACTCACCAAGAGAATCTTTTATACTCAATAAGAGAGTGATTTTGTATCTCGTACGAAGCCCGAGATGGAGGCTAAAGGTTTGACTCAACAAGAGAGTGCTTTATACTCAATGAGAGAGTGATTTTGTATCTCGTACGAAGCCCGAGATGGAGACTAAAAGGTGATTGACTCAACAAGAGAGTCTTTTATACTCAACAAGAGAGTGCTTTTATATCTCGTACGAATCCCGAGATGGAGGCTAAAGATGGTGACTCAACAAGAGAGTGCTTTATACTCAACAAGAGAGTGATTTTGTATCTCGTACGAAGCCCGAGATAGAGGCTAAAAGGTGATTGACTCAACAAGAGAGTCTTTTATACTCAACAAGAGAGTGTTTTTGTATCTCGTACGAAGCCCGAGATAGAGGCTAAAAGGGAGATTGGCTCAACAAGAGAGCCTTTTATACTGAATAAGAGAGTGTTTTGGTATCTCGTACGAAGCTCGAGATGGAGGTTAAAAGTTTTGACTCAATAAGAGAGTCTTTGTATCTCGTACGAAGCCCGAGATGGAGGCTACAAGGTTTGACTCAACAAGAGAGTACTTTATACTCAACAAGAGAGTGATTTTGTATCTCGTAGAAGCCCGAGATGGAGGCTATAGGTTTGACTCAACAAGAGATTCTTTGTATCTCGTACGAAGCCCGAGATGAAGGCTAAAGGTTTGACTCAACAAGAGACTCTTTGTATCTCGTACGAAGCCCGAGATGGAGGCTAAAGGTTTTGACTCAACAAGAGAGTCTTTGTATCTCGTATAAAGCCCGAGATGGAGGCTAAAAGGGTATTATTTCAGTTGAGTGACAGGTCCAATATGTTGGTTCAACGAGAAAATCAGTTCTTATATGAGTAACACTGTACTCATGGATTTGATCTGAGGATCGGGATTGTTTCCTGTTCTTTAAGGAAACGGGGAATCCAAAGGGTATTGAGACTGTCCGAGTCTACGGGTGTCTTCCTATTTTTGAAAGGGACTTGAGAATGTCTTTGAGACTCAAGGAAATTAGACTGTCCAAGTCTAGAGTTTTATCTTTTGTACTATGCTTAAAGAAACAGTAGTAGTACGTCCACGGTAGAAAGATCTAGACTCTTTGAAAGACTGTTCTATTAAGATGACTAATTTCTGTTCCTATACCTCTAGGAGGTCGTCGGGACAATTTGTACGAAGTCCAAGAGGAGGCTGGAAACTTTTAAGAAGCCGAGGGACAATTTGTACGAAGCCCAAGAGGAGGCTATCATTCCCGGAGGAAGAAACCATTTATACAAAGCCTAAGAGGAGGCTATGATTACTTCTAAGAAGCCGACGGGTCCTTGTACAACGCCCAAGAAGAGGCGGGGATGCTTTTAAGAAGCTTGTGGGTCCCCAAACCCCGAGAAGTTCAAGACAGGATATTCACAAAGAATAGATCAAGCCAGGAAAGTTCGAGAATTTGGAAGAAACTCAAGGGATGCAATTCACGGAGAAGAGATCATCTCTGGGGAGTAGAGTTTCTTGACAATTCCTAAGGAGGACAGCCGAAGAGAAGACTGTATCTGGTGCTCCTATGGGGGATCTAGTATTGTCTATTTCTAAGAATGATCGAAACGGCTTTACCTAGTGCTAGACGTAGTTGCCGGGGAAACTCTAAATATATATACTATTATTACACAGTCGATATGAGTTTATGAAAGAAGACTTACAGCGAAACAACCCCACAATACAGTTATATGTATATGAAAGCGGTAAATGAAAGCATATAAACACTTACTCGGTTGTAGAGCTTCCATGCTGTTTGGTTAGTTGTTCAACAAAGAAAGATTGAAAACAACAATATATTTCAAAATCAAAGGAGAAAGTGCTTTGGAAGGAAAGATTGGGGCTTACAGCTCAAGGAGAGGCCCAAGTTTTTAGTAGTGATTGCACTGTGATATGAGTTTGTACAGAGGGACTTATACAAGTGACTGAGGCCCAAAAAGGTTTTCTGTACAAAGGGATGGGTCTTACACTCTCTCAAGAGGCCCAAAGAGTTTTAAAGAAAAGAAATGGGTCTTACTACTCGAGGGTAGGCCCAAATGGCTTTTTTTTGTTTGAAATGGCGATCGCGCCGAGATTTTGAAAATGCTGTGGGTCTTATACAATGACGGAGACCCAAGAATTTGGTTTTCAAAGGGGTTGGGTCTTACACTCTAATAGAGGCCCAAAGGTTTTAAAATGAAAATAAATGAGACTTATAGCTGAAAGAGAAGCCCAATAGTCTTTTTTGTTAAAAGGCGACGATCGCGCCGAACTTTGAAAATGTATAGAGGGACTTATACAATGTGTGAGGCCCAAATTATTTATGTACAAAAATGGGTGGGACTTACACTCTATTAGAGGCCCAAAGTGTATTTTAGGAAAAGAAATGGGGCTTACAACACGAGGGAAGGCCCAGATGATATTCAGTTTGAAAATGGCGATCGCGCCGAGATTTTTCGTATCGGGACTTATACAATAACTGAGGCCCAAAATATTTTTGTACAAAAAGGGTTGGGTCTTACACTCTATTAGAGGCCCAAAAGTGTTTGAAAAAGATTTGTTAGGGTGAAAATCAAAGAAACCCCAATTTCATTTTTTAAAGGCATTTTTCAAAGAAAAATCAAGTAAAAAAATGATAAAAATATCAAATAAAATCATTAATCATGTTATAAACAATGATTAAGGTTTATGAAAAAAGTATTTTATCCACATGAATATTTAAAATCATTTTGGTTTTAAAAATCAAGAAAAAGAAATCATTTTAAAAGCATTTAAAACAATTTAAAACAATATTTTTGAATATATTAAAAATATATCAAATAATAATATTTTTTGTGATTTTTTGGTGGATTAAAATATTATGGAGTATGAATAAGAAGTGCGTAAAGCAGAATTGGAAAATGATGATTTTTGCTATGTAAAAGAATTGGTTGAGTTTTGAAGATAAACTAAGAAAAAGAGGAAAGATGTCACAACATCACATTCGACATCTTTCATGAGTTTTGAAGATAAGAGAAAAAGGGAAGATGTCACAACATCACATTCGACATCTTAAAAAACCAGAACTGTACCTTGGTTTTCAACATCTTTGCTATCAAACTTCAAACATTCATAACTCTCTCAATTTTTAACGAAATTGAAATCCGTAAGAACCTATCTTGACCGGATTTTCGCAAGGAATCCAATGGTATTACTCATGCACACTGAAACTTAATGTACAGAACATACAAAGCAAAAAACCAGAACTGCATGTTGATTTTAAACATCTTTGCTTATCAAACTTTCAACACTCATAACTCTCTAAATTTTTAACGAAATTAAAATCCGTAAGAACCTATCTTGACCAATTTTTTGCAAGGAATCCAATGGTATCACTCATACATACTGAAACTTAATGTACAACACACACAAGGCAAAAAACCAGATCTGCAACTTAAGTTTAAAATAACATAAACTCCACATATAAACATGTTAAAGTGCAAACAATAGGAGGATCATATCATACACATTAAGGACTACATTTTTGTTTCAAGAATTGTTCAATATGATGCATGTATGTGGACAACAAAGGAAAGCATGATTCAAAGAATTCAAGTTGTGAATTTTTACCTCTTTTTTGGAGATTTTGTGCAACCTACCAAGTGCTTTGCTCCAGAAATGATTTGATGCTTTGGACACCTTCAAATGACCTCTTAGAAGCTTTTAGGATGGTTGGAATCAGCTGGAAACCCTGGAGTAAGTTTGAGCACTTTCTTGCAAAATGGGCAAAAGTGGCCAAAATGCCAACTCTCTCAAATGGTGTTCCAGATGTGTGGCACCATTTGGGGCAGTTCAAGGATGATATTTGGAGTGTGTTTGAGGTTTTATCTGGTTTGGAAAGTGACTGAATCAAGACATGGCTTGAAAAATGCAAAAAAGTTCAATTTTGAGACTTTGAGAGGTGACGTTGTGATTTTGGTGTTACAGGTCACTTGCGATAGTTTAGATCACCTACATATGATGTTTATGAGGTGATAGGATCATGAGATGTGATGGAAATGCTCTCTAACTCAAAAACTCAGAATTACCTTACTAAAGAAGGCATTTTGGAGTGAAAGAAGTGATTTTGAGGAAAGCATCTGTTTGATGGCTTTGGTGTACTCAAACTGAGCACAAATGAGCTCTATTTATAGTAGAGCAAGTTTGTTTTGGTAGCAATAGTGAATGGTGGCTGCAGCAGAGGTTTTTTCAATGTTGGCCAATGAAAATCCAAGTCTCCTCTAGCTATTGACTAGAGGTTAGAGCACAGAGCTTTGGTTCCCTACTTGTTGGAGGAATCTTGACTGAATTCAGTTGCAAATGTGTCAGTCCATGCCACCTCTAAGCATCTATTGAATGCTCTAATCCAAAATTAGAGTCTTGTCTCTCTTTTTAGGGATTTCTAGGTTTGGCATGCTACTTCTTGTTCCAAGGACTTTGGAGGCTTGGCTTAGTGATTGTCCCATTTGGATTTGATCCTCAGATGTGTCCAAGATGATGACAAGGCTTGGAAATTCGTGTAGCATAAAAAATGTACAAATCTGTCCTGAAACATGTCTTAAAAATCAGTTGCAGCAAGCCTTGTTGTAAAATCCATAACTTCTTGCTCAAGAATGATAAATGGCTGTTCCAGGACTCTATGGAAAGTTGAGATGACATACTTCAACTTTGATGTTTGACCCTAGACTTGGTTCAACTTGGATCATGGAGAAAAACATCCTTGAGGTTGAGACATTCTTGCTGGAAAAATATTAATGATGTCCTATGAAATGTCAGAACATTGGACATTAAGAATTCCCAACTTTGATCACTTATATCTTTTAATCCTTATGATATTTTGAGTTGATTCCTTCTACAATGTTGAAGTATCAAATACCCTCTTTAAAAGTAGCCCTTACGCAAAACCAATGGATGTTTGGGTGTAGCGAGTGATTTTTGGATGTGGTTGCGAAGCACGATCGCTCTGGTACTACAACTCGATTCATTTTTTATCCTATTAAAGCTGATGAAGGAAGGGAAATAGATGTCTCCAATTAACCCTGCTTGCATACTGAGATTAAACAGTCAAAACTGTTGGTTTACAGATGCTACAAAGATTCGGGGTTTCTCCTAGGTTATTTTGTTGACGAGGGGTGCTTTAGGCTATCGGTTAGGATGTTAGGACGAATGTATGAAAGTATGGGATTTTGGGTTTTTGTTTAGTGTGCTCGCTAAGATTTTTCTTTCAATCTTATGCCTACGTATTCCCGTTTACCAAAACAGGGAAATCAGAGCGTTCGTAGTTCCTCCTATTCTATGGGAGGAAATGGTTGTTTTGGTGTCTTGTTCAAAGCCCAAGACATGAAGCGAAAGGTGATTTGTATCTTGTTCAAAGCCCAAGATGTGAAGCTAAAAGTGTTGACCTTAGAGAGAATTTGTCATCTCTAAGGGGTCTGTTTGTCACAACTGTTGGGTGACTTCCTGTAAAGGAGGATTACTTTAACTGGGATTTGTGAATCCGACAATGCCATAATTTCCTTTATTGGGGATTTTAACCTGAAGGAGAAGACTTTAACTCAGTTTAGAGCAATGCCATCTTTCCTTAGGAATTTCTCATACTAAGAGAGGGACATTGGCATGGATGTAGATAATCCAGAGGCTTGCCGCTTACAGCGATTAAATGAAGGGGAAAGAGTTGTTGATGTTTTTGTACTGTGAACGAGGCACAACTTTGATGCTAAAAGGTTGATTGGATTAACCAGTGGTTTTCTTATACAAAGCCTAAGAGGAGGCTAATATGTGTCTCGTACAAAGCCCGAGAGAGAGGCTAAAAGGTTTTTGACTTGACGATAGAGTCTTTTGGTATCTCGTATAAAGCCCGAGATGAAGGCTACTTGACTTAACAAGTGAGTTTTTTGTATCTCGTACAAAGCCCGAGATGGAGGCTAAAATTTGTTTGGCTCAATAAGAATCTTTTTGTATCTCGTATAAAGCCTGAGATGGAGGCGAAAGGGTGATTGACTGAACGAGGGAGTCTCTTTATGTGTCTCATACAAAGCCCGAGAGAGAGGCTAAACGTTGTTTGACTCCGTTGGGGAGAATTATTGTATAAAGCCCAAAAGAGAGGCTATTGTAACTGGAGAAGGATCATTATACAAAGCCTAAGAGGAGGCTATGGTTACTGTTTCAGTTGAGTGACAGGTCCGGTATGCTGATTTAAAGAGAAAATCAATTCTTATATGAGCAACACTGTACTCAAGGATTTGATTCGAGGATCCGGGTTATTCCTGTTCTTTAAGTAAGTGGGAAATCCGAAGGGTATTGAGACTGTTCGAGTCTACGGGTTTTCTTCCTATTTTTGAAGGAGTCACTTGAGAATGTCTTTAAGACTCAAGGAAATTAGACTGTCCTAGTCTAGAGTTTTATCTTTTGTACTATGCTTTGAGAAACAGTAGTAGACTCTTTGAAAGGACCGTTCTATGCAGATGACTAATTTATGTTCTTATACCTCTAGGAGGTCGTCGGGACAATTTGTACGAAGCCCAAGAGGAGGCTGGAAGCTTTTAAGAAGCCGATCGGTCCTTGTACGAAGCCCAAGAGGAGGCTATCATTCTCGGAGGAAGAGATCATTATACGAAGCCTAAGAGGAGGTTGTGAATACTTCTAAGAAGCTGAGAGGTCCTTGTACTAAGCCCAAGAGGAGGCGGGGTTGCTTTTAGGAAGCCTGTGGGTCCTTGTACGATGCCCAAGAGGAGGCCGATGCTTTTAAGAAGCCCGTGGGTGCCCAAACCCTGAGAAATTCAAGGCAAGCTATTCACAAGGAATAGATCAAGTCAGGAAAGTTCGAGAATTTGGAAGAAACTCAAAGATGCCATTCACGGAGAATACATTCATCTCTGGGAGTAGAGTTTCTTGACAATTCCTAATGAGGACAGCCTAAGAGAAGACTGTATCTGGTGATCCTATTGGGGATCTAGTTCTCTATTTCTACGAATAAATGAAACGGCGTCACCTAGTTCTAGACGTAGTTGCCGAGGAAACTCTAAATATATATACTATTATTACATAGTTGATATGAGTTTATGAAAGAAGTCTTACAGTGAAACAGCCCCACAATACAGTTATATGTATATGAAAGCGGTAAATGAAAGCAATAACCACTTACTCGATTGTAGAGCTTCCATGCTGTTTGGTTAGTTGTTCAACAAAGAAAGATTAAAAACAACAGTATACTTCAAAATCAAAGGAGAAAGTGGTTTGAAAAAGAAAGATTTGGGGCTTACAGCTCAAGGAGAGACCTAGGGTTTTATCAGTGAGCGCACTGTTTGAATTTGTACAGAGGAACTTATACAAGTGACTGTGGCCCAAAAGGATTTTCTGTACAAAGGGATGGGTCTTACACTCTCTCAAGAGGCCCAAAAAGTTTAAAGAAAAAGAGTGGGGCTTATAACACGAGGGTAGGCCCAATTGATTTTTTCGTTTAAAATGGCGATCGCGCAGAGATTTTCTTTTAACGTAGAGGGACTTATACAATAAGTGAGGCCCAAAATGATTTTGGTTAAAAGGGGGTTGGGTCTTAGATTCTATTAGAGGCCCAAAAGTTTTGAATGGGTCTTATAGCTCAAGGAGAGGCCCAGAAGGTTATTTTTCAAAAGGCGACGAGCGCGCTGTTTGTTTTTGACGATATCGGGACTTATACAATACACTGAGGCCCAAAAATGATTTGGTCAAAAAAAAGGATTGGGTCTTACACTCTATTTAGAGGCCCAAAAGTGTTTTGAAAATGATTTATGAGGGTTGAATTAATCCAAAAACCCTAATTTGTTTTCAAAAATGTATTTAATTGAATAAAAATTCAATTAAAATGATCAAAATTGTTTAACATATGGAAAACAAATTGTGATCTTGGATTAATGCTTCAAAAATTAAGTATTGACCTACAAAATAATTAGAAAGCATTAAAAGTTGCAAAATCAAGGTGGAAAAAATATTTTAAATGTCAAAAACAATTAAAACATTAATGCTTTGCAAAAATATCAATTATATAAAATAAATAATATTTTTGGGATTTTTTGGGAAAATAAAATATTTTAACATTTTTGTGAATTATTAAAAAAAGAATCAACTCAAAATCATTAAAACTCAGAGAGAAATTAATTTTTGAATCAATTAAATAAAATCACAAAATTCAAATATTCAAATATTAAAAAAATGGCGCCAAGAACACCCAAGAACACGCGCGTGTTCTGCGTTTGCCCAGATTTGCATTTTCTCTCCAATCTCACTAAATACTTGATCATATCATGCAATCCACATACCAATCAACTCGTTTCAACCCCACGATCATGTCTATGGTATTTAATTTCATTTAAATTAAACATATAACAAGAAATCATGAAAAATCCTCAAGAACCCTAATTTCTGCATGAAGGCTAGGATTTTTGATACACGATTCAAACAATGCAATTAATTGAGGGAAAACATTCCATGCATGATTATGAACATATGGCCAAATTATTGTGCAGCAAAAATTGCATGGATCATAGAGTTAGAAGAGCTCATGCTTACCACTTGCAGCTGGTGATCGTGATTTGTGTTGGAGGTGTTACAGCTAGGTTCCAATGATCTGGATAGCTTCCCTAGGTGCCATGGAGTGTGTATGAATGCTTGGAATGGATTGAAATTGTTTGGAGCTGAAGATGGTACCTCAACTGCAAAACTATCAAGAACTTGAGCAATTGGCTGGTATTTTGTGAAATATGTGTTCCAGATGTTATGTGAGTGTTTGGATCACTTCTATATGAAGTATTTGAGGTGTGGGAGTGATTGGTTTGATTGGAAAAGCTCTCAAACTCAAAACCCGATAGTGACTTGCCTTAGAAGGTAAAATTGGAGTGAAAGAAGAGATTTTGAGGAAAGCATCTGTTTGATGGCTTTGGTGTACTCAAACTGATCACAATTGAGCTCTATTTATAGTAGAGCAAGTTTGTTTTGGGATCCACAGTGAATGGCAACTGCAGCAGGTGTTTGTTCAATGTTGGCCAATGGAAATGCAAGTCTCCTCTAGCCATTGACTAGAGGTTAGGGCACAGGGCTGTGGTTCCCTTGGTCTTAGATAAGTCTTGACTAAATTCAGTTAAGAATAGCTCAGTCCATGCCACCTTGATGCTTCCGTTGAATGCTCCAATCCAAAATTGGAGTTTTGTCCCTATTTTGGCCATTCTAGGTTCAACATGCTATTTCTTGTTCCAAAGACTTTGGAGGCTTGGCTCAGTGATTGTCCCCTTTAGATTCAATCCTCAGAGGTGTCCAAGTGGATAGGAGCATTTGGATTTGGCTGATTTTGGCAAATCGACCAAAAATGCAAAATCTGCCTTGCCTTGACAGATTTCAACAAGGTAACTTGCCAATGTCATATCTCATGACTCAAATTGAATTTGGTAATGTTCTTGGCCATTTTGGAAAGCCCTTACATGATACAACAACTGTTTGAACATGTTTAGTTTTGATCTCTTTTGAATCCAAGTGAAAAATCCCCCTACATTTGGCAAAAAGTAGGGTAAAATCTGACTAAGTGAAATTTTCACTAAGTGTTGGAACAAAGTGACTTTTCTTGATTTTGATCACTCCATAACTCAAAATCCATGAGGAATTTGGACATAGGTCAGTGTGAAGCTTTTGTAGAGGGCAATGTGATCTACAAATCAAGCTTTGAATGGGGACCAATGGCCTTGTGGTTTAGGAGTTATGGTCCTCCAAAGTTGGCACATTAGTGTCACTTTTTCCATAACTTAGAAATTTTTCTAAGTTTTTATGGTTACCCCTTTTACAAATTATCCCACTTTCTTTGATTTTTCTTGATGAATGATGATTCAAATCATACATTAACATCATTTTAGGGTTAAAACTCCATTTTGGTAAAAAATCTCAAAAAGTCAAAGTTGACTTTTGTGCACAGTTGACTTTTTATCAGATGAATTCCAAACTGTGCAATTCTTCATGAAATCATGTCCTTGACCTAAATCAAACTTGATGGACATGTTCCATGGGTGTCATAGGGTATATTGAATCATTTCTTAGGGCTTGGGAGCATGTCCTGGTCAAAAGTCAAAGTTACAGTTGACTTTCCTCGCGAAACCCTAATTGTGGTGCAGATGAAATTGAGACTTGTTGCTCAAGCTTCTTGGATTAATCCATTGTTCCAAATGGATCAATATAGTTCATTAGAGACCCTTAAAACCTCTCTTGAGGTCTTGGATCATGATTTGCCCTAAAAGTCAACTTAGGGGTGAATTAGGTCAAGAAACCCTAATTCCTGATTTTTGATGTATGCATCCCCTGAGGTCAAATTGACTTGATGCTTGGGTTTATGACGTTCCTTGGAGAATCATAGGTTATGTTTTGGATCATTGGCTTGTGCCCAGATAAAAGATTTCCATCTGGAGGCCCTGGTCGACCAAAGCGCTAATTTGGTGACACTGTCGATCTTGAGACTTGACCCACCTAGAAGGGAGCAGCCTTGTGCTTAATCCTTGAAGTGGGAGTCCTTTTGGTCCATTGTGGGTATTTTATAGGTTAGACAAGTTAAAGATCATGTCATTCCTTGATTGATCCTTTGCCTAAAAGCTCTGAGAGGGCTTGAAACCCTAAGTCTGATTATAGTGAATGCTCACCCATCTTTGGAGAGACTAATGAAGTATGACGGTTCCTCCATATTGTGATGATGATTTTCACATTGATGGGAAATCTTAGTGGTCAAAATTTGGGGTATGACAGATGCCCCTATTTAATCTTCTTGGACACGAAGGTGTGAATGACGAAAGTATTCGGGCATTCGGGGTGCAAGAGGATTAAATATCGGAATACCCGAAATTTTGATGGCGTCTATGAATGGTAATTCACGTATTCATCTTCTTTCGCTAAGCAATGATGCTTAGAAAAGGTAAACTTCCCCTCGATCCTGGTTTCCAGCCAAGGAACTGGTCTCAGTTTCTGATGTAAACTTCCCCTCGATCCTGGTTTCCTACCGAGGAACTGGTCTTAGTTTCTCTTGTAAACTTCCCCTCGATCCTGGTTTCCTACCAAGGAACTGGTCTTAGTTTCTGATGTAAACTTCCCCTCGATCCTGGTTCCTACCAAAGAACTGGTCTCAGTTTCTTTCGTCAATAAACTTTATTGACAAGGGATGCTATTCGTAGCGGCTTTCCTTCAAACTTCTCGCTGAATTTTCCTGGGGAGATGCCATTTGACGAAAAAATTTGATGTCAGAGTTGCTGGGGAACCCAGTCGTCTCAATTGTAGAGGTGCACAAACTTCTCTGTTTGGAGACGCCATTTGCCGACTCTACTGGGGAAAACGTGTCTCTTGAGAGACTGCTTTCGTTCGGGGTCTTTACATCATACTTTTCTCGGAGATCTTCTCGGAGAAATGCCATATGATGTGATCCAATTTTGAGGTGCCGATGACCTTTTCATCAGCGGTTCTTTCGGAGAAAAACTGCCGTATTGCCGAATCTCTGACTTAGGAGGCTTTCTCTCAGAATTTTCTTTAATCCGGGAAAACAAGGATATCATCATCAATGGCAAAGAGTGACATTTGGTAAAGGTTCTTTGGTCTTTCAGAGGTTCAAGTTATCAAAGTGGTCAAGGACCCAACTTCAATCCAGAAATAAACTGGAGGAGAGATCGTTCAAACATAACATTTCTTAATCGAGGAAAGAACTGGCAACTCGACCGAGAGGACAACTATCACTAGGGACAAGACCGACTAGAGTGATAGTGATGCAATATGAAATGTGAATGCAAATTAATAATGCATGATGTATGTATGTATATGCTGACAAAACTGACGCGACATACAAACTAAAGGATGAACATGACTGGATACTCGGCCATTGCAGGGGATGAAAGGCATCACTAGTTCATGTAGCGATTCTGCCTTTCTTAGGAGAGATAGTCCCTGTTGGGAGCTATGTTGATCGGGCTTAGGAGATGAGAACCCGGCCGAAGCGTGTCAGACGAAACAAGGTCTCTGACACGGTTGATCCCTTTATTCAGGCGTACTGGGTTAGAAGGAGTACTTTGATTCTGCACTTTGAGGTTCGATTACTTCTGGAGAAGCGACCGATGTTTCTTTGATGTTCAACAGTCAAAAGAAATTGTCGTCTTTATTAAAAAGCAGAAAAAGTTTTAACAAGTAAATTCATTTTTGTTTTATTTCAAGAATCGTTAATCATGTTAACAATGTCGTTCTGTAAAGCTAAAACAAATAAGAATTACAAACAAAAGCACAAGGGCTCAAATTTTATTGATAAAATGGAGATCAGCCAAACGCGTGATTCCAAAGAGTATTTACAAAGTTAGAAAACGGTAATTTACAGGGAAAAGGGCTACATTGAAACATAACGACCACTATCCTTCTACCAACTTTGAATTCGGGGCATCCTGAGCTTCTGTCGAAGATGACCTTGACTGGAGTTTTCCCCCGATGGATGGTGTAACTGCTGCTGAGGGACTTGCCTCTGTTGAACATAGTTACTTGCCATTATCCCTAATTTTTGCCTGGATTGTACTATGAGATTTCCAATCCATCGGGATGATTTTTTTTATGTCTCTAACTTTTGCCTGGACTGCCCTTTCGGGTTTTCAATCCACCGAGACATTTTTTTTTCTTTTTTTTTAGTTAAGGCGAAGTATTTCTTGACTACATCAACATTCGTGGGGTAGGAAAATTCCTCTCCGTCCATGGTTGCAAGTCTCAAGGCGCCGCCTGAGAAAGCTTTCGTGACCACATAGGGGCCATCATAATTCGGAGTCCACTTTCCCCGAGAATCAGTGAGAAATGATTGTATCTTCTTGAGCACAAGGTCTCCTTTTCTGAAGATGCGGGGTCGAACCTTTTTGTCGAACGCCTTTTTCATTCTCTGTTGATACAATTGACCATGGCATAGTGCCGTGATTCTCTTTTCTTCGATCAGATTCAGTTCGTCGTGTCGATTTTGACACCACTCAGCTTCGGTGAGCTTAGCTTCCATCAATATCCGGATTGATGGGATCTCTACTTCTATGGGGAGAACTGCCTCCATGCCATGCACTAGAGAGAAAAGGGTTGCCCCTGTTGAAGTGCGGACAGATGTGCGATAACCGTGAAGAGCAAAGGGTAGCATCTCGCGCCAGTCTTTGTAGGTTACAACCATCTTTTGAACGATCTTCTTGATGTTCTTATTGGCCGCTTCTACCGCTCCGTTCATCTTTGGTCGGTAGGGAGATGAGTTATGATATTCAATCTTGAACTCTGCGCACAACTCCATCATCATCTTGTTGTTCAAGTTAGATCCATTGTCAGTAATGATCTCGCTTGGAACACCATAACGGCAGATGATATTGTTTTTTATAAAATGAACCACCACTTGTCGGGTTACATTGGCGAATGACGCTGCTTCGACCCACTTGGTGAAGTAATCAATGGCTACTAGGATGAACCGATGTCCGTTTGAAGCCTTGGGCTCAATCATGCCAATCATGTCGATTCCCCATATGGAAAAAGGCCACAGGGAAGAAAGAACTTTGAGATGTGATGGTGGTACATGAATTTTGTCGGAGTATATCTGACATTTGTGACACCTCCTCATGTACTTGTAGCAGTCATATTCCATGGTTAACCAATAGTACCCTGCTCTGAGAATTTTTCTCGCCATTGTGTGTCCGTTGGCATGAGTGCTAAAGGATCCTTCATGAATTTCTTTCATAAGCATGTCTGCTTCTTGTCTGTCTACGCATCGGAGCAAGACCATGTCAAAATTTTTCTTATAAAGAGTGTCACCGCTCAGGAAGAAGTTTCCAGCCAATCTTCTGAGGGTTTTCCTGTCTTTTCGGAGTGCCCCAGATGGGTACTCCTATTTTTGAAGGAAGCATTTAATATCGTGATACCAAGGTCTATCGTCTAGGACTGCTTCAATCGTGAAGATGTAAGCGGGCCGTTCAAGGCGCATTATGTCAATCTTAGGTAGGTCGTTCCATTGACCTACACTAATCATGGAAGAGATAGTGGCTAAAGCATCAGCCATGTGATTCTCCTCACGAGGGATATGATGAAACTCAATTCTGTTGAAGAAAGGTAGCAACCTTCTTGCGTAGTCTTTGTAAGGAATCAATCCTGATTGGTATGTGTTCCAATCTCTTTTTATCTGATTGATAACCAAGGCTGATTCGCCATATACGTCCAAGTTTTTTATCCTTAAATCAATTGCTTCTTCGAGACCCATAATACAAGCTTCGTATTCGGCCTCGTTGTTCGTACATTTGAACGTAAGTCTGGCAGTGAAATGAATGTGGGTATCCTGAGGGGTAACAATGATTGCCCCAATTTCGTTTCCATAATGATTAACTGCCCCGTCAAAGATAAGTCCCCACTGGGAACCTGGTTCTGGCCCTTCACTGGGTAGCGGTTCATCGAAATCTTTCATTTTTAGATACATGACATCTTCATCTGGGAAGTCAAACCCGATTGATTCTTGATTGTCAATCGGTTGATGAGCCAAATGATTGACTAAAATTCTCCCTTTAACGGCTTTCTGAGCGTGGTACTCTATGTCATATCCTGATAACAGCATCTGCCAACGGGCAATTCTTCCCGTAAGAGCTGGTTTTTCAAAGACGTACTTGATTGGATCCATTTCTGAGATCAACCAAGTAGTGTGACGAATCATTTACTGGCGAAGACGTTTGGCTGTCCAAGCCAAAGCGCAACAAGTTTTCTCGAGCATAGTGTACCGAGTCTCGCAGTCAGTGAATTTCTTGCTCAAATAGTAGATGGCAGACTCTTTCCGTTTAGTTTCGTCTTTTTGGCCAAGTACACATCCCATTGAGTCCTCTAAGACTGTGAGGTAAATGATCAGCGGTCTTCCTTCCACTGGAGGTGATAGAATCGGCGGATTCAATAGGTATTCCTTGATACTGTCGAAGGCGGTTTGGCAGTCTTCTGACCAAACGCAATCCTGGTTCTTTTTGAGTAATTTGAAAATCGGCGCACAGGTCGCGGTCATAAGGAATATGAATCTGGAGATGTAGTTCAAACGTCCCAGGAATCCTCTGACTTGTTTTTCAGTTTTCGGAGAAGGCATTTCTTGAATGGCCTTGACCTTGTCAGGATCAACCTCAATTCCTTTCTGGCTGACGATGAACCCTAAGAGTTTCCCTGAACGGACACCAAAGGTGCACTTGTTGGGATTCAAGCGGAGTTTGTACTTTCTCAATCGCTCAAATAGTTTTGACAGATGGTTCACATGCTCCTCTTCTGTCTTAGATTTTGCAATCATGTCATCGACATATACCTCTATCTCTTTGTGTATCATGTCATGAAACAGAGTAGTCATGGCCCTTTGATAGGTTGCCCCGACGTTCTTCAAACCGAACGACATTACCTTGTAACAAAAGGTACCCCATGGGGTAATGAATGAAGTTTTCTCCATGTACTTCGGCGCCATTTTGATCTGGTTATAGCCCGAGAATCCATCCATGAAGGAGAAAACTTTGAACTTTGCTGTGCTGTCTACCAGCATGTCAATGTGTGGTAAAGGAAAGTCGTCCTTTGGATTTGCCTTGTTCAGATCCCTGTAATCAACACACATTCTAACCTTTCCTTCCTTTTTAGGAACGGGTACGATGTTGGCTAACCATTGAGGATATTCTGACGTGGCGAGGAAACCCGCGTCAATCTGTTTCTGTACTTCCTCCTTGATTTTGATGGCCATGTCCGGGTGAGTCCGTCTCAACCTCTGCTTTACTGGCGGACATTCTGATCTCAACGGTAAGTGATGTTCCACGATGCTGGTATCCAACCCTGGCATGTCCTGATAGGACCAAGCGAATACATCGGGGAATTCTTTGAGAAGCTTTATCAAACTCTCTTTGGCAGTTGGACTGAGAAGTGCCCCAATCCTAATTTCTTTTCTCTCTTGTTCTGAACCCAAGTTTACCGTTTCCAACGGTTCTTTGTGAGGTTCAATGGACCTTTCCTCTTGTCTGAGTAGTCGGGAGATCTCTTCTGGAATTTCGTTGTCAACTTCTTCTTCAGCCCCAAATACCGGGAACTTAAAGTCGAGAGAAGGCATCAGATCGTATGTTTCAACAGGGTTTAAAACAAGCAATCTGCATGACATGATGATTCGTGTTTAGAAGAGATAGAAAAATGCAAGTGTGTGCAATGTTTTATTTTACTGCTTGTTTTTATTATTGAATTGTTCTTTAGGATTACCATTTTCTGAAAAAGCAAAAAGAGAAAACAGCAATTAATACGGAATTTACAGAACGACATTATTTTATTAATGAACAAGTCGATTCTCGAAACTACAGCCCTATAAAACAAAACTCTGTCGCTTTGGGCTAAGCGAAGAGGGAAAATTTACAGAAAGCGAGCCCTATCAAAACATTCGTTTCACCTGGGCAGGGTGAAAGGTTAAATATGGCAATTACTTTGACTGATGAATAATCTTCGGAACATCGACAGCAACCCATTGGCGGCGAACTCCTCGGTGAATCACAAAGTCTGGCACCTTCCTTGATTTGTCTTCAGAAATAACGCTGATTTCTGGTGGAGCAGGATCATTGGAATCTGTCTCCCAGGCATAATTGTCGTAGGAGAATTCCTCAGTTGTATTTTGCATAGCATTCATGCTCTCAGCTGTATCTCCTCATCCAGTTGGCTGGATGTCTTCGAGCCTGATACGAGAGCTTTCGGGAGCGGTGTACTTGACCATGAAGTCGTATTTTCCACTTGGTTCTCCCAAGGTGTCCCAAACTTCTTTGGAACTGGAGGAGTCATCACTCTCGATGACGTTGACCTCGGGAAAAGCATAGTTGATGAATTCAAGTCCTGCAAACGTTGCGAATTCATCTTCATGTTGAGTAGTTTCTGAATGACCTGAGTGTTGATCCCATGACATGGTAGGGACACATGTATTCTGTTCAATGAGACTCAGCTGAGTTTCATTACTCGGCTGACTTTCTGGCCCCAAGTCTCCTGGGTAAGGTTGCCACATTGGCAGACCATCCATTGGGCCATAGTAATTATGGTCAAAGTTGTCTTTCACCAAAGTGTCCTCCTCTAATGAATTTGGCAGAGCACGACATCCTTCCGGATCACAATCTCCATATATCATTTTGACATCTGACCGTGGTATAAATCTCGGACTCTGTGCGGGATAGCAAAATGGTATAGGCACCTCTTCCTGAGACATATAACCGTCCTCGTTAAGGTAGGACTTCCATTCATCATCTGTGTCAGAGGGATATTCCTCATTGATAGCATGTACTGCTTGAGACACTGGGTGAAGGAAACCTCCACTGTGGAAGAAGTTTTGAAGGGGATGAAGACTTTCATCGTTGGCAGCTGTCTGGGTACAGGTTGCAGAAAAACCAAGACCCTTCTTTGTTGTATTGCTAGTAGGAATGACAAGCTGTCCCCATCCTGTCGTATCGGTACTCTCGACTGCTTTGATAGCATCGTTGTATGAAGAAATGGAAGTTCCTTCTTTGAACTGATTGTTCTTGCTCACCGACAGTGCTTGGAACTGCGTTCCAATAACCTCCTCGGGTTCTATATCAGCAGATGATGACAAGTTACTCACCAGCAAGGCCTGCTCCCCGCAGACTGTGACAAGTTGATCGTTCTTGACGAACTTTAGCTTTTGGTGGAGGGTTGAAGTAACCGCTCCAGCCTGGTGTATCCAAGGTCTTCCTAATAAACAACTTTACGTTTCCCGAATGTCTATGACCTGGAAAGTGACTTGGAAAGTGTGAGGACCAATAGTTATGGGAAGATAAACTTCGCCGATAATTATTTTTCTGGATCCGTCGAACGCTTTGACGACGAACTCGCTGATTCTCATCGGAGGGCCTTTGAATGATAATTGCATCAAAGTGGACTTCGGCATAACATTCAGGGCTGACCCTGTGTCTACTAGCACGCTGGCTAAAGCATCGTCCTGGCAGTTAACTGTAATGTTGAGCGCCATGTTATGACGGCGACCCTCTTCGGGTAATTCCTCATCACTAAATCCCAAATTATTGCAGGAAGTGATGTTAGAGACAATGCTATCGAACTGTCTGATTGTTACATCCTGTTCCACAAAGGCTTTCTCCAAGACTTTCTGTAGAGCCTCCCTGTGGACTTCTGAACTGAGTAATAATGATAATATCGAGATCTTTGAAGGAGTTTGTAACAGTTGATCGACAATGTTGTATTCACTCCTTTGGAAGAGCTTCCGTATCTCATCATTATTTTTCGAAAGGTCGGGATTACTGGATTGACTGACTGGTGGATTGGGAGCTTCTGTCTGAAGTTCCTTTTCCTTGTTAGGTTCTCCAACTCCTCTGTTGAAGATTCTACCACTCCGTGTTACACGACTGATGTCTGCAATATTCACGACGGAGGGTAATGGAATTTCCTTTCCATTTTCAATTGTTGTTGCACCGTATTTGTAAGGGATATCCTTAGTTGATTCATACGGTGTTGGTCCTGGCAGATAGATGACTACGGGAACCTTCTGATTTTTCTGACCATCGTAAGTAATCTCGATCCGTTCCCGGTTGGGAACTTTAGATTCGTTAAGTAGAGGGATAATGGCAAAAACATCCCTGGTCTGGTGATGACCAGAGATTGTGACAACGTCCTCGACTTGATCGGCAAGGTAGTTTGGCGTCCAGTTGATGGGTCCAGAACCCGGATATGGACGAATTTCTCCACGATCCATCTGACCCTGAAGAGCTGCTCTCACAAGGTAACACCCTTGGTTACTTTCCGAACAGACGCTACAACGGTCATAGTTGTGTGGTGGCACCTGGCCATGCCCACTTTGAATACAATGTAACCTCACTAGGTTAGCTTCCACAGATCGGACATCCTGACTCTGACGCCGAGTAGGATTCCTGTTACTGATACTAATCTGCTGAGTATCTTCATCCATGTAGATTGGCATCCACCAGTGATTTAACAAGTGCTGAAGTGCCTCCTGGACATGGGTACAACCTCGATCGTTTTCGTAACCCGCTTTACAGCTTTGATAGTCATGTGATATTAAGAATCCGAGTCGAACCTGCTCAGCATGTAACTCTATTAGGTTGGTATTCATCACGCGAATATCGAAGATCTGAACCATGTTGATCTGATAAGGATTCCTATCATGGTAGTCTTGGATCCATCCAAGATCCATCTGATGCTGGAGGGCCTCTTATATGAAAGAGCATCCCTGTTTGTTTACCGAGCAAGTCAGACAGGAACTGTAATCGTGCCGCGGCAGATTATGATACTGGCTTTGCCTTGAGTGCATCGCCACCAAGTTAGTATTCATCGCACGGGTGTCGTGGTTTTGAATGACGTTGGAATTCTTGTAGACCATGTTAACTGCACGAACTCGGTGCTCTTGGATCCATCCGAGATCCATTTGTTCCTGTAGAGCTGCTTACACCACAGAACATCCCTGGTTATCTTTAGAGCAGATATCACACTGGTGATAATTATGAGGTGGCACATGGTCATATCCACTCTATCTACAATGCATCTTGACCAGATTGGTTTTCAACAAGAGTACATCGTGAATTTGATAGACATCGTTAGTCTCTCCTTCTATCAAATTGACTGCAGCCTTCTCATGTTGAGGCAGCGGATTCGTGAGAACATTAGAATTTGTATCCTTGAAGGATAAGACCCCGCTCCTAACAAGTTTTTGCACGTCGGACTTGAAATTGAGACAAGTCTCTATATTATGCCCTGATCCTCCTTGGTGGTAAGGGCAAGTTTGATCCACCTTAAACCAAAAAGGAGGATTTTTCGGTACTGTAAGAGGAGATTTAGTCTGAATGTGCCCCTTAGCCAGTAGTAACGGAAACAGCTCTGCGTATAACATGGGTATAGGATCAAACCCTGATGGCCGTGTTGTACGGTTGTTGTTATATGGAGGAGGAGCCTGCTAAAGAGGCTGTTGTGTCCTTTGTTGATCAGGTTGGCTCTGCGCAACCTGAAGTTGATACTTAGGAATAAGCGGAGTGCTGATAGCAGGAATTACAGCTGCTACCGGTTGATAACGTCGCCTTTGCTTTCCGAGAGAGATATTCCCAATATCTTGCTCTTTTTTCTTAGGGAGAGCACTACCGTATTTTTTAGTACCGCTCGTCGATCCAGTGTCTTTTGCCAAACGTCCTTCTCGGACGGCTTCCTCAAGACGTACGCCCATGCCCACCATCTCGGTGAAATCACTGGGTGCACTGGCAACCATTTGGTCATAGTAAAATGAGCTTAAGGTCTTTAAGAAGATCTTTGTCATCTCTTTTTCCTCAAGAGGTGGACAAATTTGAGCGGCGATCTCACGCCACCTTTGAGCATACTCCTTAAAGGTTTCCTTGTCCTTTTGCCACATCGATCTGAGTTGATCTCTGTCGGGTGCCATGTCCAAATTGTATTTGTATTGTTGGACGAAGGTAGTGCCAAGATCTCTGAATGTGCTAATCGTAGCACGGTTTAAACCCATGTACCATTTAAGTGCGGCACCGATTAAACTATCCTGGAAGTAGTGAATCAGTAGGTCCTAATTCTCCGTCTGAGCTGACATTTGCCGAGCGTACATCACCAGATGGCTCTGAGGGCAAGAGTTACCCTTGTATTTTTCAAAGTCTGGCACTTGAAATTTGTGCGGAACTTTCACATTGGGGACCAAGTAGAGGTCTGCGGCGTCCTTTCCATATAAATCTTGACCGCGAATGGCTTGCAACTCCTTATGCATTTCCAGAAACTGCTCCTGGAATTCCTCCATTCTGTCAAACATAGTTTCCTTTTTACCAGAAGATATCAGTGGAATCTGTCCTTCCGGGACAGTGTACACCACAAGGGGTGGTACTGTGACTACGGCAGCGAATCTTGGCGTTTCCCGAAGTTTGTAACCTTCAGGAGTCTTCAGTATGCCCCTGGCATCTTCGCTTTCCTGAAGTTTGTAACCTTCAGGCCCAGTGGCTTCTGTTGAGATTCCCTAATCTTCAGTGATCGGCGGAACATATCCTTATGGGATATAGTTAACAGGTATGCCCCAGGGACGATCTTTCGGCATTTGATACCTAGGATCATACTTCTCCACTATGGGCGTTGAGGTGATCTCTGAGATCACCGTCCTTTGTAGCTGAGCTTCTGCCATGGCTTGCATGTCGTTATGAAGCTTTCTCATATCCTCTCTCAGAGCGTCGATCTCTTCTTTCAACTCTCTGTTTTCTTCCTCAAGATCATCCATATTTTTCTGACGATTGGCCCGAGTATTGTACGAATGAGACAGTTTGACTCTAGAACCGAGACACAAACGTGAGATTCGTAGGTAAGAAGAATACGCGATGTGAGAATGATGAATGCAATGATTATATTAATTGTTTTTTGGTTTAATCAAAATAAACTTCGACAATTAGATTGCAAATATCAAACGGTGGGGAAACCCCTTTTTATTGAAATTCAAAGGATTGCGGAAACGAAAATACAGTAGATTACAAAGTGCAGAAACAGAAACCTAAGCTAATGGGTCCCGAGTCCTCTCTGAAGAGAAATCGGGTGCTGATTCTGGTACTTTCCTTTTCTTTGACCCGGGCTCTTGGGCCGTTGTCGGGTTGTCATTCCTTTGCCAGGTGAAAGGAGCGAGCAAATTCCTTTGGTCATCTTGATTCTCTACAGCATGTTGCTCCAAAATTTCAATCAGAGCATCTTTCTCTTTCAGTAATTGCTGTATTTTGATACACTCTACGTTGAGGGTGCGGTACTTGTTCTTCCAAAACCTTCTCTCCTTTTGAACTTTGTTGAGAGTAACCTGAAGTTTTTCAGTTTCCGTCATGAAGTACATGACAGACTCCCTCGGCGGAAGAATTCTGTAACAAGGATAAGGCATTTTTAGCTTGAGAGCTCTAGTTTGTACCCAATGGAGATAAGGCTCCACTGAGACACAGTCCGGTTTTCCTAGAGACTCTAGTCCTTTCTTATGAACGTGTTTCCAAGCGTGCACTATTTCCGTCTTTAGTGCTTTGTCGTTTTCTCCTTCCTTGAAGAAAAGACCTTCCAGATGAGCACTCTGTGGGACGTGTCTCATTGGGTATCCAAATTAACGACGAACCAACACCGGATGATAGTTGATTCCTCCTTTAGGTCCTATGAGGGGGACGTTGGGGAAGTTTCCACAACGGTCAATGATCCTGATTCCATCATAGATCCTATTACACCAATCTATATCAGAGTTGGTGAGGGACATGATTTTCTGCGACCAGCGCAAGGCACTCTTGCAATCCCAAAAAGCAGCAGACTTAGGCAAATGAAAGATAAACCATTTGTAAAGCAGAGGTACACAACATGTGATCTCCCCTCTGCTGTACAACTTTCCCAAGTGTACAGAATGATACGCATCTGTGAGCAAAGTCGGCACAGGGTTTCCAATGAGAAAAATCTTAATGGAGTTGATATCGACGAAGTTATTGATGTTGGGAAACAAAAATAACCCGTAGGTGAGCAAGACAAAGACGCTTTCAAAAGCAGTCACGTTTCCTATACTGGCAAAATACAGGGCTTTCTTTGTCAAGAAATGGGCTGGCAAACCTTGTATGCCACCCTTGGTAGTCAGGTGAGTCCTAACCTCAGACTCGTCCAAATGAATTGCTCTTGCAATGGCCTGATTCTTTGGAATTTCTTCCAGTCCAGAAAATGGAGCTCGATTAGTAATGTGTAGATCGATCAGGTGAGAATACTCCTCCAGCGTTGGTGCGAGCTGGTAATCCGGGAATGTGAAACAGTGATAAACTGGATCATAAAACTGAATGAGCGCATCCATGATTCCCTCAATCACATAGACTCTTAGCAGAGATAGCAAACCTCCGTATTTGGCTCTGAAAGCCTCTTGGTTTGTGATCATCCTTGCTAACCTTCTCAAATCCTCTAGCTTTGGAACCTTGAAGGTATACCCATGGGTTCTCCTTCTACTGAAATCCATTAGCGTAATCCTTTTCTCTGATATTTGCAATCACAGTCTTAGTTTAATTTGAAAAACAGAGAGACTAGAAGAGAAATTTTTTTGTTTTAATGTTTTTTAAATGAATGCATGAATGCAGCACACAAAAACATAGGAAAAACATGGGGTCAAAGGGTCGTTGTCATGAAGTCAAGGCTCTACCCATCCCCAAAGGTTTATACTAGGGTGATTTTTGTACCTGTACTCATTATCATCAGCTCCTCCCAGGAAAGCAAAACAACAAGCGGATCGCCAGCGAGTTGTAGAGCGATCTTAGAGTAAGTGCCATTCACCGAGAATAGATCACCAGCCTCAAATGAGGGTAGTATCGCGTAACAACTATTCCTGATAGTTTCCGCACTACAAAAGGGTTTGGTTCCTCAGCTTCTCAGACATCACAATCGGCCCATTGTCTAGGTGAGAGAATGGGTTGCATTGGTCAGCCTCCACTGAGGTTGATGGTCGACCTTGTCGCCATCACTTATCTTAAGTGTATACTCGATCTTTCCACATGTGGCATCACACGCATTCCTATTAGCAGAAAAATAAACACGTATAGCAATTAGGAAAAGCAGTATATATATTTGTCCTAATGTCCTAGACTTTTAAAGCTATGAATCCTAAGTTCCTGACAGAAAATGGGTTCCTCGGCGGAAGCCCCAATCTGTGGTTTCACACAAGTGAAGAGAAAAAAGGTTAGAGGGCCCCACGGTGGGCGCTACTTTTAAAGTTTCCACCTGATAGATGGGAAGAGAACAAGATCCTACTACAAAGGTCCTAATGACATCCCCAGTGGAGTCGCCATTTTTCTGTGGAAAATGGGGACGATACCCTAAAAATCACTCTATGAGACTCCCCAGCAGAGTCGCCATTTTTCTGTGGAAAATGGGGACGATGCCCTAAAAATCACTCTATGAGAGTCCCCAGCAGAGTCGCCATATTTCTGTAGCAAGTGATTTTTGGATGTGGTTGCGAAGCACGATCGCTCTAGTACTACAACTCAATTCATTTTTTATCCTATTAAAGCTGATGAAGGAAGGGAAATAGATGTCTCCAATTAACCCTGCTTGCATACTGAGATTAAACAGTCAAAACTGTTGGTTTACAGATGCTACAAAGATTCGGGGTTTCTCCTAGGTTATTTTGTTGACGAGGGGTGCTTTAGGCTATCGGTTAGGATGTTAGGACGAATGTATGAAAGTATGGGATTTTGGGTTTTTGTTTAGTGTGCTCGCTAAGATTTTTCTTTCAATCTTATGCCTACGTATTCCCGTTTACCAAAACAGGGAAATCAGAGCGTTCGTAGTTCCTCCTATTCTATGGGAGGAAATGGTTGTTTTGGTGTCTTGTTCAAAGCCCAAGACATGAAGCGAAAGGTGATTTATATCTTGTTCAAAGCCCAAGATGTGAAGCTAAAAGTGTTGACCTTAGAGAGAATTTGTCATCTCTAAGGGGTCTGTTTGTCACAACTGTTGGGTGACTGCCTGTAAAGGAGGATTACTTTAACCGGGATTTGTGAATCCGGCAATGCCATAATTTCCTTTATAGGGGATTTTAACCTAAAGGAGAAGACTTTAACTCAGTTTAGAGCAATGCCATCTTTCCTTAGGAATTTCTCATACTAAAAGAGGGACATTGGCATGGATGTAGATGATCCAGAGGCTTGCCGCTTACAGCGATTAGATGAAGGGGAAAGAGTTATTAATGTTTTTGTACTGTGAACGAGGCACAACTTTGATGCTAAAAGGTTGATTGGATTAACCAGTGGTTTTCTTATACAAAGCCTAAGAGGAGGCTAATATGTGTCTCGTACAAATCCCGAGAGAGAGGCTAAAAGGTTTTTAACTTGACGATAGAGTCTTTTGGTATCTCGTATAAAGCCCGAGATGAAGGCTACTTGACTTAACAAGAGAGTTTTTTGTATCTCGTACAAAGCCCGAGATGGAGGCTAAAATTTGTTTGGCTCAATAAGAATCTTTTTGTATCTTGTATAAAGCCCGAGATGGAGGTGAAAGGGTGATTGACTCAACGAGGGAGTCTCTTTATGTGTCTCGTACAAAGCCCGAGAGAGAGGCTAAACGTTGTTTGACTCCGCTGGGGAGAATTATTGTATAAAGCCCAAAAGAGAAGCTATTGTAACTGGAGAAGGATCATTATACAAAGCCTAAGAGGAGGCTATGGTTACTGTTTCAGTTGAGTGACAGGTCTGGTATGCTGATTTAAAGAGAAAATCAGTTCTTATATGAGCAACACTGTACTCAAGGATTTGATTCGAGGATCCGGGTTATTCCTGTTCTTTAAGGAAGTGGGAAATCCGAAGGATATTGAGACTGTCCGAGTCTACGGGTTTTCTTCCTATTTTTGAAGGGGTCACTTGAGAATGTCTTTAAGACTCAAGGAAATTAGACTGTCCTAGTCTAGAGTTTTATCTTTTGTACTATGCTTTGAGAAACAGTAGTAGACTCTTTGAAAGGACCGTTCTATGCAGATGACTAATTTCTGTTCCTATACCTCTAGGAGGTCATCGGGACAATTTGTACGAAGCCCAAGAGGAGGCTGGAAGCTTTTAAGAAGCCGATCGGTCCTTGTACGAAGCCCAAGAGGAGGCTATAATTCCCGGAGGAAGAGATCATTATATAAAGCCTAAGAGGAGGCTGTGAATACTTCTAAGAAGCCGAGAGATCCTTGTACTAAGCCCAAGAGGAAGCGGGGTTGCTTTTAGGAAGCCTGTGGGTCCTTGTACGATGCCCAAAAGGAGGCCGATGGTTTTAAGAAGCCCGTGGGTCCCCAAACCCCGAGAAATTCAAGGCAAGCTATTCACAAGGAATAGATCAAGTTAGGAAAGTTCGAGAATTTGGAAGAAACTCAAAGATGCCATTCACGGAGAATACATTCATCTCTGGGAGTAGAGTTTCTCGACAATTCCTAATGAGGACAGCCGAAGAGAAGACTGTATCTGGTGATCCTATTGGGGATCTAGTTGTCTATTTCTACGAATAAACAAAACGACGTCACCTAGTTCTAGACGTAGTTGCCGGGGAAACTCTAAATATCTATACTATTATTACACAGTTGATATGAGTTTATGAAAGAAGACTTACAGTGAAACAACCCCACATTACAGTTATATGTATATGAAAGCGGTAAATGAAAGCAATAACCACTTACTCGGTTGTAGAGCTTCCATGCTGTTTGGTTAGTTGTTCAACAAAGAAAGATTGAAAACAACAGTATATTTCAAAATCAAAGGAGAAAGTGCTTTGAAAAAGAAAGATTTGGGGCTTACAGCTCAAGGAGAGACCCAGGGTTTTATCAGTGAGTGCACTGTTTGAATTTGTACAGAGGGACTTATACAAGTGACTGTGGCCTAAAAGGATTTTCTGTACAAAGGAATGGGTCTTACACTCTCTCAAGAGGCCCAAAAAGTTTAAAGAAAAAGAGTGGGGCTTATAACACGAGGGTAGGCCCAATTGATTTTTCCGTTTAAAATGGCGATCGCGCCGAAATTTTCTTTTAACGTAGAGGGACTTATACAATAAGTGAGGCCCAAAATGATTTTGGTTAAAAGGGGGTTGGGTCTTACACTCTATTAGAGGCCTAAAAGTTTTGAATGGGTCTTTTAGCTCAAGGAGAGGCCCAGAAGGTTATTTTTCAAAAGGCGACGATCGCGCCGTTTGTTTTTGACGGTATCGGGACTTATACAATACATTGAGGCCCAAAAATGATTTGGTCAAAAAAAAGGATTGGGTCTTACACTCTATTTAGAGGCTCAAAAGTGTTTTGAAAATGATTTATGAGGGTTGAATTAATCCAAAAACCCTAATTTGTTTTCAAAAATGTATTTAATTGAATACAAATTCAATTAAAATGATCAAAATTGTTTAACATATGGAAAACAAATTGTGATCTTGGATTAATGCTTCAAAAATTAAGTATTGACCTACAAAATAATTAGAAAGCATTAAAAGTTGAAAAATCAAGGTGGAAAAAATATTTTAAATGTCAAAAACAATTAAAACATTAATTCTTTGCAAAAATATCAATTATATAAAATAAATAATATTTTTGGGTTTTTTTGGGAAAATAAAATATTTTAACATTTTTGTGAATTATTAAAAAAAGAATCAACTCAAAATCATTAAAACTCAGAGAGAAATTAATTTTTGAATCAATTAAATAAAATCACAAAATTCAAATATTCAAATATTCAGAAATTGGCGCCAAGAACACCCAAGAACACGCGCGTGCTCTGGGTTTGCCCAGATTTGCATTTTCTCTCCAATCTCACTGAATACTTGATCATATCATGCAATCCACATACCAATCAACTCGTTTCAACCTCACAATCATGTCTATAGTATTTAATTTCATTTAAATTAAACATATAACAAGAAATCATGAAAAATCCTCAAGAACCCTAATTTCTGCATGAAGGCTAGGATTTTTGATACACGATTCAAACAATGCAATTAATTGAGGGAAAACATTTCATGCATGATTATGAACATATGGCCAAATTATTGTGCAGCAAAAATTGCATGGATCATAGAGTTAGAAGAGCTCATGCTTACCACTTGCAGCTGGTGATCGTGATTTATGTTGGAGGTGTTACAGCTAGGTTCCAATGATCTGGATAGCTTCCCTAGGTGCCATGGAGTGTGTATGAATGCTTGGAATGGATTGAAATGGTTTGGAGCTGAAGATGGTACCTCAACTGCAAAACTATCAAGAACTTGAGCAATTGGCTGGTGATTTTGTGAAATATGTGTTCCAGATGTTATGTGAGTGTTTGGATCACTTCTATATGATGTATGTGAGGTGTGTGAGTGATTGGTTTGATTGCAAAAGCTCTCAAACTCAAAACCCGATAGTGACTTGCCTTAGAAGGCAAAATTGGAGTGAAAGAAGAGATTTTGAGGAAAGCATCTGTTTGATGGCTTTGGTGTACTCAAACTGATCACAATTGAGCTCTATTTATAGTAGAGTAAGTTTGTTTTGGGATCCACAGTGAATGGCAACTGCAGCAGGTGTTTGTTCAATGTTGGCCAATGGAAATGCAAGTCTCCTCTAGCCATTGACTAGAGGTTAGGGCACAGGGATGTGGTTCCCTTGGTCTTGGATAAGTCTTGACTGAATTCAGTTGAGAATGGCACAGTCCATGCCACCTTGATGCTTCCATTGAATGCTCCAATCCAAAATTGGAGTCTTGTCCCTATTTTGGCCATTCTAGGTTCAACATGCTATTTCTTGTTCCAAAGACTTTGGAGGCTTGGCTCAGTGATTGTCCCCTTTAGATTATATCCTCAGAGGTGTCCAAGTGGATAGGAGCATTTGGATTTGGCTGATTTTGGCAAATCGACCAAAAATGCAAAATCTGCCTTGCCTTGACAGATTTCAACAAGGCAACTTGCCAATGTCATATCTCATGACTCAAATTGAATTTGGTAATGTTCTTGGCCATTTTGGAAAGCCCTTACATGATACAACAACTATTTGAACATGTTTGGTTTTGATCTCTTTTGAATCCAAGTGAAAAATCCCCCTACATTTGGCAAAAAGTAGGGTAAAATCTGACTTAGTGAAATTTTCACTGTGTTGGAACAAAGTGACTTTTCTTGATTTTGATCACTCCATAACTCAAAATCCATGAGGAATTTGGACATAGGTCAGTATGAAGCTTTTGTAGAGGGCAATGTGATCTACAAATCAAGCTTTGAATGGGGGACCAATGGCCTTGTGGTTTAGGAGTTATGGTCCTCCAAAGTTGGCACATTAGTGTCACTCTTTCCATAACTTAGAAATTTTTCTAAGTTTTTATGGTTACCCATTTTACAAGTTATCCCACTTTCTTTGATTTTTATTGATGAATGATGATTCAAATCATACATTAACATCATTTTAGGGTTAAAAATCCATTTTGGTGAAAAATCTCAAAAAGTCAAAGTTGACTTTTGTGCACAGTTGACTTTTTATCAGATGAATTCCAAACTGTGCAATTCTTCATGAAATCATGTCCTTGACCTAAATCAAACTTGATGGACATGTTACATGGGTGTCATAGGGTATATTGAATCATGTCTTAGGGCTTGGGAGCATGTCCTGGTCAAAAGTCAAAGTTACAGTTGACTTTCCTCGCGAAACCCTAATTGTGGTGCAGATGAAATTGAGACTTGTTGCTCAAGCTTCTTGGATTAATCCATTGCTCCAAATGGATCAATATAGTTAATTAGAGACCCTCAAACCCTCTCTTGAGGTCTTGGCTCATGATTTGCCCTAAAAGTCAACTTAGGGGTGAATTAGGTCAAGAAACCCTAATTCCTGATTTTTGATGTATGCATCCCCTGAGGTCAAATTGACTTGATGCTTGGGTTTATGATGTTCCTTGGAGAATCATAGGTTATTTTTTGGATCATTGGCTTGTGCCCAGATAAAAGATTTCCATCTGGAGGCCCTGGTCGACCAAAACCCTAATTTGGTGATACTCTCGATCTTGAGACTTGACCCACCTAGAAGGGAGCAGCCTTATGCTTAATCCTTGAAGTGGGAGTCCTTTTGATCCATTGTGGGTATTTTAGAGGTTAGACAAGTTGAAGATCATGTCATTCCTTGATTGATCCTTTGCCTAAAAGCTCTGAGAGGGCTTGAAACCCTAAGTCTGATTATAGTGAATGCTCACCCATCTTTGGGGAGACTAATGAAGTATGATGGTTCCTCCATATTGTGATGATGATTTTCACAATGATGGGAAATCTTAGTGGTCAAAATTTGGGGTATGACATTGGGTCAATTGTTACAACCTTGAAAAGTTGTGCACTTGAACATGATTTTAACTTAGAAAAAATTTCTAAGTTTCTTTCAATTTGATCAATTTTGCAATTTTGCATGATTTCTTGATTTAAATTTGATCAAATTAAATCATTCATCATATTTTCTTGAGTAATGGCTTGTGAAGCTCAAAGTTGACCAAAAGTAAAACTTTGACTTTCTGCGTCAGTTGACTTTGTATTAGATGAACTTGAGGCTTGATCCACTTGAAATGTTGCACTCTTGTGCTTAATTCTTGATGTGGGAGTCCTCTTGCTCCTTCATGGGTATTTAAGAGGTTAGACAAGTTGAAAATCATGTCATTCCTTGATTGATCCTTTGCATAAGGCTCAAAGAGGGTCTGAAACCCTAATTTTGATTGCAGTGAATGCTCAACAATTCCTTGAGGAGATTGATGAGGAAAAAAGGTACATCCATATTGTGATGATGATTTGCACAATGATGGGAAATCTTAGTGGTCAAAATTTGGGGTATGACATATGCCCCTATTTAATCTTCTTGGACCCGAAGGTGTGAATGGCGAAGGTATTCGGGCATTCGGGGTGCAAGAGGATTAAATATCAGAATACCCAAAATTTTGATGATGGTTATCAATGGTAGCTTACGCATTCATCTTCTTTAGCTAAGCGATGATGCTTAGAAAAGGTAAACTTCCCCTCGATCCTGGTCTTCAGCCAAGGAGCTGGTCTCAGTTTTCTTTTGAAATAAACCTCCCCTCGATCCTGGTTTCCTACCAAGGAACTGGTCTTAGTTTATGATTTAAACTTCCCCTCGATCCTGGTTTCTTACCAAGGATCTGGTCTCAGTTTCTGATTTAAACTTCCCCTCGATCCTGGTTTCCTACCAAGGAACTAGTCTCAGTTTCTGATTTAAACTTCCCCTCGATCCTGGTTTCCTACCAAGGAACCGGTCTTAGTTTCTTTTGTCAATAAACTTTCTTGACAAGGGACGCTATTTGTAGCGGTTTTCCTTCAAAATTCTCGCCGAATTTTCCTGGGGAGATGCCATTTGAGTGGAAAAAATTTTGATGTCAGACTTGCTAGGGAACCCATTCGTCTGAATTGTAGAGGTACACAAACTTCTTTGTTTAGAGACGCCATTTGTCGATTCTACTGGGGAAAACAAGTCTCTTGAGAGACTGTTTCTGCTTGGGGGTTGTAGCACCCCAAAATTTGCTCTCCTTACTTTAGTACTAACTGGCTTATGTTTCATATCATTTTGCATTATCATGTGTGCATATCATTTGGCTCTGTGGTTATGGGATCAAGGTTCTCTGTTCAAGCATCGTCAGGTTGCAACAAACGTTTATTTCGTCACTCGACCTATGCGCAAAGTATTTTCTCCGGGTTACGTAATCAATGGGTCTGCAAAGCTCTTATCAAACATAATTTTTCATGTCAAGAATCTCAGAGGAAGTTGAAGTTTTCAGCCGATTCAAAACAGTTTGAGCAGAAAATCAGTTTGCTGTGCAAATTTGAAAAATTCATAACTCTTGCTCTGGAACTCGTTTTGGCTGGATATTCAACATTTAGAACCGTCTTGGTATTCTCTACAACTTTTATGTTCGGCTCGGAAGTCAATTCATCAAGGAAAGTGGTGGGAATTATTTGTTTCTGGAATTTCGGTTTCGCTGGATAATTTTTTCAGCGGTATTCAAAAGGGCTTAACTTCTGATTGGATCATCATTTCTGAGCTATTCCTATGCCAAAAAGTTCCATATTGAAATTATCTGCAACTTTTGTGTTTGGACCGAGGGCTGATTCTTTGAGGAAGATCTCTGAACACGCGAGTTTTCAGAGTCGATACAGTGCAAAAAACAGTGAAAAATAGTGCTGAACCGGTGTATTTCGGACACTAAAAAATTCATAACTCTCAGCTCGTTTATCGGATTGATGCTGTTCCAGTGCCTAAAATTTTGTTTAGATGTTATCTTCGTGCCGGGAATTCAGTTTAGGTCAGGTCCGAGCGGAAGGACCCCGAAAATGTGAATTACCAGTGGGGTTCTTTGATGCAGTGCACTGTCTGTCAGATTTTGTAAAATTCATAACTCGGTCAATTTTTATCGGATTGTGTCCGTTCTCGAAGCTACGGTTCACAAATTTTGTGCTCTTTAAGATTGAAGACAAGCTCGAGTTATAACGATGCTCCGAAGATCTTCGTTTTGGTTTATTTCGCAAAACGGAAGTGCTGAACCGAAGAAAAAGGCTGAAAGTTATTTCACGAGAAAATTCATATCTCACTCGTTTTTTGTCCGATCGCGCTCATCTTTTGACACGAGGTCACTGACTCATAGACCTACAACTTTGCTGACAAAGTCGAGTCGATATTATGCTCCAAAGAGGTTGACCTCGTCACGTTTTCGAGTAGCGGACACCAAATAAGCTTAAAAAACAACTTATTCAGTGACGTCTTGGAGCTTAAACATATCGATCGCACTCGATTTTGATCGTATGAAGTCTGTTCTTTTTGCGTTGCAACCGTGATTCAGAGGCGGACGATGTTATGGAAGGCTCAGAGTCGAAATTTCTTGGCGAAGACGGTGTTATTTTCACTTAAGCCAAAATTCTACCTTTTGCCCTTCATTTTAGACTCCACTATATATTCAAAACTCTCTCTCATTTCCCATAACTTCACTCATTCTCACAAACACCAAAAACTCTCTCAAATTTTTCTCTCAACTCTCACAAGATAAAAAAAAACCAAAAAACTCATACACTCATGGGAGAGAACACGTGATTTTGGAGAAGAAAAAAGTTTCAACCCTAATTCTTGATTTCTTCATAGCTCACAATCCACAAGGTTTTTTCACAAAGTTCTTCCACAAACTTCATCCTTGGTGTCCATAGAACGCAAACCAACCACCACTTGAAGCTAACAACAAGGGTGCACGTCACACAATCTCAGGTTAGTGATATTCTTGATGATCATAAAACTCTCTTTTTAAATATGCATAATGTTGTGTGACATCCATGGATCATTCTGGTATATTTTGCGTTGCATTTGGACGTGTAGATTGATGGTATCGCGTGTTTAAAGTTTGTGAACCCTAGCTTGTTCTCTTCGTTTTTCCTTATGCGTTGGTTATTTGTGAATTTTGATGTGATATTTGAGATCCTGACGAAATTCTGGTCAGAATGGTGTACCCCTTTGCGTTTTCTGGAAAAATATTTGTTGCAGGTGGCCGGAGAGGGCGGCCAGAACCCTAGCTCCGGCGGCTGGTGAGGGTTCCGGCGAAGGGAGAGGCTAGAGGTAGAAGACGCAATCAGGACCATTCATTGGCTTGATCCAACGCCCATCATGATGCCACGCGTTCTATTTTTCGTTTTTATTTTATTTAATCGTGTGTATATTACCCTATGATAACTACCGTGTCCTTTCAATCTGGTCCATTCACGTGTCCTTTGAATTGTTTGACTATTTTTGAAGCGTACGATCAATCCAAAGGTAAGCATGGAGTCAACCCCTTGACTAAGGCCCACGTGCTCTTTTTTATTTATTTTTTTTCTGATTAATTATTTGGACTGGGCTTCTATTCGCACCCCCACGTTTTAGCCCATTATCATTTTCAACGTGAGCCATCTGTTATTCGCACCCCCACTTGTTTTTCTTCATTTTTATTTTTATTAATTGCATTGTTTCATTTTAATTATTTTAAAAATAGTTTCTTGCATTAAAAAATTACCAAAAAATTCATGCATCATATTTAGCATTTAATAAAATTTTTCCAAATTTTATTTTTATTTTATTTTATTTTTATCATCTGAATTAATTATTTTAATAATTTCCTTCTTGAATTATTCATATCATGCATACCTAAATTTGTAGAATTTTGTTCTCATAGCATACAAAACCTTTTGCACTCATTCTTTTTGCATTTTTTCACCAATACATTGAATAGTATTAAAATATTTTTCCCTCATTTTTAAAATCATTTAATATTGCATTTTAGTCCTCCTTTTTTGCATATTGAACCATGTTTCTCATCTGACTTTGCGTAATTGTTTGAGTGACTTATATCTTGAATTTTTGCAGGAGTTTTTGATATGTTGTTTGTTTCTGGTTGAGCAGTGTTGGTAATTAATTTGGCAATTTTAGAAGTTGTTTCTCTAATTATGTGATTGCTCTTTGTTTGAGGTTTTCTTGTATGGACATTTTGACCATGTCTGATTATTTGTCTGAGAAGACACTTGTGCCATTGCTTTGGAGTGCGTTTCTTTGACTTACTAATGCATGTTTAGGTCATCCACATTCTGTCTTGGTTGATTTCATTTGGTTGATAACCATTTCTCTTTGGTTTGTGATTTGTTGGACTTTCTTTTCTCTTATTGTTACGTATGTCTGTTTCGTACTAACCTTTCGTGTAGGGGCTGAGGTAAGTTATTTGAGGGTGTGGATAATCATCCATATTCACCCTTACTCATTCCTTCTCTCATCTTTTCTCTTATTTAGGCTTAGGTTGTCGTCAAACCTCACTAACCGTAGGTCACCCATGCATCATAACATTAGGACTCTTAGTTTCCCTTTAGAGTTTCCTTTGTGTCTTCTCTCTTATCATCTCAAAACATCTTGAAAACACTTAATAAGGATAAAGTGTATTGCGCACGAGCCTTAAGCGTGGGGAATGAGAAATGAGGGGCTTCCTCTCATCTTTCTAGAGTGCTTAGCGAGCGTCCTGTCTTGGGACGATGCGTTAAGTATTCGCCCCTGTGCCCTAGACTTTGGTGCAATGCAAGTTATGAACTAACTCAAGTCACTTCTGTCTTAAAAAATACAAACAAACTTCAAACCTTTTTGTCCTTCGGGATTGTCAAACTAAAGGCTATTTTCAAAAAGGGCACGTTACTTTCCGTCTGAGTCGCAAACAGGCATCGACCCTAACTGCCGGACGCGGACTTAACGTCGCTCATAAAATACACAAAAAGAACTTGGTCCGAACTACGTTGACTCTGAATTCCCCATTGCATAAAGGGGGTACGTAGGCCTAGGACGTCGATGTCCTACCGAGTCTGTCTTTGTTTTCCCTTTCCCCGTCTTAGCACAGCCATAGATGATAGGATAACTCACCCTTAGATTAGACAACAAGCGTGGATCCCATCGAGTACGATGGACGCGTGGGGTGCTAGCACCTTCCCCTCGCGTAACCGACTCCCGAACCCAGGTTATGGTTGCGATGACCATTCCTTTCCCTCTTCCTCAGGTTTATGCGGTGTTCCCTTTCCCTCTCCTGGGATAAATTTACACGGCTGGCGACTCTGTTTTTTTCCGCGCCACTCTCGTGTTTGTACCTGGATGAAAATCCTGGGAGCGACAGTTGGCGACTCTGCTGGGGAATCTGGCTGACCTATGCTGGTCCATCCCTAAGCGAGTCAATCCTAGCGCTTGCTTGTCTTTATTCTCTTTGGGTGTTTTTGTTTTTGTTTTGCTTTATTTGTTGTATTTTATTTTTACCGCATTTTCTGCATTGCATTTCATTTTTATTACTGTCATACTGGATATTGCTGTGTTGTGCTGGCTGTTTCTATTTTGCAGGTTGGGTTGTTCTCAGAGATAAGCCCAATACCCAGGCTTAAGTACACCCTAGGACTAGAGTGGAGAGTAGTGGGACCTACGTGTCCGCTTAGTACGTTTGTGTGTTCACGAAATTCACAACCAGACGAGGCTATCTTGGGACGCATTCTAACGTGTGTGTCTTGCGCATGTTAGGATGTCGATTTAGAGAGTTGTCGACTCTGGTGACCGATCATCGAGGACCTTAGTGGAAACATCCCTCTTTAGTGGTGACAGTGGCAGACCACATCCTGTGGCAAACCCATTCGCACCCGAGGGCCCACTTTGGAACTCGCATAGGATGGCCCCTATCTTTTGAAGAGAATCAGTGGAGGCACTCCTCGATTGACGATAGTACTGTACCCCGAGGGATGAATGTACTACTGTTTCTCGACCTTAGTGCCAGAAGCTGAGGAACTTCCGTTTTGGAGAATCAGTTGAGGCCTCCTCGATTGATGATGATGCCAAACCTGAAATGGTAAACGTATCATCATTTCTCGACTTGAGAGCCCGGGATACTGAACATCCTAGTACCCACACGTGAGAGGGGATAGGTGTTTGCAGGTTTGCAAGTAACCGAAACCTTCAACCTACCTGGTTTTTTCTGGATTTCTCATCAATGTTTGATTATCTGGGTTCCTGGTTATCTCAGTGGTTCGGTATTTTGGAATTCTGGTTTTTTGGGTTGTGGTTCTCGTTCAGTTAACAGCACAACACATCCAGCAGTGTTGCCTTGATCCCATGTTTGCATGAGCATATCATTTTTCTTGCATTCTGACATATTTGACATTTTTCAGGGCTTGCATCTTACTCTTGATTCCGGTTTTCTGAGGTTACCTTGGCATGGATGTCTCGAGAAAGAAGACTGTTGCCTATTTGTTCCCAGATCCGACCTTGACATTGATTCACAAGCTGATTAGTATGGCTGGTCCCAGAGTTCGTACAGAGTTTAGTGGAGGGTATGGGAGACTTCTGAAGTTTGTCTATAATATCTCCAAGTATGAGAAGGATGTTATTCATACACTTCTTCAGTTTTACGATCCGTCTTTGCGTTGCTTCACTTTCCCAGACTACATCTTGGCCCCAACGTTGGAGGAGTTCTCATTTATTTTGGGAATCCCCATCAGGCATGACATAGTATTCTTTTCTGAAGAACACCCCGGGATAAAAGAAATGGCTATTGCTCTTCATATTGGTGAATCCGTTCTGAGCAGTAATATTGAGGAAAAACAAGGAGCTAAGGGTTTCTTATTGAAGTTCTTGTTTGATCAAGCTTGCATACATGTTAAAGAGAAGAATTGGACTGCTTTCTAAGCTATTCTGGCTATGTGCATTTATGGGATTGTCCTGTTTCCCAATGTTCCTGATCTGGTGGATATGCATGCTGTCAGAATCTTTATTTCAAAGAATCCTATACCTACCTTGCTAGGTGATGTGTATCACTCAGTCCACTACAAGAATGAAAATAGGCGGGGAAAAACCGTGAGTTGTTGTCCACCGCTCTTATCTACTTGGTTTCTGAGCCATCTCCCCGAAGCCGGCACCTTCGTCGATACGAAAGATTCTCTGAAGTGGTCAAAGAGGTTAATGGGCTTGACTGCTGACAACATTGTCTGGTTCAACCGTGATTTGCTAGGAATAGAGATTATTTGCAAGTGCAGAGAATTCCCTAATGTACCCTTGATAGGGAGAAGGGGTGGAATTAACTATAATCATTCCCTTGTTATCAGGCAGTTTGGTTATCCTTTGAAAGGTCCGCCTGAAGAGAGAGATGTCAGAGAGTCCTTATTCTTCAATGGTACTGAGGATCAAGAGATGATAAGGAAGATTGTGAATGCTTGGAAGCAGGTGACCAAGAGGGGAAAAACTTCATTCGGGAAATGTAACAACTGGGCTTTCCCTTCCTATAAAGAGTGGATTAAGAAGAGAGCAGAAAAGGAGCTTCTTCCCTTCCCGGTAGAACCACCATCTTACCCCTTGCTGATTGAGCCTCTTACCACAGTTGAGATAGAGAAGTTTAACAAGTTGTGGGCTGAAAAGGAAAAGTTGCGAGAAGAAAAAAGTGAGCTACAAAGAGAGATTTATCAGTTGAAACATGAGCGGGGTGAAGCTATTCATATCGCCGAGTTGAAGACAGAGCTTCTCGCTAAGGCAGAAAAAGAGCTAGCTGACAAGGTCGCAGCCAGACAAAGGATGAAGCAAGCTCTAGACGGTATCAGTAAGGTTCTCGAGTCTAAGAAGGAGGAATTGGACAAGGCTTTGTTGAAAATTCACAAGTTCAATGCTCATCGAGAAACGGCAATGGCTGAGAATAAGCGAAAGGAAGACGGTTATCTAGCTCAGATTGATCAATTGAAGTCGCAGCTCAAGAAGAAAGACGCTGAGATCCTGTCAGGGGTATTCCAGAGACAAGCAGTCGAGGGTCGACTCAATGAAGCCATATCCTCCATAGAGGAACTGAAGATACAAGCTGAAGTGAAGAGACCTAGAAATGAGGGTCCTAGCATGGATGGTGTTTCTAGAGAAGACGCTTGGGAGTTGCATTGCCGATACTTGGAAGGAATCATACATAGGAGAGACGTTCTCATTCAAGAGCTAATTCAGAGACCGAAGCATCCTGACACTAAAAAGTTGTTCATGGAAATTCAAGACTGGAGCAAGAAGCATAATGGATGGGGGGATTGACACTTGTAGACTTTGATGACATGCCATAGTTTTCTATTTTCTTTCATTATTCGGACCACCGTCAGACTTGTTGGTTGGGATCTATGATTATTGTGTTCATACTTGTTATCTTGGATTTGTGATTGTTGACATTTGGTTTTCCTCTGGTTTTCTTAATATATGAGCAGAAGTTCCGTTCTATCTTGTTGTTAAACTGGAATCAATGAGGTGGATCGCCCTGTGAATATTCAAACATGTTCATTTGCATTTGCATATTCATAATCATTTTGCATAATCATTGTGCATAACAGGTGTTTATCTCCGGTATTATTATCTTGTTCCAATCTCAGGATTGCAGATCAGCACATTCATCGGTATTCTACCAGACAAAATCAGAAGAGACTCATGGATCAGCTACAAAATGAGATGACTGAGATGCAGACTCGCATGAACCAATTCATGGATTTGATGCAAGGGGTTGCGCAAGGCCAAGAGCAGTTAAAGACTCTCGTTCAGCCACTGATTGCGAGAATTGATGAAGAGGGTGTCCTTCATGGAGGACTTCATACTGGTGTTACTGGTAATAATGTTCAGAATGGCCCTCTGGGCAGAGGTATTCCTGTTGCTGGTGTTGTGATTCCTCCGGGCGGAGGAGATATTGTGGTTCCCACTGTAGTGGGAGGAGGTAACGGTGCTGGCGCAATTCATGGTCGTCAGTGTGATAATCTTCAGGAAGATGCATTCTCTGTGCCAGGTGGGGATGCTGGTTCCCAGATTGACACTGATTAGAGATTCAGGTTGATTGAGGAACAACTAAGGGGTGTTGTAAATCAGGATTCTGTGGGTATGGATTTGGAGGATTTGGGGCTGGTTCCAGGCGTCGTTATCCCACGCAAGTTTCAGACTCCTACCTTCGAAAAGTACAATGGTATGACTTTCCCAAGGACCCACGTCAGGGCATACACGAGTAAAATGGCTGCTCACGCAAAGAACGAAAAGTTGATGATGCATTGCTTTCAGGATAGCCTATCTGGGGTATCCCTAGAATGGTATATGCAGCTAGAGAGGAAAGACGCTCGTAGTTGGAGAGATCTGGCGGGGGCATTTATTAGACACTATCAATATAACACTGACATGTCTCCCAATCATACACAGCTGTAGAATATGTCTCAAAAGAGCAATGAAAGCTTTAGAGAGTACGCCCAGAGGTGGCGTGAATTGGCTTCCCGAGTTCAACCTCCGATGTTGGAAAGAGAGTTCGTTGATATGTTCTTGGATACGCTTCAGGGGCATTATTATGAGAAATTGGTTGGATGTTTGTCAGCTGGATTTTCAGGTCTTGTATTGGCAGGAGAAAGAGTTGAAAACAGCATCAAAACGGGAAAGATTCAAGTTGCTCCCGGTTATTCTGAAAATGCGAAGAAATGTTACATGGGAGAAGAAGGAGAGACTAATGTCGTTCAGTACCAACAACCTTATGCTCCTCAACAACAGAAGTATCAGCGTCAGAATCAGCATAGGCCGCACAACAACTTGGAAAAAAGGAATGCTCCTCTTTATCCAGTTCCCATGTCGTACAGTCAACTCTTGCCGCACCTGGTTCGAAACTCATTGGTGGAGCCTAAGACTTTGAAGCCTGTTCCAGAACCATACCCTCCGGGGTACAATCCCCATGTGCAATATGGATATCATGGAGGATCTATGGGGCACTCAACCGAAGACTGCAAATCATTCCAAGCCAAAGTGCAACAATTGATCGACAAAGGGTACATATCATTTCCAGAAGGAGACCTGGTTGTGCATGTCGACCTCTCATCTGTTTGAAGACTTCAAGGGTCGTCTCCTAAAGCCATTAGTACAAGCGGAGTCAAGTCTTCTCGACAACGGCAGTCATCAGTTTCTTTACTGCATTTTCATTTGTAGTTTTTCATTTCTCGTTAAAGCATTGTATGCATGTAGAAACTTGTTTGTTTTAATGACGATCATAATACAATGAGCACGTTTTCCTTGAAGTAATCCATTTGTGTTCACTCTTAAATGATATGCACTGCAATACCAATTTTCTTGTTTAGAACTCTTGAGGGAGGATGATGAAGTAAAAACGCAAAATCTTTGGTTGTATGCTTTCGGATAAAACCCTGTTGAGGATGTACATGCATTGTTTCAAATCCCTAAACACTGGAGATATAAGGGAGATAGACCCTCGTTAACCCCTTTGAGCCTTGAAGTAGGAATTTCTTTCATACGGAAAAACCCTCATACTTAACCAAGGGGCAGGGTAGGCGTCAGTTAGTTTGACCGAGCGTTCAAATTCCAAGGAGAGTGTGCATCCGAGGAACCATTACCTTCTATCCCACCGTCAAGAGGATGAGAGATGTGAAACCACAATAGTTATCCATCAACAATCAAGGAGTGAGGCAGTCACAACCCTGTCAAGCAAGTAAGAAAACCAGTGTCACACGCTTTGTTCAAAAAGGGGAATAAAAAAAAAGATAGAGAAAGCCCGCTAAGTTGAAACTTGAAAACAAGCGACTTAGGCAAAAGCTAGGGCATCCCGCTGGACTTCAAAATCGAAAAACTCAAAAGAGACAGTCCAGGTAAAAATTAGGGATCAAAAAAAAAAAGGCAAAAGAAAGAAAAAGCGAAAAGCGAAAAGCATTACAAAAGAGAATCCTCGATAAGAACAAATTCGTGTGATTACAGACACAAAAGATAAAAAGGGGTGACTGTCATTCCAAAACTCCCTTAGGTGCCAAACCATTAGTGGAATAGGTTCCTTAAAGGTCATAAACCTTTTGAGAGATGAGCGTTTGGGTCAGATTAACTGAACATAGGACTGGAGAACATCACGAAGAGTGGATGGGCGCCGATAAATTTTGAGCCATAAATCCTTTTCCTGAAACCGTGAACCAAACCACGTTACAACCCTTAAAAGTCCTAATTGAAATAGGGTTTATTCCGAAAGCGTACTTCAATAGGATAGCGTTCCTGACTCCTACGAGTTGTGCTAATAAGATTTGTTGGTATTGCATGTACGTATTGTTTTCCATTCAAAAATCAAGGTCGCAACCCAGCTAGAGATTCGTTCACAAGGCTTGGCGACGCATTTTCAATAGAACTTCAAGGTTAACATGAGTGTTGCATTAGAATTGTCATTCTCATAATAACCATTTTCTGCTTGCATGTGGTTGATATCAAAGAAGCTTACACGGTGAACGACAGTCGAGAAACTCGATCACGCCAAGTTGAGATGGTGAAAACTCCGAAGGACAATCATGTCAACGGGTATGTGGCTAAGAGACTGTGCGCCGCTTGGGGGTTCCCGTTAAATGGTGATAAGACGCAGCTAATTCGGAGCAGTCACGCTGAAAACTCTCCCTAAAGCAGCCGAACAGGGGCAATCAGGTCTATTTGACAAATCTCTACAAGATCGGTCAAGGGGAAAAGGTCCTTCGAGACTTGGGGCAGGCCACCTCCAGAGCGTGAGAGATTGTCCACTCCTGAAAACGATTAATTTAAAACACCTCCTCCAAGTTCAGAATACTGGGACAGAGTATTTGCAAGTCATTACAAATCCTTTCGAGGTAATGTACTTCATGGATTATGAAGACTGGGGGCAGTTATGTCGAGATCAGATAAATCTCTCCAAGAGTTTGAAGACCCTGGGGCAGTGCAAACGCCCGGTCTTCTGTAAAATCCTCTTGAGATGATTTCTTCCATTAGACCTGGTGGTCTGGGGCAAGTGGAAAGTTCAAAAGGCCGTTTATGAACATAGAGACAGGTCAGGTTGGAGGGCAACATCATTGTACTTCTCCAGCAGGGTTGCTCTCCCCAGCATTGAGATTGCACCTTTCCTCAGCAGAGTAGACATTCCCCAGCAGGAGACTTAGGAAGTATTTTCCTCTGGATCAAGATGTTATTTCCCCACAGAATCAGGGTGTCCACTTTCCCCAGCCAGTCACGAAGTGTAATTTCACCGACAACGTTATGTTCTAATCCCCAGCAAGGTGAGGATAAGGTCATTCGCCCCTTCAGCAGGCTAAGTTCAGCAGTATTCCCCAAGCAGGATGGTATTATGGATTGTTTTCCCCAAGCCGGATGATGGGCTGGCATCCCCCAGCAAGTTCTAAGTCCATCTATTATTGGCAATTCTCAGTAACAGACTTCCGGTTCCGTTATTGGCATTCATTCTCGACTCCCCCAACAGAGGAGAGATCTCAGGTTTCAGATGTTACCTTCAGTAGAGGACATGTGTAATCCCCGGTAGTGTGGATGTTCTTTCGGGATTTCATCCCCAGCAGAAGTTATTGATCCAAAGGGTCGGTCAGCGTGATCCTTCTCAACAGAGTTCTCGGATTTAGAGGACAATTTATTTTTGTCATCCCCGGCTGAATTGACCTTTTCTCTCCAGCATTTATTTTGCTGGAGGGACCCTTTTTGTATATCATAAGCATTTGCATTGCATCCTCAAACGCGTAGCATTTCCACTTCGTGTGGAGCATTACTGCAAAATTCAAACATTTGCATTCGAAGCATAAACCAGGTTTGATGCTTTCCTTGCCAGTTCTCTTTCCCAGCAGAGATGGCATAACTCAGGAGATTTTGGAGGGATGCGTTCCTCATACTTGTGCTCCCCGGCAGAGTCTTTTATTTAGACTTCTCCTTTCCCCGGCGGAGTCATCTTACCTGTGGGTTGTAAGTCCGTCGATTTCACCTCTCACCCTTTCGGTTCACGACCGTATCTTTGTTAGGAGTTTGCTTTGGATTGGCCAATCTCCTTTGTAAATCTAGTTCTCGTCTGGTAGTCAGTTCTCGTCTGACTTACTTGGTGAAACCCAGTTCTCGTCTGGTAGTCAGTTCTCGTCTGACTTATTCTGTAAATCCAGTTCTCGTCTGGTAGTCAGTTCTAGTCTGACTTACTTGGTGAAACCCAATTCTCGTCTGGTAGTTAGTTCTCGTCTTACTTATTCTGCAAATCCAGTTCTCGTTTGGTAGTCAGTTCTCGTCTGACTTACTTGGTGAAACCCAGTTCTCGTCTGGTAGTCAGTTCTTGTCTGACTTATGCTGTAAATCCAGTTCTCTTCTGGTTGTCACTTCTCGTCTGACTTACTTGGTGAAACCCAGTTCTCTTTATCAGCAGAGATAGCAATCTTCTGAAGATTTCCTTCGTCAGTTCCCTTTATCAACAGGGATGGCATATTTCGAGATTCCCTTGTCAGTTCTCTTTATCAGCGGAGATGACATAACCCAGAAGTTTTGTTTCACGTTATCCCCTGCGAAGTCCACTTTAGGTTGGTTATCTTTTGTGGGTAGAGTGATTGAGGTCAGTCTTCCTTTGTGAGTACGATTGAGGTCGTATTCGTATTTTTTCTGTGTGGGTAGAATGATTGAGGTCAGTCTTCCTTTGTGAGTACGATTAAGGTCGTATTCGTATTACTTTTGTGGGTAGAGTGATTGAGGTCAGTCTTCCTTTGTGAGTACGATTGAGGTCGTATTCGTATTACTTTTGTGGGTAGAGTGATTGAGGTCAGTCTTCCTTTGTGAGTACGATTGAGGTCGTATTCGATTATTTTTGTGGGTAGAGTGATTGAGGTTAGTCTTCCTTTGTGAGTACGATTGAGGTCGTATTCGTATTATTTCTGTGGGAAGAGTGATTGAGGTCAGTCTTCCATTGTGAGTACGATTGGGGTCGCATTCGTATTATTTCTGTGGGTAGAGTGATCGAGGTCGGTCTCCCTTTGTGAGTATGGTTGAGGTCATACTCCTTATTTTTCCAGCACGCGCCATTTCGTTATCCCCGCCATTTGCAAATTTCAAGGGTTCTTTCGGTATTCAATCCCCGTGTATCCTGGAATGTCTGAGAGCTGTCGCTATCATACCTTCAGGACCAAGTTGATTGAATATGGGCAGCTGTAGCACCCCAAAATTTGCTCTCCTTACTTTAGTACGAACTGGCTTATGTTTCATTTCATTTTCCATTATCATGTGTGCATATCATTTGGCTCTGTGCTTATGGGATCAAGGTTCTCTGTTCAAGCATCGTCAGGTTGCAACAGACGTTTATTTCGTTACTCGACCTATGCGCAAAGTATTTTCTCCGGGTTACGTAATCAACGGGTCAGAAAAGCTCTTATCAAACATAATTTTTCATGTCAAGAATCTCAGAGGAAGTTGAAGTTTTCAGCCGATTCAGAACAGTTTGAGCAGAAAATCAGTTTGCTGTGCAAATTTGTAAAATTCATAACTCTTGCTCTGGAACTAGTTTTGGCTGGATATTCAACAGTTAGAACTGTCTTGGTATTCTCTACAAATTTTATGTTCGGCTCGGAAGTCAATTCATCAAGGAAAATGGTGGAAATTATTTGTTTATGGAATTTCGGTTTCGCTGGATAATTGCGTCAGCGGTATTCAAAAGGGCTTAACTTCTGATTGGATCATCATTTCTGAGCTATTCCTATGCCAAAAAGTTCCATATTGAAATTATCTGCAACTTTTGTGTTTGGACCGAGGGCTGATTCTTTGAGGAAGATCTCTGAACACGCGAGTTTTCAGAGTCGATACAGTGCAAAAAACAGTGAAAAATAGTGCTGAACCGGTGTATTTCAGACACTAAAAAATTCATCACTCTCAGCTCGTTTATCGGATTGATGCCGTTCTGGTGCCTAAAATTCCGTTTAGATGTTATCTTCGTGCCGTGAATTCAGTTTGGGTCAGGTCCGAGCGGAAGGACCCCGAAAATGTGAATTACCAGTGGGGTTCTTTGATGCAGTGCACTGTCTGTCAGATTTTGTAAAATTCATAACTCGGTCAATTTTTATCAGATTGTGTCCGTTCTCGAGGCTACGGTTCACAAAGTTTGTGCTCTTTAAGATTGAAGACAAGCTCGAGTTCGAACGATGCTCCTAAGATCATCGTTTTGGTTTATTTCTCAAAACGGAAGTGCTGAACCGAAGAAAAAGGTTGAAAGTTGTTTCACGGGAAAATTCATATCTCACTCGTTTTTTGTCCGAGCGCGCTCATTTTTTGACACGAGGTCACTGACTCATAGACCTACAACTTTACTGACAAAGTCGAGTCGAGATTATGCTCCGAAGAGGTTGACCTCATCACGTTTTCGAGTAGCGGACACCAAATACGCTTAAAAAACAACTTATTCAGTGACGTCTTGCAGCTTAAACATATTGATCGCACTCGATTTTGATCGTATGACGTCCGTTCTTTTTGCGTTGCAACCGTGATTCAGAGGCGGACGATGTTGTGGAAGGCTCAGAGTCGAAATTTCTTGTCGAAGACGGTGTTATTTTCACTTAAGCCAAAATTCTACCTTTTGCCCTTCATTTTAGACTCCACTATATATTCAAAACTCTCTCTCATTTCCCATAACTTCACTCATTCTCACAAACACCAAAAACTCTCTCAAATTTTTCTCTCAACTCTCAAAAGATAAAAAAAAAACCAAAAAACTCATACACTCATGGGAGAGAACACGTGATTTTGGAGAAGAAAAAAGTTTCAACCCTAATTCTTGATTTCTTCATAGCTCACAATCCACAAGGTTTTTTTCACAAAGTTCTTCCACAAACTTCATCCTTGGTGTCCATAGAACGCAAACCAACTACCACTTGAAGCTAACAGCAAGGGTGCACGTCACACAATCTCAGGTTAGTGATATTCTTGATGATCATAAAACTCTCTTTTTAAATATGCATAATGTTGTGTGACATCCATGGATCATTCTGGTATATTTTGCTTTGCATTTGGACGTGTAGATTGATGGTATCGCGTGTTTAAAGTTTGTGAACCCTAGCGTGTTCTCTTCGTTTTTCCTTATGCGTTGGTTATTTGTGAATTTTGATGTGATATTTGAGATCCTGACGAAATTCTGGTCAGAATGGTGTACCCCTTTGCGTTTTCTGGAAAAATATTTGTTGCAGGTGGCCGGAGAGGGCGGCCGGAACCCTAGCTCCGGTGGCTGGTGAGGGTTCCGGCGAAGGGAGAGGCTGGAGGTAGAAGACGCAATCAGGACCATTCATTGGCTTGATCCAACGGCCATCATGATGCCACGCGTTCTTTTTTTTGTTTTTATTTTATTTAATGTGTGTATATTACCCTATGATAACTACCGTGTCTTTTCAATCTGGTCCATTCACGTGTTTTACTTATTGACTTGATGATATGATCGTAAGCATTGATTTCATCTGACGGTTTGAAGGCTGCCAACAAATTAAATGAACCATGTGCCATGCACGTGGGGGTGTATGGTGTGCTGAGCGGGTGTGTGCACGCGTGTGCATTATTTTTACCATGTGTTGCTTAATCTGGCACGTTGATCATGAATAACTTGAATTGTTTGACTATTTTTGAAGCGTACGATCAATCCAAAGGTAAGCATGGAGTCAACCCCTTGACTAAGGCGCACGTGCTCTTTTTTTTTTTTTTTTTTCTGATTAATTATTTGGACTGGGCTTCTATTCGCACCTCCAAGTTTTAGCCCATTATCATTTTCAACGTGAGCCATCTGCTATTCACACCCACACTTGTTTTTCTTCATTTTTATTTTTATTAATTGCATTGTTTCATTTTAATTATTTTAAAAATAGTTTCTTGCATTAAAAAATTACCAAAAAATTCATGCATCATATTTAGCATTTAATAAAATTTTCCCAAATTTTATTTTTATTTTATTTTATTTTTATCATCTGAATTAATTATTTTAATAATTTCCTTCTTGAATTATTCATATCATGCATACCTAAATTTGTAGAATTTTGTTCTCATAGCATACAAAACCTTTTGCACTCATTCTTTTTGTATTTTTTCACCAATACATTGAATTGCATTAATATATTTTTCCCTCATTTTTAAAATCCTTTCATATTGCATTTTAGTCCTCCTTTTTTGCATATTGAACCATGTTTCTCATCTAACTTTGCGTAATTGTTTGAGTGACTTATGTCTTGAATTTTTGCAGGAGTTTTTGATATGTTGTTTGTTTCTGGTTGAGGAGTGTTGGTAATTAATTTGGAAATTTTAGAAGTTGTTTCTCTAATTATGTGATTGCTCTTTGTTTGAGGTTTTCTTGTATGCACATTTTGACCATGTCTGATTATTTGTCTGAGAAGGCACTTGTGCCATTGCTTTAGGGTGCGTTTCTTTGACTTACTAATGCATGTTTAGGTCATCCACATTCTGTCTTGGTTGATTTCATTTGGTTGATAACCATTTCTCTTTGGTTTGTGATTTGTTGGACTTTCTTTTCTCTTATTGTTACGTATGTCTGTTTCGTACTAACCTTTCGTGCAGGGGCTGAGGTAAGTTATTTGAGGGTGTGGATAATCATCCATATTCACCCTTACTCATTCCTTCTCTCATCTTTTCTCTTCTTTAGGCTTAGGTTGTTGTCAAACCTCACTAACCGTAGGTCACCCATGCATGATAACATTAGGACTCTTAGTTTCCCTTTAGAGTTTCCTTTGCGTCTTCTCTCTTCTCATCTCAAAACTTCTTGAAAACACTTAATAAGGATAAAGTGTATTCCGCACGAGCCTTAAGCGTGGGGAATGAGAAATGAGGGGCTTCCTCTCATTTTTCTAGAGTGCTTAGCGAGCGTCCTGTCTTGGGACGATGCGTTAAGTATTCGCGCCTGTGCCCTAGACTTTGGTGCAATGCAAGTTATGAACTAACTCAAGTCACTTCTGTCTTAAAAAATACAAACAAACTTCAAACCTTTTTGTCCTTCGGGATTGTCAAACTAAAGGCTATTTTAAAAAAGGGCACGTTACTTTCCGTCTGAGTCGCAAACAGGCATCGACCCTAACTGCCGGACGCGGACTTAACGTCGCTCATAAAAAATACAAAAAGAACTTGGTCCGAACTACGTTGACTCTGAATTCCCCATTGCACAAAGGGGGTACGTAGGCCTAGGACATCAACGTCCTACCGAGTCTGTCTTTGTTTTCCCTTTCCCCGTCTTAGCACAGCCATAGATGATAGGATAACTCACCCTTAGATTAGACAACAAGCGTGGATCCCATCGAGTACAATGGACGCGTGGGGTGCTAGCACCTTCCCCTCGCGTAACCGACTCCCGAACCCAGGTTATGGTTGCGATGACCATTCCTTTCCCTCTTCCTCAGGTTTATGCGGTGTTCCCTTTCCTTCTCTTGGGATAAATTTACACGGCTGGCGACTCTGTTTTTTTCCGCGCCACTCTCGCGTTTGTACCTGGATGAAAATCCTGGGAGCGACAGGGGTGTTACATCATACTTTTCTTGAGGTCTTTTGAGAGAAATACCATACGATGTACCCCAATTTTGAGGGGCTTTCTCTGGGGATTTTCCTTAATCCGGGAAAGCCAATATATCATCTCCGATGACGAAGTGTGATATTTGTTGAAAGTTTTCTTGTTTCTCAGATGTTCAAGTTATCAAAGTGGTCAAGGACCGTCTCTAATCCAGAGATAAACGGGAGAGAGATTACTTAGATGATTCACTTCCTGATGAGGAAAGATCTGACAACTCAATTGAGAGGACTTTTATCACTAGGGGACAAGACCGACTAGAGTGATAGTGATGCAATATGAATATGAATGCGAATCAATAATGCATGATGTATGTATGTATATGCTGGCAAAACTGACGCAACATACAGACTAAAGGATGAACACGACTGGATACTCGGCCACAGTGGAGCATGTAGAAATATCGCTGGTTCAAGATAGCAATTCTGCCTTGCTTAGGAGGGATGTTCCCTGCGGGGAATACCGTTGGTCGGGCTTAGGATATGAGAACTCGGCCGAGGATGTTAGACGAAACATGGTCTCTGACACAGTTGATCCTTCATTCAAGCGTAATGGTCTAGAAGGAGTACTTTGATTCTGCACTTTGAGGTTCGAACACCTTTGGAGAAGCGACCAATGTTCTTCTGATGTTCAACAGTCAAAAGAAATTGCCATCTTTATTTTAAAAGCAGAAAAAGTTTGACAAGTAAATTCATTTTTGTTTTATTTTCAAGAATCGATAATCATGTTAAAAACATCATTCTGTAAAGCTAAAACAAGTAAGAATTACAAACAAAAGTACAAGGGCTCAACAAGAGAGTGATTTTGTATCTGGTACGAAGCCCGAGATGGAGGCTAAAGGTTTGACTCAACAAGAGAGTGTTTTATACTCAACAAGAGAGTGATTTTGTATCTCGTACGAAGCCCGAGATGGAGGCTAAAAGGTGATTGACTCAACAAGAGAGTCTTTTATACTCAACAAGAGAGTGTTTTTGTATCTCGTACGAAGCTCGAGATGGAGGCTAAAGATGGTGACTCAACAAGAGAGTGCTTTATACTCAACAAGAGAGTGATTTTGTATCTCATACGAAGCCTGAGATGGAGGCTAAAAGGTGATTTACTCAACAAGAGAGTCTTTTATAATCAACAAGAGAGTGTTTTTGTATCTCGTACGAAGCCCGAGATGGAGGCTAAAAGGGAGATTGACTCAACAAGAGAGCCTTTTATACTCAACAAGAGAGTGTTTTGGTATCTCGTACGAAGCCCGAGATAAGGCTAAAAGTTTTGACTCAACAAGAGAGTCTTTGTATCTCGTACGAAGCCCGAGATGGAGGCTACAAGGTTTGACTCAATAAGAGAGTGCTTTATACTCAGCAAGAGAGTGATTTTGTATCTCGTACGAAGCCCGAGATGGAGACTACAGGTTTGACTCAACAAGAGAGTCTTTGTATCTCGTATGAAGCCCGAGATGGAGGATAAAGGTTTGACTCAACAAGAGAGTATTTGTATCTCGTACGAAGCACGAGATGGAGGCTAAAGGTTTTGACTCAACAAGAGAGTCTTTGTATCTCATATGAAGCCCGAGATGGAGGATAAAAGGGTACTGTTTCAGTTGAGTGACAGGTCCAGTATGTTGGTTCAACGAGAAAATTAGTTCTTATATGAGTAACACTGTACTCGTGGATTTGATCTGAGGATCGGGATTGTTTCCCGTTCTTTAAGGAAACGGGGAATCCAAAGTGTATTGAGACTGTCCGAGTCTATGGGTGTCTTCCTATTTTTGAAAGGGAATTGAGAATGTCTTTGAGACTCAAGGAAATTAGACTGTCAAAGTCTAAAGTTTTATCTTTTGTACTATGCTTAAAGAAACAGTAGTAGTACGTCCACGGTAGAAAGATCTAGACTCTTTGAAAGACTGTTCTATTAAGATGACTAATTTCTGTTCCTATACCTCTAGGAGGTCGTCGGGACAATTTGTACGAAGCCCAAGAGGAGGTTGGAAACTTTTAAGAAGCCGAGGGACAATTTGTACGAAGCCCAAGAGGAGGCTATCATTCCCGGAGGAAGAAATCATTTATAAGAAGCCTAAGAGGAGGCTGTGAATACTTCTAAGAAGCCGACGGGTCCTTGTACAACGCCCAAGAGGAGGCGGGGATGCTTTTAAGAAGCCTGTGGGCCCCCAAACCCCGAGAAGTTCAAGACAGGCTATTCACAAAGAATAGATCAAGCCAGGAAAGTTCGAGAATTTGTAAGAAACTCAAGGGATGCAATTCACGGAGAAGAGATCATCTCCGGGGGGTAGAGTTTCTTGACAATTCCTAAGGAGGATAGCCGAAGAGAAGACTGTATCTGGTGCTCCTATGGGGGATCTAGTATTGTCTATTTCTAAGAATGATCGAAACGACTTTACCTAGTGCTAGACGTAGTTTCTGGGGAAACTCTAAATATCTATACTATTATTACATAGTCAATATGAGTTTATGAAAGAAGACTTATAGTGAAACAACCCCACAATACAGTTATATGTATATGAAAGCGGTAAATGAAAGCATATAAACACTTACTCGGTTGTAGAGCTTCCATGCTGTTTGGTTAGTTGTTCAACAAAGAAAGATTGAAAACAACAGTATATTTCAAAATCAAAGGAGAAAGTGCTTTGAAAGGAAAGATTGGGGCTTACAGCTCAAGGAGAGGCCCAAGTTTTTAGTAGTGATTGAATTGTGATATGAGTTTGTACAGAGGGACTTATACAAGTGACTGAGGCCCAAAAAGATTTTCTGTACAAAGGGATGGGTCTTACACTCTCTCAAGAGGCCCAAAGAGTTTTAAAGAAAAAAAATAGGTCTTACTACTCGAGGGTAGGCCCAAATGGCTTTTTTTGTTTGAAATGGCGATCGCGCCGAGATTTTGAAAACGCCGTGGGTCTTATACAATGATGGAGGCCCAAGAATTTGGTTTTCAAAGGGGTTGGGTCTTACACTCTAATAGAGGCCCAAAGGTTTTAAAATGAAAATAAATGGGACTTATAGCTCAAAGAGAAGCCCAATAGTCTTTTTTGTTTAAAGGCGACGATCGCACTGAACTTTGAAAATGTACAGAGGGACTTATACAATGTGTGAGGCCCAAATTATTTATGTACAAAAAGGGGTGGGACTTACACTCTATTAGAGGCCCAAAGTGTATTTTAGGAAAAGAAATGGGGCTTACAACACGAGGGGAGGCCTAGATGATTTTCAGTTTGAAAATGGCGATCGCGCCGAGATTTTTCGTATCGGGACTTATACAATAACTGAGGCCCAAAATATTTTTGTACAAAAGGGTTGGGTCTTACACTCTATTAGAGGCCCAAAAGTGTTTGAAAAAGATTTGTTAGGGTGAAAATCAAAGAAACCCCAATTTCATTTTTTAAAGGCATTTTTCAAAGAAAAATCAAGTAAAAAAATGATAAAAATATCAAATAAAATCATTAATCATGTTATAAACAATGATTAAGGTTTATGAAAAAGTATTTTATCCACATGAATATTTAAAATCATTTTGGTTTTAAAAATCAAGAAAAAGAAATCATTTTAAAAGCATTTAAAACAATATTTTTGAATATATTAAAAATATATCAAATAATAATAATTTTTGTGATTTTTTGGTGGATTAAAATATTATGGAGTATGAATAAGAAGTGTGTAAAACAGAATTGGAAAATGATGATTTTTGCTATGTAAAAGAATTGGTTGAGTTTTGAAGATAAACTAAGAAAAAGAGGAAAGATGTCACAACATCATATTCGACATCTTTCATGAGTTTTGAAGATAAGCGAAAAAGCGAAGATGTCACAACATCACATTCGACATCTTAAAAAACCAGAACTGTACCTTGGATTTCAACATCTTTGCTATCAAACTTCAAACATTCATAACTCTCTCAATTTTTAACGAAATTGAAATCCGTAAGAACCTATCTTGACCGATTTTTCGCAAGGAATCCAATAGTATTACTCATGCACACTGAAACTTAATGTACAGAACACACAAAGCAAAAAACCAGAACTGCATGTTGATTTTAAACATCTTTTCTTGTCAAACTTTCAACACTCGTAACTCTCTCAATTTTTAACGAAATTAAAATCCGTAAGAACCTATCTTGACCAATTTTTTGCAAGGAATCCAATGGTATCACTCATACATACTGAAACTTAATGTACAACACACACAAGGCAAAAAACCAGATCTGCACCTTAAGTTTAAAACAACATAAACTCCACATATAAACATGTTAAAGTGCAAACAGTAGGAGGATCATATCGTACACATTAAGGACTACATTTTTGCTTCAAGAATTGTTCAATATGATGCATGTATGTGGACAACAAAGGAAAGCATGATTCAAAGAATTCAAGTTGTGAATTTTACCTCTTTTTTGGAGATTTTGTGCAACCTACCAAGTTCTTTGTTACAGAAATGATTTGATGCTTTGGACACCCTCAAATGACCTCTTAGAAGCTTTTAGGATGGTTAGAATCAGCTGGAAACCTCTGGAGCAAGTTTGAGCACTTTCTTGCAAAATGGGCAAAAGTGGCCAAAATGCCAACTCTCTCAAATGGTGTTCCAGATGTGTGGCACCATTTGGGACAGTTCAAGGATGATATTTGGAGTGTGTTTGAGATTTTATCTGGTTTGGAAAGTGACTGAATAAAGACATGGCTTGAAAAATGCAAAAAAGTCCAATTTTGAGGTTTTGAGAGGTGACTTTGTGATTTTGGTGTTACAGGTCACTTGTGATAGTTTAGATAACCTACATATGATGTTTATGAGGTGTTAGGATCATGAGATGTGATGGAAATGCTCTCTAACTCAAAAACTCAGAATTACCTTACTAAAGAAGGCATTTTGGAGTGAAAGAAGTGATTTTGAGGAAAGCATCTGTTTGATGGCTTTGGTGTACTCAAACTGAACACAAATGAGCTCTACTTATAGTAGAGCAAGTTTGTTTTAGAAGCAATAGTGAATGGTGGCTGCAGCAGAGGTTTGTTCAATGTTGGCCAATGAAAATCCAAGTCTCCTCTAGCCATTGACTAGAGGTTAGAGCACAGAGCTTTGGTTCCCTGCTTGTTGGAGGAATCTTGACTAAATTCAGTTGCAAATGTGTCAGTCCATGCCACCTCTAAGTATCTATTGAATGCTCCGATCCAAAATTGGAGTCTTGTCTCTCTTTTTAGGGATTTCTAGGTTTGGCATGCTACTTCTTGTTCCAAGGACTTTGGAGGCTTGGCTCAGTGATTGTCCCCTTTGGATTTGATCCTCAGATGTGTCCAAGATGATGACAAGGCTTGGAAATTCGTGTGGCACAAAAAATGTGCAAATCTGTCCTGAAACATGTCTTAGAAATCAGCTGCAGTAAGCCTTGTTGTAAAATTCATAACTTCTTGCTCAAGAATGATAAATGGCTGTTCCAGGACTCTATGGAAAGCTGAGATGACATACTTCAACTTTGATGTTTGACCCTAGACTTGGTTCAACTTGGATCATGGAGAAAAACATCCTTGAAGTTGGGACATTCTTGTTGGAAAAATATTAATGATGTCCTATGAAATGTTGGAACATCAGACAACTTTGAACATTAATAATTCCAAACTTTAATCACTTGTATCTTTTAATCCACTATGATATTTTGAGTTGAAGTGAATTGCATCTTTTATGCTTGTCTTGCATGGTGACAAAGCTTGAAAATTGTGTGGCACAAGAAAAAGTGCACAAAATTTGTCCTAAAAAACAGCTGCAGCGAGCCTTCTTGTAAAGTCCATAACTTCCTGCTCGAGTGTGATAAATGGACGTTATACAACTTTCTGGAAAGCTGAGATAACGTACTTCAACTTTGATGTTCAAGGTTTGTGAAGATAATGAAGAAACGAAAAACACAAGAAAGGGGGTTTGAATTGGGGTTTTCAAAAATTAAAGCAAAAAGAACACGTTGGTTATCCTGGTTCGTTTGAACTCAAACTACTCCAGTCCACCCGCCAAGGTGATTTCGCCTCTCTCTCTTGAGGACTTAATCCACTAAACAATAAGGATTACACAATCACATAGACAACTGTCAATGTCTTCTTGAGTTTTAACCACAGCTCGGTTATCTCAAGGAATTACAAAGGTAAATGAACAAGTGTGTATAAGGTGCTTCTAATAAGCTATATCACAACTGTGATGTTTACACAATATTTTGATCGAATTGGAAAACTGATGAAACTTGATGAATTGTAAGGAGTATGTGCGCAAGTGTGTTTGTCATCTGTGCAAGGGCTCCTTTAAATAGATGAAATTATTTGATCCGTTGGAGACGTGAGAACTATTTTTGGAGGTTGATAAAATGCCATTGAATGCTCTTTCCAAAAATACAGATTTTGTCTGGCACAATCCGTTACTTTGTGATATTCATAAATGTGAAGGATAGCGTATCAGAGTCCATGTTGATTTGTTGAATTATCAGAGTTTCTGGATCAAGGAAGCTTTGGTGCTGAAGCGTGACACATTCTTTATCAGAACTTCGCTTGATTAGAACTTCGCTAGTTTAGATCTTGTGATACTTCCATATCAGAACTTTGCTTGATTAGAACTTCGCTAGTTTAGATCTTGTGATACTTCTATATCAGAACTTCTTTACATTAGAACTTCCCTACATATCATAATAAATAAATTAAGGAGCATCAAGTTCTAAATAATATAGTGTTTGTTATTATCAAAACTATTAGGAATGTAGAATCAATTCTTGTTCTAACAATCTCCCCCTTTTTGATGATGACAAAAACTTATATTTTGATAATCAATTAAAAGAGTATGGAGTATAGAGGACTCCCCCTGAGTTGAAGATTTCTTTGAAAATGTTTTGATTTAAGATTTCCAAGAAGTTCTGATTGCCATTTTCCTGCTTTCTTAACAATATGTGGAAACAGAGAGGTTAAAATGTTCGAGACATAGTCCCGGTGCACTGTTATATTTCAAAATATTCTACGTTCTCCCCCTTTGTCATTAATCAAAAAGCGAAAAAATACATGAGAACACAAGTAAGCAACATGAGCAAGATAATAGCACAAAATAAGCAATATAATAGAAACATAAAAGAATCTAAGGTTGAGGAGCAGGTGGAAGTCTTCTGAACAAAGCTTCCAGAAGGCCTTTGATCTGATTAGCGGATTCTTCTTGCTTGCCAAGCATCCCTTTAATTTCTGCGTTTGTTTCATCCTGTTTGTCCAATCTTTTTCTTACTGCCTCATTCTCTTTCTTCAACTCATCCAGAGTTTTCAGCACTAGAGCAGATGAAGTTGACTCTACAGAAGATACCAAATCCTCAGAGCTTTTAGCAGAATCTTTCTTTGGAGAGGCTTCAGGTGATTTTTATTTGACTTAAGCAATTACCAAAGTTTGATGTCCAGAGATTTCTTCCTGAGGTTCTACAACCATAGGGGTTTTCCAGCCTAGATGAAGAATGGGTTTCTTTTCCCAGAATATTAGAACTTGCTCATTAAAGATCTTCATATGGTCACAGAAGTTCTGTTGAGCTATGTCATAGCTTAGTTCCTTCATCTTCTGAGATTCAGAATTAAACCACTTTCTGAATTTGGTCCAGATGTAGTCAGAAGCAGCTGGATTCAGATTATCCATACAACCCTGCTTTAGAAAGTTAAACCATTTCTGCATTTCCACCTCGAATGCCAATATAGAGTTACCAACATCTATTTTGGAGATTTTTGGTTTTGGTTTTGGAATGGCTATTTTGAGAGAGGTTGAGGTAAGTTTGTCTAGAGCTTCTAAGTCAATTATAGTTCTGAGGGGATCTTCTGAGAGATTTGTTGGAGAAGAGTCAGAAATGAGAATGGGAGAGGTAGGTGATGTAATTTCTGAAGAGATGACATCTTGTGGGGGACTGGTGAAATTAGGTGAGGGTTGAAAGAAGTTGAGAGGACAGTTGATACCAGGAATAGAGGTGTTTGGGAATGGTTCATAGTTTTGAATTTGATGTTCTGGTTGGGAAGAAGTGAAGAGAGGTTCAAGATCAATGTCAGACAGAACTTGTGCAAGTTCTGGTTGTGGGTCAATAAAATCAGAAGGAGTGGGGTCAATGTCGATGTCAAAATCATCAAGGGTTTGTGGTGAATGTGATGGATTTTCAGAAGGTTTAGGAGAAGATGAGGTTTCAGATGTGGATACCAATATGGATTCGACGACAGAAATGAAAGAAGAGTTACCTTTCTTTTTAGCAGCTTTGGGGGTTTTCTGAGGGGTTCCTTCAGAGGCTTTCCTTTTTCTTGATGTTCTGATGGCAACTTCTGGAGGTGCTTGCCTGAGCTATTGCAAAGACACTTCTGGAATGGTTCCATCAGATTTACACGCATCCGGATATCTGAGAACAATTTCTAGATGAGTATCTGCTGAGAAGAGAGGAAAATCTTTCAGAGGTATTTTCCTGGTGGTGATGACTTCCTTAGTGATTTGGGTTGGATCCTTCTTGATGGTCTCAATGATTTTCATCTTCTTGAGGTTCTTTGCATTGAGTGGTCTTCCAGCAATAGTTTCTAGATCAGAGATTTTCTGAGCTTCAGTTAGGTGTTCTATCAGCTTATTCTCTGTTAGAATATTTGAGATAAGTCTACCTAGAGGGATCCAATCTCTCTTGGTTCTTTCGTCTTCTCTTGTTTCCTTGACACTGTTCATCAGATGACTGAATAAACTATGAGGAAGATTCACTTTGGTAAAGGTGGAGATGAGGTACAGAAGGTACTGTTGATCGTTGTTGATGTAGTCAGAAGAGCTTGTAGGTTTCCTGTGATAGATACAACCAAGAATGATTCTGGCCCAAATTCTATGACGATTCTTTAGGTCTTTGATTTTGTTGGAGTGTTGTCCGGAGGTGAAGATTTCCTTTGAGATAGTATTTAGGTTAGAGCTCTTTTCCATCTCACTGCATCTAATTCCTGATCCATCATGATCAATCAGTTTACCAATAAGATCTTCAGTGATGACAATCTTCTTTCCCATTGCATACGAAGTTACTTGATGATTAGAGACCGATGCAAAAATCCAGAATTCCTTAACGAGTTTGGGAAAAACTGGACCTATTAAGCGATTAAAGTATTTGGTCCATCCTTGAAACTCAACCTCAGGAGTAAGGTCATACCCATTTTCTTTCATGCTTTCAAAATCCACAATGAGTTCACAGAGAACTTCAAGAGAGGCAATGGGAGTGAGAAGAGTTCTTGAGGGCTCAACGTACCTTTCTTCAATGATTTGGTCAGCAGATTCTTGAGACATTGCTTGTTGAGAGCTTTGTTGAGAGCAGGAGGCCATTGTTCACAAACTTAGGGTTTTGTAGAACACAGAGGAACAAGAAATGTAGAAAACAAAACAAGAATTGCAAATAAGAGAAGAAGGCGATAGAGAGCTAAGTGAGTGATAGTGAGCGTGTGAGGGTGTTAGAAGTGACATATATATAAGAGTGATCAAGAAATAAATAGCAATTAAAGACAATAAACATAATGATTAATAGCTATAATGATTTCTGACAAGGGAGATAGCGTGAAAAATTTTGGGAACAGTTACCGATGTGACTTGGCGCCTCGATATGTCAACACAGACGTTTCAGTTTTCCAGAGTTTGACACGTGTTCATCGTCAGAGAAAATCTGGAGCGTAGGTTGACAGGTGTTTGCTAGAGTGAACTTAGTGATCTATCCTTGAAATGAAAAGATCAGATCTTCTGAATTGATTCTGAGGCAATCTTTCTTCTCACTTCTGAAGAATTATTGGTCAGATGTTCACAAAAAGAAATTCTGAGAGTTAAAAATATAGAAATTACATTTTCATTCTGGACATAATTCCATACAGAGATTTTTCAGAATGAAATTAAATCTATCTTCAGCAAGGGGTTTGGTGAAAACATCAGCCCATTGATGGTCTGTGTCAATAAATTTTAAACAAATAATTCCCTTCTGAGTATAGTCCCTAATGAAGTGATGTTTAATTTCTATATGTTTAGCCCTAGAATGAAAAATAGGATTTTTAGAAAGACAGATGGCAGAAGTATTGTCACAGAGGATAGGGATGTTACTCTCGTAAATGTGAAAATCTTCAAGCTGATTCTTCATCCAGAGCATCTGAGTACTGCATCCAGCTGCAGCTATATATTCAGCTTCAGCAGTTGATAGTGCAATGGTGGATTGTCTTTTGCTGGACCAAGAGATTAAGTTGTCTCCCAGAAACCGGCAGCTTCCAGAGGTACTTTTTTCTTTCTATTCTATCTCCAGCAAAGTTAGCGTCACAGTATCCTACCAATTTGTATTCTCTGGACTTTCTATAGCAAAGACCAAGATTAGTAGTACCTTTAAGATATCTGAAAATTCGCTTACCTGCTGTTAAGTGAGATTCTCTAGGATCTGATTGGAATCTAGCACAAAGATAGACGCTATAGAGAATATCAGGTCTTGAAGCAGTTAAATAAAGGAGAGAACCAATCATACCTCTGTAGAGCTTCTGTTCTACTTTCTTACTTACCTCATCCTTTTCCAGAATGCATGTGGGGTGCATAGGAGTTTTGGAAGGCTTACTTTCTGACATTTCAAATTTCTTCAGAAGATCTCTGACATACTTGCTTTGATGTATGTAAGTTCTTTCTGGAGTTTGATTGATTTGAATTCCCAAGAAAAACTTGAGTTCTCCCATTAAGCTCATTTCAAATTCTGCCTGCATGGTCTTAGCAAATTCTTTGCCCAAGGAGCTTTTTGTGGATCCAAAAATTATATCATCTATGTATATTTGATAGATCAGAATGTGATTTTTAAATGACTTACAGAATAGAGTTGTGTCCACCTTCCCTTTGGTAAAATCATTTTCTAAGAGAAAGTTACTTAGTCTCTCATACCAAGCTCTGGGAGCTTGTTTTCATCCATATAACGATTTCTTAAGTTTATAAACATATTCTGGATGTTTTGTGTTTTCAAAACCAGGGGGTTGATGTACGTAAACTTCTTCATCAATGTAACCATTTAAAAACGCACTTTTGACATCCATCTGATAAAGAGTGATGTCATTATTTACAGCAAATGAAATTAAAAGTCTAATAGATTCTAACCTTGCGACTGGAGCAAAGGTTTCTGTATAGTCTATCCCTTCTTGCTGACTATAACCTTGTGCAACCAGTCGTGCTTTGTTTCTGACAACTTCTCCTTGTTCATTCAGTTTGTTTCTGAAGACCCATTTGGTTCCAATGATGTTGAAGCCTTTGGGTTTAGGGACTAGATCCCATACGTCGTTTCTGGTGAACTGATTCAATTCTTCCTGCATTGCGAGTATCCAATCATTGTCTGAGAGTACTTCGTCAATAGAAGTGGGTTCAACCAGAGAGACTAATCCCATGAGAGATTCTTCAATCTTTTTGAATGAGGATCTTGTTCTGATTTGGTCATCTTTCTTTCCCAGAATTTTGTCTTCAGGATGTGTTAGAGAACTTCTGGATTGTCTTTTCTGGATGGGTTCTTCAGAATTTGTTGTGACATTAGAATTTCCTTCTGTTGTGTTTGACTATTTTTCTGATGATCTAGTTTCAGTGCCTATGGTTCCCGAGCCAATGATTTTCCCTTTCTGATTGCCTCCGAAACCTACATACCCTCCAGCTTTAAGTTCCAGACTTTGGAACATATGCTTTCTTCCCGTCATGTGTCGCGAGCATCCAGAGTCTAGGTACTATGATTGGTGTTTCAATCTTGCTGTTAAAGACATCTGCAACGTATAGGATTTTATCCTTAGGTACCCATATTTCTTTGGGTCCTTGTTTGTTAGTGTTTACAGAATTCTGATTGAGTTTTGGTTTCTCAATAGAATTTGAAGAGTAAGATTCACTAGTATATTTTATATCATGTTTGTGTCCATATGTGAAGTAGGAGTTTAGGGGTGCGTATTTTATGATCATATCATCAACTTGTTTAGGTTTATAAGGAGCTTCTCCTCTAGGATTAACATATCCTATGCCTTTTCTCCCATTTCTACTAACTCCATAGATCATTGAAGCCATTTTGCTTCTGTCTATGTTTTTAGCTAGAAATTTTTGAAAATCATAGTCGTAATGTTTTAAAATGTTATCAGAACTAGTGGGAACTACTGAGTCAGATTTTTTCTGAGATTTTTGAGATTCAAAGGAGTTGAGTTTTGAAATGGTTTCTTTTAACTCAGAATTTTCTGCTTTCAGTTTTCTATTCTCTTCAGACTCAGATACCAGATCATGTTTCAGATTCTTATATTTGAGCTGAAGTTTCTGATAATTTTCAAGAATTTCAGATAGACTATCTTCTAATTGAGATCTAGAAAATTTAGAGAATACCTCTTTAGTTTCTGAGTCAGAGTCTGATTCTGATGAGTTGGAGTCATCTAATATGTTGGCCATTAGGGCAATGTTGGCGTGTTCATTTTCTGATTCGGATTCTGCTTCAGAAGATTCCGAGTCATCCCAGGTAGCCATAATACTTTTCTTTCTTTCCTTGTTAAACTTCTTATTTGGCTTTTCTTTCTGCAGCTTAGGACAATCACTTTTGCAGTGTCCAGGTTCCTTGCATTCGTAACACACCACCTCTTTGTTTCTTGACTTTTTGTGTCCCGAAGATGGTTCAGAATGACTGCTCGATCTTCTAGAGTTTCTGAATTTCCTTTGTCTATTTTTCCATAGTTGTTGGACTCTTTTGGAAAGGAGTGATAGTTCATCTTCTTCTGAGGACCCACCAGAGCTTTCTTCTTCTGCCTGAGGAGCTTTAGTTTCATATTTATATTTAGATTTGAGAGCAACAGACTTACCTTTCTTCTGGGGTTCATCTTCTTCTAATTCTATCTCGTGACTTCTTAGAGAGCTGATCAGTTCTTCAAGAGATATTTCGTTGAGGTTCTTGGAGAGCTTTAGTGCTGTGACCATGGGTCTCCACACCTTTGGTAAGCTTCTGATGATCTTCTTGACATGATCTGTTGTTGAGTACCCTTTATTCAGAACTTTTAATCCAACAACTAGAATTTGAAACCTTGAGAACATTTTCTCAATTGTTTCATCTTCTTCCATTTTGAAGGCTTCGTACTTCTGGATGAGTGCTAGAGCTTTAGTCTCTTTGACTTGAGTGTTGCCTTCTTGCGTCATTCTCAGAGAATCAAATATGTGTTTGGCTGATTCTCTGTTTGTGATCTTCTCATATTCTGTGTGAGAAATCGCACTTAGAAGAATCGTTCTGGCCTTGTGATGATTTTTGAAATCTTTCTTTTGTTGATCCGTCATATTTTTCCTTTCAATCTTCTGACCGTCTTTTCCAACAGGATGAGTGTAGCCATCAGTTACCATATCCCAGAGGTCGCCGTCATGAGCTAGAAAGAAACTTTCGATTAAGTCTTTCCAGTAATCAAAATTTTCACCGTCGAACACTGGTGGTTTGCCACTGATTTTGTCATTGTTGTTCTGAAAGGATTCCGCCATAGTGTTTTTCTTTGAAGGATCTTTTTCTGACACGGTTAAGTGTTAGCACCCAGAACCAGGCGCTCTGATGCTAATTGAAGAAACGAAAAACACAAGAAAAGGGGTTTGAATTGGGGTTTTCAAAAATTAAAGCAAAAAGAACACGTTGGTTATCCTGGTTCGTTTGAACTCAAACTACTCCAGTCCACCCGCCAAGGTGATTTCGCCTCTCTCTCTTGAGGACTTAATCCACTAAACAATAAGGATTTCACAATCACATAGACAACTGTCAATGTCTTCTTGAGTTTTAACCACAGCTCGGTTATCTCAAGGAATTACAAAGGTAAATGAACAAGTGTGTATAAGGTGCTTCTAATAAGCTATATCACAACTGTGATGCTTACACAATATTTTGATCGAATTGGAAAACTGATGAAACTTGATGAATTGTAAGGAGTATGTGCGCATGTGTGTTTGTCATCTGTGCAAGGGCTCCTTTAAATAGATGAAATTATTTGATCCGTTGGAGATGTGAGAACTATTTTTGGAGGTTGATAAAATGCCATTGAATGCTCTTTCCAAAAATACAGATTTTGTCTGGCACAATCCGTTACTTTGTGATATTCATAAATGTGAAGGATAGCGTATCAGAGTCCATGTTGATTTGTTGAATTATCAGAGTTTCTGGATCAAGGCAACTTTGGTGCTGAAGCGTGACACATTCTTTATCAGAACTTCGCTTGATTAGAACTTCGCTAGTTTAGATCTTGTGATACTTCCATATCAGAACTTCGCTTGATTAGAACTTCGCTAGTTTAGATCTTGTGATACTTCTATATCAGAACTTCTTTACATTAGAACTTCCCTACATATCATAATAAATAAATTAAGGAGCATCAAGTTCTAAATAATATAGTGTTTGTTATCATCAAAACTATTAGGAATGTAGAATCAATTCTTGTTCTAACAGATAAGACTTGTAAAGTTGTCAAAAATGACCTTGAACTTGTGTGATCAAATCTGTCCTAAAAGCTGTCATGAAAATTCTGTTTTATCAATGCCTTTTGCAGAGACAATAACTTTCTGCTCGAGAATGATAAATGAGCTTTCTAGGACTTTCTGGAAAGGTGAGATGACGTACTTCAACTTTCATGCCCAGGGGTTTTCCTAAATCAACTTGGATCATGGAGAAAAACATCCTTGAAGTTGAGACATTCTTGCTGGAAAAATATTAATGATGTCCTATGAAATGTCAGAACATTGGACATTAAGAATTCCCAACTTTGATCACTTATATCTTTTAATCCTTATGATATTTTGAGTTGATTCCTTCTAAAATGTTGAAGTATCAAATACCCTCTTTAAAAGTAGCCCTTACGCAAAACCAATGGATGCTTGGGTCAATAGTTACAACCTTGAAAAGTTGTGCACTTGAACATGATTTTAACTTAGAAAAATTTCTAAGTTTCTTTCAATTTGATCAATTTTGCAATTTTGCATGATTTCTTGATTTAAATTTGATCAAATTAAATCATCCATCATATTTTCTTGAGTAATTGCTTGTGAAGCTCAAAGTTGACCAAAAGTCAAACTTTGACTTTCTGCGTCAGTTGACTTTGTATTAGATGAACTTGAGGCTTGATCCATTTGAAATGTTGCACTCTTGTGCTTAATTCTTGATGTGGGAGTCCTCTTGCTCCTTCATGGGTATTTAAGAGGTTAGACAAGTTGAAGATCATGTCATTCCTTGATTGATCCTTTGCCTAAGGCTCAAAGAGGGCTTGAAACCCTGATTTTGATTGCAGTGAATGCTCAATAATTCCTTGAGGAGATTGATGAGGCAAAAAGGTACATCCATATTGTGATGATGATTTTCACAATGATGGGAAATCTTAGTGGTCAAAATTTGGGGTATGACAGGACGCATTAGAGGTTTCCCATGAGGGTACTAATAATTTCAAACAAGCTAGGATCATCACATTAAATCAAGAGTTTGATCTATTTTGTATTCAACATGGTGAAACTATTATGGATATGCGAAAACGGTTCACACATCTTATAAATCGATTAAATATGCTAGGCAATCTTGTTTCCAATGAACTTACTACTAACAAAGTGTTGAGATGTTTAAGTAGGGAATGGAAAACCAAGGTCACGACTATTAAAGAGTCAAACGATCTAAAGGTGCTTGATTTCACGACTTTGTTTGGAAAATTATAAGAACATGAACAAGAACTCGCTTGTTTAGCAAAATATGAAAAAGATCAAGAAAAGAAAAAGAAGAAAGATAAAGGGAAAGACAAATAAGAAGGCAAGAAGTTTATAGCTCTAAATACTTCTAGCTCAAGGTCCTCATATGATAAGCTTAGGGATTGTGAATCTAAAGATGAAAATGAATCCAATAAAGAATATATCAGACTACTTATAAAGAGATTCAATAAATACATGTGGAAACATGGTGACAAATATCCCACCAAGAACCATGGTAAATCAAGAAGGTTATCACACTCATCAAAAGAGGATGAGAGAAAAAAGAATAAGTCTAGAAGTACTTGCTACAATTGTGGAAAATCTGGACACTACAAGTCAGAGTGTCCTAAAATCAACAAGGATAAAGATAGAGGTCATCATCAGAAATCCAGAAAGTCTAGAAGAGCTTATGCATCTTGGGAGAGCGAAAATGATTCTTCAAGTGATGATATCTCTACTTCAAGTTTTGAATCGGCCAAGCTTTGCTATATGGAAAACAAAGTAAAAAAGGTTGTAAGTCACTCTAATCTTCAAACTTCTCATGACTTAGCTTTTTCTCGATTACAAGATTCTTTTGAAAATATACAAATACAAGCCATAAATGCTTTCAAAAGATTAGCTTTAAATAAAAGGATAATTTCTCACTTAGAAGCTAGAATTTTTTAAAATGAAAAGAATATGGAAGCTCTAAGGATGTCGATGTTAGATATTCTAAAGGACAAACATGAGGGTGTTAAACTTTCATGGTTTGGTTTTGAAACTTGTCACATTTGGGAAAAGGAGTCAAGAACTCTCAAAGCCAAATTGGATAAGGCCTTGCAGCCCAAGGTTACTTTTGCTATAGATACTTCTAAGTATGACATGCCTTCTCACAATCCTTATAGAAGGTGTAGTTATGTTCAAAAGAAACCAAATAGGAAATGGTTATCTTCTTATAATTTGTATTGTTATTATTGTTGCAAGAAGGGACACACCATTGCTAAGTGCAAGTTTAGGAAACTCTTTGTTCCTAAAGGTTCCTATCAATGGTTTCCCAAATACAATCAATGGTTCACTTACCCTCAAGGACTAGATAAAGACTGGGTACCTAGCATTAATTGTTAATCATGCAGGGAAAATTTCTTGACTCTATGAAGAAAGTATGAGATCTGGTTAATGAAGCATCAAGGCACAACATGGTGACATATCCTTATTGTGTTGATCTATGTGACAAACAAGGTGGATTGTGTTGCCAAATAGGTTAACTCTTATTATTTCCTTAATTGGTAAAAGTGTCTGAATGATTACTAATGTTCTATCCGAGAAGTGTCGGAAAGGTATTATGTTCAATGATGTATGTTTATTTTCAACAAGACATACTTAAGTACATAAAATTAGGAGTGATCAACCTAAGATAATGAAACATGAGGAGGAGAAAAATAATCATCATGATTGAGCAAGATTGAGAGTCCAACATCAAGGATAATCATCAAGTCAATCACCTATCAGATACATTATTAGCCACACTTTCAAATACTTGTACAAAAAGAAAAGTGGTAAGAGCGTTTTGGTCCTGATTGTGTTTTGTGGCACGTATTACATTTATTTCAACTTTTGTTCGAAAGTTCCTCGTGGAATGCAAGCGCATCCTCCGTCGTGTGTACAGTGAGGTAATATCGTTTTAATCATTTTCTTGGTTCAGAAGTAAGTATTTCTTTTACCTATTTATTTCTCAAAGGTATGTGATGAGTTATGTGTATGTTATCTGTGATGTGTGTTTACTTTCAAAAATCTAAAATGTAACTATTGTGTGTTGAATTTTACATGTTTATAGTACCTATACTCAAATGTCTTTGTATTTCATCTTTATCTTGAACCAACTCATGCTTGAATTTTCATGATTGCATGAGTCTAGCAAACAAACCATAAAAATTTATCATATGCATGTGTCTCTCATCAAGTTATTATGCATGAGTCAACATAAGTCTTTCTTGGTCTCTACAAATTCAAATTGAGTAAACCCTAAGATTTTTGTGTAACTCAGATCGACACAAGGTCGTGCAGGTCGACCTATTATAAGTGTGTTCAGTATTTGTTTAACTTTCAACATTTGAGGTCGACCTATAATAATCAATTTTGGTGTTTCTTTCAAAAAGGTTACGGTATAGGTCGACACATCTTCATATAGGTCGACACGTAATGAATTTCCTGTAAATTTGTTAGTTCTGCTACAACATGTATCGATGCCTATCAGTCTCAGGTCGGCCTATGACAGTAAAAGGGTCGAATTAAGACACATTTGACCAAAAAATTTCATTTCTATGCATTCATTGAAGGTTCATGAACTTGTGTCTACTGTTTTTCCCAAACTATACCAAGTCTTGTAACTCTCAAAATGATCAAATTCCTCCACTATTGTCATTAAAATCATTTCAATCAACTCCTTCAACCTTCCACTTCCAAGATTTCATAATGATTCATCATTCTTTATTCTATATAAATTGCCTTCACTCTACATGCTTCAAATCACATCTCATTATCAGTTTCTCTTTAACATACGTCATCATTGTATACGAAATCAGTTTGAATTTGTTTCAATGGCATCCAAAAGTGTGAAAAATAAGAGTGATTCTAAAGACAGGGGAAAAGGTGATGCTTCTTTAACTACTCTTGAATCCGTGTTCTCTCTGGTTTCAAATGAGTGCGTTGTAGAATTCGCAGAAAAACATCAACACCATCTTGTCATGAAGCAGAACATGTGGAAGCCAATGGTGGTTGGATGCCTAGACATTCTAGATGTTGTTCGACTTGTCGAGCACCAGCAGATAAACTACTTTCTGTAGCTGTCACAAGATTACAATGAAGACCTTATATGGGTGTTCTACTCCGGTATGCCTGATCGAAATAGATCCTCCTTCAAATTCACAATTGGTAATAGTATCTATGAGGTTACTGATGATATATGGAGGAAGTTGTTTGATATATCTGTTTGTGATTCTGATATAGAGGAAGAACCTGATCCGTTGGTAACGGAATTCAACATTCATAGGTATTTCGAGTGGAATACGCATTTGAATGAGATGCTCAAAACACCTAGGTCGGCGGACTGTCATGACGCACTGGCTATCATTCAACTGAAGATGGTTTCAAGAGTTCTGTTATGGTTATTTTCACACATTTTATGCCCAAAGGAAAGAGGGTACTCAAGAGTAGATAGTGTTAATATCCATCTTGTGTATATTATTCTGCACAAGATTCATATCAACTGGCCATATGACTTCGTCTACCGAATGTTCACAATCAAAGATTGTAATAAAGGTACATCCTTTTGCTGCATGTCTATGATCTCCAAAATTCTTAACTTCTTCAATATTGGTATGTCAAACCTGCTGCTTATATCACCTGGCCCAGTTCCTGAATTTTCCTAACGTACCTTAATAAATATCGGGTACTTTAGGGATGAGGAACATCAAGTATATTACCTTAGGATGGGTAAAAATGGACGGCAGGTGTACAACTTTGATGATCCTATAGAATTTGCTGACTCCACTACCGAGACACATGTTGCCAAGGATGAACCTATGCATGATGTGGACCATGAAGCTAGTCAAAGGAATGATAATATCCATGGAGATCAATCCTCCATCACAAAACTTCTTCAAAATATGTTGATCAAACAAGATGCTCAAATGGAACAACTTCGCACTATGCAATAACCAATGAAGGTTCAAGATGCTAACTTTGAGGATTTTGCATCTTTTGTAACTGAGAAGCTATTTTCTTTAAAGAACGAAATGGATGCAAATACAACTACCACCATTTTGTGGGTCAATCACAAGATTGCTGCCCAAAATAAAGACCACCATCATTATACACAGTTCTATAAAGAAATGTGTGATTTCCTGGACTATCGGTTTGGAAGTGATGGTCAAGGCTGGTTTCGTGGAGTGAGGTCTGGAGGTCACGGAAGATAGTGATGCACGAAGTTTTCGTCGTTCCTATCTTGTGTCTTAGAATTTGTTTCATGTTGGTCATGCATCTTGTTTTTCTTTTGTGTCTCCATGCATTTTTATTTCTGCTTAGTTTGTTGTTCTGCTGTTTGGTGTCTGTATTGATGCAGTACTTGTACCATGATTTATCAAATTAAATAAATATGAGTATTGTTGGTGTGTTTATTAAGCTTTTGTTATTTACATATGTGTTGTATGTGAGTGCACCACTTATTCTTTGCAATTTCCTCTATGTAGTACAATACATATCTCAAATGTGTAGCTATGTGATACTTCTAATGGATTACTTGTCTCTTTTTGATGTTGTCAAATGGGAGGAAGATTATGAAGAGGATAATGCACATATTTAGGGGGAGCTATTCTGTGTACTGAAGAAAAAAGCAACGTGTATATGATTTGAGTTTTGCCATCATAAAAATGGGGGAGTATGTGAGTGCATTCTTTCATCTAGTCATGTTTTGAATGATGACAAAAATAGGAGGAACCTTAGCATTTTTGTACATTGAGCGGTATCAACCAAAGTCTAGATGTGCATTGATCATCTTAGCATTATGATCCATACAAATAAGTTTAAAAAATGATTGGAAAACATTAGGCATGTTTTATGCATCAAAAATGAGTTTAAGTGTTTAAAATGTTGCACAGGCCAACACATACAAGTTCAGGTCAACCTATAGAAGATTTTTCTTCGGTATAGGTCGATACATAGCTTGGATAGACCGACCTCCACGCTCCAAGAATGAAGCTTATGGCCACTTCCTTCAGGTTGCCTCAGATAGGGTGACCTAAGACATCTACAGGTCGACCTGTTACTTATATAGGCCAGCTTAATGACCTTGACAGGCCGACCTATTGCTTTCATAGGCCGAACTATTGCATTCAAAAACTCAAATTTTGTTTTCCTCTTGTTATTTTCTTGCATTCCTTTTGCCTATTTCCTCCCATATATATATATATATATATATATATATATATATATATATATATATATATTCTCATACATGCATCATATTTTAGCAAGGTACTAGTGTAAAACCTAAACGAAAATAGAATTACAAAATATTCCCATTGTTGCGGTGAGAATCGGATACCAAGCTATTAATTAACTTGCATCGCATTTCTTTGAATTCGCCACCGACATTGATTTATCCAAAGGAAAGGTTCAAGATCGAGAAAACCTAAAGGGGGGAGATCTAAGGTTCGGGGGTTGGTTATACAAAGGGAAGGTATTAGCACCCTAAGTATCTGTAGTACTCTACAGGAACCTCTTGTTTAGTTTATGTTGTATTATGTTTGCTTACTAAAGGTTATATGCTAAAGGTGAAGGTAAGGACCTAAGGGTATGTACACTAAGTTTGCTCGCCAAGACGTCGCATCTCGTGCCTACGTATCTGACTAAAGAATCAGAGCAACCGTAGTTCACCTTACTAAGGGTGGATGAGGAACCATTGACTATGGCCAAAGTTCCAAAGGGGAAATGAGTATGAGCTCATTTAGAGTTTAAGAAACTCTCTAAGTCTAAGTTGTAGGTGAATGGCTATGAGGCCTATGACTATGAGGTCTAGAGAAGATGCTACCTATGACTATGAGGTCAAGGTGGTAATATGACTATGAGGTCAAGATGGTAAGATGACTATGAGGTCAAGATGGTAAGATGACTATGAGGTCAAGATGGTAAGATGACTATGAGGTCAAGATGGTAAGATGACTATGAGGTCAAGGTGGTAAGATGACTATGAGGTCAAGATGGTATCCTACGACTATGTGGTCAAAGGTAAGGTGGCTATGAGGCCAAGATGAGATCCTATGACTATGAGGTCAAAGGGGAATGGCTATGAGGCCAAGGTGAGATCCTATGACTATGAGGTCAAAGGGGAATGACTATGAGGCCAAGGTGGTGTCTCTATGACTTATGAGGTCAAGAGGTAATCCTATGACTATGAGGTCAAGGAAGGGTGGCCATGACTATGAGGTCAAAGCTTTCCTATGACTATGAGGTCAGAGGTTAAAGATGGCCCTATGACTATGAGGTCAAGAGGGAATCCTATGACTATGGAGTCAAATGAAGGTAATGAGCTATCTATGACCATGAGGTCAATAGAGAGACTTTTCCATGACTATGAGGTCAATGGAGAATGGCCATGACTATGAGGTCTAAGCTTGCCTATGACTATGAGGTCAAAGGTTACCTATGACTATGAGGTCAAGGTTAAAGATATTGCCAATGACTATGAGGTCAAGGGCTACTTATGACTATGAGGTCAAAGGTTACCTATGACTATGAGGTCAAGGTTAAAGATATTGCCAATGACTATGAGGTCAAGGGCTACCTATGACTATGAGGTTAAAGATGTTGCCAATGACTATGAGGTCAAGGGTTACCTATGACTATGAGGTCAAAGGTTAAAGAAGTAACTCTATGACTATGAGACCAAGTGAGGTTCCTATGACTATGAGGTCAAAGGTTGAAGAAGTAACTCTATGACTATGAGGCCATGAGGGATTCCTATGACTATGAGGTCAAAGGTTGAAGAGATTACTCTATGACTATGAGGCCAAGAGGGGATCCTATGACTATGAGGTCAAAGGTTGAAGAAGTAACTCTATGACTATGAGGCCATGAGGGATTCCTATGACTATGAGGTCAAAGGTTGAAGAGATTACTCTATGACTATGAGGCCAAGAGGGGATCCTATGACTATGATGTCAAGGAGGGATGCATGCCTAAGACTATGAGGTCCAAGGTAACAATGAGCTTTCTATGACTTTGAGGTCAATAGAAAAGCTTTTCCTTTGGAAGGAAGGGGAAGAATAACATCTTGTAAACAAGAGTTACAGTGGGGTTGAAATACAATGAAACATATAAGTTCAAGAATTCCAAACAGTAAGCATTTAATCAACACATGAAGTGAACTTTTAAATGTGAACATAGCAAATAGCATGAATAAGTGATCATGAAAATGTGACAAGTACAGTAGAGAAAGCATTCACAATTTGAAGCAAATACATTTGGAGTCATGCAACTCATCAACAGAGAACACAAAACAAACGACATTCTCATGGTAAGATTTTGTTAAAGTTAGGACACAAAGCCTCATGAATCATGTCATACTTCCAAAACAGCTCACTTTAAAGTCAGTAGTCACACAAATAAACCAAGTATGGCAGAAAAGGGCATCCCCAAGGTTTGAAAACAAATGCATTTGGAATCATGCAACTTAACAATCAGAAGCCAGAAAAGTACAAACAAACTTTCTCATGATAAAGCTTTGTTCAAAGTCAGAGAGTAATTCTCAGACAAAATTTCACAAGTTTACAGAATATTCCTAAGAAAAATCCTCTAACGTTTTCAAGAAAAATGATTGGTTTTATTTACAGAGAAAAAAGTTTAAGGATTAAAAATGAGGTTATGCACATTTTATCGTTTTGAAATCCTTAGAAAAATAAAATAGTTAAAAGGTGGATCAAACTAGAATAAAATGAAAAATAAATAATCAGAAGAAAAAAACAGTGGCGGGCGTCACACTTACATCATTGTCGGCGCCATAGGGGACATGTGGCGGGCGCCACCTATTGCATGGCGGGCGCCATGTGTATATGGGTCCCATTTATTTCATTTTATTATTATCTTTTTTATTTGTTTTGTGTATTAGTGATGTGTGGCGGGCGCCACTATATGCATGGCGAGCGTCATTTTAACTTTTCCTTGTTTAGCTTTTTATTCAAACAGACGAGTTAAGTTCATGATTTTTACAAAACCAACATTTAGGATTTACAACATTCATCACAGAGACAAGCAATAATCAGATAACAACAAGATACGAATATGATAACAACATGGAGCAAAATGACCACAGAATCAGACAATAATGGGATAACAAATATGATAACAGTATGAAACAAATATGAAATGAATGATCATCGTGTATAAAAGACAGAGTGAAATATAGTGATACCTAGTGGAGAGAGTCCACTGCTTCTTCCCAGGTATGGGTTTCTGGAAATGGTGGATGAGCTTCCTTTCCTCAACTGCTACAAAGCCAAACCTCTTTCACAGAAAGAAGCACAAGTTTCTGGTGGTTAAGATGTGGAGGTTTGAAGGTTTAAAATGTTTACAGAGGGATTGAAAATGATAAGTTCTTTACAAGTTTGAAGATTACTTGTAGAACTAAGAAAGGGAGGATTGAAGAGAGTTTTCTTATCTCTTGCTCGGTGTTTTTTTTGTGTGTGTGGTGCTTATAGAGGGAATGAAAAGTAGTAAATTCCTTTACAAGTTTTTGAAGATTACTTGCAGGATTATGGAAGGGAGAAGTAGAGAGAAATTTTCTTGGTAATTTCTGGTGTGTTGAACAAAGGAGAAGTGGTCTCCTTTTATAGGCAAGCAAAATGGTCCGTGCCTTGGAGATACAGTGGTTAATTGATTTGTCCATAGGTGAAAAAAATAGGGTTTGTATCTCAGTCAACCTTGGAGATCACCATGCTGAACCATGCAGCGGAGGATATGGTGCAGGTCTGTTGCTTTCACCCTTCAATATTTATTCCAAAAGCTCTTTTATTTGTGTCATCAGAGAGAAGATAGAAAAAGGTAATATGTAGTGACCTCACAAAATTGTCTTACAAGCAAAGCATCTTCATATTTTTTTTCAAACAATACAAGTGGCACATGGAACAAACTAAATGCATAATGCCTTCTGCTTAGCTATACGGGAACACCATTTTGGAATCTTCATACTTTTTATGGCCTTTGATCCAAATGACAATATTTTGGGCCCAATAGAATTTTGAGATACATCACATGCCCATGCAAAAAGAAAATGCCATGGGAACAAACTTAGGAAATTCCAAGTTACAACATCAAATCTTCTCATGGCACCAATTTGAGATGTTGCACCTTGGTGAATATTTATCCAAATGAAAAATTCTTGCACTTAAGAGAAAAATCTTTAAGGCCCATAGGTGGATTCCAAGGATGTTTCATTAACACATGGAATAATGTCTCAAGACTTGGGATCACACTTTGCTTGTAATGAAAAGCATTTGATTTCTTATTGAAAAAGACTTCTTGGATGCATGTAGATTCAAATGGTTGCACTTGGAGGCCAAAAGATGTCTTAGGAAGATCTTGTCCTCTTTATGTAAACCCTATCTTTCACAATAAAAAGAAACACTTGCAAAAAGAAATGGTTAGTTAACAATGCACACATGATTGAAGTCTAAATGTAAGTGCAAGATGATATGACATCTAAGGGGTAAAATTTGGGGTACAACAGTTGCCCCTATTTAAATCGCTTTACCGGATGGCACGAGGAATGAAAGTCCTTAGGTCATCAAGGTGAAAGGTATTTAAATATAGCAAACCGAAAATTTTTCCCTTAGATGGAATGCAAATGCTAAGGACAAGCGACAGACATGCAAATGCTGACATGCCATTAACTCTAGTATGATGATATGATGTCATGCTAGTGCAAAAATGCAGACAAAAGGACACCAGAGATAAAGAACAAACCACGACAGGTGGGCATTGTCGGGGAAGGATGAAGGTTAGTATCCCTGAGGAAAAACACACTGGGGATACAGGCTAACCGACAACAGAGATACTCTGAGGAAAAACTGGGGATAGAAAAGAGGGAAAACCCCATAGGTCCTCACTGGAGGTAGGCGCCAGAGAGGAGTTCTCCATTGGGAAAAGATCCGGGGAGATGGACACAAGGTTCATATGTGACCAGACGACACTGGGGAAAAGACACACTCTTACTGGGCATGAAACCAGCAAGAAGACATGATCTCCATTGGGGATCAATTTGAAATAAAAGGATAGACACTCGCTAAAATATTTTTTGGGGATTTCTTATACTGAAGAGTTTAAACGAGATCTTCAAGAAAAGCCAGGAAAGATAGAGATAAACTTTGCGTGCCAGATGGAAAGATGATTGGACTATAGTTGGGAATAAGGTTAATGAATCATTAATGATTGGACCCGGGTACCAATATGAGTTGGAAAGGACACCAATTTGGGGTTATAGTTTGACTACCAGTATGAGCTAGATTTTTTTGGGTACCAGTATGAGCTAGTTTTTAAATTTCGGTTTGACCTGAAGTTTAGGTTCATATTTGTCCTGGGTTCAAAGAACGGGTTCATATCTGACTTGAGGTATGACTTGGTTTTCAACTTCGGGTTCATATCTGACCTGAGGTTTAGGTTCATATCTGACCTGGTTTTTATATCGTCAGAACTGGTTGACGGCCAGGAATAATAACATATCCGATGGTACGAAACCTGAGCTCGGAACACCTCATCAAACGGATTAACGGCAAGGAATAATAACATATTCGAAGGTACGAAACCTGAGCTCGGAACACCTCATCAAACGGATTGACGACAAGGAATAATAACATATCCGAAGGTACGAAACCTGAGCTCGGAACACCTCATCAAACGGATTGACGACAAGGAATAATAACATATCTGAAGGTACAAAACCTGAGCTCGGAACACCTCATCAAACAGATTGACGGCAAGGAATAATAACATATCCGAAGGTACGAAACCTGAGCTCGGAACACATCATCAAACGGAAAGGCATAATATATATATCTGAAGGTACGAAACCTGAGCTCAGAACACCCCATCAAACTAATTGATGGCGAGGAATAATAACACATCCGAAGGTACGGAACCTGAGCTCGGAACACATCATCAAACAGATTGACGGGAAGAAATACCTCAAATAGGGATCACATCAAACAAGTTGATGGAAAGTGACTGATTGAAGGCAACACCATTAGTAACTGTAGATGTATGAATAAAACCAAGGACGGATAAGCTTCTCAGGAGAGAGATTGCCACTTATCATTGTAGAGGTAATGATAGCAAAACAAGCTTCTCAAGGAGATTGCCACTTGTTGTTGGGTATAAATTCCAAGGAGATGTTGATATTACAACACTGCTGGAGAAGTAATTGTCTTCAATGAGGGTCTGTAAAAGATTCTTCCTGCGAGACACAGTGCAAAATAAATGCACGTTCAAGATGGGCACAGAAACCACATCTGCCAGGGACCAAAGTTCGATCTAGGGACAAGCTAGAAAGAAACGGTCAAACAAGACTCCAATCATTGAGGAATGAGCTCAAATGGGGATTATCTTATCCTATTGTGGAAAAAACAACTGAACCAACCATCATCAACGAGGATAAAACTCTGCGGGGAAGGCAGAAAGGATGGGCACTTTATGCCTAAAGGCTGACGACTCTATTGGAGAGGGAAGACAAACCCACTCACTTGGGGAGATAAACGCCAAAGTGAACAAAATAAGTAAACACCAGAAAAGAAAGTAAAAATGCTAAGATGTTATGCATATGAATGCTTATGCTGACAAAATAGACAAAAGGAAGCGAGACTGGAGATGAAATAAACATCTTGACAAGGATACCCAGTCAACCTCATCAGATTGGACCATCGTTGGGGATGAATAAGTAGGATCAGTAGTTCTTCTTCAAAATTAAGACCTTCTCCGGTAGGAAGAGTACTCCACCTGGTATAGCATCATGACTTCACTAGGATTGCCATCATGAGCTTGATTTTTTTTCTTTTGCTGGAGGGAAATCCATGGAGAATTGTCAAGATTGACTGAAGCAGCAATCTACTGGGTAGCTGGCAAAGGATATCACAAGAATAGAGTCATTCTGCATCCTGACTTACATGATGATCACCATGACAAACAAACAGCTCTTGCAACAGGTACTCTTCAAATCTTCTCTGCCCCAGATTACATTGTCTAAGAGGATTTTACAGAAGAATCGTCATGTGAAATGCCTCAATATCTCCAAACCCTTAGATTCATGGATCTCGACGTAACTGCCCCAGATTGACGATGCTTGAATAACAAAGTCTTTGAGCCTGCTCTTCAGACTGTGGGAGTAACAACGGGGGAACAAACTTGTCCCATGCTAAGTAGATGCCCCAGACTAACTGTCCTTTAAGAGATTGTCTAATCTTGACCTGACTGCTTCTGATTAACTGGTCTGCGAGGATAAGTCATCAACAGGATTTTACAGAAGAATTGATATACCAGATGCTCCAATATCTTCCAACTCTTGAAGAGGTTCATGGATCTTGACATATTTGCCCCACTTTTACTGCATTTATACAAAAAGATCCTTGAACTTGTTCTTCAGACTGGTTGATTCGCGAAGGAGGTGCCCCAGACCAATTGACCTTTTAGAGATTTACCGAATCTCGACCTAATTGCGCCTGATTAACGATATTCGCAATACAAAGTCCTCAGACTGCGGTAGAAACAACTGGGGAACATACTTGCCCCTGTTGGTAGGTCATTGGAGTCTAAACTTGTCATAAGATGGCCTCAAGAAGGCTTGCCCCAATATCCTGAATTTAAAGAGTTTCTGCCCCTGATTTAGTAGCTCTTGAGATACTGGATCTATGGAGGAGATGCCCCAAACTGAGCCCTTTATCAAGTCTAATTCCCTAGCTGGCTGCCTTTGTTGGGATTCCTTTGATATTGAATTGTCTTGCAAACAAGTATTGTTCATTAAAAATTGGCAATTTCAATGCAAAGTTCATGCAAGCTTTTGAAATCAAAGTTTTATTGATGAAACACACACAATGGAATGATTAAATAATCAACAACAAAGGTGGATCTAGCCATTTACGGAATGACAGATGAAGTGATCAACACACGCAATTAGCAAAGATTATTAGGAGTCAGGTTAATCAACCTTGTTGTAGTATGCCTTCAAAATAACCTTACCTCAATTAGGTCTTTTAAGGGTTGTAACGTGGCCTGGTTCACGGTTCATGAAACAAAGGATAAAGGCTCAAAGTTTATTTGTCCCTACCCAAACTCCGTAATGATCTCCAATCCTACTCTCAGTTAACTCAAGCTATACATTCAAGTTTCTATCGGCTAGGAATGAGCTGATGATAGTTGATGATGATTCAGACACCTAAATAGCCATTACTCCCTTGCAGCATTTGGTCATCCTTTATTGTTGAGGTTTTAAGGCCTCTTCTTGTCTTTGATTGCGGTTTTGAGACTTCTTCTTTGTCTTTGTTGAGGTTTTGAGACTTCTTCTTTGTCTTTGTTGAGGTTTTGAAACTTCTTTTTTACTGTCACTTGATTTGGGAGAGCTGACTGGTGTCTTGCATGAAGCGCTTGCATTCGAATGCATAACCAAGTTAAACTGAGAACTACCCTGCCCCAAGGTTGAGATTTAAGGGGTTTTTTTTTGTGTAAGGAAATAAAACTCCTACTTCTAGGCTCAAAGGGGTTAACGAGGGATTATCTTCCTTATTTCTCCAGTGTTTAGGAATTGAAACAATGCCTTACATCCTCGGCGAGGTTTAATCGAAAGCATACCAACAACAGTTATGAGTATGACGTTTTCATCATCCTCCCCAATATTTTCTTAAACAAACAATTTGATAAAGGGAGTGGAACAAGATATATTTTTTTCTTTTATGAAAATAATAGTAAATGAGTGAAACGAATGGATTTAATCAAAAGATACATAAACATTTCATTAATGCTGCCGATTTGAAAGTACAACAATGCTTATAAGCAAATATAAATTCAAAGTGAAGGAAATACGATTGACAATATTGAAATGAACAAAATACAACCAGCTTTGGCGAATTGTTTTTAAAAGATTTCAGTTTCCGGGCCCAAGCGCGGGAACACCTTATCCACTAATAACTAGTTCCTTGTGATACAGAATCTTGAGAGGCCATGCAAGTGTTTTGCCTTTTGCTTCAAAAGTTGAGACATTGGCATCTAACGTACCTTCTTGAGGTTGCAGCGTTTTTATCAAATATTGCACTTTTTGTTCGAACTCCTTGCATTCTTCAATGGGGTGCCCCATTGTCCCAGTGTAGAATTTGCATTCAATCTCTGTGCGATCTTCTTCAAGGATCAGATCATTGTCATAGATCAGTCTTTGCACAGTAGCTTCTAAGGCTCGACACCCATCCAAGTCATGCCCTTCCGCTCCCTTGTGGAATTCACGAGTCAGGTTTGGATTATGCCAAGGTCCTGGCACAGGGTTGAGGAGTCGAGGAGTTACCAACTTATTCTGCATCAACAGTGGGAAAAGTTTGCTCAAAGGCACAGGGATAGACTGGCAGTTAACTTGGCCTCTTTCGATAGGGTACTTCTTCTTGCTTTGGTTTCAGGAACCTCGAGGAGAACTAACCGTTGGAGGCTGGAATGCCCTTTTGGTAGACATCTAGTGACAATGAGATTCTGGTACAAGACCAAGATCAAATGCTGGCTGGTATGAAGTTTCTCCAAAGGCAGATCCTTGGCATGGGAGACCCACATGAGATGGAAAAGGATTGTTGATTTGAATGCCTTAAGGCGTGAATGAGATCCTCTCAGAGCCTAACAGATTCTGAACCTTACTCGGGAGTACCTTACAGTCTTCAGTTGAATGCCCCTGTGCCCCAGCATGGTAGTCACATCGAGCATTGGCGTCAAAGCCTGGCGGGTATGGAAATGGTACTGGCTTTAATTCTTTTGGCACTATCAATCCTCCTTTGATCAAAACTTGCAGTAATTGACTGTACGACATTGGTAGCTTAGTGAAAATTCTTTCTGGCTTTCTTGGCCTTGGTCGTACATGCTGGCGTGGTTGAAGGTGGTCTGGCTCTTGATACTGAGGAGATTCTTGAGTCGGAGGATCCATAAGATCTGGTGAACTGATAACTTCTCTAGGAGTAACAGGGTGAGCGTGCTCCTCTTTTCTCATCAGGGCTTGCAGAGTTTCCAGAACCCAATTCATCTAGCATTTGAGGATTCTGACCTCCTCTTTCAAACCTTCCTGGTTCTTCAGAACTTTATTCATTGTCGCCATTGGTCCAGAATGTGGGTTGGGTATCCTTCAGACATAGAAGAAGAAGGGAGACTCAAGAATGAGAGATGCAAATGAGATGCGAATGCGACGACATGCGCATGGGATGAAAATGCAAGCCAAATGGTTTCAAGGAACTCAAAGGCAAGTTGCAAACTTTTGGAAAGCTGAAGAGTTTGGCTTTAAAACCAATTATCTTTATTGATCTTACAAGGAAAAAAATTAAATTCCTTGGAACCAAAGGGCTAACATGAATAGATGGATATATGTATATGTACACACATCCAAAACACACAAGTCCTAGGTTTAGGATTCACATGAGTGGAGCCATGGTCATACCCATCCCAATAGGTGTGTGATATGGGTTCTCAGTTTGCAGAACAGGGTTCTAAGAAGTTCCCAGAGTCGACAACCCATCTTTCGGATTTTATCAACTTCCCAATTGCTCGGTAATCAATAAAATTCTCAAGAGAGTCTCGTCTGAGTGTAGTATCGTGTAGCAACCATTTAGGATTACTCCCTCATAGTCATCGGACTACATCCTAAAAAGGCCAAGTGGGGTAAAAGGGGTAACTAAAGGTCATCAGTATCCCTAGCACCAAAGTTGAAAGTAGTAACGCATTCACGATTGCTTGTTCAACATATACCACTTCCAAGAGGGCCTCAACTAAGTGTGGAACTTTAAGTCGACTCCTTTGGGATTTCTCCCTCGAAGTTTCCTTGACTATGTCCACGATCCTAATCAAATTTACTCTCAAGTCCGGGTTAGGACTTATCTCACCACTCAATAGTACCATGCCCACAGAAGGAACCAAACAAATATACAGATATATGTACAAATATAGTAAGCAAGCATAAATAACATAAGTAAAACAAGGTAGGCATAACCCTATAAAATACTCTTTCCCCAGTGAAGTCGTCATTTCTATTGCGGTGAGAATCGAATACCAAGCTATTAATTAACTTGCATCGCATTTTTTTGAATTCACCACCGACATTGATTTATCCAAAGGAAAGGTTCAAGATCGAGAAAACCTAAAGGGGAGAGATCTAAGGTTCGGGGGTTGGTTATACAAAGGGAAGGTATTAGCACACTAAGTATCTGTAGTACTCTACAGGAACCTCTTGTTTAGTTTATGTTGTATTATGTTTGCTTACTATAGGTTATCTGCTAAAGGTGAAGGTAAGGACCTAAGGGTATGTACACTAAGTTTGCTCACCAACACGTCGCATCTCGTGCCTACGTATCTGACTAAAGAATCAGAGCAACCGTAGTTCACCTTACTAAGGGTGGATGAGGAACCATTGACTATGGCCAAAGTCCCAAAGGGGAAATAAGTATGAGCTCATTTAGAGTTTAAGAAACTCTCTAAGTCTAAGTTGTAGGTGAATGGCTATGAGGCCTATGACTATGAGGTCTAGAGAAGATGCTACCTATGACTATGAGGTCAAGGTGGTAAGATGACTATGAGGTTAAGATGGTAAGATGACTATGAGGTCAAGATGGTAAGATGACTATGAGGTCAAGATGGTAAGATGACTATGAGGTCAAGATGGTAAGATGACTATGAGGTCAAGATGGTAAGATGACTATGAGGTCAAGGTGGTAAGATGACTATGAGGTCAAGATGGTATCCTACGACTATGAGGTCAAAGGTAAGGTGGCTATGAGGCCAAGATGAGATCCTATGACTATGAGGTCAAAGGGGAATGGCTATGAGGCCAAGGTGAGATCCTATGACTATGAGGTCAAAGGGGAATGGCTATGAGGCCAAGGTGGTGTCTCTATGACTTATGAGGTCAAGAGGTAATCCTATGACTATGAGGTCAAGGAAGGGTGGCCATGACTATGAGGTCAAAGCTTTCCTATAACTATGAGGTCAGAGGTTAAAGATGGCCTTATGACTATGAGGTTAAGAGGGAATCATATGACTATGGGGTCAAAGGAAGGTAATGAGCTATCTATGGCTATGAGGTCAATAGAGAGACTTTTCCATGACTATGAGGTCAATGGAGAATGGCCATGACTATAAGGTCAAAGCTTGCCTATGACTATGAGGTCAAAGGTTACCTATGACAATGAGGTCAAGGTTAAAGATATTGCCAATGAATATGAGGTCAAAGGCCACCTATGCCTATGAGGTCAAAGGTTACCTATGACTATTAGGTCAAGGTTAAAGATATTGCCAATGACTATGAGGTCAAGGGCTACCTATGACTATGAGGTCAAAGGTTAAAGATGTTGCCAATGACTATGAGGTCAAGGGCTACCTATGACTATGAGGTCAAAGGTTAAAGATGTAACTCTATGACTATGAGGCCAAGAGAGGTTCCTATGACTATGAGATCAAAGGTTGAAGAAGTAACTCTACGACTATGAGGCCATGAGGGATTCCTATGACTATGAGGCAAAGGTTGAAGAGATTACTCTATGACTATGAGGCCAAGAGGGGATCCTATGACTATGAGGTCAAAGGTTAAAGAAGTAACTCTATGACTATGAGGCCATGAGGGATTCCTATGACTATGAGGTCAAAGGTTGAAGAGATTACTCTATGACTATGAGGCCAAGAGGGGATCCTATGACTATGATGTCAAGGAGGGATGGATGCCTAAGAATATGAGGTCCAAGGTAACAATGAGCTTTCTATGACTTTGAGGTCAATAGAAAACCTTTTCCTTTGGAAGGAAGGGGAATAATAACATCTTGTAAACAAGAGTTACAGTGGGGTTGAAATACAATGAAACATATAAGTTCAAGAATTCCAAACAGTAAGCATTTAATCAACACATGAAGTGAACTTTTAAATGTGAACATAGCAAATAACATGAATAAGTGATCATGAAAATGTGACAAGTAAAGTAGAGAAAGCAATCACAATTTGAAGCAAATACATTTGGAGCCATGCAACTCATCAACAGAGAACACAAAACAAACGACATTCTCATGGTAAGATTTTGTTAAAGTTAGGACACAAAGCCTCATGAATCACGACATACTTCCAAAACAGCTCACTTTAAAGTCAGTAGTCACACAAATAAACCAAGTATGGCAGAAAAGGGCATCCCCAAGGTTTGAAAACAAATGCATTTGGAATCATGCAACTTAACAATCAGAAGCCAGAAAAGTACAAACAAACTTTCTCATGATAAAGCTTTGTTCAAAGTCAGAGAGTAATTCTCAAACAAAATTTCACAAGTTTACAGAATATTCCTAAGAAAAATCCTCTAACGTTTTCAAGAAAAATGATTGGTTTCATTTACAGAGAAAAAAGTTTAAGGATTAAAAATGAGGTTATGCACATTTTATCGTTTTGAAATCATTAGAAAAATAAAATAGTTAAAAGGTGGATCAAACTAGAATAAAATGAAAAATAAATAATAAGAAGAAAAAAACAGTGGCGGGCGCCACACTAACATCATGGTCAGCGCCATAGGGGACATGTGGCCAGCGCCACTTATTGCATGGCGGGCGCCATGTGTATGTGGGTCCCATTTATTTCATTTTATTATTATCTTTTTTATTTGTTTTGTGTATTAGTGATGTGTGGCGGGCGCCACAATATGCATGGCGAGCGTCATTTTAACTTTTCCTTGTTCAGCTTTTTATTCAAACATACGAGTTCAGTTCATGATTTTTACAAAACCAACATTTAGGATCTACAACATTCATCATAGAGACAAGAAATAATCAGATAATAACAAGATACTAATATGATAACAACATGGAGAAAATGATCACAGAATCAGACAATAATGGAATAACAAATATGATAACAGTATGAAACAAATATGAAACGAATGATAATCGTGTATAAAAGACAGAGTGAAATGGAGTGATACCTAGTGGAGAGAGTCCACTGCGTCTTCACAGGTTTGGGTTTCTGGAAATGGTGGATGAGCTTCCCTTCCTCAACTGCTACAAAGCCAAACCTCTTTCACAGAAAGAAGCACAAGTTTCTGGTGGTTAAGATGTCGGAGGTTTGAAGGTTTGAAATGTTTACAGAGGGATTGAAAATGATAAGTTCTTTGCAAGTTTGAAGATTACTTGCAGAACTAAGAAAGGGAGGATTGGAGAGAGTTTTCTTATCTTTTACTCGGTGTTTTTTTTTATGTGTGGTGCTTACAGAGGGAATGAAAAGTAGTAAATTCCTTTACAAGTTTTTGAAGATTACTTGCAGGATTATGGAAGGGAGAAGTAGAGAGAAATTTTCTTGGTAATTTCTGGTGTGTTAAAAAAGGAGAAGTGGTCTCCTTTTATAGGCAAGCAAAATGGTCTGTGCCTTGGAGATACAGTGGTTAATTGATTTGTCCATAGGAGTAAAAATTAGGGTTTGCATCTCAGTCAACCTTGGAGATCACCATGCTGAACCTTGCAGCGGAGGATATGGTGCAGGTATGTTGCTTTCAGCCTTCAATATTTATTCTAAAAGCTCTTTTATTTGTGTCATCAGAGAGAAGATAGAAAAAGGTAATATGTAGTGACCTCACAAAATTGTCTTACAAGCAAAGCATCTTCAGATTTTTTCAAACAATACAAGTGGCACATGGAACAAACTAAATGCATAATGCCTTCTGCTTACCCATACGGGAACATTATTTTGGAACCTTCATAATTTTTTATGGCCTTTGATCCAAATGAAAATGTTTTGGGCCCAATAGAATTTTGAGATACATCTCATGCCCATGCAAAAAGAAAATGCCACGGGAACAAACTTAGGAAATTCCAAGTTACAACATCAAATCTTCTCATGGCACCAATTTGGGATGTTTCACCTTGGTGAATATTTATCCAAATAAAAAATTCTTGCAATTAAGAGAAAAATCTTTAAGGCCCATAAGTGGATTTCAAGGATGTTTCATTAACACATGGAATAATGTCTCAAGACTTGGGATCACACTTTGCTTGTAATGAAAGGCATTTGATTTCTTATTGAAAAAGACTTCTTGGATGCATGTAGATTCAAATGGTTGCACTTGGAGGTCAAAAGATGTCTTAGGAAGATCTTGTCCTCTTTATGTAAACCCTATCTTTCACAATAAAAAGAAACACTTGCAAAAAGAAATGGTTAGTTAACAATGCACACATGATTGAAGTCTAAATGTAAGTGCAAGATGATATGACATCTAAGGGGTAAAATTTGGGGTACAACACCCATCATCTTCAAACTCTCTTATATGCATATACACAATCAAACTACACATAATTATTTTTTGATTGGGTGCCCATCTAGTTTAGGGTTGATAACATTCAGTTAGGTAGGTGTAGCTGAGAATATTGAGTTGGGATCTTTGTGTGTTTTAAATAAGAAAACAAGTTGGGTTTTTCCTTCAAGATCGTTGTGATTTGAAGGTTTTAGACAATATCACGCAAATATGAATTCGATCGAGGGAAGACCTTGGGACAAGGTGGTTCCTAGCAAGGGAGTAGCGCGATACAGTGAATTGTGTTCATGAGTCTTGGGTTCAACAAGTGCGTTCTAGGGATTAATCCGACTGATCGAAAACCTTGAAGACGAGGAGGTATTGCAAGAAAGTAGTCAAAAACTGGGAGATTGTAGAAGAATTGTTGGTAGCTTGATCAAACTTTGATCAAGGGTTTGGAGGTGGTAGAATTAACAACAAACCATGTGGTTTATGGGGTTAGAGTTGTTCATCTTTTGTATGAACATTTTTGCAAAGATAAGGTTAATTCAAAGTATCTCAATTCGATTTCGAATTGAGGGCAGACGTACCCATAGAGAGGCCAATTGGGTATCTACCTAAACAAATATTTCTCTCTCTCTCTCTCTCTCTCTCTCTCTCTCTCTCTCTCTCTCTCTCTATCTATCTATCTATCTATCTATCTATCTATCTATCTATCTATCTATCTATCTATCTATCTATCTATCTCTCTATCTCTTTAAATTATTGTTCTTACAAATTATTGAGTTCATTGTTGTTTTGACCAATTCAATTGGAAATCGTTTTTCAACTATTTTTTAAAGTGTTGTTGTTGACATAATCATAATTACTTTAATTGTGATTGGCTTTTAACATCAATAAAACAAATTGAATTTCCAAACATTATCGATCACACACAAAGTGTTCGATAAATTACCTTTGAGTATTTTAATTGATTTTTGTTCATTGGAAATAAGCTCTACGAGTAGCTTATCATTTAATTGATTTATTGTTCAACAATTTTTGTTCATTTTCAATCAATTGATTTACATTATGCACATCCGAGCTTTTCGATAGTAGGTTCTGTTAGACGATTCAATTCGGGTTGTTTCCGTTGTGCCATAAATTTTTTTAAAACAATTTTTTCCAAACGTTTTGATTTTAAATTTGTGATCTATTCACCCCTATAGATCGAAGCCTATCGTCTAACAATATACACCACGGTCCATTTTCATCTTTATTTGTGAAAAGATGTTTGATAATTATTAGGTATTTTATTTTGATATAGGAGAATGCACTCGATGTTGATTGAGGTTTGATTTGTGTTGCAATACGAAATATGAAATGGTCTATTTTGATATAAAAAGATTGGAATTCATTTTGAAATTGTGGTGAGAAGTTTTGTTTTTTGAAATTATGGTGAGAAGGTCCATATCGCATATGTCAAAATTTACCTCATAGAGCTTACAAACTCGAAGAACTGGATGTAAGACTCATCCATAGGAAATGAAACTCAATTAACTTGAGATATTATTACAATTAATCATTGATTATCTTTCTATTCAATAAGGTAAGAGGCATGTAACCCGCCTGTAATACCCTAATTTTTAGCTCTAAGATCCCATATATCATTTGCATCTCATATCAAACACAAGATCACAAGCTTTGGTTCTCTTGCCCAACTCTAAAGGTTTGTTCTTGAGTGAGATCACCAAGCACCCCTATTCTCTAGTTTGTTTGATGTTTGTATTTGTTTATGTTTACTAACCATTAATTGAAATAAATAAAAAAATGTGTTTGTTTTTTCATTTACTAATTTTTCCAGGAAGAATTTGAATCAAGGATATCAAAATTAGTTCCTCAGCTCGAATGAATTTCATCTGAACAAAGTCAAAGTTGATATGCAAACAATTCAAAATTCATCTGATCAAGAGTTTCCAAGATTTAATTGATTATTATTCAAGAGACTCCAAAGTTCATGTGTTTATTTCCATGTCTTCTTTGACAAGCAAGAAGAATCGAGCCAGAGCCAAGACAGCACATCAAAAAACAAATTTTTCTTAATTTTTGCTGTGTTAATCGGTTAACGTTATATGGTTAACCAATTAACCAGTGCGTTTTTTGAGAAAATTAGCCAAATTCAAATTCTGCAGCATTTTGGCACCAATTTTCAAATGCTTCATCAAGAGAATATTCTAGATCACTTCATTTTAATTCCCCTACCTCATCATAATTAATTCCCACCATACACCCTCATTAATTACCACTTGATTTTGATTTTGCCTCCAAATTCAAATTCCAAGCCTAATTTTGGTTCCAAACCAAACTCCAACCCACCAAATTTTCCAATCCTAAATCCTATCAACAGAGACCTTATTTCATTCATTTCACAAGCTTTTGATAGCCAAATTCACCTTTTCAAATTTCTTCTTGACTCCCTCAGTTTTCTCCAACTACTAAATTCACCAAAGATCTTTCTTCCATTGAAAGTTAGTAAGTTCATCATTAGAACTTACAAATCTTTGAGCTAAACCTTCATCCATTTATTTTTTCATCATCAATTTCTGTTGATCAAGGCTTTGGAGTGTGGTTCTAGAAGTTGATTTGAAGAATTTTCAGATTTGAAGTGGTAAACTCTTGATCCACCATTGTTGTTTTTGATACATCCTTCACAATGTGATCTACTGTTGATTCTTGTTGCTTGATCTTTGGATCTTGTAAATTGTATTTTATTGGTGTTATTTTCTGTTGTTTTATATGAATTTTCGTGCTAATTTGCATCCATGACCATGAGGTGTTTGAAGAAATGATTGGATCATGAATGCTGATTTTTCAAATTTTTGTTGATGTCCTGTCAGTGCTAACCGGTTAACTAAATACATTTCATTTTGGTTAATCGGTTAACCAGTAGTAGAATTGAGTTTTTGGTTCTGTTTTGGGACTGTTTTGGTTTCTTCTCTTTCTTCTTCCATTTCCTTTTGTTTTTTTTGCTTTGGATTACACTTTTAAAGGTCTTATTCCTCTTTAAATTCATTGGACTTAGGGTGTAGATGAAGTTGGATAAACATTCACTAATTCAAATCTATCTTTAAAGTGAATTGTTCAATTCATTTTAGGTGCTTTGAGTTAATGAAATGTTTAGTGCTTTAATTCACCAAAATGAGTGGATGAACTTAAAGATAATGGTCTTGAATTTGTAATTCAATTTAGCTTTCCCCTCCCTTCTTCTCATTTTCTTTTGATCGATGAAAATCTTCAATATCATTGGAACTTATTTTAAGTTCTTGATGAAGCTGAGATCGTTACCTCTTTTCTTTTTGTGCGGTATTTCTTTCGGAGAGTGATCTACATATCACTTATTTAGCATGCATTAGCACTAACATTGTTATTGACCGGCCTCCCACAGTATGATCTTCCTCATAGATTGTGCTACGATTGCTTAACATAGCACTACATACGTCCCGCATCAGAAAATGATCATTCGTGGCTCAAACTTATGTTTGAAAGTCCAAGTATGGTTGATTATTTGTCTTGAGTCCATTACTTATAAAACTTGTTGTTAAGGGGCTTTGATTTTATCAATCCTCTAATGAGTCTTCATTAACATTGGACTAAGTTCATCATTTAACCATCGTTGATCATTTGTTCTAACAACTAATCACTAACTCACTAATAATATTATTGTACTAATTTTGTTTATACTTCCTTCTTGCTCACTGTCTCTCTTTATTTTTTACGCTTTATCATATTATATCATATCATTTGTTTATGTTTCCGCTATTTTCCCTTTGTCCACTTGGACTATTTGTTTATGCCTATGTTTTTTTCCTTTTGTCCGTTTGGAACAAAAAAACACTAATAAAGGCTTAAACCCCTAAAAAAACTTGTTCTCATAATGTTGGATTATGGTTACTAGCCTTTGCATTTGGACATGGAACTTTGGACTTAGAATTAGGATCCTAACCTTGCTTGGAAGTTTGTGATGGAAAACCTTGGATTTTGGGTACTTGAAGTTCTCCTTTGAAGACTCATTTTGATCAAGGCCTAATCTAAAGGAAAAATTCTTATGCTATGGAGATTGCTAGTGATTAGACTGTTCTTATCCTTAGCTTCTTACCTTTATGCAATAGGAAAGTCCCTTCTTCACCACCCCTTCTTTAATTTTCAAAATCTTCTCTCTTTTTTTCAAAACCTTCTTGTTTTCAAACTTAAACCGCTTTCATAATAAAACCTTGACTTTGGTCAAGTGATTTTAAAAATTTGTTTTTTTTTCTTTAATAAATGTCAATCAATGATAATCATACTTTGACTAATTTCAAAAAGACATAAAAAATACAAAAAAAAAAAAAACTCATTTAAACTTTTTATGCTTTTGTGCACTTTTTCTTTTAAACTTTTCAAAGAGATTAGACATGAGTCATTTTCTTTGATGAGATGTAAAGCTCCTAACCATGGTATTTTGTATAAAGTATGGTCATTTTCTACTATGATTTTGAAGTGATTAGTCTTGTTGATTGTTATCCAAGCAAATCCTCCATCTTAAAGTGATGCAAATGACTCTTTCACATACATTTGGGTAATTAGTTGAGTATTCTCTCTTGAGAATGACAGGTTGTCTTTTCAAGATAAAATGAATCATAACCAATAATTTTTGTTATTTGTACCACGAACTACGAGGTTTTGATCCTATGTTGCACTTTGTGGGTACGTAGGCATGAGGCGATAAGTCTCTCCAAACACAAAAATCTTAAAAACAATTTCTCTTCTCATCTCTCCAATCTTATTTCAAACAAACCTTTTCAAACCAAAAAGCGTAGATATTTCAAAGGGTTCCTATAGAGTACTATAGAATTTTTTGGTGCTAACACCTTCCCATCGCGTAACCAACCCCCTTACCCATTCTCTGTTTGTTCTTGTTTTAGAACTTGTTTAGGTTTTATTCGCTCTTTTTCCTATCCTTTTTGGATAAAATAATAGTGCAGTGGCGACTCTTGCTTTATGAGTTAAGTTAATCAATAGCTTACATTCATAATTTTTACCGCTACAGAAAAGTGGCGACTCTGCTGGGGATAGAACCCAGAGTCTTTGGTTCCTAGTGGGTTTAGCCTACTTTGATTTATTTATCGCTTTTTGTTTGATTTGTTTGTTATTGCTTGTTTTGTTCGGGTGCTTGGTGATCTGTGTGGTGAGATAAGTCCTATACCCAGACTTGAGTGCACTTATGATAGGAGGGTGGTACAGTCTTATTCGACTTATGTGGAGTAGTCCTTACTAAGCTGACTTGAGATCCCCCGCTCAGTGGAGGCCCCTTTGGGTTTACTGATGTCATACGAGTAGTCGTATTTGGCATTACTTTTTCTGACCTGGGAGCCCGAGAAGCTGAGAACCATAGAACCTTTAACCCATATTGGCCTTATTAGGACGTGGTACGGTGGCTATTCAGGTGTAGACTTGAATTAGTTGTTACGCAATACCACACTCAGACGAGTTTCTCTTGAGAATATTGTTGGCTGACGAGTAGCCGTTTAAGCCGATAATATCCGAAAGATGGATCTAGGACTCTGGGAACTTGATAGAACCTTGTTCTACAGGTGGATATAAACCCTAGTACATACCATTGTGGTTGGTTCTTAACCTTGGCTCCATGCTCGCGCTGAACCTTTGAACCCGCGTGCTTTGTGTGATCTTGTTTGTGGTTGCTACATCATGCATTCATGCATTCATGGACATTTTATTTCAAGCAGTTTTCAAGGATCTTAGAGATTTTACTTTGCAAACATCGCAGATATTTTGATCATGGACATTGGAAGGAGCAACACTCGGAAGTACTGTTTTCGAGCTCCCAATCTTACAGATTTGAAAATTTTAGTGTCCTTGGTAGTTGATAGTGCAGACTTCAGATCCCGTCGTGGGAGACTTCTATTTGTTCTTTCTACCAACATTGAAGATGGAATTCTAAACACCCTAGTTCAATTATATGATCTTGTCTACCGATGCTTTACTTTTCGTGATTATCAACTCATGCCGACTTTGGAAGAGTATGCTTATCTGTTGGGTATACCAGATTCTGATAAGGTTCCTTATACTGGTTTGGAGGAAGTTCTTAAGCCTCAAGATATTGCTGCAGCCACCCATTTGACAAAATCTGATATAGATGCTAACCTTATGGTTAAGGGAGGCGTCAAGGGTTTGACTTCTTAATTCTTGATTAGGAAAGCCAATTTATTTGCTAATGCTGGTAGCACATTGGCGTTTAAGGCTATATTTTCTTTGCTTATCTACGGACTAGTATTTTTCCCTAACGTTGACAACTTTGTGGATGTTAACGCTATTAGGATTTTCTTGATTGAGAACCCTGTTCCGACTTTACTTGGTGATACTTACTTGTCCATCCATCATAGGACTTCTAAGGGGAATACCATCATTTGTTGCACAACTCTGCTGTACAATGGTTTATTTTGCACTTGCCACAGTCATCAGCTTGGGAGACAAGTTTGCATTGCCTTGGAACCTTATATGCTTTGGGTGAAGGAGAGAGCTAAGGAGCTCAAAATGTCTTATTCTTTTGAGAAACCCATGTCTACAATGGTCGTTACACTGCTCCCTATTCCTTCTGATGATGTAAAGACTCTTCAAGATGCTTTGGCCAAGATGAAGTAAGAAAAAGATCTTTGGGAATCCAAGCTTCGCGCTTCAAACCTTGAGAAGTTAGAGTTGCAAAAGCAGATAAAGGAGAAAGGTGACTTGATTGAGTTGCTTGAGCGATGTGTTGTGAAGAGACATGGAGAGGATTTATTTTCCTCTACTACTTCATCATCGCATCCTCCTACTTCTGGTGCCTGGAAGGGTATTATGGATCAGCTCGTGTTAGAGAAGGCCGCCATGAAGGACAACTATGAGAGAAAGATTAAGAGACTCCAAAGGAAGTATCAGCTTGGATCGTCATCGGATGCTCTTTAGGATCTAGCTTTTTCTTATTGTATTTTGATCCTTTGTAACTTGTACTTCCAAGTGTAGCTCTTTCCAATATTCAATAAAACGAGATGTTTATCATTATTTCAAAAAGTGTTATTTCTTTACGATGTTTGCAATTGCTTTATATTTTAAAGATCCTTGAAATCTGAATAAAACATTTGCATTTGCATATTTCACATCAAGCATCATCTCTTACATTGTTTCTTTCCTTTGCCAGGTGTCGTATGTTTCCCTTTGGTCTTCATTCACCCAAGTTGTCGCACCAGTTTAATACTCGAGCTCATCTAAAGAAAAAGATGGATCAATTGCAACAAGAGAACCGCGAGCTCCATGAGGAAGTGAAAACTCTGAAATATAGTTTAGAAAGACTCATTGCTATGATGGAAGCATTGGTGACTGCTCAGGATCAGTCACCCCTCCTCCGTCATCTTCAACTCCTGTGCAAAGGATAGTCATTTCTGAGATTGTTTCTACGTCCATCTCTATGGTGCCTGCCAGTGTTCCTCAATATTCCATGGCTCCCAGTTTCCCCTGGGGCATGCCTCTTAAATTTGTTCCTAAAGGATATTAACTACCACCGCCTCCTGAAGTTCTAGTTATTCCCACCATCCAGCTTGTGATATCTGTACCACCGCTTGTGGTTCATACCATTCCTTTTGGTGAAGAACATATTTTCCACACTGCTCCAAGTGAAAATGTCAGTGCTTATGAGAAAATGGAAGAGATTCAAGATCAATTTGTTGAAATGCAGAAAGAAATCAAAGCTCTAAGGGGTAAAGAATTGTTTGGGAAGACTGCCCACGAGTTATGCCTAGTTCCTAATGCGAAGATCCCACATAAATTCAGGGTCCCTGAATTTGAAAAGTATAAGGGTAATTCTGGTCCAATGAGCCATTTGACTATGTATGCTTGCAAGATGTCGACTCGGACCGATAATCATCAGCTTCTCATTCACTACTTTTCAGACAGTTTGTCTGGTGCAGCCTTGAAATGGTATATGGGACTCGACAACACTCGAATTCACACTTTCGAAGATTTGGGTGAGGCTTTTGTAAAGCATTATAAATATAATGTGGATATGGCTCCTGATCGTGACCAACTTCGAGCAATGGCTTAGAAAGATAAGGAGACATTCAAAGAATACGCGCAGAGGTGGCGCAAGATTGCTGCTCAGATTAATCCTCCTTTAGAAGAAAAAGAGATGACTAAAATCTTCTTGAAAACTCTGAGTCCTTTCTAATATGAGCGTATGATTGCTAGTCCCCCGAGTGATTTCACTGAGATGGTTAATATGGGGATGAGATTGGAAAAAGGTGTTTGTGAGGGACGTGTAGCGCGTTTTTTGTGGTTTCGAATCACTATCGCTTTGGTACTACAGTTCGATTCATTTTTTATCCTGTGAAGCTGATTAAGGAAGGGAAATAGATGTCTCAAATTAACCTTGCTTGCATACTGAGGTTAAACAGTCAAAACTATTGGTTTACAGATGCTATCAAAAAAGGGGGTCTGTCTTAGGTTATTTGCTTAAAAACAGTGTCTGGACTATTTGTGAGGCTTTTGGTAAGGTGTTAGGTCTGATGCTTCTTGAGTGATGTATGGAGGTACTGGATTTTGAGTTTTCGATTAGTATGCTCACTAAGATTTTGCAATCTTATGCCTACGTATTCCCGTTTAACGAAACAGGGAAATCAGAGCGATCGTAGTTCCTCCTATTCTATGGGAGGAAAGAGATGTTTTGGTGTCTTGTTCAAAGCCCAAGACATGAAGCTAAAGGTGATTTATATCTTTTTCAAAGCCCAAGATGTGAAGCTAAAAAGGTTTGACTGAGAGAGAACTTGTCATCTCTAAAGAAGAATTGTTGATGTTTGTATGCCCTGATCAAAGCACGAGTTTGATGCTAAGTGGATGATTGACTCAACCAGGGGGTTTCTTTATACAAAGCCTAAGAGGAGGCTGTAAGTTTGAATTTTTCGGGGAAAATGTTCTTTCTGTCTTGTACAAGGCCCGAGATTGAGGCTAAATGGGATTTTTGACTCCGTTGGGGAGAATGTATCTTGTATAAAGCCCAAGATGGAGGCTGAAAGGGTTTGACTCAACAAGAGAGTTCTTTTATCTGTCCTGTATAAAGCCCAAGACAGTGGGTAAGAATGGGTTGACTCAACAAGAGAGTCTTGAACAGGTGATTGACTCAACAAGAGAGTCTTTTATACTCAACAAGAGAGTGATTTGTTGTCTCGTACGAAGCCCGAGATTGAGGCTAAAAGGAGATTGACTCAACAAGAGAGTCTTTTATACTCAACAAGAGAGTCTTTTATATGTCTTGTACAAAACCCAAGACGGAGGCTAAAAGTGGTTGACTCAACAAGAGAGTCTGAAAAGGTTAGCTCCGCTGGGGAGAATAATTTGTACAAAGCCCAAGAGGAGGCAGTCTTACTGCTGAGGATTATTGAGATCCTGAAGCGTGTCCAAGTGTGGGGAACTCTCATGAGAGAGACCGGGTTTCTGCTGGAGAATGATCCAGGGTGATCGGTGTTTTTTCCTATGTTTGAAAGGAACTTGAGAATGTCTTTGAGACTCAAGAGGTTTAGACTGTCCGAGTCTAGAGTTTCATCTATTTTACAATGCCCAAGTATAGGCGCGGGCATTAAGGGATGAGTATCAACCCTAAAATGGTCGGAGTTTTGACGCTGGAAAGACTGCTCTAGCAAAGGATGACTAAGTTCTGTCTTATACCTTTAAGAGGTCATCAGGGTCCTTGTATTAAGCCCAAGAGAAGGCACGAGAACTTCTAAGAAGCCGAAGGGTCCTTGTACAACGCCCAAGAGGAGGCGGGGATGCTTTTAGGAAGCCTGTGGGTCCCCAAACCAAGAGAAGTTCAAGAAATGCAATTCACAGAGAAGAGATCATTCCAGGAAAGTTCGAGAATTTGGAAGAAACTCAAGAGATGCCATTCATGGAGAAAAGATCATCTCTGGGGAGTTAGAGTTTCTTTGACAATTTCTAAGGGTGACAGTCTGAGAAAAGGGTCACCGAGAATATTGCCTTTCTCTTTGTTCCATATTGTTTAACCCCAAGAGAAGGGAAGACTGTATCTGGAAATCCTATGGGGATCTAGTTTTGTTTGTATTTAAGAGTGACCAACAGGGCTTTACCTAGTTCTAGACGTAGTTGCTGGGGAAAACTCTAAATAACTATACTAGTATTACACAGTGGATATGTGACAAGTATATAAAAGGATGTGAAAGAAGACTTACAGTGCAGCAGCCCCATAATACAGTTATATACATATGAAAGCGGTAAATGAAAGCGGATAAACACTTACCCGTTGTAGAGCTTCCATGTTGTTTTGTTAGTTGTTCAACAAAGAAATTAAAGAAAGTTTTGATAATAACATATATTTGAACTCAAAATCAAAGGAGAAAGTGTTTTGAAAAGATTGTTGGGGCTTACAGCTCAAGGAGAGGCCCAGGTTTTAACGATGATCGCATCGTTGTTTTAAAAACTGTACAGAGGGACTTATATAATATGTGAGGCCCAAAAAGTTTTTAAGTACAAGGGGATGGGTCTTCCCCTCGATCCTGGTCTTCAGCCATGGAACTGGTCTAAGTTTCTTTTGTCAATAAACTTATTGACAAGGGACGCTATTACTAGCGGTTTTCCTCAAACTTCTCGCCAAATTTTCCTGGGGAGATGCCATTTAATGGAAAAACTTTTAATGTCAGACTTGCTGGGGAAACCCATTGGTCTGAGCTGTAGAGGTGTACAAACTTCTCTGTTGGAGACGCCGTTTGCTGACTCTACTGGGGAAAACGAGTCTCTTGAGAGACTGTTTCCTGCTTAGGGATATTACATCATACTTTTCCTCGAGACCTTCTCGGAGGAAACACCATGTGATGTAATCCAATTTCGAGGTGCTGATGACTTCATTAACATTGATTTTCTGGAGAGAAGAACCCCTGGGTTGCTGAGAGTCTTTAGTTGCGAGGCTCTCTCGGGGACTTTCCTTAATCCAGGAAAGCGAAGATGTCATCTTCAATGGCGAAGAGTGACGTTTGTCGAAAGTTTTCTTGTTTTTCAGAGGTTCAAGTTATCAAAGTGATCAAAGACCGCCTCTAATCCAGAGATAAACTAGAGAGAGATTGCTTAGATGATTCACTTCCTGACGAGGAAAGAACTGACAACTCGATTGAGAGGACTTTTATCACTAGGGGATAAGATCGACCAGAGTGATAGTGATGCAATATGAATGCAAATAAATAATGCATGATGTATGTATGTACATGCGGACAAAACTGACACAACATACAGACGAACAGATGAACACGACTAGATACTCGACCACTACAGGGGATGAAGAGGTACCACTGGGTTCAAAATAGCAATCCTGCCTTGCTTAGGAGAGATAGTCCCTGCGGGGAACAACATTGGTCGGGCTTAGGAGATAAGAACTCTGCCGGGAATGTCAGATGGAACATTCGCATTTGACACAGCTGACCCTTCATTCAAGTGCACTGGTTTAGAAGGAGTACTTTGATTCTGCACTTTGAAGTTCGACTACTTCTGGAGTAGCGGTCGACGTTCTTTCGATGTTCAACAGTCAAAAGAAATTGCCATCTTTATTTTGAAAAGCAGAAAAAATTTGACAAGTAAATTCATTTTTGTTTTATTTCAAGAATCGTTAATCACATTAAAACGTCGTTCTGTAAAGCTAAAACAAATGAGAATTGTAAACAAAAGCACTAGGGCTCAAATTTTATTGATAGGATGGAAATCAGCCAAGCGCGTGATTCCATAAAGTATTTACAAAGTTATAAAATAGTAATTTTAAGGGAAAATGGCTACATTGAAATATAACGACCGCTATCCTTCTACAAACTTTGAATTCTGGACATCCTGAGCTTCTGTCGAAGATGACCTTGACTGGAGTTTTCTTGACTGATGGTATTACTGCTGTAGGGGGATTTGCCCCTTTGTTGGACGTAGTTACTTGCCATGAATCCCTAATGTTTGCCTGGATTGTACTTCGAGATTTCCAATCCACCGGGATGATTTTCGCTTATGTCTCTAATTTTTGCCTGGATCTCCCTTTCGGGTTTTCAAACCACTGAGATGTTTTTTTTTTATTTTATTTAGGCGAAGTATTTCTTGACTACATCAACATTCGTGGGGTATGCAAACTCCTCTCCATCCATGGTTGCAAGTCTCAAGGCGCCGCCTGAGAAGGCTTTATTGACCACATAGGGGTCGTCGTAATTCGGAGTCCATTTTCCCCAGGAATCTGTGAGAAATGATTGTATCTTCTTGAGCACAAGGTTTCCTTTTCTGAAGACGCGAGGTCGGACCTTTTTGTCAAACGCCTTCTTCATCCTTTGTTGATACAACTGACCATGGCATAGTGTCGCTATTCGCTCTTCTTCGATCAGATTCAGTTCATCGTGTCAACTTTGACACCATTCAGCCTCTGTTAGTTTAGCTTCCATCAATACCTGGATTGATGGGATCTCTACTTCTATGGGGAGCACTGCTTCCATGCCATATACTAGAGAGAAAGGGGTTGCCCCTGTTGAAGTGCGGACAGATGTGCGATAATCGTGAAGAGCAAAGGGTAACATTTCATGCCAATCTTTGTAGGTTACAACCATCTTCTGAACAATCTTCTTGATGTTCTTATTAGCCGCTTCTACCGCTCCGTTCATCTTAGGTCGGTAGGGAGATGAGTTATGGTGTTCGATTTTGAACTCAGCACACAACTCCTTCATCATTTTATTGTTCAAGTTAGATCCATTATTCGTAATGATCTGGCTTGGAACACCATAATGGCAGATGATATTGTTTTTGATGAATAGGACCACCATTTGTCGAGTTACATTGGTGTATGACACTGCTTCGACCTACTTGGTGAAGTAGTCAATGGCTACTAGAATGAACCGATGTCCGTTTGAAGCCTTGGGTTCAATCATGCCAATCATGTCGATCCCCCATATAGAAAAAGGCCATGGGGAAGAAAGAACTTTGAGATGCGTTGGCGGTACATGGATTTTGTCTGAGTATATCTGACACTTGTGACACTTCCTCATGTACTTCTAGCAATCGGATTCCATTGTTAACCAATAGTACCTGGCTCTCAGAATTTTTCTCGCCATTGTGTGTCCGTTGGCATGAGTGCCAAAGGATCCTTCATGAATTTATTTTATCAGCATGTTTGCTTCTGGTCTATCTACACTTCGGAGCAAGACCATATCAAAGTTTCTCTTATATAGTGTATCGCCGCTCAGAAAGAAGCTACCTGCCAACCTTCTGAGGGTCTTTCGATCCTTTCTAAATGCCCCAGGCGGGTACTCTTGTTTCTGAAGGAAGCATTTGATATCGTGATACCAAGGTTTGTCATCTATGACTGCTTCAATCTTGAAGATGTAAGCGGGCCGTTCAAGGCACAATATGTCAATCTTAGGTAAGTCGTTCCATTGACCTACGCTAATCATGGAAGAGAGAGTGGCTAATGCATCAGCCATGTGATTCTCTTCACGAGGGATATGGTGAAACTCGATTCTGTTGAAGAATGGTAACAACCTTCTCGCGTAATCTTTGTAAGGAATCAATCCTGATTGGTATGTGCTCCAATCTCTTTTGATCTGATTGATAACCAAGGCTGAGTCGCCATATACACCCAAGTTCTTGATCCTTAAGTTGATCGCTTCTTCGAGACCCATAGTACAAGCTTCGTATTCGGCCTCGTTGTTTGTACACTTGAATGTCAGATGGGCGGTGAAAGGAATGTGGGTACCCTGAGGTGTTATGATGATTGCCCTAATTCCATTTCCATAATGATTGACAGCTCCGTCAAAGATTAGTCCCCATTGGGAACCTAGTTCTGGCCCATCACTGGGTAGTGGTTCATCGCAGTCCTTCATTTTCAAGTACATGACATCTTCGTCTGGGAAGTCAAATCCAATTGATTCTTGATCGCCAATCGGTTGATGAGCCAAATAATTGGCTAAAATACTTCCTTTGACGGCTTTCTGAGCATGGTACTCAATGTCGTATTCTGATAACAACATCTGCCAACGGGCTATCCTTCCCGTGAGAGCAGACTTTTCAAAGACGTACTTGATTGGATCCATCTCAGAGATTAACCAAGTAGTGTGAATAATCATGTACTGGCGAAGACGTTTGGCTGCCCAAGCCAGAGCACAGCAAGTTTTCTCGAGCATAGTATACTGAGTCTCGCAGTCGGTGAATTTCTTGCTCAAATAGTAGATGACAGACTCTTTCCTTTTAGTTTCGTCTTGTTGGCCAAGTACACAACCCATCGAGTCTTCCAAGACTATTAGGTAGATGATCAGTGATCTTTCTTCCACTAGAGGTGATAGAATCGGTGGGTTCAACAGGTATTCCTTGAAACTGTCGAAGGCGGTTTGACAGTCTTCTATCCAAATGCAGTCCTGATTCTATTTTAGTAATTTGAAAATCGGCGCACATGTTGCGGTCTTGAGGAATATGAATCTGGAAATGTAGTTCAATTTTCCCAGGAATCCTCTAACTTGTTTTTCAGTCTTTAGAGAAGGAATTTCTTGAATGGCCTTGACCTTGTCAGAATCAACCTCAATTCCATTCTGGCTGACGATGAACCCTAAAAGTTTCCCTGAGCGAACACCGAATGTGCATTTATTGGGATTCAAGCGGAGTTTGTACCTCCTCAACCGCTGAAATAGTTTTGACAGGTGGGTCACATGCTCCTCCTCTGTTTTGGATTTGGCAATCATATCATCGACATATACCTCGATTTATTTGTGTATCATGTCATGAAACAGAGTAGTCATGGCCCTTTGATAGGTTGCCCTGACATTCTTCAACCCGAACGGCATTACCTTGTAACAAAAACTACCCCATGGGGTGATGAACGAAGTTTTCTCCATGTCTTTCAGCGCCATTTTGATCTGATTAAAGCCCGAGAATCCATCCATGAAGGAGAAGACTTTGAATTTCGTTGTACTGTCAACCAGCATGTCAATGTATGGTAAGGGAAAGTCATCCTTTGGACTTGCTTTGTTCAGATCCCTGTAGTCTACACACAGTCTGACCTTTTCGTCTTTTTTCGAAACTGGTACTATGTTGGCTAGCCATTGCGGATATTCTGATGTGGCGAGGAAACCCGCGTCAATCTGTTTCTGTACTTCCTCTTTGATTTTGATGGCCATGTCTGGATGAGTCCGTCTTAGTCTTTGTTTCACAGGCGGACATTCTGATCTCAATGGTAGATGATGTTCCACGATGCTAGTATCCAACCCTGGCATGTCCTGATAGGACCAAGCGAATACATCGGGAAATTCTTTGAGAAGCTTTATCAAACTTTCTTTGACAGTCAGACTGAGTAAGGCCCCAATCTTGACTTCTTTTCTCTCCTCTTCTGAACCCAAGTTGACCGCTTCCAACGGCTCTTTGTGAGGTTTAATGGACCTTTCCTCTTGTCTGAGTAATCGGGAGATCTCCTCTAGAATTTCTTCGTCATCTTCTTCTTCAGCCTCAAATACCGGGAATTCAAAGTTGGGAGAAGGCGTCGGATCGTACGTTTCAATGGGGTTTAAAACAAGCAATCTGCATGACGTGATGATTGTTTTTTAGAAGAGATAGAGAGAAATGCAAGAGTGTGTGCAGTGTATTTTTTTTTTACTGCTTGTTTTTATTATTTGAATTGTTTTTTAGGATTACCATTTTCTGAAAAAGCGAAAAGAGAAAACAGCAATAAATGCGGGAATTACAGAATGACATTATTTTATTTATGAACTTGTCGATTCTTGAAACTAACACCCTATAAAATAAAACTCTGTCGCTTTGGGCGAAGCGAAGAGGGATATTTACAGAAAGTGAGCCCTATCAAAACATCCGTTTCACCTGGGCAGGGTGAAAGGTTAAAACAAAGATGCCCATTACTTTGACTTATGAATAATCTTTGGAACATCGACTGTAACCCATTGGCGGCGAACTCCTCGATGAATTACAAAGTCTGGTACCTTCCTTGATTTGTCTTCAGAAATAACGCTGATTTCTGGCGGAGTAGGATCATTGGAATCTGTTTCCCAGGCAGAGTTGTCGTAGGAGGATTCCTCAGTTGTCTTTTGCATAGTATTTTTGCTCTCAGGAAAATCTTCCCATCCAGTTGGCTGGATGTCTTCGAGCCTGATACGAGAGCCTTCAGGAGCAGTGTACTTGACCAAGAAGTCGTACTTGCCACTTGGTTGTCCTAAGGTGTCCCACACTTCTTTGGAACTGGAGGAGTCATCTCTCTCGATGATGTTGACCTCGGGAAAAGCATAATTAATGGATTCTAGTCCTGCAAATTTTGCAAATTCATCGTCGCACTGGATATTTTCTGAATTACATGAGTGTTGATCCCATGACATGGTGGGGACGCAGGTATTCTTTTCAATGATGCTCAGCTAATTTTCATTGTTCGGATGATTTTCTTGCCCCAAGTCTCCTAGGTACGGCTGCCAGATAGGCAGGTCATCCATTGGGCCATAATAGTCGTGGTCAAAGTTGTCTTTCATCAGAGTGTCCTCGTCTAATTAGTTTGGTGGATCACAGCATCCTTCTGGATCACAATCTCCGTATATCATTTCGATGTTTGACCTTGGTATAAATCTCGGACTCTGTGCGGGATAGCAAAATGGCGTAGGCACCTCTTCCTGAGACATATAACCGTCCTCGTTAAGGTAGGACTTCCATTCTTCATCCGTGTCGGAGGAATCACCCTCGTTGATGGTATGTACTTCTTGAGACACTGGGTGAAGGAAACCTCCACTATGGAAGAAGTTATGAATGGGATGAAGACTTTCACCATTAGCGGCAGTCTGGGTACAGGTTGCAGAAAAACCAAGACCCTTCTTTGTTTTATTATCAGTAGGAATGACAAGCTGTCCCCATCCCTTTGCATTGTTACTTCTGTTCACCTCGAGAGCATCTTTATACGAAGATATTGATGTTCCCTTCTCTAATTGATTCTCACTGCTTATCGAAAGTGCCTGGAACTGAGTTCCAACAACCTCCTCGGGTTCTACACAAGTGAACAATGATAAGTTACTCACGATCAAGGCTTGCTCTCCACAGACTGTGACGAGTTGGTCATTCTTGACGAACTTTAGCTTCTGGTGAAGTGTCGAAGTGACTGCCCCAGCCTAGTGTATCCAAGGTCTTCCCAACAAACAGCTGTATGTTGCTCGGATGTCCATGACCTGGAAAGTGACTTGGAAAGTGTGAGGACCGATAGTTATGGGAAGGTCGACTTCGCCGATAACCGTTTTTCGGGATCCATCAAATGCTTTGACGACGACCTCACTGCCTCTCATCGGAGATCCTTTGAATGATAGATGCATTAAAGTGGACTTCGGCATAACGTTGAGATCTGATTCGGTATCTACCAGTATGCTGGCTAAGGCATCGTCCTGGCAGTTGACTGTGATATTGAGTGCCATGTTGTGGCTTTTGCCTTCTTCTGGAAATTCCTCATCACTAAACCCCAAGTTGTTGCAGGAAGTGATGTTAGAGACGATACTGTCAAATTGCCTTATCGAAACATCCTGTTCCATAAAGGTCTGCTCTAAGACTTTCTATAGAGCCTCTCTATGGGCTTCGGAACTGAGTAAAAGAGATAACACAAAGATCTTTGAAGGAGTTTGTAACAATGTTGTATTCACTTCTTTGAATGAGCTTTAGCATCACATCATCATTCTTTGAAAGGTTGGGATTACTGGATTGACTGACTGGTGGATTGGGAACTTCCGTTTGAGGTTCCTTTTCTCTGTTAGGTTCTCCAACTCCTCTGTTGAAGATTCGACCACTCCGTGTTACTCGACTGATGTCTTCAATATTCACGACGGAGGGTAGTGGAATTTCCTTTCCATTCTCAATTGTTGTTGCACCGTATTTGTAAGGGATCACCTTATCGGATTTGTACGGCACTGGTCCCGGTAGATGGATAACTACAGGAGCCTTTTGATTTCTCTGACTATCGTAAGTAACTTCAATCAATTCCTGGTTAAGAACCTTCGATTCGTCAAATAGAGGGATGATGGTACAAACATCTTTGGTCATTTTGCGATCAGAGATCACGACAACATCCTTAATCTGATCAGCGAAATAGTCTAGCGTCCAGTTGATTGATGTAGAACTTGGACACGGTTGAATCTCCTTGGGAGCCAACTGACTTTGAAGGATTGCTCGCACGAGGTAACATCCTTGATTATTTTCTGAGCAGACTCTACAGTGCTCGTAATTGTGTGGTGGCACCTGGCCACGTCCGCTTTGAATGCAGTGTAACCTTACTAGGTCTATTTCCATAGATTGGACATCCTGACTTTGATGTCTAGTAGGGTTCCCGTTTGTCACACTAATTTGTTGCGTGTCTTCATCTAGATAGATTGGAAGCCACCAATGGTTTAACAAGTGTTGTAAAGTTCTTTGAACGAGAGCGCACCCTTGGTTACTCTCACAACATACTTTACAGTTCTGATAATTATGTGAAGTGAGAAAACCGAGTTGGACTTGCTTGGCGTGTAACTCCACCAAGCTGGTATTCATCAAGCGAATATCGAAGATCTGAATCATGTTGATATGATAAGGATTTTTATCATGGTATTCTTGGATCCATCCAAAATCTATCTGACGCTGGAGGGCCTCTTGTACAAAAGAGCATCCCTGTTTGTTTACCGAGCACGTCAGACAGGAATTGTAATTGTGCCGTGGCAGATTATGATGTTTGCTTTGCCTTGAGTGCATTGCCACCAATTTGACATTCATTGCACGGATGTCATGGTTCTGAATGATGTTAGAATGCATATACGTCATATTAACCCCACGAATTCGGTGCTCTTGGATCCATCCGAGATCCAATTGTTCCTGTAGAGCTGATTGTACCACAGAACATCCTTTATTGTCTTTAGAGCAGATATCACACTGGTGATAATTGTGAGGTGGCACATGGTCGTATCCACTCTGTCTACAATGCATCTTGACCAAGTTGGCCCTCAATAAGAGTACATTATGAATTTGATAGCTGTTGTTAGACTCTCCTTCTATCAAATTTACCGCAGCTTTCTCGTGTTGAGGTAGCAGGTTTGTGAGAACATTCGGATTCGTATCTTTGAACGATAAGACCACGCTCCTAACAAGCTTTTGCACATCGGATTTGAAACTGAGATAGTTTTCTATGTTATGCCCTGGTCATCCTTGATGGTAAGGGAAAGTCTGATCCGCTTTGAACCAAAAAGTCAGATTTTCCAGTACTGTAAGAGGAGCCCTGGTTTGGACGTGTCCCTTGACCAGTAATAATGGAAATAGTTATGCGTACAACATCGGTATATGGTCGAACCCTGGCGGTCGCGTTGTACGGTTGTTGTTATATGGGGGACGAGCCTGCTGAAGAGGCTGTTGTGTCCTTTGCTGGTATTGCTATTGATTAGGTTGGCTCTGAGCAACCTGAGGTTGATACGTAGGAACAGGCGCAGGGTTGATAGCAGGAGTTACAGCTGCTACTGGTTGCTACCGTCGCCTTTGCTTTCTGAGAAATATATTGCCAATATCTTGCTCTTTTTTCTTAGGGAGAGCACTACCGTATCGTTTTGTACTACTTGATGATCCAGTGTCTTTAACTAAACGTCCTTCTCGGACTGCTTCCTCAAGACGAACTCCCATGCCTACCATTTCGGTAAAGTCACTGGGCGCACTGGCGACCATTCTGTCATAGTAAAATGAGCTCAAGGTCTTTAATAAGGTCTTTGTCATCTCTTTTTCCTCAAGAGGTGGACAAAGCTGGGCGGCAATTTCACGCCATCTCTGAGCGTACTCCTTAAAGGTTTCCTTGTCCTTCTGTGATATGGCTCTGAGTTGATCTCTTTCCGGTGCCATGTCCAGGTTATACTTATATTGTTGAACGAAGGCAACACCAAGATCTCTGAAAGTGCCGATCTTAGTGCGATTTAAACCCATGTACCATTTGAGTGCGGCACCGGTTAAACTATCCTGGAAATAATGGATCAGTAGCTGTTGGTTCTCTGTCTGAGTTGACATCCTCCGAGCGTACATCACCAGATGACTTTGAGGGCAAGAGTTACCCTTGTATTTTTCAAATTCGGGCACCTTGAATTTGTGCGGAACTTTCACATTGGGGACCAAACAAAGATCTGCGGCGTCCTTTCTAAATAGATCCTGACCGCGAATGGCTTGCAGTTCTTTCTACATCTCCAGGAACTGTTCTTGGAACTCATTCATTCTGTCGAACATACTTTCGTTTCTACCAGAAGGTATCTGTGGAATCTGTCCTTCTGGGATAGTGTGTACCACAGGTGGTGGTACAGTTATTACGGTAGAGACTCTTGGTGCTTCCCAAAGTTTGTAATCTTCAGGAATTGATGTCATGCCTCTTGCATCTTCGCTTTCTCGAAGTTTGTAACCTTCAGGCCCAGCGGTTGTTGTTGTGGTTCCTAATCATCCGTGATTGGCGGAACATATCCTTCTGGGATATAGTTAATAGGCATGCCCAGGGACGATCTTTAGGCATAGTATACCGAGGGTCATACTTTTCCACTATGGGTGTTGATGTGATCTCTGAGATCACAGTCTTTTGTTGTTGCATCTGAGCTTCTACTAGAGCTTGCATGTCGCTATGAAGCTTTCTCAGATCCTCTTTCAGAGTGTCGATCGCTTCCCTCAACTCTCTGTTCTCTTCCTCGAGATCATCCATCTTTTTCTGTCGATTGGCCCGAGTATTGTACGAATGAGACAGTTTGACTCTAGAATCGAGACGCAAACGTGAGATTCGTAGGTAAGAAGAATTTGTTATGTGAGAATGATGAATGATATGCAATGATTATATTAATTATTTTTTTTTTGTTTAATCAAAATAAACTTCGACGATTGGATTGCAAATATCAAACAGTGGGGAAACCCCGTTTTATTGAATTCAAAGATTGCGGAATGGAAATACAGTAATTTACATAGTGTTGTAAAACGAAATCTAAACTTATGGGTCCCGAGTCCTCTCTGAGGAGAGCTCAGGTGCTGGTTCTGGTACTTTCCTTTTGTTTAACCGGGGCTCTTGAGCCGTTGTCGGGTTGTCATTCCTTTGCCAAGTGAAAGGAGCAAGCAAATTCCTTTGGTCCTCTTGATTTTCTACAACATGTTGCTCTAAAATCTCAATCAGAGCATCTTTTTCTCTTAACAGTTGCTGTATTTTCTTGCACTCCACATTGAGAATATGATACTTGTTCTTCCAAGACCTCTTCTCCTGTTGAACTTTGTTGAGAGTAACCTGAAGTTTTTCCGTATCAGACATAAAATAAAGGGCAAGGTCCCTTAACGGAAGAACTTACTGACGAGGGTAAGGCATCCTCAATTTGAGAGCTCTAGTTTGTACCCGGTGGAGATAAGGTTCCACCGAGACACAATCTGGTTTTCCTAGAGACTTTCTTCCTTTCCTATGAACGTGTTTCCAGGCATGTACTATTTCTGTCTTTAGTGCCCTGTCATTTTCTCCTTCCTTGAAGAAAAGACCTTCCAGATGAGCATTGCGCGGGACATGCCTCATCGGGTATCCGAGTTGACGACGAACTAAAACTGGATGATAATTGATTCCTCCTTTAGTTCCTATAAGGGGTACATTTGGGAAATTTCCATAATGGTCAATGATTCTGATCCCGTCATAGATTCGATTGTACCAATCGATGTTAGTGTTAGTAAGAGACATGATTCTTTGCGACCAACGTAAAGTACTCTTTTGATCCCAAAATGCAGCAGACTTTGGCAAATGGGAAATGAACCATTTGTATAGTAGGGGTACACAGCATGTGATCATTCCTCTGCTGTACAAATTCCTTAGGTGTACCGAATGATAAGCATCTGCGAGCAAGGTCGGTACAGGGTTTCCAATCAGAAAAATCTTAATGGCATTGATATCTACAAAGTTATCGATGTTGGGAAACAAAAATAACCCGTAGGTGAGCAAAACAAAGATGCTTTCGAAAGCGGCCACGTTCCCTATACTAGCAAAGTTAAGAGCTTTCTTTATCAAGAACAGGGCTGGCATACCCTGGATACCACCCTTAATGATCATAGGAGTCCTGACTTCTGACTCGTCCAAATAGATTGCTCTTGCAATGGTTTGATCCTTTAGAATTTCTTCCAGTCCAGAAAAGGGAGCTTGATCAGTAATATGTAAATTAGTCAGGTGAGAGTATTCCTCCAGTGTTGGTGCTAGCTGATAATCCAGGAATGTGAAATAGTGATAGACCAGATCGTAGAACTGGATTAGTGTGGACATGATTCCTTCAATTACAAGGACCCTTAACAGAGACAACAGTCCTCCAAACTTAGCTCTGAAAGCCTCAGGGTTGGTTATCATCCTCGCCAGACCTCTTAAATCCTCTAGTTTTGGAACCTTGAAGGTGTACTTATGAGTCTTCCTTCTACCGAAATCCATTAGCAATCTCTTTATCTGACATTTGCAATCATTGTCTTAGTTTAATTTGAAAAAGAGAGACTAGAAGAGAAGATTTTTCTTTGTTTAAAGTTTTTTTTAATGAAATGAATGCATGAATGCAGCACACAAAAACATAGAAAAAACATGGGGTCAAAGGGTCGGTGTCATGAAGTCAAGGCTCTACCCATCCCCAAAGATTTATACTGGTATTTTTTGTACCTGTCCTCAAAATCATTGACCCCTCTTGGGATAACGACAGCAAGCAGATCTCCAGCGAGCTGTAGTATTATAGAGTAGTCTCAAATGAGGGTAGTATCGCATGACAACTATTTCCGATAGCTTCCGCACTACAAAATGGTTTCAGTCTACTAAAATCCTCAGCTTCTCAGATAACTCAATGGAATAATCTGCTTTCAACAACCGAAGTCGTATAGGCATTGAATCCGCAAAGGGCATCTCCACTGATTTGATGGTCGACCGGGACCTCTTATCTGGGATTCACTCCCCGTAAGATTACCCGTATAATGCCATCACTTATCTTATGTGTATACTCAATCTTTCCACATGCGGCATCACACGCATTCCCATTAGCAGAAAAATAAACAAGGATATCAATTAGGAATAGCAGTATATATATTTGTCCTAACATCCTAGACCTCTAGTCTTATGATCCAATACAGACAATGACTCCCCAGCAGAGTCATCATTTCTTTGACACTTTGTGAATTTAAGGCCTTCTACCTAAGCCTGTAAAAGGTCTTCTCTTACCGTAAGACAGCAAGAGATAAATACCTCTCACTGTGGTCGCCATTCTTCTGTAGCGCGATTTTTGTGGTTTAGAATCACTATCGCTTTGGTACTACAGTTCAATTCATTTTTATCCTGTGAAACTGATTAAGGAATGGAAATAGATGTCACCAATTAACCCTACTTGCATACTGAGGTTAAACAGTCAAAACTGTTGGTTTACAGATGCTATTAAAAAGGGGGGTTTGTCTTAGGTTATTTGCTTAAAAATAGTGTATGGACTATTTGAGAGGCTTTTGGTAAGGTGTTAGGTCTGATGCTTCTTGAGTGATGTATGGAGGTACTGGATTTTGAGTTTTTGATTAGTATGCTCGCAAAGATTTTGCAATCTTATGCCTACGTATTCCCATTTAACAAAACAGGCAAATCAGAGCGATCGTAGTTCTTCTTATTCTATGGGAGGAAAGAGATGTTTTGGTGTCTTGTTCAAAGCCCAAGACATGAAGCTAAAGGTGATTTGTATCTTGTTCAAAGCCCAAGATGTAAAGCTAAAAAGGTTTGACTGAGAGAGAACTTGTCATCTCTAAAGAGGAATTGTTGATGTTTGTATGCCCTGATCAAAGCACGAGTTTGATGCTAAGAGGTTGATTGACTCAACCAGGGGGTTTCTTTATACAAAGCCTAAGAGGAGGCTGGAAGTTTGAATTTTCCGGGGAAAATGTTCTTTCTGTCTTGTACAAAGCCCAAGATTGAGGCTAAAAGGGATTTTTGACTCCGTTGTATCTTGTATAAAGCCCAAGATGGAGGCTGAAATGGTTTGACTCAACAAGAGAGTTCTTTTATCTGTCCTATATAAAGCCCAAGACAGGGGCTAAGAAAGCGTTGACTCAACAAGAGAGTCTTGAACAGGTGATTGACTCAACAAGAGAGTCTTTTATACTCAACAAGAGAGTGATTTGTTGTCTCGTACGAAGCCCGAGATTGAGGTTAAAAGGAGATTGACTCAACAAGAGAGTCTTTTATACTCAACAAGAGAGTGTTTTATATGTCTTGTACAAAGCCCAAGACGGAGGATAAAAGTGGTTGACTCAACAAGTGAGTCTGAAAAGGTTAGCTCCACTGGGGAGAATCATTTGTACAAAGCCCAAGAGGAGGCAGTCTTACTGCTGAGGATTATTGAGATCCTGAAGCGTGTCCAAGTGTGGGGAACTCTCATGAGAGAGACCGGGTTTCTGCTGGAGATTGATCCAGGGTGATCGGTGTTTTTTCCTATGTTTGAAAGGAACTTGAGAATGGCTTTGAGACTCAAGAGGTTTAGACTGTCCAAGTCAAGAGTTTCATATTTTGTACAATGCCCAAGAGGAGGCGCGGGCATTAAGGGATGAGTATCAACCATAAAATGGTCGGAGTTTTGACGCTGGAAAGACTGCTCTAGCAAAGGATGACTAAGTTCTATCTTTTACCTTTAAGAGGTCGTCGGGGTCTTTGTATTAAGCCCAAGAGAAGGCATGAGAACTTCTAAGAAGCCTAAGGGTCCTTGTACAATGCCCAAGAGGAGGCGAGGATGCTTTTAGGAAGCCTGTGGGTCCCCAAACCAAGAGAAGTTCAAGAAATGCAATTCACAGAGAAGAGATCATTCCAGGAAAGTTCGAGAATTTGGAAGAAACACAAGAGATGCCATTCACAGAGAAAAGATCATCTCTGGGGAGTTAGAGTTTCTTTGACAATTTCTAAGGGTGACAGTCTGAGAAAAGGTTCACCGAGAATACTGCCTTTCTCTTTGTTCCATATTGTTTAACCCCAAGAGAAGGTAAGACTGTATCTGGAAATCCTATGGGGATCTAGTTTTGTTTGTATTTAAGAGTGACTAACCGGGCTTTACCTAGTTCTAGACGTAGTTGCCGGGGAAAACTCTAAACAACTATACTAGTATTACACAGTGGATATGTGACAAGTATATAAAAGGATGTGAAAGAAGACTTACAGTGAAGCAGCCCCACAATACAGTTATATACATATGAAAGCGGTAAATGAAAGCGGATAAACACTTACCCGTTGTAGAGCTTCCATGCTGTTTTGTTAGTTGTTCAACAAAGAAATTAAAGAAATTTTTGATAAAAACATTTATTTGAATTCAAAATCAAAGGAGAAAGTGTTTTGAAAAGATTGTTGGGGCTTATAGCTCAAGGAGAGGCCCAGGTTTTAATGATGATCGCACCGTTGTTTTAAAAACTGTACAGAGGGACTTATACAATATGTGAGGCCCAAAAAGTTTTTATGTACAAGGGGATGGGTCTTACACTCTATTAGAGGCCCAAAGTTTATTTTTGTACAAGAGATGGGACTTACAACTCAAGGAGAAGCCCAGGGTTATTTGTTTGAAAACGGCGATCGCACCGAGGTTTTTTGAAAACACAGTGGGTCTTATACAACATCTGAGGCCCAAATCATTTTGGTTAAAAGGGGATTGGGTCTTACACTCTATTAGAGGCCCAAAAGGTTTAAAAATGAATAAAGATGGGTCTTATAGCTCAAGGAGAAACCCAAAGATTTTTGTTAAAAAGGCGACGATTGTGCCGAACTTTTTGACGGTATCGGGACTTATACAATACACTGAGGCCCAAAATATTTTGGTTTTCAAGAGGGGTTGGGTCTTACACTCAATTAGAGGCCCATGAGTGTCTGAAAATGATTTGTTTAGGGTGATTTAGATCAAAACCCTAAATTAGTTTCAAAATTTATTTTAATTAAATAAAAATTTAATTAAAATGACCAAAATTATCAAACATGTGTGAAAAACAAGTTGTGATCTTGGATTAATGTTTGACAAATCATGTTTATATCCACAAAATGATTGGAAACCAATTAAATTTGGAAAATCAAGGAGGAAAAAATATTTTAAATGTTAAAAAACAAATAAAAGATTAATTCTTTGCAAAAATATCAAGCATATTAAATAAATAATATTTTTGGGAATTTTTGGAATAATAAAATATTTTAATATTTTTGTTAATTATTAAAAAAAGAATCAAGTCAAAATCATTAAAACTCAGAGAGAAATTAATTTTTGAATCAATTAAATAAAATCACAAAATTCAAATATTCAAATATTCAAAAAATGGCGCCAAGAACACGCGCCACCCCTCTGTTTCTGCAGATTTTCATTTTCTCACCAATCTCACTGAATACTTGATGAAATCACACAATCCACATATCAATCTACTCGTTTTCACCTCACGGTCATGTCTATGGTCTTCAATTTCATTTATTTTAAGCATGGAATAAGAAATCAAGACAAAACCTCAAGAACCCTAAAATTTGCATGAAGGCTGAGAATTTTGATACACGATTCAAACAAAGCAATTAATTTAGGGGAAACATTCTATGCATGATTATGAACATTTGGCAAAAGTATTGTGCGAGGAAATATGCATAGATTAAGAGATGACCAAGTTTAGGCTTACTTGAAGGTCGTAACAGCAAGAGCAAAGTGATTTTTGAGTTGGAGGTGTTACAGATGAGTTGTGATGATTTGAACAGCTTCTCTACACCATATGAAATGTGTTTGAATGCTTGGACTTGATTGGAAATGGCTGGATCACTTCATGGCATCTCAATTGTAACTTGGTTAAAACCTTGAGCAATTGGCTGGTGATTTTGTGAAATTGGTGTTCCAGATGTAGTTTAAGTGTTTGGATCACTTCTATATGATGTTTATAAGGTGTGTGTGTGTGATTGGTTTGGTCGGAATGGCTCTCAAACTCAAAACCCGATAGTGACTTGCTTTGGAAGGCAATTTTGGAGTGAAAGAAGAGATTTTGAGGAAAGCATCAGTTTGATGGCTTTGGTGTACTTAAACTGAGCACAAATGAGCTCTATTTATAGTTGAGCAACTTTGTTTTGCAAGCAATAGCGAATGGCAACTGCAGCAGACCTTTGGCCAATTGGATCATTTTGGAATCTCAAGTCTCCTCTAGCCATTGACTAGAGGTTAGAGTACAGGCCTTTGGTTCCCTAGTTTAGAGATCATCTTTGACTCATTCAGTTGGAAAAGGCTCAGTTCATGCCACCTTGGTGCATCCATTGAATGCTCCAAAACAAAATTGGAGTCTTGTCCCCCTTTTAGGCATTTCTAGGTTTGGCGTGCTACTTTTGGTTCCAAAGACTTGGGAGGCTTATGAATCAATGTTTGTTCCTCCTTGGTCTCCCCCTAAGGTGTTCAGATGGATAAAATTGTTTTTCATTTGCATAATTTGATCAAATCGAGCAAAATACACAATTCTGCCTTGCCATGACAGTTGCAGCAAGGCATATTGACATTGTCCTAACTCTTAGCTCAAATGGAATTTGGTGGAGTTTTTGGCCATTTTGTAAAGCTCTCATATGATACAACATATGTGTGATCATAGTTTGTCTTGACACTTTTTGGATCCAAGTGAAAAATGCCCTTACATTTTGAAAAAAGTGAAACAAATTCTGACTTAGTGAAAATTTCACTAAGTGTTGGAAAAAGTGGCATTTTCATGTTTTTGTCATTTTGGTCACTCCATAACTAAAAATCCATGAAGAATTGGAGTGAGTTGTAGTTGACACTTTTCGAGTATGCCATGAGAGCTACAAATCCATCTTTGGATCATCCAAAATGGTTGCTTGGATCACAATTTATGATCCTTGGAAGTTGGTACCCTAGCCACTTTGTTCCATAACTTAGAAAATTTCTAAGCTTTTTATGGTTACCCCTTTTACAAGTTATCCCACTTTTCTTGATTTTTCTTGATGAATGATTATTCCAATCACACATTAACATCATTTTAGGGTTAGGGAACCATAATTGACCAAAAAGTCAAACTTTGACATTTGGGCACAGTTGACTTTTTATCAGATGAATTCCAAACTGTGCGATCCTCTATGAAATCAAGTCCTTGACCTAAATCAAACTTGATGGATTGATTTCATAGGTGTTATAGGGTGTATTGAATCATGTCCCAAGGTTTGGGAGCATGTCCTGGTCAAAAGTCAAAGGCACAGTTGACTTTTCCCGCGAAACCCTAATTGTGGTTCTGATGAACTTGAAACTTGTGAATCAAGCTTCTTGGATCAATCCATTGTTGCAAATAGATCAATGTAGTGTATTAGGGTCCCTCAAATCATGTCTTGAGGTCTTGGCTCATGTTTTGTGTCAAAAGTCAACTTAGGGGTGAATTAAGTCAAGAAACCCTAATTCCTGATTTTTAATGAATGCATCCCCTGAGGTTAAATTGACTTGATGCTTGGTTTTATGAGGTCCCTTAGAGTATTTTGGGTTATGCTTTGAAGCATTGGCTCATGCCCAGAGGAAAATTTCCATCTGGAGGCCCTGGTCGACCAAAACCCTAATTTGGTGACACTGGCGATCTTGAGGCTTAATCCACTTGGAATGTTACAGCCTTGTGCTTGATCCTTGATGTGGGAGTCCTCTTGATCCTTTGTGGATGTTGGATAGGTTTGACAAGTTGAAGATCATGTTATTCCTTGATTCATCATTTGTCTAAGAGCTCTGAAAGGGCTAGAAACCCTAAGTTTGATTGTAGTGGATGCTCACTCATCTTTGGGGGGACTAATGAGGTATGATGGTCCATCCATATTGTGATGATGGTTTGCACAATGATAGGGAATCTTAGTGGTCAAAATTTGGGGTATGACAGGACGATTGACAAAAGATTGTAATTCTGCTGGAAATTCCAAGAAATATGGGGGAGGACTTGCCAAGAAGAAAGAAGGTGAGACCAATGTTATTTCTCGTGGAAGACACATAAAGAGTTATGGTAAGAATAATCAATGTCAACAACTTGTTGCATCTGTTACGCCTATTATCAATTCAACTCCTATTGTTCAAGCTGCTCATCAACAATGTTCTAACCAACAGAACAATCAATGAGGCCGTTATCAGGAGGATTCTGATCCAATTCCGATGACATATACATAATTGATTCCTGGTTTAATTTAGAAGAATCTTGTTTAGACCCGTGCACCACTTGCTGCTCCGAAAGATTCGCCGTGGTGGTATAAGCCTGAAGCTCATTGTGCTTTCCATCGGGGAGGAGCTTGGCATGATACTGAAAATTGTTATCCATTGAAGATGGAAGTGCAAAGATTGGTTAGAAGTGGTATTTTTTCTTTCGAAGACACCAATCCTAATATACAATCGAACTCGTTGCCCAATCATGGTAAGGCGCCTATCAATATGGTTCAAGGTTGTCCTAGCAAAGATCATTCTACAACTGCAATTCTTGAAGATGACTCTGAAGAATACATCTCAGACGGCTCTGAACATGATTCCATTCCTGCTTAAGATTGGGAGCCTTATTTGGAAGATCCTAGATACAATTTTGAGACAGAGGACGCATATGTGTCCTTTTATTCCCCTCGACCGAGGCTTAAGGAACCCGAATGTGAAGTCAGTGCCATCATTGAGTATGATGAAGAGGAAGAACTTCTCAATTTCGTGACACATGGACAGATCTTCCAGAATTAGATAGTTGTTGATGTTCCCACTATTATTCATATTTCAAAGTAATTTGTTTTTGTTTCTTTCAAAGATCCTTTCACTCTGCCCGAGGTGAAAGTGAATTTGTGCGGACTTTGTTTCAAATTTTATCATCATCAATAAAATGTTATTTTGTTTATCCATGTTATGTTTTTTTCCTTTTTGCTTTATTTTTGAAAAATGGTATCATAAAAAACCAAAATAAAAATAATAATAATTATAATAATGTGATAATCACTTTTATCTGTATGAAACTTGCACTTCTTGTTCATATTCTAAAATCAAACATAAAATCATTATGCAGATTATTGTTAAACCCATTGAAAACAATGACCCCATGCCTTCTCCCAACTTTGAGTTCCCTGTGTTTGGAGCTGAAGAAGAGGATATTGAGAAGATTCCAGATGAAATTTCCCGATTGCTTAAGCACGAGGAAAAAGCCATTCAGCCTCATGAAGAGCCGGTGGAATTGGTTAATTTGGGTTCAGATGATGATAAGAATGAAGTCAAGATTGGGGCACTGCTTCTGTCAGATGTTAAGAAGATGATAGTAGAGCATCTTAGAGAATATGTTGACGTGTTTGCTTGGTCCTATCAAGACATGCCTGGTCTTGATATTGATATTGTGGAGCATAGGTTGCCATTGAAGCCTGAATGTCCACCTGTGAAGCAAAAATTGAGAAGAACTCAGCCTGACATGGCTGTGAAGATCAAAGAGGAGGTTCAAAAGCAGATTGATGCTGGTTTTCTTGTGATTGCTGAGTATCCTCAATGGGTGGCTAATATTGTGTCTGTTCCAAAGAAAGACAGAAAAGTTCGAATGTGCGTTGACTATAGAGATTTGAATAAAGCAAGTCCGAAAGATGATTTTCCACTGCCACACATTGATATGCTGGTAGATAATACTGTTGAGTTCAATATCTTTTCTATTATGGATGGATTTTTCGGTTATAATCAAATAAAGATGGCACCCGAGGATATGGAAAAGACAACATTCATTACACCCTGGGGAACATTCTGTTACAGAGTGATGCCCTTCGGTTTGAAAAATGCTGATGCAACGTACTAGAGAGCTATGACTACTTTCTTCCATGATATGATGCATACAGAAATTGAGGTCAATGTGGACGATATGATTTGTAAGTCAAAGACTAAAGAAGATCATATTGAGTACTTATTGAAGTTGTTTCAACGTCTGAGAAAGTTTAAGCTCCATTTGAATCCTAATAAATGCACTTTTGGTGTCCGTTCTGGAAAATTGTTGGGATTTATTGTCAGTCAGAAAGGCATTGAAGTTAATCCTGGTAAAGTTAAAGCTATTCAGGAAATGCAAGTGCCCAAAACCGAAAAACAAGTCAGAGGATTCTTAAGACGTTTGAACTATATCTCCCGATTTATATCCAATATGACTGCCACATGTGCGCCGATCTTCAAGCTTCTCCGCAAAGATCAGGGTTGTGTCTGGACAGAAGATTTTCAGAAAGCTTTTGATAGTATTAAAGAGTATCTGCTTGAACCTCCTATTTTGTCTCCTCCCGTGGAAGGAAGACCTTTGATCATGTATTTGACTGTGCTGGAAAAGTCTATGAGTTGTGTTCTTGGTCAACAAGATGAATTTGGCGGAAAAGAATTTTCCATTTATTATTTAAGTAAGAAGTTCACCGATTGTGAGTCTTGGTACTCAATGCTTGAAAAGACATGTTGTGCTTTAGCTTGGGCTGCCAAGTGCCTCCACCAGTATATGTTGAATCATACAACTTGGTTGATATCTAAAATGGATCCAATCAAGAATATCTTTGAAAAGCCTGCTTTGACTAGGAGGATCGCTCGTTGGCAAATGTTGTTGTCAAAAAATGATATCGAGTATCGAACTCAAAAAGCGATAAAAGGAAGTGTTTTGGTTGACCATTTGTCACACCAACCAATTGATGATTATCAACCTATCAGGTTTGATTTTCCTGATGAGGATGTGATGTATCTAAAGGTTAAAGATTGTGAGGAACCAATACCTGAAGAAGGGCCTAAGCCTGGATCCCGATGGGGTTTGATTTTTGATGGAGCTGTTAATGAGTGTGGCAATGGTATTGGGGCAATAATTGTTACTCCTCATGGTTCTCATATTCCTTTCACTGCAAGGTTGATGTTCACTTGCAGAAATAATGCGGCAGAGTATGAAGCGTGTATTATGGGCTTGGAAGAAACTATTGATTTAAGAATCAAGATTCTTGATGTATACGGAGATTCAGCCCTAGTAATTAATCAGATTAAAGAGGAGTGGGAGACACGTCAACCTGATTTGATTCCTTATCGAGATTACGCAAGAAGGTTGTCAACTTTCTTCAATAAGGTTGAATTTCACTATATCCCCAGAGAAGAGAATCGAATGGCAGATGCTTTAGCAACTATATCCTCCATGATTATGGTGAATCGGTGGAATGATGTGCTGAAAATTGAAGTTATGCGTCTTGATAGACCAGCTTATGTGTTTGCAGTTGAAGAGGTTATTGATGATAAACCATGGTATTATGATATTAAATGCTTTCTTCAGAATCAAGAGTACCCACTTAGGGCATCGAAGAAGGATAAGAGAACTTTGAGAAGATTGGCTGGTAGTTTCTTCTTGAATGATGATGTATTGTATAAAAGAAATTATGGCATGGTCTTGCTAAGATGCGTGGATAGACACGAAGCAGACATGTTGATGAAAGAAATTCATGAAGGATCTTTTGGCACCCATGCCAATGGACATGTAATGCTAAGAAAATGTTAAGGGCATGTTACTATTGGCTGACAATGGAAGATGACTGTTGCAAATATATGAAGAAATGTCACAAATGCCAGGTTTATGCTGACAAAATTCATGTGCCTCAAACTCCTCTCAATGTTATCTCTTCTCCATGGCCTTTCTCCATGTGGGGCATTGATATGATTGGAATAATTGAGCCCAAATCGTCGAACGGACACCGTTTCATTTTAGTGGCTATTGATTATTTTACCAAGTGGGTTGAAGCGGTATCATATGCCAATATGACCAAGCAAGTAGTGGTCCATTTTATCAAGAACCAAATCATTTGTCAGTTTGGTATTCCGAACAAGATTATCACTGATAATGGGTCAAATCTAAAAAACAAGATGATGAAAGAGTTATGTGATGAGTTTAAGATTGAGCATCATAATTCTTCTCCTTACAGAAAATGGTTGGATGAACATGAGATGCTCCCTTTTGCCTTGCATGGGTATCGTACCTTCATTTGTACGTCAACAGGGGCAACCCTCTCTTGTTTATGGTATGGAAGCAGTGCTCCCGGTAGAAGTTGAAATCCCTTCTATGAGAGTTTTGATGGAAGCTGAATTGTATGAGGCTGAGTGGTGTCAAAGTAGATACGACCATTTGAATTTGATTGAAGAGAAAAGAATGACGGCCTTGTATCATGGCCAATTGTATCAACAGAGAATGAAGAAAGCTTTTGACAAGAAGGTTCAGCCTCGTGCTTTAAGAGAAGGCGACCTCGTGCTCAAAAAGAACTCGACTTCTACTACTGATTCTAGGGGCAAGTGGACTCCTAATTATGAAGGCCCATATGTTGTTAAGAGAGCCTTCTCTGGCGGTGCTTTAATTCTTACAACTATGGATGATGAAGAGTTCACTCGTCCTGTGAATGCCGATACAGTCAAGAAATATTTCGCCTAAAAAAATAAAAGAACAGCTCGCTAAGTTGAAAACCCGAAAGGGCGGCTTAGGCAAAAATGAGCGTCTCGGGGGATTGAAAACCTGAAAGGGCGGTCCAGGCAAAAATAAGAGACAAAAACAGAAATAATCATCCCGGTAGATTAAAAACCTGAAAGGGAAATCTAGGCAAAAGTTAGGGATTATGGCAAGTAACTGCATCTGGCCAAGTCTTGATCGTTTAAAGCAACATTGTCTATCAAGGGTTTTGCTTCAATCATCCTCAGTTGAAGTTTTAAGCATAGTGGAATTCAAAGTTGTTAGGGAGAATAGCGGTCATTATATTTCAATGTAACCTTTTCCATGTATTTACCATTTTCAGACTTTGTAATGGTCCATGGAGTTACGCAATTTGCGGACTACTATTCTATTAATAAAATTTGGGCCTTTGTCCCTTTATTTGCAATTCTTACTTTGTTTCTGTTTGCAAAATTTCATTTATTGTTGATGATGGTTTTTGAAACAAAATGTGAATAATTGATTTAAAATTTTGAAAAGTATAAACACATCTTCCTTTGATTTATGAATACAAAAAGGAATGTCAATGATTATTCCAAGAATGGTAAGATCAATGTTTTCCTCAGTAGGGTTTGTTCTTACTCCTCTAGTAGAATTTATTGACAGCTCCCAAGTAGAGTTTGTTGATATTTCCCCAATATATTTGTTGTTTTCCTCAACAGAGTTTGTTCATATAACCAGTTATTGACAGGATGATGGGTTCCTTCAAAAGTTGTTATGATGTGATGGACTCATAAGATCCAGTATTTCTTAGTTGAATACCGGTTTGAGTTTTCTCCAGACGAGTGTTGTTCGGTTTTTCCCCAGCTATGTCTCAATCCAGATCTTCTCCAGCTGATTATGTTATGGTCAGGAAGTTAAGCAGTTTTGAGGACCACCTGTCCCTGGTGTCAATCCCCATGCAGAGATTCTCTTTTTGCTGTCCCTAGTATAAGTCATATGAAGAATCCTCACTCATAGTTTTACCTTCTAGACGTGTTGTTATTGCTTTGGATGTCCCCAAACAGAGAGCAATGTTTTTTTCTTGAAGGAGTATTGACATAGTGGTCGTTTGTCGGGTTTCTTCTTGTCTTGTGGATGTCTTTCTCTCCAGGTTGTTCTACCTAGAGATATATCCTTGCTGATTCCCCAACGGAGGCAGTGAATTTATTTAAAATGTTTCCCAAACATAGAGCAGTGATGTTAACTTCTTATTTTCCCCGGCAAGTCCAGGATGTATTTCTCTCCAGATTGTTTTATTCAAAGATTTATCCTCCCAATGAAGATTGTGCATCACTAATTCGGATGTTCCCCAGTGGAGTCGCTAATGATATCTCTATTTAAGGAATATTGATATATTAGTCACCTGTCGGGTTTTCTCTCATTTATGATGAGTATTGATCTAAAATCCCCCATAGCTTGACCTTTTACTATTTTCCCTAGCAAGTCCAGGATGCTCTACTCAGATTTAGTTAATCCTCTAAGAGTTTTCTTGTATCTCCAGCATATCTGCCCCGCTTTCCCCGTGGAGTTTGTATATGTTTACAACCCCTAGCAGATTCATTATTTTTTCACAGCAGATCTCGTCATCTTATTGAAGTGGAAGTTTGTGTGAATTTTTATTATCCCCAGGAAGAGTCAGAAAGATTTGGGTTGTTATAGTTTCCCAACAGTTTTCCTTCCATCCTCAAAGCAGAGTTCATGATATTCTCCCCTTTTGTGGATCATTGATATTAAAAGATTGATATTTGGGTTTCTACTCAAGGAGTATCTTATTTTCTCCAGCAAGATTTGAGCCTTGTAGTAGGATTTATTCTCCTTTGATGGCTTTTGTTTATCTCTTGCAAGATTTCTTCAGCTAAATCCCTAACAAGAGCTTCTAATGATATCTCTATCTTGTTGAGATTAGTCGAGTATTCAGTAGTGTTGCGATGTTTATTCACCCTCTGTTTATCTTTGTTTATGTTTTGTCAGCATATTCATACTCATATGCATTGCATGTGCATTCATTTGTTGTGCATAGCATATTGTTATTGCATTGTGCATTTTGCATCTGTGTTGATGTTTTTTTGCTCCCCGGTGCTGTTATCCCTGCAGAGCATGTGTGTCCTCTCCATTAGAGTGTCGACCCATAAGGAGAAAATGCCTATCTTTGTTAATTCCCCATTGAGTTTATGCCTCGTTGAAGACATTTGTTTTAGTTTTCCTCCCCAGTTCATTTGTCTAGATGGAATTAATCCCCGGTTGAGATATTTCCTCTTCCGGGTGAGTCTTGTTTGACCGTTTCTCTCTGGTTTATTACTAGATTGAATTTTGGTCCCTTACTCTGGCAATGGAAGCTTATCACCTTTTTCGTCTTGCCCTTTAGTTGGTAGTAGGTGATATAGCTGGCTTATTACCTTTGTCGTCCTGCCCTTTAGTTGGTAGTAGGTAATATAGTCGGGTTTGGTTACCTTGTTGTAACTATCATTTTGTTGATGGTTGGTAATCTCTCCCTTGTTCAAGTTTATCACCTTTGTCGTCCTGCCTATTTAGTCGGTAGTAGGTAATATTTCTCGGACGTTTTAAGATTATTACCTTTGTCGTCCTGCCCTTTGTTGGTAGTAGGTAATATTTCTAATATCCTTGGTTGAATACCTTGTTGTAACTGTCATTTGGTTGATAGTTGGTAATCCCTTTTTTTGAGCTTATCACCTTTGTCGTCCTGCCCATTTAGTTGGTAGTAGGTGATATAGCTGGCTTATTACCTTTGTCGTCTTGCCCATTTAGTTAGTAGTAGGTAATATAGTCGGGTTTGGTTACCTTGTTGTAGCCGCCACTTGGTTGGTGGTTGCAAATCTTTCCTTTTTAATCATGCTATTACCGAATGTCTGATAGTAGATGACCTTTCCCCAGCGGAGATTTTTCCCTCCCTGTTGGGACGAGTTATCCCTCTTTTATTTTCGGTGATGGTAATTTTCCCTTAGTGGAATCTTACTCTTTTATCTTCCCCAACGGAGATTGTTTCCTCCCCTGTTGGGATGTGCTTTCCCTTTTTTGTTTTCCCCTATGGAGTCTTTTCTCTTTGCTCCCCGGCTTTTTGTTTGTTTCCCACAGAAGACTTGTGTCTGCATATCATTTGCACGATCATATCATTTTGTGGTCTCTTAGGGCCAAAAATTAGGTTATTGTTATATTTAAGTCTCTTTTATCTCGTCGAGACAAAGATGCCCATCTTCGTATTTCCGGATAGAAGAAACTTAAATAGGGGCAGCTGTAATACCCTAATTTTTACCCCTAAGATCCCACATATCATTTAAATCTCATACCACAAACAAGATCAAAGGCTTTGGTTCTCTTGCCCTCCTCTGAAGGTTTGTTCTTGAGTGAGATCGCCAAGCACCCCTGTTCTCTTGCTTGTTTGATATTTGTATTTGTTTATGTTTACTAAGCATTAATTGAAATAAAAAAATGTGTTTGTTTTTTCCTTTACTAACTTTTTCAGGAAGAATTTGAATCAAGGATATCAAAATCAGTTCCTCAGTTCGAATGAATTTCATCTGAACAAAGTCAAAGTTGATCTGCAAATAATTCAAAATTCATCTGATCAAGAGTTTCCAAGATTTAATTTATTATTTTTCAAGAGACTCCAAAGTTCATGTGTTTATTTCCATGCCTTCTTTGACAAGCAAGAAGAATCGAGCCAGAGCCAAGACAGCACATCAAAAAGCAAAATTTTCTCAATTTTTTTTGTGTTAATCGGTTAACGCTATATGGTTAACCGATTAACCAGTGCGTTTTTTGGGAAAATGAGCCAAATTCAAATTCTGCAGCATTTTGGCACCAATTTTCAAATGCCTCATCATAATTAATTCCCACCATACACCCTCATTAATTACCACTTGATTTTGGTTTTGCCTCCAAATTCAAATTCCAAGCCAAATTTTGGTTCCAAACCAAACTCCAACCCACCAAATTTTCCAAGCCTAAATCCTATAAATAGAGGCCTCATTTCATTCATTTCACAAGCTTTTGATATCCAAATTCACCTTTTCAAATTTCTTCTTGACTCCCTCAATTTTCTCCAACTACCAAATTCACCAAAGCTCTTTCTTCCATTGAAAGTTAGTAAGTTCATCATTAGAACTTACTAATCTTTGAGCTAAATCTTCATCCATTCATTTTTTCATTATCAATTTTTGTAGATCAAGGCTTTGGAGTGTGGTTCTTGGAGTTGATTTGAAGAATTTTCAGATTTGAAGTGGTAAACTCTTGATCCACCATTGTTGTTCTTGATACATCCTTCACAATGTGATCTATTGTTGATTCTTGTTGCTTGATCTTTGGATCTTGCCAATTGTGTTTTATTGGTGTTATTTACTGTTGTTTTAATTGAATTTTCGTGCAAATTTGCATCCATGACCATGAGGTGTTTGAAGAAATGATTGGATCATGAATGCTTATTTTTAAAAAATTTGTTGTTGTCCTATTAGTGTTAATCGGTTAACCAAATATATTTCATTTTTGTTAACCAGTTAACCAGTAGCATAATTGAGTTTTGGTTCTGTTTTGGTTTCTTCTCCTTCTTCTTCCACTTCCTTTTGTTTTTTTTTTTTTGCTTTGGACTACACTTTTTAAGGTCCTATTCCTCTTTAAATTCATTGGACTTAGGGTGTAGATGAAGTTGGCTAAACATTCACTAATTCAAATCTATCTTAAAGTGAATTGTTCAATTCATTTTAGGTGCTTTGAGTTAATGATATGTTTAGTGCTTTAATCCAACAAAATGAGTGGATGAACTTAAAGATGGAATGGTCTTGAATTTGTAATTCAATTTGGCTTTCCCCACCCTTCTTCTCAGTTTCTTTTGATTGATGAAAATCTTCAATATCATTGGAACTTATTTTAAGTTCTTGATGAAGATGAGATCGTTACCTCTTTTCTTTTCGTGCGATATTACTTTCGGAGAGTGATCTACATATCACTTTTCTAGCATGCATTAACACTAACATTATTATTGACCGACCTCCCATAGTATGATCTTCCTTATAGATTGTGCTACGATTGCTTAACATAGGGCTACATACGTCCCGCATCGGAAAATGATCATTCGTGGCCCAAACTTATGTTTGAAAGTCCAAGTATGGTCGATTATTTGTCTTGGGTCCATTACTTATGAAACTTGTTGTTAGGAGGCTTTGATTTTATCAATCCTCTAATGAGTCTTCATTAACTTTGGACTAAGTTCATCATTTAACCATCGTTGATCATTTGTTCTAACAACTAATCACTAACTCACTAACAATATTATTGTACTAATTTTGTTTATGCTTCCTTCTTGCTCCCTATCTCCTTTATTTTTTACGCTTTATCATATTATATCATATCATTTGTTTATGTTTCCGTTATTTTCCCTTTGTCTACTTGGACCATTTGTTTATGCTTATGCTCTTTTCCTTTTGTCCATTTGGACCAAAAAAACACTAATAAAGTCTTAAACCCCTAAAAAACCTGTTCTCATAATGTTGGACTATGGTTACTATCCTTTGCACTTGGACATGGAACTTTAAACTTAGAATTAGGATCCTAACTTATGCTTGGAAGTTTCTGATGGAAAACCTTGGATTTTTGGTACTTGAAGTTCTCCTTTGAAGACTCATTTTGATCAAGGCCTAATCTAAAGTAAAGAATGTTTATGCTATGAAGCTTGCTTGTGTGGTTAGACCATTCTTATCCTTAGCTTTTATCTTTATGAAATAGGATAGTCCCTTCTTCTCCACCCCTTCTTTAATTTTCAAAATCTTCTCTCTTTTTACAAAACCTTCTTGTTTTCAAACTTAAACCGTTTTCATAATAAAACCTTGACTTTGGCCAAGTGATTTTAAAACTTTGTTTTTTTTTCTTTAATAAATGTCAATCAATGATAATCATACTTTGACTAATTTCAAAAAGACATTAAAAATACAAAAAAAAAAAACTCATTCAAACTTTTTGTGCTTTTGTGCACTTTTTCTTTTAAACTTTTCAAAGAGATTAGACATGAGTCATTTTCTTGATGAAATGTAAAGCTCCTAACCATGGTATTTTATATAAAGTATGGTCATTTTCCACTATGATGTTGAAGTGATTAGTCTTGTTGATTGTTATCCAAGCAAATCCTCCATCTTAAAGTGATGCAGATGCCTCTTTCACATACCTTTGGGTAATTAGTTAAGTATTCTCTCTTGAGAATGACAGATTGTCTTTTCAAGATAAAATGAATCATAACCAATAATTTTTTGTTATTTGTACCACGAACTACGAGGTTTTGATCCTATATTGCACTTTGTGGGTACATAGGCATGAGGCGATAAGTCTCTCCAAACACAAAAATATTAAAAACAATTTCTCTTCTCATCTCTCCAATCTTATTTTAAACAAACCTTTTCAAACCAAAAAGCATAGATATTTCAAAGGGTTCCTATAGAGTACTATAGACGTTTTGGGTGTTAACATCTTCCCATCGTGTAACCAACCCCTTACCCATTCTCTGTTTGTTCTTGTTTTAGAACTTGTTTAGGTTTTATCTGCTCTTTTGCCTTTCCTTTTTGGATAAAATAAAAGTGCAGTGGTGACTCTTGCTTTATGAGTTAAGTTAATCAATAGCTTACACTCACAATTTTTACCGCTACACCGCCAATGTATAAACTTCCTTGGAACTGTTTTTGTTGGAATTTCCAACAAAGTAAAGAATTTTCAAAGGGTTGCACATCGTTACATTTGATAAATGATTGAATGTTGGATCCTCAAAGAGGAATCCTTTCCGCCCTCAGAGGCAATATGAATGTTGGATCCTCAAAGAAGAATTCTTGTTTCTTTTTATAGGAATTATAAATGTTGGATCCTCAAAGAGGAATCCTTGTCACCCTTAGAGGTGATAGGACTTACAAACCCCCACTAGAGACTCTAGATGATACTAAAGCAACACTTGAGGGAATCGTCCTTTAAATAAACACTTTTGGGACACAGTTGCGAACAAAAGCCCAAAGGTTGGAAAAGCTTAATTTTATGGAGTCTCTGAAGGTGAGAAAAATACACAAGACTGAGGGGGGGGGGGGGGTTGAATTGTGTTTTCCATTTCTTAAATTTGCAGCGGAATGTTAATAGAAGCAAATAAAAAAAATAAAGAATACATAAATTTATCCTGGTTCCTCTCAAATTAAAAGTAGTACAGTCCCCTTGCAACACAACATATTTTTACTATAATCAAATCATAATTACAATTCCTTATGCACTTAAGAATAAGACTTTTCTTTGCTCAGATCCTCAGCCCGAGACTTCTTACTTAAACCCCTCAGGTCCAAGATTTCTTGCTTAGACCCCTCAGGTCCAAGACTTACTGCTTAGGTTCCATGAACCCAAGACTTCCTTCTTAAGCCCCTCAGACTCAAGACTTCATTACTTAGACCTCCAGTCCAAGACTTTCTGCTTCAACCCCTCGGATTCAATATTCCTGGTCAGGTTCCACGAACCCAAGACTTATGTTCATACTCTCAAGTACAAGACCTCTGCTCAAACTCACAGTCCAAGACTTTCTTGGTTAATCAACTAATCAAGACTTTCAATGCTCTAGCACATAGCAGGATACTTACTTGGCTCAAGCTTCTCAGCAAGAGACTTTGATGCTCAAGCACATAGTAAGAGATTTTATCTAAACTACTAAATAACATGTTTAGCTTAATAGAGAACAAGGTGTACTTCATACTAAATCAGAGGTACAGAGTAAACACCATAATAAAGACCTTAAGAACTTAAGATGTCTAAATATTCAATGTTTAAGAAATCCCAATGCTTTGTACAATTTACAACAAATAACAGAATTTCTGCATACTCGATTGAGTTGCTTATTGTTGGTCTTATTATTCCTCCATCCAGATAGAAGTGTAAAACACTTCTATCCTTCTTGGCTTTCCTTCTTTATTGCTTCTTTTTCCTTGTTTCTTCTTGAAGATTTAGTTTGAATCTTCATCAACTTATATAGCGGTTATATAAGACTATTTGTTGGAAGAGATAACTTGAACAACTGGCTTTGTTTTTCCATAGTACAAGAGACATTGAAGATAGATACACCAAAAGATCTTAATACATTGTGTAACATGTTAAACCATTGCGTCTTCCATGTAATCTCGTACTATAGATCCGTTGAGAGTAGATATCCGTAAAGCATGTCAACTCTTCTCTATCCTTGTTAACATAGACTTTAGCTGACAAGCTGATTTGACAATGCATCTTACTTTCTCTAGTACGTACAACTTAAGCTTTATTACTAGCTCTGAATTTTCACCAAAAGTTGATACATTAATTTAGTGTAGATATAATATGTTGCTCTTGTGATGCTGAGGCCTTCAGGTTCAGAGTCTATGCCAAACATCACTTAGAGAGTGTTCTTCAAATTCTAATCCACCATAGGCTAGTAAATCATCTCCTCTCAAATGCGTCCTTATATCAAATTCTGAATGCATTCTCTTTAAGCTTTAGAACCTGCATACTTGGAACACATTAGATGACACCATTGTTCTTTCAATACTTTGTTATCATCAAAACCCAAAGGATATATGTCATGAACAAATCTTATTCTAACAATTTCCCCTTTTTTATGATAACAAACATAAGTATTTAAAGAACAATGTTGGGTATTTATAATTTTCTTGGAAATATCAGGGTATGAGATTTTAAGCTCCCCCTGAGTCTAATAGTCCAATGTTGAGTTCTGTAAACTCCCCATATGTACTATATTCAAGAAAAAATATTTTAATTTCTTTTGTAACATCAGAGTCTGAGGTTTGTAAGCTCCCTCTGAGTCTAATAGTCCAAGGTTGAGATTTGTATGCTCCTCCTTAGTTCTATATACAAGATAACTAAAATATATCACTCAGGCAAGATAACCAAAATAACTAAAATAACTAAAATAACATAAATTTAAAAGTACATTAAATAATAAATGAATAACATTAAATCTGAAGGGTTCAGATTCTTTTATTAAATACTATTATATCTTTCTCCCCCTTTTGCACATAAAAAAGAATAAAAAGAAAAAAAGAAAAGAATTACAGTCATAAATGCATAACAGAACATCATTATGTGACTAGTTCCCAAGGAAGAGAAAACGATTAAGTAACAGAGATCATTAAGGAATTGTACAATGCATTTTTATTATTTTATTGGTCGTAACAGTTCCAAGAATCAAGAATAAGATTTTATTCTGACGTTTGGGTCATCCAGAATCCACTATAAAAGCAACCGAAGTATAAGTCATTTTCATCAACATCCTACAACACAGTATGGAGACAACAGCTGAGAACACCAAAATTTTTGTTATAACAGAAGTTTCAAAGAGTGCTACTGATCTGGAGACTCAAGGTATCCATAAGCCAGCAGACTCTAAAGCATTTGCGCCTGGTCCTTTGTCTACTACACCAAAAAATTTTGACGAGGCTTCATCCTCAGCTGCTCCGACACCTTCTGAAGAAGGTCCATCAACTGCTGACTTGAAATCGAGGAAGAAATCAATGAAGAAGAAGAATATCAAAGATGGAGATATTTTATGAGCTGATTGTCTCAGAGTCAGAGGATGAGGATGTAGATGAAGATGAGCATGAAGTCGATTGGGGAAACTGGATAGGTCACAAGGCAATAGAGGAATTAGATTAGTTATAATCTTATTACTTTCCAGTCCCTTTTTGTAATCCTTTAAGTATATTAATGAAAAAATTATTATGACCATTTCTTATTTTGCATGTGCAATCATTTAATTTTTCCCTTTGATTTTTCGATAAAAGCATAAATGAATTAAGGAGATGAACATAAGCAGCAATTAACTTGTTAACATAATATTTAAAGTTGTTAAGAGAATCTTAATAGAACTGAACACTAGACATCATTTCCCAAGAGTCATACGTTAAAAGATTGATTTAACTAGTCAATATTATAATAATAAATACTTAAGGTAATTGGATGAATAGACTCTATAAAACCCTTAGTAGACTAACTTTATTAATTAATTAATCTTTTTAACACAAAAATGTATAAGCAAAAACAAATTTGGGTTCCAAAGAGAGATTTCAGAAAGACATCAATGTTAAATGTAGCAACTCAAGCAAACCCAAAGAATGCAGCAACTAAAGGATCTACAAGCAAGCAGACAACTTCAGAAGCACATACTTCTACAACAACCTTTGTTGAGACAAAAAGAAGAAAGAAATCTTCTAGGTCAAAACGCAAGAATCTTCTGAGGAAGAAGGTTGTTGAATTTGCAAGGAAAGATTAGGAAGATTATTTAAAAAATCTAGACATGTCAAATGAGCCTAGGGAATACCTTAGGACAGATCCAAATATCTTAAATGTTTATTTTAAAAATATGTAACAGTTTTCAATCTTTCAATGAGAATGATGCATGTTTTTTGAGTTTTAATCTTACTTATTATTCTCTTGAGCTACATGATAAACACACACACACACACACACACACATATATATATATATATATATATATATATATATATATATATATATATATATATAATAGTTAAGACAAACATTAACTTGAACAAGAATATGAACAAGAACACGAATAATTTTTAATAACAAGACTGCTTAATATAAGATGTTTAACAATTACAAGGCATATATTTACAAAAATTAAACATTAAAAACTCTCATAGATAGCTTCAAGCTTTTCTCTCCAGATTTTAGAAGAATCATCCTTTGAACTTATGAACACCCCTTGTTGGATCAGCAGTTCTGAAAGAACTCGTCCATAAGGAATGAATAATGTATTTCCCTTATGAAAATATGAAAGAGTCTCCTTCAGATAGTCAAACATAACTTGAGGAAGATCAATTTGCAAGTATGAATTGAGAAGAAGTAACAAATAATTTTCAATATGATCCACAAGGTCCAAATCTTTGTCCTTATGTAGCAAGTTTGGGTTCAGAATCTGATTCCAAATAATTGCATTAGGACGAAGATTTGAGACCCAAGGGATGTTTGATGGTTCCACAAAAGCACACCAAGTAAGAAGATAGTATTCCCAAACAAGAGTTCCAGGAATTTCTCTAATCTTCTTACAGTTGATTTCATTAGCAATCCTTTCAGAGGTTACTGTTATAGAAACATCAGAAACTTTGGAAAGAATAACGCACTCAAAACTTAGCTCAACAATGGAAGTATTAATCCAAAGCTTAATCCATAGAGCATATCAATGTATCCATTCCAACCTTGTTCAGTCACAGTCTTCCGAAAGTTAAAACCAAGCTTAAGCAAGTCATCAAAATCCACAAACTTTTCATTGATGACAACTAGTTGATTCAAAGGAGAATTGACTAGAGAATTCATCTCAAGTTTGGTTTGAACAACATAGAAGAAAACAAATAAAAAAAGAATAAAACAAGACTCTAAAGGAATAAGATTCTTGTCAGAAGAATAGAAAGACGACACGAAATGATGTTTCACAAAGACAGGGGATATAGAAAATCGAAAGATATAAAAAGAAAACATCACTGCCCTAAGGTTCTTACCCAATAGATTTCTTGCATCCCCTATATGATAATCAACTTTATGGAGTTTGAAGTAAACAAAGTTGTTTTATAAAAAGATTTTTACTTAAACTGCGTTATCAAAAGTAAAGATTCCTTTTCTGAATCTCAGAGATTGACAATTTTCAGAAGCAATTTGTCATCAGAGTCTAGTAGGATTAGACTTCAAGTGAGACAAATTCTGTTAGTCATCAGTCCTTGATATTCTATTTAGAATCAAGATTTTTCTCTTGGAACTAGTGTCATGCTTGATTAATGAATATTGAATTGGTTTCTTTGACAACTAACTAGAAACAATATCATCACAAAAGATGAAGGTACTGAATCCATAAATATGATAATCATCTAGTTAATGACATATTCAATATAGATAAATACAACATAGTTTCTTTTTAAAGATTTCTGAAGAATTTTAAAAGAATATCTCTAGAGATCTAACCGAGACTTTGTATTTATTCATACATAAATATTTCATTGAGTTAAGAAGTTTGCAAGGAAAGAACATAACATACATTTTTTTGTTTTATTGGTCATGCTCCAGATGAGTATTCAGATCTGACCATGGAATCTGAATACTGTGTTGAGTGGATTCTGATTCAATGGCTTTTAAACCAATGATTCCACTTTTTTCACCAAACGACATGTTTTTAGCTCTAGAGTCTGGGATGTAGGCTCTTCTTCCATCAAATGTTGTAAGCAACCTTTGATCAAGTACCATGGAAGATGCCTTGCCCCTTTCTTCTGTGATATCTGCAGTAAATACAAGTTTGGATATTAGAAATCACATTTCTATGAGTCCGAAAATGTTAGTCTTGACATGATTTCTTTTACTTTATGCCTCAACTTGATAGCAGTACCATGATTCATTCCAGAGTATGAGTCTAGGATGAGTAATGGTATTAACAAAATCTTGTTCTTAGAAGAGTCATTAATTTCATTGTCTTGAATTAAATCTTTTGACTTTGAAATTTGACAAGCATAGATTGAGATAATGTTTTTTATCATAGATTGGCATAAAACAAGTTTACAACACTATCATAGTATTGCCAGAAACAGAAGAAGAAATGAAAGGTTTCTCATAGAATTATCCTTTAACACAGATTCTATGATAGCTTTTAATTTCCATAGGAGAAATAGAGTCACTTAAGATATTATCTTGAGATGCAAACTACTTATTATCAATATTAAAGCAATATAGATTGAAAGTTATATCTTTCTCTTCAATAATTGATTTTATTCCTGGATTCAGATTAGTTCTTCACCAGAAGTAATGGCCATCAATGCCTAGGGATGACAATGGGCAGGGTATGGGTAGGGTACTATAGTACCCGTCCCCATACCCGCAGTTGAAAAAAATCCCCGTACCCGAGCCCATACACACTTGGGTATCAAAATTGGCACCCGTCCCCATACCCGCAGTTGAAAAAAATCCTCGTACCCGAGCCCATACCCATTTAGGTATCAAAATTGGCACCCGTCCCCGTACCCTATGGGTATATAAGTGCCCGTACCCATACCCGTTACCTGTATTTTTAATAAAATTAAATATATCAAGTATAAAATATCATAATATTTTAAGTTTTTAAAAATATTAAAAAGTTTTTAAATTTTTTTATTGTTGAATTATGAAATAAATGATCACTTATATTAAATATGTACTAGTCTAAAATTGATTTTTTTAATAAATTTTATAAACATTTATTATTATATAATAATATAAATTAAAATATATAAATATATATTGTGCAGGTATGGGGCGGGCTGGGTACTAATGTGTCATCCCCGCACTCATCCCCGCTTATTTAAGTGGGTAATTACCCGAGCCCGTACCCGTACCCATTTTTGTGGGTTTTTACCCTACCTGTTGTGGGTAATTTTGTGGGTACCCACTGGGGATGGGCTAAATTTCCATCCCTAGCAATGCCTGATTACTTTCTTCATCAGATTTTGAATCCTAAACTAAGTCGGCTTCATTAGAATAGTCTTTGAACATCTCTGACATTTTTCTTTGGGTTTTTCTGGTAGTATTTCTCCTTGTTCTTAAGATTTGAGAAATCAGTTGAAATAATATTATTTCATAAGCTCCTGAAGTTACTCTTCTTTCAACAAATATCACATTCCATTCAGCCAGTTGAAAGAGTCTTTTGATAGGGAAGTTCAATTCCTCATCATCAAACATTCCAAAGGAATTTTCTTCAACAGGCTTGAGGAAGGGTGATATGTTTGTCAGCTTTTCATCATCTAATTCCATTTATTTTCTTCGAATAATGCTATTAAAACCTTCAAGACACAATCTACTCAAACTTTTGTCTTCTTGAGTAGATGTGACTTTTTGGTTTAACACTAGCAAGCAGACTTCTTAGAATTTGCTTGAAAAACTAGATGAAGTGTAAATTAATAAGCTTCTACCTGATTCCCTTCAAATTAGAACACAAGGATTCAAAGATAGTCTTGAGATAGAGCACCTACCAGAATGCATCTAACTCTAAAGATATTTTCAATAAGCTTCTTCTTAGCTGGTGTGAGAGACTTTCAGACTTTGATTATCCCTACACCATCAACTTTTATAATAATACCTCTCTCAAGGTTATTCTATAGACCTTCATCAAAATCCTTTATTAAGACCAATGAATTAAAAATATATTTTTCTTTTTCCATCATTTAAATTCAGAGGAGTCACCCTTTGAAAATGGTAGGATTAACAGTGTAATATTTTTCATGTGGTTCTTAACTCCTTCTTGAAGGAAAGTCTTTAGCAGACATATTTTTATCATTGGATCATTATCTGCACCACTGTTAAGTGGTATGCTCAGACCATGCTCTAATACCAATTGAAGGTGAGAAAAATACATAAGAATAGGGGCTGAATCGGGTTTTTCTGTTTCTTAACTTTGCCTCTGATCAGAGTTTAGAATCTAAGCTAATGTTCAGATTTTGATTAATACGTTACAGTGGAATGTTAATAGAAGCAAATAAAAGATAAAGAACACACAAATTTATCCTAGTTCCTCCCAAACTGAGAGTAGTCCAGTCCCCTTGCAATGAAATAATTTTTTCACTATAATTAAATCATGATTACAATTGCTTATGCACTTAAGAATAAGACTTTTCTTTGCTCAGATCCACAGCCCCAGACTTCCTGCTTAAACCCCTCAGGTCCAACACTTTCTGCCTATATTCCAAATATCCAAGACTTCCGTGATCAAACCCCTCGGGCCCAAGACTTCATGCTTAGACCCTTCAGGTCCAAGACTTCCTGCTTAAGCCCCTCTGACTCAAGACTTCCTTTCTTAGACCTTCAGTCCAAGACTTTCTATTTAAATCCCTCGGATTCAAGACTTCCTGCTCAGATTCCACGAACCCAAGAATTATGTTCATACCCTCAAGTACAAGACTTCAGCTCAGAATCACAGTCCAAGAATTTCTTTCTTAATAAAATGATTAAGACTTTCAATGCTCTAACACATAGCATGAGACTTACTTGGCTTAAGCTTCTCAGCAAGAGATTTTAATGCTCAAACACATAGCAACAGACTTTATATAAACTACTAAACAACATGTTTAGAAGAATAGGGAACAAGGTGTACTTGATACAAAATCAGAGGTACAGCGTAATCACCATAACAAAGACCTTAAGAACTTAAGATTTATAAGATATTCAATGTTTAAGAAATCTTAAGACTTTGTACAATTTACAACAAATAAAAAAATTTTTGCATACTCAATTGTGTAGCTTATTGTTGATATTGTTATTCCTCCATCCAAATAGAAGTGTAAAACACTTATATCCTTCTTGGCTTTCCTTCTTTATTTCTTCTTGTTCCTTGTTCCTTGTTCCTTGTTGAAGATTTAGTTTGAATCTTCTGCAACTTATATAGCAGTTATAGAAGACTAGCCGTTGGAAGAGATAACTTGAACAAGTGTCTTTGTTTTTCCATAGTACAATAAACATTGAAGATAGATACACCAAAAGATCTTAATCTATTGTGTAACATGTTTAACCATTATGTCTTCCATGTAATCTTGTACTATAGATCCATTGAGGGTAGATATCCGTAAATCATGTCAACTCTTCTTGAGCCTTGTAAACATAGACTCTAGCTGACATGCTCATTTGACAATGCAGCTTGCTTTCTACGGTACAGGTAACTTAAGCTTTATTACTAGCTCTGAATGTTCACTAGAAGATGATACATTAACTTAGTGTAGAGACAATATGTTGTTTTTCTGATGTTGAGGCCTTCAGCTTCAGAGTCTACGTGAGACATCACTTAGAGAGTGTTCTTCAGATTCTGATCTACCAGAGGCTAGTAACTCAGCTCCTCTCAAATGCATCCTTATTATATAAGATTCTGAATGCATTCTCTTTAAGCTTTAGAACCTGCATACTTGGAACGCACATTAGATGACACCATTGTTCTTTCAATACTTTGTTATCATCAAAATCTAAAGGATATATGTCATGAACAAGTCTTATTCTAACAGTCTCACCTTAGAAACTCGACTATCTAAATCTAGCCCGCTGACGGATTACCATCTTCCTGAGACTAAATCACTTTTCCCTCTCCAAGACCTCGTGGTTAAGGGACTGTGTACTGGTATAATTTTTTTTTGCCTAAGAGAAGGTATTCCAAAGAGAATCAAGACAAGTCAGACACACTGGCGTCAGGTGAGTACAAAGTTAGCCCCACTAGTCTCAAAAAGTGGGTTTTCTAGTCGCACCATTTGCCCCATATTAGGCTTGGATCAGGTCATCCCTGACCCACTTATAAACCATGGGAAGTGACGTTTCGTTGCACACTAACAATAGGGAAACACTAGTCAAAATGAGAAACCATGTTCTCTATGATAGTAGGGAGAATACTGGCTTCCATGTCCCTCGTCTTGAGAGAATAGTACGATAACCACTCCTTGGATCCAAATATCCTGACCTAAAAGATCTTTATAAATACCTCAGCCATAAGGTTGAAAAAGAGATATTAATTATTCACGAAAGATCATAAATATTTTCACCACTCTGCGTGAGTTAACTATAAACACCATCAAAAATCCTAAACATCACATACAACCATCCAAATACATGGCTATTCTTATTGTTTGTTTTTAGCAAGTATAATATATATATATATATATATATATATATATATATATATATATATATATATATATATATATATATATATATATATATTTCAAATAAAATAATTCAATTTTGTTAAATAATCTTGGGCGTAATATGACTTGTTTTAGTGCGACAAACATGCAAAAAATAATAATTAATAATGATACCAATCACACACAGGGTCGTCTTATGTTTTTAGGGGCCTTTGTTGGTTACTTCTGGTTAAGTTTTCACAAAATATATATGAGCTATATTTAGTCATGATTTGACCGTAACAAATCTATTATGAGACCTATTTAAACACAATTTATCCTTATAAATTTGAGGTCTTATATTATAGTTCATCTTACACATCCTAAAAAACGACTGTAATTACTCAATCATATCATACATTTTCTGTCGCAAACATGTCTCAAGTAAAAGTTTGCTCTATCAAAATAATGTGTTGAAGTTTAAGTAATACGTTTGTGGTATTTGGATCGAACTCTAGTCTCGACAATGATAACTTCATAGTTCGACAGCAGTTAAAGATATGCATGCTGTAGTCGAAGTCTGATGAACATCACTTTCATACTCTATTTTTTTTAGTATCGCCTTCACAATAACGTAATTAATTCCTTTAATATCTCTAAAATCTTTATATAATTTGCAGGCTTCAAGAATTATTTAACACAATAATAAAATGTTTTAGGGCCGGAGATGATGCCACAAATTGCCATGTCCATTGCTCTTGACTTATACAAATATGGCACTAAAGTTCATTCAATAAGACACAACAGGAAACCTCCAATACACCTGAGTCAGTTTTTGTCATATATATTCCAAAACCTCAATAAGACATAACAGAAAACCATCAACATACTTCTCTTATCAATTGAATGACGATTAATATAGAGGGATCATTTTCTTTATTTTCTGATTATAAATTTGTAATATATATTCCAAACCATCCTTTCATATATAGCATTATTTGTCTCTCAATTTGATCTTTTGCTGTCAACTCCTTGCTATCTTGTATTGGCTCTCAATATTCAACTTTCCTATTTTGGCAACTATATTCAGCTTTCAAACAAACAGATATGCCACAAACACAAATTTGCCTCTGCAAAATTGTTGAATTTTATTCAAATAATCCAAAGTAATGTTTGGAAACGTAGTGATTAAATTATTCGCAAAAATATTTTTACATGCAGCATTCAGGATCAAAATATATATATATAGACTTAAGTTAACACTGCTAATAATATAAACTCATACAGAGAAAGAGTGAAGATAACCACAAATTAGATTAGTGTGCTGCGTGGCTAGACTTTTTTGTCATGGACTTTTTCTGTGACTGTTTTTATTTTTAGCAATATATAGTTTCTGATTTGCTATTAAAAAAACAGAAAATTTACAAATTACTGTTATCTTTAATATAATTTATTCTTTAATTTTACATTTCTATTCAAATTTATGGTGCATTAAAAAATATTAAAAGTTTTTCAAAGAAAAACTAAATTATTTGATAGTGTTTTTTTATCAGGTAGTCAAATAGATAAAAAATGAATAAGTGGGATGTGATGATTTCGAACCTGCGCTTTTACATTTAAAATCTCTGTATAGTTATTAACTAAATTGTTTTAACGGGACAATATAGTGTGTTTTAACACTAATATTTCAGGAAAATATCAAACAATAAAACAAAGAAATATATGTAAACTCAAGTTATTTAATATATAAAACTTCTCTATTCACGACACACCCAAATCAACCTACTGATTCTGGGTTTTGCACATGACAATGATAGGCGGGAGAAAACATAACCAGACAACTTAAATTACAAAGTTGACTAACATAAGCAAGACACAAATTGAGATTAAAAAATATAATAAACATTAGAAAAGGAATAATTAGACGCTGAGACAAATCGAGTGTCAATTAATTACATTTTTTTTTTGGTAAGCGTCAATTAATTACGTATGAATGTCATCAGCAATCATAGAACATGGATGAAGTAAAATTTATACACTCAAATGATTTTGTATGACAGGAAAAAAAGACACACTTAACAAACTAGAGTAACACATAATAAAGATGGAAAAGAAGTTACAAGTTAGTTAGATTAATAACTAACTTATTATGTAATCTTTGCTCGTATAGAAATTTGGTTAGTGACTTGTTATGTAAAGTTTTTTTTTTTGGACCAACTTGTTATGTAAAGTTATTTTTAGTAAAAAGTGGCAATTAAGAGTTAGTTAGTGATCTTAATCCAATATATTCATTCCAAACTTTTAGAGCAGGCACCCTACTTCATTTATAATTATAAGTAATTGTTGTTAATTAATGTCGTCAATATAAAAAAAATTATTATGAGATAAATAATGAGTGTTTTGAACAAACACGAGAAATTCTATTTAGGTTTACAAAAGAGAGAATGTGTGAGATATTGGATCGAACTCTAATTTAGCATGTCGTCGAAGACCTACATGTTGTAATCGAATTGTGTTCAAGTATGTAGCTGTCGGATTGGGCCTTGTGTTAAGGATCCAATTGTTTAAGTTAGCTTATACCCTGAATTATCTTGTAATGGGTAATTGTTAAAAAGCTCATTAGTTTAGTATGTTCGGTTTTATTATAAATAGTATACTAGTCTCTCATCATAAGTTTGGTGTGACAAAACCTAATTAGGGTGAGAGGGTAATTTGTTATTCTTCAGTACTTGTAATCTGATTTCAAAAGAAAGTAAAGAATAGTTGTTATAACCAAACCTTGTTGTTTTTCCTTGTTTTTCCTTAACACTAACCCTTGTGGGTTTCTTGATCATACAGAAACCGTTTATACTTTGTTTTAAAGCATCCTAATTCACAACAAATTGGTGCTGTGAGGGTGGAGGAAGATGCCTTCAACAAAGTATGAGATTGAAAAGTTCACCGGAGTGAACGACTTCGGTCTGTGGCGCTTGAAGATGAAAGCCCTACTGGTTCAGCAGGGTTGTTTGGAAGCGTTGAAGGGAGAGGCAGCCATGGACGTTGTGTTAACGGAAAAAGAAAAGATGGACATGATAGAGAAAATCCACAGTGCAATATTGTTGAGCCTTGGTGATAAGGTTCTTCGACAGGTATCAAAGGAGACTACGACATCGGGGTTATGGTTGAAACTTAAAGGTTTGTACATGACCAAATCTCTGGTGAATTGACTCTACCTGAAGTAAGCTTTGTATTCATTCAAGATGAGTGAAGACAAAGTGTTGGCTGAGCAGTTGGATATGTTCAACAAGCTGATTCTTGATCTCAAAAATATTGATGTGAAGATCGATGATGAAGATCAAGCACTGTTACTGTTGTGTGATTTGCCTCACTTCAAAGAAACTCTCCTGTATGGAAGGGAGTCCCTGAGCTTTGAAGAAGTTCAATCAGCCTTGTATTCTAAGGACTTGAACGAACGAAAGGAGCATAAACCTTCGACGGTGGGTGAAGGTTTGGCCGTTAAGGGAAAATTCTTGCGAAATGATGGTAAGTGTGACAAGAAGAAAGGTAAAAGTCAGCAGAAGTCTTATAGTGGTGAAGCATCTGATATTCAATGTTATCACTGTAAGAAGGAGGGTCACACAAGAAAAGTGTGCCCTGAACGCCTGAGAGATCATGGAGGTAAGGATAATGGCAACGCAACTATTGTTCAAGATGACTTCGAATCATCTGATGTTCTTGTTGTTTTAAGCGGCGACTCAAGAAAAGAGTGGATTATGGATTCAGGTTGCACTTGGCACATGACTTCAAACAGAGAATTGTTCGAGGAGCTATGTGATGAAGATGGTGGATCAGTGCCGCTGGGAAACAACAAAGCTTGCAAAATAGCAGGTATAGGATCTGTGAGATTCAAGCTCCATGATGAGTCAATAAGGTTATTGACTGAAGTCAGGTATGTACCTGATTTGAAAAGAAATTTGATTTCTCTTGGTGAATTCGACAAGAAGGGATATGTTTTTCAAGGAGAGAAAAATATTCTAAGAGTCATGAAGAGGTCGAAGGAAGTCTTGAGAGGTGTGAAGAAACAAGTCTTGTATACCCTTGAGGCTAAAGTTGTAAGTGGTTCGACAAATGTTGCATCCACGAAACCTTTGTCGAAGACAGAAATCTGGAACATGAGATTGGGCCATGTCAGTGAAAGGGGTCTGGTTGAATTGGGGAAACAAAATCTGCTTGGGGGAGACAAAGTCGAAAAGCTAAAATTTCGTGAACCCTGTGTACTTGGAAAATCTTGCAGAGTGAAGTTCAACAAAGGCAAACAAAGAATTCATGGATCCCTTGATTACTTCCATGCTGATCTTTGGGGGCTTGCAAGGTGTCCATCACATTCAGGAGTAAGGTATTTTCTATCCATAGTTGATGATTATTCCAGAAAGTTATGGGTATTCATCCAGAAGACTAAGGATGAAACTTTTGAGAATTTCAAACGTTGGAAGACTTTGGTCAAAAATCATACTGGCAAAAAGGTCAAGAGGTTTGGTCGGGACTTCGAATGCGTTAGATATGAAGACACCTGAAGAAGTTTGGTCGGGACTTCCACCTAGTATCGACAAACTGAAAGTATTTGGTTGTGTGGCCTATGCTCACATTAGGCAAGACAAGGTCGAACCTAGAGCTCTGAAATGCATGTTCATGGGATACCCTGAAGAAGTCAAAGCTTATAGGTTATGGTGCCTTGAGCCATGTCACATGAGATGTATCATCAGTCAAGATGTAGTTTTTAATGAAGATGAGATGGCTTTCAAGAAAACTAATGATGCTGACTGAAATTCTGGCAATGCAGACAGCAGATGTCCTAACACATGTTAAGACATTGTTCTGCATAAACATTTAAATAAAGAACAGAATAAACAAACTGATATTTTGAATATCAGCAACAGCAGCAAGGCAGACGTTTACAAATTGCAAAAAGTAAACGAACACACAACATTGTTAACCCAGTTCGGTGCAAATTATCTACGTCTGGGGCTACCAAGCCAGGAATGAATTCACTATTAGTAGTATTAATTTAGAGCTAAACTCCCCCGTTTACAACTCCTCACTTAATCCCTACCCAGTACAATTCTATCTAGAAATCACCATCTAGATAAGAGAAACCCATCTCAATTCCTAAATCACCTCAGTGATATCTAACAGTTACAATCTCCAGCAACTACATTAATCTGTTCAATTGAAAGACATTTCTTCCAATAACAATATTCAGCCAAGACTCTTGACTAACAACAATACTCGGTTTTGCTTAAAAGCTTCAACCAAGAACAATACTCAACTCTTGCTTCAAAGCTTCGAGTGAGAACAATTTAAAACAACCTATGTCGACCACATAGTATCAAGAGATACATGGGTGACTTACAAACTACACAAGAGACTCTCAAAACCCTAAACCCTTATGCTGCACCGACGGTTTGTTGTTGTGTGTGCTTGCTATTTTAGGTCTAGCAAGTCCTTATTTATAGACTCTTCCAGAATGGGCTTGGACTATTCAATTAGGTCCAATCTTCACGTTGTAAATCTTCTGCAGAATCTTCTCCACAAAAAAAGGAATAAATCTCCAAATAGTTTCCTAAAAAGTCTCCAAGATCCTTTTTATGAAATCCAATTAAATCTACACTTTGTTCCTAATAAATCTCCTTGACCTGCGTATAATGATGAGGCATATCCAAAATATTCTCATCAAGACAAAACAAATCTATCAAGAGATACACAACAACAGCACCTGTTGTACCAGACAAAGATGTTGTGACATCTCCTTTGACATCTTGATTAAAAGTCACATGGCAGAAAAATAGCAACACTTGTTGTACCAGACTAAGATGTCATGACATCTGTCTTCGACATCTGTCATAACAACAACACCTGCTATACCAGACCAATATGTCATGACATCTGTCATGATAGTAATACTGTCATGATAGTTGATGAAGATGCTTCAACATCTTACTCAACATCTTGCCAAGTATTATAACCATATTTGTACTGATGTCTGATCAACTATGTTAGGACATCTTACCCAACATCTTGTTGTAAACTTGTTTTATCCAAAATGTAGCCAATCAAAAACCTAACAATCTCCCCCTTTGGCAAATTTTGGCTAAAACAACCTTTGGATAACACATCCAGCTCCCCCTTATGGAAACAACCAAAGAACACTACTAACCAAAGAACACTACTACTACTTACTTCTCCCCCTTTTAGCCATAATATGCTAAACCAAGCAACTATGCATTTAAGGGCAATCAAGCAAGCAAGTTAGTAGCAGTACTCCCCCTGTCATACACAATTAGTCCTCCTCCTCAAGGGAAAACCCCCACAGAACATAATACATACATCGGAACAACAGAAACAACAGCAACACAAGCAGCATAAGCATGACAAACTATCATGCTCCCCCTAAGTAGTTGCATACAGCAAGCAACCACAAAGACTCCTCTCACTGCATTTAGAACCAGTGCTCCTTTGTAAGTAGAACACCTTGTTGATGAATGGAAAACATAAGACGCATCTTCATGTCTTCAAGAGCACACCCTCTGTTCAACACACCTGTTGAACACATTCACCTAATGCTTGGCCCTTAAGCAAACCATGTACCACACCAGTACATTAATCTGGCAGAAGTTCTTCCCCTATCTTTCTCAACAGATGCTTCTTCAGCAAGAACCACCCAAAATAACCACATGATATCCCATGACAACTTCATGATCATATAGTGAGAGTACTAGGAACGTATCCTTGTACCATAACTAACAAACTCTTGGATTGAGACCAAAGCTCCATTGATCCCTCTCGTCCAGAAACCATCTATACACCACACGAATTCCTCCTGAATTCTCATGTATAGATCTCCTTGTTCCATGAGATACAATCCAATTGAATCTGAATGCTTCACATTCCTCAAAGAGACACACAGGGCCCCTTAGTTTGTTATAACGATGTCAGATATCGTATACATGCTCCAGAACTTCTCAGCTTGTCAAGCTGATCCACTACTAGCATGACTTGTAGCAAGGGGCAGTATCCCCTTCACAAGATTTTCCACTGACCTTAGCAAAGCCAACAACATGAGATATACACCGCATAATCCAAGACAGTCATTCTTTCATCATTCTCCCATATGATAACCTGGAATACTTCTGATCAACTGGTGAATATCCACTTCCATATTCTCGAACGCATCAGAATCCAGACCTTCATGCAATCAACCCATGATCCACTCTAGTCTTACCAAAACCCTTACATCAGACTTCCAAGACAACTCTCTTACTCCATCATTATCCCGTATGACAAGGTAGATACTTCTTAGACACGATGTATGCAACAAGTTCCTAGACCAGAACTTAAGAATCCTCCTCCAAGGATAACCAGCCCAGATAATCTTCTAACATCAGTTAGGACATCCCTCACACATCACACATACCACACACCATGGTTCTTGATATGCTCCACCAATGGACTTACTATCTGCATAGTAATCCAAACTGAAGATCTTCACATAATACTGCGCCACCAGCTTGAACACAGAGAACTTCAGAAACCCAGAGAGAAATAAACTCTCATCAACCAAAAGAGGTAATCTTCCATAAACTGAGAACTTCTGCCACAAGCTCCAATATGAACCAGATCCTCCTTACTTTTTTAACCAACCACCCTTCTACACAAGAGCAATCAGTTTCAAGCATTCTGCTTGAAGGCACAGTAAAGATCAACCAAATGCCACGGTTTGACTAATCTTATTTTTCTTCAGAATTCCCACAAGATACACTGATCTACTAATGAAATCTGATCTTCAAGTCACATGAACTACTTGCTTCATGGCAAGACATCTTGGATCCACCAAGCCTTTTAGACATGTAACATCTTACCATCCACAGCTCCCGCAAACTGCATGAGATAGACCTTTTTGAAGCATCCATAACTTCCATTCTCCTGTAGACCACCTTATCTTAAACTGATGTGCCACATCACCAGCTGAGACTCTGATGTTAAACTAGATGTTAAAACATTTTGATACGACATCCAGCTGCTGAAATCAGCTCCTCCTTCTGCCACTTAGAAGAACCTCCTCCCTATTCCAGAACAAGAGTTCCATGCTCTCAGAGACTTGATTCAACAACCAAGTATGAGTAGACAACCTCCATCATGCTTTGAAACTCCAAAGACTTCACACCTGCCACGTCTGAATCTTCAGATGAAAAAATAGTCCTAGAGTACACCATAGCCATACCAAAGAATGCCACTTTCCTTAGTAGTGCAGTCTGTAGAAAGTCCGAGATAACTGCCACTTAACTTTGACTTCCAAGAAGAGCAAGATCCCATGCTCCCAAGTACCTAGATCATAAATAAACTGATCCAAGTTGTGCCATCACCAACACTTCATTCCTCCTAGATCAGAAATAAACTGGTCCAAGAAGTAATCATCAAGATTATGATGTCTTCATCTTCATCTTCAACAGCACCAAAGTCCAGACCAGTTTCTTGCCAGTAAACTCTCCAGAGATTACATGCTTCTGTCACACCCGACTGAAGCAGATTTTTAGGTCACCACCTATGACTAAAATAGATGCTAAAGCGTATGCAGTACCCCTCCCATGATTCTGCACAATATCTGATGATGAGATGTTCCAACATCTTGTTGAACATCATCAATCTTGACTTTCAAAGATAATTAATTAAATACTTGTGAATTCCACAAATAGCAATTGATCTAAAATCCTTATTTAATAACCCTTCTTCATTGTTGTAGCTAAGCTCCACCAGATCACTTCGTGAACATTTATCAAGTATTCAGTCTTTTGCAAGTATCTTCTTTGACAAACAGTGTTGAGATACCAAGGTTGCCACCCTTAACTCAAGTAACTAATATTCTCTCTGAACGAACCTTATTTACCTCAACCATTCTGAAAACTCCAATCAGATTAGATCCACCCTTAGGGTTAAGAGAGATGAATCCTTCCTTGCTGTTTTGGATGGTGAAAATAAATCACCTCCACTTTCTTCAGGTTGTGTTTCATAGAAACACCTTCTAGTCAAAAGAATAACTAGAAGACTCCATATGCACGACTAAGATGCCTTTATGAGTGGACTTGAGAGAATTCTCAAGTATCTTTGACAACCTAGTCGCTCAACAATTTATCAAACTCCCAGAGCAAGAACTTGATAAACCTAAACTCAACTCCTCTCCTCTTCAACTGACTTTACACTGTACCATGGAACCAAGCTTCCATGTACCAAGTCACCATACCAGATATCTTCCAACAACTCCCTTTATTCCATCGCTCCCGACTTTGGAATAAAAGAATGCAGATATCTTCACATATAGAGGCCGACGATTGAGATCTTCCACCATCTGCCTTCAGCAACAACTCAAGAATCCCATAATTTTAGAGCTCTTCCATCAGAAACACATGCAGCGGAACCACCAAGGAACAGATCCTGCTTGCCTTAATAAGATGTCAGAACATCTTACAAGACACCCCAACAAGGGAACTAGCCACTTCTCCTACAGTCATTGCTGGAACACCTACAAAAATAAATAAAAATCGATTAAACTCAATGATATTTACACGGTAACGCACTATACACCGAAAACGTAAAGTAAACGTATTTACACACAAAGTGGGTTTTATTCGAACGATATTTACCAAAAAGAATCGATAAGTGCAACAAAACATATATACAAAAATAGGTACAATTTGCACTTATCATCTATTCAGTCTTATTTTGACTCCTCATAATTTTCTTATAGTCTCTAGGTTCTTTGTCAAGAACCCCGCTTGTAGAGATTAAGGCATAAGTTATGAAATTTGCATAACCAAGTCTTTGAGGTGGCTTGATGACTCTTCTCGACCTGCATCTTGCTAGAAGGTAGTCATTATGAGTCTCCTCAGCTTCGATAGCAACTTCTTCTTCTTCTTCGACTTCATCTGGGTCATGTAATTCAGCATCACTGTGCTCCACCTCAACAGGAATCTCTTCCTCTTCCAGCTCTTCTTCAGAGATCTTTGAACTTCGACCAATGTCATCAGTTTTCTTGAAAGCCATCTCAACTTCATTGCAAACTACATCTTGACTTGTGATACACCTCATGTGACCTGGCTATATGCATCACAACATATAAGCTTTGACTCCTTCAAGGTATTCAAGGAGAACATATATCTCAGAGCTCTAGGTTCGACCTAGTCTTACCTTATGTGAGCATAGGCTAAACAACCAAATACTCTAAGTATGTCGAAACTAGGTGAATGTCCCGACCATACTTCTTCAGGTTTCTTCATTCCCAAGGCTGTCGAGGGACACCTATTTATCAAGTATGTTGCAGTCACAGCGGCTTATGCCCTAAAACACCTTCTTCAATCATGCACTTACCAACATGCGCCTCACCCTTTCCAGAATGGTTCGATTAAACCTTTCAGCCAAACCTTTTTGTTGGGGAGTACCTGCAGTAGTTTTATGCCTTGCAATACAAGACGCAACACAATAGCTGTCAAAAGCCTCATTGCAAAAGTCAAGACCATTATCGGTCCTCAACCTTTTGATCTTCCTGTCAGTTTAGTTTTCGACTAGAGTCCTTCCAAATTTTGAATTTTTCAAAAGTTTCATCCTTAGTCTTCTAGATGAATACCCAAAATTTTCTAGAATAATCATTAACTATGGATAGGAAATGTTTTGCACCTAAGTGTGAAGGATTCCTTGTAGGCTCTTAAAGTTCAGCATGAATGTAATCAAGGGATCCATGTGTTCTTTTTTTACCTTTATTAAACTTCCTTCTACGTGATTTACCAAATACACAAGGTTCATAAAACTCCAGTTTTTCGACCTTATCACCACACAGCAGATTTTATTTCGACAATACCACCAGGCCTTTTTCACTGACATGGCCAAGTCAACTGTGCCATAGCTCAGTCTTCGACACAGGTTTTATGGATGTCACATCTGCTGAACCACTTACAACCTTAGCCTCAATGCTATACAAGCCTTGTTTCTTCACGCCTCTCAATACTTCCTTTGACCCTTTCATTACCCTTAGGATACTTTGCTCTCCTTTGAATCCTTTCTTCTCAAATTCACCAAGAGAAATCAAATTCCTCTTAAGATCAAGTACATACCTGACATCAGTCAATATCCTTATTGACTCATCATGGAGCTTAAATCTGACAAATCCAATTCTTGCAATCTTGTAGACTTTATTGTTTCCCAATGGCACTAATCCACCATCTTTTTCACATAATTCCTCAAACACGTCTTTGTTTGGAGTCATGTTCCAAGTACAACCTGAATCCATAATCCACTCCTTCCTAGAATCGCTGCTTGAAACCACCATGACATCAGATGATTCATAAACATCTTGCACAATGGCTGCATTACAATTATCCTTTCCACCATGACTGCTCAGTTGATTGCGGCATGCTTTTCTTGTATGACCCTCCTTCTTACAATGATAACACTTAATAGTAGAATCATTACCACCATAAGAACTCTATTGAAATTTACCCTTCTTCTTCTCAAACCTACAATCTTTCTTCAAGAATTTCCCCTTAATAGACAAACCTTCACCAACTGTCAATGGCTTGTGCTCCTTTCGTTCGTTCAAATCCTTAAAGTACGAGGCAGATTGAACATCTTGAAATGAGCATGAGATTTAGGTAAAGAACACAACAGCAACAACGCTTGATCTTCATCATCAACCTTGAACTCGATATTCTCAAGATCAAGAATAAACTTGTTGAACATATCCATCTATTCAGCCAAGACTTTGTCTTTACTCATCTTGAAAGAATACAAAGCTTGCTTCAAGTAGAGGAAATTAACCAATGAGTTTGTCATGTATAAACCTTCAATTTTTGTCCATACACCATTTGCATTATTCTTCTTTGAAACCTACCGGAGAACCTTATCACCAAGGCTCAATACAATGGCACTGTGGGATTTTTCGATCATCGTTGTCTTTTCCTTCTCCGATAGGGCAACGTCTATCTTCTTTGATCCTTTCAACGCTTCTAACAAACACTGTTCAACAAGAAGACTTGCATCTTCAAATGACACAAACCGAAATCATTCACACTGGTGAATTTATTAATCTCATAATTTTGTTGACGACATCTTCTTCTTCACGCTCACTGCACCACTTTGTTGTGAATTGATGTCGTCAATAACAGAAAAAAGTTATGAGATAAAGATTGAGTTTCTTGAATAAACACAAGAAACCTTATTTAGGTTTACAAAAGAGAGAAGGAGGAAGAATAATAATTGGTTAAAAGTGTTTTACAATTCACTTTCTCAATAAGGGTTCAAAGATTACAAGTGAATGACAACAATTAACCTCTATCAACAACCTGAGAGAACTAACTTATGCTACAAGCTAACTTAACAATTGGGCTTACAAGCAAGGCTTAATTGGACATGCTAACAAACCTAGCATTTCGGCTACTGCATGCTTGAGAATACTTTGACTACAGCATACAAGATCAGCATGTGAACATCCATGAGCTTACATGCTAAACCTTTGTCGAACTATGAAGCAACCCTTGTCGATACCATAGTTCGATTCAAATACCACAGGAATTTATCATTCAACCTAATGAAGCTAAATATTCTTTGTTCATAAAAAATAATTCCTTGATTATGTTGTGAATTTCTTTGCTTCTTTGAAGAATCATACTAACTCATCGATTATTTGTTATTTCGTTTTGCTAAATCGATTTCTAAAAATATCTATTTCTTGTTCTTCAACGTTTCCTTTGTTGCCCAACAATAATAATCAACCAACTCAACCTCAATTAGATTCAGTTTATTATCTGCATCAAAGTGATGACTAAATTCAGTTGCAGTTTTACTAAAACATAAGGGATCCAACTATGATTGTTGGAATAAGTTCATGTGTTTTATTCTTGGTCTAAAGAACAAGTCGTTCATGGTTTATTGATCTATACCAGTACCAGATCATGAAGATCTCAATCGTTCAATTTGGGAAAGATGTAGTCATATGGTACATTCTTAGCTTATTAACTCTATTTCAAATTCAATTTCATAAACAATCATGTTTCATGAAAACTCCATTGAATTTTGGGTAGAATTGAAATAAATATATTCAAATATCGATAGAGTTAAAGTCTCAACATTTTAATCTCAACTTAAATCCATCAAGAAAGGTTATAAAATGGTTTTGGAATATTTCATTCAAAAGAAAACTTTGTGGGATGAACTGGGTGTGCATAGACCAATTCCTTCGTACATGATTTTAACATTTTTCATGTGAAACTATGTGCTCAGATATAAATTTCCTTCTTGAAGATTAAGCAATTCAATTCTTAACTGGTTTAAATGACAAATTTTCAGTAGTGAAACACGAGTTTTGTTAATGACGCATCTTCAAAATGACAGCAAATATTGTTCTTTGGTTTCTCAATAAGAAAGAAACATGATTCCTACACCTACCTTTGAGGTTTTTAACCAATTGGAAAATGCATATGATGCCAAAAGAGGTTCGGGTCGAGGTAGAAGATCATATTGCAAAAAAAAAAATCTAGATTCTGCACATACTGCATCAAACATGGCTACACCATTGATTTGTGTTATCAAAAGCATGACTATCGTCAGGTTCATAAATTCTCTTTGGCTGTCAATGCTCATGGTAGTATACATTAAGATGTTCAGAATGCAACTAGGGAAAAGCATGTTCAGCTTTTATGTTTGTTACACCGGGCCAACATGATTCTCTTGAAAAACAATTGTGTTGGTTCAAATTCTAACAAATTCACCTCCTCATATATGTTTCATATTATTCATTCATCAAATGAATCAACCTCTTAAAACATAGATAACATTTACACTTCTAACACTATTTTTTCTTGCTCAACAAGTAACAGAAATGTCTCAAATTCTTAGCTCATTGATTATGGAGCCAATGATCATATATGTTCATATTTACATGTTTTTTTATTCTTTTTATATAATTAAACCTATAAATGTCAATTTATCAAATGGTAATTCAGTCCAAGTATCATATGTAGCTAATGTCTAATATGTCATTTACTTTACATAATCAATGTTTTATATTCAAATGAGTTCAAACTCAATTTGATTTCTTTGTCGAAATTGTGTCAATTACCATCATACTTTTGACATTTACTATAAGCATAAACTTGTAACACAACACTATATTTCCTTGTTTTTCAATACTATTCTTCATAATTCTACGTGGCATTATAGGTTATGGCATATTTATAATCATAATTTGACTTTAGTAAGTTGATTTTAGGTTAGGGTATATTACTAATCACATGTATATTTCTGATGACCCAGAAACTTATTGCATTTCTGACTCTATACGCATGCATTTTTCATCCATTTTATATCCATTTCATGTTTGTATGTAGTGTTATGTTGGCATTTTGTTTTTGTTGCAGATATTTTCCAAGTAGAAGTTGGAACATAAGAAAGTCAAGTAAAAATGGTCAAAAACGGAGAAAGATACACCTTAGCATGAAGAAAAACAAAGGAGGGCGCAATTAGTATGTGTGGCGTTTGCCACAGGGGCATGGCGTTCACCATGGCCCCTTCATCAGCCATGTCCCCCACGTTGCACTCATGGAATTCGCCATGAGGCCATGGCGTCCTCCATGGGCTTCGTGTCCAGATTTTCAGCAACTAAATCACTTAATCTTCTTCAACTTCACCATATTTTTTTCAACTGATCCAACAAGAATTTTATCCAAATTTCAGAGCCAGAAGCATTATATATAGTCATAGTTTTTAGGGTTTTACTATCCAAGTTTTCTAGTATCAGTAGGGAGATTAAAATCACTCTGTAAAAGTGCTTAATTGTTCACATCGAGCAATAAGTACACTGTAGTTTTAAGAATTCTGCAATTTCACATTTGTACTTGGATCATTCATCAATTAACCTTGCCGTCATCTTAATTCCAAAAGTTTATTTTCAAGTTTTTCGGTCTCCAATTCTTGCACTGTGTTACTTTCGCTACGTAATTTTTCTTCTTTAATTTTTCTGATCAAACAGATGCTTCAAACTCTTATAAACAAATTGAAGGCTTGAATTACTTTGATTCATACTCACTAGTGTGCCGCATCTCAAAAAATAAGACCTATGAGTGTTCGCGCACTCGCGGAATGATTGAATAGAGTCGCCAACAAACTTTATTTATTCCAAAGAATGGAAGGGAAAATAAAAATAAAACCCTTAAAAGAAAGAGAAAATATTCGTTGCAACCAAACTCAGGTTCAGGAGTTGGTTATACGAAGGGAAGGTATTAGCACCCCTCACATCCGTTGTACTCAAAGGGAACCTTTTAGTTAGATTTTCGATTGAATGTTAGATTATGTTATTTGTTTACTTCAATTTATAAGAGATTGAAAAGGGAAATAAAAATGGGTCGCAAAAAGGTTTTTATTAGGGTGCTTGACGAGATTGTAGGTCTCGCTCCTACGTATCCTCAGGTATAATGAGAAACTCAGAGCAATATAATTCTACGTAGAAAACTACGTAATGGTTGGTTGATTTTATTTGAATAAATTTTTAGATCACTCTATAGCGGTTAAACATTGCTTGTGCTCGTAATTAGAGGTATAAAACATTTGTTTGTATCGCGGTTGAACAAACTAAAAAGTGTTAGTATGTAAAAGGTTTTCGATCGTACAGGGCGAGAAAATGGGTTTGATGTGTTGAATGTTTTTTAGGAGAATGATGAATGTTCAGTAGGACCAAGAAGTATGCCTTATGGCCGATTATTCGAGGTTTCAAGGAGTGTGTACCCCTATGTACATTTTTCATTCAAAGCATTTATGAAATTTATTTATGGAAGGCGAATGTTCGGGAAGACCAAGACGTATGCCTCAGGGCCGATTGTTCAGGGGTTTCAAAGAGTGTAAACTTTTATCCCTTTTTCATCAAAGTTCGAATTAGGTATTTTAGAACAAAAGAAAGAACAATTGGTAAAACCAAGATGTGTGCCTCGGGGCCGATCATTCATGGTTTTCATAGAATGTAAGAACTCCAATGTTCCTTTTCGTTTGATTTTGTTATAAAAGAGATTTTGAACGTAGCGTTTAATTCGGAAAGAGGTTTGAAAATGGTTAATCGTTCCAGAATTACATTTTTAAAAATAAACACTTGACGTTGAATCAAGGTTTCAAATTGTGGGAAATACTAATCCTGTTTATCCCTTAATTATTTAGTTAATTAAAAAAATAATTTAAAAAATAAATAAATAGAAATAATAATGAAATAAAAAAATAAAATGGGGGTGAGATAGAAATGCGGGTGATATGGAATTAGCAAATTAAAATGGCCCAATGCACAACCATAATTCAAAAAAAAAGAACATGGCTTCATTTGATAAAAAGAAGGATGTAAAAGTGATCCAGGTCCAACAAGAGGAACCTAAGGTGATGGTCAAGTCCTGGAGGGAGTCACTGGGTGTTGACTCAACCTCGGCCTTCAGATCAGCTGATTGGTTGATCAAAGATAATGGAAAGGCTCACACATCATATCATAGGGAAGCGCTGCATGAGGTTGGTAAGGAGATGATTTGGTCAACTCATCAAATGGTCAAGATACTGCCACATGAGGGGCCACGTGTCACGTATGGGTGAAAGAATGGATGCCCCAAAATTGTGAGTAGTCTCACGTGAGACTCACTCTCTCTCTCTCTCTCTCTCTCTCTCTCTCTCTCTCTAACTCGCCCTTTCTCTCTACCAACTCACCCGCCACTACTTAAAATAATTCAGGACCAAAAATAAACCACGACATCCCATTAGGCCCAAATTCAATCAAAACATAAAACTCAAAACGCAAAATCCATCAAACAACCATAACCTAAAACAGTCTCACGCATAACAATATGCATTCAAAAACATCAAAAAACAAACAAAATCCCCGTATCAATGTTTATCCCAAACGAAACCCTAAATATCAAATCCAATCACATATGCACAAAGAACATACAATCAAAGCAAATCAAGGTACAACAGCAGTAACACAATAAACTTCAGGCATAAATTGAAGCAAAGACGACATAAAAGAGCTCTTCGGATCTTTACAACTCCTAAGAGATTTCGGCGGGAAAAGTTTTCCTCAGGTGAGTCTTAAATGTTTTTCTTCTGTTTGGTTTCTGCTCTCTTCCTTATACTCTTTTTGTCGACGCTTAGGCTCCGACGAGTGAGTTCTTGAACTCCGGTGAGCAGGGATTGAGCTTCGCGTGTGTTAAACTTCAATGTGAAGTTTAAACAGGTTAATAAGCAGCTTTTAGTGAGAGGGTTTAGGAATTTTTGCAGTGATTCCTTGAAGAACTTTTTATCTTTGAGTGAAAAATAAGGTGTGTTATATAGGGTGAGTGATGGTCAAAGAGAGAGAGAGAGAGAAAATAATGAGTGGTTGGAGGAATTGGAGGGAAAAGAAAAATGTCAATCCATGTGATAATTTTGGTGATTCGAGTGAATGGATTAAGGGATATTTGGGATTAGTTTTGGATTGAAATCAGTTGCAAATTGTGCTTGTTGAGTAGTAATTTGTGTTTATTGTATGTATGTGAATGTATTTGATGGTATGGTAATGTTGAGATAGTATTCACGCATTCTGTAGCTTGAGTTTGTTTTGATTTTGTTTAATTTTAATTATAAAATTCAAATTAGAATGTATGTATGTGCTTTTTCTGATGAAGGTGACTGTTACTATGGTGGTTCTTTGATATGGTATTTTTGTTGTTATGGACGGGGTGATGACTACTATGTATGTTGTATGTTGTGGATGCTGTTATTGTTGCGTATTAGCATGATGATGCTTTGATTGTGGTTATTGCAAGGGCAATGCATGGTCATGAAGATGGAAATGTGAGTTTATTCAAAAGGTGATGGCATGGTATGAGTCACGGTGAAGATGAAGGTACACGGAGTGCAACATGAAGGCATGAAAAAGGAAATTCATGTGGGGGCCTTATGTTGCATCTCGAAAAATACGATCCTTCGGGAAGTCGCGGAAAAAATGATTCAAACTGAGTCGTCGTCGAACTTTATTTATTCCAAAAGAAGAAAGGGAAAATATAGATAAAACCCTTAAAATAAAATGGTTGTCGCAACCATACTCGGGTTCGGGAGTCGATTACGCAAGGAGAATGTATCAGCACCCCTCACGTCCGTTGTACTCAACGAAAACCTTTTAGTTAAATTTGAGATTAAATGTTAGCTTATGTTTATTGTTTTGTTTGAATGATCAAAAGTGTTAAGGTAAAATAAAAGGGGTCGTAAAAAGGTTTTATTAGGGTGCTTGACAAGATTGCGAGTCTTGGCCCTACGTATCCTCAGGTAAAATAAGGAATTCAAAGTGATGTAGTTATGTGCAAGACAAAAGATATTTTTAGTTTTTTTGTTATAGTGCTTGATGAGACATGAATCTCGCTCCTATGTATCTCAAAGTGTGATGGAGAACTCAAAGCTACGTAGTTCTTGGTAGCCAAGAGTGTTGGTAGGTTATTTTTAGAAGACGAGTGTTTAGGTCGTATTCTAATGGTTAAATGTTGGCTTGTATGCTCGCGGATAGGAGACTTAGTATTTTTTATTTTGCAGTAGAAAGGATCCTGTTTGATCGCATTCTAGTAGTTTAAACATTTAGTTGTATGCTCGCGCATGGGAGGCTTAAGCGCTAGTTTGTATACGCATTAGAAAGGACTAAACAATGTCCGTTTGTGAAAAGGGCTCGATCGCACGAGGGCGAGAAAATATAGGTTTGATTGAATGAAGTTTTGTTTTAATGAACAAGTGCTTAGATTGCATTCTAATGGTTGAACCTTGGATTGTTTACTCACGTGGAGGCTTAAGCGCTAGTTGTATACGCGTTAGAACATATTAAACAATGTTCTTCTAAAAAGAAGTTTTCGATCGTACGGGGGCGAGAAATTAGATTCGATGTGTTTAGTGTTTTATAAGTGAATGAAGAATTCTTGGTGAAAATGAGACGTGAGCCTCGGGACCAATTATTTGAGGTATCATTGGAATGCTAGATTTAAACGATCCATTTTTCATTCGAAGTGTTTATGAAATTTGTTTGATGGACAACGAACATTCAATGAGAACAAGACATATGCCCCGGAGTCAATTGTTTAGAGGTTCTACTGGAATGCTAGACTCCAACGGTCACTCTTTTTGTCCAAGTTTATGTTAGGTATTTTAGGAGCGAAAGAGTGAATAAACGACTCTCCTAAAATGTGTGCCTCGGGACCGATCATTCTAGGATTTAAGGAATGCGAGACTCCAAGGATCCTCTTCTTTCGTGTTTGTTAAGAAAAAAATTTAATGTTGTGTTTTAACTGTGAAAAGATGATTCACATTAGTAAGGATTTAATCGGGTTTGAAATGAATTACTTGGCGTTGGATCAAGCTCTCACGTTATAGAACATGGCTTGATTTAGGTTATGAAAATAGTTTGAAGTCAAAGTGCTTATGAATGAAATCAAATTGATGGCTGGAAAATGATTATTGAAACGATATTGAAACAGTTTTTAAACTGATGGTGAAATAAGTCGATCAATTGTTAATTAACAAAATCAATTGATTAAAATTTGATTAAATCTCTTAATTAAGCTAATCCAAATTAATTATAAAAATTTTTTGATTAAAAATTAATGTAAACAAATAATCAATTTAATTAAAATTAATTAACAAAATTATCTAATTAAACAAAACTTTAATTAATTAATTAATTTAATTAAAAATAAATAAGCAACAAGATCGGGTGCAAAATAATCGAAGCTAGTTAACCATAATGTGCTCAAAGCCGATTTGTACATAGCAACAAAGGAGTCGAAGTGTCGTGCGTAAGAACCAAAACGCAACGAAAATAGCTAATTATATCCAAAAAATCATTGATTGTAGCCCATTCGAATTCAAGCCCAATGATACTGATAATCGTTTGGCTCAAATCGCACGCGCATGGAAACACATAATCAAAACAAACATTCTTTCTATACTCAACCAATAAAATATTCATTCCAATACAATCCGTAAATGAACTTGAAATTGAAACACAACATGACCCATCACAGAATGCAAATCAACAAAAATATAAAAAACGTAAAAACTCGGTATATCATAACCACATCAACAATCCAAGTAGAACCAAGTCGTAGCAATGGTATAAACGTCGTATTGTCGTAACAGTAGCAACACATAATAACGAAACAACTTCGTTCGAACCGAATCCTAAAACTAGTGGTTGAACAATCCAGCGACAATAGTAAGAAACTTCTTAATATCACTTTTTGAGATATTGAACCCAAATCCAATTTCCTGCAATGGTGTAGATTCGAACGCGAACGGAAGCAACATATGCGAACACGTCTTCAAAGAGTTTATGATTGGGGTCATAAAATTTTGGGTGTGTTGAGATTCTCCTTTTCATTTTGGTTGTGTTGAAATTTTGGGGTCACGAGACTAGGTAGTTTCTTTGTTACAGTGGGATGTTAGTGGACGTCATGGAGATTTAAGATACAGTAATGGAAGTTGCAGGGGTGGTCAAAAGCTTGGTTACTTAGGGAGTTGTTTGAGGAGAAGGTGAGGTCGAGCGCAAATTGGTGAGAATGAGACGAGGTAAGGTTGTTGGTCTGGATGTTGTGGTAGAAGAAGATGGGAACGGTCTAGTTCTAATGCGGTGGTCTTAAGTGCATGGAAGGCTAGGTAGCAGTGGTGTTGTTGCGGCTTGGTGAGGTTGTGAAGAAGGTTTGCTGACGGTGAGTAGTTTGAGGGTAGAAGAGGACGAGTTCTTGTGGTTTGTACAGTTTTGAATCGTGTGTTGAATAGTGTTGAAGGAGATGATCTACTATAAAGCATTACAAACAAGTTCATTGACTTTCCATTTGTGCCCTTTCCCTTAAAATACTTTGTACTGAAATAAGGGCATAACTGTAACTAGGCAATTCATCACTCATCCTAACTTACTTTCCCACAAATTGTGCCATTCGTTACACAGTCATTGGTCCACATTTTCAAATTTCCTAATCCCTCCAAACAAACCCTAATCCACACACTTTCAACTTTTTTATCTCTCTCTCTCTCTCTCTCTTTCTCTCTCTCTCTCTCTCTCTCTCTCTCTCTCTCTCTCTCCCGTTTTTCCCTTCCCCCCAAACCCTACTTGGCCGCCACCCTCTTTCTCCACACAATCGCTCGCCACCCTCTTTCTCTACAGAATCGCACGCCGCCCTGTTTCCTCAGCTTTTTTCTCTCCGGTTGATATCATTTTCTGTTTCTTTTCATCATTATCGAAGGGTCTTTTAAGGGTATGTTGATGATATTCATGCGAACCCTGAGAAATTTGTATGCAATGAATGCTCGGGAAGATGATGATTTGGAAATTCTATACAGAATCGCACGCCGCCCTGTTTCCTCTGCCTTTTTCTCTCCGGTTGATATCATTTTCTGTTTCTTTTCATCATTATCGAAGGGTCTTTTAAGGGTATGTTGATGATATTCATGCGAACCCTGAGAAATTACTATGCAATGCATGCTCCGGAAGATGATGATTTGGAATCTCTGGTAAGCCTCTGTTAACTTTTATAGGCTTCACCATCAAAATTTAATAACTGACATTGGCTTTTGAAGATTGGATGGTATTTTCTCTATAATCTCTATAGGTCATATTGATTTTGTGTAGTTGGTTTACTGTTTATAGTTATTGACATTCTAATTTTAGCAAATGACTTGGTACCAATATGATAAATAATTTACATGTTATCTTCTGTAGTATATCAACTTTAAATGAATGAAAATGGAACAGGGAAGATCAATGAACATGATCACCAGTCTTGTGAAAAAATCAGGTTGCAGGTTGCATTGAATTAGGCTCACAATTATGCAGGTTTGTGTTTATAATTACTGTGCGATTAAAAAGTTATAATTTCCAATGCAAATCATTACTTTGACCTTTAGGTTTCAATAACAATTTAATAAAACATCATTGATAGGCTTCACCATCATGGTTTTAATAACTGACATTGGCTTTTGAATTAACCAAACAATTAATGACCCAAGTCCACTAAAAAGCTGTAGATTACCAATGTAATGAGAATATCAATAGTCAAATGAAACATTATAAAGTCCTGCTTTCTCTTTGTTGTATCACACAACCATCACCATAGGATAGGGAAAAAAACAATGAATTCAAATAACGTTGTCCTGCATGAATCTGAGGCATATGAACAACAACCTCAACACGTCCAACAAGTTCCCCAGGTAATCTCTGTGGTTGACGAGGTCCAACAAATACACCATGTTCAACAAGAAGTACTCTTCCAGGCCGAGGAAGCTGAGGAGGCACAAGAAGCTGCTGTACTGCGTAGAAGACAAGCCAGGAGACGATTAAGAAGGGCAAGAAGAAAGGCGTTGCGAAGAAGACAGACCAGGATGCGTTTTTTAGATTCAGATGATGAGGATGAAGCACCTTTTACCTGGAGTAACTTTATGAGGGCTAGGGGTTTTAGATTTGATCTTTAATATTTTATATTTTCATCTAGGGCTGTTATGAAATTATGATAACGTATTTAATTATTGTCAGGATCGACTTCACCTTATGTGTTTTTTGGAACCATTTTGCTACATTTTATGCATTTTGTTATTTTGATTGAATTTAGCATTTTAATATCAGTTTGTTATTATTCTATTCCATTTTACTTATTGTCAGTTTTTTGTTATTTTAATACCAGTCTTGTATCTTATAGTTCAAACTGAATGCTCATTATAGTTCATGTGGGGTCTTAATCTTTATAAAAGACCAAAACTCACTTCTTCACAGGAACTGTTATTTATTATCATACATATGTTTTTAGAATGCTGTTCTATATATTGTTCTGTTGCTGTTTTGTATTATTATTAAATATATTTATGGCTCTGTTCCGTTTTGCAGGTTTTAGCAAAATTTTCATTGGCTTTGGTACATACATTAGGGAATCTTTGCACTAATATGAACCTTGCTATGATGCTATGAATTTTATGATGCTGCAGATGTTATTTGTTGGTTGTCTGTGATGAAAATAAATCTTCTGAGCCCTGAATGTTGCTGCGAAATTCCTCTCATTCCTGTTGTTCCTTCTTATATAGTGTCCCTTTTACATCTCATGGCATTGAATTGGGACAAACGTCTTGATCTGCCATTTGTTGGTGGTTGATGATGACTTGGAATAAATTCCAGTCTGAAACCTAATATCCTGAACTCTTAGCATCTTGCTGCTTATTTGTTGTTTAATGCCGTTGAATTGATATGCATTCTGCTAATAACAACTTGGTTTGATTTTACATAACCATTTTTTATAGCAGAAATAGAGTTTGTTGTCGTAATTGCACGGGACACTTTCATCGTATGCCATGTGCTGCAAACTGCATTTGTATCGAAGAATTTTTTTCTTGCATACCGAACAGTTTGCAATTTGTTCTTGAACTGCTCTGATAAAAATCTGCATGGTGATCGGTTTGTGTAACACCTAAGGGGTTCCTATGATGCTCTGACATTTATGATGTTGCAGATGTTATTTGTTGTTTTGCTGTGATGAAAATAAATCTTCTGAGCGCTGAATGTTGCTGCGAAAATCCTCTCCTTCCTGCTGTTCCTTCTGATATACTTTCCCTTTTACATCTCATGGCATTGAATTGAGACAATCGTCTTGATCTGCCATTTGTTGGTGGTTGATGATGACTTGGAATAAATTCCAGGCTGAAACCTAATTTCCTAAACTCTTACTATCTTCTTATTTTCTAACACTACTTTATTCTTATAACAAAAATTCTGCAGGTCATCCATGAAAACCAAATGCTGCATATCCAGCCAAGCTAGCTCATTAGCCATCCAAGACCTATTCCTGAGTTCATGTGCTTCAAAGAAAATTAATTGGTTTACTTTCATTTGTTTCAGGTATCCTAGGAGGAAAATCTTCCCCGAAGGCAATGACAATAGCTGCAGCATTGCCCATCCGTGAGAATCCAACTGATATGGGTCTATAACTTTGCATCATCATATCCAGATTGTAGAGGCCTGTCTTTCTGGTCAAACTGATCGAATCTTGCAATGCTTAAACTTGGCTTAATCATCTATTACTGAGTAAAGACGAAATCGACCCTTTGTTCCTTTTTGCAGGTTTTAGCAACATTCTCAATGGCTTTGGTACATACATTAGGGAACCTTTTCACTAATATGAACCTTGCTATGATGCTATGAATTTTATGATGCTGCAGATGTTATTTGTTGGTTGTCTGTGATGAAAATAAATCTTCTGAGCACTGAATGTTGTTGCGAAATTCCTCTCATTCCTGTTGTTCCTTCTGATATACTGTCCCTTTTACATCTCATGGCATTGAATTGGGACAAACGTCTTGATCTGTCATTTGTTGGTGGTTGATGATGACTTGGAATAAATTCCAGTCTGAAACCTAATATCCTGAACTCTTAGCATCTAGCTGCTTATTTGTTGTTTAATGCCGTTGAATTGATATGCATTCTGCTAATAACTACTTGGTTTGATTTTACATAACCATTTTTTATAGCAGAAACAGAGTTTGTTGTCGTTGTTGCACGGGACACTTTCATCGTATGCCATGTGCTGCAAACTGCATTTGTATCGAAGAATTTTTTTCTTGCATACCGAACAGTTTGCAATTTGTTTTTGAAGTGCTCTGATAAAAATCTGCATGGTGATCGGTTTGTGTAACACCTAAGGGGTTCCTATGATGCTCTGACATTTATGATGTTACAGATGTTATTTTTTGTTTTGCTGTGATGAAAATAAATCTTCTGAGCGCTGAATGTTGCTGCGAAAATCCTCTCCTTCCTGCTGTTCCTTCTAATATACTTTCCCTTTTACATCTCATGGCATTGAATTGATACAATCGTCTTGATCTGCCATTTGTTGGTGGTTGATGATGACTTGGAATAAATTCCAGGCTGAAACCTAATTTCCTAAACTCTTACTATCTTCTTATTTTCTAACACTACTTTATTCTTATAACAAAAATTCTGCAGGTCATCCATGAAAACCAAATGCTGCATATCCAACCAAGCTAGCTCATTAGCCATCCAAGACCTATTCCTGAGTTCATGTGCTTCAAAGAAAATTAATTGGTTTACTTTCATTTGTTTCAGGTATCCCAGGAGGAAAATCTTCCCCGAAGGCAATGACAATAGCTGCCACATCGCCCATCCGTGAGAATCCAACTGATATGGGTCTATAACTTTGCATCATCATATCCAGATTGTAGAGGCCTGTCTTTCTGGTCAAACTGATCGAATCTTGCAATGCTTAAACTTGGCTTAATCATCTATTACTGAGTAAAGACGGAATCGACCTCTGTTCCTTTTTGCAGGTTTTAGCAACATTTCCATTGGCTTTGGTACATACATTAGGGAATCTTTTCACTAATATGAACCTTGCTATGATGCTATGAATTTTATGATGCTACAGATGTTATTTGTTGGTTGTCTGTGATGAAAATAAATCTTCTGAGCCCGGAATGTTGCTGCGAAATTCTTGTCATTCCTGTTGTTCCTTCTGATATACTGTCCCTTTTACATCTCATGGCATTGAATTGGGACAAACGTCTTGATCTGCCATTTGTTGGTGGTTGATGAGGACTTGGAATAAACTCCAGTCTGAAACCTAATATCCTGAACTCTTAGCATCTTGCTGCTTATTTGTTGTTTAATGTCGTTGAATTGATATGCATAATCCTAATAACAACTTGGTTTGATTTTACATAACCATTTTTTATAGCAGAAACAGAGTTTGTTGTCGTTGTTGCACGAGACACTTTCATTATATGCCATGTGCTGCAAACTGCATTCGTATCGAAGAATTTTTTTCTTGCATACCGAATAGTTTGCAATTTGTTTTTGAACTGCTATGATAAAAATCTGCATGGTGATCGATTTGTGTAACACCTAAGGGGTTCCTATGATGCTCTGACATTTATGATGCTGCAGATGTTATTTGTTGTTTTGCTGTGATGAAAATAAATCTTCTGAGCGTTGAATGTTGCTGCGAAAATCCTCTCCTTCCTGCTGTTCCTTCTGATATACTTTCCCTTTTACATCTCATGGCATTGAATTGAGACAATCGTCTTGATCTGCCATTTGTTGGTGGTTGATGATGACTTGGAATAAATTCCAGGCTGAAACCTAATTTCCTAAACTCTTACTATCTTCTTATTTTCTAACACTACTTTATTCTTATAACAAAAATTCTGCAGGTCATCCATGAAAACCAAATGCTGCATATCCAGCCAAGCTATCTCATTAGCCATCCAAGACCTATTCCTGAGTTCATGTGCTTCAAAGAAAATTAATTGGTTTACTTTCATTTGTTTCAGGTATCCCAGGAGGAAAATCTTCCCCGAAGGCAATGACAATAGCTGCAGCATCGCCCATCCGTGAGAATCCAACTGATATGGGTCAATAACTTTGCATCATCATATCCAGATTGTAGAGGTCGGTCTTTCTGGTCAAACTGATCGAATCTTGCAATGCTTAAACTTGGCCTAATCATCTATTACTGAGTAAAGACGGAATCGACCCTCTGTTCCTTTTTGCAGGTTTTAGCAACATTTTCATTGGCTTTGGTACATACATTAGGGAACCTTTTCACTAATATGAACCTTGCTATGATGCTATGAATTTTATGATGCTGCAGATGTTATTTGTTGGTTGTCTGTGATGAAAATAAATCTTCTGAGCACTGAATGTTGCTGCGAAATTCCTCTCATTCTTATTGTTCCTTCTGATATAGTGTCCCTTATACATCTCATGGCATTGAATTGGGACAAACGTCTTCATCTGCCATTGGTTGGTGGTTGATGATGACTTGGAATAAATTCCAGTCTGAAACCTAATATCCTGAACTCTTAGCATCTTGCTGCTTATTTGTTGTTTAATGCCGTTGAATTGATATGCAGTCTGCTAATAACAACTTGGTTTGATTTTACATAACCATTTTTTATAGCAGAAACAGAGTTTGTTGTCGTTGTTGCACGGGACACTTTCATCATATGCCATGTGCTGCAAACTGCATTCGTATCGAAGAATTTTTTTCTTGCATAACGAACAGTTTGCAATTTGTTTTTGAACTGCTCTGATAGAAATCTGCATGGTGATCGGTTTGTGTAACACCTAAGGGATTCCTAAGATGCTCTGACATTTATGATGCTGCAGATGTTATTTGTTGTTTTGCTGTGATGAAAATAAATCTTCTGAGCGCTGAATGTTGCTACGAAAATCCTCTCCTTCCTGATGTTCCTTCTGATATACTTTCCCTTTTACATCTCATGGCATTGAATTGAGACAATCGTCTTGATCTGCCATTTGTTGGTGGTTGATGATGACTTGGAATAAATTCCAGGCTGAAACCTAATTTCCTAAACTCTTACTATCTTCTTATTTTCTAACACTACTTTATTCTTATAACAAAAATTCTGCAGGTCATCCATGAAAACCAAATGCTGCATATCCAGCCAAGCTAGCTCATTAGCCATCCAAGACCTATTCCTGAGTTCATGTGCTTCAAAGAAAATTAATTGGTTTACTTTCATTTGTTTCAGGTATCCCAGGAGGAAAATCTTCCCCGAAGGCAATGACAATAGCTGCAGCATCGCCCATCCGTGAGAATCCAACTGATATGGGTCAATAACTTTGCATCAACATATCCAGATTGTAGAGGTCGGTCTTTCTGGTCAAACTGATCGAATCTTGCAATGCTTAAACTTGGCCTAATCATCTATTACTGAGTAAAGACGGAATCGACCCTCTGTTCCTTTTTGCAGGTTTTAGCAACATTTTCATTGGCTTTGGTACATACATTAGGGAACCTTTTCACTAATATGAACCTTGCTATGATGCTATGAATTTTATGATGCTGCAGATGTTATTTGTTGGTTGTCTGTGATGAAAATAAATATTCTGTGCACTGAATGTTGCTGCGAAATTCCTCTCATTCTTATTGTTCCTTCTGATATAGTGTCCCTTATACATCTCATGGCATTGAATTGGGACAAACGTCTTCATCTGCCATTGGTTGGTGGTTGATGATGACTTGGAATAAATTCCAGTCTGAAACCTAATATCCTGAACTCTTAGCATCTTGCTGCTTATTTGTTGTTTAATGCCGTTGAATTGATATGCAGTCTGCTAATAACAACTTGGTTTGATTTTACATAACCATTTTTTATAGCAGAAACAGAGTTTGTTGTCGTTGTTGCACGGGACACTTTCATCATATGCCATGTGCTGCAAACTGCATTCGTATCGAAGAATTTTTTTCTTGCATAACGAACAGTTTGCAATTTGTTTTTGAACTGCTCTGATAGAAATCTGCATGGTGATCGGTTTGTGTAACACCTAAGGGATTCCTAAGATGCTCTGACATTTATGATGCTGCAGATGTTATTTGTTGTTTTGCTGTGATGAAAATAAATCTTCTGAGCGCTGAATGTTGCTACGAAAATCCTCTCCTTCCTGATGTTCCTTCTGATATACTTTCCCTTTTACATCTCATGGCATTGAATTGAGACAATCGTCTTGATCTGCCATTTGTTGGTGGTTGATGATGACTTGGAATAAATTCCAGGCTGAAACCTAATTTCCTAAACTCTTACTATCTTCTTATTTTCTAACACTACTTTATTCTTATAACAAAAATTCTGCAGGTCATCCATGAAAACCAAATGCTGCATATCCAGCCAAGCTAGCTCATTAGCCATCCAAGACCTATTCCTGAGTTCATGTGCTTCAAAGAAAATTAATTGGTTTACTTTCATTTGTTTCAGGTATCCCAGGAGGAAAATCTTCCCCGAAGGCAATGACAATAGCTGCAGCATCGCCCATCCGTGAGAATCCAACTGATATGGGTCAATAACTTTGCATCAACATATCCAGATTGTAGAGGTCGATCTTTCTGGTCAAACTGATCGAATCTTGCAATGCTTAAACTTGGCCTAATCATCTATTACTGAGTAAAGACGGAATCGACCCTCTGTTCCTTTTTGCAGGTTTTAGCAACATTTTCATTGGCTTTGGTACATACATTAGGGAACCTTTTCACTAATATGAACCTTGCTATGATGCTATGAATTTTATGATGCTGCAGATGTTATTTGTTGGTTGTCTGTGATGAAAATAAATCTTCTGAGCACTGAATGTTGCTGCGAAATTCCTCTCATTCTTATTGTTCCTTCTGATATAGTGTCCCTTATACATCTCATGGCATTGAATTGGGACAAACGTCTTCATCTGCCATTGGTTGGTGGTTGATGATGACTTGGAATAAATTCCAGTCTGAAACCTAATATCCTGAACTCTTAGCATCTTGCTGCTTATTTGTTGTTTAATGCCGTTGAATTGATATGCAGTCTGCTAATAACAACTTGGTTTGATTTTACATAACCATTTTTTATAGCAGAAACAGAGTTTGTTGTCGTTGTTGCACGGGACACTTTCATCATATGCCATGTGCTGCAAACTGCATTCGTATCGAAGAATTTTTTTCTTGCATAACGAACAGTTTGCAATTTGTTTTTGAACTGCTCTGATAGAAATCTGCATGGTGATCGGTTTGTGTAACACCTAAGGGATTCCTAAGATGCTCTGACATTTATGATGCTGCAGATGTTATTTGTTGTTTTGCTGTGATGAAAATAAATCTTCTGAGCGCTGAATGTTGCTACGAAAATCCTCTCCTTCCTGATGTTCCTTCTGATATACTTTCCCTTTTACATCTCATGGCATTGAATTGAGACAATCGTCTTGATCTGCCATTTGTTGGTGGTTGATGATGACTTGGAATAAATTCCAGGCTGAAACCTAATTTCCTAAACTCTTACTATCTTCTTATTTTCTAACACTACTTTATTCTTATAACAAAAATTCTGCAGGTCATCCATGAAAACCAAATGCTGCATATCCAGCCAAGCTAGCTCATTAGCCATCCAAGACCTATTCCTGAGTTCATGTGCTTCAAAGAAAATTAATTGGTTTACTTTCATTTGTTTCAGGTATCCCAGGAGGAAAATCTTCCTCGAAGGCAATGACAATAGCTGCAGCATCGCCCATCCGTGAGAATCCAACTGATATGGGTCAATAACTTTGCATCAACATATCCAGATTGTAGAGGTCGGTCTTTCTGGTCAAACTGATCGAATCTTGCAATGCTTAAACTTGGCCTAATCATCTATTACTGAGTAAAGACGGAATCGACCCTCTGTTCCTTTTTGCAGGTTTTAGCAACATTTTCATTGGCTTTGGTATATACATTAGGGAACCTTTTCACTAATATGAACCTTGCTATGATGCTATGAATTTTATGATGCTGCAGATGTTATTTGTTGGTTGTCAGTGATGAAAATAAATCTTCTGAGCACTGAATGTTGCTGCGAAATTCCTCTCATTCTTATTGTTCCTTCTGATATAGTGTCCCTTATACATCTCATGGCATTGAATTGGGACAAACGTCTTCATCTGCCATTGGTTGGTGGTTGATGATGACTTGGAATAAATTCCAGTCTGAAACCTAATATCCTGAACTCTTAGCATCTTGCTGCTTATTTGTTGTTTAATGCCGTTGAATTGATATGCAGTCTGCTAATAACAACTTGGTTTGATTTTACATAACCATTTTTTATAGCAGAAACAAAGTTTGTTGTCGTTGTTGCACGGGACACTTTCATCATATGCCATGTGCTGCAAACTGCATTCGTATCGAAGAATTTTTTTCTTGCATAACGAACAGTTTGCAATTTGTTTTTGAACTGCTCTGATAGAAATCTGCATGGTGATCGGTTTGTGTAACACCTAAGGGATTCCTAAGATGCTCTGACATTTATGATGCTGCAGATGTTATTTGTTGTTTTGCTGTGATGAAAATAAATCTTCTGAGCGCTGAATGTTGCTACGAAAATCCTCTCCTTCCTGATGTTCCTTCTGATATACTTTCCCTTTTACATCTCATGGCATTGAATTGAGACAATCGTCTTGATCTGCCATTTGTTGGTGGTTGATGATGACTTGGAATAAATTCCAGGCTGAAACCTAATTTCCTAAACTCTTACTATCTTCTTATTTTCTAACACTACTTTATTCTTATAACAAAAATTCTGCAGGTCATCCATGAAAACCAAATGCTGCATATCCAGCCAAGCTAGCTCATTAGCCATCCAAGACCTATTCCTGAGTTCATGTGCTTCAAAGAAAATTAATTGGTTTACTTTCATTTGTTTCAGGTATCCCAGGAGGAAAATCTTCCCCGAAGGCAATGACAATAGCTGCAGCATCGCCCATCCGTGAGAATCCAACTGATATGGGTCAATAACTTTGCATCATCATATCCAGATTGTAGAGGTCGGTCTTTCTGGTCAAACTGATCGAATCTTGCAATGCTTAAACTTGGCCTAATCATCTATTACAGAGTAAAGACGAAATCGACCCTTTGTTCCTTTTTGCAGGTTTTAGCAACATTCTCAATGGCTTTGGTACATACATTAGGGAACCTTTTCACTAATATGAACCTTGCTATGATGCTATGAATTTTATGATGCTGCAGATGTTATTTGTTGGTTGTCTGTGATGAAAATAAATCTTCTGAGCACTGAATGTTGCTGCGAAATTCCTCTCATTCCTGTTGTTCCTTCTGATATACTGTCCCTTTTACATCTCATGGCATTGAATTGGGACAAACGTCTTAATCTGCCATTTGTTGGTGGTTGATGATGACTTGGAATAAATTCCAGTCTGAAACCTAATATCCTGAACTCTTAGCATCTTGCTGCTTATTTGTTGTTTAATGTCGTTGAATTGATATGCATTCTGCTAATAACAACTTGGTTTGATTTTACATAACCATTTTTTATAGCAGAAACAGAGTTTGTTGTCGTTGTTGCACGGGACACTTTCATCGTATGTCATGTGCTGCAAACTGCATTTGTATCGATGAATTTTTTTCTTGCATACCGAACAGTTTGCAATTTGTTTTTGAACTGCTCTGATAAAAATCTGCATGGTGATCGGTTTGTGTAACACCTAAGGGGTTCCTATGATGCTCTGACATTTATGATGTTGCAGATGTTATTTGTTGTTTTACTGTGATGAAAATAAATCTTCTGAGCGCTGAATGTTGCTGCGAAAATCCTCTCCTTCCTGCTGTTCCTTCTGATATACTTTCCCTTTTACATCTCATGGCATTGAATTGAGACAATCGTCTTGATCTGCCATTTGTTGGTGGTTGATGATGACTTGGAATAAATTCCAGGCTGAAACCTAATTTCCTAAACTCTTACTATCTTCTTATTTTCTAACACTACTTTATTCTTATAACAAAAATTCTGCAGGTCATCCATGAAAACCAAATGCTGCATATCCAGCCAAGCTAGCTCATTAGCCATCCAAGACCTATTCCTGAGTTCATGTGCTTCAAAGAAAATTAATTGGTTTACTTTCATTTGTTTCAGGTATCCCAGGAGGAAAATCTTCCCCGAAGGCAATGACAATAGCTGCAGCATCGCCCATCCGTGAGAATCCAACTGATATGGGTCAATAACTTTGCATCATCATATCCAGATTGTAGAGGTCGGTCTTTCTGGTCAAACTGATCGAATCTTCCAATGCTTAAACTTGGCCTAATCATCTATTACTGAGTAAAGACGGAATCGACCCTCTGTTCCTTTTTGCAGGTTTTAGCAACATTTTCATTGGCTTTGGTACATACATTAGGGAACCTTTTCACTAATATGAACCTTGCTATGATGCTATGAATTTTATGATGCTGCAGATGTTATTTGTTGGTTGTCTGTGATGAAAATAAATCTTCTGAGCACTGAATGTTGCTGCGAAATTCCTCTCATTCTTATTGTTCCTTCTGATATAGTGTCCCTTATACATCTCATGGCATTGAATTGGGACAAACGTCTTCATCTGCCATTGGTTGGTGGTTGATGATGACTTGGAATAAATTCCAGTCTGAAACCTAATATCCTGAACTCTTAGCATCTTGCTGCTTATTTGTTGTTTAATGCCGTTGAATTGATATGCAGTCTGCTAATAACAACTTGGTTTGATTTTACATAACCATTTTTTATAGTAGAAACAGAGTTTGTTGTCGTTGTTGCACGGGACACTTTCATCATATGCCATGTGCTGCAAACTGCATTCGTATCGAAGAATTTTTTTCTTGCATAACGAACAGTTTGCAATTTGTTTTTGAACTGCTCTGATAGAAATCTGCATGGTGATCGGTTTGTGTAACACCTAAGGGATTCCTAAGATGCTCTGACATTTATGATGCTGCAGATGTTATTTGTTGTTTTGCTGTGATGAAAATAAATCTTCTGAGCGCTGAATGTTGCTACGAAAATCCTCTCCTTCCTGATGTTCCTTCTGATATACTTTCCCTTTTACATCTCATGGCATTGAATTGAGACAATCGTCTTGATCTGCCATTTGTTGGTGGTTGATGATGACTTGGAATAAATTCCAGGCTGAAACCTAATTTCCTAAACTCTTACTATCTTCTTATTTTCTAACACTACTTTATTCTTATAACAAAAATTCTGCAGGTCATCCATGAAAACCAAATGCTGCATATCCAGCCAAGCTAGCTCATTAGCCATCCAAGACCTATTCCTGAGTTCATGTGCTTCAAAGAAAATTAATTGGTTTACTTTCATTTGTTTCAGGTATCCCAGGAGGAAAATCTTCCCCGAAGGCAATGACAATAGCTGCAGCATCGCCCATCCGTGAGAATCCAACTGATATGGGTCAATAACTTTGCATCAACATATCCAGATTGTAGAGGTCGGTCTTTCTGGTCAAACTGATCGAATCTTGCAATGCTTAAACTTGGCCTAATCATCTATTACTGAGTAAAGACGGAATCGACCCTCTGTTCCTTTTTGCAGGTTTTAGCAACATTTTCATTGGCTTTGGTACATACATTAGGGAACCTTTTCACTAATATGAACCTTGCTATGATGCTATGAATTTTATGATGCTGCAGATGTTATTTGTTGGTTGTCTGTGATGAAAATAAATCTTCTGAGCACTGAATGTTGCTGCGAAATTCCTCTCATTCTTATTGTTCCTTCTGATATAGTGTCCCTTATACATCTCATGGCATTGAATTGGGACAAACGTCTTCATCTGCCATTGGTTGGTGGTTGATGATGACTTGGAATAAATTCCAGTCTGAAACCTAATATCCTGAACTCTTAGCATCTTGCTGCTTATTTGTTGTTTAATGCCGTTGAATTGATATGCAGTCTGCTAATAACAACTTGGTTTGATTTTACATAACCATTTTTTATAGCAGAAACAGAGTTTGTTGTCGTTGTTGCACGGGACACTTTCATCATATGCCATGTGCTGCAAACTGCATTCGTATCGAAGAATTTTTTTCTTGCATAACGAACAGTTTGCAATTTGTTTTTGAACTGCTCTGATAGAAATCTGCATGGTGATCGGTTTGTGTAACACCTAAGGGATTCCTAAGATGCTCTGACATTTATGATGCTGCAGATGTTATTTGTTGTTTTGCTGTGATGAAAATAAATCTTCTGAGCGCTGAATGTTGCTACGAAAATCCTCTCCTTCCTGATGTTCCTTCTGATATACTTTCCCTTTTACATCTCATGGCATTGAATTGAGACAATCGTCTTGATCTGCCATTTGTTGGTGGTTGATGATGACTTGGAATAAATTCCAGGCTGAAACCTAATTTCCTAAACTCTTACTATCTTCTTATTTTCTAACACTACTTTATTCTTATAACAAAAATTCTGCAGGTCATCCATGAAAACCAAATGCTGCATATCCAGCCAAGCTAGCTCATTAGCCATCCAAGACCTATTCCTGAGTTCATGTGCTTCAAAGAAAATTAATTGGTTTACTTTCATTTGTTTCAGGTATCCCAGGAGGAAAATCTTCCCCGAAGGCAATGACAATAGCTGCAGCATCGCCCATCCGTGAGAATCCAACTGATATGGGTCAATAACTTTGCATCATCATATCCAGATTGTAGAGGTCGGTCTTTCTGGTCAAACTGATCGAATCTTGCAATGCTTAAACTTGGCCTAATCATCTATTACTGAGTAAAGACGAAATCGACCCTTTGTTCCTTTTTGCAGGTTTTAGCAACATTCTCAATGGCTTTGGTACATACATTAGGGAACCTTTTCACTAATATGAACCTTGCTATGATGCTATGAATTTTATGATGCTGCAGATGTTATTTGTTGGTTGTCTGTGATGAAAATAAATCTTCTGAGCACTGAATGTTGCTGCGAAATTCCTCTCATTCCTGTTGTTCCTTCTGATATACTGTCCCTTTTACATCTCATGGCATTGAATTGGGACAAACGTCTTAATCTGCCATTTGTTGGTGGTTGATGATGACTTGGAATAAATTCCAGTCTGAAACCTAATATCCTGAACTCTTAGCATCTTGCTCCTTATTTGTTGTTTAATGTCGTTGAATTGATATGAATTCTGCTAATAACAACTTGGTTTGATTTTACATAACCATTTTTTATAGCAGAAACAGAGTTTGTTGTCGTTGTTGCACGGGACACTTTCATCGTATGCCATGTGCTGCAAACTGCATTTGTATCGATGAATTTTTTTCTTGCATACCGAACAGTTTGCAATTTGTTTTTGAACTGCTCTGATAAAAATCTGCATGGTGATCGGTTTGTGTAACACCTAAGGGGTTCCTATGATGCTCTGACATTTATGATGTTGCAGATGTTATTTGTTGTTTTACTGTGATGAAAATAAATCTTCTGAGCGCTGAATGTTGCTGCGAAAATCCTCTCCTTCCTGCTGTTCCTTCTGATATACTTTCCCTTTTACATCTCATGGCATTGAATTGAGACAATCGTCTTGATCTGCCATTTGTTGGTGGTTGATGATGACTTGGAATAAATTCCAGGCTGAAACCTAATTTCCTAAACTCTTACTATCTTCTTATTTTCTAACACTACTTTATTCTTATAACAAAAATTCTGCAGGTCATCCATGAAAACCAAATGCTGCATATCCAGCCAAGCTAGCTCATTAGCCATCCAAGACCTATTCCTGAGTTCATGTGCTTCAAAGAAAATTAATTGGTTTACTTTCATTTGTTTCAGGTATCCCAGGAGGAAAATCTTCCCCGAAGGCAATGACAATAGCTGCAGCATCGCCCATCCGTGAGAATCCAACTGATATGGGTCAATAACTTTGCATCATCATATCCAGATTGTAGGGGTCGGTCTTTCTGGTCAAACTGATCGAATCTTGCAATGCTTAAACTTGGCCTAATCATCTATTACTGAGTAAAGACGGAATCGACCCTCTGTTCCTTTTTGCAGGTTTTAGCAACATTTTCATTGGCTTTGGTACATACATTAGGGAACCTTTTCACTAATATGAACCTTGCTATGATGCTATGAATTTTATGATGCTGCAGATGTTATTTGTTGGTTGTCTGTGATGAAAATAAATCTTCTGAGCACTGAATGTTGCTGCGAAATTCCTCTCATTCTTATTGTTCCTTCTGATATAGTGTCCCTTATACATCTCATGGCATTGAATTGGGACAAACGTCTTCATCTGCCATTGGTTGGTGGTTGATGATGACTTGGAATAAATTCCAGTCTGAAACCTAATATCCTGAACTCTTAGCATCTTGCTGCTTATTTGTTGTTTAATGTCGTTGAATTGATATGCAGTCTGCTAATAACAACTTGGTTTGATTTTACATAACCATTTTTTATAGCAGAAACAGAGTTTGTTGTCGTTGTTGCACGGGACACTTTCATCATATGCCATGTGCTGCAAACTGCATTCGTATCGAAGAATTTTTTTCTTGCATAACGAACAGTTTGCAATTTGTTTTTGAACTGCTCTGATAGAAATCTGCATGGTGATCGGTTTGTGTAACACCTAAGGGATTCCTAAGATGCTCTGACATTTATGATGCTGCAGATGTTATTTGTTGTTTTGCTGTGATGAAAATAAATCTTCTGAGCGCTGAATGATGCTACGAAAATCCTCTCCTTCCTGATGTTCCTTCTGATATACTTTCCCTTTTACATCTCATGGCATTGAATTGAGACAATCGTCTTGATCTGCCATTTGTTGGTGGTTGATGATGACTTGGAATAAATTCCAGGCTGAAACCTAATTTCCTAAACTCTTACTATCTTCTTATTTTCTAACACTACTTTATTCTTATAACAAAAATTCTGCAGGTCATCCATGAAAACCAAATGCTGCATATCCAGCCAAGCTAGCTCATTAGCCATCCAAGACCTATTCCTGAGTTCATGTGCTTCAAAGAAAATTAATTGGTTTACTTTCATTTGTTTCAGGTATCCCAGGAGGAAAATCTTCCCCGAAGGCAATGACAATAGCTGCAGCATCGCCCATCCGTGAGAATCCAACTGATATGGGTCAATAACTTTGCATCAACATATCCAGATTGTAGAGGTCGGTCTTTCTGGTCAAACTGATCGAATCTTGCAATGCTTAAACTTGGCCTAATCATCTATTACTGAGTAAAGACGGAATCGACCCTCTGTTCCTTTTTGCAGGTTTTAGCAACATTTTCATTGGCTTTGGTACATACATTAGGGAACCTTTTCACTAATATGAACCTTGCTATGATGCTATGAATTTTATGATGCTGCAGATGTTATTTGTTGGTTGTCTGTGATGAAAATAAATCTTCTGAGCACTGAATGTTGCTGCGAAATTCCTCTCATTCTTATTGTTCCTTCTGATATAGTGTCCCTTATACATCTCATGGCATTGAATTGGGACAAACGTCTTCATCTGCCATTGGTTGGTGGTTGATGATGACTTGGAATAAATTCCAGTCTGAAACCTAATATCCTGAACTCTTAGCATCTTGCTGCTTATTTGTTGTTTAATACCGTTGAATTGATATGCAGTCTGCTAATAACAACTTGGTTTGATTTTACATAACCATTTTTTATAGCAGAAACAGAGTTTGTTGTCGTTGTTGCACGGGACACTTTCATCATATGCCATGTGCTGCAAACTGCATTCGTATCGAAGAATTTTTTTCTTGCATAACGAACAATTTGCAATTTGTTTTTGAACTGCTCTGATAGAAATCTGCATGGTGATCGGTTTGTGTAACACCTAAGGGATTCCTAAGATGCTCTGACATTTATGATGCTGCAGATGTTATTTGTTGTTTTGCTGTGATGAAAATAAATCTTCTGAGCGCTGAATGTTGCTACGAAAATCCTCTCCTTCCTGATGTTCCTTCTGATATACTTTCCCTTTTACATCTCATGGCATTGAATTGAGACAATCGTCTTGATCTGCCATTTGTTGGTGGTTGATGATGACTTGGAATAAAAAATTCCAGGCTGAAACCTAATTTCCTAAACTCTTACTATCTTCTTCTTTTCTAACACTACTTTATTCTTATAACAAAAATTCTGCCGGCCACCATGAAAACCAAATGCTGCATATCCAGCCAAGCTAGCTCATTAGCCATCCAAGACCTATTCCTGAATGCATGTGCTTCAAAGAAAATTAATTGGTTTACTTTCATTTGTTTCAGGTATCCCAGGAGGAAAATCTTCCCCGAAGGCAATGACAATAGCTGCAGCATCGCCCATCCGTGACAATCCAACTGATATGGGTCTATAACTTTGCATCATCATATCCAGATTGTAGAGGTCGGTCTTTCTGGTCAAACTGATCGAATCTTGCAATGCTTAAACTTGGCCTCATCATCTAAAACATGGCGCTGCATTGGTGTTTATTTGCAGTTATAGACTTAATGTGCAAGAGTGGCTTGGATATGGGATCAAAATGATGTCATGAAGTTTCTTGCAGATTCCTTCGGGTGGATCATGGTAGTGGCATGAGTGGAGAAAACTTCCATAATTTTATTTCAATTTTGATATGTGAACATTTGGATTGATCTATTTCTTTTAGGCTTCGTTTTTTTTTTTTTTGCAATTTAATGCATGAACACTTGGATATTGTAATGTTTCATGGTTTCTTGATGTGAGGTCTCCAATTTTGGATTTTGAAGCATGGAAAGAATATTGAGAATCTTCATGTACTTTGAACTTTTGGAACTGGTTTGAACTTGTAATTCTTGTAATTCTTGGAAATTGTGAATTTTATGCTTTGAATGAGAATGAATCCAATTTTTGAACTTTTAATTTTTTTACATTTTGGTACCAACTTGAATTTGTGAAATTTCAACATTTGAATCTTTATGACAACTCAAAAGTTTTTGAATCCCAATGCTAATAACTTGTACTTGAATTTCAAGGAATCCCTATAAATGGACCTTCTAATTTTAGCATGCTTACTCATTTTAATCTAACCAAATTGTATCATTTAAATTTAAAACATTATGAACCAAACTTTGATGTCGTATGGAACTCATAAACCAAATCACATTACTTTGTCACCCTAACCACACCGAATCCATAACCTCTTATTTTGGTCTCTTAACTTGGAGTTTATTAGCTGTTTCTGTTTAATGCACTACCATTTTAACTTTGATTATAGTAGCACTTTGGTTATTGTATCAGTTTGTTTTAAATTCCTTACCATGTTGAAATTTGGTTATAATATGAACTTTGGTTATGTTGAACTTACAAATCCATTTGTTGCTAACAATGACATAGTCTACTCAATTCCCTGTAAACTTTGGTTAACAATGACATAGTCTACTCAATTCCCTGTACACTAATTCATGTTGTTATTTTAGTATCATATGAGTATAAATTGAATATTCTCATGTTCTATATTTTTTTTTAGAGATTTACTCAATATCTTAACTAAATTACCCGTGCGGGAGCACGGGTTTCTTACTAGATTTAGAGTAAAGAGAGGAAAGTTTGTGAGGTTTTTTCAGTGAGAGAAGAGAGAAACGATTGTCAAAGTGGAAAGTGGGGAGAGGGGGTCTCCTTTGTGACGCGTTTGGATTCCCATATTTCAGAAAAATGGTTTTCATATTCCTCCCCTATGAGATAAAGGCACGTGGCATTGAAATAAAATGGGGGAAGTTTCAACACCCATCCACTTTCCATTATCATTTTTTAACTCTTTTATTTTTAATCCTCTTATTTGATTGGTGGAAAGACATAGACATGGATAGTCAATACGGGCCTTTGATTAATCCTGATTCAAAGGTTAAGATTAAATCAAATAAATTCAAATGCTAACCAGTTTTAAAATATCTAGAGTGCCTTTTCTATAAGCATTATGAATTTAATATGAAATTAAATAAATTAATCCCTCTAAAATTCACACACTCTTAAAATAAAATGAAGACAGAAAAATTCTATTTAATTATTCCTATCATTTGACAGAAGAATAAAAATAAAAGGACTTAAAATGAATAAAAAAATGCACATAAAAATGCTCGAAAAATTAAAATGAATGCATTGAATAATCAACGCGAAATAAATTTCTCAGAAACATACAGGTTTTGATCAAAGTTTGAAGTAAAAAATGGCTGATTGAGGAGGCTCAAGCTAATCAAAATGTGACTGAAAAAGTAGTCAAAAAAATAAAGCGAGCACGTCAGGTCAAACTACAAGAACCATAAATCAATAAAATTGACGTCTGCAAGCTCGATCTTTAAATTCTTCGCCTGCTAATTTTACGTACATTTGAAAATCAATTCAATCGGTCTGTCTATATATCCGAAAATTTATTCTGGTCGACATTTAAGGCATTATGCGTGATAAAAGACATGTTATGTTATACATATGAGGCAAAGTAATTTAAAGTTAGATGAATGAAAGTTTTAAAATTTCCAGAAAAAATTGGGGTATGACACCTTGCACCAACTTAAACAATTTTTATTTTTTTATTTTTAAAATATTCTTTTTTGTATTTAAAAGGAATGCAAAACTTTTTTTTTTCCAAATCTTTTTTATACTTTTGCATCAAAAATAATGCAATTTAAAAATATAGAGATGATATGTAATATAAATTTTGAAACTATGGAAGCTTGTTCTAAACAATCCCTCTTAATTAGAAAAATTGAATGAGGTAATATAGAAAAAAACTTTCTTTAAGGCCAATCATAAGAGGACCAATGACTTTACAGCCAAAATTTTAAGTGTAAATTATTCAAATAATAAAACCTCACTTTTCTTTTAAGTTAGAGAATGTCAAGATAGTTTTTTTGAACAAAATTTATCATTCAACCCTTAATGGTCTAAGTCTTGAACAAAAAGCAAAATAAGTGCTCAAAAGGGATGAAAAACAACCACATGCATGCATAAAATGTAGAATGCATCAGTTGACTAAACACTCAAACCATGACTATGTGCAAGAAAAATGTCAATGACTCAAGATAATTTGAGGGCTTAAAAACAAGTCCATGAACTAGGTCAAAATAAGAATGCTTGTGGCCATATGCCAAATGGCTTATTGTGAATGCAGATGAAAACATGAGTGCAAGTAGTACTTTACAATGCAATATAAGTAACCAAATGGTAGGAAAAAATGGAGGTATGACAGTTTCCCTTATCTAATTGCCTTAAACCCGGAAGGATGAACTGCCACAATTTTCATACCTTTAGGGTAGAAATCAATTATATATGAAAAAATCCAAAATTTATTTTAAGAAGATGGAAAGTGTAGTGAGTTTACGAAAGATAAGCCTTGTCAGGGCTATAAAGGGATTTCTTTCATACTCCGATAAGGGTTTTTACCTTTAATGATGAATTTATGCAAATACATGACAGTTGACTAGTTCCTTGAGATTTCACCGAGAATTGACGGGGTAAACTTTCAATCGACGGTAATCATAAGGATTCTTTGAGACTTAACAGCGAACAAACTCAACTATCAAATACATAAATAATTCTTCGAGAACTAACAGAGACAACTTTTAATTAACGATTACGGAAAGATAATTTGATAGTTGACAAAGTAAGCTTCCAACTAACCGTTATTAGAAAGGTTCCCCGAGAACTATATAGAAATCTTTCAACTTAGAGGATGGAAAATTTTAAGTATGTTTTTTTTAAAAGAAGAAAATGCATGACTAGGAACAATGTAACTTGCAATCATTAAAAATATTTCCTGGGAGTTATCAGCAACACCTTTCAAAATAACAATCACTAAAAGATTCCTAGAGAATTAACCAAGTGAGCTTCCAACTAATCACCATTTGAATGGTCCTTCGAGAACTAACCGAGAAATTCTTCAATTCAGCAAGTACAAACAGACTCTTTTTTTTGAAACGTTCTTTTTGAAAAAAACACATGCAACTGGAAATCATTGAAAGATTCTCCATGAACTAACAGGGTGAAGTTTCAAATGACAATCATCGAAAAGATCCCTTGACAGTTGACAAAGTGATCCTCTAATTAATCTTCATTCATGAGGTTCCCCGAGATCTAATCGAGAAAACTTTCAAATAGCCATACTATAAGATACTTCTTTTTGAAATTTTAGAATTTTAAATAAATGGAATGAAGAAATAGTAATCACCGGAAGATTCTCCGAGAATTGACGAAGCAAACTTCAAACTACCAGTATCAAAAGATTCCTTGACACTTATCAGAGAAAAACATCAACTAGACACCATTGAGATATTTTTGTGTGAAATAACAGATACAACTTCTAACTAACAACCAGCAAAAGGTCCTCCAAGAGCTAATGAAGTGAGATTTCCACTGAGTGTTATTTGAAGGTTTCTCTAAGAATTAACAGAACGAACTTTCAATTTCGCCCCCATCAAAATTTCCCATGAAACTTACGTGGAAACTTCTAACTGAAAAATAAAAATGAATGATAAATAGGAAATCTCTGAGAGCAAAAACTTTGAAATAATGGATGTGGGTAGCTAAAGGGAAATCCTCTAAGAATTAATAGATAAATTACTCGTCAAAACAAAAACGGAGCCTCTCGTAGAATTAATAGAGCAGGGCCTCAAATGATCATACAGCAACCTAGAGATGCTTTGACAGAGATCAACAGTCCCCAAAAGGAAGTTGAGACTTTATGAGAATTAATATATAAGATACTCAACATAATACCATCGAGACTCTCTTAATAGAGAATCATCTTGAATGATATAACAATAACTGGAAGATGCTCTGAGAGTTGACAGAGAACAACACTTCATTTAGGATCATGTCATAATTTCTCTTGTATAACACGTCTCTATTCAGGAAGAACTTTGTGGTTAACCTCCTTAAAGTTCATGTATATACGATCGAAGCATTTTCTAGGTATTCTTGCTTCTCAAGATAGTGCTTGATATCGTAGAACTAGGGTTTGTCATCTGATTCCTCTTTTGTTGTCGAACAGTGTGCAGGTTCATTGAAATGCCTGATTTTGATAAAAGGTTGATGATTTCACCAAATCAGTTTGTACATGGATGCTAAGGTTGCCAGAGCATCTTCCATCTAATTTTCCTCTCGAGGAATATGGGAGAAGGTGATTTCTTCAAACTGCGGTAGTAATTCTAGCATATAATCCTGGTATGAAATTAGGTTTGGATATCTCGTTTCCAAATCACCTCTTATTTGGTGTATTACTAGAGTAGAATCTCCATATACTTTAAGGATTTTGATCCTCAAATCAATGGCGGCTTCTAATCCCAATATGCAAGCTTTGTACTCAACGAAATTATTTGTGAAATAAAAGAAGAGTTTTGTTGTGAAAGGCAAGTAATAGTTCTTTAGAGACATTAGAAATGCCCCAATACCATGGCCCATTGCATTAGAGGCATCATCTAACATGAGAGTTCATCGCTCCCCTAGCTCAGATCCTTCGTCATCACCAATGATCTTTTCATCATTCATGGCCATGATATCCTCGTCTGGGAAATCGAATTTTAACGGATGATAATCTTCCACTAGTTGGTGGGCAAGATGATTCACCAGCATATTGCCCTTGATGGCCTTTTGTGTGACATATTGGATGTCATACTCAGATAACAACATTTACCAATAGACGATTCTACCGATGAGAGTTGGTTTCTCAAATATGTATTTTATCATATCCATCTTGGATATCAACCACGTTGTATGGGCCAGCATGTATTTTTGGAGGCGTCGAGCACCCAATGCAAGTGTACAACAAGTCTTCTCGAGCAGTGAGTATCTGGTCTTATCGTCTTTAAACTTCTCGCTTAGGTAGTATATGGCATGCTCTTTCCTACTTGTTTCATCTTGCTTCCCTAGCACATAACCCATAGATTCATCAAGTACTATAAAGTACATGATAATAGGTCTTCCCTGAATAGGGGGTATCAAGATTGGCAGTCGTCGTTCCACTTGATAGCTTGATCTTTTCACAATAATTTGAATCTTGCCTTGCATGTGGTTGTGAGATGTGAAATGAATCTAGAAATGTAGTTCAATCTCCCCAAGAAACAACAAACCTCGTTCTTTGTTTTGGATGCAGGCATATTCTAGATAGCTCTGACATTGTCAGGGTCAATCTCAATCCCTCGTTGGCTTACAATGAATCCCATAAATTTACCAGATCTAAACCAAAAATGTGCATTTGTTGGGGTTAAGCCTCATCTTGAGTTTTCTCAATCGAGCGAACAACTTTTGAAGATAGATAATGTGATCCTCTTCTATATGGGATTTTGCAATCATATCATCGATGTAAACTTCAAACTCTTTATGAATCATATCATGAAAGAGAGTCACCATCGTACGTTAAATGTTTCCCTAACATTCTTCAATCCAAAAGGCATCACCTTGTAGCAAAATGTTCCCTAAAGGGTAATCAATGTGGTTTTGTTCATGTCTTCTGGAGCCTCTTTGATTTGGTTGTACCCAGAGAAACCATCCATGAAGGACACCTAGAACCAAGTCGTGTTATCCACCAATAAATTAATGTGAGGTAATGTGAAATCATCTTTTGGACTCGCTTTATTTAAGTCTCGGTAATCTACACACATTTAGACTTTTCTGTCCTTCTTTGGTACCAATACAATGTTGGCAACCCATTGTGGGTACTTGGCTACATCTAAGAAACCAGCGTCGAATTGTTTTCTAACCTCTTCCCTTATTTTAAGGGCCATGTCTGGTCGAGTTCTTCTTAGCTTTTTCTTGATAGGCAAACATTCTTCTGTGTGTCGTAGCTTGTGCGCTACAATATATGTATCTAACCCAAGCATATCTGGATATGACCAAGCGAGTATGTCCACATACTCATGGAGGAGTTCTTTCAGCTTTTTCTTTTCAACATCTTGTAGGGCGGTGCCTATCTTAACTTTTTTATATTCTTCCTCAGTCCCAAGGTTGATAATCTCAACAGCTCCCTGGTGCGGGTGAATGATCTTTGATTCCTACTTGAGCAATCTGGATAACTCTTCAAGGGAGTTCACAATCTTCCTCGCCCTCTTCTTCGGCTTATTTAATTGGATAATAAAAGTCATATGGTACCATATAAGTGTTGTTATCAGTGGTCTTGGGGCTGATTCTGCATGTTATGATTTATGTAGTTTTTAGAAAGTGGAAGTGCGTAAAGCATTTCCATTATTTTGAAAGAAAAATACAAAAGGAAAGGAACTCAATTGATGGAAATTTTTTCGTTTTATTAATGATAAACAAAACTTTAACACAATGGGGCCCTACAAGCATTCCACTATGCCTTGGGAAGAGTATAGGGTTTTGACAAAAACAGTAAATTACTTTTTAATTTTAAAGACTTGAGGAATCTCGACAACCTTCCAATTGTTCAGCTCCTCTCCCAGTAAGCTTTGGCGTATCCACTCTGATGCTACCTCAATGCAAGCTATTTCGTTGATCACGGCTACGTAGCCTCTGAAGATATGGCCAACACTTGTAAAGTTTTCTTGCATCGGGATAATATGCTCCTTTCTAGCTATAACATCCCTTTCACTCAAAGATGGCTGGTATCCCTGCCCGAATCGATATTTCTTTTCAAGGAGCTATATGACATTTCCCTAGCCTTCAGTAATTCCAGCTTTTACAATGGATTAGGATCCTTTCCAAGAGGCCATTGATGATTCAGACTTATGCCCCTTCATTGGCTGGATGGCTAAACTGCTTACCACTTCCAATGCTTAGAATGGAGTCTCAATTGTTTTACCGTCCAGATCAATGTATCAGCAAGAAGACAAGTGTCTGACCATGATGTCTTCTTTTTCTCCTATCACAATGATTTTGTCGTCGATGATGAACTTAAGCTTCTAGTGAAGCATAGACCTAACTGCCCATGTAACATGGATCCAAGATCTCTCAAGTAAGAAACTATATGTCAGATGTATATCCATAACTTGGAAGATGATGGAGAAAGTATGTGGGCAAATATTTATTAGAAGATCCACCTCTCCGATCATAGCTTGTTGCGAACCATCAAAAGCTTTGACAATTAAAACGCTTGGTTTCATTATGACTCCTTCTAAAGTTATTTTCGATAGAGTGGAATTTGGTATAACATTCAGGGATGATCATATGTCTACCTGTACCCTTGATAATATTGTATCAACATATTTCATAGAAATATGTAAAGCTCTGTTATGGGCCCTCCCTTCTTATGGTTGTTCATCATCACTGAAGCCAAGATAACTTCCACCAGTGATATTGGTCACATCGCCATCAAATTGGTCAATAATTATGTCCTTGGTAACATGGATAGCGCACAAGATCCTTATCAATGACTCTCTGTGAGCCCTTAAACTGAGCATTAAGGACAACATTGAAGTCTTTGAAGGAGTTTGACTTAGTTGATCAGTCACTCTATAGTCATTCTTTTTAATGATTCAAAGGAATTCCTCGGCTTCCTTTTGTGAGGAAGACGCCTTGGGTAAAGATGATCCTTTATTATATTTAGTACTTTGAGCAGGACTTTGAATGTTGCTAGCCAGTTCTTTTCCTTTAGCCTTAGCCATAGGTTCAACAACTCTATAAGCAAACACTCGACCGATCCGGGTCATTCCTTTGGGACCGGCAATAGTGATCACATTAGGCTCACTGATGACCAGAGGTTGGTTTTCTTGTCCCTGTTTGTAAACCTTGCGTTCATACCTCCAAGGTATGGCTTGCATGCTCTCGTATGAGAACAGAACAGGGATTTGGATCACCAAAGGAGTGACTGGTATCTCTACTTTAGGTTCTAAATAAGGAATTTCCAGCACAATCACTTCTCCCTCTATTTTGATTAGGCAACCAATTTGAATGGTACCTTGATCAATCACCTGTTGTACACAGTTCTTCAAACTGGCATAGCTCTCTGATCTTTATATATCATGGTTAGTTGGGATCAAACCATGTTTCCTTAGCTGTTCTCCTATGACAATAATAGGGGTCTGGATTTCCTCCACCCTTTCAATCAACTCTTGACTATCAACCTCCTCAACTGCATTCATTGATGATCCTGCATGCGTCGACATGGGATTTGTTTTAACATTCGGGCATGTAAGTGTGAATGTGATCGCCTTGGAGTCGATCAATTCTTGGACCCTGTATTTGAATGCGTTATAGTTGTCTATGGTGTGTCTTATCACACCCATGGATAATTGCAGCAGGAGTTGGCATCATAAATGGGTGGATAAGGGGCATAAGTCGACGTTAATGATTTCAGCACGAGCAACCCACTTTTAAGCAGATATGGGAAAATATGATTGTAAGGCAGTGGAAATAGCTCAAATTGTTGTCCAGGCTTCCTAGGACTCTGTTGATTGTATTGTCGTTATTATGGAGCATTTTGTTGATACTGTCGTTTTAATGGTTGATAAGTCGGTTGCTAATATGGTCGTTGTTATGGAATTTGCTATTGTTACTAGTTGGATGTAACAACTGTAATTTGATGATATGGCACCTGGAGAGGATGTTGAGTTTTATTCTTCCTTTACCCCATTATGGCATTAGCTTTTCCTTTTTTCTTTTTAGGAAAGTTGGAGTAAGACTTATTTTCCCTACTCGAGGCACTGGCAGTACTTGGTAACTTACCCTTCTTTATATGGCTCGCAATCCTTTCACCGGTGGTGACGATGTCGGAGAAGGCCGAGAAGCTCCTTCCAACCATCTTCTCAAGGTACTCAACTTGCAAAGTTCCCATGAACATGTCTATCAACTCCTTATCAAGGAGTGGTGTTTGAACTCTAGCAGCGAGTTCCCTCCAATTTTGTGCATATTCTTTGAAGGACTCGTTATTCCATTGTGCCATGTCTTGTAGTTGAGTGTGGTTTGGTGCCAGGTCAGTATTGTACTGATAATGTTTGGGGAACGCCTTAGCAAGGTTTCTCTAAGACTGGACATGGCTCTGCTCGAGTTGTATGTACCATTCCAATGATGCCCCATTGAGGCTATATAGGAAATAGTGTATTAACATCTTATCATCATCAGCGTATGCCACCATCTTGCAACAGTAAGCTCTTAAGTGTGTACAGGGACAGCTAGCCCCTTTGTACTTGTCAAAGTCAGTGACTTTGAACTTCTGTGGGATGATTAGACCCGACACATGACACATTTCCACAACATTAAGGCCTGAAGTAAAGTGCATTTCCATAACTTTCTCTTCGAGGGTGCGGAGCCTTTCGACAGCAGGATCAGGTTGAGTACCAATAACAAGCATCATTTAGGGAGGCATGAAGTAAGCACCTTGTGGATCCTCTTCATCGTACAGGGATCCCTACCTTGCCGATGTAGTAGAATGATATTGGGCAGCTAGATTGACCATAGGTATTCTGATAGGAGGGGGTGCAGCAACCCCCTATGGAGGATTATATCCCCGAGGTTGTCCGAATTCAGGGTTATTCACTTCTGGGATATGAAGTGAAGAAGATCCTAACAGGGAGGGAATGTTTGTGGCATCAGCGGTTATTTGGGGATTATCTTCCTATCTATCCATAACCATCATGGCTTCCAATACTCGATCCATTTATCCATGCATTGCATCTATTTCCTCCCTCATTGTGGTTTGAGTGGCTTAAACTTTCTCCATGGTTTTTCTATATTTGATGCACGTCTCGTACCAATGCGAAGAAGTTATTGTCTGTTCTGGATAAGAGGGAGACGTTTATGTGTTTTTGTGTTTAGGGAATACATGAAGATGGGCTTATGTATGCAAAATGATTTTATTTATTTTGTTTACAGGGAATCATTTAGTTCATTAGTTGTTAGGCATTTGAGAGCGTAAGAGAAAGAAAGATAACAACCATAAATAGTCTCGTTCATTCATTCACTTGTAGAAAAAGTACAATATATGGAAGTACAAATATAAAGTCTCCTAGCCACTAGCAATATTTCACACATCCTTAAGCTGTGCTAACTCCTCTTGGATATCTATGACCATATGCTACAGAAGATGATGAAATCGAATATGATCGGAGGAGTGTTCTCCGGTGTCATTACCTTAAAAACATCCCTCAATCTTAGAGGAAAAGCATGCAACAGACTGTTAGCAAGGTCAAATACTTGCTCACACTTCCCAAACCATTCGTCGGCATCCAGACAGGCATATGAGTTTCCACTCGGTCTCGTTGCGACAAGCTTTCCATCTATTTGACTTTTAAGCTCCACTGATTCTTTACAGCCTTTTGGAATCTCTCAGGCGCTAGTTGGAAGATATAAGTCTTTCCACCTTTGTTAAGGCTTGTTACAAGCCTCTAGACATGTAACATCTTCTCAATCCACAGCTCCCGCAAACTGCATGAGAGAGACCTTTTTGAAGCATCCATAACTTCCATTCTCCTGTAGATCGCCTTATCTTAAGCTGATGTGCCACATCACCAGCTGAGATCCTAATGTTAAGCTAGATGTCAGAATATTCTGATACGACATCCAACTGCTGAATTCAGCTCCTCCTTCTTCCACTTAGAAGAACCTCCTCCCTATTACAGAACAAGAGTTCCATGCTCTCATAGACTTAATTCAACAACCAAGTTTGAGTAGACAACCTCCATCCTGCTTTGAAACTCCAAAGACTTCACACCTGCCACATCTGAATCTTCAGAAGATAAAGTAGTCCTAGACTACACCATAGCCATACCAAAGAATGCCACTTTACTTAGTAGAGCAGTCTGTAGAAAGTCAGAGGTTACTGCCACTTTACCTTAAGTACCTAGATCAGAAATAAATTGATCCAAGCTGTGCCACCACCAGCACTTCATTCCTCCTAGATCAGAAATAAACTGATCCAAGAAGTAACCATCAAGATTATCATGTTTTCATCTTCATCTTTAACAACATCAAGGTCCAGACCAGTTTCTTGGCCGAAAACCATCCAGAGATCACATGCTTCTGTCATACCAGATTGAAGCCCATTCTTAGGTCAACACCTAAGACTAAAACAAATGCTAAAGTGTATGTAGTACCCCTCCCATGATTCTGCACAAACTCTGATGATGAGATGTTCCAACATCTTGTTGAACATCAGCAATCTTGACTTTCAAGGATAATCAATTATATACTTGTGAATTCCACAAATAGCAATTGATCTTAAATCCTTGTCCAATAATCCTTCTTCACTGTTGCAGCTAAGCTCCACCAGTCACTTCATGAACACTTATCAAGTATTCAATCTTTTGCAAGTATCTTCTTTGACACACAGTGTTGAGATACCAAGGCTGCCACCCTTGACTCAAGTAACTAAGATTCTCTCTGAACGAACCTTATTTACCTCAATAATTCTGAGAACTCCAATCAGATTGGATCCACCCTTAGGGTTAAGAGAGATGAATCCTTCCTTGCTGTTTTTGGAGAGTGAAAATAAATCACCTCCACTTTCTTCAGATTGTGTTTCATAGAAACACCTTCTAGTCAGAAGAATAACTAGAAGACTCCAGATGCACGACTGAGACGCCTCTATGAGTGGACTTGAGAGAATTCTCAAGTATCTTTGACAACCTAGCCGATCAATAATTTATCAAACTCCTAGAGCAAGAACTTGATAAACTTAAACTCAATCTCCTCTCCTCTTCAACTGACTTCACACTGTACCATGGAACAAAGCTTCCTAGTACCCAGTCACCATACTAGATATCTTTCAACAACTCCCTTCATTCCATCGCTCCCAACTTTGGAATAAAAGAATGCAGATATCTTCACATATAGAGGCCGACGATTGAGACCTTCCACCATCTGTCTTCAACAACAACTCCAGAATCCCATAATTTTAGAGCTCTTCCATCAGAAAAACATGCAGCGGAACCACCAAGGAACAAATTCAACTTGCCCTAATTAGATGTCAAAACATCTTATAAGACACCCCAACAAGAGAACTATCCACTTCTCTTGTAGTTGTTGTAGAACCTCCTCAGCACCATGAACAACCTCTAGGTTGTTTCCTTTGATCCAAAACATCCATCCCATCCATTAATACCCTTGAGTATGTCTGAGTTCAATGATCTGATCTTTAAAACTCCTCCTTGTTTAAATTCCAGAAAGTATCTCCCAAAGATATCATCCAGAAACAGACAAGATGCCTGCTCTGATACCAATTGAAATTCTGGCAATGGACAACAAATGTCCTAACACATGTCAAGACATTGTTCTGAATAAATGGTTAAACGCAGAGGAACAACAGCAGACTGATACCTTGAATATCAGAACTGCAAAATCACAGATGTTACGACATCTGATCCAACATGTTAATCAAGACTGAACTGAAAATATCAGAATGATAAACAACACAGAATATGATGACCCAGTTTGGTGCAACTCACCTACATCTGGGGGATACCAATCCAGGAAGAAGAAATGACTATCAGTAGTATCGTTTTATGTAAACAACCTCAGGTTTACAGAAAGCACCCACGCTAACCTATCACTACCCAATGAAGTCTTTATCATTAGAAGTCACATCTAAATGATAAGAGAAACCCATATCACTCCCTAAATCACAACCTGTGATTATCTAACAGTTAATTCCTCATAACTGTATCTGAAGGTGCGAGAAAGACACAAGAAAGGGGGGTTTGAATTGTGTATTTACTCTTTTTGTAACTTTTTGCATCTTGTTAAAGAGATACTCAAGAACCTTCAATGTTGGTTGAGAGATTCTGATCTCTTAACTATGGAGTATGAGAACCATATAGGTTCTTATCATAAGATACGATACTCAGAACTTGCAGTGCGGAAGCTTATCAGAGATAGGCTGCAAGATTCTGACTTTGCTTAATATGAGGTTCTGATATTCAATGCATAAACATAAACAGAGATACTACGCAAGAGAGTAAAGGAAACACGATATATCCTGGTTCACCACGCGGGTTAATCCAGTCCACCCTCCTCAGGTGATTTCGCCTTGAACACAAGGACTTAATCCACTATAACCAAATCATTATTACACTTGCACGGGCAACAGCCGATGACTAACCACTTACATAGCCGCACTGTGACTAACAACCCAATGAACCATTCAGGGATCCAACAGGATATAACGTTCATTGACCGAGCAGACCCACTACTGGGATTTCACAGCTAGCCATTCAGGGATTCATCACAATGAATATAACGCTACTGACCATATTTCAGGATTTTCCACAATGACCCTCAGCCATTGTCATCTCAAGTATCTGATCACCACGTGATCTACTCAAGGGCCTCAATTCACAGCTGAACCGTTCAGGGATCCATTCAGGATATAACGTTCACTGGAGGAGTCTCAATTCATTTAGTTGAATTCGCAAACTGGAGATTACAAGTTGTGCTTCTTAATAAGCAAGTTTCTCCTAGGTTTAAGTACAGAGAACACACACATGTGTTCAAGTAAGTTTTGAGCAATCAGCTCCTTGCTTTCCTAAGAAACTACAAAGATGTATTTGATATTATGATTGTAGACATCTTGTAGATCTTCTTCTTCTTCGTCTTCTGGTTGAGCAAGCTTTGAGCAGCAACTCCTTGCTTCAGATCTTCAATGTAGTCATGACGAGAAGGTAGGTTGATGACTTGACTGATCTTCAATGTTGTCTTCTTCATCAACAACTTCTGTTTGATTGTTGTTGTTATGTTGATTTTTTCTTTGGAGATTCAACAACAATTGCCATGAGTGAAATAATGACAGCTTTGAATATTCTAAGTGTTACAATGAGAACTCATCGTTGTTGCTATCTTCACACAATGACTTGGTCAATTTTGTAGATGAACATTCAGTTCGTAATTCTACAAGTAATCGACACATCAGAAGCAAAAACTCTTTCCATTAAATAGCCAGTAGAAATATAGCCGTCATAGAATACTGTTGGTTGTTTGGAAAGGAGACGTTGTGATATTATGAGTTGTACTGACACATCTTCTTTTTGCAGAGGACGAAGTGAGCGGACATCTTTTCTTGGGCAGTGTGTACATTTAACTCACAACGGTAATATTTAGACTTCAAAACTTCAGTGGCTTCTGATGTTAATGTAATGAAGCATGAGTAGAGTCTTCTTAGCAGAATATCTGATGCTTCAAGTCTTCCGTCGATTGAAGATGTCCATTAGGAATCAGTCTTCTGAACTTCAGCACTTGGTCTTTAAGAACGATATCCTTTTTCTGCTTTAAGTCTTCCGAATCTTCAGAGCCTGTCTTCAGAGTCTTCAGAACTTCTTATTTGAAACCTTGATCTTCAGAACTCATCAGTCTTCAGATTCTTTCTGCACTTGGTCTTCAGCGCCTTCAGCCATATGAACTTCAAGTCATAGGAGTCTTCAGAACTTCGGTTCTTTCTGAGTGTACTTCTTTAGAAGCTTCGCTATCTTCAGAATCTTAATCACTTTCAGAGAGCATCCACAAGAGCATTGCAACAACAATCTTGGCATCCTTGGATCTGACTGATCATGACTAGATAAAGAAGCGTTCTTGCTTCTCGCGACTTTAGTCACACATAGTAACTTCGCATATATATATATATATATATATATATATATATATTCAATCATAGTACATCTAGCTGGTGTATGTTGGTTCTGATGTCTTTAGTTCTTATGATCTGCACACAACACACGTTAGACCATAAAATGGTTCTTTCACAAATACTTATTGTTATCATCAAAACATAGATTGACTTGTAGAGAAAATTCTTGCTCTCACAATCTCCCCCTTTTTGATGATGACAAGACCAAGTATTTTGATTGAACATTTTATACAAGGTAATCACCAAAACAAACAAATTCAGAGTATGGAACAACAACTCCCCCTGAATGAGTTATCCTTAAAGCTTTATCTGAGATCGTCTAGGATTTTATATAATCCAAAGATATACAGAGTAACAACTTGAGTTGCCAGAACAAAAATAGAAAAGTGTTACTTCTCTATCTTGTCTTTAGGAAAATGAAGAGTCTTTAGCATCTGGACTAGTTCAACAGAACTTCCATCTTCAGATCTTCAGAACTCAGTTTCCTTTGTTGTCATATCAGAGCTTGTTATCTTCAGAGTCGTCTGAAGCATTTCTACTTTTCAGTAGATTCAATTTAGCACAGAATTAGAGCAGTTCTTCGACTGATAAACATAGCTTCGCTGTATATCAAAAACTGTCTTTTGAGACACTCCCCCTGAGTTTCAGACTTATATGAAGATTTGAGATTTTGTAATTTTGATCTTCAGGGCAGTCTCCCCTTAATTCCTATACGTCAGATATTGGGATCTTCAGAATTATAATTCTAGATGATAAGATTTTAAACACCAATGTAGATCATGACTGTTTTGACTTTTGAACACAGGTCTTCATCTTAGAACCTTGTTAAAGTCATACTTAGTAGTTTATCAAAGCTTAATTTCTGATCAGATACCAATTGAAGGTTTTAATAAAAGTGATCAATCAACGCTTGATTCTGAATCTGATACTTCATGATTTAATTTTGATATGTTACCATGTGATGTGCTGAGTCTTTTACTAGAGTATGTTGAGTCTGATACCAAGTGAAGAATTTCTTCTCATACTCTTGAGAGGTAATTCATTAGAGTGCTGATATTGATACCAATGAAGGTACTTTGACAGTAATCCACAGCTTTGCTTTGATTAAGAGTCTGATACTAATCTTTGTGTATTGAATCTGATTTCCAATTGATGATTTTGTCTGATACCAAATCGTTTTTATTTTGAATGGTTCCTGATAAACATCAGAATGGTTTCTTGCTTGGATCTTTAATCTGGATCTTCAGACAGTTCTTGACTTCTGATTTTGCACAGATCTTCTGAGTGAGCATCTTGAAATGTATGCTTCGTCTTGATTGCTTTCAGAGTTTTCTTACTGATTCTGATTCTTCTTAGACAACTTTTATTCTATGATCGTAGTTCTTCTTCTTATCCTGTCTTTAGAATTCCTAGTGAACTTGTTTAGAGTTCCTCGGATAACATCAAACAACAAACGTTAGTAGTAACGCATTTTATAATAGTACTTTGTTTGAGTTCTGCATTCTTTCAGATTTCCTTCTTTCAATCAAAATCAATCAATATATTTCTCCCCCTTTTTGACATCATCAAAAAGTGTCAGGGCATATGAGCAATTTAAGCATGGAGTCATTTATATTCAGATATAGAGTCACAGAGTCATTTAAACATTTAGAAGCATTTAGACTCATTTTAGGGATACACATCTATACTCAGTATGTATTTAATTGAAGGTTGATAGATGGAATCAACTGATTACTTAATTTAAGGATTAAAGCATCTGTAGAGATTATATCATTTCATTTGTGAACAATATTTCAGTATTTCATTATTTCGTTTTGGTTTTATAATTCAGAGCATAGGTTGAGCTTAATCTAGACAAGTTCAAAATAAAAACTAGATTGCATTAGAGAAAGATTAAACATAAAACTATAGATTGTATTACGGATGGATTTTATCAAAAACATACAACGCTAGACTAGACGAAACTGGTTCCTATAGGTTAGACTGAAAGGAGCTTAGGGAAGATGAGGAAGGACTTCCAGAATTATCTGAGCTTGAGGGAAGAGAAGTTTCTTCTGTTTGAGTCATTGCAAGCTTCTTGTGTTTTACTATTTCTTCTGAGATCCATTCATGGAACTCGTTCCAGACATTTCTTACTTCCATAGAGTTTGCACAAGAACTAGAGGCATTGATAAGAGTTTGAATCCTTGAGATTGCATTGTCTTTAAATGATGCAAGAACACTATTCGTTGTTCTTAATCTCTTGGATGAGTGTTTTTCCTTAATAACCGCTTTTCTTCCTACCTTCCAATCTGAGAGTTCTTGAAGAACATCAGTGATATTTTTCATGTTAATCCAAATACTGATATCTTTGTCCTTGATTTTTCTCAGATAGTTTCCGAATTCTGCCTCATTGTATGTAGCGAATTTTGGAAAGCCTATAACCGGAACTCTGGGAGTTAGAGTCAGTTCTCTAAAGCGTGAATTATCTAAGCTTGCGTCTTCCTATAAAAGGTTCTTATACCTAATAATCTTTCCAGGACTTTTAAGCAGCTTCCAAGATTCTCCTTCATTAATTAGAATGTCGTCAACTAATCCTGATTCAACTAAGATGTCTGAGATAAGTCTTCCATAGGGAATGAGACTGCATTCATGGTCAGAGCCAGTTCTGTAGCTTCTGATGGCATCCTTGAGAAGCTTAAAGAGGATTGAGGGAATGCGTATTTTAATTCCTTTTAGAAGAAGGAATAGAACGCATTTTTGAGTGTCGCTTAGCTGTTCTGATGAGAGATGATGAAAAACATTTTCTTGCAGAATTTTGAACCAAACTTGAAGTGAGTTTTTCAGGTTTGAGAAGGTTTGGTTTTCAGATAAAGCATTATCTTTGAAGATAGAGGACAACACCTTAGCCTCATTCTCTTCATTGAGTAAGTTTCTGGAGATTCTGAATCCGTCATGTTCATTCAGCAAGAGATCTGAGATAGTTTTTTTTTCAGAGATGAAAATTTTTCTTCCGAAAACGAAAGAGACAATGAGATTCTTGGATGTAGTTGCATGAATCCAGAAATCTTTGATCGGATGGTCATAGGTCGGTCCTTCCAGCCGTTTGAAGTAGTTTTTCCAACCTTGGTTTTCCAGTGAGGGAGCAATGTTGCATCCGTTTGATTTTAGATTGTTGAAGTCAACAATAGTTTCTGACAGAACCTTGAGATTGTTGACTGGGATTTGAGTGGTTGTGGGAATTGAGGCATTTTGTGAGACAAAAGCCATTTTAGAGATGATGAGGAGTTAGAAGGTAATTAGGCTGAAGATCTGGATGAGTAAAGGATGTGTAGCTGTCTTATGCTTTTAAAGATGGAACCTAGGTTAAATCTTGTGGAGAGTTTGAAACCACATTGATTGATTTTCCTAGAAGCATTAAGTAGCGTGGGAAAGTGGGTTAATGATTAATCAGGAATCATAACCCTAAAGAGTAGTGACGAGGCCGCTACTTAATTATGACCGGTGAGCAGTTTTATAATTTCTAGTTAATCCTAAGTTATCAAAAATATGCTTGTCTATTGGTAGATAAGTAATGAAATTTTCTTAAGGGTGAATTTAAATCTATCATAAAAGCATTTCTTAATTAGAATACTTGGGCAAGAGAATACATATTGCGTTTAGATCATAAGGGCATACAAGAAGGATCTTATACACAAAAACTTGTGATCTTAAGAAAAGCTTAACTTCTATCTAGACAAAGAAGGTCATAGGATGACTGAACTCGGGAAGGATTTTCTCAGTCATTCCATTTCTTCTGCAATGACCGACCAATCCTTGAAGATCAAGAATATGAGAGATGACCCTGCAATAGGGAATTTGGTAGATAGTGTCTTCTCGTGACAGGTTAATTTCTTCCTTTAGATGATTGTACATTGGATTGAGGTAGGTTTATTTTGATTCTAGATATTAAAAAGAAAATAAACAATCTCTCTATGTCAGATAACCATCCTCCTCCTCTTTCTCTCGGTCTGAAATTTGTTACCATCAGATTGTACCAATCTTTAGCAATTGGAGTGAGAGTGCAAGGTTGAGTGGGATGCCCCTCTGTTTTGAAAATGACGTGCAGATGTCTGTCGAAGCTATGGTTGTCGGAATTTCTTTCCATAGTCACACCATCTTCAACGTACCTAATGGCTTTAGCTATGATGGTGGGGTTGATCAAGACTGGATATCCAGCAACTACAGACAAAATAGTATTTTTGCCATAGTCATATTCAAGTACACGTGCATTTGCCCAGAACTCAGTTATAAGAGAAGGGAAGACAGGTCTAACAAGCATGTCGAAGTAGTTTTCCCAATTCTGAAATAAGATACCTGAGAGAATGCTAGTTTTGTTGAGTTGTGGTAAGAGGTTTAGATCCAATGTGAATTCCTTTAGAAGCTCTAGATCAGAAATTTCTCCTCTGATATTGTGTGAAGACATTTCAAGCAGGAAACGAAGAAGGGAGTTCTAACCTACTAGACAGTGATTCTTCCTAGAAGGGGAGTAGGGTTGTGAGGAAAACTTATGAGTGATGGTTATTTATCACGTTTGGAACACACGAAGTCATCATTTCCTAGACAAGCTATGAATAGATGTGACGGTCAGTTGACATGACATATGATAGACTTAAGTTGCCGTATTCCTAAGGTTAGAGATAAGGTATCTGACACACGCGTAATTATGATTGTCTTGGAAATCATACATACTAGAAAATCTTACCATAATTTAAAAAATTAATGAGTAGGACCATACCTTAGGAATGCTTAACCTTTTTGAAGAGAGCATTTCTTTCAGACTCTGCCTATTTCAGAGTAAGCTGTAGACGTTTCTTGGGTTCTTCCAGATACGCTTGTCTTCTGACTTCGAAAGACAAAGAATATTTTCTTGGAAAGTGATTCTGGTTGAATTGCAACTTTCTCTCTTTTCCTGTTCAACCTTGTCTGTCAATTCTCTAATAACCGAGATTAGGGCTTAACAAGATCAGAGTAACCGCTCCATCTGAACTTAGCCAATTACATGCAATCCTTTTGGTAAGGCGATGTAAAGAATGTTCTGAAAGAAAAAATTAACACTCATATGCGTGGGAGCAGTATTGAGTGAATAGTAAGTTCCATTTGATGACCCCATTCATAAGAAACAGATTACATCTGTTTTTTATTGCTTCTCACTTCTCATTTCCTTGATCCACAGAACCTATTTAGTTCCGATACAGTTCTTAAGATATGGATCTGAATCTTAAATGACAAACTTTGAGAATTGGTTGAGTTCTCCTTTCATAGCCTGAATTCAGTTTGCGTTTGTGAGAGTTTCTTGTCTTTGAAAGATGATTGATTTCACAAGATTAGTGAGAACCTTTGAGAGGTTTATCAAGAAGGAATTGACATACCAACATCTGACTTTGTTCCTCAAGGTTGTTTAAGAACTTGTTCAGAGCTAAAACATCATCACGCCCCATGTGTACATCACTAGACATGGTTTGTATGAACCTTTCTTTTCTCACAATGCTGATCAACTTATTTGGGGTTGTTTACACATATCTATGAGTTAACTGATTTAAAAAAAAATCATTAACGTCATCTTTTAAGACATTAGTTGGAGAACCTGGATATCTAGAATGATAGCAACCAATTTCCTAGCTCAAGTGGTTCTGAGAGCACTTGATCTGACGAGAATCAGATTATCAACATTTTATTTTTACTAGGATGATTTCAAGTTGTTGGAGCTTGATCACTGAACCAGTTAAAACTTAAGAGTTCGTTCAGAGTCAAGTATTTGCTGAATCTTTGGGATTCAGTTCTTCATTGAATCTTTGATCATTTCAGATTCTGACATTGAATCATTTTGAATTTTTCAGAATTTGATTTTAACAGATTCCTTTCTGAAATTCAAAGTCTTAGAACATCAATCTTTTCTTCTTTACATGAAGAGGTTCTGAATGAGTTTCAAACGAGAAAGTCAAGGGTGGACCTAATCCGTTTCTTGAAAACATCTCAGAAACTCATAAAGAATTAATCTTCATCAAACAAGATTTCTAGTTTTTTGATGATTCATCTTTTAATCATATACGTGGTTTTATCCATACATATCTTCCAGGTTAAGCATTCAACAGATACAGTTTCTTATCTGATGAATTTATCTTATCAGCTGATTCTTCAATGTATAATGAGACTTCATCTAGAGTCAGTGAGTTGCTCAAGAAGTAATCAGATTGATTACAATTTTGTACACAGTCAACTGCTGAACTGTTACAGAAATTGTAAGTGTATTTCAATCTCACCAAGAGTACTTCTACGCACCACATCTGGATCTTTTTCTGACACTGTTAAGTGTTTGATGTAAATCAATAACAGAACCGGGGCTCTGATACTAATTGAAGGTGCGAGAAAGACACAAGAAATGGGGGTTTGAATTGTGTATTTACTCTTTTTGTAACTTTTCGCATCTTGTTAAAGAGATACTCAAGAACCTTCAATGTTCGTTGAGAGATTCTGATCTCTTAACTATGGAGCATGAGAACCATATAGGTTCTGATCATAAGATACGATACTCAGAACTTGCAGTGCGGAAGTTTATCAGAGATAGGCTGCAAGGTTCTGACTTTGCTTAATATGAGGTTCTGATATTCAATGCATAAACATAAATAGAGATACTAAGCAAGAGAGTAAAGGACACACGATATATCCTGGTTCACCACGTGGGCTAATCCAGTCCACCCTCCTTAGGTGATTTCGCATTGAACACAAGGACTTAATCCACTATAACCAAATCATGATTACACTTGCACGGGCAACAGCCGGTGACTAACCACTTGCACAACCGCACTGTTACTAACAACCCAATGAACCGTTCAGGGATCCAACAGGATATAACGTTCATTGACCGAGAAGACCCACTGCTGGGATTTGACAGCTAGCCGTTCAGGGATTCATCACAATGAATATAACGCTACTGACCATATTTCAGGATTTTCCACAATGACCCTCAGCCATTGTCATCTCAAGTATCTGATCACCACGTGATCTACTCAAGGGCCTCAACTCACATCTGAACCATTCAGGGATCCATTCAGGATATAACGTTCACTGGAGGAGTCTTAATTCATTTAGTTGAATTGGCAAACCGGAGATTACAAGTTGTGCTTCTTAATAAGCAAGTTTCTCCTAGGTTTAAGTACAAAGAACACACACATGTGTTCAAGCAAGTTTTGAGCAATCAGCTCCTTGCTTTCCTAAGAAACTACAAAGATGTATTTGATATTATGATTGTAGACATCTTGTAAATCTTCTTCTTCTTCTTCTTTTGGTTGAGCAAGCTTTGAGCAGCAACTCATTGCTTCAGATCTTCAACGTAGTCCTGACGAGAAGGCAGGTTGATGACTTGACTGATCTTCAATGTTGTCTTCTTCATCAACAACTTCTGTTTGATTGTTGTTGTTGTGTTGATTTGTTCTTTGGAGATTCAACAACAATTTCCATGAGTGAAATAATGACAGCTTTGAATATTCTAAGTGTTACAACGAGAACTCATCATTGTTGCTATCTTCACACAATGACTTGGTCAATTTTGTAGATAAACATCCAGTTCGTAATTCTACAAGTAATCGACACATCAGAAGCGAAAACTCTTTCCATTAAATAGCCAGTCGAAATATAGCCGTTAGAGAATATTATTGGCTGTTTGGAAAGGAGACGTTGTGATATTATGAGTTATACTGACACATCTTCTTTTTGCAGAGGAAGAAGTGACCGGACATCTTTTCTTGGGCAGTGTGTACATTTAACTCAGAACGGTAATATTTATACTTCAAAACTTCAATGGCTTTTGATGTTAATTTGATGAAGCTTGAGTAGAGTCTTCTTAGCAGAATATCTGATGCTTCAAGTCTTCCGTCGATTGAAGAAGTCCATTAGGAATCAGTCTTCATAACTTCAGCACTTGGTCTTTAAGAACGTTATCCTTTTTCTGCTTTAAGTCTTTCGAATATTCAGAGCCTGTCTTCAGAGTCTTCAGAACTTCTTATTTGAAACCTTGATCTTCAGAACTCATCAGTCTTCAGATTCTTTCTGCACTTGGTCTTCAGCGCCTTTAGCCATCAGAACTTCAAGTCATAGGAGTCTTCAGAACTTCGGTTCTTTCTGAGTGTACTTCTTCAGAAGCTTCGCTATCTTCAGAATCTTAATCACTTTCAGAGAGCATCCACAAGAGCATTCCAACAGCAATCTTGGCATCCTTGGCATATATATATATATATATATATATATATATATATATATATATATATATATATATATATATATATATATATATATATATATACAGAGAGCATCCACAAGAGCATTCCAACAGCAATCTTGGCATCCTTGGCATATATATATATATATATATATATATATATATATATATATATATTCAATCATAGTACATCTAGCTGGTGTATGTTGGTTCTGATGTCTTTAGTTCTTATGATCTGCACACAACACACGTTAGACCATAAAATGGTTCTTTCACAAATACTTATTGTTATCATCAAAACATAGATTGACTTGTAGAGACAAATCTTGCTCTCACAGTATCTACCCTATTGAAAGACACACCTTCCAATACAAAGTTCAGTCAAGTATCCTTGACTAACAAGTTAACTTTGATGTGCTTCAAAGCTTCATCCAAGAACAATACTCAACTCTTGCTTCAAAGCTTCGAGTGAGAACAATTTACAACAACCTATGTCGACCACATAGTATCAAAAGATACATGGGTGACTTACAAACTACACAAGAGACTCTCAAAACCCTAATCCCTTATGTTGCACTAACGACTTGTTGTTGTGTGAATGCTTGCTATTTTAGGTCTAGCAAGTCCTTATTTATAGACTCTTGCAGTAAGGGCTTGAAAACTTCAATCAGGTCCAATCTTCACGTTTTAATTCAGCTGCAAGATCTTCTCCACAAAAATAGGAAAAAATCTCCAAATAGTTTCCTAAAAAGTCTCCAAGATCCTTTTTATGAAATCCAATTAAATCTGCACTTTGTTCCTAATAAATCTCCTTGACCTGCGTATAATGATGAGACATATCCAAAATATTCTCATCAAAACAAAACAAATTTGACAAGATATATACAACAGCAGCACCTGCTGTACCAGACAAAGATGTCATGACATCTGTCTTCGATATCTGTCTGAAACACATAACTATAATACCCTAATTTTTACCCCTAAGATCCCACGTGTCTTTTGCATCTCATACCACAAACAAGATCACAAGCTTTGGCTCTCTTTCCCTCCTCTGAAGGTTTGTTCTTGAGTGAGATCGCCAAGCACCCCCGTTCTCTTGTTTGTTTAATGTTTGTAATTATTTATGTTTACTAACCATTAATTAAAATCCAAAAATATGTTTTTTCCTTTACTAACTTTTTCAGGAAGAATTTTGACCAAGGATATCAAAATCAGTCCCTCAGCTCGAATGAATTTCATTTGAACAAAGTCAAAGTTGATATGCAAGTAATTCAAAAAAAAATTCATCTGATCAAGAGTTTCTAAGATTTAATTGATTATTATTCAAGAGACTCCAAGGTTCATGTGTTTATTTTCATGCCTTCTTTGACAAGCAAGAAAAATCGAGCCTGAGCCAAGACAACACATCAAAAAGCCAATTTTCTCATTTTTTCACTGTGTTAATCGATTAACACATTTTGCACTGAAAATGGTTAATCGATTAACACGTGCAATTTTTGGCTAAAAACAGCAAATTCAAATTCTGCAGCATTTTGGACCCAAATTCAAATGATCACATGTGGAATATTCTAGACCATCTCATTTTAATTCCCCTACATCATCATAATTAATTCCCACCATGTACCTCCACTAATCACCACTCTTTTGATAATTTTCCACAAAAATTCAAATTCCAAGCCTAATTTTGTTTCCAAACCACCAAATTTCCAAGCCTAAACTCTATAAATAGAGACCTCATTTCATTCATTTCACAAGCTTTTGATAGCTAAATTCACCTTGCTAAATTTTCTCTTGAAGCTTTTAAGAGCCAACAAACCTGTTGCAAATTCTCTTCCCAACCACAAAATTTCACTAAAGCTCACTTTTCTTCTTTTGAAAGTTAACAAGAATTCACATTGAATCTTGTTCAACTTTGAGCTAAACCTTCATCCAAACTTGTTTTCTTCATCAATTCTCATAGATCAACGCTTTGGTGTTTGGATCTTGAAGCAATTTGAAGGAATTTTCAGATTTGAAGTGGTAATTCATCTTTCACCATTGTTGGAGCTTCAATTTCATCTTCCATAATGTAGATCCTTGGTGGATTCTTGTTATTTGATCCTTTGGATCTTGTAATCGTGTTTGATTGCTGGTTTTTGCTGCTATTTTACTTGATTTTTCGTGCACAATTGCATCCTTGATCATGAGGTGTTTGAAGAAATGATTGATCAAGGATTTTTCAATTTTCAAATTGATTTGCTACTGTTTTTACAGTGTTAATCGATTAACCAAAACCAGCACGAATTGGTTAATCGATTAACAGTTGGATTTTGCACCCAGAATTGCATTTTTCCACTGGTTAATCGATTAACACTTTTACACATGAAATGGTTAATCGATTAACCAGTGTCCAGAATGTGTTTTTTGCTTGTTTTGGGGGCTGTTTTGGTGTTTCCTCCTTTTTCTTCCCCTTTCTTTTTGTTTTGGCCTTGAAGTGCATTGTTGAGATTAATTTCTCTTCAATTTCAATGGACTTTGGATATGGTTAAAGTAATTAAACATTCATTAGTTCAAATCTATCTTTAAATGAATTGTTGAATTCATTTAAGGTGTTTTGAATTAGTGATATGTTTTCACATTTAAACCTATCAATTAAAGGTGATTGAACTTGAAGATGAAAGGTTCTGGAAATTGTAATTCAAATTGGCTTTCTATTCATCTATTTCTTTTTATTTTGATCGATGAAAGTCTTATGGATCCTAGAATTTCTTTGTTGAATTCTTGATCAAGACTAGATCGCTACCCATTTTCTTTTCGTGAGGTATTGCTTTCGAGTGACGATTTACATATCGTTCATCGAGCATGCATTAGCACAAAGATCACTATTGACCGGCCTCGAGTAGGGTAACTTCTTTATAAGTCACTTGGCGATTGCTTAACATAGCGCTACATTTGTCCCTTCCTCAAAATTGGAACTTGATCTTTCGTGGCCCAAACCTTTGGTTGTGTAAGCCCAAGGATGGTTAATATTTTGTATTAGGCTCATAATCTTTGAAGCTTGTTGTGTAGAGGCTTTGATTCTATCAATCTTCTAACAAGTCTTCATTAACCTTGACCTAAGTACATTGTTTAATCATTATAGTTCAAGACGCGAGGCGGAATAATCGGTGTTACCTTTTGAAGGCTTATGGAACTAGGACCTTGTGCTACTAATTACTAACTTCTAACCTTACCTTTATGTTTCCTTCTCACTTTCTATCTCTCTTTATTTTATATGCTTTATGTCATTATATCATATCATATCATTATTTATGCTTCCGCAATTTTTCCTTTGTCCACTTGGACCATATGTTTATTTTTATGTCATTTTTCTTTTGTCCATTTGGACCATATTATCTTGTGCTTTTGTTTTTATTTTGTCCATTTGGAGTAAAAAAACATTAATAAAAGATTAAACCACTAAAATACTTGTGCTCTTAATGTTGGACTATGGCTATTATCCCTTGCATTGGAGGATTTCTACTCTTAGACTTCTTGGCTCGATTATGGACTTATGGACTTAGACTTAGGATTCTCCCCCTTGTGCTTTGGATCATTAAGGAGTTTGGTATTCTAGCCTTTATTTGGTTTGCTTTTTGGCGCAAGAGGATGCAATTCTTGTCTTATTATGCTTTGAAGAGTGCCTCCATGTGGTTAGATCTTTCTTACTATAGCTTTTATTTTATGCACTAGGATAGTCACTTCTTCTCCACCACTTCTTCAATTTTCAAAATCTCCTCTCTTTTTCAAAACCTTCTTGTTTTCAAACTTCAAAACCGCTTTCATAATAAAACCTTGACTTTGGTCAAATTGATTTTCAAACTTTATTTTCTCTAATAAATGTCAATCAATGTTAATCATATTTTGACCATTTCAAAAAGACATAAAAAATGCCAAAACTTATTCAAACTTTTTGTGCTTTTATGCACCTTTTTCTTTTAAACTTTTCAAAAAGAATTAGACACGAGTCATTTTTAGGTTGAGATGTAAAGCTCCTAACCATGATATTTTGTGTAAAGTATGGCCATTTTCCACTTAGATGTTGAAGCGATAGTCTTGTTGATTGTAATCCAAGCAAATCCTCCATCTTAATGTGATGCAAATGCCTCTTTCTCATACCTTTGGGTAATTAGTTGAGTATTCTCTCTTGAGAATCACGGGTTGTCTTTTCAAGATAAAAATGAATCATAACCAATCATTTTTGCTATTTGTACCACGAACTACGAGGTTTTGATCCTACATTGCACTTCGTGGGTACGTAGCATGAGGCGATAAGTCTCTCTAAACACAAAAATCTTAAAAAATACTTCTCTTCTCATCTCCCCAATCTCTTTCAAACAAGCCATTTTCAAACCAAAAGCGATAGATATTTCAAAGGGTTCCTATAGAGTACTATAGACGTTTTGGGTGCTAACACCTTCCCTTAACGTAACCAACCCCTTACTGTGACTCTGTTTGTTCTTGTTTTAGAACTTGTTTTGGTTTTTTTCACTCTTTTTCCTTTCCTTTTTTTGGATAAAATAAAAGTACGGTGGCGACTCTCGTTTTATGAGTTAAGTTAACCAATAGCTTATACTCACAATTTCCCCGCTATAAAAAAGTGGCGACTCTGCTGGGGAAAACGAGTCTCTAGTGGGTTTAGCCTACTTTGATTTATTTATTACTTTTTGTTTGATTTGTTTGTTATTGATTATTCTGTCAGGATGCTTGGTGATCTGTGTGGTGAGATAAGTCCTATACCCGGACTTGAGTGCACTTATGATAGGAGGGTGTTATAGTCTTGTTCGGCTTACGTGGAGTAGTCCTTACTAAGCTGACTTGATATCCCCCACTCAGTGGAGGCCCCTTTGGAATTACTGATGTTATACGAGTAGTCGTAATGACATTACTTTTCTGATCTGGGAGCCTGAGAAGCTGAGGACCGTAGAACCTTTAACCCATCTTGGCCTTATTAGGACGTGGTGCGGTGGCTATTCACGTGTAGACTTGAATCGGTTGTTACGCGATACCACACTCAGACGAGTTTCTCTTGAGAATATTATTGGCTGACGAGTAGTCGTTTAAGCCGATAATATTCGAAAGATGGATCTAAGAGTCTGGGAACTTTTTAGAACCTTGTTCTACAGGTGATATAACCCTAGTACATACCATTGTGGGAGGTTCTTAACCCTTGGCTCCATGCTCGTGACTGGGAACCTTGAACCCGTGTGCTTTGTGTGATCTTGTTTGTGTTGCTGCATCATGTACGCATGCATTCATGGATATTTTGCTTCCATCAATTTTCAAGGATCTTAGAGATTTTCCTTTGCAAACATCGCAGATATTGTGATCATGGATATTGGAAGGAGAAATACTCAGAAGTACTGTTTCAAAGCTCCTGATCTTACATAGTTGAAAAAGCTAGAGTCCTTGGTAGTCGGCCGTGCTGGCTTCAGATCTGGTCGTGGGAGACTTCAATCTATTCTTTCTACCAACATTGAAGACGAAATTCTGAACACCCTTGTGCAGTTCTACGATCCTATCTACCGATGCTTTACTTTTCCTGATTATCAGCTCATGCCGACTTTGGAAGAGTATGCTTATCTGTTGGGTATACCAGTTTCAGATAAGGTTCCTTATACAGGTTTGGAGGAAGCTCTTAAGCCCCAAGAAATTGATGTAGCCACCCATTTGATGAAATCCGATATAGATGCTAACCTTAAGGCCAAGGGAGGTGTCAAGGGTTTGACTTCTAAGTTCTTGATTGGGAAAGCCACCATGTTTGCTAATGCTGGTAGCACATTGGCGTTTGAGGCTATATTTCCTTTGCTTATCTACGGACTAGTCTTATTCCCTAACATTGACAACTTTGTGGATGTTAATGCTATTAGGATTTTCTTGATTGGGAACCCCGTTCCGACTTTACTTGGTGATACCTACTTCCCCATCCATCATAGGACTTCTAAGGGGAATGGTACCATTGTTTGCTGCACACCTTTACTATACAAGTGGTTTATTTCACACTTGCCACGGTCATCGGCTTTCAAGGAGAACAAGAGTTGTTTAAGGTGGTCTTAGAGGATAATGTCCCTTACTCATGCTGACATTACTTGGTCTTCTTATGTTTATGATGGTGTCCAAATTATTGATAGTTGTGGAGAACTCGCCAATGTGCCTCTTCTTGGCACACAAGGTGGAATTAACTATAACCCGAGTTTAGCTCGCCGTCAGCTTGGCTATATGATGAAGGAAAAGCCTAAGAATATTCATTTAGAGGGTTTGTTTTTCCAAGGAAGGAATGACTCTCTTGGTTTGAGGAAAAGGATGGCTCATGCTTGGACTAAGATTCATAGGATGGGTAGAGAACAACTTGGGAGACAAGTTTGCATTACTTTGGAACCTTTTACGCTTTGGATGAAAGAGAGAGCTAAGGAGCTCAAAATGCCTTATTCTTTTGAGAAACCCATGACTACAGTGGTTGCTACACCACTCCCTATTCCTTCTGATGATATGAAGACTCTTCAAGATGCTTTGGCCAAGATGAAGGAAGAAAAGGATCTTTGGGAATCCAAATTTCATGCTTCAAACCTTGAGAAGTTAGAGTTGCAAAAGCAGAGAGATGACTTGATTGAGTTTCTTGAGCGACGTGTTGAGAAGAGACATGGAGAGGATTTATTTTCCTCTACTACTTCATCATCTCATCTTCCTACTTCTGGTGCTTGGAAGGGTATTGTGGATCGGCTCGTGTTAGAGATGACCGCCATGAAGGACAACTATGAGAGAGAGATAAAAAGACTCCAAAGGAAGTATCAGCTTGGATCGTCATCAGATGCTCCTTAGGATCTTTAGGATCTAGCTTTTTCTTATCGTATTTTGATCCTTTGTAACTTGAACTTCCAAGTGTAGCTCTTTCCAATATTCAATAATATGAGAAGTTTATCAGTATTTCAAAAAGTGTTATTTCTTTACGATGCTTGCAATTGCTTTATATTTTAAAGATCCTTGAAATTTGAATGAAACATTTGCATTTTGCATTAGCATTCGCATCATTGTGCATTGTTTCTTGCCTTTTCTAGGTGTCTTATATTTCCCCTTGGTCTTCATTCAGCCAAGTTATCGCACCAGTATAATACTCGGGTTAATCTGAAGAAGAAGATGGATCAGTAGCAACAAGAGAACCGTGAGCTTCGTGAGGAAGTGATAACTTTGAAGGATAGTTTGGAGAGAGTCACTGCTATGATGGAAGCATTGGTTGCTGCTCAGAATCATCCACCCCTCCTCCTCCACTTTCAACTCATGTGCAAAGGACAGTCATTTCTGAGATTGTCTCTACGCCCATCTCTATGGCGCCTGCTAGTGTTCCTCAATACTCCATGCCTCATGGTTTCCCCTGGGGCATGCCTATTAACTTTGTTCCTGAAGGATATCAACCAACACCACCACCGCATGCTGGAGTTCCATTTGTTCCTACTGTTCAACCTGTGATGTCTGTACCACCGCCTGTGGTTCATACCGTTCCTTTTGGTGAAGAACAGATTTTCCACACTGCTCCGAGCGAGAGTGTTGATGCTTATGATAGAATGGAAGAGATTCAAGACCAGTTTGATGAAATGCAGAAAGAAATCAAAGCTTTAAGGGGTAAATAATTGTTTGGGAAGAATGCTCATGAGTTATGCTTGGTTCCTAATGTGAAGATCCCACATAAGTTCAAGGTCCCTGACTTTGAAAAGTATAAGGGTAATTCTTGTCCGTTGAGTCATTTGACTATGTATGCTCGTAAGATGTCAACTCAGACCGATAATAATCAGCTCCTCATTCACTACTTTCAAGATAGCTTGTCTGGTGCAGCCTTGAAATGGTATATGGGACTCGACAGTACTCGAATTCGCACTTTCGAAGACTTAGGTGAGTCTTTTGTAAAGCAGTATAAGTATAATATGGATATGGCTCCCGATCGTGACCAGCTTCGAGCGATGGCTCAGAAAGATAAGGAAACGTTCAAAGAATACGCGCAGAGGTGGCGCGAGATTGCTGCTCAGATTAATCCTCCATTGGAAGAAAAAGAGATGACCAAGATTTTTCTGAAAACTATGAGTCCTTTCTATTATGAGCGTATGATTGCTAGTGCCCCGAGCGACTTCACTGAGATGGTTAATATGGGGATCAGATTAGAAGAAGAAGTCCGTGAGGGACGATTGTCAAAAGATGGTAATTCTGCTGGAAGTTCCAAGAAATATGGGGGAGGGCTTGCCAAAAAGAAAGAAGGTGAGACCAATGCTATCTCCCGTGGAGGACGCAAAGAGAGTTATGATAAGAATAACCAGTGTCAGCAACATGTTGCATCTGTTACTTCTGTTATCAACTCAACTCTTGTTGTTTAAGCTACTCATCAACAACGTTCTAATCAACAAAAGAATCAACGAGGCCGTTTTCAAAAGGATTTTGATCCGATTTCGATGACATATATAGATTTGCTTCCTTGTTTAATTCAGAAGAATCTTGTTCAGACCTGTGCACCACCTGCTGTTCCAAAAGATTCGCCGTGGTGGTATAAGGCTGAAGCTCATTGTGCTTTCCACCAGGGAGGAGCTGGGCATGATACTGAGAACTGTTATCCATTGAAGATGGAAGTGCAAAGATTGGTTAGAAGTGGTATTTTGTCTTTCGAAGACTCAAATCCTAATGTACAATCGAATCTGCTGCCAAATCATGGCAAGGCATTTGTCAATATGGTTTATGGTTGTCCTGGTACATTCAAAAATTTTGATATCCGTTGGATTCGAAGATCTCTTGTGGAAATGCATGCACTTTTGAGTGAATACCATGATATTGATCATGATTATGCAGCTTGTTGCATCTGCTCCGTGAATCCGCGTGGTTGTGTGATAGTAAAGAGGGACATTCAAAGGATGATGGATCAGAATTTGATTGAGGTCACTGCTAAAAGGGATGAATATCACAATGCGGTGAATGTTATTGCGTCACACTTTAATATTCTTGAACGAGTTGTTATCTCTTATGATAGTCGAAAGACCGCTGTTACACCTTTGGTTATTCGGTTACCCGGTCCGGTACCCTATGAATCTGACAAGGTTGTTCCGTATAAGTACAATGCTACCATGGTAGAAGATGGTAAGGAAGTGCCCATTCCTTCTTTGTCTTCTGTGGTAAGTATCGCTGATGTTAGTAGAGTGACCCAGAGTGGTCGTGTCTTTGCTTCTGAGCCTCCAAAGATTGTGGAGAATGTTGTTACTGGAAAACGATCTCAAGATGAGAGTAATGTCGATGCCTCCGGTCAATCCAGTAGTAAGAAGGATTATGAGGATGAAATATTGAAATTGATCAAGAAGAGTGAGTATAGTGTTGTAGATCAACTCTTGCACACCCCGTCCAAGATTTTAGTGTTTTCCTTACTGATGAATTTTGAAGCTCATAGGCAATCTTTGCAGAAGGTATTAGAACAAGCATATGTTGAGCATGATGTGACTGTTAATCAATTTGATGGAATTGTTGCCAACCTTACAGCATGCAATAATTTGAGTTTCTGTGATGAAGAGTTACCCGAGGAGGGGAGAAATCACAATTTGGCTTTACATATCTCTACGAATTGTCAAGAAGATGCACTTTCCAATGTGCTGGTTGATACAGGTTCTTCTTTGAATGTACTGCCAAAATCTACTTTGTCGAGGCATTTATACCAAGGTCCTCCTATGAGGTATAGTGGAGTTATTGTTAAAGCTTTTGATGGTTCTCGAAAAACTGTGATTAGAGAGGTTGATCTTCCAATCAAGATAGGACCATGCTTCTTCCAAATTACTTTCCAAGTAATGGATATTCCTCCTGCTTATAGTTGTCTACTTGGCCGACCCTGGATTCATGAAGTTGGGGCAGTGACTTCGACTCTTCATCAGAAATCGAAATTTATTAAGAATGACAAGCTGGTAATTGTTGGAGGCGAGCAAGCAATGCTGGTGAGCCATCTTTCATCCTTTTCGTATGTTGATGCCAACGAAACTGTTGGGACTCCGTTCCAAGCTCTTTCTGTTGATGATAAAGCTGTTAAGAAGAATGAGTTGCCCATGTCTTCTTTGAAAGATGCTCTGCATGTACTAAAGACTGGTCAGTCTGATGGTTGGGGCCGAGTTATTGATGTGGTTGATAACTTGGGCAAAGCTGGTTTAGGCTTTACGCCTAGTGCAGTAAGAAGAGATTTGAAGCATATTAATGAGGCCTTTCACAATGCCGGATTCATCAACAAAGATCACTCTACTGCTGCCATTATTGAAGATGATGAAGAGGAAGAACTTCCCAATTTCGTGACACATGGATAGATCTGCCAGAATTAGATAGTTGTTGATGTTCCCACTCTTATTCATATTTCAAAGTAATTTGTTTTTGTTTCTTTCAAAAGTCCTTTCACTCTGCCCAAGGTGAAAGTGAATTTGTGAGGGCTTTGTTTCAAATTTTATCATCATCAATAAAATGTTATTTTGTTTATCCATATTATGTTTTCCCTTTTTGCGTTATTTGTGAAAAATGGTAACATAAAAAACCAAAATAATAATAATAATAACGTGATCATTTTTATTTGCATAATACTTGCACTTCTTGTTCATATTCTAAAATCAAACATAAAACATTGTGCAGATTGATTGTTAAACCCATGGAAAACAACGACCCTATGCCCTTTCCCAACTTTGAGTTCCCTGTGTTTGGAGCTGAAGAAGAGGATATTGAGGAGATTCCAGATGAAATTTCCAGGTTGCTTGAGCACGAGGAAAAAACCATTCAGCCTAATGAGGCGCCGGTAGAATTGGTTAATTTGGGTTCAGATGATGATAAGAAAGAAGTCAAGATTGGGGCGCTACTTTAGTCAGATGTTAAGAAGAGAATGATAGAGCTTCTTAGAGAATATGTTGATGTAATTGCTTGGTCCTATCAGGACATGCCTGGTCTTGATACTGATATTGTGGAGCACCATTTTCCATTGAAGCCTGAATGCCCACCTGTTAAGCAGAAATTAAGATGAATTCATCCCGACATGGCTGTGAAGATCAAAGAGGAGGTTGAAAAGCAGATTTATGTTGGTTTTCTTATGACTTATGAGTATCCTCAATGGGTGGCCAATATTGTGCCTGTTCCAAAGAAAGATGGAAAAGTCCGAATGTGCGTTAACTACAGAGATTTGAATAAAGCGAGTTTGAAAGATGATTTTCCACTACCACACATTGACATGCTGGTAGATAACACTGCTAAATTCAATATCTTTTCTTTTATGGAAGGATTTTACGGTTATAATCAAATAAAGATGGCACCCGAGGATATGGAAAAAACAACATTCATTACACCCTGGGGAACATTCTGTTACAAAGTGATGCCTTCAGTTTGAAAAATGCTGGTGCAACGTACCAGAGAGTTATGACTACTTTGTTCCATGATATGATGCACAAAGAAATTGAGGTCTATGTAGATGATATGATTTGTAAGTCGAAGACTGGAGAAGATCATATTTAGTACTTATTGAAGCTGTTTCAACGTTTGAGAAAGTTTAAGCTCCGTTTGAATCCAAATAAATGTACTTTTGGTGTCCGTTCTGGAAAATTGTTGGGTTTTATTGTCAGCCAAAAAGGCATTGAAGTTGATATTGGTAAAGTTAAAGCTATTCAGGAGACGCCTACGCCCAAAACAGAAAAACAAGTAAGAGGATTCTTGGGACGTTTGAATTATATCTCCTAATTTATATCCAATATGACTGCCACATATGCGCCGATCTTCAAGCTTCTTTGCAAAGATTAGGGTTATGTATGGACAGACGATTGTCAGAAAGCGTTTGAAAGAATCAAAGAGTATCTGCTTGAACCTCCGATTTTGTCTCCTCCTGTGGAAGGAAGACCTTTGATCATGTATTTGACTGTGCTGGAAGAGTTTATGGGCTGTGTTCTGGGTCAACAAGATGAATCTGGTCGAAAAAAATTTTCCATTTATTATTTGAGCAAGAAGTTCACCGATTTTGTCTCGGTACTCAATGCTTGAAAAGACATGTTATGCTTTAGCTTGGGCTACCAAGCGCCTCTGCCAGTATATGTTGAATCATACAACTTGGTTGATATCGAAGATGGATCCAATCAAGTATATCTTTGAATATCCTGCTTTGACTGGGAGGATCGCTCGTTGGCAAATGTTGTTGTCAGAATATGATATCGAGTACCAAACTCAAAAAGCAATAAAAGGAAGTATTTTGGCTGATCATTTGGCACACCAGCCAATTGATGATTATCAACCTATCAGGTTTGATTTTCCTGATGAAGATGTGATGTATTTAAAGGTTAAAGATTGTGAAGAACCATTACCTGATGAAGGGCCTGAGCCTGGATCCCGTTGGGGTTTGATTTTTGATGGAGCTATTAATGAGTATGGCAATGGTATTGGGGAAATAATTGTTACTCCTCATGGTTCTCATATTCCTTTTACTGCAAGGTTGATGTTCACTTGCACAAATAATGCGGCTGAGTATGAAGTGTGTATTATGGGTTTGGAAGAAGCTATTGATCTAAGAATCAATATTCTTGATGTATACGGAGATTCAGCCCTGGTGATTAATCAGATTAAAGGAGAATGGGAGACACGTCAACCTGATTTGATCCCTTATCGTGATTATGCAAGAAGGTTGTCAACTTTCTTCAATAAGGTTGAGTTTCACCATATACCCAGAATAGAGAATCGAATGGTAGATGCTTTAGCAACTATATCCTCCATGATTGTGGTGAATCGGTGGAATGATGTGCCCAAAATCGATGTTATGCGTCTTGATAGACCAGCTCATATGTTTGCCGTTGAAGAAGTCGTTGATGATAAACCGTAGTATTATGATATCAAATGCATTCTTCAGAATCAAGAGTACCCACTTGGGGCATCGAAGAAAGATAAGAAGACTTTGAGAAGATTGGTTGGTAGTTTCTTCTTGAATGATGATGTGCTGTATAAAAGAAATTATGACATGGTCTTGCTCAGATGCGTGGATAGACACGAAGCAGACATGTTGATGAAAGAAATTCATGAAGGATCTTTTGGTACCCATGCCAATGGGCATGCAATGGCTAAGAAAATGTTGAGGGCAGGTTACTATTGGCTGACAATGGAATCTGACTGTCGCAAATTTGTGAAGAAGTGCCATAAGTGCCAGATTTATGCTGACAAAATTCATGTACCACCAACTCCTCTCAATGTTATCTCTTCTCCATGGCCTTTCTCCATGTGGGGCATTGATATGATTGGAATAATTGAGCCTAAAGCGTCGAACGAGCACCTTTTCATATTGGTGGCTATTGACTATTTTACCAAGTGGGTTGCAGCGGCATCATGTGCCAATGTGACCAAGCAAGTAGTGGTCCGGTTTATCAAGAACCAAATCATCTGTCGGTATGGTGTTCCGAGCAAAATTATCACTGATAATGGGTCGAATCTGAATAATAAGATGATGAAGGAATTATGTGATGAGTTCAAGATTTAGCATCATAATTCTTCTCCTTACTGACCTAAGATGAATGGGGCCGTTAAAGCTGCTAATAAGAACATTAAGAAGATTATTCAGAAAATGGTTGTTACTTACAAGGATTGGCATGAGATGATCCCTTTTGCTTTGCATGGGTATTATACATCTGTCCGTACTTCAACAGGGGCAACCCCTTTCTCTCTTGTTTATGGTATGAAAGCAGTGCTCCCGTTAGAAGTTGAAATCCCTTCTATGCGAGTTTTGATGGAAGCTGAGTTATCTGAGGCTGAATGGTGCCAAAGCAGATATGATCAATTGAATTTGATTGAAGAGAAAAGAATGACGGCCTTGTGTCATGGCCAATTGTATCAACAAAGAATAAAGAAAGCTTTTGATAAGAAGGTTCGACCTCGTGTGTTCAGAGAAGGCGACCTCGTGCTAAAAAAGATCTCAACCAATGATTATAGGGGGCAAGTGGACTCCTAATTATGAAGGCCCATATGTTGTTAAGAGAGCCTTCTCTGGCGGTGCATTACTTCTTACAACTATGGATGGTGAAGAGTTCACTCATCCTGTGAATGCCGATACAATCAAGAAATACTTCGCCTAAAAATAAGAAGAACAGCTCGCTAAGTTGAAAACCCGAAAGGGCGGCTTAGGAAAAAATGAGCGTCTCGGTGGGCTGAAAACCCGAAAGGGCGGACCAGGCAAAAATTAGAGAAAAAAACAGAAATAATCATCCCGGTAGATTGAAAACCCGAGATGGCAATCTAGGCAAAAGTTAGGGATTATGGCAAGTAAATGCATCTGGCCAGTCTTGATCATTTGAAGCAACATAGTCTATCTAGGATTTTTCTTCAATCATCCTCAGCTGAAATTTTGAGCATAGTGGAATTCAAAGTTGTTAGGGAGAATAGTGGTCATTATATTTCAATGTAACCATTTCCATGTATTTACCATTTTTCAAACTTTGTAATGATCCATGGAGTCACGCCATTTGCGGACTACCATTCTATTAATAAAATTTGGGCCTTTGTCCCTTTGTTTGCAATTCTTGCTTTGTTTCTGTTTGCAAAATCTCATTTATTTTTTATGATTTTTTTAATTTTTGAAAATGATAAAAACATTTCCCTTTGATTTATGAATGCTTAAAGGAATGTCAACGGTTATTCTAAGAATGGTAGGATCAATGTTTTTCTCAGTAGGGTTTGTTCTTACTCTTCTAGTAGAATTTGCTGACAGCTCCCCAGTAGAATTTGTTGATATTTCTCCAGTACAGTTTGTTGATATCTCCTCAGCAGAGTTTGTTCATGATCAGATAGTGGGTTCCTTCCGAAGTTTGTTATGATGTGATGGAATTATATTCCAGTATTTCCGAGTTGAACACTGGTTTTTGTTTTCTCCAGACGAGTGTTGTCTGCCTTTTCCCCAGCTAGGTCTTGATCCGGATCTTCTCCAGTTGATTATGTTATGGTCAGGTAGTTGAGCAGCTTTTAAGAACCTCTCTCATTGGTGTTAATCCCCACACAAAGATTCATTTCTCTTGCTATCCCCAGCAAAAATCATGTGAAGAATCCTCACTCAGATTTTTACCCTTTAGATGTGTGGATTTGGATATCCCCAAGCGGAGAGCAATGTTATTTCCCTCTAAGGGTATTGACACACTAGTCACCTGTCGGGTTTTATCTCTCCTTGTGGATATTATTTCTCTCCAGGTTGTTATACCCAGATATTTATCCTTGCTGATTCCCCAACAGAGGCAGTGCATTATGGTTTTGAATATGTCCCAATCATAGAGCAGTGATGTTAATTTCTTATCATCCCTAGCAAGTCCAAAATGTACTTCTCCTCAGATTGTTTATTTTCAGTGAAGATTATGCATCACTATTACGGTTATTTCCCAGTGAAGTTGCTGATGATACCTCTATTCAAGAAGTATTGATGTATTAGTCACCTGTGGGGTTTTCTCTCATTTGTGATGAGTATTGATCTAAAATCCCCCATAGCTTGACCTTTTGCTGTTTTCCTCAGCAAGTCCAGGATTCTTTGCTCAGAATTGGTTAATCCTCAGAGAGCTTCTCTCTTATATCTCCCACAGATCTGCCTTGTATTCCCAGTGGATTTGGCATGTCTACAATCCCCGGCGGATTCTTTTCTTTTTTCCGCAGCAGATCTCCTCATCTTATTGAAGTGGAAGTTCCTGTGAATCAGAAAGATTTGGGTTGTTATAATTCCCCAACAACTTCCTGCCATCCTCAAAGCAATGTTTATATCCTCTTTGTGGATCGTTGATGTTAGAAGATTGATATTTGGGTTTCTCCCCAAGGAGTATCTTCCTTTCTCCAGCAAGGACTTATTTCTCCTTTGATGGCTTTTGTTTATCTCTTACCGGATTTCTTCAGCTGAATCCCTAATAGAGTTGTTGATGATATCTTCATCTTGTTGAGATTAATCGAGTATTCAGTGGTGTTGTGATGTTTATTCCGCCCTCTGCTTATCCTTATGTCTGTTTTGTCAGCATATTCATACTCATACGCATTGCATGTGCATTCTTTCGTTGTACATAGCATGTTGTTGTTGCATTGTGCATTTTGCATCTGTGTAGGTGCTTTTTTTCTCTCTGGTGTTGTTATCCCCGCAGAGCGTGTGTGTCCTCTCTCCATTTAGAGTGTTGACCCGTAAGCAGAAAATGCCTATCTTTGTTAATTCCCCACTGAGTTTATGCCTCGTGGAAGATATTTGTTTTAGCCTTCCTCCCCAGTTCATTTGTCTGGATGGAATTAATTCCCAGTAGAGATATTTTCTCCTCGGAATGAGTCTTGTTTGACCGTTTCTCTCTGGTTTATTCCCGGATTGAATTTTGGTCCCTTGCTTTGGCAATGGATGCTTATCACCTTTGTCGTCCTGCCCATTTAGTTGGTAGTAGGTGATATATTTGGCTTATTACCTTTGTCGTCCTGCCCATTTTGTTGGTAGTAGGTAATATAGCCCGGTCTGATTACCTTGTTATAGCTGTCACTTGGCTGGTAGCTGGTAATCTCTCGCTGTTCGGGTTTATCACCTTTTTCGTCCTGACCATTTTGTTGGTAGTAGGTGATATTTCTCGGATCTTTTGAGATTATTACCTTTGTCGTCCTGCCCTTTGTTGGTAGTAGGTAATATTTCTCATACCCTTGGTTAATTACCTTATTTTAACTGTCACTTGGTTGATAGTTGGTAATCCCTCTTTTTGGCTTATCATCTTTGTCGTCCTGCCCATTTAGTTGGTAATAGGTGATATAGCTGGCTTATTACCTTTGTCGTCCTGCCTATTTAGTTGGTAGTAGGTAATATAGTCTGGTTTGGTTACCTTGTTATAGCTATCACTTGTTTGATAGTTGGTAATATCTCTATGTTCGAGTTTATTACCTTTGTCGTCCTGCCCTTTGTTGGTAGTAGGTAATATTTCTCATATCCTTTTGGTTGACTGCCTTGTTGTAGCTATCACCTGGTTGGTAGTTGGAAATCTTTCCTTTTGATCATGCTATTACCGGATGTCGGATAGTAGATGACCTTTCCCCCCAGCGGAGATTTTTTTTCCTCCTTGTTGGGCGATGTTATCCCTCTTTTATTCCTGGTGTTGGTAATTTTCCCTCAGTGGAATCTTACTCTTTATTCTTCCCCAGCGGAGATTGTTTCCTCCCCTTTTGGGATGTTATTTCCCTCTTTTGTTTTCCCCTCTGGAGTCTTTTTTCTTTGCTCCCCAGCTTTTGTTTGTCTCCTGTGGCATTTTCTCCCCACAGAGGTCTTGTGTCTGCATATCATATCATTTTGTGGTCTCTTAGGGCCAAAAAATGGGTTTATTGTTATATTTAAGTCTCTTCTATCTCGTTGAGACAAAGATGCCCATCTTCGTATCTCCGGATAGAAGAAACTTAAATAGGGACAGCTCTAATACCCTAAATTTTACCCCTAACATCCCACGTGTCTTTTGCATCTCATACCACAAATAAGATCATAAGCTTTGGTTCTCTTGCCCTCATCTGAAGGTTTGTTCTTGAGTGAGATTGCCAAGCACCCCTGTTCTCTTATTTGTTTGAGGTTTGTAATTGTTTATGTTTACTAACCATTAATTAAAATCCAAAAATATGTTTTTTCCTTTACTAACTTTTTCATAAAGAATTTGGACCAAGGATATCAAAATTTGTCCCTCAGCTCGAATGAATTTCATCTGAACAAAGTCAAAGTTGATCTGCAAGTAATTCAAAAAAAAATCATCTGATCAAGAGTTTCCAAGATTTAATTGATTATTATTCAAGAGACTCCAAGGTTCATGTGTTTATTTCCATGCCTTCTTTGACAAGCAAGAAAAATCGACCCCGAGCCAAGACAGCACATCAAAAAGCCAATTTTCTCATTTTTTCACTATGTTAATCGATTAACACATTTTGCACTGAAAATGGTTAATCGATTAACACGTACAATTTTTGGCTAATAATAGTAAATTCAAATTCTGCTGCATTTTGGCACTAAATTCAAATGATCACATGTGGAATATTCTAGACCATCTCATTTTAACTCCCCTATATCATCATAATTAATTCCCCCCATGTACCTCCACTAATCACCACTCTTTTGATAATTTCCCACCAAAATTCAAATTCCAAGCCTAATTTTGTTTCCAAACCAAATTCCAAACCACCAAATTTCCAAGCCTAAACTCTATAAATAGAGACCTCATTTCATTCATTTCACAAGCTTTTGATACCCAAATTCACCTTGCTAAATTTTCTCTTGAAGCTTTTGAGAGCCAACAAACCTCTTGCAAATTCTCTTCCGAACCACAAAATTTCACTAAAGCTCACTTTTCTTCTTTTGAAAGTTAACAAGAATTCACATTGAATCTTGTTCAACTTTGAGCTAAACCTTCATCCAAACTTGTTTTCTTCATCAATTCTCATAGATCAAGGCTTTGGTGTTTGGATCTTGAAGCAATTTGAAGGAATTTTCAGATTTGAAGTGGTAATTCATCTTTCACCATTGTTGGAGCTTCAATTTCATCTTCCTTAATGTAGATCCTTGGTGGATTCTTGTTACTTGATCCTTTGGATCTTGTAACCGTGTTTGATTGCTGGTTTTTGCTGCTGTTTTACTTGATTTTTCGTGCACAATTGCATCCTTGATCATGAGGTGTTTGAAGAAATGATTGATCAAGGATTTTTCAATTTTCAAATTGATTTGTTGTTGTTTTTACAGTGTTAATCGATTAACCAAAACCAGCACGAATTGGTTAATCGATTAACAGTTGGATTTTGCGCCCAGAATTGCATTTTTCCACTGGTTAATTGATTAACACTTTTACACGTGAAATGGTTAATCGATTAACCAGTGTCTAGAATGTGTTTTTTGCTTGTTTTTGGGGCTGTTTTGGTGTTTCCTCCATTTTCTTCCCCTTTCTTTTTGTTTTGGTCCACAATATAGGCACGATATGGAATCAACTTCTCATCTTGAGTTTCCCATTCGCCCTTAACTTGATAGATAACCAAAGCTGAATCCCCACTGACCTCTAAGATTTTGATTCGGAGATCAATAGCTGCTTCCAGGCCTAGAATGCACGCTTCATATTCAGCGATGTTGTTCGTACATTCAAAATAGAGTCTTGCTGTAAATGAAGTATAACCACCATCAGGATTCATCAACACAACACCTACGCCATGCCCACTGTAGTTAGAAGAGCCATCAAACATCATTTTCCAACAGGAACCTGGTTCGGGACCTTCATCAGGGCCAGGTTCTTCACAGTCTTTCACAACATATGCCAATGGGCAGTTCTTCACGGATTTTTGGGTGACATATTGGATGTCATATTCGAATAACAACATATGCCAATGGTCAAGTCTCCCAGTCTGAGCATGTTTCTCAAAAATATACTTTATTGGATCCATTTTCGAGATCAACAAAGTAGTATGACATATCATGTACTGCCTCAGATGTCTGGAGACCCATGCTAAAGCACAACAAGTCTTCTCTAAGAGTGAATACTGACTTTCACAGTCAGTGAACTTCTTGCTTAAGTAGTAAATGACATGCTCTTTTCGTCCGGTCTCATCGTGTTGACCCAACACGCAACCCATTGATCTTTTAAGTACGGTCAGATACATGAAGATTGGTCTTCCTTGAACAGGTGGGATCAGGATAGAAGGTTCTTGTAGATAACCCTTAATCTTGTCGAAGGCTTGCTGACAGTCTGAGTTCCAATCAATAGTCTGATCCTTGCGGAGCAACCTGAAGATAGGTTCACAAGTGGGGGTCATATTGGAAATAAACCTGGAAGTGTAGTTCAGGGGTCCAAGAAAACATCTAACTTATGTTTCGGTTTGTGGAACTGGCATTTCTTGGATAGCTCGAACCTTATCGGGGTCTAACTCGATTCCTCGTTGACTAACAATAAAACCAAGGAGTTTTCCAGATCTAACACCAAAGGTACACTTTGCAGGGTTCAGCCTCAATTGGTACTCCCTGAGTCGTTTGAACAACTTCAACAGATAATCCAAATGGTCCTCTTTTCTTCGTGTCTTGGCAATCATATCATCGACGTACACCTCGATTTCCTTGTGCATATCGTGAAAAAGAGTTACCAACGCTCTTTGATATGTTGCCTCTGCGTTCTTCAAACCAAAGGGCATAACCTTATAACAATAGGTTCCCCAAGGAGTAATAAATGTAGTCTTGTCCATGTCAGTAGGGTCCATCCTGATCTAGTTATAACCAGAGAAACCATCCATAAATGATAAAACTACGAAGCGAGCGGTATTGTCCACAAGGGTGTCAATATGTGGTAGAGGGAAATCGTCCTTCGGACTTGCTTTGTTTAGATCCCTATAATCTACACACATCCTAACTTTACCGTTCATTTTGAGCACCGACACAATGTTGGCTACCCATTCAGGGTATTTTGAAACTACCAGAAAACCTGCATCAAGCTGTCTTTTGACCTTATCTCTAATCTTCAGAGTCATATCAAGTCTACTTCTTCGAAGCTTTTGCTTTACAGGTGGGCACTCGGGCTTGAGCGGTAGCTTGTGAACAACTATTTCAGTGTCCAAACCAGGCATGTCTTGATATGACCATGCAAATACATCAACATACTCTTCTAGAAGCTTCACTAATCTCTGTCTGATCTCTGCCCCTAGTGAAGTACCAATCTTGACCTCTTTGTTGTCTTCGTCAGTGCCAAGATTAATGGTGTCAACCTGCTCCTCATGTGGCTGAAGGTCCGTGTACTCATACTCGCACATCCTTGCCAGTTCATCACGAACCTCATAATCTTCTTCATCCTCATATTCAGCTTGGTAGATGGGTGAGTCGAAGTCAAAGGCGAAAGTAGGGTCATCGAATTCAACAGGTTTTTGGATAGTTCTACATGTTTTGAATGACTTATTTTATTAAAAGTACAAATACAAATGCAAAAGAAAAATGTTTTTGGTAGTTTTCGAAAGATTGTCATTTTCTTTTAAAAGTAAAAGAAAAAAACAGTAAATGAAATAATGAAAATATAACAAAATATCTTCATTGATTATAACATTTTGTGAAATTCTGGTATACAGATACTCAGATGTCAAGACAACATGTCGAGACATTTATCTCTGCATCTTATTAAACAAGGTTGAATACATCAACTGCTACTTTAAAGAACAGCAGCAAAGTCACAAAAGATGTTGAGACATCTTGTTGCGACATGTCAGTCTAGAACAATAACAAAACTGTAAATTGCAGAATGTTAAATAAGACAGTATGTGTTAACCCAGTTCAATGCAATTCACCTACTCTGGGGGATACCAGTCCAGGACGAAGATTTCACTATCTTGTAGTATTACCCTAAAGCTAAACTCCCTCGTTTACAACTTTTCCTAATCACTACCTTCAATGAACATCTTTACCAAAGCTAAACTCTAACATTTACAACTCTGATATAAGAGGCCTACTCACATCCTTAATCACAATCTGTGATACTTCTGTCTTCTGCCAATTCAAAACTCTGTCATGCTTCCTTGACCGGCAAGTTATCTTGGACTTGCTTCAAAGCTTCGTCCAAGAACGATACATAAACCATTACCTAAAGGCTTCTGGTTCTGTCCCTGTACCTATGCCTTCCACTCTGCATCCCATACTGCAGAGGGAGACTTACAACTCCTAAGAGAGCCAACGACTCTCAAACCCTAAACCCTTATTCTACACAAGAGAACTAGGTTACAAAGTTACAAGTGATACCAAAGGTACATTCGATATATATAAACCCTAGGTCTAAGTCTTCAATATATAGTCTTCTGCAGTCTTGGGCCTTCAGTCTTTCCTTGATCCATTCTTTAAAAGCGCAACAAATCTTTGACAGATTTGTTACACAATTAAAAATTGCTATATCAGTAAGATGTCGAGTCTTGCTGTTGGAACATCTTCTTCGACATCTTTGTCTTTGACCTGATTTCTTCATCTTTATCATCAACGTGTTTTACCAAAATTTAGTCAAACCACATGAGCTTTCAATCTCCCCCTTTTGACAAATTTGGGCTAAAACACTTTTTGAACATCTCTTCACCCTGAGTGGCAGATATGATTGGAATATTGTGAAATCCGAGTCCATGTTGGTGTACATGAGGAAGAAGATAACTCAGACTCCCCCTTAACCTATGAAATAGTGCTGCCACACTTGAGGAAAGTAGTAAATCGGAATGAGCGAATTTGAAAAATGTCCAGGCAATAGAAACTCCTATAGAAGCTAGTAGGAAGTTTGAAACCGAAGAACAAAGGACATCTTTTTCAAACACACTCCCCCTCCAGAGAACAATTGTAGACTTAGTGATTCTGAGGAAGAAGCTTGTGTAACTCAGATCACTAGACACAACCTGTTCTATAACTCAGGTCACAAGACACAAAGGAAACTGACAAGATGTTAGAACATCTTGTTTATCATCCTTGCAAAGCAACTGCAAGAACAACCCATGCAACCCCTGATCTAGTGATCCATACTCCCCCTTTTTAGCCAAAAATTGGCAAAAGAAGCCAAGACATTCCCACACCATGCCAATAGAAATCCAGACACGAACAAAAAAAACATTTGTGACAAAGTACAAAGATAACACAGACTGAGACAAAGCTGATTCAAGAATTCACTTAAATAGCCAAGACACCCTCTTAGATTGCAACAAATCCTTGAGAGTAACACATGAAGCTTTAATGATGATAAAAACCGAGGATGTAACACCTCGCAATAAAATGCGCACCGACCAAGAATGCTTTGACTGTTACTTCTTCAAGGAAAACCGTTCAACATAATGCAAGTAACGAAAAACATGTTCTCCACGCGCATGTTCTTCCACCGTCCAAGACACACCGTCCAAAGAGCTAATTACTTTCAATTATGTCCTTAACAATGTCCTGACATCATGTCAGACATTGTCTAGTATTCCCAAGCTTTTCTTCTAATTTGACATGACAATTTCACAGGATTATGACCACAATCTGCAGAGAAAAATAAATTTTCCAAATCTAATCAATGATTCTTCAGCATCCATCAAGAAACATATATTCTGCACTGCCAAGTTTCCCCGAACTTGCAACAGTACAATAATGTCAAGACATCATTCTTGATATCTCATCCTCCCAGGATGGAAATCATCACAGCTTGCTTGACACACAACACAAGCTTGATTCAGACTGCAATCCCGCAGTATAATACCTTAGATCAAGAGGCAACTCCCCCTATCTAAGATAATCAGTGCTCCTCCAATGAACACTTGCGTAGATGAATGGAAAACATAAGACACATATTCATATCTTCAAGAGCTCACTCCCTGTCCAGCCAACCTGCTGAAGCACATTCATTTTTACACCATTGCTCCTTCTGATAAGAAACAACAGTCACTCACACATGAAAACCATCATGTCTCCGTGAGGTCACATAAGGATCGCCATCCTCCATTAAACAAACTCTTGGATTAAGATCAAAGTCCCATTGACCCCCCTCTTCCTGCAACCATCTACACACCATACAAACTCCTCTTGAATTCTCATGTATAGACCTCCAGTTGCTCGAGATAAAATCCAATTGGCCTGGAATGCTTCACACTACCCAAAGAGATACCTTACCTCTTAGTTTGTTTTCTTCCAACAGTGTCAGATACCGTATACATGCTTTAGAACTTCCCAGCTGCCAAACTGATCCACTTCCCTTTAGCATGACTTGCCAATAGGGGCGTTATCCCCTCCACAAGCTTTTCATCTGACTTTAGCAAGGCCAACCAATAGTTAGACACCCAATAATCCAAGACAGTCATTCCTTCATCATTCTCTCGTATGATAACTTGGAATACTTCTGATCAACTGGTGAATATCCACATTCAGACTTCCATGCAATCAACACATGATCCACTCCAGTCTTCTCTACATCATCCTTCCAAGGCAGTTCTTCTACTCCATCATTCTCCCATATGACAAGATAGACACTCCTTATACACGATGTAGGCAACAAGTTCTTGGACCAGAACTTAAGAATCCTCCTCCAAGGATAACCAATCCAGATAATGTCCTAACGCCAAGTTAAAACATCTTCCACATATCACAGACATCACACATAGTAGCTTTTGATATGCTCCACCACTGGACTTACTATAGAATAGTAATCCAAACTGAAGATCTTCAGACAACACCGCACCACCAGCTTGAATAAGGCTTCAGAACAAACAGAGAGAAATAAACTCTCATCCACCAAAAGAAGGCAATTTTTCATCAACTGAAAACTTTTGCCACAAGCTCCAAAATGAAGTAGATCCTCCTTACTTTTTCAACTAACTACCCTTCTGCACAAGAGTTATCAGTTCCAAGCATCTTGCTTGAATGCACACTATGAAACCAATCAAATGCCACCTTTTGACTAATATCACTCTTCTTCAGAACTCCCACAAGAGACACTGATCCACCAATGAAATCAGATCTTCAAGTCACATGAACTACGTGCTCCATAGCAAGACATATTGAATCCACCAAGCCTCCAGACATGTAACATTTTCCCATCCACAGCTCCCGCAAGCTGCATGAGATAGACCTTTTTGAAGCATCCATAACTTCCATTCTCCTGTAGATCACCTTATCTTAAGCTGATGTGCAACATCACCAGCTGAGATTCTGATGTTAAACTAGATGTCAAAACATTTTGATACGACATCCAGCTGCTGAATTCTGCTCCTCCTTCTGCCACTTAGAAGAACCTCCTCCCTATTACAGAACAAGAGTTCCATGCTCTCATAGACTTGATTCAACAACCAAGTTAGAGTAGACAACCTCCATCCTGCTTTAAAACTCCAAAGACTTCACACCTGCCACTTCACACCTGCCACGTCTGAATCTTCAGATGAAAAAGTAGTCCTAGACTACACCATATCCATGCCAAAGAATGCCACTTTCCTTAGTAGAGTAGTCTGTAGAAAGTCAGAGATAACTGCCACTTAACTTTGACTTCCAAGAAGAGCAAGATCCCATGCTCCAACGTACCTAGATCAGAAATAAACTGATCCAAGTTGTGCCATCACCAACACTTCATTCCTCCTAGATCAAAAATAAACTGATCCGAGAAGTAACCATCAAGATTATGATGTCTTCATCTTCATCTTCAACAACACCAAAGTCCAGACCAGTTTCTTGCCAGGAAACTCTCCAGTGATCACATGCTTCTGTCACACCCGACTGAAGAAACTTCTTAGGTCACCACCTAAGATCAATACAGATGCTAAAACGTATGCAGTATCCCTCCCATGATTCTGCACAAACTCTGATGATGAGATGTTCTAACACCTTGTTGAACATCAACAATCTTGACTTTCAATGATAATAAATTAAATACTTGTGAACTCCACAAATAGCAATTGATCTTAAATCCTTGTCCAATAACCTTTATTCACTGTTGTAGCTAAGCTCCACCAGATCACATCATGAACACTTATCAAGTATTTAATATTTTGCAAGTATCTTCTTTGAAGAACAGTGTTGAGATACCAAGGCTGCCACCCTTGACTCAAGTAACTAAGATTCTCTCTGAACGAATCCTATTTACCTCAACCATTCTGAAAGCTTCAATCAGATTAGATCCACCCTTAGGGTTAAGAGAGATGAATCCTTCCTTGTTGTTTTGGATGATGAAAATAAATCACCTCCACTTTCTTCAGACTGTGTTTCAAAGAAACACCTTCTAGTCAGAAGAATAACTAGAAGACTCCAGAAGCACGACTGAGACGTCTTTACGGGTAGACTTGAGATAATTCTCAAGTATCTTTGACAACCTAGCCGATCAATAATTTATCAAACTCCCAGAGCAAGAACTTGATAAACTTAAACTCAACTCCTCTCCTCTTCAACTGACTTCAACTGCACCAAGAAACCAAAATTCCAAGTACCAAGCCACCATACCAGATATCTACTAACAACTCTCTTTATTCCATCGCTCCCGACTTTGGAATAAAAGAATGGAGATATCTTCACAAATAGAGGCCGACAATTAAGATCTTCCACCAACTGTCTTCAGTAACAACTCCAGAATCCCATAATTATAGAGCTCTTCCATCAGAAACACATGCAGCGGAACCACCAAGGAACAGATCCTGCTTGCCCTAATAAGATGTCAGAACATCTTATAAGACACCCCAACAAGAGAACTAGCCAATTCTCCTGCAATTGTTGTAGAACCTCCTCAGCAACATGAACAACCAACAGGTTGTTACCTTCGATCCAGAACATCCATCTCATCCATTAATACCCTTGAGTATATCTGAGTTGATTGATCTGATCTTCAAAACTCCTCCTTGTTTAAACGCCAGAAAGTATCTCCCAAAGATCTCATCCAGAACTAGACAGGATGCCTGCCATGATACCAATTGAAATTCTGGTATACAGATACTCAGATGTCAAGACAACATGTCGAGACATTGATCTCTGCATCTTATTAAACAAGGTTAAATACATTAGCTGCTACTTTGAAGAACAACAGCAAAGTCACAAAAGATGTTGAGACATCTTGTTGCGACATGTCAGTCAAGAATAATAACAAACCTGTAAATTACAGAATGTTAAATAAGACAGTATGTGTTAACCCAGTTCGGTGCAATTCACCTACTCTAGGGGATACCAATCCAGGACGAAGATTTCACAATCTTGTAGTATTACCCAAAAGCTAAACTCCCTCGTTTACAACTTTATCCCAATCACTACCTTCAATGAACATCTTTACCAAAGCTAAACTCTAACGTTTACAACTCTGAAATGAGAGACCTACTCACATCCTTAATCACAACCTGTGATACTTCTGTCTTCTGCCAATTCAGAACTCTGTCATGCTTCCTTGACCGACAAGTTATCTTGGACTTGCTTCAAAGCTTCCTCCAAGAATGATACACAAACCATTACCTAAAGGCTTCTGGTTCTGTCCATGTACCTATGCCTTCCACTCTGCATCCCATACTGCAGAGGGAGACTTACAACTCCTAAGAGAGCCGACGACTCTCAAACCCTAAACCCTTATTCTACACAAGAGAAATAGGTTGCAAAGTTACAAGTGATACCAAAGGTACATTCGATATATATAAACCCTAGGTCTAAGTCTTCAATATATAATCTTCTGCAGTCTTGGGCCTTCAGTCTTTCCGTGATCTATTCTTTAAAAGCGCGACAAATATTTGACAGATTTGTTACACAATTAAAAACTGCTATATCAGTAAGATGTCGAGTCTTGCTGTTGGAACATCTTCTTCGACATCTTTGTCTTTGACCAGATTTCTTCATCTTTATCATCAATGTGTTTTACCAAAATTTAGTCAAACCACAGGAGCTTTCATTTTGAAAGCGCGGTGGCCCTACAAAATAATCCAATAGCTTTGGGCATAGCTATGGAATTTGAAAACAACAACAAATTACAAACAAATTACTCTGGCGAAGGAATAAACACAGGGATTTCCACTACTTCCCAGTTGTCCAATGCGGCATCACACTGAAATACCAAATGGCAAACATCTTCATCTTCTTAGTCTTCGATCACAGCGCTGACTTAAAAGCCTCTGTTGATAAATTCCTCTTGGATTGCCTTCGAACGCCCAATAACGGAGGTTGATGCTCCACCACAAGTTGCTTTGTAACCCAACGCATGGAAATTCGGCTACTTTTTCACTTTAATGACTTCTCCCCAACCTGTAGGAATGCCTTCTTCAATAGTCACCTTTATACTCTGAACAGATGCAAAGGATGGACCACTCTTAACCACCGATTCTTTGACTTCCAACAGTACAACATTAGCTATTTGAAGCTCCTGGAAAGAAGTTTCCAGAGCATCCTCATCAGCCTCAATATACCTGAACGAAGACAGATTACTCACCATCAAATCCTTCTCATCATGAACAATTACCAACTTGCCATCAACGACGAACTTCATCTTCTGATGCAATGCGGACGTTACTGCGCCAACAACATGAATCCATGGCCTTCCCAACAAACAATTGTAAGCTGGGTTGATATCCATCACTTGAAATGTAATATCAAAGACATGTGGACCAATTAAGATCGGTAGCTCCACTTCTCCAATTACCGTCCTACGAGAACCATCAAAAGCTTTGACGATCAAGGTGTCATACCCCAAATTTTGACCACTAATATTTCCCATCATTGTGCAAATCATCATCACAATATGGATGAACCATCATACCTCATTAGTCTCCCCAAAGATGGGTGAGCATCCACTACAATCAAACTTAGGGTTTCAAGCTCTATCTGAGCTTTAGAAAAAAGATCAATCAAGGAATGACATGCTTTTCAACTTTTCTAACCTCTCAAACACCCATAAGGGATCAAGAGGACTCCCACATCAAGAATCAAGCACAAGGTTGCAACATTCTAAGTGGATTAAGCCTCAAGATCGCCAGTGTCACCAAATTAGGGTTTTGATCGACCAGGGCCTCCAGATGGAAATTTTCCTCTGGGCATGAGCCAATGCTTCAAAGCATAACCCAAAATACTCCAAGGGACATCATGAACCCAACCATCAAGTCAATTTAGCCTCAGGGGATGCATTCATCAAAAATCAGGAATTAGGGTTTCTTGACCTAATTCATCCCCAAGTCGACTTTTGGGACAAATCATGAGCCAAGACCTCAAGAGAGGATTTGAGGGTCTCCAATAAACTACATTGATCCATTTGCAACAATGGATTGATCCAAGAAGCTTAAGCAACAAGTTTCAATTTCATCTGAGCCACAATTAGTGTTTCGCGAGAAAAGTCAACTGTGCCTTTGACTTTTGACCAGGACATGCTCCCAAACCTTAGGACATGATTCAATACACCCTATAACACCTATGAAATCAATCCATCAAGTTTGATTTAGGTCAATGACTTGATTTCATAGAGGATCGCACAGTTTGGAATTCATCTGATAAAAAGTCAACTGTGCACAAAAGTCAATTTTGACTTTTTGAGATTTTTCACAATTATGGTTCCTTAACCCTAAAATGATGTTAATGTGTGATTGGAATCATCATTCATCAAGAAAAATCAAGAAAAGTGGGATAACTTGTAAAAGGGGTAACCATAAAAAACTTAGAAATTTTCTAAGTCATGGAACAAAGTGGCTAGGGTACCAACTTTGGAGGATCATAACTCCTAAACCACAAGGCCATTTTCCCCATTCAAAGCTAGATTTATAGCTCTCATGGCCATCTACAAAAGCTTTAACTACAACTCATTCCAATTCCTCATGGATTTTAAGTTATGGAATGATCAAAATCACAAAAAGTGAAAATGTCACTTTTTTCCAACACTTAGTGAAATTTTCACTAAGTCAGAATCTGCCTTACTTTTTTTCAAATGTAGGGGCATTTTTCACCTGGATCCAAAAGTATCAAAACCAATTATGATCAAACAGTTGTTGTATCGTATGAGGGCTTTCCAAAATGGCCAAGAACTTCATCAAAGTCCACTTGAGCCATGAGATATGACAATGCCAATATTCCTTGCTGCAAACTGTCATGGCAAGGCAGATTTTGGAGTTTTGCTCAATTTGCTCAAATTTTGCAAAGGGCAAGCAACTCTATCCATCTGAACACCTCAAGGGGGGGACCAAGGAGGAACCAACTCTGATCCCAAGCCTCCCAAGTCTTTGGAACCAAAATTAGCATGCCAAACCTAGAAATCCCTAAAGAGGGGACAAGACTCCAATTTTGTTTTGGAGCATTCAATGAAAGCACCAAGGTGGCATGGACTGAGCCATTTCCAACTGAATTCAGTTAAGACTTATCCAAGACCAAGGGGACCAACAGCCTGTGCCCTAACCTCTAGTCAATGGCTAGAGGAGACTTGGATTCTCATTGCTCAACATTGGCCAAACCTATGCAGTAGTTGTCATTCACTATTCCTTGCAAAACAAACTTGCTCTACTATAAATAGAGCTCATTTGTGATCAGTTTGAGTACACCAAAGCCATCAAACAGATGCTTTCCTCAAAATCACTTTCTCACTTCCAAATTTGCCTTCCAAAGCAAGTCACTATCGGGTTTTGAGCTTGAGAGCAATTCCAACCAAACCAATCACACACACACCTCATAAACATCATATAGAAGTGATCCAAACACTTAAACAACATCTGGAACACTAATTTCTCAGAATCACCAGCCAACTGCTCAAGGTTTTAACCAAGTTGCAGTTGGGATACCATCTTCAGTTCCAGATCATTTCAAACCATTCCAAGCACTCAGACACACTCCATAGCACCTAGGGAAGCTGTTCATAACCTTGGAACCAAGCTGTAACACCTCTAACACAAAACACGATCACCAGCTGCAAGAGGTAAGCACGAGCTCTTCTAACTCTATGATCCATGCATTTTTTGCTGCACAATAATTTGGCCATATGTTCATAATCATGCATGGAGTGTTTTCCCTCAATCAATTGCATTGTTTGAATCGTGTATGGAATTTCTAAACCTTCATACAAATTTTAGGGTTCTTGAGGTTTCTCTTTGATTTCTTATTCCATGTTTAAAATAAAGGAAATTAAAGACCATGGACATGATCGTGAGGTTGAAACGAGTAGATTGATATGTAGATTGTATGTTATCATCAAGTATTCAGTGAGATTGGATAGAAAATGCAAATCTGCAGAAACAGAGGAAGGGTGCATGTTCTTGCCATGTTCTTGGCGCCCTTTTTCAAATATTTGAATATTTGAATTTTGTGATTTTATTTAATTGATTCAAAAATTAATTTCTCTCTGAGTTTTAATGATTTTGAGTTGATTCTTTTTTTAATAATTCACAAAAATGTTAAAATATTTTATTCTCCCAAAAAATCCCAAAAATATTATTTATTTCATATACTTGATATTTTTGAAAAGAATTAATATTTTAATTGTTTTTGACATTTAAAACATTTTCTCCTTCTTGATTGTTCACATTTTAGAGATTTCCAATCATTGTGTGGATCAAAACCTGATTTTTGAAACATTAATCCAAGGTCACAATTTTTTTTCCACATGTTTAACAATTTTGATCATTTTAATTGAATTTTTATTCAATTAAAATACATTTTGGAAACAAATTAGGGTTTTTGATTAATTCAACCCTCATCAATCTTTTTCAAAATCTTTTGGGCCTCTAATAGAGTGTAAGACCCAATCCTTTGTAAATACAAACAATTTTGGGCCTCAAATGTTGTATAAGTCCCGTTGTATTTCAAAAGTTCGGCGCGATCATCACCCATTTAAAGCAAACCTTTTAGGCCTCTCCTCGAGCAATAAGACCCATTCAAAACTTTTTGGGCCTCTAATAGAGTGTAAGACCCAATCCCCTTTTAACCAAAATATTTGGGCCTCAGATATTGTATAAGTCCCTCTGCGTTAAAAGAAAACCTCGGCGCATCGCCAGTTCAAAAATCAAACCCTTGGGCCTACCCTCGTGTTATAAGCCCCATTCTTTAAAAATCATTGGGCCTCTAGTAGAGTGTAAGACCCAACCCTTTTTGAAAACCAAAATATTTGGGCCTCAGTGTATTGTATAAGTCCCGAGACCACCAAAATGTTCGACGCGATCGTCGCCTTTTAAAACAAAACCCTTGGGCCTCTCCTTGAGCTATAAGCCCCACCACTTGTACAAAAATAAACCTTTGGGCCTCTTGAGAGAGTGTAAGACCCATCCCTTTGTACAGAAAACCTTCTTGGGCCTCATTCACTTGTATAGGTCCCTGTACAAAATCAAAACCACAGTGCAATCACTGATAAAACCTTGGGCCTCTCCTTGAGCTGTAAGCCCCAACAATCTTTTCAAAGCACGTTCTCCTTTGATTTTGAATATAATATTGTTATCAAAGCTTTCTTTGTTGAACAACTAACCAAACAGCATGGAAGCTCTACAACCGAGTAAGTGTTTACCCGTTTTCTTTATCCGCTTTCATATATATAACTGTATTGTGGGGCTGCTCACTGTAAGTCTTCTTTCACAAACTTTTATATACTCGTCATATATCCACTGTGTAATACTAGTATAGTTATTTAGAGTTTTCCCCGGCAACTACGTCTAGCACTAGGTAAGGCCCTGTTGGTCACTCTTAAATACAAGCAAAACTAGATCCCCATAGGATTACCAGACACAGTCTTTCCTCCTCTTGTGGTTAAACAATATGGAGACGTGAAGGGCAGCATTCTCGGTGAACCCTTTCTCATACTGTCACCCTTAGAAATTGTCAAAGAGACTCTACTCCCCAGAGATGATCTTTTCCCCATGAATGGCATCTCTTGAGTTTCTTCCAAATTCTCGAACTTTCCTGGCTTGATCTATTCTCGGTGAATGGCATGTCTTGAACGTCTCGGGGTTTGGGGACCCACATGCTTCTTAAAAGCATCCCCGCCTCCTCTTGGGCGTTGTACAAGGACCCTTCGGCTTCTTAAAAGCTTTCATGCCTTCTCTTGGGCTTAGTACAAGGACCCAGAGACTTATACAGGTATAAGAACAGAACGTAGTCATCAATTTGCTAGAGCTGCCTTTTTGAGTCAAGTGTCAGACTAGTTAATGGGTTGACCTTCATCCCTTAACATACCAGCCTTCTCTTGGGCATCATACAAAGATCATGCACTACCTGAGAATCGATTTCTCAAAACACCAGTAGACTTGGACAGTCTCAATACCCTTTGGATTTCCCATTTCCTTAAAGAACAGGAAATAACCATGATCCTCTGATCAATCCCAAAGCACAACAATACCTTTAAATCAGTCCCTTTATAAAAACTGATTTTCTCTTTTATCCAACATACTGGACCTGTCACTAAACTGAAACAGTCACCAGCACACTAGCCTCCTCTTGGGCTTTGTACAATGATTCTCCCCAGCGGAGCTAACCTATTCACACTCTCTTGTTGAGCATAAAAGACTCTCTTGTTGAGTCAACCACTTTTAGCCTCCATCTCGGGCTTCGTATGAGATACAAAAGCACTCTCTTGTTGAGTATAAAAGACTCTCTTGTTGAGTCAAACCCCTTCTAGCCTCCACCTCGAGCTTCGTACGAGATAAAAATCACTTTCTTGTTGAGTACAAAAGACTCTCTTGTTGAGTTAAACACTTTCAGCCTCCATCTCGGGCTTCGTACGAGGAACAAAGACTCTCTTGTTGAGTCAAACACCTTTAGCCTCCGTCTTGGGCTTCATACAAGACACATACAAAAGCACTCTCTTGTTGAGTCAACCCTTTTAGCCTCTCTCTCGGGCTTCGTACGAGAAACATAAAAACACCCTCTTGTGGGGTCAATAGCTTCCTCTTAGACTTTGTATAAGGAAACCCTGGTTGAGTCAATCAATGTTAGCATCAAAAGTTGTGCCTCGTTCACAGTATACAAACATCAACAAATCCTTTTCCGCCATCTAATTGCTGTAAGCGGAAAGCCTCTGGATTATTTACATCCACGCCACTGTCCCTCTTTTAGCATGAGAAATTCCTAAGGAAAGATGGCATTGCTCTAAACTGAGTTAAAGTCTCCCCCTTCAGGTTAAAAATCCCCTATAAAGGAAATTATGGCATTATTGGATTCACATATCCCAGTTAAAGTAATTCTCCTTTATAATCAGTCACCTAACAATTGTGACAAACAGACCAAATATCCCCCTTTAGATTTGAAAAATTATCTCTAAAGTCAGAACCGTTTAGCTTCACATCTTGGGCTTCGAACAAGATACAAATAGACCCTTCAGCTTCGCATCTTGGGCTTTGAACAAGATACAAACCACATTTAGCTTCATGTCTTGGGCTTTGAACAAGACACCAAAACAACCTTTTTCCTCCCCTAGAATAGGAGGAACTACGATCGCTCTGATTTCCCTGTTTCGTTAAACGGGAATACATAGGCATAAGATTGAAAAATCTTAGCGAGCACACTAATCAAAAACCCAAAATCCCGTACCTTCACACATTAATCGAAAAGCATCAGTCCTAACATTCTACCAATAACATAGTCCCATCATTCCATTTTTAGTAAAATAAGAAGAGAGAGGCCCACGATCTAAACCGCATCTGTAAACCAACTGTCATATGTTTAAACTCAGTATGCAAGCAGGGTTAATTGGATACATCTATTTCCCTTCCTTCATCAGCTTCAATAGGATAAAAAATGAATCGACCTGTAGTACCCCAGAGCGACAGTGCTTAAGAACCACGTCCAAAATCGCTCACTACAGAAAAATGGCACCCACCGTGGGGCCACTCTGGGTTTTGTCCTCTTATCTCTCTGGTTGAAACCCTAAATTCATGTCACAGAAATGGCGACTCTGCTGGGGAGTCATTGTCTGTATAGGATCATAAGACTAGAGGTCTAGGATGAGTAAGATAAATATATACTGCTTTTCCTAAATGATATCTGTGTTTATTTTTCTGCTAATGGGAATGCGTGTGATGCTGCATGTGGAAAGATTGAGTATACACCTAAGATAGTTGATGGCAATGCGGGTAATCTTACTGGGAGTGAATTCCAGTTAAGAGCCCCCGATCGACCATAAAACTCAGTGGGGACTCCCTTTGCAGATACATTGCCTATACGACTTCGGTTGTTGAAAGTAGTATGGTCGACTGGGTTATCTGAGAAGCTGAGGTTTTTAGCAGACTTAAGCCATTGTGTAGTGCAGAAGCTATCGAAAATAGTTGTCACGCGATACTACCCTCATCTGAGATTGCTCTAAGATACATCACCTAGCACGGATCCCGGCCCACTGGTGTTATCTCTAAGGGAATTAATGATTTTGAGAGACAGGTACAAAAAATCACCAGTATAAACCTTTGGGGGGGGTAGAGCCTTGACTTCATGACACCGACCCTTTGACCCCATATTTTTTCTATGTTTTTGTGTGCTGCATTCATACATTCATAAAAAAAATAACATTAAGACAAAAAAAATCTTCTCTTCTAGTCTCTCTTTTTCAAATTAAACTAAGACAATGATTGCAAATATCAGAGAAAGGAGATTGCGCTAATGGATTTCGGTAGGAGGAAAACTCATAAGTATACCTTCAAGGTTCCAAAGTTAGAGGATTTGAGAGGTTTGGCGAGAATGATCACCAACCACGAGGCTTTCAGAGCCAAGTATGGAGGATTGTTGTCCTTGTTAAGGGTCCACGTAATTGAAGGAATCCTGTCCACGTTAATCCAGTTCTACGATCCGGTCTATCACTGTTTCACATTCCCGGATTATCAGCTTGCACCAACGCTGGAGGAGTACTCTCACCTGACTAATTTACATATCACTGATCAAGCTCCCTTTTCTGGACTGGAAGAAATTCCAAAGGATCAAAACATTGCAAGAGCAATTTATTTGGACGAGTCAGAAGTCAGGACTCACATAACCACTAAGGGTGGCATCCAAGGTTTTTCAGCCCAGTTCTTAACAAAGAAAGCCCTGTAATTTGCTAGTATAGGGAACGTGGCCGCTTTCGAGAGCATCTTTGTTGTGCTCACCTACGGGTTATTTTTGTTTCCCAACATCGATAACTTTGTAGATATCAACGCCATTAAGATTTTCCTGATTGGAAACCCCGTACTGACCTTACTCGCAGATGCGTATCATTCGGTACACTTAAGGAATTTATACAGCGGAGAAATGATCACGTGTTGTGTACCCCTGCTATACAAATGGTTCACTTCCCATTTGCCCAAGTCGGCTGCATTTTGGGATCAAAATAATACTTTACGTTGGTCGAACAGAATCATGTCTCTTACCAACTCTGACATTGATTGGTACAATCGAATCTACGACGGGATCAGGATCATTGACCATTGTGGAAATTTCCCAAATGTACCCCTTATAGGAACTAAGGGGGGAATCAACTATCATCCAATTCTCGTTCGTCGTCAATTCGGATACCCGATGAGGCACGTCCCACGCAATGCTCATCTGGAAGGTATTTTCTTCAAGGAAGGAGAAAATGACAGGGCACTAAAGACGGTAATAGTGCACGCTTGGAAACACGTTCATAGGAAAGGAAGAGATTCTCTAGGAAAACTGGACTGTGTCTCGATGGAGCCTTATCTCCATTGGGTACAAACTAGAGCTCTCAAGCTGAGGATGCCTTACCCTCGTCAGGAAGTTCTTCCATTAAGGGACTCTGCCCTTTATTTTATGTCTAAGACGGAAAAACTTCATGTTACTCTCAGCAAAGTTCAGCAGGAGAAGAGGTCTTGGAGGAACAAGTACCGTATTCTCAATGTGGAGTGCAGGAAAATACAGCAACTGTTAAGAGAAAAAGATACCCTGATTGAGATTCTAGAGCAACATGCTGTAGAGAATCAGGATAACCAAAGGAATTTGCTCGCTCCTTTCACTTGGCAAAGGAATGACAACCCGACAACGGCCCAAGAGCCTCAGTCAAAGAAAAGGAAAGCACCCGAACCAACACTTGAGCTCTCTTCAGAGAGGACTCAGGATCCATTAGTTTAGATTTCCTTTTTCTGCACTTTGTAATCTACTGTATTTCCATTTCCGCAATCCTTTGAATTCAATAAAATAGGGTTCCCCCACTGTTTGATATTTGCAATCTAATTGTCGAAGTTTACTTTGAATAAACAAAAATAATTAATAATCATTGCATTCATCATTCTCATAAACGCATTCTTCTTACCTACGAATCTCACATTTGCGTCTCGATTCTAGAGTCAAACTGTCTCATTCGTACAATACTCGGGCCAATCGTCAGAAAAAGATGGATGATCTCGAGGAAGAGAATAGAGAGTTGAGAGAAGAGATCGACACTCTGAAAGAGGATCTGAGAAAGCTTCATAACGACATGCAAGCTCTAGCTGAAGCTCAAATGCAACAACAAAGGACTGTGATCTCAGAGATCACATCAACGCCCATAGTGGAGAAGTATGATCCTAGGTACAAGATGCCGAAAGATCGCCCCTGGGGTATGCCACTCAACTATATCACGGAAGGATATGTTCCGCCGATCAATGGGGATCAAGGAACCACAGTAGGAGCCGCTGGGCCTGAAGGTTACAAACTTCGGGAAAGCGAAGATGCCAGGGGCATGACAGCAACTCCTGAAGGTTACAAACTTCGGGAGACACCGAGAGTCTCGGCCATAATGACTATACCACCACCCGTGGTACACACTGTCCCGGAAGGACAGATTCCACAGATATCCTCTGGTGGAAACGAAAGCATGTTCGACAGAATGAATGAATTCCAGGAATAGTTCCTGGAAATGCAGAAAGAACTGCGGGCCCTTCGCGGTCAGGATCTATTTGGAAAGGACGTCGCAGATCTCTGCTTGGTCCCCAATGTGAAAGTTCCACACAAGTTCCAAGTGCCCGACTTTGAAAAGTACAAGGGTAACTCTTTCCCTCAGAGCCATTTGGTGATGTACGCTCGGCGAATGTCAGCTCATACAAAGAACCAGGAGGTACTAATTCATTACTTTCAGGATAGTTTAACTGGTGCCGCACTCAAATGGTACATGGGTTTAAACCGCACTACGATCGGCACCTTCAGAGATCTTGGCGCTGCTTTCGTTCAATAATATAAATACAATTTGGACATGGCACCGGACAGAGATCAACTCAGATCAATGTCACAAAAGGACAAGGAAACCTTTAAGGAGTACACTCAAAGATGCCGTGAAATTGCCGCTCAGATTTCTCCACCTCTTGAGGAAAAAGAGATGACAAAGATCTTCTTAAAGACCTTAAGCTCATTTTACTACGACAGAATGGTCGCCAGTGCACCCAGTGACTTCACCGAGATGGTGGGCATGGGAGTTCGTCTTGAGGAAGCCGTCCGAGAAGGACGTTTAGTAAAAGACGCTGGATCATCAAGTATTACAAAACAATACGGTAGTGCTCTCCCTAAGAAAAAAGAGCAGGATATTGGGAATATCTCTCTCGGAAAGCAAAGGTGACGATATCAACCAGTAGCGGTGGTAACTCCTACTATCAATCCCGCGCCTGTTCCTACGTATCAACCTCAGGTTGCGCAGAGCTAACCTAATCAACAGCAATTTCAGCAAAGGACACAACAATCTCTTCAGCAGACTCGTCCTCCATACAACAACAACCGTACAATGCAACCACCAGGGTTTGACCCTTTACCCATGTTGTACGCCGAACTATTTCCATTACTACTGATCAAGGGGCACGTCCAGACTAAGGCTCCTCTTACAGTACCGGAAAATCCGCCTTTTTGGTTTAAAGCGGATCAGACTTGTCCTTACCATCAAGGAGGACCAGGGCATAACATAGAGAACTGTCTCAGTTTCAAATCCGATGTGCAAAAACTTGTTAGGAGCGGGGTCTTATCTTTCAAAGATACGAATCCGAATGTTCTCACAAACCCGCTGCCTCAACACGAGAAAGCTGCAGTCAATTTGATAGAGGGAAAGTCTAACAACATTTATCAAATTCATGATGTACTCTTGTTAAGGGCCAATCTGGTCAAGATGCATTGTAGATAGAGCGGATATGGCCATGTGCCACCTCATAATTATCAACAGTGTGATATCTACTCTAAAAACAATCAGGGATGTTTTGTGGTGCAATCAGCTCTATAGGAACAATTGGATCTCGGATGGATCCAAGAGCATCGAGTTCGTGGAGTCAGCATGACCTATACGAATTCCAACGTCATTCAGAACAACGACATTCGTACAATGAATGTCAACTTGGTGGTGATGCACTCAAGGCAAAGCCAATATCATAATATGCCGCGACACGATTATAATTCCTGTCTGACTTGCTCGGTAAACAAACAGGGATGCTCTTTTGTACAAGAGGCCCTCCAGCGTCATATTGATCTTGGATGGATCCAGGACTACCATGATAGGAATCCCTATCAGATCAACATGATTCAAATCTTTGATATTCGTCTGATGAATACCAGCTTGGTGGAGTTACATGCCAGGCAGGTCCAACTTGGTTTTCTCACTTCACATAATTATCAGAACTGTAAAGGATGTTGTGAGAGTAACCAAGGGTGCTCTCTTGTTCAAAGAACTTTACAACACTTGTTAAACCACTGGTGGCTTCCAATCTATATGGATGAAGACACGCAACAATTCAGTGTGGTTGATGGGAACCCTACTCGGCAACGAAGTCAGGATGTACGATCTACGGAAACAGATCTAGTGAGGTTACACTGCATTCAAAGCGGGCGTGGCCAGGTGCCGCCACACAACTATGAACGTTGTATAGTCTGTTCGGAAAATAACCAAGGATGTTACCTTGTGCGAGCAGCCCTTCAAGGTCAGTTGGAACGCAAGGAGATTCACCTATACCTAGCTTCGGTGTCCGTTGACTGGACGCCGGACTACTTCGCAGATCAAATCAGAGACGTGGTTGTAATCTCTGACCCTGAGAGGAACAAGGATGTTTGTACCATCATCCCTCTACTGGATGAATCAAAGGTTCTTAGCAAGGAACTGATTGAAGTCACTTACGACAGTCAGAAAAATTAGAAGGCTCCTGTAGTGATCTATTTGCCAGGACCATTACCGTATGAATCATCTAAGGCGATCCCTTACAAATACGGTGCAACAATAATTGAGAATGGAAAGGAAATTCTATTACCCTCCGTCGTGAATATTTCAAACATCAGTCGAGTAACACGGAGCAGTCGAATCTTCAACCGAGGGGTTGGAGAACCTAACAAAGAAAAGGAACTTCAGACAGAAGCTCCTGATCCACCAGTCGGTCAATCTAGTAATCCCGACCTTTCGAAAAATAATGATGAGATGTTGAAGCTCATCCAAAGGAGTGAATACAACTTTGTTGACCAACTGTTACAAACTCCGTCAAAGATCTCAGTGCTACCACTTTTACTCAGTTCCGAAGCCCACAGAGAGGCTCTACAGAAAGTCTTAGAGTAGGCCTTTGTGGAACAGGATGTGTGAATACGACAGTACGATAGCATCATCTCTAACATCATTTCCTGCAACAACTTAGGATTCAGTGATGAGGATTTGCCAGAGGGGGGCAAAAGCCACAACATGGCGCTCAATATCACAATTAACTGCCAGGAAGATGCTTTAGCCAGTGTACTAGTAGACACAGGATCGGCCATCAACGTTATGCCAAAGTCCACTTTAATGTGACTATCATTCAAAGGACCCCCGATGAGGAGCAGTGAGGTCATCTTCAAAGAGTTTGACGGGTCTCAGAAAGCAGTTATCGGCGAAGTCGACCTTCCCATAACTATCGGTCTTCACACTTTCCTAATTACTTTCCAGGTCATGGACATCCGGGCAACATATAGTTGTTTATTAGGAAGACCCTGGATACACCAGGCTGGGGCAGTCACTTCAACACTTCACCAGAAACTGAAGTTCGTCAAGAACGACCAACTCATCAGGGTTTGTGGAGAACAAGCCTTGCTCGTGAGCAAATTGTCATTATTTACTTGTGTAGAACCCGAGGAGGTTATTGGGACTCAGTTTCAAGCACTGTCGGTGAGCAATAAGAATCAATCAGAGGAAGGAACCTCGATTTCCTCACACAGAGATGCTCTCGAAGTGATCGAGAATAACAATGCAAAAGGATGGGGACAACTTGTCATTCCTACTAATAACAAAACAAAGAAGGGTCTTGGTTTCTCTGCAACCTGCACCCAGACAACTGCTAACGATGAAAGTCTTCATCCTATTCAGGATTTCTTCCACAGTGGAGGTTTCCTTCAACCAGTACCTCAAATAGTCCATACTATCAACGAGGGAGATCCCTCCGATACGGATGAGGAATGGAAGTCCTATCTCAACGAGAACAGTTATATGTCTCAGGAAGAAGTGCCTATGCCATTTTGCTATCCCGCACAAAGTCCGAGATATATACCCAGCTAAGACGTCGAAATGATATATGGAGATTGTGATCCGGAAGGATGCCAGGCTCCACCAAACTCATTAGAGGAAGACACTCTGATGAAGGACAACTTTGACCATGACTATTATGGCCTGATGGATGGCCTGCCTATCTGGCAGTCGTACCCAGGAGACTTGGGGCAAGAGAATCAGCCGAACAATGAAAATCGGCTGAGCGTTATTGAACAGAATACCTGTGTCCCACCATGTCATAGGATCAACACTCAGGTCATTCAGAACCTATCCAATACGACGATCAATTGGCAAAGCTTGCCGGACTAGAATTCATAAACTATGCTTTTCCTGAGGTCAACGTCATCGAGAGAGATGACTCCTCCAGTTCCAAAGAAGTGTGGGACATCTTAGGACAACCAAGTGGAAAATTTGACTTCATGATCAAATACACCGCTCCTGAAAGCTCTCGTATCAGGCTCGAAGACATCTAACCAACTAGATGGGGAGATTTGCCTGAGAGCACAAATACTATGCAAAATACAACAGAGGAATCCTCCTACGACAACTCTGCCTGGGAGACAGATTCCAATGATCCTGCTCCACCAAAAATCAACGTTATTTTTGAAGACAAGTCAAGGAAAGTACCAGACTTTGTGATTCACCGAGGAGTTCGCCGCCAATGGGTTGTTGTCGATGTTCTGAAGATTGTCCTTAAGTCAAAGTAATTGCCGTCTTTTAACCTCTCACCCTGCCCAGGTGAAACGGATGTTTTGATAGGGCTCGCTTTCTGTAAATTTCCCTGTTCGCTTCGCCTAAAGCGACAGTGTTTTGTTTTATAGGGCTGTAGTTTCAAGAATCGACTTGTTCATAAATAAAATAACGTCGTTCTGTAATTTCTGCATTAATTGTTGTTTTCTCTTTTCGCTTTTCAGAAAATGGTAATCCTAAAAAACGACTCAATAATAAAAACAAGCAGTTTTCAAAGAAAAATACACTGCACACACTTGTATTTTCTCTATCTCTTCTAAACACAAATCATCACGTCATGCAGACTGCTTGTTTTAAACCCCGTTGAAACATACGATCCGATGCCTTCTCCCGGCTTTGAGTTCTCGGTATTAGGGGCTGAAGAAGAAGTTGACAATGAAATTCCAGAAGAGATCTCCCGATTACTCCGACAAGAGGAAAGGTTCATTGAACTTGACAAAGAGCCGTTGGAAATGGTCAACTTGGGTTCAAAAGAAGAGAGAAAAGAAATCAGGATAGGGGCACTGCTCAGTCCAACTGCCAAAGAGAGTTTGACAAAGCTTCTCAGGGAATTTCCCGATGTGTTTGCTTGGTCCTATCAGGACATGCCAGGGTTGGATACCAGCATCGTGGAACATCATCTACCGTTAAGGTTAGAATGTCCGCCAGTAAAACAGAGGTTGAGACGGACTCACCCAGACATGGCCATCAAAATCAAAGAGGAGGTACAGAAACAGATTGACGCGGGTTTCCTCGCCACGTCTGAATATCCTCAATGGCTAGCTAATATCGTACGCGTTCCAAAAAAGGACAGAAAAGTCAGAATGTGAGTCGATTACAGAGATCTAAACAAGGCTAGTCCAAAGGACGACTTTCCTTTACCACACATTAACATGCTGGTAGACAGTACAACAAAGTTCAAAGTTTTCTCCTTCATGGATGGATTCTCGGGCTATAATCAGATCAAAATGGCGCTGAAAGACATGGAGAAAACTTCGTTCATTACCCCATGGGGTACCTTTTGTTACAAGGTAATGCCGTTCGGTTTGAAGAACGCTGGGGCAACCTATCAAAGGGCCATGACTACTCTGTTCCATGACATGATATACAAGGAAATCGAGGTATATGTCGATGACATGATTACTAAATCTAAGACAGAAGAGGAGCATGTGACCCACCTGTTAAAACTATTCGAGCGGCTGAGAAAGTACAAACTCCGTTTGAATCCCAACAAATGCACCTCGGTGTCTGTTCAGGGAAACTCTTAGGGTTCATCGTCAGCCAAAAAGGAATTGAGGTTGATCCTGACAAGGTCAAGGCCATTCTAGAAATGCCTTCTCCGAAAACGAAAAAACAAGTCAGGGGATTCCTGGGACGTTTGAACTACATCTCCAGATTCACATTCCTCATGACCGCGACATGTGCGCCGATCTTAAAATTACTCAAAAAGAACCAGGACTGCATTTGGACAGAAGACTGTCAAACCTCCTTCAACAGTATTAAGGAATACCTGTTGAACCCACTGATTCTATCACCTCCAGTGGAAGGAAGACCACTAATCATCTACTTAACAGTCTTGGAAGACTCCATGGGCTGTGTACTTGGCTAACAAGACGAAACCAAAAGGAAAGAGTCTGACATCTACTATTTGAGCAAGAAATTCACCAACTGCGAGACTCAGTACACTATGCTTGAGAAAACTTGCTGCGCTTTGGCTTGGGCAGCCAAACGTCTTCGCCAGTACATGATTCGTCACACTACTTGGTTAATCTCAGAAATGGATCCAATCAAGTATGTCTTTGAAAAACCTGCTCTCACGGGAAGGATTGCCCGTTGGCAGATGTTGTTATCAGAATACGACATCGAATACCACGCTCAAAAAGCCGTTAAGGGAAGTATTTTAGCCAATCATTTGGCTCATCAACCGATTGAGGATCAGGAATCAATTGAGTTTGACTTCCGATACGAAGATGTCATGTATTTGAAAATGAAAGATTGCGATGAACTGCTACCCAGTGAAGGGCCAGAACCAGGTTCCCAATGTGGACTTATCTTTGACGGAGCTGTCAATCATTACGGAAACGGAATTGGGGCAATCATCATAACACCTCAAGGTACCCACATTCCTTTCACTGCCAGACTTACATTCAAGTGCACAAACAACGAGGCCGAATACAAAGCTTGTATTATGTGTCTCGAAGAAGCGATCGACTTAAGGATCAAGAACTTGGATGTATATGGCGACTCAGCTTTGGTCGTCAATCAGATCAAAGGAGACTGAAACACATACCAATCCAGATTGATTCCTTACAAAGATTATGCGAGGAGGTTGTTACCATTCTTCAACAGAATCGAGTTTCATCATATCCCTCGTGAAGAGACTCACATGGCTGATGCCTTAGCCACCCTCTCTTTCATGATTAGTGTAGGTCAATGGACCGACTTACCTAAGATTGACATAATGCGCCTTGAACGACCCGCTTACATATTCACGATTGAAGCAGTCATAGACGACAAACCTTGGTATCACGATATCAAATGCTTCCTTCAGAAACAAGAGTACCCACCTGGGGCACTAAGAAAAGACAGAAAAACCCTCAAAAGACTGGCTGGCAGCTTCTTCCTGAGCGGTGATACACTTTATAAGAGAAACTTTGACATGGTCTTGCTCCGATGTGTAGACAGACCCGAAGCAGACATGCTGATAAAAGAAATTCACGAAGGATCCTTTGGCACTCATGCCAACGGACACACAATGGCGAGAAAAATTCTGAGAGCAAGGTACTACTGGTTGACCATGGAATCCGACTGCTACAAGTACATGAGGAGGTGTCACAAGTGTCAGATATACTCCGACAAAATTCATGTACCGCCAACGCATCTCAAAGTTCTCTCTTCCCCATGGCCTTTTTCCATATGGGGAATCGACATGATTGGCATGATTGAGCCCAAGGCTTCAAACGGACATCGGTTCATCCTAGTAGCCATTGATTACTTCACCAAGTGGGTCAAAGCAGCGTCATACGCCAATGTGACACGACAAGTGGTGGTACGATTTATCAAAAACAATATCATCTGCCGTTATGGTGTTCCAAGCCAGATCCTTACAGATAATGGATCTAACTTGAACAATAAGATGATGAAGGAGTTGTGTGCTGAGTTCAAGATCGAACACCATAACTCATCTCCCTACCGACCCAAGATGAACGGAGCGGTAGAAGCGGATAACAAGAACATCAAGAAGATTGTTCAAAAAATGGTTGTAACCTACAAGGACTGGCACGAAATGCTACCCTTTGCTCTTCACGGTTATCGTACATCTGTCCGCACTTCAACAGGGTCTACCCCTTTCTCTCTAGTATATGGCATGGAAGCAGTGCTCCCCATTGAAGTAGAGATCCCATCAATTCGGGTATTGATGGAAGCTAAGCTTACAGAAGCTGAATGGTGTCAAGGTCGACACGATGAACTAAATCTGATCGAGGAAAAATGAATAACGACACTATGCCATGGTCAGTTGTATCAGCAAAGAATGAAGAAGGCGTTTGACAAAAAGGTTCGACCTCGCGTCTTTAGGAAATGAGACCTCGTGCTCAAGAAGATACAATCATTCCTCATTAATTATCGGGGCAAGTGGACCCCGAACTATGACGGCCCCTATGTGGTCAAGAAAGCTTTCTCAGGCGGCGCCTTGAGACTTGTAACCATGGACGGAGAGGAATTTGCCTACCCCACAAATGTTGATGTAGTCAATAAATACTTTGCCTAAACTAAAAAAAAACATCTCGGTGGATTGAAAACCCGAAAGGGCGGTCCAGGCAAAAGTTAGAGACATAATAAAAAAAATCATCCCGGTGGATTGGAAATCTCAAAGTACAATCCAGGCAAAATTTAGGGATAATGGCAACTAACTACGTCCAACAGGGTCAAATTCCCTAGTAGCAGTCATGCCATCCATCAGAAAACTCCAGTCAAGGTCATCTTCGTCGGAAGCTCAGGATGTCCCGAATTCAAATTTGGTAGAAGGATAGTGGTCGTTATGATTCAATGTAGCCCTTTTCCCTTAAATTACCATTTTCAAACTTTGTAAGTACTCTATGGAATCACGCGCTTGGCTGATTTCCATCCTATCAATAAAATTTGAGCCCTTGTGCTTTTGTTTGCAATTCTTATTTGTTTTAGCTTTATAGAACGACATTTTAACATGATTAACAGTTCTTGAAATAAAACAAAAATGAATTTACTTGTAAAATTTTTCTACTTTTAAAGTAAAGATGGCAATTTCTTTTGACTGTTGAACATTGAAAGAACATCGATCGCTTCGCCAGAAGTAAGCGAACTTCAAAGTGCAGAATCAAAGTACTCCTTCTAAACTAGTGCGCCTGAACGAAGGATCAGTTATGTTAGATGCGAATACTCTGTCTGACATCTTCGACCGAGTTCTCATCTCCTAAGCCCGACCAACAGTTGTTCCCCCACAAGGACTACTTCTCCTAAGCAAGGCAGAATTGCTATCTTGAACCAGCGATATTTTTCATCTCCCACTGTGGCCGAGTATCCAGTCATGTTCATCCGTCAGTCTGTATGTCGTGTCAGTTGTGTCAGCATAAACATACATACATTATGCATTATTGATTTACATTCATATTCATAAGGAATCACTATCACTCTAGTCGGTCTTATCCCCTAGTGATAAAAGTGCTCTCGGTCGAGTTGTCTATTCTTTCCCTGTCAAGAAATGTTGCGTCTGAACAATCTCTCTCCTCCAGTTTATTTCTGGATTAGAGTTGGCACTTGACCACTTTGATAACTTGAACCTCTGAGAAAACAAGAAAACGTTCGACAAATGTCACTCTTCGCCATTGAAGATGATATCTTCGCTTTCCCGGATTAAGGAAAATCCCCAGAGAAAGCCTCACAACTAAAGACTTTCAGCAACACATTGATTTTTGCTCTCCGGAGAGTCGATGTTAATGAAGTCATCAACACCTCAAAATTGGATCGCATCACATGGTATTTCTCAAAGAAGATCTCTGAGAAAAGTATGATGTAATATCTCCAAGCGACAGCAGTCTCTCGAGAGACCTGCTTTCCCTAGTAGAGCCGACGAATGGCATCTCCCCAGGAAAATTCGGTGAGAAGTTTGAGGAAAACCGTTGCGCATAGCGTCCCTTGTCGAGAAAGTTTACTGACGAAAGAAACTAAGACCAGTTCCTTGGTAGGAAACCAGGATCGAGGGGAAGTTTATTTCAGAAACTGAGACCAGTTCCTTGGTAGGAAACCAGGATCGAGGGGAAGTTTATTTCAGAAACTGAGACCGGTTCCTTGGCTAAAGACCAGGATCGAGGGGAAGTTTACCTTTTCTAAGCATTATTTCTTAGCAAAAGAAGAAGGATGTGCAAACTACCATTCCTAAACACCATCAAAATTTCGGGCATTCCGATATTTAATCCTCTTGCACCCCGAATGCCCGAATACCTTCGCCATTCACACCTTCGGGTCCAAGAAGATTAAATAGGGGCATCTGTCATACCCCAAAATTTGACCACTAAAATATCCCATCATTGTGCAAATCATCATCACAATATGTATGAACCATCATACCTCATTAGTCTCCCCAAAGATGGGTGAGAATCCACTACAATCAAACTTAGGGTTTCAAGCTCTCTCTGAGCTTTAGACAAAGGATCAATCAAGGAATGACATGATTTTCAACTTGTCTAACCTATTAAACACCCATAAGGGATCAAGAGGACTCCCACATCAAGAATCAAGCACAAGGTTGCAGCATTCTAAGTGGATTACGCCTCAAGATCGCCAGTGTCACCAAATTAGGGTTTTGGTCGACCAGGGCCTCCAGATGGAAATTTTCCTCTGGGCATGAGTCAATGCTTCAAAGTCTAACCCAAAATACTCCAAGGGACATCATGAACCCAACCATCAAGTCAATTTAGCCTCAGGGGATGCATTCATCAAAAATCAGGAATTAGGGTTTCTTGACCTAAGTCACCCCCAAGTTGACTTTTGGGACAAATCATGAGCCAAGACCTCAAGAGAGGATTTAAGGGTCTCCAATAAACTACATTGATCCATTTGCAACAATGGATTGATCCAAGAAGCTTGAACAACAAGTTTCAATTTCATTTGAACCACAATTAGGGTTTTGCGAGAAAAGTCAACTGTGCCTTTGACTTTTGACCAGGACATGCTCCCAAACCCTAGGACATGATTCAATACACCTTATAACACCTATGAAATAAATCCATCAAGTTTGATTTAGATCAATGGCTTGATTTCATAGAGGATCGCACAGTTTAGAATTCATCTGATAAAAAGTCAACTTTGCATAAAAGTCAACTTTGACTTTTTGAGATTTTTCACAATTATGGTTCCTTAACCCTAAAATGATGTTAATGTGTGATTGGAATCATCATTCATCAAGAAAAATCAAGAAAATTGGGATAACTTGTAAAAGCGGTAACCATAAAAAACATAGAAATTTTCTAAGTCATGGAACAAAGTGGCTAGGGTACCAACTTTGGAGGATCATAACTCCTAAACCACAAGGCCATTTTTCCCCATTCAAAGCTGGATTTGTAGCTCTCAAGGCCCTCTACAAAAGCTTCAACTACAACTCATTCCAATTCCTCATGGATTTTATGTTATGGGATGATCAAAATCACAAAAAGTGAAAATGTCACTTTTTTCCAACACTTAGTGAAATTTTCACTAAATCAGAATCTGCCTTACTTTTTTCCAAATGTAGGGGCATTTTTCACCTGGATCCAAAAAGTTTCAAAACCAATTATGATCAAACAGTTGTTGTATCATATGAGGGCTTTCCAAAGTGGCCAAGAACTCCATCAAAGTCCACTTGAGCCATGAGATATTACAATGCCAATATGCCTTGCTGCAAACTGTCATGGCAAGGCAGATTTTGGAGTTTTGCTCGATTTGCTCAAATTTTGCAAAGGGCAAGCAACTCTATCCATCTGAACACCTCAAGGGGGGGACCAAGGAGGAACCAACTCTGACCCCAAGCCTCCCAAGTCTTTGGAACCAAAAGTAGCATGCCAAACCTAGAAATCTCTAAAGAGGGGACAAGACTCCAATTTTGTTTTGGAGCATTCAATGGAAGCACCATGGTGGCATGGACTGAGCCATTTCCAACTGAATTCAGTCAAGACTTATCCAAGACCAAGGGCACCGGCAGCCTGTGCCCTAACCTCTAGTCAATGGCTAGAGGAGACTTGGATTCTCATTGCTCAACATTGGCCAAACCTATGCAGCAGTTGCCATTCACTATTCCTTGCAAAACAAACTTGCTCTAATATAAATAATGCTCATTTTTGATCAGTTTGAGTACACCAAAGCCATCAAACAGATGCTTTCCTCAAAATCACCTTCTCACTTCCAAATTTGCCTTCCAAAGCAAGTCACTATCGGGTTTTGAGTTTGAGAGCAATTCCAACCAAACCAATCACACACACACCTCATAAACATCATATAGAAGTGATCCAAACACTTAAATAACATCTGGAACACTGATTTCTCAGAATCACCAGCCAGCTGCTCAAGGTTTTAACCAAGTTGCAGTTGGGATACCATCTTCAGTTCCAGATCATTTCAAACCATTCCAAGCACTCAAACACACTCCATAGCACCTAGGGAAGCTGTCCATAACCTTGGAACCAAGTTGTAACACCTCTAACACAAAACACGATCACCAGCTGTAAGAGGTAAGCTTGAGCTCTTCTAACTCTATGATCCATGCATTTTTTGCTGCACAATAATTTGGCCATATGTTCATAATCATGCATGGAGTGTTTTCCCTTAATCAATTGCATTGTTTGAATCGTGTATGGAATTTTTGAACCTTCATGCAAATTTTAGGGTTCTTGAGGTTTCTCTTTGATTTCTTATTCCATGTTTAAAATAAATGAAATTAAAGACCATGGACATGATCGTGAGGTTGAAACGAGTAGATTGATATGTAGATTGCATGTTATTATCAAATATTCAGTGAGATTGGATAGAAAATGCAAATCTGCAGAAACAGAGGAAGGGCGCGTGTTCTTACCATGTTCTTGGCGCCCTTTTTCAAATATTTGAATATTTGAATTTTTTGATTTTATTTAATTGATTCAAAAATTAATTTCTCTCTGAGTTTTAATGATTTTGAGTTGATTCTTTTTTTAATAATTCACAAAAATGTTAAAATATTTTATTTTCCTAAAAACTACCAAAAATATTATTTATTTCATATACTAGATATTTTTGAAAAGAATTAATATTTTAATTGTTTTTGACATTTAAAACATTTTCTCCTTCTTGATTGTTCACATTTTAGTGATTTCCAATCATTGTGTGGATCAAAACCTGATTTTTGAAACATTAATCCAAGGTCACAATTTATTTTCCATATGTTTAACATTTTTTATCATTTTAATTGAATTTTTATTCAATTAAAATACATTTTGGAAACAAATTAGGGTTTTTGATTAATTCAACCCTCATCAATCTTTTTCAAAATCTTTTGGGCCTCTAATAGAGTGTAAGACCCAATCCTTTGTAAATACAAACAATTTTGGGCCTCAAATGTTGTATAAGTCCCGCTGTATTTCAAAAGTTCGGCGCGATCATCGCCCATTTAAAGCAAACCTTTTAGGCCTCTCCTCGAGCTATAAGACCCATTCAAAACTTTTTGGGCCTCTAATAGAGTGTAAGACCCAATCCCCTTTTAACCAAAATATTTGTGCCTCAGATATTGTATAAGTCCCTCTGCGTTAAAAGAAAACCTTAGCGCAATCGCCAGTTCAAAAATCAAAACCTTGGGCCTACCCTCGTGTTATAAGCCCCATTCTTTAAAAATCATTGGGCCTCTAGTAGAGTGTAAGACCCAACGCTTTTTGAAAACCAAAATATTTGGGCCTCAGTGTATTGTATAAGTCCCGATACCACCAAAAAGTTCGACGCGATCGTCGCCTTTTAAAACAAAACCCTTGGGCCTCTCCTTGAGCTATAAGCCCCACCACTTGTACAAAAATAAACCTTTGGGCCTCTTGAGAGAGTGTAAGACCCATCCCTTTGTACAGAAAACCTTTTTGGGCCTCAGTCACTTGTATAGGTCCCTGTACAAATTCAAAACCACAGTGCAATCATTGATAAAACCCTGGGCCTCTCCTTGAGCTATAAGCCCCAACAATCATTTCAAAGCACTTTCTCCTTTGATTTTGAATATAATATTGTTATCAAAGCTTTCTTTGTTGAACAACTAACCAAACAGCATGGAAGCACTGCAACCGAGTAAGTGTTTACCCGCTTTCTTTATCCGCTTTCATATATATAACTGTATTGTGGGGCTGCTCACTGTAAGTCTTCTTGCACAAACTTTTATATACTCGTCATATATCCACTGTGTAATACTAGTATAGTTATTCAGAGTTTCTCTGGCAACTACGTCTAGCACTAGGTAAAGCCCTGTTGGTCACTCTTAAATACAAACAAAACTAGATCCCCATAGGATTACCAGACACAGTCTTCCCTCCTCTTTGGGTTAAATAATATGGAGATGTGAAATGCAGCATTCTCGGTGAACCCTTTTTCAGACTGTCACCCTTAGAAATTGTCAAAGAGACTCTACTCCCCAGAGATGATCTTTTCTCCGTGAATGGCATCTCTTGAGTTTCTTCCAAATTCTCGGACTTTCCTGGCTTGATCTATTCTCCGTGAATAGCATGTCTTGAACTTCTCGGGGTTTGGGGACCCACAGGCTTCTTAAAAGCATCCCCGCCTCCTCTTGGGCGTTGTACAAGGACCCTTCGGCTTCTTAAAAGCTCTCATGCCTTCTCTTGGGCTTAGTACAAGGACCCAGAGACCCCTACAGGTATAGGAACAGAACCTAGTCATCAATTTACTAGAGTTGTCTTTCTGAGTCAAGTGTCAGACCAGTTAATGGGTTGACCTTCATCCCTTAACATACCAGCATTCTCTTGGGCATCATACAAAGATCATGCACTACCTAAGAATCGATTTCTCAAAACACCAGTAGACTTGGACAGTCTCAATACCCTTTGGATTTCCCATTTCCTTAAAGAACAGGAAATAACCATGATCCTCTGATCAATCCCAAAGCACAACAATACCTTTAAATCAGTCCCTTTATAAGAATTGGTTTTCTCTTTTATCCAACATACTGGACCTGTCACTAAACTGAAACAGTCACCAGCACACTAGCCTCCTCTTGGGCTTTGTACAATGATTCTCCCCGGCGGAGCTAACCTATTCACACTCTCTTGTTGAGTATAAAAGACTCTCTTGTTAAGTCAACCACTTTTAGGGCTTCGTACGAGATACAAAAGCACTCTCTTATTGAGTATAAGAGACTCTCTTGTTGAGTCAAACCCCTTCTAGCCTCCATCTCGGGCTTCGTATGAGATAAAAATCACTCTCTTGTTGAGTATAAAAGACTTTCTTGTTGAGTCAAACACTTCCAGCCTCCATCTCGGGCTTCGTACGAGGTACAAAGACTCTCTTGTTGAGTCAAACACATTTACCCTCCGTCTTGGGCTTCATACAAGACACATACAAAAGCACTCTCTTGTTGAGTCAACCCTTTTAGCCTCTCTCTCGGGCTTCATACGAGACACATAAAAACACCCTCTTGTGGGGTCAATAGCTTCCTCTTAGGCTTTGTATAAGGAAACCCCGGTTGAGTTAATCAACCTATTAGCATCAAAAGTTGTGCCTCGTTCACAGTATACAAACATCAATAACTCCTTTTCCCCCATCTAATTGCTTTAAGCGGCAAGCCTTTGGATCATTTACATCCACGCCACTGTCCCTCTTTTAGCATGAGAAATTCCTAAGGAAAGATGGCATTGCTCTAAACTGAGTTAAAGTCTTCCCCTTCAGGTTAAAAATCCCCTATAAAGGAAATTATGGCATTACTGGATTCACATATCCCAGTTAAAGTAATTCTCCTTTATAATCAGTCACCCAACAGTTGTGATAAACAGACCAAATATCCCCCTTTAGAGATGACAAATTCTCTCTAAAGTTAGAACCGTTTAGCTTCACATCTTGGGCTTCGAACAAGATACAAATAGACTCTTCAGCTTCACATCTTGGGCTTTGAACAAGATACAAACCACATTTAGCTTCATGTCTTGGGCTTTGAACAAGACACCAAAACAACCTTTTTCCTCCCCTAGAATAGGAGGAACTACGATCACTCTAATTTCCCTGTTTCGTTAAACGGGAATACGTAGGCATAAGATTGAAAAATCTTAGCGAGCACAGTAATAAAAAACCCAGAATCCCGTACCTTCACACATCAATAGAAAAGCATCAGACCTAACATCCTACCAATAGCATAGTCCCATCATTCCATTTTTAGCAAATAAGCAGAGAGAGGCCCACGATCTAAACCGCATCTGTAAACCAACAATCATCTGTTTAAACTCAGTATGCAAGCAGGGTTAATTGGAGACATTTATTTCCCTTCCTTCATCAGCTTCAATAGGATAAAAAATGAATCGACCTGTAGTACCCCAGAGCGACAGTGCTTAAGAACCACGTCCAAAATCGCTCGCTACACAAGGAAGTAACCTTCATTTCCGTCCCTTTATAAGCAAGTTTGGCAAATGTTTTTTTGGGCATAACATTTAAAGTACTCGAGCCAGAGCACCCTCCTCACATTTCACAGACACATGCAATGCACGGTTATGATTTTTACCTTCTACGGACAACTCCTCATTGCTGAAGCTAAGTGTGTTGCAAGCAGTAATGTTTGCTATCACATAATCAAATTGACCAACTGTAATGCCCTGAGCAATGTGGGCCTGAGCCAACAATTTCTGTAAAGCAACTCTATGAGCAGGGGAGCTCATCAAGAGAGACAAGATGGATATCTTTGACGGTGTCTGGTGAAGCTGGTCGATAACTTTGTAGTCGCTCTTTCTAATGATTCTCAAGAATTCTGCGTCTTCGTCATTCAAAACCATTTCCTTATCCCTCTTTTGGAGGAACTTCCTTCACTACATGTTGATAAATACAACCACTCTGGGTCATTTTGCTTGCCCCAACAATATTTGTCACATCTTCCTGGACATCTTCAACGTCTTTCTTTGGGATAACCTTTCCAGATTCCTGATCAATCACTGTTACGTCATACTTTCACCGTACAACTGTATTATCTTTGAAGTGGAATGAACTAGGTTTTTGAATAATCACTGGTCTAGGTTGACTGACTGGTGGATCAACAGGCTTTGTAATGTTGAAAATTGGCTTTGGCGCATTGAAACCGGAGTTGCAGAGCTTGACTCTGGCAAGTTGAACACTGGTACTTTGTCAGCTGGCTTTGGAAAATTAAAGATCGGTTCAATCACTGACACCTCCTCTTTCTTCACTTTGCTACCAACTTGTAAGAAACCACTGTCAATCAAATTCCAAATCATGATCGGAAGAACCCTGATGAAACGCACAGTGAGCGTTTGGGTTATAGTAAGGTGGAAGCTTCTCTGGAGGCAGGCCCAATGGTCTTGTAGTTATCAAACCTTGTTGTACCAAAGAAGGATATAACTCTGTATATGTCATCAGGATGGGAGGAATTGGAGGTTTCACACCCTGTCTTCTATAAGGAGCATTTGGACGAGGAGGCTGGGTCCTTTGTTGTTGCTGATATGCTGGAGCATTGGACGCTTATTGATAGTTCTGTTGTTGTTGGACTGGTCGATAAACCGGTGCCTGTTACACTGGTTGATAAACTAGGACCTAATTGTTGAATATGGGTGTGACAGCTGCCACATATGGTTGTTGGGCATACTGTATAGGGTACACTGGCTGCTGAACATAACCTTGTTGAGGTTGTTGATGTTGTTGGTAAGGTTGTTGATGTTGTTTCCAAGACTAGTTTTCTTTCTTCCTATCATAACAGCATTTGTCTCTCCTTCCATCTTCTTGTGAAAGTTACCAGAAGTTTTCTTGGCATTATTACTGCTTGAGCTACCAGAAGTGTTAGTCATTTTCCCATTCTTCAATCCTGACTCCACCATTACACCCACGGCCACAATATCTGCAAAATTGGCTGACACACTGCTGATCATTCTCTCATAAAATTTCGGTCTCACTGTGTCTACAAACCAATCGGCCAACTCTTTCTCACTCAGAGGAGGTTCCACCTAGGAGGTAGTTTCCCTCCAGCGTTGTGCATATTCTTTGAAAGATTCTAAACTCTTTTGAGACATGCTTAAGAGTTGCCTTCTTTCCGGAGCCAAATCTATATTATATTTATAGTGCTTAACAAAAGCATCCGATAAATCCTTGAAACTGTGAATGCGGAATTGGTCCCGACTTAGGTACCACTTGGCTGAGGCCCCTTTCAAACTGTCCTGGAAGCAATGGATCATTAACTTATCATTGTCCACATAAGTAGCCATCCTCCTGTAATACATAATCATGTGTGATTTTGGACAAGTTGCACCCGAGCATTGATCAAAATTTAGAGTTTTGAACTTTGGAGGGATCACCAGTCCAGATACTAAGCACATATCTCTGGCATCAGCACCAAAGATATTGTTTCCTTCCATTGCTCTTACCTTCCTCTCAATAGTCTCTACACTCTCCTTCAACCTTTTGTAATGTTCATCCCATTCTTCAAACATATCTGGGATGTCGTACAATTGTTGTAGATTATGAAAATAAGGACGTACTTGAGCTTGTACAGTAGCTGGCACAAAAGTCGGAATGGCTTGAGGAATTTCTGACCCCAAGGGAATAGCTTGTTGAGTGGTTGCTACCGTGACAGGTGGTGGCACAAAACCCAGAGGTAACCCAAAAGGTGGCACATTTGCAGTAGTGACTATTGTTGGTGGCAGTTCCACAGTTGCATTGGTAATCTCAGAAACTACGGTGGCTTGAGTGTCCATTTTTGCTTTAGTAACCTGCAGCACTTCCATTATTTGCCCCACACTTCCGCGCAGATCTTCTAGTTCATCATTGACCCTGTCGAATTCCATATTCTGTTCAGCCATTCTCTGATGAGCTCGAGCTTGAGTGTTGTACTGATGTTGGAAATTCAGTGTGAATAGCTAGAAACAAGACGACGAGATGAGCCACGGCAAAAGGAATGCACGTACAATGATATGAATGTATGGGATGTAATGCAAATGCAAAAAAACAATCAAGGAACCCAAAATCATTTTTGAAAACATTATAATAAGGAGAGTACAACTTTTGAATAACCAAAAAGGCCCATTGCATTAATTAAAGACTTAAAAGTTTTACAAAACAAATAGTACACCTCCAAGAGCCATTACAACATAGACAAATACAAAATAATAGAATAAAGGAAACTAAGAGTCTAATCCTTTCGATGAAGGCCCTTCTCCTCTATGTAGTTCTTTCTCAAGCTCGTCAATCCGCTCCTGCATCTTTGCTTTTTCAAGAAAAAGCTCCTCCAACGCCATCTTCAACTTTCCTTCTTCACTCGTGCTAGTCGAAATGAGGTCCCTAGAAGCCAAAGACATGGACTCCTGATGAGGGTAGGATACCCTCATCTTAAGGGACCTTTCTCGCACCCACAGCAGATAAGATTCAGAAATAGTGCAATCAGGATATCCCAACACGTTCATCCCTTTTTTATGTACGTGACGCCAGGCGTACACGATTTTGGCCTTGAGCCTAAGGTTTTCTCCATCCTCAAGGAAAAGTCTCTCCAAATAGATAGGGTTGGGCTCCTCCTTCATCGGGTATCCAAGCTGACGACGAGCAAGGACAAGCTTGTAGTTGATACATCCTTTAGTGCCTAGAAGAGGCACATAAGATAATTACCCACAACTATGGATTATGACGACTCCCCCATACATGGGATCGTACCACTCAATATCTGAATTAGGTAGTGACATGATTTTCTTGGACCATGTGAGCCCAACCTTCAAGTCCCAGAAATTTGCAAACCTCGGTAGGTGCGAAATAAACCACCCATAGAGGAGAGCAATGTAGCAAGTTATATGACCCCCTCCCTGAAGAGTTCTTAAGTGAATAGAGTGATAGGTATCATCCAACAAAGTAGGGACCAGATTTTTGAGCATGAAGATCTTGATGGCATTAATATCGACGAAGTCGTAAATATTAGGGAACATGAATAACCCATAAGCCAACAAAGCGAAGGTGGCTTCTAAAGTCTCTGTATTCTTCTTGTCGGCGTGATACTGAGCTTTCTCAAACAAGAACATTGCCGGCAGTCCAAGGAACCCTCCTTTGATAGTCACGTGAGCTTGAATATCAGACAACCCCAGGCGCGTAGCTTTATCTATATCCTTCTCACTTGGCATGTCTTCTACTCCTGAGAAAGGAGGCTGAAAAGTGACATGAAGTCCCATCAAGGCGGAGTACTCCTATAGAGTAGGCATTAATTGGTAGTCTGGAAATGTGAAACAATGATACACAGGGTCGTAGATTTGGATGAGCGTAGCTAGCAGTCCATCAGCCATCTGGAGTCTCAATAGTGCAAAGATATTCCCATACTTGTCTGAAAATGTCAGGGGATCCTCTATTAGACCTCCTAGTTCCTTTAAACTTTCCAGTTTCGGACTCTTGAAGGTGTACAGTTGGGTTCCCTTCCTTCCAAAATCCATTTTATAATGTCTGCAAAACAAATTTAGTTCCTTAAAGGGTTAGAAAAAAAATGCATAAATGCAATGCAAATGCCGTTGGTTTTAAGGAACTCAAGAAGTAAATTGCAAAAACGAAACATTTTCAAAAGAAACTTCAATTCATTAATAATGAGAAAAGTTATAACTTCAAAGTACAAATCAAGAAACTCAAAATACAAGAGGAAAAGGCTAGGCCTAAAGGGTCCTAAGGAATCCCTTCTAAGAAGGTTCTACTCGACGCATCCTCTTGTTCCTCTTCAGTTCGGTGTTTTCCAATACTAGCTTGTCGACGATCCCTTTCCAAGCACCTGATGTCGGAGGAATGTCTCAATACTCGTGAGTACTGGGAACCAGCTGCACGCTAGAGAAAAATAAAATCTCTTGCGCCACATGCCTCTCTACAACACGCTTCTCGAGCAGCTCAATCAAATAATCCTTCTCCTTTAATTACTTCTTCATCTCCATCTGTTCAGCATTGATGGCATGGTATTTTCCCTCCCAAGTGTCTCGTTTAAGCTTCATCCTTGCCAATACCTCTTGGTATTCTTCCACGCGCTCAATAGGGATGGTAGAAGAGGATGCAACGGTAGGCTATGAAGGTTTTTCAAAGAGATATGGCATCTTAAGGTCAGGATCTCGAGATCGAACCCACTGAATGAAGGGCTAAAAGGATACACAATTTATCCTTCCCAAATCATTCTTAGTCCTCCTATGAATTGTTCCCCAAGCATGCAAAACTCTGTCCTTAGATTCTGTGATGGCTTCCTCATTAAGATAAAAGAAACCGGACAAAAGGATGTTACTTGGTTTTTCTTCCATAGGATACCCAAACTGACGCCTCGCAAGAATAGGATTGTAGCTAATCCCACCTCTGATACCAAGGAGTGGTACATTGGGAAATTGGCCACAACTATCAATGATGACTCCCTTGTCATAGTATGGGTCATACCAACGCACATCGGTATGAGTAAGAGACATGAGTCTTTGAGACCATCGAAGCTTGTTTGGATTTTCCTTCAAGCGCTCAGTCCGAGGCAAGTGTGAAATAAACCACTTATAAAGTAGAGGCGCGCAACAAAGGATGGTCCCACATCCCTTAAGAGTTTTGTGATGAATGGAGTGATAGGTATAACTAAGCAGTGTAGGCACCGGGTTCCAACTTAGAAAGATCCGAATGGCATTAATATCAACAAATTCTTCAACATTAGAGAACAAAACCAACCCATAGATAAGCAATGCGAGGATAGCTTCGAAAGCGTCCATGCTATTCTCCTTGGCTATGTAGAAAGCTTTCTCTATCAAGAATTTAAAGGGCAGACCCTTGATTCCTCCCTTGGTTGTAAGGTTAGCTTTGACTTCGGATGTCTCCAAGTGAATAGCATCGACAATCTCCTTTGGCGACGGAATCTTCTCTAAACCGCTGAAAGGCTCCTTATCTAATACAGGCAGACCAACCCAATATGAATACTCCTCTAAAGTTGGGACGAGCTGATAGTTGGGAAATGTAAAGCAATGATAAAGAGGGTCATAGAATTGCACGAGCGTGTCGAGAACTCCCTCTTCCATATTAGTCTTGATAATGCCCAACAATCTTCCATAGCGTTTTCTGAAATCCTCAGGACATGACACCAATGCTCCCAGCTTTCTCAACTCTACTATGTCAAGTTTCTTGAAATTGTACTTCTTAGTGTTCCTCTTTTCAAAATCCATGATAACTATGTTTTTTTGCAAAAGGAAAAGACAATTGAGTTCCTTGAAACCAGAAGAGGGTCATGAATGCATGAATGGATGAATGGATGTAATGCCCAAAACACATGTATGCACATATTCACATATATACATGTAAACAACAAAGGGCTTAGGTTTGGAGAACACGAGCATGAAGTCACGGTCTAACCCATCCCGAAAGGTATGTACTATGGGTATGTCCTGCACAACGGGTTCTACAGAGTTCCTAGAGGTATAGATAAATCTTTCGGATATTATCATCTTACACGACTACTCATGTGGGCCAATAATATTCTCAAGATAAACTCGTTGAGTGTAGTATCGCATGACAACCACCACAGGTCTACGCCTGGATGATCACTGCACTACGTCCTAAAAGGCCAAGTGGGATGAAGGGTAACTAAAGGTCCTTAACTTCACGGACTCCCAGGTCAGAAAAAGTAATGCCAATACTACTACTCGCATCAGACATCGGTAATGCCAAAGGGGCCTTGACTGAGCGTGGTTATCATATGCTAGACATGTTAGGCTACTCCCAACAGCTAACTATTGATTATACCACAATCCTATCATAAGTATACTCTCAAGTCTGAGTTAGGACTTATCTTACCACTCAAAGTAACAACCCTGCATTCAGAAAACCCAAGCACAAACATATATATACAGATATTTATAAATATAGAGATATACAAGCAAGCAAACATATAACACAAGTACAAACAAGGTGGGCTTAACCCTCTTAGGGGAGCATTCCCCAGTGAAGTCGCCATTTCTATTGCTGTGAGAATTAGATATCAAGCTATTAGTTAACTTGAATCACAAATCATGAAGTTCACCACCGAACTTTTATTTATCCAAAGGATAGGGTAAAGATCGAAGAAAACCCTAAGTGCGTTATGTAACAACAAAGCTAGAGATCTAAGGTTCGGGGGTTGGTTATACCTAGGGAAGGTGTTAGCATTCTAAGTATTTGTAGTACTCTACAGGAACCTCTTGTTAGTACTTGTGTTATGCTAAAGTTTTCTTGCTAAGGGAAAGGGCTAAGGTAAAGACCTAAGGTATATACACTAAGTATGCTCGCCAAGACATCACACCTCGTGCCTACGTATCCTGACTAGGATGGAATCAGAGCATTCGTAGTTCACCTAACTAGGGTTGAGGAACTCTTGACTGTGGTCAAGGTTCCAAGGGGAAGCAAGTATGCATGACTATGATACTTACATAGAATTAACAAACTCCCTAATTCTAAGTTGAAAGACTAACTAAGGTATTGACTTTTAGCAAAGTCAAAGGTGAAAAGTGAGTACACATAACAATGGTACTCACATAGAGTTTACAAACTCCAAACCTAATTCTAAGTTATAAAGAAACAATGGCTCTAAAAAGGCCAAGAAGGGAAAGGTAAGTACTTACATATAGTTAACAAACTCCCTAAGCTAAAGTTAGGTTGAAAAGGGAAATGGCTCTAACAAGGCCAAGAGAATGATGATCCTAACAGGGTCACAAAACATGGTAAGAAAGCATCTAAACTATCCTAAAAATATGACTTATAATTCAACAAGGGAAACCCTCATTTGGAATAGGGGACATACAACCTGTAACAACAAGTGTTTAAATGAAAAGCTTTAAGGTAAGGATGATGACAATCAAGGTATCAAAGCTAAAGAGTTCAAATGAGATAACAATCCAAGAAGGGCAGTAGCTACATCATGTTATGCTCAACATGCTCAAATGATTAGGAAAAAGTCACAAACATGTCAAACATATGTCAAACACAAGCATACTTGCTACAAACTTAATCAAACAATGATAAGTGCATAACATGGTTCAACATAAAGTTATAACTCAAAAACCACATGGGCAGTAGCATACACATCATATACAACTCATATTCAAAATCACAATGTCAAGAGAAACACAAACAATAATCAAATCAAGGCATGAACAAAATCATATGCAAGAAACAAACCAAAACATCATGAAAGGACTCAAACAAATCAAGGCATGCATAAAGGATCATATGGGCAAGCAAAGATACTTTGAACTCATGAAGTTAGAAGCTAACACATAATTTTCAAACCACACACAAAGATACATTCATCAAGATAAACGCTCAAAGAATCATGCCTAAAAACTAGGTCAAAGCAAACACCAAGACAATGCTCAAAATGAACCCTAAGTTGATGCACCAACCAAAAATAGCTAAATGGCCAAACAAAATCAAACTCAAAGCTTTAAGTCATGTTAAAACATCCAAGAAAAGGCATGTAAAAACTCAATGCATGATTGGTACAAAAACTCCCTCAAAAGCCACTAATAAGCTCATAAGTGTCAAAAGGATCGAGGCCTTTAGAATCAAACAAAAGTTCATTAAACAACATTATTTGAGGCCACCAAAAATTATCAAACCTTCTTAAATCATGTGTCACAACATGTCAAAAAATCAGGCTAAAAAAACATATGCAAGGCACTCAAATGAAAACCCTAAATCAAGAGTGTTTTAGTAAACATGTTAAGACAAATGATTTAAATAAAATATGAAAATAAATAATAAAAATAAATAAAAATTATCAAAAATAAGTCAATACATTAAAATGTCTAAAAATAATTTTTATGTGATTTTAGAGTGTTTTAAATATTTTAAATAAAATGCAAAGTAAGTATAACAAATAAAATGGAAAAATAAAAGAAAAGGTTGAGATGGGGGTGTAGTCAATAACCCAGACTTAAAAGGGAGTCTTCATAACACGCATGGGCCTCTAAACAGGGGGGTGATTAGCATTATTCATTAAGCCTAGGTCCAATAAGTTACACAAAATTAGAAAAGACAAAGAAAAGGACACGTTGGTTGGCCACATGTGCATTTTGAATGAGGTGGCGCATTTGTGGCAGTGACATGGCCGATCAAAGAAGAATAAAAAGAAAACCACATAGGACGCCGGAGCCCTAGCTCCGATCGTCCTCTCCGGTAGGTCACCGGAGTTGCATAGGTGCAACCTCACTAACAATGTGCGAATCTTAAACCAAACTCAAGCTCTTTCCATGTAGAACATATTTCCAATACTACTTTTCACATTTGAAGTCTTTATCCCCATGAAAAGAGGCCATAAAAGTTAGGGCGAAACTAAAAAGATTACGAAGTGGCACAACAACAACCCAGAATCAACTACTATCATTCATACATACAAGTACACAAAGAAGCAGCAAGAATGTATGTGAAAAATGAAAGAAATAGTTCAAGGAATCTTACTGAAATTTTAAGCTCTACACCTCTGAGTTATGCTCCAAACACCCTCTCCAAAGACCCAGAAAAGCTCTTTGTGGTTTAGGGGTGATAATAAAGTCAGAATAAACCAAAGAAAACTCCAAACAGAACAGATTCGAAAACTTGAGTTTTTTTGTTAAGAAGGTCAAGTAGTGGTATGTTCAAGTCTCTCTCTCTTTTGCTCTCTCTTCTCTTGTATTGTGTGTGTGTTTTTCTGATGATTTTTGAATAGCCAGAAGCCTCTTTATGTTAGGAAAATTTGGATTGCTTCTCTTGTCCAAAAGGTGAAGGAAAGCCACACATCATATATATCACACGATCTGGCTATGGTGCAGACCTTTAGTCAAGTGATTGGGTTTCTTGTGCTCATAATATGGGCCAGAAAGAAGATGAGAAAAACCACAAGATCAAGGCATACCTGGGAGTTTGCAAGATGGTCCATAGTTTGTGTCACACATGCTTTTATATGTCACAATCCAAAGAACTAAAAATGGTAAGTTTGTGGATCACTCTTGACAGATTTTAGGGACAAGAAAATCAGATCTTAGAGGTTGAAAAGTTTGGTAGGATTTGGGGCAAGATGCTGGTCATGGCTAGGTATGGCAAGGTAAGTTACAAACATGTCCATGGTGGTGACTTTGGCACACTCTAACTCAATGGTTCTTGGCCCAATTGATAAGGTTTCAAGTTCTTTGGAAAAAGGGCATGAAGGTGAACAACTTTCATGTTTGAATCCTCTTGATTTGAAGCTTGTATCATAATGAAAAATGAGTATGAAAACTGATCCAAACTTGTTGGCCTAAGACTTGACAGGCAGGGTCAGGTCATGACTTGGGCAAATTTGTCAAGTCTTGACACCCATGTTCATCATACCATAACTTTTGCTATAGAACTCCAATTGAAAAGTTCTACACATGCATGTGTCATACCCTAAATTTTGACCACAAGTTTTCCCATCATTGTGAGGATCATTACCACAATATGGATGTACCATCGTACCTCATCAATCTCCTCAAGGATTGTTGAGCTTTCACTACGATAAAAAATTAGGGTTTTGAGCCCTCTCAGAGCACTTAGACAAAGGATCAATCAAGAAATGACATGATCTTCAACTTGTCTAGCCTCCCAAGCACCCATAAAGGATCAATAGGTCTCCCACATCAAGAATCAAGCACAAGGTTACAGCATTCCAAGTGGATCGAGCCTCAAGATCGCCAGTGTCACCAAATTAGGGTTTTGGTCGACCAAGGCCTCCAGATGGAAATTTTCCTCTAGGCATGAGCCAATACCTCAAAACATGATCCAAAATGCTCCAACGGACCTCTTGGATCCAATCATTAAGTCAAATTAGTCTCAGGGGATGCATTCATCAAAAATCAGGAATTAGGGTTTCTTGACCTAATTCACCCCTAAGTTTACTTTTGAGACAAGACATGAACCAAGACCTCAAGACATAATTTAAGGGCCTTAAATACACCACATTGATCCATTTGCAACAATGGATTGATCCAAGAAGCTTGATTCACAAATTTTAATTTCATCTGGACCACAATTAGGGTTTTGAAGAAAAAGTCAACTATATATTTGACTTTGGACCAAGACATGCTCCCAAACCTTGGGACATGATTCAAGACACCATAAAACATCTATTGAATCCATCCATTAGGTTTTAATTAGGTCAAGAACTTGATTGCATAAAGAATCACACAGTTTAGAATTCATTTGACAAAAAGTCAACTGTGCCTAAAATCAAGTTTGATTTTTTGGATTTTTTCACAAATGTGGCTCCCCTAATTTTTTGATCATCATTCATCAAGAAAAATCAAGAAAAATGAGGCTTCTTGCAAAAGGGGCTACCTTGAGAAACTTAAAATTTAATAAGTTATGGAACAAAATGGATTTGGTACCCACTTTGCAAGGTCATAACTCCCAAACCTTAAGGCCTTTTTCTTCCATCCAAAGCTCAAATGAAAGTTCACATGGCATACTTCAAAAGTGTCAACTACATCAAATTCCAAATCCTCATGGATTTTGAGTTATGGGTTGATCAAAATCACAAAAAGTGAAAATGACCACTTTTTCCAGCACTTGGTGAAATTTTCAAGAAGTCAGAATCTGTTTCATTTTTTACCAACTTTGAGGTCATTTTTCATCATGATCCAAGCTGAACCAGGTCCATTTGTGAACATCAAAGTTAAAGTATGTCATGAGAGCTTTCCAAAGAATACAATAACTCTCATTGATTCAACTTAATCAAGGAGTTATGAACCTCACAACATGCCTTGCTCAAACTGATTGCCAAGACAGATTTTGTGCATTACTTGTGGCACACGATTCTTGTGTCCAATTTTGATGACTATGCAAGACTTATCCTCATCCAAATTCAACAAGAATATCAGTCAATCATGAAAAACCTGCAAGCTTGGACCCTAAGGCAAGAATCCCACCCTTTGGCATGTGATCATCAATGTTGCGAATCCAAAACCAAGCTTTGTCATTTGGAATTGATGTAGTGCATTGAGCTATCATGAACCAACATAGATCAGTCCAATTGAGTCAAGGTTGTTGCAAAAATCAGAAGACCTAGAGCTACAAAGATCAGCTTTAGTCAATGGCCAAGTGAAGACTTAGTACCTTGGCATTTAAGGAAGTGATACATGGGCATATGCATTGGATAATAGAGTGATCCCTCATCCAACACTATTCCTTCAAAAACAAAACTCCTCTACTATAAATAGAGGTTATTTCTAATGTTTCAAATCACACCAAAACAATATCAAAGCCTTGTTTTCTCACTCTCCCTCTCTTACTTCAATTTCAAGTCACATTGAAACAATTTGGGAATTCTTGAAACTAGAGCAAAAACCACTCAAGTAACCATCCAAACACATCATAAATCATCCATTGGAGGTGTTCAAACCTTCATTCACATTGCACAACCTCAAAATCAGAAATTCAACCTCCAAAACCTCAAATTTTGACTTTTCTGCATTTTACAAGCCATGTCTTGATTCAGTCACTTTCAAAACCAAACAAAGCTTCAAACACACTCCAAATATCATCCTCAAACTGTCCCAACAAGTTTCCCTTAACTGTAACACCATTTGAGTGAGTTACCATTTTGGTCATTTTTGCCACTTTTTCAAGAAAGAACCAACTGTTGTTCCTGAGGTTTCCAGCTGGTTTTGATCATCCTAAAAGCTTCTAAGGGATCAATCAAGAGTGTCTAAAGTATTGGATTACTTCTGGCACAGGGATCTTGATAGTTAGCACAAGGAGCTTCAAGAGGTAAGTGCATCACAACTTGACCTCTTAAAAAATGCATTGCTTTGATGTCCATTTATCATAAACATGTCATATATATCCAATGTGTTGTGTTTGAACCAATTTATCATGCTATTGTTGCTTATGTGATAAGATAGCATAGAACTTGCAAATCTTGGCCTATTTTGAAACCACTATCGGGTTTTAAAATAAAAGCATCTTTAGAAAATTCTAAAAGCACCATTGGATTCCTCATTAAATTCTAGGCATGATCCATCTAAATTTTGTCCAATTTCATGGAGAAATGAGGGAGATATGATCCCTCTTGCAAAACTTGAAAATTTGGGCAAGCCAGCCATGGCGCCCTTGTTGCTTGGCCTGGCCATAAGGCATTTTAGCCTTATCAATTTATGAATGGGGGTGATACAATGGATGTATCACCACCCCAGTGGTAAGGGGGCGCTTGTGTTTGGTTGGAGGTTGGGGGTTAAAGACCCACCCAGACCATTTTGCTATTTCTCTTATATTTTGCTATTTTTCATTTTTTTTATGGTTTTTATTAATTAATTCCAAAATTACTTTCTCTCTCAATTTTAATTATTTTTTATTGGTTCTTTTTTTGAAAATTCAGAAAAATGATAAAATATTTTATTCTACAAAAATCTCACAAAAATATTATTTATTTTAAATATTTGATATTTTTGTAAAGAATTATTTTTTATTTATTTTTAGGCATTTAAAAAATATTTCTTTCTTTTAATTTTTTCAAATTCAAATGATTTTCAAATCATTCTATGAAAGAAACATGATTTTTCAAACATTAATCCAAGATCACAACTTGTTTTTCACATAGGTTTGATAACTTTGATTATTTTAATTGAATTTTATTCAATTAAAATACATTTTTAAAAATCAAATTAGGGTTTTGATTATTTTTCACCCTTACAAATCTTTTTCAAAACACTTTTGGGCCTCTTAATAGAGTGTAAGACCCATTCCCTTGTAAATAAACCATTTTGGGCCTCAGTCATTGTATAAGTCCCGATACGTTTTAAGAAACCTCGGCGCGATCGCCCTTTTCAAAACAATTTTCATCTGGGCATCCCTTTGGTTGTAAGTCCCATTTTTCTTCTTTTTCAAACACGTTTAGGCCTCTTAGTAGAGTGTAAGTCCCATCCCTTTGCAAATAAACCATTTTGGGCCTCAGCCATTGTATAAGTCCCGATACGATTTTCAAAATTACGGTGCGATCGTTGTTTTTCATCCGGGAATCTCTTTGAGCTATAAGTCCCATCTCTTGTATAAAAATAAACTCTGAGCCTCGAATAGAGTGTAAGTCCCATCCTCTTTGTAAAATACAACAATTTATGTCTCAGTCATTGTATAAGTCCCTCTGTGGTTTTCAAAACTACGACGCGATTGTCGCCTTTTCAAAAGAGATCATCTGAGCCTCTCCTTAACTATAAGCCCCAAACTAATTTTAAAACAACCTTCTTTTTTGATTTAGATTCAAATTCAAAGTGTTATCAAAACTTTCTACAATTTCTTGAATAACTAACCATACAGCTGTGGTTACAATGCTGGAGCTTGCACACCTGTAAGTTCTACCCTTTTCTTCTATACATACTTGCTTATATATTTCATCTGTATATGTATGCCTGTATATACTTGCTTAGAGTTTTCCCCAGTAATTAGGTCTAGGTTTAGATCAAACCAGTGGTTACTCTTTTAACAAATTCAAAACTAGTTAGAATAGAGAAAGGCATTATTCCCGGTGAAACTTTTCTCAAGACTGTCACTACTTAGAAATTTGTACAAGAAATTCATTTCCCCAGAGAGGATTATTCCCGGTGAAACCTCTTTTAAATTTCTTCAAACCCTAGAACTGTTCACTAAGGAAAGGATTATTCCCGGTGAAACCTTTCTTGAATTTTTCTTAGGTTTGGACCCACAGGCTTCCTAAAAGCATCCCCAGCCTCCTCTTACAGGGACCCTCAGGCTTCTTAGAAGTTCCCAGCCTCCTCTTGGGCTTAGTACAAGGATCTGAAGACCTCCTACAGGTATAGGACATAACTTAGTCATCTCTACTAGTTCAATCCTCTAGAGAGTCAGAATCAAAACATCAGACCAATTTAGGGTTGATTCCCATCCCTTAAAACAGCAGCCTCCTCTTGGGCATCATACAAAGATCATTCTCCAACTAAGAGTCAATCTCTTTATACCAGTAGACTTGGAAAGTCTCATCTCCTCTTGGATCTCAAAGAAACCCTCAAGTTTCCTAAAAGCACAGGAAAAACCCTGATCACCTTATCAGTCTCCAGCAGAGATAAAACCTCCCTAGGTTTTAAAACTCAATCTTTAAACTTTCATTCTAAGTTCCCCAGCTAGGGTCAAATTACTACCAATAAACCATAAAAAAAATAGAACCTCAAGGCATCTGACATTTCAACTCTTCTTCAATCCTCAGCAAGAGTTTATTCCCCAATTAGGACCTGTCTCTGGATCTAAAAAATCCTCAGCAGAAGTTAGCCTCCTCTTAGGCTTTATATAAGAAATTCCCAAACCAGCCTCCTCTTAGGCTTTGTATAATGATTTTTCCTCAGCTGAGTTAGCCTCAATCTTGGGCTTTGTACAAGACAGATAAAACCTTTCCCCAGTGGAGTCAATCCTTTTAGCCTGAATCTTGGACTTTATGCAAGACAGATAAAACCTCTCCCCAGTGGAGTCAATCCTTTTAGCCTTAATCTTGGGCTTTGTGCAAGACAGATAAAACCTCTCCTCAGTGGAGTCAATCCTTTTATCCTCAATCTTGGGCTTTGTATAAGACAGATAAAACCTTTCTCCAGCTGAGTCAATCAACCCTTTTAGCTTCAACCTTGGGCTTTGTACAAGACAGACAAAACTTTCCTCAGAAGAGTCAATTCTTTTCAGCCTCAATCTTTGGCTATGTAGAAGACAGATATAAAACTCCCTAGTAGAGTCAACCTTTTAGCTTCAACCTTGGGCTTTGATCAAAGCACACAAAAATCAACATCCCCTCAGGAAAAAAAAATCAAAAGTTCTCTCGGTAGGAAGACATTTATCTGTACATCACACATCAAAACAGACAATCAAAAAACCCAATCCCAGATAACTGCTGTAAGTGACACACTTGCTGATTCAAAAATCCAAGTTGTGGCCCTTCCTTTATCCTGGTTAAACTTCCTCTTTCATCTAACAGCTGTAAGTGGGAAGTGTAACACCCTTCTACCCCACATACCTTTTTAGGTAAACACTTAATATTATCAGAGTAAAAATCAGCAAGAAAGGTGCCACATAAATTCAAACAACATTCAAAATTATTATCCTGTCCCGTAACACGGGATATTCATTCATCACTAACATAATTCAACAACTACGCAGCGGAATCAAAACTTTTTAGTTCAAGTCAACAAAATACTCCATGGATAAAAGTCTCCAATTCAAAATGGCATCAACAATATGAAAAGAAATTCCAACATACAACCAAAGGGAAACACAAGGTTCACAACTAATCCCAACCCGATGTTACATGTCACAGAGCAGGACACCACTTAAAACACGACTAAAATGACAAAAGGACGCTCCGAGACTCAATCCTCCAGTACCGCAGGTCTACTCTTGGTTATCTGCAAGTTACCCATATAAGAGGTAACATTTTCAAGCAGACAGGGTGAGAAATCGCAATTCATTATAGTAATATAAGTACATGGAAAATAAACAGAATAAGCAACACAACATCATAGCATCATCAACAGAATCTTCACAATACAATCACAATTACATTATTCATATGCAATGTAAACTATAAAGGAGTGCAAAGGATGCATGTGGTACCGGTTCAACGTGGATGGACACTGGCCATCAACCCTCCAAAAGGAGCACAATGTAATCAACGTATCACTTCAATCCGCACAATGAGCTTAAAGCTACCAATAGGCCGAAGCCCCAACATAAAATGCTATGAAATGCAATGATGCTAATTCTCCGCAATTCATCAAACATCAACGTGTGCATCATTCATTTCATATTCAACAAGAAATCATCATACAATCATGTTTTATCATCTTACATCAACAACAACTCGACAACAAAAGATCAGTACAAGAAAACGTCAAGAAACAATCAAGAAAACAACAAAAACAGCAAAACAGCTGCCTGACACGGCCACCCGTGTCCTGTGACACGGTCCGTGTCAGAAGCCCTGAAGCACAAATCCAAAAACAGAAAAAAAATTATAGCCAGGCAGTAGGCTAACAGGGCCGCCCGTGTCCTGTGACACGGCCCGTGTTAGGCAACCTGCTAATAAAAATTTCACACGCCATCAACCCGAAAGCTGACACGGGTGCCCGTGTTGCGTGACACGGCCCGTGTCAGGGTGCGACAAAACCCAACTTTTCCCGAAAAGTGATTTTCTGCGTTTTTGACTTCGATTACCCAAAAAATCAGTTTTTCCCCCACGAAAATTCAATCAAAAGGCTCAAATAATACACATAAATCAACATGTACCACTCAATTTCATCATATTCTCATCAACTCATTCATTCTACATCAACATTCACCACAATTATACACAATTAATGAATACCTAATCTATTCATCACCATGTCCTAAAGAACTATAAGAAATTATGAAATCTCCCCATACCTTAGAGTAATCTGAAGCTTTTTCCTTCTTCCTCCAAGATTCTCCTAGCAATCCTTCAAAACCCTAGGTTTCCTCCTCCTCTCCTCTTCTTCAGCGTTCTTCACAAAAACACGATCAGTTAGAAAAGTGATCGGTATTTTCTTCTTTAAACAAGAATATCCCAATTTATGATCTTCCACTTCTATCCTTACTCTTTTGCCTTTAAGACCACCTTGCCCTTTTCTTATTATTTTTAATAATAATAATAATAGTATAAATAATACATTAATTATTCATTCTATTAAATTATTAAAAAAATACTCTTTTGATCCAAAATTCTCCAAAATTACCAAAACTTCGTAATTCCATCTAAATTAATTAAATAAATAAATAAATGATTAATTTAGATTTTCGGGGCGTTACAACTCTCCCCTACTTTAAGAATTTTCGTCCTCAAAAATTTACCTGATTCGAATACCTCGGGATATGATTCCTTCATCTTGCTTTCCAGCTCCCAAGTCATGCTTTCTCCGGCAGGTCCTAACCAGAAAACTTTCACCAACGCAATCTCCTTGCCTTTTAAAACCTTTATCTCACGTTCCGTAATTCGTACAGGCATCGTTTCCACAGTAAGATTATCCTGTACTTGCACATCATACATACGAACCACATGAGACGGATCTGGAACATACTTCCGGACTTGTGACACATGAAACACATCATGTAAATTTGACAGATTAGGCGGCAAAGCCACTCTATAAGCAACATTTCCAACTCTGTCCAAAATCTGATATGGACCAATAAAATGAGGAGTGAGCTTCTTAGACTTTAAGGCCCGCCCAACACCTGTCACCGGCGTAACTCTAAAAAACACATGGTCACCTGCTTGGAATTCTAAATCCTTCCTTCGCTTGTCATGATAACTCTTCTGCCTACTTTGAGAAGATTTCATCTTTTCTCGGATTAACTTCACCTTCTCAGTAGTCTCTCGAACAATTTCAGGTCCAAGCACTACACTTTCTCCAGATTCGTGCCAACATAAAGGAGTCCTACATCTCCAACCATATAATGCTTCAAAAGGGTCTATTCCAATACTAGAATGATAACTGTTATTATATGTGAACTCGATCAATGGAAGATAAGTATCCCACGAACCTCCCTACTCAAGAACACAAGCTCTCAACAAATCCTCCAACGACTGAATAGTTCTCTCAGTTTGACCATTCGTCTGAGGGTGATACGCCGAACTCAACCTCAACTTAGAACCCAACGCCTCTTGCAAACTCTTCCAAAAACCAGAGGTAAACCTCGGATCTCTATCAGACACAATACACAGAGGAACACCATGCAGCTTCACAATCACACGAATATAAATTTCCGCCAACTTCGATACTGGAAAACTAATGTTAATAGGAATAAAATGAGCCGACTTCGTAAGCCTATCAACAATCACCCAAATAGAATCATGTCCTCTGGATGTATTAGGTAATCCCGTCACGAAGTCCATTGAAATGCTATCCCATTTCCATTCTGGAACTTCTAACGGTTGCATCAACCCAACAGGCTTCTGATGTTCAACTTTCGACTTCTGACAAGTTAAACATGCATACACAAATCGATCTACATCGCACTTCATGCCAGGCCACCAAAACAATTTCTTCAAGTCTTGATACATTTTTGTAGCTCCCGGATGAATGCTCAGTTTACTTCTATGACTTTCCTCAAGAATCGCCTTCTTCATCTCAGCATCATCAGGAATACAAATTCGATTTCGGAATCTCAACACACCTTGCGCATCTAACTTGAAATCATCATTCTCCAACTGATCGATTCCAACCATCGAATCTACCAGTTTCACGTCTAACTTCTGAGCTTCCTTGATATTATCCAGAAAATCATTATTAATCTTCAGCATTCCCAACATCACACTCTGCGGTGTCACTTCGCAAACTAAGCTCATATCTCTGAATTGCTCAATTAATTCCAATTCCTTAACCATCATTGCCGACATATGCAAAGTCTTCCGACTCAGAGTGTCGGCCACAACATTAGCTTTACCCGGATGATAGTTCAAACCGAAATCATAATCTTTTAATAACTCCAACCATCTTCGGTGTCTCATATTCAGTTCCTTCTGATCAAATAAGTACTTTTAACTCTTATGGTCACTAAACACTTCAAATCTAGATCCATAAAGATAATGTCTCCAAATCTTCAGCACAAAAACAACTGCAGCAAGTTCTAAATCATGTGTAGGGTAGTTCTTTTCATGAGTTCTCAACTGCCTCGACGCATAAGCAACTACCTTATCACTCTGCATAAGCACACCACCTAAACCCATCTTAGAAGCATCACAATATACCACAAAAGGTTCTCCTGGATTAGGTAATGTCAAAATCGGACCCGATGTCAATCTCTTCTTCAATTCCGTGAAACTTTCTTCGCATTGAATGTCCCACACAAAAGCTTTACCTTTACAAGTCAACTTAGTCAACGGAAGTGCTAACTTAGAAAATCCTTCGATAAACCTTCGGTAATAACCGGCTAGTCCCAAAAAGCTTCTAATATCGGTAGCCGACTTTGGAGTTTCCCATTGCAACACAGCATCTACTTTAGATGGATCCACAGCAATGCCACTACCTGAAATGACATGACCGAGAAAACTAACCTCCTTTAACCAAAATTCACATTTGGACAGCTTTGCATATAACTTCTTCTCCTTCAAAACTTGCAACACCAGTCTTAAGTGCTCTGCATGCTCTGTTTCCGATTTAGAGTAAATCAATATATCATCAATAAACACCACCACAAACCGATCCAAATAAGTGTGAAAGATACGGTTCATGTACTCCACGAATACTCCCGGCGCATTAGTAACACCGAAAGGCATCACCGAATACTCATAATGTCCATAACACGTTCTAAAAGCCGTCTTCCTAATATCTTCCTCTTTCACTTTAATCTGATGATAGCCCGACCTCAAATCAATCTTGCTAAACACACGAGCACCTACCAATTGATCCATCAAGTCATCTATTCTCGGGAGCGGATACTTGTTCTTAATCGTCACTTTATTTAGTTGTCTATAATCAACACAGAGCCTCATACTTCCGTCTTTCTTCTTTACTAACAACACTGGAGCTCCCCACGGCGATACACTTGGTCTCACAAACGTCTTTTCAAGTAAGTCCTCCAATTGCTTCTTTAATTCCGACAATTCAGATGCAGACATCCTGTATGGTGCCATAGAAACAGGTCTGGTACCAGGTACAAGGACAATTGCTAATTCAACTTCTCTTTCTGGAGGCACATCAGGAATTTCATCAGGGAAAACTTTAGAAAATTCACGCACCACTTGCAACTCCTCAATTACAGCTCGGCTCTCAACAGATAACGACGCCATCACTGAGAACATCTGAGCCCCTTCTTGCATCAACTGCTGTAACTGATTAAAATACAACAAACTAGCTTCTTCTTCTTCAGCAGTAGAAAATCTCACAGACTTATTATAACAATTGATATGAACATAGTTATATTCTAACCAGTTCATTCCCAGGATTACATCCATTCCAGATAACGGCAAACACACCAAATCAACAGTAAAGTCTCTGTCAAAGATCGACAAGGGACACTTTAAACACACAAGAGAAGTAGTCACCGATCCTTTAGCCGGAATCTCGACGACCATTTCTCCATTCATAGAAGACAACACAAGACCCAATCTTTCAACGCATTCAGCAGCAATAAAGCAATAAGTAGCACTGGTGTCAATCATAGTAATTAAAGGAGTAATATTAATGAAACACGTACCTCTGATGAGTCTGTCCTCATTAGTTGTCTGAGTTCCCGCCAAAGCGAACACTTTCCCACCGGTTTGCACCTTCTTTGGTTTCTGACACTGGCTACTAATGTGTCCTTCTTCGCCACAGTTGAAACAAATCACCTCTTTATGCTTGCACTCAGATATGGCTTGCCCAGTCTTACCACAAAGGAAACACCTCTTCACTTCAGCAGTACACGCATTACTCTTATGACTAGGTTTCCCACATTTGAAACAAGTTATGCCAGTAGGAGCATCTCCCCCACTAGTCCTCTTGCCATCAACCACTTTCTGTTTACTTTTTCCAACGGGAGCATCATAAGGTTTGCCACGATTTTGTTGGTGCTTGCTCTTCCTCTCATTAATGATCTTATAATGAGTATTGTTATCCTCTTCAAAAATTCTGCAACTATCAATCAAATCAGCAAAAATACGAATCTTCTGATATCCAACTGCCTTCTTGATCTCTGGGCGCAACCCACTCTCAAACTTGATGCATTTTGAAAACTCAGCATCATCATCATTATAGTGCGGAAAAAACTTAGCCAATTCAACAAACTTTGCAGCATAATCAGTAACCGACATGTTCCCTTGCTTCAGCTCGAGAAACTTGATTTGCTTCTTACCACGAACATCCTCTAGATAATACTTCCTCAGGAACTCTCTTCGGAACACATCCCAAGTGATGCCTTCACCTGCAGTTTCTAACCTATGACGAGTCTCTAGCCACAAGTCATCAGCCTCGAATGCTAGCATATGAGTCCCATATCGAACCTTCTGCGCTAGAGTGCAGTCCATCACACGGAAGATTCTCTCTATCTCTTTCAACCAATCCAACGCTCTATCAGGATCGTACTTGCCCTTGAAGGTAGGCGGATTCTCCCTCTGAAAAGTTACCAAACTGCGAGATCCAGCATTCTCGTCAGCGTTCGGCTGATTCTGCAAAGCCTGAGCCATTGCTTCCAACGCAGCAGCAATTGCAGCATCGTTCCTTCAACCATCTCAGCTTGTCACTTCAACACAAACAAAAGTTAGAACTAGTTAACAATACTCGATTATTAAACAAACTACGACTCGACAACTTGGCCGGACGGACCGACCTGCTCAGATACCACTAATGTAACACCCTTCTACCCCACATACCATTTTAGGTAAACACTTAATATTATCAAAGTAAAAATCAGCAAGAAAGGTGCCACATAAATTCAAACGACATTCAAAATTATTGTCCTGTCCCGTAACACGGGTTATTCATTCATCACTAACATAATTTAACAACTACGCAGCAGAATCAAAACTTTGTAATTCAAGTCAACAAAATACTCCATGGATAAAAGTCTCCAATTCAAAATGGCATCAACAATATGAAAAGAAATTCCAACATACAACCAAAGGGAAACACAAGGTTCACAACTAATCCCAACCCGATGTTACATGTCACAGAGTAGGACACCACTTAAAACACGACAAAAACGACAAAAGGACGCTCCGAGACTCAATCCTCCAGCATCGCAAGTCTACTCTTTGTCATCTGCAAGTTACCCACATAAGAGGCAACATTTTCAAGCAGGCAGGGTGAGAAATCGCAATTCATTATAGTAATATAAGTACATGGAAAATAAACAGAATAAGCAACACAACATCGTAACATCATCAAGAGAATCTTCACAATACAATCACAATTACATTATTCATATGCAATGTCAACTATAATGGAGTGCAAAGGATGCATGTGGTACTAGTTCAACGTTGATGGACACTGGCCATCAACCCTCCAAAAGGAGCACAACGTAATCAACGTATCACTTCAATCCACACAATGGGCTTGAAGCTACCAATAGGCCGAAGCCCCAACATAAAATGCTATGCAATGCAATGATGCTAATTCTCCGTAATTCATCAAACATCAACGTGTGCATCATTCATTTCATATTCAACAAGAAATCATCATACAATCATGTTTTATCATCTTACATCAACAACAACTCGACAACAAAATATCAGTACAAGAAAACGTCAAGAAACAATCAAGAAAACAACAAAAACAACAAAACAGCTGCCTGACACGGCCACCCGTGTCCTGTGACACAGTCCGTGTCAGAAGCCCTGAAGCACAAATCCAAAAACAGAAAAAAAAAATTACAGCCAGGCAGTAGGCTGACACGGCCGCCTGTGTCCTGTGACACGGCCCGTGTCAAGCAACCTGCTAATAAAAATTTCACACGCCATCAACCCGAAAGCTGACACGGGTGCCCGTGTTGCGTGACACGGCCCGTGTCAGGGTGCGACAAAACCCAACTTTTCCCGAAAAGTGATTTTCTGCGTTTTTGACTTCGATTACCCAAAAAATCAGTTTTTCCCCCACGAAAATTCGATCAAAAGACTCACATAATACACATAAATCAACACGTACCACTCAATTTCATCATATTCTCATCAACTCATTCATTCTACATCAACATTCACCACAATTATACACAATTCATGAATACATAATCTATTCATCACAATGTCCTAAAGAACAATAAGAAATTATGAAATCTCCCCATACCTTAGAGTAATCCGAAGCTTTTTCTTTCTTCCTCCAAGATTCTCCTAGCAATCCTTCAAAACCCTAGGTTTCCTCCTCTTCTCCTCTTCTTCAGCATTCTTCACAAAAACACGATCAGTTAGAAAAGTGATCGGTATTTTCTTCTTTAAACAAGAATATCCCAATTTATGAACTTCCACTTCTATCCTTACTCTTTTGCCTTTAAGACCACCTTGCCCTTTTCTTATTATTTTTAATAATAATAATAATAGTATAAATAATACATTAATTATTCATTCTATTAAATTATTAAAAAAAATACTCTATTGATCCAAAATTCTCCAAAATTACCAAAACTTTGTAATTCCTTCTAAATTAATTAAATAAATAAATAAATGATTAATTTAGATTTTCGGGGCGTTACAGGGAGCCTCTAGATTATTTACATCCAAGCCCATGTCCCTCTCTTAGCATGAAAGATTCCTAAGGAAAAATGGCATTGCTCAACACTGAGTTAAAGTTTCTTCCTTCAGGATATCCCCCTTATAAAGGAAATTATGGCATTGTTGGATTCTCATATCCCAGTTAAAGTAATTCCCCTTTATAACCAAATACCCCAACAACTGTGATGAACAGGTAAGATATCTCCCTTTAGAGATGACAAATCCTCTCTCTGTCAAACCTTTAGCTTCAATCTTGGGCTTTAAACAAGACACCAAACAAATTTCCCCCCATAGAATAGGAGGAACTACGATCGCTCTGATTTCCCTGTTATCTTTATGGGAATACGTAGGCATAAGATTGTGAAATCTTTGCGAGCACACATAACAAAAACTTTAGGTCTAGTACCTTACCAAAAACAACAAAAATACTCTCTCAACATTCCCAATTTATAACAGATAAACACTAGTAAGTAGATAATAGAAGAAAATGCCAAAGAATCTATGGATAACCATATATACACTGGGTAATTAACAACTGCCATTTGTATAACCTGACCCCCGGATCCCCCCCTCTCAATCTCTTAGCATTTGTTAAAGAAAACAGTTTCGTGCAAGGTTAGTTTTAGATATCTTTCCTTTCCTTTCCAGCTTCATAGGATAAATAAGAAATCAGAAAGTAGCACCCAATTCCAACCATTGCAGTATCGTGGTCGCGTCACCAAAAAAAATCGCACGCTACAGAAAAATGGCGACTCTGCTGGGGAGTCTTCTTTAGGATTAGAGTTACTAAGAGATCTAGGTTGTTTAGCATTTTCTATACTATATACTACACACACACACACACACAGATATATATATATATATATATATATATATATATATATATATATATATATATATATATATATATATATATATATATATATATATATATTTATTGTTATTACTACTTGATACCCGTGTTTAATTTTCTGTCAACTGGGAATGTGATTAATACGCATATGGAAAGTTTGGGAGAACATTAAGATACGGGTGGCATATCCAGGAAACGCTTATAGGGAGTGAATCCCGACCAAGCTAACTTGGCAGTCCACCGAATCAGTCAAGGTACCCATGCGGAAGTATTGATGTTGAACGACCGATTGTCGTGAAGGCATTGTCTTACCCAGTGTGGTACCCATGACCCTGAGGATTTAGTAGACATTTACCATATGACCATTTGGTAGTGTGGTGACTATTGAGAATAGTTGATACGCGATACTACACTCAAATGAGATTCATCCTAGGATATTACATCTCGCTCGAGTGAATCAGCTTGGTGTCGGTATCCCTAGGAGGGGTCGATGATTTTGGGAACCTTAGAACCCGTTCTACAGGTACAAAAATTGACCAAAATAGTACAACCTTTGGGGATGGGTAGAGCCATGACTTAATGCTCGTGACGTTGAACCCTTGAACCCATGTTTTCAAATGTTTGTGTGCTGCATTCATGCATTCATCTAAAAAACTCTTTTCAAACAAGAAAAAAAATATTTTTTTCAAAAAAAAAAAACTAAAACAATAATTCCAAATATCAGAGGTTGTGTTATGGATTTCGGTAGAAGAAAAACACACAAGTACACCTTCAAGGCTCCGAAACTAGAAGACTTAAGGAAATTGGCAAGGATAATTACCAATCCTGAGGCTTTCAGAGCTAAGCACGAGGGACTTTTGTCTCTGTTAAGGGTCCACGTGGTTGAAGGAATCCTGTCTACGCTGATTCAGTTCTACGATCCGGTTTACCACTGCTTCACTTTCCCAGATTACCAACTGACACCAACACTGGAAGAGTGTTCCCCTCTTATTGATTTACCTATCACTGACCAAGCTCAATTTTTTGTACTGGAAGAAATTCCAAAGGAACAAACCATTGCAAGAGCAATCTCTTTGGACGAGTCATAAGTTAGGACCCACATGACTACCAAAGGAGGAATCCAGGGTTTACCATCTAAATTCCTGATGGAGAAAGCTCTATACTTTGCTAGTATAGGAAACATAGTTGCCTTCAAAGACGTCTTTGTTCTTCTCGTATATGGGTTATTCCTTTTTCCCAACATCGACAACTTCGTCGATACCAATGTTGTTAAGATATTCTTAATAGGAAACCCCGTACCAACCTTACTCGCAGATGCTTATCATTCTGTACACTTATGGAATTTTTACAGTGGAGGAATGATCACATGCCGTGTACAATTACAATACAAATGGTTCATTTCCCATTTACCCAAGTCTGCTGCTTTTTGGGATCATAAGAGTACTCTACGTTGGTCACAAAGGATTATGTCCCTTACCAACTCTGACATAGATTGGTACAATAGGATTTACGAAAGGATAGAGATCATCGACAGATGTGGAAATTTCCCCAATGTACCCCTCATTGGAACTAAAGGAGGAGCCAATTATCATCCGATTTTAGCTCGCCGTCAATTCAGATACCCGATGAACGATATCCCGCATAACGTTCATCTGGAAGGTATTTTCTTCAAGGAAGGGGAAAATGACACGGCACTAAAGAAATAAATAGTGCATGCCTGACAACATATTCACAGGAAAGGCAGAGAGTCTTTGGAAAGACCAAACTCTACCTCCATAGAACCTTATCTCCACTGGGTACAAACCAGAGCCCTCAAGCTGAGGATCCTTTACCCTCGTCAAGAAGTTTTTCTGTTAAAGGAATATGTCCTTTATTTCATGTATGATGCGGAAAAACTCCAGGTCGCTCTCAACAAAGTTCAACGTGAGAAGAGCTCCTGGAAGAACAAATACCAGATCCTCAATTTAGAATGTACCAAGATTCAGGAACTGTTAAAGGTGAAGGATGCTCTGATTGAGATATTAGAGCAGCATGCTATAGAAAGTTAGGAAGACCGAAGAAATTTGCTCGCTTCTTTCACTTGGAAAAAGGTCGTCGACCCAACAACGGCTGAAGAGGCCCGGTCAAAGAAAAGTAAAATACAGGAACCGACATCTGAGCTCTCTTCAGAGAGGACTCAGGATCCATGAGCTTAGGCATTTCCTTGCAGCACTTTGTAAAGTATTGTACTTTTCTTTGTAAAATACGTCAATATTTCAAATTCAATAAAAAGGGTCTCCACCCTCACTGTATGATATTTCCAATCTATTTATTGAAGTTTCTTTTTAATTAAAACAAAAACTTAAAATATATCTTTGCATATCATTCATCATTCTCACATAACGCATTTTTCTTATCCTTGAGTCTCACGTATGTGTCACAATTCTAGAGTCAATCTGTCTCACTAATACAATACTCGGGCCAATTGACAAAAGAAAATGGACAATCTCGAGGAAGAGAACAGAGAGCTGAGAGAAGAAATCGACGCTCTAAAGGAGAGTTTGGAGAAACTCCACCATGATATGCAATCCCTGGCAGCAGCTCAGGGGCAACAACAAAGGACTGTGATCTCGGAGATTACACCCACGCCCATAATGGAGACATATGATCCTATGTACAACATGCCTAAGGGTCGCCCCTGGGGCATGCCTTTCAACTTTATACGTGAAATATACATCCCACCGGTCACTAAAGACCTAGAAGCCGTGGCACTAACCGCTAGACCTGAAGGTTAGAAACTTCGGGAAAGTAAAGATGCGAGGGTTACGACAGCAACACCTGAAGGTTACAAACTTCAGGGCACTGAAGCACCAAGAGTCACCGCTATAATAACCATACCACAACTAGTGGTACACACTAACCCGGAAGGACAGATTCCAAAAGCAATTTCTGGTGGAAACGAAGACATGTACGAAAGGATGAATGAGTTCCAGGAACAATTCTTGGAAATGCAGAAGGAACTGTATGCCATTCGCGGTCAAGACTTATTCGGAAAAGACGCTGCTGACCTCTGTTTGGTCCCTAATGTAAAGATACCGCACAAATTCAAGGTGCCTGACTTTGAAAGATACAAAGGCAACTTTTGCCCTCAAAGTCATTTGGTGATGTATGCTCGAAAAATGTCTACTCAGACAGAAAAGTAACAGCTACTAGTCTATTACTTCTAAGATAGTTTAACCGGTGCCGCACCCAAATGGTACATGCGTTTAAACCGTATCAAGATCAGTACTTTCAGAGATCTCGGCGCAGCCTTTGTTTAGCAGTATAAATACAACTTGGACATGGCACCAGATAGGGACCAGCTCAGAGCGATGTCACAGAAGGACAAAGAAACTTTTAAAGAGTATGCTCAGCGATGGCGTGAAATTTTAGCTTAGATCTGTCCCCCTCTTGAAGAAAAGGGAATGACCAAGATTTTCCTGAAAACCTTGAGCTCATTCTATTATGACCGAATGGTTGCAAGTGCGCCCAATGACTTCACTAAAATGGTGAACATGGGAGTACGCCTTGAAGATGCAGTCCGAGAAGGACGATTGGTCAAAGATGCAGAGCCATATAGTAGTACTAAGAGATACGGTAGTGCTTTCCAAACGAAAAAAGAGCAAGATATTAGTAATATCTCTCTGGAAAAGTAAAGACGAAGGTATCAACCAGTAGCGGCGGTAACCCCTGCTATCAACCCAGTGCCAGCTCCGACTTATCAACCTCAGGTTGCTCAGAGCCAACCAAGTCAACAACAATATCAGCAAAGGACGCAACAACATTTTCAGCAGGCTCGTCCACAGTACAACAACAACAATCGTACGACACGATCATCAGGGTTTGACCATATACCAATGTTGTACGCAGAGTTGTTTCCACTTCTACTGGCCAAGGGGCACGTCCAAACCAGGACTCCTCTCACAATACCAGAAAATCCACTTTTTTGGTTCAAAGACGATCAAACTTGTCCTTACCATCAAGGAGGATCGAGGCACAACACTGAGAATTATCTCAGCTTCAAGTCTGATGTACAAAAGCCTGTCAGGAACGGGATCTTATCTTTAAAAGATACTAATCTGAATGTTCAGACGAACCCGTTGCCACAACATGAGAAGAATGCAGTGAATTTAATAGAGGAAGAATTTAGCCGCAATTGTCAAATTCACGATGTACTCCTATTAGGAACCAACCTGGTGAGGATGCATTGCAGACAGAGCGGGTACGGTCATGTGCCATGTCACAATTATCACCAGGGGTGTTTCATAGTGCAAGCAGCTCTACAAGAACAATTGGATCTAGGCTGGATTTAGGATCATAGGATTCGTGAGGTAAACATGGCCCATGCACATCCCAACATTGTACAGAACCACGAAACCCGTGCGATGAACATCAATTTAGTGGCGATGCATTCGAGACAAAGTCAGTATTATAATCTGCCACGGCTCGATTATAATGCTTGTCCAGTCTACTCAACAGACAATCAGGGATACTCTTTTATACAAGGGGCCCTCCAACATCAGATGGATCTCGAATGGATCCAAGATTACCATGAAAGAAATGACCATCAAGTCAATATGGTTCAGATCTTTGACATACGCCTAGTGGATACCAGTCTAGTAGAATTGCATGCTAAGTAAGTCAGGCTCGATTTTCTGGCTTCACATGATTATCTAGACTGTAAAGAATGATGCGAAAACAATCAAGGGTGTGCGCTTGTACAAAGAACACTTCAACATCTGTTGGACCACTGGTGACTTCCAATTTACCTGGATGAAGCTACACAACAGATTAGCACGACTGATGAGAATCCTAATAGACATCAAAGTCGTGATATTCGCTCAACAGAAAAAAAATCTAGTAAAGATACACTGCATACAAAGCATGTGTGGTCGAGTACCACCGCACAATTTTGAGCGCTGTAGAGTATGTTCAAAAAATAACCAAGGATGTTATCTCGTATGAGCGGCTCTCCAAATCAGTTAGACCGAAAGGAGGTTCGACCATGTTCAAGTTATGGGTCGATCAACATGATACAAGAGTACCTCCCTGGTCAAAGTAAAAGCGCCACCGTAATCTCTAATCACAAAAAACCCGAGGACATTTGCGCCATAATCCCTCTGCTCAACGAGTCGAAAGTCTCTCTTGACAGTAGAAGAATCCTTAACCCTGAACCAATTGAGGCTGCCTATGACGGTCAGAGAAATCAAAAAGCTCATGTGATTATCTCCCTACCAGGACTAATACCGTACAAATCAAAAAAGGCTATCCCTTACAAGTATGGTGCAACGACCATCGAAAATAGAAAGGAAACTCCTTTACCCTCCGTCGTTAACATTGCTGACATCAATCGAGTCACCCGGAGTGGTCGGATCTTCAACAGAGGAGTTGGAGAACCTACCAAAGAAAAGGAACCTCAAACAGAAGTTCCCAATCAACAAGTCAGTCAATCCAGTAATCTAGAACTGGTAAAGAACAACGATGAAATGTTGAAGCTCATCCAGAAAAGCGAGTACGACATTGTGGACCAATTATTGCAAACTCCGTCTCAAATCTCTGTATTATCTCTCCTACTTAGTTCCGAAGCTCACAGGGAAGCTCTGCAGAAAGTCTTACAGCAAGCCTTTTTGGAACAAGACGTGACAGTAGGACAGTTTAACATCATCATCTCCAACATCACTTCCTGCAACAACTTAGGGTTCAGTGGTGAAGAACTGCCGGAAGAAGGCAAAAATCATAATATGGTGCTTAACATTACAGTCAACTGCCAAGACGATGCTTTAGCTAGCGTACTGGTGCACACAGGATCATCTTTGAATATTATGCCAAAATCAACTCTGATACGGCTTTCTTTTCAAGGAGCTCCGATGAGAGGCAGTGAGATCATCGTCTAAGCCTTTGACGGATCTAGAAAAATAGTTATTGGCGAAGTCGATCTTCCCATAACCATCGGTCCTCACACTTTCCAGGTCATGGATATCCGGGCAGCATACAACTGTTTATTAGGAAGACCTTGGATACACAAACCTGGGGCAGTCAGTTCGACACTTCACCAGAAGCTGAAGTTCGTCAAGAATGACAAGTTAGTCACAGTGTGTGGAGAGCAAGCCTTAATCGTGAGCAACTTATCATCATTCTCCTATGTAGAACCAGAGGAGGTTGTTGGAACCTAATTCCAAGCACTCTCGGTGAGCAATGAGAATCGACAAGAAAGAGGGACGTTGATTTCCTCATACAAGGATGCTCTCAAAGTGACCGGGAGTAATGACATAAAAGGATGGGGATAAATTGTAATTCCTACGGATAACAAGACAAGAAAAGGTCTTGGTTTCTCTTCAACCTGTACCCAGACTGCAAAGAAGGACGAAGGTTTTCGTCCCATTCAGGATTTCTTCCACATCGGACGTTTCCTCCACCCAATGTCTCAAGGAGTACACAACATCAATGAGAGTGACTCCTCCGATACGGAAGAAGAGTGGAAATCTTACCTTAACCATAACGGTTATATATCTCTGGAAGAGGCGCGCATGCCATTCTATTTTTCCAAGCAGAGCCCGAGATATATACCGAGATCAGACGTCCGGATGATCTATGAAGATTACGATCCTGAAGGATGTCGTGCTCCACCCAATTCATTAGAAGAAGACAATCTAATGAAGGACAACTACGATTATTATGATCCCCTGGATGACTTGCCTATCTGGAAGCCATACACGAAAGACTTGGGGCAAAAGAGTCAACCTGACGATGCCTATCAACTGAGTAATATTGAAAAAATACCCATGTCCCCATCAAGTAATGGAATCATTACTCAGGATATTCCAAAAATGTCCGACACCATGATGACAAATCTGCAAAGATTGCAGGACAAGAGTTCATCAACTATGGTTTTCCTAAGATCAACGTCATTGAGAAAGATGACTCGTCCACTCCCACAGAAACATGGGACACCTTGGGACAGCCAAGTGGCAAGTATGACTTCCTAGTTAAATACACTGCTCCCGAAAGTTATCGTATCAAATACGAGGACATCCAGCCAACTGGATGGGGAGATCCTCTTGAGAGTGAAAACACTAGGGAAGAGACAACAGAAGAGTTCGTTTATGACAATTCTGCTTGGGAAGAAAACTCAAATGACCCTACTCCGCCAGAAATCAGCGTCATTTCTAAAGACAAACCAAGAAGGAAAGTACCAGACTTTGTGATTCACAGGGGAGTTCGTCGCCATTGGGTTGCTGTCGATGTCCCGAAAGTTGTCCATAAGTCTAAGTAATTGCCATCTTTGTTTTAAACCTTTCACCTCGCCCGGGTGAAGTGGATGTTTTATAGGGCTCACTTTTCTATAAATGTCCCTCTTTGCTTCTCCCAAAGCGACAGAGTTTTGTTTTATAGGATTGTGTTTCAAGAATCGACAAATCATATATAAATAATATCATTCTGAATTCCCGCATTTATTGTTGTTTTCACTTTTCATTTTTCAGAAAATGGTAATCCTAAAAATAGCCCAAAAATAAAAACAAGCATTTTTCAGAAAATACATTGTACACACTCTTGCATTCTCCCTGTCTTTGCTAAAATACGAATCATCACGTCATGCAGATTGCTTGTTTTAAACCCCATTGAAACGTACGATCCAATGCCTTCTCCCAACTTTGAATTACCGGTATTTGAGGCTGAAGAAGAAGAGAACGAAGAAATTCCAGAAGAAATCTCCTGACTACTCAGACAAGAGGAAAGGTCTATTGAGCCTGACAAAGAGCCGTTGAAAATGGTCAATTTGGGTTCAGAGGAAGAAAAGAAAGAAGTTAAGATTGGGGCACTACTCAATCTAGCTGTCAGAGAAGACTTGATAAAACTTCTCAAAGAGTTTCCAAATGTATTTGCTTGGTCCTATCAAGATATGCCAGGGTTAGATACCAGCATCGTGGAACATCACTTGCCACTGAAAATGGAATGTCTGCTAGTAAAACAAAGACTGAGAAGGACTCATCCAAATATGGCCATTAAAATTAAGGAGGAAGTGCACAAGCAGATCGACGCAGGTTTCCTTGCCACCTCAGAATATCCTCAATGGTTAGCCAACATAGTGCCAGTTCCGAAAAAGGACAGAAACGTCAGAATGTGTGTAGACTACAGGGATCTGAACAAAGCAAGTCCAAAGGATGACTTCCCCTTCCACACATTGACATGCTGGTAGACAGTACAACAAAATTCAAAGTCTTCTCCTTCATGGATGGATTCTCGGGCTATAATCAAATCAAAATGGCGTCGGAAGATATGGAGAAAACTTCATTCATCGCCCCATGGGGAACCTTTTGTTACAAGGTAATGTCGTTCGGTCTAAAGAACGTCGGCGCAACCTATCAAAGGGCCATGACAACTCAGTTTCACGACATGATGCACAAAGAAATTAAAGTGTATGTCGATGACATGATTGCCAAATCTAAAAAAGAAGAAGAACATGTGGAGCACCTATCAAAGCTATTCGAGCGTCTGAGAAAGTATAAACTCCACTTGAATCCCAATAAGTGCACATTCGGTGTCCGCTCAGGAAAACTCTTAGGATTCACCGTCAGCCAAAATGGAATCGAGGTTGATCCCGACAAGGTCAAGGCCATTCAAGAAATGCCTTCACCGAGGACTGAAAAATAGGTCAGAGGATTTTTGGGGAATCTGAATTACATCTCCAGATTAATATCCCTTATGATCGCGACATGCGCACCAGTTTTCAAACTATTCAGAAAGAATCAAAGCTGCGTATGGACGGAAGATTGCCAAAAAGCTTTCGACAGCATCAAAGAGTATTTGTCGAATCTACCTATTCTATCTCCTCCAGTGGAGGGAAGACCACTGATCATCTACCTAACAGTCTTGGAAGACTCTATGGGTGGTGTACTTGGCCACCAGTTCTCTCTGTAGGAAGACATTTCTCTATACATCACACATCAAAACAGACAATCAAAAAATCCAATCCCAGATAACTACTGTAAGTGACACACTTGTTGATTCAAAAATCCAAGCTATGGTCCTTCCTTTATCCTGGTTAAACTTCCTCTTTCACCTAACAGCTGTAAGTGGCAAGCCTCTGGATTATTTACATCCAAGCCCATGTCCCTCTCTTAGCATGAAAGATTCCTAAGGAAAAATGGCATTGCTCAACACTGAGTTAAAGTTTCTTCCTTTAGGACATCTCCCTTATAAAGGAAATTATGGCATTGCTGGATTCTCATATCCCTGTTAAAGTAATTCCCCTTTATAACCAAATACCCCAACATATGTGATGAACATGTGAGATATATCCCTTTAGAGATGACAAATCCTCTCTCAGTCAAACTTTTAGCTTCAATCTTGGGCTTTAAACAAGACACCAAACAATTTTCCTCTCATAGAATAGGACAAACTATGATCGCTCTGATTTCCCTGTTATCTTTACGGGAATACGTAGGCATAAGATTGCGAAATATTAGCGAGCACATATAACAAAAACTTTAGGTCCATTACCTTACCAAAAACAACAAAAATACTCTCTCAACATTCCCAATTTATAAAAAATAAACACCAGTAAGTAGATAATAGAAGAAAATGCCAAAGAATCTATGGATAATCGTATATACAGTAGGTAATTAACAACTCCCCTTTGTATAACTTGACCCCGAATCCCCCAATCTCTTAGCATTTGTTAAAGAAAACATTTGTGTGCAAGGTTAGTTTTAGATATCTTCCATTTCCTTTCCAGCTTCATAGGATAAATAAGAAATCAGAAAGTAGCACCCAATTCCAACCATTGCGGTAAGGTGGTCGCGTCACCGACAAAAATCGCACGCTACAGCTTGGAAAACTGAGATGGAGGAGAACAACTCTTATGTTTAACAATTTTGGATTTGAAGCTTGGAACCATAAGAAAAAAACTTGAAAGTTGAGCAAAAACATGACTTGTGGTGCCTTGGCAACTTGGGCAAGTTGCCTAACGTGTGCTAAGAAACCTCCAACATTGAGACATCATAACTTTTGACTCCGTGATCTAATTGAAGGGTTCTACATATGCTTGGAATGCTTAAAGAACAAGGAATAACTTTCATGTTTAACGATTTTGATTTGAGGTCAAGAAATCCATGAAGCATTGGCTTGAAGTTGGTGCAAAAACCTAAATTTTAGGACTTGGAAAATTTCTAAGTATAAATGCCAAATCATGATTTCTTCCAACTTTAATCATCCATAACTTCAAATCCTTGCATTTTTTGAACTTGATTCTGTAGAAGGAAATGTCCTCTTTAAAATGAGTACTAGTTTTCTCCATTTGGCTCAAAAATGAGTGAGATATTATCCTTGAAAGATGGCTAAAAATCATGATTTCCACACTTAGAAAAATTCATCAAAAACCCTAATTCTCTAAAACTCCTAATTTTATTGTTCCAACTTGATTTTTCTTGATCTAACCACATGAGATCATGGAATATGAATTGAAATGTTCATGGTTGACCAAAACACTCAAAGGTTGACTTTTTGGAGCCTTAGTTGACTTTTTAATCAGATTAATTCAAAACCTCTCCCATTCACTTAGGAAGTCCTTCAAATGAGTTGTATTGAACCAAAAGGCATCTTAGGAAACCTTGAAGTGTATGAGGACTTATTTGGTTGATCTCTTCTTCAAATCTTGATTAATCAGAGCTTTCCCTTTCTTGTACAAAACCTTAATTCCATAAAAGCAACAAAACCACAAAGCTTGATAGTTTGGTTAGCTATGCAAATATGATTGACCTACAATGCTCATGTGAATTATGATGACATATAAGGGGTAAAATTTGGGGTAAGACATTAGCCAAGAAAATATTCCAACAAAATCTAGAGTAGCCGTCTACAATAACAAAAGCTTTGAACCACCCAAGCTTTTGATTCTAGATGGTCCAAAAAGGTCCATATGGAGGAGTTCAAGAGGTCTCGATGTAGAAACAACATTTTTAGATTTAAATGAGATCCTCGTTTGCTTCCCCATTTGGCATGCATCACATAAGTGATCTTTTGGAAATTTTATCTTGGGTAGACCGACAACTAGATCCTTTAAAACTACTTTATTTAGCAAGACAAAGTTGACATGCGCTAAGCACCAATGCCATAGACACGTGTCTTCACTCATGGTGATAAGACATTTAGTGCTACTCAAAGATACTTCAATCAAGTCAAGCATATAGATATTGTTTATCCTCAAGCCCTTAAACACATCATCTTTCTTATCATTATGTTCCATCATGCAACAATCTTTTGAAAAAGAAACTTTATATCCTTTGTCACACAATTGACTAATGCTAATAAGATTATGCTTAAGACCTTCAACTAAAAGAACGTCTGAGATAGTAGTAGAAGAGGGATTACCTACACTACCTTTTCCGAGTATAGCTCCCTTGTTGTTATCACTGTAGGTTACAAATCCTTTCTTCTTTGCCACAAAGTCAATGAATAAGGTAATGTCTCCCGTCATATGCCTTGAACATCCACTATCGATAACCAATCTTTTCTCCGTAGACTCAAGACATTTAACATTCTTTTTCTTCTTTTGATGAGCCGTGAGACAAAGATTGATCAATTCCTCTTCATCACTAGAGTTATCTTCGCTAGAGGACTCACTATCACTCTCTCATGCGATGTATGCCCTTCTAGGCTAGCTCGATTTCTTTTGTTGACGATTTTTGTCTTTTCCTTAGTCTTTCTTCATCAAGGGACAATCCTGCTTTTAGTGTCCGACCTGTCCACAATTATAGCATGAACCCGTTGACTTTGTATTCTTATTTCCTTCATGTTTTGAGGATTTTGATTGACGTTTAAAGTTGATGAGATTTTTTTCCAAATGTTGTATTCCATTTTTCCTGATATATCTATTATACCTTCTCACGAACAACCCCATATCTTTATTCGAATCTTCATCATCATCACTTGAATCACTTTAACCAAGCTTTTTGGTGGAGGACTTTGAGCTAGAAGCCTTTAGAGCAATAGACTTCTTGTCCATTTCTTTCGACTTCTCTTTTTTTTCTTTTTTTTCATGTTGATCAAGACTTATGAGCTCTTGCTCGTGTTCTTCAAGCTTACCAAACAATGTTGTGATGTCCAATGTCATGAGATCATTAGCTTCCTCGATCGACGTGACCTTAGGTTTCCATTCCCTATTAAGACATCTCAAAACTTTGTTAGTAGCAACATCATTAGAAACGGGTCAACCAAGTGAGTTTAAACGATTGATTAGGTGAGTGAATCTCTTTTTGCATTTCCACAATGGTTTCACCATGCTTCATGTGAAAGAGATCAAACTCCTGTGTCAAAGTATTGATTTTAGCTAGTTTGACATCATTAGTTCCCTCATGGGAACTTGTAATGCGTCCCACATATCCTTAGCAGTAGTACAATGAGAAACTCTATAGTATTCATCAACTCCCAAAGAGGATATGAGAATATTTCTAGCCTTCCAATCATAATTGTACTTTTCTCATCCTCATCGTTCCATTGTGCTTCCATTTTATGTACAACAACATTATCCGCATTGGTCATAGTTATTTCAATAGAACCATTTTGAATAACGTTCCATACCTTTCAATCAATAGAATTGATATGCACCCGCATAGAATCTTTCCAATAACCGTAGTTCTCACCATTAAAAACCGGCGCTCTATTATACGCCCCTTTAGGTTCGTTAGTCATTTTCTAATAAGCTATATGTGAAGCAATAGATGAACCGGTGCTCGTGATACCACTTGTTAGACGATGGTACTGATCTAGAAGAGGGTTGAATATATCACTAACTTTTAATAATAATTGGTGCTTAAAAATTGTTTTAAAAATGTGCGGAAGCGGCCTTGGATCAAAACTCGTCTAAACGAACCGTTATTGGTAAGATCGGATATGCGAAACCGAATGGAATAATATTGATGAGATATTGGAATCAATAAGGTTCCCGATCAAATAATTCAAATAAAGACCACTTAAGGTGAATCAACTTCCAATGCTTAATAGACAATAAAATTGAATTGACAATTTAACGAATAGTTGCTGTGCTATCAATATGTCGAACACTTGGCGTGCGAAACACCCCAAGTCCAATTTCTTTTGAAATTGTAGTGCATAATTTTTCACACTTGAAATCAAAGTGATTGCAATGGTTTTTCAAAACAGTTTTAAGGCACTACAAATCAATTGAAATATTTCTAACAATTGATTTCACACAAACGTCAACAATGTAAAGTAAAGAGATAGAGAGATAGAGAGAGAGAAAGGGAGAGAGAGAGAGAGAACGACACCCAATTTGTTTAGGTAGTTCCCCTTTTGTCCTTGCTTCGGGTACGTCTGCCCTAAATTCTAAAAATAGAATTGAGATATGTATAATATCTGTTTGCAAAATTCTGTACAAGAGAAGTCTTAGTTAACCAACAATCTAACCCAATTGTTGAAGTTGAACCTAACCACTTCTCTCATCTTGATTCCATCCGAATCAAGAACATCAAACACTTCGAACAAACCTCCGGTTACCGCTACTCACTTGACCCAACCTTCTATTCTTCAAGTCTTTCACACGGCTGATTTCGATCACAAGATGTTTGACCCCAAATCTTTCAAAACAATCCTCCGGTTACTGCTACTTCCTTGAACGAACCCACCGTTCTTCAAGGCTTTCACTTGGATGAATCTGTAATGCAAAGATTTGTGCAAAAACTCCCCAAATCTACCAAGATCTTTGAGGACAAAACCCTAATGGTTTTATTGAAGAAAATCCCACTAATTCTCTACCCAAACTTGATTTACAAATCCTATGTGTCATATCCCAAATTTTGACCACCAAAATCATCATCACAATATGGATGTACTTTCATGCCTCATCAATCTCCTCAAAGATGGGTGAGCATTCACCACAACCAAGACTTAGGGTTTCAAGCCCTCTCAGAGCCTTAGACAAAGGATCAATCAAGGAATGACATGATCTTCAGCTTGTCTAAACTCTCAAACACCTATAAAGGATAAAGAGGACTCCCACATCAAGAATCAAGCACAAGGTTGCAACATCCCAAGTGGATCAAGCCTCAAGATCGCCAGTGTCACCAAATTAGGGTTTTGGTCGACCAAGGCCTCCAGATGGAATTTTTCCTCTGGGCATGAGCCATTGCTTCAAAGCACAGCCCAAGATACTCCAAGGGACCTCATGGACCCCATCATCAAGTCAATTTAGCCTCAGGGGATGCATTCATAAAAAAAAATCAGGAATTAGGGTTTCTTGACCTAATTCACCCCTAAGTTGACTTTTGGGACAAAGCCTGAGCCAAGACCTTAAGACATGATTTGAGGGCCTCAAGTACACTACATTTATCCATTTACAACAATGGATTGAGCCAAGAAGCTTAGTCCAGAAGTTTCAATTTCATCTGGACCACAATTAGGGTTTTGAAGGAAAAGTCAATTGTACCTTTGACTTTTGACCAAGACATGCTCCCAAACCTTGGGACATGATTCAAGACACCCTAAAACACCTATGGAATCCACCCATTAGGTTTGAATTAGGTCAAGGACTTGATTTCACAAAGGATCGCACAGTTTGGATTTCATCCGATAAAAAGTCAACTGTGCACCAAATCAAGTTTGACTTTTTGGAAATTTTCACAAATATGGCTCCCCTAAGTCAAAAATAATGTTAATGTATGGTATTGATTAGCATTCATTAAGAAAAATCAAGAAAAGTGAGGTTACTTGCAAAAGGGGCAACCATAAGAAACCAAAATTTTTCTAAGTTATGGAACAAAAGTGATTTTGGTGCCAACTTCCAAGGATCATAACTTGAGATCCAAGCAGCCATTTTTGGGTGATCCAAGGCCTGATTTGCAGGTCTTCCTACATTCTACAAAAGCTTCAACTACAAATGCAGGTCTTCCTACATTTTGCGAAGCACTATCGCTTTGGGGTACTACAGCGCGATTCATTTTTTATCCTATTGAAGCTGATGAAGGAAGGGAAATAGATGTCTCCAATTAACCCTGCTTACAAACTGAGCTTGAACAGATGATTGTTGGTTTACAGATGCTACAAAGATTGTGGGACTCTCTTAGGTTATTTTGTTAAAAAAGTGCCTAGGCTATTGGTATGATGTTAGGGTCGATGCTTTTCGATTGATGTTATGAAGATATGGGACTTTGGGTTTTTGATTAGTGTGCTCGCTAATATTTTTCCAATCTTATGCCTATGTATTCACGTTTAACGAAACAGGGAAACCAGAGCGATCGTAATTCCTCCTATTCTATGGGAGGAAAAAGGTTGTTTTGGTGTCTTCTTCAAAGCCCAAGACGTGAAGGTAAATGTGGTTTGTATCTTGTTAAAAGCCCAAGATGTGAAGCTGAAGGGTCTATTTGTATCTTGTTCGAAGCCCAAGATGTGAAGCTGAAGGGTCTATTTGTATCTTATTTGAAGCCCAAGATGTGAAGCTAAAGGGGTTTTGACTTTTAGAGAGAATTTGTCATCTCTAAAGAGGGATATTTGGTATGTTTGTCACAACTGTTGCGTGATTGGTTATAAAGGAGAATTACTTTAACTGGGATATGTGAATCCAGCAATGACATAATTTCCTTTATAGGGGATTTTTAACCTGGAGGAGAAGACTTTAACTCAGTGTAGAGTAATGTCATCTTTCCTTAGGAATTCCTCATGCTAAAAGAGGGACAGTGGCGTGGATGTAAATAATCTAGAGGCTTGCCGCTTACAGCAATTAGATGGAGGGAAAGGAGTTGTTGATGTTTGTATGCTATGAGCAAGGCACATATTGATGCTAAAAGGTTAATTGACTCAACCGGGATTTCCTTATACAAAGCCTAAGAGGAGGCTAGTGAACCAACAAGAGGGTGCTTTTGTATCTCGTACGAAGCCCGAGATGGAGGCTGAAGGTGATTGACTCAACAAGAGAGTCTTTTATACTCAACAAGAGAGTATTTTTGTATCTCGTACGAAGCCCGAGATGGAGGCTAAAGGTTTGACTCAACAATAGAGTCTTTTATACTCAACAAGAGAGTGTTTTGTATCCCGTACGAAGCCCGAGATGGAGGCTAAAAGGAGGTCGACTCAACAAGAGAGTCTTTTATACTCAACAAGAGAGTGAAAAGGTTAGCTCCGCTGGGGAGAATCATTGTACAAAGCCCAAGAGGAGGCTATTGTAATGGTGACTATTCTAGTTTAGTGACAGGTCCAGTCTGTTGGATAAAAGAGAAAACCAGTTCTTATAAAGGGACGGATTATTGTACTTTGGCACCGATCAGAGGATCGGGGTTATTTTCTATTCTTTAAGAAAATGGGAAATCCAAAGGGTATTAAGACTGTCCAAGTATACTGGTGGTTTGAGAAATCGATTCTCATGTAGTGATGATCTTTGTATGATGCCTAAGAGAAGGCTGGTATGTTAAGGGATGAAGGTCAACCCATTAACTGGTTTGACCCTTGACTCAGAAAGACAGCTCTAGCAAATTGATGACTAGGTTCTGTTCCTATACCTGTAGAGGTCTCTGGGTCCTGTCATACCCCAAATTTTGACCACTAAGATTTCCCATCATTGTGAAAATCATCATCACAATATGCAGGAACCATCATACTTCATCAATCTCCCCAAAGATGGGTGAGCATCCACTACATTCAAAATTAGGGTTTTAAGCCCTCTCTGAGTGCTTAGACAAAGGATCAATCAAGGAATGACATGATCTTCAACTTGTCTAACCTCTCAAACATCCACAATGGATCAAAAGGACTCCCACTTCAAGGATTAAGCACAAGGCTGCTCCCTTCTAGGTGGATTAAGTCTCAAGATCGACAGTGTCACCAAATTAGGGTTTTCGTCGACCAGGGCCTCCAGATGGAAATTTTTCATCTGGGCACAAGCCAATGATCCAAAACATAACCTAATGTACTTCATGGGACCTCATGGACCCAATCATTAAGTCAATTTTGCCTCAGGGGATGCATTCATCAAAAATCAGGAATTAGGGTTTCTTGACCTAATTCACCCCTAAGTTGACTTTTGGGACAAATCATGAGCCAAGACCTCAAGAGAGGGTTTGAGGGTCTCTAATGAACTATATTTATCCATTTGGAACAATGGATTAATCCAAGAAGCTTGAGCAATAAGTCTCAATTTCATCTGCACCACAATTAGGGTTTTTAGGAAAAAGTCAACTGTAACTTTGACTTTTGACCAGGACATGCTCCCAAGCCCTATGACATGCATCAATATATCCTATGACACCCATGGAACATGTCCATCAATTTTTATTTAGGTCAAGGACATGATTTCATGAAGAGTTGCCCAGTTTGGAATTCATCTGATAAAAAGTCAACTGTGCACAAAGGTCAACTTTGACTTTTTGAGATTTTTCACCAAAATGGATTTTTAACCCTAAAATGATGTTAATGTATGATTTGAATCATCATTCATCAATAAAAATCAAGAAAAGTTGGATAACTTGTAAAAGGGGTAACCATAAAAACTTAGAAAATTTTCTAAGTTAAAAATAAAGTGACAAGGGTACCAACTTTGGAGGATCATAACTCCTAAACCACAAAGCCATTTTTCCTCATCCAAAGATGGATTTGTAGCCCTCATTACGCTCTACAAAAACTTCAACTAGACCTAAGTCCAATTCATTAAGGATTTTGAGTTATGGAGTGATCAAAATGGATGAAAAATGAAAATGTCATTTTTTCCAACACTTAGTGAAATTTTCACTAAGTCCAAATCTGTCTTCATTTTTTTCCAAATGTAGTGGGATTTTTCACTTGGATTCAAAAGGGATCAAAACCAAACATGTTCAAACAGTTGTTATATCATGTAAGGGCTTTCCAAAATGGCCAAGAACATTACCAAATTCAATTTGAGTCATGAGATATGACATTGGAAAGTTGCCTTGCTGAAATCTGCCAAGGCAAGGCAGAATTTGCATTTTTGCTCAATTTGCCAAAATCAGCCAAATCCAAATGCTCCTATCCACTTGGACACCTCTGAGGATTTAATATTAAGGGGACAACCACTGAGCCAAGCCTTCAAAGTCTTTGGAACAAGAAATAGCATGTTGAACCTAGAATTGCCAAAATAGGGACAAGACTCCAAATTTGGATTGGAGCACTCAATGGAAGCATCAAGGTGGCATGGACTGAGCCATTTTCATTTGAATTCAGTCAAGACTTATCCAAGACCAAGGGAACCACATCCCTGTGCCCTAACCTCTAGTCAATGGCTAGAGGAGACTTGGATTTCCATTGGCCAACATTGAACAAACACCTGCTGCAGATGCCATTCACTATTCCTTGCAAAACAAACTTGCTCTACTATAAATAGAGCTCAATTGTGATCAATTTAAGTACACCAAAGGCCTACAACACTTGCCTTTCTCAAAATCTCTTTCTCTTGGCAAAAATGCCTTTCTTAGCAAGGTAGCTATCGGGTTTTGAGCTAGAGGGCAATTCCACTCAAACCAATCACTCACACACCTCACATACATCATATATGAGTTGATCAAACACTTAAACAACAACTGGAACACTGATTTCTCAGAATCACCAGTCAATTGCTCAAGGTTTTAACCAAAGTGCAGTTGAGATGCCATGAAATGATCCAGCCAATTTCAATTAAGTCCAAGCATTCAAACACACTCCATAGGGTGTAGGGAAGCTGTTCAGATCATCACCACTCATCTGTAACACCTCCAAATCAAAAATCACATTGCACTTGCTATCACGGCCTAGAGGTAAGCATATACTTGGTCATCTCTCAATCTATGAATATTTCCTCGCACAATAATTTGGCCATATGTTCATAATCATGCATAGAATGTTTCCCCTCAATTAATTGTATTGTTTGAATCGTGTATCAAAAATCCCAGCCTTCATGCAGAAATTAGGGTTCTTGAGGATTTTTCGTGATTTCTTGTTATATGTTTAATTTAAATGAAATTAAATGCCATAGACATGATCGTGAGGTTGAAACGAGTTGATTGGTGTGTGGATTGCATGATATAATCAAGTATTCAGTGAGATTGGATAGAAAATGCAAATCTGGCCAAGCCCAGAACACGCGCGTGTTTTTGGAGTGTTCTTGGCACCTTTTTTCAAAATTTGAATATTTGAATTTTGTGATTTTATTTAATTGATTCAAAAATTAATTTCTCTCTGAGTTTTAATGATTTTGAGTTGATTCTTTTTTTAATAATTCACAAAAATGTTAAAATATTTTATTTTATCAAAAAATCCCAAAAATATTATTTATTTCATATAATTGATATTTTTGCAAAGAATTAATATTTTAATTGTTTTTGACATTTTAAATATTTTTTCCACATTGATTTTGCAACTTTTAATGCTTTCTAATTATTTCGTAGGTCAATACTTAATTTTTGAAGCATTAAACCAAGATCACAATTTGTTTTTCATATGTTAAACAATTTTGATCATTTTAATTGAATTTTTATTCAATTAAATACATTTTTGAAAACAAATTAGGGTTTTTGGATTAATTCAACCCTCATAAATCATTTTCAAAACATTTTGGGCCTCTAATAGAGTGTAAGACTCAATCCTTTTTTGACCAAACCATTTTTGGGCCTCAGATATTGTATAAGTCCTGATACCGTCAAAAATAAACGGCGCGATTGTCGCCTTCTGAAAAATAACCTGGGCCTCTCCTTGAGCTATAAGACCCATTCAAAACTTTGGGCCTCTATTAGAGTGTAAGACCCAACACCCTTGTACAGATAACATTTTTTGGGCCTCACTTATTGTATAAGTCCCTCTGTACATTTCAAATAAACGACACGATCGTCGCCTTTTCAAAATAACCATGGGCCTACCCTCGAGTAGTAAGACCCATTTCCTTTCTTAAAACTTTTTGGGCCTCTTGAGAGAGTGTAAGACCCATCCCTTTGTACAGAAAACAATTTTTGGGCCACAGTCACTTGTATAAGTCCCTCTGTACAAATTCAAACAATGCGCTCACTGATAAAACCCTGGGCCTCTCCTTGAGCTATAAGCCCCAAATCTTTCTTTTTCCAAGCACTTTCTCCTTTGATTTTGAATATACTGTTGTTTTCAATCTTTCTTTGTTGAACAACTAACCAAACAGCATGGAAGCTCTACAACCGAGTATGTGGTTATTGCTTTCATTTACCGCTTTCATATACATATAACTGTATTGTGGGGCTGTTTCACTGTAAGTCTTCTTTCATAAACTCATATGAACTGTGTAATAATAGTATAGATATTTAGAGTTTTCCCGGCAACTACGTCTAGCATTAAGCCCGTTTATCACTCTTAGAAATAGTCTAAACTAGATCCCCATAGGATTACAAGACACAGTTTTCCCTCCTCTTGGGGTTAAACAATATGGAGACATGAAAGGCAGCATTCTCTGTGAACCCTTTCATTGACTGTCACTCGTAGAAGTTGTCAAAGAAACTCTATTCCCCAGAGATGATCTTTTCTCCGTGAATGGCATCTCTTGAGTTTCTTCCAAATTCTCGAACTTTCCTGGCTTGATCTATTCTCGGTGAATGGCATGTCTTGAATTTCTCGGGGTTTGGGGACCCACAGGCTTCTTAAAAGCATTTGTCAAGAAGCTCTACTCCCCAAAGATGATCTTTTCTCCGTGAATGGCATCTCTTGAGTTTCTTCTAAATTCTCGAACTTTCCTGACTTGATCTATTCCTTGTGGATAGCTTGCCTTGAATTTCTCGGGGTTTGGGGACCCATCGACTTCTTAAAAGCAATCGGCCTCCTCTTGGGGATCTTACAAGGACCCACAGGCTTCCTACAAGCAACCTCGCCTCCACTTGGGCTTAGTACAAGGACCCTACGGCTTCTTAGAAGTATTCACAGCCTCCTCTTAGGCTTCGTATAATGATCTCTTCCCCCGGGAATGATAGCCTCCTCTTGGGCATCGTACAAGGACCTATCGGCTTCTTAAATGCTTCCAGCCTCCTCTTGGGCTTCGTACAAATTGTCCCGACGACCTCCTACAGGTATAGGAATAGAACTTAATCATCTGCATAGAACAGTCCTTTTAAAGAGTCTACTACTGTTTCTCAAAGCATGGTACAAAAGATGAAACTCTAGACTTGGACAGTCTAATCTCCTTGAGTCTCAAAGACATTCTCAAGTGACCCCCTCGTCAAAATAGGAAGGAAACCCGTAGACTCGGACAGTCTCAATACCCTTCAGATTTCCCGCTTCCTTAAAGAACAGGAATAACCCGGATCCTTGAATCAAATCCATGAGTACACTGTTGCTCATATAAGAACTGATTTTCTCTTTAAATCAACATACTGGACCTGTCACTCAACTGAAACAGTAACCATAGCCTCCTCTTAGGCTTTGTATAATGATCCTTCTCCAGTGAAGTTAGCCTCCTCTTGGGCTTTGTACAAATGATTCTCCCCAGCGGAGTCAAACAACGTTTAGCCTCTCTCTCGGGCTTTGTACGAGACACATAAGGGACTCCCTCGTTGAGTCAACCACCCCTTTCGCCTCCATCTCGGGCTTTATACGAGATACAAAAAGGTTCTTATTGAGCCAAACGAATTTTAGCCTCCATCTCGGGCTTTGTACGAGATACAAAAAACTCTCTTGTTGAGTCAAATAGCCTCCATCTCGGGCTTTATACGAGATACCAAAATACTTCATCGTCGAGTCAAAAACCTTTTAGCCTCTCTCTCGGGCTTTGTACGAGACACATATTAGCCTCCTCTTAGGCTTTATATAAGAAAACCACTGGTTGATCCAATTAACCTTTTAGCATAAAAGTTGTGCCTCGTTCACAGTACACAAACATCAACAACTCCTTCCCCTTCATCTAATTGTTGTAAGCGGCAAGTCTCTGGATCATCTACATCCATGCCAATGTCCCTCTTTTAGCATGAGAAATTCCTAAGGAAAAATGGCATTGCTCTACACGGAGTTAAAGTCTTCTCCTTCAGGTTAAAATCCCCTATAAAGGAAATTATGGCATTGCCGGATTCACAAAATCCTGGTTAAAGTAACCCTCCTTTACAGTTAGTCACCCAACAGTTATGAGATACAACCCCCTCTTTAGAGATGACAAATTCTCTCTAAAGTCAACACTTTCAGCTTCATCTCTTGGGCTTTGAACAAGATCCAAATAGACCTTTTAGCTTCACATCTTGGGCTTTGAACAAGATACAAATCACCTTTCGCTTCACGTCTTGGGCTTTGAACAAGACACCAAAAAACACCCATTTCCTCCCATAGAATATGAGGAACTACGAACGCTCTGATTTCCTTATTTCGGTAAACGGGAATACGTAGGCATAAGATTGAAAGAAAAATCTTAGCGAGCACACTAAACAAAAATCCAAAATCCCATACTCTCATATATCTATCAAAAGCATCAATCCCAACATCCTAATCCTTGTTCCCCGCTATAAAGTCCTAGAAAGAGAAAAGAAAACTGTATTGGCGAAAATACAAATAACCAGTACAAAGGCCCCCCCCCCCACATTGATAGCATTCGTAACCTAACAGACCGCTATTTAAACTCAGTATGCAAAGCAGGGTTAATTGGAGACATCTATTTCCCTTCCTTCATCAGCTTTAATAGGATAAAAAATGAATCGACCTGTAGTAAGCTCAACCGCAAAGAGCAACCAGCGCTTAAGAACCGCGTCCAAAATTGCTCGCTACAGAAAAATGGCGCCCACCGTGGGGCCTACTTCTTTCTTTTCATCTCTTGTGTGAATACCACAGATTGGGGCTTCCGCCGGGGAACCCAATTTCTGTCAGGAACTTAGGATTCATAGCTTTAAAGGCCTAGGATGTTTAGGACAAATATATATACCGCCTTTCCTAATTGCTATACGTGTTTATTTTTCTGCTAATGGGAATGCGGGTGATGCCGTATGTGGAAAGATCGAGTATACACTTAAGATAAGTGATGGCGACGGGGTCGACCATCAACCTCAGTGGAGGCTGACCAATGCAACCCATTCTCTTAACTAGACAATGGGCTGATTGTTAAGTCTGAGAAGCTGAGGAGCCAAACCCTTTCGTAGTGCGAAAACTATCGGGAATAGTTGTTACGCGATACTACCCTCATTTGAGGCTGGTGATCTATTCCCGGTGAATGGCACTTACTCTAAGATTGCTCTACAACTCGCTGGCGATCCGCTTGATATTTTTCTTTCCTGGGAGGAGCTGATGATAATGAGTACAGGTACAAAAATCACCCTAGTATAAACCTTTGGGGATGGGTAGAGCCTTGACTTCATGACAACGACCCTTTGACCCCATGTTTTTTCTATGTTTTTGTGTGCTGCATTCATGCATTCATTTAAAAAACATTAAAACATTCAAAAAAATTCTTCTCTTCTAGTCTCTCTGTTTTTCAAATTAAACTAAGACTGTGATTGCAAATATCAGAGAAAAGAATTGCACTAATGGATTTCGGTAGAAGGAGAACTCATAGTTATACCTTCAAGGTTCCAAAGCTAGAGGATTTAAGAAGGTTAGCGAGGATGATCACTAACCAAGAGGCTTTCAGAGCCAAGCACGGAGGTCTGCTACCACTGTTAAGAGTCCATGTGATTGAGGGAATCATGGACGTACTCATTCAGTTTTACGATCTGGTTTATCACTGTTTCACATTCCCGGATTACCAGTTAGCACCAACGCTAGAAGAGTATTCTCACCTGATGGATTTACACATTACTGATCGAGCTCCATTTTCTGGACTGGGAGAAATTCCAAAGAATCAGACCATTGCAAGAGCAATTCATTTGGACGAGTCTGAGGTCAGGACTCACCTAACCACTAAGGGTGGCATCCAAGGTTTGCCATCCCAGTTCTTAACTAAGAAAGCCCTGTATTTTGCCAGTATAGGGAACGTGACTACTTTTGAAAGCATCTTTGTCTTGCTCACCTACGGGTTATTCTTGTTTCCCAACATCAATAACTTTGTAGATATCAACTCCATTAAGGTTTTTCTCATTGGAAATCCTGTGCCGACTTTGCTCGCAGATGCGTATCATTCTGTACACTTGGGAAATTTGTACAGCGGAGGGGAGATTACATGCTGTGTACCTCTGCTTTACAAATGGTTTATCTCCCACTTGCCCAAGTCTGCTGCTTTTTGGGATTGCGAGAGTGTCTTACGTTGGTCGCAGAAGATCATGTCCCTCACCAACTCTGATATAGATTGGTGTAATAGGATCTACGACGGAATCAGAATCATTGATCATTGTGGAAACTTCCCCAACGTACCCCTTATAGGAACTAAGGGAGGAATAAACTATCATCCGATATTGGTTCGTCGTCAATTTGGATACCCGATGAGGCATATTCCACTGAATGCTCATCTAGAAGGTCTTTTCTTCAAAGAAGGAGAAAACAACAGAGCACTAAAGATGGAAATAGTGCACGCTTAGAAGCATGTTCATAAGAAAGGACGAGAGTCTCTAGGAAAACCAGACTGTGTCTCGGTGGAGCCTTACCTCCATTGGGTACAAACTAGAGCTCTCAAGCTAAAAATGCCTTATCCTCGTTACGGAATTCTTCCGCCAAAGGAATATGTCATGTACTTCATGACGGAAACTGAAAAGCTTCAGGTTACTCTCAACAAAGTTCAAAAGGAGAGAAGGTCTTGGAAGAACAAGTACAACACCCTCGACGTAGAGTGCATCAAAATACAACAATTACTAAAAGAAAAAGATGCTCTGATTGAAATTTTGGAGCAACATGCTGTAGAGAATCAAGATAACCAAAGGAATTTGCTCACTCCTTTCACCTGGCAAAGGAATGATGACCCGACAACGGCCCAAGAGCCCCGGTCAAAGAAAAGGAAAATACCAGAGTCAGCACCCGATTTCTCTTCAGAGAGGACTCAGGACCCATTAGTTTAGGTCTCTGTTTCTACACCTTGTAATCTACTGTATTTCCATTTCTGTAATCCTTTGAATTCAATAAAAAGGGGTTTCCCTACCGTTTGATATTTGCAATCTAATTGTCGAAGTTTATTTTGATTAAACCAAAAAACAATTAATATAATCATTGCATTCATCATTCTCACATCGCGAATTCTTCTTACCTACGAATCTCACGTTTGTGTCTCGATTCTAGAGTCAAATTGTCTCATTCGTATAATACTCGGGCCAATCGTCAGAAAAAGATGGATGATCTTGAGGAAGAAAACAGAGAGTTGAAAGAAGAGATCGACGCTCTGAGAGAAGATATGAGAAAGCTTCGTAACGACATGCAAGCCATGGCAGAAGCTCAGCTACAACGAACTGTGATCTCAGAGATCACCTCAACGCCCATCGTGGTGAAGTATGATCCTAGGTATCAAATACCGAAAGATCGCCCTTGGGGCATGCCTGTTAATTATATCCCGGAAGGATATGTTCTGCCGATCACTGAATATCAGGGAATCACAACAGAAGCCGCTGGGCCTGAAGGTTACAAACTTCGGGAAAGCGAAGATGCCAGGGGCATACTGAAGACTCCTGAAGGTTACAAACTTCGGGAGACGCCAAGACTCACTAGCGTAGTCACGGTACCACCCCCTGTGGTACACACTGTCCCGGAAGGACACATTCCACCGATACCTGCTGGTAAGAAGGAAACTATGTTTGACAGAATGGAGGAATTCTAGGAGCAGTTCTTGGAAATGCAGAAGGAACTGCAAGCCATTCGCGGCCAGGATCTATTTGGAAAGGACGCCGCAGACCTCTGCTTGGTCCCCAATGTGAAAGTCCTGCACAAATTTCAAGTGCCCGACTTTGAAAAGTACAAGGGTAACTCTTGCCCTCAAAGCCATCTGGTGATGTAGGCTCAGCGGATGTCAGCTCAGACGGAGAATCAGGACCTACTGATTCACTACTTCCAGGATAGTTTAACCGGTGCCGCACACAAATGGTACATAGGTTTAAACCGTGCCACGATCAGCACATTCAGAGATCTTGGTACTGCCTTCGTCCAACAATACAAATACAATTTGGACATGGCACCCGACAGAGATCAACTCAGATCAATGTCGCAAAAGGACAAGGAAACCTTTAAGGAGTATGCTCAAAGGTGGCGTGAAATTGCCGCTCAAATTTGTCCACCTCTTGAGGAAAAAGAGATGACAAAGATCTTCTTAAAAACCTTAAGCTCATTTTACTATGACCGGATGGTTGCCAGTGCACCCAGTGATTTCACCGAGATGGCGGGCATGGGCGTACGTCTTGAGGAAGCCATCCGAGAAGGACGTTTGGTAAAAGACACTGGATCGACGAGCGGTACTAAAAAATACGGTAGTGCTCTCACTAAGAAAAAAGAGCAAGATATTGGGAATATCTCTCTCGGAAAGCAAAGACGACGTTATCAACCGGTAGCAGCTGTGACTCCTGCTATAAACCCTGCATCTATTCCTACGTATAAACCTCAAGTTGCGCAGAGCCAACCTGATCAGCAAAGGACACAACATCCTCTTCAGCAGGCTCGTCCTCCATATAACAACAACCGTACAACACGGCCACCAGGATTTGATCCTATACCCGTGTCGTACGCAGAGCTGTTTCCATTACTACTGGCTAAGGGGAACATCCAGACTAAGTCTCCTCTTACAGTACCGGAAAATCCGCCTTTTTGGTTTAAGGTGGATCAAACTTGCCCTTATCATCAAGGAGGATCGAGGCATAATATAGAAAATTGTCTCAATTTCATGTCCGACGTGCAAAAACTTGTTAGGAGCGGGGTCTTATCCTTCAAGGATACAAATCCTAATGTTCTCAAAAACCCGCTGCCTCAACACGAGAAGGCTGCAGTCAATTTGATAGAAGGAGAGACTAACGATGTCTATCAAATTCATAATGTACTTTTGTTAAAGACCAATCTGGTCAAGATGCATTGTAGACAGAGTGGATATGGCCATGTGCCACCTCCTAATTATCACTAGTGTGATATCTGCTCTAAAGACAATCAAGGATGTTCTGTGGTGCAAGCAGCTCTACAGGAACAGATGGATCTCGGATGGATCCAAGAGCACCGAGTTCGTGGAGTTAACATGGTCTACACAAATTCCAACGTCATTTAGAACCACGACATCCGTGCAATGAATGTCAACCTGGTGGCGATGCACTCAAGCCAAAGCCAGTATCATAATCTGCCGCGGCATGATTACAGTTCCTGACTGATTTGCTTGGTAAACAAATAGGGATGCTCTTTCATACAAGAGGCCCTCCAGCGTCAGATGGATCTTGGATGGATCCAAGACTACAATGATAGGAATTCTTATCAGATCAACATGGTTCAGATCTTCGATATTTGCTTGATGAATACCAACCTGGTAGAGTTACATGCTAAACAGGTCCGACTCGGATTCTTAATATCACATGACTATCAAAGCCGTAAAGTAGGTTGCGAAAACGATCGAGGTTGTACCCTTGTCCAGGGGGCACTTCAGCACTTGTTAAATCACTAGTGGATGCCAATTTATATGGATGAAGATACTCAGCAGATTAGTATCAATAACAGGAATCCTACTCGGCGTCAGAGTCAGGATGTCCGAGCTGTGAAAGCTAACCTAGTAAGGTTACATTGTATTCAAAGTGGGCGTGGCCAGGTGCCACCACACAACTATGAACGTTGCGGCGTCTGTTCGGAAAGTAACCAAGGGTGTTACTTTGTGAGAGCATCTCTTCAGGGTCAGGTGGATCGTGGAGAGATTCGTCCATATCCGGGTTCTGGACCCATCAACTGGACGCCGAACTACCTTGCCGATCAAGTTGAGGATATTGTCACGATCTCTGGTCATCACAGGACCAGGGATGTTTTTTCCATTATCCCTCTACTTGACGAATCTAAAGTTCCCAACCGGGAACGGATCGAGATTAATTATGATGTTCAGAAAAATCAGAAGGTTCCCATAGTCATCTATCTGCCGGGACCACTACCGTATGAATCAACTAAGGCTATCCCTTACAAATACGGTGCAACGACAGTTGAAAATGGAAAATAAATTCCATTACCCTCCGTTGTGAATATTGCAGACATCATTCGTGTAACACGGAGTGGTAGAATCTTCAACCGAGGGGTTGGGGAACTTAACAAAGAAAAGGAACTTTAGACAGAAGCTCCCGATCCATCAGTCGGTCAATCCAGTAATCCCGACCTTTCGAAAAATGATGATGAGATGCTGAAGCTCATCCAAAGGAGTGAATATAACATTGTTGATCAGCTGTTGCAGACTCCTTCAAAGATCTCGGTATTATCACTGTTACTCAGTTCAGAGGCGCATAGGGAGGCTCTACAGAAAGTCTTGGAGCAAGCCTTTGTGGAACAGGATGTAACAATCAGACAGTTCGATAGTATTGTCTCTAACATCACTTCCTGCAACAATTTGGGATTTAGTGATGAGGAATTACCCGAAGAGGGTCGCCGTCATAACATGGCGCTCAATATCACAGTTAACTGCCAGGATGATGCTTTAGCCAGCGTACTGGTAGACACAGGGTCAGCCCTGAATGTTATGCCAAAGTCCACTTTGATGCAATTATCATTCGAAGGCCCTCTGATGAGAACCAGCGAGGTCGTCGTCAAAGCGTTCGACGGATCCAGAAAAACAGTTATCGGCGAAGTTGATCTTCCCATAACTATCGGTCCTCACACTATCCAAGTCAGTTTCCAGGTCATGGACATCCGGGCAACATACAGTTGTTTATTAGGAAGACCTTGGATACATCAGGCTGGAGCGGTTACTTCCACCCTCCACCAAAAGCTAAAGTTCGTCCAGAACGGCCAACTCATCACAGTCTGCGGGGAGCAGGCCTTGCTTGTGAGTAACTTGTCATCATCTGCTGGTATAGAACCCGAGGAGGTTATTGGAACTCAGTTCCAAGCACTGTCGGTGAGCAAGGACAATCAGTTCAAAGGAGGAACCTCGATTTCCTTATACAAAGATGCTATCAAAGCGGTCGAGAGTACCGATACAACCGGATGGGGACAGCTTGTCATTCCTATTGACAGTAAAATAAAGAAGGGTCTTGGTTTTTCTACAACCTGTACCCAGACAGCTGCCAATGATGAAAGTCTTCATCCCCTTCAAAATTTCTTCCACAGTGGAGGTTTTCTTCACCCAGTGTCTCAGGCAGTACATGCTATCAATGAGGAAGATCCCTCTCACGCAGATGAAGAGTGGAAGTCCTACCTTAACGAGGACGGTTATATGTCTCAGGAAGAGGTGCCTACACCATTTTGCTTTCCTACACAGAGTCCGAGATTTATACCACAGTCAGATGTCGAAATGATATATGGAGATTGTGATCCAGAAGGATGTCGTGCTCCGCCAAATTCATTAGAGGAAGACACTCTGATGAAAGACAACTTTGACCACAACTACTATGGCCCAATGGATGGTCTGCCAATGTGGCAACCTTACCCAGGAAACTTGGGGCCGGAAAGTCAGCCGAGTAATGAAACTCAGCTGAGCATCATTGAATAGAATACCTGTGTCCCCACCATGTCATGGGATCAACACTCAGGTTATTCTGAAACTACTCAACAAGAAGATGAATTTGCAACGTTTGCAGGACTGGAATTCATCAACTATGCTTTTCCCGAGGTCAACGTCATTGAGAGGGATGACTCCTCCAGTTCCAAAGAAGTTTGGGATACCTTGGGACAACCGAGTGGAAAATACGACTTTATGGTCAAGTACATCGCTCCCGAAAGCTCTCGTATCAGGTTCGAAGACATCCAGCCAAATGGATGGGGAGATACAGCCGAGAGCACAACTACTCTGCACAATACAATAGAGGAATTCTCCTACGACAACTCTGCCTGGGAGAAAGATTTCAATGATCCTGCTCCACCAGAAATCAGTGTCATTTCTGAAGACAAATCAAGGAAGGTGCCAGACTTTGTGATTCACCGAGGAGTTCGCCGCCAATGGGTTGCCGTTGAGGTTCCAAAGATCGTTCATCAGTCAAAGTAATTGCCATCTTTAACCTTTCATCCTGCCCAGGTGAAACGGATGTTTTGATAGGGCTCGCTTTCTGTAAATTTCCCTCTTCGCTTAGCCCAAAGCGACAGAGTTTTGTTTTATAGGGATGTAGTTTCAAGGATCGACTTGTTCATTAATAAAATAACGTCGTTCTGTAATTTCCGCATTTATTGCTGTTTTCTCTTTTTGCTTTTTTAGAAAATGGTAATCCTAAAAAACAAATTAAAATAAAAACAAGCAGTAAAATAAAACACTGCACACACTTGCATTTTCTCTATCTCTTCTAAACACGAATCATCACGTCATGCAGATTGCTTGTTTTAAACCCCGTTGAAACATACGATCTGATGCCTTCTCCCAACTTTGAGTTCTCGGTATTCGAGGCTGAAGAAGAAGTTGACAACGAAATTCCAGAAGAGATCTCCCGACTACTCAGACAAGAGGAAAGGTCCATTGAACCTCACAAATAGCCGTTGGAAACGGTAAACTTGGGTTCAAAGTAAGAGAGAAAAGAAATCAGGATTGGGGCACTGCTCAGTCCAACTGCCAAAGAGAGTTTGATAAAGCTTCTCAAAGAATTTCCCGATGTATTCGCTTGGTCCTATCAGGATATGCCAGGGTTAGATACCAGCATCGTGGAACATCACTTACCGTTGAGATCGGAATGCCCGCCAGTAAAGCAAAGGTTGAGACGCACTCACCCGGACATGGCCATCAAAATCAAAGAGGAGGTGCAGAAACAGATTGACGCGGGTTTCCTCGCTACGTCTGAATATCCTCAATGGTTAGACAACATCGTACCCATTCCCAAAAAGGACGGAAAGGTCAGAATGTGTGTCGATTACAGGGATCTGAACAAGGCTAGTCCAAAGGACGACTTTCCTTTACCACACATTGACATGCTGGTAGACAGTACAGCAAAGTTAAAAGTCTTCTCCTTAATGGATGGATTCTCGGGCTATAACTAGATCAAAATGGCGCCGAAAGACATGGAGAAAACTTCATTCATTACCCCATGGGGCACCTTTTGTTACAAGGTAATGTCGTTCGGTTTGAAGAACGCCGGGGCAACCTATCAAAGGGCTATGACTACTCTGTTTCATGACATGATACACAAAGAAATCGAGGTATATGTCGATGATATGATTGTAAAATCAAAAACAGAGAGTGAGCACGTTAAACATCTGTCAAAATTGTTCTAACGTTTAAGAAAGTTCAAGCTCCAATTGAATCCCAACAAGTGCACCTTCGGTGTCCGTTCGGGGAAACTACTAGGGTTCATCGTCAGCCAGAAAGGGATTGAGGTTGATCCTGACAAGGTCAAGGCCATTCAAGAAATGCCTTCTCCGAAAAATGAAAAACAAGTCAGAGGATTCCTGGGACGTTTGAACTACATCTCCAGATTCATATTCCTTATGACCGCGACGTGTGCGCCGATTTTCAAATTACTCAAAAAGAACCAGGATTGCGTTTGGTCAGAAGACTTCCAAACCGCCTTCGATAGTATCAAGGAATATTTATTGAATCCTCCGATTCTATCACCTCCAGTGGAAGGAAGACCACTGATCATTTACCTCACAGTCTTGGAAGACTCAATGGGATGTGTACTTGGCCAACAAGATGAAACTAAACGGAAAGAGTCTGCCATTTACTATTTGAGCAAGAAATTCACCGACTGCGAGACTCAGTACACGATGCTCGAGAAAACTTGTTGCGCTTTGGCTTGGGCAGCCAAACGTCTTCGCCAATGCATGATTCGTCATACTACTTGGTTGGTCTCCGAAATGGATCCAATCAAATATGTTTTCGAAAAACCTGCTCTTACGGGAAGGATTGCCCATTGGCAGATGTTGCTATCAGAATATGACATAGAGTACCACGCTCAGAAAGCCGTTAAAGGAAGTATTTTAGCCGATCATTTGGCTCATCAACCGATTGATGATCAAGAATCAATCGGGTTTGACTTCCCAGACGAAGATGTCATGTATCTAAAAATGAAAGATTGCGATGAACCGTTACCCAGTGAAGGGCCAGAACGAGGTTCCCAATGGGGACTTATCTTTGACGGAGCAGTTAATCATTATGGAAACGGAATTGGGGAAATCATTGTTACCCCTCAGGGTACCCACATTCCTTTCACCGCCAGACTTACATTCAAATGTACGAACAACGAGGCCGAATACGAAGCTTGTATTATGGGTATCGAGGAAGTGATTGATTTAAGGATCAAAAACATGGACGTATACGGCGATTCAGCCTTGGTTATCAATCAGATAAAAGGAGATTGGAACACATACCAATCAGGACTGATTCCTTACAAAGACTATGCAAGAAGGTTGTTACCTTTCTTTAACAGAGTTGAGTTTCATCACATCCCTCGTGAGGAGAATCACATGGCTGATGCTTTAGCCACTATCTCTTCCATGATTAGTGTAGGTCAATGGAACGACTTACCTAAGATCGACATAATGAGCCTTGAAAGGTCCGCTTACATCTTCGCAATTGAAGCAGTCATAGACGACAAACCTTGGTATCACGATATCAAATGCTTCCTTCAGAAACAAGAGTACCCACCTGGGGCATCCAGAAAAGATAGAAAGACCCTCAGAAGATTGGCTGGAAACTTCTTCCTGAGCGGTGATACACTCTATAAGAGAAATTTTGACATGGTCTTGCTCCGATGTGTAGACAGACCAGAAGCAGACATGCTTATGAAGGAAATTCATGAAGGATCCTTTAGCACTCATGCCAACGGACACACAATGGCGAGAGAAATTCTCAGAGCAGGGTATTATTGGTTGACCATGGGATCCGACTGCTACAAGTACATGAGGAGGTGTCACAAGTGTCAGATATACTCCGACAAAATTCATGTACCGCCATCACATCTTAAAGTTCTTTCTTCCCCATGGCCATTCTCCATACGGGGAATCGACATGATTGGCATGATTGAGCCTAAGGCTTCAAACGGACATCGGTTTATTCTAGTAGCCATTGATTACTTCACCAAATGGGTCGAAGTAGCGTCGTACGCTAATGTAACCCGACAAGTGGTGGTTCGTTTTATCAAAAACAATATCATCTGTCGTTATGGTGTTCCAAGCGAGATCATTACTGATAATGGATCTAACTTGAACAATAAGATGATGAAAGAGTTGTGCGCAGAGTTCAAGATTAAACACCATAACTCATCTCCCTACCGACCAAAGATGAACGGAGCGGTAGAAGCGGCTAATAAGAACATCACGAGGATTGTTCAAAAGATGGTTGTAACCTACAAAGACTGGCACGAGATGCTACCCTTTGCGCTTCACGGTTATCGCACATCTGTCCGCACTTCAATAGGGGCAACCCCTTTCTCTCTAGTGTATGGCATGGAACCAGTGCTCCCCATAGAAGTAGAGATCCCGTCACTCCGAGTACTGATGGAAGCTAAGCTCACCGAAGCTGAATGGTGTCAAAGCCGACACGACGAGCTTAATCTGATCGAAGAAAAGAGAATCACGGCACTATGCCACGGTCAGTTGTATCAACAGAGAATGAAGAGGGCATTTGACAAAAAGGTCTGACCTCGTGTCTTCAGAAAAGGAGACGTCGTGCTCAAGAAGATACAGTCATTTCTCACTAATTCGCGAGGTAAATGGACTCCGAATTATGATGGCCCCTATGTGGTCACGAAAGCTTTCTCAGGCGGCGCCTTGAGACTTGCAACCATGGACGGAGAGGAATTTGGCTACCCCACGAATGTTGATGTAGTCAAGAAATACTTCGCCTAAACTAAAAAAAAAGAAAGGAAAAAAAACGTCTCGATGGATTAAAAACCCGAAAGGGCGGTCCAGGCAAAAGTTAAGTTAGAGACATGAAAAAAATCATCTCGATGGATTGGAAATCTCATAGTACAATCCAGGAAAAAATTAGGGATAATGGCAAGTAACTATGTTCAACAGAGGCAAGTCCCTCAGCAGCAGTTACATCATCCGTCGAAAAACTCCAGTCAAGGTCATCTTCGACAGAAGCTCAGGATGCCCCGAATTCAAAGTTGGTAGAAGGATAGTGGTCGTTATGTTTCAACGTAACCCTTTTCCCTGTAAATTACCATTTTCAAACTTTGCATATACTCTTTGGAATCACGCGTTGGGTTGATCTCCATCTTATCAATAAAATTTGAGCCCTTGTGCTTTTGTTTGTAATTCTTATTTGTTTTAGCTTTACAGAACGACATTTTAATATGATTAACGATTCTTGAAATAAAACAAAAATGAATTTACTTGTTAAAACTTTTTATGGTTTTAAAATAAAGACGGCAATTTCTTTGGACTGTTGAACATCAGAAGAACATCGGTCGCTTCTCCAGAAGTAATCGAACCTCGAAGTGCAGAATCAAAGTACTCCTTCTAACCCAGTACGCCTGAATGAAAGGATCAACTGTGTCAGAGACCTTGTTTCGTCTGACACGCCTCGGCTGAGTTCTTATCTCCAAAGCCCGACCAACATAGCTCCCAACAGGGACTATCTCTCCTAAGCAAGGTGGAATTGCCCCGCGATGACCGAGTATCCAGTCGTGTTCACCTGTCAGTTTGTATGTCGCGTCAGTTTTGTCAGCATATACATATGTACATCATGCATTATTTGATTTGCATTCACATTTCATATTGCATCACTATCACTCTAGTTGGTCTTGTCCCTTAGTGATAGGAGTTCTCTCAATCGAGTTGTCAGTTCTTGCCTCGTCAGGAAACGATGTGTTTGAACAACCTCGCCTCCAGTTTATTTCTGGAAGGAAGTTGGCCCTTGACCACTTTGATAACTTGAACCTCTGAAAAACCAGAGAAACCTTCAGTCAGCATCACTCTTCGCCATTGAAGATGATATCCTTGCTTTCCCGGATTAAGGAAAATCCACAGGGAAAGCCTCGTAACCAGAGATTCGGCAGCACGCCAGTTTCGCTCCGAAAAGATCGCTGATGAAAAGGTCATCGACACCTCAAAATTGGACCCCATCATATGGCATTTCTCCGGGAAGACCCCGAGAAAAGTATGATGTAAGATCCCAAGAGACTCGCTTTCCCCAGTAGAAACAAATGGCGTCTCCAACAGAGAAGTTTGTACAACTCTATAGCTCAGACGACTGGGTTTCCCCAGCAAGTCTGACATCAAAACTTTTTCCGTCAAATGGCATCTCCCCAGGAAGATCCGGCGAGAAGTTTGAGGAAAACCGCTACGAATAGCGTCCCTTGTCAATTAAGTTTATTGACAAAAGAAACTAAGACCAGTTCCTCGGTAGGAAACCAGGATCGAGGGGAAGTTTAAATTAGAAACTAAGACCAGTTCCTTGGTAGGTAACCAGAACGAGGGCAAGTTGACAAAAGAAAACTGAGACCAGTTCCTTGGCTGAAAACCAGGATCGAGGAGAAGTTTACCTTTTCTAAGCATCATTGCTTAGCTAAAGAAGATGAATGCGTAAGCTACCATTCATAACCACCATCAAAATTTTGGGTATTCCGTTATTTAATCCTCTTGCACCCCGAATGCCCGAATACTTTTGTCATTCACACCTTCGGGTCCAAGAAGATTAAATAGGGGCATCTGTCATACCCCAAATTTTGACCACTAAGATTTCCCATCATTGTGAAAATCATCATCACAATATGGAGGAACCATCATACTTCATCAATCTCCCCAAAGATGGGTGAACATCCACTACAATCAAAATTAGGGTTTCAAGCCCTCTCTGAGTGCTTAGACAAAGGATCAATCAAGGAATGACATGATCTTCAACTTTTCTAACCTCTCAAACATCCACAATGGATCAAAAGGACTCCCACTTCAAGGATTAAGCACAAGGCTACTCCCTTCTAGGTGGATTAAGTCTCAAGATCGACAGTGTCACCAAATTAGGGTTTTGGTCGACCAGGGCCTCCAGATGGAAATTTTTCATCTGGGCACAAGCCAATGATCTAAAACATAACCTAATGTACTTCATGGGACCTCATGGACAAAATCATTAAGTCAATTTTTCCTCAGGGGATGCATTCATAAAAAATCAGGAATTAGGGTTTCTTGACCTAATTCACCCCTAAGTTGACTTTGGGACAAATCATGAGCCAAGACCTCAAGAGAGGGTTTGAGGGTCTCTAATGAACTATATTGATCCATTTGGAACAATGGATTAATCCAAGAAGCTTGAGCAACAAGTCTCAATTTCATCTGCACCACAATTAGGGTTTTAAGGAAAAAGTCAACTGCAACTTTGACTTTTGACCAGGACATGCTCCCAAGCCCTCTGACATGCATCAATATACCCTATGATACCCATGGAACATGTCCATCAAGTTTGATTTAGGTCAAGGACATGAGTTCATGAAGAGTTGCACAGTTTGGAATTCATCTGATAAAAAGTCAACTGTGCACAAAGGTCAACTTTGACTTTTTGAGATTTTTCACCAAAATGGATTTTTACCCCTAAAATGATGTTAATGTATGATTTGAATCATCATTCATCAAGAAAAATCAAGAAAATTTGGATAACTTGTAAAAGGGGTAACCATAAAAACTTAGAAAATTTTCTAAGTTAAAAATAAAGTCACAAAGGTACCAACTTTGGAGGATCATAACTCCTAAACCACAAAGCCATTTTTCCTCATCCAAGGATGGATTTGTAGCCCTCATGACCCTCTACAAAAACTTCAACTAGACCTAAGTCCAATTCATTAAGTATTTTGAGTTATGGAGTGATCAAAATGGCTGAAAAATGAAAATGTCACTTTTTCCAACACTTAGTGAAATTTTCACTAAGTCCAAATCTGTCTTCATTTTTTTCCAAATGTAGGGGGATTTTTCACTTGGATTCAAAAGGGATCAAAACCAAACATCTTCAAACAGTTGTTATATCATGTAAGGGCTTTCCAAAATGGCCAAGAACATTACCAAATTCAATTTGAGTCATGAGATATGACATTGGAAAGTTGCCTTGCTGAAATCTGCCAAGGCAAGGCAGAATTTGCATTTTTGCTCGATTTGCCAAAATCAGCCAAATCCAAATGCTCCTATCCACTTGGACACCTCTGAGGATTGAATCTAAAGGGGATAACCACTGAGCCAAGCCTCCAAAGTCTTTGGAACAAGAAATAACATGTTGAACCTAGAATTGCCAAAATAGGGACAAGACTCTAAATTTGGATTGGAGCATTCAATGGAAGCATAAAGGTGGCATGGACTGAGCCATTTTCATTTGAATTCAGTCAAGACTTATCCAAGACCAAGGGAACCACAGCCCTGTGCCCTAACCTCTAGTTAATGGCTAGAGGAGACTTGGATTTCCATTGGCCAACATTGAACAAACACCTGTTGCAGTTGCCATTCACTATTCCTTGCAAAATAAACTTGCTCTACTATAAATAGAGCTCAATTGTGATCAGTTTAAGTACACCAAAGGCCTACAACACTTTCCTTTCTCAAAATCTCTTTCTCTTGGCAAAAATGCCTTTCTTAGCAAGGTAGCTATCGGGTTTTGAGCTAGAGGGGAATTCCACTCAAACCAATCACTCACACACCTCACATACATCACATATGAGCTGATCAAACACTTAAACAACAACTGGAACACTTATTTCTCAAAATCACCAGTCAATTGCTCAAGGTTTTAACCAAAGTGCAGTTGAGATGCCATGAAATGATCCAGCCAATTTCAATCAAGTCCAAGCATTCAAACACACTCCATAGGGTGTAGGGAAGCTGTTCAGATCATCAACACTCATCTGTAACACCTCCAAATCAAAAATCACATTGCACTTGCTGTCACGGCCTAGAGGTAAGCATATCCTTGGTCATCTCTCAATCTATGCATATTTCCTCGCACAATAATTTGGCCATATGTTCATAATCATGCATAGAATGTTTCCCCTCAATTAATTGCATTGTTTGAATCGTGTATCAAAAATCCCAGCCTTCTTGCAGAAATTAGGGTTCTTGAGGATTTTTCGTGATTTCTTGTTATATGTTTAATTTAAATGAAATTAAATGCCATAGACATGATCGTGAGGTTGAAACGAGTTGATTGGTATGTGGATTGCATGATATAATCAAGTATTCAGTGAGATTGGATAGAAAATGCAAATCTGGCCAAGCCCAGAACACGCGCGTGTTCTTGGTGTGTTCTTGGCGCCTTTTTTCAAAATTTGAATATTTGAATTTTGTGATTTTATTTAATTGATTCAAAAATTAATTTCTCTATGAGTTTTAATGATTTTGAGTTGATTCTTTTTTTAATAATTCACAAAAATGTTAAAATATTTTATTTTATCAAAAAATCCCAAAAATATTATTTATTTCATATAATTGATATTTTTGCAAAGAATTAATATTTTAATTATTTTTGACATTTTAAATATTTTTTCCACATTGATTTTGCAACTTTTAATGTTTTCTAATTATTTTGTAGGTCAATACTTAATTTTTGAAGCATTAATCCAATATCACAATTTTTTATTCATATGTTAAACAATTTTGATCATTTTAATTGAATTTTTATTCAATTAGTTACATTTTTGAAAACAAATTAGGGTTTTTGGATTAATTCAACCCTCATAAATCATTTTCAAAACATTTTGGGCCTCTAATAGAGTGTAAGACCCAATTCTTTTTTGACCAAACCATTTTTGGGCCTCAGATATTGTATAAGTCCCGATACCGTCAAAAACAAACGGCGCGATTGTCGCCTTCTGAAAAATAACCTGGGCCTCTCCTTGAGCTATAAGACCCATTCAAAACTTTAGGCCTCTATTAGAGTGTAAGACCCAACACCCTTGTACAGATAACATTTTTTGGGCCTCACTTATTGTATAAGTCCCTCTGTACATTTCAAATAAACGGCACGATCGTCGCCTTTTCAAAATAACCATGGGCCTACCCTCAAGTAGTAAGACCCATTTCCTTTCTTAAAACTTTTTGGGCCTCTTGAGAGAGTGTAAGACCCATCCCTTTGTACAGAAAATAATTTTTGGGACACAGTCACTTGTATAAGTCCCTCTGTATAAATTTAAACTGTGCGCTCACTGATAAAACCCTGGGCCTCTCCTTGAGCTGTAAGCCCCAAATCTTTCTTTTTCAAAGCACTTTCTCCTTTGATTTTGAATATACTGTTGTTTTCAATCTTTCTTTGTTGAACAACTAACCAAACAGCATGGAAGCTCTACAACCGAGTAAGTGGTTATTGCATATAATTGTAGTAAGACCCATTCCCGCTTTCAAAATAACCATGGGCCTACCCTCAAGTAGTAAGACCCATTCCCGCTTTCATATACATATAATTGTATTGTGGGGTTGTTTCACAGTAAGTCTTCTTTCATAAACTCATATCAACTGTGTAATAATAGTATAGATATTTAGAGTTTTCCCGGCAACTACGTCTAGCATTAAGCCCGTTTATCACTCTTAGAAATAGTCTAAACTAGATCCCCATAGGATTACCAGACACAGTCTTCCCTCCTCTTGGGGTTAAACAATATGGAGACATGAAAGGCAGCATTCTCTGTGAACCCTTTCATAGACTGTCACTCGTAGAAGTTGTCAAAGAAACTATATTCCCCAGAGATGATCTTTTCTCCGTGAATGGCATCTCTTGAGTTTCTTCCAAATTCTAGAACTTTCCTGGCTTGATCTATTCTCGGGGAATGGCATGTCTTGAATTTCTCGGGGTTTGGGGACCCATAGGCTTCTTAAAAGCATTTGTCAAGAAACTCTACTCCCCAGAGATGATATTTTCTCCGTGAATGGCATCTCTTGAGTTTCTCCCAAATTCTCAAACTTTCCTGACTTGATCTATTCCTTGTGGATAGCTTGCCTTGAATTTCTCGGGGTTTGGGGACCCATCGGCTTCTTAAAAGCAATTGGCCTCCTCTTGGGCATTGTACAAGGACCCACAGGCTTCCTACAAGCAACCTCTCCTCCTCTTGGGCTTAGTATAAGGACCCTACGGCTTCTTAAAAGTATTCGTAGGCTCCTCTTAGGCTTCGTATAATGATCTCTTCCTCCGGGAATGATAGCCTCCTCTTGGGCATCGTACAAGGACCTCTCGGCTTCTTAAAAGCTTCCAGCCTCCTCTTTGGCTTCGTACAAATTGTCCCGACGACCTCCTAGAGGTATAGGAACAGAACTTAATCATCTGCATAGAACAGTCCTTTCAAAGAGTCTACTACTGTTTCTCAAAGCATGGTACAAAAGATGAAACTCTAGACTTGGACAGTCTAATCTCCTTGAGTCTCAAAGACATTCTTAAGTGACCCCCTCGTTAAAATAGGAAGGAAACTCGTAGACTCGAACAGTCTCAATACCCTTCGGATTTCCCGCTTCCTTAAAGAACAGGAATAACCCGGATCCTTGAATCAAATCCATGGGTACAGTGTTGCTCATATAAGAACTGATTTTCTCTTTAAATCAACATACTGGACCTGTCACTCAACTAAAACAGTAACCATAGCCTCCTCTTAGGCTTTGTATAATGATCCTTCTCCAGTGAAGTTTGCCTCCTCTTGGACTTTGTACAAATGATTCTCCCCAGCGGAGTCAAACAACATTTAGCCTCTCTCTCGGGCTTTGTACGAGACACATAAGGGACTCCCTCGTTGAGTCAACCACCCCTTTCGCCTCCATCTCGGGCTTTATACGAGATACAAAAAGGTTCTTATTGAGCCAAACGAATTTTATCCTCCATCTCGGGCTTTGTACGAGATACAAAAAACTCTCTTGTTGAGTCAAATAGCCTACATCTCGGGCTTTATACGAGATACCAAAAGACTTCATCGTCGAGTCAAAAACCTTTTAGCCTCTCTCTCGGGCTTTGTACGAGACACATATTAGCCTCCTCTTAGGCTTTATATAAGAAAACCACTGGTTGATCCAATTAACCTTTTAGCATCAAAGTTGTGCCTCGTTCACAGTACACAAACATCAATAACTCCTTCCCCTTCATCTAATTGCTGTAAGCGGTAAGCCTCTGGATCATCTACATCCATGCTAATGTCCCTCTTTTAGCATGAGAAATTCCTAAGGAAAGATGGCATTGCTCTACACTGAGTTAAAGTCTTCTCCTTCAGGTTAAAATCCCCTATAAAGGAAATTATGGCATTGCCGGATTCACAAAATCCTGGTTAAAGTAACCCTCCTTTACAGTCAGTCACCCAACAGTTGTGACATACAACCCCCTCTTTAGAGATGACAAATTCTCTCTAAAGTCAACACTTTCAGCTTCATCTCTTGGGCTTTGAAAAAGATCCAAATAGACCTTTTAGCTTTACATCTTGGGCTTTGAACAAGATACAAACCACCTTTCGCTTCACGTCTTGGGCTTTGAACAAGACATCAAAAAACACACATTTCCTCCCATAGAGTAAGAGGAACTACGAACGCTCTGATTTCCCTGTTTCGGTAAACGGGAATACGTAGGCATAAGATTCAAAGAAAAATCTTAGCGAGCACACTAAACAAAAACCCAAAATCCCATACTCTCATATGTCTATCAAAAGCATCAGTCCCAACATCCTAATCCTTGTTCCCCGCTATAAAGTCCTAGAAAGAGAAAAGAAAACTGTATTGGCGAAAATACAAATAACCAGTACAAAGGTCCCCCCACATTGATAGCATTCGTAACCTAACAGACCGTTGTTTAAACTCAGTATGCAAAGCAGACTTAATTGGAGACATCTATTTCCCTTCCCTCATCATCTTTAATAGGATAAATAATGAATCGACTTGTAGTAAGCTCAACCGCAGAGAGCGACCAACGGTTAAGAACCGCGTCCAAAATCGCTCACTACAGGTCCTTGTACTAAGCCCAAGAGAAGGCATGAGAGCTTTTAAGAAGCCGAAGGGTCCTTGTACAACGCCCAAGAGGAGGCGGGGATGCTTTTAGGAAGCCTGTGGGTCCCCAAACCCCGAGAAGTTCAAGACACGCCATTCACCGAGAATAGATCAAGCCAGGAAAGTCCGAGAATTTGGAAGAAACTCAAGAGATGCCATTCACGGAGAAAAGATCATCTCTGGGGAGTAGAGTTTCTTTGACAATGTCTAAGGGTGACAGTCTGAGAAAGGGTTCACTGAGAATGCTGCCTTTCACATTTCCATATTTTTTTAACCCCAAGAGGAGGGAAGACTGTGTCTGGAAATCCTATGGGGATCTAGTTTTGTTTGTATTTAAGAGTGACCAACAGGGCTTTACCTAGTGCTAGACGTAGTTGCCGGGGAAAACTCTAAATAACTATACTAGTATTACACAGTGGATATATGACGAGTATATAAAAGTATGTGTAAGAAGACTTAGAGTGAGCAGCCCCACAATACAGTTATATATATATATATATATATATATATATATGAAAGCGGATAAACCAAGCGGGTAAACACTTACTCGGTTGTAGAGCTTCCATGCTGTTAGGTTAGTTGTTCAACAAAGAAAGCTTTGATAATAATATTATATTCAAAATCAAAGGAGAAAGTGCTTTGAAAGGATTGTTGGGGCTTATAGCTCAAGGAGAGGCCCAAGGTGTTATCAGTGATTGCACTGTTATTTTGAAATTGTACAGGGACTTATACAAGTGACTGAGGCCCAAAAAGGTTTTTCTGTACAAAGGGGTGGGTCTTACACTCTCTCAAGAGGCCCAAAGGTTTATTTTTATACAAGTGGTGGGGCTTACAGCTCAAGGAGAGGCCCAAAAGTTTGTTTGAAAATGGCGATCGCCCCAAGGTTTTTTAAAGCACAGTGGGTCTTATACAAGGACTGAGGCCCAAAATATTTTGGTTTCAAAAATGGGTTGGGTCTTACACTCTATTAGAGGCCCAAATTATTTTGAATGGGTCTTATAGCTCGAGGAGAGGCCCAGATGATTTGTTTTAAACGGGCGATGATCGCGTCGAACTTTTGAAATACCACGGGACTTATACAATATTTGAGGCCCAAAAAGTTTTGTATTTACCAAGGATTGGGTCTTACACTCTATTAGAGGCCCAAAAATTTTGAATGGGTCTTATAGCTCGAGGAGAGGCCCAGATGATTTTGTTTTGAAAAATGACGATCGCGCCGAGATTTCTTTAACGTATTGGGACTTATACAACACACTAAGGCCCAAAATAGTTTTGGTTAAAAGGGGGTTGGGTCTTACACTCTATTAGAGGCCCAAAGTGTTTTTGAAAAAGTTTGATGAGGGTTGAATTAATAAAAAAACCCTAATTTTCTTTCAAAATGTATTTTAATTGAATAAAAAATTCAATTAAAATGACCAAAACTGTTAAACATGTGGAAAACAAATTGTGATCTTGGATTAATGTTTCAAAAATTATGTTTCTATCCACAAAATGATTGGGAATCACTAAAATTTGAAAAATCAAGAGGGGGAAAATATTTTAAATGTCAAAAAACAATTAAAATATTAATTCTTTACAAAAATATCAAGTATATAAAATAAATAATATTTTTGGGATTTTTTGGGAAAATAAAATATTTTAACATTTTTGTGAATTATTAAAAAAAGAATCAACTCAAAATCATTAAAATTCAGAGAGAAATTAATTTTTGAATCAATTAAATAAAATCACAAAATTCAAATATTTGAATTTTTGAAAAAGGGCGCCAAGAACATGGCAAGAACACGCGCCCTTCCTCTGTTTCTGCATATTTGCGTTTTCTATCCAATCTCACTGAATACTTGATGATATCATGCAATCCACATATCAATCTACTCGTTTTCACCTCACGATCATGTCCATGGTCATTAATTTCATTTATTTTAAGCATGGAATAAGAAATCAAAGAGAAACCTCAAGAACCCTAAAATTTGCATGAAGGTTCAGAAATTTCATACACGATTCAAGCAAAACAATTGATTGAGGGAAAACACTCTATGCATGATTATGAACATATGGCCAAATTATTATGCAGCAAAAAATGCATGGATCATAGAGTTAGAAGAGCTCATGCTTACCACTTGCAGCTGGTGATCGTGTTTTGTGTTATCGGTGTTACAGCTTGGTTCCAAGGATATGGGCAGCTTCCTTAGGTGTTATGGAGTGTGTCTGGATGCTTGGAGTGGATTGGATTGGGCTGGAACTTGATTTGGCACCTCAACTGCAAATCTCTCAAACTCAAAACCCGATAGTGACTTGCTTTGGAAGGCAAATTTGGAGTGAAGAAGGAGATTTTGAGGAAAGCATCTGTTTGATGGCTTTGGTGTACTCAAGCTGATCACAAACGAGCTCTATTTATAGTAGAGCAAGTTTGTTTTGCAAGGAATAGTGAATGGCAACTGCTGCATAGGTTTGGCCAATGTTGATCAATGAGAATCCAAGTCTCCTCTAGCCATTGACTAGAGGTTAGGGCACAGGCTGCTGGTTCCCTTGGTCTTGGATAAGTCTTGACTGAATTCAGTTGGAAATGGCTCAGTCCATGCCACCTTGGCGCATCCATTAAATGCTCCAATCCAAAATTGGAGTCTTGTCCCTCTTTTAGGGATTTCTAGGTTTGGCATGCTATTTTTGGTTCCAAAGACTTGGGAGGCTTGGGATCACAGTTGGTTCCTCCTTGGTCTCCCCTTGAGGTGTTCAGATGGATAAGTGTGTTTGTCATTTGCACAAATTTGGCAAATTGAGTAAAATGCACAAATCTGCCTTGCTTTGACAGTTTTTAGCAAGGCATGTTGCCATTGCCATATCTCATGGCCCAAGTGGAATTTGATGGAGTTCTTGGCCATTTTGAATAGCCCTCATATGATACAACAACTGTTTGATCATAGTTGGTTTTGATACTTTTTGGATCTAAGTGAAAAATGCCCCTACATTTGGAAAAAGTGAAGGCAGATTCTGACTTAGTGAAAATTTCACTAAGTGTTGGAAAAAGTGGCATTTCATGTTTTCAGCCATTTTGATCATTCCATAACTCAAAATCCATGAGGAATTGGAATGAGTTGTGTTTGAAGCTTTTGTAGAGGGCCATGAGAGCTACAAATCCAACTTTGAATGGGGAAAATGGCCTTGTGGTTTAGGAGTTATGATCCTCCAAAGTTGGTACCCTTGCCACTTTATTCCATAACTTTGAAAATTTCTAAGTTTTTATGGTTACCCCTTTTACAAGTTATCCATCTTTTCTTGATTTTTCTTGATGAATGTTGATTCAAATCACACATTAACATCATTTTAGGGTCAAAGAACCATAATTGTGAAAAATCTCAAAAAGTCAAAGTTGACTTTTGTGCACAGTTGACTTTTTATCAGATGAATTCCAAACTGTGCAATTCTCTATGAAATCAAGTCCTTGACCTAAATAAAACTTGATGGATTGATTTCATAGGTGTTATTGGGTGTATTGAATCATGTCCTAGGGTTTGGGAGCATGTCCTGGTCAAAAGTCAAAGCTACAGTTGACTTTTTCCGCGAAACCCAAACTGTGGTTCAGATGAAATTGAAACTTGTTGCTCAAGCTTCTTGGATTAATCCATTGTTGAAAATGGATCAATTTAGTATGTTAGAGACCCTCAAACCATCTCTTGAGTTCTTGGCTCATGTTTTGTCCCAAAAGTCAACTTAGGGGTGAATTAGGTCAAGAAACCCTAATTCCTGATTTTTTATGAATGCATCCCCTGAGGCTAAATTGACTTGATGATTGGGTTTATGATGTCCCATGGAGCATATTAGGTTATGCTTTGAAGCATTGGCTCATGCCCAGAGGAAAATTTCCATCTGGAGGCCCTGGTCGACCAAAACCCTAATTTGGTGACACTGGCGATCTTGAGGCTTGATCCACCTAGAATGTTGCAACCCTGTGCTTGATTCTTGTTGTGGGAGTCCTCTTGATCCATTGTGGATGTTTGAGAGGTTAGACAAGTTGAATATCATGTCATTCCTTGATTGACCTTTTTTCTAAGTGTTCTGAGAGGGCTTGAAACCCTAATTCTTTGATGGTAGAGAATGCCTAACAATTCCTGAGGAGATTGATGAGGCATGTAAATACATCCATATTGTGATGATGATTTACACAATGATGGGCAATATTAGTGGTCAAAATTTGGGGTATGACAACAAGAACTCCAATTCTTCATGGATTTTGAGTTATGGATTGATCAAAATCACAAAAACATGTAAATGGCACTTTTTCCAACACTTAGTGAAAATCTGCCTAAGTTACCAGCCTTGAACATGAATGTTCATGAGGATTTTTCAATGGAATCCAAATAGTTTCAAAACAAACTATGATCACACATGTTTTGTATCATATGAGGGCTTTCTAAAAAGCATAAGAGCCTCCCATAACTCAACCTGAGCAAGCACATATGATCCCCTCAAAATCACCATTTCCAACTGCCTTGTACAAGGAAGATTTTGGCATTTTGCTCGATTTGGCAAAATTGGGCAACTCCAAGCCTTGTCATCCATTTGGACACATCAGAGGATAAGACAAAAGGGGAATGATTTGATCCCTATGCCTTCCGAGTCCAAGAATCTACATATTGCCATAACATACCTAAAAAGACTAAAAAGTGTAAAAGACTCCAATTTTGTTTCCAAGCATTCAATGGATGCACCAAGGTGGCATGGACTGAGACATTCCCAACTGAATGAGTCAACATTCAGCTCTGAAACAAAGGACCATAGGCCTGTGCCCTAACCTCAAGTCAATGGCTAGAGGAGACTTGAGATTCCTTTTGATCAACATTGGCCAAAGGCCTGCTGCAACTGTCATTCACTATTGATGCCAAAAAAAACTTGACATACTATAAATAGAGCTCAATTGTGATTAGTTTGAGTACACCAAAGCACTACAACTGGTGCTTTCCTCAAAATCTCTCTCTTTAGGCCAAAATGCCTTCTATTGCAAGTCATCTCTGAGTTTTTGAGTTAGAGAGCAATTCCACCACAGCTCATTATCCAAACACATCCAATATATCATATCTAAGCTGTTCAAACACTCACTTGTGATCTGAAACACCAAAATTAGAAAATCCACCTCCAAAACCTCAAAATTGGACTTTTCTGTATTTTTCAAGCCATGCCTTAATTCAGTCACTTCCAAAACTAAACCAGACCTCAAACACACTCCAAATATCATCCTCAAACTATCCCAATTGGTTTCCCTCATTTGGAACACCATTTGAGGGAGTTGCTATTTTGGCCACTTTGCCACTTTTGCAAAAAAAGAGCCTAATACTTGTTCCTGAGGATTCCAGATGGTTTTGATCATCCTAAAAGCTTCTAAGGGATCAATCAAGAGTGTTCAATGCATTGAATAACTTCTGGAACAAGGAACTTGGCAGATAGCACAAGGAGCTCCAAGGGGTAAGTGCATCACAACTTGAACTCTCTAAATCATGCATTGCTTTGAGGTCCATTAATCATGGACCTCTCATACATATCATATGTGTTGTGTTTGAACCAATTTATCATGCTATTATTGCATGTACCATGAGATAGCATAGAACATGCAAAATTAGGTCTATTTTGAAATCACTATAGGATTTTGAAATGGAGGCATTTTTTGAAAATTACAAGGGCACCATTGGATTCCTCATGAAATTCTAGGTCAGATGCACCTAAATTTTGTCCCAATCCATGGAGAAATGAGAAAATTAGAGGCTTCATGCAAATTACCAAGACTAGGTCTTGCCTTGGGCAAGGGCCAGCCATGGCGCCTTGACTAGGCCTAGAACTTGGCACCCCTTATGTATTAATGGGGTGGTTTTGATAGATGGATGTATCACCACCCCAGTGGTAGCGCGCATGTGTGTTTGGCTTGATGGTCGTGAGTTCAACACCTACCCAGACCATTTTTTCCAAATTGCCATATTTTGATATTTTTTTCTATTTTTATGGTTTTTGTTAATTAATTCCAAAATTAATTTCTCTCTCAATTTTAATTATTTTTTATTGGTTCTTTTTTTGAAAATTCCCAAAAATGTTAAAATATTTTATTCCATAAAAATTTCACAAAAATATTATTTATTTTATATATTTGGTATTTTTGTAAAGAATTATGTTTTTATTTGTTTTTAAACATTTAAACATATTTCTTTCTCTTGATTTTGCAAACTCAAATGATTTTCAAATCATTCTATGAATGAAACATGGTTTTTTAAACATTAATCCAAGATCACAACTTGTCTTTTATACTTGTTTGATAATATTGATCATTTTAATTGAATTTTATTAAATTAAAATGCATTTTAAAATCAAATTAGGGTTTTGATTATTTTCACCCTAAAAAATCTTTTTTCAAAATATTATGGGCCTTTTTATAGAGTGTAAGTCCCATCCTTTTGTAAATAAAATTAATTTGGGCCTCAGCCATTGTATAAGTCCCACTGCGTTTTCAAAATCTCGGCGCGACCGTCACCTTTTAAACAAAATCATCTGGGCCTACCCTTTGTGTTGTAAGTCCCATTTCTTTTCTTTTTCAAACCATTGGGCTTCTCCTTGAATTGTAAGACCCATCTATTTGTACAGAAAACCTTTCTTGGGCCTCAATCATTGTATAAGTCCCGATACAATTTTCAGATCAATGGTACGATTACTGTTTTTCATCTGGGCCTCTCCTTGATTATAAGCCCCAACAATCTTTTCAAAAACAACTTTCCCTTTTGATTTAGATTGAAATTCCTAGTTGTTATCAAAACTTTCTTTAATTTCTTGAAAAACTAATCATACAACTGTTACAATGGAAGCTTGCTCTCCTGTAAGTTTTAAACAACTTTCTTTTACATACTTGCATATATATATATATATATATATATATATATATATATATATATATATATATATATATATATTTGTTTGTGCTGGAAGCTTGCTCACCTGTAAGTCCTTCTACCTTCTCTTTTACATACAGTATATATTTCATCTATACATATATGCCTGTATACTATCTTGCTTAGAGTTTTCCCCGGCAATTAGGTCTAGAACTAGATAAAACCAGTGGTCACTCTTTCAACAATCAAAACTAGTTCCCCATAGGAATTCCAGATACAGTCTTGTCTTCTCTTGGGCTTATACAATATGGAACAAAGAGAAAGGCATTATTCCCGGTGAAACTTTTCTCAGACTGTCACTATTAGAAAATTGTCAAAGAAGTTCATTTCCCCAGAGAGGATTAATTCCCGGTGAAACCTCTCTTGAATTTATTCAAACCCTAGGACTGTTCACTAAAGAAAAGATTATTCCCGGAGAAACTTTTCTTGAACTCTTCTTAGGTTTGGACCCAAAGGCTTCCTAAAAGCATCCCCGCATCCTCTTGGGATTTGTACAAGGAACCTCCGGCTTCTTAGAAGTTCTCATGGCTTCTCTTGGGCTTAATACAAGGACCCTGAAGACCTCTTAAAGGTATAAGACATGAAATTCTGGTACATGTGTAGAAATCAGATGTCCTATAACATGTCATTTGACATCTGGTCTGACATGAGCACACATGGCAAGGTATATAACAATAACAATAAGCACGGTACTGAAAAGATAAAAACACAACACACAGAATTGTTAACCCAGTTCGGTCTAACACACCTACTCTGGGGGCTACCAAGCCAGGGATGAAGTCCACTATCAGCAGTATCAATTCAAAGCTAAACTCCACGTTTACAGCTTATCACTTAATCAGTACCCAATGACCCTTCTACCTAGATCCTCTCTAGATATGAGAAATTCTTCTCACTCTCAATCATCGCAATGATGTCTAGCAGTTGACAATCCCAGCCACTGCATTGACAGCCCTTCACCTACACTACAATCCAACAAAGGAAGACACACTTCCAAGACACAACTTAGAGTTACTTAAAAGCTTCCTCCAAGAACAATACTCCTCTTACTTAACAGCTTTGAGGATCACAATAACAAACTGTCCAACTCACAGGTCGAGTGGTACAGGAACCAACCCTAATAATAGAACTTTACATCTTTGGTTGCGTTAAAATTCTAGGTTACAAATCATCTATATATAACCTATTCCCAACTGGATTTGGGCCTTCAAAAACGCAGCTGAGAGACTGCACATAATTCTGCAAAATAAGCTCCAAGAAAATAGGTCTTCAATCTAAAGTTTCCTAAAATATCTCCATATTTAGAAAGTCATTATTCTTCAATATTCTTCTTGAATCTTCCAGACCTATAAAACAGCGCCACATAGGATAACATAATATTCTCAAAATATTCAGTAACAATTCTCAGCAACAGAATCTTCTTTAAAACTGAGTTTAGGCGCGATGTCCTATGGGCCAGTATGGGACATCTTTATCCGACATGTTGCTCCAGATGATGAGAACTTCTCATCTCAACATGTCTCAGCATACAATAGGACTTCTTGCTTAACCTGTTCTTCTTAGCAAGTAATCACGTCCTATTAAACATATTGCTGCTACAAGAACGACATACCATGATTTTCTCTCACCAATAACAGAATGTAAACACACGTCAGTCTTCAAAAAAATACGCAGCAAATAAAACCAAAACAATCTCAACAGAATGTTACTTTGGACGTCGTGTTTGACATCACATCACAGAACCTTAACCTTCAGGTTCAGTGAAGTCTGAATCTGTCATGACATAACCATGCACTCATACTTGCTTAGTGCAGCACAACATGTCAAGACATCACACTTGACATTTCCTCAACCTGCAACTAAACTATTCTGGCAGATACACAAAAGTACATGTTAAAACAACTTTAGTGACATAAAGCTATCATATAGGTTTTAACAAAATTTAGCCAACACAAATACTGCATAGCTGCAGAACTAACAATCTCCCCCTTTGGAAAATTTTGGCTAAAACCATCGTATCATATCAAATATATCAGCAGCAGAAGATAGTCACACACATCAGTAGCAGATAAAACAATTATCAGCACTGCAACACCTACACAAGCAGATCATCACTCAATCTTCAACTGCACACAAACACAATCTCACACAGCCACTCACACTAACTCAGAGAAGTTAGAACATCATATAGAACATCATATGTCAGCAGCACACTCATCTCCCCCTGACTCCAGCCAGCTTCCCCTCAAGGAAATAACCAAGGACACTGGCTACTACTACTTACTTCTCCCCCCTTTTTAGCCATAATATGCCAAACCAAACAACTATGCATTTAAGGGAAATCAACCAGAAGCAGAAAAAAATAGTAGTATTACTCCCCCTGACGTGGATAACTAGTGCTCCTGAATGGAAAACATAAGACGCATCTTCATGTCTTCAAGAGCTCACTCCAAGTCCAGCCACCTACTGAAGCACATTCATTTTGGCACCACAATCCCTTCTGACAAGAGAAAGTAGTCACTCACACATGAAGTTACATCATGCTATACGTGAGGAACATAAGGATCACCATCATTCTTTAACCAAGCTAAAGCTCCCCCTCAGGCCAAGGGACCAGAAACAACCAGAGAGCCACAACAACTTCAAATCCACAAAAACATCACAGTCCATCACATCACAATAACACAAGAACAGGAACAGTATTCTCTCACCCAACTTTCCAAAGGCAGTCATTCCCTATCATTCTCCCGTATGATAATTTGGAATACTCCTAATCAGTTGATGAGAATCTTCACCTTCAGACTTTCAAGCAATCAATACCTGATCTGCTTCAGTCTTCTCTACATTCTCCATCCAAGGCAGACCTTCTACTTCATCATTCTCCCGTATGACTATGTAGACACTCCTTAGGCATAATGTAGGCACCAAGCTCCAGAACCAGAGCAAAATCATCCTTCACCAAGGATATCCATCCCGGATAATGTTCCAACACCAAGTTAGAACATCTGCCACACACCAAGACATCATCACCATGATTCTTGATATGCTCCACCAACTGGACTTACTATAGCATAGTAATCCAAAGAACTAGAGAAATAAACTCTCATCCACCTTCAAGAAGAACAATCTCCTTGAGTCTTCAACTCATCACCCTTCTGCCCAAGAGTAACTTGTTCCAAGACAATCCTCAATCATAACCAGCTGCCACACTCTAATTATCTTGATTCTTCGAATCCACTTCTGAGATCAACCAAATGCCACAGTTTGATCACCTCATTCATGAATCCTCATATGAAAAAGCCAACTGCCACAAATTGTCTTCTTCACGTTTGTCAAATTCTCACAAAGATATCCTGATCTACCCAGTGAAATTGATCTTCAAATCACATGTTCCACTTGCTTACTATCAACACACTTAGAATCTCTAAGTCATGTAATATCTTCTTCTTCTTGCAGCTCCAGCAAACTGCCATGAGAGCAATCTTTTTGAAGCATTCAATTTTCATTCTTGTAGATCATCCTATCTTAAGTTGATGTGCCACATCACCAACTGAGACTTCTGATGTTAAGCTAGATGTCAGAACATTATGACATCCAACTGTTAAATTCAGCTCTTCCTTCTGCCACTCAGAAGAACCTCCTCCCTTTGCAGAAACAGATTTCCATGCTCTCGTAGACTTGATTCAACACTCAAGTTTGAGTAGACAACCTCCATCCTGCTTAGAAACTCCAAAGACTTCAAACCTACCACATCTGAATCTTCAGAAAATAAGTAGTCCAAGACTACCCTATAGCAATGCTAAGGACTGTTACTTCCCTTAGTAGAGCCGTCAGTAGAAAACCAGAGATAACTGCCACTTATCCTCGACCTTCACAACCAGAGCAAACACCATGCTCCAAACCACTTAGATCAGAAATAAACTGATCCAAGCTGTAACCAACAAGATTATGATGTCTTCATAGTCTTCCATCTTCATCTTCAATAGCACCACCATCTGGACAAGTCATCCACAATACTTTCTAGGAACAGATGCTAAGCAATAATCCTAGGTCAACACCTAGGCGACTTGTGAGCGAATGTAGAATCCCTCCCATGATTCTTCAAACCTCTAATGAAAAGATGTCAGAACCTCTGACAGAACATCCTCAATCTTGTCTTTCAAGGATAATCAATTAAATACTTGTGGATTTCACAAATAACAATTGATCTTAAATCCTTATACAATAACCCTTCTTCACTGCTGTAGCTGAGCTCCACCAGATCATGTCATGAACACTTATAAAGTACTCAGTCTTGTTGCAAGTATCCTTTTCAATGACAATGTTGAGATACCAAGACTGCGACTCTTGACTCAAGTAACTAAGACTTTCTCTGAACAAGTCTTCTTTACCTCAACAAATCTTCAAATAGATTGGATTCACTCTTAGGGTCAAGAGAGATGCATCCTTCCTTGCTGTTTTTGTGAAAAGTGAAAATAAATCACCTCCATGGTCTTCACCCCTATGCTTCCTAGGAAGCACCTCCTAGTCTGAAGAATAACTAGAAGACTCCAGAGCATGACTCAGTTGCCTTGATTGGACTTGATCATCATATCAAGTGTCTTCAACAACTTAGTCAACAAGAAATCATCAAACCCCTAGAGCATGAGTTTGTTAATTCATCTTACCCTTTCTCTTCAATCTGACTACATCATACATGATGACGCCACTCACCCATGTACCAAGTCATACAAGACTCAACCATCACAAAGACACCCCTCTGCTCCCGACTTTGGAATGCTATGTGACATCACACCGGTTGACATCTACAAGAACAGAAAACGAGTAAGGACAGCTACAATCTTCCTTCAATCATAACTCCAGAATCCCATACTTCTAGAGCTCTTCAATCAAAACCTCATGCAGCGGAACTACCAAGGAAACAGATCCTGCTTGCCCAAATAAGATGTCAGAACATCTTATAAGACACATCAACAAAAGAACTAGCCACTTCTTTCGTAGTTGTTGTAGAATCTCCCTCAGCAATATGAATAACCAGGAATTTTCCATCAGATAAATATATACAGCGGAATACACACCAGAAAACTCCTCTCCAGCCTTCAGGCAAAACATAATAACCCACGTCACTCCATGTGCAATAGGTCAACATAGGTTTGAAAATAAATCAAACCACACATCAGCTCACCACCAAAACAACAAGCCTGATAGCAAAAGACATGTCCAATACATACCCTATCATGAATAGTCCATCCTCCACTTCTAAGGACCATTATCACAAAAATATGAACTTCTCCAAGTCCAAACAACTTTTCAGTAGAAAGCTTCTACCTTGACCATGAACCAGAAAGTATCTTCCCTCGGATCTAATCCAGATACAGAACAGAATGACCTGCTCTGATACCAATTGAAATTCTGGTACATGTGCAGAAATCAGATGTCCTATAACATGTCATTCGACATCTGGTCTGACATGAGCACACATGGCAAGGTATATAACAATAACAATAAGCACGGTACTGAAAAGATAAAAACACAACACACAGAATTGTTAACCCAGTTCGGTCTAACACACCTACTCTGGAGGCTATCAAGCCAGGGATGAAGTCCACTATCAGCAGTATCAATTCAAAGCTAAACTCCATGTTTACAGCTTATCACTTAATCACTACCCAATGACCCTTCTACCTAGATCCTCTCTAGATATGAGAAATCCTTCTCACTCCCAATCATCGCAATGAGGTCTAGCAGTTGACAATCCCAGCCACTGCATTGACAACCCTTCACCTACACTACAATCCAACAAAGGAAGACACACTTCCAAGACACAACTTAGAGTTACTTAAAAGCTTCCTCCAAGAACAATACTCCTCTTACTTAACAGCTTTAAGGATCACAATAACAAACTGTCCAACTCACAGGTCGAGTGGTACAGGAACCAACCCTAATAATAGAACTTTACATCTTTGGTTGCGTTAAAATTCTAGGTTACAAATCATCTATATATAACCTATTCCCAACTGGATTTGGGCCTTCAAAAACGCAGCTGAGAGACTGCACATAATTCTGCAAAATAAGCTCCAAGAAAATAGGTCTTCAATCTAAAGTTTCCTAAAATATCTCCATATTTAGAAAGTCATTATTCTTCAATATTCTTCTTGAATCTTCCAGACCTATAAAACAGCGCCACATAGGATAACATAATATTCTCAAAATATTCAGTAACAAATCTCAGCAACAGAATCTTCTTTAAAACTGAGTTTAGGCGCGATGTCCTATGGGCCAGTATGGGACATCTTTATCCGACATGTTGCTCTAGATGATGAGAACTTCTCATCTCAACATGTCTCAGCATACAATAGGACTTCTTGCTTAACCTGTTCTTCTTAGCAAGTAATCACGTCCTATTAAACATATTGTTGCTACAAGAACGACATACCATGATTTTCTCTCACCAATAACAGAATGTAAACACACGTCAGTCTTCAAAAAAATACGCAGCAAATAAAACCAAAACAATCTCAACAGAATGTTACTTTGGACGTCGTGTTTGACATCACTTCACAGAACCTTAACCTTCAGGTTCAGTGAAGTCTGAATCTGTCATGACATAACCATGCACTCATACTTGCTTAGTGCAGCACAACATGTCAAGACATCACACTTGACATTTCCTCAACCTGCAACTAAACTATTCTGGCAGATACACAAAAATACATGTTAAAACAACTTTAGTGACATAAAGCTATCATATAGGTTTTAACAAAATTTAGCCAACACAAATACTGCATAGCTGCAGAACTAACAAGATAGAACTTAGTCATCATTTGCTAGAGCATTCTTTCCAAAGTGTCAAAACATCAAACCAATTTAGGGTTGATTCTGATCCCTAAAAACACCAGCCTCCTCTTGGGCATCATACAAGGATAAACTCTTCCATACCAGTAGACTTTGACAGCCTAATCCCCTCTTGGATCTCAAAGACATTCTCAAGTTCCCTACAAATACGGGAGAAACCCGAGTCATTTAACCAATCTCCAGTAGAGTTGAAACCTCTATAGGTTTTCAAAACTCAATCTTTAAACTCTCACTTTAAATTTCCCCAGCCAGGGTCAGCTTATCATCAGTATAACACTATCCCAAATCAGAACCTCAAGGCATCTGATACCTCAACTCTTCTGTAACCCTCAGTAAGAGTTGATCCCTCGACTTGGACATGCCTCTGGATCTCAATAATCCTCAGCAGAAGCCAGCCTCCTCTTAGGCTTTGTATAATGATTTTCCTCAACAGAGTTAGCCTCAAAAGCACCCTTTTGTTGAGTCCATCTTCTTTCTTAAAACACTCTCTTGTTGAGTTAACCTTTTTCAGCCTCAATCTTGGGCTTTGTACAAGACAAACAAAGTACTCTCTTGTTGAGTCAATAACCTTTCCACTCTCTTGTTGAGTCAATGGTATAAAATAAAAGCACTCTCTTGTTGAGTCAATCACCTTTTCAACACTCTCTTGTTGAGTCAATCTCCTAAAAGAACTCTCTTGTTGAGTCCACCCTTTTTAGCCTCCTCTTAGGCTTTGTATAATGATTTTCCTTAGTAGAGTTAACCATAAAAACTCTTTTGTTGAGCAAACCTTTTTAGTCTCAATCTTGGGCTTTGTACAAGACACCTGAAAAATCCTCAGCTGGGTCAGTCATCTTTTTAGCCTCAATCTTGGGCTTTGTACAAGACATATATAAACTTTCTCCAACAAAGTCAAAATCTTCATAACCTTCTCTTAAGCTCTGGATAAATATTTTCCCCAGCGAAGTCAATTCCTCTTATCCTTCTTTTAGGCTTTGGGAATTAATATCCCTAAGCAGAGTCAATTCTCTTTTCAGCCTCAATCTTGGGCTTTGTACAAGACACCCATAAATATCCTCTCACTAGTAGAGTCAACATTGTTCAGCCTCAATCTTGGGCTTTGTACAAGACACCGTATAAATTTCTCCAACAGAGCTAATCTTCTTTTAGCCACAATCTTGGGCTTTGTACAAGACAGACAAAACCTCTCACCAGTAGAGTCAGTTTCCCTCTTTAGCCTCAATCTTGGGCTTTGTACAAGACAGACAAAATATTTCCCCATAAAAGTCAACTTTCAGCCTCCTCTTAGGATTTGTATAATGATATCCCCCAAAAGAGTCAGTCTCTTTTTAGCCTCAATCTTGGATTTTGTACAAGACAGATAAACACTCTCTTGTTGAGTCAGCCTTTTCTAGCCTCCTTTTAGGCTTTGTATAAGGACTTCCCCAGTGGAGTCAATCAACCTCTTAGCTTCAACCTTGGGCTTTGATCAAGACACGCAAAAATCAACATCCCCTCAGAGGAAATCAAAATATCTCTGTAGGAAGACATTTCTCTGCGTTATCACACATCAAAACAAACAAATCAAACAAACCCTAATCCCAGATAATTGTTGTAAGTGGCACACTTATTGATTCAAATATCCAAGTTGTCGTCCATCTCTTATCCTGGTAAAATCCTCTCTTTCATCTAATTGCTGTAAGCGGCAAGCCTCTGGATTATTTACATCCACACCACTGTCCCTCTCCCTGCATGAAAGACTCCTAAGGAAAAATGGCATTGCTCTACACTAAGTTAAAGTTTTCTCCTTCAGGATAACACCCCTATAAAGGAAATTATGGCATTGCTGGATTCACATATCCCAGTTAAAGTAATCCTCCTTTATAAACAGTCACCCAACAGTTGTGATAAACAGACGAGATGTCTCCCTTTAGAGATGACAAATTCTCTCTCAGTCAAACCTTTAGCTTCAATCTTGGGCTTTGAACAAGACACAAATAACCTTTAGCTTCAATCTTGGGCTTTGAACAAGACTCCCAAACATATCTTTCCTCCCATAGAATACGAGGAACTACGATTGCTCTGATTTCCCTGTTTATCTTTAATGAGAATACGTAGGCATAAGATTCTGAAATCTTAGCGAGCACACTAATCAAAAACTCTAGGTCCAGTACCTTAACACCAATAAAAAACTCTAGGTCCAGTACCTTAACACCAATCAAAAACTCTAGGTCCAGTACCTTCACACCAATCAAAACTGAGGTCCAGTACCTCACCAAAATCAGACAAAAACTCTCTCTCTAAAACACTCCCAAAGGAGAAACTTTCCTAACCCACAACAGACAAACACTAGTAAGTAGAAAGCAGTAAGGAAAATTGCTAACAACCTGTGGATAACCACATATAGGATGGGTAATTGACAACTCCCCATTGTATAACCTAACCTCGAACTCCCCAAATCTCTCTTAGTGTTTGTTCAGTTAAACATTCGCGTGCGAGGTTAGGTTTAGATAGCTTCCCTTTCCCTTCTAGCTTCATGGGATAAATAAGAAATCAGAAAGTAGCACCCCACTCCTACCATTGCGGTGAGGAGAAACCCATGGCGATAAGGTGGTCGCGTCACCGACAAAAATCGCACGCTACACTATGTTTGGACGTTATCACTCTTGACAAAGCACAATCAATAAAGATAATTATGTGTGATTATTGATGAATGCAATTGTGAGAGTGAAGATGAAGAGTAATGCAATGTATCTTTCAATTTTCTTCTTTTTTTCTTCAAAATGATGCATATAAGAGAATATATATATATATATATATATGAGCATGAACGAATAACAGAAAAAACAGACTTTAGGAACATAAAGATACAGAAAAATAAGTGAATACGCGTGAAAGGTCGACTTACAGAAGCTGTGAGTTGACCTGAACAAGACAGAATACAAAACTGCACACAAAAGTAGACTATGCTTCGACCTACAGCAAGGTCACGCGTCGACGCATGCAAGCCAGAAGACTTCAAACTTGTTTCTTACACTATGGGTCGACCTACACAGGAGCCATGCGTCGACACACACATGGCATAGACTTTTTCAAACTTTTTCATTTCAGTGTGTGTCGACCTAAATGAGTCCTGGGTCGACGCAAGCATACCAGAAAGTTTCAAACACCATTTTTATTGATTGTGAGTCGACCTATACCCTATGTGAGTCGAACTAAGGCATCAAAATTGACTCAAAAATCATTTTTTACAGAGTGTATGATCCTATATGTCTAAATACATGTATACGGATCTTTATGCACGTTTATAAAAGATGAATGCATGGCTTAGACAAGGTGATACCGTCCAAAATACACAAGAACAAAATATCCTAGTTTTGACATCATTAAAACAAAGTAAGAAAGAAACCTTTCCCTCACAGGGTCTTCGTATTATCCATTCAAGGTGTGCACCTTGGAGGATAAAACTACACAATCACCTAAGCAAAACTAGTTCTAAGAGGGGTCCCTAGAGTCATGAACCTTTTTATGAACTAATGTTATGCAACGGGCGAGCCATCTTTTAACGAGATCCACAAAGAGGTCTACTCTAAGGGGAGTCTTCATGCTAGCTATACAAGGTGTGCACCCTGGGGGCTAACACTACATAACTACCATTCTAACCTATATGTTTTCTCTTTTCTTCAGAGCTCGGGTGTAGAGATTTACTCAACATGTCATCCTAGGATCCACAAATAAGTATAAAAGAGAAAGCATGAAAGAAAACAAATAAGTAAAAACAACATTTATCGTAAAGTTAACCAAATTAGACTTGACTCTCTCTTGCAGCAGTAATAGTCCCCAACAGAGTCTTCAGTTGTCGTATCTCAAAAAATACGACATATAAGCGTTCGTGCACTCGAGGAATGATTGAATAGAGTCTCCACCGAACTTTATTTATTTCAAAGAAGGAAAGAAAAAATATCGATAAAACTCTTAAAAAAAGAAAAAATAGTCGTCGCAACCAAATTTGGGTTCGGGAGTCGGTTATGCGAGGGGTGTAGCACCCTAGTTTTAAGTTATTATTTTAATTTATTTATTTGTATTTTAATTTAATTATTATGTACAATAATCGAATTAATTTGGTGATGGGGGTGTGACCTCGAGATAAGGGTGTATGAGTAATTAGAAAATGGTAGAAGTGGGCTAGAATCATTAGGAATTATTTTAGTAATTAAAATAATAATATTTTATTTTAATTTAATGAATTAAATGGAAAAGAGTGAGTTTGGGGCTGAATTGAGAATTATGAAAAGTAGAGAGGGGAAGGAGAGAGAGTGTTAGTAAGTGATAGGTGAGTTTAAAATTTTCATTAGATTATCCTAATTATATAAACTAAGAGATATCCTAGTTTTGGATAGTTTTATATCATACATAAAATCAGAATTTGAGAATAGAGAAGAGGGTAGAGAAGGTGCAAGAGCAAAGCTAGGAACTTGGGGGAATTTAGAGAATAAAAGTCATAATTTTTGCACTGTTGTTAGGATAATCAGGTAAGGGGAAGAAATATCTCAACGATGGGTATATGAATGAGGGGTAGAATTGAGGATGTTTGGAGTATTTTTATGCTCAGTTAATTTTGTTTAAATGATGAATTGGAATGACTTAACAATTAAACATGATTTCAATCGATTTTATGAAGTATTTGGTGAATGATGAATATGTGCATACCTGATGGTGATGTGGTGTTGATTGTGATGAATTGTGATGATGGTATGTTATTGTATGAGCATGATTTATGTTGTTGAATTGTAAGTATATTGTTGTTGGCTGATAGTTCAAGAGGGGAACTATAATCGTTGGGTCAATGCATGTTTTGTTTATTGTCGAGAGGCGCTTTAAACATTATGTAGTTGTTGCATTGACGTGTTGTAACATGCATTCATTATGTCATTGTTCTTGATGAAAGAGGCAAGTTGCAATCTGAGCAGGGTGGATTGGTGACTTGTCCCGAATCCGAGTAGGGTGGATTCAGGGTTCAAGCAGGGTGAACTCAGTTCCTGAGTGAACCAATTGATGATGATACGATACCATATGCATCTGAGTCTAGTTGAGGTTGTAAGTCTCATTGCATACTTTTAAATGACGAGTATGTGATTGGTATGTGTATGTTGATGGATTTGGTGTGATAATGATGTTATGTGATTTTTGTTGAATGTGTAGAAGTTTAGATTCTGCTTATGCCCTTAATTTACTGATGTGAATTCTCACCCTCTTTGTTTTAATGTTATCCACCATGGACATCTTGCAGATAATATGGATTAGAAGTTGTTGCTGTGAGTGGAATATATCTTTTGAAGTTATTTCTATATAGTTTATTTGTTTATTTAGTAGCTATGCTCTGATCATGTAACATTGGGGTTGGGACGCTTGTTTTGTTAAATTCGAATTAATGTGTTTGGGGAGTCTTTATGACGTTGTTTTGAATATGAGAACAAATGTGATTTTATCGAGTATTTAATTTGATTTTCCGCTGCTATTTGAATAAATATGAGATGATTTTAAGTTGGTAACACTTCAATCAGTATATAATGCTTTTTATATAAGTTTTGGGGTTATAGTATTAAGCAGTGGTATCAGAGCATGTCGGTCCATCTGGACAGGTTTTGTAATGATGTTTGTTCCCTAGTACGCGACATGTGTGTGAAACACTGTCAATGTACATTGTTTTTCTAATCACTTTCCTGTAGGATAGGGATTGAAACAAGTGGGGGAGAAGCTTCTTCTTATTCTTTGAGATGTTTCAGGAGTAGAGGATTGGTTCAATGTGCCAGTGATTGCAAGAATGCATGTTGTTAAATGAGTCAGTGTTGTTCCTGAGGTTGTCGAAGAGGAAGATTCAAAGTTCATATCTGCTAAAGCTGTGAAGAGATTGAATTTGGAAGTGTCTACTATGAATGTTAGCCTTGTAATTGATACCTTATATAATGGTTCAGTAACTACTTCATTGGTGTGTTTGAAGTGTCCACTGACTATTCATGGTAAGAGTTGTGCGATGGACCTAGTTTGTCTACAGTTGAGTCACCTTGATGTTATCCTTGGAATGAACTGGTTGGAGATCAACCATGTTTGTAACACCCAAAATTTTGTAAGAATATTTATTTAATTTATTTAAATATAATATTCGTGCATTTTTGTGAATTTTGGTGGTTTTTGTTGATGTTGGTAATTTTGTGGAGTTTTAGTTATTTAATTAAATAATAGTATATATCATGGAATATATTGTATTATTATTTATTTTTAATAAAATTAAAGGAATTAAGGGTAAGATGGACTTTTGAGTAGGAGTTAGTGAGGGTAATATGGAGAAAGCCCATTTGAGAAGCCCAAGAGTTAGGTTTAACAAAATGGAGAATTTGAGAATATGATTCATTTTGTTAGACCGTGAAAAAGAAGGAAAGAAGTGAGAGCTCTGAGGAAAAAGGAAAAGGCGAGGATTCGAGAAGGTTTCCAAAGACTCAATAGAGAAATCTTTGAATCGACAATCTAAGGTATGGGGAGTATTGCCTTTCATTGTTTTCAATATAGGAATTCGATGTATTTAAAGTGGATATTGAGGTTTATGTGGGTTTATGGGATTTATGAGTAAACTGATGATTTGAGGGTATTTTGTGAATCGATTATTAAGGGTTGAATTGAATCGGATAAAATAGACCATGAGAGTGATTTTCCCTGTCGATGTTGTTTTGACCTTGTGGTGAAAGGGATTTATGGGGTTTATGAGAATCTTGAGAGTTTGTGAAGGTTTAGGTGATTTGAGGTTTCGAATAGTGTAACGAATTGACCTAATAGTCGTAGGTTTTATGCCTTTGATTACCATAATGCCTTAGGAATGTTGTAGGGATATTTTTGGGGTAATTGGGGTTGAAATCGTAAGAGATTTTGGGTCTGATATGCTACTGATGCGTAACAGCGATTTCCTAAAATCGCAGGTTCGTAAAGCGAATGTTTCCTTCGCAAGGCGAACACTCGCCCCAGACTCGTAAAGCGAGCAGCGCAGCGAATACGCGATAATTTTTTTGATGATGCTGGAATGAATTCTGAAGTCTGACATTTAATTCGCAAAGCGAACGTCCCAGCGAGTGGATTCGCAAAGCGAATTAAGGTGGCGAGCGAGAGACAAAATGGAAACCCTCTGGTTTTTGTATGGGATTTTGGGGTTCGCTGGCAGCTCGCAAAGCGAACGCCAAAGCGAACAGGTTCGCACGGAAAACTCACTAGTGAACGCCTGCTGTTCGCGAAATTTTGTTTTATGATTCTGTGTTGTCTTGATGTTTTGGTGTTGAGATTTTTCTGATGATCTACCATGATGTTACTGATGAATATGAGATGATGTTTTGCGATATTGACGAATATATGATGACATGATTAATATGAGAACTGATGAATGATGATGCACATAAATGATTTTTTTTATGATGATGATATTGACATTACATATCATGAATTCATAGCATTTTAGGGCTTCGGTCCAGTGGTGGCTCTAATTCCATTGTGTGGATTAGAGTGTATGACGTGCTCCGATTCTTGTGTAGAATCGATCCTAATGACGGGGATCTTTGGAGGGTGATGGCCTAATGTCCATCGATTGTGACGATTGGTACCACATGCATGAGTCTTGTTGTGCATTGCATTTATTTGGCATTGATGTATTTTATGCTGTTGTGACTTTGATGTTTTCCTTGTGATAACCCTGAAGATGTTGTATATGATAATGACGCCATTTTACGCATATCTTGTTTTTATATTGATTATAATGAATTGTGATTACTCACCCTGCCTGTTTGAATGTTGCCTCCATGTGGGTAACATGCAGGTGATCAGGCTAAGTTGTGGATGCCTTCGAAGACTTTTGGAGTTTATTTGCTTTTGGTCGATGTAGAGGGTCTTGCTCTGATATTGTAACATCGGGTTGGGTCATTGAGTCAAACCATGTTGAGTTGTTATTTTTGTTGTTATTTGAGTATTATGGCTTTTAATGAAAACCCTTTTGATTTTGAATATTGTGGGTATGGTGGTTCCGCTGCTATTTGATGGCTTTTTTATTATTTTGAGGAAAATCCGTTGTTTACGGAGCAAATGTGTTATTTTGAGTTTATTGAGAAATGTGCACCCTTCTGAGGTGATTTTTACTCTGATAATTTGTGTATTTTACCGTGTATATTCGTGGGGTAGAAAAGGGTGTTACATTAGTGGTATCAGAGCTTAGTCGGTCCGTCCGGCCAGGTTTTACTCAATGTCAGTCCCCTGTCGGTCGACAAGTTTGTGTACACTGTCAATGTTTTAGTTCTTCTAACCTTGTTGGTGGTGTACAGGATGGCTAAAAGAAATGATCGTGCAATTGCTGATGCGTTGGAATCAGCTGCAAATGTGGTGGCTCAGCTCAATCCGAATGGTGGAGCTCCAGATGAGTTTCGTGCTTTGGGGAAGTTTCAGAGGAACAATCCACCGACTTTTGTGGGTATGCATGATCCAGCAAGTGCACACAAGTGGATGAAGGCGATCGAGAAGATCTTCCGGGTGATGGGGTGTACTGATGACCAACAAGTTCAGTTTGGAATGCATATGCTGGACGAAGAGGCAGAGGATTGGTGGGATAACACCCTCAGAGACTCGCAGATGTTGGCACTGTGATAACCTGGGCTATGTTTAAACAGGAGTTTCTGGGAAAGTATTTTCCAGAGGATGCTCGTGGCAAGAGAGAAGTGGAGTTCTTTGAGCTGAAGCAAGGAGACATGACTGTGGCGGGGTATGCTACGAAGTTCGAGACACTGATGAAGTTCTGTCCGCATTACAACCGTGTTGATGCTAAAATGTCCAAGTGACTCAAGTTCGAGAATGGGCTGAGACCGGAAATTAAGCAGGGTATTGGGTATCAACAGATCTGCAGATATGCTGAGTTGGTTGACAAGAGCAGAATCTATGATGAGGATAGCCGAGCTCGATCTACTCACTACAAGCAGTTGAGTAAGAAGAAATGGCAGTATAGGGGGAAACCTTATACAACTTCAGTTGACAAAGGGAAGCAGAAGGCTTCAGAGGGGAAAAAGACAAGTGGTGGAGCAGCTCCCGCTTCTGGGAAGTGTTATTAGTGTGGTGAGCAAGGCCACCGTGCTGATGTGTGTACCAATAATGTGTTGAGGTGCTACAGGTGTGGTAAGAAGGGGCATAGGGCTACTGACTACAAAGATGATGGTCCAACCTATTTCAATTGTGGTGAGAAAGGTCATATCAGTACTCAATGTCAGAAGCCGAAGAAGACTGCGACTGCTTCTCAGACCAATGGCGGAGTGTTTGCTTTGAGTGGTGCAGAAGTGCCAGAGAAGGACAACCTGATTTGAGGTACTTGTTTTATTAATAATATCGAGTTGGTTGCTATTATTGATACTGGTGCTACTCATTCTTTTATCTCGCTTGAATGTGCTAATAGATTGGGTTTGAAATTGGCCGATATGAATGGGAATGGTAATAGAAACTCCAGCTAATGGTTCTTTTACTACTACCCTTGTGTGTTTGAGATGTCCTGTGACGATTTTTGGGAAGAGTTTTGTGATGGATTTGGTGTGCCTACCCTTGCACCAAATTGACGTGATCTTTGGAATGAACTGGTTGGAGTTCAACCGTGTTCATATCAATTGTTATAACAAGATTGTAGAGTTTCTTGAGTTTGATGATAGTAGAGAGTTAATGTTCTTGTTTGCTAGGCAAGTAGACGAACTTATGGAAGATGATGCCTTGGTGTTTGCAATGTTTGCATCGTTGCAGATTGATCGTGAAGCTGCGAGTGTAGACTTACCTGTTGTATGTGAGTTTCCATATGTGTTTCCGGATGACATCAGTGATTTGCCTCCAGAGCGTGAAGTAGAGTTTGCAGTAGACTTAATACCAGGTACGAGTCCAGTGTCAATGGCTCCTTATCGGATGTCAACTTCTGAGTTAAGTGAACTGAAGAAACAATTGGAAGAGTTGCTTGAGAAGAGGTTTGTTTGACCAAGTGTTTCTCCGTGGGGTGCTCCTGTACTGTTAGTAAAGAAGAAAGACGGAAGTATGAGGCTGTATGCTAACTATCGGCAGTTGAATAAAGTGACTATCAAGAATAAGTATCCACTTCCGAGAATCGACGATTTGATGGATCAGTTAGTAGGTGCCTGTGTGTTTATCAAGATTGATTTGAGGTCAGGTTATCATTAGATTTGTGTTAAGCCTCATGATATTCCGAAGACGGCTTTCAGGATGAGGTATGGTCACTATGAATACATTGTGATGCCATTTGATGTATCTAATGCACCTGGTGTGTTCATGGAGTACATGAATCGGATCTTTCATGAGTATTTGGACAAGTTTGTGGTGGTGTTTATCGATGATATCTTGATATATTCTAGATCTGAAGAAGAACATTCTGAGCATTTGAGGACTGTGTTGCAAGTATTGAAGGAGAAGAAGTTGTATGCAAAACTGTCCAAGTGTGAGTTTTGGTTGAAGGAAGTGAGTTTCCTTGGCCATGTGATTTCAAGCGGTGGGATTGTTGTTGATCCTTCTAAGATTGATGTTGTGTTAAAGTGGGAGACTCCGAAGTCTGCTACCGAGATACGAAGTTTTCTAGGATTGGCGGGTTATTACCGCAAGTTTATCGAAGGCTTTTCTAAGTTGGCATTACCTTTGACTCAGTTGACTCGAAAGGGTCAAGCTTTTGTGTGGGATGTAGCTTGTGAGGAGAGTTTTGTGGAATTGAAGAAGAGGTTGAAGACCACTCCAGTGTTGATTTTGCCTAATCCGAGCGAATCTTTTATGGTGTATTGTGATGCGTCGAAGATAGGTCTTGGAGGAGTATTGATGCAGAATTGACAAGTTGTTGCCTATGCTTCGAGACAATTGCGATCATGAGAGGAATTATCCTACACATGACTTGGAGTTGGCCGTTGTGGTGTTTGTGTTGAAGATTTGGAGACATTATCTATTTGGCTCTAAGTTTAAAGTGTTCAGTGATCATAAAAGTCTGACTTACCTATTTGATCAGAAAGAATTGAATATGAGGCAGAGAAGGTGGTTAGAGCTGTTGAAGGATTTTGATTTTGATTTGAGTTATCATCCGGGCAAGGCAAATGTAGTGGCCGATGCATTGAGCAGAAAATCATTGCATATGTCGATGCTCATGGTGAAAGAGTTGGAGTTACTTGAACAATTCCGAGATTTGAGTTTGGTATGTAAAGAAACCTCTGACAGTGTGAAGTTGGGAATGTTGAAGCTGACGAGTGGCATTCTGGAAGAAATCAGAGTGGGACAACAATCTGACTTGAAGTTGGTTGACCAGTTGACATTGATCAATCAAGGTAACGGAGGAGAATTCCGGATTGATGAGAATGGTTTAATGAGGTTCCGAAATAGAGTATGTGTTCCAGATGTTCCAGAAATCAACAAGAGTATTCTAGAAGAAGGGCATCGAAGTAGGTTGAGCATCCATCCCGGTGCTACGAAGATGTACCAGGATTTGAAGAAGTTATTTTGGTGGCCAGGTATGAAGAAGGATATTGCGGAGTTTGTTTATGCGTGTTTGACTTGTCAGAAGTCGAAGATTGAGCATCAAAAGCCTTTAGGTATGATACAACCGTTGAATATTCTAGAATGGAAATGGGATAGTATTTCCATGGATCTTGTGTCGGGATTACTGAGAACTGCTAAAGGAAATGATTCAATTTGGGTTATCGTGGATAGATTAACTAAATCGGCCCATTTCTTGCCGATGAAGATTAATCATTCTATGCAGAAGCTAGTCGAGATGTACATCGAGGAGATTGTGAAGTTGCATGGGATACCTTTGAGCATTGTGTCGAATAGAGATCCAAGATTTACATCTAGGTTCTGGAAGAGTTTGTAAGATGCTTTGGGTACTAAGTTGAGGATGAGTTCTACCTATCATCCGCAGACGGACGGGCAGACAGAAAGGACTGTCCAATCCTTAGAGGATTTGTTGAGGGCCTGTGTGTTGGATCACAGAGGATCTTGGGATAACCATTTACCGTTGATTGAGTTCACGTATAATAACAGTTTTAATGCTAGTATTGGAATGGCGCCCTATGAAGCTTTGTATGGGAGAAGGTGTAGGACTCCTTTGTGTTGGTATGAGTCGGGCGAGAGTGCTGTACTCGGACCTGAGATTATGCAAGAGACGATCGAGAAGATTAAGACGATCCAAGAAAGAATGAAAGCTTCGCAGATTCATCAGAAGAGTTACCATGATAAGAGGAGGAAGGCACTTGAATTCCAAGAGGGGGATCATGTTTTTTTTAGGGTGACGCTAGTGACTGGTGTGGGTCGAGCTTTGAAGTCTAGGAAACTCACTCCACGTGTTGTTGGTCCATATCAAATCTTGCAGAGGATAGGAGATGTAGCTTATCGAATCGCTTTACCGCTGACGCTTGCGAATTTACACAACGTGTTCCATGTATTTCAGTTGAGGAAGGACATTCCAGATCCGTCGCATGTGATTCAGATGGATGATGTACAAGTGAGGGATACTCTGACTATGGAAGCATTACCTATGCGGATTGCTGGTCGTGAAATGAAGCAGCTGCTGGGTAAAGACATAGTTTTGGTAAAGGTGCTATGGGGTGGACCAGCCGGCGAAAGTTGGACTTGGGAACGTGAAAATCAGATGAAGGAGTCGTATCCGACTCTATTTCCTTGAGGTAATTTTCGAGGGCGAAAATTCTTTAAGTGGGGGAGAGTTGTAACACCCCAAATTTCGTAAGAATATTTATTTAATTTATTTAAATATAATATTCGTGCATTTTTGTGAATTTTGGTGGTTTTTGTTGATGTTGGTAATTTTTAAGAGTTTTAGTTATTTAATTAAATAATAGTATATATCATGGAATATATGGTATTACTATTTATTTTAAATAATATTAGAGGAATTAAGGGTAAGATGGACTTTTGAGTAGGAGTTAGTGAGGGTAATATAGAGAAAGCCTATTTTAGAAGCCCAAGGGTTAGGTTTAACAAAAAGGAGAATTTGAGAATAGGATTCATTTTGTTAGACCGTGAAAAAGAAGGAAAGAAGTGAGAGCTCTGAGGAAAAAGGAAAAGGCGAGGATTCGAAAAGGTTTCCAAAGACTCAATAGAGAAAGCTTCGAATCGACAATCTAAGGTATGGGGAGTATTGCCTTTCATTGTTTTCAATATAAGAATTCGATGTATTTAAAGTGGATTTTGAGGTTTATGTGGGTTTATGGGATTTATGAGTAAACTGATGATTTGAGGGTATTTTGTGAATCGATTATTAAGGGTTGAATTGAATCGGATAAAATAGACCTTGAGCGTGATTTTCCATGTCGATGTTGTTTCGACCTTGTGGTGAAATGGATTTATGGGGTTTATGAGAATCTTGAGAGTTTGTGAAGGTTTAGGTGATTTGAGGTTTCGAATAGTGTAACGTGTAATGCCCCAGTTTTGTGAGTTTTTATTTAATCGAGTCGTTTTGATTATTTTATTATTATTTTATTTTATTTTCGACTTTTATTTGGAAATATATTATTTTTCATTGTTGTGATATTTTATCGCGTTTGCGAGATATTTGAGTGTAGGGGTATTTTGGTCTTTTCATTTATTTTTTTAAAGTTAGAAACATAATAGAAATAGAAAGAGAGAAAAATAGAGAGAAAGAAAAAGAGAAGAAGGAAAAGGGAAAGAAAAGAGAAAGAAAGGAGAAAAGAGAGAAAACTTGGAAAAGAAGAAATCGATTCAACCGACTTTCCAAGAACACGATTAATCGGGTAAGGGTGCGAAACTCGATTATCTTATGATTGTGTATGATTATGTATGTGTGTGTTGGAATGTTTATGGTGTTTTCATAGCTTTTCAATTTTAGGTCGGAACGATGGAAATCGATGTTTTCGCGGTTGAAATGTGATGTAAATGTTGTAGATTACTTGTTACCATGATTGGGTTATGTTCTGATTGTTATGTTTTGGGTTGGAAGAGTTTTTGGGTGAAAAATATGATTTTGGACCTCAAAACAGCGCTGCAGAATTTTTGGGTTTTCCTTGGTTCGCCTAGAGAACCTGGGGCGAAGCAGTAGCGAATGAGTTTTCCCAGGTTCGCCTAGCGAACCAGTTAGCGAAGGTCAGCGAATGTTCGCTAACGTTGTTCGCCTAGCGAACTTTGCATCTTTTTGGTTCTGGTTGTTGCTGCCTTGGTTCGCCAAGGGGTTCGCCTAGCGAACTTTGTGTCTGTTTTTATCTGATAGTGGTTTCGCTGGACATTCGCTTAGCGAAGGTGGTAGCGAATACTCGGTAGAGGGTTCGCCTAGCGAACATGGCAGGTTGTGTAATTTTGTTTTCTTCCTAACTTATGATCAGTAAGTCGGATTGGGGTGCGGTTGGGTGCGTTAGAAAGCTTGTGAGTTGTTCTTTCTTATTAAAATGGTTTGGAGATTGTTGGCCGATTTAATTATGTCGAGAATTTGGAATGTGTCATTTTGTCGACTTTTGCCATTTAATTGTGTGTAATTGATGGGTTATCATGCGATGTGCTTGTGATATATGTTGGATGACTTGTGTGCTGATTATATGAGGTGAATGCATGTGTTTAAATGTTACGATGAGGTTTGTGGCCGTATGGCAATTAAATGCATTGTTTTGGGCTTGAGTGCAAAGCATGATTTTTGTTGATTGAGATGATTGCATATATGTGTGCATTTGAATGTCATGAGTCATTGTATGCTAAGCATCACGATATGCATGCTTGTGAAGTCGTGTGCCCTTGTGGGGTGTGAGCGACGAATCGATTCCAGAGGGAATCCGCTATAACATCGTGAGCCTTATACAAAGAGGACTGAAAGCGATGATTATAGACGATCGTGGGCCTTATACAAAGAGGACCGAAAGCGATCGGATCGTGAGCCTTAGGCAAAGAGGACTGAAAGCGATCCATAAATGTCGTGCGCCTTATACCAAGAGGACCGAAAGCGACGGGGAACATCGTATGCCCGACGGGGAGTTACATTATGTAACGAGCGATGGTTCCAATAGTTCCTGAGTGAACTGGTGTTGAGATGTTGATGTTGGTACCGCATTGCATTGCATAGAGTCGTTGTGTCGGTCTCTGTGCATTTGCATTGAACCATGAATGGATTTATTTTTGTGGAACTGTGAATGGAATTGAAGAGTTATATATATATATATATATATTTTTGTTGGTGAGAATATAATTGTGTTGGTAACAAATGCGAGAATATGTGTACCTTTGTGTTAATTCATAATTGTACGCAATTATATTATGATTGTGTTTCTCAACCCTTCTGCTGTTTTATAATGCTCTATGAGGCATTGCAGATTAGATTGCTGGAGGTCTTTTTGTGAAGCTTAGGTCTTTATTCTTTTGTCGGTCGGCTCTGATATGTGACACCGGGTAGTCGGGGTGATCGAGTGTGATTATTTGTATTATGTATACACATGTTTTGGATTCTACTTGTGTGACTTTGTATATGACAAATACACTTTGTATGATGTATATATATGAGATTCAGTTGCAGATTTTTCGCTTTTATTCTATAACTGAATTGTGGGTGTTAGGAGCTGAGTTCCTTTGTTATGTGCTACCTGAATTGTTGCATATCTATATGAGCAGGTGATTGTATTTTGTTTTAATTGATGTGACGCCTCCGTCTATGCCGTAAATTTTTAATTATACTCTGATTGTTTGTTATTGCTTTATTATTTGGGGGTATAGATTAGGGGTGTTACATTAAGTGGTATCAGAGCCAGTCCGTGTCAGTCCTTGTCGGTGTTGGTGTTTGGGTGAGCTGTTTGTTTAACCATAGTTGCTGTTATTGGAAATAAACAGAATATGGCTGGTAGGAACGACGCTGCTTTAGCTGCTGCGATGCAGGCTATGGCTCGGGCTATTCAAGGTGCACCTCATGCTGCTGGAAATGATGAGTTCAGAAAGAATAAACCACCTGTCTTCAAAGGGAAACACGATCCTGATGGTGCTCAGATTTAGCTGAAAGTGATTGAAAGGATTTTCTGAGTGATGGATTGTGCGGAGGATCAGAAGGTGAGACTGGGTACTCACATGTTACAGGAAGAGGCAGATGATTGGTGGGTCAGTACTCGTCGTGTGTTGGAAGCTGCAGAGGAAGAGATCACTTGGGCTTTGTTTAGTGTTGAGTTTCTGAGGAAGTATTTTCCCGAAGATGTAAGAGGAAAGAAGGAGATAGAGTTCCTGGAATTGAAACAAGGTAATATGTCTGTTGTTGATTATACTGCTAAGTTTGTGGAACTTGTGCAGTTTTATCCCCATTATGCTGAAGCGACCGCGGAGTTTTCTAAGTGTGTAAAGTTTGAGAGCGGATTACGTCCTGAGATCAAGCAGGAAATCGGGTATCAAAGGATTAGGAAGTTTTCTGATTTGGTAGACTGTTGTTGGATTTATGAAGAAGATAGTCAAGCTCGTTCTACTCATTATAAGAGTGTGAGCGACAGGAAAGGGAAGCAACAGTTTCGTGGTGGTCCTTATGTGACACCAGCGGATAAGGGTAAGCAAAGGGGTACTTTTGATCGAAGGCCAAGTGGAGGAGGTATGTCTACTTCTTTGAGATGTTATAGATGTGGTGAATTGGGACACCGTCAGTTCGAATGTAGGAAGAATTTGGAGAAGTGTTCCAATTGTGGAGGTGTAGGGCATGTCGCAGCTCATTGTAAAAGGAAGAATGTGGTAAAGTGTTTCAACTGTGGTGAAGCTGGTCACATTAGTACAAAGTGTCCGAAACCGAAGCAAGCTCCAGCAGGTGGGAAAGTTTTTGCATTGGCGGGAACTCAGACTACTAATGCAGATCGTCTGATCAGAGGTACTTGTTTTATTAATAGTACGCCTTTAGTTGCTATTATTGATACTGGAGCGACTCATTCGTTTATTTTGTCTGAGTGCGCGAAGCGTTTGAATCTTTTGTTGTCTTCGATGGATGGTGAGATGGTTATTGATACTCCAGCAATGGGGTCAGTAACTACTTCTTTGGTTTGTTTGAGTTGTCCTTTGACCATTTATGGTAAAGACTTTGAGATGGATTTGATGTGTTTGCCGTTGGAGGGTTTAGATGTGGTTCTGGGAATGAATTGGTTGCAATTCAATAGGGTTCATATTGATTGTTATCTTAAGCTAGTAAGGTTTCCTTCTCTTGAGGAAGACGAGGACTCGAGTTTCTTATCTACCAAAAAGTTGAAGAAACTTTTGGCGGATGAAGCTCAGTTGTTTGGGTTGTTTGCATCGTTGACTGTGGATAGTCAAGTTTCACTTGATGTGTTTCCTGTTGTGTGTGATTTTCCGGAAGTGTTTCCTGAGGATATTTCTGATGTGCCGCCAGAGAGAGAGGTGGAGTTTTCCATAGATCTAGTTCCTGGTACTAGACCTGTGTCTATGGCACCATATCGAATGTCGGCATCTGAGTTGGTTGAGTTAAAGAAGCAGTTGAATGAATTGTTAGAAAAGAGGTTTGTGAGGCCAAGTGTGTCGCCTTGGGGTGCTCCAGTTTTATTGGTGAAAAAGAAAGATGGAAGTATGCGATTGTGTATTGATTATCGCTAGCTGAATAAGGTGATGATTAAGAATAAGTATCCTCTTCCAAGGATTGATGATCTAATGGATCAGTTGGTTGGTGCGTGTGTGTTTAGTAAGATTGATTTGAGATCCGGGTATCATCAGATTAGGGTGAAAGAGGAAGATATTCAGAAGACGGCTTTTAGGACACGATACGGTCATTATGAATATTTTGTGATGCCGTTCGGGGTTTCTAATGCGCCAGGTGTGTTTATGGAGTACATGAATCGTATCTTCCACGAGCATTTGGATCGTTTTGTTGTAGTGTTTATTGACGATATCTTAATATATTCTAAGTCTCGGGAGGAGCACGTGGAGCATTTGCGTATTATTTTGCAGGTTTTGAAGGAGAGGAAACTTTTTGCCAAATTATCCAAGTGCGAGTTCTAGTTGTCAGAGGTGAGTTTTCTTGGGCACGTAATTTCAGGTAATGGTATTGCAGTGGATCCATCTAAAGTAGATGCAGTGTTACAATGGGAGGCTCCTAGATCCGTTACTGAAATTCGAAGCTTTTTGGGGTTAGCCGGATATTATCGAAGGTTTATTGAAGGTTTTTCTAAACTAGCACTTCCTTTGACCCAGTTGACTTGTAAAGGAAAAGCGTTCATTTGGGATATTCAGTGTGAGGAAAGTTTTAGTGAGCTAAATAGAAGATTGACGACAGCTCCGATCTTGATTTTACCAAATCCTAATGAACCGTTTGTGGTCTATTGTGATGCATCTTTGATTGGGTTAGGTGGAGTGTTGATGCAGGAAGGTAAGGTGGTGGCTTATGCTTCAAGGCAATTGAGGGTTCATGAGAAAACTTATCCTACTCATGATCTGGAATTAGCGGCGGTGGTCTTTGTGTTGAGAATTTGGAGGAATTATCTCTATGGTGCAAGATTCGAAGTCTTTAGGGATCATAAGAGTTTGAAATATTTGTTTGATCAGAAAGAGTTGAATGTGAGGCAACGGAGATGGTTGGAATTCTTGAAGGACTACGACTTTGGCTTGAATTACCATCCTGGTAAAGCTAATGTGGTAGCCGATGCGTTAAGCCGGAAATCTTTGCATATGTCCGCTTTGATGGTTAAAGAGTGGGAACTTTTGGAATCGTTTAGAGATTTGAGTTTGGTATGTGAATTGACGTCGGATAGCGTAAGGCTTGGAATGTTAAAGGTTACTAATGATTTTCTGTTGACGGTTAGCGAGAAACAGAAGATGGACGTGAAATTTGTGGATTTGATGACGGTTGGAGAGAAAAGTGTGAATGAGGACTTTAAAGTGGACGATAAAGGTGTTTTGAGATTCCGAGGTAGAATTTGTATTCCGGACGATTCGGAGTTGAAAGGGATGATTTTGGAGGAAGGACACCGGAGTAACTTGAGTATACATCCGGGAGCTAATAAAATGTACCAAGATTTGAAGAAGATTTTCTGGTGGTCTGGATTAAAGAGAGATGTGACTCAGTTTGTTTATGCATGTTTGACTTGTCATAAATCAAAGGTAGAACAACTGAGGACTAGTAGTTTGTTGCAACCGTTGGATATTCCTGAGTGGAAATGGGACAGCATTTCTATGGATTCTGTGACAGGGTTGCCAAATACTCAGCGAGGGCATAATGCTATTTGGGTGGTTGTTGATAAGCTGACTAAATCGGTGCATTTCATTCCGATTGACATCAGTTTTTCTTTGGAGAGATTGGCTGAGATTTATATCAGTGTGATTGTGAAATTGCATGGTGTTCCATTGAGCATTGTTTCTGATCGAGATCCTAGGTTTACCTCCAGATTTTGAGAAAGTGTGCAAAAGGCTTTAGGATCTAAATTGAGGTTGAGTTCTGCTTATCATCCTCAAACGGATGGTCAGACCGAGAGAACGATTCAGTCATTGGAGGACTTGTTGAGAGCTTGTGTTCTTGAGCAAGGTGGTGTGTGGGATAGTTATCTTGCATTGGTTGAATTCACGTATAATAACAGTTTCCATTCAAGTATAGGAATGGCACCTTTTGAAGCACTGTATGGACGAAGATGTCGAACACCTTTGTGTTGGCACGAATCTGGTGAGAGTTAGATGGTTGGGCCGGAGTTAGTGCAACAGACTACGGAAAAGGTGAAGCTTATTCGTGAGAAAATGAAGGCTTCTCAGAGTAGGCAGAAAATTTATCATGATCGACGAAGGAAAGATCTCGAGTTTCAAGAAGGCGATCATGTATTTCTGAGAGTTACACCGGTGACGGGCATTGGTCGTGCATTGAAATCGAAGAAGCTTACTTCTCGGTTTATTGGTCCTTACCAGATATCCGCGAGAGTGGGTGTTGTGGCTTATCGGGTGGCGTTGCCGCTGAATCTTTCGAATTTGCACGATGTGTTCCATGTTTCACAGCTTCGGAAGTATGTTCCGGATCCGTCGCATGTGATTCCGATGGATGAGGTGGAGGTAAGGGAGAACCTTACGGTTGAGGCGTTACCAGTGAGGATTTTGGAGAGGGCAATTTGACTTGGGAGTTGGAGATTAGGATGCAGAAGTCGTATCTAGAGTTGTTCGCCTCAGGTATATTTTCGAGGACGAAAATTTCTAAGTGGGGGAGAGTTGTAACGCCCCAGTTTTGTGAGTTTTTATTTAATCGAGTCGTTTTGATTATTTTATTATTATATTATTTTATTTTCGACTTTTATTTGGAAATATATTATTTTTCATTGTTGTGATATTTTATCGCGTTTTGGGAGCGTTTGCGAGATATTTGAGTGTAGGGGTATTTTGGTCTTTTCATTTTTTTTTTGTTAAGTTAGAAACATAATAGAAATAGAAAGAGAGAAAAATAGAGAGAAAGAAAAAGAGAAGAAGGAAAAGGGAAAGAAAAGAGAAAGAAAGGAGAAAAGAGAGAAAACTTGGAAAAGAAGAAATCGATTCAACCGACTTTCCAAGAACACGATTAATCGGGTAAGGGTGCGAAACTCGATTATCTTATGATTGTGTATGATTATGTATATGTGTGTTGGAATGTTTATGGTGTTTTCATAGCTTTTCAATTTTAGGTCGGAACGATGGAAATCGATGTTTTTGCGGTTGAAATGTGATTTAAATGTTGTAGATTACTTATTACCATGATTGGGTTATGTTCTGATTGTTATGTTTTGGGTTGGAAGAGTTTTTGGGTGAAAAATATGATTTTGGACCTCAAAACAGCGCTGCAGAATTTCTGGGTTTTCCTTGGTTCGCCTAGCGAACCTGGGGCGAAGCAGTAGCGAATGAGTTTTCGCGGGTTCGCCTAGCGAACCAGTTAGCGAAGGTCAGCGAATGTTCGCTAACGTTGTTCGCCTAGCGAACTTTGCATCTTTTTGGTTCTGGTTGTTGCTGCTTGGTTCGCCAAGGGGTTCGCCTAGCGAACTTTGTGTCTATTTTTATCTGATAGTGGTTTCGCTGGACATTCGCCTAGCGAAGATGGTAGCGAATACTCGCTAGAGGGTTCGTCTAGCGAACATGGCAGGTTGTGTAATTTTGTTTTATTCCTAACTTTTGATCCGTAAGTCAGATTGGGGTGCGGCTGGGTGCGTTAGAAAGCTTGTGAGTTGTTCTTTCTTATTAAAATGGTTTGGAGATTGTTGGCCGATTTAATTATGTCAGAAATTTGGAATGTGTCGTTTTGTCGACTTTTGCCGTTTAATTGTGCGTAATTGATGGGTTATCACGCGATGTGCTTGTGATATATGTTGGATGACTTGTGTGCTGATTATATGAGGTGAATGCATGTGTTTAAATGTTGTGATGAGGTTTGTGGCCGTATGGCAATTAAATGCATTGTTCTGGGCTTGAATGCAAAGCATGATTTTTATTGATTGAGATGATTGCATATATGTGTGCATTTGAATGTCATGAGTCATTGTATGCTAAGCATCATGATATGCATGCTTGTGATGTCGTGTGCCCTTGTGGGGTGTGAGAGACGAATCAATTCCAGAGGGAATCCGCTATAACATCGTGAGCCTTATACAAAGAGGACTGAAAGCGATGATTATAGACGATCGTGAGCCTTATACAAAGAGGACCGAAAGCGATCGGATCGTGAGCCTTATACAAAGAGGACTGAAAACGATCCATAAACGCCGTGCACCTTATACCAAGAGGACCGAAAGCGACGGGGAACATCGTATGCCCGACGGGGAGTTACATTACGTAACGAACGATGGTTCCAATAGTTCCTGAGTGAACTGGTGTTGAGATTTTGATGTCGGTACCGCATTGCATTGCATAGATTCGTTGTGTCGGTCTTTGTGCATTTACATTGAATCATGAATGGATTGATTTTTGTGGAACTGTGAATGGAATTGATGAGTTTTATATATATATATATATATATATATATATATATATATATATATTTGTGTTGGTGAGAATATAATTGTGTTGGTAACAAATGCGAGAATATGTGTACCTTTGTGTTAATTCATAATTGTACACAATTATATTATGATTGTGTTTCTCAACCCTTCTGCTGTTTTATAATACTCTATGAGGCATTGCAGATTAGATTGCTGGAGGTCTTTTTGTGAAGCTTAGGTCTTCATTCTTTTGTCGGTCGGCTCTGATATGTGACACCGGGTAGTCTGGGTGATCGAGTGTGATTATTTGTATTATGTATACACATGTTTTGGATTGTACTTGTGTGACTTTGTATATGACAGATACACTTTGTATGGTGTATATATATGAGATTCAGTTGCATATTTTCCGCTTTTATTCTATAACTGAATTGTGTGTGTTAGGAACTGAGTTCCTTTGTTATGTGCTACCTGAATTGTTGCATATCTATATGAGCAGGTGATTGTATTTTGTTTCAATTGATGTGACGCCTCCGTCTATGCCGTAAATTTTTAATTATACTCTGATTGTTTGTTATTGCTTTATTATTTGGGGGTATAGATTGGGGGTGTTACATAACGAATCGACCTAATAGTCGTAGGTTTTATGCCTTTGATTACCATAATGCCTTAGGAATGTTGTAGGGATGTTTTTGGGGTAATTGGGGTTGAAATCGTAAGAGCTTTTGGGTCTGATATGCTACTGATGCATAGCAGCGATTTCCTGAAATGGCAGGTTCGCAAAGCGAACATTTCCTTCGCAAGGCGAACACTAGCCCAGACTCGCAAAGCGAGCAGCGCAGCGAATGTGCGATAATTTGTTTGATGATACTGGAATGAATTCATAAGTGTGACATTTAATTCGCAAAGCGAACGTCCCAGTGAGTTGATTCGTAAAGCAAATGAGGGTGGCGAGCGAGAGACAAAATGGAAACCCTCTGGTTTTGGTATGGAATTTTGGGGTTCGCTGGCAGCTCGCAAAGCGAACAGGTTCGCACGGCAAACTCAGTAGTGAACTCCTACTGTTCGCGAAATTTTGTTTTATGATTCTGTGTTGTCTTGATGTTTTGATGCTGAGATTTTTCTGATGATTTACCATGATGTTACTGATGAATATGAGATGATGTTTTGTGATATTGACGAATATATGATGACATGATTAATATGAGAACTGATGAATGATGATGCACATAAATGATTTTTTTTATGATGTTGATATTGACGTTGTGTATCATGCATTCATAGCATTTTAGGACTTCGGTCCAGTGGTGGCTCTAACCCCATTGTGTGGATTGGAGTATATGACGTGCTCCGGTTCTTGTGTAGAATCGATCCTAATGACGGGGATCTTTGGAGGGTGATGTCCTAGTGTCCATCGATTGTGACGATTGGTACCACATGCATGAGTCTTGTTGTACATTGCATTTATTTGGCATTGATGTATTTTATGATGTTGTGACTTTGATGTTTTCCTTGTGATAACCCTGAAGATGTTGTATATGATGATGACGCCATTTTACGCATATCTTGTTTTTATATTGATTATAATGAATTGTGATTACTCACCCTACCTGTTTGAATGTTGCCTCCATGTGGGTAACGTGCAGGTGATCAGGCTTAGCTGTGGATGCCTTCGAGGACTTCTGGAGTTTATATGCTTTTGGTCGATGTAGAGGGTCTTGCTCTGATATTGTAACATCGGGTTGGGTCGTTGAGTCGAACCATGTTGAGTTGTTATTTTTGTTGTTATTTGATTATTATGGCTTTTAATGAAAACCCTTTTGATTTTGGATTATTGTGGTTATGGTGGTCCTGCTGCTATTTGACAGCTTTTTGATTATTTTGAAGAAAACCCGTTGTTTACAGAGCAAATGTGTTATTTTGAGTTTATTGAGAAATGTGCACCCTTCTGAGGTGATTTTTACTCTGATAATTTGTGTATTTTGCCGTGTATATTCGTGGGGTAGAAAAGGGTGTTACAATGTTCATATCAACTGTTTTCCCAAGACCATGATGTTTCCAGATGTCGGATGAGATAGAGAGTTGATGTTTATATCTGCTTAGAAAGTAGAAGAATTCTTGAAATAGGAGGCATGAGTGTTCGCTACATTTGTTGCTTTGGGAATCGATAGTAAAGCTGTAATAGGAGAACTTCCAGTTATGTGTAATTTTCCCAAAGTATTTTCTGACGATATCAGTGATTTGCCGCTAGAGCGCGAGGTGGAGTTTGCTATAAACTTAGTACCTGGTACTAGTCCGGTGTCGATGGGTTCTTATAGAATGTACACTTCAGAGATGAGAGAGCTAAAGAAACAGTTGGAAGAGTTTCTTAAGAAGAAGTTTGTTTGGCCTAGTGTTTCACCGTGGGGAGCGTCGGTGTTGTTAGTTAAGAAGAATGATGGTAGCGTGAGGTTGTGTGTCGATTATCGACATCTCAATAAAGTGACTAAAAAGAACAGGTATCCACTTCCGAGAATCGACAATATGATGGATCAGTTAGTTGGCATGTTTTCAGCAAGGTTGATTTGTGGTTAGGTTATCATCAAATTGGAGTGAAACCAGAAGATATTCCGAAGTCTGGATTCAGAATGAGGTATGGTCATTATGGGTATTTTGTGATGTTGTTTGGTGTATCTAACACGCATGGAGTGTTCATGCAGTACATGAATTGAATATTCCATCTGTATCTAGATCAGTTTGTCGTTGTGTTTAACAAAGATAAATTGATATATTGGAAGTCAGATGAAGATCATGTAGAGCATCTGAGAATCGTGTTGCAAACCTTAAAAGAAAAGAAGTTGTATATAAAGTTATCCAAGTGTGAGTTCTGGCTGAAAGAAGTGAGTTTCTTATGTCATATAATTTCTAGTGGAGGTATTGTTGTTGATTTGTCAAAGGCTGATGTTGTGTTACAATGGGAAACTCCGAAGCTTATTACCGAGATTAGAAGTTTTTTAGGTTTGGCTGGTTACTGCAAAAGGTTTATTGAAGGCTTTTCGAAGTTGGTGATGTATTTGATTCATTTGACTCGAAAGGAGCAAGCATATGCATGGGATGCTTTGTGTGAAGAGAGTTTTATAGAACTTAAGAGGAAGTTGATGTCTGCTTCATTATTAATTTTGCCAAATCCGAGCGAGTCTTTTGTTGTGTATTGTGATGCTTCGATGATGGGTTTAGGTGGTGCGCTGATGCAAAATAGACATGTTATGGCTTATGTTTCTAGACAGTTGAAGGTTCATGAGAGGAATTAAATGCATGAGTTCACAAGAATAACATGTGTAGCACTAATTAAGTTCAAACATGAGGTGTTTGTTGAGTTCAAGAAGTTCAAAGTGAAGGATGAAAATCAAAGTGGACAAAGGTTGAAGATCCTTAGAACCGGTGTTGGAGGTGAGTTCAACTCAATAGAGTTCAAGAAGTTTTGCAAGGAACATGGTATTAAGCATGAGGTGATTGTTCCATACATTCCATAATATAATGGTCTTGCTGAAATGAGAAATATAACTTTGCTTGACATGCCAAGGAGTAGGTGAAGGAGAAGAATCTACCTAAGAAATTGTAGGGTGAAACAATTACCACATCAACACATGTGCTTAATAGATTTCAAACAAAGAAGTTAAAGGAAGTAGTTCCTATTGAGAAGTGGACTGGAAGAAATCAATGTGTCAGCCATTTCAAGGTGTTTAGTTCTGTATGTTACAAACATATATCAGGTGCTACTATAAGGAAATAGGATGACAGAAGCAAAGTCATGTTGCTTATAGGTTACCACAATACATGTGCATATAAGCTTTATTGGCCAGTCACCAACAAATTTTAAGTCAGCAGAGATGTCATAGTGAAAGAATAAAAAACATGAGATTGAAGCAAGTCTCAATCCAACTCAAGTGCAGTGTTAACACTAGAGTCTAATTCTGCCTCTGAAGGAGATTTTGACTCAGATGGAGATTCTGAATCTGAAGATGACTCTGACTCTAAAAGTGAGTCTGACTCTGAAGATGACTTTGACTCTGAAGGTGAGTCTGACTCTGATGATGGATTTGACTCTGAAGGTTATTCAACCTCTGAAGAGAGAACTTCTGAAGGTGGAGCTTTTGAAGATGGTCCAGCCTCTGAAGGTGGAACTTTTGAAGGTGGAGCTTCTGAATGTGGTACTGCTTCTGAAGATAAACTTGCGCAATTCTAGAGGCTAGAGAGAGTTAGACAAATTCCAAGGAGACTTGTAGGCTTTGAGTTTCTACAAGATAATGAGATTAACTCTAAAAGGGAAGCCATACAGAGTGCTAAGATGGTGGACTCTGAACCTACCAACATCAATAAGGCTCTCAAGAAGAAGGTGTGGGTGAACGCCATGAAGAAAGAGCTTGAGGCCATTGAAAGAAACAAATCATGGAAATTGATTGTTCTACGTCAGAACAAGAAAGTCATTAATGTTATATGGGTTTTCAAGATAAAGTTGAAGCCAAATGGTTCAGTTGCTAAACATAAAGCAAGGTTGGTAGCTAGAGGATTCCTACAAAAGTCTTGTTTTAACTACTTTGAAGTGTTCGCACTTGTAGCTAGACATGAAACCATAAGGTTGGTTATTGCTATATTTGCAAATAGAAATTAGTCTCTGATACATTTAGATGTAAATTCATCTTTTCTGAATGGTCTATTGCAAGAAGAAGTTTGTGTTACAACTTCATGGATTTGTGAAAGAGAACAAAGAATGGATGGTGTACAAGTTGTATAAAGCCTTGTATGGGCCGAAACAAACTCCAAGGGCTTGGAATCTAAAAATTGATCCATTTTTCAAGCATCTGGGTTTCAAAAAATGCGAAATGGAATATGGTGTGTATGTGCAACATAATTTTGAATGCAATGTGATTTTGGTGTGCCTTTATATAGATGACATACTTCTGACAAGAGGTTGTACTTCTGAGATAAACAAGTTCGATAAGGTGTTGACGAATGCATTTGATATGAATGACCTTGGAAATATGGTATATTATTTAGGGATGGAGATTTTACATTCTGAGAAGGGGATTATTGTGCACCAACTGAAGTATGAACTTGAGTTGCTAACGAGATTTGAGCTGATGAATTGTAAGCCAGCAATCACACCTACTGAGACAAATCATAAGATGGATTCTGGTGATAATGGTGAGGATGTAGATGTTATAACCTTAAAACAGTTGGTTAGGAATCTGAGATATATCTGTAACACCAAGCCTGGCATATGCTATGTAGTTTAAATGGTGAGTAGGTTTATGAGTAAACCAAACTAGTCACATTACCAAGTTGCAGTCGGGATTTTTAGGCATGTAAAAGGAACTCTGAGGCATTGAATTTTGTTTCAATCTAGAGTATCAGATGATGTTGAGCTGATATGTTATTCAGACGTTAATTGGTGTGGGGACAGAGTAGATGAAAGAAGCACTACATAATACATATTTATGTATCTGGGAGCCCTCATTTCTTGGTGTTCCAAGAAGCAACCATTGGTTGCATTGTCAACATGTGAAGCTAAATACATAGTTGATTTTTGTCCGTTTGTTAGGCTGTTTGGCTGATGAATTTCCTGCAACAAGTGAAGTTCAAGGCGAGCAAACCAGTCAGATTGATGATTAACAACAGCTCTGCCATAAGTCTTGCTAAAAATCCAATGTTGCATGGAAGAAACATGCACATTGATACTAAGTACCATTTTCTGCGCAATCAAGTTCAGAATGGAGTACTTGAGGTTGTTCATGTCAGCACACATAAGCAACTTGCAGATGTACTGACCAAAGCAATCAAAACTGAACAATTCATCAATTTGAGGGATGAAATTGGTGTTGTGAATTTTAAAACTTGAATATGAATTAAGGGATGGTGTTAAATGTAATTCATCTCAAATTAATTTCATTTGCATTTATATTTATATTTGAATTTGAATTTGAGTTTTCATTTAGTTTGGATTTGAATTTGGGTCATTATATATAAACCCAAATTGAGTTAAATTTCTAACAAAATTTTAAATTTGAGAAAGTTTTGAAAATTAATTACGCTTCATTCTCTCTTTTCTCTCAGCAATTATTCTTCATCTTCTTTAATTTTTGTACATCAATAGAAGTTTATTGTCAAACTCTAACAAACTCGACTCAATTTAATTTCATCAATCGTTCAATTCAACTCGTTAGTGTGAATCATCTAATTTAAAAATAATTTTTTATATCTTTGATATTTTAAATTAATAATTTAATTGTCTAACACACAAATGATCATAAAGTTAACACAATCCTCATCAGAATATAATCAACATGAATTTCTTTTACACAAAAATCTAGTTATCACAAATAGATTCAACTAATAACTTGAGTAAATAGAACTAGTGAACAACAATTAGTCATTATATATAATATTAGCCAGCAATTTTAGTATTTATAAAAAAATATATATAGCCTCATAATTCAATAATGCCATGCCTAGAAAATAATAAAAGATGGTCAAATAAAATACATGTGAAAGATCAGATAAGGATGGCACTTGGCAGGTTGTTGTTCAGAATAAAAATGGGATTTGGGTTTTTTGCTGTTGGGATTAAGTTAGTGGTAGGAGTATTATCTTATTTTAATATGAAGTGATTAAATAAGTGGGAGAAAAAAAAATTAAGTTCATTGAACTTTAACGTCAATCATTTTCCATAATATGATATTAGAGACCAAAAAAGGCGTTTTTGTCCTAATCGTTTAGGTAGTAAACTATTAATTATTTAAATAACTAAAAAATACAATTAATTAATAAATTAGTTTTTAAAAGTATTTTGAAACTAATAATTGAATTTTAGAATAAAATACTATTGTGTCAACATCTTAATGCCGTCCAGTTGATGGCCGCTATGAGTAGATTCTACCTGCCACTATCAACACCTGCTGCAAATTATTCCTTAATTTTTAATTAACAGTTGTTAATCTTGGGTCTCTGTGATTAACAATTTTTTTCGTGTGGGGAAGGTAAGAAGCGAAAGGGACCCTAGATTGAACAATTCTTGTTACAAATTAGAACACATATACTTTATCAAATTTATATAAATAGACTCTCCCGTAACTTATGTTGAATCATTGGCCTATTTAATTTAAAAATAACATTTTGGTTCTGTTAAAAAAATTAAAAATCGACAATAATTGAGAAAAATTTAAGTTTCACAATAATTAAAGATATTGTTCTCAAATGATTAAATAGAGTGACATTTTTTACTTTACAAACCGATTTTGTATAGATGAATAATATTAAATTTTAATTCTATCATATTATAACGAGATTATCGAGTCGGGCACCATTTATATATATACACTAAACCCAAAAAAAAATGTTGGGCACAGGAGAATGTACTGAAACAACAAAGTCTCAAATATCGATAATTTGCGTCATTTACTATTTTTATTCACACACTAAATTCAATAGTGTTTGACGTGAAATGGTGTATTGAAAAATAACTTAAATTTCATATTAGTTAAAAATAGTGCATACAAAAGATTTATATAGAGTTATACTTTTCATTCTACAAATCAGTTTTGTAAGGATGAATTAGGCCAAATTTTAATTATATCAACAATACTTAAGATTAATACTTCAACGTCAAAATCAATAACAAAATAAAAAGTATATATGACTTATGGTTTAGAGAATATTTTGGGTTTCACATAAAATACTTTATATGTGAGAGAAACGATAATAAATGTCCCATGTTTTTCGATGTGAAATGTAGAAGGTTGTTCGATAATATCTAACGATAGAAGACAGCCGGCCATGGCGTGTAATTGTTAAATAATCATGTTATATATTATCCGATGTAGATCTCTTAACAATAATCTAGTTTGAAGCTTCTGAGTGCTACATTGTATCTTCTGCTTGTGGGCAATGCAGCCGCTCCAGAATAATTTTATTTGTAGCAAAATGTTGAGTAACAATGACCCAAAAAATTAATCACACTTTTTTTTGTGGCCGAAGATAACATGATTCAATGTTTTGTGGTTTAGGTTGTGGTTGTGGTGGTTAAGATGCATGTATGTATTAATATTATGTATAAATCATTTCACTAAACTTTGACATGGAAAACAATTATTCTGGACAATGCTTGACATGAGACAACGTTTATGTCTCCTGTAGTAAAAGATAAAATGTTTGATAATGTTAATTAATGGATTACAGGAGTACAACTACAACTTGTAATTTGTTTTTTCTTGACGTTATTGGTTTTACTACTCCTTCATCTAAATCTCAAGTGATATTTGTGTTCCTATAGCATAAAAGTTAAATTTGGTTTGACAGGTGTTTGAAACGAGGCCTCTGAATAACATATGTTTATAGAAGTACCACGTTGCATACAAATCCGCACCATTTCTGACTTGAGAGACTGAGACGGACGGTTCATTATGCACATGTCTGCTCTGGATCTTGTTTTCTTGTACCTCCACTATACCCCTTATAGCATGATTGTGTTTTGTCCATTTTGCCAAAAAAATATGAAGACCTCATATGTATCGTATGTTATTGTATTTGAATCGTCTAAAGTATGAATAAATAATATGTTAGATTTGTAAAAGAAATATCCATTTTTCTATTATATACCTCAATTTTATCCGGATATTTTAAATGTTTAGACAATCAATTTTATTTTGTTTTGTTTAAAATAAATCGGTTGAATCGATTTCTTAACCGCGCGTAAAATCAATGAACATTGTTTTCAGGTTTAAGTTTGTAAATGTCTGTTTTATTGATCTACATTATGCGTAGTTTAATCTGGTGTGTTCATTTTATTTTTTCGCATCCGTGTGCGTCCGCATTTTGATCGGTTTGAGCATTTTCATCTGGATATGTTTAACTGCGAGATTTGATCTGCGACTGTCCTTTTTTTCCATCCTCTTCTTCATTTAGCCTCCACCCTCACCACACAACAAAACTCTCCCATCCTCACATTTAACGATCCAACACACCACTTCCATCCTAGCTCACACAACCATCATACAATCACCTCCAAGCTAACGTACAACCTTACTGCATCTCACTAACAACAAGTTCATGCACTCTCTCTATTTCGCCTCTGCCACCAAACACCAACTAACCACTTCCGGTGACACTCATTTCCCTCTCTACTCCGATCCACCGCAACTAACCATCACTGCTTCACCAATCCACACACCACTGCCTGCATACTCAATGTCGGTTAACTCGTCGCCACGCTCACCAACTCACACCGTCTAGAACTCTCCATGATATTTTGAATCAAATCTTTTGCTGTGTTTTTGTATATTTAATATTTGTTGTATATGTCAATTGTGTGCGGTTATTGCTTGATGATCTGTTTGAATTTCTTGATTCTGTAACGTATATTGTAATGATGTAATTAATTTGGGATTGTGTGTGTTGTTGTTTGCGTTGCGTTGTATGTGTTGTAGTTTGTTGTTCATTTGTTGCATTGAAATCGATCTGCAGGTTCAACATGATTTGTATGTCATGACTCTACTGGATTTTCTTTTGATACAATGATATAAATATTCGGTATATGTGTTGCTATTTGTTGTTTATTATCGCGTCGAAATCAGATGAGAGCATATTACGTGCGTTCATTTTGGTTTGTTTATCATCATTGCGTTTAGTGCATTTTGTTTCGATTGCGATGAGTGTATTTTGCATTAGCAAGTTGCTGGATGGTTTTCTTTTGTTTATATAAGACATTGTCATTCTCTTGTCGTCGCATTTAACTCAGATTTGTACACACTTTTGGTAGTTCGTCATAGCGTCAATTCGTGTTTGCTTTCGCTACTTTGTGTTTCATCACGTGATGTTGCCTTCATTATGGTATAATCATTGTGTTTGATTTGTTTGCGATGACTATGTTTTACGCTAGCAACATGTTGTTTGATTTGTGGTAGCATGCAACATTTATATTTTATCGCATTTAAATTGGATTTGAATTTTGCGTTGGCAGCTTTGTATTGCACGACCTTGCATTACATGAACTTAATTAACGTCCTCACATTGCATTTAATTTTACACGTATGTGTAGTTTTGGAAATGTTTGTGATGAATATGTTTTGTTCATGATTGTTGTATGCATCATTTTCCTATCATTTGGTTACGTGTGTGCGTGCGATATCGTATTTCGTACAATTTATGGCGTTAAATTACGCCTCGCGCTTGAACTCGCAACCTTGCGTTACAATTCGTGCCTCTCATTATTTCTCACCATTTCACCATCAATTCTAAACCATTTCAAAATCCATTCCAAATCATTTTCAAAACACAAGTTAAAACCCTTGATCCCATCAAACTCTTTTCAAACTTAAGTGATTCGTCAACATTTTTTCTTAAATAAAATCGGAAGCAAAGGACGTTGGGGCATACTCCTTTGAAACCTTGAACAATTGGCCTCGGGGAACACGCCATGGACTTACCGGTAATTCTTCTTCCGTTGTAAATCACCTAATCAAACTTGGATGAAAAAAGGACATAGGAGTTTACACTCCTTGAAACTCCGAACAATCGACTTCGAGGCACACGTCTTGGTCTTATCGAACGTTCGTCTTCCACAAATAAATTTCATAAACACTTTGGATGAAAAATGTACATTGGGGGTACATACTCCTTAAAACCCCGAATAATCGGCCCCGAGGCACACGTCTCGGTCTTACTGAGCATTCTTCTTTCGTTATAAAATATTTAACCAGGCTTGGATGAAAAGGCTACATTGGGGTACACACTCTTTGAAACCTCGAACAATCGGCTATGAGGCACATGTCTTGGTGTTACCGAACGTTCGTCTTCCGCAAATAATTTTTATAAAAAATTTTGTTGAAAAAGGTGCATTTGGGCACACATTCCTTGAAACCTCAATTATCGTCCATGAGGCACACGTCTTGGTTTTACCGAGCGTTTGTCATTGTAATTCCCAGTATTTAACTGAATGCTCTAAATAATATTAGTTGAGATCAACTAGGTTCCGGTGTGCTCCGAGAAAATATCTGTAAAGATAATTAGAGCAACTGATAAGCTCAGAATAGATCAAATTAATATTATCTGACTCTGAGATTTTATCAATTGATACATTAGAGACAAATTGGACATTAAGTTAGTGTTACTAACTTAATGATATCTCTACATATCATATTCATTTCCTTTCCTCTTCATTTGGTGTCAAAGATAGAAAGAATGAAGAGAAGAAGTGGAGAGAAGGAAGAGCAAAAGGGGAAGAGAGGAAGAAGACCTAGAAGTTGAAGAACAAGCTGGAATCTTCTTCATTCTTCATCAAATCATCTCAATAACTTCATCATCATCCTATCTTGAGGTGGGTTCTAGTTAAAACTTAAGTTCTAGAAATTTTAGAGATGTTAGAACTTAGGTTAGAAAATGGTAGATTATGAATAATTGTGTGGAATTGATGTTTTGACGGTTCAAATGCGGATAAAAATGTGTAGTGTGATTGATATATATGTGAATATGACCTATGATAATTGATTCTATGATCCCTTAAGTTTTTATGAGTTTCCCATGCAGGTTTTTGAACTCTGTTACAGTGTTAACCGATTAACGAAATGTGGTTAACCGGTTAACGCGTGTAAAATTTCCATTCTGTGTGGAAAAGGGGTTGGTTAACCGATTAACGTAATATGGTTAACCGGTTAACCAATTTTGTCTCTAACTCTTGTTTTGCTACTGGAAGTCGCCCGTTAACCGGTTAACCATATCCTGATAGCCGGTTAACACTGTGTTGAATTTTGGAAAACCTTTTAAAATCCATAACTTTTGATCTGTGTGTCTGATCGAAGTGTTCTTGGTATCGTTGGAAAGCTATGAAAATATTCTACGCAATAAAAGTGAAAAATGTTGATTTAAATTATGAAATTGATTGATCGATGGGAATCGGGTAAATGTGATAATTTTATGAATTAAATTATTACATGTCTTTTGTTATACTATTGTGTTGTGCTATATCTAACTTCTTGTTATGAATCGTAATTGAGTGAATACATGTTTAAAAATTTGGAATAGGAAGAGTGAGGAAACCTTACCATAAATCTATAGTGGAACCTAGTAGTGTGACCAGGAATTGATAGATAATCTAGATGGCGATGCTCATGCATTCGATGCCTAGGTGTGCATCCTTGACGAGTAATGGTCTAGAGGAGAGAGTGAGACACTAGTATGGAACATGTGTGAACTTTGTGTTATGTGATAAGGCGAATGTGGCCTTGTGATTGTCGTATGCAATCACGTTTGTGTATATGAGATCATGTAATCGGAACCGTTTCCCTAAGACTTTCCTTTCACGAGGTGAAGCTTATTTAGAGCTCCTCCGGAATGTACGCATGATTACGTGGCAGGTTTACTTCCCGCGTTTAGTACGAACGGAACCTACGGGTAGAGACTTGCGATGGTCAACAGGCCATGTGAAGTGACGATTCATAAGGTGATAATATGTCCCTTAGTTTCCGAATTCGTTTCGTATGTCAAGTAAGTGCAAGGATTCATGACTCGTGTCGACTCTTAGACATAGGAGAGGACGGAAAAAAGGGATGCCTTGATGAGGTTACCGACTAGTGATATTTTGAGTTGGTGAACTCATGAACATGTTTCCATATAGTGTGAAATTGTGAACTCAAGGTCACTTCCCTTCCCCTCGACTTGAGTTAGGAATTGATAGAACCTTGTAAAGCCGAGAGGATCCATAAGATAGGGAACTCACTGGGATTTAATATCTCACCCCACATTGTTGATTTTATTCCAGGTGCTTCAGGTTCTGAGAAGGGTAAGGATAAGGTCGTTTGATTATCCTTACGTATATTGCTCTTTTGGAATGGCATAACTTCCGTCGTGGAGATTTTATTTTGAGATCATTGTTTTGATCTAGTTCTTAGTACTTTGGAACATTTTGTGTATATAATGCCTTAGTTTTAGTATTTTGTATTTTGGGCATGTAATGTATACAATGTGTTAACTAGGAACTATGGTATTTCAATACCAAAGACTTCGATTCATGTATAATATATATGCTTTGATGTATGTTGTTATATATGGGTGTTACAGTTGGTATCAGAGCATGTCGTATCCTCGACCTAGCCATGAAACAGTATAAGTAATTCTTTCTGTTCATATGCGTTGTGTCACCATTGGTCTTAAGTGTTATATTTATGGCATTGAGCCTGATCAACTTAATCTTATCTGTATGACGTTTAGGAACATGGCTGACGGACACAGAACCTGTGGTAGACCCAGAACTACTCCTTCCGAGACGAATCCACCAGGCAGCGAGGAGTATGTCCCATGGCCTCAGTTTTTACAACAGATGCAGCAGCAGTAGAACCAATTCATGCAGTAGATGGTACAACAGATGAACGGAGGTCTTCATCCTCAATTGGTTGTTCCAAATGCTATAAATGGGAGTTTTCAGGATTTCTTCCGCGTGAATCCTCCGGAATTTCATGGCGGATTAGATCCTGTGAAAACTCATGAATAGGTGGCTGGTATGGAGAGAATCTTTCTGATAGTTCAATGTAGTGAAGAGAATAAAGTGGTATTTGCTTCTCACTAGTTTAAAGGTCATGCTATGAGGTGGTGGGAGAGTGCTTCAGCTTTAATGACTATCCAAGATGTGCCTAAGGTCTGGGCGCAATTCAAGACTACTTTTATGGAGAAGTACTTTCCTAGTTCCTTAAGGACCCAAAAAGAGTTTGAATTCCAACAATTGAGGCAAGGTACTATGACTATGGCTGCTTATGCTGAAAAGTTTGAGATCATGGCTGCTTACTTTAGGCAGGCTGTGTATGCTCCGGATGAAAAGTGGAAGATTGACCAATTTCTTTTCAGATTGAGAGATGAGATTTCTCACAGTGTGTCTCAAAGAAAGTTCACTACTTATGTTGAGTTGCTAAGGCAATGCTATGTGGCTGAGAATAGTTTCAAGAGAGTTCAAGCAGAGGGGGATCTGAGTAGGTCGAATCAGAATGATCGTGGGAGATCAAGCCAACAGTTTAGGCCTAGACAACAAGCTTTCAAAGGGAAACAAGTTCAGAATTCTAGAACTAGTGCACCTCCTGCATGTCGTACTTGTGGTAAGATTCATCAGGGTAGGTGTGGCTTCGAAGGTGTGAGGTGCTATCAGTGTCAGAAAATGGGACATAGCGAGGGATTGTCCTCAGAATAAGAATCAGATGCAAGGAAATAGTACTGGTCGAGTTTATACATTGGATGCAAGGAAGGCTAAAGGTGATAACTCTTTGATTGTTAGTATGTGTTTCGTTAATGGGCATCCTTGTTTAGTATTGTTTGATTGTGGAGCAACACACTCTTTTGTGTCTATACAATGTATGAAGCGACTTGGGTTGCAAGCTATTTCGTTGTCTCCTCCCAGGGTGGTCACTACTGCCATGGATGAGATGGTTGAAACACCTTTAATGTATGAAAACTGTGTATTATCTGTGGATGGAAGAGTTTTTCAGATTGATCTTATTTGTTTGCCGCTTAACAAAATAGATGTTATTTTGGGAATGGATTGGCTTTCTGGTAATTTGGTGTTTATCGGTTGTGAGGAGAAGTTAATCATCATTCCATCCGCTGAAGCTACTCCGAAGGATGGGTTAAAAACTATTTTATAAGGTATGGTGGGAATGATAAATTTCTTGCTTGAGAAGGAAAAATCTGTTCTTTTGGTTCTCACTAAGGAGGAGAGTAACGACCTGCAAGTTCTGCATATCCCTATAGTCTGTTTGTTTTCCGAAGTTTTCCCCGAGGATGTCACTTCTCTTTCTCCGGAAAGGAAAGTGGAATTTTCTATTGACCTGATACCGGGAACTGCTCCTATATCCGTTTCTCCGTATCGGATGGCACCACTTGAGTTGAGAGAATTGAAGGATCAATTGGAAGAGTTAATGGATAAACATTTTGTTCGACCTAGTGTTTCGCCCTGGGGAGCTCCAGTGTTGTTAGTGAAGAAGAAGAAGGATGGTGGAATGCGGTTATGCATTGATTACCGGCAGTTGAATAAAGTCACCATTAAGAACAAGTACCCATTGCCCAGGATAGATGACATGTTAGATCAATTGAAAGGAGGCTGTGTGTTCTCGAAGATTGATTTACGGCCGGGTTATCATCAAATCCGTGTGAAGAGTTCAGATGTACCAAAGACCGCGTTTAGAACCCGTTATGGCCATTATGAATTCTTAGCAATGCCTTTCGGTGTGACGAATGCTCCAGCTGTTTTCATGGATTATATGAATCAGATATTTCAAGCTTACTTGGACCGATTTGTAGTGATCTTTATTGATGACATTCTTATCTATTCTCGTACTTCTCAAGAGCACGGAGAACATCTAAGAATCGTTCTATCGATCTTACAAGAAAGACAAATTTTTGCCAAGTTAAGTAAGTGTGAATTTTGATGACGGAGGTTAGATTTCTTGGTCATGTCATATCTCAAGGATGTGTGGCGGTGGATCCATCGAAAGTTGAAGCGATAATTAATTGGGAGAGACCGAAGAATGTTTCAGAAGTTAGAAGTTTCTTGGGATTAGTAGGTTACTATAGAAGGTTCATTAAGGCTTTTCTCAATTGGCTTTACCAATGACTAAACTTACTCGAAAGAATTTTTCTTATGAGTGGGATTCGTCTTGTGAACAAAGTTTTATGAGTTTGGAGGAAAGATTGACGATTGCTCCTGTTTTTATCATTCCTAATCCTAACAAGTCATATGAGGTATTTTGTGATGCATCAAAGATGAGATTAGGAGGTGTTTTAATGCAAGATGACCAAGTGGTAGATTATGCTTCCCAACAATTAAAAGTTCACGAGAAGAATTATCCAACTCATGATTTGGAATTGGTGACGGTTGTCTTTACACTGAAAGTGTGGCGTCATTATTTGTATGGAGTACGTTTTGAAATGTTCAGCGACCACAAGAGTTTAAAGTATCTTTTTGATCAAAAAGAGTTGAACATGCGTCAAAGGAGATGGATGGAGTATTTAAAGGATTATGATTTGGAGCTAAAGTACCATCTAGGTAAAGCGAATAAAGTAGCGGATGCATTGAGTCGAAAAGTATTTCATAATGCCGAATTGATGATGTTAGAGTATGCCTTATTGTAAAAGTTTTGAGATCTTAAACTTCAGTTTATTTGGACTCAAAACGATGTGATAATAGGAAACTTGAATGTTAATTCTACTCTTAGAGAGGAAATTCAACAAGGGCAAGTGTTGGATGAGAAGTTGCAAGAAGTATTAGTTCAACCAGGTTTCGTGCGAGCTACCGATGGAATCATTTTGTTTAACCAAAGGATTTGTGTTCAGGATGATGCGGCGTTAAAAAGAAGGATTCTGGAAGAAGCTCATAAAGGTGCTTTTACTATACACCCTGGTTCTTCGAAGATGTATCAAGATTTAAAGAGGGACTATTGGTGGTCCGGAATGAAAAGAGATATTCCAGTGTATGTGTCGGAGTGTGCAGTATGCCAACAAGTAAATATTGAACACCAAAGGCCGAGTGGTTTATTACAACCTTTATAAATTCCAGTTTGGAAATGGGATTGTATTTCTATGGACTTTGCAGTTGGATTGCCCCGTACACAAGGTGGTTTTGATTCTATTTGGGTGATTGTGGATCAGTTGACGAATTCTGTGCATTTCTTAGCCATAAAAACTACTTACAAGGCAAGTCATCTTGCAAGGTTGTTTGTTTCAAAAATTTTGAGGTTACATGGTATTCCCTCTAGCATTGTATCCGATAGAGATCCAAAGTTTACTTCAAGATTTTGGAGAGCTTTTCAACAAGCTATGGGAATGAAGTTGTGCTTGAGTACGTCGAATCATCCTCAAATGGATGGTCAGACGGAACGGACGATACAAACGATGGAAGACATGTTAAGGGATTGTGCGCTTAGAAGTGGAGGAAATTGGATAGAACTTTTACCGTTGATTGAGTTTTTGTACAATAATAGTTACCACGCGAGTATTGGTATGGCTCCTTACGAAGCATTGTACGGAAGGAAATGTAGGACGCCTTTGTGTTGGGCAAAAGTTGGCGAAGATAGAATTTTGGGACCCGAGATTATTCAAGAGACTACGGAAAAGATTAGAATGATCCGTGACAAAGTTAAGCAAGCATAAGATCGTCAAAAGAGTTATGCGGATAACCGTAGGAGACCTTTAGAATTTGAAGAAGATGATCATGTATTTTTGAAGGTTACTCCGAGATTGAGGTTGAAGGGACCGTTTAAGTCGTGGAAGTTAAGTCCGAGATACGAGGGACCGTATCAAATTTTAGAAAGGATTGGTGAAGTAGCTTACAAATTAGCCTTACCGCCTTCTCTATCAGAGATGCACGATGTCTTTCACGTGTCTCAACTTCGGAAGTTTGTTCCAGATCCTCTTCAGCCAATTCTACCAGATACGATTGAGATAGAAGCATATTTAACGTTTGAACCTCAACCAAGTCGTGTCGCAGGAAGAGAAACTAAGGTATTAAGGAACAAGGAGTTTCCTCTTGTGAAAGTTCAGTGGGATGTGACGCATTCGGGTGATGCAACTTGGGAACTAGAATCGGAAATGCGGGATGCTTACCCTCATCTTTTCAGGTAATCTTTAAATTCGAGGACTGATTTCTATTTAAGGAGGGGAGGATGTAATACCCCGTATTTAACTGACTGTTCTAGATAATATTAGTTGAGATCAAATGGGTTCCGGTGTGCTCTGAGAAATTATCTGTAAAGATAATTAAAGCAACTGATGAGCTCAGAATGGATCAAATTAATATTATCTAACCCTGAGGTTTTATCAATTGATACATTATAGCCAAATTGGACATTAAGTTAGTGTTACTAACTTAATGATATCTCTACATATCATATTCATTTTCTTTCCTCTTCATTTGGTGTCAAAGATAGAAAGAATAGAGAGAAGAAGTGGAGAGAAGGAAGAGCAAAAGGGGAAGAGAGAAAGAAGACCTAGAAGTTGAAGAACAAGCTTGAATCTTCTTCATTCTTCATCAAATCATCTCAACATCTTCATCATCATCCTATCTTGAGGTGTGTTCTAGTTAGAACTTAAGTTCTAGAAATTTTAGAGATGTTAGAACTTAGGTTAGAAAATGGTAGATTATGAATAATTGTGTGGAATTGATGTTTTGACGCTTCAAATGCGAATAAAAATGTTTAGTATGATTGATATATGTGTGTATATAACCTATGATAATTGATTATATGATACCTTAAGTTTTATGAGTTTCCCATGAGTTTTGGATCTACAAAATGCAGGTTTTTGAACTCTGTTACAGTGTTAACCGATTAACCAACAGTGGTTAACTGTTTAACACGTGTAAAATTTCCACTCTGCGTGGAAAAGGGGCTGGTTAACCGATTAACGTAATATGGTTAACTGATTAACCAATTGTGTCTCTAACTCTTGTTTTGCTACTGGAACGCGCCCGTTAACTAGTTAACCATATCCTGTTAGCTGGTTAACACTGTGTTGAATTTTGGAAAACCTTTTAAAATCCATAACTTTTGATCCGTGTGTCCGATCAAAGTGTTCTTGGTATCGTTGGAAAGCTATGAAAATATTCTACGCAATAAATGTGAAAAATGTTGATTTAAATTATGAAATTGATTGATCGGTGGGAATAAGGTAAATGTGATAATTTTATGAATTGAATTATTACATGTATTTTATTATACTATTGTGTTGTGCTATATCTAACTTCTTGTTATGAATCGTAATTGAGTGAACACATGTTTAAAAAATTGGAATAGGAAGAGTGAGGAAACCTTACCATAAATCTATAGTGGAACCTAGTAGTGTGACTAGGAATTGATAAATAATCTAGATGGCGATGCTCGTGCGTTCGATGCCTAGGTGTGCATCCTTGACGAGTAATGGTCTAGAGGAGAGAGTGAGACACTAGTATGGAACATGTGTGAACTTTGTGTTATGTGATAAGGTGAATGTGGCCTTGTGATTGTCGTATGCAATCACGTTTGTGTATATGAGATTATGTAATCGGAATCGTTTCCCTGAGACTTGCCATTTCGCGAGGTGAAGCTTATTTAGAGCTCCTCCGGAATGTACGCATGATTACTTGGCAGGTTTGATTCCCGCGTTTACTACGAACAGAACCTATGGGTATAGACTTATGATGGTTAACAGGCCATGTGAAGTGACAATTCATAAGGTGATAATATGTCCCTTAGTTTCCGAATCTGTTTCATATGTCAAGTAAGTGCAAGGATCCATGACTCGTGTCGACTCTTAGACGTAGGAGAGGACGGGAAAAGGGGATGCCTTGATGAGGTTACCAATTAGTGATATTTTGAGTTAGTGAACTCATGAAAATGTTTCCATATAGTGTGAAATTGTGAACTCAAGGTCACTTCCCTTCCCCTCGACTTGAGTTAGGAATTGTTAGAACCTTGTAAATCCGAGAGGATCCATAAGATAGGGAACTCACTGGGATTTAATATGTCACCCCACGTTGTAGATTATATTTCAGGTGCTTCAGGTTCCGAGAAGGGTAAGGATAAGGTTGTTTGATTATCCTTACGTATCTTGCTCTTTTGGGATGGCATAGCTTCCATTGATGAGATTTTATTTTGAGATCATTGTTTTGATCTAGTTCTTAGTACTTTGGAACATCTTGTGTATATTATGCCTTAGTTTTAGTATTTTGTATTTTGGGCATGTAATGTATACAATGTGTTAACTAGGAACTTATGGTATTTCAATACCAAAGACTTAGATTCATGTATAATATATATGCTTTGATGTCTGTTGTTATATATGGGTGTTACAGTCATCCTCCTAAAATCAATTCAACTCATCAAACTATCTTTTCTCACCCTCACACGATCAAAACCATTTTCACAAATAGCCAATGTTTTATCCATTCTACCGTGATAAAAACAAACTCTTAAGCCTCCAACTGCGAGCATACAAGTAATGTTTAACCGCTAAAATGTGACATAAAAATTTGTTCACTAAAATCAACAAACCAACACTCATTTGCTGTCAAGAACTATGTAGCTTTGAATTCTCCATCGCACCTGGGGATACTGCAGCCGCGCGAAAAGACTCGCCCTTTTACATGTGAACTTTTAATTTATCCCAAAGGTCGGGAAGGGGGAAAAATAAGAATAAACCTGTGAGTGTGTGCAATGCAAAAACAATGCACTTGAGATCGGGAATCGGGATTGGTTATACAAATGGAAGGTATTAGCACCCTAAGTATCTAAAATATCCTATAGGAACCTCTTGCATATATTTGTGTTACTGTTGTTTTGAGTTGCTTACAGTGTAATGGGAATTTGTTGATTGTTTTGAGTGAGTGACAAGAGTGGGAAATGTTTTTGTTGTTTTTTTAGTGTAAAATAAACTAAGAAAAAAGTGTAAGAACCTAATGGTTTTGTTTATTATTGTGCTCGCTAAGATCTCGCAATCTTATGCCTACGTATTCTCAAAAGGAAGTTGAGAAATCAAGCGTTCGTAGTTCCACCTACTAATGGGTGGAATTGGGTTTGTGAGAAGAGACAAATTGTCATCTTAAGGGAGATATCTCACCTATTCACCACAAACATTTTGAGAAAGAAGAGAATAAGGGAAGAAGCTTTAAACTTAGATGTAGAAAACGGCCTTGACTTGGATAGAATCAACAAGTATTCCACTTACATCACTTTAAATGAAAGAAGTGTTTTACACACCATAATAAGAGAAGGACTCCAGCTTGGATTTTGAATTAACAAGTGTGCCACTTACATCACTTAAATGGAAAAAGTTTGAAATGTTTGATTTTATGTTTGTGGGGGAATAAAAGAGATATCTCTTCTATAGAGATGATTCATATCTCATCTCTGGGGAAGTGTTTTGAATTTGAAGGCAAAGGTTGGCTAGGGTTTGACTTTGAGTTAGAGGTTTGAAGGTTTGAAGGTTTGAAGGTTTGAAGCCACAAGGGGCTATGGTTTACTTTAGGACTCCAAAAGGGAATTCTCACTTCTTTAAAGAGTTTAGTCTGAAGTCTAAATTCCTTATACAATGCCCAAGAGGAGGCTATGTTGATAGTTGGAACTTCAACAAGGGAAACTTAATGTTTTAACTAAGTTGTAGTTTGAAGGGAATCCTAAAGTTTGAACTGAGTCTAAACTAGGGATGAGTATTGAAAAACAACAGTTATGCAAGTGTTGTAAATGTCAAGAGAAACTTAACAAGATAAGTTTGATTAAGCTTTTAAACAAGTGTAGTCATCGAGGATGACATGAGCATGGAATGATTAAGCATGATATATCAACATGTGAATTAATATCAGACAAAGAGACATATTCATCATGGTTAGAGTTTATGAAGGAAATACATGAATATGTGAGCAAAGATTTAATCAATTGAATCAATCACAAAGAAGTTCAACTAAGTCATATATTCAAAAATGAATCAAGGATCAGACGAGTATGATAAAGAGTAAGCAAAACCCAAATAGAAGTTCATGAATATGAACAAAGGAACAAGACATTCAAACATGGTTAAATCAAGGGCTTTGGGGAATCTAAACTCAAGTGGAAGCCTTAACCATGTACAAAGAGTTTTGAAAGTTTAATCAAAGTGAAAACCCTAATTAAACATTTAAACAAAAGTATTTTCATAAAGGAAAACCATTTAAACATGGTATGAATGGTGTTTAAGTCAGGGCAAGCATATTATGTACTTCAAACAAGACTTGAACAAAGTGTATCATGGCCATATAAGTACATGTGATCAATTAGGTTAAGAGAAAAATCAAAAGAAAAGTCATTAAAAGTATGAAAATACCTTAAAATAGACCACTTTTAACTTAATAAAATGTATTAAATAAATATTATTTTCGACATTTTTTAATATATTCACAAAATAGGACATATGAACAAGAAGTGTGCAAAAATTCAATCAAAAATAATGAATTTTGCTATGTGAAATAAATGTGTGAAGTTGTGAAGAAAAATAAGGAAAATAGTGGTAAAAAATTAAGGATGGCCTCCATGGGTGTTGAACCTGCGCCCTTGGGTGGTGGGTTTAAAATTTTACCAATTGAGCCACGCGCTATAGGTTGATAGTGAATGGAGGATGAAAATGATATATGAAAATCTATTTTGAAAATGGTTTTAAAAATAAAACCCAAAAGGTATGGTGCGAGGGCGATTCGAACCCCAAACCTTGGGCACACTCAAACCTTCCAAACACACGCTCTAACCACTGGGGTGGTGATACATCTGTGTATTAAACTGAAATGAAATAAACATATATTAAAAACACATTTTTATTTTCAAAAATGGCGCCATAGCCATGTTCATCTTCAGCTTCATCATCTTCGTCTTCCTCAAATGCCAACTCTCAGAATACGCATCCAAATGGCACGATGTAAAAATGAAATTTGATGGAAATTTGATGAGGAATTGAATGGTATTAATCAATTTTATTTAAATTTAGTATATCAAAAGGAATTGATTTGAAAACCGTATGAACCCTAAAATGAGAATTTAAAATGAAACTCTATATGTTCAAGATATGAAGCAATTGATTAAGGGAAAATGATCCTTACATCATGACAAACATGTCTGTAACTCAAATGATCAAAAATTGATGCATGAATCATAGAGTTTAGTAGTTGAGGAAACTTACCTTGCAAGTGAGAATCGAATTCTGGCTTGGAGGTGTTACAGATGCAAACTCTTGATTCTAACAGCTTCCTTGACCTCCAAGGATTGTGTTGCAATGCTGAAATTGGTTGGAAACCTTCTGGAACTCTTTGGCCTATCCAATCTGCAGCTTTGAAGCAAAATGGAGCAAAAGGGATGAGACTTGGTGAGTCTGGTGTTTCATAAGTTTGATGAATGTTTGGATCACTTCTATATAATGTATATGAAGTGTTTTAATCATTGGTTTGGACAAAGGTTGCATGGAACTGAAATTCTAAGTCTTGACTCTCTTAGAAGCTTTAAAATGTGGAAAGGAGAGAATTTGGAGAAAATAAGCTTCTTGCAATGTTTTGGTGTCTTTTGAATGTTAGAAATGAGCTCTATTTATAGGAGAAATGTTTATGATATTTTGAGTTTGAAAGGATTTGGATGTAGGCTATTATCCAACGAGTGATGTCATGTACCTATAACTTGAAAGCCAAGGCACACATGGGCTATTCTTCACATGGCTCACATTCTGATCTTTTGAGCTTTGTTCCTCAAGGTTTCATCCTATCCCTTAATGTTCTGATTAGGTTCTAACAGATTGGATGATTTTTGCTCAAATTCACTATAGCACTTTAATGCTAGAGGACAAAACCTTACTTCCTACCTTTTGAATGATTTCTTTCACATGCCAAGTGATGAAAATTTTGAAAATTCAGTTGTGCTTTGCAGAGCACATGCTTGTATGGTCATTTTAGAGTTGATCTTGTGAAGATTTCAGGTTTGTAAGACTTATCCAAATCATGTGGCACAAACATGTTGCAAATCTGTCTTGGATTTTCAGCTTGATCAAGCCTTATTGCAACATCCATAACTTCTTGCTCAAGTAAAGGATTTTGGTGTTCTTGATCATTTTGGAAAGCTGGTATATCATACTTCAACTTTGATGTTCAAAATTGGTCTTGAATCAATGTGGATCATTGTGAAAAATAGCCCTAAAGTTGGCATAAACACAAAACAGATTCTATCCAAAATTTCACTAAGTGTTTAGGTTCAAAAGTATGGAACCTCCAACTTTATGGCCTTATATCTTAAAATCTATGCATTTTTTGGGAATCCACCCTCAAGGACAAAGTTGTAGTATGTAACAAGCTCTTCAATTTGATCTTTGGATCAAAGAAAATGGTTACTTGGTTTGGAAGTTATGCCCTTGCAAAGTAGCGTAAAAATCATTGGATTTTATAACTTAGTTAAAATTTAACTTCTCCAATGTTTCCCTTTTTACAATTAACCTCACATTTCTTGATTTTTCTTGATCAACCATGATCCAAGTCACATATTAACATCATTCTTGACTTGAAAATACTATATTTGACCAAAAACTTCAAAAGTCAAACTTGGTTTTGACCACAATTGACTTTTGTATCAGATGAACTTTGAACTTTGTGATCCTCTATGAAATCAAATCCTTGAGCTTTTTGAACATCATGGATGGACTCCAAAGGTGTTTTTGAGTGTCTTGGGTCGTGTTCCAAGGTTTGAGATTATGTCTTGGTTAAAAGTCAAAGGTATAATTGACTTTTCATCAAAAACCCTAGTTTATGGATCAGATGATCTTAACTTCTTCTATGAATCAAGCTCCTTGGATCAATCCAATCATATGAATGGACTAATATGATGCATTTGAGGTCCTTGAAACATATCTTGAGGTGTTGGATCATTGTCTTGCTTCAAAAGTAAACTTAGGGAATGAATTAGGTCAAACCCTAATTTGCATGTATTGAGGATATTGAGGCTTGACGAGATTGTGATGCCATCTTGCATTTGATTATTGATGGATGAAAGCTATTGATCTTTATGGATGATTGGCCACTTTATATCTAGTGCTTTCTTTTTTTATATGGTTTTAAAGCAAAGGTGTTACATGCAAGTATACATGCTTGATAATGCAGTAAGTGATAAAGTAAAGGTCGAACCCACAGAAAGTGATGAAAGCTTTGAACTATAAGTATTAATTTCTTTGTTTAAGAGAAAGTATGAACAAGGTAACAAAATAATGATAATAAATAGCAGGAGAAACACACAATTAACTAAGATAAATATGATAAATAAAAAGGAGTTAAAATATCAGAGAGAGCAGTTGATGAGCTAAAATCCATTAGTATAGTTGTTGCTAAAATGCCTTCATGATGTGAAGTGTCGTGCCTCAAAAGGTCAGAACATGATCTAGTGGTGTATCTCTACAACATCAAAAACATGCATAACTAGGGCAAGGGAACAAATCTCTAAGCCTCACTTGTAACCCTAAAATACGTCTGGTTTTAATTCTGAAATTCTTTATGGTCTCAACTTCTTATCTCTAAGCAAGTTGAATTAAGTGAATATCTCTATCCTACTTTATTAACCACTTTTGTTATGAAATCCACTTGTTTGTTGGATCTCTCTCAACAACAAACTTTTACCTTTTCCCTAGTTGATCACTCTAAGAATCAGGTGTATAGCATAAAAACACATAACAAAATAAGACACTAAACATCACATCATTTCAACATAAAAACAACTTTTATAGTAACTTCATTAAGCTCATCAAACAAGGGTTTAGCTCATAGTGAACTGAGTACAAACTACTGAAGTGAAACTAAGAGGAGACATGTTCTTACAAAGACAAGTAAAGAAATGTAACCTAATAGTAACTTGGAGATCTCTTGCGTTGGGTAAAGAGCAACAGCTCTCTTCAGTCACGACAGCTTTCAGCGGAATGCACAAGACTGGATGAGAAGAGAAGACCCTCTATAATTACTCTAACCCTTAAATAAACTAAAACTGAAATAAAAATGTTTGTTGTATGTAAAATCTCCCGCCTCTCTTTCTTCAATGTGCAAGTCTTCTTTATATAGAGGTGAATGGGAGTGAGAGTTGCTACTTTCTTGGATCATGGTTTTCTTGATAAAATTAAGGTTAAGCCCATATCAAATCCGAAAGTAGACCAGCTGTTCCTCAACCCTTCCTTTGCAAGTTATCTGGTTCAGATGTTAGTGGGAGACAAAGTTGCTTTTGCAAACTGCTGTGGCAGAGTGGTGAAGCAGTGCAGACAGCTGGTGGCTTGGTGTTAGGCGCTCTTTTGTAGCGTGGTCCCCACCGTACTACCATTTGTCCTCTAGCTTCCTTGATCTTATCCAATTTCTTTTTCTCTGTTGCTCTTCAAAATAATGCCACGTGAGCCCTAGTAACTTTCTTCTCCAATCCTCTTGATGAAATAATTGATTAATTTATCAACCACTTCCTTTTCTTCAGCTTCCCATTCTGCTCCAAAATCCGTCTCTCAGGGTCACGCCTCAACTTGCCATCAACTGACTTCCTTTTTAGACAAAAACATAATGAAAACCATAAAAGAAGCACCTCGTGTGCTCAAAGCTAAAACATACTGAAATAAGCTAAATTCACATTAAATCACCAAATCCTAAACGAAAATGCCACATAAAATGGGTCAAAGTAACACACTAAAATAATGTTATCACTCCCCCAAACTTGAATGATCACCTGTACTCAGGTGATGTGATAGTGAATGACTAGGGTAATGAATTTGGAGAACAACAGTTTCGGTCAGGTTAGAAAGATGAAGTGGCTTTAGATTTGGAGGGGTAATAAAACTATATTAAGTGAAACTTGCTCAGCTTTGCAATTAGTCAAAGTGGTGTCAAGTGTAAGAGAGAACCGACATCTCTTGTCACGACTCTACTCTTCTAAAAAACAAGTCAAAATTTCTCTCTTTTGATCCCTTTTTTTTGTGTACTCTTGTGAGTGGGGTCTCTTCCTTTGGTTTCACTAGGGAATTCTTTTCTGACTCTCAAATGGTATTTTTTACTTTCACAATTGGGATCACACTTTTCCACTTATTTTTGTATTTTTGTTCTTTTTCTTTTTCTCTTTTTTTTTTTTGGCAAAGCATCCCATCTCAAAAGGATCTCACTTGTGATGAGTCCAACTGAATATTATGATGAGATGCTTGCTGTTCCTCCAGTTTCGAGCACAGGAACTTTATTGTTGGTGGTCTTTGCCACTTTTGCACACTTTTGTGTGTTTTCATGTGGAGTGTGCCTCTTTCGTAATCATCTCAACCATCATCGAGTCTTTTTGTCGTTCCCTTTGTGATTCTTAAGGTTTTAACCTTCCTCTTTATTTCCAACAAATCAGTACTCTTTTTGAAAAAATATTTAAGTTGGTTTGAAAGATTAGTGGTGTCGTGACAGAGAACATCAGCTTCCTCTGCCAAAACTCACTAGCTCAATCACTACACTTTGCTTTGTTCACTTCTCAATAGATTCCTTCCCCTTTTTATTCTCTAGCACACAAATTTGAAATTTGAAATTCCTGACCTTTTGTTGTTTAAACCAAACATTCCCTTGCATATTAACTCTAAACTAAATCATGCAACTAAAGCGACTAAAAATAAAACAGCTAACAACTAAATAAAACAACTAACAATTGACTGAAAATATCATGCAGATTAAAAAGCAGATCATAAAGTACTTGGGGCAAATAAAATAGCTAACAAAAAATTCAAAAATCCATGGCTCAAAACACGGCCATCCAAAACATAATCCAAAACATTATCCCAAAAGCAGAAACATGCAACAGCAGTAGACAAAATATTCAAATTGTGTTAATAAAGGGTTAGAATGGTGAAGATAGGTTAAGTGTCAGCATCCTCCCCACACTTAAAGTAAGGACAGTGTCCTCACTATTTAGTGGAGAGAGAAGGCATGCCACTGCTTGCCTATTTCACCTTACCAGATTAGGCCCTTAGTCTGGAGCTTTATCTGGGTGCAGGCACGTTATGTTTCTTTTTCTTCCTCTTAGCCTCAGTAGCCTTTCCTTCTTGCTCCTTCTTCTCTTTGTCTTGGACATTGCTTTCCTCCATCGCGACAGCAGATACCTTCTTCTCAGCTGCCTTCTTTAGACTCTTTGTCTTTTTTTTGGGCTGCTCATCCGCTTCCTTAGGCTGCTCCTCCGCAACATGCTCTTCTGTATTGACGGCAGGTTCCATGACAAAATCTGGTTCTGCGTCAACAACAGTTTTCTCAAGCTCCTCACTTTCAGCTTCATCTTCTTCCTCAGCATTGCCCACCCTTTCTGCAGTTTCTGTGGAGGAATAGTACTTCCTCAATACCTCTCCTTCCACATCATCTTCAGTTTCATCAGTTTGCATAGTTTCTTCTACTGGGTCTTCCGATTTCTTACTCTCCTCTTTTTCTCCAGCCACTTCCTCATTGTTCATCTCCAAATCCTTAGCATCTTTATCCACCTCTTCTAAAAAGCTCTCCAGCACCTCATCCTTGTCAGAACTTTCCACTTGGTCGGGCTTGTTGAGATCAAATTTCTTAGCAGGATTGTTGGGAGGTGTTGGGGCTACGTGGATCTCTTTTCTCTTCCACTCAGCTTTCATTTTCTTTTGCTTGGGTGGGCTTTCAGGTTCTGGAGGTGAGGATGGGTAAGCTTTTCTCTACTATTTCTTCTTCTTAGCTTGACTTTGTGTGGTGTCCACAGACACGCCTTTGCTCGACTCTTCCACTTCTTTCTTCTTTTCTTCCTTTTCCTTCTTTTTCTTCTTCGACTTTTCTTTCTTTGTAGACATCTTCTCTTCTACTTCATCCTCAACAGCAGCAGGCTCAGTGTCTCCCAGAATATGGTCAGGAAATTTTGGAGGCTCAAGCAAGTTTGCAGGGACTTGCATGGCCCACAACTTCTCTTGCCAGATTGCCTTTTCCTTCTGAAATTTGAAATACTCCCTTTGATCCTTCTGCATGCAGAAGGACTTCCAATGCTGGGTCTTGCTGCTCAGAAAATCCAGAAGAAGATTGACTCAGTCCAACTGGCCTTTTTCTAGCTCCCTTGGGCTTCATCAATGTCATAATCAAATTCTTGTCCAGAGGTTGTTGTGAAGAACAAAAAATGTCAGAGTCATACTCTGGCATGCCTTGCCTTCGATAGAGAGTTGTGATAAGGCACGAAAAATAGAGCATTCCTTCCTTCTTTTTAGAGCATGCATGGATCTCTTGAACTATGACTTTCCCAAAGTTGATTTCTCTCAGTCCAGTTATACAGTGAAGCAGCACCAAGCTATCCCTTGATACTGTCTCATTGTGAGCAGTTGGTTTGATGGAGTGCTTAGCGAACTGGTACCACACCTTCACATCAGGTCTCAAGTACATCCTTCAGACTGCTTTCTCTACCCAAGTTGTTCTAGGAACTCATAATGATTCCATGTAAGCATCATGCTCACCCTCCTACGAAGTAAGTACTAGGTTTTGGTACTCATCTTCCTTGTTTTCCAGGTTGAAGTAAAAATTGATGTTGGATTCATTGTATACTACCCTCGTTCCCCTAACCAGCACTTCCAACCTTTTGTGAGTTGGGTCTGTTAGGTTTGAGTAAAACTCCTTGACCAATGTTGAGTTGTAGAGACCTGGTTGCTTGCAGAAGTTGCCCCATTTCAGTTTTGTGATAGTCACTCCTAAGTCACCAGGAAGTCCAAGCTTATCGTCCTCACTGTCTATCACAAAGCCTCTCTCAGGAAAAACGTTCATCTTGCTGAAATGATCCACAAATCGCTTGTGGGCTTCAACATTCACAAAGGTATCATCTTCCTCTTGGCTTGAAAGGTCAATCATGGGGATGACACTCTTCATTGCTGCTATTTTGTAGCAGCGACCGGTGGCTGCATCTTTTGTCATTTTTGAGTGAAAGGGGGATGAGAGAGTTTGTGATAAATTAGAGTTCCGAGAAGAAAAGGTAGAGAATGAGGAATGAAACAGTTGTTTTGAATTTTTGGAGAGAGAGAGAGAGAGAGAGAGAGAAAAGTGTTGGTATAATTGTGGAGGGAAGTTGAAAAGGGTATTTGGAAAGTAGAGAGAAGAAAATATAGTTTTGGGGAGATGGAGAGAGAAAATTTTCTCTTTTTGTGATAATTAGGGCAAGAGGCGAAAAGACTTGAAACTGACCAAGGAAAAGACACCAGTAGTGACCTTAGCGTGTTTTGATAGACAAGGCAGTCTGACAAGGCAGATTGCGCTATAATTGCTCTGTAGCTACGCATGGTCCAAGGCGCGTAATCCCAATGCCAATCCTCATTCTCTCTCCCTCTTTTGAAGCAAAACGCTTCGTTTGCTTCCTCGTGTCCAAGAGAAAATAATTAATGCCAGATCAGCATTAATCACTTCCTTATGGACTTAGCATAATTAATTCTTACACATCTTCCCATATTCCTTCTCCACTCTTCTCTTGTCCTTTTCTGGCGCGTCACGTCTTGCCATGGGCCGATACTACAAAAACTTAAATAATCCTGCACAAAAATAAAAATAAAAGAAATTGCATAAAGATGGGCTGCCTCCTAGTAGCGCTATTTTAAGGTCTTATCGCCTGACCAAAACAAGTACCATTAATCAATAAAATGGAGGGAACCACTTGTGTTGTGTGAGGTTTCTCCAAAATAAGTCTTGACCCTTTGGCCTTTAACCTTGAATATTTCTCCATTTTTCTTATTCAATAACTCTACATCACCATGGGGGTAAATCTCTTCCAAAATAAAGGGTCTAGACCATCTTGATTTCAATTTTCTAGGAAATAACTTCAGCCTTAAGTTAAAAAGTAGAACTTTTTGGCCTTTTACCAATTCCCTCTTCTGACATCTCCTGTTGTGCCACTTCTTGGTCTTTTCTTTATACAACTCAGCATTCTCGTATGAGAACAGCCTATGTTCATCCAACTCATTCAATTGGAGCATTCTAGCTTGGCCAGCATTTTTAAGATTAAAGTTTAGTTGCTTCACAGCCCAAAAAGCCTTATGCTCCAATTCAATGGGTAGGTGACACGCATTTCCATAGACAAGTCTATAAGGAGACATGTATAAGGGAGTCTTATAGACAGTCTTATACGCCCACAGTGCTTCGTCCAAGTGCTTGGACCAATCCTTCCTTGTGGGGTTTGTAACACCCCAAAATTTGCCTTCTTGTTTGTAGCTAACTGGCTTATGTTTCTTTGCATTTCTTTCATTAACATTTGTGCATAGCATTGGCTCTTAACATGGGATCAAGGTACTTGGCTCATCTCAAAGAAGTCTCAAGCCTCAAGGTGGTTTGAGGGGTTCATCATATCTTCATAAGATCAAGTGTGACAAGAGTTTGCAAGTGAATCTTTCCCTCCTAACCAGAGGGACCAGAGAGCTTCTTTGAGAAAACTTTGTGGATTCAAGCATGTTTATGGGTTCCATATGCTTACAAACACTCACAGAGGAAGGCTTGGTTAGTGGTTCATTGTGGAAGATGTTCAGTGGATCAGTTACTTGTGAAGTAAGCAAAAGTCAACAGTTCAAAAGGAAAGGCAACCATGGGTTTTCAAGGGTTCAAATCATGTTTCCTAAGTCCATGTACCTTTATTTGGTCAAGGAATAGCATGGATGGCATTATTCATCAAGAATCAAAAGTTTGTACAAAAGTTACTAAATTTGGAAATGACCTATAATTTGAAACTTTCCATTTTTGGAAGTTTTTCCACCACATTCAACTTAACTATTCATCATCAAGGAAGCTTCAAATGAATTTTCCTCAAACATAAAATTTGAAGATCTTTCTCTCCCATTTCCAAAAAGTACTAGTTTGTCTCCATATCATATGTGGTTCTCAAGTTATGATCAAAAGAAAGCAAGGTACTTTTTAAGGTTTTCTCATGTACTCATTTTTCAACCTTTGGCATTTTGGTTCAAAATGACTTGTAATGACCTCTAATGCTTCAAGTCACATTGCCATATTCAAGTACACTTCATGAGGATCATTTTTTACCCTTGAACCAAGTGGATACGTGCCATGTACTTCACTTATTTCATAAAATGAAAATTGGCAAAATGGATTAAAACTCACAAACCAATCAACCACAAGGCCTAATTTCAATTCCATTGTGATCAGCAAGTGAAATGTGAGTGAATCATGCTGATTTCATGACCCATGCACATGTGGATTAGTGGGTGCATTACAAAATGCATTTTTGCATAACACTTCCATTAGCCTTAATCAAGGGATTAGCAAAACCCTAATCAGACTCAGAATGTTAACCAAGTCTATTTAAAGAGGATCACACGTTCATTTCACTCTCATGCACTCTCATTTGCTCAGAATTCCAAATTTTGCTCTCTCCCTTTCTCTCTTCGAAACTCACTCTCCTTGGAGTTTCTTTGAGATTTTATTTCACATTCTTGATCAGTGAAGTAAATAGAGCAAGAATCAACCATTGATTGGAGCTGAGAGTGAGTTTTTCATCAGATTCAGTTTTGAAGGTTCAAGTTCAAATCTCAAGATCTAGCACGATTCCAAGCTCTAATTGCATTTATTTTGCAATTAGAGGTTCTAAGGAGTAGATCTGCAGCTTCCAGAGGGTTTTCTTGGTGTATTTTAAGCTCTGCAATTCTCAGGTTAGTGTGAAATTCATCATCATGTAACTTGATTTTATGGTGTGCATTGTGTTCCTCATGAGTTGCTGATCATGCTGATATGTTTAGATGTGATTTTGGACGTGTATCATGGCTGTATTGTAGATCTGAAGTTTTTAGATCTAAACGTTATCTCTTCGATTTGCTTTGTGTGTTAATGATCTGTTGAAACTAATTGCATATCCTTGATCCTTGTGAAAATCTGAACAAAATGATGTGTTCATGTTTGATTTCTGGAAAATTTTGAGGTTGTGCTCGCCGGAGAAGGTGACCGGAGCTAGGGTTCCGGCACCTGGTTTGCTTTTCAGGTCGTCTGAGGTTTGAAGGAAGAAGACGTAATCCTGGCCATTCGTGGTGTTGATCTGATGGTCCAGATCTTGACACTTCATTTAATTTTCTGGTGTTTTATTTAATGTGTATGTGTGCTAGTCCACGTTTGTTATCATGTGCATGCTAATATGAACCACTCATCATGTTTACTTGTGGATTTGATTGACTTGATCTGATGCGTTGGATGGATCTGATGATGTATGTTGTGCCAGCGCATTAAAATGCCACATGCCTATCACGTGACCTTATATTATGTCCAGATTAATCTTTGTGTGTGCATGCTTACATTTATTATGGTGTGCCTTATGATCTGATGCGTTAATCTTGATTACCTTGGTTTTGGTTGACTGAATGTGGTGCGTGAGATTAATCTTGTGGCTGGTGTGAGTTGACTGGGTTTTTGTTTTTTTGTTTGGTATGCGCTGATTATTTGAATGGACTGGGCTTGCTTTTCTCACCCCCTCCTTCAGCCCATCTGATGTTTTCAACGTGGATTGTTGCTTGTTGCACCCCTGGCTTCATTTTATTTTATTTAATTATTGCATTTTCATTTTTTATTTTTAAAAATAGTTTTATGCATCAAAAAATTATGAAAAAAAATCATGGATCATCTTTAGCATTTTATAAAATTTTGGAAAATTTTATTTTTCCTTTTTTATTTTATTTTGTGCCTCTGAATTAATTGTTTGTTGATTTTCTTTGTGAATTTCTTCCATTGTGCACACCTTGCCTTGTTGATTTTATTTCTCATCATTGGTACATGATTTGTATCCCATTATTTTTGCATATGTTGGAGGACATGTTGAGGTTCCTAAAAACATTTTTTTTTAATTTTTAAAACTTTTTCGCATTTTAGTCCCTCTCCTTTGCATATTGGTTCATGGTTCCTATGTGATCTTTTCCTAATTGTTTGAGGTACTTAACTTGTGAATTTTTGTGAGATCTTTTGACATGTGATTAGTCTCTGACTTAGGTCATTTGAGTTTTAATCTCACAATTTTTGAGTGTCTTTCGATATATGTTTCTTTATTTGTGCTTAAATGACTTATGCATGACCATATCTTGACACCTCTTTACACAAGTTGACTTGCCATGCCTATTTGCTTGAGTTTCTTCTTGATTCTTTGTATGTGCATTTGATATGATGTTTACCCCTGGTTGAGGTCCTTTGAGACTTATTTTTGCAATTTGTGGATCATGTTTGGACATGCTTTATGTACTTGAACTTTGATTTCCTTTTGTGGACTTTCTTTGGTGCATAATGTTTCATGTTTTGATCTTCTTTTGCACATGAGAATTGTTGATGATAATATGATCTTGGTTCTGACTTGTTTTCATCTTCATCTTATTTTCCTCATTTCATCTTGGTATGAAGTTCATTGGTGCTTAATTGTGCATTTCATATAAGTATGCTTGCATTCTTTCATGATTACCTTTGCATGTTTACTTGAGATGTTTTGCATGATCTTTGGGACTTGTTTAGTGATGTGAGTTGGATGTACTTGATATGATGTGCTTGCTGCCCTATCTTGTTTCTTATCTCATCCTTCTCTTTCTCATTCTTTTCTTTCACTCTCTTCCTCCCATGAATCTCAAGACTTGTTTAAGTCTTGGATTCTTTCCCTTTAGAGCTACCTAGTCCAACTTAATTTTTGATTAAGCTTGGAGTAGGATTAGCATTAGGTTTTAGGTAGTCATCTCTCCTAAGCCTCACTAACCATAGGTCATCCATGCATGATAATATTAGGACTCTTAGTTCCCCTTTAGAGTTTCCTTTGGGTCTTCTCTCTTCTCATCTCAAAACTTCTTGAAAACACTTAATAAAGATAAAGTGTATTGCGCACGAGCCTTAAGCGCGGGGAATGAGAAATGAAGGGCTTCCTCACATCTTTCTAGAGTGCTTAGCGGGCGTCCTGTCTTGGGACGATTCGTTAAGTATTCGTCCCTGTGCCCTAGACTTTGGTGCAATGCAAGTTATGAACTAACTTAAAAAACACTTGTGTCTAAAAAACACAAAAACAAAGTCAAATCTTTTTATCCTTCGAGATTTGTTGGGTTTCAAACTTCATTTTCAGAAAAGAGCTCGTCGCTCACATAAAAAACACTTACCCATTCGTGGTCGTACCCACGAACTACATTAGCTCTGATTCCTCTCTCTCGTCCAATTGAGGATATGTAGGCACAAGATAGCGATTGTCTTGGCGAGCAACCTTCCCTCACAGTTCCTGTCCGAACTACGTTGACTCTGACTTTCCCATTGCACTGAGGGAGTACGTAGGCCTAGGGCATCGAATATGTCCTACGGATTCCGTCTTAGTCACCCTCATCCCCGTTTTCTTTTGCAGCCATAGATAGTAGGACAGCTCACCCTCCGTTTAGACAACAAGCGTGGATCCCATCGAGTACGATGGATGCGTGGGGTGCTAACACCTTCCCCTCGCATAACCGACTCCCGAACCCGGACTATGGTTGTAATGACCATGTCTTTCCCCCTTTCTCTTCAGGTTTATGCAGTGTTTCCTTTCCCTCTCTCAGGATAAATACACATTGCTGGCGACTATGTGTCTTCTGTGCCACTCTCGCGTTTGTACCGTTGGATGCGAATCTTTCGGGAGCGACAGCTGGCGACTCTGCTGGGGACTCTGGTTGACCTCTTGCTGGTCCATCCCCTTTAGCGAGTCGATCCTAGCGCTTGTTTGCTTTTCGTTGGGTGTTTATTTGTTGTGCTTTATTATGTTGTATATTACTGTTTTATAGCTTTTATTGCACTGCATTTCATTTTATTACTGTCATACTGGATATTGTTGTGCTGTGCTGGCAGGTTTCTGTTTGGCAGGTTAGGTTGTTCTGAGAGATAAGCCCAATACCCAGGCTTGAGTATACCCTAGGACTAGAGTGGAGAGTAGTGGGACCTACGTGCCAGCTTGGTGCGTTTGTGTGTTCACGAAATTCACAACCAGACGAGGCTATCTTGGGACGCATTCTGACGTGTGTGTCTTGCGCATGTTAGGGTGTTGATCTAGAGAGTTGTCGACTCTGGTGACCGTTTCTCCGATACCTCAGTTGTGCCTCTGCTCCCGACCTGTGATAATGGCAGACCAAAAATGGAAAACCCATTACACTTGTCGATCCGAGGACCTAATGCTGAGGGACTCGCATAGGATGACCTTATTTTTTAGGGGAGTCAGTTGAGGCCTCCTCGATTGATGATGATGCCAAACCATAAATGGTGAACGTATCATCATTTCTCGACCTGAGAGCCCGTGATATTGAGGATCCTCACCTTTCTAGAACCCTCATGTGAGAAAGGATGGGTGTTTACAGGCTTGCAGGAAACCGAAACCTTCAACCTACCCAGTTTTCTGGATTTCTCATCAGTGTTCGATTATCTGAGTTTCTGGTTATCTCAGTGGTTCAATATTCTAGAATTCTGGTTTTCTGGGTTGTGGTTCTCGTTCAGTTAACAGCACAGCACATCCAGAAGTGATGCCTTGATCCCATGTTTGCATGTGCATATCATTTTTCTTGCATTCTAACACGTTTGACATTTTCAGGGCTTGCATCTTACTCTTGATTCCGATTTTCTGAGGTTGCCTTAGCATGGATGTCCAGAGAAAGAAGACGGTTGCTTATTTGTTCCCAGACCCGACCTTGACGTTGATTCACAAGCTGATTAGTATGGCTGGTCCCGGAGTTCGTACAGAGTTCGGTGGAGAGTATGGGAGACTTTTGAAGTTTGTCTACAGTATCTCCAAGTATGACAAGGATGTCATTCATACACTTCTTCAGTTTTATGATCCGTCTTTGCGTTGCTTCACTTTCCCAGACTACATCTTGGCTCCAACGTTGGAGGAGTTCTCATTTATTTTAGGAATCCCCATCAGGCATGACATAGTATTCTTTTCTGAAGAATGCCCCGGGATAGGAGAAAAGGCCATTGCTCTTCATATCGGTGAATCTGCTCTGAGCAGTAATATTGTGGAGAAACAAGGAGCCAAGGGTTTCTTATTGAAGTTCTTGTTTGATCAAGCTTGCATACATGTTAAGGAGCTTCTGGAGAGGATGATGGGGAATTGCACAGTCGTTATTTAACAGGGATCTTGCACAGGGGGGATCTTTTGATTCAGGAGTTGATTCAGAGACCAGAGCATCCTAATACCAAGAAGCTTCTCAACGAAATGCAGGATTGGTGCAAAAAGAATGACGAATGGGGAATTCTAGCACGGCTGAGTCTTGATGATATGCCATAGTTTCCTTGCTGCTGTTTTCTTTGTATTTCCGGGATCACCGCCAGGCTTGTTGGTCGGGTTTTTTGTTTATGCTTATTCAGACTGGTGTTGTAACAGATGCTTACTCTCTTTATGCTCTCTCTTTTTGACAGTCAGGATTGATCAACCAACTCATCGATATTCTACCAGGCTTAATCAAAGCAGAGTGATGGACAAAGTTCAGGCAGACATGGTAACTATGCAAGCTCGCATCGATCAATTCATGGAGACGATGCAGGGTGTGATGCAGAGTCAAAATGAATTCAAAACTCTAGTTCAGCCTTTGGTGTCGCAGGTTGATGAAAATGGTATCTTACACGGTGGTCTTCTTAATCGTGTTATTCCTCCGGGCGGAGGTGGCGCTGGTGGACAGGGTGGGATTCCTTCAGTGGTTGGAGAAGGAAGCATTGTTTGAGCTATCCATGGCCATCGTATTGATGATCAACAGGATGATGTTTTTTCAGTCAGAAGCTTGGACGCTGGTCTTCCTGTGGTCAGTGATGAGAGGATCCGTTTAATCGAGGCGCAATTGAAAAGGGTTGTGAAACAGGATGATCTGGGGATAGATTTGGACGACCTAGGGTTGGTCCCTGATATTGTCATTCCTCACAAGATTGAGATTCCTACACTGGAGAAGTATAATGGTTATACTTGCCCGAGAACTCATGTAAAGGCGTACACCAGGAAGATGGCTGCCCATGCCAAAGATGAAAAGCTAATGATGCACTTTTTCCAAGACAGCCTGTCCGGCGCGTCTTTGGAATGGTATATGGTGCTGGAAAGTAGAGATGTTCGTACTTGGAGAGAGCTAGCTGCAGCTTTTATTAAGCATTACTAGTACAACACAGACATGGCTCCTAACAGAACTCAGCTGTTGAGCATGCCCCAGAAAAATGATGAAAGTTTCAAAGAATACATGCAAAGGTGGCGTAAATTGGCGGCTAGAGTACAGCCACCAATGCTGAAAAAAGAGATGTTGGATATGTTTATGGACACACTGCCTAAGCACTATTATGAGAAGCTATTGCCTTGTTCACTAGGCAAGTTTGCAGATGTGATTGCGATCGGACAGAAAGTAGAGGTTGGAATTAAGGCTGGAAAAGTTTCTAGTGGTGATGGATCGTCTTCCGGGCATGGAAACAAGCCATTTGATGGTTATAAGAAGAAAGGAGAGGCCAACGCTGTATCATCTCACAGGGGAAAAGGGAAACAACGCCAGAGCAGTAGTCAACAAGTAGCATCGGTAACTATCCCAGCAACGTTACCTCCACTACAGCAACAGAGGAATAATGCTAATCAGAATAGGGAGCAGGGCCAGTATCAGAATAGACAAAGGAATGCAGAGAGGCATTTTGAACAACCACCGATGTCGTATGCACAGTTGTTGCAACATTTGCTGCAGTTGCGTCTAGTTGAGCTCCGTACCCTAGCTCCACCAACAGGGGAACTCCCACGAGGCTACGATGCTAACGCACACTGCGATTTTCACTCTGGTGCTCCGGGGCACACTATGGAGAAGTGTAGGGCGTTTCATCACAAGGTGCAAGACCTTGTAGACTCCAAGGCTATCAATTTCTCAAATATTGGTCCCAATGTTATTCAAAACCCGATGCCTGATCACAATGGGCCGAGGGTGAATGCGATAATTGAGGAAGGTGAAGCTTTGAATTTGATCATGGATGTTGAGGAACTGAAGACTCCACTGGCTGTGGTTAAAAACAGGTTATTGAAGGGTGGCGTCTATCCGGGTTGTGATGAGAACTGTTCAGATTGTTTGACAAAGGATAATGGTTGTGATTCGCTGGAGATGGGTATCCAGAATATGATTAATGAGGGCTGCTTACAGTTTGATAGAGGTAATAAGCAGGAAGAGGTTATTGGTGAGAAGGTTGCTACTATCACCATTCCTTTCAAGACGATTACTATTTCTGGTTCGGCAAGGCCACCTCTAGTTGTTATCACAAGGGCTTGACCCATTCCGTATGAAAGTTCTAAGGCTATTCCCTGGAATTATGGCGCCGAGGTGTTTGTCAATGGACAAAAGCAGGAATTATTGACTACTTCACCAGTGAGTTCTAGTCCTAAGGTTAAGGTTGAAGCTGATGCTATAACGAGAAGTGGTAGAGTGCTTACTCCTGTTAATGATCAACCCAGTACTTCTGGGCAGGATAAGGGAAAACAGGTAGCTGATGGTTCTATTCAGACTCCAGTGGTTATTGATTCTACAGTAAAGCCGGTTGATGATGCTTTTTTTGAAAACATAGAGGAGTTTATGAGACTCATCCAGAAAAGTGATCACAAAATTGTGGACCGGTTACATCAGACCCCATCGAAGATTTCTATTCTGTCATTGTTGTTATGCTCTGAAGCTCATAGGAATGCTCTTCTGAAAGTTTTGAATGCGGCATATGTTCCTCAAGAGATTTCTGTTAACCAGCTGGAAGGGGTTGTGGCGCATGTGAATGCGGGTAATGGCTTGGGTTTCACATATCTTGATTTGACTCCTGCTGGGAGGAATCATAACAATGCCCTGCATATTTCGATTGAGTGTCGTGGTTCACTAATGTCTCATGTATTGGTTGATACTGGATCATCGTTGAATGTATTGCCAAAGAAAGCATTAATGAAGTTAGATACCAGGGGACTTATTTGTACACCAAGTGACTTGGTGGTGCGAGCTTTTGATGGCTCAAAGAGATCTGTGCTTCCGATCAAGGTTGGACCGGAAATCTTTGATGCAACATTTTATATAATGGATATTCAGCCAGCATACAGCTGTCTGTTGGGTCGTCCTTGGATCCATGGTGCAGGCGCTGTAACCTCCACTTTGCATCAAAAGCTGAAATACATGGTTGATGGTCATGTAGTGACAGTGTGCGGAGAAGAGGACATAATGATTAGTCAGCTGTCAACCTTCAAATACGTGGAAGTGGATGGTGAAATCCATGAGACGTTGTGTCAGGGGTTTGAGAAGGTGAAGGTTTCTGAAGAGGTTGTCCAGTCTGAAGCTATAGAGCAGCCTGCAGTGGCAGATCAACCTGAGGTTTCTATGTCTTCTTTTAAAGACGCCAAAGCTGTGGTTGAGGCTGGTAGCTCACAGAGGTGGGGCCAGGTGGTTGAAGTTCAGGAGAAGAGGGATACTTATGGATTGGGATACAAGTCATCCAGGAGAGATGGGGATCCTCCCAAATTCTATGGCCCTGTCCGTTTCACCAGCGCCAGTGTTTTCTTCGACGGGGTTATTGCCATTGAGGAAGAAGAGGACAGTGATTGTGACATGGATAGCTGGATCCGCCCTTGCGTCCCGGGAGAAAGTCTGTACAACTGGTCTTCTGAAAAAGTCATTCAAGTGACTAGCTTCGAGTAATTGCTTTGTTTTACTATTATGATAATCCTGCGTTCTGCCCAAGACGTAGTGATTTTATTTGTAGGGCTTTTAACTGTTGCATGTTTTTCTTTATCATCAATAAAGGATTTTTCATACTCAAATATTTTGATCTCTGTCTTTCTGTTTTTATTTTTATGCATTAAAAACCCACATCAAAATGGCAGTGTGTTTCTTTTGTTGCATACATAATAAAACATACCTCATCAATCATACAGGTCTTTTTGTTCAGATGACACCGATCATGACTCAGCTATAGCTCGGTATGACTTTGACAATCCAATCTATCAGGCTGAAGAAGAGACTGACGAAGATTGTGAACTGCCCGAAGAGTTGGCCAGATTGTTGAAGCAAGAGGAGAGAGTCATCCTACCTCATCAGGAGGAAATTGAGGTTGTGAATTTGGGAACCCAGGACGCCAGAATGGAAGTAAGGATAGGGGCTGCATTGGAAGACAGTGTCAAGGGAAGATTGATTAAAATGCTCCGTGAGTATGTGGACATCTTCGCCTGGTCTTACCAAGACATGCCTGGGCTCGATATTGATATTGTTGTACACCGGCTACCACTTAAAGAAGGTTGTGCTCCGGTCAAGCAAAAGTTGAGAAGAACTAAACCGGATATGTCTATCAAAATCAAGGAAGAGGTTCAAAAACAGTTAGACGCCGGTTTTCTTGCCGTAACAAATTATCCTCCATGGGTTGCTAACATCGTGCCTGTACCTAAGAAGGATGGGAAGTCAGGATGTGTGTTGATTACAGGGATTTGAACAGAGCAAGCCCAAAGGACGATTTCCCGCTCCCTCACATTGACGTGTTAGTGGACAATACTGCTCAGTATTCGGTGTTTTCCTTCATGGATGGCTTCTCTAGGTATAACCAAATCAAGATGGCCCCAGAGGACATGGAGAAAACAACATTCATAACACCGTGGGGAACTTTTTGCTACAAAGTGATGCCCTTTGGATTGAAAAATGCAGGGGCAACTTACCAACGGGCGATGGTGACTCTCTTTCATGATATGATTCACAAAGAGATTGAGGTCTATGTTGATGACATGATTGCGAAGTCACAGACGGAGGAAGAACATCTGGTGAATCTTCAGAAGCTATTTGAAAGATTGAGAAAGTTCAGACTGAGGTTGAATCCTAACAAATGTACCTTCGGGGTGAGATCAGGAAAATTGCTGGGGTTTATTGTTAGTGAAAAAGGTATCGAGGTTGATCCTGCAAAGGTAAAAGCAATACAAGAAATGCCTGTGCCGAAAACAGAGAAAGAGGTTCGTGGTTTCTTGGGGAGATTAAACTACATTGCTAGGTTCATCTTGCATCTCACAGCCACGTGTGAACCAATCTTCAAGTTGTTAAGAAAGGATCAAGCGGTCAGGTGGAATGAAAATTGTCAAAAGGCGTTTGAAAAGATTAAAGAATACTTGCAGGAACCTCCGGTCCTTATGCCGCCAGTGCCAGGAAGGCCTTTGATTATGTATCTCACGGTTCTTGAGAATTCAATGGGTTGTGTGCTCGGTCAATAAGACGAGTCAGGTAGAAAGGAGCACGCCATCTACTACTTGAGTAAAAAGTTTACTGATTGTGAGTCAAGGTACTCGATGCTGGAGAGAACATGTTGTGCACTCGCTTGGGCCACTAAGCGTTTGAGGCAGTATATGTTAAACCACACAACCCTATTGATTTCGAAGGCCATTAAGGGAATACGATATTCAGTATGTTTCCCAAAAGGCCATTAAGGGAAGTGTTTTGTCAGAATACCTTTCCGAACAGCCAATTGAGGATTATCAACCGATGAAGTTTGAATTTTCGGATGAGCATATCATGTATCTGAAGATGAAGGATTGTGAAGAACCTTTACCTGATGAAGGACCTGCGATTGAATCTCAGTGGAAGATGGTTTTTGATGGAGTTGTTAATTCATATGGTAACGGAATCGGGGCAATCATTACGACTCCACAGGGTTCTCATATACCCTTCACTGCCCGATTAGCGTTCATATGCACCAACAATGAGGTAGAGTATGAAGCATGCATCATGGGGTTAGAAGAAGCAATTAATTTGAGAATCAAGAACCTCGATGTTTATGGTGATTATGCGTTGGTGGTTAATCAGATTACAGGTGAATGGGAGACTCGTCAAGCGAATCTTATCCCGTATAACAACTATGCCAGAAGGTTGTTACCTTTCTTTGACAGAGTGAACTTCCATCACATTCCCCGGATAGAGAATCAGATGGCTGATGCGTTGGCAATGTTGTCATCAATGTATCAAGTGAATCGTTGGAATGAAACTCCTTCAATCAGAATCATGCGCTTGGATAGACCTGCTTTTGTATTTGCAGTTGAAGGGGTATCAGATGGCAAGCCTTGGTATCATGACATCAAAGTCTTTCTGAAGAGTCAGGAATACCCATCTGGGGCATCTTCTAAGGATAAAAACACATTGAGAAGGTTATCAGGAAACTTCTTTTTGAACAAAGACGATGTGTTATACAAGAGAAACTTTGACATGGTCTTGCTACGTGTGTTGATGAACACGAGGCAGGCCTGTTAATGGAAGAGGTTCACGAAGGTTCCTTTGGTACTCATGCCAATGGGCATGCCATGGCAAGAAAATTGTTGAGAGCGGGGTATTATTGGATGACTATGGAGTCTGATTGTTTTAAATACACCCAGAGATGTCATAAATGCCAGATTTATGCTGATAAGGTGCACGTACTGCCTACTCCTCTGAATGTTTTGTCGTCACCTTGGCCTTTTGCCATGTGGGGCATTGACATGATTGGGAAGATCGAGCCGACCGCTTCGAATGGACATCGTTTTATCCTGGTGGCTATTGATTATTTCACGAAGTGGGTAGAAGCAGCATCGTATGCCAATGTCGCCAGACAAGTGGTAGCCCAGTTTATTAAGAAGGACATCATCTGCCGGTATGGAGTCCGGAGAGGATCATTACTGACAATGGTTCAAATATGAATAATAAGATGATGAAGGAGCTATGTCAGAGCTTTAAAATCGAACATCACAATTCTTCTCCCTATCGTCCGAAGATGAATGGGGCTGTTGAAGCGGCAAATAAGAACATTAAGAAGATTGTACAGAAGATGGTAGTGAGATACAAAGACTGGCATGAGATGTTGCCCTACGCTTTGCACGATTATTGTACTTCGATACGCACATCAACTGGGGCAACCCCTTTCTCACGGGTGTATGGTATGGAAGCAGTTCTGCCATTAGAAGTTGAGATTCCTTCTTTGAGAATTCTGACAGATGTGAAGCTTGATGAAGCTGAGTGGGTACGTTCTCGGCTGAATGAACTGAACCTCATTGAAGAGAAGAGATTGAAAGCCATTGCGCATGGTCGGTTGTATCAGAGCAGGATGAAAAAGGCATTTGATCAGAAAGTGCGTCCTGGGTGTTTCCAAACTGGTGAATTAGTCCTGAAAAGGATCACTCCTCCTCAAACAGATCACAGGGGCAAGTGGACTCCGAATTACGAAGGGCCATATGTAGTAAGACAGGTTTTCTCTGGTGGAGCCTTATTACTCTCAACTATGGATGGCGAAGATTTTGCGTCCCCTGTGAACGCGGATGTAGTCAAAAAATACTTTGCATAAAAAAGACCCGCTGAACATAAAAAGAAGGTTCAGGCAAAAATGGGGCATCCTGGTGAACCATAAAAAGAAAAGGTTCGGGCAAAAATTAGGGATAAAAAGAAAAAAAGATATAAACCCGCAAGGTTGAAAACCTGAAAAGGTAACCTTGGCAAAAATGGTATCCCGGTGGATTGAAAACCCGAAAAGGGCGATCCAGGCAAAAGTTAGGGATTTAAAAGCAAAGACTACGATCCGCGTTCGATCTGTGAGCGCTATTCACACTTGGAAAATTCGAAGGAAAGGAATCAGTCCAGTCAGTCATCTTCAAAGGCCAAGCATCTACGGATAAACAAGTCATATGGGTTATAGCTGAGTCGAGTCATGGTGGATGTCTGTTCCCCACATTGCCGGCATGTATATTTTCTTTTACTTTTTGCGCAATTACCTTTTTTCAGGAATTGCTTCCAAATGTAAATGCCTATTTACAGGCCGATCATTCAATAAAGTTTGCATTTCAGTCAAAGAGCTCTTGTTTTTTTGTTTTACCTGTTTTGTTTGTGAAAATGTCTGATATTTTTTATAAACATTACATGCTAAAATATTGAGCTTTATGAAACAAGTTGGAAAACAGTGGCAATTGCTTAGGCGTCAGTCACTATGATGATAATCAAAGTAATCATTTTTGCACGTAGACCTTTCTGTTGGTTTTGCAGGATGACAGGTGCACCTCCCCAGTAGAGCTGCTCTCTCTAACTTTGAAGTTTGATCGTCCTCAACAGTTTATTACTCTACCCCATCAGAGTATCGAGGATCGTCTTCCTCAACAGAGTATAAAGAAGTAATTCGCCAAGCGGAGTCGTTGAGGATCGTCCCCCTCAGCAGGATGTAAGAGGTTTACCCCCGGCCAGAGTTGTGATTTGGCTCATATTTCCTCAACAGGTAGCCAGAAGTTGTTTTTTTTACAGCCTCTCCAGCAAGAGATTGATGGAGCATCTTCTTTGATTAAAGATGGTGTTTCCCCACAGAATATGGGGCAGTCGTTTTTTCCTCAGCTAGTCAGGAAACATGTGTTTATCCCATAGCAGAGTGGATGTTGACAACTACTATTTTCCAAGCAGATGTGCCGATGATGATCAGCGCTCTTCAGCAGGATAAAGGTGCTCATATCCCCAAGCAGAGTCTGGTGGTGAATGGTATCCCCAGCAGGTCTTAAGTCCAATCGTTTTTGGCAGGCGTCAAATCCAAGTTCGGAGGTATTTGGTGATCCCCAGCAGAGGAGTTTCCATCTTCAGTATTCATCCCCCTCCCCAGCTGAGTGGGCATTCTCTCGGAGTTTTGTCCATCTCCAGCAGAGTTATTGATCTTTCCGTCCCCAACAGAGTGGTTTTTCTCTCGGAGATTCGTCCATCTCCAGCAGAATTGGTGACTGTGATCTTCCCTAGCAGGGTGAAGTTTTGCTCAACAGGATTTCTTTGGTTTGATGACAATGTAGTTTGCCGTCCTCGGTGGAGCTGCTTCTGTTCTCAGCGTTTATTTCGCTGGGACGGTCTTTTTGCATTGCATAAGCATTTTTTGCATGGCATCCTCCTAAATGCGTAGCATTTCCACTTCGTGTGGAGCATTACGGCAAAATTCAAACATATGCATCCGAAGCATAAGCCAGGTTTGAGTTTTCCTTCGTCAGGAAAGCAGGATTTCAGGAGAATATCATTCGACTTTACTCCACAAGTGTTGGATTTAGTCATTCAAAGCAATATTTGACATTCCCTTGCAGAGTTGTTTGCCAGGATCGTTAATCCATGATTTCATTTTTACCCCTTCGTCCAGGTGGTCCTTTGGTTTATCCCCTCAAGGTTTTACTGTCAGACACTCGTCCGTGTTTCCTTCGGCACCCATCCGTGTTTGAACCTTTTGGTTTCAATACCCGTCTGTATTGACCTTTTGATGACACTCGTCCGTGTTTCCTTCAGCACCCGTCCGTGTTTTCATGACCTTTACCCAATACTATTTTTCTAGACACCCGTCCGTGTTGCCTTCCATTCCCCAGCGAGATTAATCCCCGGTAGAAGTTTCTTTACAACTTTTCGATACCCATCCGTATTGAACCCTCTTTACACCCGTCCATGTACCTTTCGATACCCGTCCGTATTGAAACCTTTTTACACCCGTCCATGTACCTTTTCGATACCCGTCCGTATTGAAACCTTTTTACACCCGTCCGTGTACCTTTTCGATACCCGTCTGTATTGAAACCTTTTTACACCCGTCTGTGTACCTTTTCGATACCCGTCCGTATTGAAACCTATTTACACCCGTCCGTGTACCTTTTCGATACCCGTCTGTATTGAAACCTTTTTTACACCCGTCCGTGTACCTTTTCGATACCCGTCCGTATTGAACCCTCTTTACACCTGTTCGTGTACCTTTCGATACCCGTCCGTATTGAAACCTTTTTACACCCGTCCGTGAACCTTTTCGATACCCGTCCGTATTGAAAGCTTTTTACACCCGTCCGTGTACCTTTTCGATACCCGTCCGTATTGAAACCTTTTTACACCCGTCCGTGTACCTTTTCGATACCCGTCCATATTGAAACCTTTTTACACCCGTCCGTGTACCTTTTCGATACCCGTCTGTATTGAAACCTTTTTACACTCGTCCGTGTACCTTTTCGATACCCGTCCGTATTGAAACCTTTTTACACCCGTCCGTGTACCTTTTCGATACCCGTCCATATTGAAACCTTTTTACACTCGTCCGTGTACCTTTTCGATACCCGTCCGTATTGAAACCATTTTACACCTGTCCGTGTACCTTTTCGATACCCGTCCGTATTGAAACCTTTTTACACCCATCCGTGTACCTTTTCGATACCCGTCCGTATTGAAACCTTTTTTACACCCGTCCGTGTACCTTTTCGATACCCGTCCGTATTGAATCTCTTTACACCCGTCCGTGTACCTTTTCGATACCCGTCCGTATTAAATCTCTTTACACCCGTCCGTGTATCTTTTCGATACCCGTCCGTATTGAAACCTTTTACACCCGTCTGTGTATCTTTTCAGTACCCGTCCGTATTGAATCTCTTTGCACCCGTTCGTGTATCTTTTCGATACCCGTCCGTATCTGATATCCTTGATTTCATTACACCCGTCCGTGTTTATCGCCAGCATAGCTAACACTCGTTTGTGTTCACTTCAAGACATCTCAATACATTGTTTGTATTGGCTTCCAACACTCGTACGTGTTGTGATAGTGCAGCATTTATTGCTTGTTCCCCAGTGGAGTCGTCCCTCCTTTGAGGATTGTAAATTTCAGGTTTCTTTTGGTATTCAATCTCCGTGAATCCTTTGAACGCATGACTGCCGTTGCTATCATACCTTCAGGACCAAGTTGATTGAATAGGGGCAGTTGTAACACCCCAAAATTTGCCTTCTTGTTTGTAGCTAACTGGCTTATGTTTCTTTTCATTTCTTTCATTAGCATTTGTGCATAGCATTGGCTCTTAACATGGGATCAAGGTACTTGGTTCATCTCAAAGAAGTCTCAAGCCTCAAGGTGGTTTGAGGGGTTCATCATATCTTCAAAAGATCAAGTGTGACAAGAGTTTGCAAGTGAATCTTTCCTTCCTAACCAGAGGGACCAAATAGCTTCTTGAGAAAACTTTGTGGATTCAAGCATGTTTATGGGTTCCATATGCATACAAACACTCACAGAGGAAGGCTTGGTTAGTGGTTCATTGTGGAAGATGTTCAGTGGATCAGTTACTTGTGAAGTAAGCAAAAGTCAACAGTTCAAAAGGAAAGTCAACCATGGGTTTTCAAGGGTTCAAATCATGTTTCCCAAGTCCATGTACATTTATTTGGTCAAGGAATAGCATGGATGGCATTATTCATCAAGAATCAAAAGTTTGTACAAAAGTTACTAAATTTGGAAATGACCTATAATTTGAAACTTTCCATTTTTGGCAGTTTTTCCACCACATTCAACTTGACTTTTCATCATCAAGGAAGCTTCAAATGAATTTTCCTCAAATATGAAAGTTGAAGATCTTTCTCTCCCATTTCCAAAAAGTACTAGTTTGTCTCCATATCATTTGTGGTTCTCAAGTTATGATCAAAAGAAGGCAGGGTACTTTTTAAGGTTTTCTCATGTACTCATTTTTCCACCTTTGGCATTTTGGTTCAAAATGACTTGTAATGACCTCTAATGCTTCAAGTCACATTGCCATATTCAAGTACACTTCATGAGGATCATTTTTTACCCTTGAACCAAATGGATACGTGCCATGTACTTCACTTATTTCACAAAATACAAATTGGCAAAATGGATTAAAACTCACAAACCAATCAACCACAAGGCCCAATTTCAATTCCATTGTGATCAGCAAGTGAAATGTGAGTGAATCATGCTGATTTCATGACCCATGCACGTTTGGATTAGTGGGTACATTACAAAATGCATTTTTGCATAACACTTCCATTAGCCTTAATCAAGGGATTAGCAAAACCCTAATCAGACTCAGAATGTTAACCAAGTCTATTTAAAGAGGATCACACGTTCATTTCACTCTCATGCACTCTCATTTGCTCAGAATTCCAAATTTTGCTCTCTCCCTTTCTCTCTTCGAAACTCACTCTCCTTGGAGTTTCTTTGAGATTTTATTTCACATTCTTGATCAGTGAAGTAAATAGAGCAAGAATCAACCATTGATTGGAGCTGAGAGTGAGTTTTTCATCAGATTCAGTTTTGAAGGCTCAAGTTCAAATCTCAAGATCTAGCACGATTCCAAGCTCTAATTGCATTTATTTTGCAATTAGAGGTTCTAAGGAGTAGACCTGCAGCTTCCAGAGGGTTTTCTTGGTGTATTTTAAGCTTTGCAATTCTCAGGTTAGTGTGAAATTCATCATCATGTAACTTGATTTTATGGTGTGCATTGTGTTCCTCATGAGTTGTTGATCATGCTGATATATTTAGATGTGATTTTGGACGTGTATCATGGCTGTATTGTAGATCTGAAGTTTTTAGATCTAAACTTTATCTCTTCGATTTGCTTTGTGTGTTAATGATCTGTTGAAACTAATTGTATATCCTTAATCCTTGTGAAAATCTGAACAAAATGATGTGTTCATGTTTGATTTCTGGAAAATTTTAAGGTTGTGTTCGCCGGAGAAGGTGACCGGAGCTAGGGTTCCGGCACCAGGTTTGCTTTTCAGGTCGTCTGAGGTTTAAAGGAAGAAGACGTAATCCTGGCCGTTCGTGGTGTTGATCTGATGGTCCAGATCTTGCCACTTCATTTAATTTTCTGGTGTTTTATTTAATGTGTGTATGTGCTAGTCCACGTTTGTTATCATGTGCATGCTAATCTGAACCACTCATCATGTTTACTTGTGGATTTGATTGACTTGATCTGATGCGTTGGATGGATCTGATGATGTATGTTGTGCTAGCGCATTAAAATGCCACATGCCTATCACGTGACCTTATATTATGTCCAGATTGATCTTTGTGAGTGCATGCTTACATTTATTATGGTGTGCCTTGTGATCTGATGCATTAATCTTGATTACCTTGGTTTTGGTTGACTGAATGTGGTGCGTGAGATTAATCTTGTGGCTAGTGTGAGTTGACTGGGTTTTTGTTTTTTTGTTTGGTATGCGCTGATTATTTGAATGGACTGGGCTTGCTTTTCCCACCCCCTCCTTCAGCCCATCTGATGTTTTCAACGTGGATTGTTGCTTGTTGCACCCCTGGCTTCATTTTATTTTCATTTTATTTTATTTAATTGTTGCATTTTCATTTTTTATTTTTAAAAATAGTTTTATGCATCAAAAAATTATGAAAAAAATCATGGATCATCTTTGGCATTTTATAAAATTTTGGAAAATTTTATTTTTCCTTTTTTATTTTATTTTGTGCCTCTGAATTAATTGTTTATTGATTTTCTTTGTGAATTTCTTCCATTGTGCACACCTTGCCTTGTTGATTTTATTTCTCAGCATTGGTACATGATTTGTATCCCATTCTTTTTGCATATGTTAGAGGACATGTTGAGGTTCCTAAAAACATTTTTGTTTCATTTTTAAAACTTTTTCATATTGCATTTTAGTCCCTCTCCTTTGCATATTGGTTCATGGTTCCTATGTGATCTTTGCCTAATTGTTTGAGGTACTTAACTTGTGAATTTTTGTGAGATCTTTTGACATGTGATTATTCTCGGACTTAGGTCATTTTAGTTTTAATATCACAATTTTTTTGTGTCTTTTGATATATGTTTGTTTATTTGTGCTTAAATGACTTATGCATGACTATATCTTGACACCTCTTTACACAAGTTGACTTGCCATGCCTATTTGCTTGAGTTTCTTCTTGATTCTTTGTATGTGCATTTGATATGATGTTTACCCCTGGTTGAGGTCCTTTGAGACTTATTTTTGCAATTTGTGGATCATGTTTGGACATGCTTTATGTACTTAAACTTTGATTTCCTTTTGTGGACTTTCTTTGGTGCATAATGTTTCATGTTTTGATCTTCTTTTGCACATGAGAATTGTTGATGATAATATGATATTGGTTATGACTTGTTTTCATCTTCATCTTATTTTCCTCATTTCATCTTGGTATGAAGTTCATTGGTGCTTAATTGTGCATTTCATATAAGTATGCTTGCATTCTTCCATGATTACCTTTGCATGTTTACTTGAGATGTTTTGCATGATCTTTGGGACTTGTTTAGTGATGTGAGTTGGATGTACTTGATATGATGTGCTTGCTGCCCTATCTTGTTTATTATCTCATCCTTCTCTTTCTCATTCTTTTCTTTCACTCTCTTCCTCCCATGAATCTCAAGACTTGTTTAAGTCTTGGATTCTTTCCCTTTAGAGCTACCTAGTCCAACTTAAGTTTTGATTAAGCTTGGAGTAAGATTAGCATTAGGTTTTAGGTAGTCGTCTCTCCTAAGCCTCACTAACCATAGGTCATCCATGCATGATAATATTAGGACTCTTAGTTCCCCTTTAGAGTTTCCTTTAGGTCTTCTCTCTTCTCATCTCAAAACTTCTTGAAAACACTTAATAAAGATAAAGTGTATTGCGCACGAGCCTTAAGCGTGGGGAATGAGAAATGAGGGGCTTCCTCTCATCTTTCTAGAGTGCTTAGCGAGCGTCCTGTCTTGGGATGATTCGTTAAGTATTCGTCCATGTGCCCTAGACTTTGGTATAATGCAAGTTATGAACTAACTTAAAAAACACTTCTGTCTAAAAAACACAAAAACAAATTCAAATCTTTTTATCCTTCGGGATTTGTTGGGTTTCAAACTTCATTTTCAGAAAAGAGCTCGTCGCTCACGTAAAAAACACTTACCCATTCGTGGTCGTACCCACGAACTACATTAGCTCTGATTCCTCTCTCTCGTCCGATTGAGGATATGTAGGCACAAGACAGCGATTGTCTTGGCGAGCAACCTTCCCCCACAGTTCCCGTCCGAACTACGTTGACTCTGACTTTCCCATTGCACTGAGGGAGTACGTAGGCCTAGGGCATCGAATATGTCATACCGAGTCCGTCTTAGTCACCCCCATCCCCGTTTTCTTTTGCAGCCATAGATAGTAGGACAGCTCACCCTCCGTTTAGACAACAAGCATGGATCCCATCGAGTACGATGGATGCGTGGGGTGCTAACACCTTCCCCTCGCATAACCGACTCCCGAACCCATACTATGGTTGCGATGACCATGTCTTTCCCCCTTTCTCTTCAGGTTTATGCAGTGTTTCCTTTCCCTCTCTCAGGATAAATACACATTGCTGGCGACTCTGTGTCTTCTGCGCCACGCTCGCGTTTGTACCGTTGGATGCGAATCTTTCGGGAGCGACGGGGTTAACCACCTTTTCCAAAATTCTCTTGATTTCTCTATTGGAAAACTCCACTTGCCCACTAGTTTGTGGATGATAAGTTGTAGCAACCTTGTGCTTTATCCCATATTTTGCCATTAAGTTTTCAAAAAGTTTGTTGCAAAAATGGGATCCACCGTCACTAATGATGGCTCTAGGCGTGCCATGTCTTGTCAAGATGTTCTTGAGCAAGAACTTGGTCACCACCTTAGCATCATTGGATGGTGTTGCTACTGCTTCAATCCACTTGGATACGTAATTTACAGCTACAAGGATGTAAAGATTGCCGAAGGATGGAGGGAAAGGTCCCATGAAATCAATGCCCCACACATCAAAGATTTCTATTTCAAGAATGTTTGTGAGTGGCATCTCTTGTCTCATGGATAGATTCCCAACCCTCTGGCATCTATCACACCTTTTGATTAAGTAATGACCATCCATAAAAATAGAAGGCCTGAAATAACCTGATTGCAGCACTTTTGCTGCAGTTCTGACACCTCCAAAGTGTCCACCGTATGGGGCTTTGTGGCAGGCCGACAAGATCTGTCGTGCCTCCTCATAGTCAACGCATCTCCTCAATAACTAATCACACACTTCTTGTACAGGTAGGGCTCGTCCCTAAAATATCTCTTGATAATGTGGAAGAACCTCTTTCTTTGTTGGAAGTTGAATTCTGGTGGTATGACTATGCTGACCAAATAGTTAACAATGTCAGCGTACCAAGGAGTCGTGGCATCAGTAATCAACAACAGCTTCTCATCCGGAAAACTTTCTTTAATGTCCCCAGTGTTTTGGGGTTGAACTTCTTTAGGTAGCCTTGAGAGATGATCAGCAACTGAGTTTTCAACTACTTTCTTGTCCCTTATTTCTAGGTCAAACTCCTGTAACAAGAGAACCCATCTTATGAGCCGTGGCTTTGCATCTTTTTTGGCAATCAGATACTTGATTACTGCATGATCAGTGTACACAATGACTTTAGTTCCTACCAAATAAGGTCTGAACTTATCAAAGGCAAACACTACTGCTAGCAGCTCCTTCTCTATGGTTGTGTAGGATATTTATGCTTCTATCAAAGTCTTGCTTGCATAGTAGATGGTGTGAAAAACTTTGTTGTGCCTTTGGCCTAACACAACACCAATGGCAAAGTCACTGGCGTCACACATTAATTCAAATGGCTTGGACCAATAAGGGGTTTTGACTACAGGTGCAGAAATGAGAGCCTCCTTCAAAAGATTGAAAGATTCAAGGCACTCCTTACTGAAGACAAAATGTGTGTCATGCTGCAGCAGCTGGCATAGGGGTTTGGTTATTTTTGAGAAATCTTTTATGAACCTCCTATAAAATCCAGCATGCCCCAAGAAACTCCTAATGCCCTTGATGTTGACTGGTGGGGGTAACTTTTCAATTACCTCTACCTTTGCTTGATCCACCTCTAATCCTTCTTTTGAAATTCTATGACCAAGAACAATCCATTCTTTTACCATGAAATGGCATTTTCCCAATTAAGAACCAGGTTGTTCTCTTCACATCTTGCCAGCACCAACTCTAAATTCTTTAGACAATCCTTGAATGACTCTCCAAAAACCGAAAAGTCATCCATGAAGACTTCCATGGAATTCTCTATGATGTCTGAAAAGATAGCCATCATGCAACGTTGGAAGGTGGCTGGTGCATTGTACAGTCCAAACGGCATCCTTCTAATGGCAAAGGTGCCATAAGGGCAAGTGAATGTTCTTTTCTCTTGATCTTCTAGGGCTATTACAATTTGGTTGTAGCCCGAATATCCATCTAAGAAGCAATAGTACTCCTTTCCAGCTAGCCTATCCAACATTTGATCAATGAAAGGCAAAGGTAAGTGATCCTTCCTAGTTGCCTTGTTCAACTTCCTATAATCCATTCAAATCCTCCAACCATAAATAGTTCTAGTAGGGATAAGCTCATTCTTCTCATTGATTATCACTGTCATGCCCCCTTCTTTGGTACACACTGGATGGGAATCACCCACACACTATCAGAGATAGGGTAAATAATTCATGCATCCAGCCACTTGATAATTTCTTTCTTTACAACCTCCTTCATGATTGGGTTCAGCCTTCTTTGACTTTCAATGCTATTCTTAGCATTTTCTTCCAACAAGATTATGTGCATGCAAATTGCTGGGCTGATTCCCTTAATGTTATAAATCTGCCATGCAATTTCCTTCTTGTGTCTCTTTAGTAGTGAAATTAGTTGCTCCTTCTGCTCTTCTTGCAGATCTGTAGCAATGATAACTGGCAGCTTCTGTCTTGCCTCCAGATATGCATACTGTAAATGCTCCGGCAGTTGCTTGAGCTCCAATTCAGGAGGTTCCTCTATGGAAGGCAGCTGCTGCTTGTGAGCAACAGTGGTAGATTCTATCACTTCCACAGATTTTTCCTCTTGCTTCTTCATTGGACCATAAATGATCCCATCTTCTAGTCCTTCATCTTCCGATTTGCCTAGCTAAATTTTCAACACATCACTAGTTTGTAGGAGGTTTTTATGAATTAAACCTTCCCAACTAGATATCATGGAACAGTGGGTTGTCTCTTCTTCTGGGTATTGCAAGGCATTGAGTATGTTGAACACTACGTGTTGCCCATTCACTCTCATAGTGAGTTTTCCTCTTTCTACATCAATTAAGGTTCTACCCGTTGCTAGGAATGACCTTCCCAATAAGATGGGTGTTTCCTCATCAGCCTCAAAGTCCATAATAGTGAAATCAGCAGGGAAGACAAATTTGTCAACCCTTACCAGCACGTCTTCTATCTTTCCTTGCGGGTAGCAAATAGTTTTATCTGCCAGTTGCAAGGTGATAGTTGTAGGCCTGGCAGCGCCTATCCCCAGCTTCTTGAAAATGGATAGGGGCATGAGATTAATGTTATCCCCTAAATCACAAAGTACCTTTCCATAAAAGGTATCTCCAATGGTGCATGGAATAGTGAAACTTCCAGGATCCTTCAGTTTGGGAGGGAGTTTGCCTTGAACCAATTGACTACACTCTTGTGTGAGTGCAACCGTAGCAAATTCTCCTACCCTTTTTATCTTGGTGAGCACATCCTTCATAAACTTTGAGTAGTTTGGCATCTGTTGAATAGCCTCAATCAATGGTATGTTTATGTGAAGTTGCTTTAAGATCTCCATAAATTTTGCAATTTGTTGCTCTTCCCTGGCCTTTTTGATCCTTTGTGGATAAGGAGGTGGTGGCCTTTCTTGAACAAACTTTTGCTTTCTGTTGGATTCAGTAATGACTTCTTGATTCTCTTGAGAAATGAGGTCTGCAGTAGGTACATCATCTTTGTACTTCTGTTGCCCAGATGAAGACGGTTCTTCATCAACTTGGTTTCTTGCTCCAGAACTATCTGGCGTTGACAGATCAGTGCTTGACTCTTTGCTCTTTGTAGCGGTTTCTTCAATTTCTTTACCATTTCTGAGTTTGAGGACTTGGCATGTTTCAACATTCTTCACTCCAGCTTGTGTATTTGGAGTCTCAGTAGAGCTAGGGAGAGTTCCCAAGTTTCTTGAACTCAAAGCAGTGGCAATTTTCCCTACTTGATTTTCCAAGTTCTTGATACTCACCCCTTGTGATTGGAATTGATTATTTGCTTCTTGAATAACGGACTTAAGAACATTCTCCAGATGGTTGTTTCCTTGATTAACCCCAGCATAGTTAGGGTTAGAAAAACCAGGTGGGACTTGTGGTGTTGTTGCTTGTGGCTTCGGTTGACTTTGATTGTTACTCCATGAAAAATTGGGATGGTTACGCCATCCTGGGTTGTAAGTGTTGTTGTATGGATTATTGTATTTATTGTTGTTGTTGGGATTGCCAACATAGTTAACAGAAACAGGATTTTCAGAACATTCTTCAAACAAATGTGGTCCTCCACAGTAGACACAAGTAACCTCAGTAGCGTCAGTAACCACCTTAACTGGTTCAGGCTTTGTCACTTCAGGACTCATCAGATTCTTCATCATCTGGTGGATCTGAGCCACTTGAGCAGCAAGAGTTGTGGTCTCAGTGACTTCATGCACTCCAGCAGGTTTCTTTTGAGTTGAACTTGCAGTGGCCCTAGTGACTGGCCATTGATAAGTGTTGGCAGTAATGCTCTTAATCAACTTGTAACCATCATCATAAGATTTAGACAAAAGAGCTCCACCACTGGATGCATCTAACATATTCCTTGAGGATGGAATTAATCCATTGTAGAAAGTCTCAAGTTGTATACAGATGGGAATCCCATGATGAGGATCAACTTGCTCATACATTTTTTTCTCCCTTCATGGAATTGGGTGGCTAGGGGGATGTACTTCTTCGTTACTTGAACAGATCGAGCGCGAAAAATATACCTGGAAAGCTAGTAAGTCAAGGAGGTAATATGTTCTTGATCAGTCACTCGGTCTGTCGAACCTCGATGGTCCTCCATGAAGGAGTTGTAAGAAATCCTAGCAAAGGTGAAAGTAGGATTGCTTTTTGTTCTTCTCGAGGGATCGAAGGCTTGTCTATTTTTTCGAAGGCTAACTATGGAAACAATGTCAAAGAGGGTGGGAGTTATCATCCCACAAGGTAAATATAATGTGTTGGTCGAAGTGTCCCATAAGCACATGGCAGAGATGAGAATGTGAGAGTCATAGGAGGGACCCACTCTTGACAGTTGGATTAGGTAAAAAATGCCTAAATCCCTCCAAAAGTGTTTCTTCTTCCCTTCAACCCTGTCCAGCCATTTGATATATTCAGCCTCCTCGGTTAGAGGAGAAGATTGAAAAACATTTTCTTGAAGAAATTAAAGTTGAATTATTTGTCAACGAACAACAAGGGTTCGTAATTAGGATAAGTGGGAAAGAATTCTTTCACCATGTGAGGTTTCTTTACAAACCTGGATAGTGTACCCATGAAAGCATGCAATGGACCAACGAGAGAGTAGGGAATGAGGGAAGAGTTCTATTATGATTTCCTTCTTCCATCCTCCATTGGAGGTTCAGGAACATAGGTACGATCATTGACATACTAGAGTAAGTCAATCTTAGCAGCGAAAGGTGGGTGAGATTGAGTTGGAAGTGCCATTGTGGTAAAAGAAGTTTCTTTGAAGAACTTAGGGAAGAAAAAGGAAAATTGAGATTTCTGAAGAATTTTTTCTTTGCCTGAGTTTCAGAAGAGATGGAAGTGAGGAGAAAGTGTTAGAGGTATCACGTTAAATACCCAAAGGAAAAATGGTTCAATTCCCCCCCCCCCCCCCCCCAAGTGACTTTAGCCATGTGGTGTGCCTAAGTCGACAGATGGAACCATAAAGGTCATGGGGAAAGATGAAATGGAATTAAAAGAATTTAATGATTTCATTTTTATTTAAAGCTTCTAGGAAATAGAAGGCGATCATGATAGATTGCACGCACATCAGTGACATGACGTTTTGGTGTAAAGTGGTTATAATGACCATAATAATAATAAATTACCTTGAGATTTTGTTGAAGTGATGAGTATGGAATGGGAAAATTGTGTCGAATAGCTTAAAAAATCCACCTTTCTTCCATCCAATCATATGATTGAAAGTGGCCTTTTTAGGGGGCATCTGTTAACTTGGAATTTTCTACTTAGTAGGAAAAGTCAAGTGAATTTTGCATTAGTGAAATTCTAAGTGTTGGCATTTGATGGACATGAGTCGACAATGGTGATACGTTAACAAGGCCATCCCAACTAACATTTTGAGATATAGTGTGGGAGAATCTCAAGGGAAAATCTTGCGCTTTATCTTGAAGAGCCTTAGGGAAAGGCCTGAATGACTGCTCGACCACATGTCGAGGACAAGTCATTTGATAAGTTTCAAGGACTTAAGAGCAGTTAGAGAACATGGGATAATAGTTTCACCAGTTTCAAAGCTCTGATGAGGTGGCAATACGTTGGAAGATGAGTTGCATGCATTTGAAGACGTGTCAGAGCTTTAGGAGTAAAATGCCAGGAACAATTATTTCTAGTTTATTATATATAACAAACTCATGTGTTGTAATCAAGGTCACAAATTTCATATTTTTTCCCTATAGAACTGGAGTACTCAAGCCAATAAGCAAAACAATTTGTGAGCAATTATGTGAGTCCATGTCCTCTTTTTCTTTTGTAATTTTCATGCTTCCTTAATCGAAACATCTTTATTTCTTGTCATTTACCGCATTTCATTTAACATTTTTTATTTCAGGTTTCTTTTACTTTAATTTAAGCTTTATTGTCTTTAAAGTTCATTGTTACAGTATCGGCAACCAGACATTTGTATTCACATCCTACACTTACGTCTTAGTAAAAGTTTTTGCACAAAACCAATCCCGAGATTTTTTTAGTTAATTTCAAAGACTTTCAAACTCGTGATTGTTCTCTAAAAACACCTACGAATAGAAGCGAAGTTAGTTATGGAGGTTATCTTCATTTTTTTTGTTAAGGGCCAATTTGTGTAAATACTCCATATTATTTTGTGGCCTTTTCCACTTGATCTCAATGGAATGTCTTGATAAAACCTTAGTTTTAGTGTAAATATGTGGTTTTTAGCATTTTCATGTAAATAACTTTTGAACGGCGGAAATATTCACCAATTCATGTGGAGACGATAAAAAATACCCACTAAAAATACTTTCAACACTTTTTCACTATTGTTTTTCCAAGGCTCGTTCATGGCAGTTTACACAATCTGCAATCCCTATATTTGATGACTTCTACGATCAGTGGGTGATGTTGTTGGATAATATTCTCTGATCTAAGGAATATTGGGATCACATCGAGAGTGGCATTACAATTTCTTCTTCAGATTCCACATCGGAGCAACGCAAACTTGTAGAGGAGATTAAACATGGTCAAGAACTATTTGTTTCAAGAAATTAACCGAACAATTCTTGAAATGGTTCTTGTTCATGATACAACAAAGGATGCTTGAGATTCAATGCAACAAAAATATCATGGTGAGAGATTAGAGCAAACAACAATTATTGAAAATGTATTATGTTTAATTATTTCCAAATTAAATTACACAGTGTGCTATATAGTGGAATCCATTGATGTTATTACACTCGCCATAAATGAATTCCAATGTAGATTACTAGTGCATAAACAATCAATGAAGACCTACCAATAAAGGGAGGAAGAAAAAGTGTTGAAAGTTTTAAACTCTAGACATGGATATGGTGTGGCAGAGAACCTGGAGGATCTAGAGGGCATGGAAGGGGAAGACATAGTAAATAATTAATTGGGTGTTTCATATGTCACAAGTTAGGACATTATCAAAGTGAGTTTCCTACTCGAGGAGAAAATGATGGAAACTATATTGAATTTGATGACAGTGAAGAATTATTTCTCATGGCTCAAAAGGAAGTGAATACGCTGGCTAAAGATGAGGTATGGTTCCTAGATTCAAGGTGTATAAATCACATGATAGCAACAAAAGAATGGCTATTTGATATTGATTATGGATTTATAGAATTTGATAGGCTAAGAGATGATTTAAAAATGCTAGTTATGGTAAAGGAAATTTGAAACTGTATATAGGTAAAATTACTCAAGTCATTACTGACGTGTATTACCTACCCCCGGATGGAAGAATAATCTCTTGAGTAATGGAAAATTGCAGCAACCATAGTATTAAAAAATGGTATCTACAAGGTTTATCATGCTGACAAATGACTGATTATGTATACTTATATGTTATCTAATAGAATTGTCGTATTCGATCTTGTGATCATTATTATGTACATGAAAGCAACCCTAGAAAATTACACACGACTATGACACTACAGACATGGCCATTTAAGTTTCAAATGTTTGACTACTTCGATTAGAAAGGAAATGGTAAAAGGGCTACCTGAACTGAAAAACTGAAAGAGAATTTCACGGACTTCATGATGGGAAAACAACATAGATATTTTATTCCTAAAAAAGGATCCTGGAGAGTCACTATGAAATTTTAACTCATCCATTCAGATGTATATGGGCATATCAAGCTTGAATCCAATGGTGGAAATAGGTATTGAAAAAATATTCACAATCAGGTCACCACATCCACAATAAAATCGGGTGCCAGAAAGAAAGAATATGACTTTAGCAAATATGAATAGAAACATGTTGACTGGAAGAAGTGTGCCAAATATATTCTTACATGAAGCAAATAAATGAGCTACCTATGGGCTCAATAAGAGTTTTACCTTGCCTATAAAGGATATCACTCTAGAAGAATCATTGAGTGATGTAAACCATATGTGCATCATTTTAGATTATTTTCCTTCTTAGCATTTATGCATATCCTAGATGTACAAAGAAATAAGTTATATGTTAATAGTATCAAGTGTGTACACTTGGGAATGAGTGATGAATCCAAAGCTTATAAGCTTTATGATCCAATTGAGAAGAAAACCATGGTTAGAAAAGACGTATGTTTGAAGAGTCTAAAGGTTAGATTCGGGGAAAAACAACATCAAAGGAAGATGGTGGGGCCAACTAGCAATGTTTACAATGACGGTAGAAGTTCTCTAGTTTTTATACCAGAGTATAGTCAATTTCAGTCTTGCGTTTGTCATCATGTTTCACGCGTAACTTGAGTTTCGTAAGTCCTTTTGGGGCGCCGTCAGTTGCGTTAGAAAGAGGGTTTAATGATTTTTCAAACTATAGAGTTTCATAATATTATTATGAGTATATAATTTTTCATGCTATTTTGAAGTCATACAATTTGTTGTAGAGTTTATTGTATAAATTATTACGATATGGCTGAACTGAAACAATTAGAACTGGAGTTTCGTAACTCTGTTGGTGGTGCGGTTAAGTGCATTTGAAATAGGGGTTTAAATATATTTTAGGATGGAGATTTTCATAATTTTATCATAAGTCTATAATATTTGGTGTTATTTTAAAGTGAAACAATTTTAGAGTTAGGTCCAGAGATTAGAGCAATTTTGAGTGTGGTGGTTTTTCGTTACCTTTTTTATTAATTTAAGAGTCCTATTTTATTTTGTTAGAGTTGTTATAAAGTTGTCAGAGTTTCTTTTGAGTTGTTTAGATTTGGAGATCATAATATAGGATACACTTGAGTTGAGTTTGGAACACTTTTTTTTTTTTGATAAGCAATATTTTATTAAAGTAATAAAGGAGTACAAGGGGTACTCCAACCCATTAACAACAGTTAAAACAGAAAGTAGATTAAACAACCCGAAGAAAGTCAAGAGGAGAATGCAACCAATTGTACAAAATGATGCTATTAGACTTTCTATTACCAATAGCATGCCATATCCAAGCCACAATTTTAATGTTCCAAATCGCGTCATCTAGCACAGGATCCTCCTCCTGAAAAATTGCCTTATTTCTAGTATTCCAAATAGTCCAAATTGTTGCCAACCAGACGAGACAGATTTTCTTCTTCTTGATCTTGCTTTTCAAACTTTGGACAAACTGAAACAAGTGCCTCAAACCTGCTTCCTGTTCCACCATATTAATCTCCAACCATCCAAGAATATTTTCCCACACCTTTTGACTAAACCTGCATTTAAAAAATAAGTGTTATATATCTTCATTCTTTTCTAAACATAGCACACAAATGACATTATAAAGTTACCTTTGAGTGATATTTTTATGGGTTAATACCTATTCTCCCCTACCATATTAGTCATTTTTTAAGGTCCCCATTGTAAAAAAAAGTTTGATGAATTCCCCTAACATTTGAAGATTCTCTCATTTTTTACCTTCGTCAGGCCAACTCATAAAAAAAGCCTATCTGGCAGTGTTTTTTTATAGTTTTTTCATTTAATCTAATTTCCACATGTGTATTTTAGTCTATAAGAAGACACCACCATAACCACCAAGTAAAAACAAAACCAAACGGTGTGTTTAAAGTTAAACACATGTAAAATCAAAATGAGATCAAAGAGAAGGAAGAACTCGAAGAAGTTCTTCATCGTAACACCACCATCACTGCCGCCAACACCACCATTGGCATTGCTACTCTCCTCTGTCAATTTGATCAAGCATAAAATCCATCTTCCAAATCGAATCGAATCGGCCTTTAATCCTAATCCTATCTCTCTTTCTACCCCCATTTGAAATGGAAGTCAAAGTGAAGCTTCATCTCACAAACGCATAATCTCACTACCACGTCACTGATTGCTCTTTCCCTTCCACGTCATAACCTATTGCCAACACAAGCTCTTCTTCGAAGATGCCGCATATGAAATCTCTTGTCGACGGTGTGAGTTGCGTTGAAGAAGATGAAGAGGATATGGATCCGAAGTTTGGTCATGATTGTGTTGTTGAACCAGGGAAGTTGGGTTTATTGGAGTCGAGGATTCTGAAAAGGGTGAAGGACGAATTTGGGGTGGTGGGTGAAAATGGGTTTTTAAGGTTAGGAGGTTTTCGGAACGTGAGGAATGTTTATGATTGGAAAGGTTTGAAATTGGAAGTGGATGAGACTGATTTTGATTTTGGAACTTCGTATGAGGTCGAGTGTGAGAGTATTGATCCTAAAGAAGCTAAATGCATTCTCAAGGAATTCTTGTGGAGTTATGCTTTTGTAGTTAATCGTTTAAGAATTACGATTGTAAGATTTACAGATGTTGTTTTTCATATGACTTTGATCTTTCACTTGAATTGGCCATTATCATTTTATTGATCTTACATATCTCTTTGACACTAAGATATGTTATTGATTTTACATAACTCTTAGATCTAAAGGTTTTATTTTCACTTAGGACATTTGTGTTATCTTACACACTAAAATACACATGTGGTAATTAGATAAAATAAAAATAAAAACTATAAAAAATAGTGCCACATCAGTTTTTTTTATTCGTTGGCCTGACGAAGGTCACAAATGAGAAAATCTTCATCAAACTCTTTTTTTACATGAGGTTTTTTTTTTGTAAATGACCCATATGGCATGTGGAGAATAAATATTAACCCTATTTTAATTTATTTAAGGCTATTAAGGCAAAAGAGTCAAAAATGAGTTGTTGTTTAATTGATAATAATATTATTGAGTTGAGTTGGGATCTGAGTAATTTGACTCTTTAGAGTTGTTTTGATAAGGCTAGAGTTGCCTTGAATAGTTTCTGCCTGACCCCGTTGATGGTTTGACATAAGTAATAATTGGAATTACTCTGTTGGTGAGTGGTATTGTGGTAATAGGTTAATATTATGTACTATTTATGAGTATGTGTGAATATATGATGTGAAGTGTGTGCATAATTGCATGACTTGTTGTGTTTACTTAATAATGGGTCGAAGTTATAACGAATTAACATTATTGAATGCTTTTGAATATGCATTTGATGAGGTGTTGCTGTTTGGTGTTGTTTGCTAATTGTTATAACCTTGATTAATTGTTGGTTGTTGAGAATGATGTTGTGCATAATGGTGATAAATGCATGTGATAAGTTTGGTGATCATTTTGGTGATAATGCATGTAGTTGAGATTCATACACATGGTGTGTGGGCTTCGGTCCATTTTTGGTGTGCTCTGGTCCGGTGGTATGGATTCAGGAGCGAGTAGCTGATTTTAGATGGGAATCGGTGAAGTGGTGATATTAACGATTTTGGTGTGCTCTAGTCCTATGGTGGGGATTCATGAGCGAGCAACTAGTTCTAGATGAGAATTGGTGAAGCGTTACTTATGGTGATAGTAACGATATTGGTGTGCTCTGGTCCTATGGTGAGGACTTAGGAGCGAGATGGACATGTATTGTCCATGAATGGTACTACACGCATAATGAGTCAGTTGTGGAGTACATGATATCCATGAATGGTACTGTTTGCATATGTAATTAATTGTTCATGATGTTATTGATTGGTTGAGAAAACTTGACGTGGTTAACGAGTTGTTGTGAATAGAGTGCATACTTGATGAATGCGCGTGTTGTTAATTATGAATGAGTGTGAGGCATTGGAGTTGTTAATTGTGTAATAAATATGTGTTTGTTGTATGATTCTCTACCTTAGCATTCTTTACATTGTTTATATTGAATGTTGTTTCTCACTCCTTTGCTTCAAGTTGTCCACCATGGACATCTTGCAGATAACTAGGAGTAAGCATTATTGCTGCTATGTGTGGAAGGTGGCTTGTTGGAGCTACTCTTCGTTTTCTTTACATATTGCTTTATTATACATTAGTGGATTTAGTGCTCTGATTGTATAACATCGGGGACGAGAGTTTATTATGTTTTATGTTGATGTTGATTTTGTTGTTTTGGAGATTATCACCTTATTGATGAAGTTGAGATGAAATGTTTTTCCACTGCGTAGTTTCAATCGGTTGATATGTTTTCGAAGGATTGTCGTTGGTGACACCTTAAATTGTCGTGTAAATCTTTTAAAAATAAGTTTTGGAGTTTATGATGTTACATTACACATGCATGTTTCCCTTCTACCCACCCATAAACTAGAACATCAGCGGGCCTAAGAGTTGATCTCCCTTCCTATGAGTCAGCCAAGAAATCCACAAACGCCTCTTTCTTCACAGATACCTCTGAACACCTAAAAATATCAAATAGGACATCCCTAACAATGTCATGTCGATATTTGAATCCTGGAAGCTCCTTGCAATGAATAACGTGTTCCCCAAATGTATTCAAACATACCTTGTGGCAAACATGACAAACCTCATCAACAATAAATAGGGGAATCATAAGTCGGAATTTAAGGATGACACGGTACTCTATCGGAAACATATGTTGGCCTAGACTGTCAGTAAAGATAGCAAGGAGAAAATCTTGCGCATGTGTTTCTTGCAAACAACCAAAACCTGCTTTTTGTCTTGTGGTTATGTCAAACTTCACAGCCATATCCTAAACGTTTTTACTAAAAATGATATTCGACAAAAAATATTGTGCTTTAGGAAAAACGGTGTCCTTTCTAACAAAACTGTCAAAGTCAAAATTTGAAATCACAACACTATAATAATTCAGAACTCTCTGAAAATCATGATTCATACCATATATTCCACTTACTCATTTAATTAATTAACGAATTAGTAATATTTATCGCAAGTAACTAATCTTATATCTCTAATACTGTCTCCTCCGTATCACCCTGTAGTCTCAATCATCTTATTGATTTGAATGTCAAAATACTTGCGGTTGCATTTTAAATATATATAAAGTTTGATTTTCTTGCCGTCCATGAATTGAAGAACATGATGATCTAAGCCTGACAAGCGTCCACCTAGTCAAAGCAGAAAAGTATAAACATAGAAAACAAATTTGACTCTTCCACTGCCAGCAGCTCCCAGGAAACACCTGCCATATATGTTACGTTCATTGTATATTTCGTATATGATACGAGTACTATGTTTGAGATTGTTAATTAATATACTGTATTTCATTTTTTATTTTAAAGATGATATCACTCTCAACTACAGAGTAACATGTCACGTGAATATTCAACAAAAAACGCCTGAGAAAATAAATTAATTACACGACCGTCTTGTTTGTGGATTAGTGAGACCGAAACTGTGCAGATTCTCTGTTTCTTTTTAGTTGCTAAAACAGTACCAAACATTATCATGTGCATTTTGACTAATTACATTATTCTCGTTTCTTGATTCAAGAATTATGTAATATTGTTACTACTGTGGCATCATAGAGATAAAAAAAAAAATTGGATTTAAAATTTTTTCTTCATTAGTTAGTTTTGTTAGTTTAGATATCAAATTCATTTTTCTTTAATCAGTTTAATTATAAATTTATTAAAAGAGGATACATTTAGAGATATTTTTGAAATTTTAATATCTAAATGTAACTATATATCTAGAGGTTATACTGTAGTAAGTAATCATTGACAAATATTATCAAAAACACTTTGATGGAAAACCCAACCGACCACTTTTAACGAAAATTTTCATCACAGCCACGTTTTTATCATTTACGTACACCAATTCAAGTTCTTAGACAGGAATATATTCCACTCAGACCAAAACTTTATTTTTAGAGATCTCACACACACAATATTATATATATATATATATATATATATATATATATATATATATATATATATATATATATATATATATATATATATATATATATATTCTCGTAAAAAAAGAAAAATAAAAGGATTATACTATGGAGAAACTAATATAGTTAGAATGTAAAATGTAAAAAACTAAAATTATAATTAACTCAAAATATTATTTTGATTTTTATGAATTCATAAAAATTAAAATGTGATATTTTGACTTAATACTTTGAAAAAACACCTTCGTAGAGAAAATTCAATAACAAGAGAATGATGAACCAATGTTGAAATATAGAGTGAAAAAATTAGAGAGAATAGGGTGAAAATAATGACATCATTAACAACTCAAATTTGGATACTTATACATCAATGCACAATTGTACAATTAACAAACTAATAGAAAGAACAAATTTTTCGAGCATATAACTGGTTACATAAAAGCTGTAATCGGTTACACGAAGCTACTAACTTATTATGGAAAAGGTTATAGGTTATAAGTTATTTCTGTTTGGTTATGAGAATGGTGGTAACCAGTTACATGTTGCCTCTGTTTGATTCTTTTGCTATAGAAGGAGGTGGTAATCGGTTACACAAATTCTGTAATTGGTTACACCCTACTTGATTTTTTTTTTTTTCAATATACCATCTTAATTCAACTCTTTCAAGTCTTTCATACTCATGTGTTTCTTCAACTTCTTGAAAACTTTAATTGACACTTCTTTGATTAGCAAATCGGCCAATTGATATTCACTTTCGCAATACTCCAACTTCAATTTTCCTTCACTTACAAGCTCTCTCAAGTAGTAAAATCACATCTATATATGCTTGCTTCTCTTATGTGCAACGGGATTCTTGGTAAGGTTTATAACAAAAACATTGTCTATCATTAATGTCACTGTTTCATACTCTTCGTTACACACCATCTTCATCAAATTCATCAACCATACTAATTGACACGCACATATAGACATTGCAATATACTCAGTCTCACAAGAAGAGAGTATCACATTTGGTTCCTTCTTAGAACACCAAGAGATTGGTATTTATCCATAAATAAAAATGTATCAATTAGTGGTTTTTTGTCATCTTCATCTCCACACCAATTTGACTCGGTATAATCAAGCAATTAGCCGCTTCTACATTTATCCGTTACGGGAAACAAAATTCTACAGCTAATCAAACCTTTGACGTATCTCAGAACTCTCTTGACTTTTGAAAAGTGTGATACCTTTGGCTTCCCCATAAATCTTCTCATTATGCCCATGCTATATGCCAAGTACAGTCTCGTATTACACAAGCACCACAATGATCCAATCAACCTCATGTATCGTGTTGGATTAATATCCTGCTCATCTTCATGACAACTGCAACCTTGGTTCTGCTGGGGTGATGGCCACATTACAGTGCTCAATTTAAAAAAATTTCAATATCTCAAGTGCATACCTCCTTTGATGCATGATCATTCCCTTATTGAACTAGTGAAATCCAATGCCATGGAAATATGTCAATATACCAAGGTCAGTCATCTCAAACTCCTTCATTAAATCAGCCTTGAATTCGGTAGTATAACCTTCATTGCTGTCTGTAATCAGTAATTCATTTGCGTAGAGACATAAGATGATCACTTATTTACTTGTATCATTCTTCACATACACACTATGTTCGGATACACATTCATCAAATCCTATCTCCTATAGAAAACCATCAATTCTCTTGTTACAAGCTCTTGGTGCTTACTTTAGCCTATAGAACACCTTCCTTACTCTATAGAACTTGGATTCCTGATTTTTCACAACAAAACCAGGTGGTTGTGCCACATACACTTCGTCTTCTAATCAACCATTCAAAATCACAGATTTGACATCCATTTCGTAGATAGACTAATTTTTGTTATTTGTAATACCAACAACAAACTTTATGGTTTCAATTCTAGCTACCGGTGCAAATACATATTCAAAGCCCATGCCTTCTGTTAGGCGCTAAAAAGTGTTAATATTTAGATTAGTTTTTAGCACCTTTTTGTGAGCTTTATTTGTAAATCCAAGCCTTTTCCCATTGTTTCCGTTTTATAACTGTTTTCTATCTAATTTCGTTATTTGACTTATCTATTTAACTTTTGTGTTTTTATTGCAGATTTTTGCATGGAAGTGTGAAGAATGGTGCTATGAAGGCCCCACAAAAGCAGTTTTGGGAAATAATCATTTTTTGAGCATGCTTGAAGCGCGCTCAGCGCGCTCCCAGCGCGCTGGTAGGAGTAGTTACAGAAGGTTGCGCGCTCAGCGGGGTCCTTAGCTCGCTCAGCGCGCTCTTAGGCGGTTTATTTTGTAAGTGGAGCCCGTTCAGCGGGCGGCTGCGCGCTCAGCGCGCTCCGCGAATCTCAGCCCCTTTTTAAGTTGTTTTGTTCAGAATTCTGGAGGATCCTCTTTACATTTTTTAGATCAAAATACATTATACACTGTAGCACTTCATCTTTGGAAGATTGAAAGCATCATTTTGTCGAGAAATCATCGTTGATGCTCGATTCTCTTCTCCCGATTCTTGTTGATCAAGCTACCATGAATATGTGTAGCTAATTTCTCTCTTGTGTCAAGGTTAGATGATAGGTAAACCTTTCCTTTGTATGTATATGGATTGATTCTAGCTTGTGAACTCTTAGATGATGAATGTATGATGAAAAACCTTGTTTATATGGTTTATTCTTTGTGTTGGTTCATGATTGAGAAATGTGTTCCTACTCTTTACCTAGGTTTTTCATCCATCAATGTCCATTGGCTAGAGATAGTAATGTGTGTTGATGTTCACCAAATATTGAACTTTAATGTTGTCATTTTGATAGTTTGTGTGAGAAATCAACAAAGGATCAAAATGGAAAAACTTACAATATGTGTTAGAGATAAACATATTGGGAGGATATGTGATTGTATTTATCATTTAACCAAGTTCATTAGCTTATCGATTATATATGTGCAAAGTGGTTTGTCGAACCCTAATCTTGACATGCTTTTATAAACCGTTAAAACAATCTCTTTACCGCTTTTAATTAAATTTGAATGCGAACGCTACGAAACCAACCTAAAAAACCTTATTACTTTAAAGTTTGAAACATTACGACTGTAGAACAGCTGCGATATCACCGAACAATCCCTGTGGATCGATAACAAAACCCTAACTCTATTTGTATTTCAACACCTTCTCTTTGCAAAAATCTCTTTGTAACTAATCTAGTCTTATGCTTGATTACTTCACCTTTGGGATTTTTCTTCACTTTGTACACCCATCTTACACCAATCGGTTTCTTTCCTTGAGGTAGATCAACTAGTTCCCATGTCTTTTTTTCCAGTTGACTCCAACTCCCCCTTCATTGCACATATCCATTTTGGATCACTCAAATCCTCATCCATTTTCACTAAATCAGATACAACCATGAGCATAAAATGAACAAGATCACTATTATCGTTTACTTTATTATCTGGGAAGAGCTCTTGAAATCTCGCATGCCTGCCTATTTTCCTTGTTGATCTTCTTACATTTTCTTCAACTTGGACTTCACTGGTTGCAGTTTATGGCCTCTCAAACACTGCAGGAACAGTTCTAGCACTATTGTAACCGGTTACAGCTTGCTTGTAATGGGTTACAATATGCTTCTGGTCCCTCGATTCATCAAAAATCATGTCCCTACTAATTACGATTCTCTTGTTAAATGCGTCATAAAGTTTGTAGCCAGTCGTTGAGTGATACCCAACAAGTATCATTTGTTCTTCCTTATCATTTATCTTATTTCTAATTTGATCCAAAACATGCTTATACACAACCAAACCAAATAACTTCAAGTGACTTATATTTGGCTTGAATTCGGACCATGACTTTGCGGCTGTAATGTTTTTCACCTTCTTTGTTGGACACCTATTCAACAAATATGCAGTTGTGGGCATCGTTTCTCTCCATAATTCTTTTGGCAAGTGCTTCCCTTTCAACATGCTTCTCGCCATGTTCAAAATTGACCAATTCTTCTTCTCGACGATTCCAATTTGTTAACGCGCATAGGGTGGCACTACCTCATGTATAATGGTCTCTTGTTCACAAAATTTCACAAAGTTATTTGAGACATATTCACCTCCACCATCTGTTTTTAGAGTTTTGATTTTGTGATCACTTTGTCTTTCTACCATGGATTTGAACTTCTTAAACACTTCAACACCTCATCTTTTCTTTTGATCAAGTAAGTCTACAACTTTCTACTATTATCATAAACAAAAGTGACAAAGTATCTATTACCTCTGATCGAGTCCACTTGCATTGGTCCACAAACATTCGAATACACCACCTCAAGACGAAACTTCAATTTTGCATCTTGCATCTTTGCTGAAGTCGCGTTTATGTTGCTTGGCCTGCAGACTATCTTCATAAACTTTAGTTGGCATATTGAATAATGGAAACCCTGTAACCATGTTATTTTTAATGCATATCATTGATGAAAGCACCTGATGTTTGACTAAATTTTGCTAAAACTTTCTGATGATAAACTTGAAGATCTGCAGAAGAAAAAGATGTCAAAGGAAATGTCTCGACATCCTGACTGACTGAATAAGTTAGCAGATTGCAAGAATTAAGGAGAAGATCAAGGTATCACAGGAGAAAAGATTGAAAGCCCAAGACAACAGAAGACTATATAAGGAGACTTAGACCTAGGGTTAAATGCAGTACTTTTGTATCACTTGTAACTCTGTAACCTAATTCTCTTGTGTTGAATAAGGGTTTAGGGTTTGAGAGTCGTTGGCTCTCTTAGGAGTTGTAAGTCTCCACTTTGAAACATGGGATTCGGAGTGGAAGGCATAGGTACAGGGATACAACCAGAAGCCTGTAGGTAATGGTTGTTGTATTGTTCTTGGACGAAGCTTTGAAGCAAGTCCAAGATAACTTGGAGGTCAAGAAACTATGACAGGTTCTGTATTGGCATAAGACAGAGGTATCACAAGTTGTGATTAGGATGTGAGTGGGGTATCTCATATCAGGGTTGTAAACGTTTGATTTTAGCCTTGGTAAACATGTTCATTGGGTAGATGTTAGGTATAAAGTTGTAAACGGGGGAGTTTAGCTTTGTAACAGTTCTACAGATAGTGAAGTCTTCATCCTGGATTGGTATCCCCCATATGTAGGTGAATTGTACCGAATTGGGTTAACAATTACTGTGTTCTTTATCATTCTGCAATTTACAGTTTTGTTATTGTTCTTGACTGACATGTTGGATCAGATGTCGTGACATCTGTGAGTGTGCAGTTCTGATATTCAAGGTATCATTCTGCTGTTGCGCCTCTGAGTTTAAATAATTATGTAGCACAATGTCTTGACATATGTTAGGACATCTGCTGTCTGCATAGGCCAGAATTTCAATTGGTATCAAAGCAGGCATCCTGTCTGGTTCTGGATGAGATCTTTAGGAGATACGTTATGGCGTTTAAACAAGGAGGAGTTTTGAAGATCAGATCAATCAACTCAGACATACTCAAGGGTATTAATGGATGAGATGGATGTTCTGGATCGAAGGGAGCATCCCGGAGGTTGTTCATATTGCTGAGGAGATTCTACAACAACTACAGGAGAAGTGGCTAGTTCTTTTGTTGGTGTGTCTTATAAGATGTTGTGACATCTTATTAGGGCAAGCAGGATCTGTTCCTTGGTGGTTCCGCTGCATGTGTTTCTGATGGAAGAGCTCTAGAATTATGGGATTTTGGAGTTGTTACTGAAGACAGTTGGTGGAAGGTCTCAATCGCCGGCCTCTATATGTGAAGATATCTGCATTCTTTTATTCCAAAGCCGGGAGTAATTGAGTAAAGGGAGTTGTGGTTAGATATCTGGTATGGTGACTTGGTACTTGGAAGCTTGGTTTCTTGGTGCAGTTGAAGAGGAGAGAAGTTGAGTTTAAGTTTATCAGGTTCTTGATCTAGGAGTTTGATAAATTATTGGTCGGCTAGGTTGTCAAAGATACTTGAGAATTCTCTCAAGTCCACTCATAAAGGCATCTATGTCGTGTATCTGGAGTCTTCTAGTTAATCTTCTAACTAGAAGGTGTTTCTTTGAAACATAATCTGAAGAAAGTGGAGGTAATTTATTTTCACTATCCAAAAACAACAAGGAAGGATTCATCTCTCTTGACCCTAAGAGTGGATCCAATCTGATTGAAGAATTGTTGAGGTAAATAAGATTTGTTCAGAGAAAGTCTTAGTTACTTGAGTCAAGGGTGGCAGCCTTGGTATCTCAACATTGTCCTTTGAAGAAGATACTTGCAAAAAGATTGAATACTTTATAAGTGTTCATGACATGATCTGGTGGAGCTCAGCTACAATAGTGAAGAAGGGTTATTGTACAAGGATTTAAGATCAATTGCTATTTGTGGAATCCACAAGTATTTAATTGATTATCCTTGAAAGTCAAGATTGCTGATGTTCAACAAGATGTTGGAATATCTCATCATCAGAGTTTGTGCAGAATCATGGGAGGGGTACTGCATACGCTTTAACATCTGTTTTAGTCTTAGGTGGTGACCTAAGAAGTGGATTCAGTTGGGTGTGACAAAAGCATGTGTTTTCTGGAGAGTTTCCTGGCAAGAAACTCGTCTGGACTTTGATGCTGTTGAAAATTAAGATGAAGACATCATAATCTTGATGGTTACTGCTTGGATCAGTTTATTTCTGATCTAGGTACTTTGGAGCATGGATCTTGCTCGTTTTGTTGAAGGTCAAAGCTAAGTGGAAGTTATCTCTGACTCTCTACAGTCTGCTATACTAAGGAAAGTGGCATTCTTTGGTATGGCTATGGTCTGAAGATTCAGACGTGGAATGTGTGAAGCCTTTGGAGTTTCAAAGCAGGATGGAGGTTGTCTACTCAAACTTGGTTGTTGAATCAAGTCTATGAGAGCATGGAACTCTTGTTCTGTGAAGGGAAGAGGTTCTTCTAAGTGGCAGAAGGAGGATTTGAATTCAACAGTTGGATGTCATATCAAAATGTTCTGACATCTAGCTTAACATTAGAGGTCTCAGCTGGTGATGTGGCACATCAGCTTAAGATAAGGTGATCTACAGAGAATGGAAGTTATGGATGCTTCAAAAAGGTCTATCTCATGCAGTTTGTGGGAGCTGTGGATGGGAAGATGTTACATGACTAAGAGGCTTGGTGGATCCGAGTTGTCTTGCTATGGGGCAAGTAGTTCATGTGACTTGAAGATCTGTTTTCATTGGTGGATCAGTGTATCTTGTGGGAGTTTTGAAGATGAGTGAGGTCAATCAAAAGGTGGCATTTGGTTGGTTTCACAATGTGCATTCAAGCAGGATGCTTGAAACTGATTGCTCTTGTACAGAAGAGTAGTTAGTTGAAATTGTAAGGAGGTTCTGGTTCTCTGGGTGCTTGTGGCAGAAGTTCTGGGTTGAGGATGAAAGCATACCTTCTTTTGGTGGATGAGAGTTTATTTCGCTCTGGGTTTCTGAAGTTTTCTTTGTTCAAACTGGTGGTACAGTGTTGTGTGAAAATCTTCAGTGTGGATTACTATGCTGATAGTAAGTCCAGTGGTGGAGCATATCAAGAACCATGGTGTGTGGTGTCTATGATGTGTGAAAGATGTCCTAACTGATGGTAGAACATCTTTGGGTTAGATATCCTTGGTGGACGATTTTAGGTTCTGTGAGGAACTGGTTACTTGCATCGTGTCTAAGAAGTATCTACATTGTCATATGGGAGAATGATGAAGTAGAAGAACTGTCTTGGAAGATTGATGTAAGTGTTTTAGAAGACTGAAGTGGATCATGGGTTGATTGCATGAAGGTCTGGTTTCTGATGCGTTCAGAAGTGGATATTCACAAAAAATCGGAAGTATTCCAGGTTATCATACGGGAGAATGATAAGGAATGATTGTCTTGGATTGTGGGGTGTCTATCTCTATTGCTGGCTGGGTAAGGTCAGTGGAAAATCTTGCGAAGGGGATGTTGCCCATGGCTGCAAGTCATGCTAGTAGTGGATCAGTTTGGCAGCTGTGAAGTTCTAGAGCATGCATACGATAGCTGACATCGTTATAATAAACTAAGGGGCCATGCGCGTCTCTTTGAGGAATGTAAAGCATTCTAATTCAATTGGTTTGTGCCTCAAGTAGCTGCAGGTCTATACATGAGAATTCAAGAGGAGTTCGTGTGGTGTGTAGATGGTTACAGGATGGGGGGATCAATGGGACTTTGATCTCAAGCCAAGATTTTGTTATGGTTGGTATACATTTCCTCACGGGTAGCATGATGGTGATCATGTGTGAGTGATTATTGTTTCTTGTCATAGGAAGCAATAAGAGAGTTGATGATTGTGTTCAGCTGGTAAGTTGAACTAAGGGTGCACTCTTGAAGACATGAAGATGCGTTTTATGTTTTCCATTTATTAGCTTGGGTGTTCTGTGGATGAGCACTAGTTATCTTAGATAGGGGGAGATGCTCCTTGATCTAAGATGTTTTACTGCGAGGATGCAGTTGAAGTTCCAGTTTGCATTTGTGCGTCAAGCAAGCTGAGATGTCAAGAAGGATGTCTTGACGTTTTTTTTGTATTGTTGCAAGTTGTGCGAGACTTGGCAGTGCACGTGAAATGGTTCTTATTGGATGCTTAAGAATCATTGATTGAGTCTGGGGGAATTTATTTTTCTCTGCAGACTGTGATCATAATTTTGTGAAGAAATCTCTGCATTGTCAAATCAGAAGAAGAATCTAGGAATAACAGACAATGTCTGACATGATGTCAGGACATTGTTATAAAACATGTGTGCATGTAATAGGTTCTTTAGTCGGCGTTCTTAAAAGAAGAAATAGTAAAAGTAGTCTTGGAAAATGGGTCGGCTATAAATAGGATTGCTTTGATCTTTTTTAGTCTCAATACTCTCTTTGGGTTGGTGGTCGATGGGGTTCTTCAAAATCTGGGTATGTTGCGTCTGGGTTTGGGGCTGTCTTGGTCACTTTTGCCAAGATTTAGCTAAAAAGGGGGAGAATGGTTTTCTGATGTTGTATGGGATTGGGTACATTCCTGTAGTTGTTTTGCAAGAATGTTGGTTAAGATGTTCTGACATCTTAACAATCTTTTCGTGTGTCTTGTGACTAGTGATCTGAGTTGTGAAGCAAGTTGTGTCTTGTGACCTGAGTTACGCAATCTATGCTCTCAGTGTTACGAAGCCTACAACTGCTGTTTCTTTTCTGGAGGAGTCTTCTGGGTCTCAAGACCTATCTTGAAAAGAAGGGGAGTATGTTGAGGGGGAGACTCCCTCATACCTTAGCTCCAATAAATTCTCAAGATGAAGGAGTCTTGATGAAGGAGTCTTGCTGATTGCAGAATGCAGAAGAAAATGTTTTAGCCAAAATTTGTCAAAAGGGGGAAATTGAAAGCACCTGATGTTGGACTAAATTTTGCTAAAACTTTCTGATGACAAACTTAAAGATCTGCAGAAGAAAAAGATGTCAAAGGAAATGTCTCGACATCCAGACTGACTTAATAAGTTAGCAGATTGCAAGAATTAAGGAGAAGATCAAGGTATCACAGGAGAAAAGATTGAAAGCCCAAGACAACAGAAGATTGTATAAGGAGACTTAGACCTAGGGTTAAATACAGTATGTTTGTATCACTTGTAACTTTGTAATCTAATTCTCTTGTGTTGAATAAGGGTTTAGGGTTTGAGAGTCGTTGGCTCTCTTAGGAGTTGTAAGTCTCCACTTTGCAATATGGGGTGTAGAGTGGAAGGCATAGGTACAGGAATACAACCAGAAGCCTGTAGGTAATGGTTGTTGAATTGTTCTTGGACGAAGCTTTGAAGCAAGTCCAAGATAACTTGGAGGTCAAGAAACTGCGACAGGTTCTGTATTAGCAGAAGACAGAGGTATCACATGTTGTGATTAGGATGTGAGTGGGGTATCTCATATCAGGGTTGTAAACGTTTGAGTTTAGCCTTGGTAAAGATGTTCATTGGGTAGATGTTAAGTATAAAGTTGTAAACGGGGGAGTTTAGCTTTGTAATAGTTCTACAGATAGTGAAGTCTTCATCCTGGTTTGGTATCCCCCAGATGTAGGTGAATTGCACCGAACTGGGTTAACAATTATTATGTTCTTTATCATTATGCAATTTACAGTTTTGTTATTGTTCTTGACTGACATGTTGGATCAGATGTCGTGACATCTGTGAGTGTGCAGTTCTGATATTCAAGGTATCAGTCTGCTATTGCGCCTCTGAGTTTAAATAATTATGTAGCACAATATCTTGACATGTGTTAGGACATCTGCTGTCTGCATAGGCCAGAATTTCAATTGAGATATGTGAAATTCAAATGCCTAAGCCTATATTTCCATATTCATTCCTCCCTACTAGTTGCAGTTGCAAGACATCTATGCTCAATTACTTTCAACTCAACCTTGAAAATTCTATTTTGAGCCGTAGAGGTCTTTAGGATCAAGCTCCCATTTGCATCCATAAATTTTAGAACTTTATTTTTCATGTGAATCTTGTAATTCCTTTCAAGAAATTGAACAATGCTTAAAAGATTACAATTTATTTCAGGAATAAACATCACATCTCTAATCAACGAATGCTCACCATTCTTTCGCTTGATTGATACATCTCCAATGCCCTTTGTTCCTAGTGTGATGTCATCCGCAAATTTCACCTTGTTTTTCATCGATTGATTAATTTTTACAAACTAATCCTTCCTTCCCATCATGTGAGTCGAACATCTGGATTTATGGTACTGATAATCTTTGTATTATGAATCTTCTCGCGTAGTCACCATCACATTTTCAACTGATGGTAACCAGTTACTCTCTGTTTGTAATCGGTTACATCTGCTTTTTCTTGTGTTGTTTTCTACTTTAGTGATCACCATTAATAATGTGCTCTCATCACCCTCTTGCCTGGAAAACTTTACTTCAGCTTCTTGTGGATTATTCTTGTTGGAATTACATTCACGAGAAAAATGTCCAAGCTTTTGACAATTGTAACATTGGATATTTCTTTTATCATCTTCCCTTCTTCCTCCTCTTCCTCTATTGTTTCCAACTTTGTAATTGTTTGATCCAACACCTCTATTGTAGTTGCTTTCACATTTTTGGAATGTTGAATTACTGGAATTTTGTTAGTCTCTTCGACCATTGTTATGATAATTTCATCTTCCTCTATTCATGGACCACTTTCCCTTTACCTTCTTGTCTTTTTCCGACGAAACGGACCCACAAAGAAATTTTAGAGTTTGCTTTGTCAACATTCCCCTCCTCCATTCTATTCTCATGAGCCTCAAGAGAACTTTGCAACTCTTCTTTGCTCATGGTTGAAAGATCATTGGACTCTTAAATTGAAACAACAACGTTATCAAATCTTGATGTTAAAGACTCAAGGTTTTACCAACCACATAATGTTCAGTAATTGTCTCTTCACAAGGTTTCACTTGATTCATCAATCTTGTGATTCTTGTAGTAAATTTACTAAAATTTTCCCTCTCTTCCATATGAATTAATTCAACTTCCTCTTGTGAGTTTATAACCTCACTGCCTTTGCCTTATCAGCTCCTACATTGCTTTTCTCCAGAATTTCCCAAGCTTCCTTTGAGGTGTCCAGTCACCAACCTTCTCAAAGTTATCAATACCAATATATTAATGAATGAGAAACAAATATTTGAAATCTTTCATCTTCTCTTATTTTGTCATAGTCCTTTGTGTGGTCGCTGCACCTTCTACAAATGGGTTAACACCATTATTAATTCGTTCAAGAACATCTTTATAACCAAACATCACCTTCATCTTTTTGCACAATTTATCATAATTCCGCACATCGATAATTGGAAGATTTGCAAGGATACATTCATTGGAAATTGAGAGCATTTTTCACACAATAAGTGTTTGATCAAAGAACCAGGCTCTTGATGCCAAATATTGGTGATAACCCAATCCCAAGAGAATGGTGAACAAGTGTGTGTGTGTGTGTGTGTGTGTGTGTGTGTATGTGTATATCTATATATATATATATATATATATATATATATATATATATATATATAGAGAGAGAGAGAGAGAGAGAGAGAGAAAATAGGATAAAAATAGTGGCATCATCATTAACAACCAAAATTAGGGTACTTATACATAAATGCACACATTTACAACTAAACAACTAACAGAAAAAACAAAATTTTTTGAGCATGTAACTATCGCGGCGCAAAAAATCTCCGAACGCATCGCATGCTCGAAATACAATAGAGTCGTCACTGAACTTTATTTATTCCAAAAGGAAAGGGAAAATATTGATAAAAACCCACCAAAAAGAAGAAGAAAAAAAAGGTCGTCGCAACCAATAGTAGGTTCGAGATTCGGTTATGCAAGGGGAAGGTATTAGTATCCCTCGGATTTGTTGTACTCAATGGAACCCATTTAGTTAGTTATACGAATGAATGTTAGTGTGATTTTAGTTTGCGATCTTCTGTCTATTGAGCGAGAAAAAAGAAAGAAAATACTTTTAGGGTTTTTTATTTTTGTTTCTGACAAGATTTCAAAATCCTGCTCCTACGTATCTCCAGGTGCGATGGAGAACTCAAGGCTACATAGTTCTTTGTAGAAAAGAACTATTGGTCGGTTGCTTTTAGAGAGTGATACTTTAGACATTTCGAGCGGTTAAAACATTGATTGTTGCTCGCTCTTGGAGGATGAAGCCTTTGTTTGTTTCACATCGAAATGGATAAAGCATATTCGTTTTATAAAAAATGGTTTTTGGAGTCGCACACGGGAGAAATTTTTTTTTGATTGGTTAAGTTGCTTTTAGGTGGAAGACGAGCAATCAGACAGGGAGCCCTACAGTAGTGTCTAAGCACTCGGGGAAGAAGAAGGTCTAAAACCTATCAATTCTTTTTCTTCTAAAAGTTATTATGAAAATGTGAGGCGAATACATTCATTGTTCCTTAACGAAAGACAAGCATTCACATAGTGAGCTCTACAACAATATCCAAATATTCAGTGAGGGGATATGCCTACGCCCAAGAAATCCTTTTTTGTTTCATGAAGGAATGGACTAGATTCGTTTAATTTATTGTGTTTTAGTTTAGAAGACAAGTACTCGAACAATGAGTTCTACAGTAATATCCAAGTACTCGAGGAAGGAATAGGCCTACGTCCAATCGATCTTTTTCATCCAAGTTATTGTGAAAATAAGATAATAAGTAATTGAGTTTAATTAAGAAAACACCCTTGATGTTGATCAAGGTTTGATTCGTATTGATGACTTTTTAATGGATGGCGATTATTCAAACAGAGAGCTCTATAGCAATGTCCAAATAATCAGAGAAAGAGAAGGTTTACACTCAATCAATCCTTTTTTGTCTGATTTATGAAAAGATGATTTAATCGAGTTGTGAAAATAGGTTTGATGAAAAGTTGTGAAAATTAATCAAGTGAGCTAACACACAAAGGTAAACGCGTTAAGATGCGAATGGAGTTAACATGCACGAATTGTAACGCAAGACTGCGGAATGGACCTTGTCACAAACCTCGTCTAGACTTGTCGTTTATTGATAACACGAGGTCACAAATTCTATCGTAAGGCTGCGAGTTCTTTCATAAGGCTGTGAGTTCTTTCGTATTGCCACGAAAGTTAATGCAACGACAAGCAACGCAAGGCCAAGAAAAGTTAAAGTAATGCAAGGCCATGAAAACTTAAAGTAATGCAAGGCCATGAAAAGTTAAATTAACGCAAAGCAACACAAGGCCACAAAAAGTTAACGCGTGCAAATTGAAAATATATTGCTTACTTGAAGCACATCGTCGCAAATGAATCAAAATGTCTGTGAAACATAACGTAAATGAGCGAAAACGTAACAAACTGGAACTTAACGTACGCGACACATAATGTAACACAATGAATTGTGTGAGACACAACAAAATGGCATAACGTAACAAAAATAAAGTAAACATAATGAGATTCACGTAACGCAACATACCGTGTGAGACGCAACAAAAATACAAAATGCTACGCAACAACAATGATTTGTGAAATGTCGTACATAAGTGAAATGAATCGTAACCCGAGAAATACTACATCAATATATCGAAAAAAAATCCAATGATATATACACGATGTCAAATCGACAATTTAAATCCGATTTTAGGCAATGCAAAAAAAAAAGAAATAAAAGAACAACAACCATAATATAATATTTACATCATTTATAAATATTTACAGCATTTGAAGCGAAACCAAGAACAATTGCAACAACGAAAAAGAAACACAATCGAACCATAGTTTAATCACACCATACAATATATACGCAATGTAATAAAATTGAAACTGAAACAAATATCAGAGTAACAAACAAAATATAACAGAAAAGCTTATTTTGAATCATTACCACCATCGAACCGTTGTATTTGGCGGAGATTAACAAATTAGTTCATTTTCAGCGTGATGCGTTCTTACTCGTAGTGGTGGATGGAGGTTTGCGTTTGAAGAATGGAGAAACACTCTCTACGAATCACATAGTGGTAGGAGTGATGTACGTCGATGGTGTTTGAAGTGACTGAGATTTTTTTTTCCAGTGTAGGTGGTTGATTTGGTGATGTCGTTACTTTAGAAAATGTGGAGGTTTCGAAGCTTGTCGGCGTTAGTGGTGACATGCAACGTCTACATTGGAGGTAAATTACTAGCAACGTCTTGTTCAAACACTTCTTGTTGAAGGTTAATGTGCTAATCAAGGAATCATATTCAGCCGCTCTTCACCGAAGGTAGACTTTTGGAAAAAAAAATCATGTTCAGTCGCCCCTCACTGAAGGTAGACTTTCTTAAGAAATCATATTCAACCATTCTCACTGAAGGTAAACTCTTGTTAGGGATATACAAGAGACTCTCTGGGGAATAAAAACATATGAGACTTGTTGGAGATGTACTGAGAACATTCAGTGAAGCTTGTCTGTTGGGGAGCTCTTGCCAATCAGACTCATTGGGAAGATTGTTAACCCGAGATATCCTTGTGAGGAGATGTCTATATTAGACAAATACTTCTAAGAAACTTGTTGAGGATAAATGTTGCTAGGGATACCTTTTTAAGGAATCCTGGTGAAATGAAACTCGCCATGGACGTTTGTGAAGATTTATTGGAAAAATTTCCAATGGAAACTCTGTGGGGAAACATTTCCTGGAGAAACCAAGCAGAAATTTCGTTGACACTAGAGATTACTTTGGGATATATCAACCACTTTGCTGGGGAAGAACCTCGTCTTGAAGATCTACACCCCTGTCGTCATGGCTTCTGAATAACTCTTGTAACTTGCACTGAAGAAGAACTAAGTCTCCTCTAAGAATAACTCTTGGTTCTGCTGAGGATTAAACTGGAACTCCTAGAGAGGTTGCTGAATACTGGCTTATGTTTGTGCATGTATGCACTAAGCATGATATGCTTTTAGTTATTTGGCGTACCTCACCATATTCTTGGATATGCTACGTATGAAATAATGCGTGTAATGCAATGATTGATCGACACATGTGTGCCAATTGGGAATTGGACTTCTAGGGTAAGCATGACTGTTTTTTTTATTGTTGAAAAGGTCAAACAAAGCTAGTGTTTTGAAGTACTAATGAAAAATAGTGATTGGCCTTCGTAAGGTGCCAATAAAACAATTGGACTTCGATCATTTATGTTCATTCTGCAAGGCTCCATGCTATGGGAGTATGACAGATAAATGTGATGATATGCATGGCATAATGCTAGAGTGAAGCGACATGATTAATGCAAGACAATGATTCATGCGATGAATGATCAATGCATGCAATAGGTTAATGGATATGTTTTCCAACTGAAATTTGGACTTTGAAACATGACTACCAGAAGAAAAATGGATTTGAAAATTAACTGCCAGTCGGGAACTAGAATCGATTTAACTGCTAGACAGGATCTGACCTTGAAATTGGCCACCAGACGAGGGCTGGCAAAAAATATTAAATTTCTAGGCGGGAACTGACTTTAAGAATTAACTACCAAACGGGAACAAGATTTGATTTAACTGTCAGACGAGAATTGACTTAAAAATAGGCTATCAGACGAGAAATGAATTTGATTATAAATTTCTAGACTAGAACTAACTAGAAAATTAAGCCACCAGATGAGAATTGCACTGGCTACCAGACGGGAACTGGTAAAATAGAATGAGTGTCTAGACGGGAACTAGAATAAATCGCCAGACGAAAAATGGACTTTGAGTTGCTAAACAAGGTTGGAATTTTTTATTGCAAATGTTGAGATGCATGATCTGATGCAAGAGTAATGATAAAGTATGCAAAAATGATTGATACTAATGCATGAGGGTGATCTGACTATTTAGACCAGTGCCCACATGGAGAGTGATGGAATGGTTAAGGCCATGAGGGGTTATATTACAACAAAACTTCCGGATTGGTGGATGTACTAGTATAATTTCCTGACACTCTTTTAAACTCAACATTTGCAGATGTACGACAGAATTTCACTTGAGCAGCTTGAAGGTATGAATATGACTTGTCTGTATGTAGCCTACCTTTCCCCAATATGATGGGTCTCTGAAGAGATTATCCTTAAGAGGACGTTTGAAAGAAACTTTCCATAACCTGACCTTGAGATGGCTTTCCCCAAATTGACTGAATCTTGAAACGATTTGCCCCAGGTTGACTGCTCTTTGGAAGGATTTTCCCCTGACCATAGTGTCTTTTGTCTGCTTTCCCCTAGTCAATAAGGTCCTTATATGTTTTTACCTAGCTTAGGTCCTCTATGAATGATCGAATTCCTCACTGATAGTTCATTGTTGGAACTTCATTGATGCTAAGCGCTGAATTACAGATAAAATTGTTTACTCAAAAATGGTTATTTCAATGCAATACTTATGAGAGTTTTGAAATCAATGCCATTATTGAAATGATGTGATGTACAATTAATGGATCACTGGTTTATTCAAAGTGTGAAAAATGATGCGGGAACTTTATACTAACATATATCATTAACAAATATCTAGGAGTCAGGTTAACGCAACCATGTTGTAGTACAATTTTAAAATATACCATACTTCAATTAGGTCTTTTTAAGGTTGTAACGTGACTTGGTTCACGTTTTTTAAAAACAAAAGGATATAAGGCTCAAAATTTAATTTTAACCTACTCCGTTCTTCTTGATGATCTCTAGTTCTACGTTCAGTTAATCCGACCCACGTATTCAAACTCCAAAAAGATTTTGAAGGTGAAAATGTTATGGTGCAGGAACTAATGATGTTTTATGCTTGAGGTGGCAGTTACCTACTAAACCACTTACAACCTCAACCTCAAGGGTATACATGCCTTGCCTATTGATGCCTCTCAAGACTTCCTTCGACCCTTTCAGCACCCTTAGGATACTTTGCTCTCCTTAGAAAACATATATTTTCTTGTCGAATTCACCAAGAGAAATCAAATTCCTCTTAAGATCAGGTACATACCTAACATCAACCAATAACCTTATTGACTCATCATGAAGCTTGAATCTGACGGATCCAATTCCTGCAATCTTGCAGGCTATATATTTTCCCAGCAGCACTGATCCACCATTTTGATCACACAATTCCTTAAGTATATCTTTGTTTGAAGTCACGTGCCAAGTACAACATGAATCCATAATCCATTTCTTGCTTGAGTCGCTGCTTGAAACCACCAGGACATCAAATGATTCTTAATCATCTTGCACAATGATTGCATTACCATTATCCTTTCCATCATGACTATTCAGACGTTCATGGCACACCTTTATTGTATGATTTTCCTTCTTACATTGATAACACCTAATAGCAGGAGCATTACCACCATAAGAATTTTGTAGAACTTTACCCTTCTCCTTCTCAAACCTACCATCTTTCTTCAAGAATTTTCCCTTAACGGATAAACTTTCACCAACAGAAGTTGGCTTGTGCTTCTTTCGTTCGTTCAAATCTTTAGAGTACAAGACTGATTGGACTTTTTCAAAGGCCAATGAATCTCTTCCATGCAAGAGAGTTTCTTTGAAATGAACATGAGATATTAGTAAAGCACACAACAACAACAACGCTTGATCTTTATCATCAATCTTGACCTTGGTATTTTCAAGATCAAGAAACAACTTGTTGAAATATCCAGCTGCTCAGCCAAGACTTTGTCTTCACTAATCTTGAATGAAAACAAAGCTTGTTTTAGGTAAATTCGATTGACCAAGGATTTGGTTATATATAAACCCTTGAGTTTGCTCCACGCACCCGCTGTCGTCTTCTCCTTCGAGAACTGCCGGAGAACCTTATATCCAAGGCTTAATATGATGGCACTGTGGGCTTTCTCGATCATCGTCGCCATCTTCTTCTCCTTTAGGGAAACATCCATCTTTTACAACCTTTTCAACACTTCTAAAAACCTGTAGGGCTTGCATCTTCAAGTGCCACAAACCGAAATCATTCACACCGGCGAATTTCTCAATCTCATACTTTGTTAACGACTTCTTCTCCTCCGCGCTCACCGCACCAATTTGTTGTGAAAATGATGCTCAGAAAACAGAGTATGATCGGTTTCTTCAACAAAAAAACCACAAAGTAAAAGAAAATAGAGAAGAGAATAACCATTTAAATTGGTTAAAAACTGAATTCTTGATTCAATTACACATTAAGGAACAATATTTACAATTGAATCTCAACCACACCACTTTCTCTCTCTAAATAGGATTATCAAGGATTGAAGGAGAAATGATGACTAGTATGCTATTTATAAAAAAACTAAACCCTAACTTTCAACTGACATACTAAATAATTAGTGCAACAGACTGACTCAATTCGACGTGCTAATTTAAACAACAATCTAACATATTTCGACAATTACACTAACTCTTCGACTTCGATAAAATTGCTACAACACTAATTTATAATACGCTACAATTATCAATCAATTGATCTTATAGATATCAAGCATGTGAAATAATTTATAAATTGGCAACTACAAAGGAAAAACGGGAGACATTTTCTATACAATTCAAACAAATATTTTTTATTCTGATTGACTCCATGCTGATAAGATTATTAATTAGTGTGCCAATTATATATCTTCTATCTTAAATTCTCTTTTCACTATTTGTTTGAGCCATAAGACAATTAATTATATTAATTTAAAAGTTTAAATGATATGTACTGATAGTGTAAAATAATTTTACACTGTCATTCAATAAAAATTTATTAATTTGTCATATCATATTAATAACTTAAAATTTACAATGTGATTTGGCGGAATACAGAATAATGGTTGGTTGACAATGTAAAATATATTTACACTATTAGTGTATATTAATTAAATTTTTAATTTAATTAAACAAAATACAGACTCTAAATGCCAACCACAAAAAGAAAAAAGGGAAGACGGTATAAAAAGCAATTGACTCATAAGCTTTGCCTTAATTTTAACATCAAAGAATGACTCCAACATTTAAGTGGAATTTCTCCTTTTTTTTCCCTTTCTATACCTAAGAATTGAATACGAGACATTATTTCAAAGAATCTATCTTGTTCCATTCCAATAATGGCAATGTCGGTACAAATAAGTCGTTCTATCTAGAAAATATCAGAAGAACTATCTATTATAGAAATAAAAAATTCCATAATAAGTGTTCTAGAAAATATCAGAAGAACTATCTAAAATAGAAAAAAATTCCATGCAGAGCTGTAAAGTACAACAACCTTACAGTACGAACTGAGTCAAACATTAAATTTGAAACCGTCAACTTAGAACACTACGCGTATGTCACACAGAGTTAGATTCATCAAATTTTGAGGTGCAAATAGCAACAATTTCTTTAAGAATACCACACGGTTCTAACATAAAAATAGGTAGTAGTTGGTACACCAATTAAGTGCAGACAGCCATTACCAGTTGGTTCCCAAGTCTCACTATTTTCATTCACCTAAACCTAATTTTCTAGCCACTTCCTACCTTTAAAACTTTCTCCTCAAACAATTAACACTAATTATTCAACTACTACTAAATATTTTCATCATATATCTATAGTAGTTGAATAAAGATTTTTGCGAATTCAATCACATTTTATATAAATGTTTTCTCTGTTTTCTTTTTTCATATTTAGAAAATTCTGCCTCTTGTAATAGCCTCTTATAATAGTGCGTCATATTGATGTTATCTTGCGGGCATACCATGATTTTATGTTGCAACATAAAAATTGTGAAAACAAAATCAATATTAGTGCCAAAATTTTAAAAAATGATCACGATCGCGTCGCGGTCACGTAATGGTTTTTGCAATTTTAGTTGCTACAAATGTACGACACTGGTTACGGTCATGAATTAACCATAATTTATTCATTAAAATCATTTTGTCTGGTTACGGTCATGAATTAACCATAATTTATTCATTAAAATCATTTTGTCGTAGTCTTTTTTGAGGTTGTAAACCGTTTTTTAAAATTAATACCTTTCAAGTTTCAATACCGATTTATCTCCAGTGATTTTTTTTTAAAACCTTGATTGATGTACTATAATTGGATTTCAGTTAGACTAGACCCATTGAGATTCCTTCCTCAATCAAATTTCATTTCCTTATTAAATTTTCATCTTTCCATTTCCTTTTCACCCATTTTCTGCTGTCTTGTCTACAAAAGTCCACGACTTCTTAAATTAAACACATGAATATTATATTATATTAATATAATATATATAGTTGTTATTTCATCACACCATACCCCATCTCGGTCGTTCCAATAATAAATAAATTCATTTCAATAAAATATTCATATTTATTCATTACTCTGTTTCTTCCTTCTCCCTCATGTGTATATATACATTATACACATTCCCACTTTCCTCCAACCAATAATCTATATCCTCTCTACAACTTTTTTCTTTCTACAAACAACAATGGTAGTGCCTTCTCCAACTTCCATGATAAGAACAAAGAAAACAAAAGCCGTAGGAATTCCGACAATCGACCTTTCTGTTGAAAGGTCGCAGTTGTCGGAATTAGTAGTGAAAGCATGTGAAGAATATGGTTTCTTCAAGGTGGTGAATCATAGTGTACCAAAAGACGTTATTTCTAGGTTGGATGAAGAAGGAATAGAGTTTTTCTCAAAAAATTGTTCGGAAAAACGTCAAGCTGGTACTTCTACTCCTTTTGGTTATGGCTGCAAAAATATTGGTCCTAATGGTGATAAAGGTGAACTTGAATATCTTCTTCTTCATTCCAATCCTATTTCAATCTCTGAGAGATCCAAAACCATAGCAAAAGATCACCCCATAAAGTTCAGGTATTAATTCTTTAATTATATAATATTAGATAAGAAATCAATATTATTATCATCAGTATTCGATCGGACTCTTACGATTCTCGAACTCTGATACTTACGATTCTGAGTTTTTTGTGGTTATTACTTGTTGCTATTAAAAAAACATCTTTTTCATGGTATGGTATGCTAGCTAGTCTCAATTTTCAATCTTTTTTCCAACAACTTCTAACACGACCAATTAATTAATTTCATAATCCTTAACAACCTAATGATAAAAGGTGTTGAAAAATATAATATATGTTAATACTAAAATAGTAATGAATAAAATAGATAATGATAATTAAGTGGAATATGGTAGGGAACAAGCTGTTATCAGTTTGTGATATATTTCATTTTCAAAAGGTTGATAAGAAAAATGAAATGTTTAAGATGTAAAGTATATAATATTATTGGTGTTTTGTGCTTGTATCCTAGATAGGGACATCTGTCCTCTATATTCGAAAAATCATACCAGAAATTTACAATTTAATTAATGTTGAAAAGTTTATAAGTGTATTTTTGCTTCAAATTACATCATTTTTCTATAACTAGTTGTTTTCTCGTGGTCCATTGGACTATGACTTCTTGAGACAATTCTGATTGCCATAGAATGGTTAGGGTTCTATTTATGTTGATGACTTTTTGTCTACACCACAAAAAAAACAACCAACTCGACACCGACATAAAGAACCGTCTTTGACAACGTGTAAAACATCCTATCATATGAAGGACTTAATTTTTTTTACCGAAAAGCTGTAGTCAAATATAGTCTTATAAAATCTCTGTCTTTATTAAACCATAATGGTTGAAATTTCATTCCTAATGCAGATGTCTCTGTAATACCATCAACTAAGATAATTTATCGAGACTCACTTATTTTATTTGTGTGGTTGAATTATTAATAGTCAAAAAAAATATCTAGCATATGATATGGATATTTCTTTTATGACAACATGTTCATTTTCTTTGACCCAAACGAAATTAGACCAATCAATAGCGTATAGCGTGTCTCACTCGTGTTCCATTAAATTCAATACTTCAACACAATCAAATCAAGAATATAAAAGGACTTTTTTTTCTTCATTTCCATAATCAAAATATCGAAATATGTTTACATGATTTGACCCTCCACGTGTATTTGCCGGCTTATTTTTGGTAATGTTGATATGAGAAAAGACTCAATATGAAAATGTGTAACGTTTTTGGCCTTCCAATTTTCTTTCAGTTGCATCGTCAATGATTACATAAAAGCAGTTAAAGAGTTAACATGTGAGATTCTTGAGCTAGCAGCAGAAGGATTGTGGGTCCCTGACAAGTCCTCACTCAGCAAAATTATCAAAGATGAGCATAGTGACTCACTTCTTAGAATCAATCACTACCCTCCAGTGAAGAAACTTGGGAATGAGAATTGGGACCCATCCAAAATTCATAGTAGCAATCATAATAATACTACTATTGGTTTTGGAGAACATTCTGACCCTCAGATCTTAACTATCTTAAGATCCAACGACGTGGGTGGTCTTCAGATTTCAACTCACCATGGTTTGTGGATCCCTGTCCCTCCTGACCCCAATGAATTCTATGTCATGGTTGGTGATGCCCTTCAGGTGACTTTCTTTCTAACTTACTCGTTCACAGTGAATTTGACAGAATCATAATATCACAATGTCATAATGTGATTCTGTTAAATTCACTTTGATATAAAATATGCACTTGATATTATTATCACGACCGTAATCGTCGTTGTTAATTTTCCTATAAAATAGATACTTATTTTGTATGTGTTTTTTTATAGGTTTTGACAAATGGAAGATTTGTGAGTGTGAGACATAGAGTTTTGACAAACACAACAAAGCCTAGAATGTCAATGATGTACTTTGCAGCACCGTCGTTGAATTGGTTGATAAGCCCGTTACCGAAGATGGTGACGGCCCATAGCCCGAGTTTATATAGGCCCTTTACATGGGCCCAATATAAACAAGCAGCATATTCTCTGAGATTAGGAGATACACGTCTTGATCAATTCAAGGTTCAAAAACAAGAAGATAGCAACATTGAACATGATTCTCATTCTCTCTATGACACTTGAATCGCATTTATTGTTCATAGTTTTTCTTTTGTATCAATTATTGTTTCTTGTTTTATATATAGTTTTGATATTTTTTGGTTTTGAAAAAAGAATTTAGCTGAGTGATTTTGTGATTTGTGTAGGGGAAAGAAAAGTAGTCCAATTAGTTTTTGTTTTTGACAAAAAGTGTTCCATTTAGTTGATATTGTAAAATATATATAGGCAATTTTCCAAGTTCTATACAAGGGAATTTTGAGGTTAATGTTGTTCAATGAAATCAGCTCTACTGACATTTATTTTTTTACTTTGGGTACATGTGTGTTTTTAAGGAAGAAATTTGTAATTGTTAAGCTTACATTTATGCTCGACTATTAAGCTAAAATCTAAATGAGTAATCTTAAAGATAATGTCTTTGATTTTTAAGTGTTAAATGAAGGAATGAGTTTTAAATGTTAAGCAGAAAGCAAAAAAAAAAACCTTACAAATGATTATATATTTATTACTTAAACATTGGTTAAAGTTGGTTTACATTTTTTTCCAACTGTGGTGAATAATATCAGTTAGATGCAATGAATAATATACTTAAGAAAAGGTTTGTTTGATAACCTTTTATTTCTTGCAATGTTAAGTTTTTACTAACAAGTTGTTTGATAACCTTTTAGTACCTGTCTTTATCATGTTTAGATCAACTTTGGTAATTCAGAATATACCACATAATCTGCTTTAACATGTCTTCATTACGCATTATGTCTAATGCCTTGTTATCTCATGACTTCTGACATAAAATGAACAATTTATTGATAGATTTAATTAAATTGATAGATACAAATTAATCAATAAATAATAAATAATAATATAAATGATGTATTTTGTCGAATTAAAGAGACTTTCGGTTGAGTCAAGTGAGTATGAGAGAATTACTATCTAATTGATAGATTTAATTAAATCGATAGACGTAAATTATATCATTATTTAATCAATGAATAATCAATAATAATAGAAACGGTGTACCTTGTCGACTTGAATAGACTTCTGGTTTAGGCGAGTGAGTATGAGATGATTATTATTCTCACTGTCGTCTAGAGTTTTAGAGTATGATAATTGTCTAATGAGGCGACACTTAAATAGCTAAACGGTTGAGGGCATGAACCTCTAATTGAGCTTAACTGAAGATGGTGACGGCCCATAGCCCAAGTTTATATAGCCCCTTTACATGGGCTCAATATAAACAAGCAGCATATTCTCTGAGATTAGAAAATACACGTCTTGATCAATTCAAGGTTCAAAAACAAGAAGATACCAACATTGAACATGATTCTCATTCTCTATATGACACTTGATTAATCACATATATTTGTTCATAGTTTTTCTTTTGTATCAATTATTGTTCTTGTTTTATATATAGTTTTGGTATTTTTTTGGTTTTGGAAAAAATTTTAGATGAGTGATTTAGTGAATTGTGTACAGGGAAAGATAATTAGTCCAATTAGTTTTTGTTTTTGACAAAAAGTGTTCCATCTAGTTGATATTGTAAAATATATGTAAGATTTGGGTCGAACTCATCTGTGTCGAAGGAGAGCTTTCATGTATTTCGACAAGAGGCAAGCATGCAGTCGAAGCGTGTTCACATGTTGGTGCCTGTTGGTTACATATAGTAGTCGAAGTCTGTTCTTATATGTATTCTGTCGAAATGTTTATATTCTGTCGAATTGGGTCTTGTGTTAAGGATCCAAGTGTTTAGGTGTCTTGGGCTGCAAGTTACCTAGTTAGTCTATAAATAGGCTAGTACAATCAGTTTATTGAGTGTGGCAAATTGTGATATTCACTTGTAATCATTTGTAAACTTTAATGAGAAAGTGAATAGTAAACAAAATTATATTTGCCCAATTCTTGTTGTTTCCTAATTCTTCTTCTTCTTGTTTTCTTTTCCGTTAAACCCTAGCCCTTGTTTTGGTTCTTGATCATCAAGAAACCGTTTTATACTTTGCTTAAAGACATCGATTTTCACAACAAATTGGTGCGGTGAGCATGGAGAAGATGGCTTCAACAAAGTATGAGATTGAAAAGTTCACCGGAGTGAACGATTTCGGTCTGTGGCGCTTGAAGATGAAAGCCCTACTGGTGCAGCAGGGATGTTTGGAAGCGTTGAAGGGAATGACAGCCGTGGACGTGCGTTGACGGAAAGAGAAAAGACGAAAATGATCGAGAAAGCACACAGTGCGATTTTGTTGAGCCTTGGTGATAAGGTTCTCCGGCAGGTATCAAAAGAGACGACGACGTCGGGATTATGGGTGAAGCTTAAAAGCTAGTACATGACCAAGTCGTTGGTGAATCGTCTTTACCTGAATCAAGCCTTGTATTCGTTCAAGATGAATGAAGACAAAGCTTTGGCTGAGCAGTTGGATTCTTTCAACAAGCTAATTCTTGATCTTGAAAACATTGATGTGAAGATTGATGATGAAGATCAAGCATTGTTGTTGTTGTGTGCTTTGCCCAGATCGCATGCTCACTTCAAAGAAACTATCTTGTATGGAAGAGAGTCCCTGACCTTTGAAGAAGTTCAAGCAGCCTTGTATTCGAAGGATTTGAACGAAAGAAAGGAGCAGAAACCTTCATCAGTTGGCGAAGGGTTATCCGTGAAAGGAAGATCGTCAAAGAAAGATGGTAGGTTTGATAAGAAGAAAGGAAAGGTTCAGCAGAAGTCTTATGGTGGTGATATGTCTGATATCAAATGTTATCACTGTAAGAAGGAGGGTCACACAAGAAAGGTGTGCCCTGAGCGCCTGAATAATCATGGAGGTAAGGACAATGGGAATGCAGCTATAGTGCAAGATGGTTATGAATCATCTGATGTCCTTGTGGTGTCGAGCAGCAACTCTTGCGAAGAGTGGATTATGGATTCTGGATGTACTTGGCATATGACTCCAAACAAGAATGTGTTTGAAGAACTGTGTGATCAAGATGGTGGATCAGTGCTGCTGGGGAACAATAAAGCTTGCAAGATTGCAGGTATTGGATCTGTTAGATTCAAGTTCCATGATGAGTCAATAAAGCTATTGATTGGTGTTAGGTATGTACTTGATCTTAAGAGGAATTTAATTTCTCTTGGTAAATTCGACAGGAAGGGATATGTTTACAAAGGAGAGCAAGGTACCCTGAAAGTCATGAAAGGGTCGAAGGAAGTCTTGAGAGGCGTGAAAAACGAAGGCTTGTATACCCTTGAGGCTGAGGTTGTAAGTGGTTCGACAAATGTTGTATCCACGAAACCATGTCGAAGACAGAGTTATGACATATGAGATTGGGCCATGTCAGCGAAAGAGGCCTGGTCGAATTGGGGAAGCAGAACCTGCTAGGAGGTGACAAAGTCGAAAAGCTGGAGTTTTGTGAATCTTGTGTATTTGGTAAATCCTGTAGGGAGAAGTTTAACAAAGGCAAGCAAAGAACACATGGATCCCTTGATTACATTTATGCTGATCTTTGGGGGCCTGCAAGGAATCCTTCACACTCAGGTGCAAGGTATTCTCTATCCATCGTTGATGACTTTTCCAAAAAGCTATGGGTATTCATTTAGAAGACGAAGGATGAAACTTTTGAGAATTTAAAAAGTTGGAAGGTTTTGGTCGAAACTCAAACTGGCAGAAAGGTTAAGAGGTTGAGAACCGACAATGGCCTTGAATTCTGCAACAAAGCGTTCGACAGTTACTGTGTTGAGTCTGGGATTGCAAGGCATAAGACTGTAGTAGGTAATCCTCAACAAATGGCTTAGCTGAGAGATTCAATCAAAAAATCCTTGAAAGGGTTAGATGCATGTTGGTTAGTGCTGGATTGAAGAAGGTGTTTTGGGCAGAGGCTGTTTCGACAACAGCTTATCTGATAAATAGATGTCCCTCGACTGCGCAGGGAATGAAGACACCTGAAGAAGTTTGGTCAGGTCATCCATCAGATCTCGACAAACTGAGAGTATTTGGCTGTTTAGCCTATGCTCACATTAGGCAAGACAAGGTCGAACCTAGAGCTCTGAGATGCATGTTCCTTGGATATCCAGAGGGAGTCAAGGGTTATAGGCTGTGGTGCCTAGAACCAGGTCACAAAAGATGTATCACAAGTCGTGATGTAGTTTTCAATGAGGTCAAAATGGCTTTCAAGAAAACCGGTGATGTTGGTCAAAGTGCAGAAATCTATGAAGAGGAGCTGGAACAAGTAGAGATGCGTGTTGAGGTGGAGCATAGTGATGTTGAAGTGCATAGCCCTGATGAAGTCGAAGAGCAAGATGCTGAAGAGGCTGAGGAAACTGTCGATGACTACCTACTGGCAAGAGATAGGTCAAGAAGAGTCATCAAGCCACCTCAGAGACTTGGTTATGCAGATCTTATAGCTTTTGCCTTAATCTCTGCAAGTGAGGTGCTTGACGAAGACCCTAGAGATTATAAGGAAACTATAAGGAGTCGAAACAAGACTGAATGGCGCAAAGCCATGAATGACGAGATGAAATCTCTTCATGATAATAACACTTGGGAGCTGATTGAGAAACCTGCAGGAGCACGGTTAGTCAGCTGTAAGTGGATTTTCAAGGTCAAGGAAGGAATCGAATGAGTGATGTCGAAGCGCTTTAAGGCGAGGCTGGTTGCTAGGGGGTTCACTCAGAAAGAAGGAGTTGATTTCAATGACGTGTTCTCACCTGTTGTAAAGCATAGATCCATTCGAATGTTGTTGGCCATGGTGGCAAAGTTCGACTTGGAACTTGAGCAAATGGATGTGAAGACAACATTTCTGTATGTGATCTAGATGAAACGATCCTGATGCGTCAACCTGAAGGGTATGCAGAAAAGGGTAAAGAAGATTATGTGTGCAAGCTGAATAGGTCTTTGTATGGCCTAAAACAATCTCCTCGACAGTGGAACAGGAGATTCGACAAGTTCATGACACACATTGGTTTCACTAGAAGTCAGTTCGATCACTGTGTTTACTTCAAATTTTGACCTGGAAACTCGCTTGTTATGTTCCTACTGTATGTGGATGATATTCTCATAGCTAGCAATAGTGTTGAGGATGTAACGAAGGTGAAGGCTGAACTCAATAAGGAGTTCTAAATGAAGGATCTGGGAGCTGCAGCCAGGATTCTTGGGATTGACATCCAGAGAGATAGAAAGCGGTTGAAGTTGTGCTTATCTCAAGAGACATACCTACGGAAGCTTCTCGACAAGTTTGGTATGTCAAATTCAAAGCCTGTTGTGACACCTACAAATCCTCAGTTTAAGCTTAGTACTACTCAAAGTCCTAGTACGGAAGCTGAAAGAACCTATATGAATAGCATTCCATATGCTAGTGTAGTGGGTTCTTTGATGTATGCTATGGTCTGTACGAGGCCAGACATAGCATATGGAGTGAGCCTTGTGAGCAGGTATATGGCCAATCCTGGAAAGGCGCACTGGCAAGCTGTAAAGTGGATTCTCAGGTACATAAATGGGTCTCTGAAAAGAGTCTTGATTTATGGTGGAGCCTGTGATGGTGATAGCATAGTCGAAATCGAAGGATTTGTTGACTCTGATTATGCAGGTTGTATGGATTCCAGAAAGTCTATTTCTAGATATGTTTTCACAATGCTTGGCACATCAATCAGTTGGAAAGCGACGCTTCAGAAGGTTGTTGCCTTATCAACCACTAAAGCTGAATATATTGCCCTCACTGAAGCTGTGAAGGAAGCATTGTGGCTTGAAGGTTTTGCAAAGGAGCTGAAACTTCAAGGTCGAAGTATCACTATTAAATGTGATAGTCAAAGTGCAATACACCTGTCGAAGAATTCAGCCTATCATGAGCGAACTAAGCACATTGATGTGAGGCTACATTTCGTCAGAGAGATAATCGAGCGTGGTGAAGTCCAGGTGCTGAAGGTTTCGACTGAAGACAATGTTGCTGATATTATCACCAAGACGTTGCCAAGTTGCAAGTTCTTCCACTGTATGCAGTTAATAAAGCTGCATGATGAAAGCTAGTTGATTCTCTTTGTTGCTGAGTTAGATCCAAGGTGGAGATTTGTGAGATTTGGGTCAAACTCATCTGTGTCGAAGGAGAGCTTTCATGTATTTCGACAGGAGGCAAGCATGCAGTCGAAGCGTGTTCACATGCCGGTGCCTGTTGGTTACATATAGTAGTCAAAGTCTGTTCTTATATGTATTCTGTCGAAATGTTTATATTCTGTCGAATTGGGCCTTGTGTTAAGGATCCAAGTTTTTAGGTGTCTTGGGCTGCAAGTTACCTAGTTAGTATATAAATAGGCTAGTACACTCAGTTTATTGAGTGTGGAAAATTGTGATATTCACTTGTAATCATTTGTAAACTTTAATGAGAAAGTGAATAGTAAACAGAATTATATTTGCCCAATCCTTGTTGTTCCTAATTCTTCTTCTTCTTGTTTTATTTTCCGTTAAGCCCTAACCCTTGTTTTGGTTCTTGATCATCAAGAAACCGTTTTATACTTTGCTTAAAGACATCGTTTTTCATAACAATATATATAGGCAATTTTCCAAGTTCTATACAAGGGAATTTTGAGGTGAATGTTGTTCAATGAAATCAGCTCTACTAACTTATTTTTTTACTTTGGGTACATATGTTGTTTTAAGGAACAAATTTGTAATTGTTAAGCTTACATTTATGCTCAACTATTAAGCTGAAACCTAAATGAGTAATCTCAATATAATGTTTTTGATTTTTAAGTGTTAAAAGAATGAGTTTTAAATGTTAAGCTGAAAGCAAAGAAAACCCCTTACAAATGATTATATATTTATAACATAACATAGGTTAAAGTTGGTTTAGATTTTTTTCCAACTGTCAATTATAATATCATTTAGATGCAATGAATAATATGCTTAAGAAAAGGTTTGTTTGATAACCTATTATTTCTTGCAATGTTAAGTTTTTATTATCAAGTTATTACATATGTTGCATAATTATGCATTATGTCTAATGCCCTGTTATCTCATGATCTTCTGACATGAAATGAACAAATATCTACTTTGAAGGATGTCAAGGTCTCTTATTTTGATCAGCAAATTGCGAAATGGTAACTAAGTATGGAATATGTCTATCAAAATTTTTTATTTATGAATTGTAAAGCGAATTACGAAATGGTAACCAAGTATGGAATATGTCTATCCAAATTCTTGATTTATGAATTGTAAAGAAGCGTAGTAGCCAACAATATTTGTGTTGGTCATACAAGATCAAAGGTAGATGTAATGTTTAAGTCAATATGTAGTGTCTATTTTCATATAATTATTTATGGCTGCATTTTTCAAATGTTTATAGGGTGATATGATCTATGCGTTGACCCTCCAAATAGATTTAAAAGATTGGATATATAAGCTACCTGCAAATCAGACTTATACTTTATACAATCGTGAACAATTGGATAATGATTTTTTCTTTGAGATTTGTGAAAGCAATCAAAACGATTAACCAATGTATTTTTTCTCTGTAATTGATCAAATAAGCTTCTTGATCATTTAAACACTCACTTAGAATGATTTTATGAACTTTTATCAAAAGTTCAAGAAAGAACCCGACGAGGAGCAGGCATTAGTAATGTCTTACAATGAAGGTGGTAGCATTCGAGGGCGAGGAAGAAATTCCTTAGAGGAGGAAGAGGACGTGGTCGGAAGCGTCAAAATTACAATAAAGAAACCATCAAATGCGACCATTGTCATCAATTGGGATACTTTCAATATGAGGGTCCCAAATTGGAGAAACAAGTCAACTATGTTGAAATGAATGAAGATGAAGAGATGCTTCTTATGACATACTTTGAAGCTGCTGAAGTAAAGAGTCAAGATGTGTGGTTCTTAGACTACGAGTGTAGCAACCTCATGTGTGGATATTCCTCTCTGTTCTGCACCATGGAGAAAGGCATCGAATGAGATGTGAGTTTAGGAAATCACATGAAGATGAATTTGGTTGGCTAGGGCAGCATGAGACTGAATTTTGAAGGAGCAAGCCATGTTGTTCGAGATGTATTCGATGTCCCTAAACTAAGGAACAATATACTCAGCATTTGGACAGCTTCAAGAAAAAGGCTTGACATTTGTGATCAAAGACAATAAGTGTCGCGTCTACCATCCCTTGAAAGGCCACATTCTTCAAAGTAAAATGACGGCTAATAGGATGTACATCCTAATCTAAAAAAAGGCAACAAAGGAACAATGCTTCCAAACCGATGCTCAAGAAGCTGCACATCTGCGACACTGTAGATTTGGACACTTAAGCTACACCAACCTTCAAGTATTACAGAGCAGTAACATGGTAAGGGGTGTTATACCCCAAAATTTGCCCTAATTTTTCATTTTTTTTATCGTAAATTATTCAATCAAGTATTCGTGATATACATGTCATCAGATCATTTATCATTTCTTAGATCAATATCAAGTTCATCTGAGGCATCTTCAGGAAACTTCATCTGAGCATTGCATTTCATCTGGTCAAGTGGCATTTCATCAGCCAAGTGGGTCAGAGGTTCAGTCTTAAATTAAATATCCTTCATTATTATAATATTTTCATTTGGTTGAATATTGTTATTTAAGTTGACTATTTCTCATCCTTGTTGACTTTTAACCTTTATTACCCTTTTATTGACTTTTCAATATTACATTATTAGGTTGAAGGCAAGCATAATGATTTCATTCATTAAATGGTTACTCAGTAATTGCTAAATTTCTTTCACTATATTTATATATGCATTAAGTCAAGCTATGTTAACTTATATCATGTTGGACCATGTCGCACCTCGAAAAACGAGAGATGACCTCGCGATGCGCAATCGCACGCCCGCGGGTTGGACTTAACAGAGTCGCCACCGAAATTTATTTATTCCCAAAGAGAAAAAGGGAAAATATCGATAAAACCCACGAACAGAAGGGATAGAAAAAGATAGGGTATGGTCATCGTAACCAAAACCGAGATCAGAAGTCGTTTATGCAAGGGGAAGGTATTAGCACCCCTCATATTTGTTGTACTCAATAGGAACCATCTAGGTTACCTAAGCGCGAATGGGTGTCGAATCTAAGGATAGTTGCTAAAGGGGAAATGAAAGGTTTTATATTGGCGTGTTCGCCAAGACTTCGTAGTATCATGCCTACGTATCCTCATAGTACAATAAGGAAGTCAGAGCAATCATAATTCAGGGTAGAAAATAAGTGTTTGTTGGTTTTATTTTATACCTTGAAAAAGGGTTTTGAGGTGGTGTCACGAGACACAAAAATAAGTTTGATGAGTTAAGATATTTTTTAGGGTTTTGGAAAAGATTGTTCTTGAGTTCAATTTCACAAAGCACTATGGGTAGAGGCGATTGTTTCGAACTAACATGCCAAGTGTCTTGTGTCCAAAATAATCAGAGTGAGTGTAGGAAAGCTCTATTCTCACTCCTTCCTTACCACTTAAGACTCGTGGCACACAATTCTCCTTGTAATTTATTGTGTTTTTGAATTTGTTTAAGAAAAAACCACTTGATGTTGGATCAAGGATTTGTTTGGTTGATTAAGAAAATGTCTTGTTCATGGGAAGGTTGATGGCAATGCCAAAAGTAATCAACTTACAAATGGATGGTGAATGCAAAGTGGAGTGGAATGGGTTAAGAATTGATGGTTATGAGGGGGGCTATTGAATTAATTTCATGAAAAATACTTGACGTTGGATCAAGCTTATTTGTGTTCTTTTGAAAAGTGGTGATTGATTTTATTCTTGAGTTAAACCTACCTAAACAAAAAGCAAACAAAGAAAAAGCGGTAAAAATATTACACGTCATGGGAATGGGGGTGCATTTTGTCGAATGGGGATAGTTCCAAGCCATTGCAAATTAAATCCATCACACAAATGCATGCAAATGAAAGTGTATGGTGCAAAGCAAGTCTCATTGTAAGAAAGCCCAAGAGTAAGCTATGTGAGGTTGATGGCGATCATAGAAACGATCGACATACAAAGGTGTTGAAAGGGGCTCGACATTAAATCGACAATTATTTTACTTTTGAAAAGGGGTTTGATGTGTTTTGAGAAAAAGAAACACTTGGCGTTAGACCAAGGTTTTAGTATTTTTGAAAAGTTAATTTTAATGGTCATATTGTCTTTTTGGATTAACAATTATGCATAAACTAAAAATACTAAAAAAAGCAATAAAAATAAATAAATAAAAGATAAAAGAAATAATAAAAGCGAGGGGACTCACTATCAATACAAGAGGTAAAAGAATTAAAAAAAACTAAAGAAAATAAAATAAAAAACAACAATAAATAAATAAAGCAATAATAAGAAAACAAATAAATAAATAAATAAAATACAAAAAACAAAAACAGAATGAAAATTGAGTGTGTATCCAGGAAAATGCTCTAGGCTCAAAGGAGGGGAACGCCACAGGGGTGTGTTGAACAATTAGGGGGGAGTGGGGAGACTTCATCTTCCTCAAACCTACATTTGACTACTATTCCCGTAGAAACAAAAATGAAGGAAAAAGTGTTCCAATGAAAACGTAAAAACACCATAACTTTCTCAATTATTCACGAAATTAAACAAATAATTGATGAAAATTTATCTAATCTATCTCACTAACACAACGGTATATTCAAAATCAGAAAATAAATAACAAAAAAATAATTGAAAATTAACAAAAATGCAGCAACATATATTGCTTGATTCAGTTATTTTATTCACCCTCGTGACAAATGAATCATGGATTCATGCTCAAGAAGATGTTGGGAGGAAATTGGATACATTATTTATGTAAAACAATCATCAATTTGCATTTTACCCTTTTTTTCATGGTGGTTCAAGACCATTTTAAACTTTTGATTTTGAATCAATGGAGGTTCCATACAAAATATAGCGTGATTAAGATACTAATTAAGTGCAACAAGAATAATAATGCAAAGAAAAATTAAATAAACGAAAATTAAACAACAACAAATCACTTTTACTCATGGAGGTTCAAGAACACTTTTCAACTCTTGATTTAAAATCAATTGAGTTTCCATGCAAAATGGTGATGATTAAGGTACTAAATAAATGAAGCAAGAATAAAAGTGCAATAAAATTAAACAAATGACAAGCATAAGAGTCTACCTAAAATAAAATTCAATAAAGAAAGAAAGAAGTGACTTGAAGAAAAATAAAGAGAAAAATGAAGAGAGTTTTGACTTAATTTAGTGAATGATTGGTGGTGAGATTTATGAATGAGAATGACTTTATTTATAGGCTCTAAAAAAGTTAGTTTAGGAATTATGGAAAGAGTGGTGAGTGCCTTCTAGAAACTTATTTAATTAAATACTGAATAATGATGTAATATATGCATGGAATAATGATGTAATAAATAGGCGATATTTTGGACCTTCTAGAAACTTTGATTTTTGTTTTATGATGCATAAAAATGATTAATAAAACTCAAATGAATATTTTTATTATAAATTAAATGATCATGGATTTATTTTTTAAAAATGCATAATAAAAAAATGCATAATAAAAAAATGCAAATTTAGTCAATTTCGTCAACATGTAAAATGTTGACTTTGTTGACTTTTTTACTATAATGCATATTGTCGCTCCCAGGATTTTCATCCAAGTACAAACGCGAAAGTGGCACCGAAACAGAGTCGCCAGCAATGTGTATTTATCCCAAGAGAGGGAAAGGAAACACCGCATAAACCTAAAGGAAGGAAAGAGCATGGTCTTGCGACCAAGAGAACTGGGTTCGGGAGTCGGTTACGCGAAAGGAAGGTATTAGCACCCCCTCGCGTCCATCGTACCCGATGGGATCCACGCTTGCTTGTCTCGATCAAAGGGTGTCGTCGTCTGAAGCTTCGCTGCTACTGGAAAGGGAAAGGAAAAGGAAAAGGGAAAGGAGAGAAAGAAAAAGAAACAAATGTAGGGAAAATAAAAGAAGTGCTCGAATGGGCCCTACCCCACTGCCTACGTATCTCACCGGGAACATGAGAATCAGAGCGACGTAGTTCCCCTAACTAGGGAAAAGTTGTTTGTGTTTTTTAGGGAACGACTAACGTTCTAGCTCAGGTGTTGCAGGCTCGCTGGTCCGAGTGCGTTACCATCTTGCAGGAGAACGAGTAGGAGCACGTTCGTACGCTGAGAGTGAGTGAGATGAGAAGAGAATTCCCGAAGGAAGGACGTTATTATTTGTTTGAAGTTTTTTAGAAAGAAATGTTTTGATTGTTTTGTGTTTTGTAACGCGCATTGTATTTAAGTCCCTCATGTAAGATCGAATGCCTCGCATAACGACCCGAGATGGGACGCACGCTAAACATTCCAAGAAAATGGGAGAAGATCCCTCACTATCTTGTTCTTGCATGAAAGGCCTAAATACAATGTTTGTTTTCCTTTATTAAGTATTTTTTACTTTTGTTTGAAGATGAGAAGAGAAAACGCAAAGGAAACTCTAAAGGGAGACTAAAGGGTCCTAATGTTATCATGCATGGATATCCTATGGTTAGTGAGGTTTAAGAGAAAAGACTACCTAAAACCTAATGCTAATCCTACTCCAAGCTTAATCAAAAATTAAGTTGGACTAGGTAGCTCTAAAGGGAAAGAATCCAAGACTTGAACAAGTCTTGAGATCCAAGGGATGAGAAAGAGTGAAAGAGAAGAAGAGAGCATCTCAAATGCTAAAACAAACACAAGCATGAAAGCTTAAAAGAAGAAGGAGAAGTTAGTTGTTAGTGTGCTCGCCAAGGATAGGGATCCTCGTGCCTACGTATCCTCAATCTATCCAGAGAGAGGAAGTCAGAGCGTCCGTAGTTCTTGGCACTACGGAAGAAAGGAACAGTCTCAATCGCAAGGGTGCGAGAGAAAAGAGAAGAGTTTAACTAGTCTCAATCGCACGAGTGCGAGAGAAAAAGGGAAGCTCTGTCCTACAAGTTATCATGCAAAATGGCCCTAAGGTCAGGATCAAGAGGGGAGTCTACCTAATGTTGTCATGCTTGGATTGAGAGCCTAATGTCTATCCTACTCCGAGCTTAATCAGAAATTAAGTCGGACCAGGAGCCTTAAGGGAGCATGCGAATACAGAGTAATCAACAAGTAAACACAAAGCATCGCAATCACAAAAGAAAATCAAGCAAGAGGCAAGTTAAGTATTTAATCAGGAATTAATCAGAATAAGCATCAAAATCAAAATAAAAAGAATTAATCAAAAATATCCAAATTAGAATTAAAATGGAAATTAAAACCATGGTTAAATTCTAAGTAAAAAGTTAATCTAAGATTAAAAACAAATTCTAACATTAAACCTAAAATTAATATTCTAAAAAAACAAAATCCAATTAAAATATAATTCTAATAAAAATATAATATCAAAAGATAAGAACTAATTATAAAACCAAATAAAATCTATTATTAAAGGTTAATCAAAATTAAAACTAGAATCGAAATCTAAATTAAAATCCAAATTAAAACCTAAATCTAAGATTAAATCAAGTGCTAAAAATCTAATATTAAAAATCTAGGATAAAAGTTAATTATCTAAAATAATTAGCAAAACAAAAAGAAATAAAAATCTAAAAACAAGGGTGTAAACAGTAAACAGGGGGTGGGAATAAAGGTCTAAGTGCATGGGCTTCAAGGCTGAGGCCCAAGGGAGATTCTATGTAAACACAGGGGGGTGTGCGAGTGTTTGGAGTGTGTGGAAACAAAATTTTGGGCGAGTGGGCTTTCAACAGCAAGCCCAAGGAATTGTCAAACATGAAGCCAAGGGGAGGGAGGTGCAAATGGGAAACTGAAGCGTGTAAAAAGAAATAACAAATAGGGCCTGAAGCCCAAGACCCAGCCCCACTCATGAAGTGTAACCTAATGTCCTCTTCTTCATTCACTCAGCCACAATCCTCATAATCGCCTTTCTTCTTCTCCCTCAACCTTTCACAATCTCGCCGCCGTGAACTCCCTCCGTCTCACCTTCTCATCAGCGGCGCTTCTTCTACACAACGCCGCCCTCAATTTCCCCTCCCACGGCCGTTTTTCTCACTTCTCGTCCTCCATTCGTCATCCTCTCAAATCTTCTCCATCGCTTAGAACACTGCTCACACCGCCATTTCCTTTTCCCTCTTTCTCAACCATCGCCACGCATCGCCATCTCCTTTCTCAACTCCCGTCCTCACCCATCTCGCAAAGCCATTCCTTCACCTCTCCTCAATTCTCACCGTGTTCCAACATCACCCTCATCCACCTCTGAGCGTACTCTCGGAGTCAAGCAAGAACAAATAACAAGCCACAGATATTGCACTCGAAAATCAAGTAATTACAAAGAGCAAGGTCAAGATTCACGTTAAAAATAGAGAAATAAACTCACAAGGTCGGAGCTAGTCCGACTATTCCAACTCCGGCGATGGTAAGTTCGATTCTCTTTCTCTCCTGCTTCTGTTCTGCTATACAATGCTCCTTGCGTCTTCTTCTCTATTCTGCTGCGTGTGTGTTAAACTCTTGCTTGTTCTTGACCTTCTGCAGGTTGCGTGAGTTGTTGAGTTATTGTTGAAGGTGGAAGTGATGAACTGGGGATGATGTGAAGATGATGTTGCTTAGCTTTAGTGTCACTGCATCACTCTTCTTCTTTGGCTGTTACGAATCATGAAAGAGTATTGATTGATATGGTGATCTTGCAGGTCTGCAAAAATTGGTGATGAAGGTTTATGCAGGAAAAATTATTCTGAGTGTTTTGGTAAGGTGAAAGTGAAGCAAAAATTGCATTTGGAGGCCAATGAGCAGATGGTGAAGAGTGCCTTTGGAAAATGAAGATGGCGTAAGAATTGATATTGAAGATGGTGAGAAATTATCGAGTGAGGTTAGGGTTGTTGTTGAAGTAGGGAAAGGTTTTGATGTTTTTGAAGGATTTTTAGTTGGACGAGGGATTCTCAAGGTGTTCAGGTTCGTCCCCCCCCTGTTTCGATTCTCTTCATCTTCCTTTATTTTGAATTTTTTTTTGCTGTCCTCTTTCAGTGTTGCTGTTATATCCTTTTTATTCCCAAAACAAAACTTCTTCCTTAAGTTTTTGGTACAATTTCCTTTTGTCTTATTGCTGAAAAAAATCTGATTTGTAGCAGGTTGTGTTGGTTGGTCTGGTGTGGAGCTTGTCTGGTGGCAGCGAGACGGTACGGTTTTGTTGTGGGGTGAATTGTTAATCACGTACGTTGCTGCAGGGAATAACTTGGTACAAGTTGTTTTGGGTGGAAAAAGGTCATGGCTGGTGCGTACACTTCATGTAGCAGGCTGGAGCTGAAAATTTTATGCGCCTCTTTTTTTACTGATGTAGCTTTTTCTTTTGGCATTTTATTGTGGTTTGGAAAAAACTCTCCATGTGACTTGGATTTTTGCTTTGAATGCCATTGGGCTTTGATGAACTTGAAACTTTTGGTCATTGAAATAGTTTAGGGAAATAAAAGATTGTATGTTAAATGGATAAAATTGAAAAAGGAATTTGAATATAAAAGGTGGATATGAATGAAAATGGGAATTAAATTGGATATGGATTTTTTAGGGATAAATGGGACTAAATGGATATGGGTTAAAAAGTGGTTTAATATGGATTATAAACAATGGATATGGATATTGGATTCAAAATGAATATCGAAACGGGATTTGGATAAAGAGTGGATATCTAAATGATGTAGATAAATTGGCTTAGAAAAATGGATGTGGATATAAATTGAAATGGATAATTGGAGATATGGATTTGAAAAATTAAAAATGGTTTAGAAAGAAAATGGTTATCCAAATGGATAGGTGGGTTAAAACTTGTATGGATTTAAAATGGATAAAAATGGATAAAGAAAAAAGGTTCTAAAAGTGGATAACTACATTACACCAATTCCACACTTTTCACAACACCACGATTAAATGCACACAACCCTTTATGAACGACTTGCAACAACAACCATCTGAGTGAATCTTCTTATGAATTTCTGATCTTCTGGACTAGACCTCACATGAACCACTGCTTGTTGACCCGATGAGTTCTACAACTCGACCTTGAAACAAACCCTAATTCACCTTGATATACACTGATAAATCTTGAAGAAGATGGCTTGAACTGAGAAGAAATTAAACCCTGATTCATACCAATGAAACCCTGACCCAACACTCTTAATGCCTCATTTGAAAAAGAGAAACCCTGGAGCTTGATGAACCTCTGAATGAGAGAACCTTCATGATAATAAGAAAACCCTTCGATCCCATGTCTTAGGAGACCAACACATTATATGATTATGAATATGACCTAATGATGCAAAATGAGAAAGAAACATAAGCCAGAAAAAGGTAGGGCAAATTTTGGGGCACTACAGCTGCCCTTATTCAATCGACTTGAACCTGAAGGGATGATAGCAACTGCTTTCAGACATTCAAGGTACAAGGTGATTGAATACAAAAAGAACCGCAAAATTTGCGCTATGCAAGGAGAGAAAATATAGATGGAGTCCAGTCACACTTCGTCAAAGGGATTTGACGGAAAGACAAAACCTGGAGAACCACATCGCCAAAGGGGTTTGACGGAAATACGACTTGACCAAAGAGGACACATTGTCATGGGGATGACAGAAAGAAGACCTGAACGAAGAAGACACATTGTCATGGGGATGACAGGAAGGAAGACCTGAACGAAGAAAACACATTGTCATGGGGATGACAGGAAGGAAGAAAGCACATTGTCATGGGGATGACAGGAAGGAAGACCTGAACGAAGAAAACACATTGTCATGGGGATGATAGGAAGGAAACCTGACTGAAATGTCATCATCAAGGGGTTGATGGACAATGACTGGTCGAGGGCAAGATCGACGTATGATCTACGACCCAAAAGAAATGTAAGCATAGGGACTGATTATAATGTTTGTTGGGGATATGTCACCGTCTTGACTGGAAATTGATTCGGGCTTTCGCGCAAGGTACCAAATCTGGCTTATGCTTCGCATGCGTATGTTTGAATTTTGGCGTAATGCTCCACATCAAATGGAAATGCTACGCGTTTGAGGATGAAATGCAAATATGCTTACTATATGCAAAAGGACCCCCTCCAGCAAAATAAATTCTGAAGAGAAGAGGCCAACTCCGCTGAGATAACAACTGAATCGCCTTCAGGGTCATAACTGCTCGAGATCCCAACTAAACCCCCACTCTGCAGGAAAGTATGAATAACAAACTTCTGTTGGAGGAAACATCCCAGGAATCTTGCTGAAGAAAAGTGCCAATGACACTCAACCTTTGACTTACTGGGGAACGGTAACCATCACCCAAAAATATGCTTGGGGATAATGGTTGATGATATCAGCTCTGCTAGGGGACAAGATCAGACTTGGTCCTCTGCTGGAAACTTACCTTCTGGGGAGACAAAAAACTTTACAGCAAACTGAGGAAGCACAAATCCAATACTCACAACACTCTTATCCTATACGGTAATATGAACTCTCGCTGAATAAAACTCTGATGGAAAGAACAACACTGAAGGGATGTCTTTTTTAGCAATGTCTTTTGTACAACGTCAGACGACTACTAGCCTACCACACTACGGGTGGACTTTTGCCAAGCTACGGTTGGACTTTGCAACTGAGATGCCACACTACAGGTGGACTTTTGCCAATCTACGGTTGGACTTGCTGAGATGCCACACTACGGGGGACTTTTGCCAATCTACGGTTGGACTTAGCTGCGGTGCCACACTACGGGGGACTTTTGCCAATCTACGGTTGGACTTTCCAATGATTTGCCACCCTTGGATGGACCTTTCGCCAATCTACGGTTGGAATTTCCAATGATTTGCCACCCTTGGATGGACCTTTCGCCAATCTACGGTTGGACTTTCCAATGATTTGCCACCCTTGGATGGACCTTTCGCCAATCTACGGTTGGACTTTCCAATGATTTGCCACCCTTGGATGGACCTTTTGCCAATCTACGGTTGGACTTTCCAATGATTTGCCACCCTTGGATGGACCTTTCGCCAATCTACGGTTGGACTTTCCAATGATTTGCCACCCTTGGATGGACCTTTCGCCAATCTACGGTTGGACTTTAGAAGATTTGCCACCCTTGGATGGACCTTTTGCCAATCTACGGTTGGACTTTAAAACTTCCAATACTGGATTACTCTCTGCATCCGTGTCAGACATCTCTGCTGACTCTGCTGAGGAACAATGATCAATGATTTGACTTTGGAGACTCCTGAAAGAATAATATCTCTGCTGGAGAATGAAAGGACAATCCGTCTGCTTTGAACTGTCAAATTTGCCAAAAATAAATTGGACTTTGAAATATGATGTAGGGAGTGATGATTCTGCCAGGAATTACTTCATCTGTCTGGGATGAATTCTGGTCACAGCAACTCCGCTGGGGATGAGAATTTCTTTGCATGACGTCTTGCTAGGGAAGAAAAGTCATTAAAACTCTGCTTGAGGATCTATCAGACCTGAGATCCTTTGCGGGGAGAATCAACCTTCTAACCCGGCTGAGGCAAGAATATACTATCACTCCGCTGAGGAATAGGTTTTGTTGATCAATAAACCTCTGTGGGGACAAAACAAACTCAGCTGGGGAATACTGATGACAAGATTCAATGCTGAACTCTGTGGGGAAACCAATACCAGAGATATGATCTTGCTGGGAATCAAGGTTACTCTGTCGGGGATAAGCGAATCCTGGTTAGAAGACGTTCTGCTGCCACATGCTGGGGAAGAGTCCTCAGATCTGCTGGGAAAACCCAAAGCAATTCCACGGTAGTCTGCTGAGGAATAAGACTGTCGAGCTTAGGATAAGTGTCACAATGCCCCATGTTAGGCGAACTTTCCGTTTGACGATTCCGTTGGGGATAATGAGTTTATCATCAACTTTGCTGGAGAAAACTGCTTTAAAGCGTCTCGTGATGGGTGACGTCTCTTGAGAGGATTTTACAGAAGACCAAATGTCCTCAAACTCTACTGGGGATAATAGATCGGGAACATATCCTGCTGGGGAAATTCAAAATGCCCCATGCTTGGGAAAGTCAACAACTTGCTTTTTGCTCTATTATACAGGACTTACCTGAAGAAACATCATAAGAGGATTTTACAGAAGATTAAGCATCTTCAAACTCCTGGCGATTTCACTGGGGATTGACCATCAACTTCAGTGTCTGTGAAGCAACTCTACTAGGGAATTCGCAACGGTTATCGACAAAAGGGTGACCAGTGAACCCTTCCCTAAACATGATTGCCCCAGTCTTCTGCGTGGGAACAAGTGATTACTCGTCTTGTGCTTGAAATCATCTGAATCTGCAAGAATATGCACACGTGCCCCAGGATACGACTTCTGCAACTGAGAAAATCTAACTCTGAACCACCACTTGTTGGGGAGAAAGGTTTTGATGCATGATTTATGAAGCCTGCTGAAAATAGGGGACCACAAATGCCTTGGGTTGGAATGCCCCATTGATTCAAACCTTTTGGCTGACTGACTGCATATGCGTGAACGACAATTTTTTCCTTTTTCACTTGCCCCAGACCAACACGGTCCACCAAAAGAAATTGCCTCAAGAGGATTTTACAGAAGACTTGACATCCAAAACGTCTCAATGTCCTCAAACTCTTGTAGAGATTCGTCAGACCTCGCCGTAACTGCCCCAGACTGCACGGTCTACAGAGAAATTCGCCTCGAGAAGATTCAAAAACCATCTCATATAACCGTGAGATATTCTGCCTCAATACTCTGAACCCTGTATAGGCTGACCAGTCATCTGGATGGACTACCTTCTCATGCTCTTGGGATGGCCTGCCCCAGTCTTGAAATGATTGGTGCCCCTGTCTGGCTGATCTGTGAAGGAGTACCTTTAACTGACTGACTTTCGAGAGATTTAAATCTCGACCTGATTGCCCCAGATTGGCTGAATCTTGGAATGAATTGCCCATTTGATATGACTTACCCCTGCTCGAAGGAGTACTCAGGCACTTTGCATCTTATCTGGATCAATCTTTTCATTGCAGAAACTTCCCTGATCAAGCGCTTACTCGCAAGTAAAACAATTCGTTTTGAAAATGACAATTTTAATGCAATGCATATGACAGTTTTGAAATCCAAGTCTGTTCACTGGAAAAAAGTTGTGACATATAGTGAATGAATCACTAATCAGAATGTCACTGATACCCACATGGATGGTAACAAGATCTTTTTAGGAGTCAGGTTCGACGCGATTTTTACCGGAGTATGCTTTCGAAACAACCCTACTTCAATTAGGTCTTTTAATAGGTTGTAACGTGGCTTGGTTCACGGTTTGAGAAAGAAAGGATATAAGGCTCAAAGTTTTGTTTTAACCCACCCATTCTCCTTGATGTTCTCCAGTCCTACGTTCAGCTAACTCGACATAAGCGCTCACCTTTCAACAAGGTTAATGAATAGTATGAGGAAGAAAGAACCCACACGGTTTTCGGAGTGACAGCCACCCCTTTTGCCTTTGGTGTCTGTAGTCACACGACTTGTTCTTTGCTTGAGGATTTTTCTTTTTGTTCCTCTTATTTTCACTTTTTATTCCATTTTGTTTTTCCCTGATTTTGCCTGGACTGCTTCCTTTTTTGAATTTTTTTCGATTTCGAAGTCCAGCGGGATGCCCTAAATTTTGCCTAAGTCACCTGTTTTCAAGTTTCGACTTAGCGGGCTTTCTTTCTTTTGATTCTTTTTCTCTTTTTTTGAACAAATCGTGTGACACTGGCTTGTCTGACTTGTTTGAAAGGGATGTGACTGCCTCACTCTCCGGTTGGTGAGGGATAACCATGGATTTGATCCTCGAATTGAACGCTCAGTCAAATTAATTGACACCTACCCTGCCCCAGGTTAAGATTGAGGGTTTTTTCGTTTTCAGAAAGAAACTCCTACTTCTAGGCTCAAAGGGGTTTGCAAGGGATTATCTTCCTTATATCTCCGGTGTTTAGGGATTTGAAATAATGCATGTACATCATCAGCAAGGTTTTGTCTCAAAAGCATACCATCAGAAGTTCTGCGTCTTTGAATTTCATCATCCTCCCTCAGATCCTGCTTAAACAAGGGTTAGATATCAGTAAAGAAAATATGAGTGAACACAGATGGATTTAATCAAAACATGCATATTCATTTCATTATCATTATCAACTGAAAACAAACGAGTTTTACAAATGAGTTTGCACTTTAACAGAAAAGAAACTACAAATGCAAAGAAATGACATGATCTAAAAGATATTCAGCTTCGGGGAACTGGGCTTTCCAAGCTTGGCTTGCTAATGAGCTAGCCATCTTCAGAATTGCTCATCGAGGTCAGTCTGATAAAAACTTGCACCACTGCTCTCGGTGTCTTCTTCCATAACCTGAACTGATGAACCCACATGACTGGATGAAGGAGAGTCGTGGATCTGAATACCCTGAGGCGTGAATGAGAACATGTTGGAGTCAAGCAGTGTCTGAAACTTTCTCCTGAGCACCTTACAGTCTTCAGTTGAATGCCCCTGTGCCCCAGCATGGTAATCACAGCGGGCGTTGACATCAAAACCTGGTGGATACGGATAAGGCACTGGCTTCAATTCCTTCGGCACTATCAATCCACCTCTGATCAAATCCGGCAACATCTGACTATATGACATTGGCAACTGAGTGAAATTCCTCTCTGGCTTCCTTGGTCTTTGTTGGGCGTGCTGACGCGACTGACGACGATATGATCGTTGATTCTGAGGAGGTCTCTGATTTGCAGAAGAATGTTGTCCCTGATATGAAGACCCATAAGATTGTTGACTCTGAACAGTTGATATGTCTGAACACTGAGAACGAGGTGGTGAAGATTCCTGAATGGAACTATTTTCTTCCTCGAATTCTTCCTGAGAACTGACAATTGATTCATTTTCATTAGCTTGGAAGTTCGAGACGCCTTGGAGCTTTCCACACTTGAGCAATCTCTCAATACGTTCTCCCACCATCACCGGGTCAGAAAATTTTGTTGCCCCATTGACAATCATCTTTTCCAAGTACGGCCCTTGCAAGGTATCCATGAACAAATCAACCAATTCTCTATCCGAAAGTGGCGGTTGAACACGAGCAGCTAACTCTCTCCATCTTTGAGCATGCCCTCTGAATGACTCATTGTCTGCTTGAGACAAGTCTTGCAAATGCATTCGGCTGGGAGCCATGTCAAGATTATAATCGTACTGCTTCACAAAGGCGTGGGCTAGATCTGTCCATGATTAGATGCTACCACTCTGCAACTGCGTATACCAATTCAGTGATGCCCCACTCAGACTGTCCTGAAAGCAGTGAATCATGAGCTTATCGTTGTCGATGTGTGAGGTCATTCTTCTACAGAACATCACCAAATGTAGCCTCGGACAACTATCTCCTTTGTATTTCTCAAAATTCGGCATCTCAAATTTCGGAGGCATCACAAGACCAGGTACCAGACACATGCTCGAAGCATTCAAATCAAGAGTATCACGCCTCTCCAGGGCTTTAATTTTCTCGTCCAATACACGGTATCTTTCATCATCAACAGATTGTAGATCCTTAGGGTTCATCTTCGGAACTACCCCTCGGACATCTGGTACAGAGAAGGCAAAACTTTGATAATCTGCAGCATCAAGAGAAGAAGAATGTCCATCTCGGACGATGGTACGCTCGTGTATAGCTTGATCCTTAACAGGGATTCGAACAAGCTGAGCTTGAGCAACATTGTTCACTGGAGGTGGAATGACATTCCCAATCACAGAAGTCCTCTGAACGTTGGCTTCTCCCCTATTCATGGCTGTCATAGCTTCCATAAGTCGGTCCAACTGATGCTTCATCAAGTCGACATCGGCCCTAGTCACAAACTGATTCTGTTCCCCGGAATTCATGATGATCTCCCTAAAAGCTGATTCAAGTCTGGTGAGAAAGTCTAGAAATCAATTGTGGTTCAGACAAAGGATGGATGAGCTCTCTGATTAGGCTGGAGACAGATATGCAAAAAGATGCAAGATGCAAATGCAATGCAATATGAATGCAGCAGACATGGGATCAAAGCTTCCACAAATTCTGAATAACGGCTGTGCTGCTGACTGAATAAGTTCACAGGTCTGTTCTGAAGAGAATACCAGAATACTGGATGATCAGAATACCAGAATACCAGATGATCGGAAAACCAGAATACCAGGCTGATAAGTCCACACTGACAGGAAATCCAGAATACCGGGGATGTTGAAGGTCAAGGTTCCTGCACACCTGTAAACAAACCCACCCCTCTCACTGTGGGTGCTAAGATCCTCAGTATCCCGGGCTCTCAGGTCGAGAAATGATGATACGTTTACCATTTCTGGTTTGGCATCATCATCAATCGAGGAGGCCTCAACTGATTCTCCAAAAACGAAAGATCCTCAGCTTCAGAGGTTTGAGAAATAATAGCACATTCAGCCCGAAGGATACGATGCTATCGCCAATCAAAGAGGTCGTCCGCTGATTCACTTCAAAAAAAGAGGGGTCACCCTAAAAGGTCATCCAGACTTAGCAGCTCTTCCAGATAGCTCTACCATCGTGGGAAATCCACAACGCAGAATTCTCTAGAGAGAACCACATCCAGATTGTGCTTCATATTCCCTCCTCGAACCGAGATGGAACGCGAGAGGATATGAAACACGCTAATCCTAAGTGCACTCAGGCCTGTGTATTGGGCCTATCTCTCAGAATACCCTCATCCCGCCAAACAGGAAAGAGTACAGCAGCGCAACATAATACATCATATGAAATGAAAAAAAATGCTAAAATACAGTAAATACAGTAATATACAGTAGTATACAGCAAAAAACAGTAAATAACTATACAGTAAAACAGTAAATACAGCAAAGTACAGTAAACACCCAATGAAAGAAAGACAGACAAGCGCTAGGATTGACTCGCTAAGGAAATCAGAGATTCTGGGTTCGATCCCCAGCAGAGTCGCCAGCTGTCGCTCCCAGGATTTTCATCCAAGTACAAACGCGAAAGTGGCACCGAAACAGAGTCGCCAGCAATGTGTATTTATCCCAAGAGAGGGAAAGGAAACACCGCATAAACCTGAAGGAAGGAAAGAGCATGGTCTTGCGACCAAGAGAACTGGGTTCGGGAGTCGGTTACGCGAAAGGAAGGTATTAGCACCCCCTCGCGTCCATCGTACCCGATGGGATCCACGCTTGCTTGTCTCGATCAAAGGGTGTCGTCGTCTGAAGCTCCGCTGCTACTGGAAAGAGAAAGGAAAAGGAAAAGGGAAAGGAGAGAAAGAAAAAGAAACAAATGTAGGGAAAATAAAAGAAGTGCTCGAATGGGCCCTACCCCACTGCCTACGTATCTCATCGGGAACATGAGAATCAGAGCGACGTAGTTCCCCTAACTAGGGAAAAGTTGTTTGTGTTTTTTAGGGAACGGCTAACGTTCTAGCTCAGGTGTTGCAGGCTCGTTGGTCCGAGTGCGTTACCATCTTGCAGGAGAACGAGTAGGAGCACGTTCGTACGCTGAGAGTGAGTGAGATGAGAAGAGAATTCCCGAAGGAAGGACGTTATTATTTGTTTGAAGTTTTTTAGAAAGAAATGTTTTGATTGTTTTGTGTTTTGTAACGCGCATTGTATTTAAGTCCCTCATGTAAGATCGAATGCCTCGCATAACGACCCGAGATGGGACGCACGCTAAACATTCCAAGAAAATGGGAGAAGATCCCTCACTATCTTGTTCTTGCATGAAAGGCCTAAATACAATGTTTGTTTTCCTTTATTAAGTATTTTTTACTTTTGTTTGAAGATGAGAAGAGAAAACGCAAAGGAAACTCTAAAGGGAGACTAATGGGTCCTAATGTTATCATGCATGGATATCCTATGGTTAGTGAGGTTTAAGAGAAAAGACTACCTAAAACCTAATGCTAATCCTACTCCAAGCTTAATCAAAAATTAAGTTGGACTAGGTAGCTCTAAAGGGACAGACTCCAAGACTTGAACAAGTCTTGAGATCCAAGGGATGAGAAAGAGTGAAAGAGAAGAAGAGAGCATCTCAAATGCTAAAACAAACACAAGCATGAAAGCTTAAAAGAAGAAGGAGAAGTTAGTTGTTAGTGTGCTCGCCAAGGATAGGGATCCTCGTGCCTACGTATCCTCAATCTATCCAGAGAGAGGAAGTCAGAGCGTCCGTAGTTCTTGGCACTACGGAAGAAAGGAACAGTCTCAATCGCAAGGGTGCGAGAGAAAAGAGAGGAGTCTAACTAGTCTCAATCGCACGAGTGCGAGAGAAAAAGGGAAGCTCTGTCCTACAAGTTATCATGCAAAATGGCCCTAAGGTCAGGATCAAGAGGGGAGTCTACCTAATGTTATCATGCTTGGATTGAGAGCCTAATGTCTATCCTACTCCGAGCTTAATCAGAAATTAAGTCGGACCAGGAGCCTTAAGGGAGCATGCGAATACAGAGTAATCAACAAGTAAACACAAAGCATCGCAATCACAAAAGAAAATCAAGCAAGAGGCAAGTTAAGTATTTAATCAGGAATTAATCAGAATAAGCATCAAAATCAAAATAAAAAGAATTAATAAAAAATATCCAAATTAGAATTAAAATGGAAATTAAAACCATGGTTAAATTCTAAGTAAAAAGTTAATCTAAGATTAAAAACAAATTCTAACATTAAACCTAAAATTAATATTCTAAAAAAACAAAATCCAATTAAAATATAATTCTAATAAAAATATAATATCAAAAGATAAGAACTAATTATAAAACCAAATAAAATCTATTATTAAAGGTTAATCAAAATTAAAACTAGAATCGAAATCTAAATTAAAATCCAAATTAAAACCTAAATCTAAGATTAAATCAAGTGCTAAAAATCTAATATTAAAAATCTAGGATAAAAGTTAATTATCTAAAACAATTAGCAAAACAAAAAGAAATAAAAATCTAAAAACAAGGGTGTAAACAGTAAACAGGGGGTGGGAATAAAGGTCTAAGTGCATGGGCTTCAAGGCTGAGGCCCAAGGGAGATTCTATGTGAACACAGGGGGGTGTGCGAGTGTTTGGAGTGTGTGGAAACAAAATTTTGGGCGAGTGGGCTTTCAACAGCAAGCCCAAGGAATTGTCAAACATGAAGCCAAGGGGAGGGAGGTGCAAATGGGAAACTGAAGCGTGTAAAAAGAAATAACAAATAGGGCCTGAAGCCCAAGACCCAGCCCCACTCATGAAGTGTAACCTAATGTCCTCTTCTTCATTCACTCAGCCACAACCCTCATAATCGCCTTTCTTCTTCTCCCTCAACCTTTCACAATCTCACCGCCGTGAACTCCCTCCGTCTCACCTTCTCATCAGCGGCGCTTCTTCTACACAACGCCGCCCTCAATTTCCCCTCCCACGGCCGTTTTTCTCACTTCTCGTCCTCCATTCGTCATCCTCTCAAATCTTCTCCATCGCTTAGAACACTGCTCACACCGCCATTTCCTTTTCCCTCTTTCTCAACCATCGCCACGCATCGCCATCTCCTTTCTCAACTCCCGTCCTCACCCATCTCGCAAAGCCATTCCTTCACCTCTCCTCAATTCTCACCGTGTTCCAACATCACCCTCATCCACCTCTGAGCGTACTCTCGGAGTCAAGCAAGAACAAATAACAACCCACAGATATTGCACTCGAAAATCAAGTAATTACAAAGAGCAAGGTCAAGATTCACGTTAAAAATAGAGAAATAAACTCACAAGGTCGGAGCTAGTCCGACTATTCCAACTCCGGCGATGGTAAGTTCGATTCTCTTTCTCTCCTGCTTCTGTTCTGCTATACAATGCTCCTTGCGTCCTCTTCTCTATTCTGCTGCGTGTGTGTTGAACTCTTGCTTGTTCTTGACCTTCTGCAGGTTGCGTGAGTTGTTGAGTTATTGTTGAAGGTGGAAGTGATGAACTGGGGATGATGTGAAGATGATGTTACTTAGCTTTAGTGTCATTGCATCACTCTTCTTCTTTGGCTGTTACGAATCATGAAAGAGTATTGATTGATATGGTGATCTTGCAGGTCTGCAAAAATTGGTGATGAAGGTTTATGCAGGAAAAATTATTCTGAGTGTTTTGGTAAGGTGAAAGTGAAGCAGAAATTGCATTTGGAGGCCAATGAGCAGATGGTGAAGAGTGCCTTTGGAAAATGAAGATGGCGTAAGAATTGATATTGAAGATGGTGAGAAATTATCGAGTGAGGTTAGGATTGTTGTTGAAGTAGGGAAAGGTTTTGATGTTTTTGAAGGATTTTTAGTTGGACGAGGGATTCTCAAGGTGTTCAGGTTCGTCCCCCCCTGTTTCGATTCTCTTCATCTTCCTTTATTTTGATTTTTTTTTTTTTGCTGTCCTCTTTCAGTGTTGTTGTTATATCCTTTTTATTCCCAAAACAAAACTTCTTCCTTAAGTTTTTGGTACAATTTCCTTTTGTCTTGTTGCTGAAAAAAATCTGATTTGTAGCAGGTTGTGTTGGTTGGTCTGGTGTGGAGCTTGTCTGGTGGCAGCGAGACGGTACGGTTTTGTTGTGGGGTGAATTGTGAATCACGTACGTTGCTGCAGGGAATAACTTGGTACAAGTTGTTTTGGGTGGAAAAAGGTCATGGCTTGTGCGTACACTTCATGTAGCAGGCTGGAGCTGAAAATTTTATGCGCCTCTTTTTTTACTGATGTAGCTTTTTCTTTTGGCATTTTATTGTGGTTTGGAAAAAACTCTCCATGTGACTTGGATTTTTGCTTTGAATGCCATTGGGCTTTGATGAACTTGAAACTTTTGGTCATTGAAATAGTTTAGGGAAATAAAAGATTGTATGTTGAATGGATAAAATTGAAAAAGGAATTTGAATATAAAAGTTGGATATGAATGAAAATGGGAATTAAATTGGATATGGATTTTTTAGGGATAAATGGGACTAAATGGATATGGGTTAAAAAGTGGTTTAATATGGATTATAAACAATGGATATGGATATTGGATTCAAAATGAATATCGAAACGGGATTTGGATAAAGAGTAGATATCTAAATGATGTAGATAAATTGGCTTAGAAAAATGGACGTGGATATAAATTGAAATGGATAATTGGAGATATGGATTTGAAAAATTAAAAATGGTTTAGAAAGAAAATGGTTATCCAAATGGATAGGTGGGTTAAAACTTGGATGGATTTAAAATGGATAAAAATGGATAAAGAAAAAATATTCTAAAAGTGGATAACTACATTACACCAATTCCACACTTTTCACAACACCACGATTAAATACACACAACCCTTTATGAACGACTTGCAACAACAACCATCTGAGTGAATCTTCTTATGAATTTCTGATCTTCTGGACTAGACCTCACATGAACCACTGCTTGTTGACCTGATGAGTTCTACAACTCGACCTTGAAACAAACCCTAATTCACCTTGATATACACTGATAAATCTTGAAGAAGATGGCTTGAACTGAGAAGAAATTAAACCCTGATTCATACCAATGAAACCCTGACCCAACACTCTTAATGCCTCCTTTGAAAAAGAGAAACCCTGGAGCTTGATGAACCTCTGAATGAGAGAACCTTGATGATAATAAGAAAACCCTTCGATCCCATGTCTTAGGAGACCAACGCATTATATGATTATGAATATGACCTAATGATGCAAAATGAGAAAGAAACATAAGCCAGAAAAAGGTAGGGCAAATTTTGGGGTACTACACATATATACATGATTATGGTGACTTTATTTGATGATAAAAATGAATGTGGCTAAAAATGCAAAACTTGACAAATTGACATGTATCAGATGAATTTTAAAATGCCCGGAAAAATTGGGGTATGACAGTTGCCCATATTTAAGTATCTTCAACCAGAGAATATGAAGGAGGTTACACCTCATATGATCGTGGTGGGAGATAGTTAAATATTAAGAAAACCCGAATTTTGATCATGAACGCATATGACATGATATGACATGTGACGCATGTATGCATGATTCTTTTATTGGTTTGAAATTTGAAATAGACTCTGTGGGGATAATTGAAATGATTGAAAAAGGAAACTATCCTGAAAATGGTAATGTAAGAAGACTGGCTGGGGAGATAAAGATATTTCTGAAGATCTGTCAGGATGACGAAGAATAATCAGAAATACTTAGAATGAAAAGACTAAACCGTGGAAAAGTGGTAAGGATGTCCAAGAATTGTATTGGATGGAACCAAATAAAGTTTAAAGGTGTATCAATGACATCCAAGAATAGCATCGTACAGAAATACAACAACTTTGGAAAAAAAACATCAGTGACATCTAAGAATAGAATTGGATGGAAGTACAACAACATTATGGAAAATACGTATGAGACATCCAAGAGCAACATTGGATGCAAGGGAACACGACACCCAAGAATGGAATTTGATGAAGGTAGAAATATGTCATGACATCCAAGAATGACATTGGATGAAAGTGAGAAATACTCTGGAAAATATATCAGAAGCATCCAAGAATGGCATTGGATGTGGAATGGCATTGGGTGAACTCTGGAAGATAATAGAAATAATCATCAAAGACATTCAGAAGAGCATTGAACGAACTCTGGAAAACACATAAATAATCACTAGAGACATTCAGAAGATCATTGAAAGAAACTCTGAAAAACACATCAGGGATATCCAGAAAAGCATTGGATAAACCATGGAAGAGGAAACCAAACTGAAGAAACATCAGAGTCATTTAGAAGAGCATTGAATGTAGCACTCTAGAAATACATCAGAAAAATCTAGAAAAGCATTGGATGGAATGGAAACTAATTCGGAAATTCTTGAGAAGACATCTAGAAAAGCATTGGATAAGAGGGAAATAAACTCAAAGGCATCCAGAAAAGCATTGGACCGAGTTATTAACCAAATTAAAAAATATATGGAAATCTTCCAGAAAAACTTGGATGAAAGGGAAACGAACTCGAAGGCATCCAAAAAGAATTGGACCAAGTGGTTAACCAAACTCAAAGATATATTGAGGACAAGAAAAGCATTGGATGTTAAATAACCTTGAAGATACATTCGAAACATTCAGAAAAGCATTGAATATACGAGGATAAGTTCGGGAAGAACGTCAGAATGACAACCATATCCAGAAGAGCATCAGATGGGTTTAGAAAGGGTTATGGAAGAACAAAGGTGCAACATATCTTGAAGAACATCAGATAAGTTCATAGATGGTTCTGGAAAAAGATCAGAACAAAGGTACATCTGGAAAAGCATCACATGGGTTCTGGAAGAACATTAGAAGGAGGGGCATATATATCTGGAAGAACATTAGATAAATTCGTAGAGGGTTATGGAAAAGCATCAGAACAAAGGGCATATATATCTGGAAGAACATCAGATAAATTCAGAAATGGTTCTGAAAGAACATCAGAATAAAAGGCATGTCCGGAAAAGCATCAGATAAGCACAGAAAAGTTCTGGAAAAACATCATAACAAACAATAACGCATCAGGAAGAATATCAGATAAGTTATAGAACCACATAAGAACAAAGAGATGTAACACCCCATTTTGTTCGATTTATTTAATCGAGTCGATTTAATTATTTTCGTTTTTATATTATTTTATTTGGCAATATATTATTTTTCATCGTTATTATGTGTTATCGCGTTTTGAGAGCGTTTGCGAGATATTTGAGCTGAGGGGTAAAATGGTCATTTTGAGGGGTTAGATATTTTAGAAAAATTAGATATTTTTATAAATAGAGATTGGAGAGAAAAAGAGAGAAAGGAAAGAAAAAGGAAATAAAGGAAGAGGAAGGAAAAGAGAGAAGGAGAGGAAAACTTAGGGAAGAAGAAATCATATGTTCAAGCGTGATTAATCGGGTAAGGGTGAGTAGTTTCGATTATATTGCGATTGTATATGTATATGTGTGTGATTGTGTGAATGTTTTCTTGTTTTTATAATGTTTTTACATTTGATAAATTGATGAACAATTGATAGAAATCGATGTTTTCACGGGTGAAACTCGATATAAACTGCGTAGAATACTTATTGTTATGTTTGGAACATGTTTTTGGTTGATATATTGTGATTTGGAAGTGTTTGGGTGGAAGAAATGAGGGATTTTGGCCTCATATGTCCTATATTGACGCTATTGAGAATTTCTGGGTTCGCAGGTTCGCTTTGCGAACCAAAGCGAAGGGGAAAGCGAAGGTTCGCCCTGAAGTTCGCATTGCGAACTTTATGCCTTTTTTCTTCTGCCATGGTTCGCTGGGGGTTCGCATTGCGAATAGGAAAGCGAACGTGACAGATTTTCCATTTTGTTTCCTTTATAACTTTTGATCCGTAACTCGGATTGAGGCACGGTCGGATGCGTTGGAAAGCTAATGAGATGTTCTTTCTTATAAAAATGGTTTGGAGGATAGTAGATGATTTATTTAAGTCGTGGTTGTGTAAAAGTGTTGGGTTACCGGGTTTGTATCGCGTTAAATGCGTGTGGTCGGTGTTTTACAGTGTGTGGTGCTATTGTTATATGACGTGGAGCTTTTATGTGGTTTATATGATGTTGAAGCATGTGATAAGTTGTTGTAATTGTTGTGGACTTATGGCAAAATACATTGTTGACTTGAATACAAATGTATGGTATTAATGTATGTTGTTGTGGGTAGCCTTCGTGGCGTGAATCCTAGTGTTGTGAGTATCATTATATGATTGCAGAATTGTTGTGGTTGATGGTGAGTAATTCTTGATGTGAATTGTTATGAGTGTATATGCTAAAATGCTAATTGTTGTGGTTTGTGGATTATGATGAAATGCATTGTTTATGTGAAATTCAATGTGTGTTATTTGGTGGCCTTATGGAAAATAAATGCATTATTTTGGGTTTGATTGCAATGCCTGATTATTGATGTTGAGATGGTTCACATGGTTATATATGTATATGCATTTGATTGTCATGAGTCATTTGTATGCCAAGCATCATGATATGCATCTTTTGATGTCGTGTGCCCTTGTGGGGTGTGAGCGACGAAACGATTCCAGAGGGAATCTGCTGTAACGGCCGTGAGCCTTATACAAAGAGGACCTAAAGCGGCGTTATAGGCGATCGTGAGCCTTATACAAAGAGGACCTAAAGGGATCGGATCATGAGCCTTATACAAAGTGAGCCTAAAGTAATCCATAAACGTCGTGAGCCTTATACCAAGAGGACCTAAAGCGACGGGGAACATTGTTTGCCCGACGGGGAGTTACACTAAGTAACAAGCGATGATTCCAATAATTCCTGAGTGAATTAATGATGAGAATGATGGATGGATTGGTACCGCATGTATAGAGCCGTTATGCCGGTCTCTGTGCATTTGCATAAATCTTGAATGGATTGATTATGTGTGGGAAATTGTGAATGGATTGATTATGTGTGGGAGATTGTGAATTGATTGATTATGTGTTGAGCTCGAGATAGCATTGGTGATTTAATATGCATTCGTGATAAATGTATGGATTATGGATGATATGTTTTATGTATAGACATATGTTATGTTTTGTGGAGACGTTATACATTACAAAGATTGTTTGGATTATCGTTGATATGCTATATATGAATATATGTGATGTGGTGGTGTGTTTCCATAGGTCATAACCTTGGTATGCCTTATGTGCGAATATGTGATTATGTTGGTATAATTAATATATGCTATTTTGTTGGATTATTAGAAATATGTTATGTATCTGTGGCATGCTATATGTATTAGTATGTGATGCTTGTGGTGAGAATAATTATGCATGTGAATTTATATGTGTTTGCATATTATTATGCAATCTTGATTTAGTTGTTATTTCTCACCCTTCTGCTGTGGTTTGTTGCCCTATGAGGCAATTGCATATTAGTATCTTGGAGGCTTTTGTGAAGATTAGTTTTCCCTCCTTTTGTCGGTCTGTCTACTCTGATACGTAACACGGGAGTCGGGGAACGATTTTGTTATATATGTATACATTTGTTGGATCTATTTTGTATGACCTTTGTATGAATATTTTGATGTTATAAAACAATTTATTTTGTAAAACAAGTCAGTTATGGATCTTTGCGCTTTATTCCATAATTGAACTTCCTTTTGTTGGAAAAAGTTTCCCTTTTATGTTTAATTCCATTTTGTGTTATGTATCAAAGTTATGAGCAGGTGGGTTATGTTTTTCTCGAATATGGCATCCTTATTTCTGTCGAAAAGAATTTTTCTTATTCACTCTGATTTAATTATGTATTATTTAGTGCGATGGGAATTGGGGTGTTACATTAGTGGTATCAGAGTAGGTCAGTCCGTCCGGCCAAGTTGTTGAGTCAGTTGGTGTGCCAGTTGAATACTGTCGATGTTATTTGTTCCTTAGTATGTGATATGTGTGTGAAACACTATCAGTACTTTCTGGTTTTCTAATCCTTTGTCTGCAGGATTTAGAATGAGATAAGTGGGGGAGGAGCTGGTGCTTCTCCAAGTTGCTTCAGTTGTGGAGCGTTGGTTGCCAGATTGTAAGTGATGTTTGGACAGTGTTGTTCCCGGTTCCGGAGGGAATGCAGAGGTAAGGTTTATGTTGACTAAGGATTTGTGCCTTAGGTAGTTTTGTGCACAAGATGCAAGAAATGCTATTATAGTTGGGTAACGACGGTTTATGCCCCATCATGATTGTCGGTTGTCTATTGACAAATTGAGGAACTGATCACCCTTAATCTCTTGTTGATAGTAGACGGAATTATGTTGGATGGAATAGACGTGTCTTTCTGACCTTGATAGTGTGTGCAATGAATTGTTTGGAATTAAGAAAATGATTACGGATTGTTTTGATGAGTCGATGAAGATTCTTCTATCGGAAGATGAGGCGGATTAGAGGTTTTGGTATATTGGTCCAGTTGGGAAGTTATTGAGAGAGAACGATTGGGTATCGTTAATGGTTGTTCTTAGAGAGTAGAGTGTGAACTCAAATTTGACGAAGGTGAGGATTTGAGGTTTGGATCTGCTAAGTAAGTAGAAGAACTTTTAGGAAGTGAAACTCAGATGTTGGTCATGTTTGTGATGATAGTGTTCTAAAAATTGGCAGGAAGCCACAGTGATGGGCCGTCAGTTGTGCATGGTTTCATATGTATTTTTGGATGAAACATTAGTGTGTCGACTTGAAGAGGTCCAACATGGTTGGTAAGGAAAAGGATTGTAGTACCCTAAATTTTGACCAGCAGTTCACAATTTTTTTTTTGAAACTATTTCTATTTTGGGTTTACATACTACCAGGGGTGTTGTTTAGATGTGGGAGTCTCTAGCACATATCAGTGTGGGCCCATTAGAACTTTTAGGCCCATTTCTGAATTATTATTTTTATAAGGGTCTTATTTTGGAGTTTGGTTTTTTAAGGATATTATTTATTTTGGGAATTACTATTATTGGGTTTATTAGCAAATTTAATCATTTTAGTATTCTTTAGTCAGTTATTGTTGTTTTTATTCAATTTAGAGGTATATAGGTTTGTATTAAAAGTTTTGTATTATTATTATTATTATTATTATTAATGATAATAGTTATTAGAGAATCTAAAATTGCTGCAAAATGTGCTACGTAAAAGGCACTTCAAAGAGGAAATTAATATCAATTCCATAATTGCCAAAACCAAACAAGTCTCAAATCTGATTTAAAATGATGCCAAATTAAATCCAATTTTAATGATCCTCAATCAACACCAATCACCATTCAATACAAGATTCACCCTAATTTCACACTATAAAAAACCACTCTGATACTTGTATAGGGGAGGCCATTTCCAATCACGAATCCTTATACATTCACGTTGTAAAAACCTCATGTAACAACACAGTAAAAAAGGAACCCTCCACATATCTCAATCTTCACGTTTTTTAACCAAATCCATAACAAACCTCTCTTACAATTTACTTCTCCAGAAAAACATTCAAACCAATCCTAAATTCATACAATGTAAACCATAACATTTTAACACCAATTACAACCTCATCTCCCTAATCATCATGAACAATCATCAAGGTCACACAATTTTCATTCATCCTCCCACACCATAGATTCTCACAACCAGCATAATTTCAAACACAAACCACAATTCAAGCATTATCAGTAGGATTTGAAAAATTCACAAACACAATAACACATTAAAAGAAGAAAAACCTGTCCAGCTTCAAAAATTCAATCGAAAACAGTAACGGGAACAAAATCTGACCACATCCACCACAACTCAAAGAAACACAAATAATCTAAAAATCCTAAATCTAAATTCAAAGCACCACTCTTAACCCAACAAGTTCAAAGACGGAAGTGGAAGCAAGGAAAGCTTTGGAATCAAACAGACAAACATAATCGAAAAACGCTGCACCGCAACAACGAGTCCGCCACCATGCCGTCTGATCGCTCCGTCTGACGTCGTCGACGTTCAGCACTCGGTTCCGCACCTCCGCGGTTGACCCACCACAGAGGACATCACACAAAGCGCCCTTCGCCGATTCACTGCCGCTTAGTCTGACCGGTAAGTTCTCCCTTTTCCTATTCTTCTTCATGATTGTTTTGCTGTGTGTGTCTTGCTTTCGCAAATTTTGGAAGTGAATGTTGTGAGGAATTGAGACGGAAAGACATTTTGAGTTTGTGCTCTTTTTTCAAATAGATATAATAAATTATAATAGAAGTAATTTGAGTAGAAAAGTCAAAGGATCTGATGGTGTCCCACTTAATGCATCAGCCTTGTTCTCATCTCGTTCTCTTTTCTTTTATTTTTTAATTAATTTTATTTTACAGGATACTAGTTTCATATGTTGAATTAAAATAATAATAGGTGACTTGGGTTAGTGAATACTTTAGAATTAGGCCTATTTCAATCTTACATTGCCTCCTTATTTCCACTTAAGCCCTCCTCTCTAATTTTATTTTATTTAATTATTTTAATAAGGGTTTAGATTTTTTAATTAATTAAATTAATAACTTAATTTAATTATCTAATTAGGTTAAATTTTAATTAGGGTTTAGGTTTGTTTAATAATTAAATTAATAACTTAATTTAATTATTTAATTAGGTTAAATTTTAATTATGGTTTAGGTTTTTTAATTAACTAAATTAATAATTTAATTTAATTATTTATTTAGGTTTTAAATAATGATTAGGGTTTAGAAATAGGGTTTTATGGTTTTTTTAATAATTAAATTAATTACTTAATTTAATTATTTAATTAGGTTAAATTTTAATTAAGGTTTAGAAATAGGGCTTTAGGGTTTTTTAATTAATTAAATTAATTACTTAATTTAATAATCTAATTAGGTTAAATTTTTAATTAGGGTTTAGGTTTGTTTAATAATTAAATTAATAACTTAATTTAATTATTTAATTAGGTTAGATATTAATTAAGGTTTAGAAATAGGATTTTAGGGTTTTTTTAATTAATTAAATTAATAACTTAATTTAATTACTTAATAAGGATTTAGATTTTAATTAGGGTTTAGAAATAGGATTTTGGGGATATTAGTATTAGGATAAATACTTAAGTTTGATTTTATTTTTTTAATTTTTTGGTTTTGTTTTTGTAATTATTGGTTTTATTTATTTAAAATATTTGGGTTATTCTTTTGTTAAAAAAAATAGGAATTTACTTTTATTTATGGAATCATATTTAGGATATTTATAATTATGATATTATAGGGTTAGGAATTATAAGTAGGATATTTAGGAATTAGGAATTATATTTAAAATGTTTATAATTATGATATTTTAGGAATTAGGAATTATAATTAGGATATTTTAGGGGTAATTATGGGTTGGTATTATTTTAGACATTTTTTTATATATTTAAAATAATTTATTTATATTTTTAAATAAGGATTTTTTTTTTAAATGGGATTTTGTTCTTGGGTTTTGGGATGAAGTATTTTGGGAATTTTGATTTTTTATTAAAATTAGGTTTAGGATTTATTTTAAGGAAATTAGTATTTTTAGATTTTTATTTAAATTGAATAAATATGGGTTTGGAATAAAAATAAATTAAAGTAAACTCAATTTAATTTTTGGGGATTAAATTTTTTTTATTTTGGGAGTATTTAAAATTTGGAACTTACATTTTTTGATTTGGGATAATTTGGGGGGATAAATTTTGCTACTTTTAGCATAAGGGCATTTTGGATTTTGTTATTAAATTCTATGGGACTTTAGGAATTTATTTTTAACATAAGGGATATAAAGGATTTATGGGATTTAAAGGATTGGAATTTGAGGGATAATTATTAAGAACTTAAGGGCTATAATAAGATTCTTTTAAGGATTTAAAACTTGAGATAAAGCTCTTGGTCCGAGAGCCTAAATAAGGGATGGGATTTAGGGATAACATTCTTAGGCTCCAAGAGTATAAATATAGGCCAAATGATAAGGGATTTTGGGATAAAACTCTCCATCCGAGAGTATAAAAAATGAGTAAGAGATTAAGGGATAGAACTCTTTATCTAGGAGTATAAATAATAGATTTAAGGGATATAACTTTCCATCCGAGCGTATAAACAATGGATAAGGGATAAAACTCTCCATCCGAGAGTATAAATAATGGATAAGGGATTTTTAAGGGATAGAACTCCTTGTCTAGGAGTATAAATATAGATTAAGGGATAGAACTCCTTATCTAGGAGTATAAATAATAGATTTAAGGGATAGAACTCCTTATCTAGGAGTATAAATAATAGATTTAAGGGATAGAACTCTTTATTCAAGAGTATAAATAGTGGATTGGGTTTAGGATTAGAAATGGGAATAGGATTAGGGGGTAGGAATAGGGGAGGTGAACTACGGTTACTCTGATCCTTCAAAATTGAAGGTACGTAGGCATAGGGTTGTAAACCCTAGCGAGTACAATAATAAAAAACTTAGGATTCATTTATAAATAAAGAGTTAGACAACAAACAAGCATACCCTAAAATCTAAGGAGGATCCCATTGAGTACAATGGAAGTGAGGGGTCCCTAACACCTTCCCCTCACTTAACCGACTCCCGAACCTTAGGAATCTCTACCCTTTGGATTAGGATTTTAGGTTTATCATTTATTTTCCTTAAAAAAATATGATGGCGACTCGATAATTTTAGCCGGCCGCGACAGCTGGCGACTCTGCTCGGGATTCCTCCTTAAAGAGAGTCCCTCCTAACGTTAGGCTTTAGGGTTTTGTTTGTTTGTCTTGGGTGTTTATGTTTTTTTTTGTTTTTATTATTCTCAGGTTTTATTTTATATATTTGTTTATTTATTATATTTGACCCTTTTGTTTTATTTTGTCATCATGCATTGGATTGGGGCATATGATGTGTGAAGCTAAAACCCAAGCTTGGAGTATAACCCTAGATTAGGACGGGGAACGAAAATGTTTTTGGGGGGGATGTGAAATCCCCAACAATTCATTGATGCCACACTCAGAATAGATCATTCCAAAGGTGTCCTCATGGAAGGGCTGACCCCTAACGTAGAGGATGATTTAGATGTGGTCCGAGACTCTGAGAACTTTTTGCCTACCCCTTGCCAACTCATGGAGACCCTATGTATTCAACCCTCAAGGGCTGTTACTAGGGTCCTACCTAGATGAGACTTATCCCGAAGGATTACCATAGGAAGGCTTGCTCCTTCTCATGGTAAAACAAGGGTATAGTCTGTAAATTCTAGGGTTGTTGCTGTCCAAAACTATATATCCTACATGTGAGGGGATTAGGTAGACAAAACTTAGATCTAACCAAATTATAGGGAACCTACCTAAGCTAGGTCATGCTTGCATTTTACCTTACACATCCCTAAATCCGTTTGGGTTTCCCATACCTATTATTATCCCTAGGAAACCTTCCCAGATAAGGGTTCCCTGTGTACATAACTACCTCTAAACCCATGAGGGTTTCCTTTTATCTGCCACCATCCTAATGTGACTCTTGCATCTCAAACTTTTTTAGCATACCTAAAAAAAACTCTTTTTGCATACCTCATGCATTTTCACGCATTTGCATACATACACATACATTTGCATATCTTTTCTGCTTTCGCCCTTGTCCAACTACCAAGAGCTAAGAGGTTTCTCGATACTCATGAACGAACTTAAAGGATACCTTAAGAAGTTGTAAAGCAACTCAATGGGGGAAAGTACCATTGAAGAGGGAAGGTAACCCTTCACCATGCCAACTAGAGGCCCACCTAGAGCCTCAAATATAACAACCTTGGATGATATATGCCTCTGCAACAGAGTCTCAATTGTATCTATTTCAGTAGCAGCCTCACACGCTTCAACAAAGGAAGCTTGGAAGGGAACTGGATCCTACACCAATGTTTCGTGACTTACTCGGAGGTGCCTTAGTGAAACTGCAATTACTTGATCCTACTCAGACACTAAATTTATGAGCTCAAAGCACAAGACCTGCAACCGACTTTCAAAGGAGAAGTCCCATAGGTGAAAGGTCACCCCTTACTTGGACAAGTGCAAGAACACCAAGAGGTATATCTCAAGACTGGTGGATCAACAAGAGAGCTCACCTCTAGGATCAATAGGCCTTTATCATTTCCAGTTGTATTTTCCTTTTTGGTAAGTGTTGTTTGTGATAAAAAGATGTACCTTTTGGGAAATAATTTTAATAAGATGAGCATGCATGTTTTTGGAATTCATCCATTCGTTTACACTCTCTTCTATGCCATCACCATAAAAAAAATCAAAGCTTTTCCATTTCACTTCTCACCTACTAACAAACTGAGGAGGAGAAGGATGCAATAAACAAACGAATTTGCTGACGTATGCTTTAATAGTAAGACCCGGCTGACGATGTAAGGCATTGTTTCACTCCCTAAACACTGGAGGAATAAGGAGTTAAACTGTAGTCAACCCCCTCGAGCCAGAAGTTGGTGTTCTTTCTATTTTCAAAAAACCTTAATCTTAACCAGGGGCAGGGTAGATTTCAATTAATTCAACATTGCGTCCTAATGCAAGGGAATCAGTACACCTAATCACAAGGATAAAAGTTTAAGCACACATTCTTCCTCGCACCATTCAATATTGAGGAAGCAAAAGGGATAATAGCTCATGATATCTAATATGGCAGTCACACCCCCTCCAAGTCAAAAGCAAGATCACTCAGGAATTGTTCCAAAAAAAAAGGAAAAAGGAAAAACCCGCTAAGTAAAAAAAAAATCGATTTTGACTTAGGCAAAAATAAGGGTATCCTGATGGACCACTAAATTCAAAGGAATTAGTCCATGCAAGAATAAGGGATTAAAAGAAAAGAAAAAGGGAAAAATGGAACAATCTTATAAAAGGGAGAGGGTGACTGCACCTCAAAAAAAAAATCTCATAAAGTGCTTAAACCAGTATACCTTTTAATCACCATGACTGAAAAGTTTCTCTTGCAGGATGAACGCATTTGTTGGGTTAATTGGATTTAGGAGTGGAGAACATCAAGGAGAATGGGATGGGTTCAATTTCAAATTTTGAGCCTTGTATCTTTGTTTTTTAAAAACCGTGAACTAGGCCACGTTACAACATATAAAAGTTCTAATTGAAGCTAGGGGCACTATAAAAGCATACTCGGCAAAGTCGTTGTTAAACTGACTCCGAATCCAAATGTTTGTTAAATCATCATTTTCCCATTCTCATTCGCGCCAACTTCATGGACGAATACCATCTATCATACGCCTTGTATAAATTTTGGATTTCAAAACTTGCATGAACATGGCGTTATAATTACTTTTCAAAGGGAACATTTTTTTTCACAAATCAATACTTAGCATTAGGGACATTTCAACAAAGGACTGATCAGGGCATGCTGACTTAAGACACTTCTGATTATGGGGAAAATGATCAAGGAATCCTTCTAATCAAGGGAAAATCCTAATGATCACAGAAGCATATCATCTGGAGATCCTACTAACTAGGGGAAAAGCATCCTAAGATTTGACACACTGATGCTGAATCACCTCCATGACTCTAATGATAAGGGGTGGACCTTTCAAGAGGTTCACGCTGGGTCATACCAACTCAAGGGTGCATTGAGGCCAATCACTCTAGAAGTCATCTAATCAGGGGCAAAGACATGATACTGGGGCAGTCCATATTAAGGTCATATCATAGCATAGTAGGATCCAAGTTCCTCTTCAATGCCACTCCTCCATACCCAATTAGTTAAGGGGAATACCTTTTGAAGATTCAAAATCTGGGGCATATTTTTCAAGGTTGAAATACTAGGGCAGTTCATCTCAAGGTCGTATCAAGGCATGGTGGGATCTAAGGTCCTTTTCAGGCATAATCCTTCGAAACTCAATCAATCAAGGGCAAACCCTCTTCATACTTCCAAGAGGCACATGCAAGCTCTATCGTACATCAACAATCGTCGAGTTCAAAACGAGTATTGGGATATCAAGCTAGCTCAATGAACCCTACCATATCAGTTAACAAATATCATGGAGACATCCAACACTGGGGTACTTATGGAAACATTCAAATCATTGTCATGCATTAATCATGTCGCTACGCTCTAGCATCTAATCATGCATATATAACATAACATCACATACATACATGAACATACATACATGCACTCATGCATACATACATAGGGTTCATAATTACTCATAAGGGTTTAATCCCCAACCTTATCATTGAAGCATTGCTTCGATAAGGGATTTTACAGGATTATCATCCAGCTGTGAGTATGTCTTCATCTCTTACATCCCCAACTTGGCAACATGGGCTTCATAAGGGATAGGTTTCATCAAATATCTAAGGGTTTCTTCAAGGTTTCTATTAGGGGTTTTACGAGAGATTTATCAAAGGGATTCCACCAAGGTTTCGTTTAAAAAGATTCGTCTCAGGGATTCACATAAAGGATACATCTATGGGTTTTGTCAAGGAGTTTTATCATGGGTTCAACCAGATTTGTATTTAAGGGGTTGCATTCAAGGGATTTTTATCAAAGGGGTTCTATCAAGGGGTTTACATTGGAAAATTTTACACAGGGATTTACCAAAAGGAGTTCCACCAGATTTCTTTTTAGGGGTTTTACCATAATGTTATTAAAGGGTTTCACCAATGTCTTATCATGGGGTTTCATCAGGGTTTTATCAAATGGTTTTATTAAAAGGTTTCACTAGGGTTTTATCAAGGGGTTTTCTATCAAGGGATTTGGTCAAAAGGGTTTTTTTCAAAATCTCATCCAAGGGGTTTCTCCAAAGGGTATCGATCAAGGGGTTCAATTGGATATTTCACTATGGGATTATTGCTAAGGACCTTAGGATAATCAGCGTAGTACCTATCTGACTCTGCGGTCAAAATTAGGGTCCTTTTTGTATTTAATCGTCTCCTCTTCAAAAGAGGAAGGTTTATCGACATCATTCTTCTGATTCGAAGACGATTAAATAGGGGCAGCTGTAGTATCCTAAATTTTGACCAGCAGTTCACAAGTTTTTTTTTGAAACTATTTCTATTTTGGGTTTACATACTACCAGGGGTGTTGTTTAGATGTGGGAGTCTCTAGCACATATCAGTGTGGGCCTATTAGAACTTTTAGGCCCATTTCTCAATTATTCTTTTTATAAGGGTCTTATTTTGGAGTTTGGTTTTTTAAGGATATTATTTATTTTGGGAATTACTATTATTGGGTTTATTAGCAAATTTAATCATTTTAGTATTCTTTAGTCAGTTATTGTTGTTTTTATTCAATTTAGAGGTATATAGGTTTGTATTAAAAGTTTTGTATTATTATTATTATTATTATTAATAATGATAATAGTTATTAGAGAATCTAAAATTGCTGCAAAATGTGCTACGTAAAAGGCACTCCAAAGAGGAAATTAATATCAATTCCATAATTGCCAAAACCAAACAAGTCTCAAATCTGATTTAAAATGATGCCAAATTAAATCCAATTTTAATGATCCTCAATCAACACCAATCACCATTCAATACAAGATTCACCCTAATTTCACACTATAAAAAACCACTCTGATACTTGTATAGGGGAGGCCATTTCCAATCACGAATCCTTATACATTCACGTTGTAAAAACCTCATGTAACAACACAGTAAAAAAGGAACCCTCCACATATCTCAATCTTCACGTTTTTTAACCAAATCCATAACAAACCTCTCTTACAATTTACTTCTCCAGAAAAACATTCAAACCAATCCTAAATTCATACAATGTAAACCATAACATTTTAACACCAATTACAACCTCATCTCCCTAATCATCATGAACAATCATCAAGGTCACACAATTTTCATTCATCCTCCCACACCATAGATTCTCACAACCAGCATAATTTCAAACACAAACCACAATTCAAGCATTATCAGTAGGATTTGAAAAATTCACAAACACAATAACACATTAAAAGAAGAAAAACCTGTCCAGCTTCAAAAATTCAATCGAAAACAGTAACGGGAACAAAATCTGACCACATCCACCACAACTCAAAGAAACACAAATAATCTAAAAATCCTAAATCTAAATTCAAAGCACCACTCTTAACCCAACAAGTTCAAAGACGGAAGTGGAAGCAAGGAAAGCTTTGGAATCAAACAGACAAACATAATCGAAAAACGCTGCACCGCAACAACGAGTCCGCCACCATGCCGTCTGATCGCTCCGTCTGACGTCGTCGACGTTCAGCACTCGGTTCCGCACCTCCGCGGTTGACCCACCACAGAGGACATCACACAAAGCGCCCTTCGCCGATTCACTGCCGCTTAGTCTGACCGGTAAGTTCTCCCTTTTCCTATTCTTCTTCATGATTGTTTTGCTGTGTGTGTCTTGCTTTCGCAAATTTTGGAAGTGAATGTTGTGAGGAATTGAGACGGAAAGACATTTTGAGTTTGTGCTCTTTTTTCAAATAGATATAATAAATTATAATAGAAGTAATTTGAGTAGAAAAGTCAAAGGATCTGATGGTGTCCCACTTAATGCATCAGCCTTGTTCTCATCTCGTTCTCTTTTCTTTTATTTTTTAATTAATTTTATTTTACAGGATACTAGTTTCATATGTTGAATTAAAATAATAATAGGTGACTTGGGTTAGTGAATACTTTAGAATTAGGCCTATTTCAATCTTACATTGCCTCCTTATTTTCACTTAAGCCCTCCTCTCTAATTTTATTTTATTTAATTATTTTAATAAGGGTTTAGATTTTTTAATTAATTAAATTAATAACTTAATTTAATTATCTAATTAGGTTAAATTTTAATTAGGGTTTAGGTTTGTTTAATAATTAAATTAATAACTTAATTTAATTATTTAATTAGGTTAAATTTTAATTAGGGTTTAGGTTTTTTAATTAACTAAATTAATAATTTAATTTAATTTAATTATTTATTTAGGTTTTAAATAATGATTAGGGTTTAGAAATAGGGTTTTATGGTTTTTTTAATAATTAAATTAATTACTTAATTTAATTATTTAATTAGGTTAAATTTTAATTAAGGTTTAGAAATAGGGCTTTAGGGTTTTTTAATTAATTAAATTAATTACTTAATTTAATAATCTAATTAGGTTAAATTTTTAATTAGGGTTTAGGTTTGTTTAATAATTAAATTAATAACTTAATTTAATTATTTAATTAGGTTAGATATTAATTAAGGTTTAGAAATAGGATTTTAGGGTTTTTTTAATTAATTAAATTAATAACTTAATTTAATTACTTAATAAGGATTTAGATTTTAATTAGGGTTTAGAAATAGGATTTTGGGGATATTAGTATTAGGATAAATACTTAAGTTTGATTTTATTTTTTTAATTTTTTGGTTTTGTTTTTGTAATTATTGGTTTTATTTATTTAAAATATTTGGGTTATTCTTTTGTTAAAAAAAATAGGAATTTACTTTTATTTATGGAATCATATTTAGGATATTTATAATTATGATATTATAGGGTTAGGAATTATAAGTAGGATATTTAGGAATTAGGAATTATATTTAAAATGTTTATAATTATGATATTTTAGGAATTAGGAATTATAATTAGGATATTTTAGGGGTAATTATGGGTTGGTATTATTTTAGACATTTTTTTATATATTTAAAATAATTTATTTATATTTCTAAATAAGGATTTTTTTTTTAAATGGGATTTTGTTCTTGGGTTTTGGGATGAAGTATTTTGGGAATTTTGATTTTTTATTAAAATTAGGTTTAGGATTTATTTTAAGGAAATTAGTATTTTTAGATTTTTATTTAAATTGAATAAATATGGGTTTGGAATAAAAATAAATTAAAGTAAACTCAATTTAATTTTTGGGGATTAAATTTTTTTTATTTTGGGAGTATTTAAAATTTGGAACTTACATTTTTTGATTTGGGATAATTTGGGGGGATAAATTTTGCTACTTTTAGCATAAGGGCATTTTGGATTTTGTTATTAAATTCTATGGGACTTTAGGAATTTATTTTTAACATAAGGGATATAAAGGATTTATGGGATTTAAAGGATTGGAATTTGAGGGATAATTATTAAGAACTTAAGGGCTATAATAGGATTCTTTTAAGGATTTAAAACTTGAGATAAAGCTCTTGGTCCGAGAGCCTAAATAAGGGATGGGATTTAGGGATAACATTCTTAGGCTCCAAGAGTATAAATATAGGTCAAACGATAAGGGATTTTGGGATAAAACTCTCCATCCGAGAGTATAAAAAATGAGTAAGAGATTAAGGGATAGAACTCCTTATCTAGGAGTATAAATAATAGATTTAAGGGATATAACTCTCCATCCGAGCGTATAAATAATGGATAAGGGATAAAACTCTCCATCCGAGAGTATAAATAATGGATAAGGGATTTTTAAGGGATAGAACTCCTTGTCTAGGAGTATAAATATAGATTAAGGGATAGAACTCCTTATCTAGGAGTATAAATAATAGATTTAAGGGATAGAACTCCTTATCTAGGAGTATAAATAATAGATTTAAGGGATAGAACTCTTTATTCAAGAGTATAAATAGTGGATTGGGTTTAGGATTAGAAATGGGAATAGGATTAGGGGGTAGGAATAGGGGAGGTGAATTACGGTTACTCTGATCCTTCAAAATTGAAGGTACGTAGGCATAGGGTTGTAAACCCTAGCGAGTACCATAATAAAAAACTTAGGATTCTTTTATAAATAAAGAGTTAGACAACAAACAAGCATACCCTAAAATCTAAGGAGGATCCCATTGAGTACAATGGAAGTGAGGGGTGCCTAACACCTTCCCCTCACTTAACCGACTCCCGAACCTTAGGAATCTCTACCGTTTGGATTAGGATTTTAGGTTTATCATTTATTTTCCTTAAAAAAATATGATGGGGACTCGATAATTTTAGCCGGCCGCGATAAGGATGATAGCATGAGGTTGCGCGTTAATTAGTGAGTAGTATGGAAACTTGCGGTTGTGTTCTGGATAGCTTGAGTTTTAAATTGTGACGAATTGCGAACGATTTGAAGTTCCTGGATGGTATTACTTTTGTTATGGGTTGAGATCTCGTGTCAGCAGAAATCTTGAGTGAGTTGGAACCCCGTAAGAAGAATTGATATGGAATGTGGTAACCAGAGATTGTTACGCTATTTTGGATAAATTGTTTCGAGCTCAGAATTAATTTTGAAGGTTGTATATGTCATGGTTGTGGAGTATATGAATCGTATCTTTCATAGTTGTTTGGATAAGTTAATAGTGATATTTATTGGATGATATTTTGATTTATTTTAAATCAAGGGAGGAGTATGTAAAGTATTTGAGGATTGAGTTACAAGGGTTGGAAGAGAGGGAGCTTTCTGCTAAATTATCGAAGTGAGAATTTTGATTGAAAGAGGTTAGTTTCTTGGCTATGTTATTTTCGATGATGGTATTGTTGTGTATCTATCCAAAATAGATGCAGTTCTACACTGAGAGACTCCAAAGTCGGTTAAGGAGATTAGAAATTTTTGGACTTAGTTGGTTGTTACTGCAGGTTATGGAAGACTTTGCTAAGTTAGTACTTCTGTTATCTCAGTTGACTTGCAAAGGGTGAGTCGTTTGTTTTGGATGTTCGTTGTGAGTAAGTTTTGGTGAGTTGAAGTAGAATTGTCTTCAGCTCCAGTTTTGATTCTGCCTGATCCTAATAAACTGTTTATGGAATATTGGAATGCGTCCTTGATAAGTGTAGTTAGTGTGCTAATGCGAGAAGGTAAAGTCATTTCTTATGCTTTACGACAATTGAGGATTCATGATTTTAAGATGGCTGCGGTTACTTTGGTGTTGAGAATCTAGAGGCATTATTTTGAGGGTTTTAGGTTCAAGGTGTTTGGTAATCACAAGGGTTTAGAGTACTTGTTTGGTCAGAAGGAATAAAGTAGGAGACAACGAGGATCGTTGGAATTCCTGATTAGTTATGACCTTGGCTCGAATTATCCTATTGGTAAAGTTAATGTCATGCCTGATGAGTTAAGTCGAAAATCTTTTCATATGTCTGTTTTGATGGTTAAAGAGTGGGAACATTTGGAAGAATTTAAAGATTTGAGTTTGGTGTGTGAATTGACATCTGATAGCGTGGGGCTTGGTATGTTAAAGGTCACTAATGATTTTCTGTTGACCGTTAGCGAGAAGCAGAGGCTGGATGTGAAATTTGTTGAATTAATGACGGTTGGAGATAAAGGTGTGAATGGTGACTTTAAATTGGATGATCAGGGTGTTTTAAGATTCCATGGTAGAATTTGTATTCCTGATGGTTCGGAATTGAAACAGATGATTTTAGAGGAAGGTCACCGGAGGGGTTTGAGTATACATCCGGGAGCTAATAAAACGTATCAATATTTGAAGAAGATCTTTTGATTGTCAGAGAATTAGAGTTGGTTGAGCAGTTTAGAGACTTGTGTCTGGTGTGTAAGATAACACAGTAGAGTGTGAGGTTGGGTATATTAGAAATGAACTATGATTTTTCTGGTGAATATTAGAGAGAGTCAGAAGTTGGATATGAAATTGGTAGATTTGATGGTTACGAGTCATCAGAGTGCGTAGCGGAAGCGTGATGTGACACAATTCGTATATGCGTGGGTGACTTGTAAGAGTTCATAGGTTGAACATTGAAAACATGTAGGAATGATGCGATTGTTGGACGTTCCGGAATGGAAGTGATAGGTGGAAGGTTTGAATATTATTCATGGGCTACTATGTAGATGGATGTTTTTGTTATATGTTTGATTGGTGAATCGTAGCATTGTTGTAATATTGTTGTGTGACAAGGATGTTAGTATTGTGGTGATGTAGAGGTTGTTGAAACGATGTTGGGTCGTGGAACTTTATGTTCTTGTTTGTGTTGTTGCCTCGTTTCCATCGTGATGGTTCGAGTGCGAGTAGCTAACTCCTATGTGGGGAATTAGGGGAGTGTTACCTATGGTGAGGGTAACAATCTTGTTGTGTTTCGGTTCAAGAGTGAACCGGTGTGTTCGTAACTTAGGTATTCTTTGAGTCGTGGGTTGGTCGTCAAGTGCATTGTATGGGCATTGCATCTTTTCGTTGTCGTTGTTACCGTTGTCGTGTCGTTGTAGTAGTGGCTGTTAGCAAGGTGTTTTGTCGGTTTGTGTTATTCGTGGTGTTTCCTGTAATGGCATGAGAATAGGTTAGTCGGATACGATAGTCGTATCCGGAGTTGTTTACACCAAGTATATTTTCGCAGACGAAAATGTCTAAGTGGGGGAGAATTGTAACGCCCCGTTTTGTCCGATTTATTAAATTGATTCGATTTAATTATTTTTGTTTTTATATTATTTTATTCTTGACTTTTATTTGGCAATATATTATTTTTCATTGTTATTATTTGTTATCGCGTTTTGAGAGCGTTTGCGAGATATTTGAGCTGAGGGGTAAAATGGTCATTTTGAGGGGTTAGATATTTTAGAAAAATTAGATATTTTTATAAATAGAGATTGGAGAGAAAAAGAGAGAAAGGAAAGAAAAAGGAAAGAAAGGAAGAGGAAGGAAAAGAGAGAAGGAGAGGAAAACTTAGGGAAGAAGAAATCATCCTTTCAAGCGCGATTAATCAGGTAAGGGTGAGAAGTTTCGATTATATTGCGATTGTATATGAATATGTGTGTGATTGTGTGAATGTTTTCTTGCTTTTATAATGTTTTTACATTTGATAAATTGATGAACAATTGATAGAAATCGACGTTTTCACGGGTGAAACTCGATATAAACTGCGTAGAATACTTGTTGTTATGTTTGGAACATGTTTTGGTTGATATATTGTGATTTGGAAGTGTTTGGGTGGAAGAAATGAGGGATTTTGGCCCCATATGTCCTATATTGACGCTGCTGAGAATTTTTGGGTTCGCAGGTTCGCTTTGCGAACCAAAGCGAAGGGGAAAGTGAAGGTTCGCCCAGAAGTTCGCATTGCGAACTTTATGCCTTTTTTCTTCTGCCATGGTTCGCTGGGGGTTCGCATTGCGAATAGGAAAGCGAATGTGACAGATTTTCCATTTTGTTTCCTTTATATCTTTTGATCCGTAACTCGGATTGAGGCACGGTCGGATGCGTTGGAAAGCTAATGAGATGTTATTTCTTATAAAAATGGTTTGGAGGACAATAGATGATTTATCTAAGTCGTGGTTGTGTAAAAGTGTTGGGTTGTCGGCTTTGTATCGCGTTAAATGCGCGCGGTCGGTGTTTTACAGTGTGTGGTGCTATTGTTATATGACGTGGAGCTTTTATGTGGTTTATATGATGTTGAAGCATGTGATAAGTTATTGTAATTGTTATGGCCTTATGGCAAAATACTTTGTTGACTTGAATACAAATATATGATATTAATGTATGTTGTTATGGGTAGCCTTCGTGGCGTGAATCCTAGTGTTGTGAGTATCTTTGTATGATTGCAGAATTGTTGTGGTTGATAATGAGTAATTCTTGATGTGAATTATTATGAGTGTATATGCTAAAATGCTAATTGTTGTGGTTTGTGGATTATGATGAAATGCATTGTTTATGTGAAATTCAATGTGTGTTATTTTGTGGCCTTATGGCAAATAAATGCATTGTTTTGGGTTTGATTGCAATGCATGATTATTGATGTTGAGATGGTTCACATGGTTATATATGTATATGCATTTGATTGTCATGAGTCATTTTTATACCAAGCATCATGATATACATCTTGTGATGTCGTGTGCCCTTGTGGGGTGTGAGCGACAAAATGATTCCAGAGGGAATCTGCTGTAACGGTCGTGAGCCTTATACAAAGAGGACCTAAAGCGACGTTATAGACGATCGTGAGCCTTATACAAAGAGGACCTAAAGCGATCGGATCGTGAGCCTTATACAAAGAGGACCTAAAGCGATCCATAAACGTCGTGAGCCTTATACTAAGAGGACCTAAAGCGACGGGGAACATCGTTTGCCCGACGGGGAGTTACACTAAGTAACAAGCGATAATTCCAATAATTCTTGAGTGAATTAATGATGAGAATGATGGATGGATTGGTACCGCATGCATAGAGTCATTGTGTCGGTCTCTATGCATTTGCATAAATCATGAATGGATTGATTATGTGTGGAAAATTGTGAATGGATTGATTATGTGTGGGAGATTATGAATTGATTGATTATGTGTTGAGCTCGAGATATCATTGGTGATTTGATATGCATTCGTGATAAATGTATGGATTATGGATGATATGTTTTATGTATAGACATATGCTATGTTTTGTGGAGACATTATACATTACAAAGATTGTTTGGATTATCGTTGATATGCTATATATGAATATATGTGATGTGGTGGTGTGTTTCCATAGGTCATAACCTTGGTATGCCTTATGTGTGAATATGTGATTATGTTGGTATAATTGATATATGATATGTTGTTGGATTATTAGAAATATGTTATGTATCTGTGGCATGCTATATGTATTAGTATGTGGTGCTTGTGGTGAGAATAATTATGCATGTGAATTTATATGTGTTTGCATATTATTATGCAATCTTGATTTAGTTGTTATTTCTCACCCTTCTGCTGTGGTTTGTTGCCCTATGAGGCAATTGCAGATTAATATCTTGGAGGCTTTTGTGAAGATTAGTTCTCCATCCTTTTGTCGGTCTGTCTGCTCTGATACGTAACACGGGAGTTGGGGAACGCTTTTGTTATATATGTATACATTTGTTGGATCTATTTTGTATGACCTTTGTATGAATATTTTGATGTTATAAAACAATTTATTTTGTAAAACAAGTCAGTTATGGATCTTTCCGCTTTATTCCATAATTGAACTTCCTTTTGTTGGAAAAAGTTTCCCTTTTATGTTTAATTCCATTTTGTGTTATGTATCAAAGTTATGAGCAGGTGCATTATGTTTTTCTCGAATGTGGCATCCTTATTTCTGTCAAAAAGAATTTTTCTTATTCACTCTGATTTAATTATGTATTATTTAGTGCGATGGGAATTGGGGTGTTACAAGAGACATATCTGGAAAAACATTGGATGAGTTTTGGAAGAACCTCAAAACAATGAGACATATCCTGAAGAACATCGGATGAGTTCTGGAAAAACATCAGAACAAACAAGAACATCTGGAAGAACATCAGAATATGAGGAAACAAATTGATCCTGGACAGACAGAAACTGTTTTGGTAGGTGCCAAGTGAGTTGGACTTTGACCACAAGTTAAAATGTTGATAGTAACAAGACCTCAGGAAATGCAAATGAGCACGAAATACACTTCAGGTTATGCATGGTATTGAGTTTTTTATGATATGTGAAATGTATGAATATGAATGATCCATGTACGACATGCAAATGCTTATGATAATTGTATCAAGCTCTTTTATGAGGTAAGGCTGGAACACTGATTCCACAACACAGGGAACTCTTCCGGCCCTACCTTCGAAAGATGTTTTGTGTAACACCCTTCTAAACTCCGCAGAATAAATATAAATAATCAGAGTAAATTATCATGCATTTCAAAAAAAAAAACAAGGGGTCACATATAATTTCAAAACATTACACAAACACCTGTCATGCTCAAATACACTTAAAATAAATTCATGCTTTTCATACACTTTCACTAAGCATGTAGCAGCGGATTTACTTCAATCATAATAGAGATAATGAAAGTCTCATGCTCATCTCATTCATAATCAATACTTAGGCATAACAACCAATACTTCATATAATTCAAATAAAATAACAACATAAAGTAGAGTACATAAGTATCTCTCAAGACATAAATCGAAACGTTCTCCAGTGTTACATAATCAGGGCACGACTCGACCCAAAATAAATAAAGACACTAAAACACGCTACTCCAACGGCTACCTCGCTAGAAGCAACTCTAATCTTCAGTACCTGAGCGATGTCGTACAAAACATCATTCCAACAGAAGGGTGAGAATTCACATAATTATCGAAATCATAAGATAATATATAAATTAAGACATACAAGCATAATCACAAATTATTCTCACACTTCAACAGTTTCATCAACACAATATCACTCAAGTAACCATACTATTCACAAGTATATACACACAAGTCCATAATTCACCAATTCATCGATTTCACATATCACATATAATCTCATATCACAACCACAATGCAATGACAATGCAACACAATGCAATTGGTCATTTAGTTCATATAGAACCCATCAATTCTCATCAATTCCCATTCGGAATTATGGATACACCGCTTATACCCCACTAGGAACGACATCTTAGTCATTCTACCCCAGTGCGTACGACTATATCACCACTAGGAACGACATCTCAATCATTCTACCCCAGTGAGTACGACTATATCGCTTATATCTCATTAGGAACGACATCTCAGTCATTCTACCCCAGTGAGTACGAGTCTTGTCCATGTCTTATGCGATACAAACCATGATAACTGACTCATGACAAACATATGCATACACACGTAATTCATCACAATGAATTACTTACCACATACATTGATATTCATTTATACAATGTTTTCACGCCACAAAGCCATCATCGATAATCACATTTTCAAAATCATAACATTCTTACTTCAAACATTACCACCACACTTAGTAAATAATACACAAAGTATCAATATAATTCACTTTCAATTCACCAAAACACACATTGCTGATTAAATATAAAATAACTAATCTATCATCAATAATTAAATCCAATATTCATAAATAGTCAATATTCAATAAATAATCCAATATTCAATAAACAATTCAATATTCAATAAATAATTCAATATCCAATAAACAATTCAATATTCAATAAATAATTCAATATATTAATATACATCCAATATTTAATAAGTTCCAATATTTAAATAATAATCAATATTTTAATAATAATAAATATGCTAATATAGACCCAATTCTACCATTAATACATTTTTCTATAACCAAAGCAAGGCACTACAGGACATATATATATATATATATATATATATATATATATATATATATATATATATATATATATATATATATATATATATAAAAAGGAATCACATATTTCATTTTCTAGTTTACTTTTGTGTCGCTGGGCATGTGCATTAAGAGGATCACTTTAAGTCCTCTTATTTCGCTACAGTATTATATATATATATATATATATAGTAATTAAGAAACAAAAAGGCGGGCTACTATTTATCCCTATCCCTTTTCATATGCTACACCACGGTACAAGTGGCATGATGTGCTCACATTCATTCTCCAACTTCTACGCTACAGTAAGGCAAGGTAGTAAAAGAATTCACAAATTTATTTCCTTATATTTCTTGTTTCACTACAGTCCAAGGGAAAAGTGCTATGGGTAAGAATTAGAGGAGAGTTACTTTTCATTGTCAACAAAAGACATGGCGCTACAAACGTAACTAATATGATACCGTGCGTTTGCACGGATGCATGTCGGTGACGCGCATTTGTTTTTAGAATTTATTTATTTTTATAATGTATTTTCTTTAAAATGTATTTATTCTTAAAATATATTTATTTATATTTAAAATTTAAAAAATAAAACAAAATATAATAAAAATTAGTAAATTTCTTATTTACTAAAAATTAATATGATACCCGTGCGTTCACACGAGTACCCGTCGGTGACGTGCATTTGTTTTCATTTAAAATTAAAAAAAAATACAATTAATAAAAATCAGTAAATATAAAAAAAATATAATTTATATTTAAAAAAAAATAGAATCAATATCCACAGACATCGGTTGATATATTTTATAAAAATATTTACGCAATGATTTAGTTTTATAAATATCAAATAATAATATAGTATTTATAAATATTATTTTAATTTTATGAATAAATATTATTAATATAAATAAATATATTTTGTGTAAGTATTATTACAAATATTTATTTCATGCGATATCCATATCAATACCCATGTGATCGCCCGAGTATTGATGTGTTATGCAGATTTGTTTTTATTTTTTTAAATTAGAATTAATAAAAATTAATAAATAAAAAAAATATAATTTATATTTAAAAAAAATCAATACCCGTAGGCATCGTTTGATATTTTTTATAAAAATATTTATGCAATGATTTAGTTTTATAAATATCAAATAATATCATAGTATTTGTAAATATTTTTTTAATTAAATAAATAAATATCATCAACATAAATAAATACATTTTATGTAAATATTATTATAAATATCTATTTTGTGGGATACTCATATCAGTATCCATGTGTTCGCCCGGGTACTGATTAACCTACAACACTACCGTCCTAATTTATTAAAAAAAAACATTTTTTTCTCTCAAAATTTAAGACAAAATAATAAAATTTAATTTGACTTATTTATTACTTAATAAAAATAAAAATTATTTATAACTCTTTTGTTATAAACTTTTTTTTTTTAATCAAATGAATATATTAATTCAAAAAAACAGTACAAGCAAGGTGATCACCAGGATCCAACCAACCTAAAGGACTTTACATCATCAAAAGAGCTATGTGCTTCCTAAGTTTAACATAAGCCCAGCCCCTATAAACCACACTATCTATCACTTTGTTTGTAATGTTGTATGTATTTACACTATTGCCAAACACCATACTATTCCTATATTCCCAAATATGGTAAACTGTTATAAACTTTTGAAACTTTATAATTAGTGTCATATTAAAAAAAAATTGAAACTCAATATCTCCTATTAATTATAAATTATTATCCATCCATTCAATTTCAAAAAAAATTAAAACTTTAATCTTTTACTAATTAATATAAATATTTATCTTGCAATCAAATTCAAAATTATAGAGCATTTATTTCTTATTATTATTATTATTATTATTTTCCAATGTCTGACCATTCAATATCCTGTCTAATGATGGTTTTACTATTTAATGTATTTATCCTACTCAATCTGAATGTTTATTTACACTTCTTAATATAAATATATATATGACCGACATAAACCATTATCATATTTTCTCTAATCAATAATGATCTTTTGATTTATACGAATTAAAATATTGATTGTTATTAAATTGAAATATTTATTGAATTTTTCCTATTCCGTAACTACTCCATCACTTACTAAAATCTTTTATGTCTAATCAAAATAATTATATTTTTAAATAGTTTTTTCTATTCCTATTTATAATCAATAAAATAAAAATGAACAAAGTTTTATTAAAACCTTAAAAAAAGTGTTAAAATTTTATACTATTTTTTATTCTATCAGATATAGAACTTTGACTAAGTTGATTAATTATATATATCATAATTGAGTAAAAAAGATACAATGAATCTGTAAAAATTAAATTTCTATTACAGTAGAAAAATGAAAATGTTATAGGTAAATTTTTCATACAAAAATTGCAAAAAGTTGGCACGGATAACTAAGTTGTAATAGTAGGATTGTAGTTAGCAAATGTTGTGTGTTGTAAAAAAAAAGAATTAAATTAATTATAACAATAGTATTTTTTTCGTATATAAAAAAATTTAAATCAAAATTAAAGTTGTGCTCGTTTATAACAATAGTATTTGAAGATATTAATTATTAAAATTAAATTGAAAAATATCTATATACACTACACACATATTTGAAATTATTAATATTTTCTTTTCTTTATTAAAAGATACATTTTTAATTAGTGCGCATATTTTTTAACTAAACTACTTATCAATTATAATATTTTTAATATATTTAACAAAAATTAACAGTTATGAATGTCGTATTTTTTCATTTGACAAACTCAAGTATATTTTATGTTATTTTTTATGTTATAGAATCTAATTAATATATTGATTATAAAATAGAATAGCAGGTTTGGCATTGACTGTATAGTTGTTTTCATGTTCGTACGGTTTTGGTGCAAGTGTGATGCTCAGGATTTGCAAGTTATAAGTGGTAGCAGGCAGTGGCATAGTGTGATGAATGATAACTATCCACGTCGGTGACGCATATTTGTTCTCAGAATGTATTTGTTTTCATAATGTATTTGTTTTTCAAAATGTATTTGTTCTTAGAATGTATTTATTTATATTTAAAATTTCATCCGTCTTATTTTATGTCCCGTTCTATTACTATTTATACTGAAGTTCATTTAATTCATTAATATTGCATGATTATTTTGAACTAAAAAAAGTGGCATGATTATTGTTTATTTATATGAAATCATGTATATGAAAATATTTGGATCAACAGTATACAAACTAAAAAAAATTTCATTTCAAATCATTCAGGATTTAAATATCATTCATTCAAAAATATGCATTTAAAATGATTTATAGTTTAAATACAACATTAATAGTTTTTACGTAATATATGATATTCTGAATATCAGTCCTTCTCTTTCTTAATTGATATTTGATGGTAAGTAACTGAATAACACATTAAAAATAAATCATTATCAATACATTTAAAATATATAAATTCGTAATTATACCATTATACCAATTAAATTCGTAAAATATTTTCCAAAACATATAATCTTTCTTATATGATAGATAAATTTTATCTTTATATATATATATATATATATATATATATATATATAGAGAGAGAGAGAGAGAGAGAGAGAGAGAGAGAGAAAGAAAAAAGAAAATGCACTGACAGTGTAAAATATTTTACACTGTCAACCAATCACAATCATGTATTAGAATAAAACATATTTTTATTTTAAAAATACTGATATTCCATGGCAATTGTAAACATTTTGATTGATTGCATGTGTAAAACTGTCTTACACTGACAGTGCACTACCATTATATATATATATATATATATATATATATATATCAAATACATCGATTTGCAAAATAAATTTTAATATAATATATTCTTATAAACACGTTTAAATATCTATGACCTTTGCATTTTTTATACTTGAATAAATTATAAAAACATTAATAATTATTATTATAATAATTATTAGATATTATAAATGGTATAAAATAATACTAACCTCTTATCAATAAAAAAAACATATTATAAATGATATAATACAACATATTGGATATTAATAATTATATCTCCACACTTTAAAAATCTAATATTTTTATAAAAAAGTGCCATCAGTACTAGTAAATTTCTTCAAGAGATTGCCTTCCAAATCAGATTCGATGTTTTGATGTTCAGACTGTACTCTCTTTCTTCTCCTATTGTGGAATTATTGTTCACAAATAAATACATATGAATAAACAAAGTTGCACCATTGCACCCAAATAAAACCCAAATAAAAGATAGTATATAGGCACACTTCTCTATATGTATATCCCAATTTCTCAGTTTCAGCTATCAAATTAAACATTTCTTCTCTGTTGTAATTGTAATAAGTTTTATTGAACTATGAAATAATGTACTTCTTATTATTGTTAACCACACCGGCTATTATTGTAAACCACACCATATTATATTATTAATACAACAACCTCAATTTTTGTATGTCAAATCAAAAGTTTGGGAAATAGTAACAGCCTTTTATTGGGACCAAATAACACTGAACCTAAGACAAACTAATAAAGCAAAAATCTTCAAGATACTGATAGAGATTCCACCCAAAAGAGCCTTATCAACAAAGTTCCAGTTTTTCATGTTCTTTCCTAGCTTTATATCAGATGCTGAGGCATGTTCATTTTCTACCCTTTTGTGCAGATTCTTTCTCTTCCCCAGTATCCATCCAAACAAATTTTTGTTGCTGTTTTGATTCTATGCCAGCACTATAGTGTCTCAAGGATTGTCTGTCTTGTCAAGAGTACTCTGACTGCAGCAGCTGTCAACATTTCCACAAGCACAAGATTCAAAAGATTCTAATTCTTCTGAGATTACACAATTCTTGGTTTGGTTACAACAGAGGGAAGACATATCCTGATTAGAAACTTGTTTGTTCAAAGCTTTGTTGTCACTTGGATGCTCACAGCCTGCATTAAATAACAATTTAGAAAGAAAAAAATGTAAAAATATTGAAATTGAAGTAATAATCTTGAATTTAAATTTGGATGGTGCATTCTAAATTGAAATTGAAGTACAGATGAAGACTTCAAAGTTTAAGACAACATCTAGATAGCTGTACATGTAATAGGAGCATAATTTTACCTTTCATATCCCAGGTCTTTCTTTCTACTTTGCCAGATTACACATTACTCTATCTTGTACCTATAAAATGTAGAAAATTTCATTCAATTTCTCAATGCCGATAGTTCAAATTCGTAGTTTTTTGTCTCACTTCATATGCCATAGAACCTAATTAAGAATTAGACAGAGAAACATTTTGAAACCGGAAAAAACCAGGTGCAGTCGAAAGCTGATATTATACTGCTTTTTATGTGTGGCCATATTCTTCCATGATTTTCATATAATAACTCTTTTCTTCAACATGAGTATAAACTGAAAGAACATGCAGAAAATATGGCCTTTCGTAGGTCACTAATTCGAATGGTTAGGACATCTCCTTTAGCAGCCTGATCATATATACAGCTTAAAAAGTATTCCTTTAATAGAAGTTTGAAACAAAAAAGGATTAACTTCAAAGTTTAAGACAACATCTAGATAGTTGTACATGTAATAGGAGCATAATTTTACCTTTCATATCCCAGGTCTTTCTTTCTACTTTGCCAGATTACACATTACTCTATCTTGTACCTATAAAATGTAGAAAATTTCATTCAATTTCTCAATGCCGATAGTTCAAATTCGTAGTTTTTTGTCTCACTTCATATGCCATAGAACCTAATTAAGAATTAGACAGAGAAACATTTTGAAACCGGAAAAAACCAGGTGCAGTCGAAAGCTGATATTATACTGCTTTTTATGTGTGGCTATATTCTTCCATGATTTTCATATAATAACTTTTTTTTTCAACATGAGCATAAACTGAAAGAACATGCAGAAAATATGGCCTTTCGTAGGTCACTAATTCGAATGGTTGGGACATCTCCTTTAGCATCCTGATCATACAACTTAAAAAGTATTCCTTTAATAAAAGTTTGAAATAAAAAAGGATTAATATTATTAGAGACAACAACACATCGGGGTAGATAAATTGAATATAGGAAGTAATAGCTCAGATAAAAATATACTAAAACAACAATGACAATACTGCAATTTCTAATGTATAAACCATTGCCAAATTATGTATAAACCTCACCCAACAAAGTCAAAAATGTTCACCTGATGGTATAATTTAGAAATCCAATTAGTTTGCACTCAAAAGTTGTCACAAAATAGAGTTGAATTTGTAATTCTTACCTCAAAGTTACCAAGCTTGTACTGGTAAGCCATCTTCGAGGAGTTGAGATTGCTCTTTCATTGCTTGTGCCTGCAAAATTATTGCACAAAAAGGTGAGAACAAAACCTGCATTATTACACAAAAAGGTGAGAACAGGACTAGCATTCAGACTGCATTGTCTGGTATAAACTAACCATTCCAGTTTCCGTTTCACGCTTCAAAACCATACATGCTTGCAACAACTCTTGTCTTCAGGTTGAACAAAGTAGTCAGATGAATTAAAATGTTCATTAAAAACCATACATGGCAATACGAGGGATGAATCAGGGAGATATAGCAACAAAGAGGATCTTCACCAAAAAATTGTGAAAATTTTAATAGACAGTAGAATTGTCCTTAAAAAACAAAGGTCAATAGTTCTTATTGTGAAACTCATACACATAATTAAAATTTTCAAACCTTCTCTAACTTAAATACCCTTATTAAAACCTCACCAAGTGCCAAAAGAAATAATTCAAATCAATAACAGTCATGAAATGCCAATCACCAAGGCCAACAATATAGCCAACCTGAATATAAATAAACTAATAAATTTAGCAGGTTGTGAATGAGAGATATATTGATGCAGAGATATAATTAACACACAATGATTCCTTGGAACATAATCGCTGAAAATCATTAAGAAAACCGTAAGAACCGTTGATGGGAACAAACCCATAATTCATTCAATCTCAATCCTAAAAATCTAAGAAAACCTCATCTCCAAAATCCAACCAATTTCTTTTTCACAACCTTCAAACCTTCAATCTTCGTACACAACCTTCATAAAAAAAGGTGAGTTATATTTGTGTAAGTTTTATTTTTTCTACAAAAGAATACAAAAGAATAATAAGTTATTATCAAAAGTTAAGGTATAAAATACTAATTGTATGAAGTAATTATGATTTCTAACCGTGTTCTTCTTCTTCTTCATTTTTAGACGTGAAAAAAATAAACTGAGACGACGTTAGTGATGGTTAGAGTTGATCAAAACTACCATTAACATGGAGATCTCCTTCAGAGATGAACATATCTGGTAACCCTAACCTTAAAATCATCAAATCAACCACATAAACCCTAACTTCAAAATCAAAACCCTAACTTTCTAAATAACCAAACAAAAACAAAAGAGAGGTAAAGATACATGAGGGATGTAAGGATTTCAAAACGATGCTCACCTACACAAACCAGAAGGAAATGAAATGGATGTGAGAGGAGAAGAAGTGAAACCCTCGTTTGAAAAAAAAATGTTACTGGTAAAAAGAGAGATTATGAGAAAGAGTGCAGAGGAGGTGTAACATAGAAACGTGACCTAGGAAGGTGAAAGAGAGTTATACGTTGCTGAAGAAAAAAAGGAAGGAAGAAACTAAAGGCATCCACGTGGAGCAACACCAAAACAGTCATGTGGTGGCTTGTAGGAGCAGAGGGGCATATTGATATTTTTCTTAGCCATTGATTTTCTTATATGTAAGATGAATAAAAGTCCACGTACCCAACTAAGTAACATGCTTACATCTACCTACCAATTTTATGTTCCTATGCATTACAGAATAATGAAAACAATGGGCTTCATGCTATTATCCTATTATTTTCTATGTGTATCGCTACAATGTCAATAAAAGGAAAGGGCACCTTCATTGCCTATTGTTTCTAAATCCTTACCACGCTTTATTAAATATTATAGTGACTAAAGAAACAAGAATTTCAATTCTAATTATTGGCTACAGGATATGTATAGGGTGTTAACAAAAAATCACAATTTTTACTATATCTTTATGCGCTGTAGCTTGTTCCTTAATTATTGCTATAAGAACTTAAAGTTTCATTCATTCTCTTAATTATCTTAAGTAACAATAACAGGATATGGAAGGAAAATACATTCCATTTTTCTATGAGTTGCGCTACTGTAACAATAGTGTGAATTAATTTTTTTTTTCAATTCTAATGGGTTAACTCTAAATATTAAATGAGTCTCTATAGTATACTAACATATCAATTCCAAACACAATTAAATTAACACATCTCAAAAATTATCATTAAAACCTAACAATTTCAAATTCATGAAAAAATTTAGGGGTTTCAACCTAAACATATTTCTACCCGTTAAACACTATCAAATAATCTCAATAATTAAATAAAAACTCACCCTTACCTTGATTTTTGATAAATTATTGAGTTCTTGAATTTGGGTTCTTCTTCTTCTCCACTCCTCTTTCACTCTTACCTCTTTTTCCTCTTTACCAACTTTCTAACCTTATTCTTTTTTTTTTTTTTCTACTTTACCAATTCTCACAAATTTCTCATTAAACTATTGGACTCACTTAACCCACTATCACAATTTTTATTCACACTTTCAATTAAGCTCAATTACTAATTCTAGCAATTCTATATTTATTTCACCAAATGAAATAAATCAATTAAATCAATTAAATCAAATAATTAAATTAATTAAATAATTCAAATAAATCAATTAATCTAAACAACTCAAATAAATCAATTAATTTATATAAATCCAATAAATTAATTAATTCAAACAAATCACATAAATCAATTATGCATAAAATCACTCAATTAATTAATTTAAATAAATAATTACTAAAATTGGGGTGTTACATTTTGAACACAACTTCTGCCACACTTGTTAAATGTATCAGGCTGATGATCCTTTTGGGAAGGAGCAATTAGTTTTGCTTGGGGATTTCTTGAAGTAGACTTCTCCAGACTGATTGATTCTTGAAATGATTGATTGATTGCTCGCTTGAAATGCTTGCCCTAGCATGAGTCTTGAAGAGATTTTCTTAGAATAACAAGATCTTTTGACTGTGATATGCCCCTGATAAGTTTCTCAACTGTTTGAACTTCCTTGATGATGAGTGCTTACTTGTAAATAAAATGTTCATTCAAAAATGGTAATTTTAATGCAATGCTCATGCAATTTTTGAATTCAAAGTCATTATTGGAATGATATAAAAAGTGAATTACTGACCAAAATGGAATATTGGTTTAGACATTCAAGGTGAAAGATAAATCAAAGGTATGATATCAAACTGATGATTAGCAAATCTCTTAGGAGTCAGTTTACGCAACCTTGCTGTAGTATGTTTTCAAAACAAACCTAGATTCAATTAGGTCTTTTGATGGTTGTAATGTGGTCTGGTTCACGTTTTTCGAAACAAAGGATATAAGGCTCAAAATTTAATTTTTACCCAACCCATTCTCCATGATGATCTTCAGTCATACGTTCAATTAATTCAACATATGTATTCAGGTTCCAAGAGGTTTGGAATTGCACTGATGATGATAGCTCAGAAACCAAGGGATTTTTGAGATAGCAGTCACTTCTCCCTTACAACATTTTGTTGTTTTTGCCGAGGATTTTTGGCGACCCTTTTGATTTTGATATGATAGTCAAATTATTTACAGTTTTAGTGACTTTTGTTATCCCTAATTTTGCACGGACTGTTTCTTTGATGTTTTCACTCCACCGGGATGCCCTATTATTTTTTTCCTAAATCTCCTTTTTAGGTTTTGACTTAGCGGGCTTTTCCTTTTTTTGTTTTGTTTTTTGATTAGGAAAGATAGTGACTGCCTTTAACTTCTTAGACAATTATTTTATGTGTGCAAAGGAAAGCTTGTGCTTGAAACCTTTATTGAAAGGTGTATGGAACGATTCCCTTGAATTTGAATGCACATCCAAATTAATTGAGAACTACCTTGCCCCAGGTTTAGATTACAGGTTTTTGTACAGAAAGAAACACTAACTTCTAGGCTTAAAGGGGTTGACCAGGGATTAACTTCCTTATTTCTCCAGTGTTTGAGAATTGAAACAATGCCTTACATCATCAACAAAGTTTTATTTGAAAGCATACCATTCAGCAACTTGGGTATTTCATTTTCGTCAATCTCCCTCCAATCTTTGCTTAAAGAACAGTTTGATAAAGAAATTTGAATGAGAGAAACAATGATATATATATATATATATATATATATATATATATATATATATATATATATATGTGTGTGTGTGTGTGTGTGTGTGTGTGTATTTTTGAATTTTGAGAAAGGAAAGCAAAAATATGCACAAATATGATTGTGAATGGATTAATTTAAAATATGCAATGCTTATTTCGTTAATATTAACATTAAAAACGAACAAGTTCGAAAGCAATACAAACAAGGAAATTGAAAATGGAAAGAAAACATGGCCTGGTGACTAATCAACACCGAGGATGATCTTTCCTGTATGACCCACTGGCTTTAGGAGGTGACTTGTCATGCTCTGATCCAGTCTTCACTCACTTTGTTTTGGGATAGGATTGTTGATAACATTGGGAACTCTCTTCGTGAATGTGACAACATCTCCTCTAACCAAGTCTTGAACTCTAGCCTTCAGCGCAAAGCAACCTTCTAGATCATAACCTCTAGCTCCCTCATGGAACGGGCAATGAAGATCGGACCAAAACCCATGTGGAAGAGGATTTGGAGGAGAAGGTAGAGGTCTAGTTGTAATCAGACCTTTCTGGACCATGTATGGATATAACTCAGTGTATGTCACGGAAATAGGGTCAAATTGAGTCCTATTCCTAGCAGTACAGTTCTGATTTTGGCCAGCATTCTGTTGTGGAGGAGCCTAAGCTTGTGGAGCTTTGACCACGTGAGCAACTGCGGCCATATATGGTTGACCATAGTGTTGTTTCCTGTGATAAAGTCTTCTTTCATCTGAAACAACATGTGTATCGCCCTCATTCTTCTTTTGAAAGTTCCCCGAGGACTTCCTTGCACCACTAGAGGCTTTAGCAGCATTAACAATTTTTCCATTCTTGATATCCTCCTCTAGTCTTTCTCCGATAGTGACTAGGTCAGTAAAAGCAGAAGATACACTGCCTATCATCTTTTCCTAAAAGAGAGGTTACATAGTGTCTATGAACAATCCAGTCAGTTCTTTCTCTGCCAATGGTGGCTCCACCCGAGCAGCTAACTCTCTCCAGCACTGAGCATACTCTTTGAAAGATTCTTTCTCTTTCTGAGACATGTTCTGCAATTGACGGCGATCATGTGCCATGGCCAGATTGTACTTGTATTGCTTCAAGAAAGCATCAACTAAGCCTTTCCAGCTTTGGGTACGATTCTTTTCAAGTCCCATGTACCATTTCATTGAAGCTTCACTCAAGCTGTCTTGAACACAGTGAATGAGCAGTTTGTCATTGTTGGTATAAGCGGCCATCTTACACTAATACATCACCAAGTGGCTCTTTGGACAGGTGTGCCCCTTGTACTTCTCAAATTATAGAGTCTTGAATTTTGTAGGCATCACCAAGTCATAAACTAGGCACTTGTCCATTGTGGCTGCACTAAACACATCATTACCTTCCACAACTCTTAACCTCTTCTCCAAAGTTTGGCATTGCTCTCTGACTTCCTCAATATATCCAGCTTCTCCCTAACTTTCAAATTGGGGACAAGCAACATGGTACACGAAGGGAGGATTTTCATAAGCAGCTTAAGCAACAGTATGCACAACATGTGGAGGTTCAGTGATTACTGGAGCTGAGAATACTGACAGCACAAAAGGGCCATCTCTAGTAGTAGTTTCAAAGGGTGGAGAGTAATTTGGTGGTAACTCAAATTCTGGCCAAGTAGAAGCAGGTCTCAAAGGAGGCACGAGGTCAATAACGAAACTATTGACTTCAGAGATGATAGTCCTTTGAGGTTGAGTTTCTTTAGCATTCAAAGCTTGCAGCATTTCCATGATGTTGCTCACACTGCTCTTCAGCTCATCAATGTCTTCCATAACTCTATCGTTGTATTTCTCTTAATTATCCATTCTTCTTTTGATGTTGGCTCTAGTTCCGTACTTGTGTGGGGGAATCAGCTTGATAGTAACTCAACAAATCTGAAGATGAGAACGGACGACAATGAGCTTCTTGACAACTTGAATGTATGCAATGATATGCAAATGGATTCAATGATATGAAATGCATTAAAATATACATGATCTCATAAGTTCGAGGTACGGATGGAAGATAAGTCTGTTTGCTTTCCAAAACAGGGATCTCACGAGGTAGGACCTAAGGTTAAACAGGAATCCCAAAGTCATGGATTCATATGACTGTTCATCACCCACGCGAGAAAAGCTTCTCCAGACAAGGGTCTCAGAGTCATGGACTTCCTTGACTATTCGTTGCATATGTAAGTCATTTCCAGGCAACAACTTCACCAAGAAAGTCTATTCTGAGTGAGATCTTCGTACTGAACCACACGAGAAAAGCTTCTCGGGGACCCGTACTACGTGACCATCAATTCTAGTAGGCCAATGGTTCAAGGTTCTTCAAAGGTCCTTAGAGTCATGGATTCCAAGGAAAACATTGATAGCCCACGCCAAAAGCTTGATGGTCGTCAATATTCTCAATAGAATCTACTCCAAGCGAGGTTCTCGTATCGACCTTTACGAGGAAATCTCCTTAGTGGCCCATATTACTCAACCTCTCCTATCTCATGTTTACACTCTAGACTTGAATATAGAGTTTTTCCCTCAAGGTTTGTAATCAGAGTATCCAACCAATACCACATCATAAGAGAGCAACAACAGATAAGATACGAATATAGAAAGCGAAAAGAAAGTAATAAATAAAGCAAGCAAAGAACAGAGATAAACACCCAAACATGCGAAGAAGGTAACATAGACTAGGCTTGACTTGCTTAATGAAGAGTCCCCAACAGATTTTCCATCTATAGTACCTTAAAAATCGAGAGACGACCTCGCGATACGCAATCGCACGCCCACGGGATGGACTTAACAGAGTCGTCACCGAACTTTATTTATTCCCAAAGAGGAAAGGGAAAATATTGATAAAACCCATGAACGGAAGGGATAGAAAAGGATAGGGTATGGTCATCACAACCAAAACCAGGATCGGAAGTCGGTTATGCAAGGAGAAGTTATTAGCACCCCTCACATCCGATGTACTCAACGGGAGCCATCTAGGTTGTCTAAGCGCGAATGGGTGTCGAATCTAAGGATACTTGTTAAAAGGGAAATGAAGGGTCTTATATTAGGGTGCTTGCAAATACTTCGCAGTCTCCTGCCTACATATCCTCATAGTGCAATAAAGAAGTCAGAGCAAACGTAGTTCGGGGTAGAAAAAAAGTGTTTGTTGATTGATTTTATACCTTGAAAAAGGGTTTTGAGGTGGTGCCACGAGGCACAAAAATTAGTTTGATAACTTAAGATCTTTTTTAGGGTTTTGGAAAAGATTGTTCTTGAGTTGAATTGCACTAAATACTATGGGTAGATGCGATTGTTTTAAACTACCAATCCAAGCGTCTTGTGTCCAAAATAATCAGAGTGAGTGTAAGAAAGCTCCATTCTCACTCCTTCCCTACCACCTAAGGCTTGTGGGGCACAATTCTCCTCGTAATTTATTGTGTTTTTGAATTTGTTTAAGAAAAAGCCACTTGATGTTGGATCAAGGGTTTGTTTGGTTGATTAAGAAAATGTCTTGGCCATGAGAAGGTTGATGGCGATGCCAAAAGCAATCGGCTTACAAATGGATGGTAATACAAAGTGGAGTGGAATGGGTTAAGGGTTAATGGTTATGGAGATGCTGTTGAACTAACTTTATGAAAAATGATTGACGTTGGAACAAGCTTATTTGTGTTCTTTTGAAAAGAGGTGATTGATTTTATTCTTGAGTTAAGTCTACCTAAACGAAAAGCAAATAAAAATAGAGCAGTAAAAATATTACACGTCATGGGAATCGGGGTACATTTTGTCAAATGGGGACAGTACCAAGCCATTGCAAATTAAATCTATCACACAAATGCATGAAAATGAAAGTGTATGGTGCGAAGCTAGTCTCATTGTAAGAAATCCCAAGAGTAAGCTATGTGAGGTTGATAGCGGTTGTAGAAACGATCGACTTACAAAGGTGTTAAAAGGGGCTCGACATTGAATCGGGAATTATTTTTCTTTTAAAAAGGGGTTTAATGTGTTTTGAGTAAAAGAAACACTTGGCATTGGACCAAGGTTTTAGTATTTTTGAAAAGTTAATTTTAATGGTCATATTGTCTTTTTAGATTAACAATTATTCATCAACAAAAAAAACTAAAAAAATAAATTTTAAAAAAATAAATAAAAGATAAAAGAAATAATAAAAGGGAGGGGGCACAATATCAATACAAGAGGTAAAAGAATTAAAAAAAACTAAAGGAAATAGAAGAAAAAACTACAATAAGTAAATAAAGCAATAATAAGAAAACAAATAAATAAAAAAAAATATACAAAAGACAAAAACATGATGAAAAATAGGGGTGTAACTAGGAAAATGCTCTAGGCCTAAAGGAGAGGGACCCTATAGGGGTGTGTTGAGCAATTAGGGGGAGTGGAGAGACTTCATCTTCCCCAGACCCACATTTGTCTACTAATCCCGTAGCAACAAAAATGGAAGAAAAATGTTCCAATGAAAATGTAAAAATACCATAACTTTCTAAAATTTTCACAAAATAAAGCAAATAAATAATGAAAATTTATCTACTCGATCTCACAAACACAATGGTATATTCAAAATCATCAAACAAACAACAACAAAATTTGAAAATTAACAAAAATGCAGCAACATATATTGTTTGATTCAGTCATTTTATCCTTTCTCATGACAAACAAATCATGGATTCATGTTCGAGATGGTGTTGGGAAGCTATTGGATATATTATTTATGTAAAACAAGCATCAATTTGTATTTTATCCTTTTTGTTCATGGTGGTTCAAGAACACTTTAAACTCTTGATTTTGAATTAATGGAGTTTCCATTCAAAATAGAGGGTGATTGAGATACTAATTAAATGCAACAAGAATAAGGAAAATTAAATAAACGAAAATTAAACAACAACAAATCACTTTTGCTTATGGAGGTTCAAGAACACTTTTCAACTCTTGATTTAAAATCAATTGAGTTTCCATGCAAAATGGTGATGATTAAGGTACTAGATAAATGAAGTAAGAATAAAAGTGCAATAAAATTAAATAAATGACAAGCATAAGTGCCTACCTAAAATAAAATTCAATAAAAAAAACAAAGAAATGTCTTGAAGAAAAATGAAGAGAAAAATGAATAGAGTTTTGACTTAGTTTAGTGAATGATTGGTGGTGAGATTTATGAATGAAAATGACTTTATTTATAGGCTCTTAAAAGGGCAGTTTAGAAATTATGAAAAGAGTACATTATTTTTTTTTTTGAAAGACAAAAAGAATTTATTAAGAACATGGCATAAGTTATGCCAGTATACAAAAAAAGACAGTTACAAACAACAATCCCATACTAATAAACCCCCCACACACAATTGGAGAAAAACAATTTCAGCCGTCTAAAGTCCAACTTGAATTGACAAACTCCAATACTAAATACTACCGAGAGAAATATATCTCATTATCAAAAGGAATACTGTTAGAGGGATTCCAAGAGGTAACAACTAAGAAATAGGAAGCAGAGCAAATAAGTGCTTGAATATAGATGCCAAGAACTCTAACACCAGGCCATTCCACTCTGCCAACAGTGAGAGATCCAGGTCCAACAATTTCAAACTCCACACTCAACCAATAAACTAATCAACCCAAGGGAAAGAAATGGACTAGAAGAAGAAATAAAGTTGAAAATCGAAGCAAAACAATAAGAAGCAGAATATCATACATTACCGAAAAATTAATCTATGGTCGGAATCTTCGCCAGGAAATTCATACCTCATGAATTCTGGGTTTTTTAAATCTTCGGTTTGGAAATTTTTTATGCTTTCTTCGTGTTTTCTCTGTCGATTATGTTCTCTGCACATGCTATAATTGCCCCACCTTGAAATCACGTTGTAATTTGCTCTAAATTCGGCCAAACGAAATGGATTTTAGAGCTAGGATTCTTAATTCCCTTTGTGTTCTTGACATGTTTTGTTTACAATTTGTTTGACCTGAGATAGAGGATGATAGGTGAGATTGAATTTGAGTGTTGTTTTCCATTTTTTAACGGATCGAAAGAAACGCGTGAGCAGAAAGAGATCGAGATTGAGAAGAGGGAGAAGAAGAACTTACTGTGTTTGTTTTTTTTACGGGTCTGTGTTCGTTATCTTATTAACTTTTTTTTCTTTTTTTGGTTTTCAATAAAGTTATATAAATTTTATTCTGACTCGTGATCAGATAGAGATTAGTGATTTTTTATATAAAAATTTTCCTCTAAATGGTTGGATGTGTTAGATAATAATATAAAAAAAATTTTAAATATAAAAAATTATCCAAAAAAATATTTCCCTCTAAATGTGAGATATGCGTTAGATGATATAATAAATATAAAAAATTATCTAACACATAATATAATAATATATTACTATATTACTATATTATTATATTATGCGTTAGATGATTTTTTATATTTAATTTTTTTAAAATAATGATTAAAGGAAAATATTTTTTTTTAGTGGATAAGTTTTGAGGGAAGATTGCCACCAAAAATTTGATGTTGCTTAAACTTTATGCAACATTAAAAGAAAGTAGTCTTTTATTAGAACTAATGTAACAATCTAAAAATGTCCCCAAAAGTATTTAAGGAGACAATTATCAAACATTGCTAAAGAATAGTATAATGACACTGCAAAATTGTCCCCAAAAGTAGTTAATGACAGAGTTACAATCGTTGCAAAATAAAAATAAAAGAGTGACGCTCTAAAAATGTCCCCAAAATTATTTTAGGCAACGATTATCAACGGTTGCAAATATATTTTTGTCAACAGCCATAAATTGTTGCCTATACGAATTTTAGGCAACAACTTTTACATGTTACCTAAAAAAGTGTTGTCAGAGACAACAAATGTTGTAGTGAGTAGTGAGTGCCTTCTAGAAACTTATTTAATTAAATAGTGAATAATGATGTTGTATATGCATTAAATAATGATGTAATAAATGAGAGATATTTTGGATCTTCTAAAAATTTTGATTTTGTTTTATGATGCATAAAAATGATTAATAAAATTCAAATGAATATTTTGATGATAAATTAAATGATCATGAATTTATTTTTTCAAAATGCATAATAGAAAAAATGCAATTTTAGTCAATTTCTTCAACATGTAAAATGTTGACTTCGTTGACTTTTTTTACTATAATGCATATATGCGTGATTATGGTGACTTTATTTGATGATAAAAATGCATGTGGCTAAAAATGTAAAACTTGACAAATGGACATGTATTAGATGAATTTTAAAATGACCGGACAAAATTGGGGTACGACAGACTCTCCCTAACATTAGACAACGGTGAGAAGCATATCTTATTTATCATCATATCATTCAAAATACATTTCACATGGTGCAAAACGTGTTGCTTATTAGACAAATCATAATGGAAGATTAACATTTGGAGAATTCTTGGTATTCCATATAATTTAGAGGACATAAATGCCTCTGGTGGCACAATGATGAACACACAATCATTCAAAAAGTTATTAAAAAATACCATTTATTCCCTCAGTTATATACTATAATCAAGGGGTAAAATAATTCAGAGTCATGTTTCGAATCCCAACAACTTCAATTTTTGTTTTTATTTCTTTAAAAGTGATGCTTTTATTTTAATTTTAATTTTTATTAAATTATTAAATAATTTATTCCTTCGATTTCCTTAATAACCGAGGGGTATGATACCTAGATTTAGCTATAAGACACACACACACACACACACACACACACACACACAGATTTCACCTCGGTTATATGTATAAACGATAGGTAGTGTTGTGTGTTTTTATATAAAATACGAAATTTCAGTTGTCGGGCTTCGAATCCATGTGCAGAACACTTTATCCATCGGTTTTACAAAAACCGAGGGTTAAAGTGGAAACTTTTTATGACGTCCTTTGTCACATCGCCTTTATCCATCAGTGATTGATGGTCCATTTTTTAATCAACCTGAAGTTGCTGCTTTGTTGTTATTTTTGTAGGATGCCAAGCTGTTTTAGAATGTTGCTAATAAATTCGTCTAGCATCTTAGTGTTGATAGAGCGTACAACGTGAAATCTAGTCTTTCAAAATTTACAGGTGTCGCTATGCAAAAAATACAGAGTCGCCATCAGACTTTACTTATTCCAAAAGGAAAGGGAAAATATATATAAAACCCTAAAAGGTGGAGAATACGGTCTCGCAACCAAATTCGGGTTCGGAAGTCGGTTATGCAAGAGAAATGTATTAGCACTATTCACATCCGTTGTACAAAACGGGCACCAACTAGGTTGTGTATGTGTGAATGGGTGTCATTTATCTAAAGGTAACTTGCTAATGAGGAAAAATAGTTTTAAACAAGTGAGCTCGTCAAGATCTCGCAATATTGTGCATACGTATCCTCATAATGCAATAAGGAAATCAAATCTCTGTAGTCCGGGATAGAAAACAAGTGTGTGTATATTGATTTTACCTTGAAAAGGGGTTTTGGGAATGATGCCCTAAGACGCAAAAAGGGATTGAAGAGTTGAATTTAATTTTAGGGTTTTGAAAAGAAAGTTGTTTTTTATTCGAATAGCACTAATGTCTATTAGTGGAGACGAATGCTTCAAACAACCAAGCCAAGTGTCTTATGTTCAAAACATCCAGATTGAGGGTAGGAATGCTCCATTCTCACTCCTTCTCCAGCACTTAAGGCTCGTGGCGCACAATTCTAATCGTATTTTAAAGTGTTTTGAGTTTGATTTGAGAAAATGCCACTTGACGTTGAATCAAGGGTTTTTATGGTCGATTAAGAAATGGTGAAGTTGATCCTAGTTGCTAAGGATAACTAGCAAGCAACAACAAACCAAAGGAAAACAAAAAAAAAAGTACACCAAATGATGGAGGGATACATGAAAAATAAAAGGGATATCGATGCAAGAAATAAATGGTCTCATTGTAACATAACCCAAGAGAAAGTCATGTATGTGCACAATCTCCTAACCTAAGCAATGGAAATAGGAATCAAAAGTTCATGTCTCCCTTTATGCTTTAGGGTAGTGCCATGAACAATTACCTTGAGATTAAGATCCTAAGTCCACTCCATGTTAAGCTAATGTCATACATAAGGTCCATAATACTCCATGTCATGCTAAGATCATACACAAAGTCCATAATACTCCATATCAAGCTTAGGTCATTCACAAAGTCAATAATACTCCATGATATGCTAAGGTCATACACAAAGTCCGTAATACTCCATGGTATGCTTAGGTCATACACAAAGTCCATAATACTCTATGATATGGTTAGGTCATACACAACGTTCAATGGTCCATTATGTCTCACAATGAAGATTAAGTCTTTTTGGTATTTCACATTTTTTATCATGTTTTTGTTCATTTTTACAAGATGAAGAAAGTAAAGATCAAAGAAGAACAAAATGACATAAAGTAAAGTGCATGAAGTAAAATGAATGATAAATGAGCACTAAAAGTAAATTGCAAGAAAAATAAAGTGCAAGAAAGTAAAAGTTAGAAGTTAGATGGATTAAAAGTCAATAGTTAGTACTTAATTATCAAACGATCAATTAATTGAATTGGGACATCTAGAGCTATGTTAAGCAATCGTAACATGATCTATATGAAGATCATACTATGGGAGGTCGAGCAATGAAATATATGTGTCAAACACACTAGAGAATTAATACGAGTTAATCTCTTAAAGTACGAAGCACAATATAATTGAAAAAAAGAAAATAGAATCAAAAGGATAAAAAACAATTTATCAACTATAAAAATTAATCGAAAAATGAAATTTAGTTTGAAAATGAATTTGAGAGTTTTAAAGAAATTATAATTGCAAAATATTTGAAAAGAAAAATAGGAGCAATAAGTAAAAAATAGTGACAATATAATTTAAAAAAACAATAGAGAGGAGGTGCTGCTGGGCAGGGGTGTCAATAGTTTTCAGACTGGGTTTAGAAAGGAAAAACCCAAAGAAAAAAAAAGTAACAGCCATGGGGATGTCAGCAGAAAATTGTACCTCATACCCCTATCATTATCCCTCTACCCCTACATTTTTTAAAGTATTCAAATTCTGCCCTTTTCACTTATCAAATAATTTTATTATTTAATATTTATCATTTCACACCCCTATCAAAGTGTATCAATATGTATTCTAATTCTTCTCTTTTCCGATATGATTTTGAAACTTATGAAAAATTGTATATCCCACACATAAAAAACAGTTACCTAGTATTTTAGACAACGATTTTATTTACTTTAGGCCACGGTTTTTCTTGATTTTTCAACTTATGAAATATTGTATATCCCACGCATGAAAAACTGTTGTCTGTTACTTTAGGCAACGGTTTTATTTACTTTAGGCCACGGTTTTTATTTGTTGCCTAAACTTAAGTTATTCGATGAATAAAAATTACATACCGGAAAACTTGATTGCAAGTTATCCGGTGAATAAAAATTACATACCAGAAAACTTGATTGCAAGTTATCCGGTGAAGAAAAATTACATACCGGAAAACTTGATTGCAAGTTATCCGGTGAAGAAAAATTACATACCAGAAAACTTGATTGCAAGTTATCTGGTGAAGAAAAATTACATACCGAAAAACCTGATTGCAAGTTATCCGGTGAAGAAAAATTACATACCGGAAAAATTGATTGCAAGTTATCCGGTGAAGAAAAAAAACATACCGAAAAACTTGATTGTAAGTTATCCGGTAAAGAAAAGTTAAATACCGAAAAATAATAAATATTAAATAATAAAATAATTTGATAATTGAAAAAGGTAGAATTGGAATATTTTAAAAAATGTAGGGGTAGAGGAATAATAGTAGGGGTATGGGTAAAATATTCGCGCAAGAGATATGAAAAATAATTAAGTGTGGACTGAGCCCAACACACATACACAAACACTGAGGGATTCAGCCAAGGGATAACAACATCGGCTCATTATGCCTTCTATCACATGTTCTCATCCTCATTTTCAAATTCACTCGCCTTAGCTACGTAACCGCTCCGCCGAGTCGGAGCTCACCGTCGGCGGCGAAAGAAGGCGATACCCTACAAAACATACACCAGAATAACCACCTCTACATGCTCTATGCGAATTCGGAACCAATTTTAATCAAATCTTCACCAAACGTATGAATCAAAACTAAGGAGAATCGAACCTTAAGGATGCCGCAATGAAATCAAAGAGGCGAAGGTGTTATTACCAGTGATGATGGAATAATGTTGCAGAATTGCTCAGGTACGATTCTTCAATTCTACTTTCTTTTCCTTCTACTTCCGTTCAACTTCTGTGCTTTGAAATTGTTGCTGCTCTATTCTTGTGTGAGTGATGCAGAAAGTTGAGAGTGAGAAATGAATCGTGGTGAGGATGAAGGAACTTCTGAGGGATGTGAGAATAAATTCCAGAAGTAGAGATAGTGAATTGATGAATTGGATTCTGAGGGAATGTGAGAATGTGAAAAATAGCGTTAAGTCTGAATTGCGATAATGAAATCAAATTTATAAAGTGATGAGAGGGTAATTTAGGAATGAAATTAGAGTTAGAAATGAACTGAATTTATGTTATTCTCTGTTGTAGGCAATCTAACTCTGTTATGAAATTAAAATTGTGAATGAAATTTGACTATAATGCAATTGTGAGTTTATTGGGATGATGTTGAATCTTATCTTCGCGTGGGAATTTGTTTTTTCATGAAATGCTGTTTTAATTTTGTAGCGAGCTGGCATTGAATGTGAAATGCAATTGCGAGTTTTTATTATTTTGAGCTGGAAAATGCAATTGAAATGATGTTGTGAAATGTCTTGCTAAAATTGTTAGTTAATCGTATTAAAAAATCAGTTATGAGTTTTGGTTAATGAGATGCTAGCCTTGCTTAGATTTGGCTCGTGCAGGTCATAATTTTGTATTTCTTGTGATATGTTAGTTTAGAAGTGTGATGCTTTTACCAAAAAAACTTGATAATTTGAATGTTGTTGTAATCTTGAATTAATTATAAAGCATGGAATTCAGTTGATTTTTCCGAGTAAAGTTCTCTTGTATGCAATGTTGTTAGTAGTAATGTGATGAATGTTTTGATGAAATTTTACTTGAAATGTGAGAGCTAGTTTGTGAATGCAATTGATGTTTTTTCTTGCAAGTTGGCCTATGAGTGATAAGGTGATGACATAGCCTAGGGTGATGATGTTGGATTAGGTAATAGAGGAGGTATAAAGATGATGATGTACTTGAATAAGACTTGGAGACTTACTACCGATGCATAGAGCTAGGGTTTAAAAATTGGATTAGGGATTCTTGGTGTAATTGTGTATGGACTTGAATTTTGTAATGGTTAACTTCGTAATAAAAACAGGTTTGACTGGTTTATGTATGGATATGGATTGAAAAGTATATGTATAGATATGGATGAATTATACTGAAAAAAAAACCCTTGAATGGTGTATGCCTTGTATTCTAAGAATAGTGACTTCTCCCCCCCGAGTTTGCACCTAAACACTTGACTTAGACCTTGAAATTGTATGTTGAATAATGATGGACCTTAGAAATGAAATGAACCCTGAGTCTTGTCTATGATCCTTGCAATCTTGGATATCAATCTTGCATGCACCATAATGCACGACTTGAATCCAAACCAGCCCAAATGCAATGGCCAAAATTCCATGAATCTCTTGACTAATCAAAATTCAACGTCCACACTTGACCAATTATACTTGTAATTCTTGATTAAACTCCAACATCAGGATTCAATCCTGATGACCCAAAGGTACCACAAACCAAGAGTTAGGATTTCATGGCCTTGAATTCAAGAAAGGTGTCACCACTAATCATTGAGTCATAAGATGCCCCAAATTTGAATTTTTCAACTCCTTATTAACCATTAAAACTTTGAATCCCTGAAGCTTAAGGAAAATGGTGAAAATGAATAAGATGATGCTAATGTATATGTAGATAAATGCAATAATATGTCAAATAGGAAATGAAAAAAGTTAGGGTAAATTTTGGGGTATGACAACATGCCTTGATTCCGACACTGTTTTGGAGTCTATTACGAATAAGGCGTTGTTTCGTTTATGGTCTACCAAATTGTCGTTCAAGATTCACGCTTTTGGGTGGCGCTTTATTCTTAACCACTTATCCACTAGAGACCAATTGGAATCAAGGGAAATTATACAAGATGATCACAGTAGAGTTTGCGTGTTATGTTTTCAAGAGATGGAAGATCTAAATTATTTTCTAAATCTTTGAAAGTTTGAACTACATATTGTCATGGTCGGGGAAAGATGGAAGCACTTCTGTTAAGGGGATATATCATCTTAATTGGTTCTCTTTTATTTTGAAAGAGAGTGTGCCTTGGAACAAAGAGTTGGTTTTATGGTTTGCAACATGTTGGTGTATTTGGATAATAAGAAACAACATTCCCTTTAAATGTGAATTTTAGGATGAAGGAGAGGTGGTATGAAATATCAAACTTGTTGCTTAGAGTTGGAACATTATAGGTTTGAAATCTAATTGTTGTTCTAATTTGTACGATTGGAGCAAAGATTATTTGTTGTATGCATTAACATTTGTATCTTTGGGTGGAGTACCTAGGGATGGCAATTTGGCCCATATCTTATGGGTACCCATAAAAAATATCAATAATGGGTAGGATAAAAACCTGTAAAATGGGTACGAACACGAGTTAATTATCCACTAAAATAAGCAAGTATGATGCGGATACGAGCACCTTAATACCCACCCTGTGTCATGCTCGCACAATATATATTTATATATTATCACTTATATTATTATATTAAAATGCATGTTTATCAATTTTAAAAAAATATACCACTATTAAATTACTATGTCTTTTAATATAAATATTTGTTTATTTTATAATTCAACAATAAAGTCTTTGAGTTTTTTTTTTTAAATTTTGTTATGAGTATGGGTAATTAGGTACGCAAAGGGTATTGGTACGGGTACAGACATTGGTTCCCACACAGGTATGGGGACAGGTACGAAAATATTTTCAAAATTCGGGTATGGATACCCTATGCCAACCTTACCCATTGCCAATCCTAGTACTCCATTTTTTAATAAGCCAAACTGTATTAAAAATGCACAAGATGTGCTAACAGAAACAAAGAAAAACCAGTCAGAGGAAATTACACCACACAAAGACAACATCACTAGAAAAAACAACACCAATGAGCAACTACCTCACTAACAAATCCAGAAAAACTAACTCCTAACAAAATTTAAAAAAACCTCTATGCAAGCAAGAACTACACAATAAAACACCAGAATACTCCTAGCATAGATCAGCCTTAATACAATGAAATCTACCAACACTAAAAAATGGAAAAGAAACTAGAAACACCTTGGAGCCTGCTACACCCTGAAGCTGAAACAGAAAATCAAAATTGGAAGCCACCAACTTAAAAAAAATCTTACTTCAACATGGAACAACTGTGACACCAAAATCACACCAGAACGAAATCTGCAAAACATAATATAACTATATCCTGATAAGATGATGAAGCATTAATGAGATGAAACTCATGCTGATGATCGAACTGCGCAATTAGACGGCCCCAGCTGCCACTACCAACAGAGGAACAATACCAGGCTGCACAATGACAAGCATAGAGCCTAAAATGCTAACAGCACTGGCGCTGAACCAAGCTATGAAAAAACAACAAGAGTCTATCCTGAACATTCCAGATCAGCCCACTCCACGGACAAACTGAACAATTCGATACCAAACACCAATCCTTTTAACAAAATACCAATGAGAAAAAATCGAAAAAACCAGAAGGATCCTCCAACAAATATCAAACTAAATCCAGAAAGATGTTAATCTTTGATACCAAGAGATGCCCTTGTATTCAAACATCACATTGTCATCTCTAGATTCGATTCCTTTGCTTTAATTTTCAACCATTTCCAAACCTGCATTTTTACCTTCTCTACCAAGTTTTCAGGATCAATATTCTTGTTATGAAATAACTTTTTATTTCTCACTTTCCAGATATTCCATACGCTCGCAAACCAGATTACTTGAGCCTTTTTACCTATTTTACTGTCTCCATCTAGTAACCCTTCAAATTGATCCAAATACGAAAATATGACATTATGTAATGCCAAGGAAATGTTTAACCAACGACAAACTGCATACCAAACCCCCGCAAATACAGGGCACTCAAAGAAAATATGGGATACCGATTCATTTTTACCACACTCCCCTACACAAAGTCCATCTCCATTACTGATGACTCATCTCCTTATTAAAATATCTTTAGTAAGAACTCTTCTTTGAAAAATTCTTCATACTAAACACGACACTTTCGCCGGAACAGCTTTGTGCCAAGCTTTTACACAGTCTGAATTTGCTGGATTAACAATTTGAGACACCGCCCCCTTATACACCTCCTTAATCGAGTAAGACGACTCATTGTACCACTCACCAAAATTGAGATTCATAATACACTTATACCAATTAGAACTATATCTACCTTCACCCACTATTCCATCAACTCTCACCCCATATCGATTAACTAAAGCCTTGTACCATAGACCTTTCCTCTCAAAGATGAATTTCCACTCCCATTTTCTTAGAAGAGCCTTATTAAAATCCCTCAAGTTTCTAATACGTAAGCCCCCTCATTAACTGGCCTGCACACTTTATCCCATTGGACCCAATTTATTTTTCTCTCACCCTCACTCCCATCCCAAAGGAATTGTTTGAAAAGAGATTTGATATTAGAAATAATACTTGTCCGAGCCTTAAAAAAAGGAAAGAAAATAGACTGAAAGCGCTTGCAAGATTGATTTAATAATCACCATTCACCTCCTATCGATATCTGTTTCCTTTTCCAACTTGATTATCTTGATCTCACCGCTTCTACCACCGGCTGCCATGTTTCGGTTCTGTTTGAATTTGCGTCGATCGGTAGTCCAAGATAGTTAAAGGGAATACTTCCTATTTTGCATTGAAGAATGGTTGCAGCTTCTTCCAACCACCTCTATGCTACATTGACCCCCACTAAAACACTTTTATGATGATTCACCTTTAAACCCGACATCACTTCGAATAATAGTAAATGTGCCTTGATAATTCTAATGATAGACTAACTTTTTTCACCTATTATCAATATGTCATCTGCATATTGTAAATGGGTAAAACACTCTTCTTCATGTTCAAACTTGTATCCATAAAACAACCCCGCCTCTATAGCTCATTTCATTAACATATTGAATCCTTCTGCCACTATCAAGAATAAAAATGGAGACATCTTGAATTCCTTCGAAGGCCTTCCATTTACGAGAACCGAAATACGAGATGTTCTGAGACATTCCTGAAATCCATCTTATCCATTTTTCATGAAAACCCATCTTTGTCATGACGTACTTTAAAAAATTCCAGTCTACCGAATCGCATGCCTTCTCGAAATCCACCTTAAACAACATAACTTCTTTTTTCTTCCTTTTAGCCTCATCCACTATTTAATTTGCGACTACTATTCCGTCCAAAATTTGTCTTCTTGCAATAAAAGTCGTTTGGGAATCGGAAATGACTGATCCAATCTCTTTTTTTAACCTATTGGCCAACACTTTTGAAATTACTTTGTATATACATCCTACCAAAGAAATAGCAAAATTCTAATATTTTGGTTGGGTTTCTCTTTTTCGGAATCAGAACAATAAAAGAATTATTCACCCCTTTAACCATCCTCCCGTTTTCATGAAATTCAGCCATCACCCTAAACACATCATGTTTGATATCTTCCCAAAACTCTTTGACAAAAGAAAAAGATACACCATCAGGACCTGGACTTTTATCACCCTCGCAATCCCAAACCACTGTCCGAATTTCTTCTTCTGAAAATTCCCGAACCATGGTTTTTTTAAGCTCACCTCCAATTTTATTAAAGCTCATATTTTTCGAAATTGGTTTTGAACTTCTAGCAGTAAATTGGTTCTTAAAGTGCTTCACAATAGCTTCTTTTGTGTCTTCTACTCCACTTAGTTTCCTACCATTCTCTTCTAGTGATAGTATCTCATTAACCCTCATCCTTTTGTTAATACAATCGAGAAAGTACTTCGAGTTTGCGTCACCATATATTAGCCATATAACTCTCGACTTTTGCCACTGTGTATTACAATTCAACCTTGATAACTTATGCAATTTTACCACTAACTCTCTTTTTGTTCTCACCTCTTCTTCCGACAGCCTCAATGTTTCACTCTTAATTTCCAATTTGTTTAGCTCCTTTTTTGCTTCCGATATTTTCTCTCATAAGTTTTGAGCGCGCTCTTTGTGCCACCTTTTGAGTTTGTCTTTGATCATTTTTAACTTTTCTTTTAACACATACATTTCCCAACCTTCCACATAAAACTCCTTCCAATTTTCCTTGACAAAGCTATGATATCCCTCCACCCCTTTCCAACTGTTCAACATCCTAAATGGTTTGGGACCCCAATTTAGACGCGATTCACTTAATAAGATCGGGTTGTGGTCCGAAAGTTCTATCCAAACACCACTGTGAACTCGACGGCCAAGTCCTATTCCAAACTTCTGATATGAGAAACCTATCCAACCTACACATCGACACACCTCCTGGCCTAGTCCACGTAAACTTTCTGCCGTGCAACAGGAAGTATATGAGTTCTGACTCCACAATGAACTCATCAAACGCTCTGATTTCATCTCTTCTTGAGTTTTCACTACTCTCTTTTCGTTCTGCTTCTTCCCTAACAACATTAAAATCTCCCATCAAGCATCACCTTTCTTCACTTTTCGCTTCGATTAGATATTGTAATTCTGACCACAACGCCACTTTTCTTCTACCTTCACATGGAGCATAAATGTTTACCAAATTTACTCTCTTCTTATCTTCACCCCATTCACCCTCCATACTCAATGTAAAATCCGTCGATGATATTCGATGAATCTTCAAATAGTTGTTGTTCCACATTGCCAACAAACCCCCGGATCTCCCTGCTGCTGCTTTAAAAGCGAATTCGAAATCATCCGAGCCCCATATCTTTAAGCATATATTCCTATCATACTTATCCATTTTTGTTTCTTGAATAGAAATCATTGTGGACCTTTGACTTTGAATTAGCCTCCTGATCTTCTTTTTCTTTAAGAGGCCCCTAAACCTTTTATATTATATGAAACTACTTCATCCGAGCCCCATATCTTTAAGCATATATTCCTATCATACTTATCGTATTTTTATTTATACTTGGTGGTGGATAGGTAGGAGTCACAAAAGTACTTATTTTTGTAATTACTTCACTTGGGTTAATTCTCCGAGTGATTTTTGTAGCCGGTGATATTTGAGCTGGCTATAGTTGTATACGGGTTGGAGTACCCCTTTGTACTCCAGTTTATACGAATCTTGAGCTTATTAAAAAAAAAAAAAATATTAGAGATTTTTCTCCTCCTCTCCTCCTAGTACTCCAATTAATTATTAAAAACTGCTACACCAATAAGTTAAACGCCACATCTTCTTTTTGTAATGATGATTTTGATTTTGACATTATAAAGATTTTGTCATTAAAAGGACCTCTTTAAAATTAAAAAAAGAAAAAGAACCAATTTTTTTTTCTTCGAAACTTAAAAGGATGAAATGATGCATTTGGCCCAGTATAAGATTATAACAATGAAATTTTTTATTTTTGCAAAACTTTAAGGATTAAATTCTTTATCTTCAAGGAATATTTATGATTACAAAAAATCAAACGAACAATATTGATTGAATTAAGGGCTAATGAGCCAAGTATCCCCTTGAATAAAATGGATTCCGATAAAAGGTTGGGCCTCTTCGTCCGTTAGCATCCGTGCCCGCGGAACTCTTTTAGACAAGTTGGATCCAGGTCCACTACATTTGTATTCTCCATAATATACGGTCCTACATTTACACACAAACAAACTTAATAAGTTCTTAATTATATTTTGCATAATTAAAGACAAAATCAAAGTATTGTATTATAGTAGTAGTACTAACAAATTGCGCTTTTGGCCACCCCAACTATCATCCCATCCTTTGGGGAGAACAATTGCATCCATGAAGGTGTAAGAGTATACAACTCTTGAATATTCTCCCCACGGTCTTCCAAGATAAACATGTCCACTACCTGTTACATTACAATTTTTGAAGGAAATCCACTATCAAGAGACGAGTTTGATCGCTTTTGAGCTGTGATGGAGGTCACGTTCTTGGTTACGGAGTTTAGAGTACAATTCTGCATGGCAATGCCAATTGAACCAAAAGAGTAAATAAACAATCATGATAAATTGATGATGAACATAGTTTTTTTTAATGTTCTCAAAATGATGAAATATGTGACATTATCTTTAATTCAATATCAGCCAATCTTAAAATTACCTCATAAAGAGTCCTCCCATAGCCAAATATGAAATCAGTTGAACCTTGAATAAAACAACTTTTGAAATAGTGAAGACCTTTGTGATCATATAAAGTGTCTTGAACTCCATAAAAAGAACAATTGTAAAAAGCTGATTTATTTCCAGAGATGCGGAGCGCAACTGCTTGTTCTACTTTTGATTCCAAATACGAAGCATTATTCTGTTTTAACAAAAAAACAAAAATTGTGCACATTATTAACTATTATAAAAAATATGAAATGTAATAGTATAAGAAAAGTTTTTAAATAAATTACCTCAAATATAATATTAATGGCTATAAAATAGCTAGCATTCACAGCAACAGTTGCACTATTGAACGTGTTCAACGTACTCCCATCACTTCGCGTAACAGACGAAGTGTCATTTCCACTAATAGTCGGCCGATCATTTGCATCTCCTAAAAATGTTACAAACGGCAGTGTTTCGGGGACGACAACTTTCTCCCTAGAAACAAATAATCATCAAACCCTAGTTACACAATGTATATTTTTTTTAACAACAATTTAAATAAATGCTAGTAAAAAATATGAAAATTAAAGAAGTAACATTCTTGATTACTTAGTTACCTATAAACACCAGGTGCAATGGACACAACAACTCTTCTAGTATTGTGTGGTAAAATGCTATTAATAGCATCAGTAATAGTGTTGAAATCAGCACCACCATCTTTGCTAACTGTTATGATAGTTTTGTTACTCTCTGCTCGTTGTAGCTTCAAATCAAGACCACTTCTTTTGTTTTCCAGAATGGTCTTTCTTTGGTGACTCTTCACGTTCCATGATATCCACTTGTCAAAATCAGACTCCATTTCTAATCTGCAAGTGGTGTATAACAATGAAAGAAGAAATAGAATGCATTGGAGATGAGTTTTTGGAACCATGATAATGCAAAAGTATAATACTGCTATAGATACTCATATGATTATAATTTATAAATATATAGACAAACATATGTAACATGGTATAGTGTTTTGTTCTGACACATGACAATGAAGTTGAATGATAGTTAGAATTATTTTTTTATTTTTTATTTTTATTTTTATTTTTTGTTTTGTTTTTCCTTCCCTTTAAGTTGAATTAATGGACCTAAGATATAGAATGGGTACTAAAAAAAGAGCTAAATGTGTAATTTGGGACACCAATTCCAAACTATGATGAGTTAATGTGTAATCAATGAATGTACTATTGGATTGAAGATAATTTATTGGGGAGGAATTGTGGCAAAAAAACTTGCTCAACTTCATAGCTGTAATCCATTTTCAAAAGGCTAAATTGGTAGTGGTTTGTCAGGTCTGTGGTGTGATATATTTGGGAGACACACTCTATATAGATCTAAAGCAACAAATATGGGTAGAAGTTAGGACCATGTTTTTCTTTTCTTTTCAGAGTTTGAAATTTGAATTTATTGCATCAGGCTTATCAAATAAGTTGGTCACAAAATTAGATTCTCATTTTAGTAAAATTTTGATAAAATTTAGTTTGCGGTTCTTTAAGTTTGACGCTAATTTTAAATCGGTAATTTAAGTGTGTTTTTTTAATAGAATTATTATTTATGATATTTCACTTGCATGGTTAATCTGTTTAAGTTATGATTCTTTTTACGTAACATTTTGTGGTGGTGTAAAACACAATTTTTATTCCATAATTAGATATGAATATTGGCATGGTAACAACCGTCATAATTGAATTTTGGAGGCGTTTCCAAATCCGCCGCTGTATGTTATGACGGGAAACAAATTTTTTTAGGCATTTGCAACCGTCAGAATCGTGGCAAAATCTAGATTTTTATTAATCAATACCTATTATTAGAAATGAACAATTAAGTGTAGTGCCCTAGAATAAAGAAATTAAGTACTACTCTGTCTCATATTATAAGTAAAAAATTTTTTTAGATACATTGAATAATTAATGTATCTGGTCTATATATAGATTAGATACATTAATTATTCAATGTATCTATAAAGTAACTTTTACTTATAATATAGGACGGAGGGTGTATTAGATTCTACAGTTTTTTTTTAAATCATCAAGTGGCAAATTGGTTGTAGATTGAGTCGGAAAATAATTTAGATAGGGGGATACTCTTCGCCTTATAATTGGAGAGATTAATTTAAATTCTAATTTTAATATTATATTAATGTCTATCAATCGGATCACAAGTCATCAATCGGATCACAAATTATCCAATTCACGTATCAAACTCAATATTGTTGGACGTAAGAAATTGGATTAGAAAAATATTTAAAGTTTCACATTGATTATAAATAAAATTTGTAACAAAATTATATAGAATGACCTGTCTCACCAACCGTTTAAAGCAAAAGTAAAAACCACATATTTTTCAGACAAAAAAGTAACTCCACTATTTTTAAAGAGTATTAAAATAATGCATAAATAGTATTAAAAAGTTTTTTTTTTAAATCATCAAATGGCAAATTAGTTACATACTGATATTACCGGATCAGAAAAGGATCAGTAGCCAGCAACACGTCGTGAACTCCTTTATTCACCGGTGGTGGTGAAGAGGAAGGGGTGTACCTGCAAGGTACTCCGATGCTAAAGTCAGAGACGGAGTAGAAAGAGCAAGTACAGAGAAAAGGTCTAGAGAATATAATACCTGACTCTCTAGTGAAAGATAGGGCCAACGGTTACTTTGCACTGGGTTGGATTGCAAGGCCCAATACGAGCAATTGCTAGAGCTTACATGGCGTAGGGAAGGCCAGCACGTGGTCTTCGCCCTGGGTCAACTGCCCCGCGATCTCCAGAAGGTGGGTGAACTGTTCTTTCAGACGCGGGTAGTTGCCTGATGACGTGTCCCCGTGTGGGGAGCACGTGAGACTGTGGGGGAGACGTGCGAGAGCTCTCCGGGCGTGCAGATGGGTTGGACCTCAATTGGGCCCTCCTCGACGAGGAGTTGGGTTGGGCTGTGCCCGACGGTGGGCCAACCTTAGGCCCAATCTAGAACAGGAGCCCCCAAAGGCGTTGCTTCGAAGCAAAGGAGTAATGACTTAAGAGTCGGTTCAAACGTCGAGGACCCGTCCGGAGGAGCGTCAGTGTGTCCGAAACACCGAGCTGGGGGTGATGCGTGTGGCTAGGAGTAGGAGATGCTCGACAAGATAGGAGTTTGCGGGGAGGCCTGTCCGTCATACGTACTACTGGCCCTTTTCCTTCTCCTCCATTTGGATATGTACCCGTATGGTGCTCTAGCCGACAATGTGGCGAAGACGGAAAGGAACGGGCATGCCTGGTCCTCGAGCACGAGAGGGAGCTGAGAGGACACGCGTGGTGTCTTCTAGGGCCACGTGTCACGAGTAATTAATGCCCAGGGCGACTATGCGTAGGGGTACTTGAGAGCCTTGTGCTGCCTCACTTCCCGTGCTAGGATTATAAATAGGGGGAAAGTCCCATTCATTTTCACGTTCCCCTTCATTTCAATCAGAATTTCTTCCAAGTCTCTCCAAGCTCTCTCCGCTCTCTAGATCGCATCCGTCGTCACCGCCGCCGTCAGCCTTTCTCCTTCGCCCAGATCTTCTTCATTCAAGTTTCCGTTCCCTTTTTTGAGTTTTTATGAATTTACCGGCGACTTCTCTAGGGGGCTTGTTGAGTTCTAGTGGGGACGTATGAGTTTTCCGACGACTTTCATGAAGTTTCCAGTAGAACTATAAGTTTTCCGGCAGAAATCAAGAAGTTTCTGGTCGAACCATGTGTTTTCCGGACGTGCTCATGAAGTTTCCGCCAAGACGCTGGGAAGTTCATGAGGATTCTGGAAATTTTATGAAGTTTCTGATGAAGGCCTCTGGGAGCCTTGCACCCCGCATGTGTGCAAATATTGCGAGGAGGTCTCTGTCGAGGAGTTTCCCCGTGTTTACTGGAGTCTTCTCACACGTCGAGGAGGAGGCTCATTACTCTGTGTCGACGGGAGTTTCTTCGTGGATGAATCTCTCCGTCGAGGAGGGGGCTCGTTACTTTTGTCTCCTTGACTTGAGCTTTGCCTTCATGAGTCATCTGAAGAGAGTTAAAGATAGATGTTGCAGTCTGTCTATTTGTAATCTTTTCATACTCTGTGTATGAAATAGCATTTAGCAGATTTGTTCTCGCTCTGTGATGATTCTAGTAGGTTTTCTTTTGAGCCTCTGTAAATGAGCTTCTGACAATCTTTTTGCTTTCAGCATCTACTGGATGTTTGTAGCCATCAACTACCAAATCCCATAGATCTAAATCAAATTCCAAAAAGTAACTTTCGATTCTGTCTTTCCAATAGTCAAATTTCTCGCCATCAAAGATAGGAGGTTTTGCACTATATGAGGCCCTTTCATTATTATCAGAAGTACCAGCTGGGGCAGCCATTGTTTTTCACACTTTGGATCGGTACTGAACACTGTTAGGTGCTTGATAAAAATTCAACCTTTTTATCGACTCAGAACTGGAGCTCTGATGCCAATTGAAGGTGTGAAAAACATAAGAAAAGGGGGTTTGAATTGGGTTTTTAAAAATAAAAACTATCTGTTAAAACTAATCCCTTTTACAAACAGACTTCACTTCTTAATAATAAAGGAAGAAGAATTGAAAAGAAAGAACACAGTATGTTTATACTAGTTCACTTGAGAAATCCTCAAGCTAGTCTAGTCCACCCGCCAAGGTGATTTCGCCTCTCTCAAACGAGGACTTAATCCACTATAACCAAACTGATTACAATTGCACTAGCCAACTGCTGGTGACTAACAACCTCTAAGACACACTAGTCCTAGACTTCTTAAGAATTCTGACCTACCCGGTCCCTTAAGGAATATAATGCACAAGCCAACTGCAAGTGACTAATAACACTAAGACACACTGTCTTAGTCTTCCTAAAAATTCTGACCCAACTGGTCCTTTAGGGAACACAAACAACTGTTTGTTACAAAGATTTGTTTACAATAGTGATGCTTCTACACAAGCAGATGAGTAAACATATTTTCAGAACAATATTGACTTAAGAATGATATTAACTATACAGCGTATGAACAGTGAAAATTGCAGTAACCATTCTTGAAGTCTTCACGCCTTTATATAGCCATGTATAATATGACCGTTGAAGGATATTTCTGACATTTCAGAATTATGGCGGCTTGAAGGATCGTGGGGGACAAATAGTACATTTGCGTTCGTCCTATCCGGAGTGGAGCAGTGTGTCCTTGTACTGTTGTACTGTTGTACCACGTTGCTTAGTATTCTCAACTTCCAGACTTCAAAGGCTTCTAAGAGCATGAGTTAGAAGAAGGGAAAACATAAGTTGGGTCTTAAGAGCTTCAAGGCTTCAGAGTCTGCAGAGCTACATCTTCAGAGTCTTCAGCACTTGGTCTTCAGAACCCGTTGTCTTCACAATCATAAGTCTTCAGCATCTGGACTTGTTCATTAGAACTTCTGTCTTCAGATCTTCAAAACTTATTTTCTTAAGTCATTGTATCTAGGGATGGCAAAAATATCCGTACCCGCGGATATCAGTGGAAAAAATCCGTCACGGATATTGGGCGGATAACTTAATGGATATCCACGGATAAAATAAATGGATATTTAAATATCCGTTTATTAATGGATATGGATATGGTTTAATGATATCTGTACTCGCCGATATCCATATCCGTTAATAAATTATAAAAATCATTTAAATATCATTAGTTTATTATACCTTATCTTTTCATCTTCTAAAATAAATAGTCTTATTATATTTCTTTCTTTTCTTAAATTTTCTTTGAAGAAAACCTTTCACATTTCATTAAAATTCTATTAGCAATTTCATATTTAAACTCTTCAATACTTCATACCCCACTTCAACAATTTCATAGTCCAACCAACTAGTGTTGTCATTCCTCTATCGAACCAGTGTCTTCCTGCCTACTCCTCTGTCTTTCGCTCTTCAATCATAACTCACAATCACAATATCTTTTATTTGTTTGGTTAAAATGAAATGTATGGATATTATGTTTGGATCTAATTATATTTTGGTGAATAAGAAGAAAATTAATGTAATGAAATTTTATTGTTAAATTAAGAGCGAATTGTATGGATGTCATATGATAATAATTTTTTGTGTCCTTAAAAGAAGTTAAAAGAATATTTAAAAAAAATTATTTTCATAAAAAATATTATCCATGGATATCTGTAAATATCCACGGATACCGTAAAACCTGGGGATTACCCCCTTAACGGATATCCACATGGATATGGGGCGGATATGGATATCATATTTATCCAATGGGGCGGATACGGATATCATAATATCCGTCCCCATGGATATCCATTTACATCCCTAATTGTATCAGAGTCATGCAACTTCAGAGTCTTCTGAAGTAAATGCTACCGTTCAGCAGAACAATATGTAGCGTAGAAGCGGAACAATTCTCTTCTAATAACTTAGCCACGCTATTAATCAGAAGCAGAACCTGTTTGTTAAATTCTCAAAAATAACAAACATTAGAATACCAAAATTGTCCATACAAACATACTTGTTTGTTATCATCAAAACTCAGAGGTATTATTGCAGAACCAAACCTTGTTCTAACAATCTCCCCATTTTTGATGATGACAAAACTATGTATTTTGATGACATAATTTTGTACATAACATAAAAAGTAATCAGAGTAAGAAGATTAAGGAATACTTATCCTTCCGATGAGAATCTCCCCCTGAGTCTCAGACTGGATGAAGATCAAATATCCTGACTTGCGAACCTTGTGGGTGAACTCCCCCTGGTTGCAATAGGTTAGATATTGAGATCTTTAGAGTCTTTACTCAGTTTTCAGAAGCCAATTGTGCCAATTTAAATCTTGATATCTCAGAGTCAAACACATTGGATGCCAAAAGTATTCTGATTTCATATTTCCTAAAAAATAAAACAAGAAAACAAATCTAACAGAAACAAAATTTTATTGGTTAGAATGTAGCAGCTTGTTTTTCAGAATTTTTTTGTGTGAATCAAAATATTACGTTCATATTATATTTCTCCCCCTTTTTCTCATAATAAAAAAGAAAATATTTCATTAATATCAGAAGGATCAAAACAAGATTAAAACAAGGCAGGATCCTAATGTCCAGAGCAATCATGAAAATAGCCTAACTGCCTAAGTTCCTAGGTTCCAGAGGATGAAGGGTTTGGAGACAACTTGTTCAGAATTTGTTGAAGCATATTCTGTAGAGAGTTATTGACAATTTTCTGCTCTGAAAAGCTTTCTCTGAAAATCGTCTGCTCGTCCTTTATTGTCTGTTGATCCTTTTTGAGTCCATCAATTGCTCGTGACAAATGCTCAAGGGCAGATTCAGAAAAGGAAGCAGGTGCAGAGGTGTTGACAGTTGTGACACTTGTGGCTTCTTCTACTTGATTATTAGCTTATGTAGCTAATCTTTCAGCCAGTTCCTTTTCTACAGCTAGCTTAGCTTCAACTTCCTTCTTTTCTTGCAACTTCTTCTCAGCTTCTTGAACGAAATAAACCTTTGTCTTAACACAACGATCTTGAAACTTCTAAAATTCTTCAGCCATCCACTGATTGAACATGTCCCATGAAGCACCCAAATCAGAGGGGTTTTCACTAGAATTTGATTCATCAGAGAGTGCCTTGAACCTTGTAACCACACTATTCTTAAAAACAGATATTTATTCATCTAGGTTGAGAGGGAGGTCAGAGGTTTAATTTTCAGGCTGTGCGAGATCATCCTCAATAGAGTCATCAATAATGATGATATCATTGTCTAGAGAAATTTTAGGATTATTAATTATGGATTATGGAGTAGGTTTTGAAGTTGGTGATAGAGAGATGGCTATTTCTGGATGTTTAGTGAGAATTTCTTTTGTGATTTGAATAAATGGAGAAGGTGAAACAGATGAGACAAGTGTTGGTTGGATAAAAATGGTGGAAGTTGGTTAAGATGAGGTAGTTTCAAACCTTGGTGGAGTCAACTGTAATAGTTGCGGTGAAGTAGTGATTATTTCAGACACAGGTGTTGGAGAGGTGGTGACAATAGTAGAGAATATTGGTGTACTAGTGGATAAAAATGGTTGGGTTGATGAGATGGGAATAGATGAACCAGATGCAATGTCAGAGGACGATTCAAAGGACTTACTTTGATTTGTAGATGATATCTTTATCTTCTTTGTCGATGGTCCTTCATCGTCATTTTTCTTTTTCTTGCCTTTCCCTCTTTTCTGAATAATTTCAAGGAGAGCATCTGGTAGACTTTCCAGATCAATCCATGCATCTAGTGATTCCTCCTCTTCATATTTAGCAAAATAGTTTGCTAGTTCTTCTGGATTATAGTCATTTGAAAAAAGGTGGGAATCCAGAGATTTGAAATCGAACAAAGTCAAGATCAAGCTGGTTTGGAAATGCAGGTTGACGAGTGATCTTCGTAAGAAGCCCCATATTCTTTAAGTTCTTTGCCAAAAATGGCCGTCCAGAAGATTTGTGTAGTTCTTCAGTGAACCCAGCAACCAATAAATCTTCAACTAAGCCTGATTCAATGAAAATATCAGACAATAGTCTGCCGTAGGGGATATGATTTCCCTTATTGGTGGAACCAGTTCTTGAGTTAATTATAGACTCTCTCAAAAAGTTGAACAAAAGGCAATGAAGATGTATTTTCTTTCCTTTCAACAGAGAGTATAAAACATACTTCTGTGACACATTAATATAATCCGATGAATGAGAGGAAGGACGATGATACATAGTTCCCAACATGATTTTAAACCAAACTCTTAAAGTATCTTTCAAGAGTGATGATGGTGGATCCTTTTTAGATTCTAAATCAGTTCCTTCTTTGAAAATAGAAACTGCGACCTTAGCTTCCCTTTGCTTATTTGGTTGGACATTGACGATTCTTAGTCCCTTTCCATCATGAGAGATTAGGTCACTGATTGTCTTTTCGGTGATGATGATTCGTCTTCCAAGCACAGTAGAAACAATGACATGTCTACTAGTGATTGCATGAATCTAGAAGTCTTTGACCAAGTTTGGAAGTGAGGATCCTTGCAATCTCTTAAAGTAACCATCCCATCCTTGAGAATTGAGAGTATAAGTAAGATCGCATCCATTATCCCTGAGGTTTTTGAAGTAAACCATGGATTCACTATGAACTTGAAGTTCATCAACAGGCGTGTTGAGAGAGATAGGACATTCTTCAGGAATAATACACTGATATTCAAGTAACTTAGCTTTGGAGATAGTTTGAGATGATTCCGCCATTGATGAAGATAATGGAGTTGCAGAGAACTGAAGGGGTTTTAGGGTTTCTAAGAATGAAGTGTGGAATGAAGTGATGTGAGCGAGTATATAATGTGTAAGTGGAGAGAAGTTGAATGGACATAAAAAATTAAACATAATAATGGGGATTAATAAATGAACGTAATCATGATTTAACCAATTCCAAGAAAAGTACTGCTCACGTGTTAATCACCCTTTAATTAAGTGACATGTATTGATATCCTCAGAGTCTGGAAAACCAAAAGGTTTCCTTCTGATCAGAGATACTTCTGACAAAGCATCTTCTGATAACTGAGGTTAAAACAAATGCTTCTGAGTTTAAATGAAAATCTGACATCTTTAGACTCTGACTAAACACATCTGATTCTGAGGAAATCTTACTCTAGACAATAGTCCATTTTCAGATGCTTCAGAATAAATAAAAATCTATCTTCAGCCAAGGGTTTTGTAAAAATATCAGCCCACTGATGGTCTGAATCTATAAATTTTAAACATAAAATTCCCTTATGAACATAGTCTCTAATAAAATAATGTTTAATTTCTATGTGCTTTGCCCTAGAATATAAGATTGGATTCTTACTTAAACCTATAGCAGCAATATTATCACAAAAGATAGGGATGTTACTCTCATGTATCTGATAATCTTCCAATTGGTTCTTCATCCACAACATCTGCGTACTGCACAGAGACGCGACTATGTACTCTGCTTCTGCTGTTGAGATAGCAATTATTGATTGCCTCTTGCTTGCCCATGAGATCAAATTCTTCCAGAGAAACTGACAGTTTCCAGAGGTGCTTTTTCTTTCCAATCTGTCTCCTGCATAATCTGCATCACAGTAACTAGAAAGAGAGTACTCTGATGTTTTCTCACACATCAGGCCAAGGTTAATAGTTCCTTTCAGATACCTTAGAATTCTTTTAACAGTAGTTAAATGAGATTATCTAGGATCAGATTGAAATCTAGCACACAAATGAACACTAAAAAGAATATCAGGTCTAGAAGCAGTTAAGTACATAAGATATCCTATCATACCACGATAGAGCTTCTGACAAACCTTTCCACTACCTCTTCCTTTTCCAGAATACATGTTGGATGCATTAGAGTCTTAACTGGTGTACAATCCATCATGTTGAATTTCTTCGGAAGTTCTTTGGTATACTTACTTTGATGAATGTAAGTAGCCTCTGATCTTTGGTCAATTTGAATTCCCAGAAAGAACTTTAATTCACCTATCAGACTCATCTCAAATTTTGCCCGCATTAGCTTAGAAAACTCTTCACAAAGAGAGGGATTAGCATAACCAAAAATAATGTCATCAACGTAAATATGAACTATAAGTATGTCATTTTTGAACATTTTACAGAAGAGAGTGGTGTCAACCTTGCCTCTGGTGAAGTTATTTTCTAATAGAAAACTACTCAATCTGTCATACCAAGCTCTAGGAGCTTGTTTCAGACCATAGAGAGATTTTTTAAGTTTAAAAACAAAATCTAATTTTTTAGAATTTTCAAAACCTAGAGGTTGTTTGACATATCCTTCTTCTGTAATATAGCCATTCAAAAATGCACTCTTAACATCCATCTGATATAATATGATGTTATGATTTACAGAAAAGGAAATTAATAGACGTATGGCTTCTAACCTGGCGACAGGAGCAAATGTTTCTGTATAGTTTATTCCTTCTTGTTGACTATAACCTTGTGCAACCAGTCGTGCCTTGTTTCTAACAACCTCACCCTTCTCATTGAGCTTGTTTCTGAATACCCATTTAGTTCCAATAACGTGGACACCTTTAGGCTTCTGAACAAGATCCCAAACATCATTCTTTGAAAGCTGGTTAAGTTCTTCTTCTATCGCCAGAATCCAGTCTTTATCCATAAGAGCTTCATCAACACATGTTGGCTCGATCAAAGACACTAAACCCATAAGTGTTTCTTCATAAGGTTTAAAGGCTGATCTGGTTCTGATATGAGCGTCCTTATTTCCCAGAATCAATTCTTCAGGGTGTGAAGTTGCAACTCTGCTTTTCTTTTTTTGTGGAGGATCAGAGGGAGCAATAACAATATCAGAAGTTAGAGCTTCTGAATCTTTGGGTTCTTCTGCCTTTTTCTTAGGTTTTGAAAAACTGATCTCCAAATCTGTAAACTTTTCAACTAGCTTTGACTTTTCAGATTCAATCTTATCATCGAATCTGACATGAATTGATTCTTCCACAATTCGTGATTCTGTGTTATAGACTCTGTAGCCTTTTGAGCTTTCAGAATATCCTAACAACAGGCACTTCTGTGCTTTGGAATCAAACTTGCCCAGATTCTATTTAGTGTTTAACATAAAACAGACACATCCAAAAGGATGAAAGTAAGAAATGTTGGGCTTTCTATTCTTCCACAATTCATAAGGAGTCTTACCCAAAATAGGTCTTATTGAGATTCTATTTTGAATATAACATGCTGTGTTAATTGCTTCTGCCCAAAAGTGCTTAGCCATGTCAGTTTCTTGGATCATGGTGCGAGCCATTTCTTGCAATGTCTTATTCTTTCTTTCTACAACCTCATTCTATTGTGGAGTTCTAGGACAAGAGAAATCATGGGATATGCCATAAGAATCAAAAAGTTTTTCAAAATATTTGTTTTCAAATTCTCCACCATGATCACTTCTGACTCTGACAATTTTACAATTCTTTTCATTTTGCACTTGGGTGCAGAAGGAAGCAAACACAGAATGTGACTCATCCTTGTGTCTTAAGAATTTTACCCATGTCCAGCGACTGTAATCATCAACGATGACTAGTCCATATTTCTTTCCATTGACTGAAGCAGTTTTCACTGGTCCAAATGAATCAATGTGAAGAAGTTCCAATGGTTTAGAGGTAGAAACAATCGTTTTTTATTTAAAGGAAGTTTTTGAAAACTCGCCTTTCTGACATGCTTCACAAAGAGCATCTGAAGAATACTTCATATTGGGCAAGCCCCTAACAAGTCCTACGTTGTTCAGCTGAGAAATTCTTCTCAAGCTAACATGACCCAGACGTTTGTGCCAGACCCATTGCTCTTCATTAACGGACATAAGACATTTTACATTCTGATTTTTCAAATTTGATAGTTTAATTTTGTAAGTATTGTTTTTCCTCTTACCATTGAACAGAACTGACCCATCCTTCTGACTAACAGCCTTACAGGACGTTTGATTAAATATAACTTCATAACCATTGTCACTAAGTTGACTAATTGACAATAAGTTACGCATTAGACCCTCAACTAAAAGAACGTTGTTGACGGAAGGAAGTTTACCATTACCAACAGTTCCAGAGCCAATGATCTTTCCCTTCTGGTTTCCTCCAAAACCAACGACGCCTCCAGAATTAAGTTCCAAATCTTGGAACATACGCCTTTCTCCTGTCATGTGTCACGAGCATCCACTGTCCAGGTACCATGACCGGTGTTTCAGTGGCGCCATCAAGGATGTCTGAAACATAGATTATCACACTCTTAGGTACCCATTTTCTGGGTCCTTTCTTGTTAGTCTTTCTAGAGGTTCTGACACCTTTGGATTTCTGTGCAACGGGATAATCAAGTGAAATTTGTGCATGATATTTAGACTTAGAAGTTTTCTTCTGTGTCTGCGATTGTGGTGCAACAGACTCATAACCTTCTAGTTTAGAGCATTTCAGTTCGGTGCCAGCAGGCACAAAATATTCATACAGAGGTTTTAATTTAACACTCATAGTCTCATCAATTGGTTTTGATGGTCTTGAATATCCTAGACCTCTACTTCCGTTTTTGCTAACTCCATAGATCATTGAAGCCATCTTGCTTCTATCTATGCTTTTAGCAAGGAAGTGCTGAAAAGCTATATCATATCTGATTACTTCATTGGTAACAGATATGTTAGAAATAATTTCTTCTTCTAGTTAAGAAAATTTACTTTTTAGAGCAGCATTAGACTTTTCTAAATATTTTTTTTCATTTAAATCATAAATATTTGGTTCGCTCTTAGTAGAGTTCTCAGAGACAACCATAAAAGTCTTTTTCAGAGTTTTGTGTTTACTTAGAAGAAGTTGATACCTTTTCATAAGTTCTGATAAACCTAATTCAAGTTCAGAATGAAATAAGGAAGAAAGTACCTCTTTGTCATCATCTGAGTCTGACTCTTCATCAAGTGTCATCTGATCCTCTGATAAGGCTTCACTCATGCTGGTCTTTGCCATAAGTGCCACGTTGGAATATTCTTCTTCAAAATCTTCTTCTTCTGACTCTGAATCATCCTAAGCTGCCATAAGACCCTTTTTGGCTTTGAAAACCTTCTTAGGTTTTCTATCTTTCTTGAGCTTTGGACACTCGTTCCTATAATGTCCAGGCTCCTTGCATTCGTAACAAGTAGCTTCTTTTTCAGAAGCTTTCCTTTGACCAGATGTAGATTCAGATCTACCTCTTCTTCTGAACTTGCTTTTTCTGTGTTTCCACAGTTGGTTTATCTTTCTTGATATGAGAGACAGTTCATCTTCGTCTGAATCTTCTTCCGATTCTTCTGAGTTCTCCTTTGTTTGGCAAGCCTTTGTCTTTACAGACTTAGATTTCAGAGCAACAGACTTACCTCTTTTCTGAGGTTCATCTTCTTGAAGTTCTATCTCATGACTTCTTAAAGAACTAATCAGTTCCTCAAGACTTGTGTTGTTCTGATCTTTTGCCGTTTTCAAAGCAGTTACCATTGGTCTCCATTTTACATGCAGACTCTTGATAATCTTCTTGACATGATCAGCAGTAGAATAACCTTTGTCCAGAACTCTGAGTCCTGTAACAAGCATCTGGAATCTTGAAAACATAGTTTCCACAGATTCGCCATCTTCCTTTCTGAAGGCCTCATACTTCTGGATTAGAGCCAAAGTTTTTGTCTCCTTGACTTGAGCGTTGCCTTCATGAGTCATCTAAAGAGAGTCAAAGATAGATTTTGCAGTCTCTCTCTTTGTAATATTTTCATACTCTGTGTATGAAATAGCATTTAGCAAAATCGTTCTCGCTCTGTGATGATTCTTGTAGGTTTTCTTTTGAGCCTCTGTCAATGAGCTTCTGGCAATATTTTTGCCTTCAGCATCTACTGGATGTTTGTAGCCATCAACTACCAAATCCCATAGTTCTAAATTAAATCCCAGAAAATAAATTTCGATTCTGTCCTTCCATTAGTCAAATTTCTTGCCATCAAAGATATGAGGTTTTGCACTATATGAGTCTCTTTCATTATTATCAGAAGTACCAGCTGGGGCAGCCATTATTTTTCACACTTTGGATAGGTACTGAACACTGTTAGGTGCTTGATAAAAATTCAACCTTTTTATCTACTCAAAACCGGAGCTCTGATGCCAATTGAAGGTGTGAAAAACACAAGAAAGGGGGGTTTAAATTGGGTTTTTAAAAATAAAAACTATCTATTAAAACTAATCCTCTTTACAAACAAACTTCACTTCTTGATAATAAAGGAAGAAGAATTAAAAAGAAAGAACACAGTATGTTTATACTAGTTCACTTGAGAAATCCTCAAGCTAGTCTAGTTCACCCGCCAAGGTGATTTTGCCTCTCTCAAACAAGGACTTAATCCAGTATAACCAAACTGATTACAATTGCACTAGCCAACTGCTGGTGACTAACAACCTCTAAGACATACTAGTCCTAGACTTCTTAAGAATTCTGACCTACTTGGTCCCTTACGGAATACAATGCACAAGCCAACTACAAGTGACTAACAACACTAAGACACACTGTCTTAGTCTTCCTAAAAATTCTGACCCAACTGGTCCTTTAGGGAGCACAAACAACTGTTTGTTACAAAGATTTGTTTATAATAGTGATGCTTCTACACAAGTAGATGAGTAAACATATTTTCAGAACAATATTGACTTAAGAATGATATTAACTATACAGCGTATGAACAGTGAAAATTGCAGTAACCATTCTTGAAGTCTTCACGCCTTTATATAGCCATGTATAATATGACCGTTGAAGGATATTTCTGACATTTCAGAATTATGGCGGCTTGAAGGATCGTGGGGGACAAATAGTACATTTGTGTCCGTCCTATCCGGAGTGGAGCAGTGTGTCCTTGTACTGTTGTACTGTTGTACCACGTTGCTTAGTCTTCACAACTTCCAGACTTCAGAGGCTTCTGAGAGCATGAGTTAGAAGAAGGGAAAACATAACTTGGGCCTTAAGAGCTTCAAGTCTTTAGAGTCTGCAGAGCTACATCTTCAGAGTCTTCAGCACTTGGTCTTCAGAACCTGTTGTCTTCACAATCATAAGTGTTCAGCATCTGGACTTGTTCATCAGAACTTCTGTCTTCAGATCTTTAGAACTTGTTTTCTTAAGTCATTGTATCAGAGTCATGCAACTTCAGAGTCTTCTGAAGTAAATGTTATCGTTCAGTAGTACAATATGTAGCATAGAAGCGGAACAATTCTCTTCTAATAACTTAGCCACACTATTTATTAGAGGCAGAACCTATTTGTTAAATTCTCAAAAATAACAAACATTAGAATACCAAAATTGTTCATACAAACATACTTGTTTGTTATCATCAAAACTCAGAGGCATTATTGCAGAACCAAACCTTATTCTAACAGGTTGCTGAGCTGGAGGCCGATACCAAGCCTGCTAAGGATGAAATGGAGGAGGAGAGATCCCTTGTAGCCCGTGGTACCCTGGTCTCCCGGATTCGGGAGCTCGAGCAGGACTGCTTGGGAGCTCTCAAGGTGGGATTCAACAATGCTTTAGAGCAGGTCCAGATCGTGAATCCTGGGGCTCAGCTTGTCCTTAAGGGGATTGGCCCTTTCCACCAGGTGGTTGATGGTAGGGTGGTTGTCCCAGAGGCGTCCGACGAGGGAACTGGTCGGAGTGATGGGGAACCTCGACCCGAGGAGGAAGCCGCTGCTTGATTCCTTTTCTTCTTGTTTAGCTGTTTGGCCTGCGCACCATTTGAATTGTTTTGTCCGGCCTGTGTGCCGTAGTTAGTAGGTGACTTTGCCTGACCTGCATGCTAGGGGTTTAAACTTGTAATATTTGGACAGGGCTCTACCCGACATAATGCATTGTGCTCTATCTTTTGGTATGTTTATATTTTGTGTGTACTTCTTATATGTCGAATACGTGTTTATATTTTTGTGTTTTCATTTAAGTATTTGGGGCCTTTGCTCGACGTTATTGGTCCTCGATAGTGCAGGGAATTGGTCGAGTGGTCGGATTCAGATTCCGACCTTCAACGAAGCTATGAGCTCGATCGAGGTATTTGATTCAGGGTGTGAACTTCCCATCGCGAGATGGGTGTTCTGCCTAGTTGGTACGACAATGGTGGAGCTCGGTTTAGGTGTCCCCGTCGGATCAAGAGTTTTCTCGCACATACAAGAGCGGGCTCTTGTCTTCTTGTCTCGTGTTAAGGAGTCGCGCTTGTACCCTAGCGCGCCCCTATGGTCGCGACGCGAATAGGTCGTGGGCAGTGTTTAACTGTAGTACTATTTAAACTTTTCAGCGTTCCATGGTCAAGCAAGTTCCTCCCCATGCAGGTTTTCGAGGTAGTAGGCTCCGGTCCCCGTTTTCCCAATTCGCGGCAAGCTTGCCTTTGCGCGAATCTTTCTGGTTCCTTCGTAGGACTAGGCTGCCCACCTGAAATTCGTGCTTGATGACTTTACTGTCATGTCGCAAAGTTATCTTATGTTGGAGCGAGGCTTCACGGAGGGATGCCCCCACTGGATCTCTTCGACTAGGTCGAGCTCCTCCCTTAGGGCCTCGTCGTTGGTGTCCTCATCGAGGGGGGGCTTGGTCCTTATTGAGGGCTCCCTTATTTTAGCCAGAATCACTGCCTCGGTTTCGTATTTCAGTCGGAACGGGGTCTCCCCCGTGGTCGAGTGTGGGGTCGTTCTGTAGGCCCAGAGCACATTGTGCAACTCCTCGACCCACCTTTTCTTGGCGTCACCCAATCTTCGTTTCAGGTCTCACATGATCACTCTATTCGCGGCTTCGGCCTGCCCGTTCATTTAGGGGTGCTCGATAGACATGAAGTGTTGCTTTTTACCCAGCTTGGTAACGAAGTCCTGGAAGTTCTTGTCGGTGAATTGTGTCCTGTTGTCGGTGATGATTGCTTGGGGTACGCTGAACCAGCCAAGTATATTCCTTTTGTAGAAATGGAGTATGTTGTGGGCCGTGATTTTGGCTAAGGCTTCGGCCTCTATCCACTTAGTGAAGTAGTCGACGCCGACTATCAAATATTTGTTTTGGTATGACCCTATGGTGAAGGGCCCGAGGATGTCCATCCCCCACCAGGAAAATGTTCATGGGGATGAGAGCGTTTTGACCTCATTGGGCGGGGTCAGGTGCATGTCCCCGTGTCGCTGGCACTTGTCTCACTTCTTGATGTTCTCTTTGGCGTCTTGTTGCATGGTGGGCCAGTAGTACCCTTCCCGTAATGCTTTACGGGCTAGGGACCATCCGCAGAGCTACGTTAATCCCTTCGTGGATCTCCAGGAGTATGATGGGGACCTTAGACTCCTCGACGCATTTGAGGAGGGGAATGGATAAACCCCGCCGGTATAACTTATCCTCGACGATGGCGTACGAGCAGGCATGTCGCCTGACTACTCTAGCATCCTTGGAGTCGTCAGTTAGTTTCCCTGTGATGAGGTACTCGTATACCAGAGTCATCCAGCAACAGCTGTCACCGATGGTGTTTACGTCGACGATCGAGGTGGGTTTCTCGATACTTGGTCGTGGAAGCACTAATTAGATGACAGACTTGTTCCCGCCTTTTTTCTTCGTGCTCACCAACTTAGATAGTATTTTTGCCCGGGTATTGTCTTCGTGCAAGACGTGACTTACGTCAGCCGTGACGAATTTTTTCATCTTCTCTTTTACTAGGGCCAAGTAATCGATGAGGCTGTCATTCTTGGCCTGGTACTCTCCCCGCACCTGGGAGGCCACGAGATGGGAGTCGATAAATATTTTTACCTCTTTCGTGCCGAGGTCCTCGGCCAGGCGTAGTCCAGAGAGGAAGGCCTCGTACTCGGCCTGGTTGTTTGATGTCGGAAAGGATAATGTGAGAGAGACCTTGATCAAGATGCCTTTCTCGTTTTCTAGGATGATGCCTGCTCTGCTTCCTGTTGAACTGGATGCATCATCGACATAGATCATCCACTTGTGGGATCCGTCGGTCGAGGGTTCCGGGGTGGTCATCTCCGTAACAAAGTCGGCTAACACTTGAGCATTCAGGGTCATCCTACCCTCGTACTGGACGTCTAACTCAAATATCTCAAGCGACCATTTGATCATCCTGCCCTCCATGTCGGGTCGGCCGAGGAGCTGTCTCATGGGTTGGTTCGTCGTTACCACGATCATGTGGGCCAAGAAGTAGTGTCGAGCCTTCTGGCTACAGTGACGAGGGCCAGAGCAACCTTCTCGATCTACTGGTACCTAAGTTCGGGGCCTTTGAGGGCTTTACTGGTGAAGTATATTGGCTTCTGTCCTTCAGAGGTTTCCCTGATAAGAGCCGCGTTGACCGCCTCGGTTGTGATAGCGAGGTACAAGTATAACGTCTCCCTATTTTCTGGTCGCGAGAGGACCGGGGGATGCGAGAGGACTTATTTGAGGTGGAGAAGTGCCTGTTCGCACTCTTCGGTCCACTTGAATGTGACCTCTTTGCGCAGGAGTTTTAAAAATGGTAGTGCGTGTTAGGCCGATTTGGCCACGAAGCGGGACAGCGAGGTGAGCATCCTGTTTAACGATTGGATCGATTTCTTTGAGTTCGGTGTTGGTAACTCGGAGAACACCCTGCACCTGTCGGGGTTCGCCTTCTCGTTCTGTCAGATAGAAGCCGATGAACTTGCCTGCTCAGACACCGAAGGTGCACTTCTCCGGGTTGAACCTCATCTTGAATCTCTTCGCATTGTCGAAGACCCTTCTGAGATGGACAGTGTGGTCGATCTCTTCTCATGATTTTATGATCATGTCGTCCATGTAAACCTCAAGCATGTCTCCGATCTCGCCCCGGAAGACTTTGTTCATCATCTGTTGGTAGGTCGCGACGACGTTTTTCAGACCGAAGGGCACTATGTTATAGTAATAGTTTCCCGACTCGGTCATGAAAGCCGTGTATTTCTTGTCGGTCTTCGCCATGGGGACTTGATTGTATCCCGAGTATGCATCCATAATGATAGCAATTTAAAACCTGCACAATTGTCAACCAGTTTGTCGATGTTAGGCAATGGATATGCATCTTTCGGGCATGCCCGATTAAGATCGGTAAAATCAATGCACATTCTCCATTTTCCATTATTCTTTTAAACGACTACAACATTGGATAACCAGGTTATGTACTGGGCTTCTGAAATAAAGTTCGCCTCTAAGAGGTCTTTTACAACCTTTTTAGCAGACTCCGCTTTCTCGGGATACTGCCTACGCCTACGTTGTACTACAGCCCTAGCGGTTAGATCTATTGTGAGTTGGTGGCAGGCCACATCTGGGCCAAGGTCGGACATCTCTGCAGCGCTCCACGCGAACAAGTCAGCGTTCTCCCCGAGTCAGGCCTTCAGCTGCTTCCTTGCCAAGTCAGGGAGGCCCGACCGAATCTTCACGTTCCTGTCCGGGTCGTCGCCGAGTGTGATGAGCTCGAAGTCTCCATCTGGAATGGGGCGCATGAGGTGAAAATGCTTCCCGTTGCCTTCAGCTGGAGAGGGGTGATCTGCTACCTCGCTCTGCTCCTGCTTATTGGGGAAGCGGTTGTCGAGGTCGACCGTGTTGACGCGCGGGAGTGCCTTCTGCTCCTCGTTCTGGGATGACTTTCTGGAGGTCTTGGGATTGATGTTGATCGAGTTTAACCCCTTGGTGGCAGCCTCAAAACATCTTCTGGAGGCCTCAATGTCCCAGTGGAGGGTGACGACGCTGCCCCTGTTCGTGTAGTACTTCATCTTCAGGTAGACTGTATATGGCACAGCTGTGAGTTCGGCCATGGTCGGCCTTCCCAGAATGCACTGGTATAGAGAGGGGCACTCCATTACCAGGAAGTGGACCTTAATTTTTTGGGCAGTTTTGTTGTTCCCGAAGGTGACCATTAGCTCGACGTAGCCCCACGGTCTTATGGTGGTGTCGTTGAAGCCCTACAGGTCGGAGCCGGCATACGGGGTCAGATGTGTCTCGTCGAGCTGGAGGGTAGTGAACAGGTGGGCATATATTCTGTCCATTGAGCTCCTTTGGTCAACCAGGATACGACGGACGTCAAGTTCGCCATCTGTGCTCTGATCACTAGAGGAATGTTGGAGTTCGGGGCTCCGCCCGACAATTCTTTGAGGTAGAAGGTGATGGGGTTCGATCTTACCTGGACCTTCTCGAATGTGGCGCTCTGCGCCGAGCTCGCCTCTATTATTTTGTCAAACTTCCGTTTCAACGACCCTATAAAGACTTTGTTGAACCCCCCGCCGGATATGACCATGGTGGTGGGGAAGCTTTCTCGTGGGCTACAAGCGGTCAGAGGGATGTCGAGATCATATGGGAAGTAGAAGTCCTCTGGTCGGGTGACACACAGAGCGACTTGCAGCCCGCTATCTCTGGAGGACGGGGTCGCCTCCTCGACCCTTTTCGCCTCCCGGGCCTCCTGTCGGGGGGCTTTGCTCCTCTTGGTGTAATGCTTCAAGTGCCCCTTCTTGATCAAGGTTTTGATGGCATCCTTGAGGTGGATGCAATCCTCCGTGACGTGTTTGTGGCTCCTTTGGAACCGACAGTACTTGGACTTATCAACATTTGGCTTAGGGGGTGTCGGCTTAGGGAAGCGGACACCGCCTTGCTGGAACTCTGAGTTGATGCACTCAGTCAGGATGCGCTCGTGGGGGAGCTGTGAGTAGCGTATACTTAGTGAAGCGGCCTGCTGGTCCCTTTTGTTCTCGGGAGTCCCGGGGCCGGTATTCTTTTCTTCTCTCCACACCTCATCGGGGAGTGGTGGAATCTTCGTACCTAGAGCTCCCGGCCCTCTCTTGATTCTGCGAGTTATAGGCGCAGTTTGCGGCCTCTATCTCCTCATACCAGATGTATGCCTGGGCCTTGTGGAGGAGCGCGTCTAAGGTGTTGGGCCTTTCAATGCCGACTGCCTTGGCAAACTCGGTGCGAAGCCATAGTCCTCGTTCGATCAAATATCTCTTCTTGTCGTCTGAGGTGGATACCTGGACAGCTTCTCGGTTTAACCTCTCTATGTAGTCTCGGAGAGATTCATCTTTTCCCTGGATGATGGCTTCCAGGGATACTTCCGTCTTCGGGTGGCGTCGGGAAGCGGTGAAGTGCCTGGAGAACTTCCTCTTCATCTCCTTCCAGGAGGCGATGGACTCGTGCTCGTGACTCTTGTACCACGCCATTGCACCCTTCCTCAGGGTCGTGGGGAAGTGCCTGCACTTGATGGCCCCCCAGATGTTCCGGTAGTCGATCAACACATCAATGCTTTCAATGTGGTCGTTCGGGTCGGTCTTTCCATCATTGGTCGCCAAGGCCGGGGGTTTTTCCCTCCCGACGGGCAAGGGAGTCTCCATGATGGCTCAAACAGCGGCGTGCAATGGTCGTCCTTGTCGCTCCACACAGGTGATCACGATAGGGACAGGTCACATCAAGGGTTCCTTCCTCGGAGGGGAGGGCTTCTTGGTCGGCTCTTTGGCTTCTCGGCGTATTCTTCAGCTTTATTCCTCTTATGAGCGGGGGATTGTCACTCCTTCCGGGGAGGAGATCGGTCACGCTTCTGGGTGCCCACGGGCTGAGGCCTTTCCAAATGCAGGCAACGCCTCGGCTGTCGAGGAGAGGGCTCCGAGGGTCATTGTATCGTGGCTTCCGCGGAGGAGGGGAACGACTGCGAGAAACGGGGCGACGATGTCTCCACAGGGAGAACATAATTATCGCTCCTTCTCGAGCATTCTGATCCGCTTATTCTGTTGGAAAATCATCAGATTTGTCTGATTGATCGCCGCAAATAGAGCCTTCATGGTCGGGTCAGCGTTGGGCGGCATAGGGATTGGCTGGTAGACCGCTGGGTTATCAAAGCGTCGGGCGGCGTTGAAGGCAGCTTCGTCGGGGGAGGGAGAGGCAGCGTGCCCATCCCTAGGATCGCCTTCCTCGACGTGAACGCTCGCGTTGGGATCATGTCAGTCGCCGTTGGCGAATGTGGTGAAGGCGGTTTCTGGAGCGTTGTCGTCAGTGTGTGGGCTAGCCATGATCGTCAGTGATTGGAAACTACTTTGGTTCTTCAGTTTCTACGAGAGAAAGAACAAGGAAGCAAGGATTCCCACAGATGGTGCCAATGATCTTACCGGATCAGAAAAGGATCAGCAGCTAGCAACATGTTGTGAGCTCCTTTATTCATCGGTGGTGGGGAAGAGGGGGGGGTGTACCTGCAAGGTACTCCAATGCTAAAGTCAGAGACGAAGTAGAAAGGGCAAGTACAGAGAAAATGTCTAGAGAATATAATACCCGACCCTCTAGTTAAAGAGGGTATTTATAATGTGCCCCCAGTGTGGGGCCAATGATTACTTTGCACTGGGTTGGATTACAAGGCCCAATAGGAGCAACTGCCAGGGCTTACATGGAGTAGGGAAGGCCAGCACATGGTCTTCTCCCTGGGTCAACTTCCTTGTAATCTCTGGAAGGTGGGTGATATGTTCTATCTGACGCGGGTGTCGCATCTGCGAAAATCAACCGACAAAAAAGGCAGAAGAGTCGCCACCGAATGTTATTTATCCCAACGCAGGGAAAGGAAACGATCGAAGAAAACCTCAACAAAGGGAAAGACATGGTCATCGCAACCATAGCCTGAGTTCGAGAGTCGTTACGCGAAAGGAAGGTATTAGTACCCCCTCGCGTCCATCGTACTCGATGGGATCCACACTTGTTGTTTTGATCAAAGGGTGAGTCGTCTAAAGCCTCCTACTAAACGGGAATTGAAAACAAAAGGTGACTCGATAGGACATCGTCGTCCTAGGTGTAACACCCCACTTTCCCAAAATACATAATATAGAGATATTATCAATAAAATCAGGGTTTACTACAACAAGTAAGGTGTCACTTTGTTAAAAATCAACATACTGAATCTCTTTTCATTTGAAGGAACAAAAACAGCGAAAAACAAGTATTTATCCAATTTATGGCCACATGCCAAATACATCAAAATAAAACCCACATTAAACGTGGTCCACCATAAATTCAATAAAAATGAAAGATACGTAACAAATGAATGATGAATAATGAATAACAAATAATAAAATCCCCAAATCCCGTGTTACGTATCAGAGCGACTCCTAAGACTCGATCAGGCAACACGCACTCCATGCACACTCAAGTACCTGGATTATCTGTACTTCCGAAGAAGCACAGACACAACAACAACAAAGGGGTGAGAACTACATTCAATAATAAACGGTGAATAATACATATTAAGGGTAGTTACTCACAGTCATTCACACAATCACATAATCACGACACACTTGTCATTTTCAATTATCATTCAATCAACATGTAATAACAATGCAATGTGACTCAATAAATGACACAATGCATGTGGTACCAATATCACCAAGGTTCATTCAATCGAACCCAGATAAATCACATACACCCGTACTTGGCAATGATTTATCCCACCACACACCACATTGGAGTTCGGATGAATCACATACACTCCTCCTGAGCAATGATTCATCACCACCAACACACCATGAATGCATGACATCAATATGCATATAGTTCATGTATAATAATAATCATACAATCCCACGATCCTCCTGATCACAATCAATCCATAACACCACAGAAAACACCTCACACGATGTTAATTAGCTAATTACCAATTAATTCAACAAAATTACTAAATCAATTATTTTTGTCACCCATCCTACATTTCTCAAGGTCTGACATCTATCCCTAACCTCTCAAACCAAAAGAAACCACTTCAGACGCGAAAACGGGAAAGAAATCGCGAAACGGTAAAATTCTGCACACTCGCTGGCCATACGCGTATTGCCTTGTGCCATACGCATATTGCCCAGCTCGCTCGCCCTACCATACGGGTATCCTACGCGTACCGCCTCTCCTCCCACCCTTCCATACGCGTATTGCCCTACCTATTACGCGTATGGGCAGAGACCTGTTTTTTCCATCAAATTCCATTTCCATACCGAATACGCGTATTCCCTCCTCATACGCGTAAGGCCTGACCTCCATACGCGTACTGTTACGCGTATGGACAGAGGGCCGTGCCAATCCTCCTTTTTGGCCCTCCCATACGCGTATTGCCTCCCTCCTGGGCCAGCATTACACGTAACACCCTATCCATTACGTGTAAGGCCAGATCTATTACGCAAATGGACTTTCTCCACACCAGTCTGAATTCTGCTAAGGGATTGTCACTTTTCCACTCCAATTCAGTCCTAAACTTGTTTCTACATCAGTTTTAGGTCCTATTCTTCATTCTTACTTCTTTTACCTATTATTACTAGTCAAAATAATGGGTCTTAGGTCTAATCTCGTTCCCTCAACCTGCATCAAAACAAATCTGTCACAACATGCATTCATACAGCAGCAACAATACAAATTTATACATGAAAATCATACTATCATCAACGATTCAATACATATCAGAGATCAAACATTCATATCATACTCAGAATTTCATCAACTATAAAACATACGAAAATCCTACGAGGGAAATGACCCCTCACTACCCTTTCACGCTATTATCACCTATATTGAACCCATTCTCCCCCCTTACCTTAAATTCTTGATTAAATCCTGGGAAAAATTGATGGAGATCCTAGCCCTAGCACCCTTGTTCTTCTCTTGTTCTTCTTTCTCTAACCTTTTCTCTTTTTACGTGAAAACTGTTTTGTCTCACTAAACTCCCCCTAATTCTAATTAATCAAATTTTATTTAATTAATAATAATAATAATAATAATAGTCCTAATAATAATAATAAGAATAATATTAATAATAATAAGAATAATAATAATAATAATAACATTATTAACTATATTACTATTATTATTTTCACTGCTATATCATTATTATTAAGCTAAGGTCTCTAATCTCCACTAATTAAATAAGGCACTACCCTTTACTCACCCTTAACAAGGCCAAAACAATACAAATTAACACACGATGATTAAATAATTAAAATGGGGCGTTACAACTCTCCCCCACTTAAATTATTTTCGTCCTCGAAAATGTACCTGATGGAAATAGCTTAGAATACGACTCTCACATCCTGCTCTCCAGCTCCCAGGCCACACTTCCCCCAACAGCTCCTCCCCAAGCTACTCTCACCAAAGGGATCTCCTTTCCTCTGAGTTGTTTCATCTTACGATCCTCGATCCTTATCGGCATCGCCTCCACAGTAAGATTATCCCTGATCTGCACCTCATCCCTCGGGATAACATGAGATGGATCAGATACATACTTTCGAAGTTGCGACACATGAAACACGTCATGTAAGTTCGAAAGTTCAGGCGGCAACGCCACCCTATAAGCAACTGCACCAACCCTCTGCAAGATCTGATACGGTCCAATAAACTTAGGATCCAGCTTCTTTGATTTCAATACACGTCCCACACCAGTCACTGGGTTAACTCTCAGGAACACGTGATCACCTTCACTGAATTCCAAGTCTTTCTTCCGATTATCATGATAAATTTTCTGCCTACTTCGAGACGTTTTCATTTTCTCGCGGATCATGTGAATTGTCTCAGTAGTCTGTTGCACAATCTCAGGTCCAAGCACCACATTCTCACCAGTCTCATACCAACACAGAGGCGTCCTACACCTCATACCATACAAAGCTTCGAAAGGTGCCATTCCAATGCTCTAATGGTAGCTATTGTTATACGTGAACTCAATCAATGGCAAATGAGTATCCCACGCACCACCTTTCTCCAACACACAGGCTCTCAGCAAATCTTCCAACGACTGAATAGTCCTCTCTGACTGACCATCAGTCTGTGGATGATAAGCCGAGCTCAACTTCAATTTAGAACCCAAGGCCTCCTGCAGACTCTTCCAAAATTCTGAAGTAAACCTCGGATCTCTATCCGACACTATGCTCGATGGAACACCATGTAACTTCACAATTATCCTGATATAAATCTCCGCCAGCTTTGACAACGGGAAACTGATGTTAATTGGTATAAAATGAGCGGATTTCGTAAATCGATCCACCACTACCCAAATAACATCAAAGCCTTTCGCTGTATTTGGCAACCCAGTAACAAAATTCATAATAATACTGTCCCACCTCCATTCCGGAATCTCTAACGGTTGCATTAATCCCGAAGGCTTCTGGTACTCCACTTTTGACTTCTGACATGTCAAACAAGCATAGACAAACTGAGCTATGTCTCTCTTCATGCCGGACCACCAAAATAACTTCTTCAAGTCATGGTACATCTTTGTAGCTCCCGGATGAATACTCAAGCTACTCCAATGACTTTCCTCTAAGATTGCCTTTTTCAATTCCACATTATCCGGTACATAAATTCTGCCCCGGAATCTCAACACACCAACATTATCCACTTTAAAATCACCATTAGGATCACCTTCTTCTGTAGGCCTCAAGTCCACCAGCTTCACATCAAGCTTCTGATTTTCTTTAATTACATCCAAAAAGTCATTATTCACCTTCAGCATACCCAATCTAACACTCTCCGGTGTAGTTTCACAAACCATACTCAAGTCTCTGAACTGTTCAATCAACTCCATTTCTTTCACCATCAATGCAAACATATGAATTGTCTTCCGACTGAGAGCATCTGCTACAACATTAGCTTTTCCCGGATGGTAACTCAAATTAAAATCATAATCCTTCAAGAACTCTAACCACCTTCTCTGCCTCATGTTCAACTCCTTCTGATCGAATAAATATTTCAGACTCTTCTGGTCACTGAATACTTCAAATCTTGATCCATACAAATAATGTCGCCAAATTTTTAATACAAAAACCACTGCAGCTAATTCAAGATCATGAGTAGTATAGTTCCTCTCATGCACCCTCAACTGTCGTGAAGCATATGCCACCACTTTGCCATCTTGCATTAACACACCGCCTAATCCCATCTTAGATGCATCATAATACATTACAAAAGGATCATTTGGACTTGGTAGAATTAACACTGGTGCTGTAGTCAATTTCTTCTTCAGTTCCTCAAAACTTTCCTCACAGGCAGCATCCCAAACAAAAGCTTGATTCTTTCGTGTTAACTGCGTCATCAGTAACGCCAAATTAGAAAACCCTTCAATGAATCTTCTATAGTATCCTGCCAAACCCAAAAAGCTTCTAATCTCCGTCGCTGTCTTCAGAGCTTCCCACTGAAGTACTGCACTTATTTTAGATGGATCCACCGCTATACCATCACCAGAAATAACATGACCCAAGAAACTCACAGTCCTCAGCCAGAATTCACATTTTGAGAACTTTGCGAACAATTTATTATCCTTCAACACTGATCTCGACTTTATGAGTCGAATGGGGGTTACTGCAAGTATACAGTTGTATCGCATAGTTTTAAAAGATTATCGATCCCACAGAGACTAGAAATCGAACGCACCGTTATCTATCGTTACTATGTTTATCTAAGGCTAATCAGAATTTGGGTTTTTAGTTCAAACGGGAAATTAAAGGGAAATTAAAATTTGGGAATCCTAGTTATGAATAAGTTATCGGTATATAATTCGGTAACCTACCTAGAATTAATTAAACCTAAGCCTATAGAAATTTATCACCCTATTCATCTGTAGGAAAAACCGGTTTAAAATCCCTCAACTCACACTCCCGTGGTTCTTGCTTCGGACTATACTTCTAAGTCAATACGTCTGCTCTCGCTAGCCCGTATGAGGTTAAAAATACTTTTTGAAAACTAATTAAACCTAATTAACTTTAAAGCGCTTCCGCTATTTTTAAAACTAATGCCTGATTTCAGCTATCCGGGTAAAGCCTCACACTCCCGTGGTCTCGACTTTAACCTATGTTACTTTTTTACTCTCGTAATAAAAGTTAGGTTTTATATTAAGAAATCGAAGCCAGAAGAAGGATTGATTATTGATTTTAGCTTAGAGAAAATTAATTCATTTTAGTTACTTCATTACATACCGATAAGATCAGTTTAGCTCGACATAATTAAGAAATTAAATGCAAAGGCAATGAAATAAATAAAAACAGACATAACTAAGAAAGAAATAAACAATACTTGAATTAAATAACGGAAACCTGGAATTCAGTAATAACAGCAACAACAATCCCTCCACAAGCCGGTAGGTTCTTGCTTGAATGTAATATATTGCGAAGGTTGAAGGTAATGAAACAAAGAACTAAAACTAAGTTGTAATAGTTTCTCAGTGTGAGAAACTATCACTTTTGTTCGGTAATGGTTAACAAGGAAATGGAAATGCAAAGTAAAAGAAATGAAATAAACTAAAACTCTGAAAACAAATTGGCAGCAAGACGGTACACTTTGAAAGCAAAATTGGCCACCCGTTGTTCTTCGTAAATGCTTGTATTTATAGGCTCAGTTGAGGTAGAAGTTGGAGAGAATTCAGCCACTTACACTGACGGCTACTCCACTTGGACCTAGTAATCTTCGGAGGATATGGCATCGTGTGAAAACTGCTTTCTCTGAAAATTCGTAGACACGTTTCTGCTTCAGTGAGTGAATTTGAGCGCATGACGATCGTGATATAGTGTGACGGTCGTGATGTACTTTGAAGCTGCCACGGTCGTGGCACTCCCATGACGATCGTGATATCAGCAGAAAATGGATTTCTTCAATTTTTCTTCTCTTTTCTGCTCTTTTCTTGCGTGTTTTGGTTCTTTTCCACACTTAGCATACTTTGACTTGTGAAATGTGATTACCTGCAAAAACACTTAAATAATCTCGAGAAAATCGGATATTAGACAAAAAACGGAATAAGAAACTAACATAAATCGAAGTAAAAATATGATATAAATTCGTGTTATCAAACACCTGCAATACAATCCTCAAATGTTCTGCGTGATCCTCGTCAGTCTTAGAATAATTCAGTATATAATCAATAAATACCACAATAAACTGATCCAAATAAGAGTGAAAGACACGGTTCATATATTCCATAAACACACCCGGCGCATTAGACACTCCGAAAGGCATCACTGCATATTCGTAATGTCCATAGCGAGTTCTGAACTCAGTCTTCTGAATATCACCTTCCTTTACTCCAATCTGATGGTAACCCGACCTCAAATCAATTTTGCTGGAAACATGAGCTCCTACAAGCTGATCCATTAGGTCATCAATCCTCGGAAGTGGATACTTATTCTTAATGGTCACTTTATTCAACTGACGGTAATCAATGCACAGACGCATACTACCATCCTTCTTTTTCACCAACAACACTGGAGCTCCCCACGGTGACACACTCGGTCTAATAAACTTCTTATCGAGCAACTCCTCAATCTGAGATTTCAAGTCTGCCAACTCTGATGCAGACATTCTGTACGGCGCCATAGAGATAGGTCTGGTACCCGGTACAAGATCAATAGTAAATTCAACTTCCCTTGTCGGAGGAAACTCTGAAATGTCATATGGAAATACTTCAGGAAATTCATTCACCATTGGTAATTCATTAACTGAAGTCTTACTTTCAACCGATAACGAGGCAAACATCGCAAACATCTTCGCTTTATCCTCCAACAACGTCCTCAATTCCCTGCTAGATAACGAATCCGCCAATGCTTCCTCTTCAGGAGTAAGAAACAATAACGTCTTCCTGAAGCAATCAATATAAACTCGGTTGAACTCCAACCAGTTCATACCCAAAATAACATCGAGATTACCGAGTGACAAACAAATCAAGTCCACTCTGAAATCTCTACCAAACATAGTCAGCGGACACTTCAAACACACCAAGGAAGTAACCACAGAACCAATAGATAGAGTTTCAATCGTCATCCTTTGATCTAGAGTAGACGGCACAATCCCTAGTCTCTTCACACAATCAACAGAAATAAACGAGTGGGTTGCACCCATGTCAATGATAGCAATCAAAGGAATATCTTTAATAAAGCAAGTACCTTTGACGGAACGCTCCTCATCAGTGGATTGGGCTCCCACCAAGGAAAATAATTTTCCATTGGCCAGAGCTTTCTTTGGCTTCTCACAATGAGTGCTGATGTGACCCTTTTCTCCACAGTTATAACAGGTAGGCATAATGGCTTTACAATCAGCTATAACATGACCTGGTCGACCACACTTGAAACACTTCTTCACCTCATTTGGACAGTTATTAGCACGGTGACCCGCGCCACCACATCTGAAACACTTGAGAGTATCAGAACCTACTCCTTATCTCCTTTGGTTTCTTCCCCACATCAGTTTTTTGTTTCCCCTTATCAGCTGGAGCATTGTAAGGAGTACCTCCAAACCTCTGCTTACCCTTCTTCTCATTCACAGCCTTGTAATGAGCAATTCAGGCTCTGTTATCGTTGTCATAGAGTCTGCTTTTGCTTACCAGTTCTGGATAATTTCTTATTTTCTGACAAGCAATGCCCAGTTTGATCTCGGGGCGTAGCCTATTCTCAAACTTCAAGCACTTCGAAGTCATAGCTTCTTCAGTATTGTAATGAGCACAATATTGTACCAATTCCTTAAATCGGGCAGCATATTCAGCAACTGTCTTATCACCCTGTTTCAGCTCCAGAAATTCAACTTCCTTTGCACTACGAATATCTTCCGGAAAACACTTTTCCAGAAACTCAGTTTGAAACACTGTCCAAGTAATCTCAGTACCCGCAACTTCCAACCTCTGACGACTATTGTCCCACCAGGCTTTAGCCTCTCCTTCCAGCATATGAGTGCCAAACCGTACCTTCTGAGCATCACTGCATCCCATGGTCCTGAAGATCTTCTCAACAGCCTTCAGCCATTTATGTGCAGCCTTTGGGTCCAAAATACCTCCCTCATATGTCGGCGGCTTATTGCTCTGGAACTGTGCTAGGTCACGGAACTACCCACCCCCAGCCTGATTGGTGTTCTCTACCGCTTGTGCCATGGCTTGCATAGCAGCAGCAAGAGCAGCATCATTTCTTCCTGCCATACTGTTCAACAAATAACATACAGTCAGAACGCATAACTCACTCCTATTCTAAGGACAAACTCTACTACTCAACCTGGCCGGACGGAACGACCTATTCTGATACCAATTATAACACCCCACTTTCCCAAAATACATAATATAGAGATATTATCAATAAAATCAGAGTTTACTACAACAAGTAAGGTGTCACTTCGTTAAAAATCAACATACTGAATCTCTTTTCATTTGAAGGAACAAAAACAGCGCAAAACAAGTATTTATCCAATTTACGGCCACATGCCAACTACATCAAAATAAAACCCACATTAAACGTGGTCCACCATGAATTCAATAAAAATAAAAGATACGTAACAAATGAATGATGAATAATGAATAACAAATAATAAAATCCCCAAATCCCGTGTTATGTATCAGAGCGACTCCTAAGACTCGATCAGGCAACACGCACTCCATGCACACTCAAGTACATGGATTATCTGTACTTCCAAAGAAGCATAGACACAACAACAACAAAGGGGTGAGAACTACATTCAATAATAAACGGTGAATAATACATATTAAGGGTAGTTACTCACAGTCATTCACACAATCACATAATCACGACACACTTGTCATTTTCAATTATCATTCAATCAACATGTAATAATAATGCAATGTGACTCAACAAATGACACAATGCATGTGGTACCAATATCACCAAGGTTCATTCAATCGAACCCGGATAAATCATATACACCCCTACTTGGCAATGATTTATCCCACCACACTCCACATTGGAGTTTGGATGAATCACATACACTCCTCCTGAGCAATGATTCATCACCACTGACACACCATGAATGCATGCCATCAATATGCATATAATTCATGTATAATCATAATCATACAATCCCACGATCCTCCTGATCACAATCAATCCATAACACCACAGAAAACACCTCACACGACATTAATTAGCTAATTACCAATTAATTCACCAAAATTACTAAATCAATTATTTTTGTCACCCATCATACATTTCTAAAGGTCTGACATCTATCCCCAACCTCTCAAACCAAAAGAAACCACTTCGGACGCGAAAACGGGAAAAAAACCGCGAAACGGTAAAATTCTACACACTCGCTGGCCATACACGTATTGCCTTGTGCTATACGCGTATTGCCCAGCTCGCTCGCCCAACCATACGCGTATCCTACGCGTACCGCCTCTCCTCCCACCCTTCCATACGCGTATTGCCCTACCTATTACGCGTATGGGCAGAGACCTGTTTTTTCCATCAAATTCCATTTCCAGACCCAATTCGCGTATTCCCTCCTCATACGTGTAAGGCCAGACCTCCATACGCGTACCGTTATGCGTATGGGCAGAGGGCCGTACCAATCCTCCTTTTTGGCCCTCCCATACGCGTATTGCCTCCCTCCTGGGCCAGCATTATGCGTAACACCCTATCCATTACACGTAAGGCCAGATCTATTACGCAAATGGACTTTCTCTACACCAGTCTGAATTCTGCTACGGGATTCTCACTTTTTCACTCCAATTCAGTCCTAAACTTGTTTCTACATCAGTTTTAGGTCCTATTCTTCATTCTTACTTCTTTTACCTATTATTACTAGTCAAAATTATGGGTCTTAGGTCTAATCTCGTTCCCTCAACCTGCATCAAAACAAATCTGCCACAACATGCATTCATACAGCAGCAACAGTACAAATTTATGCATGAAAATCATACTATCATCAATGATTCAATACATATCAGATATCAAACATTCATATCATACTCAGAATTTCATCAACTATAAAACATACAAAAATCCTACGAGGGAAAGGACCCCTCACTACCCTTTCACGCTATTATCACCTGTATTGAACCCATTCTCCCCCTTTACCTCGAATTCTTGATTAAATCCTGCGAAAAATTGATGGATATCCTTGCCCTAGCACCCTTGTTTTTCTCTTGTTCTTCTTTCTCTAACCTTTTCTCTTTTTACGTGAAAACTGTTTTGTCTCACTAAACTCCCCCTAATTCTAATTAATCAGATTTTATTTAATTAATAAAAATAAAAATAATAATAATAATAATAGTCCTAATAATAATAATAAGAATAATAATAATAATAATAATAATAATAACATTATTAACCATATTACTATTATTATTTTCACTGCTATATCATTATTATTAAGGTAAGGTCTCTTATCCCCACTAATTAAATAAGGCACTACCCTTCACTCACCCTTAACAAGGCCAAAACAATACAAATTAACACACGACGATTAAATAATTAAAATGGGGTGTTACACTAGGCCTACGTATTCCCTCGGGAATGGGAAAGTCAGAGTCAATGTAGTTCGGGGGACTACGGGATGGTGGGGGAAGGTTGCTCACCAACACAACGTTGTCTTGTGCCTACATATCCTTAATCGGACAGGAGAGAGGAAGTCAGAGCAGTCGTAGTTCGACCTAGGGTCGGTTTTGTTTGAAAAGATCTCGATCGCACTGGGGCGAGAGAAAAGTTTCGATTAATTGATTGGTCTCGATCGCGCGGAAGCGAGAGAAAAGGAAGTTAGTTGTTAGTGTGCTCTCCAAGACATCACCGTCTTGTGCCTACGTATCCTCATTAGGGAATGAGGAAGTCAGAGCAGTCGTAGTTCACACGACTACGGGAAAATGGGATCTCGATCGAACAAGTGCGAGAGAAAAGATCCGGACTCAGAAAGGTCTATGGAAAACTCGATCCTACACATTATTATAAATTGATGGCCCTAAGGTCCGGATTAGGAGGAAAGTCTACCTAATGTTGTCATGCTTGGATTGAAAGCCTAATGTCTCTCCTACTTTCAATTTAATCGAAAATTAAGTGGAGCTAGGAATCCTAAGGGATCATGTGAACAAACACAAGTAAACACAAGACAACTCAATCACAATTCAGACGATGTCGTGATCTCAGCCAACAAAACTGAGTGACTCCTCGTCAACAAGGCAAATGCAATAGAAACGGACGATGTCGTGATCTCAACTATGAGGAATTTGAGTGACTCTTCATCAACCACTAGATGAAAACGATGTCGTGATCTCAACTATAAGAAAGTTGAGTGAATCTTCGTCCATCACAAAGTAAGACAGAAAAGGGAAGCAAACATCAGCAGAGTATCAGTGAATTGGCACCCAAGTCAAGTATACAACCAGGAGTGAAAACTCTTCACTCAACAACAAGTTGTAAGCAAAAATTCTAAACCCTAAGCATGCTTCATACAAGGGTGCAAGTGGTACCTAACGGAGAAGGTTCGTTGCCGCTTCAAAGCACGCAACAAGCTCCATACTAGGTTCCACGGTGGAAGAGAATTAAGCCATCAAGTTCTTCAAACAAGTAGGAGGATCCAACAGTCAAGTATCTAACATCAAGTTCGAAACATGTCAGAATCTAACAAGAATCAAATGTAAGCAACTATAATCAAAGGTAATCAACAAGGAGAACCAGAATTAACATCATGAATTGGTCCAAATGATATCAGGGACTAAGCATAATCTGCATCAAGAGATCTCATCAGTCCAAACAACGTTTTGAAAAATAGTCCATACAAAATCAAGAGAAACAAACGAAAACCTAAACCAGGTTAATTCTAATCCTAAAATTGTAAACCAACAACAATTATAAAAATATCATTATTTATCTAAATCTAATTAGTCCAAATTCTAACCAAAATTGATATACAATTAATCAACTACCAATCCGTGTTAAAAGTCAAGGTTAAAATCAAGGTTAATTCCCAAGGTTCAAAAAACAAGGTCTAATTAACTTGAAATAATTTCTAATCAAAATTTAATGCTACATTAGTTCTAAATTGGTTTCTAAGGAAAATCTAGTAAAATCTAAATCAAAAAGGGGTTAGAATTAATCCTAAAATTTAATTCTAAACATTAAAGTCTAATAAAACCTAAATCATTTCTAAACAATATAACCTAAATAATTATACAAAAAAAATTAAGAAGAGAGAGGTATGCGAATCAGCCAGGGTGTGCAAATGAGATTTGGAATGTGTGGAAAAGAATCTATGGTTGGGCTTACAAACCCAGTTTACACCAACATGTTTTAAACTAACCTAGAGGAGTATCAGTGGCAAAACTCACTTTCTTCTCTCATGCCCTACGTCGTCATCTTCATCATCTCTTCGTTCTCCACTCTCTCTTCTCAATGCTCTTCCCATTTTTTCCATCACAACTCTGATACTCCTCTTCCTGGTTCACTCATCCTCAACCTCACTCAACACACAACGTCATTTTATGTCTCTTAACCTAAGCCAAAAAAGCTCGCCAGAAATCACCTCCATCGCCCCGAAAGCGGCGGAGGGAGGCCAAACAAGGCTAAAGCTAGGTCAAACTAAACCTCCTAGTCTCCCATTCCAAAGCCCTAAGATGATTTTCATTAAACCCTCACAATTAGCACAAAGCGCGGCCTCCAAGTTTCGAACCCTAACGCACATAAACTATCCTAAAATGCTTCTTCGCTAAACAAATCCAAGGTGATGCTACAGAAGCAATGATTCAAGTACAATTTGGATATGTTCGAATGCATACGCAATTCAAGAATCACTCTATCGACGAAATTACGCAATCTGTATGAATCAGTGTCAAGGAAACAGTGCGGATTCGTGAAAAAGTGAAGCTAGATCAATAATTAAATGGCAATGGAGAATTACGTACCGAATTCGGCAACATTGACGATTCGTAGGTACGATTATTTCTTTCTTCCTTGTGCTTCTGCTTGCTCTCAAATCCTTTTTCTTCTATTCGCGAAATCTTCTTCTCCTTCTTTCTGGTTCTCCGAATATGCCATGCCTCATTGTTCTTGAGTGTTGAATCCGCTAATCGGTGTTGCAAGTTCTTGTGCTTGTGATTTGTAGGTACGTTGATGAAGGTTCATTGCAATTGAAGAATTTGTTACGTGGTTATGAATTAAAGAAGGTGATGATGAATGAAGCTAGAAGAGAGTTGATGCGGTTTGTGTGATTTACAGGTTTGGATTTGACGGAGATTGAAAAATATTCGGTGATTCAAGGTTCTGATTGACGAAGATGTAAAGAAAATGGCAATGTGAAGTTTACAGAAGAAACCAATACAGAAAATGGTGGAATATGAAGTGAAGAAGAAGTTGCCAAAGTTTGTTAGCAGTTTCACTTAGGGAAGGATTTCTCTTAGGTTGGTTAGGATTCTGTGAAGTTTTTGATGTGTATATCCTGTTTCCACTGTAATTATTCGTACGGGATTCTCGAGCGAACAACTGCTGGCCTCCTATCGCAGGTTTGCTTGTGGGATCAGCCACATAATCCCGAAACAGATGGTCGAAGTGTAAGTCTTGTTGATAGGATGGTTTTTGGTTTAGAGGAAAGTAAAAACAACTTGAAAAATAAAAAGGCGCGAATTGATGAATAAAAACAAAAAAGAGAAAACAGATAAGTAAATGGAAAGATAACTTAAATTTGGAACACGTAAATTGCTTTAAAAAATAAGTGTGGACGCTATCATATATTTTGTGGGAGTAAACTCATTTCTCTTAACGTTTGGTACTCAGAGTGTATCCCTTCTGCAATGTTACAAATGCGACCCCTAAAATGGAAATGACTATTGCTTTAAATAGGACGAAAAAATAATTGATCGCTTCTCGAGATTGGCCCTGGTTGTGACACGTGTTGCCCCACTACCTTTATAACTTCCCACGTTCTCAAAGTTTCAAATTTTCCCGCTCAAAGACTTATCAGCTTGGGTTCGTTGGCCATCAATCGAAAAATCCTCCGACGACGTGGCTTTTGGGTCGACCTTCGACAACTCTTCTATATATGTCGACTTGCGCCTTGGTTTTCTCACCATGTCGATCTACATGTTAGCTTTAGCATCATTTCTTTATTTTCCTTGCTTAGTCGAAATCTCTCAGATAACAAATTGCCCCTCCAAAAGGTCAGTTTCGACTGAGCACTACGTCGACTGAGAAACCTGGTGTTTTGATTTTCTATGAGATTTCGATGGCGCTTTGGTTTCGAACCAATAACCAACGTTTTGTCTTCTGTCGAATCTCAGTCACGTGTCACTCGCAACCTGACGTGATGATGGTACATTTTTGCGCCACGATTTCCAAGAAACGTCACGAGGGCTAGTCTCGTCCTAAGTTATGGGTCTCGAAACCACCTCCACTAACTACAGAATTTGAATAGTTCTTGACCTTTCAGTTGCATGTGTTTTTCTTATAAATACTCCTTAAACACGTCTGGTTTTCTTTTCGCCTCTTTCCCACAATTTCTTCTTCTTCCAAATTTCTTGCTCTCAAAAGCTTACTCACACTTCATTCCAATGGCTTCCTCTGCAACTGCTACTGCTTCCGCTACTCACCCCATCGGAAATAACGATGTTGCCTTCGTTCTCTCTGAAAAGGAACCACTCAGGCCTCTCCCTCAATCGTCATATGCTGATGAGACGGTGGTAGCAAACTGGCAACATCAAATGGTCATCCCTTTTGTGGTGGCTGGAAAACTCCACGCTTTTCACGGTTCATATCCAGATAAAAAACCAAATCATCAAGAACTTCAAGAGTTCTTTCCCTGTTTCGCTCCTACCATACCACCAGATTTTGAGTAAGGTGGAACCTTAGACCTCAAATTCATGGCGCCCAAAGCTAGATTCTTTCGATCAATGCCTACACCTGGCAATAAAGACTACATTTCTTGGCTCAACAAGGTCGAAGGCCAGCGTTGGGAACAATGGAAAACGGATGGCATCTTCGACGCCATTCAACTCTCAAGGAACGCTCACATGGTCAACCCTTGTTTGCTGCTGGCGTCGATGTACTTCTGGGAAGGATCGACTAACACATTCCACCTCCACTGTGGTATGTTCACGCCGACACTCTTCGACGTGGCGGCCATCATTGGCCTTTCACCCTTGGGCGAAACATTAGACCTAACTCTGGAAACGACTAACACTTTCAATTTCGAGCGTGCTGGTTTCCAAAACTACATTGAAGACCATCACAACAAAGGCTCCAAAGAAGTGCCCGATGAAGAACACATCGCTTTCCTGACTTTGTGGCTGTCGTATTACCTATTCTGCCCTGGCTCACTGCAAATAGCCAAAAGTTACATTAACCTGGAGATCCAATTTCACAAAGGTCGACAGGTATCTTTGGGTAAGCTTTTACTAGCCTTCCTTTATCACTCCCTTGGTTTATCAGCCTTGCAGCTAAAACTCCTCCATGCAACTACCAAAGCTTTAAATATCTCAGGGCCTATGTGGTTGTTGCAACATTGGCTCAATGCCACCTTCGAGCACCAGCTGGGCTACCCTGCCTCTACAATAATGGAGCATTTAAACAAAGAGCATCTCATAGAGGGCATTCAACTCGCTCTGATGATCACCCAAGAAACCCCCAACAAAACTCTCTTTATGTAGTATCTTAATATGTTTGTGGAAACCACGTCTTTCGTCCCAAGCATGGCACCCTTTGTGGCTCAAAAATTTGGCCCGACGTGGTTTAAGAATCCTTTCTGTGGTGTTTCCCCCAAGGAAGCAACGCAGTCGAACTCTATATGGAGGGCATTTCTGACTCCCACCATGCTATCCTTTCGAATTGAGACGGGGAACACGGGTTATGGGTTTATGAACTATCAGCCCAACTTAGTGGCCCGTCAATTTGGCCTGAGCCAAATGCTGCCTAAGTCTTTGGTGAAACATTCTTCTAACATTGTGCGGGCTGGTCAACGGTTGAACTTGGCAGGTCATAAGGCCTGCATTAGATTTTCCAGGTCGACACAACATCTTGAGTTGCCTGTCTTTGCGCTCCAACCCTCCTTCTTTACTACAGAGGACTTCGATGTCTGGTGGTCAGAATACCAGACTCAAATTTTCGCACATGACCTTTTCCTGGAAAACATGGTCGATGCTTTTGCTGCCCTCGCTGGCGAAGCTCCCAATCCGACAGTTGATGTGCCTGTCGAGAACACCCAAGAAGCTAATGCCACAAAAGACCCACCAAAGAAGGTAACTCCTGAACTTCTCATTTTCACTGCATTAGTTGTCGTTAGCTAATCATTTGTGCTTATTTCCCAGGGTCAAATCGGGAACCAGTGGCTGCATCGACCTCCACCAGGCTTGCAAAGAAACCAAAGATCCTAAAACCATAGGTATAACATGTTTCAACATTCCTTCACATTTGTTTCCGCTGTTTGTCTGAATTTGTTGTTTGCTAGACTTCTGAAAAAATACCATCTCCTGAGGGAGACGTGTCGAATGAAAGTACCCAATCCCAGATCTTTCCTAGTGAAGCCCCAGCATCCCCTCCAGCTACTCCATTGGTGAAGAAGAAGAGGGCCATAATCAAGAAAACACCTTAATAAACGGTTGCTTCGACTGTGAACCATGTTGTCCCTAGAAACCTTGCTGAAGTCTTCAAGCCTGTCGAGGCTGAAGCACCCCCTCCAAAACAATCTGCTGAGGTATTCATCATCCTTGCTATATTGATTCATATGGTACTTGGATATTTTCTCACTGAAACTTTACTTGCAGGAAACTGTGGCTGCTTTGACCACTGCTAAAAAGGATGATACTGCAACGACTACCATTGTCAATCTGCCTGAGACAACAACTGTGTTTAGTCCTCAAACAGTCGACGAGTTCCAAGGGGCCTCGACAAAAGAGGACCCATCGGCGACAACGACTTCAATTCAACGCACCACCACTGAGGCTGGGAAGAATGGTGCTACCACCGGTGATAATGAAAATCCTTCGACTGTTGCTACTGCTGCTGAAGTCGACGTGAACCCTAAAGCTTCTGCTGAAGGTGGCTCCAACATGCTTACGCCTAATGTCGACAAAGTTCTTACTCCAGAGGAGATTTTATCAGCAAAAAAAATAAATCCAGCAGCAACTTTGAAGGCACTGCACAAAATTCACCAAGAGTCTGGGGACGTTTAACCTACTAGTTCGACGGTCATACCAACCCTAGAAATAGATGCTTTTTTTGCCCTCAAGCTCCAACAATTGAAGACATACCTATTTGAGAACGAATTTCGGGCAGCCGTCGCAGAGGAAGTTGATGTGGCTTGTGATGTGTTCAAAATATTGGATGAACTTTCCGAATTTCAAGTTCCTGCTCCCATGGCCATGTACTTAATTGAATTAGAGGCCTTCTTTACGCAACTGGCCAAGCACCTTACTATGTGCAAACAAGTCGACGCTCAAATCAGGTTGAAAAACAACGAGACGAACCATGAGTAGTACCTCAGTTCACTCTGGGAGAAGAAACTTGGGGACTTCGAGGCCAAAAAGCAAGAGCGCTCTGATAAGCATCGTGCTTTCGACCAGCAGATATCTGACTACCAAGATCAGATAGCTGAACTTACAAGAAAAATTGCTGAGGTCAAAAAGCAAAAGGCCTCTTTGGATTCCGCCGAACCTTTTCCTGCTCAAGAATTCGCCCAAGGGATTGCTCACGTCAAAGCGGCTCTCAAAATAAAGGACACCGTTGGTCAAATGCGGAAAAGGAAATCTCTTCTCGAAAGTAAGGTTGTTCACGAGAAGACCCTTTTTGAAGACTTTAAATCTAGATTCCCTGCTTCCTCTTAGTTTGCATGTCGAACTGTTGTAACTTTATTTGGATATTTTGTAAGCCATCTTGGCCTTCCTAGCCTATTTTGGCCACTTATTAATGAAAAATTTACTTTTTAATTTGAATCTCTTGTAACATAGGTTTATATTTTTTCAAATATTTCCCATTTACCCTTAAGACTCGTTGGTCCATACCTACTTCCTGAACCTCGTATGCGTTATTGCTGAACCCTTGGATTACTTTGAATGGTCTTTCCCAATTCAGTGACCATTTCCCCAGCGTTCGATCCCGTCAATCCATGGGCAACACTACTTTCCACACATAGTTATTAACTTCAAAGGTCTTCTTTCTGTCCTTCTTATTATATGCCTTGGTGACTCGTGCCTTCTGGTGTAATAACACATTTAATGCTGCCATCCTTTCTTCGTCTAAGTCCACAATTTTGTCTAGCATCATGTCCCAGTATTGCTCCGACGAAATTTTATGTTGTCGTTGCACCCTAACTAATTGTAGACATATTACTGCTGGCAATACGGTGTCGTGACCAAAAGTCAAACGAAATAGAGTCGAGTTGGTTGACTCTTTGGGGGATGTTCGTAAGCCCATAAAATTTGATTTAACGTCTTGTGCCAATTTTTTAGCTTTCTGGCCACGTGCTTTTTGATGAGCCCAATTACCACCTTATTAGCTGCTTCGACCTGACTGTTTGCTTGAGCATAATATGGTGTCGAAGTAACCAATTTGAAACCCGTTTCGGCCGCGAACTCTTGCATTTTCTGGCCAACGAATACAGAGCCTTGATTTGCAGTGATGGTTTCAGGGGTCACGAATCTATACAAAATATGATTCTGGATGAATTCGATCACAGCCTCCTGATCTACTTTCACTAGGGGCACAACCTCTATCCATTTTGTGAAGTAGTCTATACCCACAAGGATGAATTTCTGTTGTTTCGACGAGGCTGGTCGAATCTCCCCTATGACATCCAATGCTCATCCACGAAAAGGCCATGGCTTGACGATGATGTGTAATTCGCTCGCTGGCACACGTGCTGAATGTTTGCATGTTTTTGACTGTCTTGGCATCCCTTTGCAAAGTCCATGCAATCCTTGAGCATGCTTGGCCAATAGACGCCTTGTCGAAACAATAACCATTTCATCTTTTGGCCAGTTTGGTGAGCCCCACATGTCCCACTATGGACTTCAGAAATTGCTAGGTATGCATCTGTGTCCCCCAGACACTTGAGCAACACTCCTTCTGGAGTCTTTTTTAGCAACTCATTTCCCATCAGAACGTAACTTAGAGCTCTGTATTTAGTCTTCCTATCAGTGTTTCCCACCGGATTCTCCAAATACTCGATGATTGGTCTTCTCCAATCTAACGGTGATAGATTGCTGATAGCAAAAACTTCATAATTTTTCAAACTTTTGATTAGGCTATCTGTCGGGGCGTTTGCCCCTCCAGCCTCTGGGGTTGATAAACTTGATAAGGGTAGCACGTTTGACCCCATTTTCTCCTTAATTTCAATGAAGTCTTTCAACTTCTCTTCCGACACCTAGTACCCGGAGGCAATCTGCGCTAAATCGTCAGCCTCTTGATTTTCTATTTTGGGCACGTGCATAATGCTGACAACTTCAAAGTGTTCCAAAAGTCACTTCGCCATTGAGAAGTAAACCAAAATATGCTCTTTGACGCACTTATATTCTCTCGTGATTTGTTTAACCACTAATTCGGAATCACCCTTAATTTCAACTCTTTTGGCACCCAAATCCTTAATTATTTTGAGGCCAGTAATTAAGGCTTCATATTCTACTTCGTTATTGGAGCATTTTCCGTCAACCTTACATTTGAATTTAGTTGGAATACCCTGTGGGGATACTATTAAAATTCCAATCCCTGCCCCGTTTCGATGGCTCGACCCATCGAAGTATAACTTACAAGGGGCAACGCCGACACTACATATTGACGGTTCGACCACTGCATGATCGACAATGAAATCTGCCACTATTTGACCTTTCATAGCCCTCAGAGGGACGTATGTCAGGGAAAACTCAGTTAACGCTAGTGCCCATTTCTCAATTTAACTATGTAGAATGGGTTTAGACAACATATGCTTAATAACATCAAAATGCGATGAAACATAAACGTCAACTGGTTTGATATATTGCTTTAATTTCATACATCAGAAATACAAGCATAGACACAATTTTTCAATCATAGTGTACCTAATTTCAGCATCTATTAACATTCGACTAAGGTAATAAATGGGTCTTTCGACGCCACGACTATCCTTTTGTGCTAACATGCTTCCTATGGTCGTATCCGACGCAACAATGTATAACTTCATGTTTTTATTCATACTAGGTGGCAATAAAATGGGAGGCCTTGTGAGGTATTCTTTGATAGCATCGAAAGCCTCATGCTGCTCCTGTTCCCAGCGGAACTCATTTTCCTTCTTGGTCTCTAGCAATGGCGAGAATATCTTCGTCTTGCCAATTAGGTTCGATATAAACCTTCTCAAAAAGTTTATCTTCCCCAACAAAGATTGGAGTTGTTTCTTTGTCGAAGGAGGCTTGAGATCCAAGATTGCTTTTGTCTTGTTCTGGTTTATCTCGATGCCCTTCTTGTGGACCATGAATCCCAGGAAATCCCCTGCGTGAACACCAAAAGCACATTTTAGTGGATTCATTTTTAATCCATATTTTCTCATTCTTTCGAATGAACGCCGAAGGTGGTCTAAGTGACCATTCTCCGATGAGGATTTTATCACAATGTCATCAATATACACCTGCATAATATTCTCAATAAAATCATGGAATATAGCATTCATGGCTCTATGATAGGTTGCCCCAACGTTTTTTAAACCAAATGGCGTTACAACCCATTTGTAGGTTCCCAAAGCCCCAGGGCATCGAAACCCAGTCTTAGGGACATCCTCTTCGGGTATGAGAATTTGATTATAGCCAGAATAGTCGTCGACCATAATCAAATACTCGAAACCTGCAGCAGAGTCGACTAACATTTTGGCCACAGTGTCGCTCCGGAAAGATTCGCATCCAACGGTACAAACCCGAGAGTGGCACAGAAAACACAGAGTCGCCAGCAATGTGTATTTATCCCGAGAGGGAAAGGAAACACTGCATAAACCTGAAGGAAGGGAAAGAACATGGTCTCACGACCGAGAGAAACGGGTACGGGAGTCGGTTACGCGGAGGGAAGGTGTTAGCACCCAACACGTCCATCGTACTCGATGGGATCCACGCTTGTTGTCTGCATCAAAGGGTGTCGTCGTCTGGAGCTCCACTGCTACTGGATCGGGGAAGAAACGAGAACGGAAAGAACGGAGAAACGAAGAAGAAAAGAAAAAAAAGAAGTGACTCGATAGGACGTTATCGTTGTCCTAGGCCTACGCACTCCCTCAGTGCAATGGGAAAGTCAGAGTCAACGTAGTTCGGACGGGAACTGTGGGGGAAGGTTACTCGCCAAGACAATCGCTGTCTTGTGCCTACATATCCTCAATCGGACGAGAGAGAGGAATCAGAGCTAATGTAGTTCGTGGGTACGACCACAGATGGGTAAGTGTTTTTTACGCGAGCGACGATCTCTTTTCTGAAAAAAGAAGTTGAAACCCAACAATCCCGAAGGATAAAAAGATTTGAATTTGTTTTGTGTTTTTTAGACAGAAGTGTCTTTTAAGTTGTTTCGTAACTTGCATTGAACCTAAGTCTTAAATATAGGAACGAATACTTCACGCATCATCCCCAACAGGACGTACACTAGGTATCCTAGAAGAATGAGGGGAAGCCCCTCGTTCCCCACTTCCCACATAGAAGTCTCAAGCTCAATACACGTTATCTTTTATTACGTGTTTTGAAGAAGTTTTGAGATGAGAAGAGAGAAGACACAAAGGAAACTCTAAAGGGAAACTAAGAGTCCTAATGTTATCATGCATGGGTAACCTATGGTTAGTGAGGTTTAGGAGAGACGACTACCTAAAACCTAATGTTAATCCTACTCCAAGCTTAATCAAAAATTAAGTTGGACTAGGTAGCTCTAAAGGGAGAGAATCCAAGACTTGAACAAGTCTTGAGATCCATGGGAGGAAGAGAGTGGAAGAGAAGAAAGAAGCATCTTAAATGCTAAAGCAAACACAAGTATAAAAGGTTAAAAGAGAAAGGGGAAGTTAGAATGTGGATAACTATCCACATCCCATTCACTTACCATTAGCCCCTACATGGTTAGCAAAAACAAACATAAGCGACAATAAGACAAATGAAACCCAAACAAGTCACAACCCAAAGAGAAATGGTTACAAACCAAATGAAACTCGTCCAAGTCAGAATGTACACCTTAGAGGTGACCCATAATGTTTATCAAACAAACTCAAGCAAAGAGAATGTAAACAAGTGGCCAAACATCCAAGAAGATCATCAAAGAAGGAGTAGAAGAAGAATGAGTGGATATGCAAGCTGATCATGCAAGAATGCTTCAAATAAAATTAAAGTCAGAATGTGGATGACCTAAACATGTTCCTAAACATGCCATGCAAGTGTCACATAAGGCATACAAGCAAGTATCCAAGCATTAAGAATCATTAGAAGAAGGAGAAGGAAGCATGTAAGTGAAACATGTTAAAGGATGCAAAATGAAACATGAATAACATATAACATGAATGCAAAGCTCCAAGGTCAGAAACATACATCAAATGAGATGCAAAGAAGAGATATGGCATGGTATACATAAACCAAATACAAACCAAGAAGAGGCATAGATGAGAAGAAGTGAGAAGATAAATCAAAAAGAGGCATGTAAGTCAAACATTGAACATGTGCACAAAATATGCAACAACCTCACACCAATGACCTATAATTGCAATCAAATGACCTATAATGATTCAAACATGGATTATGAAGTCAAAGAAACAATCCCAAATAATGGCACAAGTGCCTTCTCAAACAAGTACTCAAACATGATCAAAGATGTGCACAAAAGAAGACCTCAAACAAAGAGCAATCAAACAATTAGCAAATCATCTTCAGAAATTACCAAATTAATTCTCAAAACACCTCAACCAGGGAAAAACATCATATTAAAAATTCATACAAAAATTCACAAGATAAGTCCTTCAATCAATCATGTAAAGTCACATGGGAATTATGAATTAATATGGAAAAGGTAGGGACCAAAATGCAATATGAAAAGATTTTAAAAATGTGAGAAAAATGTTTTTATGCACTTCAATATGTTGATGAAATAATTCAAAAATAATGGCCTCAAAATGTTTTGTAGATGATGAGAAATAAAATCAGCAAGTTTAAGTGTGCAAATATGAAACAATTCAAAAAGAAATTAAAGCAACAATTAATTCAGATGCTAAAAATAAAATAAAAATGGAAACTAAAATTTGGAAAAATTTTATAAAACCCTAAGGATGATTCATGATTTTTTTCATAATTTTTGGATGCATAAAACTATTTTTAAAAATTAAAAATGAAATGCAACAATTAATGAAAATAAAAATAATTGAAATAAACATGGGAGGTGCAAACAGCAAGCAATTCACGTTGTAGAAATAAATGGGCTGAAACAAGGAGGGTGGGAATATCAAGAACAGGCCCAGTCCAATTCAGCATGGCCAAACCAAAAAAACATGGAACTCAGTCAAACAAATTGACTCACCGTCAGCCATAAGATCAATCCAATGTTCACAATCAAGTCAACAAACCAACTCAATACACAAGATGAAGGGCTCAGATCAAAAGCGCATGGTAACAATCATGGGAAACACACAATAATCATGATCTGACTTAAATAAAAATCCACGTGAGAGGCGCATGTCAATTTTAATGTGCTGGCAATAAATCAAACCATCAGATGAATCCAACGTTCATAATCACATCATCAAATCAATAATTAAACAACATGAGTGACTCAGATTGGTGGTACACATTAACTAACATGGGTGAACAAACACACAAACCACAAAATAAAAATAAAATTTAAAAGGCGTGGCACACTTATGACCATCAGATCAAACGATCCAAACATCATCACCTTCATTGAAACCTCAGGCCACCTGAAAGTGAACCAGACGCCGGAGCCCTAGCTCTGGTCGTCTTCTCCGGTGACACTAAACCACAAAATCTCCAGAAATCAAACATGAGTACATCATCCTAACCAGAATTTCACAAGGATCACAAATATCATGTCCATTTCACCAAAAGATCAACATACAAGTCAAATCTAAGGAAATAAGTTTGGATCCAAAACTTTCAAACTCACAATACACACATGTTACACGTCCAAATTCAAAACAAAATACATCCACATGCTCAGTGAACCTCATAGATCATTATGCACATCAAAAAAATGAGTTCTAAGAGCATGGAAAGTAAGCTTACCTGAGATCTGTAGAGCTTGAAATACACTTAGAACGCCTTCCAAAAGCTGCAGATCTTCCTCTTTTGAGCTCTATTTGCAAAATAAATGCAAATAAAGTTGAATCTAGCTAGATCTAGGAGTTTGAACTTGAACCAACTTGAAATCAACTTGTAGAAAACCTCACTCTCAGCTCAAAACAATGGATGATTCTTGCTCTACCAAGTGTGTAGGTCACAAATATGAAAAAATTTCTCCAGAAACCCTTGTAATGAATGAGTTTCGAAGAGAGAAAGTTTTGGTGAGAAAAAGAGATTCTTAACAAATGGGAGTGCATGACCTAGCTTTGGAGGCATGAGTTAGCTTATATACATCCCATTAGAGCACTGATCACAATTAGCAAATGATTAATCCCTTGGTTAATGAGTTTTGAGTGGTTTTGCAAAAATGCAATTTGTGATCAACCCACTAATCCACACGTGCAAGCTCATGCTTTTCATGATGAATCACTCACACTTCCCTTGCTGATCACAAATGAATTGGAATTGGGCCTTGAGATTGCTTGGTTTGTGAGTTTTGAACCATCTTGCCATTTTGCATAATGTGAAATAAGTGATGAATATCGCACGAAATCACTTGATTCAAAGGCCAAAAATGATCCACATGAGGTGTAATTTGATGTTGTAATCTGACATGAAGCAATAGAACCAATTACAAGTCAATTTGTACCAAAATGCAAAAGGTGGAAAAAGTGGTACATGTGAAAACCCTTAAAAACACCTTGCATTGTTTTGACAATAACTTGAGTTCTACAAATGATATGGAAACCATCTAGTACTTTTTGGAAATGGGAGAGAAAGATATTTAACTTTCATGTTGGAGGAAAATTCATCTTAAGCTTCCTTGATGATGAAAAGTCAAGTTGAATGTGGTGGAAAAATTGCCAAAAATGGAAAGTTCTCATTATAGGTCATTTTTCAAATTTAGTAACTTTTGCACAAACTCTTGATTCTTAAAGAATGATACCATCCATGCTATTCCTTGACCAAATAAAGGTACATGGACTTGGGAAACATGATTTGAACCCTTGAAAACCCATGGTTGACTTTCCTTTTGAACTGTTGACTTTTGCTTACTTCACAAGTAACTGATCCACTGAAAATCCTCCACAATGAATCACTAGCCAAGCCTTCCTCCATGAGCACTTGTGAGCATATAGAACCTCATGAGAATGTATTTGAACAAGAAAAACCCATCAAGAAACCTTTTGGAACCAAAACCCTAATTTGGACCATCTGATTAGGAAAGGAAGATTCACTTGAAATCCTTTGCCATTCTTGATCTTAGGAAGATATGATGAACCCCTCAAACCATCTTGAGACTTAAGACTCCTTTGAAATGAAATAAGTACCTTGATCCCATGCTAAGAACCAATGCTATGCACAAATGCTAATGCAAGACATGCAAAGAAACATAAGCCAGTTAGCTAAAAATAAGAAGGCAAATTTTGGGGGGTTACAGCTGCCCCTATTCAATCTACTTGGTCCTGAAGGTATGATAGCAACGGCTATCATGCGTTCAAAGGATTCACGGGGATTGAATACCAAAAGAAACCTGAAATTTGCAATCTTCAAAGGAGGGACGACTCCACTGGGGAACAAGCAATAAATGCTACACTGTCACAACACGTACGAGTGTTAGAAACCAATACAAACAATGTATTGAAATGTCTTGAAATAAACACAAATGAGTGTTAGCTATGCTGGGGGTAAACACGGACGGGTGTTAGGGAATCAAAGATATCAGATACGGACGGGTACTGAGAAGGTACACGGACGGGTGTAAAAGGATTCAATACGGACGGGTATCAAAAAGGTACACGGACGGGTGTAAAAAGTTTCAATACGGACGGGTACTGAAAAATATACACGGACGGGTGTAATAAAGGTTTCAATGCGGACGGGTACTGAAAAAGGTACACGGACGGGTGTAAAAGGATTCAATACGGACGGGTATCGAAAAGGTACACGGACGGGTGTAAAAGGTTTCAATACAGACGGGTACTGAAAAGAGGTACACGGACGGGTGTCAAAAGTCAATACGGACGGGCATTGGCTTAAAAGGTTCAAACACGGACGGGTGCTGAAAGAACACGGACGGGTGTCAAAAGTCAATACGGACGGGCATTGGCTTAAAAGGTTGTAAAGTAACTCTTATCGGGGATTAATCTCGCTGGGGAATGGAAGGCAACACGGACGAGTGTCATCAAAAGGTTAATACGGACGGGTATTGAAATTAAAGGTTCAAACACGGACGGGTGCCGAAGGAAACACGGACGAGTGTCTGACGGTAAAAATCTTGAGGGGATAAACCAAAGGACCACCTGGACGAAGGGGTAAAAATGAAATCATGGATTCTCAATCCTGGCAAGCAACTCTGCAAGGGAATGTCAAATATTGCTTTGAATGACCAAACCCAACACCTGTGGAGTAAAGTCAAGAGATAGCTCCTGAAATCCAGTTTTTCCTGACGAAGGAAAACTCAAATCTGGCTTATGCTTCGGATGCATATGTTTGAATTTTGCCGTAATGCTCTACACGAAGTGGAAATGCTACGCATTTAGGAGGATGCCATGCAAAAAGATGCTTATGCAATGCAAAAAAGACCATTCCAGCGAAATAAACGCTGAGAACAGAAACAGCTCCACCGAGGATGACAAACTACGTTGTCATCAAACCAAAGAACATGCTGAGAAAAAAAAACTTCACCCTGCTAGGGAAGATCACAATCACCCATTCTGCTGGAGATGGACAAAACTCCGAGAGAATACCCACTTTGTTGGGGAGTATCAAGATCAACAACTCTGCTGGAGATAGACGAAACTCCGAGAGAATACCCACTCAGCTGGGGAGGGAGGTGGATACTGAAAATGGAAACTCCTCCGCTGGGGATGACCAACTGTTTCAGAACCTGGATTTGACGCCTGCCAAAAACGATTGGACTTAAGACCTGCTGGGGGTACCAATCATCACCCGACTCTGCTTGGGGATGTGAGCTTAATCTGCTGCTAGGGACATAACTTTACCCTCACCCCGCTGGGGATTAGATCAAGCCGTTGTCATTGAGACTATACTTTCTGACCAACTGAGGAAAGTAGACACCAGGACTCTGTGGGGATAATAACATCTTTGTCCACGAATCTCCTGCTGGAGATACAACAACATCCACCTTAGAGCAATCAACTTCTGAATGCTTACTGAGGAATAATAATCCAAACACAACTTCGGCTGGGTATACAATCCTCTGTACTCCTGCTGAGGGGGACGATCCTCTTATGTCCTGCTGAGGGGGACGATCCTTGTCGACACATTTGCTTGGAAAATAGTAGTTGTCAACATCCACTCTGCTAGGGGATAGACACACCGTTTCCTGACTAGCTGAGGAAAAAACGATTGCCCTATACTCTGTGGGGAAACACCACCTGCTGAAGAAAGGTGAGCCAAACCACAACTCTGGCTGGGGGAAAACCTCTTATATCCTACTGAAGGGGACGATCCTTAATGACTCCGCTTGGGGAATTGCTTCTTTATACTCTGTTGAGGAAGACGACCCTCGATACTCTGATGGGGAAGAGTAATAAACTGCTGAGGACGATCAGACTTCAAAGTTGGGGAGAGCTCTACTGGGGAGGTACACCTGTCATCCTGCAAAACCAACAGAAAGGTCTACGTGCAAAAATGATTACTTTGATTATCATCATAGTGACTGATGCCTAAGCAATTGCCACTATTTTCCAACTTGTTTCATAAAGCTCAACACTTAGCATGTAATGTTTATAAAAAATATTGGACATTTTCACAAACAAAACAAGTAAAACAAGAAACAAAAGCTCTTTGACTGAAATGCAAACTTTATTGAATAAAGAGCCTGTAAATAGGCATTTACATTTGGAAGCAATTCCAGAAAAGAGGTAATTGCGCAAAAAGTAAAAGAAAATACACATGTCGGCAATGTGGGGAACAGACTTCCACCATGACTCGACTCGGCTATAACCCATCTGACTTGTTTATCCGCAGATGCTTTGGCCTTTGAAGATGACTGACTGGACTGATTCCTTTCCTTCGAATTTTCCAAGTGTGAATAGCGATCACAGATTGAACGCGGATCGTAGTCTTTTCTTTTAAATCCCTAACTTTTTCCTGGATCGCCCTTTTCGGGTTTTCAATCCACCGGGATACCCTTTTTTGCCAAAGTTGCCTTTTCAGGTTTTCAACCTTGCGAGTTTATTCTTTTTTTTTTCTTTTTATACCTAATTTTTGCCCGAACCTTTTCTTTTTATGGTTCGCCAGGATGCCCCATTTTTTCCTGAACCTTCTTTTTACGTTCAGCGGGTCTCTTTTATGCAAAGTATTTTTTGACTACATCCGCGTTCACAGGGGATGTAAAATCTTCGCCATCCATAGTTGAAAGTAATAAGGCTCCACCAGAGAAAACCTGTCTTACTACATATGGCCCTTCGTAATTCGGAGTCCACTTGCCCCTGTGATCTATTTGAGGAGGAGTGATCCTTTTCAGAACTAATTCACCAGTTTGAAAACACCGAGGACGCACTTTCTGATCAAATGCCTTTTTCATCCTGCTCTGATACAACCGGCCATGTGCAATGGCTTTCAATCTCTTCTCTTCAATGAGGTTCAGTTCATTCAGCCGGGAACGCACCTACTCAGCTTCATCAAGCTTCACGTCTGTCAGAATTCTCAAAGAAGGAATCTCAACTTCTAATGGCAGAACTGCTTCCATACCATATACCAGTGAGAAAGGGGTTGCCCCGGTTGATGTGCGTACCGAAGTACAATAACCTTGCAAAGCGTAAGGTAACATCTCATGCCAGTCTTTGTATGTCACTACCATCTTCTGCACAATCTTCTTTATGTTCTTATTAGCCGCTTCAACAGCCCTATTCATCTTTGGGCGGTAGGGAAAAGAATTGTGGTGCTCAATCTTAAAGCTCTGCCATAGCTCTTTCATCATCTTATTGTTCAAATTTGAACCATTATCAGTAATGATTCTCTCCGGGACTCCGTACCGGCAGATGATGTCCTTCTTAATAAACCGGGCTACCACTTGTCTGGTGACGTTGGCATACGATGCTGCTTCCATCCACTTCGTGAAATAATTAATAGCCACCAGGATAAAACGATGTCCATTCGAAGCAGTCGGCTCGATCTTCCCAATCATGTCAATGCCCCACATGGAAAAAGGACAAGGTGACGACAAAACATTCAGAGGAGTAGGCGGTACGTGCACCTTATCGGCATAAATCTGGCATTTATGACATTTCCGAGCGTATTTAAAACAATCAGACTCCATAGTCATCCAATAATACCCCGCTCTCAACAATTTTCTAGCCATAGCATGCCCATTGGCATGAGTACCGAAGGAACCTTCGTGAACTTCTTCCATTAACAAGCCTGCCTCGTGTTCATCAACACAACGTAGCAAGACCATGTAAAGTTTCTCTTGTACAACACATCGTCCTTGTTCAAAAAGAAGTTTCCTGATAACCTCCTCAATGTCTTTTTATCCTTGGAAGATGCCCCAGCTGGGTATTCCTGATTCTTCAAGAAGGCTTTGATGTCATGATACCAAGGCTTGCCATCTGATACCCCTTCAACTGCAAATACGAAAGAAGGTCTGTCTAAACGCATGATTCTGATTGAAGAAGTTTCATTCCAACGATTCACCTGATACATTGATGACAACGTTGCCAACGCATCAGCCATCTGATTCTCTATCCGGGGAATGTGATGGAAGTCTACTCTATCAAAGAAAGGTAACAACCTTCTGGCATAGTTGTTATATGGAACAAGATTTGCGTGACGAGTCTCCCATTCACCTGTAATCTGATTAACCACCAACGCAGAATCACCATAAACATCGAGGTTCTTGATTCTCAAATCAATTGCTTCTTCTAACCCCATGATGCATGCTTCATACTCTGCCTCATTGTTAGTGCATACGAACGCCAATCGGGCAGTGAAGGGTATATGAGAACCCTGAGGAGTCGTAATGATTGCCCCGATTCCGTTACCATATGAATTTACAGCCCCATCAAAGACCAACTTCCATTGAGATCCAATCTCAGGCCCTTCATCAGGCAAAGGCTCTTCACAATCCTTCATCTTCAGATACATGATATGCTCATCCGGAAATTCAAACTTCATCGATTGATAATCCTCAATTGGCTGTTCGGCAAGATATTCTGACAAAACACTTCCCTTAATGGCTTTTTGGAAAACATACTGAATATCGTATTCTGTCAAAACCATCTGCCAACGGGCTATTCTCCCAGAAAGTGCCTGCTTCTCAAACACATACTTGATCGGATCCATCTTCGAAATCAAAAGGGTTGTATGGTTTAACATATACTTCCTCAAACGCTTAGCGGCCCAAGCGAGTGCACAACATGTTTTCTCCAGCATCGAGTACCTTGACTCACAATCAGTAAACTTCTTACTCAGGTAGTAGATGGCATGCTCTTTTCTACCTGACTCGTCTTGTTGACCGAGCACACAACCCATTGAATTCTCAAGAACCGTGAGATACATAATCAAAGGCCTTCCCGGTACTAGCGGCATAAGGACCGGAGGTTCCTGCAAGTATTCTTTAATATTTTCAAACGCCTTTTGACAATTTTCATTCCACTTGACCGCTTGATCTTTTCTTAACAACTTGAAGATTGGTTCACACGTGGCTGTGAGATGCGAGATGAACCTAGCAATGTATTTTAATCTCCCCAAGAAACCACGAACCTCTTTTTCTGTTTTCGGCACAGGCATTTCTTGTATGGCTTTTACCTTTGCAGGATCAACCTCGATACCCTTTTCACTAACAATAAACCCCAGCAGTTTTCCAGATCTCACCCCAAAGGTGCATTTGTTAGGATTCAACCTCAGTCTGAATTTTCTTAACCTTTCAAATAGCTTATGAAGATTCACCAGATGTTCTTCCTCCGTCTGTGACTTCGCAATCATGTCATCAACATAGACCTCAATCTCTTCGTGAATCATATCATGAAAGAGAGTCACCATCGCCCGCTGGTAAGTTGCCCCTGCATTTTTCAATCTAAAGGGCATCACTTTGTAGCAGAAAGTTCCCCACGGTGTTATGAATGATGTTTTCTCCATGTCCTCTGGGGCCATCTTGATTTGGTTATACCCAGAGAAGCCGTCCATGAAGGAAAACACAGAATACTAAGCAGTATTGTCAACTAACACGTCAATGTGAGGGAGCGGGAAATCATCCTTTGGGCTTGCTCTGTTCAAATCCCTGTAATCAACACACATCCTGACCTTTCCGTCCTTCTTAGGTACAGGCACGATGTTAACAACCCATGGAGGATAATTTGTTACGGCAAGAAAACCGACATCTAGCTGTTTCTGAACCTCTTCCTTGATTTTGACAGACATCTCCGGTTTAGTTCTTCTCAACTTTTGCTTGATCAGAGCACAACCTTCTTTAAGTGGTAGCCGGTGTACAACAATATCAGTATCGAGCCTAGGCATGTCTTGGTAAGACCAGGCGAAGATATCCACATACTCACGGAGCATTTCAATCAATCTTCCCTTGACACTATCTTCCAATGCAGCCCCTATCCTTACTTCCTTTCTGGCGTCCTCGGTTCCTAGATTCACAATCTCAATTTCCTCCTGATGAGGTAGGATGACTCTCTCCTCTTGCTTCAACAATCTGGCCAACTCTTCGGGCAGTTCACAATCTTCGTCAGTCACTTCTTCAGCCTGATAGATTGGATTGTCAAAGTCATACCGAGCTCCGAGTCATGATCGGTGTCATCTGAACAGAAAGACCTGCATGATTGATGAGGTATGTTTTATTATGTATGCAACAAAATAAACATATTGCCATTTTGATGTGGGTTTTTAATGCATAAAAAATAAAACAGAAAGACAGAGATCAAAATATTTGAGTGTGAAAAGTCCTTTATTGATGATAAAGCAAAACATGCAACAGTTAAAAGCCCTACAAATAAAATCACTACGTCTTGGGCAGAACGCAGGATTAACATAATAGGAAAACAAAGCAATTACTCGAAGCCAGTCACTTGAATGACTTTCTCGGAAGACCAGTTGCACAGACTTTCTCCCGGGACGCAAGGTCCGATCCAGCTATCCATGTCACAATCACTGTCCCCTTCTTCCTCAATGGCATTAACTCTGTCGAAGAAAACACCGGCGCTGGTGAAGCGAACTGGGCCATAGAATTTGGGAGGCTCCTCCTGACGCCTAGGTGGTTTGTATCCCAATCCATAAGTATTCCTCTTCTCCTGAAATTCAACCACCTGGCCCCACCTCTGTGAGCTACCAGCTTCAACCACAGCTTTGGCGTCCTTAAAGGAAGACATAGAAACTTCAGGCTGATTTGTCCCTGTAGGCTGCTCTACAGCTTCAGACTGGACAACCTCTTCAGAAACCTTCACCTTCTCAAACCCCTGACACAACGTCTCATGAATTTCACCATCCACTTCCACGTATTTGAAGGTTGACAGCTGACTAATCATGATGTCTTCTTCTCCGCACACTGTCACTACATGACCATCAACCATGTATTTCAGCTTTTGATGCAAAGTGGAGGTTAAATCGCCTGCACCATGGATCCAAGGATGACCCAACAAACAGCTGTATGCTAACTGAATATCCATTATATAAAATGTTGCATCAAAGATTTCCTGTCCGACCTTGATCGGAAGCACAATCTCACCAAAGACAGATCTCTTCGAGCCATCAAAAGCTCGCACCACCAAGTCACTTGGTGTATAAATAAGTCCCCTGGTATCTAACTTCATTAATGCTTTCTTTGGCAATACATTTAACGATGATCCATTATCAACCAAAACATGTGACATCAGTGAGCCACGACACTCAATCGAAATATGCAGGGCATGGTTATGATTCCTCCCAGCAGAAGTCAAATCAAGATCTGTAAAACCCAAGCCATTACCCGCATTCACGTGCGCTACAACCCCTTCCAGCTGGTTAACAGAAATCTCTTGAGGAACATAGGCCGCATTCAAAACCTTCAGAAGAGCATTCCTGTGAGCATCAGAACACAATAGCAAAGACAGAATAGAGATCTTGGACGGGGTCTGATGTAACTGGTCCACGATCTTGTAATCACTTTTCCGAATGAGTCTCATAAACTCCTCAACATTTTTAGAAAAAGTATCATCAACCGACTTTATTGTAGAATCAATAATCCCTGGAGTCTGAACAGAACCATCCATTACTTGTTTTCCCTTATCTTGACTTGAAGTACTGGGTTGATCATTAACAGGAGTAAGCACTCTACCACTTCTTGTTATAGCATCAGCTTCAACCTTAACCTCAGGACTAGAACTCACTGGTGAAGTAGTCAATAATTCCTGCTTTTGTCCATTGACAAACACCTCTGCACCGTAATTCCAGGGAATAGCCTTAGTGCTTTCATACGGAATGGGTCCAGCCCTTGTGATAATAACTGGAGGTGGCCTTGACGGACCAGAAATAGTAATTGTTTTAAACGGAATGGTGATAGTAGCAACCTTCTCACTAACAACCTCTTCTTGTTGATTACCTCTATCAAACTGTAAACAACCCTCATTAATCATACTCTGAATACCCATCTTCAACAAATCACAACCATCAATCTGAGCAATTCTCATCATAACCCGGATAGACGCCACCCTTCAATAACCTGTTTTTAACCACAGCCAGCGGAGTCTTCAATTCCTCAACATCCATGATCAAATTCAAAGCTTCACCTTCCTCAATTATCGCATTCACCCTCGGCCCATTGTGATCAGGCATCGGGTTTTGAATAACGTTGGGCCCCGTATTCGAGAAATTGATAGCCTTAGAGTCTACAAGGTCTTGCACCTTGTGATGAAACGCCCTACACTTCTCCACAGTGTGCCCCGGAGCACCAGAATGAAAATCGCAGTGTGCGTTAGTATCGTAGCCTCGTGGGAGTTCCCCTGTTGGTGGAGCCAGGGTATAGAGCTCAACTAGACGCAACTGCAGCAAATGTTGCAACAACTGTGCATATGACATTGGTGGTTGATCAAAATGCCTCTCTGCATTCCTTTGTCTGTTCTGATACTGGCCCTGCTGCCTGTTATGATTAGCATTATTTCTCTGCTGCTGTGGTGGAGGTAACGTTGATGGGATAGTTACCGATGCTACTTGTTGATTATTGCCCTGACGTTGTTTCCCTTTTCCCCTGTGAGATGATACAGCGTTGGTCTCTCCTTTCTTCTTATAACCATCAAATGGCTTCTTTCCATGCCCGGAAGACGATCTGTCACCACTAGAAATCTTTCCAGCCTTAATTCCAACCTCTACCTTCTGTCCGATAGCAATCACATCTGCAAACTTGCCTAGAGAACAAGGCAATAGCTTCTCATAATAGTGCTTAGGCAGTGTATCCATAAACATATCCAACATCTCTTTTTCCAGCATTGGTGGATGTACCCTAGCCGCCAATTCACGCCACCTTTGCGCATATTCTTTGAAACTTTCATCATTTTTCTGGGACATACTCAATAGCTGAGTTCTGTTGGGAGCCATGTCTGTGTTGTACTGGTAATGCTTGATAAAAGCTGCCGCTAGCTCTCTCCAAGTACGAACATCTCTACTCTCCAGCGCCATATACCATTCCAAAGACGCGCCAGACAGGCTGTCTTGGAAAAAATGCATCATTAGTTTTTCATCTTTGGCATGAGCAGCCATCTTCCTGGTATAAGCCTTTACATGAGTTCTCGGGCAAGTAGAACCATTATACTTCTCTAGTGTAGGAATCTGAATCTTGTGCAGAATGACAATATCAGGGACCAACCCTAGGTCGTCCAAATCTATTCCCAGATCATCCTGTTTCACAACCCCCTTCAATTGCGCCTCAATTAAACGGATCCTCTCATCACTGACCACAGGTAGGCAAGCGTCCAAGCTTCTGACTGAAAAAACATCATCCTGTTGATCATCAATACGATGGCCATGGATAGCTCGAACAGTACTTCCTTCTCCAACCACTGAAGAAATCCCACCCTGTCCACCAGCGCCAGGAATAGGAATGTTGATACCAGCACCACCTCCGCCCGGAGGAATAACACGATTAAGAAAACCATCGTGTAAGATACCATTTTCATCAACCTGCGACACCAAAGGCTGAACTAGAGTTCTGAATTCATTCTGACTTTGCACCACACCTTGCATCATCTCCATGAATTGATCGATGCGAGCTTGCATAGCTGCCATGTCTGCCTGAACTTTGTCCATCACTTTGCTTTGATTAAGCCTGGTAGAATACCGATGAGTTGGTTGATCAATCCTGACTGACAAAAAGAGAGAGCATAAGAAAACCAGAGAATCTGAGATAACCTGCAATGTAAAAATGATTATGATTATGCAAATGCGAATGTAAAAATGCAAACAAACATATTTGAACATTTCCAAGGTATATCCTTTGATTCCAATCTTCGAAACCGGGCCAGGGATTGGACACTTCATCTGAATCAAACATTCTATTATCAAGATGGAAGAATTCATACAAACAAAGTCAATTGTAACCAACGGTGATTCCATCAACAATCCTGATGGTAACCACAAAAACAGATACACAACAACTACAATTCGACCCCAAACAGACAAGCCTCCACTTCTTCCAGAAGATTCAAAGTGTCAGGATGTGTCGGTCGCGTGATCAGCCCTTTGATTAACCTGTTTCTCTTTGCAATCTCTTGGTTCAGCGTTGCAATCTGCTATTCAGCGTTGCTACCTTCATGTCTCACCTTCTTGATTCCAGCTTGTAATTTGAGCTCTTCAATCTCCTTTTGGGATTCTTTCCACTTGTTGAAGAAATGCTTTCCTTTTTCTTTCGCCTTTTGCAGCTCTTTGTTTAATTCCTCGTTTTCGACTTGGACCTCACTCCACATCTCTTGATAAGCATCAAGTTTGGTTTTAGTCTTAGCCAAAAGCTTCTTAGTTGTCCTGGTGGTTTTGCTTGATGTCTCTGCTGCCATGCTAATCTTCTTGAAATGCTGAATTCTGCTATCCAGATCATTTTCTGCCTTCTTCAAATGCTCAGTCGACTCTTTAACTTGCCACTTCAGCTCTAAGTTGTCCTGCAAAACTCCTTGCAACTGACTACTCATACCATAATTCTCTGCTCTCAATCCGTGCACCAACTTCTGTTGCTTGCTGAACTCTTCAATAGGCACAATAAGTCTTTCTTCCACACTTTCAGGGTATAGCATAGGTGCTCGATCAAAAGGCAAGTAGCACTCCTCAACTCTTTGTTTTATCCAATCCACATAGGGAAGGAAAGCCTGATTGTTAGGTCTGCCTAGAACTGCCTTTCCTTTCTTCAGTATACTACCCCAAGCTTCAGAAGCTCTCTGCGCCTCTTCCAAATCTTCAGATGAGTGGAAATACAATGATTCTTCCACATCTCTCTTAACAAGCGGACCTACCAGAGCATAACCAAACTATCTGACGACCAAAGAAGGGTTATAGTTAATTCCTCCCTTCCTCCCTATCAATGGAACATTAGGGTACTTACCGCAACTGTGAATGATATCTTTGCCAAGCAATCCTTGATTTATCCACACGATGTTTTTACTGACCAATCCCATCAGGAGCTGACTCCACTCTAGAGAATCCTTAGAATTAACAAAAGCACCAGATTGAGGTAGACGACTTGTGAACCATTTATAAAACAATGGAGCGCAGCAATGAACCACCCTTCCTCTCTTCTTTTCATTCCTGTTGTATAAGGCATAATGGAGATCTCCCAACAGGGTTGGCACAGGATTCCTCATCATGAATATCCTGATAGCATCCTCATTAACAAAATCAGGCTCATTGGGGAACAACACAATACCATAAACACAAAGAGCTAACAGTGCGTTGAAAACAATCCATTCCTTATCTTCTGCTGCTTTCTGAGCCCTCTTCGTTAGATACCCCAACTTGAAACCACAGATCTTTCCTTTGTTAGAGATGTTGGCTTCTAACTCTGACTTGCTTAAATAAAGAGCACCGGCCAATTTCCCACAATCCAGATTTCCCTCTGAACCAAAGAAGGGAGGAACTTTCTTGATAGCAATCCCTAGCATGTTAGAATATTCCTCCAAGGTAGGCACCAACAAATAATCTGGGAACAAAAAGCATCTCAGTGGAGGGTCATAGAACTGCATCAGAGTATGAAGACCTCGAAACTCATAATCGTCGATGTTGCGAACAAAAGACAGAATCCACCTATACTTCTCTGCGAAAGCATTCAATACCTCAGGACTCGCCATTCCCTTCAGGATAGTAAGAGGACCTATTGCTGGCTTGAGAAACTTGTAGATAATAATATCCTTCTTACCCCTTGGAACATCCATCCCTAAAACTGCCCTCTGACTAGAATCACAGGATCAGATACAACCTGGAAATGCAAAAATATGAATGTCAGAGAAAAAATGAAATGCAATGCAAAACATGGGATCATGGCATCAAGCATCTGTGCTGAACTGGCTGGACAATCTTGAGGCTCTGTACAAACTCTTGAGTCAAATCGGGATAACAGAATAACCACACTGATAGGCTGTAGAGACAAAGAATCCAAAAACAACGGGTAGGTAGAAGGTCACGGTCACCTACAAACCTGTAAACAAACCCGCCCCTCTCACATGTGGGTACTAAGATCCTCAGTATCCCGGGCTCTCAGGTCGAGAAATGATGATACGTTCACCATTTCTGGTTTGGCATCATCACTAATCGAGGAGGCCTCAACTGATTCACAAAAACGAAAGATCCTCAGCTTCAGAGGTTTGAGAAGCAATAGCACATTCAGCCCGAAGGATACAATGCTATCGCCAATCAAAGAGGTCGTCCGCTGATTCACCTCAAAAGGAAAACCTATAGCAAGTTCCCAGCATTGGGTCCTCGGATCGAGAATGTGCAATGGGTTTGCCACTGAACGTGGTCTGCCACTGTCACATCCCGGGAGGAGTGCCGCAACTGAGTCCTCGGGAATGGTCTCCAGAGTCGACAATCCCTCAAGAGAATACCTACTGGCCTGTACCAACGAACAGTAGCAGGTAGCTCCTGATAGAACCTCGTCTGGTTGTGGGTCTCATGAACGACAATACATGGCCACCCCCATGCAAGCGTCACGACTATCCACTCTAAAACCTGTGTGTATACTCAAGCCTGGTTAGTGGGCTTAACTCTCAGAACATCGCAACCCTCCAAACAGAAAATCGGCCAGCACAGTACAAAATATCTAGTATGACAGTAATAAATGAAATACAATGCAATAAAAGTTGTAAAACAGTAAAGCAGTAAAGCGAAAATACAGTAAACAGCAATACAGTAATATACAACAAAATAAAGCACCATAATAAACACCCAATGAAAAAAAACAGACAAGCGCTAGGATAGACTCGCTAAGGGGATGAACCAGCAAGAGGTCAACCAGAGTCCCCAGCAGAGTCGCCAGCTGTCGCTCCCGAAAGATTCGCATCCAACGGTACAAACGCGAGAGTGGCACAGAAAACACAGAGTCGCCAGCAATGTGTATTTATCCCGAGAGGGAAAGGAAACACTGCATAAACCTGAGGAAGGGAAAGAACATGGTCTCACGACCGAGAGAAACGAGTACGGGAGTCGGTTACGCGAAGGGAAGGTGTTAGCACCCAACACGTCCATCATACTCGATGGGATCCACGCTTGTTGTCTGCATCAAAGGGTGTCGTCGTCTGGAGCTCCACTGCTACTGGACCGGGGAAGAAACGAGAACGAAAAGAACGGAGAAACGAAGAAGAAAAGAAAAAAAGAAGTAACTAGATAGGACGTTATCGTTGTCCTAGGCCTACGTACTCCCTCAGTGCAATGGGAAAGTCAGAGTCAACGTAGTTCGGACGGGAACTGTGGGGGAAGGTTGCTCACCAAGACAATCGCTTTCTTGTGCCTACATATCCTCAATCGGACGAGAGAGAGGAATCAGAGCTAATGTAGTTCGTGGGTACGACCACGGATGGGTAAGTGATTTTTACGCGAGCTACGAACTCTTTCCTGAAAAAAGAAGTTGAAACCCAACAATCCCGAAGGATAAAAAGATTTGAATTTGTTTTGTGTTTTTTAGACAGAAGTGTCTTTTAAGTTGTTTCGTAACTTGCATTGAACCCAAGTCTTAAATATAGGAACGAATACTTCGCGCATCGTCCCCAACAGGATGTACACTAGGTATCCTATAAGAATAAGGGGAAGCCCCTCGTTCCCCACTTCCCACATAGAAGGCTCAAGCGCAATACACGTTATCTTTTATTACGTGTTTTGAAGAAGTTTTGAGATGAGAAGAGAGAAGGCACAAAGGAAACTCTAAAGGGAAACTAAGAGTCCTAATGTTATCATGCATGGGTAACCTATGGTTAGTGAGGTTTAGGAGAGACGACTACCTAAAACCTAATGCTAATCCTACTCCAAGCTTAATCAAAAATTAAGTTGGACTAGGTAGCTCAAAAGGGAGAGAATCCAAGACTTGAACAAGTCTTGAGATCCATGGGAGGAAGAGAGTGGAAGAGAAGAAAGAAGCATCTTAAATGCTAAAGCAAACATAAGTATTAAAGCTTAAAATAGAAAGGGGAAGTTAGAATGTGGATAACTATCCACATCCCATTCACTTACCATTGGCCCCTACATGGTTAGCAAAAACAAACATAAGCAACAATAAGACAAATGAAACCCAAACAAGTCACAACCCAAAGAGAAATGGTTTCAAACCAAATGAAACTCATCCAAGTCAGAATGTACACCTTAGAGGTGACCCATAATGTTTATCAAACAAACTCAAGCAAAGAAAATGTAAACAAGTGGCCAAACATCCAAGAAGATCATCAAAGAAGGAGTAGAAGAAGAATGAGTGGATATGCAAGGTGATCATGCAAGAATGCTTCAAATAAAATCAAAGTCAGAATTTGGATGACCTAAACATGTGGCTAAACATGCCATACAAGTGTCACATAAGGCATACAAGCAAGTATCCAAGCATTAATAATCATTAGAAGAAGGAGAAGGAAGCATGTAAGTGAAACATGTTAAAGGATGCAAAATGAAACATGAATAGCATATGACATGAATGCAAAGCTCCAAGGTCAGAAATGTAACGCCCCAGTTTTGCCAATTTTATATTATTGAGTCTTTTTGGATTATTTTATTATTATTTTATTTTATTCTCGACTTTTATGCGAAAATATGTTATTTTTCGTCGTGATTATATTTTATCGCGTTTTGGGAACATTTGCGGGATATTTGAGTGTGGGGGTATTTTGGACATTTCATAGATATTTTTACTAAGTTAGTAAGAAAGAAAAGAAAATAGAAAAGAAAAGGGAAAGAAAAATAGAGAGAAAGAAAGAAGAAAGAAGGAAAAAGAGAAGAAAAGAGGAGAAGAGAGAAAATTGGAGAAAGAGTGGAAAAATCATCAAGAACAATTTCTAGGAATCGATTAATCGGGTAAGGGTGCGAAACTCGATTATTCTATGATTGTATACGATTATGTATGTGTTTTGTTGTTGTTTTTGGATTGATTTGGAGAATATTAGTAAAACCTAGATTGTGTAAAAATTGATTAGAAATGAATTTGATTGTGGTAAAAGTCTTGTTGAATGCATTGTTGATTGTTCATACATGGTTGTGGTATGCTATTACACTTCAAATTGCTGTTTTTCTGAGTTTTAGGTGAAGAAATTGGTTGATGTTGGGTTGGAAAACACAGAAATTGTTCTGCAGAATTTTTCTGGGTATGCTCTGGCCATACGCGTAAGGGGCATGTCCATACGCGTATGAGCCAAGGCGATACGCGTATCATTGGCTTGTTTTTGGGCCAATACGCGTATGAATCTTGGCAATACGCGTAACATGGGCGAGCCATGGGCCAATACGCGTATGGGTTTTGGAACGAGGAATTTGTGAAGGAAATGGGTTCTGTCCGTACGCGTATGGACATGAGTGATACGCGTATGGACAGGAGAATGTCAAAAATGTGATTTTTCAAAATGTGTTTTCGGTTTTGTCCGTAACTTTGGTTCCGATTATCCGATTTTTGCATTCTTGGTGTCGTTGGAAAGGTATCGAACTGTACTTTGTGAATATGAGGTTTTGAGAATCGTTAGCCGATTAAATTTGGTCGGAAAATGTGAATAGTGTCGAATCTCGACTTTTGTCGTTTTTAATAGTGCGTATTTGACTGGTATTGTGTTATATGTTTGTGCTTTGGATGTGTATGCCTTATGTGCTGTTGTGATGACGATTTGTGGCCGAGAGGCAAGAAAATGCTAAGTGTGGTATATTGGTGTTTGTGGCCATTTTGGGCAATTGTGTGCACTTGAAATACATGAATATTGTTGATGCATGAGTATTTGATGTTGGCATGAGTCATTAATGTGTCAAGTATCATGATATGTATTCTTGCATGGGAAGATTCATAGATGAATCAGTTTTATAGTCTTACGCCATGAAATATTGGTAGAAGCGATTAATCCCAATTGATTGTGCGCCCTGAAATACTGGTAGAAAGCAATCGGATTGTGCGCCCTGAAATACTGGTAGAAAGCAATCCATAAACGTCGTTCGCCCTGAAATATTGGTTTATAGCGACGGGGAACATCGTAGGCCCGACGGGGAGTTACTCTATGTAACGAGCGATGATTCCAAGAGTTCCTGGGGGACTAATGAATTACAAGATTTGAAGTCGGTACCGCATGGCATGTGCATAGAGTCGTTGTGTCGGTCTATGTGCATTGCATAAATCATGAGTAATTGTGCTTGGAACGTGTTTGATTGTATTGTGAATGATTGATGTGATGTGGTATACGATAAGTGAGAATTGTACCGTGTGATATTATATGCGATTGTTGAGCATTTGTGGTGAGAATGTGTTGCTTGTGTATTTTTGTGTTAATATATATAATTTTATGCAATTATATTATGGTTGTTTTTCTCACCCTTCTGCTGTTTTATAACGCTCTATGAGGCGTTGCAGATTAGGTTTGCTGGAGGTATTCTTTTTGTGAAGCCTTGCATCTTCATTATTTTGGTCGGTCGGCTCTGATATGTGACTCCGGGTAGTTAGGGTGGCCGCGTGCTATTGTTTTGTATATCTGATGATATATTATATTTTGGTTGTACATATGCTACTTGATGTATGACAAACTGTTTATATGTGTATATGTTAATCAGATTTTAGATTTTCCGTTTTATTTCTAATTTCTGAAAAGTGGGTGTAAGGAACGAAGTTTCCTCTGTATGATTGCTACCCCACAGTTGCATATCATTATGGGCAGGTGTTGCATGTTATGTGTATATTTTGGTTACGTTGATGGGATGTCTCCTTTCTATGCCGTGTTTTCAAATGTACTCTGATCAATTTTTGAATTTTTCTTTTAACTGCTTTAAATGCATGCTAATTGGGGGTATTAGATTGGGGGCGTCATATTAAGTGGTATCAGAGCTGTTTGTGTCAGTTTGTGTCAGTTGTGGTTGTTGTGTCTGGCATATTGGGCGAGTTACGTTGGACGAGTTGTTGTTTAACCATAATTTGTTATCATTGGAAACGTTCAGATTATGGCTGGAAGACGTGATGCTGCTATGACTGCGGCCATGCAAGCTATGGCGCAGGCGATGCAGAATTTACCGAATGCTGCGGCGGACGAGGAGTCGCGTAGTATGGATAAGTTTCAGAAGAATAACCCACCGAGCTTCAATGGTACTCATGATCCGGAGGGAGCACAGATTTGGCTGAAGAAGATTGAGAAGATCTTCCGTTTCATTAAGTGTTCCGAGGATCAGAAAGTGCAGTTTGGTACTCATGTGCTGGAAAAGGAAGCTGAAGATTGGTGGATAAATGCTTCTCAGAGGTTTGAGGAGGATGAAATTGTGGTTACTTGGGCTGTGTTCAAAGATGCTTTTCTCGAAAAGTATTTTCCGGAAGATGAGAGAGGTAAGAAGGAAATTGAATTTCTTGAACTGAAACAGGATAATTCCTCTGTTGCGGATTATGCTGCTAAGTTTGAGGAACTTGTGAAGTTCTGTCCTAATTATAATACAGCGGGTTCAGAGAGGTCGAAGTGTTTGAAGTTTGTGAATGGCTTGAGGCCAGAAATCAAGCAGGGTATCGGTTATCAGGAGATAAGACAGTTTTCAGTGTTGGTGAACAAGAGTCGGATCTTTGATGAGGATAGCAAAGCACGTGCTACTCATTACAAGAATCTGAATGATAAGAAAGGAAAGGGGCAGTTCAGAGGTAGGCCTTATGTTACCCCTGTTGACAAAGGGAAACAGAAGTTTGCTTTTGATAGGAAGCCTAGTGGTGGAGGAATGAATTCTGCTGTGAAATGTTACAATTGTGGTGGTTTAGGACATCGTATATCGGAATGTAAGAGGAAAATGAATAATGTGGATATGTGTGCTAGTTGTGGTTTGAAAGGTCATGTGGCTGCTGATTGTAGGAGGAAGAATGGAGTTACATGTTTTAATTGTGGGGAAGTTGGTCATGTTAGTACAAGGTGTACGAAACCAAGACAGGCTCAACCTGGAGGAAAAGTGTTTGCACTAGCAGGAACTCAGACCTCGAATGCAGATCGTTTGATTAGAGGTACTTGCTTTATTAATAATACGCCTTTAATTGCTATTATTGATACTGGAGCGACTCATTCGTTTATTTCATCTGAGTGCGCGAAGAGTTTGAATCTTGTGTTGTCTGTGATGGGTGTTGAGATGGTTATTGATACTCCAGCGATGGGATCAGTAACTACTTCTATGGTTTGTCTAAATTGTCCTTTAGCCATTTATGGTAAAGATTTTGTGATGGATTTGGTGTGTTTACCATTGGAAGGGTTAGATGTGGTGTTGGGAATGAACTGGTTACAATTTAATCGGGTTCACATTGATTGTTATCATAAGCTAGTAAGGTTTCCTTCTCTGGAGGAAGACGAAGACTCGAGTTTCTTATCTACCAAGGAGTTGAAGAGACTTTTGGCGGATGAGGCTCAGTTGTTCGGTGTGTTTGCATCGTTGTCGGTGGAGAGTAAAGTTTCTCTTGAGGTGTTTCCTGTTGTGTGTGATTTTCCTGAGGTATTTCCTGAGGATATTTCAGATGTACCGCCGGAGAGAGAGGTGGAATTCTCGATAGATCTAGTCCCTGGTACTAGACCTGTTTCTATGGCACCTTATCGAATGTCGGCATCTGAATTGGTGGAGTTGAAAAAGTAGTTGAATGACTTACTGGAAAAGAGGTTCGTAAGACCAAGTGTTTCTCCTTGGGGTGCTCCAGTTTTGTTGGTGAAAAAGAAAGATGGGAGTATGCGATTATGTATTGATTATCGCCAGTTGAATAAAGTGACGATTAAGAACAAATATCCGCTTCCAAGGATTGATGATCTGATGGATCAGTTGGTTGGTGCTTGTGTATTTAGTAAGATTGACTTGAGATCGGGGTACCATCAGATAAGGGTGAAAGAAGAAGATATTCAGAAGACGGCCTTTAGGACACGCTACGGGCATTACGAGTTTGCTGTGATGCCGTTCGGGGTTTCTAATGCGCCTGGTGTGTTCATGGAATACATGAATCGGATTTTCCACGAGCATTTGGATCGTTTTGTGGTGGTGTTTATTGATGATATTTTAATCTATTCTAAGTCTCGTGAGGAACATGCAGAGCATTTACGTATTGTTTTGCAGGTTTTGAGAGAAAGGAAGCTTTTTGCCAAATTGTCCAAGTGTGAATTTTGGTTGTCGGAGGTGAGTTTTCTCGGGCACGTGATTTCAGGTAATGGTATTGCTGTGGATCCATCTAAAGTAGAAGCAGTTCTACAATGGGAGGCTCCTAGATCCGTTACTGAAATTCGAAGCTTTTTGGGTTTGGCTGGTTATTATCGGAGGTTCATTGAAGGTTTTTCCAAGCTAGCATTACCTTTGACGCAGTTGACTTGTAAGGGCAAAGCGTTCATTTGGGATATTCAGTGTGAAGAGAGTTTTTGTGAGCTGAAGAGAAGATTGACGACAGCTCCGATTCTTATTTTACCTAATCCTAATGAACCATTCGTTGTGTATTGTGATGCTTCTTTAATTGGTTTGGGTGGTGTTTTGATGCAGGAAGGTAAAGTTGTAGCTTATGCTTCAAGGCAATTAAGAGTTCATGAGAAAAACTATCCTACTCATGATCTTGAATTAGCTGCTGTGGTTTTTGTGTTAAAGATTTGGAGACACTATCTCTATGGTGCGAGGTTCGAAGTCTTTAGTGATCATAAAAGCTTGAAATATCTATTTGATCAGAAAGAGTTGAACATGAGGCAACGGAGATGGTTGGAATTCTTGAAAGACTACGACTTTGGCTTGAATTACCATCCTGGTAAAGCTAATGTGGTAGCCGATGCATTGAGCCGTAAGTCTTTGCATATGTCCGCATTGATGGCGAAAGAGTGGGAACTTTTGGAATCATTTAGAGACTTGAGTTTAGTTTGCGAAGTGACATCGGTGAGTGTGAGACTTGGTATGTTGAAAGTTACGAATGAGTTTTTGTTGTCGATTTGTGAGAAACAAAAGCTGGATTTGAAATTTGTTGATTTGATGATGAACGAGAATGAGGATTTCAAGGTTGATAAGTTTGGCGTTTTGAGATTTCGTGATCGTATTTGTATTCCTGACGATGCGGAGTTGAAAAGAATGATTTTGGAGGAAGGACACCGGAGTATTTTAAGTATTCATCCCGGAGCGAATAAAATGTACCAAGATTTGAGGAAGATTTTCTGGTGGTCTGGTTTGAAAAGAGATGTGGCTCAATTTGTTTATGCTTGTTTAACTTGTCAGAAATCGAAAGTGGAACATTTGAGGCCTAGTGGTTTGTTGCAACCATTAGACATTCCTGAGTGGAAATGGGATAGCATTTCGATGGATTTTGTAACGGGGTTACCGAATACTCAGCGAGGGCATAATGCTATTTGGGTGATTGTGGATAGGCTGACTAAATCGGCGCATTTCATTCCGATTGACATCAGTTTTTCTTTGGAGAGGTTAGCTGAGATTTATGTCGGTGTGGTTGTGAAATTGCATGGTGTCCCGTTGAGCATTGTTTCTGATAGAGATCCGAGGTTTACATCGAGATTTTGGGAGAGTCTACAGAAGGCTTTGGGTTCTAGATTGAAGTTGAGTTCGGCTTATCATCCGCAGACGGATGGTCAGACCGAAAGAACTATTCAGTCTTTGGAGGATTTGTTGAGATCGTGTGTTTTGGAACAAGGTGGTACGTGGGACAGTTATCTTGCTTTGGTTGAGTTCACGTACAATAACAGTTTCCATTCTAGTATTGGAATGGCACCTTTTGAGGCTTTATATGGACGAAGATGTAGAACGCCGTTGTGTTGGCACGAAACAGGTGAGAGTTCTGTGGTTGGACCGGAATTGGTGCAACAGACGACGGAAAAGGTAAAGTTTATTCGTGAGAAAATGAAGGCTTCTCAGAGTAGGCAGAAGAGTTATCATGATCGGAGACGGAAGGATCTTGAGTTTCAAGAGGGTGATCATGTATTTCTGAGGGTTACGCCGGTAACGGGTGTCGGTCGTGCTTTGAAATCTAAGAAACTTACTCCTCGATTTATTGGTCCTTACCAGATATCTGCGAGAGTTGGTGCTGTAGCGTATCGGGTGGCGTTACCGCCGAATCTGTCGAATTTGCATGATGTGTTTCATGTTTCGCAGTTGCGGAAGTATGTTTCAGACCCTTCACATGTGATTCCTATGGACGAGGTTGAGGTAAGAGATAACCTTACGGTCGAGACTTTACCAGTTAGTATTGTGGATCGCGAGGTGAAGCGGTTGAGGGGTAAAGAGATTGCACTTGTGAAAGTGGCGTGAGGAGGCGCTGCTGATGGTAATCTGACGTGGGAGTTGGAGAGTAGGATGCGAGAATCGTATCCAGAGTTATTTGAATCAGGTAAGATTTTCGAGGACGAAAATTTCTAAGTGGGGGAGAATTGTAACGCCCCAGTTTTGCCAATTTTATATTATTGAGTCTTTTTGGATTATTTTATTATTATTTTATTTTATTCTCGACTTTTATGCGAAAATATGTTATTTTTCGTCGTGATTATATTTTATCGCGTTTTGGGAACATTTGCGGGATATTTGAGTGTGGGGGTATTTTGGACATTTCATAGATATTTTTACTAAGTTAGTAAGAAAGAAAAGAAAATAGAAAAGAAAAGGGAAAGAAAAATAGAGAGAAAGAAAGAAGAAAGAAGGAAAAAGAGAAGAAAAGAGGAGAAGAGAGAAAATTGGAGAAAGAGTGGAAAAATCATCAAGAACAATTTCTAGGAATCGATTAATCGGGTAAGGGTGCGAAACTCGATTATTCTATGATTGTATACGATTATGTATGTGTTTTGTTGTTGTTTTTGGATTGATTTGGAGAATATTAGTAAAACCTAGATTGTGTAAAAATTGATTAGAAATGAATTTGATTGTGGTAAAAGTCTTGTTGAATGCATTGTTGATTGTTCATACATGGTTGTGGTATGCTATTACACTTCAAATTGCTGTTTTTCTGAGTTTTAGGTGAAGAAATTGGTTGATGTTGGGTTGGAAAACGCAGAAATTGTTCTGCAGAATTTTTCTGGGTATGCTCTGGCCATACGCGTAAGGGGCATGTCCATACGCGTATGAGCCAAGGCGATACGCGTATCATTGGCTTGTTTTTGGGCCAATACGCGTATGAATCTTGGCAATACGCGTAACATGGGCGAGCCATGGGCCAATACGCGTATGGGTTTTGGAACGAGGAATTTGTGAAGGAAATGGGTTCTGTCCGTACGCGTATGGACATGAGTGATACGCGTATGGACAGGAGAATGTCAAAAATGTGATTTTTCAAAATGTGTTTTCGGTTTTGTCCGTAACTTTGGTTCCGATTATCCGATTTTTGCATTCTTGGTGTCGTTGGAAAGGTATCGAACTGTACTTTGTGAATATGAGGTTTTGAGAATCGTTAGCCAATTAAATTTGGTCGGAAAATGTGAATAGTGTCGAATCTCGACTTTTGTCGTTTTTAATAGTGCGTATTTGACTGGTATTGTGTTATATGTTTGTGCTTTGGATGTGTATGCCTTATGTGCTGTTGTGATGACGATTTGTGGCCGAGAGGCAAGAAAATGCTAAGTGTGGTATATTGGTGTTTGTGGCCATTTTGGGCAATTGTGTGCATTACTTTGTGTGCACTTGAAATACATGAATATTGTTGATGCATGAGTATTTGATGTTGGCATGAGTCATTAATGTGTCAAGTATCATGATATGTATTCTTGCATGGGAAGATTCATAGATGAATCAGTTTTATAGTCTTACGCCATGAAATATTGGTAGAAGCGATTAATCCCAATTGATTGTGCGCCCTGAAATACTGGTAGAAAGCAATCGGATTGTGCGCCCTGAAATACTGGTAGAAAGCAATCCATAAACGTCGTTCGCCCTGAAATATTGGTTTATAGCGACGGGGAACATCGTAGGCCCGACGGGGAGTTACTCTATGTAACGAGCGATGATTCCAAGAGTTCCTGGGGGACTAATGAATTACAAGATTTGAAGTCGGTACCGCATGGCATGTGCATAGAGTCGTTGTGTCGGTCTATGTGCATTGCATAAATCATGAGTAATTGTGCTTGGAACGTGTTTGATTGTATTGTGAATGATTGATGTGATGTGGTATACGATAAGTGAGAATTGTACCGTGTGATATTATATGCGACTGTTGAGCATTTGTGGTGAGAATGTGTTGCTTGTGTATTTTTGTGTTAATATATATAATTTTATGCAATTATATTATGGTTGTTTTTCTCACCCTTCTGCTGTTTTATAACGCTCTATGAGGCGTTGCAGATTAGGTTTGCTGGAGGTATTCTTTTTGTGAAGCCTTGCATCTTCATTATTTTGGTCGGTCGGCTCTGATATGTGACTCCGGGTAGTTAGGGTGGCCGCGTGCTATTGTTTTGTATATCTGATGATATATTATATTTTGGTTGTACATATGCTACTTGATGTATGACAAACTGTTTATATGTGTATATGTTAATCAGATTTTAGATTTTCCGTTTTATTTCTAATTTCTGAAAAGTGGGTGTAAGGAACGAAGTTTCCTCTGTATGATTGCTACCCCACAGTTGCATATCATTATGGGCAGGTGTTGCATGTTATGTGTATATTTTGGTTACGTTGATGGGATGTCTCCTTTCTATGCCGTGTTTTCAAATGTACTCTGATCAATTTTTGAATTTTTCTTTTAACTGCTTTAAATGCATGCTAATTGGGGGTATTAGATTGGGGGCGTCACAAGAAACATACATCAAATGAGATGCATATAAGAGATATGGCATGGTATACACAAACCAAATACAAACCAAGAAGAGGCATAGATGAGAAGAAGTGAGAAGATAAATCAAAAAGAGGCATGTAAGTTAAACATTGAACATGTGCACAAAATATGCAACAACCTCACCCCAATGACCTATAATTGCAATCAAATGACCTATAATGATTCAAACATGGATTATGAAGTCAAAGAAACAATCCCAAATAATGGCACAAGTGCCTTCTCAAACAAGTACTCAAACATGATCAAAGATGTGCACAAAAGAAGACCTCAAACAAAGAGCAATAAAAAAATTAGCAAATCATATTCAGAAATTACCAAATTAATTCTCAAAACACCTCAACCAGGGTCAAACATCATATTAAAAACTCATGCAAAAATTCACAAGATAAGTCCTTCAATCAATTATGTAAAGTCACATGGGAATTATGAACTAATATGCAAAAGAGAGGGACCAAAATGCAATATGAAAAGATTTTAAAAATGTGAGAAAATTTTTTTTATGCACTTCAACATGTTGATGAAATAATGCAAAAATAATGGGTTCAAAATGTTTTGTAGATGATGAGAAATAAAATCAGCAAGTTTAAGTGTGCAAATATGAAACAATTCAAAAAGAAATTAAAGCAACAATTAATTAAAATGCTAAAAATAAACTAAAAATGGAAAATAAAATTTGGAAAATTTTTATAAAACCCTAAGGATGATTCATGATTTTTTTCATAATTTTTGGATGCAAAAAACTATTTTTAAAAATTAAAAATGAAATGCAACAATTAATGAAAATAAAAATAATTGAAATAAACATGGGGGTGCAAACAGCAAGCAATTCACGTTTGTAGAAATAAATGGGCTGAAACAAGGGTGGTGGGAATATCAAGAACAGGCCCAGTTCAATTCAGCGTGGCCAAACCAAAAAAACATGGAACTCAGTCAAACAAATTGACTCACCATCAGCCATAAGATCAATCCAACGTTCACAATCAAGTCAACAAACCAACACAATACACAAGATGAAGGGCTCAGATCAAAAGCGCATGGTAACAATCATGGGGAAACACATAATAATCATGATCTGACTTAAATAGAAATCCACGTGAGAGGCGCATGTCAATTTTAATGTGCTGGCAATAAATCAAACCATCAGATGAATCCAACGTTCACAATCACATCATCAAATCAATAATTAAACAACATGAGTGGCTCAGATTGGTGGTACACGTTAACTAACATGGGTGAACAAACACACAAACCACAAAATAAAAACAAAATTTAAAAGGCGTGGCACACTTATGACCATCAGATCAAACGATCCAATGGTCCAAACATCATCACCTTCATTGAAACCTCAGGCCACCTGAAAGTGAACCAGACGTCGGAGCCCTAGCTCCAGTCGTCTTCTCCGGTGACACTAAACCACAAAATCTCCAGAAATCAAACATGAGTACATCATCCTAACCAGAATTTCACAAGGATCACAAATATCATGTCCATTTCACCAAAAGATCAACATACAAGTCAAATCGAAGGAAATAAGTTTGGATCCAAAACTTTCAAACTCACAATACACACATGTTACACGTCCAAATTCCAAACAAAATACATCCACATGCTCAGTGAACCTCATAGATCATTATGCTCATAAAAAAATGAGTTCTAAGAGCATGGAAAGTAAGCTTACCTGAGATCTGTATCGCTTGAAATACACTAAGAACACCTTCCAAAAGCTGCAGATCTTCCTCTTTTGAGCTCTATTTGCAAAATAAATGCAAATAGAGAGTTGAATCTAGCTAGATCTAGGAGTTTGAACTTGAACCAACTTGAAATCAACTTGTAGAAAACCTCACTCTCAGCTCAAAACAATGGACGATTCTTGCTCTACCAAGTGTGTAGGTCACAAATATGAAAAAATTTCTTCAGAACCCCTTGTAATGAATGAGTTTCGAAGATAGAAAGTTTTGGTGAGAAAAAGAGATTCTGAACAAATGGGAGTGCATGACCTAGCTTTGGAGGCATGAGTTAGCTTATATACATCCCATTAGAGCACTGATCACAATTAGCAAATGATTAATCCCTTGGTTAATGAGTTTTGAGTGGTTTTGCAAAAATGCAATTTATGATCAACCCACTAATCCACATGTGCAAGCTCATGCTTTTCATGATGAATCACACACACTTCCCTTGTTGATCACAAATGAATTGGAATTGGGCCTTGAGATTGCTTGGTTTGTGAGTTTTGAACCATCTTGCCATTTTGCATAATGTGAAATAAGTGATGAATATGGCACGAAATCACTTGATTCAAAGGCCAAAAATGATCCTCATGAGGTGTACTTTGATGTTGTAATGTGACATGAAGCAATAGAACCAATTACAAGTCAATTTGTACCAAAATGCAAAAGGTGGAAAAAGTGGTACATGTGAAAACCCTTAAAAACACCTTGCATTGTTTTGACCATAACTTGAGTTCTACAAATGATATGGAAACCATCTAGACTTTTTGGAAATGGGAGAGCAAGATCTTCAACTTTCATGTTGGAGGAAAATTCATCTGAAGCTTCCTTGATGATGAAAAGTCAAGTTGAATGTGGTGGAAAAATTGCCAAAAATGGAAAGTTCTCATTATAGGTCATTTTCCAAATTTAGTAACTTTTGCACAAACTCTTGATTCTTGAAGAATGATGTCATCCATGCTATTCCTTGACCAAATAAAGGTACATGGACTTGGGAAACATGATTTGAACCCTTGGAAACCCATGGTTGACTTTCCTTTTGAACTGTTGACTTTTGCTTACTTCACAAGTAACTGATCCACTGAAAATCCTCCACAATGAATCACTAGCCAAGCCTTCCTCCATGAGCACTTGTGAGCATATAGAACCTCATGAGAATGTATTTGAACAAACAAAACCCATCAAGAAACCTTTTGGAACCAAAACCCTAATTTGGACCATCTGATTAGGAGATGAAGATTCACTTGAAATCCTTTGCCATTCTTGATCTTAGGAAGATATGATGAACCCCTCAAACCATCTTGAGACTTGAGACTCCTTTGAAATGAACTAAGTACCTTGATCCCATGCTAAGAACCAATGCTATGCACAAATGCTAATGCAAGACATGCAAAGAAACATAAGCCAGTTAGCTAAAAATAAGAAGGCAAATTTTGGGGTGTTACACACAGGCATCGAATACTCGTCTTTTGGGGTAGCGTTGATCAGATCCCTAAAGTCTATAAAGACTCGAAGGGTTCCATTTTCTTGATAATAGGCACTATGTTCATTATCCATTCGACGTATCTTGTAGTTCTAATGACCCGAATTTTGAGCAGTCTCTCGATCTCCTCCTTGATCTTCATAGTAATCTCTAGAGCGAATCGTCGAGGCTGCTGCTTTACTGGCCTTTTACTTGGCTGAATTGGAAGTCGATGCTCCACCACACTCCGACTCAGACCAGGCATTTTTCCATAATCCCAGGCGAAGCAGTCTTTGTACTCTTTCAACACCTTGATCAGCTTGGCCTTCATCTTCGACCCAACCTTGGTACTCACATAGGTAGGTATTTTTGTAATCCCATCCCCTCCCGTGCTTGCATTCTTTGCAGCTCACTGGTTGGGTCTCTCTCAAACCCCAAAGGCTCATTGTCATAGATGCAATCAAGCCTCCAGCTTTCTGAAGCTGTTGTCTGGCCTTGATCCGTCATCGCAAGGAGCCACATTTGCCAAGTGCTGATCAAAGGAGTTCTTATTGCCTTTAGCTTCGTCAATCTTATAATAACTCTGATCAACCTCAATGTTCTCGACAATGCCATCCTTCCTCCAGATGCTTAATCTCTGATGTAATGTTGACGACACTGCCCCTATTCCATGGATCCACTCTCGACCCAACAACAAGTTGAAATTCACCTTTGAGTTAATAACCATAAAGAATGTTGATCTATTAGTTGTACCCACTACTAATTCAACTTGGACAACCCCCAAGGATGTTGCTAGTCTTTCCTTCATAATTGGATAAAACCATGTCGTGTTTTCGGAGGTCAGGCTCAGTTTTTCCAATCTTTTTAAATAAATTATGAGGCATTAAATTGACAGTTTCCCCTCCATCCACAAACACTTTGTTGACCGCCAATCCGCCAACCTTAGCTTTTATGAATAGCGGTTTCAAATGATACATCATCCCAGGAGTGGGCCTCTCAAACATGGTCATTTGTTCTTCTACCACACCACTGTTCATCACATAGTAACATAGCGGTTTGTCTTCCGCAGTTTCATCTAACACAAAATCCTCTTCCGTTTCAGAGACTTCCGACACCATATCATACTCTACAGGAAATATCGACACGATGCCATAGTTTAAGACGAAGCCTTCACCGTAGGTGTCATCATACATGTCTTCATCGAAATCGCCATCTAGTGAAGGGGTATACTCTTCGTCTGACTGGGGAGAATACTTTGGTTCATCCTCATCTGACTGGGGAGTGTATTCTGGTTCTTTCTTGCTTTCGATCACAGATGTACATTTCGAGCTCTGGGTCAATACCACCCTCTTCCCTCCTGAAGCTTCCACAGTTACTTCCATTGTTTGATTTTTCATGACTTTTTCCTTCTCTACCCATCTTCCTTTTTGGTATTTTCGTTTCTGTCTAGAGGTTCCGACAGGTTTCAACTGTGAAGTCGAAGCCTCTTTCTCAACTTTCTTATTTCGCTGATACCGTCTCCATTGAGTCTTGGTCATAGGATTCTTCCCTTTGTAGTTAGGAGATACCACATAGCCTCTAGGTTCGACCCTCTTGTCAGAGACTTTTTCCTCCTTTTTCAAATCCAACACCTTCCATTTTGGCCTTTTGCTCCCTTTCTGACTCACTGGTTTCACCCACTTCTCTTGTGGCGTGTCTGACGGTGGCACAAAGGTCTTGGGTCGTGCCTGCTGGAATAGCTTTCTATACTCCTCGTTGCGACGATGGGCACCATTTCGGTAGAATACAAACCTTGGGACAAGGGGCTTCCCACCTCGCGGCGTCTCTTTCTTGCCAGCTTCGTATTTCTCAGCAGCTTTTTCATCAAAGACAGCTTTGCACCTTGGGCATAACACAACCTTCGACCCACTTACCCTGCAATTCTCCTGGAAATCCGCCAGGCTTTCGGCAACTTGCGGGTAGACTGCCTCGAGTTATTCCTCAGTCTTTTTGTCGGAACCATCAGTAGTTTCGACCATCCTGCACTCAAAGGATTCAGTTGTCAATTGTTTGTTGAGACCTTCAGTAGCCTCAACCATCATGCAGTCATACAGCTCAGAGTACAAGGCTTCTTCGACCTTTAGTGGGTCCGTGTCAACTTGCATCTTTGGCCTTTCGCCAAATTGAAGTCGGCCTTCCTTCAAAGCTTTCTGCACCAGATCCTTGAAAAAAACACATTGAGCCATTTTATGACCAAGGAAATTATGAAATTTATAAAATCCCCATTTCTTCTTTTGTTCTAATGGGGATCTTTCAAACCAGGAGGAACAATTATCTGACCATATTTAACTAATAAATCAAATATTTTGTCACATTTAGATACATCAAAAGTATAAGTTTTAGCGACGTATTTATATGTTTTTCCAGTTTCGACGGGATTTTTCCCGTTTGATGGTTTTAATAATTTGCACGTGTACGGAGGCCCTGGCTTGAGTTCGACCACCTTAACCTCACTTTCGTCGATGATTTCCCGTTGTCAGAAGAATATTCATCAGCGGCCACGTACGAAACATTTTCTTTCTTACGGTATCTGTTAGTCTAAGTTTTTTCAGCTTTCAATCGTTCGACCTGTCAGACCCTATCTGCTAGTTGTGCCATATCCCCGAGATATTACTGTCTAGCTTTTTCCTGATGGAATAGTCTAAACCTCTAGCTGCCATCTCGACTAGCTCATGTTCAGGGACTTGAGTAAAGCATCGTGCTTTCAAAAGCCTAAACCTATTAAGATATTGGTCCACCGTCTCCGTGGCCTTCCATTTGACACTGGCTAATTGTTTCAGACTAATTTTCGACTGTCCCATGTAAAATTGTTCATGAAACAATCTCTCTAACTGTGCCCAAGTATAGACAGACTGTGGGGGCAACGTGGTAAACCACGTAAATGCATTCTTTGTGAGGGAACTTGGGAAGTAATTCATCTTCAAGTCCCCATTATTTGCTATATCACCAGCTTCAGTTTGATATCTGGCGACGTTTTCGACAGTTGACTCTTCGATCTCTCCGGTGAACTTGGTGAATTTTGGAACTTTCCACCCCCTAGGTAATTTTGTCTGCAAGTCAAAATCTGGTAGTAGGGACGTATACGTTGGCCGTCAAAAACCTGGATTCGCCCCATTTCAGACCATGATCCGTTCGACCATGGCTTCTAAGTTTGGTTCGCCAGCCATGGCGTTGTGTCAAACTTTTCTGACCACATAGTTTGGATCTTGGTTCCTATGAACTAACATAATGGGAGGCCTTTGGGCCACCCTAGGGGTTTGTTCAACCTCATGAGGTTAGTTAATTGTCTTGTCAAAGATCTCATCCTGACGAACTAGTGTCTCCGGTCGAGGCGGAAGAGTCTGTCGACCCGGTGTCCTATGAGCACCTAGGAAATCACCTATCCGTGTCATCTGAGTTTCCAATTATTGGTAACTCTAGGTCGAATCTTGTATTAATGGTCTAAATATGGTGCCCATTTGCTGAGTCAACATGTGAACCATTTCGTGATTACTCTCATCCATCTGCTGTCTCATGACCGCGACGGAACTTGAGGTGAATGTTGGTATTGATTGAAACCTAGGGGTCGAGTAATTGTATGTTCCAAAGGCCCTAATCCTTGGTATGGTGATAAAACTGGAGACGAACTTTCCTCAAACACCGGACCACTAGAATGTAGACTCGACATGAACCCTGTTGGCATCCCAAAAGATCGAGGTATGGGCATTGTGAAACTAGGCACATGCTGCCCTATGGTCCTTGTCATCGTTGGCTGTGGTTCAGACCGACGTGGTGTCGTGGCTGACCCACTATGGGCGGTCGAAACCGCAGACACAGTCCCAGAGCCAACGTCAGTTGTTTGCATTACAACTATACTTTCCGCCGAAGAGGGTTCTTCGTTCGGACGTGGCGTCACCATCTTACCACTACGTAAATGCATACGCTCAACTCAAAAGGGTCCCATTGGGCATGCCAATTTGTCCGCACACAACTCTTGCGCGAACAAACGCTGGCCTCCTATCGCAGGTTTGCTTGCGGGATCGGCCACAAAATCCCGAAATAGATGGTCGAAGTGTAAGTCTTGTTGATAGGATGGTTTTTGGTTTAGAGGAAAGTAAAATCAACTTGAAAAATAAAAAGGCGCGAATTGATGAATAAAAACAAAAAGGGGAAAACAGATAAGTAAATGGCAAGATAACTTAAATTTGGAACATGTAAATTGCTTTAAAAATAAGTGTGGACGTTATCATATATTTTGTGGGAGTAAACTCTTGTCTCTTAACACTTGTTACTCTGAGTGTATCCCTTCTGCAATGTTACAAATGCGACCCCTAAAATGGAAATGACTATTGCTTTAAATAGGACGAAAAAATAATTGTTCGCTTCCCGAGATTGGCCCTGGTTGTGACATGTTTCGTCCCCCATTACCTTTATAACTTCCCACGTTCTCAGCGTTTTAAATTTTCCCGCTCAAAGACTTATCAACTTGGGTTCATTGGCCATCAGTCGAAAAATCCTCCGACGACGTGGCTTTTGGGTGGACCTTCGACGCCTCTTCTATGTATGTCGACCTGCGCCTTGGTTTTCTCACCATATCAACCTACATGTTGGCCTTAGCATCATTTCTTTATTTTCCTTACTTAGTCAAAATCTCTCAGCTAACAGTAATATTGTTGTTGTTATCACCATTTGGTTTGAGTTACGACTCAGCTATGTATTTTACTTTTTTTAAATCAATTATGTGCATTTTCCTGTTATGGCTGTGAATTAATGTCCGTTTTGTTATGTGAGTTTTCTTTTTGTAATTCTCTGTTGAACTCCTGTTATCAACTCTGTACCCTTTTGTTTCTCTTTCCTGCTATTTAATTTTCTGTTTTAGCTGCTATTTATTTTCTGCATAATTCCCTCTCAATGCTTCATCTATGTCCCATTCGCTCACTTTCTCCCCGCCATTTAGAAGCAAAAGTAGCAGAAGAAACATTAAGGAAAGTGGTCCCACATTGAGTAGAACTGCCAGCCTTTGATATAAGAAGAATGCGCATAATAATAAGTTTCAAGTTATTTATGATTTTAACCATAAGGCCACATAAAGACACAATCATTAGCATTGAACCTCTAAGAAAAGATGCAGCTCATAGCAAAGCACATATTCCCTCTTCAATGTTGAGTTTTCTATTTGCAGCATGTAGCATTTAACTTGATATGGCATGGAGGTATTATTGCGTTGATGATACGGGTATGGTGCAGCTTCAAGTAGGTGGGTAAATTGATGAAATTTCATTGTGAAGCGTGAGGTTGTAAAAGTTTCACCGTTTTGTACAAGAATGACGAAAGAAGACAATAAAGGTCAAAAGCTATGGATAAGAGTTTTAGAAAACAAACCAAAAAATGGACATGGACTTTGGATATAGAAACATGACATGAATTTTATTGTGAATGAATTTGAAAAAATATGGGTTCAATTTGAATATGAGAAAAAATGGATATGGACTTAATTGGATTCTCAAATGGATATTGAAATGGACTTTAAATGTGGTTTAGAAATAAAATTGGATTGAAATTGGATTTGAACATGGGTTGTGGATAATTGATTATGAATTTGAAATAGAAATGGATAATGGATGAAATTGGTTTAGTAATTTGGATATTGATGAACATGAATAATGTCCCTATTTTAATTACAATAAACCCACACAAACTTTCTTCCAACTTTCTTTGTCTAGGACACACGATCTTTTCGAACACTTGTGATCCCAAATCAACTTCAAATCAAAAACTTGTTATCTTGCATTAAAAGAAACAGACAAATTCCTTGATTACAACTTCATCTTCTGTATAATGATTTGTTCTTTGCAACTCGAAATACAAGCCCATGAATTGAAGATCGATGATCTCAAAATGATGTCTTGTCTTGACGAATCCTTGAGGATAAGAATACTTGACATGAAACCCAAAAATGATCTCTAGTTGATGAAAGTCCACAAACTTAACCATGAATAAAACCTTAATCCTCCTTGATATGTACATTAATGAAATGTCTTGAAGAAGATGGCCTGAACTGAGAAGAAGTTAAACCATGATTCACACCCCAGAAACCCTGACTCGGTGCTTCTGATGACTTCTCTAAATAGAAAAACCTTGTAGCTTGATGAACCTCTGAATAGAAAACCTTAGAGCTTGATGAACCTCTGAATAGGGAGGTATTCGTGATAATATGGATTCCAACCTCGCTTCAACTTGACCGAAGTAAGAACCGACTGAATCACCACTGCCGAGGGAAAATCACTGATAACAAGACAATCCTTTGATCCCACGTCTTAGGGGCTCATGTAAATGTACGATTGACGCGGTTATAACCTAATGAATGTGAAACAAAAGCCAGAAAAAGTTAAAAAAGAGAGGGCGAATTTTGGGGTGTTACAACTGCCCCTATTCAATCAACTATGGACCTAAAAGGATGATAGCAACGACTTTCAGACATTCAAGGTACACGGAGATTGGATACCAAAAGAACCCAGAAATTTGCACTCTGTGGGGAGAACAAAGGTAGAAAACTTGATGAGCGTGAATGAATCTACTGGGGATGAAGGGGTAGGTGAGATTGCGAAATCCGCTAGGGAGAAGAAACGACACAGACATGTGTCTAAAATCATGGGATGAGACGTAGACATAGGTTTGAATCAACGGTACAGATGAGTATCGAAAGATGATACTTACTGGTATCAAAGAAAGATGAACACGGGAGAGTGTTTGGGTTAATGATACAGACAAGTATCAAAAGATGATACTCACAAGTATCAAGGAAATACAGACACGGACGAGTGTACTGAACTAACGATACAGTCTGGTATCGAAAGATGATACTTACAGGTATCCAAAGATGACACTTACAGGTATCACAGAAATATTGAGTTGACGATACTTACAAGTATCGAAAGATGATACTTACAGGTATCAAAGGAAGCTGAATTGACGATACTTACCGGTATCAAAGAGAGGTGAACACGGACGAGTGTTTGGGTTAACTATACGGATGAGTATCGAAAGATGATACTTACAATTATCAAAGAAAGACGGACACAGCTTTCAGACATTCAAGGCGAAAGGAGATTGAATGCCGAAATAACCACACAAAATTTGCGACCTGCGAGGGGAGGGACGACTCCTCTAGGGGACAAGTAATAAGAGGTATAAAACCATGAACACGGACGAGTGTCAAAAATCAATACGGACGAAGTGTTGAAACAGAGCGAAACAAACACAGATGGGTGCTTGAAATCAAAGGGGTGAGCACAGACGAGTGCCAAATATCAATACAGATGAGTGCTGAAGAAATTACTACATGCATATAAAATCTAGGATCAATACGGACGAAGTATTGAAGAAACGACATCGAACACGGACGAGTGTTGACTGTGCTGGGGATAAACACAGTCGGGTAATGAAAGAACACAAACGAGTGTCTAAGAATCTAGGATCAATACAGACAAACACAGACGAGTGTCGAGAGAAATGAGGATCAATACGAACGAGTATTGAGGGAACTGAAACAAACATAGATGAGTATTGAAAGATCACGATGAGTGTCTAAGATCAATACTGACGAGGTATTGAAGAGATGAAATCGAACACGGACGGGTGTCGAAAGAACACGTACGAGTGTCTAAGAATCTAGGATTTATGAAAAACACCCGTTCCACCCATCAAAGAGTTGATGGAAAGAAACTGACATCGTCAAAGGGTTGACGAAATGAGAACTTCATTAGAGGGGCACTTCATCAAAGAGTTTATGGAAAGAAACTAACATCGTCAAAGGGTTGACGGGAAGAAAACTGTCTAAAGAAACACATCGTCAAAGGGTCGAAGGGAAGATAACATCTAGAATGTCGTCACCAATGGTTGATGGCAAGAAAACGGACCTCGTCAAAGGGTTGACGGGAAAGAACCGGACATCGCCAAGGGGTTGGCGGAATGGAAGTTGACATTGTCAAAGGGTTGACGGAAGCGAATAATTTCATCGAAGGAACACCTCCTCAAAGGATTGACGGGAAGAAAACCTGTATGAAAGAACACCACGTCAAAGGGTTGACGGGAAGGAAAACTTGAAAGAACTGTTGTTGGATTGTCATCATCAAAGGGTTGATGGACAAGGACTGATCAAGGGTAAGATTGACGTGTGATCTACGACCACGAAGAGCAGTAAACAGAGGGATTAATTGAAATGTCTACTAGGGAATGGCTCGGCATTCTCTTTGGGGATATGTCATTGTCTTGATTGAAAGTTGATTCGGATTTCCACGTACGGTATCAAATCTGGCTTATGCTTCGCACGCATATGTTTGAATTTTCTTTCCATGGCGTAATGCTCCATACGAAATGGCAATTCAACGCGATTTGAGGATGCAATGACTACTATATGGTGAATTTCGATGTATGCTCGGGCTGCTAGGAGGAGAAGGATGTGCCAAGTATGATTGAACTTTGCTGGTAAAGATAGGTGAAGCCTGATGGTGATTGATTTTTCGAAGGTAAGACTTTTCTGGGTACCAATGTGGATTGGATTTTAGATGGAGGTGCCAATAGGGACTGGACTTTCGGTGGTTGCCAATATGGATTGGGATTTACTTTGAAGCGGATGCCAACGAGGATTGGGCTTCAGGAGTTTGTAAGATGCCAAGCAAGGTTAGGCTTTGGGATTTTGGAAGATGCCAACAAAGTGGGCTTTGGAAGGATGTCGAGCAAGGTTGGGCTTTGGGTGGATGCCAAGCATGGTTGGGCTTTGGATTTCCTGTTTGGTTTTACAAGGCTTCATGTTATGCTATGCGAATGATATGCATGGTAATGATTATGCAACGGTATGACGGCTCAACCGGTGATTTCGAGGTAGGCCAGGTACGATTGAAATTGGAAGGTGTCTTGTCTGGCTACAATGTCTCTAGTTAAAAGGTTAGGGAATGGTTAGCATGACTTCCCGATATTCGTCTTGAACTCGAGGATTGACAGCATTTACCTGAATAACTCTAAAAGTGTGGAGACGAAACATTCCTTTGTCACCTGTCTTGCCCCAGCCCGTGGGATCTCTGTAAGAATCTTCCTCGAAAGGAACCTGGGACCTTTGTACCCTAATGGTATGAGATGGATTGCCCCAATATTTTGAACCTCGGAGAGGTGTTTTGAATTATTCGCCTTCTGAAAAGGATAACTTCTAGTGCTCTCTGGGTGGCCTGCCCCAGTTGGAATGAATCATTTGCTCAACGGAGTCTTGAAACAATTTTTCCCATGATTGGCTGATCTGTGAAGGAGTACCTCTGATGGACCGACCTTCGAGAGATTTGTCGAATCTCGACCTGATTGCCCCAGATTATCTGAATCTTGGAATGGATTTCCTATTTGATATGACTTACCTCTGTTCAACAGAGTACTTAGGCACTTTGCATCTTATCTTGATCAATCTTTCCATTGCAGAAACTCTCCTGATGTCAAGTGCTTACTCGCAAGTAAAACAATTCGTTTTGAAAAGATAATTTTAATGTAATGCATATGACAGTTTCGAAATCCAAGTCTGTTCACTGGAAAAATATTGTGACATATAGTGAATGAATCACTGATCAGAATGTCACATCGATACCAACATGAATGGTAAGAAAAATCCTCTTAGGAGTCAGTTTTGACGCGAACTTTACCGAAGTATGCTTTCTAAACAACCCTGCTTTAATTAGTTCTTTTAAGGGTTGAGAAATAAAGGTTATAAGGCTCAAAGTTTTGTTTTAACCCACGCATTCTCCTTGATGTTCTCCAGTCCTACGTTCAGCTAACTCGACACAGGCGCTCACCTTTCAAAAAGTTTAATGAATGGTAGAAGGATAGAAGGAACCCACACAGTTTTCGGAGTGACAGTCACCCCTTTCATCTTTGGTGTCTGTAGTCACACGACCTGTTCTTTGCTCGAGGATTTTTCTTTTTGTATCCTCTTCGTTTTTCACTTTTCATTCTTTTGATTTCCCTGATTTTTCCTGGACTGATTCTTTTTAATTTTTTTCAATTTTTGAAGTCCAGCGTGATACCCTAACTCTTGCCTAAGTCACTTGTTTTCAAGTTTTGACTTAGCAGGCTTTTCTTTTTCTTTTTTCTTTTGATTCTTTTTCTCTTGAACAAATCGTGTGACACTGGCTTGTCTGACTTGTTTGAAAGGGTTGTGACTACCTCACTCATTGGTCGGTGAGGGATAATGATCAGTGGTTTTCATACGTTATTTCTCTATTTGTTTCAATTACTATTTTGTTATTGTTTATTTGTTTTACATCTCTTTTACCGCATTTTATGCCTTGGTTGTGTTCTTTAGTGTTTTCAGGTTCACATAAACATTCAGGAAGAATCAAAGCGAAACATCGAGAAAAATTGCAAAATTTGGAATGAAATTCGAATGAGGACAGTGGGCTGACACGGGTGCCCGTGTCACCTGACACGGTCCGTGTCAGCAGGTCTGGAGCGACACGCATTTGCAAAGAAGAAGTGGGCAAGAGTCAGAGAGCTGACACGGGTGCCCGTGTCAGCTGACACGTCCCGTGTCAGCAGACCTGGAGTAAAAGAAGTTGCGCACCAGAGTCAGTGGGCTGACACGGGTGCCCGTGACACCTGACACGGCCCGTGTCAGCAAGCCTGGGAGTACCAAATTTGTGATTTTTTCTCATTTGTTGAGTTTAGTGACCTGAGGGGTATTCTAGGAATTTCACGCTGTTTTAGTTGATTTGGAACTACTTAGGCTGTGTTGAGAAAAGAAAATAAACACTTTTTTGACTTCACGAACAAAGTTACGATACTGGGAGGCGATCAAGGAGATTTGGAGAGAAAGATCGTTCATGCGCGGAAGCAATTGAAGGGTCATTTTCAATCTGATCAAATTGTAATGTCTACTTTTAATCTTATTATTGTTTTTGTTTTGAATATTATGAGAGGCTAAACCCCCCAATGCTAGGGGGTGTCCCTGAATTGTTATGTAATAAACATTTTCTGAATTAGTCAATGAGATTTTGCTTTCTTATCTTAATCTTTTATTATGCAAATTATTTCATACTTTTTTCGATCGTACAAATTGGGAACGATTTACGATTAGGGATTTGGCATGAAAAACCAATCTATTGCTTTGCATAATACATTACAGTAGATATTGCCTAGGAATAGGGATACCCCGTAGTGACTAAAAGACCTTGTCAGAACTATTGCTTGATGTTCTCTCTTGACTGCTAAGGAATTAGGGTAAAGGGGGACTATCAAAGGTTTTTCGGTTAAGGAATTTAAGAAAAATAATTGAGGGTCGGTAAAATTAAGGTTTGGAGGCATATCTCTTTGAATATAATTTAGGGTTCTTGCTGAGCAATTCATACACCTTTCCTAGCATAATTTCTCATAATTGTTAAAGTCATTTTATTATTCTGCTTATTTCTTTCTGTCATTAGAATTAGTTTAAAAATCAAAACCCCCTAAAGGAACTTTTGTCTAATTGAAATAACATCTGCACTTACATATTATACGCAGTCCTCAAGAGATCGTTTATGGGGATAACCCCACTTATTACTACATGGTTAAAATAGTACACTTGCTATTTTTCCGATTAAGTTTTTGGCCTCGTTGCCGGGGACTGCCAAATATTAAGTGTTTGTTAATTCAATTGGAATTTTGTCACTCTGTGACTAAAATTTTATTTTTCTGTTATTTTTATTTTTATTTTCATTTTTTTTGCTTTTGGATTATTTCGGTTGCTACTAATCTGCGTCTAAGCTTTTTATGCGAGGAAAATCCTCAGTAAATTTTCTTTTTGACGCAGAAATTGAAAGAACGCTACACGAGAGGCGTAGGCAAGCAAAACTTGCAGCGTTTGAAGCTGAATCGTCGAAGCATTCAAACTCAGGTTCAGAGTCAGACAAAGATACAGTGACCATGGCTGGAAATCAACCAGCGGAGAGACTTCTGGGCGATTACGGTGGGGCAAATGCATCGGCTGGTAGGTTGACCATTGTGAACCAACCGGTGAATGTGCCGAATTTCCAGCTGCATCCTAGCACCATCACTCAACTTGAGAGGAGACCTTTCACCGGAAAGGTTAATGAAGATGCCAACAAACATCTGCAAAGATTTCTACCTATGAGCACCACTCTCAAGATTGAGGGGCACACGGAGGAAGCAAAGAAGTTAAGAATGTTTCCTTTCACTCTGGCGGAAGAGGCTGTAGAGTGGTTCTACTCATTACTTGCTGGGAGTATTACCACTTGGGAGGAGATGGAGAAGGCATTTCTGAATGAGTATTTTCCGGCCTCTGTTTATATACGAAAAAGATATGATATTCTGAACTTTAAACAGAAGGACGGAGAATCTCTCGGAGATGCATACAAGAGGTTCAAGAAAGTCTTGGTAGCCTGTCCGACTCACAACATGGATCAAACTAAGCAGATGCATGTGTTCATCAATGGCCTCCAGATAAAGACTAAGCAACTAATTGATACAACTGTCGGTGGCTCATCTAATTTTACAACAGCCACTGGTGTCAAAAAGATCATTGAAGCCATAGCCGCTAACGAACATTTGGAGTTATATGATCGAAGTGTGAGTAAATCTGAGGGTTTGATTGACTTGAAGTTGAATAATCAGGTTGTGAAGGTGGAAGATCAGATTGCGGCGGAAGTTGAGAGAAGGTTAAAGGCTATGAATGTGGGTACTCAACGTGTGGCACAAGTTTAAACTGGTCAACCCATGAGTTGTGAGATTTGTAGTGGACCCCATTATACTGCACATTGTGTTGCGACCCCACAACAGATTGAAGAGATAAAATTCCTAAAGAAGAATAACCCCTACGCTCAGACTTATAATCCAGGGTGGAAGAATCATCCTAACTTCTCCTGGAAGGACCAGAACCAAGACCAATATCCACAGCAGCAACAGCCTCCCCAAAAAGCACAATGGGAGATTGCCATTGAGAAGATGGCAGCTCATAACATGCAATTTCAGGAAGAGACCCGGAATAGCTATAGGAATACCACAACCTCTATAAAGAATCTAGAGGTTCAATTGGGTCAGATAGCTCAACAAGTTGCAAATTCTTAAGCACCAAGCGCCCTCCCAACCGCCACCATACCAAATCCGAAGAGTCATGAGAATGTCAATGTTGTTATGACAAGGAGCCAGGAAGTTGCAGAAGAAGAAGCCAGACCAACCGAAGAGAAGAGAAAAGAAGCGGCTAAACCTAAGATCAAGTTACCGTACCCCTCAAGAGTGACAAAGAAGGAGACACCAGAAATTCATCTCATTGGTAAAAAAGTTAGAGATTAATATGCCCTTCTTTGAAGCACTTGAGCAAATGCCTTTATACAAGAAATTCATGAAGGAGGTCATTGGAAAAAAGAAACCTAGTGGAGAGGAGGTAAAGAGTCTAATTGAGGAGAGTAGTGGGGAATCACAAGGTAGGAGAATTCCAATAAAACGGAAAGATCCTGGTTTTATATCAATCCCCTGTACTATAAAGGACAGGACTTTCAAGAGAGTCTTGATTGATTCGGGTGCTAGCGTGAATCTCATGCCCCTCTCAATCTTCAAAAAGCTGGGTATACAGAAAATAAGTGAAACGGGAACAAATCTGAAGTTTACCGACCTCACAACCAAGAGATCATACGGCTTAGCAGAAGATGTGCTTTTGACCATTGATGACTTCACATATCCAGTAGGCTTTGAGATCATTGATCTACCTGAGGATGAGGAGATGACTATCATACTGGGTCGACCTTTCTTGATGACTAGTAGGTGCAGTATGGATATTGAGGCTGGTACTTTAACCTTGAAATATTTTGAGGAGGAAAGAACCTTACAAGTATTGGAGCTCAAGAAGCAAGGTCAAGAGGAGAGTAATCACCCCTCAGTTGGAATGATACGTACCGTGGGAAAAGGCAAAAGCTCAAAACCACTTCTTGAAAAAGTCTCTGGAATAATCCATCAGGTTACAGCATCTGAGTCATCTATTACACCCAGCAAGACTCCAACATCCAGTCAAAAAGTCAATAAGAGGAAGAAACATCAAAGAAAGAAGAGAAAAAGACATCAAAGGAAGAATGTGGAAGCTGGATATGAGTTGAATCACAAGGTAGCTCTTAGTCCGGAATCTGACCGGTGCTCTGTTGCGGAAATGTCAAGCAACAAAAGCAACAAAACATGTAAGCTGAAGGACCCCCCATAGCATTGGGGAGTAACCCGTCGAGCCATGCGACGTTAAACGAATCGCTACGTGGGAGGAAACCCACGCTTGTCTGATTAATTACTTTCTATTTGCTATTTGTTTTTGTTTTGGTTGCAAGAAATAATCTGGATCCTACATGTGCAAACGATGATGTAGCAGTGGTGTTGCATTACCGTCAGCATCCCGAGAAGGACCTCTGTGAGTGACCTCTCTCGCTCTTGTTCTAACACATTGGGGCCAATGTGTGGTTCAAGTTTGGGGGAGGATTTACTGCTTTTAGTTTTTACTCTTTGTACGGGTCATGTCTGTTTTGTGTGTTGTTTTATGAAAACCTCTCTGAAATCTCCCCGAATTAGAACCGTAAAAAATTTTCTTGTGAATGCTGTGATTTTGAGATGGTCAAGAAAGTATATAGAGTTTGAGGGAAGAGGAGTTAGAATTAGGGACATTGGGAAAGTTTGAAAACTTAGGAATGACTCGAACACCCTAGATTCCCTGGAGTAAGGAAACGAGTCCAACGTGTAGATTTGTGCCATAGTACTTGGATTTGAGAAGTATTCCCCGATTAGTTCATATTGATAGTCCGACATGACTAAAAAGAATTGCATGTACAGGGTTGATTGAGAGAATGACCTAAGGCACCGAAAAAATTGAATAATGGCGATAAAGACAACCTGTCCTTCTGAGTTGGGTAACCCTCACCCGGTTACTTAGCCTAACGGCGGTTGAGTCTCAATTGTCGTCCCAAAGTGGACTTAGAAATGCCAATGCGCGAGAAAAAAGAGACAATGGTGCCTAGAAAAACGTTCAATCAATCTTGTACATGTGAGGGAAAACGGAAAAATGCCTTAATCTGATTATCCGAATGAAAGGGGTAGAAAATTGAAGAAAAGACTTAAACCCAAAACATAGTTGGAGAGGTAACCGAAAAGGGGGATGTAGATCCGTGGTTTTACCGCGATTTGTGTTTGTGTAATACCTTCGTTAACGAACGATTACCAAGAGAACTAGTTTTTGCCGATCGGAACAAATGCTCACGTATGAGTACAGACACACCTTACCTTCACGAGTCTTTCATTTGACATATACCGTTTGATCTGAAATTTTTATGCAAGCTTGTTGCTTGAGGTCAAGCAACGGTTTAAGTTTGAGGGAGTTTGATCAGTGGTTTTCATACGTTATTTCTCTATTTATTTTAATTACTATTTTGTTATTGTTTATTTGTTTTACATCTCTTTTACCGTATTTTATGCCTTGGTTGTCTTCTTTAGTATTTTCAGGTTCACATAAACATTCAGGAAGAATCGGAGCGAAAAATCGTGAAAAATCGCAAAATTTGGAATGAAATTGGAATGAGGAGAGTGGGCTGACACGGGTGCCCGTGACGCCTGACACGGCCCGTGTCAGCAGGTCTGGAGCGACACGCATTTGCAAAGAAGAAGTGGGCAAGAGTCAGAGAGCTGACACGGGTGCCCGTGTCAGCTGACACGGCCCGTGTCAGCAGGCCTGGAGTAAAAGAAGTTACGCACCAGAGTCAGTGGGCTGACACGGGTGCCCGTGTCACCTGACACGGCCAGTGTCATCAAGCATGGGAGTACCAAATTTATGATTTTTTCTCATTTGTTGAGTTTAGTGACCTGAGGGGTATTCTGGGAATTTTGCGCTATTTTAGTTGATTTGGAACTACTTAGGCTGTGTGGAGAAAAGAAAATAAACACTTTTTTGACTTCACGAACAAAGTTATGATACTGGGAGGCGATCAAGGAGATTTGGAGAGAAAGATCGTTCATGCGCGGAAGCAATTGAAGGATCATTTTCAATCCGATCAAATTGTAATGTCTACTTTTAATCTTATTATTGTTTTTGTTTTGAATATTATGAGAGGCTAAACCCCCCAATGCTAGGGGGTGTCCCTGAATTGTTATGTAATGAACATTTTTTGAAATAGTCAATGAGATTTTGCTTTCTTACCTTAATCTTTTATTATGCAAATTATTTCATACTTTTTTCAATCGTACAAATTGGGAACGATCTACGATTAGGGATTTGGCCTGAAAAACCAATCTATTGTTTTGCATGATACATTACGGTAGATATTGCATAGGAATAGGGATACCCCGTAGTGACTAAAAGACTTTGTCATAACTATTGCTTGATGTTCTCTCTTGACTGCTAAGGAATTAGGGTAAAGGGGGACTATCAAAGGTTTTTCGGTTAAGGAATTTAAGAAAAATAATTGAGGGTCGGTAAAATTAAGGTTTGGAGGCATATCTCTTTGAAGATAATTTAGGGTTCTTGCTGAGCAATTCATACACCTTTCCTAGCATAATTTCTCATAATTGTTAAAGTCATTTTATTATTCTGCTTATTTCTTTATGTCATTAGAATTAGTTTAAAAATCAAAACCCCCTAAAGGAACTTTTGTCTAATTGAAATAACATCTGCACTTACATATTATACGCAGTCCTTGAGAGATCGATTCTGGGGATAACCCCACTTATTACTACATCGTTAAAATAGTACACTTGCTATTTTTCCAATCAGATAACCATAGATGTAATTGATCCTCGAATGGGACACTCCTTTTGAAATTTGAACGCACTGTCAAATTAACAGACACCTACCCTGCCCTGAGTTAAGATTGAGGGTTTTTTCGTTTTCACAAAGAAACTTCAACTTCTAGGCTCAACGGGGTTTGTAAGGGATTATCTTCTTTATGTCTCTGGTGTTTAGGGATTCGAAACAATGCATGTACATCATCAACAGGGTTTTATTTCAAAAGTATACAATCAAAATTTTGTCGTCTTTCAAGTTCGTCATCCTCCCTCAGACTTTTCTTAAATAAACACTTGATATTGATAAAAAAGTATGAGTGAACACGAATGGATTTAATCAAAACATGCATATTCATTTCATTATCCTCATTAATCGAAAACAAACAAGTTTTACAAAGAGTTTGCACTTTAACAGAAAAGAAACTTCAAATGCTAAGAAATGACATGATCTAAAAGATTACCAGCTTCGGGGAACTGGGCTTTCCAAGCTTGATTTGCTACTGAGCTAACCATCTTTAGAATTGCTCGTCGAAGTCAGTCTGATAACCATTTGCACAACTGCTCTCGGTGCCTTCTTCCATAACATGGACTGATGTACCCACCTGACTGGATAAAGGAGAATTATTGATCTGAATACCCTGAGGCGTGAATGAGAACATATTAGAGTCAAGAAGTGTCTGAACCTTGCTCTTGAGTACCTTACATTCTTCAGTTGAATGCCCCTGTGCCCTAGTATGATAGTCACAATGGGCGTTGACATCAAAACCTGATGGGTATGGAGGAATCACTGGATCTATCTGCTTTGGCACTATTAATCCACCTTTGATCAAATCTGGCAACATCTGACTATATGACATTGGCAACGGGGTGAAATGCCTCCCTGGCTTCTTGGCCTCTGTCGTTCGTGCTGACGCGACTGACGGCGATATGGCCGTTGATTCTGCGGAGGTCCCTGATTTGGAGAAAGATACTGTTCTTGTGAAAAAAATGGCATCTGATACAGAGACCCAGAAGATTGCTGACTCTGAACAGTTAAATTACCTGAATATTGAGAATGAGGTAGCAGAGATTCCCAGATGGAATTATTTTATTCCTCCCATTCTTCTTGGGAACTGACAACTGATTCATTTTCATAATCTGGGAAGTCTGAGGCGTCTTGGATCTTTCCATATTTGAGCAGGCTCTCAATGCATTCTCCCAATATTACCAGGTCAGAGAAGTTCGATGTCCCATTACCAATCATCTTATCGTAATACGGGCCTTGCAAAGTATCCATAAACAGGTCAACCAATTCTCTATCCAAAAGTGGTGGTTGAACACGAGCGGCTAACTCTCTCCATCTCTGAGCATACCCTCTGAACGATTCATTATCCGCTTGAGATAAACATTGCAACTACATGCGGCTGGGATCCATGTCAAGATTATATTTATATTGCTTCACAAAGGCATTGGCTAGATCTGACCATGATTGGATGCAACCACTCTCTAACTGCATATACCAATTCAGTGATGTCCCACTTAGACTATCTTAGAAACAGTAAATCATAAGTTTGTCGTTGTGAACATATGAGGTCATTCTTCTGCAAAACATCACCAAATGTTGCTTTGGACAACTATCCCCTCTGTACTTTTCAAACTTCGGTGTCTTGAACTTTGGAGGAATTACAAGGCCGGGTACCAAACACATGCTCGAAGCATTCAGATCAAGAGTATCACGACCCTCAAGAGCTTTAAGATTCTCACCAACGCACAATATCTTTCCATAAACTCAATAGATCGTGGGTCCTTAGGTTTAGAACTACCCCTTGGAAATTTGGCACAGAGAATGCAAAACTCTGATAGTCTGCGGCATCAAGAGAAGATGAATGTCCACCTCAGACAATGGGACGTTCTTGCATAATAGAATTCTCTACATGGATTTGCACAGGATGAGCTTGATCAACATTGTTCATTGGAGGTGGAATGACATTCTCAGTTCTCTGAATATTGGCTTCTCCCCTTGTCATGGCTGGCATAGTTTCAACAAGTTGATCCAACTGATTCTTCATCAATTCAACATTGGCCCTAGTCACAAACTGATTTTGTCCTCCTGAGTTCGTGATTCCGCCGAGATACAGATTCAAGTCCAATACGAAAGTCGGGAAATCAACTGCAAGTCATGGACAAAGGAATGAATGAGGTCAATGTTTCTAGGTTGAAGAGGGATATGCAAAATGATTCAGAAATGCAATGCAATGTTATGAATGCAACAGACATGGGATCAAAGCTTCCATATATTCTGAATAGCCACTGTGCTGATGACTGAATAAGTTCACAAGTTTGTTCTGAAGAGAATACCGGAATACTAGAATATCTGAATAATCAGAATACCAGAATACCAAAATACCGGAATACCTGAATACCATGCTGATAAGTCTACACTAATAAGAAAACCAGAAAACCGGGTAGGTTGAAGGTCAAGGTTTCCTGCAAACCTGTAAACACCCAGCCCCTCTCACATGTGAGTTCTAAAACTAAGGATCCTCAGTGTCACGGACTCTCAGGTCGAGAAATGATGATACGTTCACCATTTCTGGTTTGGCATCATCATCAATCGAGGAGGCCTCAATTGATTCCCCTCAAAAGAAGGGCATACTATAGCAAGTTCCCAGTCTCGGGTCCTTGGATCAAGAAGCGTAATGTGTTTGCCATTTCTGGTCTGACATTATCGTCCCTTGGGAGGAGTTCCTCAAATGAGTCCTCGAGAATGGTCACCAGAGTCGACAGCTTTCTAGGTTAACACCCTGACATGCACAAGCCGTGCAAATCAGAATATCTCCCAAGAAAACCTTGTCTGGGTGTGGGTTTCGTGTCAACCAAACGTACCAAGACACTACGCAAGCCACACTACTTTCCACTCTAGTCCTATGTGTATACTCAAGCCTGGGTATTGGGCTTATCTCTCAGATCACCCATCCCACCAAAGAAAACAGCAGTCCAACACAGTCCAGTATATATGGAAATAATGAAATGTAAAGCAAGTAAATGCGATAAAAGCGATAAACATGCAATAACAGCCATAAATAAAATAGGTAAAGCATACAGATAAACACCCAATAACTGAAAACAAATAGGCGCTAGGATTGACTCTCTTAGGGATGGAAAAGTCCCCAGCATAGTCGCCAGCTATCGCAACTGCGAAAATTAACTGACGGAAAAAAACAGAAGAGTCGCCACTAAACGTTATTTATCCCGACGTAGGGAAAGGAAACGATCGAAGAAAACCTCAAAAAGGGAAAGACATGGTCATCGCAACCATAGCCTGGGTTCGGGATTCGGTTAGGCGAGAGGAAGGTATTAGCACCACCACGCGTCTATCGTACTCGATGGGATCCACGCTTGTTGTTACGATCAAAGGGTGTAGGTATCTGAAGCTCAATCGCTAACTGGAAAGGAAAAGGAACGGGAAACAGAGAAATGGGGAAAGAAAAGAAAAGGTAACTCAATAGGACATCGTCGTCCTAGGCCTACGTATTCCCTCGAAAGCGGGAAAATCAGAGTCAACGTAGTTTGGAGGACTACAAAATTGTTTGGGGAAGGTTGCTCGCCAAGACATCGCTATCTTGTGCCTACGTATCCTCAATCGGCCGGGAGAGAGGAAGTTAGAGCAGTCGTAGTTCGACCTACGGGTCGGTTTGGATTTTTTGGTGAAAGAGTCTCAATCACACTGGAGCGAGGCCAAAAGGATCAATTAACATCATCATAACAGAAATCCAAAACTTACAAGAGCTCTAACAGAAAAAATATAACAGAATTCTACAGAAGAGGATAAGGGGTTTTTTTCTTATTGTAAAAGCTTCTAATAGTTTTTTACTCAATCTCTAACTACTTCTCTCTTTCGATTTCCTCCATATTGATCATTCTGTAACCTATTCTCAAGATCTCCGTCTCAATTCCTCTTCGCTATTTTCATTTGCATCATCTCAACTGCAAATACCTCACTTCATATTCACCTTCAACTCCTCTTCTTCAACCTTCATCATCAATTCACCAAAAAAAGAATTCATAACCTGCAAACATCAACAACACAACAATTCTTAACCAGCCTGCAAAATCCAAATGCAATTCAACAAATAACAAGGAGGCATCAGCAGAAACAAGAGCGCAACAATCCACACTAATCACAACACAGAAAAACTTCAACAAGATTCAACACCTTCATTCTCTCAAAATCCAAACTCATTCATCTTCGTCAGTTCATCAACCTGATTGACGCAAAAACTCACATAATCGCAAGAACTATAACAACAATTTCAGAATTGCAAGTTTGCAACAAGAAGTAGAGCACATCGTTTTTGTTCGCACCTGAAATCTCGCGTCATCTCCGTCATTCTCGTCGCGCTAGTGCGCTAATTTATCTCCGAATCTTGATTATAGGAAGTAGTTATTGGAGAATTAGAAGCAACCTCCATGGTTGGGGCTTCGATTCGCTACGCTAAGTCATTCGATCGTGGTTAGGATTGATTCGATTTCGCCGTGTCGTTTTCTGTTTAGTTCAGGATTGAAATCAATAAATGAGAAGGGTTAGAATGGATGTTGTGGTGTGAACGTTTCCGGCGCGAAGGTTTTGGAGGAGGGAGGTTGTCATTGACGGAGTATGTGGAAGACGCGACGGTATGTGTTGAGGGAGAGGAGAAACGGGAAGAAAAGAACATAGAGGCGAAGGAGAAATAAGGGAGAACAACGCTATTGAAGTAAGGGTTGGTCTCATTCTTTGTGGTTTTAGGTTAGGACTTTGATAGGATGAATCTGATTGGGCTCCACGGAATTCATTTTTGCACCCTCAAAGCACTCTTTCACCCCCTCAGGTTCATGCAAGGCATCAAAGTGGGCCTCACCCCCCATGGAACTTCTACTCACACTCCCAGAATACTGACCGCACCCCACTTGTGTTTTTTAAGTTTTGTTTTGATTAGTTTGTTGATATTAGTTTTAGATAATTAATGTGTTTTTAGATTAGGTTAATTAGTTAATTAGAGTTTATTAAGTCTAATTCTACATTGCATTTGCTTTAGATTTTTATATTAATTTTAGATTTTTGTTTTAGAATTTAATTCAAATTTTACTAATCTTAAAATTAGATTTTTAGAATTAATTCCTGACTTTAGAATTGTTTTAGATTTAGTTTCAATTAGATTTTATTTTCGATACTAATTTTGAAATTAGAAATTAACCTTGACTAATTAGGAGTAGATTTTTAATCCCAGTTTTAATCTCTTTGAAGTGTTGATTAATCTTGTGGAGATTTCATGTGGAGTATTTTTCATAACCTTGTTTGGACTGATGAGATTTCTTTATGCAGATTATGCTTAGTCCCTGATATCGTTTGGACCGATTCCTGATGCTAATTTTGGTTCTCTTTGCTGATTACCTTTGACGATAGTGCTTGCACTTGATGCTTGTTAAATTCTGAAATTGTTTGAACTTGATGTTAGATGCTTGACTATTGGACTTGCTTACTTATTGGAAGTACCTGATAGCTTCGAGGCTCGAGCTTGTTGTATGCTTTGAAGAGGCAAAGAACCTTCTCCGTTAGGTACCACTTGCACACTTGTAGGAAGCATGCTTAGGTTTAGCATCTCGCTTACAACTTGTTGTTGAGTGAGGATTTTTCACTCCTAGTGGTATACCTGGCTTGGAGACTAATTCTCTAGTACTTTGATCTTGTTTGCTCCCTTGTTTGTCTTACTTTGTGATGGACGAAGAGTCACTCAACTTCCTTATAGTTGAGATCACGACATCGTTTTCATCTTGTGGTTGACGAAGATTCACTTAACTTCCTCATAGTTGAGATCACGACATCGTCCATTTCTGTTGCATTTGCCTTGTTGACGAGGAGTCACTCAGTTTTATTTCTTGGCTGAGATCACGACATCGTTCATATTGTGATTGAGTTGTCCTGTGTTTACTTGTGTTTATTCACATGATCCCTTAGGATTCCTAGCTCCACTTAATTTTCGATTAAGTTGGAAGTAGGAGTGACATTAGGTTTTCAATCCAAGCATGACAACATTAGGTAGACTTTCCTCCTAATCCGGACCTTAGGGCCATCAATGCATAATAACGTGTAGGATCGAGTTTCCCGTAGACCTTTCTGAGTCCAGATCTTTTCTCTCGCACCCGTGCGATCGAGATCCCGTTTTCCCGTAGTCGTGTGAACTACGGATGCTCTGATTCTTCATCCGTCCATGAAGTTACGTAGGCATGAGGATCCCTATCCTTGGCGAGCACACTAACAACTAACGCCCCCTTTCTCTCGTACCCCTGCGATTGAGACTAACTAGTTAACCGAACCTTTTCCCTCGCCCCAGTGCGATCGAGACTCTTTCACCAAACAATCCAAACTGACCCGTATGTCCAACTACAACTGCTCTAACTTCCTCTCTCCCATCCGATTGAGGATATAGGCACAAGACGGCGATGTCTTGGCGAGCAACCTTCCCCAAGCAATCCCGTAGTCCTCCGAACTACGTTGACTCTGATTTTACCGCTTCCGAGGGAATACGTAGGACTAGGAAGGCGATGTCCTATCGAGTCACCTTTTCTTTCCTTTCCTCGTTTCTCCGTTTCCCATTCCTTTTCCTTTCTAGTTAGCAATTGAGCTTCAGATACCTACACCCTTTAATCGTAACGACAAGCGTGGATCCCATTGAGTACGATGAACGTGTGGGGGTGCTAATACCTTCCTCTCGCGTAACCGACTCCCGAACCCAGGCTATGCTTGTGATGACCATGTCTTTCCCTTTTTGAGGTTTTCTTCGATTGTTTCCTTTCTCTGCGTCGGGATAAATAACGTTCGGTGGCGACTCTTCTGTTTTTTCCGCTGGTTAATTTTCCCAGTTGCGACACCGGGTAGTTTCCTGATGATGTGTCCCCACGCGTGGGGAGCACGTGGAGACCGTGGGGGAGACGTGTGAGAGCTCCCCGGGCATGCAGATGGGCTGGACCTCAATTGGACCCTCCCCGACGAGGAGTTGGGTTGGGGCGTGCCCGACAGTGGGCCAGCCTTAGGCCCAGTCAAGAACACATACTAAGTATAGAAAGAATTTATATATAATGACAATCTTCACTTGATAATTATAAATAAGAGTTAAGTCAAACTCTAATTTTAATATAATATTAATGTCTATCGATCGGATCAAGAATCATCAATAGTTTTTATTTACATATTAAACTCAATATTGTTGAGCTTGAGATAGTGTATTAGAAAAATTTTAAATCTTAAATTAATTATAGATAGAGTTAAGACACCTCTCACCAACCCTTTAAATTACTATTCAGACAAAAAAGTGACCTCACCATTATAAGAGAGAATCAAAATAATGCATAAATAGTATCAACAACTATCCAATACAATAAAATACAACAAAAAAACTTAAAATAGAAAACAAATAAAATTAACCATACAAATTAAACAAAATATAAAAAATCAACCAAATAAAATAAAACTTATAAATATTAAATTTAAATTACTGCTGAAACACCCAATTATTAAATGTAAAATTCAAGTTGTTAGTTTGTATTTAATTTAACATTTGCGTTTACATTTGGTTTCTATTTGAATTTGGGTTATTGTATATAAACCCAAATTTAGTTACATTTGTAACAGATTTGTGAATTTGAGAAAATGAGTTTGAGAAACGTTAGTTACATGTTCTCTCTCTCTCTCTCTCTCTCTCTCTCTCTCTCTCTCTCTCTCTCTCTCTCTCTCTCTCTCTCTCCAAATTCTGCAATTCTTTTCATCTTATTCTTACTCTTATGCAACAATGGAGGTTCAGTGTTAACTCCACAATTGGTATCCAGAGCTCTGATTCTTATTCACATGGAAACATAAGTGTACGTGAGGTGTGTCATTGATTTTTTTCCTCAAATTCGCGTTGAATTGAAGATCAAAATCGAAGAGAATCATAAATCTTAATTCTCAGGATTTGGGAAACACGAGTGTTGGTGAGAACTGAGTTATTTGCACAAGAACAAAGATGAACGGAGGAAACGGTAGCTTCAATACAAAGCTTCCAGTATTCGACATAAAGAGTTGGAATCGGTGGTCGATTCAGATGTGCGTGTTGTTTGGCGCTCAATGACAATTACACGCCAATTGTAGAAAATGCAATAGAAGCGCAAAGAAATGCTCAATGTGAAATTATGAAGTATGATAGGAAGGTATTATATATCTATCAGTGTGTGAATACGAAGGTGCTTAAGAAGATTGTTGACTCGACGACAACGAAGGCGGTATGGGATACAATTGTGCGGTGCTATGGTGGTGACGCATCAATGAAGAAAGTAAAGTTATAGTCCATACGCAAGCAATATGAGGATATATGCATGAACAACAATGCGAAGGTGTCTGATTACATCTCCAGAATGATTGTAGGCACGAATGAGATGAAGTCTTATGGAGAACACTCTATAAACAAGCAATAATTGAAAAGGTACTAAGATCAGTTACTCCTCAGTTTGATTACAAAGTTGTAGCCATAGAAAATTCTAAAGACACTAACACCATGAGAATTGAAGAGCTTCCAAGTAATTTAGAGGCATAAGAGTTGCGTGTGACTAAAAGAAACTCTAAAAGGGAAATAAAATAGGCTATGAAAGCTCAGAATCTGAAAGCTTCTTTTGTCAAGAAGAACCAGAAGCAAGCATGGCTAAAGAACAAGAAAAAAATGGTGGTGGTTTTCAGAAGTCAGAACTCTCCAATTCATATGAGAAGAAACATAAAAATGTTCAAAAGGGAAATGAGAAGTTTGATAAGAGAAAAGTTTAGTGCTACAACTGCAACAAGTTTGGTCATTTTGCTATTGATTGTTGGTCAAACAAGGTTAGCAAAGGTGAAGAAGCCAACATAGCCAGAGGAGATTCTGATTATGAACCTATGATATTGATGGCAACTGAGAATGTAGGTGGAACAATGGTAGATTGGTGGTATATTGACATTGGCTTCTCAAATGACCTAACTGAAAACAAGCAATGATTGGTTGATTTTTAATCTGGTAGATAGAACAAGATCAGTTGTGGTGCTGATGAGTATCTGATTGCTGAAGGAATAGGAAATGTCAAAGTGAAATTGAATAATGGAAAACAGTATTGATTACGGATGTATGGTATGTTCCTGGCATGAATAGTAATCTGATGAGTGTATGTCAGCTATTTGAAAAAGGTTTTTCACTGACCATAAAGGAAAATCTCTTGAAGTTGTATGACTGTAATCAGAAGTTGATTATGCAGTTTGATTTGGGAAGAAATATGACATTCAAGGTGGATGTTGCAACAACAGACACTCAATTCCTTATTGCTAGATGTGCTGAAGGGGAAAGTGAGTTATGGCACAAGAGATTGAGACATGTGAATTTCAAATATTTAGGGCATCTGAGTTCAAAGAATCTGGTGCATGGAATTCCAAAGATTGTGGCACTATAGAAATCACGTGATATATGCATGATAGGCAAGTAACCAAGATTTCCATTATCATCATAAATGCCTCCAAGAGAAACTCATGTTTTGGGTGTGGTACATTCTGATGTATGTGGTCCATTTGAGGTACCTTCACTTGGAGGAAATAAGTACTTTCTGTCATTTATGGATGAGTTCACAAGAATGACATGGGTAGCACTCATAAAGTTCAAACATGAGGTGTTTGTTGAGTTCAATAAGTTCAAAGTGAAGGTTGAAAATCAAAGTGGACAAAGGTTGAAGATCCTCATAACCGATGGTGGAGGTGAGTTCAATTCAGGAGAGTTTAAGAAGTTCTGTTAGGAACATGGTATTGAGCAAAAGGTGACTGGTGCATACACTCCACAACATAATGGTCTTGTTGAAAGGAAAAATAGAACTCTGCTTGACATGACAAGGAGCTTTCTGAAGGATAAGAGTCTACCTCTCACATTGTAGGGTAAAACAATTGCCACGTCAGTATATGTGCTCAACAGATGTCCAACAAAGAAGTTAAAGGGAGTAGTCCCATTGATAAGTGGACTGGAAGAAAGCAAAGTGTTAGCCATTTTAAGGTATTTGGTTCTGTATGTTACAAACATATACGATATACTACTAGAAGGAAATTGGATGATATAAGCAAATTCATGTTGCTTATAGGAAACCACTGGACATGTGCATATAAGCTTTATTGCCCAGTCACCAACAAAGTTGAAGTCAGCAAAGATGCCATAGTGAAAGAATCATAAACATGGAATCGGATCAAGTCTCAATCCAACTCTAGTGCAGTGTTAATACTAGAGTCTGATTCTTCCTCTGAAGGAGATATTTCCTATGAAGGAGATTTCTCCTCTAAAGGTGATTCTGACTCTGAAGGTGAGTTTGGCTATGAAGATAACTCTAACACTGAAGGTGAGTCTGACTCTGAAGATGACTCTGACTCTGAAGGTGAGACTGGCTCTGAAGGTGACTCTGACTCTAATGGCAGACCTGACTCTAAAGGCGATTTAGTCTCTAAAGGTGATCCTTCCTCTAAACGTAAGCTTCTGAAGGTGGAGCTTCTGGAGGTGGATCTGACTCTGAAGATGAACTTGCGCAGTTATAGAGGCCAAAGAGAATTAGACAGATACCAAGGAGATATGCAGACTCTAAGTTGCTGCATGATACTAAGATTGACTCTAAAGGGGTAGTCATACATAGTACCATGATGGTGAACTCTGAACCTGTTAGTGTAAATGAGGCTCTAAAGGAGAAGGTTTTGGTGAACGCCATGAAGGAAAAACTTAAGGCAATCGAAAGAAACAAGACATGGGAATAAACTGCTCAACCTCAAAATAAGAAATCCATCATTGTGAGATGGATTTTCAAGATAAAGCTGAAGCTAGATGGTTGAGTTGCAAAGCATAAAGCAAGTTTAGTAGCTAGAGGGTTCCTACAAAAGTATGGTATAGACTACTTTAAAGTGTTTGCACCTCTAGCTAGACATGAAACCATAAGATTGGTTATTGCTATATCTGCAAATAGAAATTATCCTATGATACATTTAGATGCAAAGTCAGATTTTCTAAATGTTACATTGTAAGAAGAAGTTTATGTGTTACAACCTCCTGGATTTGTGATAGAGAACAAAGAAGGCATAGTGTACCAGCTGCATAAAGCCTTGTATAGGCCGGAACTAGCTTTAAGGGCTTAGAATCTTAAAATTGATTCATTTTTCAAGCATTTGGGATTCAAAAAACGTGAAATGGAATATGATGTGTATGTGCAACATAGTTCTAAGGGCAATGTGATTCTGGTGTGTCTTTATGTGGATGCCATACTTTTGACAAGGGGTTGTACTTCTGAGATAAACAAGTTCAAAAAAGTGTTGATGAATGCATTTGATATGACTGGCCTTGGAAATATGGTATATTTTCTAGGGATAGAGATTTTACACTCTAAAAAGGAAATCATTCTCCACTAGCTGGAGGTGAGCTTGAGTTGTTGAAGGGATTTGAGTTGATTAATTGTTAGTTAGCAGTCACACCTGCTGAGACAAACCATAAGTTAAATTATGATGCTGATGATGAGGATGTGGATACTACAACCTTCAAACAGTCAGTTGGCTCTTAAAGATATTTGTGTAACACAAGGTCTGACATATGTTATGCAGTTAGAATGATAAGTACGTTTATGAGTAAGCTAAAGTGGTCACATTATCAAGTTGCATTCAGGATACTAAGTTATGTAAAAGGGACTCTGAGATATGGAATTTTGTTTCCATTTAGAGTGTTAGATGATGCTGAGTTGATAAGCTATTTAGACTCGAAATGGTGCGGGGACATAGGTAGAAGAAGACCTGTATACATGTTTATGTATCAAGGAGCTCCCATTTCATGGTACTCCAAGAAGAAACCAGTGGTTGCGTTGTTAACTTGTGAAACAAAATACATAGAGGGTGTTGTAATACCCCAAAATTTGCTCTCCCCTTTTGGCATCATAGTTTAGCATCATCATATATCATATCATATCCATCTCATTAGCATTGCATTGCATTTAACATAGAAAAATGAAGCATAGCATTCCTCTTACCATCAAGGCATATGATCAGGTGGAAGGTGGACAACCAAGGGATCATTCAAAGCACAAAAAGGTCAATCAAGTTGCCTCAAGGCAAGCCAAGAGTCTCTCATGTCTCATACCATCTCAATTGATCATCCAAAATCTCAAGGAAGTGAGATCCAATGGGAGATTGAAGCAATACATACTTCAACATGCAAGAGGTTCAAAAACTGAAGGAAAACCCTCAAAAGAGATAGCTCATTGATCCAAAATCATCCTCAAATGGCATATCCCATCATCCTTTAAAAGGATGCACAACATACTCTGAGGAATTTGAAATTGAAGACTGCAATTTTCCCTCCTAACCAGAGGAGGTCAAAATTAGGGTTTCTAATAAAATCAGGATATCTTTGATTTTTTGGACAAAACTTGATGTCATGGTATTCTATATGTTCTTAAGTGTATGTATGTGGAAAATCACCTCTCAATTGGTTTTAGAAGTGGTTCAACTGGAAGAAAGATAAAAAATCAGGGAAATTGGGGCCAGGTCAAATAATCAGAGGAAAAAGTCAACTCTTGACTTTTTGTGGCCAAATTCATAAAATTCATGTTATATGTGACCAATGTGCAAAATTTGATCAAAAAACTCCAAAGGAATCATGAAAAAATCAAGAGGTGGAAAGTTGCCATTTTTGGATGAAGAAGGGTTACTAAAAATAGCAAGTTTTGGCCATTTTGCATCAGAGTTTGAACCAAGGCCATTTAAAATTGGAGCATCAAATGAAAATTCCACCAGGCCACAACAAAAGTTCTTGCTTTAAGCTTCAAATCCATGTGTAGAACATCTCCATTGGATAAAAATTGAGTGAGATATGATTGATCAAAGTTTGAGTAAAGTAGGTTCAAAACTAGGTCATGACCAAGGATTTTCAAGTCACGCGCGTGTCATTTTCACAAGCACATGGTGGGCTAAATGTATTGATCAATTACTCATGGTTAGAGGCCTCAAATGGAAAATCTTTCAACATGAAAGTTGTTCCTATATGTGAGATCTTCAAAATTGGTGTTAATGGTTTTTTCATTTGATCAAAGGTTAAGAAGTTATGTTGAGTCCAAGTTGGGGTGATATTGCTGAAAATCCATGTCATGCTTGCCTTGTCAACCAACCTCATTGCCACGCCTTTGTATCAGTTCCAAATGTGGATGTTCTAAGTCATTTTGCAACCTCTTCCAAACATCATTTCAACTCATTTTTCACACCAAACATGTTCTCCAATATCTCTTCTTTCCAATGAATCCAAGAACTCACTAAACCATCCATTAAGTATAGAGAAAAACATCACCAATTCACCCTATCTCCATTGTTCTCAGCTGCCATGAAAAATCAGAAACAAAACCAATGTTGTTGATGTTGTTGTTACAAGCTTGCACGTGCATTATTCATACCAGCTATCCATTGCCTTTTTAAACCAAACACTCTTCATACACACCATAGCACGTGCCTCATTATGCATGAAAGTAGAAATGACAAGCTTGCTGAACAAGTTTTGTATTACACAGCCTTGCTATTTCACTTCTTTTCACCTCCACCTTAGTTTATCATGAGTTGTCATCACCATACCATTGCTCTCCCTAACTAACTTGACTCAGTTAGTTAGGGATGACTCAGTTAACCATGATAACTCACCCTAACTCAACTCATTAAACTATAGTTAGCTCACATTATAAATAGAAAACTCCTTCACAAATTCGTTTAAAAAACTTCATTTTCTCACATTCAACTTAGAAACTCTCTCCATTCTCTCTCGATTTCTCCACATTGCAACTGATTTTCGAGCTCCATTTCATTCATCTTCCTCATCTTCATCTCAGAATATCTCTGATTCTCTCTCCATTTTCATTACATTGCAACTGTTTTGAAGCTTGGATTTCAGATCTTCTCCACCAAAGCATCACCCATTTTTGCATCTAAGCCTTTATTTGGCCAAAAGAAGCTCAAAGAGGAAGCAACATCTCTGGTTTTCTGAAGAACACATCAAGATCATAAATCTTCAGGTACGAATTCCTTCCATTATAGACATAATGTGAAGATGTTATCAGGTTCTTGATGCTTCCTATAAGCTCAAGAACTTGTCTGGCTAGTTGATAGGCCTTTAGAGGCATAGTTGAAATATTAGGGCAAATATTCCTCTGTTCGATTCTCTCATGTCATGAATATTTTGTATGTTTTATCACTGGATTCTTGCTCTACATAAGCTCAACTTCATTTTCGTATCATATTTGTGTATTTTGGTGAGATGTGAGGGTTGCAGACGGTGGTGATTGACCGGAGAAGGTGACCGGAGGTCACCTCCGGCCGGTGGCTGTTAGAGCTAGGGTTTATGCACGTTTTAATCTCGTCCATCCATTTTCCTTGATCGTGCGGCTTGTATGATGACAGCACATTAAATTTCACATGCACCTCACGTGCATTATTTCTGATTTCACTTAAACATAGTGTGGTGCGGTACATTGTATGTTATGTGTTCCCTCTCATGTGCGCTTTGATCTTGTTTACTTTGACCTTTGTGTTGACTTGACCTAATCCAACGGTGATCCTTGCTTTGACTTGTGTTGACTGAAGAGCATGGTAGTTATTGTGTTATACGCGCTTATTGGACCCAGTCAGATTGATATCCACACCTCCCATGTTTTCAAGCCCAATTCATTTGAACTGAACAATTACTGTGCATGCACCCCCATTCATATTGCATTTCATTTTTATTTTCATTTTTTCTACACGTTTGCTTTTTAATTTTTAAAAATACCAAATAGCATTATAAAATTCCACAAAAATTCATGAGCATCATTAAAACATTTAGAAAATTTTTCATGATTTTATTTCTTGGTTTTATGACCTTTTTGCCCCTGTTCCATAATTTTCTTTGATTTTTATTTGTATGCATGCTTAATGTGATACATAAATTTGTGCATTTTTGTTCTCAATCATTAAAAATTGTTTTGATGCTATTATTTTTGCATTGAGTCATTATCATCTTGAGGTATGTTAAGTGATTTTTATTTGATTTTTTTAGGTCAGTTTATGGCATGTTTAGTGTTCATTTTTGTGCTACTTTGTATGATGTGTATACTTGACCTAAGTGCATTGTTTGACATCATTTTGCCTTGGTTTCTTGCATGCTACTTTGATATTTGATTCATCTCTAATTTTTGAACCTCAATACCATGTTTTCATTATTTTCATGAGGCCATCTAATTTTTTTTTAATGCATTACCTTTGAAGCATAATAACATGTCATATCATCTCCATATTTGTGCATGTTTACATGATTTCTTTTGTACATACTTGCATGATCATTTTCATATTTGGTGAATCATTCATGTGACATAATAGGTCATTGATATGTATTATATGTCATATTTGTATGTTGATTATCATTTGAATCTTGTGCACCTTTAACATGTTGTGTTTGCACTTTTCTTCTTTTTAACTTCCATTTCAATTCTACCTCTTCTATCACTTCTTAAATGTCTTGATGTGTCATGCATGAACACTTGTGAGATGTTTGTGAATCATTTTTCATTTCATTTCAATTCTGATCCTTAGATTACATGTTCCATTCATGCATGTTTTTTCATTTCTTTTCATCTTTCATTCTCCCTTTTCTTATGGTAGCATGTTCCAATGTCATGGATGATGTTTGTTGCCTATCCACTTGGACTTGCATGATAATGATCATTTGTTTTCCATATGGTGTACATTCTGGTTGTGGTTATAGGATTTGATTTCTCATCTAATTCTTTTGAGCTTTATAGTGCATTAAACGTTCTTTTATTTCTTACACTTCTTATACATGTTTACTAACCATGTAGGGGCTTTGGTAAGTTGCAATTGGGTGTGGATAAGGAATCCACATTCAAACTTCTTTCCTTTCATCTTTTACAATTCAATTTTGTTTTGTTAAGCACTTATGTGCTTTTCTTTTAATAACTCATCATTTTCCCTTTTGAGTTACATTTCATCTTCTGCTTTAGAAGTGAATTGTTTAATTCATTCTTGCTTTAGACATTAGGTTTAAACCTCACAAACCATTAGGATCTCTCCCTTTAATCTTCAATTAGGATTGAGTCTTAGTTCACATAGATTTTACCTTTCTCCTCTCTTGAGTCTCTTTCTCATCTCAAAGAAAAATTCAAAATACTTAATAAAGGTAAGCATTTATTGCATTTAGGCCTTTCATATAAATAAGAGATTATAAGGGGTCTTCTCTTATAATCTTAGAATGTGTAGCATATAGCCCTTCTTGGGTCAATGTGTTAAACATTTGATTTTGTATGAGGGACTTAAATGCAATACTTTTTGAAGGTGCAAATAATAAAAAACACTTCTTCATTTCTTAATCAACAAAAACACTTAATAAATACAAGTGTGCTAGTGTGTTTGAACCTTGACAATTGGAACTAAGTGTGGGGGTCTTCTTCACTCTTAGTGTGCTTTCTTACTCATTCCATCTTGGAATGTGAGAATGTACACATTCCAATGACTAAGATTTAGATACACTATCATATGCAAACAAAAATGGAAAAAAACTCTTAAAAGACAAAAACAAACCATCACGTCTTTCCTTAGGGAATTCTTTCCTCATCTCCTTCAATCCTTCCATAAGGATGCGTCATTTCCGTTCTACCGCAAACAGGTAACGCCTAAGTCTCCATACAGCGAGCTGCAGCACCTAAACTGCTAGGACGCGAACGTTGACGTATTCCACTAAAAAACACAAACAACTTTCCCTTAGGTGAGGGGAACTACGTCGCTCTGATTCTCATGCTCCCGATGAGATACGTAGGCAGTGGGGTAGGGCCCGTGCGAGCACTTCTTTTATTTTCCCTACATTTTTTTCTCGTTCCTTTTCCTTTCTTTCTCCCTTCTTTCTTTCAGTTCCTTTTTCAGTATCCTTTTCTATCACCCTTTGATCGAGACAAGCAAGCGTGGATCCCATCGGGTACGATGGACGCGAGGGGGTGCTAATAACTTCCTCTCGCGTAACCGACTCCCTTACCCTTTCTCTTGGTCGTAAGACCATGTTCTTTCCTTCTCTTCAGGTTTATGCAGTGTTTCCTTTCCCTCTCTTGGGATAAATACACATTGCTGGCGACTTTGTTCGGTGCCACTTTCGCGTTTGTACGAGGATGAAAATCCCGGGAGCGACAGCTGGCGACTCTGCTGGGGACAGGTTGACCTATTGCTGGTCCATCCTAAGCGAGTCAATCCTAGCGCTTGTTTGCTTTTCTTTCATTGGGTGTTTACTGTTATCTTGTATTTGCTGTTTACTGTATTTTATTACTTATACCATATTTACAGCATGTTAGCATTTACATTTCATATATTATACTGTGTTGCACTGTTCTGTCTGTTTGGTGGGATGGGATTTCTGAGAGATGAGCTCAGTACACAGGCTTGAGTATACACTTAGATTTAGAATGGAGAGTAGTGGGACCTACGTGCCATCTGTGTACGTGGGTAATCACGAAATTCACAGCTAGACGAGGCTATCTTGGGACCCATCATGGCGTGCGCATCTTGCGTATTCCAGGATGTCGATCTAGAGAGCTGTCGACTCTAGTGACCGATCTTGAGGACCTTGGTGGAAACATCTCTCTTTAGCGGTGACAGTGGCAGACCACATTCTGTGGCAAACCCACTCGCACCCGAGGGCCCACTTTGGTACTTCCATAGGATGACCTTTATTTTCTAAGGTGAGTCAGTGGACGACCTCTTTGATTGGCATAGCATTGTATCCTACGGGTTAAATGTGCTATCGCTTCTCAAACCTCCGAAGCTGACAAACCTATTTTCTAGGAACCACATGTGAGTATGGGTGGGATGTTTATAGGTTTGCAGGTAACCCGGCCTCCTACATACCGTACTTGTGATTCTATGATTATTACAGACAGTGTATCCTATGACAGTGGTTTGAGTATTCATCTCAGATATATTGCCAGATTCAGTACAGAGACACAGTGCACACAGTTCAACACAGACATAGACACCTGGATACCTGATCACATGCCTTTTGCATTTGCATAATCATATCATAACAGGTTATGTTTGTCATTTTCAGGTACTTACCATATTGTCTGATTCCAATCATGAGTTCTCAAGATGCTGAGGTTAAAAGGAAGAATAATGTGTCATACAAATTCCCTGATCCTAAGCTGGATGTATTGAACAAGATGATAGGTATGGCTGGTTCTGATGTTCTCAGCACTTTTCAGAAGGAATATGGAGAGCTGATTAAGATGGTATGTGCATTCACAAAGTATGAGAAGGATGGGTTGCATACTTTCTTACAGTTCTATGAGCCCTCAATGAGATGTTTCCTATTCCCTGATTACATTCTGATGCCCACTCTGGAGGAATTCTCATTTATTTTGGGAATTCCAATCACGCCTGCTATACCGTACTTTTCTGAAGGTGCTCTTGCCCCTGAAGTAATCGCTGTTGTCCTGCATCTGGACCTGTTTGTTGTGAAAAGTGGCCTAAGCAGACTCAAAGAAGATGAAGGATTTCACTTGGAGTTTCTTTTTCGACAAGCTCAGGAAGCTGCCAAGGCTAACAATTGGACTACTTACAACGTTGTGTTAGCTCTTTGTATCTATGGCTTGGTGCTTTTCCCCGGTCAGCCTGATTTTGTTGATATGCAGGTGTTGAAAGTGTTTGTCTCGAAGAATCCGATTCCTATCCTGCTAGGGGATTTTTATCACTCCGTACACTACAAAAATGAGAAGGCAAGAGGGAGCTTGGTCAGTTGTTGCACCCAATTGTTATGCCATTGGCTCTTCAAACATTTACCCAGGACTGGTGTGTTTGTAGAAACTGCTGAGACAATGAGGTGGTCCAAGAGACTGATCGGTTTGACTGCCAATAATATTATTTGGTTTGATCCCAAATTACTGACGATAGAGCTTACTGTCAAATGTGGAAGTTTTCCTAATGTGCCTCTACTTGGAAGAAGAGGTGGGATTAATTACAACCCAGTGTTGGCAGTTAGACAATTTGGTTATGCCTCGAGACATTCTCCTGCTGATGAAGAGATTAGCGCTTCTCTGTTTTTCGTAGGGAACAAGAACGAAAGAGTGCCGGAAGTAATAAATGCTTGGAAATTTAGGAAAAGAGAGGGAAAATTGACTTTCGGCAAAGGAGACTGTAGATCATACCCTGACTACGATGCTTGGGTTGAGATGAAGGTCAAAAAGCTGTTGTTACCCTTTTCCCGAGAAGTTCTCTTATGTCCAGATCAACATTCCATGGTACCGGCCGAAGAGTACGAGAAATTGAAGAAAATGGTTAGAGATCTGCAGATAGAGAACTCTGGAATGAGCAGATGTCTTTAGAAAGCTCTAGCTGACAACAAAGAGTTGGAAAAGAGAGCGTTGAAAGCAGAAAGAACCCTGGCGGACAAAGAAGAAGATTTTGATGAGAGAGCTCGATACTTCCGGAAGCTTACCTTGGGAGCGGATGATACTAGTCAGGCTCATAAGGCTACAAAGCAGGCGCTGGCCCGAAGCAAGGATTCGTTAGCTAAACTCCGACAAGCTTGGGATGAGGTCAGAATTGAGAACTCTGAATTGCAGGCCCAGTTAAAAGATAAAGATGAAGAGCTAAAGAAAGCACACGTGGAAAGAAGAAAGTATCGAGAAGATCTTGGCAAAAGTCAAGAACAAGTGAGAAATGTTGAAGGTAAGCTGAGAATCACCAACAAGGAGCTTGAAGATGTCACAGCAGAGCTGAAACTGGTTAAAATTCAAGCTGGAATCAAGAGGCGCAAAGGAGCCAATGAAGATGAAGCCTTGCTGATGCACGTGGGGTCATTAGAGGATGCATTGGAAAAAAGGGACGTAGTGATCAAAGAGCTGATTGAGAAGCCGCATCATCAGCGTACCCGCATCCTGTTTGAAGAGATTAAGTACTCCAGCCAGAAGCTGAAGGATGTAGAGCTGTCGGATTAGTGATTTTTGTCATTTCTTTGTAATTTGTAATGGTTACCATCAGAATTGTTGATGGACCCATTTGACTGCCAGTTTCTTATTTTGTTGAAACTACGATAAACGTGCTTGAGAAGTTTTGGGAATTTGTATGAAATGGGTTATTTCTGTTCACAATTTCTGATCTTCAGATATATGTGATGTGATATTTGCACACTAGCACGCTACAAAATCACTATTTCTGGTCTTCAGACATCTGTGATTGATGTATATGAATATCTCTTCATGGCAAAACTCAGTAATCATGACTCCTGGTCTTCAGGAATTATTGGTTACGATTGGAATCAGGATATGAAAAGTATTTTGAAATGACAAACATAACTTTGCATTTGCATTTGCATATCATTTTTGCATCGCAGGTTTTCCTTTTGCAGGCGCCTGCTAACCTTTATTTGGTTTTCAGGCACGATAGCTGATACCCCAGTTCACCGATATTCTACCCGACGCAATCAAGCAAGAGTAATGGAGCAAGTTCAGACAGAGTTAGCCGATTTGAGGGGAAGGATGGAACAGTTCATGAACCTCATGCAGGGGATTGCTCAAGGTCAGCAAGAGCTGAGGACCGGTCAAGAAAACATGAGGATTGGACAAGAAGCTATGAGAACCACTATCCAGAGGCTGGAAACGGAAATCCCAAATCGCAACGTGCGCACTCCTCCTGTTGGCACAATCCCTGCTGGTGGGGTACATCTGGGCTTTGATTACAATGAGGATGGTCAGGAGGACCAGTTCACTGCATTCAACAATGACATGGGTTTCTACAATGACGACCGGAAGTATGAAGGGCTGGATGAAAGACTCAAGGCTATTGAGAGCCAAAATCCTCTTGGAATTGATGTAGAAGACATGGGTCTCGTGCAGGGTGTGCGAATTCCTCCCAAGTTCAAGCTTCCTGCTTTGGATAAGTACAACGGCAGTACCTATCCCAAAACACATTTGCAAGCTTACAATCGCAAGATTGCCGCTTATACCGAGGACCAAAAGCTCTGGATGTATTTTTTCCAGGATAACCTGTCAGGCGCTTCCCTGGAATGGTACATTAAGCTGGACAGGGTTCATATAAGGAGTTGGAAAGATTTGTGCGCTGCTTTTCTGAAGCAGTATCAATATAATCTGGACATGGCACCTAATCATACTCAATTGCAGAGTATGACTCAGGATAACAAGGAGGGCTTTAAGCAGTACGCACAGAGATGGAGAGAATTGGCTGCTTGAGTTCAACCACCTTTGGGTGATCGTGAGATGGCTGATATGTTCATGAGCACACTTCAAGGGACGTATTTGGATAGACTTGCTGCATGTCCTTCCACGGGGTTTGCCGACATCGTCGTTGCTGGGGAACGAATAGAAAGTCTGCTGAAATTGGGTAAGATTCAAGATGTTGCTTCAAGTTCGAAGAAACCCTTTGCCAATGAACCAAGGAAAAGAGAAGGGGAGTCCAGCGCTGTGTATAGAGGAGGGGCAGAGGAAGGAATCAGTCCTATCATCAGGTGGATGCGGTAACCATTCCGGTTCCAACTGGACAGCAAACGTCAGATCAGCAAGATAGACCCCGATTTCAGAACAATAGACAAAGGGACCGTAAGTTTGATCCCTTGCCTATGACATATGCTGCTTTGTTACCACAACTGCTCAAAGGGAAGTTGGTTGAACTTCGGACTATGAAGCCGCTGGATTCCGGAAAATTGCCTCAAGGTTACGATGCTTATGCTCGATGTGAATATCATTCTGGTGCGCCAGGTCATTCAATAGAAAAGTGCTGGGCCTTTCAACATAAGGTTCAAGATCTGATCGACGCAAAAGCTATCAACTTCTCTAGGCCGCCTAATGTTCGTGACAATCCAATGCCTCATCATGGAGGTGCAGGCACAAATGCTATTTTTGATGGCGAGAATTTGAATTTGATTACTGATGTTAATTTGGTGAAGAATCTGCTGCTGATTGTAAAAGAACGTTTGTTAAAAGGAAAGGTATTTCCTGGATGCGCCTCTGATTGCGAGGATTGTTCAAAGTAGGTTAATCATTGCAGTAAGTTGAGAGTTGGACTGCAGGATCTTATGGACGAGGGAAGTCTTCAGTTTGATAAAGTAGAGAAAGAACAGGATGTTTCTGCCGTTACCATTTACTATAATCCAGTCGAGATACAGGTGCCTGTTGAGGAGCCTGTTGCTATCATCGTGCCCGAGAGGCCGAGACCAGTTACGATTATAGTTCCTGAATCGGCTGCTTATGTGTCTAATAGGGCAGTTCCGTGGCAGTATGGAACTGATACTCGTCAAGGAGAAAGTTGGCAGAAGGCAGAGGCTGTTGGTACTAGCATTGAGAATGTCAGTGGACCAAGTGGTTTTACTAGGAGCGGTCGACTGTTTGCTCCCCAGACTCTAAGGAATGATAAAGAGGCTGTAGCCGCTGCAAGAGCGAAAGGAAAATAGGTTGTTGATGACAAGGTGCCTGCTCAGGAAGAGGACCCTAAAGTCAATTTTGATAATGATGTTGAGGAATTTATGAGGGTTATCAAAAAGAGTGATTACAAGATCATTGACCAACTTAATCAGACACCGTCTAAAATTTTGATATTATCCCTGTTAATGAGTTCAGATGCACACCGGGCTGCTTTGTTGAAAGTTCTGAATATGGCATACGTTCCCCAAGAGATTACAGTGAATCAGTTGGAGGGAGTAATTTCTAATGTGAATGTGAGCCACGGGTTGGGATTTACGAACAGGGATTTGACACCGGACGGACGTAACCACAACAAAGCACTGCACATCACACTTGAATGCAAAGGAGCAGTTTTGTCGCATGTGCTGGTTGACACAGGTTCTTCCTTAAATGTGTTACCCAAAAAATCCCTGATGAAAATTGAAGTAGACGGATTGGTTCTGAGACCCAGCGATCTGATTGTGAGAGCTTTCGATGGATCCCAAAGATCGGTGTTTGGGGAGGTTGAACTACCAATACAGGTTGGTCCACAGATATTCAAGATGACCTTTCATGTTATGGACATTCAGCCTGCTTATAGCTGTTTGTTGGGCCGACCGTGGATTCACGCAGCAGGCGCAGTTACCTCCACACTTCATCAGAAGCTCAAGTATGTGTTCGAGGGTCAAGTGGTTACTATTTGCGGCGAGGAAGATATATTCGTGAGTCATCTATCCACTTTCAAATATGTGGAAATGGATGGAGAGATTCATGAAACTTTGTGCCAATCTTTTGAAGCCCTGAATATCAACAACTTACCAGAATCTACTTCAGCAACGGTGGTGTCGAACGTGCCAGGTGGGCCGAGTGCATCAATTGCATCGTACAAGCAGGCCAGAGAAGTGGTCGAAAGCGGAAATGCCCAAGGTTGGGGTAAAGCTATAGATGTGTTCGTGAAAGAAGATAAGTTTGGCATTGGATACCAGCCAGGCCGGATGCCAGTTCCTCGATTCCGTGGGCCAATCAACTTCAACAGTGGAGGAATTATCAATCCCAACCAGTCCTGCTCAGCAATAGAAGATGGCGCTGAAAGCTCAGATTATTTGGACAGATGGGTATATGCACTGGCTCCAGGCGAGGCGTTGCAAAATTGGTCTAGTGAAGAAATCGTTCATGTTGTTCGCCATTCAGAGTAACAATTCTTGTCTTTCATAATGCATGAAATCCCACACTCTGCCCAAGGTGTGAGGATCCATTTGTAGGGCCACCATATTTTCTCATATAATGTTCAAATATCAATAAAAGGACGTTTTGTTTACAAATTTGTGTTCCTTTACTTTTTCTTTATTTTTATTTTTGCACAAAGAAAATTAAAAATGATAATGCACTTTCTTTTCTTTTGTTTTCAAGCAAAAATAATCTAAAATAAAGCATAAACCCAATCATGCAGACTGGATTCTGTGGATTTCTCTGAAAATGATTCTGTTATGCCCACGTATGATTTCGACAATCCGATCTATCAAGCCGAGGAAGAAAGTGATGAAGACTATGAACTCCCGGAAGAATTGGCTAGATTGTTGAAACAGGAAGAAAAGACCATTCAGCCTCATCAGGAAGCTCTCGAGGTTATCAATATTAGTTCGGAGGAAAACAAGAAAGAGATCAAGATCGGTGCAAGTCTGCGGGCTGATGTAAAGCAGGAGTTGATAGTCATGCTACGTGAATACGTTGACATCTTTGCTTGGTCATATCAAGATATGCCGGGTTTAGATACAGACATAGTTGTGCATAGACTACCATTGAAAGAGGATTGTCCACCGGTCAAGCAGAAGCTGCGCAGGACAAAACCAGAAATGGCTTTGAAGATCAAGGAAGAAGTACAGAAACAGTTGGATGCAGGTTTTCTGGCAGTAACCAACTATCCTCCCTGGGTGGCCAATATAGTATCGGTGCCGAAGAAAGATGGCAAAGTCAGAATGTGTGTGGATTACAAAGATCTCAACAGGGCGAGCCCTAAAGATGATTTTCCACTCCCTCATATTGATGTGCTGGTTGATAATACCGCTCAGTTTTCAGTGTTCTCATTTATGGATGGATTCTCCGGGTACAATCAGATAAAGATGGCGCCTGAAGACATGGAGAAGACGACATTCATTACCCCGTGGGGTACCTTCTGTTACAAAGTAATGCCTTTTGGGTTGAAGAACGCAGGGGCAACTTATCAAAGAGCAATGGTGACGTTATTCCACGATCTAATTCATAAAGAGATCGAGTGCTATGTGGATGACATGATTGCTAAATCAAAGACAGAAGAGGAACATCTGATCAACTTGAAGAAGTTGTTTGAGAGGCTGAGGAAATTCAGGTTGAGACTGAATCCTAACAAGTGTACTTTCGGCGTGCGGTCCGGAAAATTGCTTGGTTTCGTTGTCAGTGAAAAAGGGATAGAGGTTGATCCTGCTAAAGTGAAAGCTATACAAGATATGCCTGTACCGAGAACTGAGAAAGAAGTTCGCGGCTTTCTAGGAAGATTGAACTACATTTCAAGGTTCATATCGCACCTAACTGCCACTTGCGAACCGATATTCAAAATGCTACGAAAAGATCAAACGGTCAGGTGGAATGATGATTGTCAAAATGCATTCGATAAAATAAAAAGATATTTGCAGGAACCTCCAATTCTGATACCTCCAGTTCAAGGGAGACCACTGATTATGTACTTGACAGTGCTCGAAGGATCCATGGGTTGTGTTCTCGGTCAACACGACGTGACAGGTAGGAAAGAACATGTTATCTACTACCTGAGCAAGAAATTTACAGATTGTGAATCGCGTTATTCAATGCTTGAGAAGACATGCTGTGTACTCGCATGGGCCGCCAAGCGATTGAGACAATACATGCTCACACATACAACCCTGTTGATCTCTAAATTGGATCCGGTCAAGTATATTTTTGAGAAACCAGCACTTACAGGCAGAGTTGCAAGGTGGCAGATGGTACTGACAGAGTACGATATTCAATTTACTTCACAAAAGGCAATCAAAGGAAGTATATTGTCATATTATCTTGCGCAACAGCCTCTTGATGATTACCAGCCCATGAGATTTGATTTCCCTGATGAGGACATCATGTTTCTCAAAGCGAAAGACTGCGAGGAACCACTTCTGGAGGAGGGGCCTGATCCTGAATCCAAATGGAGTTTGATTTTTGATGGGGCAGTTAATATGAATGGGTACGGAGTTGGTGTAGTCCTTATTACGCCAGAAGGTGTTCACATGCCCTTCACTGCCCGAGTAACTTTCGGGTGTACCAACAATGAAGCAGAATACGAAGCTTGCATACTAGGGATCGAGGAAGCTATTGATTTACGAATCAAGACCCTCGATATCTTTGGTGATTCAGCACTGGTAATCAATCAAGTAAAGGGAACTTGGCACACACATCAGCAAAATTTGATTCCGTATAGAGATTATACGAGGAGATTGCTGACATTCTTTACAACTGTCAAGTTGTACCATGTTCCCCGAGATGAGAATAAGTTTGCAGATGCCTTGGCCACTATCTCTTCGATGATCAAAGTGCATGGTTGGAACTTTGTGCCCAGGATTGATGCATCTCGTCTTGATAGGCCTGCTTTTGTGTTTGAGGTTGATGCAGTGTTTGACGATAAGCCTTGGTACCATGACATCAAATGCTTCTTAAAAAATCAAGAATACCCGCCTGGGGCATCCTCCAATGACAAGAAGACGTTAAGAAGGCTAGCTGGTAGTTTCTTCTTGAACAAAGATGGCGTGCTGTATAAAAGGAATTTTGACACGGTTCTGCTCAGATGTGTGGATAGACACGAGGCAGACCTGTTGATGATCGAAGTGCACGAAGGCTCTTTCGGTACCCATGCCGGAGGACATGCGATGGCTAAGAAATTGTTGAGATTAGGGTATTATTGGCTGACCATGGAGTCAGATTGCTGCAAGTATGCTCGCAAGTGTCACAAATGCCAGATCTATGCAGACAAAGTGCACGTTCCTCCCAATCCGTTGAGTATCATGTCCTCTCTGTGGCCATTTGCAATGTGGGGCATTGATATGATCGAGAAAATTGAGCCTACTGCTTCAAACGGCCATCGTTTCATCTTGGTCGCCATTGATTACTTCACTAAATGGGTTGAAGCAACATCTTATGCCAATGTCACTAAGCAAGTAGTGGCTCGTTTCTTGAAACGAGATATCATTTGTCGATATGGAGTGCCCGAAAGAATCATTACTGATAATGGTTCTAATTTGAATAATAAGATGATGGCTGAACTATGTCGGGACTTCAAAATCGAACATCACAATTCTTCTCCGTACCGCCCGAAGATGAACGACGCGGTCGAAGCGGCCAACAAAAATATCAAGAAGATTGTGCAGAAGATGGTTGTCACGTACAGAGATTGGCATGAGATGTTACCACTGGCTTTGCATGGGTATCGAACATCAGTCCGCACGTCCACTGGGGCAACACCATACTCGCTTGTATATGGTATGGAGGCAGTTCTACCGATAGAAGTGGAGATTCCCTCTCTCCGAGTATTGATGGACGTTAAGCTAGATGAAGTTGAATGGGTACGAGCCAGATTTGATCAGCTGAGCCTTATTGAGGAGAAGCGATTAGCAGCGGTATGCCATGGCCAGCTATATCAGCGCAGAATGAAGAGGGCATTCGATCAAAAGGTTTGACCTCAAGTCTACAAGGTCGGGGATGTGGTAATCAAGAGAATACTTCCTCCGAGTACAGATCACAGGGGCAAATGGACTCCTAACTATGAAGGTCCGTTCGTGGTAAAAAAGGTTTTCTCAGGTGGAGCCTTGTTGCTGACAACCATGGATGGTGAAGATTTTTCATCCCCTGTTAATTCAGATGCAGTTAAAAAATACTTCGTATAAAGAGACCCGCTGGATAAAAAAAAAAGAGAATCCAGGCAAAAAAGGGCATCCCGGCGAACCAAAAACAGAATAAAGGTTCGGTCAAAAATTAGGGATATAATTGAAAAGAATTGTACACCCGGTAAGTTGAAAACCCGAAAGGGCAACTTAGGCAAAAATGGGTATCCCGGTGGATTGAAAACCTGAAAAGACGATCCACACAAAAGAGGGATTAAAGTGAATGACTGCAGTTTGAATTAATCTGTACATTTTCTACTCTTCAGCAAACTGGCAAAATTCCAAAGGAGAAATTGGTCCAATCATGAGCTTCTGAAGGCAAAGATAATCAGGAGAGTTGGAGTACATACTGGCTATAACAGAATCAGAAATCAGTTGGAATCCAATTTCCGCATTATCATTAGGATAGATTTCTTTTCTCAATTTTATGGCAATCGCCTCTTTCAGGGGTTTGCTTCTGATTGTAAATTCGCCAATTTTTGGCATTTCATCAATAAAGTTGAATATTCAGTCATGGGCTTTTATTTTCATTTTACTGTTTTGTTTGCAAAAACGTCCGATTTTTTATAATAAAACGTTACTTTGAAAATATCTTGGCCTTGCAAAAAAACATGCACAAAGACAATGGAAATTACGTTGCTTGTTGGACAACCTTGGATGGTGGACCCAAAAGACCACGCAATATCCTGGGGCATGTGCATATTCTTTTTCTGTTGCAGGTAATGAGCACGATCGATCCAAACAGCATGATCGTAACCACGAGCAGATATTTGTTATGACTTGATACTGTTGTATCTTATTAAGTCGATTCTTCCATTCAAGAGTTCCCACTAAGTTTCGTGACGGCAACGGTGTTCGAAGATGGATTTCTTCTGTGTTGATAACGATTATTAATGCAGTGAATACTCCAGGTTGACAACAAGTGCCAATCCTCCAGTACCTTGCAGACGATGTGAAAGGTAGTTCAAGGCAGAGTGTTTGTCTAAGAGTTTGAAAACGCTTGGTTTTCTATAAAATCCTCTTAAGAGACGAAACTTTTAGTACTAACATCCCATGTGGAGTTTACTCTTGGCAAGATGTACCAGCAAGTGGTAGTATCATGTCTCCCGCATGTTTCAGCATGTGAAATGTGTCAAAGAATAATCCCCAGAGGAGTTATTGACCATCCCAAGCATGGGGCATTGAATTTCCCCGGCAGAAGATGTTCTATATCTATAATCCCCAGTAGAGTTTGAGGATGTTTGGTCTTCTGTAAAATCCTCTCGAAGGGCAGCCCCAACAAGAGACGCTTTAAAGCGGTTTTTCTCCAGCAGAGTGTGTTATAAACTCATTATTCCCAGCGGAGTCGTCAAAGGGAAAGTTCGCCCAACAGGGGGCATTGTGACATTTACCCTAAGCTCGACAGTCATTTTCCTCAGTAGATTACCAAGGAATTGCTTTGGGTTTCCTCAGCAGATCTCTAGGGACTCTTTCTCAGTATGTTGCAACGGATTGTCTTTCAGCCAAGATTTGGATATTCCCCGGAAAGATCATATCTTTGGTAATGATATCCCCACAGAGTTCAGCATTGAATCTTGTCCGCTATACTCCCCAGCCGAGTCGCGGTAATTTCCCCAACTTGGTTTATATGGATCAACGGAATCTCTTCTTCAGCAAAGTGTCAGCATATGATATTACCCAGCAGGTGGTGTAATTCTCAGCATTGCTCAGTTACAATCCAAAGTCCAATTTATTTTTGGTATACAGTTTGTTCATATTATTCCAGCCTATGGAATAGTATGGAAGATGGTTGTTCCAGCCAGTGGGATGATCGTTATATACAGTTTGTTCATATTATTCCAGCCTGTGGAATAGTATGGAAGATGGTTGTTCCAGCCAGTGGGATGATCATTATATACAGTTTGTTCATATTATTCCAGCCTGTGGAATAGTATGGAAGATGGTTGTTCCAGCCAGTGGGATGATCATTATATACAGTTTGTTTATCTTATCCCAGAATGTGGGATAATATTGCAGGTGGTTGTTCCAGCAGGTGGGATGATCATCTGACAAAGCTTCCAGCGCCGGTTTGGTAAGCATCAAAGTCCAAATTTAATTTGGCAAAGCTGCAAAAGTCCATCCGAGGATGGCAATTTTGAGATTCCAAAGCCTGTTTGGTAATCATTGAAGTCCAACGACAGATTGGCAAAAATCCAGCACGAACTGGTAAAAGTCCATTGTTTAGAATGGCAGAGCAGCTAAAGTCCACCAGCAGTGTGGCAAGCCAGTAGTCGTCTGGCGTCGTTCAAAAAGACATTTCTAAAGTCCACCAGCAGTGTGGCAAGCCAGTAGTCGTCTGGCGTCGTTCGAAAAGACATTTCTAAAGTCCATCAACAGTATGGCAAGCCAGTAGTCGCCTAGCGTTGTTCAAAAGACAGATCTCTCCGATGACGTTCATTTGCCGATTCAATCTAGAAGTCTCGTTGGGTTTATATCCCTTTTCTTCTTCATCACCCAGAGCAAATTTTTGGTTATATTTGGTATTCAATCACTATATACCTTGAAAGTCTGAAAGCAATCGCTTTCAGGCATTCAGGTTTACAGTGTTTGAATAGGGGCAGCTGTAATACCCCAAAATTTACTCTCCCCTTTTGGCATCATAGTTTAGCATCATCATATATCATATCATATCCATCTCATTAGCATTGCATTGCATTTAACATAGAAAAATAAAGCATAGCATTCCTCTTACCATCAAGGCATATGATCAGGTGGAAGGTGGACAACCAAGGGATCATTCAAAGCACAAAAAGGTCAATCAAGTTGCCTCAAGGCAAGCCAAGAGTCTCTCATGTCTCATACCATCTTAATTGATCATCCACAATCTCAAGGAAGTGAGATCCAATGGGAGATTGAAGCAATACATACTTCAACATGCAAGAGGTTCAAAAACTGAAGTAAAACCCTCAAAAGAGATAGCTCATTGATCCAAAATCATCCTCAAATGGCATATCCCATCATCCTTTAAAAGGATGCACAACATACTCTGAGGAATTTGAAATTGAAGACTGCACTTTTCCCTCCTAACCAGAGGAGGTCAAAATTAGGGTTTCTAATAAAATCAGGATATCTTTGATTTTTTGGACAAAACTTGATGTCATGGTATTCTATATGTTCTTAAGTGTATGTATGTGGAAAATCACCTCTCAATTGGTTTTAGAAGTGGTTCAACTGGAAGAAAGATAAAAAATCAGGGAAATTGGGGCCAGGTCAAATAATCAGAGGAAAAAGTCAACTCTTGACTTTTTGTGGCCAAATTCATAAAATTCATGTTATATGTGACCAATGTGCAAAATTTGATCAAGAAACTCCAAAGGAATCATGAAAAAATCAAGAGGTGGAAAGTTGCCATTTTTGGATGAAGAAGGGTTACTAAAAATAGCAAGTTTTGGCCATTTTGCATCAGAGTTTGAACCAAGGCCATTTAAAATTGGAGCATCAAATGAAAATTCCACCAGGCCACAACAAAAGATCTTGCTTTAAGCTTCAAATCCATGTGTAGAACATCTCCATTGGATAAAAATTGAGTGAGATATGATTGATCAAAGTTTGAGCAAAGTAGGTTCAAAACTAGGTCATGACCAAGGATTTTCAAGTCACGCGCGTGTCATTTTCACAAGCACATGGTGGGCTAAATGTATTGATCAATTACTCATGGTTAGAGGCCTCAAATGGAAAATCTTTCAAAATGAAAGTTGTTCCTATATGTGAGATCTTCAAAATTGGTGTTAATGGTTTTTTCATTTGATCAAAGGTTAAGAAGTTATGTTTAGTCCAAGTTGGGGTGATATTGCTGAAAATCCATGTCATGCTTGCCTTGTCAACCAACCTCATTGCCACGCCTTTGTATCAGTTCCAAATGTGGATGTTCTAAGTCATTTTGCAACCTCTTCCAAACATCATTTCAACTCATTTTTCACACCAAACATGTTCTCCAATATCTCTTCTTTCCAATGAATCCAAGAACTCACTAAACCATCCATTAAGTAGAGAGAAAAACATCACCAATTCACCCTATCTCCATTGTTCTCAGCTGCCATGAAAAATCAGAAACAAAACCAATGTTGTTGATGTTGTTGTTACAAGCTTGCACGTGCATTATTCATACCAGCTATCCATTGCCTTTTTAAACCAAACACTCTTCATACACACCATAGCACGTGCCTCATTATGCATGAAAGTAGAAATGAAAAGCTTGTTGAACAAGTTTTGTATTACACAGCCTTGCTATTTCACTTCTTTTCACCTCCACCTTAGTTTATCATGAGTTGCCATCACCATACCATTGCTCTCCCTAACTAACTTGACTCAGTTAGTTAGGGATGACTCAGTTAACCATGATAACTCACCCTAACTCAACTCATTAAACTATAGTTAGCTCACATTATAAATAGAAAACTCCTTCACAAATTCGTTTAAAAAACTTCATTTTCTCACATTCAACTCAGAAACTCTCTCCATTCTCTCTCGATTTCTCCACATTGCAACTGATTTTCGAGCTCCATTTCATTCATCTTCCTCATCTTCATCTCAGAATCTCTCTGATTCTCTCTCCATTTTCATCACATTGCAACTGTTTTGAAGCTTGGATTTCAGATCTTCTCCACCAAAGCATCATCCATTTTTGCATCTAAGCCTTTATTTGGCCAAAAGAAGCTCAAAGAGGAAGCAACATCTCTGGTTTTCTGAAGAACACATCAAGATCATAAATCTTCAGGTACGAATTCCTTCCATTATAGACATAATGTCAAGATGTTATCAGGTTCTTGATGCTTCCTATAAGCTCAAGAACTTGTCTGGCTAGTTGATAGGCCTTTTGAGGCATAGTTGAAATGTTAGGGCAAATATTCCTCTGTTCGATTCTCTCATGTCATGAATATTTTGTATGTTTTATCACTGGATTCATGCTCTACATAAGCTCAGCTTCATTTTGGTATCATATTTGTGTATTTTGGTGAGATGTGAGGGTTGCAGGCGGTGGTGATTGACCGGAGAAGGTGACCGGAGGTCACCTCCGGCCGGTGGCTGTTAGAGCTAGGGTTTATGCACGTTTTAATCTCGTCCATCCATTTTCCTTGATCGTGCGGCTTGTATGATGATAGCACATTAAATTTCACATGCACCTCACGTGCATTATTTCTGATTTCACTTAAACATAGTGTGGTGCGGTACATTGTATGTTATGTGTTCCCTCTCATGTGCGCTTTGATCTTGTTTACTTTGACCTTTGTGTTGACTTGACCTAATCCAACGGTGATCCTTGCTTTGACTTGTGTTGACTGAAGAGCATGGTAGTTATTGTGTTATGCGCGCTTATTGGACCCAGTCAGATTGATATCCACACCTCCCATGTTTTCAAGCCCAATTAATTTGAACTGAACAATTACTGTGCATGCACCCCCATTCATATTGCATTTCATTTTTATTTTCATTTTTTCTACATGTTTGCTTTTTAATTTTTAAAAATACCAAATGGCATTATAAAATTCCACAAAAATTCATGAGCATCACTAAAACATTTAGAAAATTTTTCATGATTTTATTTCTTGGTTTTATGACATTTTGCCCCTGTTCCATAATTTTCTTTGATTTTTATTTGTATGTATGCTTAATGTGATACATAAATTTGTGCATTTTTGTTCTCAATCATTAAAAATTGTTTTGATGCTCTTCTTTTTGAATTGAGTCATTATCATCTTGAGGTATGTTAAGTGATTTTCATTTGATTTTTTTAGGTCAGTTTATGGCATGTTTAGTGTTCATTTTTGTGCTACTTTGTATGATGTGTATACTTGACCTAAGTGCATTGTTTGACATCATTTTGCCTTGGTTTCTTGCATGCTACTTTGATATTTGATTCATCTCTAATTTGTGAACCTCAATACCATGTTTTCATAATTTTCATAAGGCCATCTAATTTTTGTTTAATGCATTACCTTTGAAGCATAATAACATGTCATATCATCTCCATATTTGTGCATGTTTACATGATTTCTTTTGTACATACTTGCATGATCATTTGCATATTTGGTGAATCATTCATGTGACATAATAGGTCATTGATATGTATTATATGTCATATTTGTATGTTGATTATCATTTGAATCTTGTGCACCTTTAACATGTTGTGTTTGCACTTTTCTTCTTTTTGACTTCCATTTCAATTCTACCTCTTCTATCACTTCTTAAATGTCTTGATGTGTCATGCATGAACACTTGTGAGATGTTTGTGAATCATTTTTCATTTCATTTCAATTCTGATCCTTAGATTACATGTTCCATTCATGCATGTTTTTTCATTTCTTTTCATCTTTCATTCTCCCTTTTCTTATGGTAGCATGTTCCAATGTCATGGATGATGTTTGTTGCCTATCCACTTGGACTTGCATGATAATGATCATTTGTTTTCCATATGGTGTACATTCTGGTTGTGGTTATAGGATTTGATTTCTCATCTAATTCTTTTGAGCTCTATAGTGCATTAAACGTTCTTTTATTTCTTACACTTCTTATACATGTTTACTAACCATGTAGGGGCTTTGGTAAGTTGCAATTGGGTGTGGATAAGGAATCCACATTCAAACTTCTTTCCTTTCATCTTTTACAATTCAATTTTGTTTTGTTAAGCACTTATGTGCTTTTCTTTTAATAACTCATCATTTTCCCTTTTGAGTTACATTTCATCTTCTGCTTTAGAAGTGAATTGTTTAATTCATTCTTGCTTTAGACATTAGGTTTAAACCTCACAAACCATTAGGATCTCTCCCTTTAATCTTCAATTAGGATTGAGTCTTAGTTCACATAGATTTTACCTTTCTCCTCTCTTGAGTCTCTTTCTCATCTCAAAGAAAAATTCAAAATACTTAATAAAGGTAAGCATTTATTGCATTTAGGCCTTTCATATAAATAAGAGATTATAAGGGGTCTTCTCTTATAATCTTAGAATGTGTAGCATATAGCCCATCTTGGGTCAATGTGTTAAACATTTGATTTTGTATGAGGGACTTAAATGCAATACTTGTTGAAGGTGCAAATAATAAAAAACACTTCTTCATTTCTTAATCAACAAAAACACTTAATAAATACAAGTGTGCTAGTGTGTTTGAACCTTGACAATTGGAACTAAGTGTGGGGGTCTTCTTCACTCTTAGTGTGCTTTCTTACTCATTCCATCTTGGAATGTGAGAATGTACACATTCCAATGACTAAGATTTAGATACACTATCATATGCAAACAAAAATGGAAAAAAAACTCTTAAAAGATAAAAACAAACCATCACGTCTTTCCTTAGGGAATTCTTTCCTCATCTCCTTCAATCCTTCCGTAAGGATGCGTCATTTCCGTTCTACCGCAAACAGGTAACGCCTAAGTCTCCATACAGCGAGCTGCAGCACCTAAACTGCTAGGACGCGAACGTTGACGTATTCCACTAAAAAACACAAACAACTTTCCCTTAGGTGAGGGGAACTACGTCGCTCTGATTCTCATGCTCCCGATGAGATACGTAGGCAGTGGGGTAGGGCCCGTGCGAGCACTTCTTTTATTTTCCCTACATTTTTTTCTCGTTCCTTTTCCTTTCTTTCTCCCTTCTTTCTTTCAGTTCCTTTTTCAGTATCCTTTTCTATCACCCTTTGATCGAGACAAGCAAGCGTGGATCCCATCGGGTACGATGGACGCGAGGGGGTGCTAATACCTTCCTCTCGCGTAACCGACTCCCTTACCCTTTCTCTTCGTCGTAAGACCATGTTCTTTCCTTCTCTTCAGGTTTATGCAGTGTTTCCTTTCCCTCTCTTGGGATAAATACACATTGCTGACGACTCTGTTCGGTGCCACTTTCGCGTTTGTACGAGGATGAAAATCCCGGGAGCGACAGGTGCGTTGTTTACATGTCAAGCTGTTTGGAAGATGAATTTACTGCAAGAACTGAAGTTCAAGGTGAGAAATCCAGTCAGGTTGATGATACACAACAAATCACCCTTAAGTCTTACCAAGAATCAAGTGTTGAATGGAATAAGCAAGCATATTGATATAAAGTATCATTTTATACTCAATCAAGTTCAGAATGGAGTGTTTAAGATTGTTCACGTCCGCACTCAAAAGAAAATTGCAGATGTGCTGACCAACGCGATCAAAACTGAACACTTCATCAATTTGAGGGATGAAATTGGTGTTGTTGACATTTAATCTTGAATATGAATTAAGGGATGGTGTTAAATGTAATTCAAATTTAAGTTTCTAGTTTGCATTTCATTTTTACATTTGAGTTTGCATTTGATTTACATTTGAATTTGGGTTAATGTCCATAAACCCAAAGTTAGCTACATTAGTAACAAATTTGTGAATTCGAGAGATTGAGTTTGAGAAAAGTTAGTTACAGTTAGGATTTCTCTCTTTCTCACTCTGTGCAAATTATGTACACCTTCTTCTTTCTCTTGTGCAACAATGGACGTTCAGTGTTAACTTCAACACCAATTTTGTTTTAAAAAAAATTATGGTCAATATCCCACTTATTCTCACTATCACGATTTTTAGGATACAAAGGTATGAAAGTAATGTTTTAACTTCCTCCAGTTTCATCTATTTATTTGGTTTTTAACGATAAAATTAGCAAAAATTAACTAGTTTCTTCTAAAGGTATAATTCCTAGGGTGTGTTTGTTTCAAGAATTCTAATTTTATTCTCATGAATGTGAGAGGTTGGAAATTGTATTCTCACGTTTTTTTTTCAAGTTTTATCTAATTATAACCGAATATGTTTTATTCCTAACAATTTGATTTACTCATGAATTTTTTACCATGCAAAAGGGTGAGAATCTTACATTCCCACGGAAATAAGAGGTAACCACCCATAACATCTCAATTTGAATTATTTTAACTTTTTTATATTTAAAAACAAAATTAAATATAATTTATAAATACTTTAAAAAACTCCAATTACTTACCAAACACGTAGGCAGGAATAGAATTTGTGGTATTAATGTTACAAAGAATAATTTTCTCAAAATAATAAATTTAATCCTTTAAACAAACACACCTATAATTTCTAAGTTAGTTCAAATATCGCGTTGTCAGCGATAATTAGGAAAGAAAAAATACAAGATCAAATTAGGGTTGGTTGGGCCCTCATCCAACAACATAATTGTAGTGATATAAACATAAAAACTAATCCCTCCATATCTTATAAATTATCTTACAAAATTTACAAGTTTTATAAAATGAGAGGTTGAACTTGAAAAAAATGCAAACAGAAGAGTGAAAGACATAAAAACAAAAGCAAAATAAAATGAAAAAAATTATAATAGGACATTGTCAAAACGATTCTTGAAAAACTATTTTTTGATGAATGCATTTGATATGACTGGCCTTGGAAATATGGTATATTTTCTAGGGATGGAGATTTTACACTCTAAAAAGGAAATCATTCTCAACCAGTTGAAGGTGTGCTTGACTTGTTGAAGGGATTTGAGCTGATTAATTGTTAGTTAGCGGTCACACCTGCTGAGACAAACCATAAGCTGAATTATGATGCTGATGATGAGGATGTGGATACTACAACCTTCAAACAGTCAGTTAGCTCTTATAGATATTTGTGTAACACAAGGTCTGACATATGTTATGCAGTTGGAATGATAAGTACATTTATGAGTAAGCTAAAGTGGTCACATTATCAAGTTGCATTCAGGATACTAAGTTATGTAAAAGGAACTCTGAGATATGGAATTTTGTTTCCATTTAGAGTGTAAGATGATGCTGAGTTGATAAGCTATTTAGACTCGAAATGGTGCGGGGACATAGTAGGTAGAAGAAGACCTGTAGGATACATGTTTATGTATCAAGGAGCTCCCATTTCATGGTACTCCAAGAAGAAACCAGTGGTTGCGTTGTTAACTTGTGAAACAGAATACATAGAGGGTGCGTTGTTTGCATGTCAAGCTATTTAGATGATGAATTTACTACAAGAACTGAAGTTCAAGGTGAGAAATCCAATCAGGTTGATGATACACAACAAATCACCCATAAGTCTTACCAAGAATCAAGTGTTGAATTGAATAAGCAAGCATATTGATATAAAGTATCATTTTCTACCCAATCAAGTTCAGAATGGAGTGTTTAAGATTGTTCACGTCCGCACTCAAAAGAAAATTGCAGATGTGCTGACCAACGCGATCAAAACTGAACACTTCATCAATTTGAGGGATGAAATTGGTGTTGCTGACATTTAATCTTGAATATGAATTAAGGGATGGTGTTAAATGTAATTCAAATTTAAGTTTCTAGTTTGCATTTCATTTTTACATTTGAGTTTGCATTTGATTTACATTTGAATTTGGGTTAATGTCCATAAACCCAAAGTTAGCTACATTAGTAACAAATTTGTGAATTCGAGAGATTGAGTTTGAGAAAAGTTAGTTATAGTTACGATTTCTCTCTTTCTCACTCTATGCAAATTCTGTACACCTTCTTCTTTCTCTTGTGCAACAATGGACGTTCAGTGTTAACTTCAACACCAATTTTGTTTTAAAAACAATTATGGTCAATACCCCACTTATTCTCACAATCACGATTTTTAGGATACAAAGGTATGAAAGTAATGTTTTAACTTCCTCCAGTTCCATCCATTTATTTTGTTTTTAACGATTAAATTAGCAAAAATTAACTAGTTTCTTCTAAAGGTATAATTCCTAGGGTGTGTTTGTTTCAAGAATTCTAATTTTATTCTCATGAATGTGAGAGGTTGGAAATTGTATTCTCACTTTTTTTTTTCAAGTTTTATCTAATTATAACCGAATATGTTTTATTCCTAACAATTTGATTTACTCATGAATTTTTTGCCATGCAAAAGGGTGAGAATCTTACATTCCCACGGAAATAAGAGGTAACCACCCATAACATCTCAATTTGAATTATTTTAACTTTTTTATATTTAAAAACAAATTAAATATAATTTATAAATATTAAAAAAAACTCCAATTACTTACCAAACACGTAGGCAGGAATAGAATTTGTGGTATTAATGTTACAAAGAATAATTTTCTCAGAATAATAAATGTAATCCTTTAAACAAACACACCTCTAATTTCTAAGTTAGTTCAAATATCGCGTTGTCAGCGATAATTATGAAAGAAAAAATATAAGATCAAATTAGGGTTGGTTGGGCCCTCATCCAACAACATAATTGTAGTGATATAAACATAAAAACTAATCCCTCCATATCTTATAAATTATCTTACAAAATTTTCAAGTTTTATAAAATGAGAGGTTGAACTTGAAAAAAATGCAAACAGAAGAGTGAAAGACATAAAAACAAAAGCAAAATAAAATGAAAAAAACTTCTTGAAAAACTATTTTTTGATGAAGAAAGAAAGAGTATTCCGCCAAAGAAAAGTTTGTGATACTATGACCATCACAAAATTATTTTCCAACTGTTCCTTTTCTATGAAGATATGAGAGTAAATAAGATTATTGTTCAAGTGCTCTGAATTAAACCATCTATTTCAGAGGTCTTGAGAAATGAGCTTATTCATATTTTTGAATGATACCATACAAATCACTTTCAATGTGCACATTCTTCCAACCTCTAATAAGAGCTTACTCAATTGTGATGGATAAAAATGGGCTCACTTTTTAGAATAGGCATCACCCCTAAATTAATCGAGAAACTTCCCTCGTAGCCGTTGGTAGGGTTCTTCGTGATGACTCCCCCACCCCTCTCAACTTACAAAACGATCCATTTGTTTTGAACTTAGTCGAAAAACCTTCACCTTCTTCCAAATGATCATGGTTAGCATTTGAGATTTCTTGTATCAAGGTTCCATATTGAGATTGTGAAGATTTGTGTTTCCTGTCTCAAGTTAGCAACCCAACTATCGCATAAATTAGAACTGACACACTACAACAAAAGTAAGTTATAACATGGCACCTTAGACAGCGCTTTAATACAAAAGCGCTGCTATAAGTTAAAAACAAGGAAACTATTCATTTAAAAAAATAAAAGCGCAAAAAAATATAAGACCTTAGACAGCGCTTTGGTCAAAAGCGCTTTATAAGGTCTTATAAATTTTTAAAAAAAATTTAATGGAAAATATTAGACAGCGCTTTAGTTAAAAGCGCTTTCTAAGATCTTATAAATTTAAAAAAAAATATAAGACCTTAGACAGCGCTTCGGTAAAAAGCGCTTTCTAAAGTTTTATTAATTTATAAAAAAAATTAAAGGAAAATATTAGACAGCGCTTTCCTTAAAAGCGCTTTCTAAGGTCTTAAAAAAAAAAAAAAATCAAAAGCGCTGTCTAAGGCCAACCTTAGAAAGCGCTTTTAAAAGCGCTGTCTAAGGTCTAATTAAATTAAAATATATGAATAGTCAGTATTCATTTTCATATTTCCGCTCTTTCTTCTCCCCTGCATGCGAACTGAGCTCAAAACCCTTGCGAACTCAAACCTTCACCGTCAACCGTCCTCCACCGTGCCGTCGTTCGTTGTTGCCGTCGTTGCATTGTCGTCCGTCTGTTGCCGTCGTTGTATTGTCGTCCGTTGCGAACTCATTGTCGTCGTTCGTTTCTGCTCTTTGTAACTGATACATTTCGTTCTTGCATTGCCGTTGTTACCGTCGTTAAAGGTACGTCGTTGTTGTGAAGAATAGGGTTTTGTTGCTTTACATTGTTGTTGTAAGGTTTTGTTGCTTTACAATGTTGTAGTGAATGAGTATGTTTGATGAGTTTTGTTAATGAAGTTATGTTGGACTGTTTTATTAATGAAGTTTTGTAGTGAATGAGTATGTTTGAAGTTTTGTTAATGAAGTTTTGTAGTGAATGAGTATGTTTGATGAGTTTGTTAATGAACAATTACTATATGAGATGAGTATGGTTTGCTGTATTTATGAAGTTTTGGATAAAGATTTTTTTATGATGAATGGGGCTATATGGTTGATGATGATTGTGTGAGTTGAGAAGAAGGGAAGTTATGTTAGGAAAGAGTGAGGTTGTGGTCCGATGGTGATGATGGTGGTGGAGGAATGTGCGGTGGTTTGTGGATGTTTGGAGAAGATGAGAGGGAGTGATTAGTTTAGGTTGGTTTGTGATGAGAAAAAAAATTGCATAACATTACATGAAAAGAGTTGGAGTAGATATTTTTTTTAGTTATCATGAAGTGAACTCAAGAGAAATATATGAGATATTTTGTTTTTATGGTGGAAGAAAAAGTAGTTCGGTTTGCTCTCTTGGTACATGAGACATTGCCTTACTCTTATTTCCAAAAGTGAAAAGCCACCACCTTCCTTTTTTATTTCCAAATATTGAAACTAGTCCTACAACTTTAAGGTCTATTTTAAAACATATTTTATATTAAGACTTATAAATAGTTTAGTTTAGTTTTATTTTTTCCACCTCTTAAATCTTCTAAAAAACTCTTAAAATTGCTAAGAAACAAGTAATTCATATTCCAACCAAGAAAAGAAAGAGATGTTAGTGAAAGAGGTAAAATTTGTTATATACTTGATTTCTTTATTATATTTGTTATATATTATGTCATATTTGTTATATTTGATATCCTTGATTTCTTTATTATATTTGTTATATATTATATTTGTTATATATTAAATTTGATATCCTTGATTTATTTATTACAGGTTAGATGGCTACTAACAATGATCACCCACATGATGATGATCACCCACATGATGATGATCACCCACATGATGATGATCCCGATATTCAGGTTGGAAGTAACAGATCTATGGAAGAAGAGATTAGAAGAGGAATAACCATTATGAAGAGAGTGATCCGTGCTAGAGATCAAGGCATCACTTATAATGTGCATTGGAGCGCTTCGAATACACTTATTGAGCCTAACGGTCATACTTTGACAAGTTTCATTGGTGCACTTGTAAGGAATGTGGTTCCTATTACATGTGATGATTGGAGAACCAAACAGTTGAAGGAAACCAAAGAAAAAATTTGGAATGAGATATAGGTACCATAATTATGTCTTTAATTATGCCAACTAATTATGTCCTTCAAATTATTTGTACTAACCAATGTGTATGGTTTTTTTAGAGGTGTTTCAACGTCGAGGAAGAAAGAAAAGCTTTTTTGATGAGATTGGCAGGGAAGCTCCTAAGAGGGTTTAGGACATATTTAAACCGCACCTATCTTAGGGATGCTGACGATAACTTTGTTGATGGAGAGTATCCATCTAAATATGCAAGTTTGATTTCACCACAAGAATGGGTAACGTTTAAATCCAAACGACAAACCCCAGAATTTAAGCGATTAAGTGCAATTAATCGGGAAAGAGCATCAGCTCCCAAGTATAAATACAGGAAAGGACATGTTGGATATGGACGTTTGGAGCAATCTTTGGTAAGTATCAATATATTGCAATGATATAATAATTGTTCATCATGAGTTATATTTGATCATATTATTTGGCTTTATATGTAGTTACAAAAGGCGAATAGCTCTGAAACATCTCTTCCTGCACATGCCTTGTGGAAGGAAGCCCGTGTGGGCAAGTCTGGAGTTGTTGCAGAAGAGGTTCTACAAGTATTTGAGAAATGTGTAAGTATAACAATATTTCTTTAATTAAATCAAAACTTTATTAACAAATATTTGACAAATATTCGATATTCATCTGATTTTCAGGAGGCGTTATCTCAGTCTGTATCTCCAGATGATACCAGGAGCATACTTAGTCGGGCATTAGATGTCCCTGAGTATTCTGGTCGGGTGAGGGGTAAGGCATTTGGGATCACCCCGACCTCCTTGAATATTAAAAAGGGAAAGGTTGCTAGTAATTCAGAACTTCAAGCTAAATTGGAAGCACTAGAAGCTGAGGTTCGGGAATTACGAAAGGAAAAAGAAAGGGATAACGCTTCAGGTTTTAGAGATGGATCGGAGAAAGATAATATCAACTGCAGCTTTCATCCGATTATTCCAGAGGTAGTTATATATATATTTATGAAATTAAATTAGTAGCTTAAATTATTTAAATGACATATATACACATTAACAATGGCATATTTATTTTTGGTTTTAGGGCGTTTCCCAATGTCAGCTCTTCTTATCTTCACCAACTTATCGGAAGGTTGCAAAGGGAAAAGTGTATAACAATGGGGTACAATTACTTCACAATAAATCCCTCCCTACTGGAAGTTTGAAAGTATTAGTTGATATTGCTATAGAGGAGGAAGCACCATTACCCTATCCTGACGATGATTCGGATGTAACATTGGTGCGAGCTGCTATAGGGTCGTATGTTGCATGGTCGTCAAACCTCATACTCGTAGGATATGAGGTATGCTTAAAACCGTTATAAACCTTTGTTAACCTTAATGTGTAGATTCAAAGATTTTACGAGCATTTTATTTTCATTTTTTACATGGTTATGTTATTTAGACTCCAACAAGATCCAAAACAAAGGATAAGCGGATTCCGGAGCATACCGAGTCCGTTGTTTCAAAAAAATAGGTACATCACAATTATATGATATTTATGCATAGAAAATGTTAAATTGGATATCTTATACTTCATCTAACAAATTATATGATATATAGCTGCCTGGTAAAGAGATTAGCAACATTTCAACGCAAAAAAAATGTTGGTGCTAAGAAGAGCAGGGGTAGAAAACAACCTATCTCCAAGTTTAGGTCGTGCCTCCAGACGTATCTACAAGTGACAAATATTATCACCGGAGGTGTTCGTCTTATACATATGGAGAAAGGTATATATGGCTTTGAACATGACCAAATTATTGGTAATGAAGACTTCGAGCAAGTTTTCAATCATGAAGAATTGGGCGGCACTGTTGTCAATACATACGTGAGGTATATATCCGATCTACTTTGGTATATTAATTGAACAACTTATTTACTTTAAGTTTCAAATGAATAGTCTAATGTTAATGATGTTTTTATTTAAGGTTTCTGTATGACAGAGTTATGCGCCCACACGGATTGCAGCAAAGATTTGCATTCCTATGCCCGGCGTCTGTCAACTTAACCTTAATAATCAATAAACCAGATGAGGTCCTGGCGTATATACGCGACGTCTTTATGGACAACCAAGAAACGGAAAAGTTGTTCTTTTTACCGTTTAATACTGGGTTAGATTTTCATTCTAAATTCATCTATTATAGTTTTTTAGTATTTTGACGTCGTGTAGAAAGTTTCCATCTAACACTTGTTTAATCTTACAGTGGACATTGGTTGTTGGTCGCAATTAATCCTAGCAGAGTAATGGTGTATTATCTGGATTCGTTAGGAAATGATTGGACAACATACCCGGATTTGAAGAAGTGTATTGACACGTAAGTGAGATTGTTCTAAATATGAATGTGTATATTTATTTGTTTGTTTATTTATTTATGTGAATTGTTCTAAATATTCACTTATATTTTATTAGCGCTATACAAGCTTTCCTAGCACTACGAGATAGCCATCTACCACGGCGGAGAGTCAACCCCATTATTACATGGAATTATGTGAAGGTATATTAATTATCACATGTTTTATTATATTAGTGATGCTACTTGATAAAACTTAGGATTTATCTATATTTTCTTTTCATTTGTAGTGTCCTCGGCAACGCAATCAAATAGATTGCGGCTATTTCATGTTGAGGTTTATGAGAGACACTCTTTTGTTGGATCGAATAGAGATTCCATCCGATGTATGCATTTCTAACTTATGAGTTATTTTAATAGTAACACATATCTCTCATGTCTAATGAAATAGTTAAAACTAAATCAAACTATGTTATATTATTATGTAGTACTTTGAAGAATGCAAGTGTGCTCATTACTCAATTTCTCAATTGGATGAAATTAAAGAGGATTGGTGTCAATACATTATGGAGCTCGGAATTTTACAAGGTATAATATTGTACTCTTACTTTAATTGATGAGAATTTAAATATGTGTAACTTTGTTTATGTATTCTTTTAATTGAATTACAATCTTTGTGTTTTCAGGACCTATAATGTAGATTTGAAGCAATGTTTTCCTAAAATTGCAAAAGTACTAGTATAAGTAATATGTGCATTTGTAGAAAAAATGTAATGATTTGTAATTATAAATAGGTGTATATATAATTTTGGTTTGTAATTTTAAATATATATATTGGTTTGAATTGCCAATTGTTTTGGATATATAATTTTGGTGTAAATTGGTACATTTAAATAGGATAAATTGGATTGATTTGAATCTCCAAATTGTGGTATTTTTCTGAAAAAAATTGCTGGTTGAAAAACAGGTCAAATTCTGGTTGAAAAAACCTGGTAAAAATTGTGGTTTAAAAAAATTTATATAAAATTTTTCGTATACCTTAGACAGCGCTTTTGGTAAAAGCGCTATCTAAGGTGGGGATTAGAAAGCGCTTTTGACAAAAGCGCTGTCTAAGGTAGACCTTAGAAAGCGCTTTTACCAAAAGCGCTGTCTAAGGTATACCTAAAAAAGTTCAAAAAGGTTGACCTTAGACAACGCTTTTGGAGAAAGCGCTGTCTAAGGTATACCAAAAAAATGTCAAAAAAGGTAGGGCTTAGACAGCGCTTTTGCTGAAAGCGCTGTCTAAGGTATACCTTATAATGTCAAAAAGCGCTGTCTAAAGGTACCATAGACAGCGCTTTTCATTAAATATACCCCCTTTAGACAGCGCTTTTGGTATTACCCAAAGCGCTGTCTAAACCTATAGCAGCGCAGGTTTAGACAGCGCTTAAAAGCGCTGTCTAAGGGCAAAAAAAGCGTTGTCTAAGGTCTTATCAGTTGTAGTGACACTACTACGCAAAAGTCATTTCACCAAGGTTAGAAAAGGGATACAAGCATTCTTAACAACCTATGGTGAGGTAGAGGGTGGTTGTAAGTATGATGCTTTCCACCGTAGTCATGTGACCGAAATTATAAACTAGGTAGCGTGCTACCTATCATAACAGTTAAATTTTACAATTGTAGAGATATTCTTAACGCTTAACATTTAACATCGGTTGTGCTAAACAATCGTTGTGATATATACACCTGAGTTTATTATAAATTATGTGAAATGCTTATTTCGCCAATGCTCACTAAAAATATAACTTTCCAATCTAATCAAGAAATTAATAATATGACAAATTACGTTATTAGAAAAACAAGTTACACTAATCAATGTTATACAAAATTTCTTCAGCCCATTATCCGTATTTTGCTCTTTAACGATTAGATTTTGCTTCAATGCTCTTAGTTCTTCAAACTTCCCTTCCTTCACCTCTAGTCCATTTACAAATATATTATTTACTTTGCAAAAAAAAGTGGTGTAGAAAGGGACGGTCGCAGAACTAGAAGCATTAAACTAAGTTCTAACCGATAGAGAGTGAAATATGAATAATGGACTAAAGAAATCTTGTATAAACATTGACAAGTGTAATTTATTTTCTAATATAATTTAATATCTCATATTATAATTTTCTAATTCAATCCGAAAATTATATATTCGGTAAGGGGTTTGAAAAACACTCAAACCAAATATGATATAAATAACTCATTTTCTAAACAAACCTTAACAACAACATACAACAACAACAAACCTTAAACAACATACAGATACAACAAACAAAGTTTATTAACAACAACAATATCATCAACACCATACCATAAACAACATACAACATACAAATTTTATTACTAACAACAAACAACTTTTATCTTCAACAACAACATATCAACTCATAAAATGTTTCACGAACGTATCTGTTCCTAAATGGCATCTACAATGAAAGGAGGATGAAGTCGTAGTGAGAGTTGCAAACTTGTGTCAAATTTGAATTGATGTTATTCTGGGTCTTTCACACAAGTTTGCAACTTTCACTTTAATTTAATCCTCTTTATATTTTTACTTCATAGCAACACAAACCATTTGTGAACCACACCCATAGTATAGGGTTTCTTGACTAAATTTTTTCATTCAACTTCCCTACCTACAAGTCAAAATGTATTAGCATGACATTGTAATTATAAAATATGCAAAAAGTTCACTTCTATTATCCATAAACTTCTATAATCCATAAACCAACAGAAAGTTCTTTCATCTTAAGTTATACATATTATATTATCCTACAAATAGCATGAAAGAAGCTATTGAAACATAAACATTGATACATAAACAACATAGTTCACTTCTTAGGTTATACATTCACTCATATTGTGAAGACTAACTGTAACGTAACTATTTCCTAAGATTTGATGGAGTTAAATCACATTTTGTAAGCTTTAATGCAACAAAGGTAACCAATTTAAGAAGACGAGTTCACTGCCTGAGTTCGGTGTTTTCATTTTGTATGTTTGTGAAGAAGGGTTGTCGAGACATTAATGGAGATTAGGACGAGTGAAAGATGTTAGCGTTTTTTTAGAGAAACGACTGATATATACTTAAGAGAGATAACTATGCTTTTATATATATATATATATATATATATATATATATATAATACTTTTCACTACTGTTGATAATAAAAACCGTAATAAAATATCAGCCCATGAAACTCATCAAAATAACGTATTTGATTAAAAAAACATATAACTATACTATTTCACAACCAAGACAATTTTCAAGAATAAACATTAAAAAAACTACTAATGTATCCAAGTACTGCAGAACCACACTTAGGTTGCCTATTGACATCATTATCTTTATCATCCTTACTGCAACTAAACTTGTCAAAGCAGAGCAATGACATGACAGTAGGATGTTATGTCAGGGTCGTCTTTAAGGGCGTGTAAGACGACCTACATCACAGAATCTCACATTTTTTCATAAATAAATTATGATAAAAAGAGTCTTAATACACATTATTTACAGTTAAATAGAATCTCTTAAAAATAACTTATAACTTATATGAAGTTAATTTTATATTTTTACAAAGAACCTCTCAAAAGTTTGAGCCGGCCTGTGTTACGTAAATACGTCGGGTTATGAATTGTTTACGGCTAAGGGCATAAACTCTTTGACCATCGCTTATGCATTTGCTTACAGCTAAGGATAGTGGGATACTACTCTATTTGTATTATAACTAAACACAAAGAAATTGTTTATCTTACTGCGAGAAACATATCAATGTATGTCTATAAAAAAAACTCAACCTTTAGGAGAAACAGAAACAAGCGAAGGCTACATAAATACATGATAATATGATATTAACGCCGGAAAAAGACAAAAGAATCAACTAAAAAATAAAGAGTCTTTACTTCTTTTTTCATTATTCCTATTAACATAAATGTTGACATCACTATAATATTTTGAGATCACACTACTATTCGCCACACATCCAATTAAAAAACAAATGTGTATTCATTAGACAATTTACTAATAAAAATGTTTTTTTAATAACTTTTCTTTTCTTGTGAACTAAGTATAAAACTGCTATTAGATTTAGAAGCAGCCTTATGGATTTTACCAATTGTAATTAAAATAAGTAATGTGACACTATCAAGATCGTGAGGGCATATAATGAACTGTAAGAACTTTATATAATGATTTAGCTAAACAATACTTTTCAAGAGTAACTATTTTCATTTAGAGTATAATCAAATAAACATGAGATTGGGTATTGAATAAAGCTAGATGATTAACTATAAAGAAATCAAATATAAAGTAATTAACTGAGGAAGTACTACATGATTCCTAGAAAGAGGAGTTTAAGACTTTCAATTCAACCTCAGAGGTCATGTTATCAAGATCAATACTGTCTTGCCAAATGACCTACAGAACATAGAAAAGTGGCTTAGATAATCATTTATTGTGTTTCTCAATAGTGAATATCTAAAGGTAACTTTACAAACTTCTTAGATGTTCAGCATTAACCATTTCATAAAGTACCCGAGAATCATTGGAATTACTGTGATGTCATCGAGGGCCTGCAAGAAAAGAGAAAAAGTTATTTCAATTGTGATCAAAACATTTTATGTGTTATGTAAAAAATATCAAAAAACATAATCTACAATATCAATGAATGCAATAACATAATCTATAATATTTCATCTTTAGGAATAAAATAATCCTACATCCTATAAAAGTGTGACAACTCATTTAACTGATTCTTCTATCTATTTGTCTCCCAGTGAATAAAGTATTGGCAAGGATCAGCTAAATGATGGCAAACAATAAGTATAACAACATCATCAAGTACACACTACGCCATATCTTCGAAATACTACATAACAAAACAAAATACGCATTATTTAGTTAAAAATAATAAATTATATGACATATCCGATAAATATTAAAATAAATCCTAAGTTATAAAACCATGCATACCCTTTTAGGAATCTCTAATTGGTCCATTTGAATGATTTCTCTCATGAACCTCAAAACTGCCATTACGCTGACGAGGGCACTACACATAGACAAATAAATAAGAAATAATATATAGATGTTTTGTGTTATTAAGTAGCATCACTAATAAGCAATATTGTGAAAATTAATATACCTCCACTTTGACCCATGTAATATTGGTTGACCTAGCCCGTGCTACTCGAGTCTCTCTTTGTGCACGGTATAGTAGTATAGCTCTATAAAAGAAAAACGTAAACTTAGAACAATGTCACAGAAATAATTAGATATACAAATACACACGAATATTACGAACAGTCTCACTTACGTGTCAACCACATCCTTCATATTCTGATATGTGGACCAATCAGTATCCAATGAATTAAGATAATAGACCACTTCTGTAATAGGATTAATTGCAACCAACAACCAGTGTCCACTATAAAGTATAACAAAAGTTTAGATGGATAATTTGTACGCAAAAGATACAAATTAAAGATTAGAATGAAATTATAATGAAAATCTTACCCGTTTTCAGTATTATACGGTAAAAGAAACAGACATTCTGTGGTGCTGCCCGTAAATCGCTCAAGTAAGTGGTCTCTTACGTCAATTGCATTCGTACCAATTCTCGGTGCATTCACAAGGCTGCAAGAGAAGAAACGGAATTTGTTTGCCAAATTCATCCCCCGCAAGAATTTTTCATACGTGCACCTTAAATAAAAACATAATAAACATTAGACTATTATCATTGAAATGTGTAAATAAATTGTTCAACTAAATAAATAATAGATTGATTGGAGTACCAGATGTATGAATGCATAACACCGATGCCTAATTCAGTATGATTCAGAACCTGCTCCATGTCCTCTTTTCCGATTATCTCGGAATGAGGAAAACCAAAAACACCTTCGTCCATGTTGATTTGACGAATAGCACCTTGCATCAAATCTGACATTTCCAAAAGTGTTCCTAGACACGTCTGAAATTCACTAGTGCAGAAATGACTTTTTACATCGGGCGAAAAACACATTTTACATCGGGCCTGAGTCCGATGTAAAGTCAAGCGATGTAGTAAATCAAAGACATTTTACATCGGGTGATAGCCCGATGTGAAAAATACACCTACCACATTGGTTGACTTTTAAGTCTGATGTGAAAAAAAATACAACTTTATTTTTTTTTAAAATAAATGTAATATTTTACATCTGTTGTCGTATTGGCCCGATGTAATATGTTGGTTTTTACATCGGTTTCAAGACTCGCCCGATGTAATAAGTTGGTTTTTACATCGGTTTCAAGACTCGTCCGATGTAATATGTTGGTTTTTACATCGGTTTCAAGACTCGTCCGATGTAATAAGATGGTTTTTACATCGGTTTCAAGACTCCCCCGATGTAATATGTTAGCTTTTACATCGGTTTTCCATACTGGCCCGATGTAAAATGTTTGCTATATTTCTAAAAAAATTGACTATTTTTTAGCAGAATCGAGGTGGATTCCCTATAATTTTTTTTGGTACCTAATTTTTCATATTTTTCCAACATCACACAGACCATATTTAGGTCGCTATTTTTCATAGTTTTCAAACATCACATAGACCACATTTAGGTCGCTATTTTCATATTTTTTTAACCAACCTAATTTCATTTCACCAAATATCTAGGATACACATATATATTCTTCAAAATGAACAATTGATTTACAAAAGTACTAATATAGGATACACACAAGTGTACAAAATTATAAGGAAGTTTACACGATGGACTACTACAACAACAAAACATACAAAAATATCCAACCATTTATAAGTCCTTTCCCACACTTGAATTACCAACTTGCAATCCACAAGAAGATGAGTTGTAGCTTCGGTAGACAACACCAAAATCACATTTGCTGACAATAAATAATAACACCAATTAATATCAGTAGACAACACCAAAGTCAAGAAATTCAAATCAGATATATATAGACAATTCTATATAACTCACCAGATAAAACTTAATTTTTATATAACTCAAAGAAACATGTAGCCCAACGGAATCGCAAATCATACAAATCATCTTGTGTTAATTCTGTTGGGTCATCAAATACCTTCAACACGTAAATAACAATATAGTTATTCTTTGAAAATTCACATTAAGTTGCAAAACGCAAAGTAAATAACAAATTAAATCCAAATAAAACCAAATTGACATCAACGTGCATGAACATAACAACATTTCTACTTTTGAAAATATATAAGATGATATAGAAAGGATAAAGACCCCTATGTAGAATAAGTAGAAAATGAAGAGATTATATGATGCTTAAAATTAACCAATTTTTCCAAGTGTTAACCTTGTTGAATTAAAATGGTACGTACCTTAACAGATTATGTCGAAGGTGAGGAAATAACGGATTCGCGGTTGAAGACGGAAGATGAATAAGAACGGTTGAAGACAGAAGTGCCTAAATCAATTTAACATCATAAGCCCCTTTAGACAATGGTTTAAAAACATATTTCAATAATCAAGTAATCAAATTTGTAACTCAATTTAGAATCAAAACAAAAATAAATACAAAAATACTTATAAGACAAAACAAACCCAACATTTTAAATCACTAAAAAGATCAACATTTTCAAATATGCTAATACAGACATAGTTTATTTTTTACACCCGTTAACCCGAACAAAACCCGATAAAAACGGTGTCACTTGTCTACATTTCTCTTTGTTTATCATAGACGAAAAAAAGTAAAATACGATCTTAAATAGCCTATACTATTATAAATGAAATTTGAAATTAAAATAACATCAAATTATTTTGATATATTATCTTCATTAACGAGCTGTGCTAGTTAGGCGGATAGCCACCGGGTCATTTCATTATGAAAGTTAAGTCAACTTGTTCCTTTTATAGTCTCACACGCCAGTAAAGACTATATAAAATATTCACAAGAAGCAGCCAAATTGATGGGTAATATGATGAATAATACTAATAAAAAATAAAATATATAATTAAGCTATAAAAAATACTTAGTAAATTGTTTACCGTAAGTATATAACACCAAAATAGCCAAGTTGGTCTTCACCTATTATATAAATCTATATCTTAGATATTTTTATAAACCAAAGTTCATCATCATTTTGGGCACTAGTGAAAAAAGTAACATGACTAATAATAGTTGGTTTAATAACTCAAAATTGCCTATAACAGCAGTCACAGCAGCAAATCATTGCAAGAGAAAAAAATAACAGCAGCAAATAAAAAAAAGAAAGAAATCTGAAGCAAATAAATCTTTACCGTGTTGTTTCGAATCGACAATAACAGCAGCAAATCGAGTGTTGTTTTGAATCGAGTGTTGTTTCAAATCGGCAAAGAAATCTGAAACAATAAATCGAAAATAAATCTATTGTAACAGAATTGCTACATCTAACTATGTATAAACAGATTGTTACACTGTAATCAACTCAGTTGAGACACATTGCTGAATTTCAGAGAATTCATATCTAAAAACTATTTTGGAATGTTGTGTTTTCATTAATTTCATAGAGAAATGATTATAGTTTATATAGGGACCTAATTATGTGCATTATGCACAGGTTAAGTGTATGCATGCGTGTATCCAGCACCTGGAATCATCCAAGCGAGAAAGTAAGCATGTCAGGGCCAGAATGCTGCTCAAATCCACCAACACTGAATTCGAGTGCAGGATCTGGTCACGTTGACAAGATCGGTGCTCTTAGTGCCTACATCGGCGGTTCTCCTAACTCCAACCCCGCCGTTCTTCTCGTCTCTGATATTTTTGGTACCATCTCTCCCTCTTTTTTTGCTCTCTGCAACTCCCAAAAGCTTGTACTAACTGCTCATGCTCAATTTTTCTTACAGGAAATGAAGCGCCAAATTTTAGGCATGGCTGATTTTCGGGTCTATTACATCTATCTAGTTTAGTGATCATTGTAATGTAAGCACCTGTTAAGTAATATTGTTTGCTCTTTGTCATGAAGGAAGCTTGCAGACAAAGTTGCAGCTGCTGGTTATTACGTGGTTGTTCCGGACTTCTTCAATGGTGAACCCTACAATCCTGAGAACCCTAATAAACCCTTGCCTATTTGGATAAAAGATCATGGAACGGTTAGTTCTTATTTAACAATTATTGGTTTTTTATGATTTTTTTCCCTTGATAAGTATAAACGAAACATACTTTGTTTCTCTAGTAAATTGAAATCCAGTTTTTGTATTCTTATTGGATTTTGATATTGCAAGGTCCATGACAAAATTCAGATGACTTGTTTAGGTAATTTTTGTATCGCTTCCTCTCAACTTTATTAGCAGTTTTGAATTGTTGATTGAACATTACAATGTTTCTCAAATTAAATGTACCAATCTTCTTTCTCTGATGCATATCTATCATTATTATATTAATAGGATAAAACCATGCATATCTATTATTATTATATTAATAGGATAAAGGTTTTGAAGATGCACAACTCATAATTGAAGCCATAAAAATTAAATGTACCAATCTTCTTTCTCTGATGCATATCTATTATTATTATATAAATAGGATAAAGGTTTATATAGGGACCTAATTCTGTGCATTATGCACAGGTTAAGTGTAACGAAACATCAAGACCCCTACGTGGAAAAGACAGACGTACAACAACTAGCTCTCTTTATCTAACTAAAACAAACTCTCATAACCATGCACTGCCTAATCAAAACTAGAACCTCCAAATTCCAACTTGATTTCAAACTGCCATTGGCATAATGTTGCAAAACTCCTCACCCTTCCAACTTAGTTCTGCCCTAAAAAAACGCACGATACACAACAGGAAAAATATGGTATGTGCTCCTTAGACTCAACTTTCTCCAACAGATCAAAATAACACAAACCAACTCAAATAAGAACACACTAAAACTCTTGAGACGCAAAAATAAAACCATGAAGAGGTGCAAGCTTCACGTAACCGCTACAAAGCCGCGTTAAAGAGCACACATATACGATGGAATCGAAACGACAACAATCACGTATCAGACATGCTAAGCTACAGATTATACATCATTAACCGCATGAAACAAACACGCACATGTTAGCATGCAAACGAATTTCAGATGACGCATGGACGATGTTAACATGCAATAACAGAATGGTTGTTTCAAATTGTTACCGTGGTTGCTGTTGTTGATTCGGCCTTGTTGCGGAATCGAGTTGTGTTGGTGGCCGGGAAGTATGACGGCGTTGCAACGAGGAACAGTGGTTCAATCAAAGGGAGAAAGAGGAATAAATGCCACCAACTGCTGCTGCTTAAAATGAGTATTTTTATTCAAACAGTTTGGAAAACAATATGAAACTGCAAGAAATGGAAATATATCAGATTTTGGAAAAACTATCATAATTCAAATGAAAAACCTAAATATAAGATTTTGGGGAAAGGGGGAAAAACAGAGGATAGTGAAACATCAATTTCATTTTAATACACTCGGTTATATCCATCCAATTTTACTCCACCGTGAAACAACCACTACATAAAAACCCCAGTGCATAACCACTCATCACCACACCAACAGAAATACAACATGATTATAAACCCTGGAATTGAAAAGGGGTGAAATTATCCAACATGATTATAAATTTCGAAAAGAAAACCTAGCGAACGAGAAATGATGAATAGGGGGAATAGAAACCCTAAATTGAAAAAAGAAGGAGTAAAGGGAAGAAGATTGATACCGTAATCCGGATGGTGACGTTTGGTGGGAATGACGGAAGGGGCGTGCTGGGATTCGGCGTATCTCCAATAAGCGTCGGAGATGACGGTGTTAGTGACAGAGAGAGAGTATGATGAAGTAGAAAATGAGTTTGAGAATGTATATGAAAGGGAACAATGTCTATGAAAGAGGAACGATGGTTTTGTTGATGGAAACAGATGCTCACGATAGTTACAGAAGCACGGTGGCGAATAAGGTTTGTTAAAAGTGTTTATGAAAGGGAAAGTGATTATATTTGTGGAAATAGGGTTTAAATATTTTTACATCGGTTGAATTGTGGACTGATATAAAGGTCATAAGAGAAAAACGTTTTTACATCGGTTTCTAATTATGGACCGATGTGAAGGCCAAAACACGTTTACATCGGTTGAATTGTGGACCCGATGTAAAGGCCAGAAGAGGAAAATGTTTTTTTCATCAGTGAATTTTTTCACATCGGGTGAACGTCAGGCCCGATGTGAAATTCTTTATAACAAATTTTTTATTATTTACGAAACTGCCACCGCGTTATTTTTTACATCAGTGGAAATAAATGTCTGATGTAAAATCCTTAAATTAAATATTTTTCACTTCATATTATTATGAAATCTGATGTAAAATCCTGTGCCAAATATTTTTCACATCATATATCTTAAAATCTGATGTAAAATCATTTAACCAAATGTCTTTTTTTTAGTAGTAAAAGTGAGGTCTACTTTTTTCCTTCACGGTCCTTGTAGGAGCTTTTTTCTTGCCGGTCTGTTGGGAAGGTTGAGCAGTAACCTAACAATCATATAAGTTAGGTAAAGTAGAAAATCATGAATTCGGATAATTGAATAACACTTAAAAGCTACCTCTCTGTGTGATTCAACATACTCGTTTTGCAGCAAAACCTCTTTATTCTTTGCTGCGGGTTTTGTAGGAGTCTAACATTACCATGAAAAAAAATGTAAGTAATGGTTCAGAATGATTTTCATAATCGTTCAGAATTGACATTTGAATATTAAGAGATTCGTAATGGTTTTCAACATACCTCATCACCTATGCAAATGAGGTCTAACGGCCATGCAACAAACGAACCTATTGCATCCCGCAGCAATGTAACCTCTGAAACCGAGTCTGGTATCGGTAGTAACGCATCCGTATCTAAAGCGATATCAACCGACACTTTCAGATAACCTTGTGGGAGCGGATGATGGTGAAGTAACGCTCCCGCAATGTTATGCACTTTTCCCTTGCCAACCATGCGATAAGTCGGAAACGACAAATACAGCTGGCAAGATGAAATGCCCTGAAGCAATAATAAATATGTAACTGTTAATATGTATAAAGGTCAAATAAAATAAATGTGTTAATTATGTACTAATTACCTCGGGAATTTTAATTGGAGAATTGATACTAGCTTTGTCACTAGCATCTTTCAAACCGGAACCGCGCCTTTCCGCCTCATATCTCTCTTTATCCTGCTCCAATGCTTGGATTTTCGCTTGTAGTGTCATCATAGTTTGCATGATTTCTTGGTTGGTGGGATTTTTTTTCTTTGATTGCTTATACAAGGATGATGGAGTCACACCAAATCCTTTACCTCTCACCCGACCGGGATACTCAGGAGCATTTAGTACTCGACTAAGAATGCTCCTGCAATCAGCCTCATCTGCGGGTATGGATTTAGATATATTCTCCTGAAATTCATTGACATATCGAAAATAATTAGTGGGGATTAAAAATTAATTATAATTTAATAAAATTTCAATTAACTTTGAGACATAATGTTATACTTACACATTCTTCATAAACATGTTGAACATCTTCTGTAACAGCTTCACCCTTACCCACGCGAGCTTCCTTCCACAAAACATGGTCCGGAAGTGATGATTCTTCACTTTTAGACTCTTCTAACTACACATTTAGATATGTACTAATTTCATCAATTATAACACAATAATACAATTAATAAAATCATAGCATTAATATATATACTTACCAATCTTTTTTGTAACCGTGCATATCCCAAACGCCCTTTTTTGTATGGATACGCGGGCTTTGATGCTCTTTCGCGGTTAATGGCACTCAATTTCTGGATAAACAAGTTTAAGTCATATCAAAACAAACTAATGAAACAAATATATAACACAATCAATAGACATGACAAGATAACATTACATTGAATTCTTCGGTTTTCCGTTTGTCTACAAAAAGGCTCTATTCTTCCGGTGTAATCAAATCCGCATACAACGGTGGAAGTTCTCCTTCAACAAAATTTTTGTCTTCATCCCTAAGATACTTGTTTGATAACAAGGCTCTAACCCTCTGTGTCTCTTTCCGGCCAATAACATTAGCTTAGTTGCAATTCAATAACATCAATCACATTTCCATTATGCTAACAAATCCATTTCAATCACTAACAGTTCTGTTTCAAATTACAAGCATGCCATAGCTCAATTAAGTCACCACATTATCATTCTAATATCATTTCCACTAACCTAATGCATCCAAGCATAACTAACACCAAAATCCACACAATACCAGTTCAATTCTACAACAATAATTTAAATTCATATCTACATGCAACAACAACAGTAACAACAGTAACATGCAACAAAAATAACAGTCTAGTTTAAACATCAACAGCAACAACGAACAACGAAAAGCAACAACAACAACGAACAACAGTAACAACAAAAACGAACAGCAACAACAAAAATAGTTTAAAAAAAAGAAGAAGTTGCAGTAGAAGTAACAATGAACAACGAACAGCAACAACGAACAACAATAACATGCAACAACGAACAATGTTAGAAGTAAGAACAATGTACCTCTTCTTCGTCACGACGGCAGCAAAACGACGGCAGCAGTGGTCACGACAATGAACGACGGCAGCAGAACGACGGAAAATCAAGCTCTTGAACGACGGCAGCAAAGGGTTTCAGCAGAGAAGAAAGAGAGCAAGGGTCGAGAGAAGAAAATGATTAGAACCAGTTTCAGACAATTAAATAAAATGTGTTTTATATTTTAATTAATAAATGACCTTAGAGGGCGCTTTCCTTAAAAGGCGCTTTCTAAAGTGAGCCCTTAGAGGGCGCTTTTCTCAAAGCGCTTTCTAAGGTGAGGAGACTTAAAGACCTTAGAGGGCGCTTTTCTTAAAGCGCTTTCTAAGGTGAGGTGACTAGACAGCGCTTTTCAAAAGCGCTTTCTAAAGGCTATTTTTAGAAGCCTTGTCAAAAAATCTAAATATGAGTCTGGGGCGAGGAGGATTCGAACCCCAGACTCAAAGCATGACAAACACATACACAAACCTCCCTGACCAGCGGTACTACGCCCTCATCCATTGTTTATTCTCACTCTATAAATATATATTTTAAATAAGTTAAAATGTTTGTATTTAAAATAAATTAAAATATAATTTAATATGTTTTAAATATATTAAATATAGTTTGATATATTAATATAATTTAAAGTACATTTTAAATTATATATTAATATAATTTATATATATTAAATATAATTTAAATATATTAAATATAATTTGATATATTAATATAATTTAATGTATATTTTAAATTATATATTAATATAATTTATATATATTAAATATAATTTCAATAAGTTAAAATGTTTGTATTTAAAACATATATATTTAAATATATTATTTGAATAATTTCAAATATAATTTAAAATAAATTAAAATATAATTTAATATACTTTAAATATATTAAATATAATTTGATATATTAATATAATTTAAAGTACATTTTAAATTATATATTAATATAATTTATATATATTAAATATAATTTAAATATCTTAAATATAATTTGATATATTAATATAATTTAATGTATATTTTAAATTATATATTAATATAATTTATATATATTAAATATAATTTCAATAAGTTAAAATGTTTGTATTTAAAACATATATATTTAAATATATTATTTGAATAATTTAAAATATAATTTAAAATAAATTAAAATATAATTAAAATATATTAAATATAATTTGATATATTAATATAATTTAAAGTATATTTTAAATTAATATATTTTAAATTATATATTAATATAATTTATATATATTAAATATAATTTAAATAAGTTAAAATGTTTGTATTTAAAACATATATATTTAAATATATTATTTGAATAATTTAAAATATAATTTAAAATAAATTTAAATATAATTTAAATATATTAAATATAATTTGATATATTAATATAATTTATAGTATATTTTAAATTAATATATTTTAAATTATATATTAATATAATTTATATATATTAAATATAATTTAAATAAGTTAAAATATATAATTTAAATATATTAAATATAATTTGATATATTAATATAATTTAAAATTTCTTTCCCTACCTAAAGGGCGTGGGCTCGACTCCCACTTTTGCCATTTTTTGTGATTTTTGATGTTTTTCAGTATAATTAGTAAATGACTTTAGAGGGCGCTTTTTCTTAGAAAGCGCTTTCTAAAGTGAAAAGAAATTGAGCCCTATTAGATCGCTTTCTAAGGTGGCCTTTAGACAGCGCTTTTTAAAAGCGCTCTCTAAAGTTATACCTATAGCAGCGCTTTTTGTAAAGCGCTGTCTAAGGTGGCACTCTTTTACATTCTTTTACAGCGCTTTTTGGAAAGCGCTTTCTAAAGTCTTTCTTTTAAGGCGCTTTTGTTTTAGCGAAATTTTTTTATTCTTTTTAGCAGCGCTTTTGCATAAAAGCGCTGTCTTTTTGGTGCTGTCTAATCATATTTTTGACGTAGTGACATTTCTTTGTCATGAACCATGAAGCTGAAATCTAAATACTTTGATGGTTTAACAAATGCATATAACTCCATTAACTATTCTCAAACATGTTAATGCCCACAGAGGAATCAAGAGACTTCATTAGCAAAACTAAGGCAGGGTTAGGTGACCAGCAATGCACTTTCAAGGAACTAAAGCATACCAAAAAAATTTCACCGTATGGCCCATCCATAATTTAAAAGAAAAAAAAATTGAAAGCATCAGTGGTAAAAGGCACTGTAATGGAGCTTATAAGTCAGAATGCAGAAGTATTCCCCCCGCAAAAGTGTTGAATCTCCTTGCTTGTAGCAAATATAGTTATGTAAAGAATAACACAAAATAGCACAAGCTTCAACCACACAGATAATGGAAGCTTACATACGGCTTAGTGGTGGTGGTGGAAAACATGTTAATACTACTGAGTGATGTAAAAATAACTCATATTCATACAGAAGTTACTGGAACTTGTCAGAATAAAAGGTATGAAATAAGTGAACAACCATTCTCAAATTAGCTCTCATTTTGATAAATATTGTGTTTCGTTATTACACAAGCATGACAGTAAGTGATTTACAAAATTGCAAGAAAGGATGATTTAATACAGAATTAACCTAAAGCTCAATAGATATAGTATTGGATGAATTTTGAATGGGAAAATTTATGTAAAAGTGCAAGCATGGTTTTAGTTCAAAAGTGAAAGCATGGATTCAAATATGAGTTATGTTGATAAAGACATGGTTTCTAGGGAGCAAAAGAAAGCAGCATTCCATGAGAAGCTGTAACTTCTTTGTTATTGTTACTAATATAAAAACATAAGCAAAGCAATGCATATTGAAGTTAATACTTGTAGTAGATCTCTATAAACCATTGGATTAACAACACAACAAATGAAAGAAAAACCATTGTTCAAAACTAAGATGATGTTGGTTCTTAAACTATTATACAACTTCTTGTTGAACATAGTGAAAAATCACTTGTTTCAAGTACTTGATCTTTAGCTTGAACAAACTTTAAAAAAAAAAAAATCAAAACAACATAAAGATTGACATGAACAAATGTTATAAACTATTGAACAAAAGTCATTCTAAGAAAACAACCGGAAAAATATACATATAATGAATATGAGGAAACACATTTTAAATAAACATTAAAATTGTTGTTTCTTACTCTTCCAACATATCAATGATGTTCCAATGTAGAAGCAAAAGCTGGTAGTTGATCGCCTTGTCGCATCACATGCTCCCCAATCGCAATCCGTAAAGCCAGTCAGAATTGTTGAAGAAGATGCCGAGAAAAGAAGGCCTTTTGCTGGTTCTATTTTGATGTACCGCAGGATCCGAACAGCAACGTGAAAATGTTCTTCAATAGGTTTGGATAGAAATTGGCTTAACCTATAAACAACATAACTAATATCAGGCGAGAATGAGTTAAATACATTAGCTTGCCAATAAAGCTACGAAAAAAAGTGGGGTTAGATAAAAGGGGAGAGGCCAAGCTTGAGGCAAGTTTTTGGCCTGGATCCATGGGAGTGGAAGCAGGTTTGGCCCCAAGCAAGTCTGCTTATTGTAGGAGATATAAACTATATTTACATTGGCAAAAAGGTTTTCCAGTTGATGAATGGGCAAGTTCAAAGCCTAGGAAATATTTCAAATTCCCTAGGTCTTTGATGCTGAATTTGGAGTCTAATACTTGCTTTAGAAAGGAGATGTTAGTCATATCATTTCCAGCTATCATAAGGTCTTAACATAAACCAAAACAGTAGTGAAAGAAGATGAAGTGACAAGAGTAAAAAGAGAATAATCAGATTTGGATTGTAGATAACCCAATTCAGTAAGAGCAGAATTAATTTATGATTCCATTATTGACTCGCCTGTTTTAATCCATAAATAGAATGATTTAATTTACAAACAAGGTTGTTGTTGGAAACATGTAATCCCGACGGCAGTTTCATATAAACAACTTCATCTTAAATCACTGTGTAAAAATGTAGTGTTTATGTCTAATTGTTGTAGAAACCAATTATGGGTGGAAGTTATAGATAAAATGAGACAAATGGTAGTTATTTTAACTACAAGACTAAAATTTTCAAGATAAATGATGCCCTAAGTTTGGTTAAAGCCATTGCCAACAAGCCAGGCTTTGTATCGTTCGATGGTACCATTAGACATAAACTTAATTTTGAAAATCCATTTGCAACCTATGGGTTTTTTCATTTAGAGGAAGAGGGACCAACTCCTAAGTGTTGTTATCATTTAATTATTAAAGTTCACTTTGGATAGCATGTTTCCAATTCGGATCGGAAATCGCTTTAATGTAACTAGTGGGTTAATTAATAGAAGATAACTTTAAATTAAAGAATTTATGATTAAGAGATAAGTTAGAGTAAGAAATAACATGTTGAAGAGGGTAAAAAATACTACATGTGGAAATATTGGAAGAGATGGGAGTGTTACCTTGGATTAGAGCACAATGGTAGTCTTGTAAGTATGTTGGAGGTTTGGTCATACAGTTGGATTTTCTTGTTGGAAGAGGGTTTGGATGGGTATTGGGAGGTGAAGTGTGTGAGGTAGAGTTAGGTGTGTTTGTGTCGGAAGTAGGGGAATTTATGTTATTATGAGAAGGTGAATTAATTGGGGGAAGTAGGTTGTGTGAAGTTGTGGTCATTTGTGTCAAAGTAATCATGTGGAGTAGGGTGGTATATGGGTGATGTGTGAATGTTCGGGGAAGCTGAGTTTGTTTGGTAGGGGGATATGGTTTCATAGAAGGATGTATCCCGAGATAATAAAAGTTGTCTAGAATGTATGTCAAAGAGGACAGCTCCTTTGACACCCTGTTCATAACAAAGAAAAATGCATTTCCTACTTCTAGAATAATATTTAGTTATACCAGTATTTAGAGTGGTAGCATAAGCTAAGCAAATAATCAGGCATAACATAGTATAATCAGGCATAACATGATGCATAAGGAAGTGGGGAGTTTGAAGTTGTAAAAAAGGGGAAGAGAGTGTATTAATAAGGTAAACCGCATAAGCCAATGTTTAAAAGGTATTGGTGCTTCAGCTCAACAATACTGTTTTGTTGAGGGGTGTCAACACAAGGAGTTTGACGGATAGTTCCATTAGTAGAAAAAAATCTATTAGAAAAAAATCAGGTCCGTTATTGGTTCTTATGGTTTTAATAGTGGTGTTGAATTGAGTTTTGATGAAAGAAACAAAATTTTAACAATAGTAGAAGTTTCATAATTTAAATACATGAGATAAGTCCATCAATACCTATTATGATCATCAACTATAATGAGAAAGTATTTAAAACCAAGCATAGAAGGTACATAATAAGGACCCCATATGTCCATGTGAATAATATCAAAACAATTAGAAGCATGAGATTGACTATTATTAAAAGTGAGACGTTTTTGTTTAGCCATAAAGCATGAATCACAAGGTAAAGTATTTTTAGAATAATTCTGCAACGGAAACTTTTTATTTATATGAAAAACAACAATGTTCGAAGGATGTCCAAGGCATAAGAGCCAAAGATTACAAGTGTTGACATGGTTAAGACTAGGTCTAGAGGGAGAGGAAGGGGTAGGATTAGTAGGATTGGTCAAATAATAGAGACCTTGGTGGAGTTTAGCTGCCCCAGTCATCCTCTGGGTAAGGGTCCCCAGTATGATGCAAGAATCAGAATTAAAGGCGACTCAACAGTTTAAAGACTTAGTTAATCTAGGGATAGATATGAGGTTTGTGAAAAACTCATGAATATATAGCACATCAGTCAGATAGAAAGTATATGTGAATTGAATGATGCCAGCTTGGCTAGTAGTAATGGTTGCACCATTAGGGAGATTAACAGTTATCCTAGGAATGGTAACTAAGGATTTAAACAAAGTATGACTCTGGCACACATGATTGATTGCGCCTGTGTCGAGAATACAAATTTGACTATTATCTAAAAAGGAAGGAGTAGGAAGAATACCTGAGGATTTTATTATACTGCTTTGAAATTGTTGAATTTGAGGAGAGGCAACACTAGATGATTGTTGAATAAGCACTAGGATGGCTTGGTGTTTCTCTTCTGTGAAAGGAATGAATTCAACATTTGAAGATTTTCCTTCAACCTCCTCATTTTAACTTGAACTTTAGTTATCAGCTACAATGTTGGCTTGACTATTATTGGTTTTTCTGAGATACGGAGGAAGCCCATCCTTCTTGAAATAGACCTCAATGGTGTAGCCATTTTTCTTGCAGTATGTGCAAACTTGTATGCCACGACCAAGGCCAGAATTGGAAGCTTTGTTGTTGGTTTCATTGGGACGGTTTCTATATTTGGGATTGGAGAAGTTGGCCATGATGGTTGGTGTCATCATTGGATGGGACAAGGGTTTGTCTTTCCTATTGAATAAGCAAAGAAAAGGTTTTAGTGATAGGAGGAAGAGGGTTCATCAGAATAATTCGGGATCGAACAGGGGCATATTCTTCGTTGAGACCTTTTAGAAAATGAATTACATGATCAGATTCACGATAAGATTTGAATATAGGTAATAGGTCATAAGAACATTTGGGGTTACATGAACAAGTGGAAAAAGTCAAAATTTTCTAACTCTTGCCAAAGTTTCTTGAGATTGGTGTAATATTGAGTAATGGTTTCATCACCTTGTTTTAGGGGGAAGAGTTCCTCTTTAAAATCAGAAACACGTAATACATCACCTTGGTGGTAAAGGTCGCGAAGGTCCGTCTAAATCCTGTGAGTTGTGTCCATCCACAATATGCTTTGGGATATATCGTTCTCGATGGAGTTGGTTACCCACGACATCACCATCGTATTGCATCATGTTAAAACAAGATTTTTCATTCCCTTAAAAGGTTTTGATGATAACAACATATTAAAAGAACAATAAGGTTTACTAATGGTTATTTGAGTGTGCAGGATCAAAAGATATTAACCTTGATATGAATCATGTTAATCACTCAGAAGAACCATCAAAGAGAACAAATTTGTTCTAAATTTGGAGGATAAGAATCAAGCCTTCACACTCTGAAGAGTTTGACTCAAGTCTTTTAGATGTTAAACCTAAGCTTACAAGGAATACAAAGATCAGCTAAGCTCTAAAGACTAGAACCTTTTGAAGCAAGCAGACTCTGTTACAAGGAACACCTCTGTATCTTCTGAATAAGCTGCATCAGCAATTCTGAAGACACTGCTTCAAAGGAATTTGTCTACATCAAGTCTACAACTCTGCAAGTGTTTATCCAGACTATTTCTGATCAAGACTCTCAGAACCTCTGAAGTCTCATCCTAACTAGGTTCTGAAGACATACTTTAGCTTCTGGTAATGCTTTAACTAGGTTTTTCATGCTTGTTTCTCTAACTTGGTTGACACAGTTGTACAACCTTGATCTAGTTTTCCAAAATCTCTTCTCTCTCTCTCTCTCTCTTCTGTCCTAACCTGAGATGACCTTTGATTCAAACCTTGGCTTGAAGAACCAACTGGAGAGCATCAATGAAAGGCTAGTCTTCCTTGAATAATTGGGAGCCTCTGACTATGATCTTCTGCTTTTCCTTCACTCAGGCACACAAATCAGACTTCCTCAAATAATGTTCAACCTCTTGAAGATAACACCTTCTCCATTGTGGGAAAAGTGTTCTTCATTGCTTCTAAACAAGTTCTGGGTGAACTTGTTTCTCTGTAAGGAACGATTGTAACTCTTGATGACGTTTCATTTAACCTTGGGTTAAACAATTGCTGGTGAAGATCATGTTGTTTCTTAAGGACAGTCCAGCTCCCTCTTCCTCCACTAAAGCTTTGGCAGTCTTCATAACATGCCTTAGTTTTTCTATGTTCTTTCTTTCCCTCGAGTTAAAGTCTTTCCAGATCCTGTAACAGTCGTATCTCTTGAGATCCAATACTTTGTGCAAGCTATTATATTGAAAGAGTACTTTGGTTTCAAGACTGGATAATTCTTGTTTCGAGTATTCTTTTTTTCCTTAAGACTTGTATGTTCTCATTCTTACTATAATACTGATGTATTCTCTCTTAGCCTTTGATTGTATAGCCAAAGAAATCTCTATGGTAAATTGGATGTATCATATGAATCTAATGAAAAAAGAAATATCAAGTTGAAAGCATTATTTTCTTGTTTTTGTTTTAAACTTCGTAATCAGTTAACATAAAAGATATAATTATGACTAAAAGAATGGTATGCAAATTAAAATAGGAAAATAATTTCATTGACTTAAAGGAATGATTACAAAATGATATTTATAATATTAACCCTAATCATCCCTAGCTTTCCTAAGAGTGGAAAGAGGTGTCCCATTCCAAATTCATTTTTTTTGTCTCATCAGAAACGAAATGAATCACATCTCTTCTTCTTCTTCTGGACTTCTTCTTCTTCTTAATCTTCTTCTGTGGCTGTAATGCCTAAGGGAAGGATGTTGAAGGAATCTCTTCAGAGGGTCTGATCCCCCTGATAAGAAGTTTTTTCAGAGACTGTACGAGCCTCTGGACCAAGAGGAGCAACAAATTTCTCAGAAGATGCATTCATTTTGAATTAGACGAATGTTGAAGTGAATATGGATTTGTGATTTGGCTCGAACAAAGTTGTGTGCTTTTCATAACGAGAATTCAGGAAGTTCAAACATTTTGCGTGTTTAAGTTTCTAATCTTTGAAATTCCCAAAGCCAATCACTAATTAAGCATGACATACTAAATCATAATTACTTCTTGGAAACTGAAACGGTAGTGATTTACCATTAGAAGTAAAGAATCTCTTTGGTTAAAAAAATTTAAAATTGTTTTAAACTTGGTATCAACTAGTTTTAAATTGTCTGTTGGTATCATACTTCAAAAATGTTTTAATAATTTAAATTGTGTTTTTGCGTGTTACAAATTGTGTCATGTTTTTTAAACTTCTTCAACTATGTGCATTTAAACTGCTTTTTAAATTATTATTTCCGTTTTATTGTTTTTTCTCTTTCTTTTAAAATCATTTTGATAATGACAAATGGGGAAAATGTATAGATTATTTAAAAAGAGAAAAGCATCTAAACAAAGTAGTGTCTGCATAAATAGCTTATGAGTTATAAGCTTTAAGCTATTTATTTTAAATATTTATATTTTGTGTAATTTATTTTACCGGGCTTAAATGATTAATTTAATTAACAAAGACATGAAGTTATGAAAAGCTTACAAATCTTACCTTAATGAAACGTCAGACTTAAGGAAGAGCTTACAAACCTCGACTTAAGGTCTATCAAACTAAGGGGGAGCCTACAAACCTTAACCCGATGTTAGTATTTGTTGATTAAAGTTATAAGATTAAATTAACATAGATAAGGAGTTAAGAAGAGCTTACGAACCTCGACTTAATGGACTATCAGAACTTAGGGGGAGCTTACAAACCTCACCTTAAAGGACTGTCTCACTTAAGGGGAGCTTACAAACCTCAGACTCTGATGTTAGACTATGTTAATTAAATCACTAACCATTGTTCTTAAATACATTTGTTTGTCATCATAAAAAGGGGGAGATTGTTAGAACAAGATTTGTTCATTCCCTTAAAAGGTTTTGATGATAACAAATTATAAAAAGAATAATAGGGTTTAATAATGGTTATTCAAGTGTGTAGGATCAAAATACGTTAACCTTGATATGAATCAAGCTAATCATTCAGAATAACCATTAAAGAGAACAAAGTTGTTTTGAATCTGAAGGATCAAAATCAAGCTTTCAAACTCTGAAGAGTCAGACTCAAGTCTTTCATATTTTGAACCTAAGCTTACTAGGAATACAAAGATCAACTTAGCTATGAATACTGGAACCTTTTTAAGCAAGCATACTCTATTACATGGAACTTCTATGCATATTCTGAACAAGATGCATCAACAATTCTAAAGACATTACTTCAAAGGAATTTGCCTACAACAAGTCTACAACTTTGCAAGTGCTTATCCAGACTAGTTCTAATCAAGACTATGATGAAAGAAAGACTCAGAACCTATGAAATCAAGACTATGAAGTCTCATCCCAACCAGGTTCTGAAGACATACTTTAGCTTCTGATCATGCTTTAACCAATTATATAAAAAAGCCTCTAAATCAGAAAGCAAAGTATAAGGATAACATCGACTCTGAGCAAGCTTCAACAAACGTCTACAACAAGGCTCAAGTAAGAAGTCATCCAAGGAAGATCATGTGTAAAGACCATATAATAATACATGCATCAAATCATATATTATACATGAATTTCACTTTTGGTACTGAACATAATAAGTTCCTAGTTAACACATTGTACACATAAATGCCTCTAATACAAAACACCTAAAAGTCTAAGGCATTACATATACAAGATGTTCCCAAAATGATAAAAACTAAGAACTAGATCAAAACAATGATCTCAAAACATAACGCCATAGCGGGAGCCATGCCATCACAAAACCACGATCCGTAAGGAAAGTCAAATAACCTTGTCCTTACCCTTCGCCGAACCTGCAGAACCTGTGATGTAAACAACAACAGTGGGGTGAGATACATCAAATCTCAGTGAGTTCCCTATCTTAAAGTCCTCTCGGCTTTACAAGGTTCTAACAAAGTCCTAACTCATGTCCAAGGGGAAAGGGGAAAGACCATGAGTACACACACACAAGTAACCGCCACGGTGAGTCTGTAAACTCACACTAGTACCGAAGTACCTCTTGAGCCTGTAAACTCAAGGATTCACAAAGTACCGAAGTACGTTCTGAGTCCGTACACTCAAGAACTCACATATCAATAACCAATACCAAGGTATCCCCTTTTCCCGTACCCTTCTACGTCTAGAAGGCGATCCGAGTCATGGATCCTTGTAGCTACTTGGCATACGATTGGATTCGGGATCACCGGTCCGTACACCGTGATCCGTCACTTCTCACGGCCCGTACACCGTCACAAGTCTCTTTACCCATAGGCTCCAACCGTACTTAACACGGGACTCAAACCTGCCAAGTAGTTGTGTATAACGTTCAGAGGAGGTGCTCGAGTCTCATGAACTACACCGCACAACTGTGGTTATTGATAAACAGAAATGCATACGCCTCGGCCTTTCATGCACGAGCGTTGCCACACATGGAACAATCACACTTCCGACACAGTTTTGGTAATAATCCTCACCCTGCCTAGTCCACATTTTAACATGCATACATTGCCAATAATAGTTACACACAATTAACAGATAAAAAGCGATAAAACGACACAATTTCAGAAATCCCGACTTAATTAAATCGGCCGACGATCTTAAAACCATTTAATAAGGAAGTACATTTTATTATCTTTCCAACGATATCAAAATTGTTCCAATCCGAGTTACGTACAAAAAGTTACGGCATTGTAAACAATCGATCGGAAAAATAAATCACAACAGCAGGATTCTGTAACTCTCCTGGCCGTACGCGTATTGGCACTCCCCGTACGCGTATTGCCCAAATTCTCGCCCAGCCATACGCGTATTGCCCCAAGCGATACGCGTATTGCTCAAAATGCCCGGCCATCCATACGCGTATTGCCCTTGCCGTACGCGTATTGACCAGCTCCATACGCGTATTGACATGCTCCATACGCGTATGGGCAGAGAAAAAATGCAGAAGTTCCTGCAGAATTTTCTGCTACGGGTTGATCCAAAATCAACCCCAAATCCCATTTTCATCAATCAAAATGCATCAAAACATGTTATAACATCACAACTAGTATAACGTATAATCAAGCATTGCATTTAGCAGTTAGATTCACGAATTTTGTGCAAAAAGATTCAATTTTCACAATTTCTAATCTAACTCTAAACTCAAAATAATCCTACTCTAAAGAGTCTAACTAGAACCCACCTGGATTACTAGACGAGGAGGTTGATACTGAGACGAGTAAACGAAGAACAGATGAATTGATGATGATTTCTTGAGCTTTTGGAAAATTTCTCTTCTTCCTCTTTCTTTTCCTTTCCTTCCTTCCCTTTTTCCTTTTCTTTCTTTCTCTTTAGCTTTGTTTGGTTTTCCAAGGAAAAAGAAAAGAAAAATAGATAGTATAGAAACTACCATTTTTAGTAACACTACTAAATGTCCTAAATTAGCTCAAATACATCAAATTATAAAAACTCAACGTTAAATACTATTAATTTAGTCGACTCTGAGTTCGTCAGTTTACTCTAATTATTTTATCAAATAATTACTCAGAGTACTCCGGAACCCAGTTGATCATAATAATATTAACCAGAGCGTTTATAAATTTACGGGGTATTACATCCTCCCCCCCTTAAATAGAAATTCGTCCTCGAATTTAGAATATTACCTGAACAGATGTGGATAAGAATCTCGCATTTCCGATTCTAGTTCCCAAGTAGCATCGCCCGGATGCGTCATATCCCATTGCACCTTAACAAGTGGAATATCTTTGTTCCTTAACACTTTTGTTTCCCTTCCCACAATACAACTCGGTTGTGGTTCAAAAGTCAAATCCGCTTCAATTTCCACTGACTCGGGTAGAATTGGCTGAAGAGGATCAGGAATAAACTTACGGAGCTGAGATACGTGAAAAACGTCATGCATCTCGGATAGAGAGGGTGGTAAGGCTAATCTATAAGCAACTTCACCAATCCTTTCTAAAATCTGATACGGTCCCACGTATCTCGGACTTAACTTACGCGACTTAAACGGTCCTTTCAATCTCAATCTCGGAGTAACTTTCAGAAATACATGGTCACCTTCCTCAAATTCCAAAGGTCTCCTACGATTGTCCGCATAACTCTTTTGACGATCTTGTGCTTGTTTAACCTTCTCGCGGATCATTCGAATCTTTTCCGTAGTCTCTTGAATAATCTCGGGTCCCAAAATTCTATCTTCGCCAATTTCAGCCCAACACAAAGGTGTTCTACACTTCCTCCCATACAATGCTTCATACGGAGCCATACCGATGCTCGCATGATAACTATTGTTATAGGAAAACTCAATTAACGGCAAAAGTTCTTTCCAATTCCCTCTACTCTCTAACACACAAGCTCTTAACATATCCTCCATCGTTTGTATTGTTCGTTCAGTCTGACCATCCGTTTGAGGATGATTCGACGTGCTCAAACACAGATTCGTACCCATCGCTTGTTGGAACACTTTCCAAAATCTCGAAGTAAACTTCGGATCTCTATCGGACACAATACTGGAAGGAATACCATGCAATCTCACAATCTCAGCAATAAACAACCTTGCAAGATGACTTGCCTTATGAGTAGTCTTTACGGCTAAGAAGTGTGCAGATTTCGTTAGTCGATCTACAATCACCCAAATAGAATCATACCCACCTTGGGTACGGGGTAAACCCACTGCAAAATCCATAGAAATACTATCCCACTTCCAAACTGGAATATCCAAAGGTTGTAACAAACCGCCCGGTCTTTGGTGTTCAATCTTCACCTGTTGGCACACCGCACATTCTGACACATATCCCGCTATATCCTTTTTCATCCCAGGCCACCAATAATCCTTCTTTAAATCCTGATACATCTTTGAAGAACCAGGATGTATCGTAAAAGTACCTTTATGAGCTTCATCTAAGATCTTCCTTTTCAATGCCTCATCCCTTGGAACACAAATCCTTTGATTAAACAGAACAATCCCATCTGTCGCTCGTATAAAACTCGGCTGAAGTAACAATTCTTGTAACTCTTCCTCTAACAATTGTGCCTGTTGAATCTCAACTCTCAAGGTAGAATTGACATTCAAATTTCCCATAATCACACCATTCGGAGTCCACACAAATTGGAGATTAAGATCTCTAAACTTTTCCAACAATGAATACTCTAAAATCATCAATTCCGCACTATGAACCATTTTCCGACTTAAAGCATCCGCTACTTTATTCGCCTTTCCTGGATGATACTTCAATTCTAAGTCATAATCCTTTAAGTACTCCATCCACCTTCTTTGTCGCATATTCAACTCCTTTTGATCAAACAAATACTTCAAACTTTTGTGGTCACTGAACATTTCAAAACGTACACCATATAAATAATGACGCCACACCTTCAGTGCAAAAACCACTGCAGCTAGTTCCAAATCATGAGTTGGATAATTCTTCTCATGAACTTTTAACTGTCGAGAAGCATAAGCTACCACTTGACCACCTTGCATCAGAACACCCCCTAATCCCCTCTTAGAAGCATCACAGAATACTTCATAAGAGTTGTTAGGATCAGGAATAATTAATACTGGAGCACTCGTCAAACTTTCCTTCAAATGCATAAAACTTTGTTCGCAACCTGAATCCCATTCAAACGTAACATCCTTCCGAGTAAGTTTCGTCATTGGTAAGGCCAATTGAGAAAAGCCCTTGATAAACCTTCTATAGTAACCGGCCAATCCCAAGAAACTTCTGACTTCTGAAACATTTCTCGGTCTCTCCCAATTAATTACTGCTTCTACTTTCGATGGATCCACTGCCACACCACCTCGAGATATCACATGTCCAAGAAAATTAACTTCCGACATCCAAAACTCACACTTGCTCAACTTAGCAAACAATTGCTTCTCTTGCAAGACCGATAAGACAATCCTCAGATGTTCTCCGTGCTCTTGTGGAGTACGAGAATAAATAAGAATGTCGTCAATAAAGATTACCACAAATTGGTCCAAGTAAGCCTGAAATATTCGATTCATGTAATCCATGAAAACAGCTGGAGCATTAGTCACACCGAAAGGCATCACTAAGAATTCGTAATGACCGTAACGTGTCCTAAATGCAGTCTTTGGCACATCGGAACTCTTCACTCGAATCTGATGATAACCCGACCGTAAATCAATCTTCGAGAACACACAGGCTCCTTTCAATTGATCTAATAAGTCGTCTATCCTTGGTAAGGGATACTTGTTCTTAATGGTAACTTTATTCAACTTACGATAATCAATGCACAAACGCATTCCCCCATCTTTCTTCTTTACCAATAACACTGGAGCTCCCCACGGTGAAACACTAGGCCTAACGAAATGCTTGGACATCAAGTCCTCCAATTGGTCCTTTAATTCTCTTAATTCAAGCGGTGCCATCCGATACGGAGAAACAGATATAGGAGCCGTTCCCGGTATCAGGTCAATAGAGAACTCAACTCCTCTCTCCGGAGGAAGAGAAGAAACATCCTCAGGAAACACTTCAGGAAATTCACACACTATTGGAATACTCAGAACTTGCTGTTCACTACTTCCCTCCTTAGTAAGAACCAATAAAACAGATTTCTCTTTCTCAAACAAGAAATTTACCATTCCCACCGTACCTTCTAAAATCGTCGATAAAACATCTTTCGGAGTAGCCTCAGTAGATGGAATAATAATTAGCTTCTCCTCACAACCGATAAAAACCGAATTAGCTGAAAGCCAGTCCATTCCCAGAACAACATCCACTTTCTTAAGCGGCAGACAAATAAGATCAATCTGGAAGACTCTTTCGTTCACCGACAACACACAATTTTCACACATCAGTGGTGTTTCAACCATTTCATCCATGGCAGTAGTAACCACCATAGGAGGAAACAAAGGAATAGTTTGCAACCCAAGTCGCTTCACACATCTCAAAGACACGAAAGAATGTGTAGCCCCACAGTCAAATAAAACAAAACAAGGTTGACCATTAACAAAACACGTACCCGCAATCAAGGAATTATCACCCTTTGCTTTCCTTGCATCCAGAGTATATACTCGGCCAGTAGTCTTCCCTTGTGTCTGATTCCTACTCTGAGGACAATCTCTCGCTACATGACCCATCTTGTTACACTGATAACACCGTATCCCATCCGAATAGCACCTACCAAAATGACTCCTCCCACAAGTGCGACATACTGGAGGTACACTAGTTCTAGAGCCCTGTACTTGCTTCCCTTTGGAAGACTGTTGCCTTTGTCTAAACTGTTGATTCGACCTTCCACGGTCACCTTGAGTTACCCTGTTCGAATCCACCTCCATTTGTATCTTTTTCAAGCTATTTTCCGCCACATAACATTGTCTTAACATTTCAGCATAAGTAGCAAATTCCCGTTGGGACACGCTGTGTGAAATCTCAGCCCTTAACCCAAACAGAAACTGATCTATCTTCCACCTCTCATCAGGAGCATACATGGCCTGTCTAGAATAGTCAGCCATGATCTCAAATTGTTCCGCATAAGAAGCCACTGATAAATTTCCCTGTCTCAACTGTTGGAACTCAAACTCCTTTTGAGACCTTAAAGAACTCGGAAAAATATTTCTCCATAAAGGTTACCTTAAACTGTTCCCACACTTTCGGCACTTCCTGAGTTGTCATCAAGGCTGAAGCGCTCTCCCACCACCTCATGGCAGGACCCTTCAACCAGTGAGAAGCAAAGACCACCTTATTCTCCTCACTACAATGAACTATCAGAAAAATCCGTTCCATACCTGTTATCCATTCGTGTGCCTTTACCGGATCTAGCCCTCCTTGAAACTCCGGAGGATTCATACGAACAAATTCCCTGTAGGTTCCTCCTGTAACTTCCGAAACAACCACTGTAGGATGCAGACCATCAGCCATTTGTTGCATCATTCCTTGCATAAACTGATTCTGCTGTTGCTGCATCTGTTGCATAAATTGGTACAACGGGGCATTCCCTTCATCACCTTGTGGAACTGTCCCAGCTGGAGTAGTCCTTGGTCTTCCACGGTTGTTTCTGCATCTATCAGCCATGTTCCTAAATTCCATATCAATAGGATTAAGTTGATCAGACTCAATACCATAAATATAACAGACAAGACCCATGGCGACCCGCCGCATATGAAACGGAAAGAAACACTTATTCTATTTCATGGCTAGGTCGAGGATACGACCTGCTCTGATACCAACTGTAAAGACCATATAATAATACATGCATCAAATCATATATTATACATGAATTTCACTTTTGGTACTGAACATAATAAGTTCCTAGTTAACACATTGTACACATAAATGCCTCTAATACAAAACACCTAAAAGTCTAAGGCATTACATATACAAGATGTTCCCAAAATGATAAAAACTAAGAACTAGATCAAAACAATGATCTCAAAACATAACGCCATAGCGGAAGCCATGCCATCACAAAACCACGATCCGTAAGGAAAGTCAAATAACCTTGTCCTTACCCTTCGCCGAACCTGCAGAACCTGTGATGTAAACAACAACAGTGGGGTGAGATACATCAAATCTCAGTGAGTTCCCTATCTTAAAGTCCTCTCGGCTTTACAAGGTTCTAACAAAGTCCTAACTCATGTCCAAGGGGAAAGGGGAAAGACCATGAGTACACACACACAAGTAACCGCCACGGTGAGTCTGTAAACTCACACTAGTACCGAAGTACCTCTTGAGCCTGTAAACTCAAGGATTCACAAAGTACCGAAGTACGTTCTGAGTCCGTACACTCAAGAACTCACATATTAATAACCAATACCAAGGTATCCCCTTTTCCCGTACCCTTCTACGTCTAGAAGGCGATCCGAGTCATGGATCCTTGTAGCTACTTGGCATACGATTGGATTCGGGATCACCGGTCCATACACCGTGATCCGTCACTTCTCACGGCCCGTACACCGTCACAAGTCTCTTTACCCGTAGGCTCCAACCGTACTTAACACGGGACTCAAACCTGCCAAGTAGTTGTGTATAACGTTCAGAGGAGGTGCTCGAGTCTCATGAACTACACCGCACAACTGTGGTTATTGATAAACAGAAATGCATACGCCTCGGCCTTTCATGCACGAGCGTTGCCACACATGGAACAATCACACTTCCGACACAGTTTTGGTAATAATCCTCACCCTGCCTAGTCCACATTTTAACATGCATACATTGCCAATAATAGTTACACACAATTAACAGATAAAAAGCGATAAAACGACACAATTTCAGAAATCCCGACTTAATTAAATCGGCCGACGATCTTAAAACCATTTAATAAGGAAGTACATTTTATTATCTTTCCAACGATATCAAAATTGTTCCAATCCGAGTTACGTACAAAAAGTTACGGCATTGTAAACAATCGATCGGAAAAATAAATCACAACAGCAGGATTCTGTAACTCTCCTGGCCGTACGCGTATTGGCACTCCCCGTACGCGTATTGCCCAAATTCTCGCCCAGCCATACGCGTATTGCCCCAAGCGATACGCGTATTGCTCAAAATGCCCGGCCATCCATACGCGTATTGCCCTTGCCGTACGCGTATTGACCAGCTCCATACGCGTATTGACATGCTCCATACGCGTATGGGCAGAGAAAAAATGCAGAAGTTCCTGCAGAATTTTCTGCTACGGGTTGATCCAAAATCAACCCCAAATCCCATTTTCATCAATCAAAATGCATCAAAACATGTTATAACATCACAACCAGTATAACGTATAATCAAGCATTGCATTTAGCAGTTAGATTCACGAATTTTGTGCAAAAAGATTCAATTTTCACAATTTCTAATCTAACTCTAAACTCAAAATAATCCTACTCTAAAGAGTCTAACTAGAACCCACCTGGATTACTAGACAAGGAGGTTGATACTGAGACGAGTAAACGAAGAACAGATGAATTGATGATGATTTCTTGAGCTTTTGGAAAATTTCTCTTCTTCCTCTTTCTTTTCCTTTCCTTCCTTCCCTTTTTCCTTTTCTTTCTTTCTCTTTAGCTTTGTTTGGTTTTCCAAGGAAAAAGAAAAGAAAAATAGATAGTATAGAAACTACCATTTTTAGTAACACTACTAAATGTCCTAAATTAGCTCAAATACATCAAATTATAAAAACTCAACGTTAAATACTATTAATTTAGTCGACTCTGAGTTCGTCAGTTTACTCTAATTATTTTATCAAATAATTACTCAGAGTACTCCGGAACCCAGTTGATCATAATAATATTAACCAGAGCGTTTATAAATTTACGGGGTATTACATCATGTGACAACGATACACTACTTTATGTCAAATCTGGTGATAGTGATGTAGTAAGGATCTTCTCTCTCCAATCGTTCTTCTAATTTCAACGTCTTTATGCTATATGAGTTTTTAGCTCACTCTTATTTCCGTAAGCTAAAGGCCTTCAACGACTACTTGTACCAAGGTAGCTTTCAACGGTTATTTGTACCATGTTGGTTTCAATCTTCAACGGATCTATTCTTAGTATCTATTTATAGATGAAGATTGAAAACATTCAAATGTTGACAAGAAGAAAAAAGCATCTTGGAACATCTATTTGAGTCGGACCTCTACCTCTCAAGAAAATGAATGTGAGTTGAAGATTTCGTGACTGTGTTCACATGGATGTGATACTAGTTCACTGAAATGAGTTGAGAGAAACACAATTCAAAACATTATCTAACCAGAAGGGTTAAGTGTGTTAGAGCAGAGTGAAACATGCTCACATACATTCTGAAGATAGAATATGTAAACATGTTTATCAGAACAAGAAGGCACAACAAGATAAAAATTTGTGCAAGGAGAGAATTCATTCTTTCACACTCAGGAGAAATCAACTCAAAACTACTCAAGAGTGTAAAACCTTTGTGTATCTGCTTATCCAAGAAGCACGTATATGAACCCAAGGTTTATACCAGATGTCTCTGTTAAGAGAATCTGAAGACTCTAGCCTTTGTGCTCAGAATAAAGTCTTTTTCATGCTTAGGCATTGAAGTCTCATGCTTGAGGGCATGAGCAGGAAGTCCTCAACTAGGCAATAAAGTCTCGATCTGGGTGACTGAGCAATAAGTCTTGAACAGGGAGTTTGGGAAAGGAAGTCTCATGCTTGCGAGCAAAAATCTCTTTCCGTGGGATTGAGCATAAAGTCTTGAGTTGCTGGCTTAAGAAATTGTAATCAGTTTGATTATAGTTTAAAGCTCTTGTGCTGCAAGAGGACAAGACTATTCTCAGTTGAATGGAACTAGGATATATTGTGTGTCTCTTTATTTACTTCTGCATTTATATTCTGCTGTGCAAGCATAATTTGGATTCAAATTCTAACTTGATTCAGACTCTTACTTGGATAAGAATTTGAGTGTGAAACCTTAAGTTTTAAAACAAGACTAAGAAAAAGAAGTAAACTTTTCACTACTGATACACTCTCTGCTATCAGACTCTGAACGTGGTTCATAATCTGATGTATCAAAATTTTGAAGTAAAAAGAGTTTTCATATTTTGAAATACACAATTCAAACCCTACCCCCTTCTTGTGTATTTTTCTCAGCTTCACATTGATCCCAGGCAAGAGCAATATAATCTGTTTTAGGTGATCTTAGGAGGGATCCGTCAAGAAATCCAAGCTTGTTTTTATTATCATAAAGCAATAATGACAGATATTGACCACAAGTGGTAATTTGAGTTGTTTAGGTGAGGGGTGATGATGGAGAGTCCCAGATTATCATTGGGATGCATTAATAAAGGGTCAAGCATGTCTTGTTGGTAGTTTCTAGGGTTTTGTTGAACATTGTTATTTTGAGGGATGGTTTCATTGTTGTTGATGGAGGGTCTTGTAGAGGAAGATTCGTCGGAATCTGTTATGGGAGAGGGTTAGAGACGAAGTTGAAGATGATAAAAAATAGGGAATAAGGTATTAGGGTTACAGGTTTTTGGTGAATACAAGGGAAAAAGATGGTTGTTGAGGTTCTTGGTGGTTGATCGTCGGAGGATTTTGCTTGGAAAAGCAGATAAAAACGATTTTAACGTTGAAATTGCAAGAATGGGTGAATCAGGAAGAAAGGTTTCCGGTGGAAGAATTGGGATTAGATTTCGAAAAAGAGAGAATGGAAAAGTCTCTCTCTCGGAGAAAGCAAATAGAAGGATAAGGAAATATGGCTAAACCAATCTGATGGTAACACGCGTGGATGACAGAGAGGGAGTAGCAGTGAAAAAGATCAATCCAATGAGGAAAGGATAAGGGGAAAGATTATTGCAACACGTGTTGGAAAAGAAGATACAGGATCAGAGTAATTTTTCTTCTGATACTAAGTAAGCTCATGCCATATTGCATGAGAGAGAGAGAGATGTTGGGTTATCCCTCCTATTTGGAGAGGCCCAAATTGATGTGGGTTAGTGGTTCATTTGTTTCTATGCCTTTGTTATTACCCAACAAAGATAATTAGGTTAATTGTATCAATTGTGTGTGAAAAACAACAAGAAAAGTAGAGAGAATAGTGAAATCCCGCAGACCTACTTCAGAACAAAGCAGTTCCACCAAATCTGAGATTACGTAAAATCCAACGGTTGGATCGTCCTAAAATTTTAAAACAACGTTCATGACTCATAGGAGCACATTCTGAACGATTTTCATTGGATTCAGAGCTTTCTAAGTCAGTCTGTCGAGTCCATCTTTTAGGTCTGAATTTCTTGGTGTTTTTGGGTTGTTTTTCTCTCTCCTGATTATTGTTGTATTCCAAGATTGATTGCAAATCTTGATGATGTTTATCTATGCCTCTAACTAGTGTTAGATAGAACCTTGCTTGTACCCATTGATTGATAATATGGAGGATTTTAGTGGCCTACGGGTCCCGTGGTTTTTTACTCCTAGTTAACGGGGGTTTTTCCACGCTAAAATATTGTTGTGTTGTTTTATGTGTTTTGTTGATTGTTGTTGCATTCGGTATTTGGGAGAGATTGTCTTGTTATTTTATTTCGTTGCGTTTGTGGATTTCCTCCCAACAAGTGGTATCTAGAGTCGTGGTTTGATTTGTGTAACGATGAAGACGAACACATCTAGGATGGTGAGTTTGAGTGGTTCCAATTATAATGTTTGGAAAGGAAAAAGGGAAGATTTGCTTTATGTGAAAGGTTTTCACTTACCGGTTTTCTCTAATGAAAAACCCGATGGAAAGAGTGATGAAGAATGGACTTTGTTGCATAGACAAGTTTGTGGTTATATTCGTCAATGGGTGGATGGTAATGTTTTGAATCATGTGAGCTCGGTGACTCATGCTCGCTCTCTTTGGACCAAACTTTAGGGGTTGTATGCAAGAAAGACATGAGATAATAATGTTCAATTGTCGGTCATTGGTGAACCATCACTATGAGTCCATCTTTGAGGTCATGCTCGCTCTCTTTGGACCAAACTTGAACATTTTCCAAGGGATTCTAAATCAATTGTCGGATATGAATCTAACTCCGCTCCGAATGGTATCATCTCGATAGACTTGGCTAAAAGTAGTGTGTTGAATGAGGAGTTGAGGCTTAAGTCACAAGGTTCTTCTTCACATTCTGAGGTGTTGATTACCGAATCAAGAGGAAGAAATCAAAGTAGAGGTTCAAGTAATCATGGAACTTCACATGGTAAATCACAAGGAGGTTCTAATAGATTCTCTCATATTGAGTGTCATCATTATGGCGAAAAAGGACACATAAAGAGGTATTGTCGTAAGTTAAAAAGGGAAAACAAGAAGAAGAGCTACAACAACGATAGAATGGAAGGTAACAATAATGAAGATGTTGCTATTGTTGATGATTTCTTTATTGTTTGTGATAGTTGTATTGAGAATGTCAATCTATCATGTGATGAGATGGATTGGGTGGTTGATAGTGGTGCTTTTACTCATGCAACCTCGAGACGTGATCTTTTTTCAACTTACGAGACCGGTGACTTTGGGGTTGTTCGTATGGGAAATAATGGGGAAGCTAATGTCATCGGAATGGGAGATATTTGTGTCGAAACTAGCAATGGGACAGCTCTAGTTCTCAAAGGTGTGAAACACATTCCGAAACTTTGATTCAATCTTTTATTCGTGGGAAAGTTGGATAACGAAGGATATGATCATTCTTTTTCAGGCAATGAGTGGAAGTTAAAGAAAGGCTCAATGGTGGTTGCTAAAGGAAAAAGGAATTTGAACTTGTATGTCGTCCAACTTTGGGTTTTGAAGTGCTGCATCAACACTTGGGACAACGATAGCTCATCAGAATTATGGCACAATCGTTTGGGTCATATGTGTAGCGTGTGATTTTTGTTGGTGACGCGACCACCTTACTGCAATGGATGGGATATGGGTGCTACTTTCTGATTTCTTATTTATCCTATGAAGCTGGAAAGGAAAGGGAAGATATCTAAAACTAACCTTGCACGCAAATGTTTTCTTTAACAAATGCTAAGAGATTGGGGATCGGAGTCTGGTAATACAAAGGAAAGCTATTAACACCCAGTGTATCTATGGTAATCCATAGGAACCTTTTATTGCATGTTTCTCTGTTAATTTAAAATGCTTTCTTGTGTTTATCTGTTGTGGCTTGGGAAAGTTGCTCCTTTGGGAGAAATGAGAGAATGTTTTTGTTGTTTTTGGGTTTTCCGTTGTTTTTGGGAAGGTACTGGACCTAAAGTTTTTTATTTGTGTGCTCGCAAAGATTTCGCAATCTTATGCCTACGTATTCCCGTAAAGAAATCTAAGAAATCAGAGCAATCGTAGTTCCTCCTATTTCTATGGGAGGAAAGATATTCGGTGTCTTGTTCAAAGCCCAAGATTGAAGCTAGAGAGTATTTGTGTCTTGTTCAAAGCCCAAGATTAAAGCTAAAAGTGTGACTGAGAGAGAATTTTTCATCTCTAAAGGGAGAGTATCTCCCCTATTCATCACAAATTGTTGAGAAATTGATTATAAGGGAAATTACTTTAACTGGGATATGTGAATCCAGCAATGCCATAATTTTCTTTATAAGAGAGATGTCATGAAGGAAAAAGCTTTAACTCAGTGTAGAGCAATGCCACTTTTTCCTTTATGAATCTTTCATGATAAGAGAGGGACATTGGCTTGGATGTATGAAATCTAGAAGCTTGCCACTTACAGCAGTTAGATGAAAGATAAATTTTTAGCCAGAATAAAAGAAGGACTCCAGTTTGGATTTTGAATCAACAAGTGTGCCACTTACAGCAATTATCTGGGAAAAGGTTTTGATTGTTTGTTTTGATATGTGATGTATAGAGGAAATATCCTCCCGTAGAGTAGACTCATGGTCTCATCTGAGGGGATGTTGATTTTTGTGTGCCTTGATCAAAGCCCAAGGTTGAAGCTAAAAGAAAATGACTCAACTGGGGAGAGTTTTATATGTCTTGTACAAAGCCCAAGACTGAGGCTGACTGGGGAGATTCTTATATGAAGCCTAAGAGGAGGCTAACTTTTGCTGAGGATTATTGAAATCCAAGAGCAGGTCTGTATTGTGTTGGGGAATCCAAAGGGAATACTCTTGCTGGGAATCGGGGAAGAGTTAGAGGACCAGATGCCATGAGGCTCTGATTCTATTGGGGATTGGTTGATGGTAAATTGACTCTGGTTGGGGATTCTTAAGGTGAAAGTAAAACCTTGTTGGGGGTCAGAGGAGTTTAAAGTTAAGTTTGAAAACATATGAAGGTTTTAGCACTGCTGGTGACTTAGTGAATTGGTATAATGATCAGGGTTTCTCCTGTGCTTTTTAGGAAACTTGAGGGTCTCTGTGTGAGATTCAAGAGGAGATGAAACTTTCCAAGTCTGCTTGTATGAAACCCAAGAGGAGGCTGAGACTGTCCAAATCTCTCAAGGAGTGGTAGGCTCTGATGTAGAGAAGGGTCTTTGTATGATGCCCAAGAGGAGGCTTAAGGTTTAAAGGATGAAGATCAACCCTAAAATGATCTGATGTTTTGGAATTCTTGACTCTCTTGAGGATTGAACTAGTAGAGGTGACTAATTTCTATCCTATGCTTTTAGGAAGCCTTTGGGTCCTTGTACTAAGCCCAAGAAGAGGCTGAGGGAACTTCTACGAAGCCTGTTGGTCCTTGTACTAAGCCCGAGAGGAGGATGGGGATACTTCTAGGAAGCCTGTGGGTCCAAACCAAAGAAAAGTTCAAGAAAGGTTTCACCGGGAATAATCCTTTCTTTGTTGAACAGTTCTAAGATTTGAAGAAATTCAAAAGAGGTTTCACCGGGAATTAATCCTCTCTGGGGAAATGAATTTCTTGTGTACATATATATATATATATATATATATATATATATATATATATATATATATATATATATATATATATATATATATATATATATATATATATATATATATATATATTTCTAAGTTTTGACAGCTTGAGAAAAGTTTCACCGGGAATAATGCCTTTCTCTGTTCCATATTGAATAAGCCCAAGAGGAGGCAGAATGTATAGGAAATTTCCTATGAGGGAACTAGTTTTGACTATGTTGAAAGATAACCTCTAGTTTGACCTAAACATATACCTAACTGCTGGGGAAACTCTAAGCAAGATATGCACAAATATATACAGACAATTGAGTTGACATATATATATATATAAACAAATATGCATTAAAAAAGAAAAGATGTTGGGACTTACCTTCTGAGAAGCAGCCCAAGTGTATTGTGATTTGTTGTATTGACTACAACTGTATGTTTGATTAAGGTTTCAAGAAATTGAAGAAAGTTTTGAGGAAACTTTGAATTTGAATTTGAATTAAAAAAACAAGTTGTTTTTAAAAGGAAAATAGTGTTTGGGGCTTATACAATGACTGAGGCCCAGATGACTTATTTGAAAACAGTGATCGCACTGCGATACCGACAGACGTTGTGGGACTTATACTATAGCAGAGGCCCAAAAAATTGTTTTGGTACAAATGGGTTTTGGTCTTACACTCTATTAGAGGCCTAAAAGTGTTTGTAAAAAAAGAAAAACGGGGCTTATACTCAAGGAGAGGCCTAGATGATTTATTTGAAAAGGCGACGATCGCGCCGTGATTTAAAAACCACAGAGGGACTTATACAATGACTGAGGCCCAAAATTATTTATGTACAAGAAGGAATGGGTCTTACTGTCTAATAGAGGCCCAAAATTTTATTTTTATACAAGAGATGGGGCTTACAACTCAAGGAGATGCCCAGATGAAAAATAGCGATCGCACCGTTTATTTTGAAAATCGTATCAGGACTTATACAATGACTGAGGCCCAAAATTTGGTATTTACAAAGGGGATGGGTCTTACACTCTATTAGAGGCCCAAAAGTGTTTCAAATGAAGTTTGAAAAATCAAACTTAAGAGAAACCCTAATTTTAATTTAAAAATATAATTTTCAAAGGAAATTAAATAAAAAATAATATCAAATATCAAATATATTCAAAGGAAATTAAATAAAAATATAATGTTTTGAAAAATCATGTTTAATCACATGAAAGCTTGAAATTCATTTAAATTTGAAAGTTCAAGGTGGAAATTTCATTTAAAAATGTTTAAAAACAAATAAAATGAAATTATTTACAAAAATTCAAGCTATATTAAATAAATAATATAAATTTTATTTTTTTGTAGAATAAAATATTTCAACATTTTTGTGAATTTTTAAAAAAAGAACCAATCAAAAATGATAAAAATTGAGAGAGAAATTAATTTTTGAAATCAATTAATAAAGATATCAAATATTCAAAAATTCCAAATTTTGAATTATGGCGCGAAGAACATCATATTCTTCCTCGCGCGTGCCCTAACTCTCAGATTTGCAAAACCTCGTCTATCTCACTAAATACGTAATGAAATTGACTTTTGTAAACATGAAAGTTGTTTGTTTTTTAACAAGGATTTCAGTGATATAAATTAATTGCATTTATATTAAGTGTGGAGTGAGAAATCAAAAGATGAACTCAAGAATCCTAATTTCTGCAAGAACACTATGAAATCCTATACACGATAGCTACAAAGCAATTTATTGAGGGGAAACACTCTACATAAGTGCTGAAATATGTTTGTAACTTGAAAACACATTTATGATGCATTGATCATGGAGTTTGAGAGTGTCAGGCTTACCTCTGCAAGAGAAAATCGAATCCTTAATTGTAGGTGTTACAGATGTTGTGTGATGATCTGGACAGCTTCCTTGGACCTCAAGTAGTGTGTTTGCAGGCTTGGAATGGATTGAAACACCTTGGAACTTGTTGTGGTACCCCAACTACAAATAGGCCAAAAAGCTTGAGCAAATGGATGGTGACTTTGTGATTCTAGTGTTCCAGATGTGTTTTGAGGTTATGGATCACTTGTATATGACATATGTGAGGTGTTAGGATGGTTGGTTTGCGTGGAATTGCTCTCTATTTGAAAATTCGAATGTGACTTGTAAGAGAAGCAAATTCTATTTTTTTAGAGTGATTGGAAGGAAAACATGAGTTTTTATGCTTTGGTGTACTTGAATTAATCAGAAAGAACCTCTATTTATAGTAGAGCAACTTTTTTTTGGGAGCAATAGTTATTGGAGGCTGGATCACTCCAATATCCATTGAACTTTGTCATGTAGCCAAAGTCTCCTCTAGCCATTGACTTTAGTCAATCTTGCAGGCTATGAGTCTTGTGCTGCAGGGATAAGGCTTGACTCCTTTAGTGATCAATGACTCAGTCCATGCCACCTCAATGTATCTCTTGAATGCCTTGAAACAAAATTGAAGTTTTTGGATTTGTAACATTGAATTTCACATGCCAAGGAATATGATTTTTGACTTGGTGGCTTTGTGATCAGATCCTTCATCATTCAAGTTGATTTTGGACAGAAATGAAATGATGCAAGTGTCCAAAATTGGCTCAAGAAATCGTGGGAAGAAAGTTATGTTTTCATGTCTTTGTGTGGGCAGGGTTAAAAATGCCATTTTTGGAGGCTTATAACTCCTTGCTCAAGTTGAACCATGGGAGGCTCTTGTGCTTTTTGGAAATCCCCAATAACATACTTCAACTTTTATGTCCAACTTTGGTCTTGAATCATCTTAGATCATAATGAAAAATGGTCTCAAAGTTGGTGAAAATGTAAAACAGATTCTGTCCAAAATTTCACTAAGTGTTGGAAAAATGTCCATTTTCATATTTTTGTATTTTGATCAATCCATAACTCAAAATCCATGAGGATTTGGAATCTATTGTAGTTGACAATCTTGAAGTATGTAATGAGATCTTTCATTTGAGCTTTGGATGGAAGAAAAAGGTTGCTTGGATCACAAGTTATGGTCTTGCAAAGTTGGGTATAAATCACTTTTTTTAATAACTTAGTGAAATTCCAAGTTTCTTATGGTTACCCCTTTTGTAAGTAACCCCAATTTTCTTGATTTTTCTTGATGGATGATGATCCAAACCATAAGTTAACATTGTTTTTTACTTAAGAAACCCATGTTTTCCAAGAAATTCAAAAGGTCAAACTTGATTTTTGGCACAGTTGACTTTTTGTCAGATGAATTTCAAACTTGGCGATCCTCTATGAAATCAAGTCCTTGACCTAATTCAAACCTAATGGATGGATTCCATAGGTGTTATAGAGTGTCTTGAATCATGTCCCAAGGTTTGGGATCATGTCTTGGTTAAAAGTCAAAGGTACAGTTGCCTTTTCATCAAAAAACCCTAATTGGTCCAGATGAATTTGAATCCTTGTACTGCTTATGAACCAAGTTCTTTGAATCAATCCAATCTTGTAAATGGGTTAATATTATGTATTTGAGGTCTTGAAAACACTCCTTGAGGTCTTGGCTCATGCATTGCTCCAAAAGTCAACTTAGGGGTGAATTAGGTCAAGAAACCCTAATTCCTGATTTTTTATGAATGCATCCATTGAGGCTATTTTGAACTTATGATTGGATCCATGAGGTCCCTTTTATCTCCTTGGGTCATGTTTTGAAGTATTAGCTCATGCCCAAATGAAAATGCTTTTCTGGAGGCCTTGGTCGACCAAAACCCTAATTTGGTGACACTGATGATTTTGAGGCTTGATTAGCTTAAAGTGTTGCATTCTCATGCGCAACTATTGATGTGGGAGGCCTCTTGATCCTTCATGGATGTTTGAGAGGCTTGAAAATTTGAGGATCATATCCATTCTTGATTGATCCTTTGTCTGAGTACTCTGAGAAGGCTCAAACCCCTAATTCTTGATTGTAGTGAATGCTCAACAATCTTTGAAAGGATTGATGAGGCGTGAAGGTACATCCATATTATGATGATAATTTGCACAATGATGGGAAATCTTATGGTCAAAATTTGGGGTATTACAGATGCCCTTATTTAATTTCTTGGACCTGAAGGTATGAATGGCGAAGACGTTCAGACATTCAAGGTAAAAGAGGATTAAATATCGGAATACCCGAAATTTTGATTGTGGTTGTGAATGGTAGCTAATTGCTCATCCATCTTCTTTTGCTCATCCGTCCGTCCAGGTTTTTACTTAATGTCTGTCCCTGTCAGTCGACGAGTGTGTGTACACTGTCGATGTTTTAGTTCTTCTAACCTTGTTGGTGGTGTGCAGGATGGATGGAAGAAATGATCGTGCGATTGCTGATGCATTGGAATCGGTTGCTAACGTGGTGGCGCAGCTGAATCCAAAAGGTGGAGCTCCTGATGAGTTTCGCGCGTTGGGGAAGTTTCAAAGGAACAATCCACCGACTTTTGTGGGTACGCATGATCCAGCAAGTGCACACAAGTGGCTGAAGGCGATCGAGAAGATATTCCGAGTGATGGGGTGTTCTGATGAGCAACAGGTTCAGTTCGGAACGCATATGTTGCAAGAGGAAGCTGAGGACTGGTGGGATAACACCCGTCAGAGACTTGCAGATGTTGGCACTATGATAACTTGGGTTGTATTTAAGCAGGAGTTTCTGGGGAAGTATTTTCCAGAGGATGCTCGTGGAAAGAGGGAAATGGAATTCCTTAAGCTGAAGCAAGGAGATATGACTGTGGAAGAGTATGTCGCGAAGTTTGAGAAGCTAGTGAAGTTTTGTCCGCACTACAACCGTGTTGATGCTGAGATGTCTAAGTGTCTCAAATTCGAGAATGGGTTGAGACCAGAGATTAAGCAAGGTATTGGGTATCAGCAGATCCGTAGGTATACTGAGTTGGTTGACAAGAGCAGGATCTACGATGAGGATAGCCGAGCTCGATCTGCTCACTATAAGCAATTGAGTGAGAAGAAATGGCAGTATATGGGTAAGCCTTATACGACTTCAGCTGACAAAGGGAAGCAGAAGGCTTCAGATGGGGAAAAGTCAAGTGGGGGAGCAGCTCCCGCTTCTGGAAAGTGTCATAAGTGTGGCGAGCAAGGTCACTGTGCTGATGTGTGCACCAATAATGTGGTGAGGTGCTACAGATGTGGTAAGAAGGGACATAGAGCTACTGACTGCAAAGATGAAGGTCCAATCTGTTTCAATTGTGGTGAGAAAGGTCACATCAGTACTCAATGCTAGAAGCCGAAGAAGACTGCTACTGTTGCCCAGACCAGTGGTCGCGTGTTTGCTTTGAGTTGTACAGAGACGCCATAGAAGGACAACCTGATTCGAGGTACTTGTTTTATTAATAATATCGAATTGGTTGCTATTATTGATACTGGTGCTACTCATTCTTTTATCTCGCTTGAATATGCTAATAGATTGGGTTTGAAGTTATCTGATATGAATGGTAATATGGTAATAGAAACTCCAGTTAATGGTTCTGTTACTACTACCCTTGTGTGTTTGAGATGTCCTGTGACGATTTTTTAGAAGAGCTTTGTGATGGATTTGGTGTGCCTACCCTTGCACCAAATTGACGTGATCTTTGGAATGAACTGGTTGGAGTTCAACCGTGTTAATATCAATTGTTATAACAAGACTGTAGAGTTTCCTGAGATTGATGATAGTGGGGAGTTGATGTTCTTATCTGCTAAGCAAGTAGACAAACTTGTGGAAGACGAAGCTTTGGTGTTTGCAATGTTTGCATCGTTTCAAATTGATCGTGAAGCTGTGAGTATGGAGTTGCCGGTTGTCTGTGAATTTCCAAATGTGTTTCCAGATGACATCAGTGATTTGCCTCCAGAGCGTGAAGTAGAGTTTGCAGTGGACTTAATACCAGGTACGAGTCCAGTGTCGATGGCTCCTTATCGGATGTCAGCTTCTGAGCTAAGTGAATTAAAGAAACAACTGGAAGAATTGCTTGAGAAGAGGTTTATTCGACTAAGTGTTTCTCCGTGGGGTGCTCCTGTGTTGCTAGTGAAGAAGAAAGATGGAAGTATGAGGTTGTGCGTTGATTATCGGCAGTTGAATAAAGTGACGATCAAGAATAAGTATCCACTTCCGAGAATCAATGATTTGATGGATCAGCTAGTAGGTGCTTGTGTGTTTAGCAAGATTGATTTGAGGTCTGGTTATCATCAGATTCGAGTGAAGCCTGATGATATTCCGAAGACGGCTTTCAGAACAAGATATGGACACTATGAATACACTGTGATGCTGTTTGGTGTATCCAATGCACCTGGTGTGTTCATGGATTATATGAATCAGATTTTCCATGAGTATTTGGATAAGTTTATGGTGGTGTTTATCGATGATATCTTGATATATTCTAGAGCTGAAAAAGAACATGCCGAGCATTTGAGGATTGTGTTGCAAGTGTTGAAAGAGAAGAAGTTGTATGCAAAGCTGTCGAAGTGTGAGTTTTGGTTGAAGGAAGTGAGTTTCCTTGGCCATGTGATTTCAAGTGGTGGTGTTGTTGTTGATCCTTCTAAGATTGATGTCGTGTTACAGTGGGAGACTCTGAAGTCTGCTACTGAGATACGGAGTTTTCTGGGATTAGCGGGTTACTACCGCAAGTTTATTGAAGGCTTTTCTAAGTTGGCATTACCTTTGACTCAGTTGACTCGAAAGGGTCAGACTTTTGTGTGGGTGTAGCTTGTGATGAGAGTTTTGTGGAATTGAAGAAGAAATTGACTACTGCTCCGGTGTTGATTTTGCCTAATCTGAGTGAATCTTTTGTGGTGTATTGTGACGCGTCGAAGATGGGTCTTGGTGGAGTATTGATGCAGAATGGACAAGTGGTTGCCTATGCTTCGAGACAACTGCAAGTTCATGAGAGGAATTATCCTACACATGAATTGGAGTTGGCCGCGGGGGTGTTTGTGTTGAAGATTTGGAGACATTATCTATTTGGCTCTAAATTTGAAGTGTTCAGTGATCATAAAAGTCTGAAGTACTTATTTAATCAGAAGGAATTGAATATGAGGCAGAGAAAGTGGTTAGAGCTGTTGAAGGATTTCGATTTTGATTTGATTATCATCCGGGCAAAGTAAATGTAGTGGCCGATGCGTTGAGTAGAAAGTCATTACATATGTCGATGCTTATGGTGAAAGAATTGGAGTTGATTGAGCAATTCAGAGATTTGAGTTTGGTATGTGAAGCGACTCCTGACAGTGTGAAGTTGGGAATGTTGAAGTTAACTAGTGGTATTCTGGAAGAGATTAGAGAGGGACAGCAATCTGATTTAAAGTTGGTTGACCAATTGACTTTGATTAACCAAGGTAACGGAGGTGACTTCCAGATTGACAAGAATGGTGTGATGATGTTCAGAGATAGGGTGTGTGTCCCAGATGTCCCAGATATTAAGAAGAGCATTCTTGAAGAAGGACACCGAAGTAGGTTGAGTATTCATCCCGGTGCTACGAAGATGTACCAAGATTTGAAAAAGTTGTTTTGGTGGCCAAGTATGAAGAAAGATGTTGCAGAGTTTGTTTATGCGTGTTTGACTTGTCAGAAGTCGAAGGTTGAGCATCAGAAGCCTTTAGGTATGATGCAGCCGTTGAGGATTCCAGAATGGAAATGGGATAGTATTTCCATGGATTTTGTGGCGGGATTGCCGAAGACTGCTAAGGGAAATGATTCAATTTGGGTGATCGTGGATAGATTAACTAAGTCGGCACATTTCTTACCAATGAATATTAATCATTCTATGTAGAAGCTAGCTGAGATATACATTGGGGAGATTGTGAAGTTGCATGGGGTACCTTCGAGTATTGTGTCGGATAGAGATCCAAGGTTTACATCGAGAATCTGGAAGAGTTTGCAAGATGCTTTAGGTACTAAGTTGAGGATGAGTTCTGCATATCATCCGCAGACGGACGGTCAAACAGAAAGGACTATCCAATCTTTAGAGGATTTGTTGAGGGCTTGTGTGTTGGATCATGGGGGATCGTGGGATGGCCATTTACCGTTGATTGAGTTCACGTACAATAATAGTTTTCATGCTAGTATTGAATTGGCGCCCTATGAAGCTTTGTATGGGAGAAGGTGTAGGACTCTGTTGTGTTGGTATGAATCGGGCGAGAGTGTTGTACTCGGACCTGAAATTGTGCAAGAGATGACTAAGAAGATTAAGAAGATCCAAGAGAGGATGAAAGCTTCGCAGAGTCGTCAGAAGAGCTACCATGATAAGAGGAGGAAAGCACTTGAATTCCAAGAGGGAGATCACGTGTTTTTGAGAGTGACGCCAGTGACTGGTGTGGGTCGAGCTTTGAAGTCTATGAAGCTCACTCCACGTTTTGTTGGTCCATATCAAATATCGTAGAGGATAGGAGAGGTAGCCTATCGAATTGCTTTACCTCCGTCACTTGCGAATTTTCATGACGTGTTCCATGTGTCTCAGTTGAGGAAGTACATTTTGGATCCGTCGCATGTGATCCAGATGGATGATGTGCAAGTGAGGGATAATCTGACCGTGGAAGCATTGTCTGTGCTGTCGATGGTCGGGAGATGAAGCAATTGCGGGGTAAAGACATAGCTTTGGTGAAAGTGTTGTGGGCTAGACCAGCTGGCGAAAGTTGGACTTGGGAACGTGAAGATCAGATGAGGGAGTCGTATCCGACTCTATTTCCTTGAGGTAATTTTCAAGGGAGAAAATCCTTTAAGTGGGGGAGAGTTGTAACATCCCAAATTTCGTAAGAATATTTATTTAATTTATTTAAATATTATATTCGTGGTTTTCTGTGAATTTTTGGTGGTTGGTGTCGATGTCGGTATTTTTGGTGAAGTTTTGGTAATTTTAATTAAATAATAGTATGTAATATGGATATATTAGTATTATTATTAATTTAAAATAATATTAGAGGAATTAAGGGTAAGATGGACATTGGAGAGAATTAGTGAGGGTATTATGGAGAAAGCCCATATTTGAGGCCCAAGAGTTAAATTAACCAAAAAGGAGGAATTGAGGAGAATTAGGATTCATTTGTGGAGATCGTGAAAATAAGGAGAAAGTGCAGAGCTCTGAGGAAAAAGGGAGAAGGCGAGGATTTTCGTGAAGGTTTCCAAAGGCTCAAGAGAGAACTCATCGGATCTACAATCTAAGGTATGGGGAGTAATTGCCTTTCATTGTTTTCATTATAGGATTCGATTGATTAAAGTGGATTTTGGGGTTTTTGAGGGTTTATGGGTTTTGAGGTAAACTGATGATTTTAAGGGCATTTTTGTGAATCGATCAATAACATGGAATTGAACCGCTAAAGTAGACCTTGGGGATTATTTCCCCGTCGTTGTTGTAGTTTTAACCTTGTGGGAAGGATCTATGGAGTTTATATGAAGTTTGAGAGTTTTGAAGGTTTAGGAGAAATTAAGGTTTCCCGTAGTGTCCTGGATCGACCTAACAGACGTAGGTTTTAGGCCTTTAATTTTTGTGATATGTTAGGACTGTTGTAGGGATGATTTTGGTTCATTTAAGGCTGTGATCGCAGGTGCTTTGGTGGTTGTGGAGCTACTGATGCGTAGCAGCGATTTGCTGTAATCGCAGGTTCGCTAGGCGAATGTTTGCCAAGGCTCGCTAAGCGAGCAGCGCAGCGAATGCGCGATAATATGAGTGTGAGTACAGAGGTGATTCTGGAGTAGGAGGAGTGATTCGCTGGAAGCCTCGCTAGGCGAAGGAAACAACGAGTGGGTTCGCTAAGCGAACGAACCAGCGAGTATGACAGATGGTTGTGTTTCTGGTGTTGAGGGTGGTGTCTGTGAGGTTCTCTGGCCGCTTCGCTAGGCGAACCCTGGAGCGAACGTCTGCCGTTTATGAATTTTTGTTTGTGTTGCTATGCTGTTGTGATGTTTCGATACTGTGATTTTTATGATGATTTTTCATGATGTTACTGATGATTATATGATGATGTTTTGGTGATTATTTGACGAATATGTGATGACATGACGTATATGAGAATTGATGAATGATGATGCACATTTGATGTTTAATTGATGATGATGATTAATTATGTTGTGTATCATACATTCATATGCATACTCTGTGACGACGCTTCATTCCCATTGTGCGGATATGAGGTAATTATGACGTGCTCCGGTTCCGATTGTGGGATCGATCCTATTGACGAGGATCTTTGGAGGGTTGATGGCCTAGTGTCCATCTATTATGACGATTGGTACCACATGCATGAGTCTTGTTATGCATTGCATTTTATGTGGCATTGATGAATTTGTGATATGGTGTTTCCTGATGTTTTCCTTGATGATGACCTTGATGATGTCGTTTATGAAGTTAAAGCCATTTTATGTATATCTTGTTTTATAATGATTATTATGAATTGTGATTACTCACCCTGCCTGTTTGAATGTTGCCTCCACGTGGGTAACGTGCAGGTGATCAGGTTTATATGTGGATGCTTCGAGGACCTTGAAGTTTATTTGCTTTTGGTCGATTTAGAGGGTCTTGCTCTGATAGTGTAACATCGGGTTGGGGTCCTTTGAGTCGAACTATGTTTTTCCTTATTTTGTTGTCATTTGATGATATGGTTTTATATGTTGAAAACCTTTTTGGATTATTACGATGTTTGTTGAAAACCCTTTTAATTGAGAATTTTGAGTTCCGCTGCCATGTGAAGGCTTTTGAGTTATGTTGAGAAAATCCCTTGTTTACAGGGCAAGTGTATTATTTTGATTTAAATGAGAAATGTGCACCCTTTGAGGGAACTTTTATGTTTTACTCTGATATTTGAGTTGTTTCTACTGCAACATTTGTGGGGTAGAATAGGGTGTTACATCCGGAGGTACAAACCTGCGGGGACGACAGATGGGATCTTCCATCTGAAGCAATTGATCCTTCATTCAGGGTGTACTAATCACAAGGAGTACTTTGATTCTGCATTTTGAAGTTTGACCACTACAGAGAAGCCATCGATGTTCCTTTTTGTGCTCATTAATCAAAAGAAATTACCATCTTTGTTTTAAAAGCAGAAGCAAATTTGACAAGTAAATTCTTTTTTTTTTTTTTTCAAGAATTGTTGATCATATTAAAATGTCATTCTGCAAAGCAAAATAAATGAGAATTGCAAATAAAAGGCACTCAGGCTCAAATTTTACTAATAGAATGGTAATCAGCCAAACGCGTGATCCCATGGAGTATTACAAAGTTTAGAAATGGTAATTTAAAAGGAAAGGGGCTACATTGAAACATAACGACCGCTATGCTTCCACCAACTTTGAATTCTGGACATTCTGAGCTTCCGTCGAAGATGACCTTGATCGAGAATTTCTCGACGGACGACGTTGCCTCTGAGGAGCCAAACTTTTCGAGTGAAGTTACTTGCCATGAATCCCTAACTTTTGCCTGGATTGCCCTTTTTTTCAATCCATCAGGATGACTTTTGCTTATGTCTCTAATTTTTGCCTGGACCGCCCTTTCGGGTTTTCAATCCACCGAGACATTTTTTTTATTTATTTATTTAAGCGAAGTATTTCTTGACTACATCAACATTTGTGGTGTAGGTAAACTCCTCTCCATCCATGCGAGTCTCAAGGCACCACCTGAGAACGCTTTTTTAACAATGTAAGGGCCATCGTAATTTGGAGTCCATTTGCCTCTGGAATCAGTGAGGAATGATTGTATCTTTTTGAGCACAAGGTCTCCTTCTCTAAAGACACGAGGTCGGACCTATTTGTCAAACGCTTTCTTCATTCTTCGTTGATATAATTGACCATGGCATAAAGTCGTCATTCTCTTTTCTTCGATTAGGTTCAGTTCATCGTATCGGCTTTGACACCATTCAGCTTCTGTTAGCTTGGCTTCCATCAATACTCTCATTAATGGGATCTCTACTTCTATGGGGAGCACTGCTTCCATGCCATATACTAGAGAGAAAGGGGTTGCCCTTATTGAAGTGCGGACAGATGTGCGATAACTGTGAAGAGAAAAGGGTAGCATCTCATGCCAATCTTTGTAGGTTACAACCATCTTTGGAACGATCTTCTTGATATTCTTGTTAGCTGCTTCTACCGCTCCATTCATTTTAGGTCGGTATGGAGATGAGTTATGGTGTTCGATCTTGAACTCAGCACACAACTTTTTCATCATCTTATTGTTCAAGTTGGATCCATTATCCGTAATGATCTGACTTGGAATACTATAACGGTAGATGAGATTGTTCTTGATAAATCTGACCACTACTTGTCAGGTCACATTGGTATATGATACTGCTTCGACCCATTTGGTGAAGTAGTCAATGGCCACTAGGATGAACCGATGTTTGTTCGAGGCTTTGGGTTCAATCATTCCAATCATGTCGATTCCCCATATAGAAAAAGGCCATGGAGAAGAAAGAAATTTGAGATGCGTTAGCGGTACATGGATTTTGTCTGCGTATATCTGACACTTGTAACACTTCCTCATGTACTTGTAGCAATCGGATTTCATTGCCAGCCAATAATATCCTGCTCTCAAAATTTTCCTTGCCATTGTATGTCCATTGGCATAAGTGCCAAAGAATCCTTTGTGAATCTCTTTCATCAACATGTTTGCTTCTTGTCTGTCCACGCATCTGAGCAAAACCATGTCGAAGTTTCTCTTGTAGAGTGTTTCACTGTTCAGGAAGAAGTTGCCAGCCATTCGTCTGAGAGTCTTCATATCTTTTCTTGATGCCCCAGGTGGGTACTCTTGTCTTTGAAGGAAGCACTTGATATCAAGATACCATGGTTTGTTATCTATGATTGCTTCAATTGTGAAGATGTAAGTAGGCCTATCAAGGCGCATTATCTTAGGTACATAGTTCCATTGACTTACACTAATCATGGAAGATAAGGTGGCCAATGCATCAGCCATGTGATTTTCTTCACGAGGGATATGATGAAACTCGATTCTGTTGAAGAAGGGTATCAACCTTCTCGCGTAGTCTTGTAAGGAATCAATCGTGATTGATATGTGTTCCACTCTCCTTTGATCTGATTGATAACCAGGGCTGGGTCGCCATATACATCTAAGTTCTTTATCCTTAAGTCAATTGCTTCTTCGAGACCCATGATACAAGCTTTGTATTCATCCTCATTGTTTGTGCATTTGAATGTTAATATGGCAGTGAAAGGAATATGGGTACCCTGAGGTGTTACGACGATTACCCATATTTTGTTTCCATAAGTGTTGACAGCTCCATCGAAAATTAGTCCCCATTGGGAACCTGGTTCTGGCCCTTCGCTGGGTAGTGGTTCATCGCAATCTTTCATTTTTAAGTACATGACATCTTCGTCTGGGAAGTCAAATTTGACTGATTCCTGATCGTCAGTCGATTGAGGAGCCAAATGATCGACTAAATACTTCCTTTGACGGCTTTCTGAGCATGGTACTCGATGTCGTATTCCGATAACAACATCTGCCAACGGGCAATCCTTCCCGTGAGAGCAGGCTTTTCAAAGACGTACTTGATTGGATCCATTTCGGAGATTAACTAAGTAGTGTGACAAATCATGTACTGGCGAAGACGTTTGGCTGCCCAAGCCAGAGCGCAGCAAGTTTTCTCAAGCATAGTGTATCAAGTTTCACAGTCTGTGAACTTCTTGCTTAAGTAGCAAATTGCAGACTCTTTTCTTCTAGTTTCGTCTTGTTGGCCAAGCACACAACCCATGGAGTCTTCCAAGATTGTTAAGTAGATGATCAGTGGTCTTCCTTCCACTGGAGGAGACAGAATATGTGGATTCAACATATATTCTTTGATGCTGTCGAAATCTTTTTGGAAATCTTCTATCCATACACAGCTTTGGTTCTTTCAGAGTAGTTTGAAGATCGGTGCGCATGTCGCGGTCATAAGGGATATGAATCTTGAGATGTAATTTAGCCGTTCCAAAAATCCTTTGACTTGTATTTTAGTCTTCAGTGAAGGCATTTCTTGAATGGCCTTGACCTTATTGGGATCAACCTCAATTCCTTTCTGGTTGACGATGAATCCGAAGAGTTTTCATGAGCGGACACCGAATGTGCATTTATTGGGATTTAGGCGGAGTTTATATTTTCTCATACGCTCGAATAACTTTGACAGGTGTTCCACATGTTCTTCTTCTGTTTTAGAATTGGAAATCATGTCATCGATGTACACTTCAATCTCTTTGTGCATCATGTCGTGAAACAGAGTTGTCATGGCCCTTTGATAGGTTGCCCCCACGTTCTTCAGACCGAACAACATTACCTTGTAACAAAAGGTGCCCCATGGGGTGATGAATGAAGTTTTCTCCATGTCTTCTGGTGCCATTTTGAATTGATTATATCCCGAGAATCCATCCATGAAGGAGAAAACTTTGAATTTTGGTGTGCTGTCTACCAGCATGTCAATGTGTGGGAAGTCATCCTTTGGACCTACTTTGTTCAGATCTCGGTAGTCTACACACATTCTGACTTTTCCGTCCTTTTTCGGAACTGGCACTATGTTGGCTAGCCATTGAGGATATTCTGAGGTGGCAAGAAAACCTGCGTCGATCTGCTTCTGCACTTCCTCCTTAATTTTGATGGCCATATCTGGATGAGTCCTTCTCAGTCTTTGTTTTACTGGAAGACATTTTGTTTTCAGTGGTAAGTGACGTTCCACGATGCTGGTATCCAACCCTGGCATGTCCTGATAGGACTAAGCAAATACATCTAGAAACTCTTTGAGAAGTTTTATCAAGTCTTCTCTGACAGTTGGACTGAGCAGTGCTCCAATCTTAACTTCTTTCTTTTCTTCCTCTGAACCCAAATTGACCGTTTCCAACGACTCTTTATGAGGCTCAATGGACCTTTCCTCTTGTCTGAGTAGTCGGGAGATCTCTTCTGGAATTTCTTCGTCCTCTTCTTCTTCAGCTTCAAATACCGGGAATTCAAAGCTGGGAGAAGGCATTGGATCGTATTTTTCAATGGGGTTTAAAACAAGCAATCTGCATGACGTGATGATTTTATAGAAAAGACAGAGAGAATGCAAGAGTGTGTGCAGTATATTTTTTGAAAACGTTTGTTTTTATTTTGGGTTAATTTTAGGATTACCATTTTCTGAAAAACGAAAAGTGAAAACAACACTAAATGCGAGAATTCAGAATGACATTATTTATTCATGATTTGTCGATTCTTGTAACACAGCCCTATAAAACAAAACTCTACCACTTTGGACGAAGCGAAGAGGGACATTTACAGAAAAGTAAACCTTATAAAACATCTGTTTCACCCGGGCAAAGTGAAAGGTTAAAACAAATATGGTAGTTACTTCGACTTATGGACGAGTTTTGGGACATCCAATGCAACCCAATGGTGACGAACTCCTCTGTGCATCACAAAGTCTAGTACCTCCCTTCTTGGTCTGTCTTCAAAAATGACACTGATTTCTGGTGGAGTAGGATCATTGGAGTCTTCTTCCTATGCAGAGTTATTATAAGGTGACTCTTCTGTCGCATCTTCCATAATATTTTCACTCTCAAGAGGATCTCCCCATCCAGTTGGCTGGATGTCCTCGTATCTGATGCGATAGCTTTCAAGAGCAGTGTACTTTACTAAAAAGTCGTACTTGCCGCTTGGTTGTCCCAAGGTATCCCAGGTTTCTGTGGACATAAATGAGTCATCTTCCTCAATGAAGTTGACCTCAGGAAAAGCGTAGTTAATGAATTCTTGTCCTGCAATCTTTGCAAATTCATCACCATGGTGTCGGACATTTTAGGAATGTCCTGAGTAAGGATTCCATGACTATGTGGGAACATGGGTATTCTTTTCAAGATTACTCAGCTGATACGCATTGTCCGACTGCCTCTTTTTCCCCAAGCCTTCCGTGTACGGCTTCCAGATAGGCAAGTCATCCAGGGGATCATAATAATCATAGTCAAAGTTGTCTTTCATCAGATTGTCTTCCTCTAATGAGTTGGGTGGAGCACGGCATCCTTCGGGATCACAATCTCCATAGATCATTCGGAAATCTGATCTTGGTATATATCTGGGGCTCTGCTTTGGAGAGCAGAATGGCATGTACGTTTCTCCCTGAGACATATAACCTTCATCGTTGAGATAAGATTTCCATTCCTCATCTATATCGGAGGAGTCGTTCCCATCGATGTTGTAGACTTCTTGAGATACTGGGTGGAGGAAACCTCCGCTGTGAAAGAAATCCTGAATGGGACGAAAACTTTCATCCTTCTTAGTAGTCTAGGTACAAGTTGGAGAGAAACCAAGACCTTTCCTTGCCTTGTTATCAGTAGGAATTACTATCTGTCCCCATCCTTTTATGTCACCACTCCCTATTACTTTGAGAGCGTCCTTGTATGAGGAAATCGACGTCCCTCTTTCTTGTTGTTTCTCATTGTTCACCGAGAGTGCTTGGAACTAGGTTCCAACAACCTCCTCTAGTTCTACACAGGAGAATGATGATAATTTTCTCACAATTAAAGCTTGCTCTCCACATACTGTGACTAATTTGTCATTCTTGACAAACTTCAACTTCTGGTGAAGTGTCGAAGTGACTTCCCTAGCTTCGTGTATCCAAGGTCTTCCTAATAAACAGTTATATGCTGCTCGGATGTCGATGACCTTGAAAGTGACTTGGAAAGGGTGAGGACCAATGGTTATGGGAAGATCGACTTTGCCGATAACTGTTTTTCTGGATCCATCAAAGGCTTTAACAATGATCTCACTGCCTCTCATCTTCAAAAGATAGTCAAACCAAAGTTGACCTTGGCAAGACATTTAGGGATGAACCTGTTTCTACCAGTACATTGGCTAAAGCATCGTCCTGGCAATTGACTGTGATATTGAGTGCCATATTATGGTTCTTGCCTTCCTCTGGAAGTTCTTCATCACTGAATCCCAAGTTGTTGCAGGAAATGATGTTGGAGATGATGTTGTCAAATTGTCCTACCGTCACATCTTGTTCCACAATGGCTTGTTCTAAGACTCTCTGTAGAGCTTCCATGTGAGCTTCTGAACTAGGCAGGAGAGATAGTACATAAATTCGAGACGGAGTTTGCAACAATTGATCCACAATGTTGTACTCACTTTTCTGGATGAGCTTCAGCATCTCATCGTTGTTCTTTACAGGTTCTGAATTACTGGATTGACCGACTTGTTGGTTAGGAACATCCGTTTGAGGTTCCTTTTCTTTGGTAGGTTTTCCAACTCCTCTGTTAAAGATCTGACCGCTCTGAGTAACTCGACTGATGTCGGCAATGTTCACAATAGAGGATAATGGAGTTTCTTTTTTATTTTCTATGGTCGTAGCACCGTACTTGTATGGGATAACCTTTTCTGACTTGTACGGTATTGGACCTGGCAAGTAGATAACCACAGGGGCTTTTTGGGCCTTTTGACCGTCGTAGGCCACCTCAATCAGCTATAAGTTTGGAATTCTTCTATTGCCAAGAGAGACTCTTGACTCATCGAGTAGACGAATTACATCACAAACATCCTTGGTTATTCCATGATTTGAGATTATGACAGTGTTTTTGTTTTGAAAAGGGAGGTAATCTTGTATCATGTTGATTGATTCAGAATTTGAACATGGTTGAATCTCCTTTCGGTCTAGCTGGTGCTGGAGAGCTGCTCGCACTAGATAACATCCTTGGTTATTTTCCGAGCATACTCTACAGCGTTCATAATTGTGAGGTGGTACCCTACCATATCTGCTTTGTATGCAGTGCATCCTCACTAGATCTGTTTCTATTGAGCGGACATCGCGACTTTGATGTCTACCAGGATTCCCATCAGTTATGCTAACTTATTGTGTGTCTTCATCCAGGTAGATCAGAAGCCACTAGTGGTCCAACAGATGTTGAAGAGTCCTTTGCACAAGTCCACACTCTTGGTCGTTTTCGCAACATTCTTTACAGTCTTGATAATCATGTGAAGCCAGAAAACCAAGTCTGACCTGCTTAGCATGTAATTCCACTAGACTGGTATTCATCACGCGGATGTCAAAGATCTGAACCATATTGACTTGATGATTACTTCTTTCATGGTAGTCTTGGATCCATATAAGATCCATTTGACGTTGGAGGGCCTCTTGTACAAAAGAGCATCCCTGATTGTCTTTCGAGCAGATCGGACAAGTGCTGTAATCGTGTCGCGGCAGATTGTAATACTGACTTTGTCTTGAATGCAATGCTACTAGATTGACGTTCATTGTATGGATGTCGTGGTTCTAAACAATGTTGGGATGTGCATGGGCCATGTTTACTTCACGAATCTTGTGGTCCTAAATCCAGTCCAGATCCATTTGTTCTTGTAGAGCTGCTTGTACTATGGCATACCCTTGATTGTCCTTTGAGCAGATATCACACTGATGATAGTTGTGAGATGGCACATGGCCGTACCCGCTCTGTTTTCAATGCATCTTTACCAGGTTTGTTCCCAATAGGCGTACATTGTGAATTTGATAACTGTTGACAAGTTCTTCTTCTATCAAATTCACTGTAGTCTTTTCATGTTGCGGTAATGGGTTCGTCTGAACATTTGGATTAGTATCTGTAACACCTCAAAATTTTCCTTCATGTTCCTTACCCAACTGGCTTATGCTTCATTCATTTGCATTTTAGCTAGGTCATAACGCACATACATGCATCGTGATAGGATCAAAGCATTTCCACTAAGCTCTCACGGGTTGCAATAAACGTTTATTTCGTCATTCGGCACGAGCACAAAATGTTTCTCCAGGATACAGGATCACCAAGCCGTAAAGCTCGCTTCAGGTCTAATTTCCTATGTTCCGACATATCAAGAATCTCAGAATGAGTCAAAGTTTTATTCTAGACAGTTTGAGCAAAATACTAGTTTTACTGTGCAATTGGCCAAAATTCGTAATTCACGCCCGGAAACTCGTATTGGCTTGATATTCAACGGGTATAACCGTCTCGGTATTCTCTACAACTTTTATGTTCAGCTCGGAAGCTAATTCATCAAGGAAAGCGGCGGGAATTAATTGTTTTCGGAATTTCGGTTTCGCTGATTAACGGTGCCAGTGGTATTAATAAGTTCATAACTTCTGGCTGGATCAACATTTTTTAGCGATTCCTATGCCAAAAGTTCTGTCTTGATTTTCTCTCTAACTTTCATGTTTTGGCCGAAGGCTAATTCTTTGAGGAAGATGTCCGAATACGCGAATTCTCTGAGTCGATACAGCAGAAAAACAGTGAAAATCAATGCTGAACCGGTGTGTTTTTTACCGTAAAAAATTCATAACTTTCAGCTCATTCATCGGAATTGACCTGTTCTGGTGCCTAAAATTCCCTCTCGACGTCATCTTCATGCCGTATGTTTTCAACGAGATCCAATTCTGAGCAAAAGGACTTCAAAAGTGCGAATTACCTGAAGAATTCTTTGATGCGGTTCACTGTCTGTCAAATTTTGGAAATACCATAACTCGGTCAATTTTTATCGGATTGCATCCGTTTTTGAAGCGCGGGTTCACAAATTTTATCCTCTTCAAGTTCAAAGACATGCTCGAGTTTGAACGGTGCTCCGAAGATCGTCGTTTTGGTTTATTTCGCAAAGCGGTAGGGCTGAACCGGAAAAAGGGCTGAAAGTTGTTTTACGGGAAAATTCATATCTCACTCGTCGTTCGTCCGATCGCGCTCATCTTTTGACACGGTGTCACTGATTCATAGATTTACAACTTTTCTGATCAAGTCGAGTCGAGATTCTATTTTAAAAGACATGACCTTGTCGCGTTTCCGAGTAGTAGGCAGTCGAAAAAGTTGAAAAAAGACGTTTGTCTCGCCATTCAAAAATTCATAACTTGCTCGATTTTGATCGTATCGCGTCCGTTCTCGAAGCGTTGCGTCCGTAATTCAGTCACGGACAATTTTACGTGAGACACAGAGTTGGAAATCCGCATCGAGCCGGGAGTTATTTTTTAATTAAGCGGTCGACACGTCCGGATTTTATGACAAAGTCTCAATTCCCTTGCACTATATATTCAAGTTTAAACTCTTTTCCCTCCAATTCCACTCATTATTCACAAACACTCCAAAACACAAAAAACTTTCTCTCTAAGATCAAACACAAGGTTTTCAAGTTCTCTCAACTTCTTCATCAAGAAACTCAAAAACATTCAAGAACACAACAACTCCGATCAAGCTCCGATCACCGGACCGACCAACCACCACCGCGCGACCTCCCTCCGGCCACCTCGAAGACCGCGCACGGCTCTCTCTCTCTCTCTCCTCCCTTGGATCGCGATTTCATACTCCCTCCGTCTTCGCACCTCCGCTTTGACTTTCATTCGGTAACTCGTTCGATCTTAATTATTGAATTAATTGCTCATTTGATTCTTGAATTTAATTGATAATTGATTTTGTTCTTGAATTGGATGATTGGGCTTAATTGAATTGTTGTTGAATAATTGTTGTTTCTTTGAATTGATAATTGATGTTTTATTGTGATGAGATAATTGATTCTTGATATAATTAATTATGGACAAATGTAGAATCGGTTGATTTTTGTTCCAAATGTTATAAATGTCGCGTGTCGAAGCTTGTTTCCAATTCAATAATTGTCGATAATTAATTTGTGTCATGAATTGATCATCGTATTTGTTTTGAGAATGTGGTTCGCGTGTCGAGACTTTAATTAAATGCTAATTGTTAATTTGAGTTGTTTGTCGCGTGTCGAGAGTTATTGATTTGCATGCTTAATTGGTGATTTTTCTTGGATTAAATGCTTGAAAGTTGCGTAATCAATGTGCATTAATTGTGTATGATCATATGCTTGAGCTTGGTAGCTTGTTAGCGATACCGGTGTGATTTATATGCAATTTCGGTTAATTTGAGTTAAATGCAATTTCGGTGCAATTTCGGTTAGCGATACCGTTGCGTAATTAAATGCTAATTGTTAATTTGAGTTGTCTGTCCCGTTTAAAGGTCACACTTCCACTTTGAATCAATTCGAACCGATCGCATATTTGAATCCGTTGGCACGTTCGCAAGCTACCATGCGATTTTCGTTCAATTCCGAGTCGGTGATTTTTGACGCATATTTTCCGTTTTGAGGCTTTTAAGCTCCGTTTCGTGCGAACTTTGCATGTTGACTTGTATTTGATGTGCACTTGTTCTTACTTGCTCATACATTATCATTGTGATTGGTTTTGCTCTTTTACGGATCGACTTTGTGTGCATTTTATGATGTTGTGGCGGTGCTGCCCCATTTTGAAACTTTGTGTTCCGATGCATGCTCATTACTCGTATGCTTATCATTGTGCTTGATTTTGAGTTATGATGCATGGGTGCAACTTCCGGTTGCATCTCCTTGTGGTTTCTAACATGTTTGTTGAGATTGTGCAAGGTTTCCGCTAAGATTCCGACGATGGTTATTCGCTCGGTATTACACTTTATTTGTGGGATACTACTTCGCTTCCGATGCGATGGCTTTTATATCATGCTATGAGATGCATTATGTATTGCATGCGTGGTTGTATGGCTTGTGTTTTCATGCAGGTTGCCTATGTGGTTGTATCTGATACACACACCACAAGTCGGTTGTGATTTATTTTCACACCGACAACGTTTTGACGCTTATGCTTGTACCGAATTTCTGACTCGCTTTTGTTTGCCTGATGATAGCTTGCTCTCCAAGTTTCTTGTTCTGCTTACATTACTATTTACGGATTACTATCCGTTTGGTATAATTATTTCCCCTTTATCTCATTCCGCACTTTACTGCTTTCGATGCCTTGAGAAGTAGGACTGGAGTCCCGACCGCTTCTTTTTGGCGGGCATTTTTCTGGAAGTCCTCAAAGGAGGCCATGTTTGTGATTGTTTACTTGTGTGCCAAAGACCTCAAAATAGGTGTCTCATCCCCGATTCCCCTGATAAGTCCTCAGAGAAGGCAAGCGAAGAAGGGACTAACAATCAGTCCCCGCACATTCTGTTGAGTTGTTCTTAGATCGCGTTACACGTTGATGCTTTGAACATGTGCCCCCACTCTTGTTATCGAGTCGTCAAGTTGAAGAAGGGTCTACCAATCAGACCCCCACACTTTGTTTAGCTCGCATCGACCAATGCTTATGCTTTGTGCTCGTACGCACAATTTACTTTTTTCCCGCACTTTCTGTCCTACCCGATGACATTATATCGTGGTTAGGCTCCCTTATTTCCTATAGCTTGCAAGCTTCGATGACATGATATCGTCGCTTTTCCTCCTCATCCTGCCCGATGAATTGATATCATGGTGAGGTGTCCCTATTGCTTTGTCCTGCTTCGATGATATTATATTGTTGTTAGGCATCTCCCTTTGCCACTGTGATGACATGAATCCACAGTCGGATGTGTGCTACTCGAGCGATGTGGATACTCCTCGAGCTTGTTTGTTATTGTTATGGTGTGATCGTACCACGAACTACGGACGCTCTAATTTCCTCTCTCTGGATAGATTGAGGATACGTAGGCACAAGACGGCGATGTCTTGGCGAGCACTTTTCCCTCTTTCCGACCTGTTGGTCGAACTACGGCTGCTCTGATTTCCTCTCTCTGGTTAGATTGAGGATACGTAGGCACGAGACGGCGATGTCTCGGCGAGTAACCTTCCCCCCATTCATCCGTAGTCCTCCGAACTACGTTGACTCTGACTTTCCCATTGCACGAGGGAATACATAGGCCTAGGACGGCGATGTCCTACCGAGTAACTTTTTTCTTTTCTTTTCCCCTTTCCCGTTATTGTTTAGCCGTAGACTTTAGGATAACACATCCTTTAGATATAGACAACAAGCGTGGATCATGTGGAATACCACAGATGTAAAGGGGTGCGATAACCTTCCCTTTACGTAACCGACTCCCTTACCCGTTTCTCTTGGTCGCGAGATCATGCTTTTCCTTTCCCTTAGGTTTTTGCAGTGTTTCTTTTCCCTCTCTTGGGATAAATACACATTGTTGGCGACTCTGTTTCCGCGCCACTTTCGCGTTTGTACTTGGATGAAAATCTTGGGAGCGACAACTGGCGACTCTGTTGGGGAAAATTTTGACCTCTTGTTGGTTTATCCCCTATGCGAGTCAGTCCTAGCGCCCGTGTGTTTATTTGTCTTTGGGTGTTTACTTTACTGCTTTGCATGATTATCTGTTTGCATTGCATCCTACTTGCGCTTTTATTTCCTGTATACTGGTTATTGGCTAGACTGTCTGGTTCTTCTTGGCGGGTTGGGTTATTACAAGAGGTAAAAGGCCCAATACACAGGCTATGAGTTATCCATAGGAACACTAGGAATAGAGTGGTCCATGGGCGATGGGTGGTGTCACGCCACCTTAGCCAAGCATGATGCCACAAGCAGTGGTGGTTCAAACGGAGTATTATCGTTGAGCACTTTTGTGTGAATATTATGATGGTTCCTGATGAATCGTCGAACCTGCGTTTCTCTTTGACCTACCCTGGCCTAGTCTATACCCGTGACCGGGGCAGGAATGATTCTTACAGGTACATGTACTGTTGGTGACTTTGTTTCTGATGGTTAATATGGTTTCGTTGGTGAATTTGGTTCTTATGGTGGTTCCGAAACTATGTCGAACCTTTGATCTTGTGTCGTGTGGTTCTATGCAACGGTCCAGCCATGTCCAGTGGAACTTTGATACTGTCATACTACATCATTGCATATTTATTTTCAAAAAATGATGCACAAAAATAACTAGCATATGCATGTCATTTTTTCCAGGGACATTCAAGAGTTTGTCTGCACCAAAGGATGGCTAGCAACAGGGATACCGACAAAGAGGCTAAGAGGAATACTTGCACTTATAGTTTCTTTCGTGAATCTTTGGCACCTCTGAAAGAATCGGATTCTTATGTGATTGGCCGTAATGTGAAGGATTTCAATGATCGGTATGGCAACATTTTGACTTTGTTGAAGACCGTAGTTGATCCAGCTCCTTTACAGACTCTTGTAATTTTATGACCCGGAGCTCCGTTGTTCCACTCAAACTCAAATTGGTTGAACTTTTTACTTTGGGACCTCTTCCCACAAAGTTTCCTCTGGGATATAATGCTAATGCTAGATGTGATTTTCACTCTGGGGCACCTGGTCACAGTGTTGAAAATTGTAAGGCATTCAGGTGCAAAGTCCAAGAGCTCATTGACTCAAAGGCAATCGAGTTCACACAGTCAGTGCGAACATACAGGGTAATCCTACTTCAGTTGCTGTGAAAGAAGAGGGTACTCCTCTCCACTTTACAGGATTCATTTCAGGTCATGTCTATGCTCCGCAGTCTTGGGTTCCGGAGCCTCCATGCCAGCAACTAATGCTTGTTTCTCAACCAAGTCTGAAGAGAAAAGCGCCTGGAAAGATTGTGCGCCCGAATCAGTGTCAACAAGAGAACTGCTCTAGAAAGGGACAACAAAGGCAGAAGAATCCTGAAAGAAAGTTTGATGTTCTTCCCATGCTATACGCTCAGTAATTGCCTGATCTACTTAAGTATCAAATGGTTCAGTTAAGGACTCTCACACTATGTCTAGCAAAGATACCACCAAGTTGGGACGCAAGTGCAATATGCGAGTTCCATCCAGGGGTACTTGGCCATTTGATTGAAAATTGCAAAACTCTGCAACACAAGGTGCAAGACTTAATCGACTCAAAAGTCATCACGATCATGCCTGACGGTCTACACTTGAATTGAAGACTCCTTTTCGGAATTAGCATCCAAATTGTAAGAGCATCGTCAAAAATAATAAGTTCAGACGGAGTCAAGTCTCCTCAACAATGGCAATCATCAGTTTCTTTACTACATTTTTATATGTAGCTTTCATTTTTTTGTTTAAACACTGTTTGCATGTACGAACTTGTTTGTTTTTTAATGACCATCATAATACAATGAGCATATTTTTCTTGAAGTATTCCATTCGTTTTCACTCATTTAAATGTTTATATGCATTGCACTGCCAACTTCTTGCTTATTCTCTTTGAGGGAGGATGATGATTTGAAAACGTAAAAATCTCTGGTTGTATGTTTTTGGATAGAACCCTGTTGAGGATGTACAGGCATTGTTTCAGATCCCTAAACACTGGAGATATAAGGGAGATAGACCCTCGTTAACCCCTTTGAGCCTTGAAGTATGAGTTTCTTTCGTACGAAAAACCCTCACATTTAACCTAGGTGCAGGGTAGGCGTCGGTTAATTTGAACGAGCGTTCAAATTTCGAAAGGAGTGTGCATCTGAGGATCCATTACCTTCTATTCCACACCATCAAGAGGTCAAAAGATGTGAAACCACAACGGTTATCCATCAATGATCAAGGAGTGAGGCAGTCACAACCCTTTCAAACAAGTCAGACAAACCAGTGTCACACGATTTGTTCAAAAAACAAAAACAAAAAAGAAAAGAAAGAAAGCCGCTAAGTCGAAACTTGAAAACAAGCGACTTAGGCAAAAGTTAAGGCATCCCGCTGGACTTCAAAATTGAAAACTCAAAAGAGTCAGTCCAGGCAAAAATTAGGGAACAAAAAGCAAAAGAATGAGAAAGCGAAAAGCTAAATGGATTACAAAGAAAAATCCTCGATAAGAACAAAGTCGTGTGGCTACAGACACAAAAGACAAAAGGGGTGATTGTTGCTACAAAACCTCATCGGGTCTCAAACCATCAATTGCATGGGTTCCTTAAAGATCATAAAACCTTTTAAGAGATGAGCGCTTGTGTCAGATTAGTTGAACGTAGGACTGGAGAGCATCACGAAGAGTGGGTGGGCACCGATAAACTTTGAGCCTTAAATCCTTTTTTCTCAAAATCGTGAACCAGGCCACGATACAACCCTCAAAAGTCCTAATTGAAACAGGGTTTATTTCGAGAGCTTACTCCGATGAGATAGCGTTCTTGACTCCCATGAGTGGTGCTAAAAGATCTTGTTGGTATTGCATGTGCATTCAAAAATCAATGTAGTATTCTAAGCAGTGATTCGCTCACGTGGCCTTGCGACATCTTTTCAATAAAAGACTTCGAGATTAACATGTGTGTTGCATTAGAGTAATCATTTTCAGAATAAATATTTTCTACTTGCATACATTTGTTTGACATCAAAGAAGCTTACATGATGAACATCAGTTGAGAAGCTTGATCCTGCTAAGTTGAAGTGCTTGAAGACCCTGGAGGACAGTCATATCAAAGGTCATGGTGCTGAAAGACCATGTTGAGCAGGAGTTTTCCTAGCAAGTTGTGTTAAGATGTAGCCAAGTTGGGGCATTCAAGTCGAGAAAGTCTTTTCAGAGTTCAATTAATCATGGGCAGTCATGTTGAGAAAATTTCTTCAAAGTTCAACAAAACTGGGGCAATTATGTCGAGATCCGATAAATCTATCCACGAGCGTTTAATATGGGGCAATCAGGTCGATTTGACAGACCTCTCTAAGATCAGTCAGGGGCAAAGTTTCTTCAAGGCTCGTATTGGGGCAGGTAACCTCAAGAGCACGAGAAGGTATCCTCTCTAGAAGACGATTAGTCGAAAGCACCTCTTCAAGGTTCAAAATACTGGGGCAGAACATTTCAGGTCATTACAAATCCTTTCGAGGTAAGTTACTTCATAGATTATGCAGTCTGGGGTAGTTATGTCGAGATCTGATAAATCTCTCAAAGAGTTTGAAGACCCTGGGGCAGTGTGAACGCCCGGTCTTCTACAAAATCCTCTTGAGATGATTTCTTCCATCAGATCCTGTGGTCTGGGGCAAGTGGAGATCAAAGGGTCGTTGGTAACGTGTGAGAATTAGCACGCAGTCGATCAATAGAAGCATGAATCGCCAAAGTAGCTCCCAGTATGGAATTTCTCTTCCTCAGCAAGACGCCGAAAGGTATCTTTTCCCAGTGAGGGAGGCGTTTGAATCGCCATTCGTCCTCAACAAAGATAGGTGAAGTTCTATCGTTCAAGGAAGAGCATTATGAAAATTCTGATTATCCTCCCCAACCAGAGTTCAGAAATTTGTTCTCCCCCGGCCAGGTTGGCGAAGTTTATTGCTTTTTAGCATGAATTCATAGTGTTGGGTCGGTGTTTCTCGAGTTTTTGGTAAGGTGGTTTCCGTCTCCCCAACGGAGTAAGGGTAGAATGTCGTCCCCTAGCAGAGCAAATATCGTCAATAGTCGTTCCCTAAACAGATTTGTGGGTGGTGGTTAGCTTTCCTCAACAGGTCAGAGGCCAATTGCCATTGGTACTTCTCTTCAGCAGAGCCGGGGGCATTTTCAGCAAATGTTTATTACAGAATAGAGGTTTGGTTGGATTCTCGAGCAGAGTCTATGAACATAGAAGCGGTTCAGTTTACTGAATGGCTGAAGGGTAGCAAGATTGTTTCTCCCCCAGTAGAGTTACTCTCCCCAGCATTGAGATTTCATCATCCTCAGCAGAATATACTCTCCCCAGCCAGAGTGCAGAGGATCATTTCTCCAGCCGGAGTCGTGTTTTGATTATTACTCCCCAGCAAGCATTCAGAAGTTGATGTTGTTGTATCCCCAACAGGGGACTTGTGGAATATCTTCTCTGGATAAAGATTTTATTTTCCCCACGGAGTCTTGGCGTCTACTTTCCTCAGCCGATCAGGAAGTATAGCCTCGCCAGCGACAGTATGATCTAATCCCTAGCAGGATGAGGGTAAAGTCATTTCCCCCAGCAGCAGGTTAAGTTCAGTGATATACCCTAGCCGGTTCGGTATTATTGACTTGGCTCCCCAAGCAGAGTTTGGTGGTAATATTTGCAGCGGCTTGTTCAACGGTGGTTGACATCCCCAGCAGGTCTTAAGTCCAATTGTTATTGGCATTTTTCAGATTCAGGTTTTGGATTTTATCTTCAACAAGAGTTATTTGTAGTCCCCCAGCGGAGGGAAGTTCTCTTTGGGTTTCATCTTCAGCAGAGGTTTTGATTAGGAAGGTCGTTCAGTGTGACTTCCTCAGCAGGGTCTTTGATTCAGAGGACAATTTAGTTTGTCATCCCCGGTAGAGGTGCCTTCATCTTCAGCATTTATTTTGCTGAGGCGTTTCTTTTGCATTGTATAACCATCTTTGCATGGCATCCTCCCAAACGCGTAGCATTTCCATTTCGTATAGAGCATTACGCCATAGAAAAATTCAAACATATGCATTTGAAGCATAAGCCAGATATGGTATCCTTTGACAGGCTTCTTCCGACAGAAGGTGGCGTAGATCATGAGATGTTGTTTATTTACGTACCCCAATTGGTGGATTCGTCCTACCCATTGTGGTTCCTTCCAGAGGAACTATCTCATGCCCCCTGCAGAGTTGTCTGTTTAGATTTCTCTTTTCCCCAGCAGATTTGTCTCCCCGTTGTTGTATCCTAACTATTGGTTAGTATCTTCTGTCCTAACTATTGGTTGGTCTCCACTCGTTATCCTAACTATTGGTTAGTACCTTTTATCCTAACTATTGGTTAGTGTTTGTTATCCCAACTATTGGTTGGTCTCCTTTGTTCATCCCAACTATTGGTTGGCACCTTTCATCCCGACTATTGATTGGTATTTTTTATGGTGAGTACGCCTTTGGTCGGCGTCCTCGTTATTCTAACTATTGGTTAGTACCTGTTATCCTAACTATTGGTTGGTACCTTGTATCCCAACTTTTGGTTGGTACCCTATTCCAACTCTTGGTTGGCACCTTTTGTTGCGAGCGCGCATTTGGATGGCGTCCTTCTTATCCCAACTCTTGGTTGGTATCTTTTGTGGAATTTTATTCCAACTTTTGGTTGGTATCTTTTATTGTGAGTTCACCTTCGATCGGCGTTCTGTTGATTCCAATTCTTGGTTGGTAATCTTGGTCGTTTCCCAACTATTGGCTGGTCTCTTATTTCATCTCAACTATTGGTTTACCCACTCTTTTATCCTAACTATTGGTTAGTGTTTGTTATCCCAACTATTGGTTGGTCTCTTATTTCATCCCAACTATTGGTTGGTCTCTTATTTCATCCCAACTATTGGTTGGTCTCTTATTTTATCCCAACTATTGGTTGGTCTCTTATTTCATCCCAATTATCGGTTGGTCTCTTATTTCATCTCAACTATTGATTGGTCCCCTTTGTTATCCTAACTATTGGTTAGTATCTTCAGTCCCAACTATTGGTTGGTATCCGCTATCTCTAGGTCCAGCTTCGGTTGACAATCACTCTGCCTTCCATTTCCCCACAGATTGCAAATTTCAGGGTTCTTTTGGTATTCAATCTCCGTGTATTCATACGGTCTGAAAGTTTATGCTTCCATGCCCTCGGATCCAAGAAGTTTGAATAGGGGCAGTTGTAACACCTCAAAATTTGCCTTCATGTTCCTTACCCAACTGGCTTATGCTTCATTCATTTGCATTTTAGCTAGGTCATAACACACATACATGCATCGTGACAGGATCAAAGCATTCACTAAGCTCTCACGGGTTGCAACAGACGTTTATTTCGTCATTCGGCACGAGCACAAAATGTTTCTCCAGGCTACAGGATCACCAAGCCGTCAAGCTCGCACCAGGTCTAATTTCTTGTGTTACGACATATCAAGAATCTCAGAAGGAGTCAAAGTTTTATTCTAGACAGTTTGAGCAAAATACCAGTTGTACTGTGCAATTAGCCAAAATTCGTAATTCTCGCCCGAAAACTCGTATTGGCATGATATTCAACAGGTATAACCTTCTTGGTATTCTCTACAACTTTTATGTTCAGCTCGGAAGCTAATTCATCAAGGAAACCATCGGGAATTAATTGTTTTCGGAATTTCGGTTTCGCTGATTAACGGTGCCAGTGGTATTCATAAGTTCATAACTTCTGGCTGGATCAACATTTTTTAGCGATTCCTGTGCCTAAAGTTCCGTCTTGATTTTCTCTCTAACTTTTGTGTTTTGGCCGAAGGCTAATTCTTTGAGGAAGATGTCCGAATACGCGAATTCTATGAGTCGATACAGCAGAAAAACAATGAAAATCAGTGTTGAACCGGTGTGTTTTTAACCATAAAAAATTCATAAATTTTAGCTCGTTCATCGGAATTGACCCGTTCTGGTGCCTAAAATTCCGTCTCGACGTCATCTTCATGCCGTATGTTTTCAACGAGAACCAATTCTGAGCAAAAGGACTTCAAAAGTGTGAATTACCTGAAGAATTCTTTCTTTGATGCAATTCATTGTCTGTCAGATTTTGGAAATACCATAACTCGGTCAATTTTTATCGGATTGCATCCGTTTTTGAAGCGACGGTTCACAAATTTTATCCTCTTCAAGTTCAAAGACATGCTCGGGTTTGAACGGTCCTCCGAAGATCGTCGTTTTGGTTTATTTCGCAAAACGGTATGGCTGAACCGGAAAAAAGGCTGAAAGTCGTTTTACGGGAAAATTCATATCTCACTTGTTGTTCGTTCGATCGTGCTCATCTTTTGACATGGTGTCACCGACTCATAGATTTACAACTTTGCTGATCAAGTCGAGTCCAGATTCTGATTTAAAAGACATGACCTTGTCACGTTTCCGAGTAGCGGGAAGTCGAAAAAGTTGAAAAAAGACGTTTGTCTCACCATTCAAAAATTCATAACTTGCTCGATTTTGATCGTATCGCGTCCGTTCTTGAAGCGTTGCGTCTGTAATTCAGTCACAGACAATTTCACGTGAGACACAGTGTCGGAAATCCGCATCGAGCCGGAAGTTATTTTTTAATTAAGCGGCCGACACGTCCGGATTTTATGACAAAATCTCAATTCCCTTGCATTATATATTCAAGTTTAAACTCTTTTCCCTCCAATTCCACTCATTATTCACAAACACTCCAAAACACAAAAAACGTTCTCTCTAAGATCAAACACAAGGTTTTCAAGTTCTCTCAACTTCTTCATCAAGAAACTCAAGAACATTCAATAACACAACAACTCCGATCAAGCTCTGATCACCGGACCGACCAGCCACCACCGTGCGACCTCCCTCCGGCCACCTCATTGACCGCGCGCGGCTCTCTCTCTCTCCTCCCTTGGATCGCAATTTCATACTCCCTCCGTCTTCGCACCTCCGCTTCGACTTTCATTCGGTAACTCGTTCGATCTTAATTATTGAATGAATTGCTCATTTGCTTCTTGAATTGAATTGATAATTGATTTTGTTCTTGAATTGGATGATTGAGCTTAATTGAATTGTTGTTGAATAATTGTTGTTTCTTTGAATTGTTGATAATTGATGTTGAATTGTGATGAGATAATTGATTCTTGATATAATTAATTATGGACAAATGTGGAATCGGTTGATTTTTGTTCCAAATGTTATAAATGTCGCGTGTCGAAGCTTGTTTCCGATTCAATAATTGTCGATAATTAATTTGTGTCATGAATTGATCATCGTATTTGTTTTGAGAATGTGGTTCGCGTGTCGAGACTTTAATTAAATGCTAATTGTTAATTTGAGGTGTTTGTCGCGTGTCGAGAATTATTAATTTGCATGCTTAATTGGTGATTTTGCTTGGATTAAATGCTTGAAAGTTGCGTAATCAATGTGCATTAATTTTGTATGATCATGTGCTTGAGCTTGGTAGCTTGTTTTGCGATACCGGTGCGATTTATATGCGATTTCGGACACTTTTTTTCACATGTTTCAGTTCTGTTCCGTTTGAAGGTCACACTTCCACTTTGAATTAATTTGAACCGATCGCATATTTGAATCCGTTGGCAGGTTCGCAAGCTACCATGCAATTTTCGTTCAATTCCGAGTAGGTGATTTTTGACGTGTATTTTCCGTTTTGAGGCTTTTAAGCTCCGTTTCGTGCGAACTTTGCATGTTGACTTGTATTTGATGTGCACTTGTGCTTACTTGCTCATACATTATCATTGTGATTAGTTTTGCTCTTTTCCGGATCGACTTTGTGTGCATTTTATGATGTTGTGGCGGTGCAGCCCCGTTTTGAAACTTTGTGTTCCGATGCATGCTCATTACTCGTATGCTTATCATTGTGCTTGATTTTGAGTTATGATGCATGGGTACAATTTCCGGTTGCATCTCCTTGTGGTTTCTAACATGTTTGTTGAGATTGTGCAAGGTTTCAGCTAAGATTCTGACGATGGTTATTCGCTCGGTATTCCACTTTATTTGTGGGATACTACTTCGCTTCCAATGCGATGGCTTTTATCTCATGCTATGAGATGCATTATGTATTGCGTGCGTGGTTGTCTGGCTTGTGTTTTCATGCAGGTTGCCTATGTGTTTGTGTCTGATACACACACCACACGTCGGTTGTGATTTATTTTCACACCGACAATGTTTTGACGTTTATGCTTGTACCGAATTTCTTACTCGCTTTTGTTTGCCTGATGATAGCTAGCTCTCCGGGTTTCTTGTTCTGCTTGCATTACTATTTACGGATTACTATCTGTTTGGTATAATTCTTTTCCCTTTTATCTCATTTCGCACATTACTGCTTTCGATGCCATGAGAAGTATGAGTGGAGTCCCGACCGCTTCTTTTTGGCGGACATTTTTCTGGAAGTCCTCAAAGGAGGCCATGTTTGTGATTGTTTACTTATGTGCCAAAGACCTCAAAATAGGTGTCCCATCCCCGATTCCCCTGATAAGTCCTCAGAGAAGGCAAGCGAAGAAGGGACTAACAATCAGTCCCCGCATATTTTGTTGAGTCGTTCTTAGCTCGCATTACACGTTGATGCTTTGAACATGTGCCCCCGCTCTTGTTATCGAGTCGTCAAGTGGAAGAAGGGTCTAGCAATCAGACCCCCACACTTTGTTTAGCTTGCATCGACCAACGCTTATGCTTTGTGCTCGTACACACAATTTACTTTTTCCCCGCACTTTCTGTCCTACCCGATGACATGATATCGTGGTTAGGCTCCCTTATTTCCTACAACTTGCAAGCTTCGATGACATGATATCGTCGCTTTGCCTCCTCATCCTGCCCGATGAATTGATATCGTGTTTAGGTGTCCCTATTGCTTTGTCCTGCTTCGATGATATGATATCGTAGCTAGGCATCTCCCTTTGCCACTGTGATGACATGAATCCACAGTCGGATGTGTGCTACTCGAGCGATGTGGATACTCCTCGAGCTTGTTTGTTATTGTTATGGTGTAATCGTACCACGAACTACGGACGCTCTGATTTCCTCTCTCTGGATAGATTGAGGACGTTGCCACAAGACGGCGATGTCTTGGCGAGCACTCTTCCCTCTTTCCGACCCGTTGGTCGAACTACGACTGCTCTGATTTCCTCTCTCTGGTTAGATTGAGAATACGTAGGCACGAGACGGCGATGTCTCGGCGAGTAACCTTCCCCTCATTCACCCGTAGTCCTCCGAACTACGTTGACTCTGACTTTCCCATTGCACGAGGGAATACATAGGCCTAGGACGGTGATGTCCTACCGAGTCACTTTTTTCTTTTCTTTTCCCCTTTCCCGTTACTGTTTAGCCGTAGACTTTAGGATAACACACCCTTTAGATATAGACAACAAACGTGGATCCTTTGGAATACCACAGACGTAAAGGGGTGCGATAACCTTCCCTTTACGTAACCGACTCCCTTACCTGTTTCTCTTGATCGCGAGACCATGTTTTTCCTTTCCCTTAGGTTTATGCAGTGTTTCCTTTCCCTCTCTTGGGATAAATACACATTACTGGAGACTCTGTTTCCGCGCCACTTTTGCGTTTGTACTTGGATGAAAATCCCGGGAGTGACAGTATCCTTGACAGATAAAACCCCATTCCTGACAAGCTTCTGTACATCAGACTTGAAGCTGAGATAATTCTCAATGTTATGTCCCGACCCTCCTTGATGGTAAGGGCAAGTTTGATCTGCTTTGAACCAAAAAGGTGGATTTTCTGGTACTGCGAGAGGCATCCTGGTTTGAACGTGCCCCTTGGTCAGTAGAAATGGAAATAACTCTGCGTACAACATTGGTATAAGGTCGAACCCTGATGGTCGTGTAGTACGATTTTTATTATTGTACTGAGGACGAGCCTGTTGAAGAGGCTGTTGCGGCCTTTGCTGATACTGTTGTTGATTTGGTTGGCTCTGAGCAACCTGAGGTTGATATGTCGGAGGTAGCGTTGGGTTGATAGCGGGAGTCACTGCTGCTACAGGTTGATACAGTCGCCTTTGCTTTCCCAGAGAGATATTACTAATATCTTTCTCTTTTTTCTTTTAGAAAGCACTACCATATCTTTTAGTACTGCTAGATGGCTCTGCATCTATGACCAACCGTCTTTGTCGGACTGCTTCTTCAAGGCGTACTCCCATGTTCACCATTTCAGTGAAGTCACTGGGCGCACTAGAAATCATTCGGTTGTAATAAAATGAGCTCAATGTTTTTAGGTAAATCTTTGTCATTTCCTTTTCTTCGGGAGGGGGACATATCTGGGCGGCAATTTTACGCCATCTCTGAGCATATTCTTTGAAGGTTTCTTTAGCCTTTTGTGAGATTGCTTTGAGCTGGTCCCTATCTGGTGCCATATCCAAGTTATATTTATACTGCTGAACGAAGGCTGCCCCAAGATCTCTGAAAGTACTGATCTTGGTGCGGTTTAAACCCATGTACCATTTGAGTGCAGCACCGGTTAAACTGTCTTGGAAGTAATGGATTAGTAGTTGTTGATTGTCTGTCTGGGTAGACATTTTCCGAGCGTACATCACCAAATGACTTTGAGGGCAAAAGTTGCCTTTGTATTTTTCAAAGTCGGACACCTTGAATTTGTGCGGTATCTTTACATTAGGGACCAAACAGAGGTCGGCGACGTCTTTTCCGAATACGTCTTGATCGCGAATGGCATGCAGCTCCTTCTGCATTCCAAGAATTTTTCCTGGAATTCATTCATCCTTTCGTATACGTCTTCATTTCCACTAGAAATCGCGTGCGCAATCTGTCCTTCCGAGATAGTGTGTACCACTAGCTGTGGTACAGTCATTACGGCGGTAACTCTTGGCACTTCAGTGACCTGAAGTTTGTAACCTTCAGGAGTTTCTGCTGTAACCCTTGCATCTTCATTTACCTGAAGTTTGTAACCTTCAGGTCTGACGGTTCCTGCTACGACTTCCGGGTCTTCAGCGACCGGTGGGATGTATCCTTCAGATATAAAGTTGAGAGGCATGCCCTAGGGAAATCCTTTAGGCATGTTGTACTGAGGGTGGCTGCCAGGCATCTCAAATGCTGGTGTGAATGTAATCTCTAAGATTACAGTCCTTTGATGTTGTTGTTCCTGGGCTGCTGCCAGGGATTACATGTCGTTGTGGAGTTTCTCCAAACTCTCCTTCAGAGCATTGATTTATTCTCTCAGATCTTTGTTCTCTTCCTCAAGATCGTCCATTTTCTTTTGTCGATTGGCCCGAGTATTGTACGAATAAGACAGTTTGACTCTAGAGTGCGACACATATATGAGACTCAAAGACAGATGTGTTATGTGATAATGATGAATGATATGCAGAGAATGATATATTTTTTGTTTTTTTGTTAAAAGAACTGTTAACAATTATATTGCAAATTTCATACAGTGGGGGTGACCCTTTTATTGAACTTGAAAGATTGCAGTATTTTACAAGGAAAAGTACAGTATTTTACAAAGCGTGAATAAGGAAAATTAGGCCTATGGATCCCGAGTTCTATCTGAGGAGAGCTCAGATGCTAGTTGTAGTACCCTAAAATATGCCCTCTTATTTATTACCATAAACAGTGGCTTATGCTTCACATTCATTTGCATCTTCACATTTAGGTCATAACTCATTCATTCATTTACACTGGGCTCCTGAGGCGTGGGATCATGGTTTCGTATCTTCTGTGCGACTTGGTTGATATTCATCAAATGAAGATGGTGGTTGGAGTTCATGGCAAAGGCCTATCGGCATGAGATCCAATTGTGGATTTATATTGTGGTCAGGACGGAATTATTCTCTCAGTTGCTTATGATTCGTTGCTTGTAATACAAATTAATGAGGGTTAATATTGAAGTTGATTGGAGTTGAGAATTCATTGAGAATCCATTTTGAAACCAAATATCCAATTGAACCAAATTCAAATCTATTTTAGACCAATTTATCCATTTCATGTCCAATTCAGATCCAAACTGCATGTCCATATTCACAAAGCCCATTTTCCTTCAAATCCATTTTATTCTGAACAAAATATATGTGAAAGAACATCTCACGGGAGTCGCATAATAATCCACACTTCAAATGTCCACTTCAATTTCCCAATTCAAGTGGCCAAATCCAAAATCCAATTCCTTGTCCACATTTAAAACCATTTTTCATTAACCAATTCTTGAACTAATTTCAAATGTCCATATCCAATTTTCCATACTCTAGTGTCTATTTCCAACCATTCTTGAAAGAAAGTATGCTACAGTTGATCAATATCCATCTAATTCACCAAGACATGCTCACATGTCCTTAGAAATCGAGATCCACATCACAATTAACAGGAAATGAAAAATAACATAGCAGGGAAAATTACAACATCACTTTTTAACAGAAAAACTACCATAACAGTTTCTCTAACAGAAAACCAAAACTATCCTAACCAACTGTCATAACCACCCTAACCTATTCTCTAACAGGATCCCTAGCATCTCATAACCTCTCATAACAGAAAACTACTAACCTAACTCTAACAGAACTAACAGAAAAAACTAACAGAAAGTTACATTTTTTCTAACAGAAGAAACCACTTCTAACAGAACCTTCATGATTCCACTTCATCTTCATCCTTCTCTTCTTCACGGCATCACCTTCAATTATCTCTATCACCTTCGATTATCTCAATCATCTTCAATTATCTTCAAGTATCTTCAATTATCTTCAATTATCTTGGTCATCTTCAATTTTCCTCAAACAATCTCAAACCGCACAACCTCCACAATCTTCAACATCACACCAAATCTTCATCAAGCTTCATCAAATCAACAACCTGCAAAATTCATAAACTCAAGAATTCGCAGCAACAATTTCAGAAACTGGCAAAAGAAAAACCGCTGCAGAAAAAAGGCATCTTCGTCGATTTTCGTTCTCTGTTAAAGGAATCGTCATCGCCAATGCTTCCATTTCCGCAGACCTGCGAAACCATTCACAACATCAACACTGCATTAGCAATCAGCAACAAGATTCCACAATTATTCAATCACGTTTCAATCATTCTTCAATAATTTTTCACACAGATTCAGTCATCACCTTCAGCTCAGATTCAATCAAAACTCTCAAACTCTTCTTCACTCTATCACCCTCACGAAATCGAATCCCTTTCTGTATTTCTTAACCGCTCTTCAATCTCGTCGGAGCAAAAACAACAACATCGCAGAAGTATCAAAAGCAACAATATAGAAGGAAGAAATGGAGATAGAAGAAGATCATCAAGTCAATAGAGCTTGAGCATTTACCTGAACCTTCGGTGCTTATCCTCAACGCCTTCATCACCTTCAAGATTCAACAGTCACGAGAGCCGGTAAGGTTGATTCTTCTCCGTTCGCTCCATTTCATTTATAACAAAGTAGAAATTAGTGTAAGGAATCAAAGCCCTAACGTTAGGAGCTCTGATTCCTCCTTGGCACCATGTAATTTAAGATCATAATCCTAGGGTTCTTGGAAGAGTGCGTTCGATTTGTGCGTAAGGGTAGGAATCTGGAGAAATTAGTTGTAGATTTGAGTAGAGAGTAAGAAGCCGGTTAGGGTGGCATGATTTTTGCGGTGAATTGAACACCGCTCGCGTCGGCGCCGGGAAGAAGAAGGCGAGGATGTTACAGACTTGACCTAGCGTTATCACTTTCCCTTGTTTCTTTTTATTGTTATTTTTTTTATTCTATTAAACAAAATCTGAATATATGTTGCTGATGTTTGTGAGTGATTGGGATTGTAGATACTGGGCCAGTTGTCGGTGGGCTTAGTTTGCTATTTGCATCCCCAAGTTATTGCCTGAATTCACTCTGATATTTTGTTGACCGTCATCAGGAATTTTTTGGGTGGACGGCTTGTTGTAGAAACTTATTGAGAGTTTGGTTATTTTATTCAATTTCCGTGATGAAGTTTTGTAGAATTGTAAAATTGTTTTTATCATTATTCTTAGAATTCTGTTAATTGTGCTTAGATGGTCTTGCTGAACTAATTGTTATATTAGTTTTTTTTTTCCAAGTATTTGATTAAAGCATTGTCAATATTAAGTGAACCTAGTTGAATATTCATTGAATTATGGTTGAAGTTTTACTAAATCTTGATGAATTTATTTGTTGAGTTTTGATCTAAATCATCTTTAGACCGAGTTTTGTTAATGTCTTTAGATATAGTTCTTTTGATTATAATTAGGGCTTGGATAATAGCTTTGGTTTTAGTTTCATTTATTTTTGTTCAAGTTTTGTAATGCCCAGTGGAATTTTAATTGAGGTGTGTAGCCGGATTTTGGGTGAATATTTGTTCTAAATATTTTAGTAATGTTTTTGGATAATTGATCATTGTTTTTTTGGATATTTGCATTTAGGCATTAGAGTCCAATAAATAGATTTTAGAATTAGGATTTAATTTCGATTTTAGTTTTAACTTTGATTTTGATCTTTAACTTTGATTTGTGATTAATTTCGATTAGCTTTTGTTTAGGAACCAATTTCATTTTGATTTAGAATAACTAGATTAGATTGTGATACCGCTTTGTAATTGATTTTTGATAATGGGTTGCACTAATTATTTTTGCTTAATCGCACTAATTGTTCAATAATCATTTTTGCTTAATTGCGCCAATTGTTTTTGGCTTAATTGCACTAATTGTTTTTAACTTAATTATTCCTTAATTGATTTTTTGGCTTAATTGTCCAATAATTATCCATTAATTGTTTTTAGAATTAGATATAACTTTGAACTAATTGACTTTGATTTGATTTTGTTTTAACATTGACTTTACTTTGACCTTAATTCTAACATCGACTAATCATTTTAATAGTTTCATTTGGTAACTTTGTTAATATCCTTAATACTTGTTAGTGTTAGTTTTGACTAAGTGTTGTTTACATTTTAGTATTGATCTCACCCACTTCTTATTTGACAATTTCCATTTGAATTTTAACTAACTTGTGAGTTGTTTTTATAGTGTTTCCATGTGACTTGATAAGTGGCTTAAATTTAGAAGTCTCTGTAGTCTACACAGCTGCTGTGCACAAAGGGTGTTGTAAAACGTTGCTATTCTGCCTGGTTGCATACACACCTGTCTTGTGCTGGAAATAATAGCTGTTATAGGCTGTTTTTACTTGTTGCTGGTTTTTATAGCTATGTAGGTGCTGCAGCGCTGTTGTTGCTGCTGTTTGTGGCTTATTGCCTTATTTTATTGTTTTATTCATGAAGGGTGAAGAGCATTTGGTTCCATGTCTTTCACGGACCTGTTCCGCTTTCTGACACTTTTGCTCATTTATGCTAGATTACTAGAAGTTTGCCGGTTTGCTTATACTTTGCTTGCGTTGCTACGGATTGATGTCCGTTCGGTATTACTTCTCTTCTCTTTTACTAATTCTGCATTTTTTCCTTTCGATGCCATGAGTAGTAGGATTAGGAGTTCGTGCCACTTGGCCGGCAATTCTGGAAGTCCTCAAAGGAGGCTCTGTTTGTGATTGTTTAATATTGTGCCTAAGACCTCCAAAGAGGCATCACATTCCCGTATCCCCTTGTAAGACCTCAAAGAAGGCATCAGGCGGAATGCGAGTCTGCAATCGACTCCCGCCATTTCTAGTCCCGGGTCGTTCATAGCTCGCATTTCATGTTGATGCTTTGAACATAGCTTACTCTTGTTATCGAGTCTGTTAAGTGGAAAAGGGTTTCACAATCAAACCCCTACACCTTGTCTATAGCTCGCATTGACCGATGCTGATGCTTATGTGATCTGATTCACATATTCCCTTTCTTACTCTGCTCTCCATGGTTCTCGATACCATTGGGTGAGTACCCCTATTTCTCACAGCTAGCTTGTTTGCCTCGGTTGATATGACCCCTTGGCTAAAGCTCCCCCCTTTCTTATTTTGATTATGTGACATTATTGTTAACTGACATTGTTTACTCTTTCGTTGCTTTTAGTTCATTTTGTGATTGATTTATCCTATGTTTACTTGTCTGATGACATGATCCCGTAGGATTCCTCGCTCCACTTAATTTTTTATTAAGTCGGAGGTAGGAGAGACATTAGGATAGCAATCCATGCATGACAACATTAGATAGATTCCCCTCTTGATCCGGACTTTAGGACCATCATTGCATGCTGACTTGTAGGACCGAGTTTCCCCTTAGACCTTTGTGAGTCTCGTCTTTTCTCTCGCACCCATGGGATCGAGATCCCGTTCCCTGTGTTCCGTAGTAGCGTGAACTACGGATGCTCTGATTCCTCTTTCTTTTCAGACTAAGGATACGTAGGCACGAGATGCGATATCTCAGCGAGCACACTAACAACTAACTTCCTTTTTCTCTCGCACCTGTGCGATCGAGACTAATCACCTAGCACACTAACAACTAACCTCCCTTTTCTCTCGCACCCGTGCGATCGAGATTAATCACCTAGCACACTAACAACTAAATTTTGTTTTCTCTTACACCTTTGAGTCATCTCCTCTCATCTCCCTTAATCCACTTGTAAAGGATGTGTCATTTCTGTTCTACCGCAAACAGGTAAACGCGTAAGACTCCCACGCTGAGCGGCAACACCTAAACTGCTGGAATGCGAACGTTGGCGTATTTCACTTAAAAGACACAAACAAAGCAAAGTCATCCCTAGTGAGGGGAACTACGTCGCTCTGATTCTTCATTGGTTAATGGAGATACGTAGGCAGGAGATCGTGTGAGATCTCTGCGAGCACAACCTTATTTATCAACCCTTTTGTCTTCCTTTAACAACCGACCCGTTGGTCGAACTACGACTGCTCTGACTTCCTCTCTCTGGTTAGATTGAGGATACGTAGGCACAGGCACGACGCCTGGCAAGCAACCTTCCCCCCACAAAACCGTAGTCCGTCAAACTACGTTGACTCTGATTCTTCATTGGTTAATGAAGATATGTAGGCATAGGATTGCGACGATCCTTGCGAGTCCTTTGTGTCCTTTTTCTATTTTTCCCCCGTTTCTCCCTTTCACCTTTTGTCTCCAGTTTCCAGTTAGCAGTTGCGTTTCAGATACCCTACAACCTTTGATCGATAACAACAAGCGTGGATCCCATCAAGTACGATGGACGTAAGGGGATGCTAATACCTTCTCCTCGCGTAATTGACTCCCGAACCCAGGCGATGGTTACGACGAACATTCCTTTCCCTTTGTCGAGGTTTTCTTCGATCGTTTCCTTTCCCTGCGGCGGGATAAATAACGTTCGGTGGCGACTCTTCTGTTCCTTTCCGCCGGTTGATTTTCGCAGATGCGACACTAGTTCCTGAACTTTTATTTTCTTTTATTGGGCTCCTTCAGCCGTTGTCGGATTAACGGTCCTTTGCCAAGTGAAAGGAGTGAGCAGATTTCTTCGTTCCTCCTTACTTTCTATGGCATGTTGTTCTAATATCTCAATCAGAGCATCCTTTTCCTTTAGCAGTTCCTAAATCTTGGTACATACCAAATTAAGGATCTGGTATTTGTTCTTCCAAGAGTTTTTCTCACGTTGGACTTTGTTGAGAGCGACTTGGAGTTTTTCCGCACCAGACATGAAATAAAGTACATATTCCTTTAAGGGAAAAACTTCTTGACGAGGGTAAGGCATCCTTAGTTTGATGGATCTAGTTGTACCCAGTAGAGGTAAGGTTCTGCAGAGGAGCAATTTGGTCTTCCCAGGGATTCTTTCCCTTTCCTGTGAATATGTTGCCAGGGATGCACTATTTCTTTCTTTAGTGCCCTGTCATTTTCTCCTTCCTTGAAGAAAAGACCTTCCAGATGAGCATTATGTGGGATATTCTTCATCGGGTATCCAAGTTGACGGCGAGCTAGAGTTGGATGATAGTTGATCCCTCTTTTAGTACCAATGAGGGGTACATTGGGGAAATGTCCACATCTGTCGATGATTTTTAATCCTTTGTAAATCCGATTGTACCAATCTATGTCTGTATTGGTGAGAGACATAATCTTCTGCAACCATCGCAGATTACTCTTAAGATCCCAAAAAGTAGTAGACTTGGGCAAGTGGGAAATAAACCATTTGTAGAGTAATGGTACACAGCATGTGATCATCCCCCCACTGTACAAATTCCTTAAGTGTACAGAATGATAACCATCCGCGAGCAAGGTTGGTACTGGGTTTCCAATCAAGAATATCTTAACAGCATTGGTGTCAACGAAGTTGTCGATGTTGGGAAAGAGGAATAACCCATATGTGAGTAGAACAAAGACATCCTCGAAATTAGTTACATTTCCTATACTAGCAAAGTATAAAGCTTTCTCCATCAGGAATTTAGCTGGTAAACCCTGGATTCCTCCTTTGGTGGTCATGTGAATCATGACTTCTGACTCTTCAAAGAGATTGCTCTTGCAATGGCTTGATCATTTGGAATTTCTTCTAGTTCAGAAAATGGATCTTGATCAGTGATAGGTAAATTGATCAGGTGGGAGTATTCTTCCAGTGTTGGTGTGAGTTGATAATCTGGCAAAGTGAAGCAGTGGTAAGCCAGATCGTAGAACTGAACCAGCGTAGACAGGATCCCTCCAACCATGTTGATCTTCAGAAGAGATAACAGTCCTCCGTGCTTAGCTCTGAAAGCCTCGGGATTAGTAATCATCATTCCCAATTTCCTTAGGTCGTCCAGTTTTGGAACTTTGAAGGTGTACTTGTGCGTTTTTCTTCTTCCAAAATCCATAATGCAACCTCTCTCTAATATTTGCAATTATTGTTTTAGTTCTTTTTTAGAAAAAGATTTTTTTTCTTGTTTAAAAAAGGTTGTTTAATGAATGCATGAATGCATAAATGAAGCAAACAAAAACACTTGAAAACATAGGTTTAGGGGTTCGTCGTCACGAGCATGGAGCCATGGATCTACCTATCCCCAAAGGTGTGTACTAATCGGTCAATTTTTGTACCTGTAGAACGGCTTCTAACAAAGGTTCCCAAAGTCATTGACCCCTCTTAGAGATATTAACAGCAAACCGATTGACTCAGTAGAGCTGTAATATCCTAAGATGAATCTCCTTGAGTGTAGTGTCGCGTATCAACTATTCCCAATAGTCACCGCACTACCTAAGGGTTTAATGGTGAAGTGTCTACTAAATCCTCAGTGTCATGGGTACCGCACTGGGAAAACTATGCTTTCACGACGTGGTCGTTCAACATTAGCAACTCCACACGGGTACCTCGACTAATTCGGTGGACTGCCAGGTTAAATTGGTCGGGATTCACACCCTATAAGCCTTCCTGGAGACGCCACCACTTATCTTAATGTTCTCTCAAACTTTCCACATGCGTATAAATCGCATTCCCAGATAACGGTAATTTAAACACATGTATCAAGTAAGGTGACAAAATATATATATAGCAGAAAACTGAGAAAACAAGTAAATAAATGGAGAAATAAATGCAAAGAAAAGCTTAGACCTCTTAGGAACTCTAATCCTAATTAACTCCCTAGCAGAGTCGCCATTTTTCTGTAGCGTGCGATTTTTGTCGGTGACGCGACCACCTTACCGCAATGGGTGAAATTTGGGTGCTACTTTCTGATTTCTTATTTATCCTATGAAGCTGGAAAGGAAAGAGAAGATATCTAAAACTAACCTTGCACGCAAATGTTTTCTTTAACAAATGCTAAGAGATTGGGGGTCGGGGTCTGGTTATACAAAGGGAAGCTATTAACACCCAGTGTATCTATGGTAATCCATAGGAACCTTTTATTGCATGTTTCTCTGTTAATTTAAAATGCTTTCTTGTGTTCATCTGTTGTGGCTTGGGAAAGTTGCTCCTTTGGGAGAATTGAGAGAATGTTTTTGTTGTTTTCGGGTTTTCCGTTGTTTTTGGGAAGGTACTGGACCTAAAGTTTTTTATTTGTGTGCTCGCTAAGATTTCGCAATCTTATGCCTACGTATTCCCGTAAAGAAATCTGGGAAATCAGAGCAATTGTAGTTCCTCCTATTTCTATGGGAGGAAAGATATTTGGTGTCTTGTTCAAAGCCCAAGATTGAAGCTAGAGAGTATTTGTGTCTTGTTCAAAGCCCAAGATTGAAGCTAAAAGGGTGACTGAGAGAGAATTTATCATCTCTAAAGGGAGAATATCTCCCATATTCATCACAAATTATTGAGAAATTGATCATAAGGGAACTTACTTTAACTTGGATATGTGAATCCAGCAATGCCATAATTTCCTTTATAAGAGAGATCTCATGAAGGGAGAAGCTTTAACTCAGTGTAGAGCAATGCCATTTTTTCCTTTATGAATCTTTCATGCTAAGAGAGGGACATTGGCTTGGATGTATGGAATCTAGAAGCTTGCCACTTACAGCAGTTAGATGAAAGATAAAATTTTAGCCAGGATAAAGGAAGGACTCCAGCTTGGATTTTGAATCAACAAATGTGCCACTTACAGCAATTATCTGGGAAAAGGTTTTGATTATTTGTTTTGATATGTGATGTATAGAGGAAATATCCTCTTGTAGAGTGGACTCATGGTCCCATTTGAGGGGATGTTGATTTTTGTGTGCCTTGATCAAAGCCCAAGGTTGAAGCTAAAAGAAAATGACTCAACTAGGGAAAGTTTTATATGTCTTGTACAAAGCCCAAGATTGAGGCTGACTGGGGAGATTCTTATATGAAGCCTAAGAGGAGGCTAACTTTTGCTGAGGATTATTGAAATCCAAGAGCAGGTCTGTATTGTGTTGGGAAATCCAAAGGGATTACTCTTTCTGGGAATCAGTGAAGAGTTAGAGGACCAGATGCCATGAGGCTCTGATTCTATTGGGGATTGGTTGGTGGTAAATTGACTCTGGTTGGGGATTCTTAAGGTGAAAGTAAAACCTTGTTGGGGGTCAGAGGAGTTTAAAGTTGTGTTTGAAAACCTATGAAGGTTTTAACTCTGCTGGAGACTTAGTGTATTGGTATAATGATCAGGGTTTTTCCTGTGCTTTTTAGGAAACTTGAGGGTCTCTGTGTGAGATCCAAGAGGAGATGAGACTTTCCAAGTCTGCTTGTATGAAGCCCAAGTGGAGGCTGAGACTGTCCAAATCTCTCAAGGAGTGGTAGGCTCTGATGTAGAGAAGTGTCTTTGTATGATGCCCAAGAGGAGGCTTAAGGTTTAAGGGATGAAGATCAACCCTAGAATGATCTGATGTTTTGGAATTCTTGACTCTCCTGAGGATTTAACTAGTACTAGAGATGACTAATTTCTAACATATGCTTTTAGGAAGCCTTTAGGTCCTTGTACTAAGCCCAAGAGGAGGCTGAGGGAACTTCTAAGAAGCCTGTTGGTCCTTGTACTAAGCCCAAGAGGAGGTTGGGGATACTTCTAGGAAGCCTGTGGGTCCAAACCAAAGAAAAGTTCAAGAAAGGTTTCACCAGGACTAGTCCTTTCTTTGTTGAACAATTCTAAGATTTGAAGAAATTCAAAAGAGGTTTCACCAGGAATTAATCCTCTCTGGGGAAATGAATTTCTTGTGTACATATATATATATATATATATATATATATTTCTAAATTTTGACAGTCTTGAGAAAAGTTTCACTGGGAATAATGCATTTCTCTGTTCCATATTGAATAAGCCCAAGAGGAGGCAGACTGTATAGGGAATTTCCTATGAGGGAACTAGTTTTGACTATGTTGAAAGATAACTTCTGGTTTGACCTAAACATAGACCTAACTGATGGGGAAACTCTAAGCAAGATATGCATAAATATATACAGACAATTGAATTGATAGATATATATAAACAAATATGCATTAAAAAATAAAAGATGTTGGGACTTACCTTCTGAGAAGAAGCCCAAGTGTATTGTGATCTGTTGTATTGACTACAATTGTATGCTTGATTAAGGTTTCAAGAAATTAAAGAAAGTTTTGAGGAAACTTTGAATTTGAATTAAAAAAATAAGTTGTTTTTAAAAGGAAAATAGTGTCTGGGGCTTATACAATGACTGAGGCCCAGATGACTTATTTGAAAACATTGATCGAACAGTGATACCGACAGACGTTGTGGGACTTATACTATAGCAGAGGTCCAAAAAATTGTTTTTGTACAAAGGGATTTGGGTCTTACACTCTATTAGAGGCCCAAAAGTGTTTGTAAAAAAATAAAAACGGGGCTTATACTCAAGGAGAGGCCCAGATGATTTATTTGAAAAGGCGACGATCGCTCCGTGATTTGAAAACCACAGAGGGACTTATACAGTGACTGAGGCTCAAAATTATTTATGTACAAGAAGGAATGGGTCTTACACTCTAATAGAGGCCCAAAAGTTTATTTTTATACAAGAGATAGGGCTTACAACTCAAGGAGATGCCCAGATGAAAAACAACGATCGCACCATTTATTTTGAAAATCGTATCGGGACTTATACAATGACTGAGGGCCAAAATTTGGTATTTACAAAGGAGATGGGTCTTACACTCTATTAGAGGCCCAAAAGTGTTTCAAATGAAGTTTGTAAAATCAAAATTAAGAGAAACCCTAATTTTAATTTAAATATATAATTTCCAAAGGAAATTAAATAAAAAATGATATAAAATATCAAATATATTCAAAAACAAGTTGTCAACTTTGAAAAATGTTTTGAAAAATCATGTTTAATCACATGAAAGCTTTAAATTCATTTAAATTTGAAAGTTCAAGGTGGAAATTTCATTTAAAAATGTTTAAAAACAAATAAAATGAAATTATTTACAAAAATTCAAGCTATATTAAATAAATAATATAAATTTTATTCTTTTGTAGAATAAAATATTTCAACATTTTTGTGAATTTTAAAAAAAAGAACCAATAAAAAATGATAAAAATTGAGAGAGAAATTAATTTTTGAAATCAATTAATAAAAATATCAAATATTCAAAAATTCAAAAATTTGAATTATGGCGCGAAGAACTTCATCTTCTTCCTCGCGCGTGCCCTAACTCTCAGATTTGCAAAACCTCATCTATCTCATAGAGTTTGAGCGTGTTAAGCTTACCTCTACAAGAGGAAATCGAATCCTCAGTTGTAGGTGTTACAAATGTTGTGTGATGATCTGGACAGCTTCCTTGGACCTCAAGTAGTGTGTTTGCAGGCTTGGAATGGATTGAAACACCTTGAAACTTGTTGTGGTACCCCAACTGCATATAGGCCAAAAAGCTTGAGCAAATGGATGGTGACTTTATGATTCTGGTGTTCCAGATGTGTTTTGAGGTTATGGATCACTTGTTTATGACATATGTGAGGTGTTAGGATGGTTGGTTTGTGTGGAATTGCTCTCTATTTGAAAATTCAAATGTGACTTGTAAGAGAAGCAAATTCTGGCTTTTTAGAGTGATTGGAAGGAAAGCATGAGTTGTTATGCTTTGGTGTACTTGAATTGATCAGGAAGAACCTCTATTTATAGTAGAGTAACTTTGTTTTAGGAGCAATAGTGATTGGAGGCTGGATCACTCCAATATCCATTGAACTTTGTCATGTAGCCAAAGTCTCCTCTAGCCATTGACTTGAGTCAATCTTGCAGGCTATGAGTCTTCTGTTGCAGGGATAAGGCTTGACTCCTTTAGTGATCAATGTCTCATTCCATGCCACCTCAACGTATCTCTTGAATGCCTTGAAACAAAATTGAAGTTTTTGGATTTATAACATTGAATTTCACGTGCCAAGGAATAGGATTTTTGACTTGGTGGCTTTGTGATCAGATCCTTCATCATTCAAGTTAATTTTGGATAGAAATGAAATGATGCAAGTGTCCAAAATTAGCTCAATAAATCGTGGGAACCAAGTTATGTTTTCATGCCTTTGTGTGGGCAGGGTGAAAAATGCCATTTTTGGAGGCTTATAACTCCTTGCTCAAGTTGAACCATTATAGGCTCTTGTACATTTTGGAAAGCCCCGATAACATACTTCAACTTTGATGTCAAACTTTGGTCTTGAATCATCTTAGATCATAATGAAAATGGCCTCAAAGTTGGTGAAAATGCAAAACAGATTTTGTCCAAAATTTCACTAAGTGTTGGAAAAATGTTCATTTTCATAATTTTGTGATTTTGATCAATCCATAACTCAAAATCCATGAGGATTTGGAATCTATTGTAGTTGGCAATCTTGAAGTATGTAATGAGAGCTTTCATTTAAGCTTTGGATGGAAGAAAAAGGTTGCTTGGATCACAAGTTATGGTCTTGCAAAGTTGGGTATAAATCACTTTTTTTCATAACAGTGAAATTCCAAGTTTCTTATGGTTACCCCTTTTGCAAGTAACCCCACTTTTCTTGATTTTTCTTGATGGGTGATAATCCAAAACATAATTTAACATTGTTTTTTACTTAAGGAAGTCATGTTTGCCAAAAAATTCAAAAAGTCAAACTTGATTTTTAGCACAATTGACTTTTTGTCAGATGAATTTCAAACTTGGTGATCCTCTATAAAATCAATTCCTTGACATAATTAAAACCTAATGGATGGATTCCATAGGTGTTATAGAGTGTCTTGAATCATGTCCCAAGGTTTGAGATCATTTCTTGGTTAAAAGTCAAAGGTACAGTTGACTTTTCATCAAAAAACCCTAATTGGTCCAGATGAATTTGAATCCTTGTACTGCTTATGAACCAAGTTCTTTGAATCAATCCAATCTTGTAAATGAGTAAATATGATGTAGTGGAGGTCTTCAAAACACTCCTTGAGGTTTTGGCTTATGCATTGCTCTAAAAGTCAACTTAGGGGTGAATTAGGTCAAGAAACCCTCATTCTTGATTTTTTATTAATGCATCCCATGAGGCTATTTTGAACTTATGATTGGATCCATGAGGTCCCTTTTAGCTCCTTAGGTCATGTTTTGAAGTATTGGCTCATGCCCAGATGAATTTTTTTTTCTGGAGGCCTTGGTCGACCAAAACCCTAATTTGGTGACACTGATGATCTTGAAGCTTGATTAGCTTGAAGTGTTGCATTCTCATGCTCAATTCTTGATGTGAGAGGCCTCTTGATCCTTCATGGATGTTTGAGAGGCTCGACAAGTTTAGGATCATGTCTATTCTTGATTGATCCTTTGTCTGAGTACTCTGAGAGAGCTCAAAACCCTAATTCTTGATTGTAGTGAATGCTCAACAATCTTTGAGAGGATTAATGAGGCATGAAGGTACATCCATATTGTGATGATGATTTGCACAATGATTGGAAATTTTATGGTAAAAATTTGGGGTATGACAATATGAGTGAAAAAGGTTTGAGCATTTTGGCAAAGAAGAATGTGTTGAATGGTGTTTCCGATGCAAAGTTGAGAAATTGTTCACATTGTTTGGCGGGTAAGCAAAGGTGAGTTTCCTTTATGTCATACGAACTAAAGAGGAAATCAGAAGTGTTGGATTTATTACATTCCGATGTGTGTGGTCCGATGAAGAGACGGTCACTTGGTGGTGCATATTACTTTGTGACTTTCATTGATGATTGTTCTCGGAAAACATGGGCTTATACATTGAAAACGAAAGATCAAGTGTTAGATACTTTCAAGTCGTTTCAAGCATCGGTTGAAAGAGAAACCGATAAAAAGCTCAAGTGTATTCGAACCGATAATGGGGGAGAGTACATTGGACCTTTCGACAAGTATTGTCAAGATCAAGGTATACGTCATCAAAAGTCTCCTCCAAAGACACCACAATTGAATGGGTTAGCCGAAAGAATGAATAGAACTTTGGTGGAAAGGGTGAGATGTTTACTTTCTCAATCAAAGTTGCCAAAATATTTTTGGGGAGAAGCATTGAACACGGTTGTACATCTTTTAAACCTCACTCCATGTGTTCCGTTGAAGTTTGAGGTTCCAAATCATGTTTGGAGTGGTAAAGATGTTACCTACAACCATATTTGGGTGTTTGGATGCATGGCTTATGTACATATTCCGAAGGATGAGAGATCGAAATTGGATGAGAAATCGAAGAAATGTGTGTTTGTTGGGTATGGACTTGATGAGTTTGGGTAACGATTCTTTGATCCAATTCAACGGAAACTTATTCGTAGTCGTGATGTCGTATTCATGGAGGATTATACCATTGAGGATATAGACAAAGTTGAGAATAAAGATTCGAATTTTGAAGACGAAGAAATGGTTGATATGGACTCAAATACTATTGTTCATATCCCTATCACTTTCGAAGATGTTCCAATTGAAAATCAAGGTATGGATTTGAATATTGATAATGTTTTAAATCCTAATGACATTGTTGATGTAGGTGCTACGGAAGATGTTGTTGAAAATGAGGTTGATCAAGAGGTTGAAAGTGTTGAGCAACCGGTTGCTTCTAATGAGTTGAGGCAGTCTATTCGGGATAAAAGGCCTTCCGTTCGATACCCCTCAAACGAGTATTTTTTTTTACCGATGGTGGAGAACCCGAAAGGTTTAAAGAAGTTTTGGAGGATGAGAACAAAAAGGAGCGGATGGATGCCATGGAGGATGAAATGCAATCACTTCGTGAGAATAATACCTTTGAGTTTGTGAAGTTGCTAAAGGGTAAGAGAGCATTGAAGAATAGATGGGTTCATCGGATTAAGCAAGATGAGTGTACTTCTCAAATAAGATACAAGGCTTGCTTGGTGGTAAAAGGTTTTAAATAGTGGGAAGGTGTTGACTTTGGCGAGATTTTTGCTCCGGTTGTGAAGATGCAATCTATTCGAGTGGTTCTTGGGCTAGCCGCTAGTTTTGATTTGGAAGTAGAGCAAATGGACGTGAATACAGCTTTCCTTCATGGTGATCTACATGAAGAAATTTACATGGAGCAACCGGATGGATTCCGAGAGAAAGGCAAAGAAGATTATGTTTGCAAATTGGTAAAAAGTTTTTATGGTTTGAAACAAGCACCTCGCCAATGGTATCAAAAGTTCAACTCGGTGATGATTGAACATGGGTACAAGATGACTAAGGTCGGTCATTGTGTGTTTTTTCGGAATTTCTCTGAAGGTGATTTCATTATTCTCTTGCTTTATGTGGATGATATGCTAACTGTTGGAAAGAATATTTCAAGAATTAAAGAGTTGAAGAACACTTTGAGTGAATCTTTTGCTATGAAGGATTTAGGAGAGGCTCGAAAAATTCTTGGTATTGAAATTGTTCGAGATCGAAATGAGAAGAAGTTGCACTTGTCACAAGAAAAGTATGTGAAGAAAGTCCTTCGGTGTTTTAGTATGGATAAGGCTAAAGCGGTGAGCATTCCACTTGCTTCTCATTTCAAGCTTAGTTATAAACTATGTCCATCTACGGATGTAGAAAAGTTGAGTATGAAGAACATTATGTACTCGTCGGTCGTTGGTAGTTTGATGTATGCTATGGTTTGTACAAGACCCGATATTGCTCATGTCGTGGGAATGGTGAGTCTTTATCTCTCAAATCCGGGAAAAGATCATTGGGATGCCATGAAGTGGGTAATGAGATATTTGTGTGGCACTTCAAATTTGAAACTAACTTTGGAATGCAAGAAGCCTATGTTGGTTGGGTATACGGATTCGGATCTAGCCGGAAGCTTAGATGATCGAAAATCCACTTCGGGGTATGTGGTGACTTTTGTCGGGGGAGCTGTGGCTTGGCAATCAAAGTTGCAAAAGTGTGATGCACTCTCTACTACCGAAGTCGAGTTTATAGCCGTCGTGGAAGCGTCAAAAGAGTTGTTATGGTTGAGGAAATTTGCAATGGAACTTGGTGTGAAACAAGAAAAGTATGTCTTGTTTTGTGATAATCAAAGTGTCATTCACTTATCGAAGAATTCCTCCTTTCACTCGAGGTCGAAGCATATTGATGTTCGTTATCATTGGATTCGTAATGCATTACATTCCAAGTTGTTGGAGCTTGAGAAGATTCACACCGATGACAATGGTTCTGATATGTTGACGAAGGTGTTGCCTACAGGAAAGTTTGAGTTTTGTCGTATGGAAGCCGAATTGGTGTTGCCCTCCAACTAGTCGGTCGGGGGAGTTTGCTGGGCTATCCCTCATATTTGGAGAGGCCCAAATTGATGTGGGTTAGTGGCTCATTTGTTTCTATGCTTTTGTTATTACCCATCAAAGAGAATTAGGTTAATTTTATCCATTGTGTGTGAAAAACAACAAGAAAAGTAGAGAGAAGAGTGAAATTCCGCAGCCCTATTTCAGCACAGAGCAATTTCACTAAATCTGAGATTGTGCAAAATCCAACGGGCGGATCGTCTTGAAATTTTGACACAACGTTCATGACTCATAGTAGCACATTCTGAGCAATTTTCATTGGATTTAGAGTTTTCTAAGTCGGTATGTCGAGTCCATCGTTGAGGTCTGAATTTCTTGGTGTTTTTGGGTTGTTTTTCTCTCTCTCTTGATTATTGTTGTATTCCAAGATTGATTGCAAATCTTGATGATGTTTATGTATGCCTCTAAATAGTGTTAGAGAGAACCTTGGTTGTACCCATTGATTGATAATAGTGGAGGATTTAAGTGGCCTACGGGTCCCGTGGTTTTTTACTCCTAGTTAACGGAGGTTTTTCCACGCTAAAATCTTGTTGTGTTGTTTTATGTGTTTTGTTGATTGTTGTTGCATTTGGTATTTGGGAGAGATTGTCTTATTGATTTATTTCGTTGCGTTTGTGGATTTCCTAGAGAGACTAAAAAAAGAAAATAGACTGAATATTAAATTCATTATGTAAATTATAAGTGTAATTGTTTGTTACAGGAGTATTTATACAAATACTTTATAATAGAATTCCTAAACTAACTGTTGAAACTAAATATTGAGAATAAAAACTAATAAAGTCCTATTATTAAGGCTAATTAAATTTACCATTAACATGCGTCAGTGGCTTGCATTATATTTCTTTTGTGTAAAAATCATTCATGCTGAAGAGAGAAAACTTAGAAAAAAATATGAAAAATAGAGTGAATAGTAAAATGAAGCAAAATGAAACCGGATGTGTTATATTTGATTTGGATTTGGATCATACCCCTTGAAGAAAAATGAAGCAAGTGAAGAACACAATGAATGATAAGAGGTGGTGGTTCATACGGAGTACAATGGTGAAGAAATGAGAAATGATATTATTAGGGTTTAAAATTCATAAAATAAAACCGGAGGTTTTGAGAAAATTTTACGTACCGGATTTAACAAAAGATAGATTGAAATGATTGGTGAGCTGATATTCGTAGGGTTGAATAAAAGTATAGAAGAGGAAGATAAGTGAGGCTAGACGAATAATATGAGACATGAGAGATATAGATAAAGATGGGTATGGTCGTTCTATATCATCGATATGGAATATCTAAATTGTATATTAGTGATGACAATTTTTTTTATTGAATTGATATTGGAAGTTGTGTCCAACCAAAAAAGAAATGAGAAATTGAAAATATCTGATCAACAACCGATAATAAGAGGGATGCATGTGTTTTTGCCGAAGACAAAGTAATGACCCGTTCATCTCCAAGTCATTGACGTCATTCACTACAAGAAAAAATAAAATTAGTTAGGTGAAATTCACCTCGCAAATGGATAAATTATCCTGCAACGTTACTTTTGCAAGGTGTATAAAATACTCCGCAAAAACGTTAGTTGACTAATTCAAGTTTTTTTTAGTGATTGGTTGGCAAAAGAAAAAATTGAACCATTAATAGTCTCAAATCAGGATGTCTAAGAAAAATAGCAAGGGGCAAAATGAATTTTTCAGAATGTTTAATTTCTTATATATGGAACGGATGAGCTAACAAGATAATCGATTTAGAAATACACCAAAACGTCTTATAATTTGTACTCCTTATAAATAAAATACCCAAAACGTCTTATAATTTGGAACGGATGAGTTAACAAGATATAATTGATGTACCTAATTGATTCTCCTACCGTTCTCTTGATAGAAAAAATAAGTATTCTATACGGGAAACACAGCCAAATAATTAATTTCAACTAGGGAGAAGTTTGACCTTAAACACTGCCAAATACAAAAACCATTTTGATTCTAGAATTGGATACGACCAAACACTGTTAAAGCCTTCTTAGTTATGACTATTTGACATTAAATTATTATTATTTTGGTAAACTAAGTTGAATATGTGTGTCATAAGTCAAAGTGTCAACACAAAATTGCAAGGTCAAAATAAGTTTTTAAAAACAAAAAACACCACCACTACTTAACTAGCAATAGTAAAATATTATCCTTTTTTATTAAACAAGTATTTGACAATTCTGTGTACAATTATTCAGCTCCCCTCACTTTATCTCTCAGTTTTGACAAATTCTTACATCTTAAAGTGCAATTCCTCCTAAATACAGCGTCAACTTCACCTTAACACTCTCTATATAATCACATTCTCTTACACATCCTTAACATAATCCAAATCCAAAGTGAGTACATATCAACAAGTTGATTCAGTGTAACATAACATTATAATGGATACCAACTACCAAACCAGTGTTCATGTAACGAGGAGTTTATCAGATTGTGGTTCATTAGCAACAAATGTAAGTGAAGAAGATATTATGGTAGTAAAGAAAGGTCCATGGATAGAAGAGGAGGATACTGTTCTGATGAACTATGTGACTGTCCACGGCGAAGGTCATTGGAACTCCGTTGCTCGATGTTCGGGTCTAAAGAGAACGGGAAAAAGCTGCAGATTAAGATGGTTGAACTACTTGCGCCCGAATGTTCGACGTGGGAATATCACTCTCCAAGAACAGCTCTTGATTCTTGATCTTCATTCTCGTTGGGGTAACCGGTACGTATACATGCGCAAGATAATATAATTTTAAATTGCAGTCTACAACTGTAATTGCAGTAGAATCAAATAATTGAGTTGTTAAAAATTATAACTAACTAAGATGGTTTTGTGTTGTTTATGAAGGTGGTCTAAAATAGCGGAACAATTGCCGGGAAGAACGGACAATGAGATAAAGAACTATTGGAGGACAAGAGTGGTGAAACAAGCTAGGCACCTCAAATGTGATGTAAACAGCCAGCTGTTCAGAGACACATTGCGCTTTGAATGGATTCCACGTCTCATCGAGAGGATCCAGTCGACTCGTGCAACTGCAGATACTAATTTATATGATCGTCGACAAGGCACCAATTGTAACAATACTAAAGCGCACAGTGAAACTTGTGGGACAAATGCAAATCATCCTCCCATGTTGATGTCTGATAATTCATCGTACTCGTCAGGGGTTGATGTTTTTGCAGAATCAAACCTATCTTTCAATGTAATGGATAGTATGGAATTGGAATCCACGTGGCAGGAGTGGAATTGCTTAGACAAAAACATTCAAGAATTTGAAGACGAGAATGATTTTGGGGGTTCAGAATTGTGGACAGAAGAAAACATATGGTTCTTGCAGCAACAACTTGCTGATGATTTATGATCTAGTTTTTTTTTACACGAGTTAAACATTAACTAACAATTGTTTTAATTTACTATATTTGAGTTTACGTGACATTATTAAATTTGATGACATTGTTTGTAATTATACTACTCTTACCAATTACTATAAAATAAACTCAGAAGAAAAAATAATTATTTGCTTCTACGTTAAATTTTGTGTGTATTGACTTGTGCTCTGTTTGTGTTATGAATGAATGTTTTAACGTTTGGTGTTTATTTTACTCGTACGTTATAATGAATTCTCTAGAAGCATGGATCTTTTTAGAAAACGTGATGGGAAGTTTGACATTAATAATAGTAATTTATCGGTTTAAATTCAATGGGTTTTTCATTAGTAGCACTAAGTGCCGTTACCTTTGAAATCAGCACGTTTCAAGTGTTGTTCAAGTCTTGAGTCCTTCACACGTGATTGGAGAGTCAACATGTTTATTTGGTCTATTTGGTATACGTTTTTAATGTTGCATGTATGGTCGCATCATAGCTTACCTCATATCCCAGTGTAAACAAAACCACTATTTTTTTTCCTTTTTCGTTTTGTGTATTTTCTTTATTTGTTTATACTAGGCTTCACTTAAGGGAGGTTTCATCTCACCTTGTGGGACCTAAAGGTGTCCGAAAAGGTTTGGGGATGGAGGAAATGGCAATGTGTTCACACATACTATAAAAGAATCATCAATATATAACTATTCAGATCATCAATATATTTTATTTTATATTTAGGTAATAAAAGATTAATAAAATACATTAGAAGAGTTTTTACACTCATAACCAACATTTCCAACTAATATCTCAAAATATCCATCTTTTTATCATATAGTGTAACATAACTCAATTTTAAACAATCCTAATCCTTTTATTTGTTATAAGTGAATCACCACTTTGATTAACTCGATTTTGACTAATATGCCTATCCACTATTTTCATTCTACAAAGCTCCTAGGAAAGTACTGAACGAAATCATTGCAATTCAAAAGAAATTTCTTTGGTACAGTACGGAATCGAGGAACAGAGTGGTTTGGGATAGCTAGGATAATGTCTGCAAATCGAAAGAAAACAGAGGGTTAGGTGTGAAAGATTTAAGATCCTTCAATGTAGTCTTGTTGACCAAATGGTTGTGGACGTTTCTCATGGAACCGAATGCGAATTAGTGTGGAGTCTTGAGAGAAAAGTATGGAGACTAAAGAAAATTTATCTTATCTCTTGAAGATTATAAACCAAAAAGGTTACATTCTCAGTGGTGGAAGGATCTTATGAGGGTCTGTGTTTCGTCGCAGTATGTTTCGTTAGGCAAATTTATTTCTGCTAGACTGGGCGATGGCACATCCATTCCATTTTGGAAGGCGCAGTGGCTGGGATCTAATCCTTTTAGAGAATTGTTTCCTGCTCTTTTTCAGGTGGTGCAGTCACAGGAATGTTGTGTTGCTGAAATGGGATCGTGGACGAACTCGAAGTGGGAATGGACGATTCATTTACTGTAGTTGCTGCTGTCTAATGATGCAGTGGAAGATCTAAGACAATTGAACGAAATACTGGTTGAGGTTTGTCCTTTGCAGACCCAAACAGACTCTGTCGTGTGGACTTGTGGTTCTTTAGGTTGTTTTTCTGTTAAAAGTTTCTATGCTGGTTTGAGAGTCGGAGTCGAGGGGAATACGGGGGATGTTTCGGTCCAGACAGCATTGATCTTTGTTGGAAGTCTTCCACTCCTTCTAAAGTAAAAATCTTTGGTTGGCGGTTGTTTCTGAATAGATTACCAACGCGAGGTAATTTGGTTCGTCGGGGAATCATTACAAATGCTCACGATGCAATTTGTGTTTCTTGTTTCCAATTTGTTGAGGAAGCATTACATTTGTTTATGTTATGTCATTGGAGCAAAATACTATGGTGCAAGGTTTGTGCTTGGTTGGTGATTAATACAATCCAAGTTAATTCCATTTCTTCTCATCTGCTAACTTGGGTTTTAAGTTTAGACGGGAGATTAACGAGTAAGCTGGCTACTTGCCTTTGGTTGGTGGTTTGTTGGAATATATGGATATCTAAAAATAGCATTATCTTCAAGGACGAGATTTGTGACCCGGAGTTGTGTTTTACTCATATAAAATTTTACACGTGGTGGTGGATATTAATTTTAGCAAAAGGGGATATGGATTGTTCTTATTATGAGTGACATAAGTATCCCTTAGATTTTTTGTAAGTTTATTTCTCTATTGGTGGTTGTAATTTGGGTTGAGGTACCCCTAGTACCGCTTTCTTTATATACTTGGCTTATAAAAAAACAATTACATTGATGCCCCTTTGTAACTTTTAAGTGGAGATGTCAATAGCACTAAAATATGTTCTCATTATTTGTTTTGTTTGTTTTTATTTTAAAAATTACTATTAGTTAATTTATTTTTAATAATTACTTAATAAGAAATTGTTATTTAATTATTGTTAAATAGGATAAATATTTAATTGTTTAATAATAAATTATTAGATAAAAAATTAATGAAATTCTGGCATAGCAGACAGTAGATGTCCTAACACATGTCAAGACATTGTTCTGCATAATCATTTAAACAAGAACAGAACAACAGACTGATACCTTGAATATCAGTAACTGCAGAATCACAAATGTTACGACATCTGTTCCAACATTTTTATCAAGACCAATAACAGAATATGCAAATCTGCAGAATGATAAAAGAACACAACAATTATTAACCCAGTTCGGTGCAATTCACCTACATCTGGGGGATACTAATCCAGGTAGAAGACTCCACTATCTGTAGTAAACTTATAAAGTTAAACTCCCCCGTTTACAACTTATCTCCTAAATACTACCCAATGAAATCTTTACCAAAGAACGTCCTCTTTGATATGAGAATCACCACTCACTTCCCCTAATCACAATCTGTGATATCTAAACCATACATAATTCTGTCAAGCATACTTGACCAACACGCTAACTTGGATTTGCTTCAAAGCTTCATCCAAGAACAATACACAATCCAATACCTAAAGGCTTATGGATCTGTGCGATACCTATGTCTACCATAGTGCATCAAACGATACAAAGGAAGACTTACAAACCTAGAGAGCCAACGACTCTCAAAACCCCAAACCCTTATTTTTACACAAGAGAACTATGTTACAAAAGGTATCTCTCTGTGTAGAAACTCTAGGACTAAGTCTTCTTTTATAGTCTTCAGTTGGGCTTCAAAATTTTCCTTGATCCACTGCTGAGCGCGCCTAGGATTTTGGAACAGATTTGAAACAGATTTAAAACAATATGTTATAGCAGTCCAGGATGTTGAGTCTTCAAGTTGAGGCATCTTCTTCGACATCTTTATTCTTTGGCAGAATTCTTCAGCTTTGGTCTTCATGTTGGAACATCTTCTTCAGCACTGAGTTTTACCAAAATTTTGTCCAAGTTATTTGAGCTTTCAATTAATAAAATTTTTTTAATTAGGCAAATTAGTAAATAATAATTCAAATATAATAATCATAATAATTATTTTATAATTTTTTAAAATTATTGATGTGATCCATTTAAGTGACCTATGGTTCCACACCGAGAAGGTGATAATTGTTGTTAAGCCCTCTGTTGGTTTTGTCGTGGTTGCTGAGAAGAAGTTTCCACACCATCATCTGGATAAATAATCTCTTGGAGTGTATCAAAATTTGTCACGCTATCGTAATTTAATTTGATGTGCAAGTGTTTAAAGTGTGGTTTTGTTCTTGTAATGGTTAGGTGGTAGCATTCTTGGTGGATGGATGAATTTGGTGAGTTTTTTGTTTTGGTGAGTTAATACATTTAGTCTTATATGAACCAACAAATCCTATGTTGTTCAATGTCTCTTTGTACATAGGGTTTGTTGGATCATATAAGACTAATTGTACTAAACTACTAATAGTGAATTTCTTTTCTTTGGTTGGAAGTCAACCCTCTAGACGTAGGCATTGTTGCATCGAACTTGGTTACCAAATATTGTGTTCTTCATTGTTTTTTCGCTCCATCATCTTGTACAATTTATTATGTGTTAATTATGGTGTTTCTGGTTTAACCTGTCGAACTAGTTGTCTAGGACATTGCGTAAGACATTTGTCCCCTAAGGAACCAAATTTTAATTGGCATCAGAGCATGTACCCTAGCCTGTTGGGTGAGTTCTATGAAAGATAAATTCTGCTCAAATGGATACAATTAAGGATGCAGGATCACTTAACAAACCACGTGTCGTAAATGGCACCAATTATGATTATTATAAGACTATGATGGTTGCCTTTCTCAAATCCATGGGCAACAAAGCATGGAAATCTATGATAAAAGGGTGGAAACACCCAGTGATTACTTCTGAAGATGAAACTACTAGCTTGAAACCAGAAGTTGAATGGATTGATGCTAAAGATAATGAAACGTTTGGAAACTCCAAAGCTTTGAATGACATCTTCAATGGCATGGACAAGAACATGTTCAGGTTAATCAACACATGTGCAACAGCTAAAGAAGCATGAGAGATTCTAAAAAATGCACATGAAGACACCTTTAAAGTTCGTATGTTAAAGATGAAGCTCCTTACCACTAAGTTTGAGAATCTAAGGTTGAATGAAGATAAATCTATCTATGAATTCCACATCAGGTTGTGTGATATTACCAACACTTCTTTTTCCCTAGGTGAAAAGACGTCTAAAGAATAGTTGGCTAGAAAAATTCTCAGATCATTGCCTAAGAGGTTTGATATGAAAGTGACTGACATTGTAGAAGATCAGGACTTGAGTAGTATTAAGGTTGATGAAATCATTGGTTCCCTCCAAACCTTTGAGATTTCCATCAATGAAAGGTTAGAAGAAAAAAAACAAATGTATAGTCTTTGTTTCCAATACTAAAGGAGATCAAGGTGATAAAGAAGAGAGCCTTTCAGATGCTATAGATCTTCTTGGAAAAAAGTTCAACAAATCTTTAAAGAACCTAGATAGAAAGTGGAAGACTAGTGTCCAAGACAAGGGGTCCGACATCAGTTCCCAGAACAAAAGCAAGGTGATCCAATTCTTTAAGTGTGAAAGGTATGATCACATTAAAACTGAATGTCCTACCTTCTTGAATAAACAGAAGTAGGGATTGCCGACCACCCGGTCTGACTCTAACAATGAAATTGGTGGAGAAAATGTTAACAAAGTGATGGCATATATTGGTTAGTCTGATGATGAGGGTGAGTCTAGTGATGAAGATTTAATTGAGGAAGAGATAGATGCTTCGTTTAGATTATTGATCACCAAGTGGGAAGAAGCATGCATGGAAATAGAGAGACAAAAGAAAAAGATAAGTAATCTTCATCAAGATAAAGATAAACTTGTTACTACCATCTCAGGTATGAAAGAGGAAGTTTCAGTGCTATCATCCAAGCTTGAGGACACCACAAAATATGGTGAGATATTGAATAAAGGCTCTGACATGATATATGAAATTATGATACAAAGGAATAAGTCAAGAAATTCAGTAGCAATAGGCTTTACCTACAAAAAGGGCCATATGTTATAGCATCACGTTTGACATGTGCACTCTCATCATAAGGGTTACAAGAACTTTGACATAAGATATCATCATTGTGGCAAATATGGGCACACAAGGCCTAATTGTTACAAGTTGTTGTGGAACCTTGTTTTGTAGGTGATATGTTTTTAACAACACTACTACGAAAAACATATACAACAACGGTTGGAAAAGAGATACCATCACGCGTGACCCACCATTGTGAAGTGGCTTGTGGCTGTATATGTGTTACTTACAATCACGGTCGTATGACCATTGTAGAAAACTTGAAAGCGCGCGACATATTACCACGGTTTCTTTAACTAACCATTGTAATATATTAAAATTCCCAGGTTCGATTCTCAACAGTGCCTTTTTGGTATATATATATATATATATATATATATATATATATATATATATATATATATATATAATTTTTTTTTTTATTCGGAACAACGTTCACTCTACAACCACAATCATATTTAATAACCGTCGTTAAATTATCTGTTTTTTTAAAAAATATTTTTCTACTTTTTGAAATTTTTCTATTTTTTAACCTGTATTTTTGTGAACCGTATCAGAACATAAACAACAATTGTATCATAACAATAATTGTGTTGTATTACAGCAAATCCATATTTTGGACTAAGAACCAAACATTATATATATATATATATATATATATATATATATATATATATATATATATATATATATATATATATATATATATTACATCAAAATAAAAATGACACAAAACAACCTATAACACATTATATAACATCACATAATTGTATCTTAGTGTTTTGGTTTCTTGTCTCTTTGTGTCTTGTCTCTTGGTGTCTTGACTTTAAACACCTACAATTTCGAATAATCATACTTGTTAGTAAATATACTTAGAAATAATAACTTACATTAAATTATGAGTAAAGAATAAAATACTTACTTATTAGTTTTCCCATATGCCTTCATATTGATCGATACGAATAGCATGCACACCATCTCTATCAATTTCATCATATGTGGTAGGAACTTGTGTTGTGTAAGAAAGATTAGAAGGAATATCAAAACTTTCATCACTACTAGGAATGTATTTTCCTCAGAGAATAATTGATCATTTCCCCGATGTGTTCGAAGGGTTGGTCACATAGAAAACTTGTTTTGTTTGTGAAGTCGTGATGAATGGTTCAGTCATACAATTTTCCCTGCCAATGTCAACATGGGTGAATCCTAAGTCATCAGTTTGTACACCATTAATATTATTGGGAACTCACTTGCATTTAAATAAAGGAACTTTGAAGATAACATGATCAATCTCCCGAATCTTCTCAACGTCGCCATAGAACGCACTAGATGCTAATATTGGATTCTTATCTTTCAAACTAGAGAAATACATGGATTTGGCCTCAACCATAACTCATCTATTTTGCATTGTACTACGATCCTATTTTGATTTGTATAAAAGGTATAATGACCAATGTCATATGCATTCCAAGTTATCACATTAAAATTTGACAAGTATGACAACCATTTAATTGTCTCGGATGCACTATGATCATTTGATATCCTTTTATTAAACCAATCTAAGAATTTCTTGTTATGCTCGATCAACAATAACTTGTCACTCATTCGTGGATATTTTTTCTTAAAAAGTCTTTTGTGAGTAGCCGTGTAAGGTTAAACTTCTTCAAGATTATTCAATATATAGAAATATATGTGCCTGAATAACTACATCTCGGGCCATTGACTTAACATTTAAACCTTGAATACCTCTACCTTCAGTGTCAGCATGAGACTTTGGAATTCCTATAGACTATGCTTCCCACAAATAGTTTGTACAAAACTCAACAACTTCTTCTAGGATGTACCTTTCAATAATCAAAGCTTCCGATCGGTGATGATTCTTCGTATATCATTTAAATATCTTTATGTATTGCTCTATTGGATACATCCACCTTAAATAAACTGGACCATAAAGATGAACAGGTAAGTGAACCATAATGTCAAAAAATGATGGAGGAAAATACATTTCCAATTTACACAAGATTATGGCAGCTTCTTTTTCTAATTCATCTAATTTTTTGAAATCAAGAACTTTATTATATATGGCATTGAAGAATAAACACAATCTAGTTATATTTACTCCCACATTTTTTGATAGGATGCCACAGATAGCCACTGGTAGAAGTTGTTGCATCAAGACATGACAATAATGCGATTTCAAACCAATTAACTTGAGATTTTTTATTGGTACAATTTTCTTGTTATTGGAGTAAGTATTAATCTTGTTTATATATATATATATATATATATATATATATATATATATATATATATATAAGGTTCATATCCTATGAGAATGCATTTTTTATATAAGAACATGAGAATGAATCTGTATCATTAAATTTTAAAATAAATGGTGGAGATTATGTGTGACTTATGTTTTTCTCTCTCCTCCATTATTAAAATAAATGATGGAGGAGAGAGAGAAAAAAACTGACATATAATCTCCACCATTTATTTTAAAATCTAATAGTTCAGATTCATTCTCACATTCTCACATAAAAATGACATTCTCATATGATATATTCCCTATATATATATATATATATATATATATATATATATATATATATATATATATATAATTGAGTATATTCTGAATCAAACGAATCGAATTATATATAGTTTAAATCTAATTCATTTAGTTAATAAATTAAATTTTTTTTTTATATTCAATTCATTTAGTTCATGAATAAAATTCAACGATTTAATTATTAAATCAAATTTTAAATTATATTCAAATTGATTTGATTTATTGTAAACCTTAATACGACATTAAAAATGCAGACCAAAGAAGAGACCAAATAAACATGCTAACTCTCCAATCACGTGTGAACGACTCAAAACTTGAACAACACTTACGTGCTTATTTAGAAGGTAACGGCACTTGTTGCTACTAAAGAGAAACTAATAAATCACTATTAATTAACATACGAATAAAATAAACGACCAACTTTGAAGCATTCATTCATAACACAAACAGAGCACAAGTCAACACACACAAAACAAATCCTTCCATAGAAGTAAATCAAATATTTATCCTTCTTAATTATTATTTAGTCAGAGTAGGACAATTACAAATAATGTCACTTAAACTAGAACAATTGTTAATTAATGTTTAACTAGTGTAAAACAAACCAGATCATAAATCCTCAGCAAGTTGTTGCTGCAAGAACCATATGTTTTCTTCTGTCCACATTTCTGAACCACCAAAATCATTGTCATGTTCAAACTCTTGAATTTTTGTGTCTAAGCAATTCCACTCCTGCCACGTGGATTCCAATTCCATACTATCCATTATATTGTAAGACAGGTTTGATTCTGCAAAAACATCAACCCCTGACGAGTACGATGAAACCTCAGACATCAACATGGGAGGAGGATTTGCATTTGTCCCACAAGTTTCACTGTGCGCTTTAGTATTGTTACAATTGGTGGCTTGTCGTTGATCATAGAAATTAGTATCTGCAGTTGCACGAGTCGACTGAATCCTCTCGATGAGACGTGGAATCCATTCAAAACGCAAAGTGTCTCTGAACAGTTGGCTGTTTACATCACATTTGAGGTGCCTAGCTTGTTTCACCACTCTTGTCCTCCAATAGTTCTTTATCTCATTGTCCGTTCTTCCGGGCAAATGTTCCGCTATTTTAGACCACCTTCATAAACAACACAAAACCATCTTAGTTTTAACTTTTACCAACTCAACTTATTTTATTGCAATTGCAGTTGCAGACTGCAGTTTAAAATTATATTATCTTGCGCATGTATACGTACCGGTTACCCCAACGAGAATGAAGATCAAGAATCAAGAGCTGTTCTTGGAGAGTGATATTCCCATGTCGAACATTCGGACGCAAGTAGTTCAACCATCTTAATCTGCAGCTTTTTCCTGTTCTCTTTAGACCCGAACATCGAGCAACGGAGTTCCAATGACCTTCGCCGTGGACAGCCACATAGTTCATCAGAACAGTATCCTCCTCTTCTATCCATGGACCTTTCTTTAATACCATATTATCTTCTTCACTTACATTTGTTGCTAATGAACCACAATCTGATAAACTCCTCGTTACATGAACACTGGTTTGGTAGTTGGTATCCATGTTAATGTTATCTTACACTTGATGAACTTGTTGATATGTATTTGACTTTGGATTATGTTAAGAATATGTAAGAGAATGTGATTATATAGAGAGTGTTGAGTTGAAGTTGACGCTGTATTTAGGAGGAATTGCACTTTAAGAACTAAGAATTTGACAAAAGTGAAAGATAATGTGAGGGGCTGCGACCTGAATAATTGTCCGCAGAATTGTCAAATAATTGTTTAATAAAAGGGACAATATTTTACTATTGCTAGCTAAGTAGTAGTGGTGTTTTTGTTTTTAAAAACTTATTTTGACCATGCAATTTTGTGTTGACACTTTGACTTATGACACACATATTCAACTTAGTCGTAACTAAGAAGGCTTTAACAGTTCTAGAATCCTATTCCGGTTTGGTCGTTTCCAATTCTAGAATCAAAATGGTTCTTGTATTTGGCTGTTCAGGTCAAACTTCTTTACTAGTTGCAATTAATTATTTGGCTGTGTTTCCTGTATGGAATACTTATCTCTTAGTCTTACTTATCTCTTAGTCTTTCTTAAACTATTGTACCGCAAGTAATTAAGTTAGCTACTCAATAAATATTTGTTGGTGTTAGGTATCACGTGTGAAAATGTTAAAAGTTCAATATTTTTTTTTTTTTTACAACTGAAAATATTTCATAAAGCCTCTTGGGCGAAGAACGAAATACAATCTGGTCGGAACCCAAGCCAGGTCCGATTACCAGCAGACTTAGCAACATTTGCCATATGGTGACCATCAATATTCAGACCTCTACTAACAAAGGAAACAGATGCAAAAGAAAAACAAGACAATAAGTTTCTACAATCAACAGCCACTAATTCAAGGCTGTCATTCCCAGAGAAGCTACTAATGCAGTCAACAGCATCCATAGAATCAGACAACACTTGAATTTTATGAAAACCCAAAGAATGAGCGATGTCCAAACACCATCTAATCGCCAAAATCTCAGCAACGCTCGCCCCCACCCAGATATGCGCTTTGTGGCACGCAGACAACACAATGTCTCCCTGGATGTTACAAAAGACACAACCGAAAGTAACAGCTCGTTCCTCTAAGCGTCCAACATCCACACTAATAAGGCAAATATCATCAGGGGGATCAGACAACAGAGAAGAACAACTAGGACTAACCTTTTGTTTGCCATCCACATACCCCGCACAGAAGATGGAGAAAGCCAAAAACGCCTTTTTCGCGACCTCGCAAGGATCAATGGATTTCGTCTTAAAATGCCTCTCATTGCGCGCACTCCACAACTGCCAAAGAGTGAAGCAGAAGATTTGCATGGTGGTCACATCCTTAGACTGGAGGATGGACTGAATCCAGTCCGTAACAGACATATCAGTAGGACTATGAAAGCCCAGCTGGGTAGCGAAAAGAGAAGCACGAGAAAAACTACACTGCTGGAAGAGATGTTGGCAATCCTCGATTGCTTCATTACAGAAACAGCAGGAAGGGTCAAGCGACATACCTTTCGCTCTCAAATTAGATTTATGCGGAAGGATATCCTTTGCCAAACGCCACATGAAATTCCGAACTTTCGGGGGGATTGGAAGTTTCCACAGAATCTTCCAGAGGGAAACAAACTGGTTGGAAGAAGGACCAGGTCTGCTACTCGTAATGGCTCTGCATCTCGCATGATACGCTGACTTTACAGAATATATTCCATCTTTCTCAAACCTCCACCGCAGCTGGTCCGCAGGCAAGCTTCTAGAAAGCGAGATGCTCCTGATATGAAGTGCATCAGAAGGAAGGAAAATGGACGAGATGGAATCAGTCTTCCATGAGCCTAAATCCTCATCAATCAGATCATTGACTGTCTCCACAACAGATGAATTATGGCAAGACTTCCAAACTTTGAAGCCATCCTTATCTGGCAGCCACTTGTCATTCCAAATATCGATACTTCTACCATTCCCCACCTGCCAGTAAATACCGTCTTCCACTGTCTTCTTTGCTCCATAAATACTACGCCAAGCATAACTGGGAGAGTGACCAAGGTTAGCCTCAGAAAGAGAGCAGTTAGGGAAGTACCTACCTTTGAGGACTCTACAAACAAGGGAATTTCCATCTTGGAGGAATCTCCAATAGTGCTTGCCTAAGAGGCAATCATTAAACACTTCGAGACCTATGAAACCCAAACCACCGTCACATTTTTCCCGAGCTAATTTGTCCCAGCTGAGCCAGTGAATTTTCCTTTTGCCTTCTTTCGCACCCCACCAAAATCGAGCTAACATAGCCTCGATATCATGACAAATACTAACCGATAATTTGAAACAGCTCATCACGTAGTTGGGAATGGCTTCGATAGATCCCTTCACAATGTCTTCGAAATTCTCCTCTCCCAAATCAGCAATCCCTTCACAATCTTTCAATTGGTGCCCTATTTTTCCACACGCAAAACAGAAGTTTGGTAGGCGCTCATACTTGAAGTGGACACGAAGATCTTTCCCTTTAAAATGTACCATCGTTCCTCTCTTCAACGGCTTTTTCAGATCCATGGTGACCTTTAACCTCAGAAAACGACCATTCTTGTGGTGTTCCTTTTGATCCATTTCTTCGAATTTGCCCATGATTCCCCCTAGCTTCCTTGCCATTGCTTCAGTTCTCAGCATAAGCGGAAGTTCATACACTCGGACCCAAAAGACCCCAAAATGCATATTGAGATCTGAAGGTTGTTCTTCACCTGAAATTCTCTCCAAAACCAAAAGATTTCTATCAAAACTCCACGGGCCGTTACGCAACACAGTCTCCAGATCACGTTTTGAAGCAAATCTGAACAAGAAGAGGTTCTTGCTCAGCTCCTGCGTTTCAACGGTGTTTTTAAGTCTCCAGGCACTCAACATAGTGCTTGTAAACGCTCTCGAGTTAAAGTGGTTCTCCGTCCAGAGTCTCCCGGCTAGAGTTCTCTGGAAAACCTCCCCGTCACACACCTCCTCTCCTTCCGCTGTTACACCCTCTTCCTCTTCTTTGGACAAAGGGACATTTTTCCACCTATCCATTAAACACGCCTACAGCCTGTTTCCCTAAACTCCGGGTTAGAATGATAAGGCCTCGAAAGGAAACAAGAACCAGTAAGAGAAGAAAAAAACTCCGCGCAAACCGCAACAGAGGAAAAAACCAGGACAACTGGTGGAAAGAAAAACAGCAAGAGAGCTGAGAAATTGAGAACCCTAGCCGCACAAAGGGTAGGGGAAAAGGCACGATAAGTTTAGAGAGAAGGGAGACTCTCTCTCTCTCTAAAACACGTGAGACTCTACTTTATGTTAAAAGTTCAATATTGATTAGGAATATCAAGTACTATTTTTGGATTTTTTTTTTCAGAATTATTTGAATTTTTATTGTTTGAGAAATCATTTTGAATGGTCAAATGATCATTGTTTTATTCTTTTGGAGAATTTTTTGAATTTATCATCGGTTGAGAAATTATTCTGATTGGTCTTTATATTAGATACTATGAGTGTTATTTATATCATATTTGAATGATTTTTGTACCATTAGAGGGTGTATTTCTAAATCGATTATCTACCGTGTAAGTAGTAATCGTATATCATATTCGAATGATCAAGTATTATTTTTGGATTCTCATTGGAGAATCATTTGAAGTTCTCTTGATTAAGAAATCAATTTGAGTGGTCAAATGACTATTATTTAATTATCTTTGGAGAATTATTTGAATTTATCATCGGTTGAGAAATTATTCTGATTGGTCTTTGTACTAGATACTACGAGCGTTATTTAATTATATCATATTCGAATGGTTTTTGTACCATTAAAGGATTTATTTCTAGATCGATTATCTACCGTGTAAGTAGTAATCATATAGTATATAACTAGGTTGTTTTATCCTTGATGTGTCATGGTTAAGTGACTGCTTTGCATAATTTTGGACAATTTCGCGAAACGTCTTAAAGAGAGCAACTTAATCTGCAAATCGACCTAGTAGTTTCTTCAGTGGCAATTTTAAAATAGTAAAACAATAATTTTAAGACATTTTGAACTGTCATGGCTACTCAATAAATTATTGATACTTCTGCGGCCCTCGTCTCTAACAACCCGTTCAAGTTTGAGGGAAGTCATTTCTAACGTTGGCAACAAAAGATGCACTTTTTCTTGACCCTGAAAAAGGTTGTCAACGTTCTGGTTGAGGACATTCATGTTGCTCATTCCTGATCAATAGAGCAAACTAACGGTAAGAAATCAATGGATTTAGATGGAACAATTAATAGTGTTGAAGTTGAATTTGTTGCACATATTAAAGAGAACGATTTACAGATTAGGAAAGAAATCACCTTATGGAAAGATAATGATTATCTCTATAAAATCATATTCTGAATGGACTTGCAGATGATGTATATGATTATTATAGTAGTTGCAATACTACAAAACAAGTTTGGGGGGCTCTAAAAAAGAAGACTCGAGATAAATGTGCTTATATGATCAGATGCAATCTAGCAAAGAATTTTGAACCCTCAAATAGTGTGAAAGCTCGTCAGCTCGTTTCTCTCTGTCTACCTGTCTGAGTGACCCGAGTATTGTAAAAGTAAAGAAGTAGCTTAGAAGTACTAAGGTAACTCACACGCACCTAAAAAATACTTTCAAATGGTTTTACCTTGAAAATTATTTTCTAAGCCAAGCCAAGTGATTAAAAAAACTGTCCAGACCTTTTCCAAACTATTTTTTAACTAACCAATTGATTGGTAAGTTATGGCAATCGATTGGCAAATTTTTTTTGAGCCATCTTATCAATTGGAGCATTAGCCAATCGATTGGGGTAAAGTTAATTAATTAACGAAGAAATTATGAAAGCACATTAATGACTTGCAATAATGTCTATATCTAATATTTCCTATTTGGGCTTGCTAATAGAGTAAGAATGAGTTGGCCAATCAATTGAAGCTTTGTGTCAATTGATTGGCTCATTAATTCAGCCAATGGATCATTTTTTTCTTGGTGTTTCTAACTCCTAAATAAAGGAGGTTGACCACCACTCCATTTCACAGCACTTTCCAATGATTTAAATTTTGTTTTGAATTTATCTCTCTATATTTTCTCCCTCTCTCTCTAGAAAATATTTCTTTCACTTAAAATTGCCTTAGTGTTTGTGAGTGAAACTTTGCTTGTCACAGAGAGTTCTGTAAGTCGTTGAGTTATTTGTTTAAATCTTGGGAGTGTGATACTCTTGAGAAGATTGAGTTTGGTTCGTGAGATAAACCAATCATAAAATATCTCTTGTGGTTTATTGAGCTTTGCTAAAAAAACTATTTTGGTTACTGAGATCAGCCTGGAAATCTCTAAGAAGGTTCTAGTTTAACTTGTGATAAACCTATTTATGGTTGGGGATAAGCCTATAAAAATCTCAAGATCAGCTTGTATAAAGGTTCGCAGATATAACTGGTAAAAGCTCGCAAGTTTATAGTTAAAATCCTAAAATGACCTCTTGGGGACAAGACTTGACCAACGTGTGGCCAAACGGATAAGTCCTTGGTGCAATCTCTCTAACCATATACTTTTAATTTCCGCTATTTACTTTTCATTATTTATTTCTGTTGCAATTTAATCAAACAAAATTACTAACACGATCTCAATTGAGAAAAGTATAAAATCAATCACAAGTTTTAAATACAACAATTTACCCTACCTTGTGCTAGAAGTCACTTGTCCAACACACACCACTAATGTTATTAATATTGGAGAAGTGATGTTGAAGTCCATCTTCGAAAAGACTTTAATCTTGAAGGATGTCATGCATACTTTTGAGATTATAAAGAATCTTGTTTCTACCTTTCTTCTAAATAAGGCAAGGTTTAGTTAGTCTATTGGGATGGATTTTTACACCATCATTAAGAATGATATATTTGTGAATGAAATTGATATGCTTAAGATCTTTATGAATGAAATTAAAAAATAATTTAGTAATAAAATTAAGAGTTTTTGTATTGATAAGGGAACGAGTATGATTACAGTTTATTTAATGAATTTTATAAACAACATGGAATTGTACATGAAATGACTGCACCATATTTTCTTGAAATGAATGGTAAAGCGGAAAGAAAAATATAACTCTTACTGAACTAGTTGTTGTTATTATGTTGAGTTCTGGGTTTGCACCTCACTAGTGGGGGAAAATTTTATTGATTGTTTAATATGTCTTGAATAGAGTTCCCAAGTCTAAAAATAAGATCCCTCCTTATGATATATATTGAAGAAAAGACAACCAAACTTTTTTTACTTTATAACTTGGGATTGTTTGTCTTATGTCAGAATGACGGATCTGAAGCGAGGTAAACTCACTAGTAGACCCTATGAATGTATTCATTGAGTATGCAAAAAATAGTAAGTATATATGTGTTATGGCCTAAATGCAAAAGTGATCATAAACTCAAATGATGTTGATTTCTATGAAAACAAATTTTCTTTCAAATCAAGGAATGGTGGGGGCACTCAATCAAATCACATTCATGTAAATCATATAAATAATTTAAAAAAGATAATAAAAAAGTATAAATAAACAAGACTACTATATTAAAATATATAAAAAAATTGCAAATTGAGTATGATTAAAAAATTTAACTACTTATGTCATTCATCCTTTAATATAAATATAAATATATCCAAGAGTATTTGGATGAGACAATAAATGATTTCTCAGTTTAATTAGAGGTATTCGGTTTGAATATAGTATGGGTCATGCAGTAATGTTAAATTCTTTTTAGGGAGAGTGTTGTTGTCCATTGTATTCTCCCTAATTCGATAAATTAACATTTAAATTGTAGGCAGAGAATACTCTTACCAAAAAAATAAAAATATATATTACATATTTCATATCAAAAAATTCGTAGTTTAGTTAATGCGTAGATTTTATGCATATATGTTTTTAAGCAAGGTCGTTAATTTTTTGGGGCCATTGACTTAAGTTTTTGGAAGCCTAGTGTTAATTAGCTGGAGTTTAACTATGACAAAATAAATCGAGGTCATATTTTAACTATGGTTTAACTATGACAAACACTTTTTGAGACCTTATATGGGTGCTTGCTTCTATGTCACCTCCTCTTCATTCTAACATCGTAAACTGAAACCATGCCTTTCAAATTTGGAATATCCTGAATTCTCTAGGTTGATTTATAAACTTGGGAAATTGTTAGATTATTGAAGAACAACCTCATTAGTTCTAGGAAGTTTGATAAAATCAATGAATATTTTCAAACAATTAAAAAATTATGGATACTCAAGTGTCTATAAGACCTCTTACTAATAACAACAATCCTATTTAATTGGTTCTTGATAGTCTCCCTTAAGGCCTGAACAATATGACTTAATTGTTGTATCTGTTCTTTCAAGAATTTATTTGTTGGGATAACTTGAGCATTTAGAGAAATCAAATTAGAGAGATTCTAAGTACAATAAAGGAAGAGAGATTTTTTTTTCTCATTAACCTAGCTTGATTACAAATAGTGGCATGTGTTTTTTAGTTAGAAAATCAGATAACTAACTAATTTCTAAAACATTCATTTGTGACAATTAGTTTGTGTTGTAAGTCATTCTTTCGCAACATAAGTGAAATTCCACTTAAAGTGAATTACATTATAAATAATGATCCTAATTCACACAAGTTAACTTCCTCCGCTTATTAACTCTTTCAAGTAATCAAATATTCTCCTCTTAAATGGCTTGGTCAAAATATTTGTAAGTTACAACTCTATCTTGCAATATTTAATCTCCAATCTATTTATATCTTCTGTCATGTGCTTTGAACAACTACTATCAAGATACCAAGAATTTATAGTGGTCTTCAAGCAAACCTACAAAGTAAATTAAGATTTGTTAGATACCCAATGTGCCTTGGGTCCTCGATATTAGTTCCTTTCTTAACTCACACATAATGACCACTAGGAACACTAAAGTTCCTTAAATAGTAAGGATTAGGTGTGTGACCTCTTAATACAGAGTAGAAACAAGTTGGAACAAAGTAACTCATGTAACTAGAAACATAAGGTTTATTTTGACCAAACTCTTTCTTAGGATGACGATGGACAACTTACACATTTTTCATTTTCTCTTTATTGGATTGGTCATTTGCCTTGACAAATATAGTTTTACTAGTACTTAGCTTGTCAAATTTTGAATAGCCAACACGACTTTTATCATTAGAATATCTTTGTCCACTAAGAACACTTTCCAATCTAATTTGTCCTTTTTCATATCTTTCAATAACTCTTTTTAATTGAAAATTTTAAAAATAAAGAGAATTACAATTATTTCACGTAGAGTTATGTTTTTTTTTTCAGATTCTTTTTTCATGGGATCAATTTTCTCTTTAAGAGATGAAATTTGTTTGTTTTGACTTGACACCGTTTTGTACCAAACTTTAAATTCATTTAGTAATTCATTTATTGCCTCTTGTGCATAATCATCTTAAGAAAAATTTTCATTACTAACCTCATCTTCTTCATCATCTGAATGGTGTGATGTAATCAATGCAAGATTTGAGCATTCCTAGCTTTCTGAATCGGGCGATGAACTTCTTTCATTATCATCCCATGCTATGTAAGCTCTTTTTGATTTTGATTCCTTTTTTTTTATTTATGACAACTTTTCTTATAAAATTTTGGACAATCTGTCTTCGTCTGTCCTTGATTTCCACAATCAAGGCAAGTGTAATTTTGGGTTGATGTAGAAGCTTCATTCTTCTTGAAAATTTTATTTATTTTTTCAAAGTTTAAAGATTTATCATTATTGAAAAACTTACCTAACATTTTTACAAGAACCATGAAGTTCTCATCTTCATCTAGTGAGTCATCTTCCAATTTTTCCCTTAAATAAACTTTTAAAGCAATGTTTTTGTATTTCTTCTCTTGATTCTCATGCTTTTCTAATATTCCAAGTTCAATCTCATACTCTTTAAGTTTTTCGAACAATGTTGCGGAACACATATTCGATAGACTCTTCTTTTATGATACCATTGTCACTTTCGGTTGCCATGACCTGGTCAAAGATCTAAGTACTTTAAGATTAATTTCATCGTTAAAAAAAGTCTTACCAAGAGCCATCAAGTGATTTAACAAGTGCACAAATTTTTTCTGCAATTCAAGGATTGATTCTCTGGGCTGCATTTTGAACAATTCATATTCTTGACATAAAGTGTTCAATATTGATGTTTTTACTTCAGCAGTTACTTCATGAGTGACCACTAACGTATCCCATATTTCATTTATTATTGTAGACTAAGAGACACAGAAGAATTCATCCATGCTTAGGGCTGCTTTAAGCAATTTCTTTTCATTCTTGTCAAAGAAAACTTTCTTCTTATCATCTTCATCACATAATCCCTTTATTTTAGGCGTACTGTTGATGCGGTAAAGCGGCAAGCAAAAATTATTTTCAGAAGAATTCCCTCCTGGATTTATGCTGTCTCCACAAGGATCAGTGTGAGGGAAAGAATGTCGTTCGACAGTCTCTATATCTCTAAGCTTGGGTTTGAATGGTTTTAGAGTGAGCAAAATGATAAAGGAAAAACCTATGACAATAAATTAAATACATTCTTAAGACATGAGAAAACTCGTCAGGAGTTGTATTTCATTCTACCCATCATGTACTAAAAAAATCTACGGATCAAATACACGCAACCTAAATCACTCGTCAGAATCCCCATGTATCGCTCACAACAAGAGGTTATGTCTAACGCAAACGTTGAGAGATCAACCGCATTCTCTCAGAGGTGATGTCTCACGCAACTAAACAACACGGAGCATTAAGATTCGACACACAAGTGAATATTAGCCCATTTCTGATAGATAATAGACGCACATCTTAGGTCGAGTTCGAAAAGTATAGGTCTATAATGATCCAACCCCATTAAGATAGATAGTAAATCAAAGATGACATCAATTAAGAGTTGTAAAAGAGATTTTATAAAAAGATCCATAAATACACATACAATCAAAGTAAAATTACATACAACAACCCCCAACAAATGAAAAATACATAGAAAAGAAGGAAGAAGAACAAACATCTCACGGTTTGTCAACTCCGATTGAAGTAGATCGTCAAGATGCATCCTCCATGTGTTGTTTCTAAGCTAACTCTACTAAAGAATGTTTTCTGATCAATTGGGTGTAAAAAGCCCCCAAAAGATATCTAAAATATCTAAAAAGAACTCTATATATACAAAACTAAATCTGCCAAGTTCGAACAGCGAACTCAACTTTATTGCACGCGGTCTGGCAGAAATTGCGCTTAAACCGCCTTATTGAAAATATCTTGGCTCGCACACTACTACGGAAAACCCATTTAACAATGGTTGGGAAAGGTATATAATCAACCGTGCACGGGCGTTGTTATGTAGAGTGTCGTTGTATATATGATACGTACAATCATGGACCAGTAACCATTGTATTAAACTGGAAAGAGCGCTACATATCACAACGGTTGATACAAATAACCGTTGTGATAAATCAAGTGGCCAAGGTTCGATTCCCAGCTGCGCTGTTTTGATATTTTTTTTTTTTGGACAGGCCGCAAGATATTATAACGGTTGTGTAGTATAACTGTTGTTAAAACATAAGTTATTATTACGGTTATCGTGTATAACCGTTGTTACATATTCTGCAGATTTAAGAAAAAGATTCCTGATTTTATAATTAATCCCTTTGTTTTTACCTGTATTATTGTTCACCATATCACAGCAGAAAATACAACTAACATTTGTGATAAAGTAATCATAATAATGTTAATTGTATCATATTCATAATATCACATAACTGTATATGCAATTGTAACAAATATCTTACAATATATCAGAACAAACAACCTGCAGTTTACACATTACATAACATCACATTATTGTATCATATTTAATTGTAACAAATATCTTACAATTTATCATAACAAATAGCCTAGAGTTTACACATTACATAACATCACATAGTTAATTGTATTCAATTGTAACAAATATCTTAAAATTTATCAGAACAAACAACCTACGGTTTACACAGTACATAACATCACATAATTGTAACTTGGTGTTTTGGTTTCTTGTCTCTTGGTGTCTTGACTCTAAAGACATATGATTTCAAATAATTATACTTGTTAGTAAAAATATTTAGAAATTGTAATATACAATTAATATATTAGAATAAAGAGTAAATTACATACTTGTTAATTTTCCCATATGTCTTCTTCAAGATCAATTCGAACAGCGTGCACGACATCTCCATCAACTTCATCATATGAGTTAGGGACTTGTGTTGTGTAAGAAGGTGTGGACGGAATATCAAGACTTCTATCACTAAGAGGAATGTGTTTTCCTTGGAGAACGATTGACCATTTCCCCGATATGTCTGATGGGTCGGTAACATAGAAAACTTGTTTTGCTTGAGAAGCCATGATGAATGGTTCGGTCATAAAAGATGCCTTGCCAAGGTCGATCCGTGTGAATCCTAAGTCATTAATGTGTACACCATTACTATTATTGGGAACCCATTTGCATTTAAATAAAGCCACTTTGAAAATAACATAATCAATCTCCCAAATCTCATAAATGACACCATAAAATGTGGTAGTTGCCAATACAGGATTCTTATCTTTCGAACTAGAGAAATACATCGATTCGGCCTCAACCATAACCCCACTATTTTGCATTGTACTACGATCATCTTTTGATTTTGTATAAAAGGTATAATGACCAATGACGTATGCGGTCCAAGTAATGACACAAAATTTTGACTCGTACGACAACCATTTAAGTATCTCGGATGCACTACGATCATTAGATACACTTTTATTAAACCATTGTATGAATCTCTTGTTATGCTCTATCAACAACAACTCGTCACTCATTCGGCGATATTTTTTCCGCAAAAGTCCTTTGTGAGTATCTATGAAAGGTTGAACTTCATCTATATTATTCAATATATAGAAATGTGCTTGAGTAACTACATCCCGAGCCATTGACTTAACATTTAGACCTTGAATACCTCTTCCGTCTGTGTCAGCATGATGAGAAATTCGAATTCCTATAGAATTTGCATCTGACAAATAGTTTGTTCAAAACTCAACAACTTCTTCTGTGATGTATCTTTCAACAATCGAAGCTTCTGGTTGGTGATGATTCTTCGTATATCCTTTAAAGATCTTCATATATCGCTCTATTGGATACATCTACCTTAAATAAACTGGACCACAAATTCTGATTTCTCTTACTAGATGAACAAGTAAGTGAACCATAATGTCAAAGAATGATGGGGGAAAATATATCTCCAATTGACACAAGATTATGGCAGCCACATCTTCTAATTCATCTAATTTTTTGAAATCAAGAACTTTATTACATATGGCATTGAAGAATAAGCACAATCTCGTTATAGTAACTCACACATTTTTTGGTATGATCCCGCGGATAGACACTGGTAGAAGTTGTTGCACCAATACATGACAACCATGAGATTTTAAACCAATTAAATTGAGATTTTTCATTGATACAAGTTTCTTGATGTTTGATGAGTAACCTTGCGGAACTTTAATACCTTACAAACACTCACAGAAAATTTTCTTCTCCTTTTTAGAAAGAGTGTGACATGCTGGAGGCAGATAAGTTCTTTTTCCTTTCTCTATTGGAGTCAACTGTTTTCTTATACCCATCTTCTCCATATCAAGACAGGAACTCTTATTATCTTTAGTCTTGCCTGGAATGTTTAGAAGTGTGCCAATCAAACTATCACACACATTTTTTTCCACGTGCATCACATCAAGACAATGTCTAACATCAAGACTTGACCAATACGGAAGATCAAAGAAGATGGACCTCTTTTTCCAAATATTTTTTGCAACTGCCCCTTTTTATTTTTTTCTCTTCCCAAAGACAATATTAATGTGTTCTTGCCATTGATAGACTTCTTCCCCGGTTAAAGGTTCAGGTGCCTCATCAAACTCTTGCTCTCCATTAAAAGCCTTCCGCAATCTACGATAAGGATGATCGGGTTTTAGAAATTTTCGATGTCCAAGGTAAACAATCTTTTATCCAAACTCAAGTTGGTGATAACAAGTATCATCTTCACATATAGGACACACTCTATGTCCTTTGACACTATATCTAGCCAAGTTACCGTAAGCAGGAAAGTCGTTGATTGTGCAAAATAACATTGCACGCATCATAAACTTTTCCCCAGAATATGCATCATTAACTTCAACGCCTTCATCCCACAAGAGTCGTAAATCATCAATTAATGGACTTAGATAAACATCCATGTCGTTACCAGGTTGTCGTGGTCCAAAAATCATCATACTTAACAGTATATACTTGCGCTTTATACTCAACCATGGAGATAGGTTGTAAATAGTGAGAAGAACAGACCACGAAGTAATGATTAGTGCTCTGATTACCAAAGGGGTTCATTCCATCGGTGGCAAGTCCCAGCCTAAGGTTTCTTGGCTCAACTCCAAAATCTGGAAACAACGAATCAATTTTCTTCCATTGCAATGAATCAGCAACATGGTGAATGTTTCCATCACAAATCCTTTCATCTGCATGCCATCAAAGATTCTTTGCGTCATTCGAATTAGAAAAAAGTCTCTTAAATCGTGAAATTATTAGCAAGTACCATAACACTTTAGCAGAAGGATGCTTCCTACTAACATTGTCATAGTCATTGTCATCACCACTGTTGGCCTTCAGCTTGTAACACGACATACCACATTTCGGACATTGATACAAGTCTTTATACTCTTTCCGGTATAATATGCAATCATTATGGCAAGCATGTATTTTGATATACTCCAGACCCATTGGACACAAAATCTTCTTGGCCTCATAACAACGATCCGACAATTTGTTATCTTTTGGTAACATTTCCTTTAGCAGTTCAAGTAATTCCATGAAACTTTTATCCGACCATCCATTTTTTGCCTTCAGATTAAACAACTTTAACACCGCAGACAATCGTGTAAAATCTGTGCATCCTATAAAGGGGTGTCTTTATCACTACATAAAGTATCATAAATATGAACATTCTTAAAAGAAGATTCCCCAATATCATGGAACATATCATCTAGTTGATCATCCATATATTCATCTTCCTCGACTATTTGACTTTGTGACGCACGACTTTCCTCTACTTCACCATGCCACGTCCATATTATATAATTTTGACATAAACCATCACAACAAAGGTGATGAAATATTTCATCCTTTCTGCACTTTTTGATATTCGCGCAAAGAACACAAAGACAATAAAAGATACCATTATTTTCGGGAAGATATTTATCAGCGTATTCAAGAAATTCAAGAACTCCTTTCTCATAAACAGGACCTAATCTATCAACTTTCATCCAACTACGATCCATAACAACTTCTGAAATGTATACACATATAATAATGTGAATGACACACCAAAAACTTAATGCATTTGCAAATCTAAACCTAAAGCATATAAAACATTTACACTAATACTGACTTGAGCATATAAACAAAGAAAAAAGGAATGAAGATGTTGAAGAATACCGTAATTCGAAGCTGAAGAATCAAATGAACGAAGAGGGTGTAAAGATTTGAGCTACGAAGAGGGTAAAGTTTACGCCGCCGCTGTCGTCGCTGGTGGCTCGCTTGTTCAACTAGGGAGTCTTTTGGAAGAAATAATACAGAATAAGTTTTGTTTTAATTTATCAGTGAAAACCTTTAATTATGGTTGGGAAACACAACCGTAATGGAATTGAAGACCTCTTACAACGGTTTTTTAATTCACCGTTGTAAACTATTTTACAATTTATTTTTAAAGTAATGGAATTAAGTTCTATAACAACGGTTGGTTTAAAAACCGTTGTAAAATCATTTACAATTTATTTTATAAATAATGGACTTAAGTGACAAATGCTTTATGTACTCTAAAATATGGAAAAAGTGTAACTGCTGGGAATCGAAGCATATTTATTACTACGGTCTTTTAACACAACCGTCATTATATTTCTGTTTATATGTACGGCTAGTTACTGGGCGCGAAAATTTTAACCTATTACAACGGTTTAGATGAATCCGTTGTAAACCTGGCGTTGTTGTTTGCGCGTTTTGTAGTAGTGGCACTGCGAACTTCCTTGCTTTGGCCTCGCACTGACCACAATTGCAACTGCCAAAATATTAAACAACTTCGCCTTCACTTCGCTTTGTGCTCGCATTGCGAACATGACAGTTTGGAGAAAATTTGTTTCTTACTTTTATCACAACTTGAGCACCGTAACTCCGATTCAAGCACTGCCAGAAGCGTCGGAAAGCTTATTCAATGCTCTAAAAGACAATGAAAAAATATCATTCCTTGAATACTTAGAAAAAATGAGATAAAGACAATCAAGCTCAAGATATGTACATGATTATGCATATAACATAAATTACCTAAAACATACACAAAAGTTGGGGTTTATGAATGAAAATCAATTGAAACAAGTCAATAAGTGCTAATTATTCACACTAGAATTCACTACACTTTAGCACTTATCAAACTCTCCCCAACTTAAACTTTTTTGTCCTAAAACAAGAATCAATCAACTCAAAGAAAATAAAACAATTATCAAGAAATCATGCTCAACAAGTTTTTACAAACGAAAACAAACGTATGGTAAAAATATCAAAAGTACATACAAAGAAATGCTTACCAGTAAACTACAACGACACAAAGAATATGAAACAAAGTCTAAGCACAAAACACATGTCAAACATTCTAAAGCAATACAAATGTTCAAGAATGAATCACACCTAACACACAACATCATCAAGAGATGAAGAAACAAATATGAGGGACAAACTCACATACAACAATCTCGCTAACAACAATTCAAATTAGAAATTCATCTAAAAAAACTCATATTGAAAGTATAAAAGAAAAAATCACATGGGCTTTAAGGGTTGTAATGTGGCTTGGCTAACAAGGAAAAGTCATATCTCAAGGTAATTGAAACAAAAATAATGCCTAACAAATGAGAGTGATCACATCTCTAATACTCAAGCATTCACAACTTATTTCACCTTTTTCTCATCTTCAAATTGTTACACCAATCCACACAACTTATTAGCACAATGCTATTCTATTTTTTTTTCTTTTTCACCTTTCTTTTTTTATTCTTTTCTTTTTCACTTTTTTTTTCTTTATTTTTCAAACTTTTTCTTTTTATCAACCTCTTAGCAACCAACCTTTTCTCTCCAACTTGAATACAACCACACATGTAATGTGAATGCTCCCAACTTATCAGGCAAGGGTAAAAACTCAAATAACAAGTCATGGTTATGGTTCAAGAAAAAAAATTAGAATCCATACAAAAATGAACTTAATACCAACATGGATTCTAACAAAGGCTCAAAGGGGGTAAAAAAATTCTCACTCACTCACAAGGTAGATTGACTATTTGGTCAAGTGGTTATGCTCAAAATAAATAAAAAAATGCCTTGATCATTTTAATGCTATCATACAAATTAACACAAATACAAGATTAAACATAATTCGAATGAGTTAAACATGAAAATTGGTCTCCATGAAATTTAGTAAAAAATGGAAAGGTTCCTCACATTGGGCTATGAACTAAAGTGATTCAAAATTGAACAAAATTTACAAAAGAATAAATGTCATGTAAGTTGTACAAAGCCTAAGGTTCATAAACATGTTATGTTCTAGAAAAGCAATAAACACAAACCTTAGCAATGCAACTCTCTTTAAACTTTTCACACTACTATAACATTTTCTAGTTGAAACAATCAAACATGAACAATCATAACATGCATCCTTAAGCCAATAAAAAACCAAGCTTGAGAAAAAAACACAAAAATTTTCTAACAACCTAACCAAATCAAATTAAACTAACTAAACATAAAACTATACAAACTCATAAAACATTGGGTTGCCTCCCAACAAGCGCTTGTTTCACATCGTTAGCTCGACGCCTTTATTTATGCATATGTTCCGCCATGTTGCTTTGTTCATAAGTGTTATGTGACAAGATTTAAACCATACAATCACAATGTAAAAAATGACGTACGTCAATTCAAATGGTAAAAAAATGTCATATATAAATAAAGTCGAGAACAACGATAAATTAGCATGATTTAAAAATAAAATACAATCCATAGTACTACTACTATATACTAATGCACTGGTGTGTATGTCGTAATACATCTCCTCTGCCTCTTCGGCCTCCTTGCCCATCAACCCCCCGTCTTCCAGCATAGTATATGGTACATCGATTCCCTTCGTGCCTCCATCATGATGGCATTTAGGACCCGCCTCACATCAGACCCATCAGGGAAGATACCTCTGTCAATGTCTGCCTGCGCAATCTCCAATATGCGATGACATCTAGGCAAAATATCTTCAGCATGATCTAACTGTGTCTTCTCCTCCTCTAGTATCTCCCGATGAGTTAGCCTCAGCCGATATCCTGGAGTAGCATGCACCATATACGGATGTGACACCTTGAATAACCATCTGATGTACCCGTCGACATAGTTCTAGTCGCTCTCAACTATGGTACTCCGTGACTCCTCCGGTGCCAGATGACTCTCATAATCATCAAACATCTCATCCATATGTCTATGTGTAAAAATAGGAGGAGCAGAGACCGCAGGGTCTCTGGGAATGGTCTGAGTGTAGCCGAACTGCAGCATGACGTGCTCAGGCAGATGAGGAGCAGTGAGACGTGATCTGTAGGCCAGCCACTCTGAGTATAACATTATCTCATCAAATGGTTGCGTCTCACGGTGATCCACATAACTGTTGAAGTACTTGCCCTCAACAACTAAGCGGTCGAGGTACACTCTGAACGACTATGTCGCTTGGTTCCCTCTAAGCGAGGCAAATGCAGTAGCATGTGGAATATCATTATTATAAGTCGGTAAAATCTCCCAGCCGAAGATGCGTGGGAAGTGCTGGAGGATCCAAGCCTAAAAATTTTGGAACACACGAATCATCAGTAATGGCGTTGCAAAGATGAAATGAAAATGACACAGAAACAATAAAAGACAAATAAATATTATCGTCAGTAGTGTGATGCTACTGGTGACCTGCTTCGTCTTCCATCTACAACCCACTAATAGCTTTAAGTACAGGTAGACCAAACAAGCTTCCCCCCAGTTGTACTCATGGATATGCTCGAAGTGATCTAAGTACCGTAGGTAGAAGACATCAGTATAAGTGGTACTATTGTTTACAAAAATCACAGTGCCAACCAAATATAGCAGGTATGCTCTCATAGCATATGCTCTATGGAACCCCACATGTTCGTCATCCCCTGTAGCCTATTGTTCTCTAACGATCTCATCTGTGTATACCTTTTTCAGGAATTCAAACCTAGAATGAGCACCCCTGGTTCTATCCAACTCCTACACCGCTGCCGCTGGGTCAACTCTCAAATAGTCTACCATCATCTCGAGTTGCTTGTCTTCGGTAATCCTCTCATGATCTAGAAGTTTCCCCCTGATTGGAAGATGTAGTAAACATGACACATCGTCAAGTGTGATAGACATCTCACCATGTAAGAGATGAAATGACGAGGTCTCAGAGTGTCATTTCTCCACGAATGCATTAAGCGTTCGTGGTTGACTATAATATAATTGGTCATGCACAAGTCCTTCATCCCAGATAAGGAAAAAGCTGTCTAAAACTACTCCTCATTCGGCTGAGGCAAGCCAATAATCATCCTATTGTAGTTAATAATCTTCAGCGGATCAAATTCCTGCAGAAAAATAAATAAATTTCAGAAACTTGTAAATTAAAATAAACGTAAATTAAAAAGAATGAATCCAACTAATGCTACCTCTCCGTCCCAGATATATCTGGTAGTATGGTCTGGGTACAGAGGAGTGATGACAAATCTATAGGGCCTCCTCTGAATGCCTCTGAATCAGTAGCCTCACCATCCGGAGGTGGCACTTGCTCAGCAGTAGCATCAGCAGTAAGAGGTGTCACTGGATCAGTAGGAGATGGCATTGGCTCAAGAACATCAGTAGTAGGAGGTACCACCGGTGACTCGGATATCTCAGGCGCTTGAATAAGTGAAACCTGGCGTCTTCAGGAGGATGGTGGGATTGATGCGTCGGTATGTGAAACCCGTCTCATACGGGAAGAAGATATAAAAGCACGAGCCTTAGAAGTATATGGCTCTGCATGGCCAGAGGGAACATGAGCCTCTAAAACCTGACTATTCTCTCGCTGCACTAATGCATGATGTGCAATCCTCTCGTGCCTCAGCTTATCGTGTCTATCAGTCATAATGTCTACAAGTTAAATTAAACAGACAATTAGTGCAAGCAAGCAACACCACAACAAAGAAAAAAAAACCGAGAAAATTCTGGAGATGCACCACCGGTTACTGGGAAAGTTAAACGTTGAAAATTTTCGGAGATACGTCTCCGGAATTTTCTACAACTCAACAAGTCCGTCAATGGCGGCAATGCAGACATGGAAACACAAAAATATTGATTTGATCATCATTTTCATCCAGCTAACATGTTTTACATTATGTCTAAACTATCAATCATGCAATATCTACTCATTTCTTACCTTAATAATCAATTTTACTCATTTACACAAAATCTCAAAAACTTTTCAAAACATCAAAAAACTTACAATTTTTCAACATGCTTCATTGTTGGATGATGTTTCTGATGTTGATTGAAGATCCTTTGAGCTTGGTTGCTTGATTTTGTACTTGGTGATGCAAAAAAATTTGAGAGAGTTTGAAGAGATTTTGAGAAATATCATAAATGAGGAAGGAGAATAGTTCTGACGCAATTTATGCTCCAAAACATTCCGAAGATGCATCTTTGAAATAAGTTCGAAGATGCATCTTCTAAAAATTTTAACGTTAATTGAAAATTGGATACGTCCGAAGATACATCTCCAAAATTTAAAAGCATTTAAATATTTTCCCATAATGCATAAATAATCTATAGAGTGCATTAAAAAATTCCCGAGGAGTGTTTGGGCCAGTATGGCCCATTCCAACTGCTAAGGTATGGTCATAGTGGGCTTTGGTATGGTATATGGCCTCTTCATGTGCGTTTTTCATGTATTTTATTCTGATTTCACTTCAAATTATCCTATATTGACTTTATTCATTTGAAACACTTGAAAAACGAAGAAAAACAAAAATATAGAAGTAAAATGAACAAAACAGAAATAAAAATACTAAGAATTAAAAATACAAACATAGGAGTGTAGGGATACACATCAAATCTATTTTATCTCATTTATGAGACAAAATTTCAATTATTAAACTACTAAAAATGAAATAAATTGTTAAGAAGCCTCAGACTCAAATATTTGGATACGTCATTTTGTATGAACTTTATAATCAGCCGATGTCGGCAATATTTTAATACATCATTGGCCTCTGTCACAATAAATTTTATAAATACTCAATTTGCACAATGGCGATATTTGTAGGATAGAAATTAAACTAATTTTTTTACAAAACTCTCTTTTAAAAAATTCATAAAAGTATTCATTATAATAAAAGAATAAAGGATAATCACTTTTTTGAAATAAAATAAAATTTAAGAGAAAATGGACTATGCATTGACAGTGTAAATTAATTTTACACTGTCAACCAATGACGACGATGCATTCTGTCAAGTCATATTGTAAAATTTAAAATACGACAAAATAATATATTCTCATTAGATGACAGTGTAAAATGTTTTTACATTATCAATGTATCACCATTAAATCCAAAATTTAAAATGTATATGTGGTGGAACAGCTTATAGTTTCATAATATACTAACTATATATAATTAGAAGTTTCTAATATCATTTTCTTAACAGCAAAGTTTCTAATATCATATTTCAACTTCTTAACATTACCTTAAAGTATTATAAAAAAGAATATATGCTACTAATCATGTGATAAAAATTACTAGAGATTTTGTGAAAATTATAATCATAATGTCACTGTTATTTTAAAATTATTTGTATTCACTACCACCACAGCAACAACAACAACAACAAAAATTTAAATAGTGGTGTTATTGTGACAATTGATTTTACAATATTGACAATAAAAAATGTTTCCTGACCGTGAAATTTCAGATGAAGTTGCTTTCCAAATTTATCCTCGTGCATTGAACAAACACTTTCCATGAAAGACTATAGTGATGTCTTTGACAAAATGTGAACTTAATTTTAAGTGAAGCAGATGAAGTGGCACAGAAAATTGTTGATGTAATTGCACACAGCCTCTGAATTTGTAACAAGTTATTTCTAAGTGTTCATTTCAAGCTAAGAAAGAATGACACGTTTCTTGATGGGCAAGCAAGAAAGAAAGCGGTTCCACGACAACGCCGTCTGGCGGGACTTTTCAACATTTAAGTCTTCCGGACCACGTACAAGAAAGAATAAACAAAAATGTATTGAATGTTTTATAAAGTATAAACATAATTGTTTTCGATACAAACTTTTTATTTTTTATTTAAACTAGTAACTTTAAGCAACTTGTTGGCATGATTCAATAAAGTAAAAGTTAGAACTAAATTATATTTAGTATTAGTATTAGTTTTTTTTGTTTAATTTAATTTAACTGGTGTATGTTAGAATTTTATCTACGTGGTATATATATATATATATATATATATATATATATATATATATATATATATATATTAGAACGAACTCTAATATTATCAATAGAGGTTTAGTATGTCGTCGAAGTCTGCTCACACGCTATTGTCGAAAACTTACATGCTGTAGTCAAATTGTGTTTTACTATGTAGTTGTCGAATTGGGCCTTATGTTAAGGATCCAATTGTTTAAGTTAGTTTGTACCCTAAGTTAGCTTGTAATTAGCAATTGTTAAAAAACTCATTAGTTTAATATGTTAGGTTTATTATAAATAGAATACTAGTCTCTCATTCTAGGTGTGACAAATCCTAATTAGAGTGAGAGGCTTATTTGTTATTCTTGTGTACTTATAATCTGATTTGAAGAAAAAGTAAAGAATAGCAGTTATAATCAATCCTTGTTGGTCTGATAGAGATCCAGACTCTGCGAATATTCCATACTATGAAGGTGGTTATGCCTTTAAAGGTAGTACTTTTGGGGTTCCAGCATCTGATACTGTTCCAGCGTCTGAAGAAGATTTTGAACAAGTTCAGAGGCCACAAAGAATCAGAAACATTCCGAGGAGATTTGCAGAGTTTGACATGTTATAAGATACTGAAATAGACTATGATGGGGAAGTCATTCAGTGTGCCATATTTGTAGACTCTGAACTAATTAGTGTTGAAGAAGCGCTCAAGAAGAAAGTGTGGCTGAAGGCCATGAAAGAAGAACTTGAAGCTATATAAAGAAACAATACTTGGAAGCTGACTGAACTTCCAAAGAACAAGAAAACCATCAATGTAAAATGGGTTTTCAAGATGAAACTGAAGCCAGATAGATCAATTGGAAAATATAAAGCAAGGTTAGTAGCAAGAGGAATTCTAGAGAAACCTGGATTAGATTACTTTGAAGTGTTTGTTCCTGTAGAGAGACATGAGACAATCAGATTGGTGATTACGATATCTACTAACAGGAATTGGCCTCTGATGCATATAGATGTGAAATATGCATTTCTGAATGGTCAATTGCAAGAAGAGGTATACGTGTCACAACCTCCTAGATTGTGAAAAAGAATCAGGAAGGGATGGTGTATAGGTTACATAAAGCGTTGTATAGACTGAAACAAGCTCTTAGAGCTTGGAATCTGAAGATTGATTCATTTTTCAAGCTTCAAGGATTCAGAAAGTGTGAGATGGAGTATGGCCTTTATGTTCAGCATACTTCTAAAGGAAATATGATTCTGGTATGTCTCTATGTTGATGACATGTTGCTAACAGTGAGTTGTGAACATGAGATAACTAAGTTCAAGAAGGTGCTGATGAATGAGTTTGAGATAACTGATCTAGGAAATATGACATATTTTCTAGGGATGGAGATTATGTAGATGCTACAACTTTTAAGCAGTTGGTTGACTCTATGAGGTATTTGTGTAATACCAGACCTGATATTTTCTATGCAGTTCGAATGGTTAGTAGGTTCATGAGTAAACCGAAGTGGTCTCATTACCAAGTTGATGTCATGATTCTGAGGTGTATCAAGGGGACTCTGAAGTATATAATGTTGTTCCTTTATGGTGAAAAGGCTAATTCATAGCTGATGTGTTATTCAGACTCTGATTGGTGTGGAGATAGAGTTGACAGAAGAATTACTTCTGGATATTTGTTTAAGTATCTGGGAGGTCCTATTTCTTGGTGTTCTAAGAAGCAACCAGTTGTTGCTTTGTCAAGCTGTGAAGCTGAATACATTGCAGATTATGTGGCTGGATTTTAAGCTGTTTGGATTCTAAATTTACTGTAGGATTTGAAGATCAAGTTAAACAAGTCTCTGAAGCTGATGATTGATAACAAGTCTGCATTCAATCTTGCCAAGAACACAGTGTTACATGGGAGAAGCAAGCATATTGAGACAAAGTATCATTTTCTAAGAAGTCAAGTCCAGAATGGAGTAGAAGTTGTGCATTTTAGCACCCAGAAGTAGCTGGCAGATGTTCCGACAAAAGTAATCAATACTGATCAATTTCTCCACTTGAGGGATGAAATTGGTGTTGTTAGTTTTGAATAGCTGAATATGAATTAAGGGATGGTGTTAGAAGTAATTCATATTCAGTATTAGTATTAGTATTTTGTTAAGCTTAACCTAGCTGGTGTAGGTTAGAGTTTTACCTACGTGACACTTTTTTTGTGTATATATACAAGGGTAGCTGTCAATAGTTATAGTGCGAGCAAATAGTGGTAGCAGCAAGTAGTGCGCGTAATCATTAGTGGAGTAACCATTCACTGTAACCATTTTGAAAGAGTAATGTGGAAGTTTGTTATTCTCTCTCTTCTTCCATCTTCATCTTCTTCATCTTGTGCACCAACATAGTACTTATTGTAGTTAAAAGAATTCATGGAGGAAAAGTAAAATTGATATTGAATGTAATTCAACTATTACTTCTAGGGTGGCACTACGATACTTGTTGAAGCAACAAATTTGTCTCTAAAGCATCAGTACGATTAACACAACAATACATTAATATGAATAAAATTTAATAATTTAATAATATAATTGTATTAATTGTTTTAAATTTTAATAATTTAATTTATGAATTGTGACCATTTACATTAATATTTTAAATTTAAAAAATTATTAATATGAATAAAATATCAATATATATTATAAAATTATGGGACCTAATAATGAGTTCTTTAAAGTTGCACAATTGGAATTAAAATTAGATAAGTTGATTCATGATGATATGGCTTACTGGGTTCCACAAAAAACCAAAAAATGAGTAACACCATTGGAGATGCTCTAAGTAGTTACATCAACAATCAATTACCAATAATTAATACTTCCCCTAAAGTTGGGAGGTATATATATCTCAAATTTCCAACTTGGCTAAAAGGTAGTGAAACAAGTTTCTAGGTAAAACTTTAGTGAGAGGATAAACCAACTGGTATTTATATGGTATGCAAATCAATTTGAGAAAATTAACAGCTACATGTTCACTAATGATGTGACAATTTGTATCTATGTGCTTAACTCTTTCATTACTCGTAGGATTGCTTGCCATTTGAATTGTTGATGTACTATCACAAAAAACTTTGCATGAAGGAACATCAATGTTAAATGCCTTTAACACTTGTTTTAGCCATAATAACTAAGATGTAATTGAAGTTAAACCCGTGTACTCTACTTCAGCTAATGATCTTGACACAGTTGCCTGTTTCTTAAACTTCCAAGCCACCAAAGATTCGCCAATGAAAATAGAAAATCTTGTGGTATACTTTCTTATTGTGATGCAACTTCCCCAATCTGCATTAAAGTAAGTAGAAATGTGCGGAGATGGATTTGAAGAAAACATGATTCCTTGACCTGGTGCCTTTCAGATACTGTAGAACATGATGAATTCCATTCAAATGATGTTGTCTGAGTTTGACCATATATTGATAGAGTTTGCTAACTGCATATGAAATATCTGGTATGGAAACGGTTAGATATAACAATCTACCAATGATTCTCCTATACTGAGAATCATCTGCAAGTAAGGGGTCAACTTAATCATTAAAATTGATACTAGGATCAATAGGGGGTGAAAGTGGCTTAGAATTTATGAAACCAATGTCCATGAGAAGCTGCAATGTATATTTTCTCTGACACAAATGAATTCCTTTGCTTGAATTTGCAATTTCTTGTCCAAGGAAGTATTTAAGATCTCCTAGAAGATTCAACTTAAACTTGTTTTGGAAAGAATTTTGAGTTTCTTAAAATAATTTAGAATTAGGACTAGGGGTGTTCAAAATCGAATTGGCCCAATAGAAAACCACAAACCAAGCCTAACCAAATTGAAACCGCAAAAAAATTGAATTTGGTTCAGATGTTTTGGGCCATTTTCTAACAAAATCGCACGATTTGGTTCGCAATTTGCATTTTGTAAACCAAACCAAACCAAATCAAACTGCATTATGTTACAAAATCTTGCAAATCATTATAATTCTATAGAGAAATCAACAAGTATTATGTGTATATTTTATCATATTCTTTGTATGATATTTATTTTAATTTACATATCAACAAAAAACAAAGTATTAGTTATTCATAAATACTATTATTTTTATTTGAAATGATATATATATATATATATATATATATATATATATATATATTTGTTGGCATTGATTAGAATAAGATTAAAAGAAAAAAATTAATTTACCTTACTTTTGTATCCCTTTATATATAAAATATTAATAATAAAAAAGAAATTAGTGTTATTTATGAGGCTAGCATAGTCATGTCTCTGCACTTACTTATAACTACATAATATAGTATTTAAAATTTTATTATAGTGTCCTTTAGATACAAGATAAAATTTTAAGATATAATTCATATTTATGCATCAAATTATAAATTTATTTTAGGGTAATGTATGAATGACTAAACACATATGTTGTTATCTATGTATCTATATATGGCTCAATAAAAAATTTGTAAACAACCAAATCAAACCAATCCGCATTGGATTGGTTTGGTTCGTTTCAATTTTGATTTTAAAAACCAATTGAACCGCACGTTTTTCTCTTGCGGTTCGGATGACTTTTAGCGTCAAAATTGCCCAAATTGCACTGCGAACACCCCTAATTAGGACTAGCAGGGAAAATATCATCTACATATAGCAAAAGAACAACAAATGAGTTATGTTTTCCTTTAGTAAATAAGGAATGATCCTCTGAGGATTGTGTGAAACCATGTTCCATAACTGTTGTAGAGAATTTTTAGTACCATCACATTGAAGCTTGCTTTAAATCATATATGGATTTATTTAGTTTACACACCATGTTCTCCCCTACTTGGATATCCAAGTGGCAGATCCACATAGATTTCTTCAAATAGACCCCCATTTAAAAAGGCATTATTGATGTCTAATTAAGCTAGCTTTCACTCGTACGCTGCTGCTAGGCTGAGTATGACTCTGACAGAGGTGAGTTTTTCCACTGGGGGAAAACTATCTATGAAATCAAGGTCAGGTTGTTAAGTGTACCCCTTAGCAACCTATCGACCCTTATACTTATCCAAGGAACCATCAACATTAAACTTCTTTTTTATAGAGCCATCTACATCCAATGGATTTTTTTCCATGAGGCCGAGGTTAGATTATCCCAGTGTTATTTTCCTCAAGAGCTGTTATATCTTCAGTCATGGTCCTACACCACTTAGGTGTTTTGGCAGCCTTATGGTTAAATTGAGGCTCACAAACTAAGGAAACATGCTTGACAAAATCTTTGTATGGACTAGACAATATGTCATATGAAAGTAAATCAGTAAGTGGATAAGGAGTGTGATAGAAAAAAATATTTTAAGATAGTTGGAGATCTATGAGTCTTACTAGACCTTCTAAAGCACTCATAATTGGATCAATAGGCACATTATGAGTTGAGTTAGACACATGGAATGTAGGATTTTAAATGTCATGTTGTGTAGTATTAGTTTTAGGTACATAGTCATGAGAAGAATGATCACAAATTGGATTTGGCAAGACTAATTAATGAAAGGGATCACTATGATTACTATTGTCTGACATTGAATGGAAAGGAAAAGTGTCTTCATGGAAAACAATATCTCTAGAAACATGAAAGGTTTTGGAAACTAGATCTTACACTTTGAAACCCTTGTAGCCAACAGGATAAACCATAAAAACACAGGGAATAGCTCTAGATGTAAACTTATTCCTATGTTGTGGAATAATGAAAATGTAACAAATACATCCAAAACTCTAAAATCAAAATAGACATACAATTTGTCATAAAGAAGTTCAAAGGGTGACTTAATATTTAAGACTATAGATGGAGTTCTATTTATGATGAAGGTGGTTGTGGCTATGAAATCTCTCTAAAATTTGACTGGTAGCTTGGCATGGAACATCAAAGATCTTGCTACAATAAAAAAATGTTAATTTTTCCTCTCAACGACTGTGTTTTTCTCAGGTCTATAAAGGCAGGAATAATGATGAATAATGCATTTCTCTTGAAGAAACTGAATCTTGTGTAATTATTTGGCATTATCAATTCTCACATCTTTGATCAATCACTACTACAAAATACACATTCGGTAACATAATATTACTACGGTCATGCCTTCCACCGTTGTAATATCTGAAACTGGATGCGCCTAATGCTTATTTATTTTTTGAAAGTCATTTAATCACGGTTGATAGACACAACCGCGGTGATAAAGTGAGTGGTACAAGGTTCGAATCCTGGCAACTACATTTTTTCCATTTTTCTTATTACAAAAAGCGTGTGTCACTTAAATTCATAAATAAATAAAAAATTAAAGATTATTTAATCAGAGATTTAATATGCAACTGTTGTAATATTATCTGTACAACCTTTGTTCTTCCCGAAAGAGAGAAACACTCTTCCCAACTATAATGATGATTGAAAATTTTCTTCATTTTTCAAGATGGTCACAATGTCATTCAAGAATATCAACCATTGAAAGTAATCATTGCAAGCATTAAATCATCAGATCTTTCATCTTCAACCTCTTCTATAAAGGCACAGTTTCATATAATGAATTTCCATTTCTTCAAAACTATTCTTCTTAACTACATATAGCAACATGAGTTCTCCATCTGATAATGCTAACAGAAATATCTCAGCTGAAGTCACCACAGTACAACACCATGATCAGCAGTCAACTGAGGAGGTCCAATCATCTGGATCAACTGCTGTCAGGTATACACTTAGGGTTAGGAAGGCCAAGAAGAAGAAGAACAAAAAGCTGAAGAAGAAGAAGAAGAAAAAGGTGCCTAGGAAGATTTGTTACTATGATTCTGACAAGGGTAGTAAGGAGAGAGTCATAAATTATCAAGATTCATTTCCTGCTAGAGGATATTTTTCCGACATTGACAAAATTATGTAATGAAATTATTTATGTACTCTTCCCTCTTGGCCCTCTTAATTAAATTATTTATTATTGTTTCATATACCCTTTCATTTATACACTATTATTGTTTTACAAAAAAAAATAGTACAAGCCAACAAAAATAAAAACAACAATCACAATAGTAATGAAAAATAACAATAACAATAATTAATAACTCTCACACCACTAGGTTCATAAATAAATAAAAAATTTAAAGTTATTTAATCACAGTTTTACTAAAGAACCGTTGTAAAAGTTTAAAATTATATCACGGTTTTTTCTTTCTAACCGTGATGAAAAGTGATATATTATATCACGGTTTTTCTTTCTAACAGTGATGAAATGTGATATTTTTTACTATATAAGCGAAATTATTTATCGTTCAATATATAACAATCATTTCTCTCAAATGAAAACCCTAACATATTTTACTCTTCTCTCTCATAACATAACCCTAACATCCATGTCACTCTTTAAACTTTCTTAAACCTTCAGATTCGTCTTCACCAATCGCTATGACACTCTTTAATCATATTTCAGGTTCGTTCATTAAACTTATGCTTAGATTTCGTTTACATTTCTTGTTAAAAATGGGTTCTCATTTTTTTATTTGGTGAATGTTCTCATTTTTTTAGATTCGTCTTCACCACCTTAGCAAAGCGTAAACTTTGGCTAATATACATATGGTTTGTGTAGTTATGAAGAAAAATATAAGAAATATGAAGCTATTGTGTTAACTTCATTAACCTTGTACTTCTTCTTCATAGCTTCATAAACTAGATGAAAATCATAATTTGTTCCAGATCCACGATTAGTTTAATAAAAGGTGTGTTCTTTAAACATTACATAATATCTCGTGTTGTTGTATGTTGTTGTTGTTGTTTTATGTTGCTATTGTTGTTCTTGAACCATATTTTGTTGTATGTTGTTGTGTTGTTGATAAATGTTGTTGTATGTTGTTGTTGTTGTTGATTAATGTTTTAAGAACAAGAACAAAACATTGCTAAGTCACAAGAAAGAAGCTTCTTGTGACTTAGCAATGTTTTTTATTTAAATTCTTAAAATATTACATAATATCTTGTGTTGTTGTATGCTGTTGTATGAAGTTGAGTTTATTATATGCTACGTAGATTGTTTGTTTCACTAACACTTTACTGAAAAATACATTTCATTTTAATTGACATAGAAACTTATAATCTAAAAATTAAGTTGTATTTGAAAACCAACTTATATCAATCAATGTTTTCCAAATTGCATCTGTCTCATCATTTATCTCACGTTGTTTAACATATAGAACGTAGGTCAATGACCTGATTCCTTCATCACATCCATATCTTCTCTTATAGTTTAATTTGAATGACAATAATTTATTGATATTATTCAAATTAAACTAGAATAGAAGGAATTGATGTCATGAAGGACTTAGACCATTGAACCACATTCTACATGTTAAACAACGTGAGATGCATGATGAGACAGGTGCAATTCAAAAAACAGTGACTTGTTTAAGTTGGCTTTCAAGAATAGTTTAATTTTCAGATTATATACTTCTTCATCAATTTGAATAGTTGTATGTTGCTGTGATATGTTGCTGTGAGGTTTATTGAAAAACAAGCAATCAACATATTATATAATAAACTCTGGGTACTTTCAACAATGATTATTTATATTAATCGTTATGAAATATTATTTGCCTAAATGTATACACCACAACGGTTACTTATTGCAACCGTGATCATATATAGCGCGTTTTCAGGTTTTCTACAGTGGTCATAAGACCGTGATTGTAAGTAGCGCATATACAACCACACCCTACGTAACAATGGCAAGTCACGCGTGATGTTATCCCTTTTCCAACTGTTGTTGTATATGTTTTCTGTAGTAGTGAATTTATCAAATCGAGTCTTTGCAAGACTAAAAACTTGTTGTATCTTGACAAGATCATCAAATTTATTGGCTAACAAATAAGTCCATGTAAAACTACTGAAATCATCAACAATAGTAAAAAAGTGAGTTTCGCCACCATAAGTAGATTTTCCATAAGGACCCCATAAATCACAATATATAAGATAAAAAATGTTTGCAGAAAAATGATTGACAATCTTAAAAGAAAGTCTTTTCAGTTTAACAAGAAGGCAAATGGTACATTTGTTTGATTTAAAATCATAAGGCACAACAAAAGGAATTTTATTGCTAGCAGCTTTCAACATGGAATCAGAAAAATGTCCTAGCCTATGGTGCCACAACTTGGAATTATTGATCAAAGAGACAAAATTGCAAGAATTATGTAAACTAGTTATAAGATTGACAACATTTGTCTTGAAAATGTATAGACCTTGTAGAATCAATGCATTATAGAGAACAACTCTACCTATGGCTTGAACAGGAATTTGGTTACCATTTGGAAGAGTGGCAAATTTATCAAGTAATGGTTTATAAGAATCAAAGAAGGAAACATTACAACAAATGTGATATGTGGAACCTGGATATATTATCCAAGCACAAGAGGACTATGATTTATGAGAGTCAAGAGTGGAAAAACTCATATCTATGACTCATTTCATTGATGAGTTAGATTCAGATATTCTAGCCTTGGACATTTTATCTTGCAAGAAATTAATGATTTGCTGATAATTTTGTGAAGTCATAACTGCCATGTTAGGGATATATTCAGTGCTTGTTGTACCATTGTCATTGATATTATTACTTTGATTTGATGTCCTGAAACCTTGAGATTTCTTGTATCCAGGAGGATAACCATGAAGCTTGAAATGCTTTTCTTTTAGGTGACCAAAAATATCACAATGAGCACAAGTTGGCCTTTCCTTCTTGAAAGTCTTGGAACTTGCTTGAACAACACAAGCAATTAGTGTCTCGGTTATAGTCAATTTAGTTGTGCCCTTCCTTTGTTTCTCATTTTGAGTAACCACGTACAAATCAACATTAATTTAAGGTAAAGGACCCATTAGTAAAATTTTCCCATGAACTTGATTGAAAGATTCAATAAGACCCATTAAGAAAGTAAGAATATATTCATTTTGAATATGATCAATAATAGGTTGCACTTCACCACAATGACAAGTATAAATAGTTGATATTTCCCTAATTTCTCCCACAAAGACTTGAATTGAGTGTAGTAGGCACTGATAGTGGAGGAGCCTTGTATGAAATGGAGGAGATTCTTTTTTCAATTGAAAAAAACAAGGGCCATTTTTTTGTTGAAAACGATCTTGAAGCTCTTACCATATCTCTTAAGCATTCGCAACATATATGACATTTGCGTAAATTTCCTTTGAAACTCAATTGAGCAACCATGAAGAAATTGTGATATTGATACGCATCCAAGAACGACGTCGAGGAGAGTTTTCTTCTAGTTTTGGAATCATGTCATCCACGAATCTAGTTTTGTTATTTCCATCAGGAGTCATCATCATCATCTCACATCACCAATAATTGAAGTTATCCCCGATTAATGGTATAACACTCAAAATTCTATTAATTGATTTAATTGAATATTTTATGTATTTAGTTAGTTCTTAGGTGGTTTAATTAAAAATAAATTATGTGATTATATGTGTTGTCGAGTTGTAATGGTATTGGTAGGGTGTGGTGAGAATATGGGTGCTTGGTAGAATAATTAACAATAAATAGAATGTTAGTATTTTTAATTAATTATATTTAAATTTTAGAAATAAAAATAGAAATTGGTGGCTTTATGCTAGAAATTATTTAATAATTAAAAAATTAGAGAGAAATACGAGTTAGTATAAGAATAAGGGGCAATGAGGAGATTTGAAGAATACGTTGGGGGTAGTAAGGGAAATACCTAAATGGAATAATTAGGTTTTTATTTATAAATAGAGAAATGTGAAAATTGGGAGAAGTTTACAATGCGTGAAAAATAGAAGTTGGAGAAAAAGTGAGAAGAACAAGTCTAGGGCTTAAGGAGGGAAGAGCCAAATTCAGATTAGAGAACTTGTTGCTGGAAAATCTAAGGTAAGGGGAAGATTGTGTGTTGTTATTACCGAGTGTATGTTGTGGAATTAATGAATTCTATGTGACTAATTCAGATCATGAGATTGATGATTGATGTGTTTCATTAGTGATGATGAACATGAGATAATTCTCATGGTAAAATAGTTGTTGATGCAGACATTGGTGAAAAATGCATGTTACTTGGTGTATATGGTGTGGTAATAGTAGATATTTTGGTATAAAGTTAGACTTTCGAAATAAGCTATTTAGGTGTGCTAGGGCATGTTTGTACGGGGTTTAAAAGGTGATTAAAACTGCTGAAACGTAAGATTTTTGAAAAAAATTGCAGTGACAATCGATTGACAATGGGAAGTAATCGATTGGTTCCCTTTTAAAATTGAAAAAAAAAACTAGGCAGAAGCACTGGGACAATCGATAAGCCTCCAAGAATAATCGATTGATCCTTTTGAAAAATTTAAGAAAAAAATGAAGACATGGAGTTGAGGACAATCGATTGGTCCTCCATGTCAATTGATTGGTCTGTTACAGCAATTGATTGGTTCATTTGTGGTTTTAACCATAACATGAGCTATGTGACTCTAATGGAGGTGCGGTTTGAAGCGTTGGAAAGTTAACGCGTAGTACTACCCTATGGTGAGGTCTTAGGAGGTTAATCATATATGTATGATTAGTAGTGATTAATTTTTATTAAAATGATTTAACTTGTTTGAATATTGTGTGAATATACATTTGATGTGGTGCTGCTATATGGTGATAATTTTGGTGACACTGCATGTTGTTGAAAGTCATGCATCATGGTGTACGAATTTTGGTTTAATTTTGGTGTGCTCTGGTCTGATGAGATGGATTCAGGAGCGAGTAGCTAATTCCAATGAGGAATTAGAGAAGCGTTACTAAATGGTGATTAGTAGCAATTTTGGTGTGTTGTGATCCGATGGTGTGGATTCAAGAGCGATATGGGGTTGTGTTGTCCATGAATGGTACACATTCATAATGAGTCATTTGTGGAGTACATTTCATACATGTTTGCATATGTAATTGATTGTTCTTGATGTTATTGATTGGTTGAGAATACTTGATGTAATTAACAAATCGTTGTGAATAGCGTGTATATCTGAAGATTATATGATTATCATACCCTTGCTTTGTTTTACTCCTTAACATATTTTGAGTGTATTCTCACCCTTTTTGTTTATTTATGGTGTTTGTGCTCCGATGGAGTATAGGTGAGCAAGATAAGGAGTAGCTGTTTGAGGTAGAGGACAATTTCAATGCCTTCTTGGTTGCTTATTCCTTCGAGTCTTAGTGGAGTCGCTCTGATATGTAACATTGGGGAAACATGTTGTTCTTTGTTTTATTTCCTGGTTGTTTGTGGTATTTCAAAGTTGTTAAATAATTTTGGATACTTTTACAAATTTATGAGATTATGATGTCGAAAGACTATTTAGTTTGGGTACATTATTTTTTTCCGCTGTGTATTTCAAATTACTATTTAGTTTTGTGTTTATTTTGATCGGTGGATCATGAGTAACACTCTAATTGTGGAGTTTATTTGTCATATTTACGTAAGTTATATCGAGACAGGAACTAGGGTGTTACGAATGGTTGTGAAACCAAAACATCATCATTATGATCCGATGAGTAAAGATAATAAGGATCATCATGGTTTTCCATTGAAGCAAGGAATCACGAGGTGGAGATGAAGAAGATGAAGCAAAATAGAAGCAAGAGAATAAGAAAATATCTTCTGATACCATATTATAGTTAAAAGAATTCATAAAAGAAAAGTGAAATTGATATTGAATGTGATTCAACTATTACAAGGAGAAGCCTCCACACATACACACACACACACACATACACACACACAAGCGCGCGCACACACACACACACGCACATACGCACACGCGCACACACACACACAGACGCACGCACACACGCACTCACACCATCTAAAATAATTTTTACAATAATCAACTAACTCTTAGATAGTTACATTAACAACCATTTACCAATAACTCTAAACACTTTGAAAATCAAGTTGGAATTTAATTCAAAACGAACAAAGGTTTTGAGATAGAAAAGGTATATCTTTCACCGAGTCTTAGAAAGTGTACTTAAAGTGGAGGATATGACATGGGGAGGTTGGTAAAGTATGAGCTCTAGGTTGATCTCACAATGCATTCTCCGCCCTTTGTATGCTATATCTTGACCATTGACATTGAAATTGAAATTTACCGAGAATGTTAGAACTCTATAAGGTACAAAATGACAAGCCATTGTAGTGGCTGTTGGAAGATTGGACTTTTATATTTCATATGGATTGGGTATTTGTTTCGGCCAATAACGGTTTTTCTTAATGATTTCGAGTCGATCGAGGAGGTTGTCTAAACTAGTGAATAGGTTAGATAACACTTCGTCTATGTGAAGATAAGGATGATACTTACAAACAATCTAAAACTCACATTAAGGTCTAATTGTGAAAAAGTGTAGTGTTGCTTGAAAACGTATTGTGACACATGCAAATATACATGTTATTTTAAAATAGCAAGTGATATAATAGTAAGGATGTCGGACCTATAGGAAGTGGAAATTAACTTAGATTGATTTGCAAAACTATCTTTAGTAAATGGGTATGAAAAAAAATAATAATAATATTTTATGGTTGTCACAGGTTCAATTTGTAAAGTAAACAATAGCAAAAATATTTTGGTAAGAGCAAATGTAGTCAATAATGGAGAATATGTTGGGCAATGATCCATTAATATAACTTGTTTATTGTTTATACATGATGTGTTATGTCGTGCAATGAGACAAATTCTTAAGCCTCACTTGTGACTTTAAAGCATGTCTGGTTTTATTCTAAATGTTCTCTATGATTGTATCTCTTTGTGCCTAAAGTAGTTAATCTAGTGAATATGTTTATCCTACTATTTTCAATCACTTTTATCATAAGCTCCACTTGTTGTTGGATTCCTCACAACAACAAGCTTTGTCCTTTCCTAAGTTGATCAATCAAAGAATCAGATTTATAACCTTATAATGAATGATAAAATAAAGCACTAACAACACATCATTTAACACAAATGACTACTTCATATTAACTTCACATTGCTCAACATAAAAGAGTTTAGATCATGATGGATTTAGCACATACATCAATATTGGATCCTAAGCTCAACATTCTTAAACACATAATGAAAAAGAAATGAAAACTTAAGCGTAACTTCTTTTTCTTCTTGCAATCTTCAATCAGTTGGAGATGAGCTATGTCACGCAAGATATTAATAGCTTATACTTGAGAGAATGAGAAGAAGAATTCTCCACTTTCATTAAGCTCGCTCTATCCACCAAATTCCACCAAGTGTTCCCCTCTCTCTGAATTTCTAAACCTCCTTTGCATTTCCTCCAAGAGGTCCTTTCTATAGTCACTTTCTTCTAGGGTTTTTTTTTGTGTCTTGGATCATAGGCTTTTGGATATTCATGACTTATAGCCCAAAGGAATCAACAAGTTTCCCTCCAATTCTCCCTTTACGTACAATAGTAGAGCCTGGTACAATTAGCATGTGGGAGACAAAGTGTCTTGTGGCAAGCTAGTGGCATAGGTCGGGAGCAGCGGTGTCTTGTAGCCTTCCTTTGTATCAGAGAGACAAGTTGGGAGCTTTAGTGATTATACTATTGTGCAGAGTTTTGTCTTTTAGCGCCTTCATCTTATCTTTTTGCTATTTGATTAAAATGGACTCTATCTTGTTGATTAGTTCCACATATGCCCTAAGGTTGTGAACATCCATTCCTTGCATCCTTTATTTCGTTCAGCATTCTTCTCAAAGTTTATGATAGAGTGTTGTTATAGTACTATCGTGTCGGGACTCATCTGAAGTCATCTCTACACAAGTAACAAACACATAAAAACTCACAAATGAGAGAACCTATTGTGCTCTTTATAATTTACTCAAAAAAACTATATACACGAAATTAAATTAGTAAATGAGTGAATTAAAATTTTAATATCAAGTGTTAAGGTCTATAATAACTCATAAAATATGAGTTATCACACCCTCAAACTTGAATCATTACCTGTTCTCAAATGATGCGACAGATAATATCAGTAAAGAACAATTTTACTTCCCTCCATAATTTAGCATAACATCTCATTCCTTATACCATTCATAATCTATCTAAGGGGACCACATCCAAAAATTGGCACAACTCAATATTTTTACAGGTTAGTACTGTTAGTGTGTGCGTGCGTGCGTGTGTGTGTGCGCGCTTCCTAAAGCTGCATGTCATACCTAAAGTATTCTGTTAAGATAGTCGACCTAGATCCTAGTTTGATTTTCCTATCCTATGGTCCAAGATTACATTCTTTCAGTTTCAGAATGGGTAATTAAATATCCTGCTTTTGGCTTTTTAGCTCATTTTGAACTTAATGCTTCCACTTGCATTATTATTATTATTATTATTATTATTATTATTATTATTATTATTATTATTATTATTAGTTGCTCCACCAATTCATCTGATGGGATCTCACTTGTAATGTGTCCATCATATTACTAATGGTGAAGACATCCATTGTTCCTCTGGTTTCGATCACAGGAACTTTATTTATAATTCTCATTGACATTTTTCATTCATTTTGCACACTTTTGTATGTTTATTTACAAATGCAGTGTGTCCTTATACTTAGCCTTAATCAATATTGTTCTCATCCCCTAAACTTAATCCTACAATGAGTCATATTCCATATTTTAAAACAATTCAAACTTCTTAAGAGGCTATCTACTTTCCTGACTACTTATGGCACGACATGGGTTATCAGAAAGTCACAAGCAGATGCATTAATTTTTTATTTTCAGACCTTGTTTCCAATATTGTCAGTAGTCCAATTTGAAGTCTCCTAAGATCTTAGAAATTTTGTTATTTTATAGATGAAGTTGGTTATTTTTCTTAATATTATAATTTTTTAACACAAATAAAAAAATAAGAAAATAAAAAAATAACCAAAATATAGATATTTCATTACTTGAAATTGAAATGACAGAAACCTAAACTAAACTAACAGATAGATGATTAGATGAATGGTAAAATAGAGTCATGACAGAAGTTTCCACACCCCCAAACATAGATTAAGAAAAGGGTATTCACTGTCATCTGGTGATATATGGCACGTCGTGACTCGTCAAGCAAAAAAGTAATAAAGGTAATGAGGAAGAAATACCAGGTATGCCTTAAGTCTGTTGCTCTTTCTAGTAACCTGCTCTTTTCTGGCCTGTTTTCTTTTCTTATCTTCTTCATCTTTCTTGGCCCTCTTCTCTTTTTCTCCTTCTTTGCCATGTGCCTTGGGTGCACTGTCAATTAATTTCTTAGATTTTGGTTTCTTCGGTGTCTCAGTGACCTTTTATGGCACGTTAAAAAACACATTTTCTTTAGCTTTTTTTTGGACTTTTCTTTTTCTCTGGGCATTTTATGTTTGCTGGACTAAGGGACTTTAAAGGGCAGATAGTCTAACAGTCTTAGTTGGATTTTTAACTTTAGCCGGGCATGTGATAACTACTGGCTCGACAGTATTCTCTTGAGTTTTTTTGTTGAGTTCTTCTTTTTTCGTCTCGGGTTCCTTCCTAGATTCCTTGGGATCCTCTGTCTCTTTTTGCTCCGCTTCAATCTCAAATTTAGTTTCTGAATCCTCAGCAACAAATATTTCCTTGCCAGCCTCCTCATCCTTGTCATCTTCCTCTTCATGCTCTTCTTGTTCTTCCTCTTCTATCTGCCCTTATTCTTCAGCTACAATGACATCAACTTCCATTTTCTCATCTTCCATTGTCCTTTCCTTCTCATCAGATTCATTCTCACTCATGTCTTCACAATACTTAGACATTTCCTTTATCAGTTCATTAATGGTTACATCACCTTTATCCTTCTCCTTCTCTGCTTATTCATTGATGTGAAACACATTCACTGGACTGACTTCCTCAATAGCTATTTTGGCAGGGTTTTTTTCCTTCTTGGTGTTCTTAGTCTTCTTTTTCTTTTTTGGGATGTCTTCCTGAGTCACGCCACGAATCTTCTTTTGTTGCGTCTTAAACGACACGTTTTTCTTTCTTTTATTCTTGTCCTTTTTTCACCAAGGTTTCTTTTGATCTTTCACCCCTTTTGTAATGGTTCTCATGGTAGTCTTCATCTTCTTTATTCATCATCTCTCCTAGGATGTGATTAGGGAAGACCGTATACCTATTCATCACTCCTCCTTTATGAAGGGAGTACAGTTTCTTGTGCCAAGCATGTTGGTCTCTCACAAAGTGGAAGAAATCTCGTTGGTCCTTTTGCATTTGTAGAAAAATTCTCCACAAGAGTTATTCGTTGTTAAATGAATAAATTCGTTCAAAAATCCTATGGCGTGCCTCCTATTATTTCTTCTTTCCCTTTGAATTTAGTAAAGTCAGAAATACTTCTTTGTCAAACCCAACTTACGGGTAAAAAATCTCATCAATGGATCTCTGCCTCTTGCACAAAGTAGTGATTAGGTGGGGGAAATAGACCATGTCATCCTTCTTCTTGAAGCACGTTGAATTTAATGGACAATAATTTAGGAGATGTTCACTGGGCTGAAGATTGTGATACAATACAGTAGTACCAATATGGATTTGTTGACCATTTCATTGTGTGTAATATGCTAGAGGGAATCCTTGAGGAATTGGTACCAGACCTTAGGCTCAGGTCGGATGTCCATATACAACACTATCTTATTAGATGAGTTCTCTGTCTCCATCCAATTCGTTCTTGGATTACACATGGAATCCTTCAGAACATCTAGGCCTTGCTCATCAATAGTTTCCAAAAATCTTTGGTATGTATCTTCTACATCCCCCCCCCAACATCATGTTAATAGTTGCTTCTGAATATTTCACTTTGCTCCCCCTTCATAATGACTTCCATCCTTTTACTTGATGTATCAACCATGTTGGAGTAAAACTCCTTCATAATTTGCATGTCGTAAGGGTTGGGGTGTTTGCAATATTTTCTCCATTTGTGACTTGTTAAGAAACGCATGGTGTCATCATTAAGCTTATAGGTCATCATCCTTGAAGTTATATATAATCCTCTTTCTGAATGCACACTTTTGGCAACAAAGTAGTTTGTGAAACATTGGTGTGCATCACTATTAGTAAAGGTTTCCACGTCAGAGGTTTCAGAAGACTCTAAAGATTTGACTTAAATTTTGGTAAAACTCATTGTCAAACAAAAGGATTCAACATCAATAAATCTGGCCATGAATAAAGATGTCTTAACCTGAAGACATGACATCCTAAAGTACTGCACTGATTTAGCAGGTTTTAAATCTGCAACAAATCTGCCAAGATTTAATGTGCATGGATCAAGGACCAAAGATATGAAGCCCAAGACTGCTGAAGCCTATAAATAGAAGACTTAGACCTAGGTTTTGGCATGCCTTTTGTAACCTAGTTCTCATGCGTAAGAAATAAGGGTTTAGGGTTTTGAGAGTCGTTGGCTCTCTAGGTTGTAAGTCTCCCTTTGTATCAGTTGATATATTATGGCAGATATAGGTGTCACACAGATCCATAAGCCTTGAGGTATTGGATTTTGTATTGTTCTTGGATGAAGCTTTTAAGCAAATCCAAGTTAGCTTGTTTGTCAAGAAAGCTTGACAGATTTCTGTATTGACAAGGATGATGTAGAAATCACAGTTGGTGATTAAGGGAAGTGAGTGGGGTATCTCATATCAGAGTTGTAAACGTTGGAGTTTAACTTTGGTAAAGATGTTCATTGGGTAGATGTTAGGTATAAAGTTGTAAATGGGGGATTTTAGCTTTGTAACAGTTCTACAGATAGTGAAGTCTTCTTCCTAGATTAGTATCCCCCAGATGTAGGTGAGTTGCACCGAACTGGGTTGACAATTATTGTGTTCTTTATCATTCTGCAGATTTATGTTTTCTGTTAGGGTTCATGATAAAAATGTTAGATCAGATGTCGTAACATCTATGATCCTGTAGTTCTGATATTCAAGGTATCAGTCTGTTGTTGCGCCTCTGTGTTTAAATGATTATGTAGCACAATGTCTTGACATGTGTTAGGACATCTGCTGTCTGCATATGCCAGAATTTCAGTTTCTGAATTGGATTAGTCAATGAAGGATGTGGCATTCTTTTTGGCACTCATTTTGATTCTCTTTCAAGTCATTTTGGTTTCATGAGTGTTTGAAGGTTTGAGACTTTTGAAAGATGGTGATGGTTTAGAGAGATGAAGATGCGGTTATGAGAAGTTATCATGATTTGAGAGAGAGAGAGAGAGGGAGAGAGAGAGAGAGGGAGAGAGAGAGAGAGAGAGAGAGAGGGTGAATGATGATCATGGGAAGGGAAGTTTCCCTTTATATAGGAGAGACAATCTAGGATAAAAATTTGAAATTGAAAGCTGGAAAAGGAAGAGCTTTTACCATTGAAGAGTTACTGCTGAATAACTTGTTGCAGTTACTAACACAATAAATGATGGAAGACAAGTCATTATTACGCTACCAATGAGACAACTTTAATGACGTCACACGCGTGGCTCTAGGATCTGTCCATTTATGCCTTTCTCTATCCCCTGAGTTTTCCTTTTTCATCCATATTTTAATATTCCCCTTTTGGTTTTCTCCCTTCAAACCGTTCATTCTAATGCAACTTACAACTTCTCTTTTTCATGACCCTTTACAGTTCTGACATAAGTCTTCAGAGGGCATCAGTTTCTTCACCAAATTTCAACCTTATCATCTAAAATAAAATAAAAGAAAAATTTTATTACGCTGGGTTGCCTCCCAATAACACTATTTTATAGTCTTTTAACCTAACTTTCAACGCAAAAGAAATTAATCATTCAAATTCATGGTGACCCTTGTGTTGTTTGAGGGATCACTAAAGTAGGTTTTAACTCTTTTTCCATTAACCTTAAACTCATTCTCTGTTTTCTCATTCAAAAGGTCTACAACCTCATGTGGATAAAATTTCAAAAGCTTAAAGGGTATTGACCATCTTGACTTAAGTTTTCCATGGAATATTTTCAATCTTGAGTTAAATAAGAGAACTTGTTGCCTTCCACCAATTATCTTTTCTTAAATTTCCTATCATGCCATTTTTTAGTCTTTTCATTATATAATTCAGCATTTTCATATGAGAAACATCTACGCTTTTCCAACTCATTGAGTTTCCATAAAATAGCTTATAGGGAGACATTCCTAAATGGGTTTTGTAAGTATTAGAGTAAATATATAATGTAGCTTAGTAACTAACTCTTGAAAATAACTGAATTCAGTTATAAAATGAAAATAAAAAATATATCTTCATCTAGCTTAGTTTCCAACATGGTATCAGTTTAAGCCATCGATCTAGGTCCTGCGATGACGGAACCACCATCGTCACCGGTGCCTACAATGTGGCCTTCCGCTCAGATCTCGGACACAACCGTGTCGACAGCATCGAAATCATCAGATGATTCGAATCTCCTTCAGTTTTCGATCAAGATCGCGCACAAACTAGATGAGAAGAACTTTCACTTGTGGCGTCCACAAATTGATTCGTACATTAACGTTCACAACCTCATAGAGTTTGTTGTATGCTCATGTATTCCGTATCAATTTGCTGATGATGAAGCTCGTGCTTCTGGTGTAGTTAATCCCGACTACACTCGTTGGTTGCAGAAAGATCAAATGTTGTTTTCGTGGTCACAATCGACGTTGTCGAGCGAAATACTCTCACGAGTCCTTGGTTGCACTCATGCTCATCAGCTATGGGATTGATTGTTCAACTACTTTCAGAAACATACTCGTGCCAGAGCATGACAGTTGTGCGTTGAACTTTGTTCTCTAACACTTGAGAACTCCACTATGCAAGAGTATTTGCTCAAAATCTGCAATATCGTTGATGCACTTGCAACAATTGGAAATCTAATCCCTTGTCTTCATCATATTGATGTTATTATGGAAGGATTACCTTCTGAATTTGCACATGTCGTCTCAGTCATTGAGAGCAAGTTTGGTTTGATGGATCTTGATGAAGTGGAGATTTTCCTTATTGTGCATGAACTGTGTCTCACCAAGTTCAAAAAGTACCCCTACTGATCTAGTGTCTCTTAATCTCACACATGTTCGTTCCACAGGTTCTAACATTAGGAAGAATAATTCCTCTACACCTGATCCCAGTCCTCTGGTGGTTGCACAACATTCTGATACTGACTTTCACCAGTTTTGTGGTGCCATAAGTTCAAGAGGTGGTTATCTAGATGGTGGTAGAGGTGGTAGGTCCTCCGCTGTACAATGCCAAGTGTGCTCAAAATAGGTCACTTAGCTCTCAATTGCTGGCACAGGTTCAATCAACATTTTCAACCTACTTCTAATTTTGGATCTACTTACCTCAATCAACCTTGGAATGCTTCTCCAAATCCCTTTGCTATGCAAACTACAAATGTGTGGATCAAACCTCCTGTAACCAACAGAACTCTTCCACCACTAAATGTGCCTAGTGTCTTTGTGGCCAACTCTCATTAACTAGCTTTTCCAAGCTCATCTTGGTATCTAGACTCTAGGGCTTCTTATTATGTCACAAATGATTCGAGGAATCTGCAACAGGTGACACCATTTGAATGTCCTGGTCATATCTTCATTGGAAATGGTCAAGGTTTTCAAATCAACTCAACTGGTTCTAGCACTTTTTCATCTCCTAGTCACCCTCACACACCTTTCACTCTGAATAATCTTTTACTTATTCCCTTTATTACTAATAATCTAATCAGTGCCAGTCAATTTTATTGTCACAATGAAGTCTATTTTTTATTTACCTCTAACAAGTGTTTTGTTAAATCCCAGGCTTCCCATGAGGTGTTATTTGATGGTGTTGTTGGAGCTGATGGTCAGTATGAGTTTTCTTCTATCAACCTATCATGCTTTAGTCCCAAGGCTGCTACTAGTACTGTTTGTTCTAATTCATTGTTTCCTAGAGTTAATTTTACCTTTGTTAGTGCTAGTTCTACTACTATGTGGCATCTCAGGTTAGGACACCCTAGTATGCATGCCCTCAAACTTGTATTAAACAGTTGTAATGTCTCATTCAATAATAAATATTGTGCTTCATTTTTCTCAGCTTGTTGTATGGGAAAATCTCATAGAATTTCATCTTTACCATCACACGACACACACTCTAGGCCATTGGAATTAATTTATGGTGACCTATGGGGACCTTCCCCTAATGCTTATACCTTAGGTTTCAAGTATAATATGTCGTTTGTTGATGCTTACACTAAGTTCACTTGGATTTACTTTCTTAAAAACAAATTTGATGCCTTATCTACCTTCAAACAACTTAATACCATAGTTGAATTGCAACATGGTTTGCCTATTAAAGCCTTCCAATCTGACTGGGGTGGGGAATCCAGACCCTTCTACAAGTATCTGTCTAAGTTAGGTATTCTGCATAGAGTCATTTGCCCTCATAAACCTGATCAAAATGGTGTAACGGAAACGAAACATAGGCACATAGTGGACACATGTCTCACTCTGCTTAGCCAAGCATCCTTGCCTCTCGCTTACTAGGATTTTTCTTTCTCTATTGTTGTTTACCTCTTCAATAGACTTCCCTCCGCCTTCATTAATTATCAAATTCATTACTCTCTCTTGTTTAACATCGGGCTTGATTATTCCTTTCTCAAAGTGTTTCGGTGTGCTTACTTTCCTTTGTTAATACCATATACCAACCATAAACTTGACTTTAGGTCTCCAAAGTGCATTTTTCTTGGTTACTCCACCTCTCACAAAGGATATAGGTGCCTAGCCCAAGTGGTAGACTCTATATTTTCAAAGATGTTTTATTTAATGAGTCAAGGTTCCCTTATATTGAGCTATTTCAATCTCCCACCACAACTGTCACACAAAATTCCTCTAATGATGTCTAACTTTCTCCCCTGCTACGTTTCACATGTCTTCCTTCAATTTGAAGTTCCACTTTAGCTTTTAGCTCTACTCAAAACAATTCTACAACTCCCACTATAGGTGCCAACAGCCCTCATGAGTCCTCTGGTCATGCTAGAATCTCTGCTAGTTCGAATAATGATAGTCCCAGTACTTCCTCAGCTTCTCTTGATATAGTTCCTACTAAAGATCCTGTCTCCAACCCCTCAGTGTCTACATCTTCTTCTCCTGGCTCCAATTTTATGTCTCATGTTGAATCTTCTAGCTCCACTGGTTCAGATTCGACCAACCATGTTGTTACCCCTCATAAGGTTGTTCCAGTTCATGTTAGGTCTATTAACAATCATGCTATGCAGACTAGAGCCAAAATTGGATTTTCCCAACCTAGACTAGAACCCAAATTATTACTCACTCTCTCTGAACCTAAGACTGTTAAGCATGCACTTTTTGAGTTGCAGTGGAAGGTAGTCATGCAAGCAAAGTATGATGCCATCATGAGCAAAAATACATGGACCTTAATCCCACATCCTCCTCAAAGACAAGCTATTGGCAGCAAATGGGTCTTCAAAATAAAAGAAAATCCTGATGGCCCAATCAATAGATATAAGGCTAGACTTATAGCCTAGGGATTCCATCAAAGAGAAGGGTTTGACTTCTATGAGACCTTCTCCCCTATAGTGAAGCCTATTACCATCAAGATCATTCTCTTTATTGCAGTTATCTACTGTCATACCCCAAAATTTGCCCTACCTTTTTTATTGATTACCTAGCTTACGGCTTTATTCATCTGCATGCATTTAGGAAGCATTCATATCATTCATCATGCATATGTAGGTTTCATTCATCTTATCTGCATACATTGTATATCTCATCATTCCATTTTCATTTGCAGTAATTAGGTCAAAGGCTCTTTAATGATGATGTTTTGCTTAAAACAAGAAGTATTTTGGATTTGGAAAATGGAAAGTAAAGAGGTGGTTGACTTTTGGTCAACAAGGTCGACATTGTTTACCGGATATTTGACCACTATCCTAGACATTCTTAAACCCATTCATCCTCCCTCTTTAAGACATCGAATCGTGTACAAAAATAATGTACCATGTGCATGACATATCATGATTTACAAAAAGATAGAATTTCTACTTGCATCCAAAGCATGGCTTTGAATTATTTCGTGCATTTGAATCAGAATGTTTAAATAAAACCATCAAGCACACATTTAGCATTTTTATATAATATGTATTGTAAGCCATTTAATCTAACTTGCATTTTCAATATTTCGATTCATTTTCAATTTCTAAGTGATTCACTAAATCACTTTTCACTTCATGGGTAAATTCCCTAAGTATTCACTGGAATTCATTTCCATACATACACTTTGGGTCATAATTCCTTTTCTATTCATGGTCTTTCAATCCATGTGCATAAAGTTCAAAAATCACTAAAAAGTGTCTTTACATTTGCATGACTTTACTTTACATCACTTTGTGTTATTACAAGTATACTACATAATTTCCATACACAAAAGAAAAAATAATAATTTCAAGCTCTTCAATAGTGTCCATTCATACTCCATTTGTGACCATGCTTGTTCATAGTCAATTACCATGTACCATGTTGTCAAGAAAATAAGGAAAAACAAGTAAGAAATTACATTCAATTGCAAAATTCAGCACTTACATAACAAAATTTAGCATCATGAGCATTTACAAATACACATCAAAAGTCATCTTAAATTCATACCATTCATTTCTAAAATTCAACACATGCACATACATTCACATCATATGCAAAACCATTAAAAAACAATTCAAATTCGATGCTAAGTTATAAAAATTCAGCATGCTATGCATATACAATAAATACAAATTTCATAATATGCATCATTCTCATTCCATTTCCATACAACAAGTAAAATCCCATAAATCATGTGCATTAAAAAAAAAATACAGCATTCATGTAATACATTATTCCATTCATAAACATCGATTAAAATGCATCTATAAGCCATCCATTCATACCATGCAAATACCCAAACATGTATTCAAGTGATGCCATGTAAATTTTTTCAATTTCCCTCAACATTCATTAAAAATTCAGCATATGCACATACATGTAAAATCACATACATCCATGTTTTAACCGCCCTAACTACCTTAAACTTCCACAAACTAACTTCTAACTACTTTGGACAATTGCCTAAAGACCCCAAAATAGCCCCAAATAACTTCTAATCAAATCTCAACCTATAATCACCCCTCACTTAGTTCTATATAATCATTCATCACTCACCCATTAAGGGGAGTCTTCCCCACCCTTTGATTCCACTTATTCTTCACTTTCTCTCAAGTTTTCAGTCTCCATTCTCCATTCTCTAACCTTCCCTCACTAGATCTCAAATCCATGATTGTTGAAGCTTCACATTGAAGCTTTAATCAACTTGAGCATAAACCTCCACCACACTTCACATCATAGTTTTTTTATGATTCAAGCATCAAAAGAATCAACAACAACAAGAAAACAAATCGAAGAAAAGAAAGGGGATGAAGAGGGATTGAAACGGAAGAATTAACAAGTGAACCCAAAGAATTTCTTACAGGAATGAATTTGCGCCGCCATTGAAGAACCATAGCAGGGTCTCCAATCGGTAAGCCTCAACTCTATTTATCATTCCATGAAAGCTTGCTTGTTTGTGCCTTATATGCTTTCTTGCTTGTTTGAATTATCTGTGTATGCTTGTTCATGTATTTACCTTGCTTTTCATCTCGAGTGGACGATTACCATGAGAATTCATATCTTGCCATGAACACAAGCCATATGAAATTCAGCACCAAAACTTGACCTCCTTCATCATCAATTTCAACCTTCATCGAAAATCCACCATGAACCGCAAGAAACCGCCAAAAAAATCGTTACTACACCAATACCTCACCAATATCCTATTGAAGAATCATAACCATTAGAGGAATTGATTCACAATCTAAAACAGTGAGAAATAGAATCTGTAACATTATCGAAACAACACAAAAGGAAGGCAAAACATGGTCGAAGCATTTCACCAAGCATTGGTGTATGAGTCATGGAACGACACATGTGTTAATGAATTCAAAATAGAACATTAACCAACACCTGCAGCAACCCAATGATAACAGCAACACATCCCTTTGTTGTGCATTAACATCGTGCCCTTCTCTCCTCGACGGGGAGGTGGGCGACTTGTTTTGCCACCCCTAGATGTAACTTTAGTTTGTTGCAAGTATTTTATAATAATTTTATTAGTTGATATTATCATTTATTATTTTTTAATGTTAAAAGATAGTAAAATAGGTTATCTACTTTTTAAAAAGACAAATTGTTGAGTAATTTTTATGAAAAAAATATGATGACTCATCATTTTGTCATTTAATATTAATAAAACATAAAAATTATTTGGGCAACCTACTGCCCAACCCAACCTAACCCGAAATTTAGTGGGTTTGCCCAAACTAGCCTATTGGTGTAACAGGTGGTTATTCTACCTCACCCAAACTAGAGTGTCCTATATGGATTGAGTATTGGGTTTGACCAAACCCAACCCAAACCGGTCCACACACAGTCCTAGTTCCAGTACAATAAAAACCTTGAGGCGTGGATTTTATATGCAACATGGATGTTCGTGTACTTAGAAGAAGACATTAAGCTCACGCCACAAAGTTTTCCTGACAAAATTAGTGGCATTTTCCTCTTTTCTGACTGCACTCCTATATTCTACTAGTACACCTAAAACACCACACTTGGGCCTTCATGTCTAAGCCCAATATCCCCATTTTTTTACTCACGCCCCATTGCAATATTTTTAAAAACTTACTTCTACTTTATTTTAAATTGTTTTTGCCTTTTGTTTTTCCTACCTTTTAATACACTTTTTGATTCATAAAAATATCTAAAAAAACATACACATTAAAAGTAGTTTTTTTTAATTATAGTTGGATTAGTTTTTCTTAAGTTGAGTTTAACTAATAATTTTTTGCTTTAAATGCCATTTTTCATAGTATGTTAGAGAATATGATTGATTTTTGTTATTTTATTTTTTTAATGCCATGATCTGTTTCATAATTCCATGTGCTTATTGAATGATTCTTACTCTGATCTTATCCCTGGTTGTCTGATAGGTCAAAGTTGTCTTTAATCAACTAGTCCTTTGACTTATATCTGATTCCCCTATCCAATGAAGTGATCAAAAGCCTCTTGATCACTTGATAAGATTAGTTCTCTATACTTGCTTGGCACTTGATCACAACTCAAGTCAAACCCAAGCTCAAGACATCATACAAGACTTTGAAGACTGTGGACATCCTTCAAGCACAACAAAGGTTCTTCTTTAACACTTGTCAGTTACGGTTCGAATTGTGTACCACGAGCCTTAAGTAATGGAGAAGGATGAGAGGAAGTATTCATATCCTCATTCTGAATATCTTTGGATACGAGAAGAATGACCTAGTTGTTTAAAGTATTCACCTCCACTTATAGACTCTAGTGCAATTCAAATTAAATAATTGACAAGTCCTCTCTCCCTCAGGCATTGCAGACAGATTGGACATCAAGGCATTGACCATTATTGGACTCCATCATTTTCTATTTTATTTTTTCATCTAAGACTAAAATCATTTTTGTAAATAAATTCAAAACAATTAAAAACACGATGCAAATTGTGCCCCATGAGCCTTAAGTAGTGGAGAAGGGATAAGAGGAAGTATTCATATCCTCATTCTGAATACCTTTGGATACGGGACACTTGACCCGGTAGTTCAAAGTATTCATCTCCACTCATATACTTTAGCACAATTCAAAACAAGACAACTTTTTCAAAATCTAAAAATCAATCTCAACTCATCAAATCCATTTTTCTCCTTAGGACATTCAAAAACCTTTCATAAAGGACATGTTATTTCCATTCTACCGCAATACAAACAATGCTTAAGTCTCTCATGCACGAGCATACAAGCTACGTTTAACTTCAAGAATGTGATCCAAGCGCATCCATTTTACCGCAAACAAACAAACGCTTAAGTCTCCCATGCGTGAGCATACAAGCAACGTTTAACTGCTAGGATACGAATGTTAACACTGTTCAATAAAAACAATCAACAAACACTTATTTTATACCTTGAACTATAGAGTTGTGATTTCCTTATTGCACTATGAGGATACGTAGGCACGAGGGTTCAAAACCTTGGCGAGCACACTAATTTAAAACTCTTTTCCCCCTTCGCAAGTAACCTGTAAATAATAACACACATCCATTCAAAGAACAATCAAAATAGGCATGTAAAGTAAAACTCTTCTTCACCTTTTGGAATTTAATCGATATTTTCCCTTTCCTTTAGAATAAATAAATTTCGGTGGCAACTCTGTATTTTTTCGCGCAGCGACAATTGGTGACTCTATTGGAGTACTTAATTGCTTCTACAAAAGAGTGTCTAACCTAGTTTTGTTTGTTCCTTGCTTGTTTGGATGTTTATCATTATGTTATTTATTGCATTCTTTATTGCTTTAAATATTCTTATTCTACATACTCTGGATATCTGTATATTCTCTGTTGTTGGGTTGGGATGATGTTACATGAGAAAAGCTATATACCTGAGCTTGAGTATATACATAGGATATACTCGTGGATAGTCGTGTTAACCTGCATTTCGCGCGTTGGGTTGGCACGAGACCCACGCCTAGACTAGATTCTCTTGAAAGTACTGTTGTCCTACGAGAATTTGATACAACAATGTATTTTAATTTGGATCGATGACTTTGGGAGACCTTTTAGGGACCGCCTTTGATGACTAAGGCCTACCTGTGAAGGGGATTTGGGTTTTTAGAGGAAACCAAGACCCTACATACCTTGATCATCATGTATACGTCAGACCTCTGAACCTGCATCAAGAAGTATATGTAGACTATCCATAATATATTGTGCTTTTAACCTACATTATTGCATACTATTATTGCATCATCGTGTATATACCGAACTTTTGAACCAAAATTATTACATCATTGAACCATTGAATCAATGGATGTTGTATATCTATTTGCATTTCATCCACATAAATAACATATGCATACATGCACTTGCATTTCATGCTTATAAACCAGAAAAAGCTCACCATTCCCCTTCCTCATCCAGAAGACGACGATTCCTTGACACCAATAGCTAAATAATCATGGAATAAGTTGAGTATAAGAACACAATATGCAAGGAAATCTTGGATCACGGCCAAGGAAATGTCGACATGGTCTCAGAAATATTCCTAGACAGTATGACAACGGGCTTCTCATATCAAGTTGTGATTAGTGAATAAACTGAGAACGGACTAAAGGTGGGTAAAATCCAAAATGCAACTGCAGGAAATATACCGGTTTACTCATACCTAATCAGAAGCTCACTCAAGGCAAACAGAAACAGAAGCAGCGGAAAAAAATCCAAAGGAACAACGGTCAAGAAAGGAGACTTCCTCGCTTTGATCCAATTCCAATCTCGTATACGCATCTACTACCTGTTCTGATTCATTCTAGGGAAATTGTGCCCAAGGATATCTAGCCTGCTAGGTATCCCTTGTCCGAGTAAGTGCCAACACTGCAAAAGCGTCCTTTGAACATAGTCAATCAAGCCCGAGAGTGTCTCCTCACCACTGGAGATCGTTATGTCATTCCATCATTTTCATTTGTAATCTTTCTTGTTTGTCAAGCATTGTTCACTTGTAAGACTTGTTTGTTTTTGCATGATAATAATAATGAAATAAATATGCATGTTTCGAATCAATTCATTCGTGTTCACTCATATTTTATTCATCGGTATCAAGCTTTTGTCAAAGAAAAAATCAAAAAGAGAATGATGAAATAAAAATACACGAGACTACTGTTGTATGCTTTTGAATAAAACCTTGCTGACGATGTAAGGCATTGCTTCAATTCATAAACACTGGAGATATAAGGAGGATAATCCCTATCAACCCCTTTGAGCATGGAAGTAGGAGTTTCTTTTCTATACGAAAAAAACCATCAATCTTATCCAATGGCAGGGTGGTCTTCAATTAGTTTGACCGTGCATTCAAATTTCAAAAGAGAAGTATCCCATTCGGGGATCAACCACATCTTATCCATCACGCGAGGTCGAAACCAATAAATCCACAATGGTTATCCCTCACCAACAAAAGGAACAAGGCAGTCTCAATCCCTTCAAAATATCAAGCGAAAAAATATCACATAATTTGTTCCAACAAAAAAGAAAAAATAAGAAATAAAAAAGCAAGAAAAAGAAAAAAAAAAGCCGGCTAAATTGAAAACTCAAAAACGAGTTACTTAGGCAAAAATTAGGGCATCCGGGTGGACTGCAAACTCGAAAAAATCAGTCCAGGCAAAAACTAAGGAAAGAAAAAAAGAAAAAGAAAAAAAAGGATCAAAAGAAAAATCCTCAACAAGAACAAATTCGTGTGACAATAAAAGGTGGGTGAATGTCACTCCAAAAAACTCATTGGTTCTTTCACCATCACGTCTACCTTTTAAAATCCTTTTGGAAAATTAACGTTAGTGTCAAGCTAGCTAAATGTAGGACGAGATAACATCAAGGAGAATGAGTGGGTTAAAATAAATTTTTGAGCCATAAATCCTTTTATTCTGAAACCGTGAGCCAGGCCACATTACAAACCTTAAAAGACCTAATTGAAGCAGAGTTTATTTCAAAAGCATACTCCTAAAGACTTGCTTATGATTTTTGTTGGTATCGATATGGCATTCAAATCAATGATTCATTCATTATATGTCATAACATCATCTCAGTGAACCAACTTGGATTTCAAAACTGACAAAAGCATAGAATTAAAATTATCATTTTCAAAAACAAATAATTATATTCGTGAATAAGCACTTGACATCAAGAAATTTTCGACAATGGAAAGAATGAATTCACCAAGGGGAAAAACGCCTAAAGACTCTATTGAGCAAAAAGACAAGCCATTTCAATATTCAGTCGATATAGGGCAATCACATCGAAATTTCACAAATCTCTCCAAGATCAGTTAGTCAGGGGCATTCCCTCAAAGATCAGCTAGCCAGGGGAAAATCACTTCAAGGCTCGTACTGGGGCAAGCCACCTCAAGAGCACGAGAAGTCAACTATTCCAAGAGACGTTTAATGAGGAGCGCTGCTCCAAGGTTCAAAGTCTTGGGTCAAACCATGTCGAGTCACTATGGTACAAATGTCCCAGATTTCCTTTCGAGGCAAATTTCTTTAAAGATCCTACATACTTAGGCAAGGCTGGCTGTAAATGGGGATTTCTTCTCCATACCTTCAAAACTACTCAAGTTTTGTCATGCATAAGCAACCGCTGACTTCAAGGCGAATGTACGAAAGTCACGTTAAGCACATCTCATAACCTTTCAACAAGAAGTCTTGTAGCCGAGCAAGACACTTCTTAGTTTCAATCGTACATGACCCATCTCAAGGGCACTTGTTGGACCTTCAAAACCATTACATAAATCATCACCATGCATTAATCATGTCATTTCGCTCATGCATATTGTAATATCCTGTATTTATAAACGCTCTGGATAATATTAGTTGAGACCAGTTGAGATCCAGTGTGCTCTGAGCATTTATCTGTTAAGATAATTAGAGCAACTGATGAATTCAGAGATGATCAGATTAATATTATCTAACTCTAATGTTTTATTAATTGGTGCATTTGAGATAATTTGGACATTTTGTAGTGTCACTAACTAATGAGTATTTCCTATATCTTTTCTTTTCCCCTCATTTTCCAAAGATAGAAACATTTGGAGAAAGAGAAGTTAGAGTGAAGGAAAGGAAAGGAAGGAAAAGAAGAGAAATCCGAAGAGCTCAAGATCAAGAATCATCCTCTACTCTTCATTAATTAATTTCATCTTCTTCATCATCATCTTCTGATCCAGGTGGGTTCTAGATAGAAGCTTTAGTTGTATACTTCTTGGGTTTCTAGAGTTAGGTTGGATTTTGAGAAAATGAGTAATCTTGCTAAAATCATGAATCTAACGGTTCAAAATTGATATTAACTGCGTAGTATAGTCGTAACATGTATATGATCATTTTTTGATACTTGCTTTGTGGTTTGGAACTGATTTGGTGTGGAAAGGGTGAATTTTTGGACCCTTGGAACCATGGAAATGCAGCAGAAAATTCTGCTTCTGGTACGCACCGCCGGGTGGCGATTTGAAATTCGAGTGACGCGGTCTTGCGCCGGGCGGAAGCCAAGAGGCGTAGCATGGAACGTTGCTGGAATTTCTATTTTTTTTGTATTGGGACTTACGCCGCTGCATCGCCGGGTGAAGCACGGGCGAAGGGGCACCGCCAGGCGAAAATTGTAGCGCTGGGCGCTCCTCGGACTTTTTCAAATGTTTTTCTTTTCTTTTAAAATCTATATCTTTTGACTCGGGTGTCCGATTTAAGCGTTCTTTATATCTATGTGAAGCTATGAAGTGTTCTATGCTATGGAAAGTGAAAATATTATTTTTGAGATGGATTTTATTCGATTATGTTAATAAACGGAATATTGTGAATTATGAAAAGAAAAAGTAACTTTTGAAAATTTAAAAGCTTCAAGAGGTGAGTTAGTGAGGAAACCTTAGTACAATGGAATGACTTAGAGAATTATGCGGCAATGCTTACATCGACACTAGAAGAGTGTCTTTGTTAAGTAGTTGTCAGTGGAGGATTGTAATTCCTCCGGTTTTTAGTCTATCCCTTAATAAATACCGTTACCCGTGTTAAAGAGCCCCTTGTGCGGGATGGCCGGGGAGAAGTATTTATTAAGTAAGTAACCGTGACCCGCGTCGAGATCCCCTTGTGCAGGATGGTCGGGGAGAAGTTACTTAGTGGTTGGTACCCGTGAGCCGTGTCGAGATCCTAGGGTGTAGGATGGCCATGGAGAAGTACCATTTGTAGATAACCGTGACCCGTGTTGAAGAGCCCCTTGTGCGGGATGGCCGGGGAGAAGTTATCTACGTTAAGGATCCGTGACCCGAGTTTAATCCCCTTGTGCGGGATGGCCAGGGAGAAGATTCCTTAACTAGTTGGTCGTTTTGTGTATTTGTGCGATTGTTTCTCTAGTCAGGAATGTTTGAGCTCAACGTCTAGTTCCTTTACCCCGACTTGAGCTAGACTAAGATAGAACCTTGTAAAGCTGAGAGAATCTATAAGATAGGGAACTCACTGAGATTTGATGTATCTCACCCCACTATTGTTGATTATATTTCAGGTATTTCAGGTTCCGCGAAGGGTAAGGATAAAGCCGTGTGATTATCCTTGCTTGTTCGATGGCTTAGCTTCCGTTGTGGAGTTTTTTGAGATCATTGTCGATCTAGTTCTTAGTATTTATCTTTTGAACATCTTGTATACATTATGCCTTATTAGTTTTTTTTGTATTAAGGGTGTTGGGCATATCATGTATATAATGTGTTTACTAGGAACTTGTATATTTCAATACCAAATACTTGGATTCATGTATACTATCTATGCTTTGATGTATGATATTATATGTAGGTGTTACAGTTGGTATCAGAGCAGGTCGTATCCTCGACCTAGCCATGAAATAGTATAAGTATTTCTTTCCGTTTCATATGCGTTGTGTCGCCATTGGTCTTAAGTGTTATATTTATGGTATTGAGCCTGATCAACTTAATCCTATTTGTATGACTTTTAGGAACATGGCTGACGGACGCAGAAGCAATCGTGGTAGACCCATAACTACTCCAGCTGGGATGACTCAGCCATGCGGCGATGAGAATGCTCCTTTGTATCAATTCATGCAACAGATGCAGCAGCAACATAACCAGTTTATGCATCAAATGTTATAACAAATTAATGGAGGTCTTCATCCTCAGGTGGTTGTTCCAGAAGCTGTAGGTGGGAGTTTCCAAGATTTCTTCTGCATGAATCCTCCAGAATTTCATGGCGGGTTAGATCTCGTAAAGGCTCACGAATGGGTGTCTGGTATGGAAAGAATTTTCTTGATAGTGCATTGCAGTGAAGAGAATAAGGTGGTATTCGCTTCTCATTCATTGAAGGGTCCTGCCATGAGGTGGTGGGAGAGTGCTTCGACTCTTATGACTATTCAGGGTGTGCCCAAGGTCTGGGAACAATCAAGGCAAATTTCATGGAGAAATATTTTCCTAGCTCCTTGAGGACTCAGAAAGAGTTTGAATTTCAACAGTTAAGACAGGGTAGTATGATTGTGGTCAGTTATGCTGAAAAGTTTGAGGACATGGCTGCTTATTCTAGGCAGGCTATGTATGCTCCAGATGAACGGTGGAAAATAGACCAATTTCTTTTTGGACTGAAAGCTGAAATCTCTCATAGTGTATCTCAGAGGGAGTTCACTACTTATGCAGATTCTAAGGCAATGCTATGTGGCGGAGCATAGTTTGAAGAAAGTCCACGCTGAAGGTGTTGCAAGTAGGGTGAATCACAGTGAACATGGGAGACCAAGTCAACAAATTGGGCCTAGATCATAAGCTTTCAAAGGGAAGCAGGTGCAGGTTGCTAGATCTAACGTTATTCCTCTATGTAGGGTGTGCAACAAACTTCATTTTGGGAAGTGTGTCGATGGGAGTGTTAGGTGTTATAATTGTAATGGATTGGGTCATGTGGCTAGAGATTGTACTCAGAATAGAAACCAAGTGCAAGGAAGGAATACCGGACGGGTTTATACTTTGGATGTGAGAAAGACGACAAGTGACAACTCTTTGATTGCGGGTACGTGTTTCGTAAATGGGCCTCCTTGTTTTGTTTTATTTGATTATGGAGCAACACATTCTTTTGTGTCAATGCAATGTGTGAAGCGACTTGGGTTGCAAGCTACTCCTTTGTCTCCTCCTATGGTGGTCACTACCGCCATGGATGAAATGGTTGAGACACCATTGATGTGTGAAAACTGTGTTTTGTCTGGGGGTGGTAGAGTTTTTCAAATTGACCTTATTTGTTTACCGCTTAAGAAAGTTGATGCCATTTTGGGGATGGATTGGCTTTCTGCTAATTCGGTGTTTATTGGGTGTGAGGAAAAGCTAATCATCATTCCATCTGTTGAGGCTACCCCGAAGGATGTGTTAACAACTATTTTAGAAGGTACAGTTGGAATGATAAGTTTCTTGTTTGAGAAGGAGAAATCTGTTTTACTGGTTCTTACTAAAGAGGGGAGTAGTGACCAGCAAGTGCTGAGTATTCCTATAGTCTGTGAATTTCCCGAAGTTTTTCCTGAGGACGTTTCTTCTCTTCCTCCGGAGAGAGAAGTTGAGTTCTCTATTGACCTAGTACCGGGGAACGGCTCCTATATCCGTTTCTCCTTATCGGATGGCCCCGCTCGAATTAAGAGAATTAAATGACCAATTGGAGGACTTGATGTCTAAGCATTTTGTTAGACCTAGCGTTTCACCGTGGGGAGCTCCAGTGTTATTGGTGAAGAAGAAAGACGGTGGAATGCGCCTGTGCATTGATTATTGTCAGTTGAATAAAGTCACCATTAAGAACAAGTACCCCTTACCAAGGATAGACGACTTGTTAGATCAATTGAAAGGAGCCTGTGTGTTCTCGAAGATTGATTTACGGTCGGGTTATCATCAGATCCGAGTGAAGAGTTCCGATGTGCCTAAGACTGCATTTAGAACCCGTTATGGCCATTACAAATTCTTGGTGATGCCTTTCGGTGTGACTAATGCTCCAGCTATTTTTATGGATTACATGAACCATATATTTCAAGCTTACTTGGACCAATTTGTCATAATCTTTATTGACGACATTCTTATTTATTCTCGTACTCCACAAGAGCACGGAGAACATCTGAGAATTATCTTATCGGTATTGCAGGAGAATCAACTTTTTGCTAAGTTAAGCAAGTGTGAGTTTTGGATGTCGGAAGTAAATTTTCTTGGTCACGTTATATCTCAAGGTGGTGTGGCAGTGGATCCGTCGAAGGTAGAAGCAGTGATTAATTGGGAGAGACCGAGGAATGCTTCAGAGGTTAGAAGTTTCTTGGGATTGCCAGATTACTATAGAAGGTTCATCAAAGGTTTTTCTCAATTGGCCCTACCAATGACCAAACTTACTCGAAAAGAGTGTGCTTATGAGTGGGATTCGGGTTGTGAGCAAAGCTTTAGGAAATTGAAGGAAAAATTGACGACTGCTCATGTGTTAATCATTCCTGATCCTAACAACTTTTACGAAGTATTTTGCGATGCTTCTAAGATGGGATTAGGAGGTGTTCTGATGCAAGGCGGTCAAGTGGTAGCTTATGCTTCTCAACAATTAAAAGTTCATGAGAAGAATTATCCAACTCATGATTTGGAGCTAGCAGCAGTTGTGTTTGCACTGAAGGTGTGGCATCATTATCTGTATGGTGTACGTTTTGAAATGTTCAGTGACCATAAAAGTTTGAAGTATCTGTTTGACCAAAAGGAGTTGAATATGCGACAAAGAAGGTGGATGGAGTACTTAAAGGATTATGACTTAGAATTAAAGTATCATCCAGGAAAAGCAAATAAAGTAGCAGATGCCTTAAGTTGGAAAATGGTTCATAGTGCCGAATTGATGATATCGGAGTATGCCTTGTTGGAAAAGTTTAGAGATCTTAATCTCCAGTTTGTATGGACTCCAAATGGTGTAATTATGGGAAATTTGAATGTCAAATCTATTCTAAGAGATGAGATTCAACAAGAACAAGTTTTAGAGGAGAAGTTTCAAGAGATGTTACTTCAACCGGGTTTTACACGAGCAGTGGATGGAATTATCCTGTTTAACCAGAGGATTTGTGTTCCGAATAACGCAGTATTGCAGAGAAAGATTTTAGATGAAGCTCATAAAGGTACTTTTACGATACATCCTGGTTCTTCAAAGATGTATCAGGACTTAAAGAAGGATTATTGGTGGTCCAGAATGAAAAAGGATATTGCGGTGTATGTATCGGAATGTGCAGTGTGCCAACAGGTGAAGATAGAACACCAAAAGATCGGGCGGTCTGTTGCAACCTTTAGAGATTCCAGTTTGGAAGTGGGATAGTATTTCTATGGACTTTGCAGTAGGTTTACCCCATACACAAGGTGGTTATGATTCTATTTGGGTGAATGTGGACCGACTAACAAAATCTGTACATTTCTTAGTGGTGAAGACTACTTACAAGGCAAGTCATCTTGCAAAGTTGTTTATTTCTGAAATTGTGAGATTGCATGGTGTTCCCTCTAACATTGTGTCCGATAGAGATCCAAAGTTTACTTCAAGGTTTTGGAAGGCTTTTCAACAAGCTATGGGTACGAAGTTGCGTTTGAGCACGTCGAATCATCCTCAGACGGATGGTCAGACTGAGCGAACAATACAAACGATGGAAGATATGTTGAGAGCTTGTGTGCTAGAAAGTAGAGGAAATTGGAAGGAACTTCTACCGTTTATTGAGTTTTATTATAACAATAGTTACCATGCAAGCATCGGTATGGCTCCTTATGAAGCATTGTATGGGAGGAAATGTAGAACACCTTTGTGTTGGGCGGAAGTTGGTGAAGATAGAATTTTGGGACCCGAAATTATTCAAGAGACTACGGAAAAGATTCGAATGATCCGTGAGAAAGTTAAACAAGCACAAGATCGTCAAAAGAGTTATGCGGACAATTGTAGGAGACCTTTAGAATTTGAGGAAAGTGACCATGTGTTTTTGAAAGTTACTCCGAGATTGAGATTTAAAGGACCATTTAAGTCACGCAAGTTAAGTGCGAGATACGTGGGACCGTATCAGATCTTGGAAAGGATCAGTGAGGTAGCTTACATATTATCCTTACCACCCTCTCTATCAGAGATGCATGACGCCTTTCATGTATCTCAGCTTCGAAAGTTTATTCCTGATCCTCTTCAGCCAGTTCTACCGGAGTTAGTGGAAATAGAAGAAGACTTGACTTTTGAACCTCAACCGAGTCGTATTGTGGGAAGAAAAACAAAAGTATTAAGGAACAAAGACATCCCTCTTAATAAGGTGCAATGGGATGTGACGCATCCGGGTGATGCTACTTGGGAACTAGAATCGGAAATGCGGGATACTTACCCTCATCTGTTCAGGTAATCTTCAAAATTTAAGGACGAATTTCTATTTAAGGAGGGGAGGATGTAATACCCCGTATTTTATAAATGCTCTGGATAATATTAGTTGAGACCAGTTGAGATCCAGTGTGCTATGAGCATTTATCTATTAAGATAATTAGAGCAACTGATGAACTCAGAGATGATCAGATTAATATTATATAACTCCAAGGTTTTATTAATTGGTGCATTTGAGATCATTTGGACATTTAGTAGTGTCACTAACTAATGAGTATTTCCTATATCTTTTCTTTTTCCCTCATTTTCCAAAGATTGAAACATTTGGGGAAAGAGAAGTTAGAGTGAAGGAAAGGAAAGGAAGGAAAAGAAGAGAAATCCAAAGAGCTCAAGATCAAGAATCATCCTTTATTCTTCATCAATTCATTTCATCTTCTTCATCATCATCTTCTAATCCAGGCGGGTTCTAGATAGAAGCTTTAGTTGTAGACTTCTTGGATTTCTAGAGTTAGGTTGGATTTTGAGAAAATGAGTAATCTTGCTAAAATCATGAATCTAACCGTTGAAAATTGATATTAACTGCGTAGTATAGTCGTAACATGTATATGATCATTTGTTGATACTTGTTTTGTGGTTTGGAACTGATTTAGTGTGGAAAGGGTGAGTTTTTTTACCCTTGGAACCATGGAAACGCAGCAGAAAATTCTGCTTCTGGTACGCACCGCTGGGCAGCGATTTGAGCGTCGAGCGACGCGGTCTTACGCCGGGCGGAAGCCAAGAGGCGTAGCATGGAACGTTGCTGGAATATCTATTTTTTTTGGTATTGGGACTTACGCCGCTGCTTCGCCGGGCGAAGCACAGGCGAAGGGGCACCGCCAGGCGAAAATTGTAGCACCGGGCGCTCCTGTGACTTTTTCAAATGTTTTTCTTTTCTTTTAAAATCCATATCTTTTGACTCGGGTGTCCGATTTAAGCGTTCTTTATATCGATGTGATGATATGAAGTGTTCTATGCTATGGAAAGTGAAAATATTATTTTTGAGATGGATTTTATTCGATTATGTTAATAAACAGAATATTGTGAATTATGAAAAGAAAAAGTAACTTTTGAAAATTTAAAAGCTTCAAGAGGTGAGTTAGTGAGGAAACCTTAGTACAATGGAATGACTTAGAGAATTGTGCGGCAATGCTTACATCGACACTAGAAGAGTGTCTTTGTTAAGTAGTTGTCAGTGGAGGATTGTAATTCCTCCAGTTTTTAGTCTATCCCTTAATAAATACCGTGACCCGTGTTGAAGAGCCCCTTTTGCGGGATAGCCGGGGAAAAGTATTTATTAATTAAGTAACCGTGACCCGCGTCGAGATCCCCTTGTGCAGGATGGCCGGGGAGAAGTTACTTAGTGGTTGGTATCGTGACCCGTGTCGAGATCCTAGGGTGTAGGATGGCCGGGGAGGAGTACCATTTGTAGATAACCGTGACCCGTGTTGAAGTGCCCCTTGTGCGGGATGGTCGGGGAGAAGTTATCTACGTTAAGGATCCGTGACCCGTGTTTAATCCCCTTGTGCAGGATGGCCGGGAAGAAGATTCCTTAACTAGTTGGTCGTTTTGTGTATGTGTGATTGTTTCTCTAGTCAGGAATGTTTGAGCTCAACGTCTAGTTCCTTTACCCCGACTTAAGCTAGACTAAGATAGAACCTTGTAAAGCCGAGAGAATCTATAAGATAGGGAACTCACTGAGATTTAATGTATCTCATCCCACTACTGTTGATTATATTTCAGGTACTTCAGGTTCCGCGATGGGTAAGGATAAAGCCGTGTGATTATCCTTGCTTGTTCGATGGCTTAGCTTCTGTTGTGGAGTTTTTTGAGATCATTGTCGATCTAGTTCTTAGTATTTATCTTTTGAACATCTTGTATACATTATGCCTTATTATTTTTTTTGTATTAAGGGTGTTGGGCATATCATGTATATAATGTGTTTACTAGGAACTTGTATATTTCAGTACCAAATACTTGGATTCATGTATACTATCTATGCTTTGATGTATGACATTATATGTGGGTGTTACACATATCATTCATCTGGCATAACATGAAGCCTTGTAAAACAAACAAGAGAAACTAAAGCCCAACATGCTTGGCACCCCTTAAAGCCCAACCTCGCTTGGCATCTTCTATAGCCCAATCTTCATTGGCACCTCCAAACCCCGATCTTTATCGCCACCTGTAAAGCCCAATCATACTTAGCACCCCCAAAAAGCCCCAACTTGCTTGACCTTTGAAAAAGTCCAATCATCTTTGACATACCAAAAAGCCCAACAACTGACATTCTGCATATAGTAATCGACATTAAATAAAATTACATCCTTAAATGTGTAGCATATCCAGCAAGATGGAGAATTACGCCATACATATTCTATCATGCATAGGCCAGACTCGGTACCTTGTACATCAGACCCTGTTTTTCTTTTAAACCCTTGTCCCTGCTGACATATTTTCCAAACACTCGTCTGGGTTGACCATTTTTACACTCGTTTGAGTTGACCTCATTTTAACACTCGTCTGTGTTGATCATACTCTTTCAATACTCGTCCATATTGATTTCCAATACTCGTCTGCGTTGACATAACCTTTTTCAATACTCGTCTATATTGATTTCCAAAACTCGTTCATGTTGATATATCTTTTCAATACTCGTCTGTATTGATTCTCAACACTCGTTCGTGTTAATCGTATCTTTTTTATACTCGCTTGTATAGACTCCCAACACTCGTCTGTGTTGATACTACCATTTCAATACTCGTCTGTATTGATTTCTAATACTCGTCTGTGTTGATCTCACCTTTTTTTAATAATCATTCATATTGGTTACCAACACTTGTTCGTGTTTACCTCTTTTTTCAATACTCGTCCATATTGATTAGCAACACTCGTCTGTGTTGATATTACCTTTCTCAATACTCGTCTGTATTGATTTCCAACACTCGTCCGTGTTGTTCCTACCTTTTCAATACTCATCTGTGTTGATTTCCAACACTCGTCCATGTTGATCTCATACCTTTTTCAATACTCGTCTGTGTTGATTTCCAACACCCATCCATGTTGATCTCATACCTTTTTTAGTACTAGTCTATATTGATTTCCAACACTCACCAGTATTGATCTTACCCTTCTTTTCAATACTCATCTATATTGATTAACAACACTCGTCTGTGTTGATCTCACCTTTTTTCAATACACATCTGTATTGATTTCCAACACTCGTCCGTGTTGATATCACCTTTTTTTTAATACTCGACTATATTGATTTCCAACACTCGTCCATGTTGATCTTACCTTTTTCAATACTCTTCTGTAATGATTTCCAACACTCGTCCGTGTTGATCTTACCATTTTTCAATACTCATGTGTATTGATTTACAACACTCGTTTGTGTTGATATTACCTTTTTTATACTCGTCTGTATTGATTTCCAACACTCGTCCTTCTTGAACCCCTTTTTCAATACTCATTCGTATTGATTCTCAACACTCGTCCGTGTTGATCATACGTTTTCAAATACTCGTCTGTATTGATTTCCAAGACTCGTTCGTGTTAATCTCACCTTTTTTCAATACTCGTCTATATTGATTTCCATCACTCGTCTGTGTTGATATCATCTTTTTTCAATACTCGTCTGTATTGATTTCCAACACTCGTCCGTGTTGTTCGTAGTGTTTCAATACTCGTCTGTATTGACTTCCAACACTCGTCCATGTTGATATTACCCTTTTTTCAGTACTTATCTGTATTGATTTACAACACTCGTCCGTGTTGATCTCACATTTTTTCAATACTCGTCTGTATTGATTTACAACACTCGTTCGTGTTAATCTTGCCATTTTTCAATACTCATCTGTATTGATTTCCAACACTCATCTATGTTGATATTACCTTTTCAATACTTGTATGTATTGATTTCCAACACTCGTCTGTGTTGAACCCCTTTTTTCAATACTTGTCTATATTGATTTCCAACATTCATTCGCGTTAATCTTACCTTTAATATTCATCTGCATAGATTCTAAACAATGTTTGTGTTGATAGTACCTTTTCAATACTCGTCTGTATTGATTTCCAACACTCATCCGTGCTGAACCCCTTTTTTCAATACTCGTCTGTATGTATTTCTAACACTCGTCCGTGTTATTCTTACCTTCAATATTAGTCTGTATAGATTCTCAACACACGTCCGTGTTGACACCTACGTCCTTCAGTATTCGCCTGTATTGATTTCCAACACCCGTCCTTGTTGATGCTACCTTTTCAGTACTCGTTCGTATTGATTTCCAACACTTGTCTGTGTTGACATTACCTTTCCAGTACTAGTTCGTACTAACCCTCGACATTCACTCATCCTAATCTTACATTTTCAATACTCGCCTGTATTGGCTTCCGACACTCGTCTATGTTAATAACTTTTCAACACCCAGCCATGTCGTCGTTACTTCCCCAACATAACGTTTCAGTCAATCCCCCAGCAGATAAACCTACAAAAGTCGGTCTCCATATCCCCAATAATACATTTCCCTTCCTTACATTACATCCACTCCTTTCTAAACGGAATTTTTTTTAGATATTCTTTTATTTAATCCTCTTTTACCTTACATCCACTCCTTTCTAAACGGAATTTTTTTTAGATATTCTTTTATTTAATCCTCTTTTACCTGGGATGCCCGAAAAGTTGTCGACATTCATACATTCAGATCCAAGATGATTAAATAGGGACAGCTGTCATACCCAAAAAATTTCCATACTTTTTTTTATTGTTTACTTGGAAGGAAAAACTTGGTCAAAGCATTTCACCAAGCACTTGGTGTGTGAGTCACAAAACGGCACTTGTGTTAACGAATTCGAAATAGAACATTAACAAACACCTGCAGCAACCCAATGATAACAACAACACATCCCTTTATTTTGCATTAACAACGTGCCCTTCTTTCCTTGATCCGAAACTTGTTGGAGTCCATGTTGAACTGAGGAAACTCTAATTTCGGTAAGTGCAAACTGCCACTTGATTGAGTGTCGGTTTTGCGAGTCTTCAATAACAGGGAAAGATGATAGCATTGGGAGTGAAAACCTGTTCTGAGTTAGTAAACATTTTTCCTCCTCTAAACCTCGTTATCTTTTCGAGGGTTTAAGCTATATGATTGTAAAGTTCGCGTACTGGTTAAAGGATTTCAAGAACTGAAATATGTTGATTTCTAGACATCTAATTCAATCACTGGAATTTTGTTCAGAAACCTAGGGAACATCTGAAGCAACTTATGACCAACATGTGTTGTTTATCTATTTGATTTTAAAACAGTTCAAGAGCCCCGATGATTCCACTGCTCGATTCATGCTCACACGTTTCGGGTCAGGATACACAAATCAGGAAGACAATTATCAAGTGCAACATGGCTGTTCAAATTGCGGAGTTGCGGCATAAGGAAACGTTGTGCGAATGGATAGACGAAAAGGAATACTCCATTTGTGAACTCGTACACCATCATGTGATTGGTCTTGGTCTTGCGTTTTCTCCTCTGGTATTCATCAAGGTCACAACACTAGCCAAATCAACGTTGGAAGCAATTATTGAAATTTCTCAGACAGGTTTGCAAGCTTTAATTCCGGTGCAAGAAAAAACTTGAGGTGTGGATTTTATGCGCAACAGAGGTGTCGTGTATTTAGAAGAAGACATTAAACTCACGCCACAAGGATTGCCTGACAAAATTAGTCGCATTGGTCTCTTTTCCGACTGCACTCCTAAATTTTACTAGTACACCTCATGCTGAAATAAACTCAAGACAAAACACCACATTTGGGCCTTCATGTCTAAACCCAATATCCCCATTTTTTTACTCACACCCTATATCAAGATTTTTAATCACTTAATTCTCCTTTGTTTTTAATTGTTTTTGCCATTTGTTTTTCCTACCTTTTAATATACATTTTTATTCATAAAATTATCTAAAAATAACAAAGTAATTTTTTTAATTAGACTTGGATTAGTTTTCTTAATGTGAGTTAACTAATAATTTTTGCTTTAAATGCCATTTTTCATATTATGTTAGATATTATGATTGATTTTGGTTATTTTCTTTTTTTAATGCCATGGTCTGTTTCATAATGCCATGTGCTTATTGGATGATTCTTACTCTGATCTTACCCTTGACTGAGTGATTGCTCAAAGTTATCTTTAATCAACTAGTCCTTTGACTTATGTCTGATTCCCCTATCCAATCAAGTGATTAAAACCCTCTTAATCACTTGATAAGATTAGTTCTCTGTACTCGCATGGCACTGGATCTCAACTCAAGTCAAACACAAGCTCAATACATCATACAAGACTTTGAAGACTGTGAACATCCTTTAAGCACAACAAAGGTTCTTCTTCAACACTTGTCAGTTACGATTCAAATTGTGCACCACAAGGCTTAAGTAGTGGAGAAGGAATGAGAGAGAGTATTCCTATCCTCATTCTGAATATCTTTGGATACAGGACGAATGACCCAGTTATTCAAACTATTCCCCTTCACTCATAGACTTTGGTGCAATTGGAATCAAATAATTGACAAGTCCTCTCCCCCTCAGGAATTGCAGACAGGCTGGACATCAAGGCATTGAGCATTATTGGACTCCATCCATTTTCCTTTTCTTTATTCATCTAAGACTAAAATCATTTTGGTAAATAAATTCAAAACACTTAAAAAGACGATGCGTATTGTGCGACATGAGCCTTAAGTAGTGGAGAAGGAATGAGAGGGAGTATTTCTATCCTCATTCTGAATACCTTTAGATACGGGACTATTGACTCGGTTGTTCAAAGTATTCATCTCCACTCATAGACTTTAGTGCAATTTAAATCAAGACAAATTTTTTAAAATATAAAAATCATTCTCAACTCATCAAATCCATTTTTCTCCTTTGGGCATTCAAAAACCTTTCATAAAGGACATGTTATTTCCATTCTACCGCAATACAAACAATGCTTAAGCCTCCCATGCGCGAGCATACAAGCTACATTTAATTGCTAGAATGCGATCCAAGCGCATCCATTCTACCGCAAACAAACAAACGCTTAAGTCTCCCATGCACGAGCATACAAGCAATATTTAACTTCTAGGATGCAAACGTTAGCACTGTTCAATAAAAATAATCAACAAACACTTATTTTCTACCATGAACTACAAAGCTCTGATTTTATTATTGCACTATGAGGATACGTAGGCACGAGGGTTCGAATCCTTTGCGAGCACACTAATTTAAAACTCTCCCCCCCCCCCTTCGCAAGTAACCTGCAGATAATAACACTCATCCACGGAAAAAACAATCAAAATGGTTCCCGTTGAGTAAAATCGATGTGAGGGGTGTTAATACCTTCCCCTTGCATAACCGACTTCCGAACCTGAATTTTGTTTTGACGACCATTTTTTCACCTTTTACGGTTTTATCAATAATTTCTGAAGACTCTAAATATTTGAGAAAATTTTGGTAAAACAGGTTGTTGTACAAGATGTTCCAACAAGAAGAATTCTGCTAAAAGAAGACATGTTGGATAAGATGTCCCAACAAGATATTAGAACATCATGTCTGTTACTAATAGTAGGATATTTGCAGATCAGTTCCAAGAATTAAGGAGCAATCGGAACGTGGATCAAGGAATCAGTAAACAGAAGATTTAAAGCCCAACGCAGCAGAAGGCTATAAAATAAGACCAAGACCTAGGCAGAAAAGAGAGAGAGAACGACATGGACTTAGGAATCCTCTTTTGTAAAGTAGGGTTTAGGGTTTGAGAGTCGTAGTTTTCTCTTGTAAGTCTCCCTTTGTATTGATTTGATACATTGTGGAAGACATGGGTACTTGTACAGATTCAGAAACCCGTAGGTAATTAATCGTGTATTATTCTTGAATGAAGCTTTTAAGCAAATCCAAGTTAACTTGTTAGTCAAGAATGCTTGACTGAACTTTGTATTAAAAGGGGTGTCTTTCAAGTAGGAGGATACAGTTATTGTGACTATAACTGTTAGATAATCACAGGTTGTGATTTAGGGAGTGAGATGGGTTTCTCTTATCTAGGATGAAGTTCTTAGATAAAGTTTTCATTGGGTAGTGATAGGTAAACCAGAGGCTGTTTACTGTAAACCAGCGATTGTTTACATAAAACTATATTACTAATAGTGGATTCTTCTTCCTGGCTTGGTATGCCCCCAGATGTAGGTGATTTGCACCGAACTGGGTTATCATATTTTGTGTTGTTTATCATTCTGCAATTTACAGTTCAGTTTTGATTAACATGTTGTAACAGATGTCGAAACATCTATCTTGCTGTTGCTACTAATATTCTGAATATCAGTTTGCTGTTTTGTTCTTGTTTGAAAGTTGTGCAGAGAACAATGTCTTGACATGTGTTAGGACATCTGCTATTTGATATGCCAAAATTTCAATTGGTATCAGAGCAGGTATCCTGTCTGTTTTTGGATGAGATCTTGGGAGATACTTTCTGCGCTTTAAACAAGGAGGAGTTTTGGAGATCAGATCATTCACTCAGACATACTCAAGGGTATTAATGGATGGGATGGATATTCTGGATCGAAGGTAACAACTACTGGCGATTGTTCATGGTTTCTAAGGAGTTTCTACAACAACTGCAGGAAAAATGGCTAGTTCTTTTGTTGGGGTGTCTTATAAGATGTTATGACATCTTATTGGGGGCATGTTGAAGATGTTCCTTGGTGGTTCCGCTGCATATGTTTCTGATGGAAGAACTCTGGTATTTATGGGATTCTGGAGTTGTGACTGAAGACAGATGGTGGAAGATCTCAATTGTCGACTTCTTCTTTTAAAGATATCAACATATTTTCATTCCAAAGTCGAGAGCGATGGAATGGAGAGAGTTGTTGGTTGATGTCTGTCATGGTGACTTGGTACTTGGAAGGTTGGTTCCATCTTGTATCCTGAAGTCAGTTTGAAGATAAGGTGAGTTGAGATTGAATTTACAAGTTCATGCTCTAGAAATTTGGTAAATTATTTTTCGGATAAGTTGTCAAAGATACTTGAGATTTCTCTCAAGTCCAGTCATAAAGGCATCTCAGTCGTGCATCTGGAGACTTCTAGTTAATTTTCTGACTAGAGGGTGTTTTTGTGAAACATAAATCTGAAGAAAGTGGAGGTGATTTATTTTCACCATCCAAATTTGCAAGGAAGGATTCTTCTTTCTTAATCCTAAGAATGAGTCCAATCTGAAAGGAGATTTCATATCTGTTGAGGTAAATAGGGTTTGTTCAGAGAAAATCTTAGTTAATTGAGTCAAGGGTGGCATCCTTGATATCTCAACACTTTGTTTGTCAAGGAAGATACTTGCATGAAGTGATCTGTTGGAGTTTATCTATAGCAGTATGATAGGGTTACTGGATAAGGATTTAAGATCAATTGCTATTTACAAGTATTTAATTGATTATCCTTGTATGTTGGAGTACAAGATCAATGATGACAAGGGGTACATCAGGAAGTACAACATCTCTTGCTGCAACTGCTCAAAGATCTGTTCTCTGGTGAATGAGTACATTCAAGATAAGGAACTAATGTTCTATCAGATGTTGAAACATCTTGACAGTGGAGTATGTGCAGAAGTCTATTGATTCAAGGAGTGAATCTCTCAAGCAAAGGAGTTGTAGCTAATGATCTTGGAACCATACACATATGTATACTAGAATCAGTCTTTATTACAAGGCATGTATTCAGACTAGGAAGTTTCTTGGCAGGAAACTTGACTAGAATGTAGTGCTGTTGGAAGTGAAGATGAAGACAGCTCTCTTGGTTCAGTTTTTTTCTGACCTAGGAGTATTGGAGTGCAGCAGGTGTATTCCAGTTGTTACTAAAAGCATCTGATTTTTATCTGGAAAGTGTTATGGCAAGAGACTTATCCAGAATATGGTGCTGGTGATAGCACAACTTGGGTCAGTTTATTTCTGATCTAGGTACATAGGAGCATGTGATCTTGCTCATCTTGGAGGTCAAGGATAAGTGGAAGTTATCTCTGACTTTCTGTAGAAGTCTCTACTTAAGGAAGATGGGATTCCTTTTGTAAAGATCTTGAGTGACTAATCTCTTTTAAATAATCAAGCTCTGGCAGGTTTGGGATGTCTGAAGATGAGGTGAGTGTTGTTGTACAATAAAGCAGGATGAAGGTTGTCTACTCTAACTTGATATTATTAATCAAGTCTATGAGAACATGGAACTCATGTTCTGTTATAGGGAGGAAGTTCTTCTAAGTGGCAGAAGGAAGGGCTGAATTCCTCAGCTGGATGTCTGATCAGATGTCATGACATCAAGCAGAAACTTCAGGGTCTTAGTTGATGTTGTGGAGCATCATCGTAAGATAAGTTGATCTTCTCAGAAATAAATGGAATTAACGCTTCAAAAAGGTTTATCTCATGCAGTTTGCGGGAGCTGCGAGAAGGAGTAGATGTTACATATCTAAGGCTTGGTGTATCTAAGATGGCTTGCTATGGAGTAAGTGGATTATGTAACTTGAAGATTAGGTTTCATTGGTGGATCAGAAGATTTTCTGAAACTCTGAAAAAAGCTAAGATTAACCAAACAGTGGCATTTGGTTGATCTTTATCGTGCATTCAAGCAGGGTACTTGGAACTAATTACTCTTGGGCAGAAGGGTAGTTGGTTGAAAAATCAAATGAGGTTCTTATTCTGTTCATATCTTAGAGCTTGTGGTAGAAGCCCTAAGTTGCTTATGGAAGATTACCTTCTTTTGGGAGTTAAGTGAGAGTTTATTTCTCTCTTTGGTTATCTGGAGTTCTTATTGATCAAGCTGGTGGCGCAGTGTTGTCTGAAGATCTTCAATTGGATTATTATGCTGATATAAGTCTAGTGGTAATTATATCAAGAACCATAGTGTATTGTGTCTGTGATATGATCAGGATGTCCTAACTGATGTTAGAATATCATCGTGGTTTCTGAACTTGGAGTTCAGATTGTGGAAGTTGATATTCACCAGTTGAATCAGAAGTATTCTATCTTATCATATGGGAGAATGATAAGTTGAAGACTATCTTGGATCATGGGGTGTTTATTTGGAAGACTGACTCTTGCTGAGGTCAGAATACTTGTGGAGAGGTGGTTTCTTCTACTAAAATCCATGCTAGAGAGAAGTGGATCAGTTTGGTGCTTGTGGAGCAAATAAGCTGACGATTTCTGGAGCATGTGTTTGATGTTTTCAAGCAAATAAGCACGATACATACTACAAGCACAATAAATCAAAACACTTTCTTCTAAAAAACAAAAAAAAGAAATCACTCGTCTTCCTTCGGGATTCTCTTCTCATCTCATTCACTCCAATCGTAAGGATACGTTATTTTCGTTCTACCGCAAACAGGTAAACGCGTAAGACTCCACGCAACGAACGATAACACCTAAACTGCTGGAACGCAAACGTTAGCGTCATCCACTTAAAAAACACAAACAAACAAAGACCTTGTGAGTCGAACTATGACTACTCTGACTTCCTCTCTCCCGTTCGATTGAGGATATGTAGGCACGAGACGACAATGTCTTGGCGAGCAACCTTCCCCCACAACCCGTAATCCTCCGAACTACGTTAACTCTGACTTTCCCACTCCCGAGGGAATACGTAGCCCCAGGATGGCGATGTACTATCGAGTCACCTTTTATTTGTTCTCCCGCTTCATTTCCGTTTAGTAGTTGAACTTTAGATACCTACACCCTTTAATCAGACAACAAGTGTGGATCCCATCGAGTACGATGGACACGAGGGGGTGCTAATACCTTCATCTCGCGTAACCGACTCCCGATCCCAGGCTATGGTTGCGATGATCACTCCTTTCCCTTTGTTGAGGTTTTCTTCGATCGTTTCCTTTCTTTGCGTTGGGATAAATAACGTTCGGTGGCGATTCTTCTATCTTTTCCGCCGGTTGATTTTCGCAGATACGACAAGAGCACGGTGGTTTTGTGAGACAGGTGGAAAAATTTGAATTAAAAAATAACATTAAAAGGAAAATATTTATAATAGGAAAATATTTATAACGGTTATATTTATGTATCCCAGTGGAATTAAAATGTAACGGTAATATTTTTGTATCCCAATAAATTCAAACGGCTAAATTTGATATTTTTTTTTCTATATATACATGCATAATAGTTTTTTTAAATTTATAAGGCTTAATACCCTTTTTGGTCCTCTAACTATAGGCCTGGGTCCAATTTGGTCCTCTTTCTTTTAAAAGTTCCAAATTGGTCCCTTACGTTATTAAATAGGTACATAGTGATCCTTTCCGTTAAATAAAGGCAAACGGTGTTAAAATTGATGATGTGTAATCTGAGTTGGATTTATGTTTTGCATAGTCAGCATCTCCTTCTTCGTTGAATCTGAAACTGCTATAAATCCACCCCTAATTGCAAACCCTAGGTTACATATTCCCCAAAATTAACCAAATTGAAAGGAAAATCCTCTTCCAATAATGAGTTCTGGGCGCGGATCGTCTTCATCTTCAAGAGCCCGCGTCAATTCGCAAGTGTATACCAGTTTTGGGAAAGTTATGTGTGGTTGTAGAGACCTTGTTATACTTCGCAAGGCAAGAACCGTCCAAAATTACGGAAAGCTTTTTTGGGGTTGTCAACATTTTAAGGTAATCTTCTATCTCAAACACATTCCTCCCGACCTTTACTCTTCACTGTTCTGAATACACTGCATATTTGTACAGGGACACACGAATGATGAGTGCGGTTTTTTTTAATGGTTCTATGATGATTCTAGAGATGATGACAAGGAGGAAAGCTTGAGGAATCTGCAATGGAAAGATTGAAAAATCTGCAAAAAGAGTTGGCAGAGGCAAAAAAAATGGTCGAAGTTTTGAGGCTCAACAATTTGCAGCTAGATGAAACTTTGAAGAACACAAGCAAATGGAAGATGATCTTGAAGTGATTGTGCTATATTGTGTTATTTGTTTTAGTAGTTAAGTTGTTGTGAATGTTGGAACATATTGTGTTAGTTGTTGTAGTTTCTAGTTTATCAGTTGTTGTTTTCTTGGTAAGTTGTTGTAAAGTTGTTGACATAAACATGTACTAATGGTCTGAGTAAAAGTGTAGTGCTATTGCCATATTTTAGTGTTATTGCAAAAGTGTAGTGTTATTGCCATATTTCAGTGCAAACAGAAAGTTTGATGTTAACAGATTTGTAAATAGAAAGTTTGGTGTTAACAAGTTTGGTGCAAACAGATTTGTTAATAGTTTACAATTAGTGAAAAAAGAAAGTTTGGTGTTAACAAGTTTGTTGCAAGCAGAAATTTTACATTTTGTACACCAAATTTGTAACCAGATTTGTACACTAAATATGATAACAGATTTGTACATATTTGTACACCAAATTCTGTATAATAACAGTTTTGTACACCATAATTTGTATACACCATAATTTGTATGCACCATAACAATTTGTATACACCATAACTTGATAATATTTTGACAGAAGTATCAGTAGTATTACACAAAATATCAGTAGCATAACACAAAATATCAGTAGCATAACACAAAATATCAGTACAAAATAGGAACCATTGTACACCATAAGTACTCAGTATACACCTTTGCACATAATATCAAAAGCATTACACAAATGCTCAGTACACAAAATAAGAACCATTGTTCATAAGTACTTAGGAGTATTGACAGAAGACATGATTACACAATACAACACAAACTATAGACTCTAAGAGGATTTTTTGGAATGTTCCTTTTAGTTGGTGTGGTCCTCCCTGTAGTAGGACCCACTGCATTATGTGATGCACTCAATTTGGTGGTGGGTCCTCTTGAAACCTGTGCTAGTCTCTTAAAAGGAAACTTGTACCTAACTTGTGTTGCAGTCCTCTTCTTAGTTGTCTGAGATGTCTGAGAAACTTTTGATGTTTGAGAAACTTTTGATGCCTAAAAAACTTTTGATGTCTGTAATGTTGCACTGGACTGAGTAGCCTGCGTAGCCTGGGAGACCTGTCAGCTGCCACTTTCTGCAAGAACAACCCAGTTCCTTTAAGTTGACAGAGAACATGTCACCCTGATTCTCAATATGTCTCACCTCAAAAATATATTCAGATGACATCCTATAAAAACACAAAATTAAGTCATAAAAGAGAGACCTTGATATCCAATACTCAGATGACATTCTATTACCTATCAAAACAATGTAAAATTGCCTTACTATCCAAAAATTTGTGAAGCTGCTTGTTTTCTCCACCTTCTTCTTTATGTTTGGCAACACTTTATCATCACCTAAATTAGAGAACTTCAACCTATTTGCCGCCCATTTTTCCATTATATATCCGCTTATTCCTTCTAACATTGTTACCAATGGTTTTGCCCTTGCTTCCACAATCACACTGTTGAACGCCTCTGACATATTATTTAGGACAGAATCAGACTTGCTGGTGGTTCTAAAATAGGACTTGCTCCAAAATCTTGGTGGTGTTTGCATCATGTGCTTGTAGGCCTCTTTATTTATCTGCCTCATACCTCTCATCTCCCTTTCACAAGCCTGTGGATAAGTAGCCCTAGCTGCTTTCCAAATGATCTCCTTCAACACTTTTCTTGGAAATTTCTTCCTAAAATTGTTGTATAAGTGTCTCACACAAAACCTCTGTTCAACACTGGGTAGCAATTCATCCATAACAGGAAGAAGACCCTGCAAATGCATATAACAAATAAAGGTTTAAAAATACATTTATTAATCATAAAAATAAATTCAAACTTAAATTAATGTAATTAATATAGTGGTACCTTTTGCTAATCAGAAATGAAAGTACAGGTCCTACATTCTTCCCTTCCACCCAAATCATCAATGAGGAGCTTCAAAAACCAAGTCCAATTGTCTCTAGTTTCCCCTTCCACCACAGCAAAAGCAATAGGCAACATTTGATCATTAGGATCTGTTCCAATTGCATCTAAAATCTGGCCACCACATAGGCCCTTTAAAAAGCATCCATCAAGGCCAATAATTGGCCCACACATCTTGAAACTCTTCTTGCAAGCATCATAACAAATATACAATCTCTTGAAATAAGGTCTTGTATCCTCAATATCCTCTTGAACTAGTGTGACATTTATCTTGACAGTGGAACCAGGATTTGTCCTCAAAATTTCATGACAGTAGTCATAAATCCTAGTGTAATCTCCTAAAAAAGATCCATCTACCATATCCCTGGCTGCAAATATGGCCCTAATTTCCTTTGTCTTGTTAACACCTACATTCCATTTCTTAAGAGCCTTTTCCTTAATATCCTTTAGCTTAAGCTTAGGATTATTTTTCAATGTATTTTGCAACCTCTTGCTTAGCCATTTCGTGCTCATCATCTTTACATTATATTCTCTAGCACAATTATGAGTGTCAACTAATTTTCTAAGCTGCCAAGTCTCCTCATCAGGAAGCTTTCCACAATACGCCTCCCACTGACAGCCATCTTTACATACCACCTTCACTCCTTTGTTGTCATTTTTTAAAAACTTTAGACCTCTCCCATTCTGAACAACATATGTTTGAATAGCTTCCTTAAAATCACTTTTTGTATTAAAATAGGTTCCCAACTCCCATTTATAGTTAGACATGTCTTTCATAGCCTTGAAAATTGGATGCTTCCTCTTCCTTGGTTCTTCACCATCCTCAGTATCAAATCCACTGTCTAGCTCTTCACTATCATACACAACTTCATTCTCCTCTCCACTGTCTGCTTCCCCTTTCCTTTTCTTCATTTTACTACTTTCTTCATGTTTTTCATCATACTCCACCATCTTGGCAACATGTTCTTCATCATAATCCAAACTAACATCAGAATCACTAAAATCAACCTCCAAAGCACTATCATAATTATATGATGAATCCTCACTGTCAACAGAGCTTGTGTCATTCCCATCATGCACCTGACCATCAATCCCATCAGCATTCATATTCCTATGTCTCTCTTTGTTAACACCCTCACCAGCATTCATATTCTCAACACCCTCTTTGTCAACACCCTCACCAGAATTCACACCCTCACCAGCCTTGACACCCTCATCAGTAGTCACACCCTCACAAGCATTCAAACCATCACCAGCATTGACACCCTCACCAGATTTTACACACTCACCAACATTGACACCCTCACCAGCATTGACACCCTCATCAGGATTGTTTACATCCTTAAGGACTTGATCAACAAGTTCTGCAAAAATATCATACTGTTCTGGATTTACAACATCCAAAGGTTCTTCATTTAATGTGTCCTCCTCCATGTTTGTAGGTTGTTCATCTAAAGGATCATCAACATACTCAGGTTGGGATAATGGGTGTTCAATGTAAATGTCGACTTTTAGGTGTACCCTACATAGGTCAGCTATCTCTAACGCACCTTTATCATCACTAAGTACATTAATCCCAAATGTTGGATCCTTGTAGTAGATATTGTCTACCTCAGTATACCCTATGTCTTTCAAAACACCTATCAACTCAAAATACGACCACCTATCAACATCTACCTGTAATTCATTACATTTACCCCCCCCCCCCCCCCCCCCACGTAATTCGTTTTATCAGAATCAACAAATTCCCCACTATGATGAATGTTGAGAGTAATCATTTCTTCCATTTCAACCTAATATCATAAACAAACGGAAATTTTACGAAAGGAACATAAAAAACCCTAGTTTTAAAAAGGGGGCCACAAACCCTAGAGTACATAAAACATAATTCTTCTATCTAAACACAAACCCTAGAGTAAAGAAAACACGATTCAAAAGGGGGTCACTAACCAGGATAATGATTCGTCTTCAATCGTATGCTACGTCTGGGATGCTTTGTCTTTGTCTTCTACCTCAATCGTCTTCGTCTTCGTCTAAGATGCTTTGTCTTCTCTTCTAGGGTTCAATGAAAGAATGGAAATGACTTAAGAAAATTTTCCCACAATTCAGCATTGAAATATATAAACCGTGCCACATCCCCATTCACTAACATACACATAAGCACATCCAATCCACGTCATCAACCTTTTAAGTGAAATTTTAACTTTTCTAACGGCGAGGACAAACTTGGACCTATTTAATAACGTAAGGGACCAATTTGAAACTTTTAAAAGAAAAAGGACCAAATTGGACCCAGGCCTATAGTTAGAGGACCAAAAAGGGTATTAAGCCAAATTATAATCTTACATATTCAGTTTGAATGCAAATTATTTTTCTTTCATATTTTCTTCTACACATTTCTTGTGACAATGAACCCCAACCATCATAATTCTTGGTCCAATTTTATACAAAATGGTGGCAATCCTCCTTCTATCCCAAATCTACAAAACACCACATATTTTGAAAATGCATCCCATAATCCAAATTCATATCTTACTTCAAATTTTCAAAAATATATTTTTATCCCAAATCCACAAAATAACACAAACTTTGGAAATTACATATATCATACAACACATTTTCCACATCAATATCAACAACTTCCATCTCAATCAACTAATCCTATTATGCCTCATGAAGTTCATAGGGGTATTAGTGGTGTGAAATCAAATGATCAAGAGTCCGAAATACCACAATTTTGCACTCAAGATGGTTTGGAAACTATCAACATTGATGAAGATGTTGAAACCACATCGGTTGTAAATATGCCGAAAACAAGATTTCAACCAAGGGAGGATGAGCTTCTCATTCAGTAATGGCTCAACGTTTCAAAGGATCCAATTGTTGGGGTTGATAAAAAAGGATACAATTTTTGGAAGAGGATTGGTGAAGCTTATATAAGCACCGCGACAAGATTTTTCAAGAGAGGAAACCAACGACATTTAAAGGTCGATGGCACAAAAAGATCAACCCATCTGTTAATAAATTTGTTGGGTTCTACAAGCAAGGCATGAATTTAAAAAAAAACGGGAGCTCCGTGAGAAAAATAATTTCAACTGCATATGATATTTATTACCAAGATGAGCGTGAAAAATTTACATTTGAGAGTGCATGGAGATTATTGAAAGATGAACCCAAATGGCTTGCAGGTTCATCAGAACCTTCTGCAAAAAGAACAAAGAATTCGACTTATGGAGCATATTCTTCATCTTCTAACCCTCAAACACCAACAAGCAACGAATGCAATCCACCATCACATTCTTCGTTACGTCGGCCAATCGATCAAAAGGCAGCCAAAAGAAAGAAGAAAGAAAAGCTAGTGGAAAGATCAACACCCGATGTCAAATTTAATATTTTGCAAGACGACTTCCAAAAGAAAGATGAATTGATGTCACAGTTTACACGTGATTATACACATATTGAGGGTGAAATAGTTGAGATAGAGAAGAAAAGAATCGATGCAGAGAAACATAAGGCTGAGAGAGATATGGTAAGATTGAAGATCAATGATTTGCAAATACTTTCAAAAGATACATCATACATGGATTCAAGACAACTGCAAGCTCATGAGTTATTGTGTGACGTGATTAGAAGAGAATACGGGCTTGATTAATATGATTATGTATGTTGAATCATTTTTAGAATTTCACTAGTTATTTTTAGATTCCTATGTATTTTTAGTATTCAATTTGTAGCTGTTATTCAAAGTCAATATTATTCAAACTAGTTGTTATTCAAACTAGTCGTTATTCAAACTAGTCGTTATTCAAACTAGCTGTTATTCAAACTAGCCGTTATTCGTAGCTCTATAAATACTATTAACATGAGTAATAAGCTTCACACTCTTTTCCAACCAATCTGATGTCTTCAACGATGTTATGCAAGGGCGAGCTCCCGAGGTCCATTATTCAATTAACGGCACTGAATACAACACGGGTTATTATTTATCAGATGGTATTTATCCTGAATGGTCAACATTTGTGAAAAGTATCTCAATGCCACAAGGGGATAAGAGAAAATTATTTGCCCAACATCAAGAAGGTGCAAGAAAGGATATTGAACGAGCATTTGGAGTTCTCCAATCCCGATTTGCGATCATACGTAACCCAGCTTGACCTTGGCACTTGGATGCACAGAAGCACGTAATGGATACGTGCATCATATTACACAACATGATTGTGGAAGATGAACGTGCCACATATGATGGCAATTTTGATTATTCTTATGAGCATTTAGACAATGACCGAACTGCATCACCAGATGATTCTAATAATGATTTTCAGAAGTTTCTACGCAGAAGACATCATGTTCGTGACAAGGAAATTCATCAACACCTTCAACAAGACTTGATAGAACATATATGGAAACGTTTTGGACATGAGAATAACCATAACTAAAAATTATTTTAAGTGTTTAGTATATTTTCTGCATGTTTAGTATATTTTCTACTATTAGTTTGTTTTAAAGTTTATCAATTTTTCAATGTATTTTTATTTTGCCTTTATTTATTTATTTTTGGATATTTTAATTTATTTTTAATATATGTTATGTCCTTTTTAATACATTTTGATATAGTTGAATTAATTTGTTTAAATTATATATTTATATATTAACGTAAAATATAAAATTGGAATATATTATAAGTTTAGTAGGATCCATTTTAAAATTTTAGATGAGTGGTATGAATATTTGAAAAATATAGTTGGATAGTTTAAGTAATTGAGAAATATGAAATAATATATTATATTGAATGAGATTCATTTATACCACCAAATTGGATGGCATGGATGTAATTGCTCTTAAAAAATATGCATTGAAATTTGAAATAGATTATTCATTTTAACACAATTTTTTATTTTAAATAGGTTATCTATTGTAGGAAGGAGAGAGTACTATTTTATTTCTCCTTAATGCCTTTCACAATTTTATTAAAAAAAACATGCCACTGAAATGACCAGTGTTTGTAGTCGTCATTGATGAACGGGTTGGGATTGTGTGACTTTTGGGTGGGAAAGGCATGGTGACTTTAGTACATTTTTGAGTGTTTTAGATGAAAAATAAATAAAATTAACATGATAATTAAGATGAGAGAGAAAATTTATGGAGAGAGATAGAAAGAAAGGCACCATGCCTTTCCCTCCCTAAAGGCACCCAAGCCTCACCCTTGATGAACCCACCCTGTTCTTGGTTCTTGAAAAGAAGACACTATAACAAGGTCATCTTCACTACATACAATATTCTTATTTAGTTATATTCATCCAGGAGTGGCAACCTCATGTATTAAGACCAAGTTAAATATTTACTCAGTGGTAGTATAATTAACAACTCTGTTCTAAAAATATATATAAAAACAGATCCTTAAACATTACTTAGGTCAAAGAGAAATCTTAAGATAAATTCCTTGTTCATTAGCCGTGACACACCTCATAATAAAACCAAAACTTACACTTCGTGAGTATGCTCAAATATTAGGTCCAAAATCATATGACTAAGAGTTCTCCAAGACCCGAAATGAGGGTAAACCGGAGTTGTCAAACAATGCTTGGAATAACAAATATTATTGCATTGAAACAATTCACTAAAATTAAAAAAAATCGTGTTTAAACGAATCAAATTTGGGAGAAAAACGTAGGTGAATCTAATTACGTAAGAACTTAACAAAAAATTTCTAAACAATGAAATTACGCTTAAACAGACTGAAATAAAAGGGGAAAGAGATGGCTCCGTGGTGGCGATAAGATTTAAGGTTCGATTCAGCCAGCCAATTTCCTCAAATTGAAATTTAAGAAGAGGGAGCTTATATATCTTCATCGCGATTGCTCTTTCCCCAATCACAAACAGTTAACAACAATGATTTGAAAACTAAAATGAAAGAAAAATGGAATAGATCACTCAGTTCAGCGGGGTTATCGACACACAAAGTATCCTCTAAAAAAAAGAGAGAAACCCTGCATTCCGGTCTGTTGAGCTTGAATTTTATGTGGCCATCATTGTGATCTCTTTCATATATTGCAAAAGATTCATATTGAAAAGAAAATAAAGAATAATAAAAAGAGAGAATTGTACCAAAGAAATGAAGAACCACCAAAAACTGCGTTCTTTACCAATCCACATGCTCTGTATTTATAGTAAAATGATTTTATGGTTTCAGAGGAATAGTTGGACTATGGAGGCGCGAGAAAGTTACGCCTCGCCACTCACCTCCTCTGAGATACTTAAACTTAAAAGGAAATTATATTTATACCCCCTCTTTCTCTCTTTCTCTATTGTGAATAGGCCGGTTAATATTGTGGCTCATGAAATACCCAATTCAGTTTGAACTGGACCATGTTCTTAGAAAACCATTGGACTTCATACTCCCTTTAATTGGACCTATACTCTACAAATCATTTGAAATTACTAAAATATTTCTAAATTTTAAAATATTAATTAAAATATTCTCATACCCAAAATACTTTACTCCAAAAATGACCAAAGATCTGAATAACTTTTTGAGTTTTCCTAAAAGTTTCCTTGATCAACGCTTATGGTTTGAATGGCAAACTAGAATTTTCGTATTCAATACTTTCAATTTGACATTTAAATCAACAGTTTAGTTTTTTTCAATACTTTTGAAATTGTTAGATTTACTCTTATTGAGTTGTTTGTCTATGTCTTTTGAGAATTTCAAGGAAGCATTCATTTATAGAAATGGATTCAAATAAAGAAGTTTGAATAAATTCTGATTAATTGATACAATAATTGGAAATTACAATTTTTCAAAATAATCACCAAAAATAAATATTTAGTATAGTAGATCCTTTACAGACCTGACTTTAAACATTAAATTGCTATGAACAATAAAACATATTCAAATGCAAACTAGAGAGCAATTAAAACTTAAGAAGATGTGAATTTTATAGAGAAATTAAAAGATACAGATGGAGAAAATGTACACTGAGATTTAACCTAATTTGATGCATCGTTCTCGCTTGTACTTAATTTAGCCTTCAATTGCCAACCATCAGAAGTTGTTGAGTCTTCCACTAATACAAATGATAATCATAGATACTAAAAATTATATCAAAGAGCTAAGCTACACAAATGTTATTATTAATTTTCCTTCTGTTGCACACGACTTACTAGACTAGAAAACCTATAAGATCAACAATCTTGAATCGTTTAAAATTCTAAGAATCAAATCACTCCAAGATTCCCTTCGCAATGATCTTCACTCAATCCAACGTAATTCTCTTGTTTGAGTCTTTTAACTTGTTGAATGAGTTAGAAACTCCAAGACCTTACAGAGAAGAAATACTTCTTTTTCTTCACTGGATGTCAATCCCCAGAAATCCACAACTTGGTTTTTCTATCTCAAAATTAATCTTCATAAGAACATTAAAACACTTAAAGAATTGCCTCACAAATAGATCTCGCACCCTTTTCTAGAGTTGAGCAACACTTATCAATGGTGATTTGGCTTGAGGAAAAAGATAAACATTTTTCAGAAAAAAAATCACATAACAATTTAAAAACTCAAGAAATCAAGGTTAATCTAAGAAAGAAGATTTGTGTGATTAATGAACACTCGAGGTTTTATATGTGTTAGAGATAAGGAACAAAATATGTGTAAAAATAACATTTTGATTCAAGCCAAATGAAAAAATGACGATTTAAATCTAATGAGATAATTATTTGAGTCAAGATAAGAAAATCCATCTTTTAGCATATTTGATTCGAGTCATGAATCTTCTTAACTTTAGTCATGTGATTCAAGTCAGACAAAGGCTTGACTCAAGACACAATTCCAAATAGCAACTCAAAGCTAAAAAACTAGTCTATGATTTGAGTCAACCATATCATTATTCGAGTGAAACACCTTATGATTCGAGTCGTAGGAATGTTTGATTCGAGTCCTATGAAGGTGCAACTCAAATCATGCATCCAAAGCCAAAATCCAATTTCTAAAACTTGCTCATGATTTGAAGTGTGGATTTTCTTGACTCGAGTCATGACTATAATCAAATTTGTGGAAAATAAAAACATCAATGTCGTACCTTGAAAAATGAGAACACGACGCTCGCGAGCGCAATCGCACGCTCGCAAGATGGACTTAACAAAGTCGCCACCGAACTTTATTTATTTCAAAAAAGGAGAGGGGAAATATCGATAAAACCCAAAAAGAACGACAATGATATTGGTTGTCGCAACTAAGTCAGGGTTTGGAAGTCGATTACGCAAGGGGAAGGCATTAACACCCCTCGTGCCCGTTTTACTCAACGGGGACCATTTGGTTAGTTGTGCACGTAAGTTTTAGCTAATAAGTGCTAAAATGTAATGATTTTTAGTGTGAATAATTGACACTTATTGGTTTAATTCAACTAATAAACATCAACTTTTGTGCATATGTTGTATAGTTTAAATTATAGTGTATATATTGCGTATCATGTAAATATCATTGAGTTTAATTGTTTTTCTCTAATTTTTGTAGGTATACAAGCAATGATATTTTGTCGTTATCTTATAGAGCATTGGATAAGCTTTCCAATGCTTCCAACCGCGCGTAAAACATAGTTACGGTTCAAAAGTTATGGTCGAAACAAGTGTTGGTATGTCGTCATGTTCGTTGTGCGAACTGCAGGCGAGCGAATTCGCCAAGAGTTCGCACTGCAAACTCAAGGCGAATAAAAATTTCCCAGAAGTGTGGAAAACATTGTTTTGGAAGTAGCTAAGGCGACATATGTTCGCTGAGCGAACGGGAGTTCGCAGTGCAAACACGGGAACTAGGGTTGACAATGAACCAAACCAACTCGAAAATAGTTCGAAATTCGATTCGAAAATTAAATCGTTGAACTAGGTTCATGAACCAAATGAGCTGAATATGAGCTAAAAACTAAGTTCGTTAACTAAATTATCTGAACTTGAACTATACATAGTTCGACTCGTTAGGTTCGTGAGTCAATTCGATTATATATGAGATAGATTATATTGTCTTTAAGAGTAGGCTTAAAGATTTGTTCTAAATCTTAGTCTCATATTTTCTTTTAATCTAACGGTTTTAATTGATAATTTATATTCTCAAGTGAGTAAAATATTTCAACGAATAATTATACAAATAAAATTAACATCGTATAAATTCCAATCTTATAACTTTTATTTTATTTCTATATTTTTTATTTAAAAAATATTAATTTAAAATGTCAAATATATATATATATATATATATATATATATATATATATATATATATATATAATAGACTTTAAAAAATTACTTTTAAGTATGTGAAATAAGCGAGTTGAACCTAACAAGATAAACCTAACGAGTTGAACCGAGATATCCGTGAACTTCTAACAAGTCGAGTTTGACCTGAAAAAAAAGTTCGTGATGAACTCGAACTCGGCCAATTCTTAACGAGTCGAGTTTGAGCTGAAAAAAAAGTTCGTGATGAACTCGAACTCGGCTAATTCTTAACGAGTCAAACTGAGCTAAGGCGAGTTCGACTCGACTCGACTCATTTCCAGCCCTAACGGGAACCCATTTTTGCCTATTTAAGTCAATTTTCAGAATTTTTTAGGTGATGTTGTTGGGAACTTTTAACCCCAACTTTATCAAACACCATTCTTGAGTAGATTTAGCTTAGAAACAACACATGGAGTGTATATCTTGACGATTTAGATTCGAATCCACTTCAATCGAAGTGACAAACCGTGAGATTTGTGTTCTTCTTCCTTCCTCTCTATGTATTTTTTATTTGTTGGGGTTTTGTATGCAAGTTTATCTTGATTGTATGTATTATTATGGATCTTTGTATAAAATATCTTTTACAACTCTTTAGAGATGTCATATTTGATTTTTTACTTAATGGGTTTGGATTGGTATAGACATATACGGTTCGAACTCGATCTAAGATGAACATTTGTTAGATTCTAAACTCTAGACATAGATTTAGGTCTAATATTCACATGTGTATCGATTCTTAAAGATAATGTTGTATTGACTCCTAATGATACAAATGTTCATTTATTCAATGATTACATTAGGCAACTCTAAAGTTAAGCATTGCCTAATTAACTTGTTCATGACACAATTTCCTTTCTAATAACAATAGGTGACGAGTTCCACCAAATGAAATTTAATAAAGAAAATCCAATATTGGCAAGACATATATTTATTATGTATTATGTATGTTCTTTGAGTTGAGTGAGTAACATTGGAGCCTCATACTGTCTTAGTCTTATTTGGAGGGAAAAAATTAAAAACAAAATAATATATATTAAAAGATAATAGCTTAAAAAAAACATTACAAGAAGGATAACACAACAAAAAGATACAAATAGATGTAAGCAGAAATAGTCAATGATCGATTATATGAAATTAGAAATATTCAATGTCCTCTTTTTCCTTTATACGTTGAGCCGAGCCTTTTATCGTCTCCTTCTCTGAGGAGTACGCTACAACATTAATAAAAATATCAGGTAACTCCACTTAATAACTTACTAAAATGTACATACTGCAAAACTCAACATTTTAATCTAAAATTTGAACTTACCTTGATCAAGCTCATTGCTTAGAAGTTCTAACACAAGTGTTTTTCCAACTACTCATCTTGAATAAACTTTGAATTTGCATAAATGGTGGAAATGACAAGTTGTAATTTACCAAAAACTTAGTTGGAATTTACAAACGGTGGAAATGAAAAAGGAAAAGAAACTTGGTTGAGACAATTTACCGAACACTTAGTGTGCAAGTTGTAAAATGGTGGAAACAACAACATTTCGATACTGATTCATAAACCACAACCTGCAACAACAAAAATCATCAACAACAACAATAATTCAACATCATGAAGTGAAAGAATTGAAGCGAAAAGAGGCGAAAATACAATTTGTTCTCTCTTGACCAATTGATCTGGTCATTGACCACAGACCGATAAGTTAGGGACCTTATATCAGGGTGATAGGCTTTGCCATATAGTGCTTGTTCTACATAGTATAATAAAGAAAAGTAAATTACGAGGTTAATTGGTTCTTAGTTCTGCATAGTATAAAAAAGTGATCTAAGAAAACAAGGGCTCAGAAATGCGCAGTACTTCTCTCATATATATGAAACTCAGCACTTATCATTATTGACTTGGTTGTGATCTGTGTTTATAAATCGGGTGAACTATAGTGGGTTAAGAGAATGTTGGCGTCATTCGTGAGATTCAATTGTAGTTTTAAGGATTGTGGTTCATTTGAATAAATTGTTCATGAGAATTAATTGCAGTTTTCCGGATTGTGGTTTATTTGAATAAATTTAGGAACGAAGTATATGCCTTGAATAAGAAATTAAGATTTTATGTTTATTAAGTTTGACTGTTGGATTCTTTTCTTGAAAGTTATTCTAATATTAGCTGCATAACCTATCCAACCACTTCTAGCTAACAAGAACACCTTGTTTTTTTAACCTTTAATCGAATTCAGAACTAAAAGTCGAGAATCATGAATATTACAATTTAGCGTGAATGTAGAACATGTTGAATTTAATACAACTTTAATCAATTAAATCAATCAAATGAACAACATAATCTACAATGTGAAGAGGGAATGATAAATAGTATTTAACCTAGATATTTTTTCCTTCGAGCGTGGAAGAACCGAACTAACAGGCGCTACATGACCTTCAAATGGATCTTATGTCCATCCAAATTCCATACATGTATGTATCATTCTTCCATTAAATTATAAACTCAAATAGATATATACAATCTATTATAGACTGAAACTCTTTCGTCATCTTAATTTTCTAAAGAGATATGAACCTAATGTTCTACCTAAAAGATTAAATCCTAGTATTCTATTTAAAAATTTAAACCATACTTGAAAAAAAAAAGACAAACCAATTAGCATGGTTTCTTCGCCGTGCATGTCGTCATTGAGATGTGAGAACGATCGTGTCCTGACTGTGAAAATTAGGGTTTCTTGGATGTGAGATAAGAGGATGGATGGGCGGTGGAAATCTGGGATTTCAGAGAGAATGGTCGTGCGATGATGAGAGATGAGAAATGTTGTGTTCTAATCGATGAAAATCTGGGTTCTCATGTGCGATGAGAGGAAGAAGATGGAGCTATGGGGTTTCGGATATAATGGTTTTAGAGAAATGAGGTTTCAGAAAAGGGTTTTGATCGATGCAATATTTGTTATGCGTTTTTTCATTATTTTATTTACACAATATTAATTTAATAAATTTACACCAATTAATTTATTTACTTACCCAATTAACACTTAAAAAAATATATTGTGATTTATTAATGTTTTTAAGATTAATATTTAGAGTTATTAAAATAAACAATTTTTTCAGCCAATTTATATTTACACCCGTTTTACTTTTAATAGGAGTAATAGTGATTTGCCTATAAGAATGATTTTAATTTATTATAATAGAAGTTTTAATTTACAACCTTTTTTAAAAATAGGGTATCCATTGTCACGTTTTAATACTTAAAATGACATTTTATTTACAAATTTGTCACCAGATTTCTTATTTACACCCGTTTTCCGTACAATGGATGTAAATTTTAAAATTATATTCGTCACTTTGCATTAGTGATGCATGGTAGATATATTTTACGGACAAGAAAAGTGACAAAGAAGTCAAAGAGCTAAATGTGTGAATTGTGTCCTTCCTTCTTGCAAGCATTTTCGTGTTCCTCCTTCGTTTTTCTTTTGTTTTTTGTTGCTTTATTCATTTACTAAAGCGATATTGATAGATTTTTTTTCCATGTTTATTGAAAAATTAGGTTGAAGAGATATTGATGGTAAAGAAATGATGTTGAGTGCGTTAGAGATGAAAAATATGATGGTTCGCTTCATTAATGGAAATGAAAAACTTGTTAAGGTTCAAATGGTTTCTTAAGCGCTAAATGTGTGTTTCATTTCATAAGGCAATGAAATTTGAATATACATGAAATACTAAGTTGTATTTCTTGAATAAAAATATAACATTTCACCATAGTTGGATAAAACAACTATGTTAATATCCAATATATTTAATTTAATTTTACTAAAGTGCTAGTTTTAAATCATTTAAAAAATATATATCACCATGATTAAATTATTCAACTATAGTGAAATTTGACTTATATTTAGTTTAAAAATAAATTACAAAGAAAAATGCCACTATAATAATATTAAAGAAGTAAAGAAATGATGTTGAATGAGTTAGAGATGAAACAATATGATGGTTCTCTTCATTAATGGAAATGAAAAACTTGTTAGGGTTCAAAAGGTTTCCTAAGCTTTGAATGTGTGTTTCATTTCATAAGATAATGAAATTTGAATATACATGAAATACTAAACCCTAAACCCTAAACTCTAAAATAAGAGTCTTTTTAATTAAAAAAAATTATTCTAAAATTAGAGTCTTTTTATGTTTTTAATGTAATAATAATTAATTTTTATTAATTTTTCCCTAATAAATATTATGTACACAACTTTTAAAATACTACTCCCTCCGTCCCATATTATAAGAGAAATTTACTTTTTAGATTCATTGAATAATTAATGTATCTGGTCTATATATAGACCAGATACATTAATTATTTAATGAATCTAAAAAGTAAATTTCCCTTATAATATGGGACAGAGGGAGTACATCACACTGTACATTTATGCCGATCAATAATAACTATGGATAGTCTTGTAAAATTGTTACAATTAATTATTCAATTATTATTTTTCTTAATTTATATGTAACAATCTTAAAAAAAAATTATTTTGAAACGGAGGGTATCTAAGAGAAATTCAATCTTAGAATGCTATCATTCTATTAACTTCTAATACTATAATTTTTTTATCTCACAATGAGTGACTTATTTAAAATAAAAAACACTTTTAAAATAAATAATCAATTTCAATTTTTAATATATTTTTTTAATTTTATTTTTTAATTAATATTACTTTATTCTTAATATAGGATAAAAGTACTTTAATAAAAATATTATTCTTTTTTTTTCAATAATTTTTTTAATCTATTTAAAACGGTCAATCGAATTATTTAGTGTTAAAAGTCTCACATCAGACAATCTATGACCTGAACATGTGTTTATAAGTGGTGGTAATCCTCATCCTATTAACCGGTTTTGTAGGGTTGAGTTAGACTCAACTACATTTCTTAACATGGTATCAGAGTCTGGTTTAAGATCCATTGGATCATCTACCATTCAGTTCCACGTAAATTCTGGTCATGAGAAGGGGTGTTAAGAGTCTCACATCGAACAATCTATGACCTGAATATGTGTTTATAAGTGAGAATAATCTTCACTCTACTAACTAGTTTTATAGGGTTGAATTAGACCCAATTACATTTCTTAACACTTATTGTGATATAGAGAAAGTAAGTTATTTTTTTCAGCCGTATAAATTATATTTTCAGCCGTAGAAGCAAGCACAAACAGTACACACACTCCTTGCATCACACGTAAAAGAGCACTACATTTAACTATTGTCAAAGCAAAGAAAATACAAAAAAAACTACTCAAAAATCAACTTACCATTATTGCACAAGGAAAAACACACTTTAGTGCCGTATCACATGTCTAAAGAAAATTTAAAGGGGACAATTTCTATATCTATCACTAAAAAATTGGTAATGAATCTTCAACCAATCACATAATATCATCTAAATATAATATATTTAATTATTTATTAAATAATACAATTATTTAGTATTTTCAAAACATTTTACATTAAAGATAATCTTATCTAATTTTTTGAATCGAATAGATAAGAATTCACCAAATTCAAATTCATCCCCTAATGCGACAATCTACCTATTGTTCTACTCAGTGCCGTATACCAATTCCTTCAACGTTTTCATACAACTATTACAAAACTAATTCTACAAAGCGTCACGCAAGTAAATTGTATTTTATTTCAAAATCATCAGAAAGTTGTTGCAAAAACCACATGCTCTCATCGTTCAAAAAAGTCTCCAACAAGTCATCACCATCACCCTCATCACCACCACCACCACTACTATTCCCTTGTTCTGGAACCTGGTTATTGAAACTTGGCAACACTTCATGGTCTGAAATCGAAGGAGCTTGGAACTCCAGTGATGAAGATTCAGAGGAAATACCACTACCACTGACACTTGATGAGTTTGTTTTTGGCTCTGAAACTGAACTGTGCGATGTGTTGTGATGAAGAACGAAATCGGGTTTATTCGGGTCGTGAAATCCAGATGCCGATGGGGTTTGAACCTGTTCACGCAAACGGGGCATCCACACGTAACGCAAGACATCTCTGAACTGTTTACTATTGACATCGCACTTGAGCTGCTTCGCTTGCTTGATCACTCTCGTTCTCCAATAGTTCTTTATTTCATTGTCTGTTCTTCCCGGAAGATGCTGCGCAATTTTCGACCACCTTTGATAGTAATAACAAACATAAATATCCATTTCAAAACACTGATATAGAACATAGACACCAGACACGAGACACGACTCTGATACATCTACTCAACTCTGATAATAATTTAAAAATGATGAATAGTTTACCTATTGCCCCAGCGAGAGTGGAGTTCAAGAATAAGAATCTGTTCTTGAAGTGTAATATTTCCACGTCGCACATCAGGACGCAAGTAATTTAGCCACCTTAATCTGCAACTTTTCCCACTTCTCTTCAGACCTGAATATTTATTTAGATTATTATCTAACAATAGAGTTACTAAGAAAATATAAAGATATATCACATATATTATATTTACATACCTGCAGAAGATGCGACAGTGTTCCAGTGACCTTCACCATGGGTTGTAATGTAAGTAACTAGAACGGTGTCCTCTTCTAACGTCCATGGACCCTTTCTTAATTCATTGAGGTTTGTAGACTCAGTTTTCTTAACCTTAATATCCATATGTGGAATTAAAAATTTTAAAGTGCTTTAGTTTTATGAAAGGAAGAAGCAACAGTAGTATGATATATAGGGGAAATATGAAGGAAGGAGATGAAGAAACGTGTTGGGTTTGGGTTTGTAAATGGGTGGTTTCACTTATTGGAGGCATGTGGGGGAGTTATATAGTAATAGAGTTGGATAAGAATAAGTATAGTCCACAAAATAAATAAAAATAAAAGTGTACGGAAAAGTGACGACTTGGTACACACATAATGCACCAGTTTGATTCTAGTAAATTTATTACTAGTAGGTTGCTACTTTTAGGATTAAGATGGAACTAAGCTTGCAGTTTGGGGTTTGACTGGTTGACTCATTATGAGTCGTGCGCTTGTTGGAAAGATTAGTGCAGCATGTGGAACATCTAGATTCTGATACTCTTTTCACATCTACACGGATTTGCCATTAGCTATATTATACCACACCCCAAAGTTAAAAAAAAAAAAATTAAAACAAATTTATATTGATAAAAAAGTGGAAATCACTTGATCCACAATTCAATTGTTAAAGAATCTACTCCCGCACTCTTCTTTTTATACAATGGTTTCGATCTTCATCTCGATTGGTATATGTTAGCTAGGATTAAAAATCATACTTGATTGTTTCAAATCTCTAATTATGATATCATTTCATCATCTATAAATGCGTAATCAATCATATCTCAAACAGATATTGTATTGTAGCAGACTTCGATCAACATAGTCAATCTAGCACATTAACTATTTTAATCTGACCATGCTCTCCTAGAGCAATTGTTTAATTAGGGTGAGCTACATTAGGACAGGGTTAACACATGTCCGCTTTGGGGTCCGGTCCAAGAAACCTGACATGTACACAACCCCTCAAGTATGAGTTATGTAAAAGTGAAATGTTTTTCTAAGTCCTACTAATGGACCTGACATATACACAACCCCTAGCATGAGTCGTATAAGGGTAAAATGTTTTCATGAGTCCTAACAAGAAACCAAACATGTACATAATCCCTCACACATGAGTTGTGTAAGGGTGAAATCCTTTCACGAGTCCTACCAAAAAACCAGACATGTATACAACCCCTTAAGCATGAGTCGTGTACGAGTGAAATGTTGTCTAAGGACTGGTCAACCATTAATCAATGTGTTTTGATGGAATCCATTTCTTGGGCGAGTTTTCTCTTATTTCTCAAAAAGTGGTGGTTTTGGAGTGTGGTCAGCCAATGTATAATGTTCATTTGAGTGTTTCATTTCTCTTAGTGTGATGATGACTAAACTTCTTGAAAATTGGAGTCACTCATGCCATACCCCTATTTTTTATAGCCTTAATTAGATAGCCTTAAATTTCGTTATCATTTTGTCTGTCACTGAAATCCTATTAATATGTTCCAACGCCTCTCATTTCTCCCATATTTTATCTTTACCTCATAGACTCTCAACAAGTCTTCCTATCGCATTCTCTTTTACAAATTTTCAAATATTCAACAAAAATTCACAAAGCTAAGTAATACCCCATTTTTCATGTGTCTTTGTTTTATTCTTGTATGGTGTTTATTCAAGAGCCAGTGTGACTCATCTAGGTCGGTCATAGGGCCTCCGAATGATGTCGAGTTATAAAATAGATGTTTGCAAAGTACGAAACGATATGAAAGAAGATTGGTGGTTCGTTGAGACAAAGCTTTTTGGTAGTTACGAGAGCTCATCCAGTGATAATTCAAGGAGTGAATCACCTAATGATAGTGAAAATGACTTAACGTCTTCTTCCTAAGGTTTGACTAAATCTCCCATGGCGCTCTCAATTTCAATTCAAGGCTCCTTTTATGAAAAGACCATAGACATAAACTCAATATGCCTTGAAGAAGACCGAATCCAATATTTTCGGTTAGACTTGGAGATATTCAACACTTGGGGACGAGGTTGACGTGATTATGGAACCTCGTTTTCCATGTGAAAAGATTTGCATGTGGCAACCTTGAGGGGTGAAGGGAAAGTACTTCTATTATTACACTAGGGTGGTCAAGGACTTTGGGGATGACATTCCTTTCATCATCTTGAAGTATAAGATCTTAAAGATCATTAATGTCGGCCTTACCCAGTTTCACCTGATCAATCATGCATTTATTTGGGCTTTCGAGATCCTATGTTAGTGTATCGACATTACCCCTGTGATGTCCATATTCTTTTCTTATTTGAGATCAAAAGATTTAATATAGTCATATGGGTCTCTGTGAGTTCCAACCTCAAGAGAGCTCTTTTATCTCCTTATACATCCAACTACAAACACTAGAAAAAATATGTTGCTTTGAATTAGGGGAAGTTCCCGATGTTCAACGGTTATGTATGAAGAGGATGGAACTTACAGGTTCCCTTTGTACTAGACGCATGCGCCCCTTACTATAATGGTTTATGATGCAACCAAACTAAGCGAGACAATCACACACACCCAAACACAGACACACCCACACAAAAAGAGAGAGATAGAGAGAGAGAGGTCAATCTTTTAGAGAAATTTATCATTATGGAGGTGTGATACGTATTAAGACATGATGAGGATCTCCCAATGCAGATGAATATTTTGCCTAAGTTGCTTTCTTAATATTTTGTGTTTGTATATTTATCATGATTAACTCAAACTTGTCTTTTTTGTTTTTCCTTTGTAATTAAAAAATGATGGCACCTTTGTCATTATAGAAGAAGAAAGAGATGATGGAAAATGCCAAAGCTTGTCGGGGCGAGTGAGACCAGTTCACCATAGGGATCCTTTCGACTTCCAAGTTAGGGCGACCAAAAAACAAAACAAAAAAAATTGTCTGCTAAGGAGAATATCATCAAAGTTGTTCCCATATCAACCATCTTTCTGCCTCCTTATGAGAATATTAGGTCGCCCCTACAAAGAGAAACAAGATGGACCTCAGTAAATGGGCCATTGATGTGGACGCAGTTGCCCCATTGGACTAGAATATGGGATATGTTATGGAATGTGATGGCTCTTTCAAGGGAAGATCCTTTACTGCTCATAGTGAATATGGGTATTATTTATGGGATAGGATCTTCGAAGAAATGTCTTCACTTATGACTTTATTTATGACACTAATGATGTGGAGATGGCAAAATCATTAGGTTATTAAAAAAATGTTGCAACTTATCAATACTTATCTGATGTGGAGTGTGGTCCTGGATCAACCTCTCTTCAAAGACTCTAATGTGCAGTCAAAGAAATATGGGGACCTAAAAGCTCAACTCAAAAAGATACAAGAGGGTCATGAGCTCATTCAGACCGTGTTGACTTCCTCGAGCAGAAGGATAATTGTTCTCGAGAAAGAGCTAGTTGAGGCTAAGAATGCCTCTAAGAAGTCTGGGCAAGAAAAGATAAACTGTTGGAGGAGAGGAAAACCTCCGAGATGAACCTCCAAAACCAAAGTTCCAAACTTTCTGGGGTGAAGGATAAGCTAAATGGTCTCAAGTTAGACCTTGAAGAGGCATGTATAGATGGCCTTATATCTGGGGACCAAGGGTTTGAGAAGACAAATGAAAAATTATGTTACCTGTACTCTGAGTACGACCTTGAAAAGCTTGATGATTTAAAGGTCATATTGGATGACTGTTTATATAAGGAATCCCATCTCGCCTCTGTAAAAAGGATCATGAAGTACCTCAAGGGAACAACGAATGTCGAGCTATGGTATCCCAAAGGTAGTGTATGTGATTTGGTTAATTATTTTAACTCAGATTCTGTAAGGTGTAATATTGATCAGAAAAGAACATATGGTACATGTCATATCCTAGGAAATGCTCTAGTGTCATGGTTTTGTAAAAAGATAACATGTGTTTCTCTTAGTACAACTGAAGAAGAATATATTGCAGCAGGGAGTTATTATGCACAAATCTTATGGTTAAAACAACAACTTTGCGACTATGGCGTAAACCTTGGATGCATTCCTTTGAAGTGTGACCATACTAGTGTTATTAACATAACCAAAAATCATATCATGCACTCAAGAACCAAGCTTGAATATATATGACATCACTTCCTACGGGATCACATTCTCAAAAGAGATGTCGAAGTTACGTTTGTTGATACACATAACCAATTGGCGGCTACTTTCAAAAAACCGTTACCTAGGGAAACATTTTATAAGATTCAAAGAGAGCTTGGGATTTCGAATGAGAATGATGTTTAAATTAACTTGAAGTCAGCTTTGCACATATATAAATAATCCTCTTCAAAAAATTTATCAAGGCACATGTTAATTGTTCCTCTTATAAGTTAGTTCACAATTGCATGTATGAATTAACAAGCTTTGGTAATCCTTCATAATTTTCCTCTTATATACATTATAACATACTTATATCATGTTTGTGTATATTTATTTGTAGTTTTAAATGTGTTGTCTTGCCTAAATGCCATATTTTTACAAATTTTAATTTTTTTAGTGTAATCGATTACCATCTGGTTTTAGAGGTGGCAAAATGGATGGATCAGATGAATTTGGATTGGATTGTTAATAGACGGATCAAAACAATCCATTAATCCATTTACAATCCACTAAACATTTCTTTAAAAAATCCAATCCAATCCATCCACTAAGAGATATAATTCATCCAATCCATCCATTAAGATATTTCTAATGGATGGATATCCATCCATCCATAAATTAACTTAAATATTCAATTCCTTATAATTTTTTGTTAATTTTGCAAAAAATAATTTTTATGAATTTTTTTTAATTTCTTTTAAATATAAATATCTATCTCTCTTATGTAACTAATTATAATCAACTAAAGTCTTGATTAAATTTACTTCTTGATTATCTTTATTCTAACCAACTAATTTTTTCATTAACTAATTCTATCCAAAAAAAAATTAAAATTGAATACTTACCAAAATTCAATACTTATCAATTAAGCCATTTTAACCGTAAACACTAAATTAAATATAGACAAGTTTATGGAGAAAACAAACCATTTTCTACGTATTAAATTAACTATATGGAGGTACTTGTAATATAGTTTCTAACATAGAAAAATGGTTGATAAAAAATGTTATTGTTTTATGTACTGATTTATTATATTTTGTTCACACACTTTTTGAATGTATATATTGTCTTCACTTTTTTTTTTTTTACATTAAGATACGATAAAGAAGAATTATGAGTGAATAATGTGAGAAACAAAAATGTCAAGAAATTATTTAATTTTAGAGTTTTTATGTTTTTTAATAAAATAAATTAATAAGTAATAAGCTAAAATCCATTGGATTTATAAAATGAGATGGATGGATTGAATCCATCCATATAATTTGATGGTTGGATTGGACCAATCCACTAAATTTGTTTTTTGTTTAATGAATGGATTGGATGGATAAATTATTGGAAGGATTAGATGGATATTTTCTTAATGGATTTTATTGTCACCCCTATCTGGTTTTAACCAATTACAGGTCTGAAAATCCCACTTTTACTTTTAAAAGTGTTATGAATCAAAATAATAATGGATGTCCATTATTATCCTTCTTTTCATCTTCATATTCTCCATTAATATTTGTGATTTTTAGTCTCCCTTAGGTCCTATAAATAAGAGTCATATTGCAATATAAAATGTATATTTGAAGAAGATAATATTAGATCACTTTCTCTCTTCTCTTCCTATCTTTGATCTCTATATTGTTTTGTTTTATTTTATAACACGTTATCAGCACGAAGCTCTCATGTATGATTCTTTTGCTTCCACCTCAAATTAATCTTGAACTATCATTTGTTTAAAATCATGGAAATAAGAAAAAAAATGTTGAGTATGTGATATGAAAATTGTCAAAAGATTGTCATTCCTGAAGAATGACACAAATAATTTTAACGCATCCCAGAAGGATGATTATAATTTTTAAATTATTGTTTGTATTAAATTATTTATATAGTTTCTGGAGAACTTATAAAGTATAGCATCCCTGAAGGATAGCAAACTAACATTGTATAGTTCTTGAAGAACTCGCCTGCAAAAACATATAATGTATTTTACATCAAAATAGAATGAAAATAGAATAATTGAGTATGAAAAATGTAATAATAAAATAAACAAATCTACAAAAAAAAAAAAATCTCTTACTGATTGGAGTTGTTATCAATAGAAGGCATTATGAAAAATTTTAGAAAAGAATGAATAGGTGAAATGGGTAGTAATCGTAGTAACCAAATAATGAAGGTAGGAGTAATGGTAGTTATAAAGGGGCATAAAAATACAAAAGACATAATATTTTATGACTTTTCATATACTATTATTAATATTATTATTATGACCTATCATTTACTAAAAATTGATTATTCAACTAATTAATATAAAAATAGTAACTGATAAACAGAAATAAATAGTTAAAGAGAAAATTTTTGTTTCTCATAAGAATTTATTATTTTAAAATACCGAAATTTATTAATCCTTATATTTAATTGTATCAAGAGATTGAAATTTGTTTGAAATATTATTATTTCATGTTTTTGATTGAGTTAGCAATTTAGATTTTAGATTATATAAAAAAAAAATGAAAGATGTATTTTGTCACTAATTTGGTATTTTTTAAGTAGATAATTTTAAGTCTAATTTAACAATCCAGTTTACTATGTTATTTTAAATATTGGAATTTACAAAAGTGTTATTATTTATTGCCTTTGTGATAATTATCTCACTATAATATTCAATACTTAATATTTTATCTAATTTATATTTTTTTTATGATAGAATTAAGTATGTCAAATCTTATGAAATTGGATTTTGGGGCTCTTGATATTTCAGGAAAGAACTATTTGACATGGGCTCTAGACGCTAAAATTTATTTACGCGCAGAAGGTCACGACGACACTATTAAAAAAAGGAAATAACTCATCTGATCAACAAAAGGCAAAAGCCATGATATTCCTTCGTCGTCACCTTCATGAGGATCTTAAAAATGAATATCTTACCGTAACTGACCCACATGTCCTGTGGAAAAATTTGAAAGATAGATATGATAATAAAAAAACTGTTATCCTACCAAAAGCTCGATATGATTGGATTCATTTACGTTTGCAGGATTTTAAAAGTGTAAGTGATTATAATTCTGCAATGTTTAGAATAACTTCTAAGCTGACACTATGTGGAGAAAAAGTAACTGATGAAGATATGTTAGAAAAAACATTTTCCACTTTTCATGCATCCAATGTGCTCCTGCAGCAGCAATATCGAGAAAAAGGATTTAATAAATATTCTGACCTAATATCTTGTCTTCTTGTGGCTAAGCAAAATAATGAACTATTAATGAAAAATCATGAGGCTCGTCCCACTGGTACATCTCCATTCCCAGAAGTGAAAGTGGCAAGGCACGATCACTATGGGAAAAACCGTGGTGGCGGTCATGCATGCGCACGTGGTCGTGGTCATAATTATGCTCATGGTACTGGTTTTGATCGTGGTCGCAATTATGCTCATGGTCCTGGTTTTGATCGTGGTCGCAATGGTAATCATAAAAACACATATTTCCACCAGAAGTGGAAAAATGTTGAAAAGAATGAAAAAGAGGGTCAGAGTAGCAAAACCAATGAAAATACTTGCTATCGTGGTGGAGGAAAAGGTCATTGGAGTCGCACTTGTCGTACTCCAAAACACCTTATTGATCTTTATCAAAATTCACTAAAAAATAAAAAGGTAAGGATTGAGACTCACTTTGCCAATGAAGATGATGATCCAGATTACGGTAATATGGATGTTACCCATTTAGATATTGGTGACTTCTTTGCTGATCCAGATGGAAAAATTGACCACCTTATTGGAGATGGAAATGTCAAGAAATAAAATATATGAAAATCTTCTTTTTAGTTATTAATAAGTGTTAATGGATGTTTTGAATTTTATTTTCTAATAATAATAAAGTGTGTTTTCTACTTGTTTATTTATATAATTTATTGTTTAAATGACTTTTGTTTTTTAAAGCGCGCTTATAACTTATTGTTAAAAACTATTATTGCTCTTAGAATGAATATGGACACTAGCACCAGTAATGAAGATATGTGCCTTGCTGACAGTGCAACAACCCACACAATTCTCAAGAATAAAAGATATTTCTATAATTTAGTGAACCGAAAGACTGATGTCAGTACTATATCTAGCACCTCGAAAATAATCGAAGGCTCCGGAAGAGCCAATATGTTGTTACGTGGAGGAAAAATATTGCACATTGATAATGCATTATATCCCCCCAAGTCTAATAGAAATTTATTAAGTTTCAAAGATATCCGCCTAAATGGATACCATATTGAAACAGGAGATGATGGAGGGATTGGATATCTTTGTATTACAAAACACAATTCGGACACAAAATGTGTAATGGAAAAGCTACCGACTTTATCCTCTGATTTGTACTACACTTATATTAGTACAACTGAAGCACATACAACTGTAAACCATAAGTTTACAAATAATGATAAATTTCTAATTTGGCATGACCGGTTGGGCCATCTGGGTTATATAATGATGCGAAAAATAATTGAAAATTCATGTGGTCATCAATTAATGAGTAAGGAAATTATTCAATCAAATAAGTTCTCATGCAGCTCTTGCTCGCAAGGGAAGTTGATAATTCGACCATCGCCAAAAAAAATTGGAAATGAATCTATCAATTTTTTAGAGCGTATACATGGTGATATTTGTGGGCCAATACACCCATCATGTGGACCATTTAGATATTTTATGGTTTTAATTTATGCATCAACTAGATGGTCACATGTATGTTTGTTATCAACTCGCAACCAGGCGTTTGCGAGATTGCTAGCTCAACTAATTCGAATAAGAGCTCATTTCCCCGATTATCCTGTCAAGAAAATACGTCTTGATAATGCTGCAGAATTTTCATCTCAAGCATTTAATGATTATTGTATATCTATTAGAATTGACATTGAACTCCCAGTAGCACATGTTCATACACAAAATGGACTTGCAGAATCATTTATTAAACGAATAAAATTAATTGCAAGACCACTTATTATGAGATGCAAACTCCCAGTTTCTGCTTGGGGACATGCAATCTTGCATGCTGCAACATTGATTCGCATAAGGCCAACGACTTACCACACATCTTCACCTTTACAATTAGTCTTTGGTAAAGAACCCAATATTTCCCATCTAAGAATTTTTGGATGTGCGGTGTATGTTCCAATTTCTCTACCACAACGTAATAAGATGGGTCCTCAAAGGAGAATGGGAATATATGTTGGATATGAATCTCCATCAATTGTAAAGTACCCTGAACCAACAACAGGTGATTTATTCACTGCTCGTTTTGCTGATTGTCATTTTGATGAATCACATTTTCCAGCATTAGGGGGAGAGAATAAGAAGCTGGAAAAAGAGATCAGTTGGAATGAATTATCATTATCTCATCTTGATCCTCAAACAAAACAATGTGAACTAGAAGTTCAAAAGATAATTCAACTGCAAAACTTAGCAAATCAATTACCAAATGCATTCAATGATCCAAAAGGTGTGACTAAATCATATATACCAGCTGCAAATGCTCCAATAAAAATTGATATCCCTGTTGGAAAATCCAATGAGTCTCAACCACGCCTGAAGCGTGGCAGACCAATCGATTCCAAAGATAAAAATCCTCGAACAAGAAAGGGAGCTAAGAATAAAGATGGCCCAAGTAAGGATATAGAAAATCTAAAAGAACCTTTAGACATAATAAATATTTCATCTCTAGAAGAGATTGATCAGGTAATTGAAACTCATGAAAATAAAGAGATCTCGATAAATTATGTCCAAAATGGAATACAATGGAACCGAAACAAAGTCGACATTAATGATGTTTTTGCATACAATATAGCGCTAAATGAGATATATGGAAAAGAGGATCAAGAACCAACCTCTATAAAAATTTGTAGACAAAGTGAGGACTGGCCAAAATGGAAAGATGCAATTGAAGCAGAATTAAACTCACTCTACAAAAGACAAGTTTTTGGACCTGTAGTCCGAACACCTAAAGGTGTGAAGCTAGTTGGATACAAATGGGTTTTCGTACGAAAGCGAAATGAAAAAAATGAAATTATGAAATACAAAGCTAGACTTGTCGCTCAAGGATTTTTGCAAAGACCTGGAATTGATTTTGATGAGACATATTCACCTGTAATGGATGCAAGCACTTTTCGATATCTAATAAGCCTTGTAGCACATGAAGGGCTTAATTTGCACATGATGGATGTTGTAACAGCTTATCTGTATGGCTCACTTGATAGTGAAATTTACATGAAACTCCCTGAAGGGTTCAATATACCAGATGAACACAACTCCGAATCTCGAGAAAGTTACTCCATAAGATTGAACAAGTCTCTCTATGGGTTGAAACAATCTGGACGAATGTGGTATAATCATCTCAATGAATATTTGCTTAGAGAGGGATATACAAATAACTCCGTTTGTCCTTGTATTTTTATAAAAAGATCAGGAAAGGAATTTGCAATAATAACCGTCTATGTGGATGACATAAATATTATTGGAACTCTTGAAGAGCTTCCAAAAGCTATGAATTATTTAAAAAAAGAGTTTGAGATGAAGGACTTAGGAAATACAAAATTATGTCTAGGTTTGCAAATTGAACATTTGAACAAAGGAATATTTGTACATCAAGAAGGCTATATAGAAAAGGTGCTAAAACGCTTCTATATGGACAAATGTCACCCGTTGTCTACTCCAATGGTTGTTAGATCATTAGATATGGAGAAAGATCCTTTCAGACCTCGAGAAAAGGATGAAGAATTGCTTGGTCCTAAAGTACCATATCTCAGTGCAATTGGAGCACTAATGTACCTTGCTAATTATACACGTCCTGATATATCATTTGCTGTCAATCTATTAGCAAGATATAGTTCTTCACCTACACGAAGACATTGGAACGGAGTCAAACATATACTCCGTTACCTTAGAGGTACAATAGACATGGGCTTATTTTATAGCAAAGTATCCAGATTTGAATTAACAGGTTATGCAGATGCGGGTTACTTGTCAGATCCTCATAATGGTAGATCACAAATAGGTTATTTGTTTACATGTGGGGGTACATCTATTTCAAGGAGATCAGTCAAACAAACCATAGCAGCAACATCATCTAATCATGCAGAACTTTTAGCATTACATGAGGCAAGTCGAGAATGCGTTTGGTTGAGATCCTTAATCCAGCACATCCAAAATACTTGTGGTTTATATTCAGAGACATTAAATACAACGACCATATATGAAGATAATACTGCATGCATCGCACAATTGAAAGATGGTTACGTTAAAGGAGACCGGACAAAACACATTTCTCCAAAGTTCTTTTTTACTCATGATCTTCAAAAGAGTGGTGATATAAGCATCCAACAAATATGTTCATGTGAAATCTTGCTGACCTTTTCATAAAGTCACTCCCAAGTAGAATTTTTAATCAACTAGTACAAAAGATTGGTCTTCATTGAAGAAATGATTGTTCAGCTGAGGGGGAGAAATGAAAGGATATTGTACTCTTTTTCCTTCACTAGATTTTTTTCCCACTGGGTTTTTTCTAGTAAGGTTTTAACGAGGCATATCCTCAATGGACATCCAAGGGGGAGTGTTATGAATCAAAATAATAATGGATGTCCATTATTATCCTTCTTTTCATCTTCATATTCTCCATTAATATTTGTGATTTTTAATCTCCCTTAGGTCCTATAAATAAGAGTCATATTGCAATATAAAATGTACATTTGAAGAAGATAATATTAGATCACTTTCTCTTTTCTCTTCCTATTTTTGATCTCTATATTGTTTTGTTTTGTTTTATAACAAAAAGAAAATTTTGGAGCTATGCTTTTCACCATTTAGTTTATGATTATGCACCTATGTCGAATTATGTATATGCTTTTTCAAACTTGCTTTATAAATCTCTCTTCATGGATCTTTTCACTTCTTTTTGATAATGAAAAAATGGGAGAAGAATATATTGTAGTGTATGGCTATGTTTACTAACTTATGCAGAAACATAAGTTTCTTAAATGCACTATTGATCAATCAAGGGGGAGATATCAAAGATAGGGGCATTTGTCCAAGCATTAACTTCAAGTGATTCAAAGAGCAATTATTGTAATCATCAAAAGGGGGAGATTGTGAAGACAAAATTTCAATTTTATTTTATGTTTTGATTAAAACAAAGAACATAGTTCAACACGCATTATCAAAAAAGGAAAAATCTCAAAGTCTTAAGATATCGCTTATATCAAAACTTGGTACTTAAGAAAATTTCAAGAACTTTGGACATGGATGAATTGATCAATGATCATAAGGTACAAGTTATAATTATGCTTTGTATAATACTTTAGAAGCTCATAACAAACTTCATAACTCATATCTTATCATCCATCCATGTTTTTGAAAAGAGTTAGATTGAAGATATGTCGTTACAAGCTGTTATTGGATATTTTTCAACAACTGTAACTAATTACACAAAACCTATAACCAATTACGGGCACAAAAATTTCAATATCTAGTTTAAAAGTTACAGTTGCAATTGTTTAATCAAACCCTGTAACTGGTTACAACCATGAAAATTTTAAAATATATTTTATCAGCTACATATGTAATCGGTTACACCATATTGGTAACGGTTACCACTGAACCGGTATCAGATTTTCAAAATTCTTTTTCATTCCAACATTTTCCAATCTTCATTCATGAATCATGGCAATGCTTCATGATTTTGTACTTCTTTAAAAAGGTGCATTTCATATATAAATAGTTGTAGTTTATGAATTTCAAAAGTCACCTTTTCCTAACAATTCAAAATTCGAATCTTTCTCAATTTTCATCTAAGGGCCGTGAGCCAAAAACTTATTTTCATATTAAAGTTTTGTGCACTTAAAGTATTATACATAGTGAATTTTTCATTTGGAAGGGAAGATCAATTCTTCATAATTGGTTCAAGTGCAAACTTCATATCTTACTCAAATTTTGTTTTGATCACAAGTGTTTAGTGATCATTGTATTGTATTAGAAAGTAGTGTTCTTTTTATTCAAAGTGTAAAATCATAAGGTGGTGTGCCTTTGTGATTGTGTTATATAGTTAAGAGAGTCTGGTGTGAGGGGACTAGAGTACCCTTGTTTGGAAAGGGGAACCGTGATACATCTTGGTGTTCTTTATTTTTTTGCATTTACTTTCAGCACTTTAACATTCATAACAACTTCATAAAAATAAGAACAACATTGTCTTCGCTCATAATCAAGAAAAATCCTATAATATTGGTTAATCTAATTCACCCATCCCCTTATTTTACTTTCAATACTTTCAACATCTTTATAGTGGTATTTTTGTGTGTAGGCCAACTGATAAACAAGTTATTAGACTTAGAATACACAATAGGGGACATATGGTTTATCATCCAGTGAAGTGTTATGTTGATGGGATTGTTTCTGAAATGAATTAGGATTCGAATATGGACTTAATGTCCTATTTGAAAATTGAAAGAATGATTAAAAGTGAGGGGTGTTGTAATATAAGTTGCTTATGGTATTGGAATCATAAATTTCCTTTTTCTCATGGAATTCGACCTTTGAATATGTTAAGGTTCATGGAAGATGTTAGAGGATTTAAAGTCATTGACGTTTATGTTGAACATAGTGTTGAAGAAGTTAATATTGAAGATGTTAATTTTGGAGATGTTAATGTTAAAGAGGTCAATGTTGAAGTTGTCAATGGTGAAGATGCAAATGTTTAAGATGTCAATTGCAAATGTTGAAAATGAAAATGTTAAATATGGAGATGTTGAAGTTGTAAATGTTGAAGATTCAAATGTTGAAGATGTCAATAGTGAAGATATTAATGGTGAAGAGGCAAATGTTAAGGTTAATTAAGATTGTGAAACAGATCCTGATTATAACATGAGCAATTAGGATAATGAGGAAGGTGAGGATGATGATAGTGATGAGTGGAACTTAGGTTATAATGTTGGTGTTGATTTGACGATAGTTCTCCATAATGCTTCAACAGAACAACCTTCAAGATTATATGATATTTTTTTATGATGAAAGGTGTGATTCGGATGAGCTTCATACTCCACCCAATAGTGATGTTGAAGATGATATGGAAAGGTTTCCAAATTTTAAGGAAACTACAAAATTTGAAATAGAGATGATGTTCAAGGATAAGTTGTAGATCAAAGATGCCATAAAAGAGTATGCAACGAAGAATAAAAATAATGTTGTGTTCAGGAAAAATGACAAGAAGAGAATGGTTGTAAAATGTATGGAAAGTTGTCCATTTTATATTAGGTTTAGCATGAGGACTACCAACCAATTTTGGCAACTTGTTAGCTTCACTGATCAAGATAGCCAGAAATAGACAAGTGAAAACTGATTGGTTAGCTCGCAAATTTGGGTATACACTAAGACGCACTCCTAAAATGAAAACTAAAGGGTTAATTGCAGAAATAATTTAGAATTGGTAGGGGTGAAGTTGTCAAAGGATCAAGCTTATAAACCCAAGAAAAAGCAATAGAGTTGAGTCAAGGTGTTAGTCATAAATAATTCAAACATCTTAGGAGTTGCTGAGAAATTTTTTAAGTCAAATCCAAACTCCACAATTAAAATTCAGTGTGATGATTCCACTAGTGGTCTTGTGTTTGAAAGAATATATGTATGCTTAAAAGTATGTAAGGCAACATTTGCAAACACATGTAGGCCTTTAATTGAATTAGATGCATGTTTTCTAAAAGGAGACTGTGGTGGTCAGTTGATAGGTGGTGTTGGTAAGGATAGAAATAACAAGATGATACTAATAGCTTATGTCATTATGGAAGCTGAAACCAAGGACTCGTGGCAATGGTTCCTTAAGTTATTACTTATGACTTACAATTCATTCAATACAAGGTGTATGGATTTACATCAGATTAACAAAAGAAACATTCTATCATTATCTTATGTATTTAATTATGTTATCATGTGTATTTCAATTTGTTATATAACCTTTATATTATGTTAAATTACTTCAGGGTTTGGTCCGGACTATTCTAGAGACAAGCCAACATGTTGAACATAGATTATGTGTTAAATACTTATATGGAAATTGGAAGAAGAAGTGTCCTGAGATATATTTGAAGGAAACTTTATGGAGGGCAGCTAGGAACACAACATTACCTGGATGGGAAAGAGAAATGAATCAGATGAAATAGCTTAATGTCAACTCTTGAAAAGACATGATGGATGTACCTGCTGCATGTTGGAGTAGATCTCATTTCAAGACAGATACACAATGCGACATGCAAGTTAACAATATGTGTGAGGCTTTTAATCGAGCAACATTTGAGTATAAAGACAAGCCAATCATTACAATGCTTGATGGAATTAAACATTACAGAACAATGAGAATTTCTACTAAAAAGGAGAAATTTGGTAGGTACAAAGGTGATATAAGTCCTAAAATCCAAAAAGTCTTGAAAAAAAAAGAGAGCATTAGAAGGATGGAGTGCAACATGGAATTCGGATGATGACTTTGCTATATTTAGGGTTTCAAATGGTGTCGAAACATATGTTATTAACTTGCCACAAAAGAAATGTGATTGTAAGAGGCGACATTTAATCAGAATATCATGTTGTCATCCTATCGCATGCATATGATTTAGCAAGAAAGAGCCTGAAGATTATGATTCATCATACTATAGGTAACACTTTCTCATATTATGGTAACGTACACTACTTATACATATTATGTTAACTCACTAATGCATCATTTTTCTGTATATGAGGTCGACCATGCTGGCTACTTATAGCCCTATGATTAGGCCAACCAATGACCCATAATTATGGCCCACTAATGTTACTCACCCAATTAATTCTTCAGTCATGAGGAGATTTATTGGTCCTCCAAAGAAGAATCGTAACAAGGAAAATGACGAGCCACGAAACATAAATACATTGCCTAGAAATCTTCAAACTGTTAAGGGCAAGAAATAGGGGAGTTTTGGACATAACAAGTGAATGTTTAAAGGGAAGAGAGTCGCTAAGAGAGAAATTCTTAAGGTGGCAATGAAAAGGAAAAAAAGGGAACAAAAGGGCTGGACAAACTGTCATGAATGAGTGTCGCAAGCACCACAACCAACCCAAGAATAAATTCTAAACTATGACTTTAGTTTAGGTTTTTGATTTGTGTTTTAAAGAAATTGACACTGCTATGTACTAGTTTTTGATGTTTTGTGCCTGGTCTGTACTGTTGTTTTGTGACATGTAATGGTATGTACTTCAGTTATGTAATGGTTTGTTTGACTGTAAAATGCAAATAAAATGGTTTTGCAAATGTGTGTTATGAAATATGTATATGTAATGGTTCTATTATGAAAAATACAGGTTCCGCAAATGTGTGTTATGATACAGATTCTGTTATTATGAAATACAGGTTCTGTTACATGTTAAAATTGGACATGTTGAAATTGCACAAATGGACAAGCTTAAATTACATACTCTAAGATTCACAATACATGAACATATTTAAAATTCATTTCATTGAAAGATAACACAATAGAGGCACATATTTTGCCTAATTCATTACATACTTAAATACACAAGACAAATTACGTTAGTTTACTTCAACAAATGTCAAACCTAAAAAATATCCCATAAAGCTGATCATTGCTGTTTTCATCTTCAATAATTCTTCACGTTTTTTGTTCACTCAATACCTTCATAAGCTGATCATTGTTGTTTTTCAACGCTTTACTCACCTCTTTTGTGCGATTGCTCATTTCTTCACCAAACCATTAAAAATGGTTATATCCTTTAGTTCTCATATCCTTAAAACGATCACAACCATAAAACATTCTTCCAAGATTCATGTAATTCCATGATGTCACCAAAGTTGACTCAATGTCACACCAACCTCTATTCTCTCTTCTTCTTAAACTGGATTGGTTTGATGAAGCAAAAGAGACCCTACAATAATTCATTTGGGTTAAGAGGAAACGCGGAAAAGAAATCAACAATGGTGAAAGAAGAGATGTGTGTGACAAACCGTTTGGAAAGAAGAGAAACATTATTATGGGTTATGGTTCATTTTTGAGAAAATTTTACGCCCCTTTAAATAATAAAAATTGATTAATATTATTGTTTTTTATTTTAAAATAGAATTAACTTAATTTTAAATGGATTAATATGACGTAGAAATTTATTTAATCAACTTAAAAATGACATGTCATCACTAACCTCGTCATGTCATAAAAATTAGACCCAAATTAAAAAGGAACTAAAATCTATAAAAAAAAAATTAATTTTTAAAATAAGAGGACTACAATTAAATAAATAAAATAGAATGATCAAAATTATAATTAAAATTAATTTACACGAGATGTTTGACAATAGAAAAGAGAATCTCCGAATTCAAATCAACGGAAAAACTTTTCAATAAAAAGAAGAAGAAATGAAAACCGTCACATGTCCATGGATGTTTTCTACTACTAATTAAGAATGGCATTGACAGATTAATGAGAGGCAAGACTCAAACAGCAGCCACCATCTTTCTATACAAGTGCATAAATTTAAATTAGTCAAAAGTCAATTTAGTATTTAAAATTTGATTGACTAAATTGAATTATAAAATTGTATATTTTATATTTTATATTTTATATTTTATTAATAAAATGATTAACAAAAGATATATTGATAATCAAAATGATTAACTAAAAACACCTGATATATTTAGAGAATATACAAAAATCATGCTTACTCAATTTATATCCATTCATGATTGAAAGTAGATATATTTTTTATTTATTTAAATAATTATGCATAATTTATTTAACATAAATTAAAAAATTTCGTTAAGGATTAAAAAATATGAAAATGTACCCATTAATATATAAGTAGTTAATCAGTGGTGATTGACACTTGGTATAGAAAACTACAGTTCAATCCCTGCAATTATAATAAAAAAGGATTAAAATTATTTGATGTTAGAAGTGACTCTCGAATCAACTTGCTTCAAAAATAAATTTTTTAATTTAGTTTTTGAATTAAATTTAATCTAATGATCAATTAAATAAAAGGTTAATTAAATCAATATATTAGGTTCAATTCAAATGTTATGATTTAAAATAAGTTAAAAAAAATTATTTTGAAATAAGTTGATCCATATATATATGAAATTCTGGTATGACAGATCCCAGATGTCCTACAGGATGTCGAGACATCTGGTCTGACAGAAACAACAAGGTATAAACAATAACAGTACTGAAAAGCATAAACAACACACAAGGATTGTTCACCCAGTTCGGTCTAACAACCAACGTCTGGGGGCATACCAAGTCAGGAAGAAAGTCCACTATTAGTAGTATCAATTCATAAACCCTACAGCCAACACACCCGTTGACGATCTACTCACTTAATCACTACCCAATGACCCTTCTACCTAAGTCCTCCCTAGGTAAGAGACTCTATCCCACTTCCAATCATCGCAATGATGTCTAGCAGTCAACACCTCAGCCACTGCATCAACAACTTGATTTCCAACAACTCTTAAGTTACAGAAAAGTAGAAGACATACTTCAAAGAAACACAATCATCATTGCTTAAAAGCTCATAAATGATTGACAAATACAACTCAACTAAACAATGCAACTCTAAGTACAAAATAGTACCAGAGTGGCTCACAATTTCACACAAACCCTAATGATCTACATCTTGGACCCGTGTTTTTTCTAGGTTACACGCATTCTATTTATAACTTTTTCACAACTGGATTTGGGCTTTTAATCACAGCATATCAGCTGCTACAAATCTGCAAAAGATTCTCCTACAAAATAGGTCTTCAATCAAATCCTTCGTAATTTATCTCCATAATTAGAAAGTCATTACTCTTCAATATTCTTCTTGATTCTGACTTGAATCTTCCAGACCTATAAATCAGCTCCACAAAGGATACATAATATTTCCAAGATCTTATGCATCTTTTAAATCTTCACTTTTTAATTCCGCTGCAAGATCTTCTCCATAAGAATAGGAACAAATCTCCAAATAGTTTCCTAAAAAGTCTCCAAGATCCTTTTTATGAAATCCAATTAAATCTGCACTTTGTTCCTAATTAATCTCCTTTACCTGTGTATAATGATGAGGTATATCCAAAAAGATCTCATCATATCAAATCAAATCTATCAAGAGATATACAATAGTAGCACCTGCTATAACGGACAATGATGTTGTGACATCTCCTTTGACATCTTAATTAACCATCACAGAGCAGCAGTACCTGTTGTACCAGATCAAGATGTTCTGTCATGACATTCCAAAGACAGCCACGTCACATCACCTTAAACATTCAGGTTCAGTGAAGTGCTCATGACATCTCTGTCACACCATTACAACCATGCACTCATACTAGGTAGGTGCAACACAACATGTCAAGACATCACACTTGACATTTAACTAATATGACAGAAACTGAACATAACCAGTTAGTGCAGAACAACATGTCAAGACATCCTACTTGACATTTCACAACCTGCAACAAATCTGTTATGGCAGATACACATACAACATGTTAAAACACCTTCAGTGACATAAGAGCTAACATAAAGGTTTTAACAAAATTTAGCCAACATACATACTGCATAGCTGCAGAACTAAGAAACTCCCCCTTTGGCAAATTTTGGCTAAAACCAACAATCAAAGATATCAGTATCAGAAGACAGTCACAGATTGTTAGCACAGTCACACACACATCAGCAACTTCACAACAACAGATCAACACTCAACTACATCTGCACACAATCACAACCTCACACAGTTAGTGGCAGAGGTACACAAACAAATGTTAGAACATCATATGGGGCATCAGATATCAGCACATCATGCAATCACACACTCTCCCCATTTTTAGCCATTATTGACAAAGCAATAACACACCAGAGCAATATCCATACAACCTTAGGATAACACAACCAGCTCCCCCTCAAGGAAACAACCAAGGAACTCTACTACTACTTACAACCATCTCCCCCTTTTTAGCCATAATATGCCAAACCAAGCAACTATGCATTTAAGGGAAATCAACCAGAATAAAAAAAATCAGTAGCATTACTCCCCCTGACATGGATAACCTGTGCTCCTTTGCAAGAAGAACACCCAAAATGAATGAAAAACATAAGACGCATCTTCATGTCTTCAAGAGCTCACTCCCAGTTCAGCCACCGGCTGAAGCTCATTCATTTTGACACCTGCTAAATAAGCAGTCACTCACACAAGAAGTTACATCATGCTATACATGAGGAACATAAGGATCACCATCCTCCTTCAAACAAACAAAAGCTCCCCCTCAAGCCAAGGGACCAGAATAAAAACACATCATAACCCATCACATCACAGAAGATCACAAGAACGCAAGAACAATACTCTTTCTCCCCAAGCTTTTCAACTGGCCTTAGCAAGGCCCTCCATCAATAATCACCCAACTCTCCAAAGGCAGTCATTCCCTATCATTCTCCCATATAATAAATTAGAATACTCCTGATTAGTTGATGAGTATCTTCACCTTCAGACTTCCAAGCAATCAATACCTGATCTGCTTCAGTCTTCTCTACATTCTCCATCCAAGGCAGACCTTCTACTTCATCATTCTCCCGTATGACTATGTAGACGTTCCTTAGGCATAATGTAGGCACCAAGCTCCTGAACCCGAGCATAATCATCCTTCACCAAGGATATCCAATTAGATAATGTCCCAACACAAGTTAGAACATCTGCCATTACATCCACTAGTAGTTGTTGATACTAGTGGGTCTTCAAAAATAGTAGTCATGCTTTGCCAGAACATACTACTAAAAACAAGATCAGAATCTCCACATTCTAATTCACATAGTCAAAAATACCTCTTTTGACAAAAATGCTTGAGCATCCAACTCCAAGTGCACAATCTCAATCATCTTCCAAATATAACCATCAATAATCATCATTTGGGATATCAGCTTCCCATCACCATTCAAAGGACTCATTGCACATAGAAGTCCTTCAAGAAGCTCCCAATAAAACACAACCAGAGCAGCTTATTCAAGTTAACATAAACACCTGAACACCATAGAGAGAAATAAACTAGCACACCCTCTCTGAAGCAAAGAGTTCAGACTGCAGACTTGCATACTCACATCAGACAAATACTTAGCTCTCGTCAAAGTATTTATCCTTAGTCAGATAAGACTACCTTCTCACACAAGGTAGGACATTTGGTCTGACATTCTTCTTTCGCACACATCAGGCATCTGCGGATTCTTCTTCATGACAAACCATCATGACACCCATTCTCACCACAAAATCATTCCAGATTAGGTCAGTGTCTTGACCTTTCACTCTACCCTGAGCTAAACAAACTTCCTTGGCTGAGGAAGCAAAGAATTGAAATGATGTTTCAACATCAGTTCCGACATCAGTCTAAATCACATGAATTTAAACATTTACTATGGCTTTGGAGACAGCAACCATAGTAATCCACAGTAGCTGATCAACCTTCAAAACCAGATCATACACACATGTAGGACCCTGTATACTCTACATCTCAAGAATCTTCTTCTCAAACTTCTAAAGTTTAGACCTCCTATCTGACTTTGAGATGTTGGATGCCATCCTTCTGTACCTAAAGAGGAGATTCCCTCTAACAGGTTTCTGGAGCATACAAAAAAAACATTGACTGGTCATCACAAACAGATTGTTCAAAAAAAATATGCTTCTCCCAACACTTCAACCTACAAGGATGCCCTTCAATCCTTGCAAAAATGTTCCATTATGTGAGGACACCACATAACTGAACTCCAGCTTAAGAAGAAACTTCTCATGCAGATACCAGGGAACCATAATCCTTTGGTCCAAAAAAAACACCAACCCCTCCTTGCTCCAAACACAAATCTGAAATGCTCATCCTAGATGGTTTGGATGACATTCCAACAATGAAGACACGAGTCAACCAGTTAGGTTAATATATCTCCTCTGTGCACAGCCCTTTGAGTTTCTCTTCCACTCGAACAAGAGTTCCATGCTCTCATAGACTTGATAGTGATATCAAGTTTGAGTAAACAACCTCCATCCTGTTTTTGAGAAACACCACCAGACATATTGAGAAAAATAAAGTCTCAATACAAAGATGTCAAGACATTATGTCTGACATTTCTTCGAGTTCTTCCATGATAAGATTAAGGACTCTCCTTTATTAACTACTAAGAACTCCTAAGGGCATTATTCATTCTCCCATCCAATAGTTGCACATCCTGTGGTTGGTACACACATATAACTCCTTACAAACAGAATCTGCTCCATGGCCATAAACAAGATTGCATACAACTGGCTGCTTTGATTAGAAGGAACTTTCAGATTTTAGAGAGAATGTCCTTGACATTTGAGCTTGACCTCCACACAAAAAAAAAACAGCCTTTGTACTCCTACTCACTTGGATCAGAAATACACAAATCCAATGAGTGACAATATATTAATCATCTCTTGACCAACACACTTATCTAAGACATGTTTCTTGATAGAAACTTCTTAAACACACAACCCAGATGCCTCCTCTTCCAAGCCAAGAGTAGGTTCCAAACAGATGTGATCAATACACATTTGTTTAGCCCCCAAGGATCTGCTATGCCATACCTTTACCCAACAAGATTCTGCACAATCTGCTGGTTTGATGTTCCAACATCTGGTAGGACATTAGTTCCCTTCTCAAGAAACACACCAAGAGATCCTTTATCAAAGTCCGGAGATTGGCCTTTTAGGGTTGGAAGCAAGAATAAATTGCTTCTAACTTTCTTCAGATCTCTTTTCAGCAAACTCATATCAAAGAGCCTTTATGAGTGGACTTGGGATGAACCTCAAGTATCTATGGCAGCTCTAACAAGCTAGTTGAAGCTATCCTCAAGTATCACCACACCATGTGATACACCTTCAGAGGAGAACAGAGTGTTGTGGCCTCAACACACAAAACCACCAGGAGTTTTCTGACAGATACATATGCAGCGGAACACAGATAAAGAAAACCCCTCAACAACCTTCAGGCAAAACTTAATAACCATTGCACAAACACCACACTCCAGGTGCAACAGGTCAACATATGTTGAAAATAAATCATCCTGCAAAGCAGCTCACCACCAAAGCTATACGCCTGACAACTTCAAACAGAGCCAATACACACCCTATCATGAATAGTCCATCCTCCACTTCAAGGGACCATTCAAACAACATATGAATTGACCAAGTTCATACAACTTCTCAGCAAAACAATTTTCCTTGCACATGAACCAGAAAGTATCTTTCCTAGGATCTCACCCAGAAAAACAAACAGGATGCCTGCTCTGATACCAATTGAAATTCTGGTATGACAGATCCCAGATGTCCTACAGGATGTCGAGACATCTGGTCTGACAGAAACAGCAAGGTATAAACAATAACAGTACTGAAAAGCATAAACAACACACAAGGATTGTTCACCCAGTTTGGTCTAACAACCTACGTCTGGGGGCATACCAAGCCAGGAAGGAAGTCCACTATTAGTAGTATCAATTCATAGACCCTACATCCAACACACCCGTTGACGATCTACTCACTTAATCACTACCCAATGACCCTTCTACCTAAGTCCTCCCTAGGTAAGAGACTTCATCTCACTTCCAATCATCGCAATGATGTCTAGCAGTCAACACCTCAGCCACTGCATCAACAACTTGATTTCCAACAACTCTTAAGTTACAGAAAAGTAGAAGACACACTTCAAAGAAACACAATCATCATTGCTTAAAAGCTCATAGATGATTGACAAATACAACTCAACTAAACAGTCCAACTTTAAGTACAAAACAGTACCAGAGTGGCTCGCAATTTCACACAAACCCTAATGATCTACATCTTGGACCCGTGCTTTTTCTAGGTTACACGCTTCTATTTATAACTTTTTCACAACTGGATTTGGGCTTCTAATCCCAGCATATCAGCTGCTACAAATCTGCAAAAGATTCTCCTACAAAATAGGTCTTCAATCAATCCTTCCTAATTTATCTCCATAATTAGAAAATCATTACTCTTCAATATTCTTCTTGATTCTGACTTGAATCTTTCAGACCTATAAATCAGCTCCACAAAGGATACATAATATTTCCAGGATCTTATGTATCTTTTAAATCTTCACTTTTTAATTCAGCTGCAAGATCTTCTCCATAAGAATAGGAACAAATCTCCAAATAGTTTCCTAAAAAGTCTCCAAGATCCTTTTTATGAAATCCAATTAAATCTGCACTTTGTTCCTAATTAATCTCCTTGACATGTGTATAATGATGAGGTATATCCAAAAAGATCTCATCAGATCAAATCAAATCTGTCAAGAGATATACAATAACAGCACCTGCTATAACAGACAATGATGTTGTGATATCTCCTTTGACATCTTGATTAACCATCACAGAGCAGCAGTACCTGTTGTACCAGATCAAGATGTTCTGTCATGACATTCCAAAGACAGCCACGTCACATCACCTTAAACATTCAGGTTCAGTGAAGTGCTCATGACATCTCTGTCACACCATTACAACCATGCACTCATACTAGGTAGGTGCAGCACAACATGTCAAGACATCACACTTGACATTTAACTAATATGACAGAAACTGAACATAACCAGTTAGTGCAGAACAACATGTCAAGACATCCTACTTGACATTTCACAACCTGTAACTAATCTGTTATGGCAGATACACATACAGCATGTTAAAACACCTTCAGTGACATAAGAGCTAACATAAAGGTTTTAATAAAATTTAGCCAACATACATACTGCATAGCTGCAGAACTAACAAAAAAAAAAAAAAAAAATATATATATATATATATATATATATATATATATATATATATATATATATATATATATATATATATAAGTCCTTAATTAAAGTGAGTGATCAACGCAGGACTCTAAGGAGGAAAAATTGTTTGTTTATTGCACGTTGACCAAAATACCAATAGCAGCCAATGAATTGGAAAATTTAGCCCAAGTCTTGAAATTTCATCCCTTTGTGTGATCGTGCGAGTTTGGTAGAAATACAAAATTCAAAGTGTTTGCACTATTAATTAAGAACAACTAGAAAGATACATTCTCTCAAATAATACGAAGTTTTAGAACATAAATTAAGATTAAGAATTATAATTAAATTTGTATAATAATAGATGGTTTATTAAATAAAATTGTATTAATTCAAAATATTGAAAATAAAAATTTGAAGAATTAAAAAAAAATATACGATGAAAAAAATAAAAAATAAAAAATATTTAATTGAAATTTTAAGATGATTAATAATTGACAGTTTTTTTTATTTTTTTTTACAAAACCATTTATAATTTATGACGAATAAAGGATAAAATTGAAAAACATTTTGTCAAATTATATATTGCATAATAATTTTTGCTATTTATCTGTTGTTGCATTTGATCAATCGATTGCTTCATTATTTTTTTTTGAATTTTTTCTTTTTAAAATTTGTGATTTGAATCATTGAGAATCTTTAGGAAACATATAATGGTTTATAAATCAAAGATTTTGAGCACTTAAAACTTATATAGATATGAATTGTCATTGTACCTTAATCTTCATAATTCAATGATTTATTTCCAAAGCTTATGCAATCTTGATACTTGATTATAATCTTTTTCTTCTTTAAACTTTTTTCTATTATACGCTTTTGTCTTTATCAAAATTAAGCTAAGATAGACGATGAACATCTTCTTCACAATCTGCCCCTTTATTACGATGACAAAACATATTGATGAGATGTTTTTGCTTGTCACTTGATTTCTTTCCATATTTTGTATATCTCCCTCTATCTTGTATATCTCCCTCTTTCTTGCATATCTCCCCTTTTCTTTTGCAATTTATGCCTTGATGTCTATGATATCCTAAAAAAAAAAAAAAAAAAAACAACCATTTCTCTTCTCCCCTCTTTTTGACATTATGATCAGTCACCATTTATGCTATAGTTATTATCGTTTAACGGGTGAAAGTATGTGAGTTACTTACATTTTTCATATAGTTTGAGTAGTTTATACGTCAGTTTGTTTAATTTCGTATTTGTCTATGTTTTAAATATTCCTAGTATTTTTTTTATCTTTTTGGGAAGATTAACGTGTTTTGTAGGTTAGAGGAAATCAAAGAAACAGTCGGAAAAGGAATGCGATAAATTTTCAAAAGGATTCACAAAGCCTATTTTTCACCATTTGCACATCATGATAGACCTGTTGTATTTTGATCATATATAGAGTGTCGTAACTCGGAATGACGTGGGACCGACGGCAAATGAAAGCTAACGTCAAGGGCTATAATTTAGATGAAGACACCAAAGGCTAATTTGACTGTCCCAATGTGTATCATTTGTCCCATACACGTTTCAGATCTAAAAAAATATGTATTGTTGCCCATACGAGTATGACTCATACGCCTCACCCTGGGACATACGTGCATAATACGCCTCACCCAGGGCCATATGCGTGTGAGAGAAATCCATACGCGTATGAGCGCCCAAAATCGAAAAAACACCCAGTTTCGAGTATTTAAAGCCATAAAGTGATTTTTTAAGGTTTGGACTGATTTGGGGACAAATTTTGACGTAGAAACAAGTGTAGAAGACTGGAAAACTCAGATTTTCAAGGTGGATCGAGATTTTCATGAGCTTTAAGTGATTGAAGACTTGTTTCATTTATAGATTTGTAACTATTATGAATTTTACCATGTTTTTCTTTATTATTATGAGTAGCTAAACCCCCAAAATGCTATGGGGTGTCCCTGGTTTGGATTTGTTGATGATTTCTACTTGAACCTTGTGATAACAACAATTTCTATTGTATTTGATTTACTTTAATTTTGTTCTTAATGCTTTCTCTTTCAGAAAAATTGAGTTTTATTTACGGTTAATATTTAGGCTGGACCGCCATTGTTAACACTCAATTGAGAGTATTTTGTAGTAGATATCACCTAGGACTAGGTACTCCATATAGAAACTGTATTATTCTTGATATTTAACTGCTTAATTTCATTTGTAATCCACTATGGACATAGAGATTAATTTGAACGATTAAAGGTTTTCTCACTAAGGACTTCGGAGTAAACACCCATAAGAACCGGTAATCACTATTTTAAATTAGGTTGTTGCAAGGTTAGGTTAGAATTGTTAACAAATTCTATCATACACCTTCCTTAGCATGTTTACTCATATTACTCTAAACTGTTCAACTGCTCTGTTTACTGTTACTTGTTATTTTATTTTCTATTCCTCAAACAATAATTCAAAACACCCAAGTCTTTTGTTTAACTAAATTAAAACAATAACTTTGTATTGTCAAGTAGTCCTTGAGATTGATACATGGGATTTCCCATTATTACTATACTGCCATATTAGTACACTTGCTTATTTACCGATCAAGCAATACATACTTGAAAGGTCACCAATACATGGTATAAATCTAAAATTTCCACAACACTACATAAAGCATGCATATGGGATAGTGGAATACATACTGGTTACAATAGAGGAATTTCATTTTCCTGTTGATTTTTGTAATCATGGACATGCATGAGGATGAATAGACACCTCTCATACTTGGTTGACCATTCTTGCTTACAAATCAATGCAATATCAATGTGGAAAAAGTCACACTCACTTTAAAAGCTTATGATTATGAAATAACTTTGAATGTGCTTGAAAACAGGAAGCAAGAACGAGATAAAGGAAATCACTATCAAGTAGGCATGATCAAAACATGTGTGGAAACCCCAAGGTAAAGACCACCACCAGAAAAAGTCTCAAGGAGGACATCTCAAATAGTGTCATCTCCATTAGCAACCCTGAGTGAAAACTCCTTGATCCATTCCAAAATCCAAGAGAAAGAAGAGAAAGTGACATCAAGGTAAGACTATGTGTAATACCCTATTTTTTACCCCTAAGATCCCACATGTCATTTGTATAATCTACCACAAACAAGATCATGAGCTTTGGTTCTCTTACCCTCCTCTGTAGGTTTGCTCTTGAGGGGGATCACCAAGCACCCATGTTTTCTTGTTTGCTTGATATTTGTTTATGTTTATGTTTACTAACCCTTAATTAAAATCCAAAAATATGTTTGTTTTTCCTTTACTAACTTTTTCAGGAAGAGGTTTGGATCAAGAACATCAAACACTAGTTCCTCATCTCGATTGTAATTCATCTGAACAAAGTCAAAGTTTGATCAACAATGATTTTCAAGTTTTATCCAATCCTGATTGATCAAGAGTTTCCCAAGACTTTATTGCTTATTGCCCAAGAAACTCTAAGGTTCATGTGTTTATTTCCATGCCTTCTTTGACAAGTAAAAAAAATCGAGCCAGAGCTTAGACAACACAACAAAAAGCCATTTTCCTTATATTTCACAGTGTTAATCGATTAACCAAAAACATGAACAAATCTGTTAATCGATTAACACGTGCATTTTTGGCTAAAAAACATAATTTTCAAAATCTGTAGCATTTTGGCACCAATTTTCAAATGTAACCTCATGTGGAATATTCTAGATCATGCAAAATCATCACAAAAATAATTCCCCTAAATAATCACAATTATTTCCATCATACACCCTCATTTAATCACACATGTGCACCACTTGATCTTTGATTTACACTCTAAACCAAATTCCAAGCCACAATTCATTCCAAGCCTAAACTCTATAAATAGAATCCTCATTTCATTCATTCTTCAAGCTTTTGATAGCCAAATTCACCTTGCTAAAATTTCTCTCGATTCCCTTCAACCACCAAATTCACTAAAGCTCTTCCTCCATTAAAGTTAGTAAGCTTTTCCTTGAAGCTTACTAATCTTTGAGCTAAACCTCCATCAAAACACTTCATCAACATCAAATTCTGTAGATCAAATCTAGGGAGAGTGATTTTTGAAGTTGATTTGAAGCAAATTCAGATGTGGATTGGTAAATCTCTAGTTCCACCATTGTTGTGCTTAATTCTCATCTTCCACAATGTGATCTCTTGTTGATTTTTGATACTTGATTTATTGAGCTACATTTGTGATTCCATTGGTGTTAATTGCCCTTAATTTGATGGAATTTTTGTGCTCAATTGTATCCATGATCATGAGGTGTTTGAAGAAATGATTGAATCATGGAATGCTGTTTTTTTGCTATCCTGTTAGTATAAATTGACTAACCAAAAACATGAAAAAATCCGTTAATAGATTAATTGCGTTAACATATTAACCAAAATCTGCCTAAAAGTGGTTAATTGATTAACACCCTAGCATAATGTGTTTTTAGCTTGTTTTGGTTCCTTTTCTTCCTTCTTCCATTTCCTTTTGTTTTACCTTGAATTATGATGTTTGTTGATTAATTTTCTCTTCAAATTCCATGGACTTTGGGTGTTTGATGAAGTTGTATAAACCTTCATTAGTTCAAATCTATCTTTAAGTGAATCATTGGATTCATTTTATGTGCTTTAAATTAGTGATATGTTTAGTACTTTAATCCACCAAGAAGAGTGATGGAAATTGAAGATGGAATGATCCAAATGTTGTGATTCAATTTGGTTTCCCTTATACCCCCTTCTCTTTTTTCTTTTGGTCAATGAAAATCTTAAATATCATGAACTTCTCTTTGAAGTTTTGATCAAGATGAGACCACTACCTCTTTTCTTTTAGTGTGGCAAGCTTTAGGAGATTGACTTACATGTCATTTCTCTAGCTTGTATTAATACAAACATTGTTATTGACCGGCCTCAAATAGTTGTGACTTCTACATAAGTCCAATTATGATTGCTTAACATAGCATTAAATTGGCCCCGAATCAAAAATCGAGTTGTTTTTGTAAGCGAGTTATCAATCTCCTACTCTCCATAGTGTGGTGTGAAATAGATTGTCTCTTTGTTGTTAAGAGAGTTAGTTGGCATACTTGTCAATTTTATCCGAGTTGGAGCCCTTCCCTTAACGATATATGGATTGATGTTTTCATGCTTATGGTTGAATAGTCGAGTATTCTCCGAAAAATGACAAAATTGTTCTCCATCAATAACACTAACTTACAAACTATATAATTGCACTAACTTTACTTTGAGCCATTTAATTTTGCTCTTTATTTTCTTGTCATTTACTTTATGCCTTTACTTTTAGCATTTTATTATCATATTATCATCTTATTTTCTCTTTGCCCACTTGGACACATGTTTATGTTTATGCTCTTTTTATTTTGTCCACTTGGACCATACTCCTCTTAAGACACTAATAAATACTTAAACTCTAAAAACTTGGTTCTCTTAATCCCGGACCGTTATGACCTTATGCTTGGACTTTGGATTTTGGACTTTGGACATAGATCTAGGATCCTTGCCCTATTCTTTTGGAGATTTGAGACCTTGGACCTTTTGTGTTGCTTTTGTCAGTTTGTTGGGAAATTTTCTGTGTGCATGTGTTAATACTTTGACCTTGAAAATCATCTGATACATGACTCTCCTAATTGGATTTTAAACCTCGGGAAGACCTTACTTTGACTTTGCTATGCCTTAACTTGGGATTTCCTAGGATTCTTTGATTCATCTGGTTCTTATGCTTGTGGTTTAAATCCGAAAGGAAGAGAAATGCTTATGTTAACTTCTTGTCAAGTGTTTGCTCCTTGTGTGGTTAGATTTTTCCTCCTTTATCTTTTATTTTACGTTTTAGGGTAGTCACTTCATCTCCTCCCCATTCTTCAATTTTCAAAATCTTCTCCCTTTTTCAAAATCTTCTTGTTTTCAAATTATAACCTCTTTCATAATAAACCTTGACTTTTTGTCAAGTGATTTTTTCAAACTTCATTTTCTTTAATAAATTTCAATCAATGTTAAACATACTTTGACCATTTCAAAAAGACTCTAAAAAATATTTAAACTCATTCAAACCTTTTGTGCTTTTATACACTTTTTCTTTTAAAACTTTTCAAAAAGTTTAGACATGAGTCATTTTCTTAGTTGAGATGTAATTCTCATATTCCCCCATAGTAATAAAGATGTTGCTATTTTCCACTTAGATTTGGGTGATAGACTTGTTGATTTGTATCCAAGCAAAATCCCCCATCTTAAGATGATGCAAATGTTGCTTTCTTATACTTGTGGGCGACTAGTCGTATTTTTCTCCTTAAAATGACGACTTGTATTTTCATTTAAAATCAATCAAAACAAACCAATTTTGTTATTTGTTCCACGAACTACGAGGTTTTGATCCTATATTACACTTTGTGGGTACGCATGCATGAGGCTCAAGAAGTCTCTCCAAACACAAAAATCTTAAAAAACAATTTCTCTTCTCATCTGCCCAATATCATTTTAAACAAAAAGTTTCAAACCAAAAAGCATAGATATTTCAAAGGATTCCTATAGAGTACTATAGACGTTTTTGGTGCTAACACTTTCCCTTAGTGTAACCAACCCCCTTACCCAGTCTCTGTTCATATGTTCTTGTTTTAAAACTTGTTTAAGTTTTGTTCTCTCTTTTTCCTTTCCTTTTGGATAAAATAAAAGTGCAGTGGCGACTCTTGCTTAATGAGTTAAGTTAACCAATAGCTTACACTCACGATTTTTACCGCTTTAGAAAAGTGGCGACTCTGCCGGGGAATCTGGTTCTTAGCGAGTTTAGCCTACTTTGATTTATTTACGCTTATTTGTTTGATTTGTTTGTTATTACTTGTTCTGTTTGGGTGCTTGGTGATCTCTATGTGGTGAGATAAGTCCTATACCCAGATTTGAGTGCACTTATGATACAAGGATGGTATAGTCTTGTTCGGCTTACATGGAGTAGTCCTTACTAAGCTGACTTGAGATCCCCCACTCAGTGGAGGCCCCTTTGGGATTATTGATGTCATACGAGTAGTCATATTTGACATTACTTTCTCTGACCTGGGAGCCTGAGAAGATGAGGACCATAGAACCTTTAACCCATCCTGGCCAATTATGACGTAGTGCGGAGATTATCCAGGTGTAGAGTTGAGATGATTGTCACACGATACTACACTCGGACGAGTTTCTCTTGAGAATATTGTTGGCGGACGAGTAGTCGTTTAAGCCGATAATATCCAAAAGACGAAATTATGACTCTGGGAACGTTTTAGAACCTTGTTTTACAGGTGCTGATATACCCTTAGTACATACCATTGTGGGTTGGTTCTCACCTTTGGCTCCATGCTCGTGACGCCGAACCTTTGGACCGTGTGCTTTGTATGATCTTGTTTGTGGTTATTGCATCCATACATTCATACATCATTAACATCATCGCAACCGTTTTCAAGGAAAACAACTCAGACTATTGCAAATATGGACAAGGCAAATGTCCTTTTGGTGAAGGTTATAAATAAAAGTTGCGATGCCTGTGTTCTCGATATTTCCCATGTTTGGAATAATCAGGTTGACTTTGTGTTATAATTCCCTGAAAACAGAAAATAAAAATGAAAGCATTGCATTCATCATTTGCATACATGCATTTCATTAAACAAAAACTCATTCGTCCTCCTGTCCTTGGGCCAGTTAGCTGATTTCCTAGCATTCGTGTTGAATTCGAAGTAGTTACTGAAGGACAATAAAGATAATAGAGAATGTTGATCCCATGTCAGGCTTTAGAGTGATGACCAACCTGATGTACGGTTTTCCTCTAGACGACAATGCTCCACAAGTGGATGTTCCTACTCAATCTCAACCTGTGCAAAATAACCTGGTTGTTCAAGTTGATGAGGCGTCAGGCTAATGACGATAAAAGAGCGCTGCTTGGGAGGAGGAAACCCAAGGGAGGTATTCATATATATATATATATATATATATATATATATATATATATTTATTTATTTATTTTATAGTCTTTAATTTTAAAATAATTTTTGGGTTTTGTTTTGCTTTCAGTTGGTTTATTTTCTACCTTTTTACTTTCATATAATAATATGATAATTATAGTTTTAGTGGTTGTGTAAAAATGTACTCAGACTAAATGCGTGTGTGCCTCAATGCATGCTAACCCGCCAAAATATTTGTTATATACTTCTAAATAATCTGATTGGTTTAATTGAGTTGTACTGAAGGTTGAGCAGGTTTACCGTAATTGGTTGAGAAGTCTCATCCAATAAGAGGTACTGTGTAGTGTAAGACCCTAATTTTTGACCCCTAAGATTCCACATATCATTCACATCTCATTTTGCATCTTTACCACAAACAAGATCACACATTGGTTCCCTTTGTCCCTCTCATCTTTGGGTTTATGGCTTGCAGGGATCACCGAGCATCCGTGTATTTCTTATTTTCCTTTATTTGCTTATGTTTACTAACCTTTAATCAAAATCCAAAAATACGTTTGCTTCCCCTTTACTAGCTTTTTCAGGAAGGGAATCAAGGATATCAAACAATCCCTCAGCTCGAATGAATTTCATCTGATAAAGTCAAAGTTGATATGCACATAACTCAAAAATTCATTTGATCAAGAGTTCTCAAGTTTTGTATTGATTGTTATTCAAGAGACTCCAAGGTTAATGTGTTTATTTCCATGCCTTATTTGACAAGTAAAAGAATCGAGCCAGAGCCACAACAGTGCGCTCAAAAGGGCAATTTTTTCAAAATTTGCACTGAGTAATCGGTTACTCTATCAGGGTAATCGATTACCCTCGTGGAAATTTGAAAAATGGAAGCAAATTTAAATTCAACAATTTTGGCACCAATATTCATCATTTTGATCACATGTGGAATATTCTAGACCATCTCATTTTAATTCCCCTACATCATGAAAATTAATTCCCACCATACACTTTCACTAATCACCACCTGATCTTGATTTTCCATCCAAATTCAAATTCCAAGCCTAATTTTCATTTCGAAACCAAATTCCAAACCACCGAAATTTCCAAGCGTAAACTCTATAAATAGAGGCCTCGTTTCATTCATTCTTCAAGCTTTTGATAGCCAAAAAACCTCTTGTAAATTCTCTCCCCAACCACCAAAATTCACCAAAGCTCACTTTTCTTATTTTGAAAGTTAACAAGTTTTCACATTGAATCTTGTTCAACTTTGAGCTAAACTTTCATCCATTCACTTTTTCATCACCAATTTCAGTAGATCAAGACTTTGGAGTTTGGATCTTGAAGCAATTTGAAGGAATTTTCATATTTGGAGTGGTAATCTCATTTTCCACCATTGTTGTTCTTGATTCAACTTCCACAATGTAGATCTTTGGTGATCCTTGTTACATGATCCATTGGATCTTGTAATTTTGTTTAATTACTGTTTTTTACTGTTGTTTTACTAAAAATTTCGTGCAATTTCAATTCCATGATCATAAGGTGTTTGAAGAAAGTTTTGAAAGATGATCATGCTGAATTTTGCACTATTTTTTGACTCTGCGTGCAGAGTAATCGGTTATCCTATTAGAGTAATCGGTTACTCTGAGACAAAATGCAATTTTTGGCTCTGCGTGCAGAGTAATCAATTACCCTAATAGAGTAACCGATTACTCTGAGTCAGAATGCAGTTTTTGGTCCATTTTTGGGACTGTTTTGGTTGTTTTGCCATTTTCTTCCCCTTCCTTTTGTTCTTAGCCTTAGATCACATAATTTTATGGTTTAATTTGGATTTCTCTTCATCTATTTCTCCTTTCTTTTAATTGATGAAAGTCTTATGGATCTTAGAATTCCTTTGTTGAATTCTTGATCAAGACTAGATCATTACCTTTTTTTTCTTTTCGTGTGGTATTGCTTTCGAATGACGATTTACATATCGTTCATCTAGCAAGCATTAGCACAAAGATCACTATTGATTGGCCTCGAGTAGAGTGACTTCTTTATAAGTCACTTGCCGATTGCTTAACATAGCACTACATTTGTCCCTCTCCGAATCGGAACATGAACTTTCGTGGCCCAAACTTATGATTCTAAGCCCAAGGATGGTTGATTTTTGTATAAGGTTCAAAATCTATGAATCTTTTTTGTTGTAGAGGCATTGATTCTATCAATCTTCTAACAAGTCTTCATTAAACTTGGCCTAAGTACATTGTTCATTCATTATAGTTCATGACGCGAAGCGGAATAATCGGTGTTACCTTTTGAAGACTTATGGCACTAGGGCCTTTGTGCTACTAATTGCTAACTTCTAACCTATACTTTTATGCTTCCTTTTTGCTCCCTATCTCTTTTTACTTTTTTATGCTTTATGTCATTATATCATATCATATCTTGTTTATGCTTCTGCATTTTTTCCTTTGTCCGTTGGACACATGTTTATACTTATGCCTTTTTCTCTTTGTCCACTTGAACCAAAAACATTAATAAAGGCCTAAACCTCTAAAAAACTTGTGCTTATAATCTTGGACTATGGTTACTATCCTTTGCATTGGACATGGAATTTTGAGCCTTGACCTTGAACTTCAATGCTATTCTTGGATCCTTAGACTTAGAACTAGGACTTTTTCCCTTTGCTTTGGAATTAAGGTTTTAAGACTTTGGAGCTTTGTGCTTTTGCTTGGTTTATGGTGAAGATAACTACATTTGTGGTTAGATCTTTCTTATCCTTAGATTTTACTTTATGCTTTAGGATAGTCACTTCTTCTCCTCCCCTTTCTTCAATTTTCAAACCCTTCTCCCCTTTTCAAAACTTTCTTGATTTTAAACTATCACCTCTTTCATAATCAAACCTTGACTTTGTCAAATGATTTTACTTTTCTCTTTTCATTTCTTAACAAATGCTAAACTACATAAGCATATTGACACATTTTTCAAAAGACTTTAAAAAACACTCAAACTCATTCAAACTCTTTTTGTGCCTTATGCACTTTTTCTTTAAAACCTTTTCATAAGTTTAGACATGATTAATTTCTTTAAGTGGAATTATTCGTTTGGAAATGACGACTTGTCTCTACTTTTTAAAATCAACCAAAACAAACAAATTTCATTCTTTGTACCACGAACTACGTGGTTTTGATCCAATATTGCACTTTGTGGGTACGTAGGCATGAGGTGACAAGTCTCTCCAAACACAAAAATTTTAAAAAAAATTTCTCTTCTCATCTCCTCAATCTCTTTTCAAACAAACCTTTTCAGACCAAAAAGCATAAATATTTCAAAGGGTTCCTATAGAGTACTATAGACGTTTTGGGTGCTAACACCTTCCCTTAACGTAACCAACCCCCTTACCCAGTCTCTGTTCACTTGTTCTTGTTTTAGAGCTCGTGTAGGTTTTGTTCGCTCTTTTTCCTTTCCTCTTGGATAAAATAAAAGTGCGGTGGCGACTCTTGCTTTTCGAGTTAAGTTAATCAATAGCATACACTCACGATTTTGCCGCTACAAGAAAGTGGCGACTCTGCTGGGGACTCTAGTTCTTAGTGGGTTCGGCCTACTTTGATTTATTTATGCTTTATCTGTTAGATTTGACTGTTATTGATTGTTCTGTTTGGGTGATCTTGAGAGGTGAGATAGGTCATATACCCGAATCTGAGAGCTCTTATGATAGGTAGTGGTATAGTCAAGGAATCTTCTAGGGGGCAACCTCGAACAAGTGAACTTGAGAACCCACCACTCAGTGGAGGCCCCTTTGAGGATGGTATGTGTCGATCGTGTAATCGTGAAAACATTGCTATTTTTGACCTGGGAGCCTGAGAAGATGGGGACCTTAGTTTTCCTTTAACCCATTTTGGCCAATTAGGACATAGTACGGTGACTATGAGGGTGTAAACCTGAAGTAGTTGATACGCGATACTACACTCAGACGAGGTTCTCTTGATAATATTACCGATTCCCGAGTAATCGGCGTGCTAGTAATATCCGAAAGAGGATTGAAGACTCTGGGCACTTTTTTAGAACCTTGTTCTACAGGTATTGTTATACCCTTAGTACATACCATTGTGGGTTGGTTCGTAACCTTGACTCCATGCTCGTGACTCAAACCTTTGGACCAGTGTGCTTTGAGTGATCTTGTTTGTGGTTGTTGCATCCATGCACTCTTGAATCCATGAGCATACATCTGCATTCTTCCAAGTTGTCAAGAAACTCATTTCAACTGTCTCCTTCTTCAGTTATCTGTTCACCGTCAAGCTGTTTCCTCGACACAACTACGGAACTAGAGCTGCTGTCAGATTGAGAATGGAAAATCAAGAATAACACAACGTCGAAGTCAAAATGGAAATTGATGAGTTGAAGGCCATCATGACCAAGCTCATAGAAATAATGCAAGTTCTGATTGCTAGAGGTGAACCACCTCAGAGGACCGTGATCTCTGAAATCTCAACTTCTGCTGTTGACCATCCACTAATCCAGCAACCAGTTTCTACTTGGCTAGAATTTGGGTTACCTCTGAATTACCTACCACCCTTTACAACTACTCCAGTGGTTGTCCCGTCTGTGCTGCCAGTATCTTCAACTCCTTTATTCCCTGAACCTCAGCCTGTTGTACATACTGCTGCTCAAGCTACTCTTGAGAATCCTCCTTTTGTGGTCCATTCTGCTGGTTTATAATCTGAAAGTGAGGGAGAATCTGGATACATTGAAGAAGTCAGAGAACAATGGCAAACTCTAGACAAAAGGATAAGAGCCATGGAAGGAAGTGATGTCTTTGGTGCTGCCATAATGGACATGTGCTTGGTTTTAGACTTGGTTATGCCTGCCAAATTCAAAACTCCTGATTTTGAGAAATACAAGGGGCACACCTGTCCCAGAAGCCACTTGGTGATGTACTATCGTAAGATGGTTGCCTATACCAACAATGACAAATTGCTCATTCACTGTTTCCAAGACAGCTTGAGTAGGGCTTCAATGAAATGGTATATAAGACTTGAGACGAACCGTATCCAAAGCTGGAAGGACATGGCTGATAGTTTCTTGAAGTAATATAAATACAATCTGGACATGACACCTAACTGTTGTCAACTGCAAAACATGTCTCAAAAAGAAAAAGAATCCTTTAAGGAGTACGCTCAGCGCTGGAGAGAGCTAGCTGCTCAAGTGGAGCCACCTTTGGCAGAAAAGGAATTGACTGGATTGTTCATGGACACTCTTCAGGCACTCTTTTGGGAAAAGATGATAGGCAGTGTATCATCTGGTTTTGCTGATCTAGTCATTATTGGAGAAAGACTAGAAGAAGGTATCAAGAAGGGAAAGATTACTAAAGCTGAAGCCTTTAATAATGCTAGAAAGTCCTCTGGGAATTTTTAAAAGAAGAAGGATGGCGATACCCATGATGTTTCAGTTGAAGGGAAACCTTGTCGCAGGCAACAATAATATGTAGCCACAGTTTCTCTTGTTGTCAATGCTCAACCAGTTCAAGCTCCTCGTCAGGCTGTTAGACAAAATTAGAATTGCAATAGGGTTAACTTTGATCCTATCCCGATGTCCTACACTGAGTTGTATCTGGGTCTTGTTTAGAAAGGTTTGATTACAACGATGGCTCTACCGCCTCCTCCAAATCCTCTCCCAGCCGGCTATATGGCTGATATTCATTGTGAGTTCCATCAAGGTGGGGCAGACCATAACTTGGAAGGTTGCTATGCATTGAAAGCTATAGTACAAGAATTGGTGAAAGCAAAGATTCTAAATTTTCATGATGATAATCCCAATTTTGTCAACAATCCTTTGCCAGAGCATGCCAAGTGAAGTTTGAGTCATTTCAGACAGATCATATACTAAAGCCAGTGTTTCAGACAGGACACCTCATCCTTGTTATTGATTAGTCACTAGGCATTGTTTCTTTCTGTTTACATTTTTCTTTGATTATATCGACTGTTAACTTTCGAACTTTATTTGTACTTTCATGGTAATTTCTATGAAATGAGCATTGCAATGTTTTGACTCAATTCATTTACATCTACTGTGTGCATCTTTATGCTTTCTTTTTAATATATCTCCTGTTCACTTTCTTTATCAAGCTTTTGTTTATGCAAAGATTGGAGGGAGGATGATGAAAAAGAAATACCTAAAATTATTGGATTGTATGATTTTAATTAAAACTTGGCTGATGATGTACAGACATTGTTTCAATTCCTAAACACTGGAGAAATAAGGAAGTTAATCCCTTGTTAGCCCCTTTGAGCTTAGAAGTTGGAGTTTCTTTCTGTACAAAAAAACCCGCAATTTTAACCTGGGGATAGGTAGTTCTCAGTTAATTTGATTGTGTATTTAAACACAAGAGAATCATGCAAGACCCCTTCTAATAAATGTTGCAATCACAAGCTTTCCTTCGCACACATCAAAGAAGTGTCGAAGATGTCTTTCAAATCAAAAGCCAATGATGGTTCACCGTAATCATTAAACCAGGCAATCACTATCTTTAACAAAAAAAAGAGAATAAAAGAAATCAAATGAAAAGCCCGCTAAGTTAAAACCTATGAAGGAGACTTAGGCAAAAATTGGGGCATCCCACTGACTGTAAGCTCAAATGACACAATTCAGGCAAAAGTTAGAGATAACAAAAGAAAAATCAAGAGGTTGCCAAAATCCTCCAAGACAAAACGAGTTGACTAAGTTCATCATCAAAAACAACAAAATGTTGTAAGAAAAAGTAACTGCCATCTCAAAAATTCATTGGCTCTTGAGTCATCATCATAATAGTGTTGCAATTCCAAAATTGCTTGGAATCTGAATGCATAGTTTGAATTAACTGAGCATAGGACTGAAGATCATCGCGAAGAATGGGTTGGGAACAAATAAACTTTGAGCCTATATCCTTTGCTTCAGAACCCGTGGACCATACCACGTTACAACCCTCAAAAGACCTAATTGAAGTCAGGTTTCTTTTGAAAGCATACTACAACAAGGTTGCGTAATTTGACTCCCAAGTTTGTTGCCAATCATTTGTTTTACTTTCTCTTTTATTTTAAATGTCTAAACCACCTGTCATACCCCAAATTTTCACCACAAACAAGGATTAGGGTTTCAAGCCCTCTCTGAGCCTTAGACAAAGGATCAATCAAGAATTGACACGATCTTCAACTTGTCTAACCTCTCAAACATCCACAATGTATCAAGAGGACTCCCACAGCAAGAATCAAGCACAATGTTGCAGCATTCTAGGTGGATTAAGCCTTAAGATCGACAGTGTCACCAAATTAGGGTTTTGGTCGACCAGGGCCTCTAGATGAAAATTTTCCTCTGGGCATGAGCCAATGATTCAAAGCATAACCTAATATGCTCCATGGAACCTCATGAACCCAATCATCAAGTCAATTTTGCTTCAAGGATTGCACTCATAAAAAATCAGGAATTAGGGTTTCTTGACCTAATTCATCCCTAAGTTAACTTTTGGGACAAAACATGAGCCAAGACCTCAAGAGAGGATTTGAGGGTCTCTAAAACACCACATTGATCCATTTGCAACAATGGATTAATCCAAGAAGCTTGATCAACAAGTTTCAAATTCATCAGAACCACAATTAGGGTTTCGCGGGAAAAGTCAACTGTGCCTTTGACTTTTGACCCAGGCATTCTCCCAAACCTTGGGACATGATTCAATACGCCCTATAACACCTATGACATCAATCCATCAAGTTTGATTTAGGCCAAGGACTTGATTTCATAGAGGATCGCACAGTTTAGCATTCTTCTGATAAAAAGTCAACTGTCCACAAAAGTCAACTTTGACTTTTTGAGATTTTTCACAAATATGGTTCTTTGACCCTAAAATGATGTTAATGTGTGATTTGGATCATCATTCATCAAGAAAAATCAAGAAAAGTGGGATAACTTGTAAAAGGGGGGTAACCATAAAAACTTAGAAATTTTCTAAGTTATGCAACAAAGTGGCTAGGGTACCAACTTCGGAGGATCATAACTCCTAAACCACAAGGCCATTTTTCCCCATTCAAAGCTATATTTGTAGCCCTCATGGCCCTCTACAAAAGCTTCAACTACGCCTCATTCCAATTCATCATGGATTTTGAGTTATGGAATGATCAAAATGGCTGAAAACATGAAATGCCACTTTTTCCAACACTTAGTGAAATTTTCACTAAGTCAGAATCTGCCTTCACTTTTTCCCAAATGTAGGGACATTTTTCACTTGGATCCAAAAAGTATCAAAACCAACTATGATCAAACAGTTGTTGTATCATATAAGGGCTTTCCAAAATGGCCAAGAACTCCATCAAATTCCACTTGAGCCATGAGATATGACAATGCCAATATGCCTTGCTGCAAACTGTCATGGCAAGGAAGATTTTGGAGTTTTGCTCGATTTGCCCAAATTTTGCAAAGGGCAAGCAACTCTATCCATCTGAACACCTCAAGGGGGGGGACCAAGGAGGAACCAACTCTGATCCCAAGCCTGCCAAGTCTTTGGAACCAAAAATAGCATGCCAAACCTAGAAATCCCTAAAAGAGGGACAAGACTCCAATTTTGGATTGGAGCATTCAATGCATACACCAAGGTGGCATGGACTGAGCCATTTCCAACTGAATTCAGTCAAGACTTATCCAAGACCAAGGGAACCAGCAGCCTGTGCCCTAACCTCTAGTCAATGGCTAGAGGAGACTTGGATTCTCATTGCTCAACATAAGCCAAACCTATGCAGCAGTTGCCATTCAATATTCCTTGTAAAATAAACTTGCTCTACTATAAATAGAGCTCATTTGTGATCAGTTTGAGTACACCAAAGCCATCAAACAGATGCTTTCCTCAAAATCTCATTCTTCACTCCAATTTTTCCTTCTAAGGCAAGTCACTATCGGGTTTTGAGTTTGAGAGCTATTCCAACCAAACACTCACATAACATCTGGAACACCAAAATCACAAAATCACTAGCCAACTGCTCAAGCCTTTGACAGATTTGCATTTGAGGTGCCAAATCAAGTTCCAGCTTAATTCAATCCACTCCAAGCATCCAGACACACTCCATAGCACCTAGGGAAGTTGTCCATATCCTTGGAACCAAGCTACAACACCTCTAACACAAAACACGATCACCAGCTGCAAGAGGTAAGAATGAGCTCTTCTAACTCTATGATCCATGCATTTTTTGCTGCACAATAATTTGACCATATGTTCATAATCATGCATAGAGTGTTTTCCCTCAATCAATTGCTTTGTTTGAATCGTGTATGGAATTTCTGAACCTTCATGCAAATTTTAGGGTTCTTGAGGTTTGTCTTTGATTTCTTATTCCATGCTTAAAATAAATGAAATTAAAGACCATAGACATGATCGTGAGGTGAAAACGAGCAAATTGATATGTAGATTGCATGATATAATCAAGTATTCAGTGAGATAGGATAGAAAACGCAAATCTACAGAAACAGAGGGTGGCACGTGTTCTTGCCCTTGTTATTGGCGCCTTTTTTGAAAATTTGAATATTTGAATTTTGTGATTTTATTTAATTGATTCAAAAATTAATTTCTCTCTGAGTTTTAATGATTTTGAGTTGATTCTTTTTTTTATAATTCACAAAAATGTTAAAATATTTTATTTTCCCAAAAAATCCCAAAACTATTATTTATTTCATATACTTGATATTTTTGTAAAGAATTAATATTTTAATTGTTTTTGACTTTTAAAATATTTTCTCCCTCTTGAAATTTCAAATTTTAGTGATTTCCAATCATGTTGTGGATCAAAACCTGATTTTTGAAACATTAATCCAAGATCACAATTTGTTTTCCACATGTTTAACAATTTTGGTCATTTTAATTGAATTTTTTTATTCAATTAAAATACATTTTGAAAACAAATTAGGGTTTTTGATTAATTCAACCCTCATCAAACTTTTTCAAACACTTTTGGACCTCTAATAGAGTGTAAGACCCAACCCCTTTGTAAATAATACCTTTTGGGCCTCACCCATTGTATAAGTCCCTCTGTATATTTTCAAACGTTCGGCGCGATCGTCGCCTTTTTAACAAAAATCATCTGGGCTTCTCCTTGAGCTATAAGACCCGTCTTTATCCATTTTCAAACCTTTGGGCCTCTAATAGAGTGTAAGACCCAATCCCCTTTTAACTAAAACCATTTTGGGCCTCAGATATTGTATAAGTCCCTCTACGTTAAAAGAAAAATCTCGGCGCGATCGTCATTTTCTAAACAAATAATTATATGGGCCTACCCTCGTGTTATAAGCCCCATTCCTTTCTTTAAAACTTTTTTGGGCCACTTGGTAGAGTGTAAGACCCAACCCTTTGTAGAAACCAAAATAATTTGGGCCTAAGTGTATTGTATAAGTCCCGATACTGTCAAAAAGTTCGGCGCGATCGTCGCCTTTTAACAATCACTTTGGGCCTCTCCTTGAGCTGTAAGCCCCACCACTTATATAAAAATAAACCTTTGGGCCTCTTGAGAGAGTGTAAGACCCATCCCTTTGTACAGAAAACCTTTTGGGCCTCAGTCACTTGTATAAGTCCCTGTACAATTTCAAAAATAACAGTGCAATCACTGATAAAACTTTGGGCCTCTCCTTGAGCTGTAAGCCCCAACAGTTCTTTCAAATCACTTTCTCCTTTGATTTTGAATATAAAATTGTTATCAAAGCTTTCTTTGTTGAACAACTAACCAAACAACATGGAAGCTCTACAACCGAGTAAGTGTTTACCCGCTTTCTTTATCCGCTTTCATATATATATATATATATAACTATATTGTGGGGCTGCTCACTGTAAGTCTTCTTTCACAAACTTTTATATACCTGTCAAATATCAAATGTGTAATACTAGTATAGTTATTTAGAGTTTTCCCCGGAAACAACGTCTAGCACTAGGTAAAGCCCTGTTGGTCACTCTTAAATACAAACAAAACTAGATCCCCATAGGATTACCAGACACAGTCTTCTCTCCTCTTGGGGTTAAACAATATGGAGACGTGAATGGCAGAATCCTCGATGAACCCTTTCTCAGACTGTCACCCTTAGAAATTGTCAAAGAGACTCTACTCCCCAGAGATGATCTTTTCTCCGTGAATGGCATCTCTTGAGTTTCTTCCAAAGTCTTGAACTTTCCTGGCTTGATCTATTCTCGGTTAATGGCATGTCTTGAACTTCTCGGGGTTTGGGGACCCACAGGCTTCTTAAAAGCATCCTGCCTCCTCTTGGGCGTTGTACAAGGACCCTTCGGCTTCTTAAAAGCTCTCATACCTTCTCTTGGGCTTAGTACAAGGACCCAGAGACCTCTACAGGTATAGGAACAGAACCTAGTCATCAATTTGCTAGAGCTGTCTTTCTGAGTCAAGTGTCAGACCAGTTAATGGGTTGACCTTCATCCCTTAACATACCAGCCTTCTCTTGGGCATCATACAAAGATCATTCACTATCTGAGAAACGATTTCTCAAAACACCCGTAGACTTGGACAGTCTCAATACCCTTTGGATTTCCTATTTCCTTAAAGAACAAGAAATAACCCTGATCCTCTGATCAGTACCTAAGCACAACATTACCCATATAAGAACTGATTTTCTCTTTATCCAATATACTAGACCTGTCACTGAACTAAAACAGTTACAATGGCCTCCTCTTGGGCCTTGTACAATGATTCTCCCCAACGGAGCTAACCTTTTCAGACTCTCTTGTTGAGTCAAACACTTTTAGCCTCCAACTCGGACTTCGTACGAGATACAAAAACACTCTCTTGTTGAGTATAAAAGACTCTCTTGTTGAGTCAATCCCTTTTAGCCTCCATCTTGGGCTTCGTACGAGATACAAAAACACTCTCTTGTTGAGTATAAAAGACTCTCTTGTTGAGTCAACTCCTTTATCCTCTCTCTCGGGCTTCATACGAGACATATAATAGACTTTCTTGTTGAGTCAACCCTTTTAGCCTCTCTCCCGGGCTTCGTACGAGACACATAAAAGCACCCTCTTGTTGGTCCAATAGCCTCCTCTTAGGCTTTGTATAAAGTAAACCCCGGTTGAGTCAATCAACCTCTTAGCATCAAAGCTGTGCCTTGTTCATAGCATATAAACATCAACAACTCCCCTTTAGAGATGACAAATTCTCCCTAAAGTCAAAACCCTTTAGCTTCACATCTTGGGCTTCGAACAAGATAGAAATAGACCCTTCAGCTTCACATCTTGGGCTTTGAACAAGATACAAACCACCTTTAGCTTCACGTCTTGGGCTTTGAACAAGACACCAAAACAACCATTTTCCTCCCATAGAATAGGAGGAACTACTATCGCTCTGATTTCCCTGTTTCGTTAAACGGGAATACGTAGGCATAAGATTGAAAAATATTAGCGAGCACACTAATTAAAAACATCAAATCCAGTACCTATCCAAAATCCCCATGAATAGTCCAGTTATTTCATTCTTAACAAAATAAGCAGAGAGAGGCCCACAATCTAAACCGCATCTGTAAACCAACAGTCATCTGTTTAAACTCAGTATGCAAGCAGGGTTAATTGGAGACATCTATTTCCCTTCCTTAGTCAGCTTAATAGGATAAAAAATGAATCAACTTGTAGTACCCCAGAGCGACAGTGCTTAAGAACCACGTCCAAAATCGCTCGCTACAGGAAAAATGGCGCCCACCGTGGGGCCTTGCAAGGCATCTTGTCCCTCTTATCTCTCTGGGTGAAACCTTAAGTCTGAAAACTGCCAGAAGAATGGAGACTCTGCTAGGGACATCAACGAACGGAGTATCTTGTTCTCTTCCCATCTCTTAGGTAGAAAAACCTGAGTTCACAAAAGCGTCACAAAAAATGACAGCTCTACTGGGGAGTCATTGTCTGTGTAGGATCATAAGACTAGAGTTCTAAGATGATTAAGACAAATATATATACTGCTTTTCCTAATTGATATGTGTGTTTATTTTTTTGCTAATGGGAATGCGTGTGATGTCGCATGTGGAAAGATTGAGTATACACCTAAGATAGGTGATGGCAATGTGGGTAATCTTACTGGGAGTGAATTCCAGTCAAGAGCCCCTGATCGACCATCAAACTCAGTGGAGACTCCCTTTACAGATACATTGCCTATACGACTTCGGTTGTTGAAAGTAGTGTGGTCGACTGGGTAATCTGAGAAGCTGAGGGTTTTAGTAGACTTAAGCCATTTTGTAGTGCGGAAGCTATCAGAAATGGTTGTCATGCGATACTAGCCTTGCTGGAAATCTGCTTGCTGTTGCTATCCCAGAGGGGTCAATGATTTTGCGGACAGGTACAAAAAATCACCAGTATAAACCTTTGGGGGGGGGGGGGGGGTAGAGCCTTGACTTCATGACACCGACCCTTTGACCCCATGTTTTTTCTATGTTTTTGTGTGCTGCATTCATACATTCATCTAAAAAACATTAAAACAAAGAAAATCTTCTCTTCTAGTCTCTCTTTTTCAAACTAAACTAAGACAATGATTGCAAATATCAGAGAGAAAGGAGATTGCGCTAATGGATTTCGGTAGAAGGAAAACTCATAAGTACACCTTCAAGGTTCCAAAGCTAGAGGATTTGAGAGGTTTGGCGAGAATGATCACCAACCACGAGGCTTTCAGAGCCAAGTATGGAGGACTGCTGTCCTTGTTAAGGGTCCATGTAATCGAAGGAATCATGTCCATGTTAATCCAGTTCTACGATCCGGTCTATCATTGTTTCACATTCCCGGATTATCAGCTTGCACCAACCCTGGAGGAGTACTCTCACCTGACTGATTTACATATCACTGATCAAGCTCCACTTTCTGGTATGGAAGAAATTCCAAAGGATCAAACCATTGCAAGAGCAATCCATTTGGACGAATCGGAAATCAGGACTCATATGACCACTAAGGGTGGCATCCAAGGTTTGCCAGCCCAATTCTTGACAAAGAAAGCCCTGTACTTTGCCAGTATAGGGAACGTGGCCGCTTTCGAGAGCATATTTGTTTTGCTCACCTACAGGTTATTTTTGTTTCCCAACATTGATAACTTCGTAGATATCAATGCCATTAAGATTTTCCTGATTGGAAACCATGTACCGACCTTACTCGCAGATGCGTATCATTCGGTACACTTAAGGAATTTATACAGCGGAGGAATGATCACATGCTGTGTACCCTTGCTTTACAAATGGTTCACTTCCCATTTGCCCAAGTCTGCTGCATTTTGGGATCAAAAGAATACTTTACGTTGGTCGCAGAGAGTCATGTCTCTTACCAACTCTGACATCGATTGGTACAATCGAATCTACGACAGAATCAGAATCATTGACCGTTGTGGAAATTTCCCAAATGTACCCCTTACAGGAACTAAGGGGGGAATCAACTATCATCCAGTGTTAGTTCATCGTCAATTTGGATACCCAATGAGGCATGTCCCGTGCAATGCTCATCTGGAAGGTCTTTTCTTCAAGGAAGGAGAAAATGACAGGGCACTAAAGACAGAAATAATGCATGCTTGGAAACACGTTCATAGGAAAGTACGAGAGTCTCTAGGAAAACCAGATTGTGTCTCGGTGGAGCCTTATCTCCACTGGGTACAAACTAGAGCTCTCAAGCTGAGGATGCCTTACACTCGCCAGGAAGTTCTTCCATTAAGGGACTCTGCCCTTTATTTCATGTCTGAGACGGAAAAACTTAAGTTTACTCTCAGCAAAGTTCAACAGGAGAAGAGGTCTTGGAGGAACAAGTACTGTATTCTCAATATGGAATGTAAGAAAATACAACAGCTATTAAAAGAAAAAGATGCTCTGATTGAGATATTAGAGCAACATGCTGTGGAGAATCAGGATGACCAAAGGAGCCTGCTCATGCCTTTCACTTGGCAAAGGAATGATAACCCGACAACGGCCCAAGAGCCTCGGTCAAAGAAAAGGAAATCACCCGAACCAGCACCTGAGCTCTCTTCAGAGAGGACTCAGGATCCATTAGTTTAGATTTCCTTTTTTTTAACACTTTGTAATCTACTATATTTCCATTTCCGCAATCCTTGGAATTCAATAAAACGGGGTTTCCCCACTGTTTGATATTTGCAATCTAATTGTCGAAGTTTACTTTGAATAAACAAAAATAATTAATAATCATTGCATTCATCATTCTCGTAACGCATTCTTCTTACCTACGAATCTCACGTTTGAGTCTCGGTTCTAGAGTCAAACTGTCTCATTCGTACAATACTCGGGCCAATCATCAGAAAAAGATAGATGATCTCGAGGAGGAGAACAGAGAGTTGAGAGAAGAGATCGACACTCTAAAAGAGGATATGAGAAAGCTTCATAACGACATGCAAGCTCTAGCAGAAGCTCAGATGCAACAACAAAGGACTGTGATCTCAGAGATCACATCGACGCCCATAGTGGAGAAGTCCGATCCTAGGTACAAAATGCCGAAAGATCGTCCCTGGGGCATGCCTATCAATTATATCCCGGAAGGATATGTTCCGCTGATCAATGAGGATCAGGGAACCGCATAGGAGCCACTGGGCCTGAAGGTTACAAACTTCGGGAAAGCGAAGATGCCAGGGGCATGACCACAACTCCTGAAGGTTACAAACTTCGGGAGGCACTGAGAGTCTCGGCCATAATGACTATACCACCACCCGTGGTACACACTGTCCTGGAAGGACAGATTCCACAGATACCGTCTGGTGGGAACGACAGCATGTTCGACAGAATGAATGAGTTCCAGGAACAATTCCTGGAAATACAGAAAGAACTGCAAGCCCTTCGCGGTCAGGATCTATTTGGAAAGGACGCCGCAGACCTCTGCTTGGTCCCCAATGTGAAAGTTCCGTACAAGTTTCAAGTGCCCGAATTTGAAAAGTACAAGGGTCACTCTTGCCCTCAGAGCCACTTGGTGATGTACGCTCGGCGAATGTCAGCTCAGACAAAGAACCAGGAGCTACTGATTCACTACTTTCAGGATAGTTTAACCGATGCAGCATTAAAATGGTACATGGGTTTAAACCGCGCCACGATCGGCACATTCAGGGATCTTGGCGCTGCCTTCATTCAGCAGTACAAATATAATCTGGACATGGCACCAGACAGAGATCAACTCAGATCAATGTCACAAAAGGACAAGGAAACCTTTAAGGAGTACACTCAGAGATGGCGTGAAATCGCCGCCCAGATTTGTCCACCTCTTGAGGAAAAAGAGATGACAAAGATCTTCTTAAAGACCTTGAGCTCATTTTACTACGATAGAATGGTCGCCAGTGCACCCAGTAACTTCACCGAGATGGTGGGCATGGGAGTTCGTCTTGAGGAAGCCGTCCGAGAAGGACGTTTAGTAAAAGACGCTGGATCATCAAGTAGTACAAAACGATACAGTAATGCTCTCCCTAAGAAAAAAGAGTAGGATATTGGGAATATCTCTCTCAGAAAGCAAAGGCGACGGTATCGACCAGTAGCACCTGTAACTCCTAATATCAACCCCGCGCCTATTCCTACGTATCAACCTCAGGTTGCGCAGAGCCAATCTAATCAATAGCTATATCTGCAAAGGACACAACAGCCTCTTCAGCAGGCTCGTCCTCCATACAACAACAATCATACAACGCGACCACCAGGGTTCGACCCTATACCCATGTTGTACGCAGAGCTATTTCCGTTACTACTGGTCAAGGGGCATGTCCAAACACGGATTTCTCTTACAGTACCGAAAAATCCGCCTTTTTGGTTCAAAGCGGATCAAGCTTGTCCTTACCATCAAGGAGGACCAGGGCATAACATAGAAAACTGTCTCAGTTTCAAATCCGATGTACAAAAGCTTGTTAGGAGCAGAGTTTTATCTTTCAAAGATACGAATCCGAATGTTCTCACGAACCCACTGCCTCAACACGAGAAGGCTGCAGTCAATTTGATAGAGGGAGAGTCTAACAACATCTATCAAATTTATGATGTACTCTTATTAAGGGGCAACTTGGTCAAGATGCATTGTAGACAGAGCGGATATGGCCATGTGCCACCTCATAATTATCACCAGTGTGATATCTGCTCTAAAAATAATCAGGGATGTTCTGTGGTGTAATCAGCCCTACAGGAACAGTTGGATCTTGGATGAATCCAAGAGCATCGAGTTTGTGGAGTCAACATGACCTATACAAATTCCAACATCATTTAGAACCACGAAATCAGTACAATGAATGTCAACTTGGTGGCAATGCACTCAAGGCAAAGCCAACATCATGACCTGCCACGGTACGATTATAATTCCTGTCTGACTTGCTCGGTAAACAAACAGGGATGCTCTTTTGTATAAGAGACCCTCTAGCGTCAGATGGATCTTGGATGGATCCAAGACTACCATGATAGAAATCCTTATCAGATCAACATGATTCAAATCTTTGATATTCGTCTGATGAATACCAGCTTGGTAGAGTTACATGCCAGGCAGGTCCAACTCGGTTTTCTCACTTCACATGATTATCTGAACTGTAAACGATGTTGTGAGAGTAACCAAGGGTGCGCTCTCATTCAGAGAACTATACAACACTTATTAAACCACTGGTGGCTTCCAATCTATCTGGATGAAGACACCCAACAAATCAGTGTGCTTAACGGAACCCTACTCGGCGTCAAAGTCAAGATGTCCGATCTATGGAAACAAACCTGGTAAGGTTGCACTGCACTCAAAGCGGGCGTGGCCAGGTGCCACCACACAACTATGAACGTTGTAGAGTCTGCTCGAAGAAACGTTGTAGAGTCTGCTCGGAGAATAACCAAGGATGCTACCTCGTGCGAGCAGCTTTCCAAGGTCAGTTGGATCATAAAGAGATTCACCCAAACCTAGCTTCGGGGTCCGTTGACAGGACGCCAGACTACTTCGCTGATCAGATTAGAGATGTGGTTGTAATCTCTGACCCTGAGAGGAACGAGGATGTTTGTACCATCATCCCTCTACTGGACGAATCAAAGGTTCTTAGCCAGGAACTGATTGAAGTTACTTACGACTGTCAAAAAAATCAGAAGGCTCCTGTAGTTATTTGTTTACCGGGACCGTTACCGTATGAAACAGCTAAGGCGATCCCTTACAAATACGGTGCAACGATAATTGAAAATGGAAAGGAAATTCCATTACCCTATGTCGTGAATATTGGAGACATCAGTCGAGTAACACGGAGCAGTCGAATCTTCAACCGAGGAGTTGGAGAACATAACCGAGAAAAGTAACCTCAAACAGAAGTTCTTAATCCACCGGTCAATCAATCCAGTAATCCCAACCTTTCAAAGAACAATTATGAGATGCTGAAGCTCATCCAAAGGAGTGAATACAACATTGTTGATCAACTGTTACAAACTCCTTCAAAGATCTCAGTGCTATCACTTTTACTTAATTCCGAAGCCCATAGAGAGGCTCTACAGAAAGTCTTAGACCAGGCCTTTGTGGAACAGGATGTGTCAATACGACAGTTCGATAACATCATCTCTAACATCACTTCCTGCAATAACTTAGGATTCAGTGATGAGGACTTGCCAGAGGGGGGCAAAAGTCACAACATGGCGCTCAATATCACAGTTAACTGCTAGGACGATGCTTTAGCCAGCGTACTGATAGACATAGGATCGGCCATCAACGTTATGCCAAAGTCCACTTTAATGCGACTGTCATTCAAAGGATCCCCGATGAGGGGCAGCGAGGTCATCGTCAAAGCCTTTGACGGATCTCGGAAAGCAGTTATTGGCGAACTCGACCTTCCCATAACTACTGGTCCTCACACTTTCCAGGTCATAGACGTTCGGGAAACGTACAACTGTTTATTAGGAAGACCTTTGATACACCAAGCTGGGGCAGTCACTTCGACGCTGCACCAGAAATTAAAGTTCGTCAAGAACGATCAACTCGTCACAGTCTATGGGGAGCAATCCTTGCTCGTGAGTAACTTGTCATCATCTACTTATGTAGAACCCGAGGAGGCTGTTGGGACTCAGTTCCAAGCATGGTCGATGAGTAATGAGAATCAATCAGGAAGAGGAACCTTGATTTCCTCATACAGAGATGCTCTCAAAGTGATATAGAATAACAACGCAAAAGGATGGGGACAACTTGTCATTCCTACTGATAACAAGACAAAGAAGGGTCTTGGTTTTTCTTCAACCTACACCCAGACTGCTGCTAGCAATGAAAGTCTTCATCCCATTCAGGACTTCTTCCATAGTGGAGGTTTCCTTCACCCAGTATCTCAAGAAGTACATACCATCAATGAGGAGGATTCCTCCGATATGGATGAGGAATGGAAGTCCTATCTCAACGAGGACAGTTATATGTTTCAGAAAGAGGTACCTACACCATTTTGCTATCCCGCACAGAGTCCGAGATTTATACCAAGGTCAGATGTCGAAATGATATATGGAGATTGTGATCCGGAAGGATGTCGTGCTCCACCAGACTCATTAGAGGAAGACACTCTGATGAAGGACAACTTTGACCATAATTATTATGGCCCAATGGATGGCCTGCCTATCTGGCAGCCGTACCCAGGAAACTCAGGGCAAGAAAATCAGTCGAACAATGAAAATCAGCTGAGCATCATTGAACAGAATACCTGCGTCCCCACCATGTCATGGGATCAACACTCAGGTCATTCAGAAAATGTCCAGCGCGACGATGAATTCGCAAAGTTTACAGGACTAGAATTCATCAATTATGCTTTTCCCGAGGTCAATGTCATTGAATGAGATGACTCCTCCAGTTCCAAAGAAGTGTGGGACACTTTGGGACAACCGAGTGGAAAATACGACTATATGGTCAAGTACACTGCTCCTGAAAGCTCTCATATCAGGTTCGAAGACATCCAGCCAACTGGATGGGGAGATTTGCCTGAGAGCACAAATACTATACAAAATACAACTGAGGAATCATCCTAAGACAACTCTGCCTGGGAGACAGATTCCAATGATCCAGCTCTACCAGAAATCAACGTTATTTCTGAAGACAGATCAAAGAATGTACCAGACTTTGTGATTCACCGAGGAGTTTGCCGTAAATGGGTTGCTGTCGATGTTCCGAAGATTATTCATAAGTCAAAGTAATTGCTGTCTTTAACCTTTCACCCTGCCCAGGTGAAACGGATGTTTTGATAGGGCTCACTTTCTGTAAATATCCCTCTTCACTTCGCCCAAACCGACTGAGTTTTGTTTTATAGGGCTGTAGTTTCAAGAATCGACTTGTTCATTAATAAAATAACGTCGTTCTGTAATTTAGTGCCCCAATCTTGATTTCTTTTCTCTCTTCTCCTGAACCCAAGTTGACCGTTTCCAATGACTCTTTGTGAGGTTCAATGGACCTTTCCTCTTGTTTGAGTAATCAGGAGATCTCTTCTGGAATTTCTTCGTCATTTTCTTCTTCATCCTCAAATATCAGGAATTCAAAGTTGGGAGAAGGCATTGGATCGTATGTTTCGATGGGGTTTCAAAAAAGCAATCTGCATGACTTGATGATTTGTTTTTAGAAGAGATGAAGAGAATGCAAGAGTGCGTGCGGTGTTGTCATACCCCAAATTTTAACCACTAAGATTTCCCATCATTGTGTAAATCATCATCACAATATGGATGAACCATCTTGCCTCATCAGTCTCCCCAAAGATGGGTGAACACTTACTAGAGTCAAAATTAGGGTTTCAAGCCCTCTCACAGTTCTTAGACAAAGGATCAATCAAGAAATGAAATGATATTCAACTTGTCTAACCTCCCAAACATCTACAATGGATCAAGAGGACTCCCACTTTAAGGATTAAGCACAAGGCTGCTCCCTTCCAGGTGGATCAAGCCTCAAGATCGCCAGTGTCACCAAATTAGGGTTTGGTCGACCAGGGCCTCCAGATGGAAATTTTCCTCTGGGCATGAGCCAAGGCTTCAAAGCATAACCTAAAATACTCCATGGAACCTCATGGGCCCAAGCATCAAGTTAATTTGACCTTAGGGGATGCATACATCAGAAATCAGGAATTAGGGTTTCTTGACCTAATGCACCCCTAAGTTGACTTTTGGGACAAATCCTGAGCCAAGACCTCAAGACATGATTTGAGGGTATCCAACATACCACATTGATCCATTTGTAACAATGGATTGATCCAGGAAGCTTGAGCAGCAAGTCTCAATTTCATCAGTACCACAATTAGGGTTTCTCGAGAAAAGTCAACTGTAGCTTTGACTTTTGACCAGGACATGCTCCCAAACCCCAGGACATGATTCAATACACCCTATAACACATATGAAATCAATCCATCAAGTTTGATTTAGGTCAAGGACTTGATTTCATAGAGGATCGCACAGTTTGGAATTCATCTGACAAAAAGTCAACTGTGCACAAAAGTCAACTTTGACTTTTTGAGATTTTTCACAAAAATGGTTTTTTAACCCTAAAATGATGTTAATGTATGATTTGAATCTTCATTCATCAAGAAAAATCAATAAAAGTGGGATAGCTTGTAAAAGGGGTAACCATAAAAACTTAGAAAATTTTCTAAGTTATGAACAAAGTGGCAAGGGTACTAACTTTGGAGGATCATAACTCCTAAACCACAAGGCCATTTTCCCCATCCAAAGCTAGATTTGTAGCTCTCATTACCCTCTACAAAAGCTTAGAACTGACCTCCTTCCAAATTCATCATGGATTTTGAGTTATGGAATGATCAAAATCACATAAAGGGAAAATGTCACTTTTTTCCAACACTTAGTGAAATTTTCACTAAGTCAGAATCTGCCTTCACTCTTTTCCAAATGTAGGGGGATTTTTCACTTGGATCCAAAAGGAATCAAAACCAAATATGATCAAACAGTTGTTGTATCATATGAGGGCTTTCCAAAATGGCCAAGAACATCACCAAATTCCACTTGGGCCATGAGATATGACAATGGCAATATGCCTTGCTGAAAACTGCCAAGGCTAGGCAGAATTTTGCATTTTTGTTCGATTTGGAAAAATCAGATAATTCCAAGCCTTGTCATCACTTTGGACACATCTGAGGATCAAATTTAAAGGGGACAAACACTGAGCCAAGCCTCCAAAGTCCTTGGAACAAGAAGTAGCATGCCAAACCTAGAATTACCTAAAAGAGGGACAAGACTCCAATTTTGGATTGGAGCATTCAATACATACACCAAGGTGGCATGGACTGACACATTTGCAACTAAATTCAGTCAAGACTTATCCAAGACCAAGGGAACCATAACCCTATGCCCTAACCTTTAGTCAATGGCTAGAGGAGACTTGGATTCCAAAGTGCAACCATTGGCCAAACCTCTGCTGCAGTTGCCATTCACTATTGATCCCAAAACAAACTTGCTCTTCTATAAATAGAGCTCATTTGTGCTCAATTTGAGTACACCAAAGCCATCAAACATATGCTTTCCTCAAAATCCCTCTCTTTAGGCCAAAATGCCTTCTTTAGCAAGGTAACTCTGAGTTTTTGAGTTAGAGAGCATTTCCATCACAACTCATGATCCTAACACCTCATAAACATCATATGTAGGTGATCTAAACTATCAAAAGTGACCTGTAACACCAAAATCACAAAGTCACATCTCAAAACCTCAAAATAGGCCTTTGTGCATTTTTCAAGCCATGTCTTGATTCAGTCACTTTCCAAACCAGATAAAACCTCAAACACACTCCAAATAACATCCTTGAACTATCCCAAATGGTTCCCCCCATCTGGAACACCATTTGAGAGAGTTAATATTTTGGTAATTTTAAACCCTTTTGCAAGAAAGAGCCAGTTTGTGTTTTTGCAGGTTCCAGCTGATTCCAACCATCCTCAAAGCTTCTAAGGGATCATTTGAGAGTGTCCAAAGCATCAAACTATTTCTGGAATAAGAAGTTTGGCAGATTGCACAGAAAACTCCAAAAGCTCAAAAAGAGGTAAGCATCATGACTTGAACTTTCCAAAATATGCATTGCTTTGAAGTCCACTGATCATACACACCTCATACATGTTATATATGTTGTGTTTGAACCAATTCATCATGTAATCCATGCCTGTATCAAAGTGTAGCATAGAAAATGCAATTATAGACCTTTTTCAAAACCACTATCGGATTTTGAGGAAGGAGTATGATCTGAAAAAATACCACCACCATTGGATTCCTTGTGAAATTCTAGGCCAGATGCATATAAATTTTGTCTCAAACCATGGAGAAATGAGAAAGTTATGACCTTCACGTTTCTGACCCAAAACTTGTCTTGCTTTGCCTTGGGCCAGGCTAAAAACAAGGCAAACCTTGTATATTTGTGGTTTCACTTCAAGCAATGGATGTATCACCACCCCAGTGGTAAGGGGCGCGCCCTATAACCTTGAGATCGTAGGTTCAAACCCGACCCATGCCATTTTGTGTTTTCTCACATTTTTGCTATTTTTTCCCAATATTTTCATGTTTTATTAATTAATTGGAAAATTAATAACTCCTTCAATTTTAATTATTTTTGATTGGTTCTTTTTGCAAAAAATCACAAAAATGTTGAAATATTTTATTCCACAAAAAAAATTAGTTTATATTATTTATTTAATATAATTAGTATTTTTGTGAATAAATTCCTTTTTAATGTTTTAAAACATTTTAAAAGTGAATATTTACTTTGAAAATCAAAACCAAGTGAGTTTTAATTCACCTTGTGATTAATCCCTCATTTCTCAAACCTTAAACAAAAATCACAAATGGTTTATTCAAACTTATTTGGTATTTTATTTGATTTTCTTTAAATATTTACTTTTAAAGAATAACAAATTAGGGTTTCTTTGATTTTCACCCTCATCAAACAATTTCAAACACTTTTGGGCCTCTAATAGAGTGTAAGACCCAATCCTTTGTAAATACAAACCTTTCTTAGGCCTCACTTATTGTATAAGTCCCGTTGTATTTCAAAAAGTTCGACGCGATCATCGTCCGTTGAAAAACAAACCCTGGGCCTCTCCTCGAGCTATAAGACCCATTCAAAATTACTCTTGGGCCTCTATTAGAGTTTAAGACCCAACCCCCTTTGAAAACCAAACCATTTTGGGCCTCAAAGCATTGTATAAGACCCACCGCGTTTTCAACAATCTCGGCGCGATCGCCATTTTCAAACAAATGATCTTGAGCCTCTCCTTGAGCTGTAAGCCCCACCACTTGTACAAAAATAAATCTCTTGGGCCTCTTGAGAGAGTGTAAGACCCATACCCTCGTACAGAAAACCTTTCTTGGGCCTCAGCCTCTTGTATAAGTCCCTCTGTACAAAACGACAGTGCGATCACTGATAAACCTTGGGCCTCTCCTTGAGCTGTAAGCCCCAACATCTTTTCAAAATACTTTCTCCTTTAATTTTGAATATACTATTGTTTTCAATCTTTCTTTGTTGAACAACTAACCAAACAACATGGAAGCTCTACAATCGAGTAAGTGTTTATATGCTTTCTTTATCCGCTTACATATACATATAACTGTATTGTGGGAATGTTTCACTATAAGTCTTCTTTCATAAACTCATATCAACTGTGTAATACTAGTATAGATATTTAGAGTTTCCCCGGCAACTACGTCTAGCACTAAGCCCTGTTGATCACTCTTAAATAGACAAAACTAGATCCCTCGTAGGATTACCAGATACAGTCTTCCCTCCTCTTGGGGTTAAACAATATGGAGACGTGAAAGGCAACATTCTCGGTGAACCCTTTCTCAGACTGTCACCCTTAGACATTGTCAAAGAAACTCTAACTCCCCAGAGATGATCTTTTCCCCGTGAATGGCATCTTTTGAGTTTCTTCCAAATTCTCGGGCTTTCTTGGCTTGATCTATTCTCTGTGAATAGTCTGTCTTGAATTTCTCAGGGTTTAGGGACCCATAGGCTTCCTAAAAGCATCCCCGCCTCCTCTTGGGCGTTGTACAAGGACCATACGACTTCTTAGAAGTATTCACAACCTCCTCTTAGGCTTCGTATAAGGATTCTTCCTTCGGGAAGAGCGCCTCCTCTTGGGCTTCGTACAAATTGTCCCTCAGCTTCTTAAAAGTTTCCATCCTCCTCTTGGACTTCGTACAAATTGTCCCGACGACCTCCTAGAGGTATAGGAATAGAAATTAGTCATCTTAATAGAACAGTCTTTCAAAGAGTCTAGATCTTTCTAACGTGAATGTACTACTACTACTGTTTCTTTAAGAATAGTACAAAAGATAAAACTCTAGACTTGGACAGTCTAATCTCCTTGAGTCTCGAAGGTATTCTCAAGTAGGGAAAAACACCAGTAGACTCGGACAGTCTCCAATACCCTCTGGATTCCCCATTTCCTTAAAGAACAAGAAATAACCCTGATCCTCTGATCAATCCCAAAGCATAGCCTTATCTTTAATCAGTCTCTTTATAAGAACTGATTTTCTCTTTTAACCAACCTACTGGACCTGTCACTCAACTGAAACAACAATCCTTTTAGCCTCTATCTCGGGCTTCGTACGAGATACAAAATCACTCTCTTGTTGAGTATAAAAGACTCTCTTGTTGAGTCAATAATCCTTTTAGACTCTATCTTGGGCTTCGTACGAGATACAAAATCACTCCCTTGTTGAGTATAAAAGGCTTTCTTGTTGAGTCAATCTCTCTTTTAGCCTTCATCTCGGGCTTCGTACGAGATACAAAATACTATCTTGTTGAGTATAAAAGACCCTTTTGTTGAGTAAACCTTTAGCCTCCGTCTTGGGCTTCATACAAGACACATCTAAAAGCACTCTCTTATTGAGTCAACTCCTTTTAGCCTCCCTCTCGGGCTTCGTACGAGACACAAAAGCATCCTCTTGTTGGGTCAATAGCCTCCTCTTAGGATTTGTATAAGAAAAACCCCGGTTGAGTCAATCAACCTTTTAGCATAAAAAATGTCCCTTGTTCATAGGATACAAACATCAACAACTCCTTTCATCTAATTGCTGTAAGCGGCAAGCCTATGGATTATTTACATCCACGCCACTGCCCCTCTTTTAGCATGAGAAATTCCTAAGGAAAGATAACATTGCTCTACACTGAGTTAAAGTCTTCTCCTTCAGGTTAAAACCCCTTATAAATGAAATTATGGCATTGCTAGGATTCACACATCCCGGTTAAAGTAATCCTCCTTTATAGTCAGTCACCCAACAGTTGTGACAAACAGATCCCCTTTAGAGATGACAAATTCTCTCTAAAGACAACACCTTTTTAGCTTCACATCTTGGGCTTCGAACAAGATACAAATAGACCCTTCAGCTTCACATCTTGGGCTTTGAACAAGATATAAACCACCTTTTCAGCTTCACATCTTGGGCTTTGAACAAGACACCAAAACACCATTTCCTCCCATAGAATAGGAGGAACTACGATCGCTCTGATTTCCCTGTTTCGGTAAACGAGAATACGTAGGCATAAGATTGAAAGAAAAATCTTAGCGAGCACACTAATCCAAAGCCCCAAATCCCGTACCTTCACATATCAATCGAAAAGCATCAGTCCTAGCATCCTAACAAAATTCCCCATGAACATTCCCGGTGTTTCGTTCTAAACAAAGTAAGAAAGAGGCCCCATTACCGTATAGCATCTGTAACCTAACAAACCGTTGTTTAAACTCAGTATGCAAGCAGGGTTAATTGGAGACATCTATTTCCCTTCCTTAGTCAGCTCAATAGGATAAAAAATGAATCGACCTGTAGTAACCCCAGAGCGACAGTGCTTAAGAACCACGTCCAAAATCGCTCGCTACAGGTGTATTTTCTGAAAATGCTCGTTTTTATTATTTGAGTGATTTTTTAGGATTACCATTTTCTGAAAAAGCGAAAAAAGAAAACAACAACAAAAGTGGAAATTACAGAACGACGTTATTTTATTTATGATTTTGTCGATTCTAGAAACTACAGCCCTATAAAAGAAAACTCTGTCGCTTTGGGCGAAGCGAAGAGGTACATTTACAGAAAGTAAGCCCTATCAAAATAGCCGTTTCACATGGGCAGGGTGAAAGGTTAAGACAAAGACGGCAATTACTTAGACATATGAACGACTTTCGGAACGTTGACAGCTGTCATACCCCAAATTTTGACCACTAAGATTTCCCATCATTGGGCACATCATCATCAAAATATAGGTAAACCATCATACCTCATCAATCTCCCCAAAGATGGGTGAGCATTCACTACTATAAAAAATTAGGGTTTCAAGCCCTCTCTGAGCCTTAGACAAAGGATCAATCAAGAATTGGCAGGATCTTCAACTTGTCTAACCTCTCAAACATCTACAATGGATCAAGAGGACTCCCACAGCAAGAATCAAGCACAAGGTTACAGCATTCTAAGTGGATCAAGCCTCAAGATCGCCAGTGTCACCAAATTAGGGTTTTGGTCGACCAGGGCCTCCAGATGGAAATTTTCCTCTGGGCATGAGCCAATGCTTCAAAGCATAACCTAAGATGCTCCAAGGGACATCTTAAACCCAATCATCAAGTCAATTTAGCCTCAGGGGATGCATTCATTAAAAATTAGGAATTAGGGTTTCTTGACCTAATTCACCTCTAAGTTGACTTTTGGGACAAAACATGAGCCAAGACCTCAAGGCATGATTTGAGGGTCTCTAATAAACCACATTGATCCATTTGCAACAATGGATTGATCTAAGAAGCTTGATCAACAAGTTTCAAGTTCATCAAAACCACAATTAGGGTTTCGCGGGAAAAGTCAACTGTATCTTTGACTTTTGACCCAGGCATGCTCCCAAACTCTGGGACATGATTCAATGCACCATATAACACCTATGAAATCAATCCATCAAGTTTAATTTAGGTCAAGGACTTGATTTCATAGAGGATCGCACAGTTTGGAATTCATCTGACAAAAATTCAACTATGCACAAAAGTCAACTTTGACTTTTTGAGATTTTTATTATGGTTCCTTGACCCCAAAATGATGTTAATGTGTGATTGGAATCATCATTCATCAAGAAAAATCAAGAAAAGTGGGATAACTTGTAAAAGGGGTAACCATAAAAAACTTAGAAATTTTCTAAGTTATGGAACAAAGTGGCTAGGGTACCAACTTCCAAGGATCATAACTTATGATCCAAGCAACCATTTTGGATGATCCAAAGATGGATTTGTAGCTCTCATGGCACTCTACAAAAGCTTCAAACACAACTCATTTCAATTCCTCATGGATTTTAAGTTATGGAATGATCAAAATCACAAAAAGTGAAAATGTCACTTTTTTCCAACACTTAGTGAAATTTTCACTAAGTCAGAATCTGCCTTCACTTTTTTCTAAATGTAGGGTCATTTTTCACTTAGATCCAAAAAGTATCAAAACCAACTATGATCAAGAACTCCATCAAATTCCACTTGAGACATGAGATATGACAATGGCAATATGCCTTGCTGAAAACTGTCAAAGCAAGGCAGATTTGTGCATTTTACTCGATTTACCAAATTTGTACAAATGACAAACACACTTATCCATTTGAACACCTCAGGGGGAGACCAAGGAGGGACAAACACTGATCCATCAGCCTCCCAAGTCTTTGGAACCAAAAGTAGCATGCCAAACCTAGAAATGCCTAAAAGAGGGACAAGACTCCAATTTTGGTTTGGAGCATTTAATGGATGCACCAAGGTGGCATGGACTGAGCCCTTCCCAACTGAATTCAATCAAGACTTATCCAAGACCAAGGGAACCAGCAGCCTGTGCCCTAACCTCTAGTCAATGACTAGAGGAGACTTGGATTCTCATTGATCAACATTGGCCAAACTTATGCAGCAGTTGCCATTCAATATTGCTTGCAAAACAAACTTGCTCTAATATAAATAGAGCTCATATGTGATCAGTTTGAGTACACCAAAGCCATCAAACAGATGCTTTTCTCAAAATCTCCTTCTCACTTCCAAGTTTGCCTTCCAAAGTAAGTCACTATCGGTTTTTGAGTTTGAGAGAAATTCCAACCAAACCAATCACACACACACCTCATAAACATCATATAGAAGTGATCCAAACACATAAACAACATCTGGAACACTGATTTGTCAGAATCACCAGCCAGCTGCTCAAGGTTTTAACCAAGTTGCAACTGGGATACCATCTTCAGTTCCAGCTTGTTTCAAACTATTCCAAGCACTCAGGCACATCACTTGGCACCTAGGGAAGCTATCCACATCATTGGAACCTAGCTGTAACACCTCTAACATAAAACATGATCACCAGCTGCAAGAGGTAAGCATGAGCTCTTCTAACTCTATGATCCATGCATTTTTTGCTGCACAATAATTTGGCCATATGTTCATAATCATGCATAGTGTTTTCCCTCAATCAATTACTTTGTTTGAATCGTGTATGGAATTTATGAGCCTTAATGCAAATTTTAGGGTTCTTGAGGTTTCTCTTTGATTTCTTATTCCATGCTTAAAATAAATGTAATTAAAGACCATAGACATGATCGTGAGGTGAAAACGAGTAGATTTATATGTAAATTGCATGATATAATCAAGTATTCAGTGAGATTGGATTGAAAATGCAAATCTGCAGAAACAGAGGGTGGCGCGTGTTCTTGCCATGTTCTTGGCGCCCTTTTTGAAAATTCAAATATTTGAATTTTTGTGATTTTATTTAATTGATTCAAAAATTAATTTCTCTCTGAGTTTTAATGATTTTGAGTTGATTCTTTTTTTAATAATTCACAAAAATGTTAAAATATTTTATTTTATAAAAAAATCCCAAAAATATTATTTATTTCATATATTTGATATTTTTACAAAGAATTAATGTTTTATTTATTTTTAACATTTGAAATATTTTTTCTCCCTTGATTTTCCAAACTTAATTGATTTCCAATCATTTTGTGGATATAAACATGATTTTTCAAACATTAATCCAAGATCACAATTTGTTTTTCACACATGTTTAACAATTTTGATCATTTTAATTGAATTTTTATTCAATTAAAATATATCTTTGAAAACAAATTAGGGTTTTGATTAATTCAACCATCATCAAACTTTTTCAAACGCTTTTGGGCCTCTAATAGAGTGTAAGACCCAACCCCTTGAAAACCAAAACCTTTTTGGGCCTCAGTCATTGTATAAGACCTACTGCGTTTTCAAAAATCTCGGCGCGATAGCCATTTCAAAACGGAAAAACATCTGGGCCTACCCTCGTGTTATAAGCCCCATTTGCTTTCTTTAAAACTTTTGGGTCTCTAATAGAGTGTAAGATCCATCCCTTGTAAATAAAACATTTTTGGGCTTCAGTGCATTATATAAGTCCCAATACGCTAAAGAAACCTCGGCGCGATCGCCAGTTCAAAAATCAAACCATCTGGGCCTACCCTCGTGTTATAAGCCCCATTCCTTTTCTTTAATCACCTTTGGGCGTCTAATAGAGTGTAAGACCCATCCCTTTGTACATAAAACGTTTTGGGCCTCAGTCACTTGTATAAGTCCCTCCTTGGGCCTCTCCTTGAGCTGTAAGCCCCAACAATCTTTTCAAAGTATTTTCTCCTTTAATTTAGAATATAATATTGTTATCAAAGCTTTCTTTGTTGAACAACTAACAAAACATCATGGAAGCTCTACAACTGAGTAAGTGTTTACCCGCTTTCTTTATCTGCTTTCATATATATATATATATATAACTGTATTGTGGGGCTGCTCACTGTAAGTCTTCTTTCACAAACTTTTATATACTTGTCAAATATCAACTGTGTAATACTAGTATAGTTATTTAGAGTTTTCCCTGGCAACTACGCCTAGCACTAGGTAAAGCCTTGTTGGTCACTCTTAAATACAAACAAAACTAGATCCCCATAGGATTACCAGACACAGTCTTCCCTCCTCTCGGGGTTAAACAATATGGAGACGTGAAAGGCAGCATTCTCGGTGAACCCTTTCTCAGACTGTCACTCTTAGAAATTGTCAAAGAAACTCTACTCCCCAGAGTTGATCTATTCTCCGTGAATAGCATCTCTTGAGTTTTTTCCAAATTCTCGAACTTTCCTGGCTTGATCTATTCTCGGTGAATAGCATGTCTTGAACTTCTCGGGGTTTGGGGACCCACAGGTTTCCTAAAAGCATCCCCGCCTCCTCTTGGGCGTTGTACAAGGACCTTTCGGCTTCTTAAAAGCTCTCATACCTTCTCTTGGGCTTAGTACAAGGACCCAGAGACCTCTACAGGTATAGGAACAGAACCTAGTCATCGATTTGCTAGAGCTGTCTTTCTGAGTCAAGTGTCGGACCTGTTAATGGGTTGACCTTCATCCCTTAACATACCAGCCTTCTCTTGGGCATCATACAAAGATTACTCACTATCTCAGAATCGATTTCTCAAAACACCAGTAGACTCGGACAATCTCAATACCCTTTGGATTTTCCATTTCCTTAAAGAACAGGAAATAACCCTGATCCTCTGATCAATACCAAAGCACAACAATACCTTTAATCTTTCCTTCATAAGAACTAATTTTCTCTTTTATCCAACATACTGGACCTGTCACTAAACTGAAACAGTTACCAGCACAGTTAGCCTCCTCTTGGGCTTTGTACAATGATTCTCCCCAGTGGAGCTAACCTTTTCAGACTCTCTTGTTGAGTCACCCTTTAGCCTCCATCTTGGGCTTCTTACAAGATAGAAAATCACTCTCTTGTTGAGTATAAAAGACCCTCTTGTTGACTCAATCACCCTTTTAGCCTCCATCTCGGGCTTTGTACGAGATATAAAACACTCTCTTGTTGAGTATAAAAGACTCTCTTGTTGAGTCAAGCCCCGCTTTTAGCCTCCATCTCGGGCTTTGTACGGGATAGAAAACACTCTCTTGTTGAGTATAAAAGACTCTCTCATTAAGTCAAACAACCTCCAGACTCTCTTGTTGAGTCAATCACCTGTTCAAGACTCTCTTGTTGAGTCAAACCTCTTTAGCCTCCGTTTTGGGCTTCGTACAAGACATATAAAAACACCGTCTTGTTGGGTCACTAGCCTCCTCTTAGGCTTTGTATAAAGAAAACCTCGGTTGAGTCAATTAACCTTTTGGTATCAACCCTGTATCTTGCTCACAACATACAAACATCAACAACTCCTTTCCCTTCATCTAAATTGCTGTAAGCGGAAGCCTCTGGATTATTTACATCCACGCCACTGCCCCTCTTTTAGCATGAGAAATTCCTAAGGAAAAATGGCATTGCTCTACACTGAGTTAAAGTCTTCTCCTTCAGGTTAAAAATCCCCTATAAAGGAAATTATGGCATTACTAGATTCACATATCCCAGTTAAAGTAATTCTCCTTTATAATCAGTCACCCAATAGTTGTGATAAACATACCAAATATCTCCTCTTTAGAGATGACAAATTCTCTCTTATCCAAAACCTTTTAGCTTCACATCTTGGGCTTTGAACAAGATACAAACCACCTTTAGCTTCACGTCTTGGGCTTTGAACAAGACACCAAAACAACGTTTTCCTCCCATAGAATAAGAGGAACTACGATCACTCTGATTTCCCTGTTTCGTTAAACGAGAATACGTAGGCATAAGATTGCAAAAATCTTAGCGAGCATACTAATAAAAAAAACCCAAAATCTAGTAGTTCCACCAAATCAACCCAAAAGCAGTAAATCTAAACACATCATCGAAAACCTCACAAATAATCCAGACATTGTGTTCTTAGTAAAATAATCAAAGATTGGGCCCCACATCCACATAACATCTGTAACCTAACAGACCGCTGTTCAAACTCAGTATGCAAGCAGGGTTAATTGGAGACATCTATTCCCCTTCCTTAATTAGCTCAATAGGATAAAAAATGAATCGAACTATAGTACCCAAGAGATCGGGACTCAGGACCACAAAAATCACGCTACAATAACAACCCATTGGCGGCGAACTCCTCGGTGGATCACAAAGTCAGGTACCTTCTTTCTTGGCTTGTCCTCAGAAATGACGTTGATTTCTGGCGGAGCAGGATCGTTGGAGTCTTCCCCCCAAGCAGAGTTGTCGTAAACAAACTCTTCCGTTGTATCTTGCACAGTGTTTTCATTCTTAGGTGGATCTCCCCATCCAGTAGGCTGAATGTCTTTGAGCCTGATACGAGAGCTTTCAGGAGCGGTGTACTTGACCAAGTAGTCGTATTTTCCACTTGGTTGTCCTAAGGTGTCCCACACTTCTTTGGAAATGGAGGAGTAATCTCTTTCGATGACGTTGACCTCGGGAAAAGCATAGTTAAGGAACTCTAGCCCTGCAATCTTTGCAAATTCATCATCGTGCTGGATATTTTCTGAATGCCCTGAGTGCTGATCCCATGACATGGTGGAGACGCGGGTATTCTTTTCAATGATGCTCAACTGATATACATTGTTCGGCTGTCTCTTTTGCCCTGAGTCTCCTGGGTACGGCTGCCAGATAGGCAGGCCATCCATTGGGCCATAATAGTCATGGTCAAAGTTGTCCTTCATTAGAGTGTCTTCCTCTAATGAGTTTGGTGGAACACGACATCCTTTCGGATCACAATCTCCGTATATCATTTTGACATCTGACCTCGGTATATATCTCGGACTTTGTACGGGATAGAAAAATGGCGTAGGCACCTCTTCCTGAGACATATAACCGTATTTGTTAAGGTAGGACTTCCATTCTCCATCTGTATCGGAGGGATCACCCTGGTTGATGATATGTACTTCTTGAGACACTGGGTGAAGGAAACATCCACTGTGGAAGAAGTTCTGAATGGGATGAAGACTTTCATCGTTAATGGCAGTCTGGGTACATGTTGAAGAAAAACTAAGACCCTTCTTTGTTTTGTTATTAGTAGGAATGACAAGCTGTCCCCATCCTTTTGCATTGTTACTTTTGATCACTTCGAGAGCATCTCTATACAATGAAATTAACGTTCCTTTTTCTGATTGATTGTTATTGCTCACAGAAAGTGCTTGGAACTGAGTTCCAACAACCTCCTCGGGTTCTACACAAGTGGACGATGATAAGGTGCTCACGATCAAGGCTTGCTCTCCACAGACTGTGACCAGTTGGTCATTCTTGACTAACTTCAGCTTCTGGTGAAGTTTCAAAGCGACTGCCCCAACTTCGTGTATCCAAGGTCTTCCTAACAAACAATTGTATGCTGCTCAGACGTCCATGACCTGGAAAGTAACTTGGAAAGTGTGAGGACCATTAGTTATGGGAAGGTCGACTTCGTCGATAACCGTTTTTCGAGATCTGTCAAATGCTTTGATGATGGTCTCACTGCCTCTCATCGGAGATCCCTTAAATGATAGTCGCATTAGAGTGGATTTGCCATAACATTTAGAGCTGATCTGGTGTCTACTAGTACACTGGCTAAAGCATCGTCCTGGTAATTGACTGTAATATTGAGCACCATGTTGTGACCTTTGCCTTCTTCTGGCAATTCCTCGTCACTAAATCCCAAGTTATTGCAGGAAGTGATGTTGGAGATGATGCTATCGAATTGTCTTATCGTTACATCCTGTTCCACAAAGGCTTGCTCTAAGACTTTCTGTAGAGCTTCTCTGTGAGCCTCGAAACTGTGCAAAAGACACAACACAGAGATCTTTGAAGGAGTTTCCAACAACTGGTCAACGATGTTGTACTCGCTCTTTTGGATGAGCTTCAACATCTCATCATTGTTCTTTGAAAGGTCGGGATCACTGGAATGACCAACTGGCGGATTAGGAACTTCTGTTTGAGGATCCTTTTCTCTAGTAGGTTCTCCAACTCCTTGGTTGAAGATTCGACCGGTCCGTGTTACTCGACTGATGTCTGCAATATTCACAACGGAGGGTAATGGAGTTTCCTTTCCATTCTCAATTGTTGTTGCACCATATTTGTAAGGGATAGCTTATTCAGATTTGTACGGTACTGGTCCCAGCAGATAGATAACTACAGGAGCCTTCTGATTTTTCTGACCATCGTAGCCGACCTCAATTGGTTTGAGGTTGAGAATCCATCCATTATCAAGAGGAGCTCTTGATTCATGAAGTAAAGGGATTTGGCGCACACATCTTTGGCCACTTCTCGTTTAGGGATTAAAACAACATCTCTGCTTCGATCAGGATGATAGTTTGACATTAAACAAGAACTTGACCATGGTTGAATTTCCTTATGGTCCAACTGACTTTGAAAGGCTGCTCGCATGAGGTAGCATCCTTGATTATCCACTGAGCACACTCTACAACACTCATAGTTGTATGGTGGCACCCGGCATCCGCTTTGTATGCAGTGTAATCTCACTAGGTCTATTTCTATTGATCGAACATCCAGATTTTGATGCCTAGTATGGTTCCCAGCAGCCATACAGATTTTTTGTGTGTCTTCATCTAGATAGATTGGAAGCCACCAGTGGTTTAACAAGTGTTGCAGTGTTCTTTGAATGAGTGCACATCCTTGGTCACTCTCCCGACATACTCTACAATTCTGATACTCGTGTGAAGTCAGAAAATCGAGCTGAACTTGCTTAGCGTGTAATTCCACCAAGCTGGTATTCATTAAGCGAATATCAAAGATTTGAATCATATTCACTTCATAATGACTTCTATCTTGGTAATCCTGAATCCATCCAAGATCCATCTGACGCCGGAGGGCCTCTTGTACAAAAGAGCATCCCTGATTGTTTACCGAGTAGACCAGACAGGAATCATAATTGTGTCGTGGCAGATTATGATGTTGTCTTTGCCTTGAGTGCATTTACACCAAGTTGACATTCTTTGCACGGATGTCGTGGTTTTGAATGATGTTGGAATTTGTATAAGTCATGTTGACTTCACGAATTCGGTGATCTTGGATCCATCCGAGATCCATCTGTTCCTGCAGAGCTGATTGCACCACAGGACATCCTTGATTGTCTTTAGAGCAGATATCACACTGGTGATAGTTATGAGACGGTACATGATCGTATCCACTCTGTTTGCAATGCATCTTGACCAGGTTGGTTCCCAATAAGAGTACATCATGAATCTGATAGCTATGATTAAACTATTCCTCTATCAAGTTTATCGTAGTTTTCTCATGTTAAGGCAATGGATTCGTCTGAACATTTGGACTTGTATCTTTGAAGGATAGGACCCACTCCTAACAAGCTTCTGTACATCGGATTTGATGCTGAGACAGTTTTCTATGTTATGCCCTGGTCCTCCTTGATGGTAAGGGCAAGTCTGAACCACTTTGAACCAGAAAGGAGGATTCTCCGGTATCGCAAGAGGAGCCTTGGTTTGGACGTGCCCCTTGACCAGTAATAGTGGAAACACTTCTGCGTACAACATTGGTATAGGGTCAAACCCTGGTGGTCCGTTGTACGGTTGTTGTTGTACTGAGGACGAGCCTGCTGAAGAGATTGTTGTGTCCTTTGCTGATATGGTTGTTGAATCGGTTGGCTCTGAGTAACCTGAGGTTGATACGTAGGAACAGGCGCAGGGTTGATAGCAGGAGTTACAGCTGCTATTGGTTGGTAACTTCGTCGTTGCTTTCCAAAAGAGATATTGCCAATATCTTGCTCTTTTTTCTTAGGGAAAATGCTATCGTATCTTTTGGTACTGCTTGATGGTCCAACATCTTTGACCAATCGTCCTTCTCGGATAGCTTCCTCAAGACAAACTCCCATGCCCACCATCTCGGTGAAGTCACTGGGCGCACTGGCGACCATTTTGTCGTAGTAAAATGAGCTCAAGGTTTTCAAAAAGGTCTTTGTCATCTCTTTTTCCTCAAGAGGTGGACAAATCTGAGCGGCAATCTCACGTCATCTATGAGCATATTCCTTAAAGGTTTCCTTATCCTTCTGCGACATGGCTATAAGTTGATCTCTGTCCGGTGCCATGTCCAGGTTATACTTATATTGTTGAACAAAGGCAGTGCCAAGATCTCTGAAAGTGACGATCTTAGTGCGGCTTAATCCCATGTACCACTTGAGGGCGGCACCGGTTAAACTATCTTGGAAATAATGGATCAGCAGCTGTTGGTTCTCTGTCTGAGTTGACATCCTCCGAGCGTACATCACCAAGTGACTTTGAGGGAAAGATTTACCCTTGTACTTTTCAAATTCGGGCACTTTGAATTTGTACAGAACTTTCACATTGGGGACCAAACAAAGGTCTGCGGCGTCCTTTCTGAATAGATTTTGACCGCGAATGGCATGCAGTTCCTTCTGCGTCTCCAGGAACTGTTCCTGAAATTCCTTCATTTTTTCGTTCATACTTTCATTTCCACCAGAAGGTATATGTGGAATATGTCCTTCCGGGATAGTGTGTACCATGGGCGGTGGTATAGTCATTACGGCAGTGACTATTGGTGCTTCCATTTCCTGAAGTTTGTAACCTTCAGGAGTTGCTGTCATGCCCATTACATCTTTCCCGAAGTTTGTAACCTTCAGGCCCAGTGGTTCCTGCTGCAGTTTCCAGATCTTCCATGATCGGCGGAACATATCCTTCTAGGATATAATTGGGTGGCATGCCCTAGGGACGATCTTTAGGCATGTTGTACCAAGGATCATACTTTTCCACTATGGGCGTCGAGGTGATCTCTGAGATCACAGTCCTTTGTGTCTTAGCTGCTGCCAGAGCTTGCATGTCATTGTGAAGTTTCCTCAGATCTTCTTTCAGAGTGTTGATTTCTTCTCTCAACCCTCTGTTCTCTTCCTCGAGATCATCCATTTTCTTTTGCCGATTGGCCCGAGTATTGTACGAATGAGACAATTTGACTCTAGAACCAAGACACAAACGTGAGATTCGTAGGGAAGAAAAATGCGTTATGTGAGAATGATGAATGATATGCAATGATTATATTAATTAATTTTTTTGTTAATCAAAAGAAACTTCGACAATTGGATTGCAAATATCATACAATGGGGAAACCTGTTTTATTGAATTCAAAGATTGCGGAAATGGAAATACGGTAATTTACAAAGTGCTGTAAAAGGAAATGTCTAAACTTATGGATCTTGAGTCTTCTATGGAGAGAGCTCAGGTGCTAGTTCTAGTATTTTCCTTTTCTTTGACTGAGGCTCTTGAGCCGTTGTCGGGCTATCATTCCTTTGCCAAGTGAAAGGAGCGAGCAAATTCCTTTGGTCTTCTTGATTCTCTACAGCATGTTGTTCTAAAATCTCGATCAGAGCATCTTTTTCTTTTAACAGTTGATGTATTTTGTTACACTCCACATTGAGAATGTGATACTTGTTTTTCCAAGACTTCTTCTCTTGTTGAACTTTGTTGAGAGTAACCTGAAGCTTTTCCATATCAGACATAAAATAAAGGACAGATTCCTTTAACGGAAGAACTTCTTGACGAGGGTAAGGCATCCTCAGTTTAAGAGCTCTAGTTTGTACCCAGTGGAGATAAGGTTCCAACGAGACGCAGTCTGGTTTTCCTAGAGACTCTCTTCCTTTCCTGTGAACATGTTTCCAGGCATGCACTATTTATTTCTTTAGTGCCCTGTCGTTTTCTCCTTCCTTGAAGAAAAGACCTTCCAGATGAGCATTACGCGGGACATGCCTCATCGGGTATCCAAATTGACGACGAACTAAAACTGGATGATAACTGATTCCTCCTTTAATTCCTATGAGGGGTACATTAGGGAAGTTTCCACAACGGTCAATGATTCTGATCTCGTCATAGATTCGATTGTACCAGTCTAGGTCAGAGTTGGTAAGAGACATGATTCTCTGTGACCAACACAGAGTGCTCTTATGATACCAGAAAGCAGCAGACTTGGGTAAATGGGAAGTGAACTATTTGTATAGTAGGGGTACACAACATGTGATCATTCCTCCGCTGTACAAATTCCTTAAGTGTCAGAAAAATCTTAATGGCATTGATATCAATGAAGCTATCAATGTTGAGAAACAGAAATAACCCGTAGGTGAGTAGTACAAAGATGCTCTTGAAAGCAGTCATGTTCCCTATACTAGCAAAGTACAGGGCTTTCTTTACCAAAATCTGGGCTGGTAAACCTTGGATTCCACCCTTAGTGGTCATGTGAGTCCTTACTTCTGACTCGTCGAAATAGATAGCTCTTGCAATGGTTTGATCCTTTGGAATTTCTTCCAGTCCAGAAAAGGGAGCTTGGTCAGTAATGGGTAAATCAGTCAGGTGAGAGTACTCCTCCAGTGTTGGTGCTAGTTGGTAATCCAGGAATGTGAAGCAGTGATAGACCGGATCGTAGAACTGAATGAGTGTGGACAGGATTCCTTCAATTACATGGACCCTTAACAGAGACAGCAATCCTCTGTACTTAGCTCTGAAAACATCAGGGTTGGTGATCATCCTTGCCAATCCTCTTAAATCTTTTAATTTTGGAACCTTGAAGGTGTACTTGTGAGTCTTCCTTCTACCAAAATCCATAATGCAATCTTTCTCTCTGACATTTGCAATCATTGTCTTAGTTTAATTTGAAAAAGAGAGACTAGAAGAGAAAATTTTCTTTGTTTAAAGTTTTTTAATGAAATGAATGCATGAATGCAGCACACAAAAACATAGAAAAAACATGGGGTCAAAGGTTCGGTGTCATGAAGTCATGGCTCTACCCATCCCCAAAGGTTATATTGGTGATTTTTTGTACCTGTCCTCAAAATCATTGAACCCTCTTGGGATAACAACAACAGGCTGGTTCACCCGAGCGAGCTGCAGTATATTAGAGTAATCTCAAATGAGGGTAGTATCGCGTGACAAATATTTCCGATAGCTTCCGCACTACAAAATAGTAACATGGTCTCAGCCTACTAAATCCTCAGTTTCACGGACGCCACAATCGAACAATCTGCTTTCAACAACCGAAGTCGTATAGGCATTGAATCCGCAATAGGTATCTCCACTGATTCGATGGTTGACCTGGGTCTCTTATTTGGGAGTCACTCCCTGTAAGATTACTCGTCTAATTCCATCACTTATCTTAGGTGTCACTCAAACTTTCCAGATGCGGCATCACCCGCAGTCCCATTAGCAGAAAAATAAACACGGATATCAATTAGGAAAAGCGATATATATATATATATATATTTATTCCTAAAACTAACATCCTAGACCACTTAAGAGCTATAGTCGTAGTCCTAACAGATTAACGACGTCCCCAGCAGAGTCGCCATTTTACTATAGCGAGCTATTTTTGTCGATGACGCGACCACCTTATCGCTGGGTTTTCCTCACCGCAATGGCAGGAGGGGGTGCTACTTTCTGATTTCTTATTTATCCCATGAAGTTGAAAGGGAAAGGAAAGCTATCTAAAACTAACCTTGCACGCTAATATTTAACTGAACAAACGCTTAAAGAGAGTCGAGGAGTTCAGGGTCAGGTTATACAATGGGGAGTTGTCAGTTACCCATCATATATGTGGTTATCCACAGGATATTAGCTTTCGGCTTTGCTTTATACTTGATGGTGTTTATCCGATAATGGACTGGGAAAGTTTCTTGGGAAATATGAAAGAGTGAGTGAGTTTTTGTTTGATTTCGGGCTTGCCCGAGGTTTTTGGTAAGGTACTGGACCTAAGTTTTGATTTATATGAAGGTACTGGACCTAGATTTTTTTATTAGTATGTTCGCTAAGATTTCGCAATCTTATGCCTACGAATTCCCGTTTAAACGAAACATGGAAATCAGAGCAATCGTAGTTCCTCCTATTCTAAGGGAGGAAAAAGATAATGTTTTGGTGTCTTGTTCGAAGCCCAAGATTTGAAGCTAAAAGGTTTATTTGTGTCTTGTTCAAAACCCAAGATTAAAGCTAAAAGGTTTGACTGAGAGAGAACTTGTCATCTCTGAAGAGGTATTGTTGATTTTTATGTGCCTTGATCAAAGCCCAAAATTGAAGCTATGAGGTTGATGGACTCCACTGGGGAAATCCTTACCCAAAGCCTAAGAGGAGGTTGGGTAAGACCAACTCAACAAGAGAGTGTGCATATTGGTGTCTTGTACAAGGCCCAAGATTGAGGCAAAAAAAAGACTATTTTGGGGATATCATTATACAAAGCCTAAGAGGAGGCTGAAAGTTTGACTTTTCCGGGGAAAATGTTCTATCTGTCTTGTACAAAACCCAAGATTGAGGCTAAAAAGGATTTAAACTCCGCCGGGGAGGTTTGTATGTGTCTTATGCAAAGCCAAAGATTGAGGATGAAATGGGAAATTTAATTGACTCTGGTGAGGATATTTTAGGTGTCTTGTACAAAGCCCAAGATGGAGGCTAAAAGGATTTGACTCTACTGGAGAGTATTATCTGTCTTGTACAATGCCCAAGATGGAGGCGGAAAAGAGTTTGACTCTACTTAGGAATTTATTTTGCAAAGCCTAAAAGGCTCACAGGAACTGACCCAGCTGGGGAAAATGTTTATCCCCAAGTTTAAGAGATGAAGATTTATGTCTTGTACAAAGCCCAAGATTGAGGCTAAAAGGGTTTGACTCAACAAGAGAGTGCTTTTATCTGTCATGTATAAAGCCCGAGATTGAGGCTAAAAGGGTTGACTCAATAAGAGAGTCTGGGACGTGATTGACTCAACAAGAGAGTCTAAAAAGGTGATTGACTCAACAAGAGAGTCCGAAAAGGTTAGCTCCACTGGGAAGAATCATTGTACGAAGCCCAAGAGGAGGCTGACTTTATGCTGGGGATTATTGAGATCCTGAGGCATGTCCAAGTGGGGAATCGACTCTTGCTGAGGATTACTAAAGAGTTGATAGATTAGAAACCTTGAGGTTCTGATTTGAGATAGTGTCATGATGATGATAAACTAACCCTGGCTTGGGATTTTTAGGAGAAAGACTGGTTTTTAGGACCCATGGGTTTAACTCTACTGGAGATCGATCTAGAATGATCGGGGTTTCTTCCTATGTTTATAGGGAACTTGAGAATGTCTTTGAGACTCAAGAGGTAATTAGACTATCCAAGTCTACTGGTGTGGAAGAGTTTTATTTTTTGTATGATGCCTCCGAGAGGAGGCGGGTGTTTCAACGGATGAGAATCAACCCTAAATTGGTCTGAGATTTGACACTGGAAAGACTGCTCTAGCAAAGGATGACTAAGTTTTTTCCTATACCTTTAAGAGGTCTCCAGGGTCCTTGTATTAAGCCCAAGAGAAGGCATGAGAACTTCTAAGAAGCCAGAGGGTCCTTGTATAAAGCCCAAGAGAAGGTGGGGATGCTTTTAGGAAGCCTGTGGGTCTCAAACCAAGAAAAGTTCAAGAAATGCTATTCACTGAGAATAGATCATTTAGTGAAAGTTCTGAGGTTTGAAGAAACTCAAGAGATGCTATTCACCGAGAATAGATCAACTCTGGGGAGTAGAATTTCTTTGACAATTTCTAGGGGTGACAGCCTGAGAAAAGGTTCACGAAGAATACTGCCTTTCTCTTTGTTCCATATTGTTTAAGCCCAAGAGAAGGCAAGACTGTATTTGGAAATCCTATGGGGATCTACTTTTGACTGTATTAAAGAGTGACCAAACTGGCTTTACCTAGTTCTAGACCTAGTTGTCGGGGAAAACTCTAAATAACTATACTAGCATATATACAGTTGATATATGACAAGTATTTAAAAGGATATGAAAGAAGAACTTACAGTGCGGAGCTTCCCACAATACAGTTATATATGTATGAAAGCGAGTAAATGAAAGCAGTTTAAAACTTACAGGCGAGCAAGCTTCCATGCTGTATTGTTAGTTGTTCAAAGTAATTAAAGAAAGTTTTGATAACAACATATATATTGAATCTAAATCAAAAGGGAAGTTGTTTTGAAAAGATTGTTGGGGCTTATACTCAAGGAGAGGCCCAAGGTTTAACAGTGATCGCACCGCTGTTTTGAAAATCGTAGAGGGACTTATACAATGACTGAGGCCCACAGAGGTTTATTTACAAAAGGGTTGGGTCTTACAACTCAAGGAGAAGCCCAAGGATTGTTTTGAAAATTAAAGATGGGACTTACAACACGAGGGGAGGCCCAAATGATTTGTTTTGAAATGGCGATCGCGCCGAGATTCTTTTAACGCAGAGGGACTTATACAATACCTGAGGCCCAAAAATGGTTTTGGTTAAAAGGGGATTGGGTCTTACACTCTATTAGAGGCCCAAGGAGTTGGAAAATGAGCAAAGATGGGTCTTATAGCTCAAGGAGAAGCCCAGGTGATTTTGTTACAAAGGCGACGACCGCGCCGAACTTTAGAAAATATACAGAGGGACTTATACAATGTGTGAGGACCAAAATGTTTTATTTACAAAGGGGTGGGACTTACACTCTATCAAGAGGCCCATGAGTGTTTTGAAAAGGATTGATGAGGGTGAAATCAATCAAAACCCTAATTTTGTTAAAAATGGAATTAATTTTGATTAAAAATTAATAAAATCATTGAAAACATGTGAGAAATGAGTTGTGATTTTGGGTCAATGTCTCAAAAATCATGTTTTTATCCACAAAATGATTGAAAATCATTCAAGTTTGGAAAACCAAGAGAAAGAAAATTTTTAAAATTATAAAAAACAAATAAAAATTAATTCTTTGCAAAAATATCAAATATATGAAATAAATAATATTTTTGGGAAATTTTTGTAAAATAAAATATTTTAACATTTTTGTGAATTTTGAAAAAAAGAATCAACTCAAAATCATTAAAATTCAGAGAGAAATTAATTTTTGAATCAATTAAATAAAAATCACAAAATTCAAATATTTGAATATTTGAAAAAAGGTGCCAAGAACAAACAAGAACACATGCGTGTTCTGAGTTTTTGCAGATTTGCGTTTTCTCCTTAATTTCACTGAATACTTGATGAAATCACACAATCCACATATCAATCTGCTCGTTTTCAACTCACGATCATGTCTATGGTCTTGAATTTCATTTATTTTAAGTATGGAATGAGAAATCAAAGAGAAACCTCAAGAACCCTAATTTCTGCAAGAAGGCTAAGAAATTCCATACACGATTCATACAAAGCAATCAATGGAGGGGAAACACTCCATACATGATTATGAACATATGGCAAAATTATTGTGCGAGGAAATATGCATGAATCATGAGATGACCAATTTAGGCTTACTTGAATGTCGTGGCAGCAAGAGCAATTTGATTTTTGAGTTGGAGGTGTTACAGATGAGTTGTGATGATCTAAACAACTTCCCTACACCATATGGAGTGTGTTTGGACCCTTGGACCTGCTTGGAGATGGCTGGATCACTTCATGGTGTGTTGACTGGTTATAGGCCTCAAGTGGATTTTGAGGTCTATGATTTTGGACTTCCAGAAAGTTTTAGAGTGTTTGATCAGCTTAAATATGTTATGTGGGAAGTGTTTGAGTGATTGGTTTAGTTGGAATTGCTCTCAAATTCAAAACCCGATGGTGACTTGAGTTAGAAGGTAAATTTGGAGTGAAAGAGGTGATTTTGAGGAAAGCATCAGTTTGGGTGCTTTGGTGTACTCAAATTGATCACAAATAATATCTATTTATAGTGTGTCAAGTTTGTTTTGCAAGTAATAGTGAATGGCAACTGCAGCAGGCCTTTGGCCAATGTTATGCAAAAGGAATCTCAAGTCTCCTCTAGCCATTGACTTGAGATTAGAGCACAGGCTTTGTAGCCTTGGTTTAGAGATAAACTTGGACTGAATTCAGTTGGAATAGGCTCAGTTCATGCCACCTTGGTGTATGCATTGAATGCTTGGAAACAAAATTGGATATTTGGCATCTTTGTAGCTTTTTAGGTTTGGCATGCTACTTGTAGATTCTTGGACTTTGGAGGCTTGGAGATCAGATCATCCCCTTTGGATTTGATCCTCAGATGTGTCCAAAATGATGACAAGACTTGGATTTATCAGATTTGGACAAATCGAGCAAATGTGCACAATTCTGCCTTGAAAAATCAGTTCAGGATGCCATGTTCCAAGGGTTATATCTCCTTGCTGAAATGGAATTTGGAGATGATTTGATACTTGTTGGAAAGCCCTCATGGCATACTTCAACTTTGATGTCCACCTCTAGACCTGGTTTGACTTGGATCAAGGTGAAAAATGTCCCTACATTATGGAAAAAGGAAGGCAGATTTGACTTAGTGGAAATTTCACTAAGTGTTGGAAAAATGTCATTTTCATGTTTTCAGCCATTTTGATCACTCCATAACTTAAAATCCATGAGGAATTGGAATGAGATGTAGTTGACACTTTTAAAGTGTGTAATGAGAGCTACAAACCCATCTTTGGACCATCCAAAATGGTTGCTTGGATCTTAAGTTATGATCCTTGGAAGTTAGTACCCTAGTCACTTTGTTCCATAACTTAGAAAATTTCTAAGTTTTTTATAGTTACCCCTTTTACAAGTTAACTCACTCTTTTTTTATTTTTCTTGATGAATGATGATTCCAATCACATATTAACATTGTTTTAGGGTTAAGGAACCTTGGTTGACCAAAAAATCAAAAAGTCAAACTTTGACTTTTTCTACAGTTGACTTTTTATCAGATGAAATTCAAACTGCGCGATCCTTTGTGAAATCAAGTCCTTGACCTAAATAAAACCTAATGGATGGACTCCATAGGTGATATATGGTATATTGGATCATGTCCCAAGGTTTGGGAGCTTGTCTTGGTCAAAAGTCAAAGGCACAGTTGACTTTTTCTTCAAAACCCTAATTGTGGTCCAGGTGAAATTCAAACTTGTGGATCAAGCTTCTTGGATCAATACATTATTGCAAATGGATCAATATGGTGTATTTAAGGTCCTCAAATCATGTCTTGAGGTCTTGGATCATGTTTTGTCCTAGAAGTCAACTTAGGGGTGAATTAGGTCAAGAAACCGTAATTCCTGATTTTTTGGGTAAATGCATCCCCTGAGGTTAAATTGACTTGATGATTGGGTTCATGAGGTCCCTTGGAGTATTTTGGGTTATGCTTTGAAGCATTGGCTCATACCCAGATGGAAACTTTCATCTGGAGGCCTCAGTCGACCAAAACCCTAATTTGGTGACACTGGCGATCTTGAGGCTTGATCCACTTGGAATGTTGCAACCTTGTGCTTAATCCTTGATGTGGGAGTCCTCTTGATTCTTTATGGAGGTTTGAGAGGTTAGACAAGTGGAAGATCATGTCATTCCTTGATTGATCCTTTGTCTAAGTGCTCAGAGAGGGCTTAAAACCATAATTCTTGTTTGTAGTGAATGCTCACCCATATTTGGGGAGACTGATGAGGCATGTAAATACATCTGTATTGTGATGATGATTTGCACAATGATGAGAAATCTTAGTGGTCAAAATTTGGGGTATGACATTAAGTACAGATGGTTGTTGTCTCTCTTAAAGATCCATGTAGTTGAAGGAATCCGGTCTACACTAATCCAGTTCTACGATCCGGTTTATCACTGCTTCACATTCCCAGATTACCAACTGGCACCAACATTAGAAGAATACTCTCGTATGACTGATATACCTATCATTAATCAAGCTCCTTTTTCTGGACTGGAAGAAATTCCAAAGGATAAGGTCATCGCAAGAGCCAATTGTTTGGACGAGTCAGAAGTCAGGACTCACATGACCACCAAAGGAGGAATCCAAGGTTTACCAGCCAATTTTTTAGTGGAGAAAGCCCTGTACTTCGCCAGTATAGGGAACGTTACTACTTTCGAGGATATCTTTATCCTACTCACATACGGGTTATTCCTTTTTCCCAACATAGACAACTTCGTTGATACCAACGCTGTTAAGATATTTCTGATTGGAAACTCCGTACCAGCCCTGCTCGCAGATGCTTATCATTCTGTGCACTTAAGGAATCTATACAGTGGAGGAATGATCACATGTTGTGTACCCTTGCTTTACAAATGGTTCATTTCCCATTTACCCAAGTCTGCTGCTTTTTGGGATCACAAGAGTACTATACGTTGGTCACAGAGGATCATGTTTCTTATCAACTCTGACATAGATTGGTATGATAGGATTTATGAGGGGATAAAGATCATCGACAGTTGTGGAAATTACCCTAATGTACCCCTCATAGGAACTAAAGGAGGAACCAACTATCATCCAATTTTAGTTCGCCGTCAACTCGGATACCCGATGAGGCATATCCCACGTAATGCTCATCTGGAAGGTCTTTTCTTCAAGGAAGGGGAAAATGGTAGGGCACTAAAGAAAGAAATAGTGCATGCCTGGCAACGCGTTCATAAGAAAGGAAGCAAGTCTCTAGGAAGACTAAATTGTACCTCCGTGGAACCTTATCTCCACTGGGTGTAAACTAGAGCTCTCAAGCTGAGGATGCCTTACCCTCGTCAAGAGGTTTTTCCATTAAATGAATTTTTCCTTTATTTCATCTATGACACGGAAAAACTCCAGGTAGCTTTTAACAAAGTTCAACGGGAGAAAAACTCTTGGAAGAACAAGTACCGAATCCTCAATGTGGAGTGTACCAAAATTCAGGAACTATTAAAGGAAAAGGATGCTCTGATTATGATACTAGAGCAACATGTTGTGGAGAATCAAGAAGACCAAAGAAATTTGCTCGCTCCTTTCACTTGGCATAGGACTGACAACCCGACAACGGCTAAAGAGCCCCGGTCAAAGAAAATATAAATACCAGAACCAGCATCTGAGTTCTCTTCAAAAAGGACTTAGGATCCATAAGCTTAGACATTTCCTTTTACAGCACTTTGTAAAATACTGTATTTTTCCATTTCCGCAATCTTTCGAATTCAATAAATCAGGGTCTCCACCATTTACTGTATGATATTTGCAATCTATTTGTTGAAGTTTCTTTTTTATTAAAAAATTAAAAAAAAAAAAAAAAAAAAATATATATATATATATATATATATATATATATATATATATATATTTTCATATCATTCATCATTCTCACATAACACGTTCTTCTTATCTTCGAGTCTCACGTATACGTCGCGATTCTAGAGTCTAACTGTCTCACTCATAAAATACTCGGGCCAATCGACAAAAGAAAATGGACGATCTCGAGGAAGAGAATAGAGAGATGAGAGAAGAAATTGATGCTCTGAAGGAAGATCTGAAAAAACTTCACAGTGACATGCAATCCCTGGCAACAGCTCAGAGGCAACAATAAAGGACTGTGATCTCAGAGATCACATCTACACCCATAGTGGAGACATATGAACCTCGGTACAACATGTCTAAAGATCGCCCCTGGGGCATGCCTATCAACTTTGTCCCTGAAAGATACATACCGCCGGTCACTGAAGACCCAGAAACTGCAGCAGGAACCGCTGGGCCTGAAGGTTACAAACTTCGGGAAAGCGAAGACGCAAGGGTTATGACACTAACTCCTGAAGGTTACAAACTTCGGGGCATGGAAGCACCAAGGGTCACCGTCATAATGACTACACCACAACTAGTGGTACACACTGTCCCGGAAGGACAGATTCCACAAGTAATTTCTGGTGGAAACGAAGACATGTACGAAAGAATGAATGAGTTCCATGAGTAATTCCTAGAGATGTAGAAGGAACTACATGCCATTCGCGGTCAGGATTTATTCGGAAAGGACGCCGCAGACCTCTGTCTGGTCCCCAATGTGAAAATACCGCACAAATTCAAGGTGTCTGACTTTGAAAAATACAAGGGCAACTCTTACCCTCGAAGTCATTTGGTGATGTACGCTCAAAAGATGTCAACTCAGACAGAAAATCAACAGCTACTGATCCACTACTTCCAAGAAAGTTTAACCGGTGTCGCGCTCAAATGGTACATGGGTTTATACCGCACCAAGATTGTTACTTTTAGAGATCTTGGCGCTTCCTTCATTCAGCAGTATAAGTATAAATTGGACATGGCACCAGATAGAGATCAACTCAGAGCAATGTTGCAGAAGGATAAAGAAAATTTCAAAGAGTATGCTCAAAGAAAGCGTGAAATTGCCACCCAGATCTGTCCCCCTCTTGAGGAAAAAGAGATGACAAAGATCTTTTTGAAAACCTTAAGTTCATTTTACTACGATCGAATGGTTGCCAGTGCGCCCAACGACTTCACTGAGATGGTGAACATGGGGGTACGCCTTGAAGAGGCAGTCCGAGAGGGACGTTTGGTAAAAAATACAGAACCATCAAGCAGTGCCAAAAGATACGGTAGTGCTTTCCACAAGAAAAAAGACCAAGATATCGACAATATCTCCCTCGAAAAGCAAAGGCAAAGGTATCAACCAGTAGCAGTGGTAACTCCTGTTATCAACCCAACGCCGGCTCCGACTTATCAACCTCAGGTTGCTCAGAGCCAACCAAATCATCAACAGTGTCAGCAAAGGACACAACAGCCTCTTCAGCAGGCTCACCCTCAATACAACAACAATAATCATACTACACGACCACCAGGGTTTGACCCTATACCAATGTTGTACGCAGAACTATTTCCACTCTTACTGGTCAAGGGACATGTCCAAACCAGGTCTCCTCTTACAGTACCGGAAAATCTGCCTTTTTGGTTCAAAGCGGATCAAACTTGCCATTATCATCAAGGAGGATCAGGGCACAACATTGAAAACTGTCTCAGCTTCAAGTGTGATATGCAGAAGCTTGTCAGGAACGGGGTCCTATCTTTCAAAGATATTAATCCAAATATTCAGACGAACCTGTTGCCTCAACATAAGAAGACTATAATAAATTTGATAGAGGAAGAGGTTAGCCGCAATTATCAAATTCATGATGTACTCCTATTAGGAACCAATCTGGTCAGGATGCATTGTAGACAGAGCGGGTACGGTCATGTACCATCTCATAATTATCACTGGTGTGATATCTGCTCAACAAGTAATCAGGGATGCTCTTTTGTACAAGAGGCCCTTCAACGTCAGATGGATCTTGGATGGATCCAAGACTACCATGAATAAAATAATCATCAAGTCAATATGATTCAAATCTTTGATATTCGCTTAATGAATACCTATCTAGTAAAATTACACGCCAAGCAAGTCAGGCTCGGCTTTCTGGCTTCACATGATTATCAAAACTGTAAAGTGGGTCGTAAAGACGATCAAGGGTGTGCACTCGTCCAAAGAACACTTCAACACTTGTTGGACCACTGGTGGTTTCCAATCTACTTGGACGAAGCTATAGAGCATATCAATATAACTGACGGGAATCCTACTAGATATCAAAGTCAGGATGTCCGCTCAATGGAAACAGATCTAGTAAAGATGCACTGCATATAAAGAGGCTGTGGCCGGGTGCCACTACACAACTACGAGCGTTGTAGAGTTTGTTCAGAGAATAACCAAGGAAGCTACCTCATGCGAGCGGCTCTTCAAAATCAGTTGGACCACAAAGATATCCGACCATTTTCAAGTTCTGGGTCGACCAACGGGATACCCGACTATCTTCGTGATCAATGCAAAGACGTTGTCATAATCTCTAATAAGGAGATGGCCAAAGACGTATGCATTATAATCCTTTTACTCCATGAATCAAGAGTTCCTCTTGATAGTAGAAAGATTCTCAACCTCAAACCAATTGAGGTCGGCTACGATGGTCAAAAAAATCAAAAAGCTCCAGTGATTATCTATCTGCCGAGACCAATACCGTACAAGTCCGATAAAGCTATCCCTTACAAATACGGTGCAACAACAATCGAAAATGGAAAGGAAACTCCATTACCCTCCATCGTGAACATTGCCGACATCAGTCGAGTGACACGGAGCGGTCGAATCTTCAACCGAGGAGTTGGAGAACCCGCCAAGGAAAAGGAACCTCAAACAGAAGTTCTTAATCAACCAGTAGGGCAATCCAGTAATCCCGACCTTTCAAAGAACAACGATGAGATGCTGAAGCTCATCCAGAAAAGCGAGTACAACATTGTAGACCAACTGTTGCAAACTCCATCAAGAATCTATGTGTTATCTCTCTTGCTCAGTTCCGAAGCTCACAGGGAAGCTTTGCAGAAAGTCTTAAAGCAAGCTTTCGTAGAACAAGATGTGACAGTGGGACAATTTGATAGCATCATTTCCAACATCACTTCCTGCAACAATTTAGGATTCAGTGATGAAGAGTTGCGGAAGAAGGCAAAAATCACAACATGGCGCTTAACATTACAGTCAATTGACAGGATGATGCTCTAGCCAGCGTACTGGTAGACACAGGATCAGCTCTGAATGTTATGCCAAAATCTACTTTGATGCGACTATCATTTCAAGGATCTCTAATGAGAGGCAGTGAGGTCATCGTCAAAGCCTTAGATGGATCCAGAAAAACAGTTATCGGCGAAGTTGATCTTCCCATAACTATCGGTCCTCACACTTTCCAAGTCACTTTCCAAGTCATGGACATCTGGAAGCATACATCTGTTTATTAGGAAGACCTTGAATACACGAAGTTGGGGCAGTCACTTCGACACTTCACCAGAAGCTGAAGTTCGTCAAGAATGACAAGCTAGCACAGTCTGTGGAGAGCATGCCTTAATCGTGAGCAACTTATCATCATTCTCCTGTGTAGAACCTAAGGAAGTTATTGGAACCCTGTTTTAAGCACTCTCGGTGAGCAATGAGAATCGATCAGAAAGAGGGACATCCATTTCCTTATACAAAGATGCTCTCGAAGTGATCAAGAGTAACGACACAAAAGGAAGGGGACAACTCGTCATTCCTGCTGATAACAAGACAAAGAAAGGTATTGGTTTCTCCTCAACCTGTACCCAGACTACTACTAAAGATTAAAATTTCCATCCCATTAAGGACTTCTTCCATAGTGAAGGCTTCCTCCACCCAGCGTCTCAAGAAGTACATACCATCAATGAGGGTAACTCCTCCGATACAGATGAAGAGTACAAATCTTATCTCAACAAGGACGGTTATATGTCTCAGGGAGAAACGCATACGCCATTTTGCTATCCCACGCAGAATTTGAGATATATACCAAGATCAGATGTCAAGATGATATACGGAGATTGTGATCCTGAAGGATGTCGTGCTCCGCCTAACTCATGGGAAGACGATCTGATGAAAGACAACTTCGACTATGACTATTTTGACCCATTGGATGACTTGCCTATCTGGCAGCCATACCCAGAAGACTTGGGGAAAAAGAGTCAGCCAAATGACGCTTATCAGCTGAGCAATACTGAAAACAATACCTGCATCCCCACCAAGTCATGGGATCATTACTCAGGACATTTTAAAGATAACCAGTACAACAATAAATCTGCAAGGATTGCAAGACAAGAGTTCATCAACTATGCTTTTCCTGAGGTCAATGTCATCGAGAAGGATGACTCCTCCAGTCCCACAGAAGTATGGGACACCTTAGGACATCCGAGTAGCAAGTACGACTTCTTGGTCAAGTACACCGCTCCTGAAAGCTCTCGCATCAGGTTCAAGGACATCCAGCCAATTGGATGGGGAGATCCACCTGAGAGTGAAAACACTGTGCAACATACAACAGAAGAGTTCGTCTACGACAACTCTGCCTTGGAGAAAGACTACAAGTATCCTGCTCCGCCAGAAATCAGCGTCATTTCTAAGGACAAGCCAAGAAAGAAGGTACCAGACTTTGTGATTCCCCGAGGATTTCATCGCCAATGGGTTGTTGTCGATGTCCCGAAAGTCGTCCATAAGTCTAAGTAATTGCCATCTTTGGTTTAACCTTTCACCTCGCCCAGGTGAAACAAATGTCTTTATAGGGATCACTTTTCTGTAAATGTCCCTCTTCGCTTCTCCCAAGGCGACAGATTTTTGTTTTATATGGCTGTAGTTTCAAGAATCGACAAAATTATAAATAAATAAATGTCATTCTGTAATTTCCACATTTATTGTTGTTTTCATTTTTCGTTTTTTCAGAAAATGGTAATCCTAAAAAACAACTCAAAATAAAAAAAAACAAGCATTTTTCAGAAAATACACTACACACACTCTTGAATTCTCTCTATCTCTTCTTAAAAACAAATCATCACATCATGCAGATTGTTGGTTTTAAACCCCGTTGAAACTTACGATCTGATGCCTTCTCCAAACTTTGAATTCCTGGTATTTGAAGCTGAAGAAGAAGAGGACGCAGAAATTCCATAAGAGATCTTACAACTACTCAGGCAAGAGGAAAGGTCCATTGTGCCTCACAAAGAGCCGTTGGAAACGGTCAACTTGGGCTCAGAAGAAGAGAGGAAAGAAGTCAAGATTGGGGCACTACTCAGTCCGACTGTCAAAGAAAATTTGATAGAACTTCTCAAAGAATTTCCCGATGTATTTGCTTGGTCCTATCAAGACATGCCAGGGTTGAATACCAGCATCGTGTAACATCATCTACCGTTAAAATCAGAGTGTCCGCCGGTGAAACCAAGGCTGAGACGGACTCACCCGGATATGGCCATCAAAATTAAAGAGAAAGTGCAGAAACAGATCGACGCGGGTTTCCTCGCCACCTCAGAATATCCTCAATGGCTAGCCAACATAGTGCCAGTTCTGAAAAAGGACGAAAAAGTCTGAATGTGCATAGACTACAGGGATCTGAACAAAGCCAGTCCAAAGGATGACTTTCCCTTACCGCACATAGACATGCTAGTAGACAGTACAGCAAAGTTCAAAGTCTTCTCCTTCATGGATAGATTCTCGGGCTATAATCAAATCAAAATGGCGCCGAAAGATATGCAAAAAACTTCATTCATCACCCCATCGGGTACCTTTTGTTACAAGGTAATGTCGTTCGGTTTAAAGAACGGTTGGGCAACCTATCAAAGGGCCATGACAACTCTGTTTCACGACATGATACATAAAGAAATTGAAGTGTACGTCGATGATATGATTGCCAAATCTAAAACAGAAGAGGAGCATGTGACCTACTTGTCAAAGTTATTCGAGCGTCTGAGGAAGTACAAACTCCGCTTGAATCCCAACAAATGCACATTCGATGTCCGTTCGGGAAAACTTTTAGGGTTCATCGTCAGCCAGACAGGAATTAAGGTTGATCCCGACAAGGTCAAAGCCATTCAAGAAGTGCCTTCTCCGAAGACTGAAAAACAAGTTAGAGGATTTCTGGGACGTTTGAATTACATTTCCAGATTCATATTCCTCATGACCGCGACATGCGCGCCGATCTTCAAACTACTAAAAAAGAATCAAAGCTGTGTATGGACAGAAGACTGCCAAAAAAGCCTTCGACAATATGAAATAATATCTGTTGAATCTACCAATTCTATCTTCTCAGGTGGAGGGAAGACCACCGATCATATACTTAACAGTCTTGGAAGACTCAATGGGTTGTGTACTTGGCCAACAAGTCAAAACGAAAAGAAAAGAGTCTGTCATCTACCATTTGAGCAAGAAATTTACCGACTGTGAAACTCGGTACATTATGCTTGAGAAAACTTGTTGCGCCTTGGCTTGGGTAGCCAAACGTCTTTGCTAGTACATGATTTGTCACACTACTTGGTTAATCTCAGAAATGGATCTGATCAAGTACGTCTTTGAAAAGCATGCTCTTACGGGGAGGATCGCCCGTTGGCAGATGTTGTTATCAGAATACGACATCGAGTACCATGCTCAGAAAGCCATCAAAGGTAGTATTTTAGCCTATTATTTGGCTCATTAACTGATTGATGATCAGGAATCAGTCAGATTTGACTTCCCAGACAAAGATGTCATGTACTTGAAAATGAAAGATTGCGATGAACCGCTACTCAGTGAAGGGCCAGAACCAGGTTCCCAATGGGGACTAATCTTTGACGGAGTTGTCAACATTTATGGAAACGAAATTAGGGAAATCATCGTAACACCTCAAGGTACCCACATTCCTTTCACTGCCAGAGTAACATTCAAGTGCACAAACAACGAGGCCAAATACGAAGCTTGTATCATGGGTCTCGAAGAAGCTATCGACTTAAGGATAAAGAACTTGGATATGTATGGAGACTCAGCCCTGGTTATCAATCAGATCAAAGGAGATTTGAACACATACCAATCAGGACTGATTCCTTACAAAGACTACGTGAGAAGGTTGTTACTATTCTTCAACAGAATCGAGTTTCACCATATCCCTCGTGAAGAGAATCACATGGCAGATGCATTAGCCACTCTCTCCTCCATGATTAGTGTAGGTCAATGGAATGACATACCTAAGATCGACATAATGCGCCTTGAAAGGCCCGCTTACACTTTCACAATCGAAGCAATCATCGATGACAAACCTTGGTATCACGATATCAAGTACTTCCTTTAGAAACAAGAGTACCCGCTTGGGGCATCTAGAAAAGACAAGAAAACCATTAGGAGACTGGCAGGAAACTTCTTCCTAAGCGGTGATACACTCTATAAGAGAAACTTTGACATGGTCTTGCTCCGATACGTTTACAGACCAGAAGCAAACATGCTGATAAAAGAAATTCATGAAGGATCCTTTGGCACTCATGCCAACAGACACGCAATGGCAAGAAAAATTCTAAGAGCAGGATACTATTAGTTGACCATGGAATCCGATTGCTACAAGTACATGAGGAAATGTCACAAGTGTCAGATATACTCAGATAAAATCCATGTACTGCCAACACATCTCAAAGTTCTTTCTTCCCCATGGCCTTTTTCTATATGGGGAATCGACATGATTGGCATGATCGAACCCAAAGCCTCAAACGGACATCGGTTCATCCTGGTAGCCATTGACTACTTCACCAAATGGGTCGAAGCAGCGTCATACACCAATGTAACCCGACATGTCGTGGTCCGATTTATCAAAAATAATCTCATCTGCCATTATGATGTTCCAATCCAGATCATTACTGACAATGGATCTAACTTGAACAATAAGATGATGAAAGAGTTGTGTGCTAAGTTCAAGATTGAACACCATAACTCATCTCCATACCGACCTAAGATGAACGGAGCGGTAGAAGCGGCTAACAAGAACATGAAGAAGATTGTTCAAAAGATGGTTGTAACCTACAAAGATTGGCACGAAGTGTTGACTTTTGCTCTTCATGGTTATCGCACATCTGTCCGCACTTCAACAGGGGCAACCCCTTTCTCTCTAGTATATGGCATGGAAGCAGTAATCCCCATAGAAGTAGAGACTCCATCAATCCGGGTGTTGATGGAAGCTAAGCTAACAGAGGCTAAATGGTGTCAAAGTCGACACGATGAACTAAATCTGATCGAAGAAAAGAGAATAACGGCTCTATGCCATGGTTAGTTACTTCAGCAAAGAATGAAGAAAGCGTCTGACAAAAAGGTCTGACACCGTGTCTTCAGGAAAGGAGACCTTGTGCTAAAAAAGATACAATCATTTCCCACTGATTCCTGGGGCAAATGGACTCCGAATTATGACGGCCCTTATGTGGTCAAGAAAGCCTTCTCAGGCGGCGCTTTGAGACTCACAACCATGGATGGAGAAGAATTTTCTTACCCCATAAATGTTGATGTAGTCAAGAAATACTTCGCCTAAATGAAATAAAAAAAACGTCTCGGTGGATTAAAAACCCGAAAGGGCGGTCCAGGCAAAAATTAGAAACATAAGCAAAAATCATCTCGGTGGATTGGAAATCTCAAAGTACAATCCAGGAAAAAGTTAGGGATTAATGGCAAGTAACTACGTCTGATCAGTTCAACTCCTCTGCAGTCACGTCATCCATCAGGAAAACTTGAGTCAAGGTCATCTTTGACAGAAGCTCAGGATGTCCAGAATTCAAAGTTGGTAGAAGGATAACGGTCGTTATATTTCAATGTAGCCCCTTTCCCTTAAAATTACCATTTTTTAAACTTTGTAAATACACTATGGGATCACGCGCTTGGCTAATTTCCATTCTATCAATAAAATTTGAGCCCTATTGCTTTTGTTTGAAATTCTCATTTGTTTTAGCTTTACAAAATGACATTTTTAATATGATCAACGATTCTTGAAATAAAACAAAAATGAATTTAATTGTCAAAATTTTTCTGCTTTTAAAATAAAGATGACAATTCCTTTTGACTGTGAACAAAAAAAAAACATCGATAGCTTCTCCAGAAGTGATTGAACCTCAAAGTGCATAATCAAAGTACTCTTTCTAAACCAGTGCACCTGAATGAAGGATCAATTGTGTCGGATGCGAATGTCCCATCTGATATACCCGGCAGAGTTCCTACATCTTAAGACCAATTAAATAGTACTGTCACCCCCATAGGGTCTACTTCTCCTAAGCAAGGCAGGATTGTTATTTTGAACCAGTGATACTTTTCATCCCCCGCTGTTGCCAAGTATCCAGTCGTGTTCATCTATTAGTCTGTATGTCGCGTCTATTTTGACAGCATAAACATACATACATCATGCATAATTTATTCACATTCATATTCATATTGTATTACCATCACTCTGGTCAGTCTTATCCCCAAGTGATAAAGTCCTCTTTGTCAATCAAGTTGTCAATTGTCCTTTCCGTGTAGGATAAGACAAAATCCTGGTTTAAGTTCTTTCCTCGTCAAGAAATGTTTTGTCTGAATAATCTCTCTCCCTAGTTTATTTCTGGATTGGAGACGGTCCTCGACCACTTTGATAACTTGAACCTCTAAAAGGCAAGAAGACATTCGACAAACGTCACTCTTCACCATTGAAGATGATATTTTTGCTTTCCCAGATTAAAGAAAATCCCCAGAGAAAGCTTCTCGTCTAAAGGCCAGGATCAAGGGGAAGTTTATTTCAGAAACTGAGACCAGTTCCTTGGCTGAAGACCAGGATCAAGGGGAGGTTTATTTCAAAAGAAACTGAGACCAGTTCCTCGGCTAAAGACCAGGATCGAGGGGAAGTTTATTTCAGAAACTGAGGCCAGTTCCTTGGCTGAACACCAGGATCGAGGGGAAGTTTATTTCAGAAACTGAGACCAGTTCCTTGGCTGAGGACCAGGATCGAGGGGAAGTTTATTTCAGAAACTGAGACCAGTTCCTTGGTTGAAGACCACGATCGAGGGGAGGTTTGTTTCAAAAGAAACTGAGACCAGTTTTGTGGCTGAAAACCAGGATCGAGAGGAAGTTTTACCCTTTTCTAAGTATCATTGCTTAGTAAAAGAAGATGGATGAGCAAACCGCTGACATTCATAATCACCATCAAAATTTCGGGTATTCCGATATTTAATCCTCTTGCACCCTGAATGTCCGAATTCTTCGCCATTCACACCTTCGGGTCCAAGAAAATTAAATAGGGGCATCTGTCATACCCCAAACTTTGACCACCGAGATTTCCCATCATTGTGCAAATTGTTACCACAATATGGATGAACCTTCATGCCTCATCAATCTCCTCAAGGATTGTCGAGCATCCACTGCAATCAAGAATCAGGGTTTTTGAGCCCTCCCAAAACATTTAGATAAAAGATCAATCAAGAAATGACATGATATTCAACTTGTCTAACCTATTAAAACATCGACAAAGGATTAAGAGGACCCTCACATTAAATATCAAGCACACAGTTGTGACATTCCAAGTGTTTTGATCCCCGAAATACCCGGTGTCGCCAAATTAGGGTTTTGGACGACTGGGACCTCCAGAGTGAGATTTTCACAAAAGGATGAACCAAGACTTCAACATGTGACTCAATATGCTCAAAATAACCCTAAGGATACATTTGAAAAGTTAAATTACCCTCAGAGGATGCATTCCTCAAAAAATCAGAAATTAGGGTTTTACGCGCCGAACCACTCCGGAGCCAAAAGTCAAAACATGACTTTTCTGGCAAAAATGATCCTTATGAAACATATTTTCATAAAATATGACTCATAATTTCATTTGAATAAGAATTGATCAAGAAACCAAGATAACTTGTAAAAGGGGTAATCTTGAAAATTTGAAATTTTTTCTAAGTTACTAAATTTGAATGATTTTGGTACCAACTTCCAAGGATCATAACTTGTGATCCAAGCAGCCATTTTGGGTGATCCAAAGCTTGATTTGTAGGTCTTCCTACATTCTACAAAAGCTTCAACTACCTCAAACTCCAAATCTTCATGGATTTTAAGTTATGGAGTGATCAAAATGACAAAAATGAAGAAAATGATATTTTTCAACACTTAGTGAATATCTGCCTAAGTTACCAGCCTTGGACACCAATGTTCATGAGGATTTTTCAATGGGATTCAAATAGTTCCAAGACAAACTATGAGCATACATGTATTGTATCATATGAGGGCTTTCTAAAAAGCACAAGAGCCTCCCATAACTCAACCTGAGCAAGGAGATATGATCCCCTCAAAATCATCATTTCCAAAGGTCTTGTACAAGATAAAATTTGGCATTTTGTTCGATTTGGCAAAATCAGACAAGTTCAAGCCTTGTCATCCATTTGTACACCTCAGAGGATAGCATCAAAGAGAAATGATCTGATCCACAAGCCTCCCAAGTCCAAGAATCTACATGTAGCTATGTCATCCTAAAAAGGCTAAAAAGCTCCAAGACTCCAATTTTGTTTCAATGCATTCAATGGATGCATCAAGGTGGCATGAACTGAGGCAAACTTAATTGAATGAGTCAAGCCTTATCTCTGAACCAAAATACCATAGGCATGTGCTCTAACCTCAAGTCAATGGCTAGAGGAGACTTGAGATTCCATTTGATCACCATTGGCCACATACCTGTTGCAGTTGCCACACACTATTGCTGCCAAAACAGACTTGACACACTATAAATAGAGCTCATTTGTGATCAGTTTGAGTACCCCAAAGCACCCAAACTGATGCTTTACTCAAAATCTCCCTTTCACTCCAATTTTACCTTCTAACTCAAGTCACTAGCGGGTTTTGAGATTGAGAGTGATTCCAACCAAAACAATCTCACACACACACACACCTCATAAACATCATATATGAGTGATCCATAACACAAAATCACATCTGGAACATCAAATTCATAGAATCACCAGCCAATTTCTCAAGTTCTTGACAGAGTTACAGTTGAGGTACCACAACCAGTTCCAGCTCATTTCAATCCACTCCAAGCATTCAAACACACTCCTTGGCACCTAAGGAAGCTGTCCAGATCATTGCAACCTAGCTGCAACTCGATCACCAGCTGCAAGAGGTAGGCCTAAACCCTTCAAACTCTATGATTCATGCATCATGAATGAATTTTTGAGTTACCATCTTGTTTTTGCATGTATATAGATTAATAACCCTCAATCAATTGCCATGGATCCATCGTGTATGGAATTTTATTGTGTTCATGCTGAAATTAGGGTTCTTGAGGTTTTCTGTTGATTTCTTCCTCCATACTTAATATAAATGCAATTAAACTATATGGTTGTGATCCTTGTTCAAAAACGAACAAGAATGATACTTGGATCGTGCAAAACCATTGAGAAATCATGGAGAAAAGTGAGAAAATGCAAATATGCAGAAACCGGGCATGCGGGCAAGAACTTAGTGTTCTTGGCGCCCTTTTTTAAATTTTTGAATTTTTGAATATTTTGATTATTTTGTTAATTAATTCAAATATTAATTTCTCTCTGAATATTTGTGTCTTTGAATTGATTCTTTTTCTCAAAATTCACAAAAATGTTTAAATATTTTATTTTACAAAAAAAATCCAATTTATATCATTTATTTAATATAGTTAGAATTTTTGTAATTAATTTCATTTTTATTGTTTTTAAACATTTTTAAATGAAATTCCCACTTTGATCTTTCAAAACCAATTGAATTTCAAACTTTCATGTGATTAAACATGATTTTTCAAAATATTTTTCAAAGTATACAATTTCTTTTTGAATATATTTGATATTTTATCATTTATTATTTAAATTTCCTTTGAAAAAATAACATTGTAATTTAAAATTAGGGTTTCCTCTCAATTTTAAAATTTCAAACACCTTTTGGCCTCTAATAGAGTGTAAGACCCAACCTTTTTTGAAAACTAACCTTTTTTGAGCCTCAGTTATTGTATAAGTCCCAACACGTTTTCAGAAATCTCGGCGCGATTGCCATTTCAAAATAAAAATCATATGGGCCTACCCTTGTGTTATAAGTCCCATTTCTTTTCTTTTTCAAACACTTTTGGGCCTTTAATAGAGTGTATGACCAAACCCTCTTTTGTACATAAATAATTTGGGCCTCAGTCATTATATAAGTCCCAGTACAGTTTTAAAAATAATGGTGCGATCACTGTTTTTTCTGGGCCTCTCCTTGAGTTGTAAGCCCCATCTTGTCATACCCCAAATTTTGACCACCAAGATTTACCATCATTGTGAAAATCATCATCACAATATGGAAGAACCATCATGCCTCATCAATCTCCTCAATGATGTTTGAGCATTCACTACAACCAAGAATTAGGGTTTTGAGCCCTCTTAGAGCACTTAGACACAGGATCAATCAGGGAATAACATGATCTTCAACTTGTTTAGCCTCTCAAACACCTATAAGGGATCAAGAGGACTCCTACATCAAGAATCAGGCACAAGGTTGCAACATTCCAAGTGGATCAAGCTTCAAGATCGCCAGTGTCACCAAATTAGGGTTTTGGTCGACTGAGGCCTCTAGTTGGAAATTTTCATCTGGGCACGAGCTAATGCTTCAAAGCACATCCCAAGATACTCTAAGGGACCTCATGGACCTAATCATCAAGTCAATTTAACCCCAGGGGATGCATTTACCAAAAATCAGGAATTTGGGTTCCTTGACCTAATTCACCCCTAAGTTGACTTTTGGGACAAAGCATAAGCTAAGACCTCAATACATGATTTGAGGGCCTCCAATATACTACATTGACCCATTTGCAACAATGGATTGACCCAGGAAGCTTGATTCACAAGTTTCAATTTCATCAGGATCACAATTAGGGTTTCGAGGAAAAAAGTCAACTGTGCCTTTGACTTTTGACCAGGACATGCTCCCAAACCTTGGGACATGATTCAATACACCCTATAACACCTATGGAATCCTTCCATTAGGTTTTATTTTGGTCAAGGACTTGATTTCACAAAGGATCGCACATTTTGGATTTCATCCGATAAAAAGCCAACTGTACAAAAATCCAAAGTTTGACTTTTTGGATTTTTGGTCAACCAAGGTTCCTTAACCCTAAAACAATGTTAATATGTGATTTGAATCATAATTCATCAAGAAAAACCAAATAAAATGAGTTAACTTGTAAAAGGGGTAACCATAGAAAACTTAGAATTTTTCTAAGTAATGGAACAAAGTGGCTAGGGTACCAACTTCCAAGGACCTTAACTTGAATCTAAGCAACCATTTTGGATGGTCCAAAGCTGGATTTGTAGCTCTCATTACATACTTCAAAAGCTTCAACTACATCAAACTCCAATTCCTCATGGATTTTAAGTTATGGAGTGATCAAAATGGCTAAAAACATGAAAATGACATTTTTCCAACACTTAGTGAAATTTTCACTAAGTCAGAATCTGCCTTACTTTTTCCAAAATGTAGGGACATTTTTCACCTTGATCCAACTCAAACAAAGTCTAGGGGTGAACATCAAAGTTAAAGTATGCCATAAGGGCTTTCCAACAAGTACCAGATCATCTCCAAATTCAATTTGAGCAAGGAGATACAACCCTTGAAACATGGCATCATGAACTGGTTTTACAAGGCAGAATTGTGCACATTTGCTCGATTTATCCAAATCTGATAACTCCATGCCTTGTCATCAATTTGGACACATCAGAGGATCAAATCCAAGGGGGTGATCTGATCTCCAAGCCTCACAAGTCCAAGAATCTACAATAGCCATGCCAAACCTAAAAAGGCTAAAAAGATGCCAAGACTTCAATTTTGTTTTCAAGCATTCAATGGATTCACCAAGGTGGCATGAACTGAGCTTATTCTAACTGAATTAAGTCAAGGTTTATCTCTAAACCAAAGCTACAAAGCTTGTGCTCTAATCTCAAATCAATGGCTAGAGGAGACTTGAGATTCCTTTTGCATAACATTGGCCAAATGCCTGCTGCAGTTGCCATTCACTATTGCTTGCAAAACAAACTTGTTCTACTATAAATAGAGCTCATTTTTTCTCAGTTTGAGTACCCCAAAGCACTACAACACTTGTTTTCCTCAAAATCCCTTTCTCTAGGCCAAAATGCCCTTTTTTGCAAGGTACCTCTGAGTTTTTGAGTTAGAGAGCAATTCCATCACAACTCATGATCCAAACGCCTCTAATATATTGTATCTAAGTTGTTCAAACTCTCACATGTGACATGTAACACCAAAATCACAAACTCCACTTCCAAAACCTCAAAATTGGACTTTTTTGCATTTTTCAAGCCATGTCTTAATTCAGTCACTTTCAAAACCAGATAAAACCTTAAACACACTCCAAATATCATCCTTGAACTGTCCCAAATGGTTCCCCTTATTTGGAACACCATTTGAGAGAGTTGCCATATTAGTCACTTTTGTCCATTTTGCAAGAAAGAGCTCAAACTTGTTCCTGAGGATTCCAGCTGGTTCTAACCATTCTAAAAGCTTCTAAGGGATCAATTGAGAGTGTCCAAAGCATCAAATTACTTCTGGCACAAGGAACTTGGCAGATTGCCCAAAAAGCTCCAAGAGGTAAGTGCATCATCACTTGAACTTTCTAAATTATGCATTACTTTGAAGTCCACTGATCATAAACATCTCATACATATTGTATATGTTGTGTTTGAACCAATTCATCATGTAATTCTTGTCTGTACCATGAGATAGCATAGAAAATGCAAATATAGACCTATTTCAAAACCACTATCGGGTTTTAAAATAGGGACCTCATCTGAAAAAACCATGACCACCATTGGATTCCTTGGGAAATTCTAGGCCAGATGCATATAAATTTTGTCCCAATCCATGGAGAAATGAGAAAGTTAGAGGCTTCATGTAAATGGCTCAAAAACTGGCCTTGCCTTGCCTTGCCTTACCTTGCCCAGGCCTAAGACAAGGCACCCCTTATGTATTTATGGGGTGGTTTTGATACACGGATGTATCACAACTCCAGTGGTTGCGCGCTCATGTGTTTGGCCTGGAGGTCTGGGGTTCGAATCCCCCTCGCCCCAGACCCCTTTTTATCACTTTTTTCCATTTTTTATATTTTCATATTATTTTCTTAAATGATTTGAAAATAAATTTCTCTCTCAAATTTAATTATTTTTTATTGGTTCTTTTTGCAAAAAATCACAAAAATGTTAAAATATTTTATTCCACAAAAAAAATCAAATTTATATAATTTATTTGATATAGTTGATATTTTTGCAAATAAATTCATTTTTTATTGTTTTAAACATTTCAAAAATGAATTTTCATCTTGGAAATCAAAACCAAATGAGTTTTAATTCATCTTATGATTAAAACATCATTTTTCAAACCTTAACCAAAAATCACCAGTTGTTTATTCAAACTTATTTGGTGTTTTTATCATTTTTTATTAATTTTCTTTGAATAATTACTTATAAAAAAAATGATGAAATTAGGATTTTCTTGATTTTCACCCTAACAACCCTTTTTCAAACACTTTGGGCCTCTTGAAAGAATGTAAGACCAAACCCTTTTGTAAATAAACCTCTTTGGGCTTCAGGTATTGTATAAGTCCCACTGTAGTTTCAAAAATCTGGGCGCGATCGCCAGTTCAAAATTTTCATCTTGGGCCTCTCCCTGAGTTGTAAGCCCCATCACTTGTACAAAAACATCTTTGGGCCTCTAATAGAGTGTAAGACCCAATCCTTTTTTAACCAAAACTATTTTGGGCCTCAGTGGTTGTATAAGTCCTGGTATGATCTTCAAAACAACGGTGCAATCACTGTTAAACCTTGGGCCTCTCCTTGAGTATAAGCCCCAACAATCTTTTCAAAAACAACTTCTCTTTTGATTTAGGTTCAAATATACAGTTGTTATCAAAACTTTCTTTAATTTCTCCGAACAACTAACAATACAGCATGGAAGCTTGCTCACTTGTAAGTTTTATCAGTTTTCATTTACATGCTTTAATATATATATAACTACATTGTGGGAAACTGCTCCTCTGTAAGTCCTTCTTTCATATCCTTTTAAATACTTGTCATATATCAACAGTATATATACTAGTATAGTTATTTAGAGTTTTCCCCGACAACTAGGTCTAGACCTAGGTAAAGCCAGTTGGTCACTCTTTTAATACAGTCAAAACTAGATCCCCATAGGACTTCCAGATACAGTCTTGCCTTTTCTTAGGCTTAAACAATATGGAACAAAGAGAAAGGCAGTATTCTCAGTGAACCTTTTCTCAGACTATCACCCCTTGAAATTGTCAAAGAAATTCTATTCCCCAGGGATGACGCATTCTCGGTGAATGGCATCTTTTGAATTCCTTCAAACCTCAGATCTTTCACTGTGATCTATTCTCTGTGAATAGCATTTCTTGAACTTTTCTTTGGTTTGGGACCCACAGGCTTCCTAAAAGCATCCCCGCTTCCTCTTGGGCTTTGTACAAGGACCCTCCAGCTTCTTAGAAGTTCTTATGCCTTCTCTTGGGCTTAATACTAGGACCCTGAAGACCTCTTAAAGGTATAAGACAGAACTTAGTCATCCTTTGCTAGAGCAGTCTTTCCAGTGTCAAAACATCCAACCATTTTAGGGTTGATACTCATCCCTTAAAACACCTGCCTCCTCTTGGGCATCATAAAAGATAAACTCTTCCTCACCAATAGACTTTGACAGTTTAAATCTCCTCTTGAGTCTCAAAGACATTCTCAAGTTCCCTACAAACATAGGAGAAACCCCAATCATCCTGTATCAATCTCCAACAGACTTAAAACCCATGGGTTATAAAACCCAGTCTCTCCTAAAACCCCCAACCAGGGTCAGTTTAGTATCAGGATAACATTATCCCAAATCAGAACCTCAAGGCATCTGATAACTCAACTCTTCTGTAACCCTCAGTAAGAGTTGATTCACCATTTGGACCCGCCTCGGGATCTCAATAATCCCCGACAGAAGTTAGCCTCTTCTTTGGCTTTGTATAATGATCTTTCCTCAGCATAGTTAGCCTCCTCTTGGGCTTTGTACAATGATTCTCCCCTGCGGAGCTAATCTTTTCAGACTCTCTTGTTGAGTCAAAACTTCCAAGACTTTCTTGTTGAGTCAATAACCTTTTCAAACTCTCTTGTTGAGTCAAAACCTTTTTCAGACTGTCTTGTTGAGTCAATCACCTTTTTCAGACTCTCTTGTTGAGTCAATCACCTTTTTCAGACTCTCTTGTTAAGTCAATCACTTTCTTGTTGAGTCAACTAGCCTTAATCTTGGGTTTTGTACGAGATAGATAAAAACACTCTCTTATTGAGTCCAACCTTCGGCCTCCTCTTAGGCTTGATATAAGGATTTCCCCTAGCGGAAGTTAGCCTCCTCTCAGCTTGTTCAACCACATTATTGGGCTTCGTACATGACAGATAAAAACGCTCTCTTGTTGAGTTAAACCCTTTTAGCCTCAATCTTGGGCTTTGTACAAGACATAAATCTTCATAGCCTTCTCTTAAACTTGGGACAAATGTATTCCCCAACGGAGTCAATTCCTCTCAACCTACTTTTAGGCTTTGAAAAATAATATCCTCAGCCAAGTCAGTCTCATTTTAGCCTAAAAATCTTGGGCTTTGTACAAGACAGATAAAGATTTCTTTCCATAGTCAGTACCCTTTTAGCCTCAATCTAGGGCTTTGTACAAGACAGATAGAATATTTTCCCCGAAAAAGTCAAACTTTCAGCCTTTTCTTAGGCTTTGTATAATGATATCCCCAAAGAGACAACCTCTTTTTTTGCCTCAATCTTGGGCTTTGTACAAGACATATATAAACACTCTCTTGTTGAGTCAGCCATTTCCAGCCTCCTCTTAGGCTTTGTATAAGGACTTCCCTAGTGGAGTCAATTAATCTCTTAGCTTCAACCTTGGGCTTTGATCAAGGCACACAAAAATCAATATCCCTTATAAAGAAAATTATGGCATTGTTGGATTCTCATATCCCAGTTAAAGTAATCCTCCTTTATAAACAGTCACCCAACAACCATGATAAACAGACAAGATGTCTCCCCTTTAGAGATGACAAATTCTCTCTCAGTAAAACCTTTTAGCTTTAATCTTGGGATTTGAACAAGACACAAATAAACCCTTTTAGCTTCAATCTTGGGCTTTGAACAAGACACCAAAACATCTTTTTCCTCCCTTAGAATATGAGGAACTACGATTGCTCTGATTTCCCTGTTTCGTTTAAACGGGAACACGTAGGCATAAGATTGTTAAATCTTAGTGAGCATACTAATAAAAAACTCTAGGTCCAGCACCTTCATATCAATCAAACTTAGGTCCAATACCTTACCAAAAACATCGGGAAAACCCGAACATCAACATCAACTCACACTCTCTCTCATACTTTCCCAAGAAACTTTCCCAGCCCATTAACGGATAAACACCATCAAGTACAAAACGAAACCTAAAGCTAACATCCTGTGGATAACCACATATAGGATGGGTAATTGACAACTCCCTATTGTATAACCTGACCCCGACTCCCCAAATCGCTTTAAGCGCTTGTTCAGTTAAACATTTGCGCGCAAGGTTAGTTTTAGATAGCTTCCTTTTCCCTTTCAGCTTCATGGGATAAATAAGAAATTAGAAAGTAGCACCCCCTCCTCTTCATTGAGGAGAAAACCCAAATTCCGCGATAAGGTGGTCGCGTCACCAACAAAAATCGTGCGCTACAGTGAAATGGCGACTCTGCTGGGGAGTCATTGTCTGTATAGGACTAGGATTATAGCTCTTAAGATGTCTAGGATGTTAGTTTTAGGAATAAATATATATCGCTTTTCCTAATTGATATCCGTGTTTATTTTTTTGCTAATGGGACTGCGGGTGATGCCGCATCTGGAAAGTTTGAGTGATACCTAAGATAAGTGATGGCATTAGACGGGTAATCTTACAGGGAGTGACTCCCGAATAAGCGATCCCGGTAGCCCATCGAATCAGTGGAGATACCCTTTGCGGATTCAATGTTTAAATGACTTCGGTTGTTGAAAGCAGATTGTTCGATTGTGCTATCCATGAAACTGAGCATTTAGTAGACTAAGACCATGTGACTATTTTGTAGTGCAGAAGCTATCGAAAATAGTTTTCACGCAATACTACCCTCATTTGAGATTACCCTAAGATACTGCAGCTCGCTCGGGTGAACCAGCCTGTTGTTGTTATCCCAAGGGGGGTCAATGATCTTGAGGACAGGTACAAAAATTCACCAGTACAACCTTTGGGAATGGGTAGGGCCATGACTTCATGACACTGAACCTTTGACCCCATATTTTTTCTATGTTTTTGTGTACTGCATTCATGCATTCATTTCATTAAACAACTTTAAACAAAGAAAAAAAATCTTCTTTTCTAGTCTCTCTTTTTCAAATTAAACTAAGACAATGATTGCAAATATCAGAGAGAAAGATTGCGTTATGGATTTCGGTAGAAGGAAGACTCACAAGTACACCTTCAAGGTTCCAAAACTAGAGGATTTAAGAGGGTTGGCAAGGATGATCACTAACCGTGATGCTTTCAGAGCTAAGTACGGAGGAATGCTGTCTCTGTTAAGGGTCCATGTAATTGAAGGGATATTGTCTACTCTGATTCAGTTTTACGATCCGGTTTATCACTTCTTCACATTCCTAGATTATCAGCTGGCACCAACACTAGAGGAGTACTCCACCTGACTGATTTACCCATCACTGACCAAGCTCCCTTTTTTAGACTGGAAGAAATTCCAAAGGATAAAATCATTGCAAGAGCAATCTATTTGGATGAGTCAGAAGTCAGGGCTCACGTAACCATTAAGGGTGGAATCCAAGGTTTACCTGCCAAGTTCTTGATAAAGAAAGCCCTATACTTTGTTAGTATAGGGAACGTGACTGCTTTCGAGAGCATCTTTGTCTTACTCACCTACGAGTTATTTCTGTTTCCCAACATTGATAACTCCGTTGATATCAATGCCATTAAGATATTTCTAATTGGAAACCCTGTGCTGACCTTGCTCGCAGATGCCTATCATTATGTACATTTAAGGAATTTGTACAACGGAGGAATGATCACATGTTGTGTACCCCTGCTATACAAATGGGTCACTTCCTATTTACCCAAGTCTGCTACTTTTGGGGATCAGAAGAGTACTCTGCGTTGGTCACAGAGAATCATGTCTCTTACCAACTCTGACATCGATTGGTACAATCAAATCTATGACGGGATGAGAATCATTGACCATTGTGGAAACTTCCCTAATATACCCCTCATAGGAACTAAAGGAGGAATCAACTATCATCCAATTTTAGTTCGCCGTCAACTCCGATACCCGATGAGACATATCCCGCGTAATGTTCATCTGGAAGGTCTTTTCTTCAAGGAAGGAGAAAATGACAGGGCACTAAAGACGGAAATAGTGCATGCTTGGAAACACATTCACAGGAAAGGAAGATAGTCTTTAGGAAAACCAGACTGTGTCTCGGTGGAACCTTATCTCCACTGGGTACAAACTAGAGCTCTCAAGTTGAGGATGTCTTACCCTCGTCAAAAAGTTCTTCCGTTAAAGGAAACTGACCTTTATTTTATGTCTGATACGGAAAAATTCCAGGTCACTCTCAACAAAGTTCAACGGGAAAAGAAATATTGGAAGAACAAGTACCGCATTCTCAATGTGGAGTGTGCCAAAATACAGCAACTATTAAAAGAAAAGGATGCTCTGATTGAGCTTTTAGAGCAACATGCTGTAGAAAATCAAGACGACCGAAGGAATTTGCTCGCTCCTTTCACTTGGCAAAAGGATGACAACCCGACAACGGCTGAAGAGCCCCGGTCAAAGAATAGGAAAATACCAGAACCAGCACCTGAGCTCTCCTCAGAGAGGACTCAGGATCCATAAGCTTAAACATTTCCTTTTACAGCACTTTGTAAATTACTGTATTTCCATTTTCGCAATCTTTGAATTCAATAAAATGGGGTTTCCCCACTGTATGATATTTGCAATCCAATTGTTGAAGTTTCTTTTGAAAAAAAAATTAAAATTTAATTATTGCATATCCTTCATCATTCTCACATAACGAAGTCTTCTTCCCTACGAATCTCACGTTTGTGTCTCGATTCTAGAGTCAAACTGTCTCATTGGTACAATACTCGGGCCAATCGACAAAAGAAAATGGATGATCTCGAGGAACAGAACAGAGAGTTGAGAGAAGAAATCGACACTCTGAAAGAAGATCTGAGGAAACTTCACAATGACATGCAATCTCTGGCAGCAGCTCAGATACAACAACAAAGGACTGTGATCTCAGAGATCACATCTATGCCCATAGTGGAAAAGTATGATCCTCGGTATAACATGCCTAAAGATCGTCCTTGGGGCATGCCACTTAACTATATCCCGGAAGGATATATTCCGCCTGTAGCGCGATTTTTATTGTTTTGAATCACTATCGCTTTGGTACTACAGTTCGATTCATTTTTTATCCTGTTGAGCTGATTAAGGAAGAGAAATAGATGTCTCCAATTAACACTGCTCGCAAACTGAGGTTAAATAGTCAAAACTGTTGGTTTACAGATGCTACCAAAATAGGGGGTTCGCCTTTTAAGGTTATTTGCTTAAAAACAGGGTCTGGACTATGGGCTAGGTTTCTGGTAAGGTGTTAGGTCTGATGCTTTTGATGGATATATGAAGGTACTGGATTTTGAGTTTTTTATTAGTATGCTCGCTAAGATTTTTCCAATCTTATTCCTACGTATTCCCGAAACAGGGAAATTAAAGCGATCGTAGTTCCTCCTATTCTATGGGAGGAAAAAGGTTGTTTTGGTGTCTTGTTCAAAGCCCAAGACATGAAGCTAAAGGTGGTTTGTATCTTGTTCGAAGCCCAAGATGTGAAGCTAAAGGGTTTTGGATGAGAGAGAATTTCTCATCTCTAAAGAGGAGTTGTTGATGTTTGTATACTGTGATCAAGGCACAAATTTGATGCTAAAAGGAAGATTGACTCAATCAGGGTTTCCTTATACAAAGCCTAAGAGGAGACGGGAAGTTTGACTTTTCTAGGGCAAATGTTCTTTCTGTCTTGTACAAAGCCCAAGTTGAGGCTAAAAGGGATTTTGACTCCGTTGGGGAGAATGTATCTTGTATAAAGCCCAAGATAGAGGCTGAAAGGGTTTGACTCAACAAGAGAGTACTTTTATCTGTCCTGTGTAAAGCCCAAGACGAAGGTTAAAAAGGTTGACTCAACAAGAGAGTCTAGAACAGGTGATTGACTCAACAAGAGAGTCTGTTATACTCAACAAGAGAGTGTTTTGTTGTCTTGTACGAAGCCCGAGATAGAGGCTAAAAAGAGATCGACTCAACAAGAGAGTCTTTTATACTCAACAAGAGAGTGTTTTATATGTGTCTTGTATGAAGCACAAGACGGAGGCTAAAGTTTGACTCAACAAGAGAATCTTTTATACTCAACAAGAGAATGGGTTTTATATGTCTTGTACCAAGCCCAAGACGGAGGCTAAAAAGGAGACTGACTCAACAAGAGAGTCTGAAAAGGTTAGCTCCACTCGGATTGTACAAAGCCCAATAGGAGGTTATCTTACTGCTGAGGATTAGATCCATAGGCAGGCCCAAGGGTGGGGAACTCTCATGAAAGAGACCGAATTTCAAAGTGATAGGTGTTTTTTTCCTATGTTTGAAAGGAACTTGAGAATGTCTTTGAGACTCAAGAGGGTTTAGACTGTCCAAGTCTAGAGTTTTATCTATTGTACAATGCCCAAGAGGCGGCACGAGCATTAAGGGATGAGTATCAACCCTAAAGTGGCCAGCGGTTTGACACTGGAAAGACTGCTCTAGCAAAGGATGACTAAGTTCTGTCTTATACCTTTAAGAGGTCGCCAGGGTCCTTGTATTAAGCCCAAGAGAAGGCATGAGAACTTCTAAGAAGTCGAAGGGTCCTTGTACAACACCCAAGAGGAGGCGGGGATGCTATTAGGAAGCTTGTGGGTCCCCAAACCAAGAGAAGTTCAAGAAATGCAATTCACATAAAAGAGATCATTCCAGGAAAGTTCGAGAATTTGGAAGAAACTCAAGAGATGCCATTCATGGAGAAAAGATCATCTCTGGGGAGTTAGAGTTTCTTTGACAATTTCTAAGAGTGACAGTCTGAGAAAAGGTTCACCGAGAATACTGTCTTTCTCTTTGTTCCATATTGTTTAACCCCAAGAGAAGGGAAGACTGTATCTGGAATCCTATGGGGGATCTAGTTTTGACTGTATTTAAGAGTGATCAACAGGGCTTTACCTAGTTCTAGACGTAGTTGCCAGGGAAACTCTAAATAACTATACTAGTATTACACATTTGATATTTGACAAGTATGTAAAAGGATGTTAAAGGAGAATTACAGTGAAACAGCCCCACAATACAGTTATATACATATGAAAGCGATAAATGAAAGCGGATAAACACTTACCTGTTGTAGAGCTTCCATGCTGTTTGGTTAGTTGTTCAACAAAGAAAGTTTTGATAACAACAGATATTTGAATTCAAAATCAAAGGAGAAAGTGCTTTCAAAAGATTGTTGGGGCTTACAGCTCAAGGAGAGGCCCAAGTTTTAACGATAATTGCATCGTTGTTTTGAAAACTGTATAGAGGGACTTATTCAATATGTGAGGCCTAAAAGTTTTTATGTACAAGGGGATGGGTCTTACACTCTATTAGAGGCCCAAAGATTTTTGTTAAAAAGGCGACGATCGCGCTGAACGTTTGAAAATATACAGAGGGACTTATACAATGTGTGAGGCCCAAAAGGTATTATTTACAAAGGGGTTGGGTCTTACACTCTATTAGAGGCCTAAAAGTGTTTTTGTATAAGTGATGAGGCTTACAACACAAGGAGAGGCCCAGGTTATTTTAAACTGGCGATCGTGCCGAGATTTTTTATTGTGTCAGGACTTATACAATATCTGAGGCCCAAAAAGGTTTTATTTACAAAAGGATGGGACTTACACTCTACCAAGAGGCCCAAAGACATTTAAAGAAAATAAGTGGGGCTTATAACACGAGGGTAGGCCCAGATGATTCGATTTTTGAACTGCCGATTGCGCCGAGATTTTTCTTTTAACGCAGAGGGACTTATACAATATCTGAAGCCCAAAATTGTTTTGTTTAAAAGGGGATTGGGTCTTACACTCTATTAGAAGCCCAAAATGTTTTAAAATGAATAGAGATGGGTCTTATAGCTCAAGGAGAAGCCCAGTTGGTTTCATTACAAAGGCAACGATCGCGCTGTACTTTTGAAAATATATAGAGGGACTTATACAATGCGTGAGGCCCTAAAAGGTTTATTTACAAAAGTATTGGGTCTTACACTCTTCCAAGAGGCCCAAAAAGTTTTAAAATGATTGATGAGGGTTGAATTAATCAAAACGCTAATTTTGTTTAAAAAGGAATTAATTTTGTTAAAAAAATTAATAAAAAGTGATGAAAACACGTGAAAAATGAGTGGTGATCTTGGATCAATGTTTCAAAAATCATGTTTATATCCACAAAATGATTGGAAACCAATTAAATTTGGAAAATCAAGGGGGAAAAATATTTCAAATGTTAAAAACAAATAAAACATTAATTCCTTGCTTAAATATCAAATATATGAAATAAATAATATTTTTGGGATTTTTTGTAAAATAAAATATTTTAACATTTTTGTGAATTATTAAAAAAAGAATTAACTCAAAATCATTAAAACTCATAGAGAAATTAATTTTTGAATGAATTAAATAAAATCACAAAATTCAAATATTCAAATTTGTGAAAAAGGCGCCAAGAACATGGGCCAAGAACACGCGTGTCACTCCCGAAAGATTCGCATCCAACGGTACAAACGCGAGAGTGGCGCAGAAAACACAGAGTCGCCAGCAATGTGTATTTATCCCGAGAGAGGGAAAGGAAACATTGCATAAACCTGAAGAGAAAGGGGGAAAGACATGGTCATCGCGACCATAGTCCAGGTTTGGGAGTCGGTTATGCGAGGGGAAGGTGTTAGCACCCCACACATCCATCGTACTTGATGGGATCCACGCTTGTTGTCTAAACAGGGGTGAGCTGTCCTACTATCTATGGCTGTGCAAAAGAAAACGGGGATGGGGGTGACTAAGACGGACTCGGTAGGACATATTCGATGCCCTAGGCCTACGTACTCCTTCAGTGCAATGGGAAAGTCAGAGTCAACGTAGTTCAGACGGGAACTGTGGGGGAAGGTTGCTCGCCAAGACAATCGATGTCTTATGCCTACATATCCTCAATCGAACGAGAGAGAGGAATCAGAGCTAATGTAGTTCGTGGGTACGACCACGGATGGGTAAGTGTTTTTTACGTGAGCGACGAGCTCTTTTCTGAAAATGAAATTTGAAACCCAACAATCCCGAAGGATAAAAAGATTTGAATTTGTTTTTGTATTTTTTAGACAGAAGTGTTTTCTTTTTAAGTTAGTTCATAACTTGCATTGCACCAAAGTCTAGGGCACAGGGACGAATACTTAACGAATCATCCCAAGACAGGACTCCCACTAAGCACTCTAGAAAGATGAGAGGAAGCCCCTCATTTCCCATTCCCCACGCTTAAGGCTCGTGTGCAATACACTTTATCTTTATTAAGTGTTTTCAAGAAGTTTTGAGATGAGAAGAGAAGACCCAAAGGGAACTCTAAAGGGAAACTAAGAGTCCTAATGTTATCATGCATGGGTGACCTATGGTTAGTGAGGCTTAGGAGGGACAACTACCTAAAACCTAATGCTAATCCTACTCCAAGCTTAATCAAAAATTAAGTTGGACTAGGTAGCTCTAAAGGGAGAGAATCCAAGACTTAAACAAGTCTTGAGATTCATGAGAGAAAGAAAGTGAAAGAGAAGAATGAGAAAGAGAAGGATGAGATAAGAAACAAGATATGGCAGCAAGCACATCATATCAAGTATATCCAACTTACATCAATAAACAAGCCTCAAAGATCATGCAAAACATCTCAAGTAAGCATGCAAAGGTAATCATGAAAGAATGCAAGCATACTTATATGAAATGCACAATTAAGAACCAATGAACTTCATATCAAGATGAAATGAGAAAAATAAGATGAAGATGAAAGCAAGTCAGAATCAAGATCATACCATCATCAACAATTCTCATGTGCAAGAGAAGATCAAAACATGAAACATTATGCACCAAAGAAAGTCCACAAAAGGAAGTCAAAGTACAAGCACTTAAAGCATACCCAAACATGATCCACAAATTGCAAAATTTGGTCATAAGGGACCTCAACCAGGGGTAAACATCATATCAAATACTCATGCAAAGAATCACAAAGAAACTCAATCAAACAAGCATGGCAAAGCAATTAGAGTTAAGAGATGTCAAGAGATGATCATGCATAATTCACTTAAGCACAAATATTCAAACATATATCAAATGACCTTCAAAAATTGTCGAATTAAAACCCAAGTAACCTAAGTAACCTAAGTCAGAATCTAGCAACATGCCAAAAGATCACACAAAAATTCACAGGTTAAGTACCTCAAACAATGCCTCAAAGTTGCATAAGAACAAAGAAGAACAATGCACAAATAGAGGGACTAAAATGCAATATGAAATGAGTTTAAAAATATCATAAAAATGTTTTTAGGAACCTCAAAGTGTCCTCTGAAATATGCAAAAAGAATGGGATGCAAACTATGTACCAATGATGAGAAATAAAATCAACAAGATCAAGTGTGCACAAGTGAAGAAATTCACAAAGAAATTCATCAAACAATTAATTCAGGTGCGAAAAATAGAAGAAAAATGGAAAATAAAATTTGAAATTTTTTTATAAAATCCTAAAGATGATCCATGAATTTTTTTCATAATTTTCTAATGCATTAAACTAATTTTAAAAATTAAAATGCAAAATGTATCAATCAAATAAAATGAAAATAAGCAGAGGGGTGCCACAAGCAAGAAAATCATGTTAAAAACTGGGCTAGACCAAAGGAGGGGGGTGTGAATAGAAAGAAGCCCAAAACGCTTCCTACCATAGGCTCTGAGTCAACAATATTGACTAAATCATTGCCACAAGATTGATCCAAAGATCCACACGTAGTCAATAATCCAAAAGTACACATGATGAAAGGCTCAGATCTATGCACACACGTTAACAATGATGAGCAAGCAAGCATGATGATTAACCTGGCCTCCATAGAAAGTCACGTGAATAGCACATGGATATTTTAATGCGTTGGCAAGCCATAAACCATCAGATCAATCTAACGCATATCAATCAGTCAGCAGATCAAAGATTATGCAAGATCAAGGGTCAGGATTTGAAGCACATGATATTAAACATGGATTAGCACACACACACACATTAATGAAAACATGTGAAAATTAAATGAAGTGGCTAAACATGAACCATCAGATCTGGACCACCAACGGTCCAGATTTCATCTTCTTCCTTTAAACCCTCACCGGCCTGAAACATGACCAGACGCCAGAGCCCTAGCTCCGGTCGTCTTCTCCGGCGACCTTAACATCAATATTTCTCAGAAATTCACAACTCCACCATCATTCAACTCAGAATTCAACAAGGATCATGAATATCACACTCAAATCAACAAATCATGCATAGATTAAACAAATCGAAGACAAAAAGTTTGAACTCAAAAACTTCAGATCCACGATTCAGCCATAATACAAGTCCAAAATCAAAACAAATCACATTAGGATGATCAGCAAAACATGAGGAGCATTATGCACACCAGAAAATCAAGTTATAAGATCATGAAATTCACACTAACCTAAAACTTGAAACAAGCAAAATACTCCTAGAAACCCAGTGTAAGAGTGCAGATCTTCCTCTTTTGAGCTCTATTTGCAAAATAAATGTAAATAGAAGCTTGAATCAGGCTGGATCTTGAAATTTGATGATGAGCAACTCAAACTCGAATATGGTGAAAACCTCATTCTAAGCTTGAATCAATGGTGGATTCTTACTCTATTCTCTTCATTGATCAAGAATATGCAAAGAATTCTCAAGGAAACCGTGTGAGGAGAGAGTTTCGAAGGAGAGAAAGTTTGAGGGAAAATTTGAAATCTGAGAAAATGAGAGTGCATGAGGTGTGAATGAATGTGTGAATCTTCTTATATAGACTTGGTTAGCCCTCTGATCTTGATTAAAGCTTTGTTAAACCCTTGATTAAGGCTATTGAAAGTGTTTTGCAAAATTGCAAGTTGTGATGTACACACTTAATCACACGTGCCAAGGTCATGGTAAAAGCATGATTCACTCACATTTCTTCTGCTGATCACAAATAGAATGGACTTGGGCTTTGTAATGACTTGATTTATGAGATATGATCCATATTGCCATTTTGCACATTGTGAAAAAAGTGAGGTATATGGCATGAAATGAATTGATTCAAAGGCTAAATCTGGTCCTCATGGAGTGTACTTGAATATGGCAATGTGACTTGAGTCATTAGAAACAATTACAAGTCATTTTGAACCAAAATGCAAAAGGTGGAAAAATGGATACATGTGAAAACCCTAAAAAGCACCCTGCCTTCTTTTGGTCATATCTTGAGTTTCACAAATGGTATGGAGATAATCTAGTACTTTTTGGAAAGGGGAGAGAGAGATCTTCAACTTTCATGTTTGAGGAAAATTCATTTGAAGCTTCTTTGATGATGAAAAGTCAAGTTGAAGATGGTTTGAAAAGTTGCCAAAAATGGAAGTTTCACACTATAGGTCATTTTCCAAAAATAGTAACTTTTGTACAAACTCTTGACTCTTGATGAATGGTATGAATCCTAGCCTTTGAGGACCATATGAGGGCATAAGACCTTAAAAATCATGAAGAGGACCTCAAAATTCCATGGTTGACTTTCCTCCTTACAGTTGCCTTTTCTTGGTTCACAAGCAACTGATCCACTGAACATCTTCCACAATGAACCACTAGCCAAGCCTTCCTCTATGAGTGTTTGGGAGCATATGGAACCCATGAGAGCATGCTTGAATCCACAAAGTTTTCTCAAGAAGCTTTTTGAACCCAAGAACCCTAATTTGGTCCCTCTGGTTACGAGGGAAAGATTCACTTGAAATCCTTTGCCATTCTTGATCTTATGAAGATATGATGACCTCCACAAAACACCTTGAGGCTTGAGACTCCTTTGAGATGAACCAAGTACCTTGATCCCATGCTAAGAACCAATGCTATACACAAATGCTAATGCAAGAAATGCAAAGAAACATAAGCCATTTAGCTTCAAAACAAAAGAGCAAATTTTAGGGTATTACAGCTGCCCCTATTCAATCAACTTGGTCCTGAAAGTATGATAGCAACGGCTGTCATACGTTCAAAGGATTCACGGAGATTGAATACCAAAAGAAACCTGAAATTTGCAATCCTCAAAGGAGAGACGACTCCGCTGGGGAACAAGGAATAAATGTTGCACTGTCACAACACAGACGAGTGTTAGCTATGCTGGGGATAAACATGGACGGGTGTCAAGGAATCAAAGATATCAGATACGGACGGGTATCGAAAAGATACACAAACGGGTGTAAAGAGTTTCAATACGGACGGGTATCTAAAAGATACACGGACGTGTGTAAAGAGGTTCAATATGGACGGGTATCGAAAAAATTCACGGACGGGTGTAAAGAGGTTCAATACGGACGGGTATCAAAAAGATACACGGACGGGTGTAAAAAGGTTCAATACGGACAGGTATCGAAAAGATACACGGACGGGTGTAAAAAGGGTTCAATACGGACGGGTATCGAAAAGATACACGGACGGGTGTAAAGAGTTTCAATACGGACGGGTATCGAAAAGATACACGGACGGGTGTAAAAAGGTTCAATACGGACGGGTATCGAAAAGATACACGGACAGGTGTAAAGAGTTTCAATACGGACAGGTATCGAAAAAATACACGGACGGGTGTAAAGAGATTCAATACGGACGGGTATCGAAAAAATACATGGACGGGTGTAAAAAGGTTCAATACGGACGGGTATCGAAAAGATACACGGACGGGTGTCAAGGTAAAAACCTTGAAGGGATGAATCAAAAGACCACCTGGACGAAAGTGGTGAAAAGAGATCATGGGTTCACAATCCTGGAAAAACACTCTGTCGTGGGACTGTCAAATATTGCTTTGAATGACTAAACCCAACACTTGTGGAGTCAAGTCGAATGATATTTTCCTGAAATCCAGTTTTCCTGACGAAGGAAAACTCAAACCTGGCTTATGCTTCGGATGCATATGTTTGAATTTTGCCGTAATGCTCCACACGAAGTGGAAATGCTATGCATTTAGGAGGATACCATGTAAAAAAATGCTTATGCAATGCAAAAAGACCATCCCAACGAAATAAATGCTGAGAACAGAAGCAGCTCCACTGAGGACGATAAACTACATTGTCATCAAACCAAAGAACATGTTGAGGAAAAATTCACCCTGCTAGGGAAGATCACAATCACCAATTCTACTGGAGATTGATGAATCTCCGAGAGAAAACCCACTCAATCGGGGAGGAACTGAAAACTGAAGATGGAAACTCCTCCGCCGGGGATGACCAAATGTTTCAGAACCTGGATTCAAAACCTGCTGGGGATACTAACTGCCTAAAAACTCTGCTTGGGGATAAACTGAAAGAAACTTTAAGGAAAATAGATTGCCCCATGATCAGTGGGGAAACACTGCCTTTAATCAACGAGGACACTCCATCAGACTCTTGCAGGAGAGGCTGTAAAAATAACAACTTCTGGCTACCTACTGAGGAAAGATGAGCCAAATCACAACTCTGGCTGGGGGTAAACCTCTTATATCCTGCTGAGGGGGACGATCCTCAACGACTCCGCTTGGGGAATTACTTCTTTATACTCTGTTGAGGAAGACGATCCTCGATACTCTGACTGGGGAGAGCAGCAAACTGCTGAGGATGTTCAGACTTCAAAGTTGGGGAGCAAATCTACTAGAGAAGTACACCTGTCATTCTGCAAAACCAACAGAAAGGTCTACGTGCAAAAATGATTACTTTGATTATCATCATAGTGACTGTCGTGTAAGCAATTGCCACTATTTTCCAACTTGTTTCACAAAGCTCAACATTTTAGCATGTAATGTTTATAAAAAATATCGGACATTTTCACAAACAAAACAGGTAAAACAATAAACAAAAGCTCTTTGACTGAAATGCAAACTTTATTGAATGATCAGCCTGTAAATAGGCATTTACATTTGGAAGCAATTCCTGAAAAGAGGTAATTGCACAAAAAGTAAAAGAAAATACACATGTCGGCAATGTGGGGAACAGACATCCACCATGACTCGACTCAGCTATAACCCATATGACTTGTTTATCCGCAGATGCTTTGGCCTTTGAAAATGACTAACTGGACTGATTCCTTTCCTTCGAATTTTCCAAGTGTAAATAGTGATCACAGATCGAACGCGGATCGTAGTCTTTGCTTTTAAATCCCTAACTTTTGCCTGGATCGCCCTTTTCGGGTTTTCAATCCACCGGGATACCCATTTTTGCCAAAGTTGCCTTTTCAGGTTTTCAACCTTGCGGGTTTATTTCTTCTTCCTTTTTATCCCTAATTTTTGCCTGAACCTTTTCTTTTTATGGTTCGCCAGGATGCCCCATTTTTGCCTGAACCTTCTTTTTATGTCCAGCGGGTCTGTTTTATTCAAAGTATTTTTTGACTACATCCACGTTCACAGGGGACGTAAAATCTTTGCCATCCATAGTTGAGAGTAATAAGGCTCCACCAGAGAAAACCTGTCTTACTACATATGGCCCTTCGTAATTCGGAGTCCACTTGCCCCTGTGATCTATTTGAGGAGGAGTAATCCTTTTCAGGACTAATTCACCAGTTTGGAAACACCGAGGACGCACTTTCTGATCAAATGCTTTTTTCATCCTGCTTTGATACAACCGGCCATGCGCAATGGATTTTAATCTCTTCTCTTCAATGAGGTTCAATTCATTTAGCCGGGAACGCACCCACTCAGCTTCATCAAGCTTCACGTCTGTCAGAATTCTCAAAGAAGGAATCTCAACTTCTAATGGTAGAACTGCTTCCATACCATACACCAGTGAGAAAGGGGTTGCCCCAGTTGATGTGCGTACCGAAGTACGATATCCGTGCAAAGCGTAAGGCAACATCTCATGCCAGTCCTTGTATGCCACTACCATCTTCTGCACAATCTTCTTTATGTTCTTATTAGCCGCTTCAACAGCCCCATTCATCTTCGGGCGATAGGGAGAAGAATTGTGATGTTCAATCTTAAAGCTCTGGCATAGCTCCTTCATCATCTTATTGTTCAAATTTGAACCATTGTCAGTAATGATCCTCTCCGGGACTCCATACCGGCAGATGATGTCCTTCTTAATAAACCGGGCTACCACTTGTCTGGTGACGTTGGCATACGATGCTGCTTCCACCCACTTCGTGAAATAATCAATAGCCACCGGGATAAAATGATGTCCATTCGAAGCAGTCGGCTCGATCTTCCCAATCATGTCAATGCCCCACATGGCAAAAGGCCAAGGTGACGACAAAACATTCAGAGGAGTAGGTGGTACGTGCACCTTATCAGCATAAATCTGGCATTTATGACATTTTCAAGCGTATTTAAAATAATCAGACTCCATAGTCATCCAATAATACCCCGCTCTTAACAATTTTCTTGCCATAGCATGCCCATTGGCATGAGTACCAAAGGAACCTTCGTGAACTTCTTCCATTAACAGGCCTGCCTCGTGTTCATCAACACAACGTAGCAAGACCATGTCAAAGTTTCTCTTGTATAACACATCGTCTTTGTTCAAAAAGAAGTTTCCTGATAACCTCCTCAATGTCTTCTTATCCTTGGAAGATGCCCCAGCTGGGTATTCCCGACTCTTCAAAAAGACATTGATATCATGATACCAAGGCTTACCATCTGATACACCTTCAACCGCAAATACAAAAGCAGGTATGTCTAAGCGCAAGATTCTGATTGAAGGAGTTTCATTCCAACGATTCACTAGATACATCGATGACAACATTGCCAACGCATCAGCCATCTGATTCTCTATCCGGGGAATGTGATGGAAGTCCACTCTGTCAAAGAAAGGTAACAACCTTCTGGCATAGTTGTTATACGGAACAAGATTCGCTTGACGAGTCTCCCATTCACCTGTAATCTGATTAACCACCAATGCGGAATCACCAAAAACATCGAGGTTCTTGATTCTCAAATCAATCGTTTCTTCTAGCCCCATGATGCATGCTTCATATTCTGCCTCATTGTTGGTGCATACGAACGCCAATCGGGCAGTGAAGGGTATATGAGAGCCCTTTGGAGTCGTAATGATTGCCCCGATTCCGTTACCATATGAATTAACAGCCCCATCAAAAACCATCTTCCACTGAGATCCAATCTCAGGTCCTTCATCAGGCAAAGGTTCTTCACAATCCTTCATCTTCAGATACATGATATGCTCATCCGGAAATTCAAACTTCATCGGTTGATAATCCTCAATTGGCTGTTCGACAAGATATTCTGACAAAACACTTCCCTTAATGGCCTTTTGGGAAACATACTGAATATCGTATTCCGTCAGAACCATCTACCAACGGGCTATTCTACCAGAAAGTGCTTGCTTCTCAAACACATACTTGATCGGATCCATCTTTGAAATCAAGAGGGTTGTGTGGTTTAACATATACTGCCTCAAACGCTTAGCGGCCCAAGTGAGTGCACAACATGTTTTCTCCAGCATCGAGTACCTTGACTCGCAATCAGTAAACTTTTTACTCAGGTAGTAGATGGCGTGCTCCTTTCTACCTAACTCGTCTTGTTGACCGAGCACACAACCCATTGAATTCTCAATAACCGTGAGATACATAATCAAAGGTCGTCCTGGCACTGGTGGTATAAGGATCGGAGGTTCCTGCAAATATTCTTTAATCTTTTCAAACGCCTTTTGACAATTTTCATTCCACCTGACCGCTTGATCTTTTCTTAGCAACTTGAAGATTGGTTCACATGTGGCTGTGAGATGCGAGATGAACCTAGCAATGTAGTTTAATCTCCCCAAGAAACCACGAACTTCTTTTTCTGTTTTCGGCACAGGTATTTCTTCTATGGCTTTTACCTTTGCAGGATCAACCTCGATACCTTTTTCACTAACAATAAACCCCAGCAATTTTCCTGATCTCACCCCGAAGGTGCATTTGTTTGGATTCAACCTCAGTCTGAATTTTCTCAATCTTTCAAATAGCTTCTAAAGATTCACCAGATGTTCTTCCTCCGTCTGTGACTTCGCAATCATGTCATCAACATAGACCTCAATCTCTTTGTGAATCATATCATGAAAGAGAGTCACCATCGCCTGCTGATAGGTTTCCCCTGCATTTTTCAATCCAAAGGGCATCACTTTGTAGTAGAATGTTCCCCACGGTGTTATGAACGTTGTTTTCTCCATGTCCTCTCGGGCCATCTTGATTTGGTTATACCCAGAGATGCCATCCATGAAGGAAAACACCGAATACTGAGCAGTATTGTCAAATAATACGTCAATGTGAGGGAGCGGGAAATCGTCCTTTGGGCTTGCTCTGTTCAAATCCCTGTAATCAACACACATCCTGACCTTCCCATCCTTCTTAGGTACAGGCACGATGTTAGCAACCCATGGAGGATAATTTGTTACGACAAGAAAACTGGCATCTAGCTGTTTCTGAACCTCTTCCTTGATTTTGACAGACATCTCCGGTTTAGTTCTTCTCAACTTTTGTTTGACCGGAGCACAACCTTCTTTAAGTGGTAGCCGGTGTACAACAATATCAGTATCGAGCCCAGGCATGTCTTGGTAAGACCAGGCGAAGATGTCCACATACTCACGGAGCATTTCAATCAATCTTCCCTTGACACTGTCTTCCAATGCAGCCCCTATCCTTACTTCCTTTCTGGCGTCCTCGGTTCCCAGATTCACAATCTCAATTTCCTCCTGATGAGGTAGGATGACCTTCTCCTCTTGCTTTAACAATCTGGCCAACTCTTTGGGCAGTTCACAATCTTCGTTAGTCTCTTCTTCAGCCTGATAAATTGGATTGTCAAAGTCATACCGAGCTATAGCTGAGTCATGATCGGTGTCATCTGAACAAAGAGACCTGCATGATTGATGAGGTATGTTTTATTATGTATGTAACAAAAGAAACACATTGCCATTTTGATGTGGGTTTTTAATGCATAAAAAATAAAACAGAAAGACAGAGATCAAAATATTTGAGTGTGAAAAGTCCTTTATTGATGATAAAGCAAAACATGCAACAGTTAAAAGCCCTACAAATAAAATCACTACGTCTTGGGCAGAACGCAGGATTAACATAGCAGGAAAACAGAACAATTACTCGAAGCTAGTCACTTGAATGACTTTTTTAGAAGACCAGTTGCACAGACTTTCTCCTGGGACGCAAGGGCGGATCCAGCTATCCATATCACAATCACTGTCCTCTTCTTCCTCAATGGCATTAACTCTATCGAAGAAAACACCGGCACTGGTGAAACGGACTGGGCCATAGAATTTGGGAGGATCCCTGGCTCTCCTGGGTGGCTTGTATCCCAATCCATAGGTATTCCCTTTCGGCTGAACTCTGGCTCTCATGGGTGGCTTGTATCCCAATCCATAGGTATTCCCTTTCGGCTGAACTTTAATCACTTGGCCCCACTTCTGTGAGCTACCAGCTTCGACTATAGCCTTGGCGTCTTTAAACGAAGATATAGAAACCTCAGGTTGATCTGCCACTGCGGGCTGCTCTGTGGTCTCGGACTGATCCTCAAACTGAATAACCTCTTCAGACACCTTCACTTTTTCAAACCCCTGACACAGCGTCTCATGGATTTCACCATCCACTTCCACGTATTTAAAGGTTGACAGCTGACTAATCATTATGTCCTCCTCTCCGCACACTGTCACCACGTGACCATCTACCATGTATTTCAGCTTTTGATGCAAAGTGGAGGTTACAGCGCCTACACCATGGATCCAAGGACGACCCAACAGACAGTTGAATGCTGGCTGAATATCCATTATATAAAATGTTGCATCAAAGATTTCCGGCCTAACCTTGATCGGAAGCACAATCTCACCAAAGACAGATCTCTTCGAGCCATCAAAAGCTCGCACCACCAAGTCGCTTGGTGTACAAATAAGTCCCCTGGTATCTAACTTCATTAATGCTTTCTTTGGCAATACATTCAACGATGATCCAGTATCAACCAACACATGTGACATCAGTGAACCACGACACTCAATCGAAATATGCAAGGCATTGTTATGATTCCTCCTAGCGGGAGTCAAATAAAGATCTGTAAAGCCCAAGCCATTACCCGCATTCACGTGCGCTATAACCCCTTCAGGTTGATTAACAGAAATCTCTTGAGGAACATAGGCCGCATTCAAGACCTTCAGAAGCGCATTTCTGTGAGCTTTAGAACATAACAGCAAAGACATAATGGAAATCTTCGACGGGGTTTGATGTAGTTGGTCCACGATCTTGTAATCACTCTTTCGGATAAGCCTCGTAAACTCCTCTACATTTTCAGAAAAAGCATCATCAACCGGCTTTACTGTAGAATCAATAATCACTGGAGGCTGCACAGAACCATCAGCTACCTGTTTTCCCCTATCTTGCCTAGAAGTACCGGGTTGATCATTAGTAGGGGTAAGGACTCTACCACTTCTTGTTTTAGCATCGGTTTCAACCTTAACCTCAGGACTAGAACTCACTGATGAAGTTGCCATTAATTCTTGCTTTTGCCCATTGACAAACACCTCTGCGCCATAATTCCAGGGAATAACCTTAGTACTTTCATACGGAATGGGTCCAGCCCTTGTGATAATAACTGGTGGTGGTCTTGCCGGACCTGAAATAGTAATCGTCTTGAAAGGAATGGTGATGGTAGCAACCTTCTCACTGACGACTTCTTCTTGTTGATTACACCGATCAAACTGTAAACAACCCTCATTAATCAGATTCTGGATACCCATCTTCAACGAATCACAACCATTATCCTTCATAAAACAATCTGAACAGTTCTCATCACAACCCGGATAGACGCCACCCTTCAATAACCTATTTTTAACCACAGCCAGCGAAGTCTTCAATTCCTCAACATCCATGATCAAATTCAAAGCTTCACATTCCTCAATTATCACATTCACCCTCGGCCCATTGTGATCAGGCATCAGGTTTTGAATAACATTGGGCCCATCATTCGAGAAATTGATAACCTTGGAGTCTACAAGGTCTTGCACCTTGTGATGAAACGCCCTACATTTCTCCATAGTATGCCCCGGAGCACCAGAGTGAAAATCGCAGTGTGCGTTAGCATCGTAGCCTCGTGGGAGTTCCCCTATTGGTGGAGCCAGGGTACGGAGCTCAACTAGACGCAACTGCAGTAAATGTTGCAACAATTATGCATACGACATCGGTGGCTGCTCAAAATACCTCTCTGCATTTCTTTGTCTATTCTAATACTGGCCCTGCTGCCTATTCTGATTAGCATTATTCCTTTGTTGCTGTGGTGGAGGTAACATTGCTGGGATAGTTACCAATGCTACTTGTTGATTATTGTTCTGGTGCTGTTTCCCTTTTCCCTTGTAAGATGATACAGCATTGGCCTCTCCTTTCTTCTTATAACCATCAAATGGCTTCTTTCCATGCCCGGAGAACGATCAGTCACCACTAGAAACTTTTCCAGCCTTAATTCTAACCTCTACCTTCTGTCCGATCGCAGTCACATCTGCAAACTTGCCTAGTGAACAAGGCAATAACTTTTCATAATAGTGCTTAGGCAGTGTGTCCATAAACATATCCAAAATCTCCTCTCCAGCATTGGTGGTTGTACCCTAGCCGCCATTTCACGCCACCTTTGCGCGTATTCTTTGAAACTTTCATCATTTTTCTGTGACATGCTCAATACCTGAGTTCTGTTGGGAGCCATGTTTGTGTTGTATTGGTAATGCTTGATAAAAGCTGCAGCTAACTCTCTCCAAGTATGAACATCTCTACTTTCCAGCGCCATATACCATCCCAAAGACGCGCCGGACAGGCTGTCTTGGAAAAAGTGCATCATTAGCTTTTCGTCCTTGGCATGGGCAGCCATCTTCCTGGTATACGCCTTTACATGAGTTCTCGGGCAGGTAGAACCATTATACTTCTCTAGTGTAGGAATCTGAATCTTGTGCGGAATGACAATATCAGGGACCAACCCTAGGTCATCCAAATCTATTCCCAGATCATCCTGCTTCACAACCCCTTTTAGTTGCGCCTCGATTAAACGGATCCTCTCATCACTGACCACAGGAGGGCCAGTGTCCAAGCTTCTGACTGAAAAAACATCATCCTGTTGATCATCACAACGATGGCCATGGATAGCTCGAATAGTGCTTCCTTTTCCAACCACTGAAGGAATCCCACCCTGTCCACCAGCACCAGGGATAGGAATGTTGGTACCAGCACCACCTCCGCCCGGAGGAATAACACGATTAAGAAGACCACCGTGTAAGATACCATTTTCATCAACCTGCACCACCAAAGGCTGAACTAGAGTTCTGAATTCATTCTGGCTCTGCACCACACCTTGCATCATCTCCATGAATTGATCGATACGAGCTTGCATAGCTGCCATGTCTTCCTGAACTTTGTCCATCACTCTACTTTGATTAAGCCTGGTAGAATACCGATGAGCTGGTTGATCAATCGTGACTGTCAAAAAGACTGAGCATAAGAAATCCAAAGAATCCGAGATAACCTGCTATGCAAAATGAGATGATTATGCAAATGCAAATGCAAACATGTATGAACATTATCAAGGCGATCTATCCCTTGATTCCAGTTTTAACAACAGAAGAGAACTGAATTCCTAATCAATAAAGAGAATAAGCATCTGTTACAACACAAGTCTGAATAAGCATAAACAAAGACCCCGACCAACAAGCCTGGCGGTGATCCCGGAAATACAAAGAAAATAGCAGGAAGGAAACTAAGGCATGTCATCAAGACTCAGCCGTGCTAGAATTCCCCATTCGTCATTCTTTTTACACCAATTCTGCACTTCCTTGAGAAGCTTCTTGGTATTAGGATGCTCTGGTCTCTGAATCAACTCCTGAATCAAAAGATCCCTCCTGTGCAAGATCCCTGTTAAATAACGACTATGCAATTCCCAATCATCTTCTCCAGAAGCTCCACCTGAACTTGGACCTTCGCTTCTGGCTCTTTTCACTTCGGCTCGGATCTTCAGTTGTTCCATATCTGCCATGGTTTCCTTGAGCTTTTCCTCAATTGCTCTCCTCTCAAAGATCCCTGATAAAATCTCCTTATCCTTTTTCCGAAGCTTTGTCTTCAAACCTTCAATCTGCTCCAGATACTTGTCCTCTTTCAACAGTAATTGCTGTATTCCGACGGTCACGGAACCTGTGAATTCTTGACATAGCATAAGCCAACTCTTTCTTTTGGGACGAAAGGACCTTGCTAACACTTTTCAACGCTTTAGCCACTTTCTCTTTGGCTGTGGCTTCTTTAGACACTTCTTTCTCCTTCACAGCCAAAAGTTCTGATTTCAACCTGGCAACATGGATAGCTTCGCCTTTTTCGTGCTTCAACTGACCAACCTCTCTGCCCAGCTCACGATTCTCCTCTCGGAGTTTCTCCTTCTCAGCCCATAACTTATCATACTTCTCTATATCAGCAGTCGTGGGAGCCTCGATCATCAAAGGATACAAAGGTGGTTCCATCGGAAAAGGAAGAAGCTCCTCTTCTGCTTTTTTCTTAATTCACTCTTCATAGGAAGGAAAAGCCCGGTTATTACATTTCCCGAATGAAGTTTTTCCCTTCTTGGTCACCTGCTTCCAAGCATTCACAATCTTCCTTATCATCTCTTGATCCCCAGTACCATTGAAGAATAAGGACTCCCTGATATCTCGCTCTTCGGGTGGACCTCTCAAAGGATAACCAAACTGCCTGATAACAAGGGAATGGTTATAGTTAATTCCACCTTTTCTCCCTATCAAGGGTACATTAGGGAATTCTCCGCACTTGCAAATAATCTCCATCCCTAGCAAGTCATGGTTGAACCAAACAATGTTGTCAGCAGTCAAGCCCATTAACCTCTTTGACCACTTCAGAGAATCTCTCGTATCAACAAAAGCGCCAGCTTCGGGGAGATGACTTAGAAACCAAGTAGATAAGAGTGGTGCACAATAACTCACAGTTTTTCCACGCCTATTTTCATTCTTGTAGTGGACTGAGTGATACACATCACCTAGCAAGGTAGGTATAGGATTCTTTGAAATAAAGATTCTGACAGCATGCATATCCACCAGATCAGGAACATTGGGAAACAGGACAATCCCATAGATGCACATGGCCAGAATAGCTTAGAAAGCAGTCCAATTCCTCTTCTTAACATGTATGCAAGCTTGATCAAACAAGAACTTCAATAAGAAACCCTTAGCTCCTTGTTTCTCCACAATATTACTGCTCAGAGCGGATTCACCAATATGAAGAGCAATGGTCATCTCTCCTATCCCGGGACGTTCTTCAGAAAAGAATACTATGTCATGCCTGATGGGGATTCCCAAAATAAATGAGAACTCCTCCAACGTTGGAGCCAAGATATAGTCTAGGAAAGTGAAGCAACGCAAAGACGGATCATAGAACTGAAGAAGTGTATGAATGGCATCCTTCTCATACTTGGAGATACTGTAGACAAACTTCAGAAGTCTCCCATACTCTCCACCGAACTCTGTATGAACTCCGGGACCAGCCATACTAATCAGCTTGTGAATCAACGTCAAGGTCGGGTCTGGGAACGAATAAGCAACAGTCTTCTTTCTCTGGACATCCATGTTAAGGCAACCTCAGAAAACCGGAATCAAGAGTAAGATGCAGGCCCTGAAAAATGTCAAACATGTTAGAATGCAAGAAAAATGATATGCACATGCAAGCATGGGATCAAGGCATCACTGCTGGATGTGCCGTGTTGTTAACTGAACGAGAACCACAACCTAGAAAACCAGAATTCTAGAATACCGAACCACTGAGATAACCAGAAACCCAGATAATCAAACACTGATGAGAAATCCAGAAAACCGGGTAGGTTGAAGGTTGAAGGTTTCCTGCAAGCCTGTAAACACCCATCCCATCTCTCACGAGGGTTCTAAAAAACCGAGGATCTTCAATATCACGGGCTCTCAGGTCGAGAAATGATGATACGTTCACCATTTCTGGTTTGGCATCATCATCAATCGAGGAGACCTCAACTGATTCCCCTAAAAAATAAGGTCATCCTATGCGATTTACCAGCATTGGGTCCTCGGATCGACAAGTGTAATGGGTTTGCCATTTCTGGTCTGCCATTATCACATATCAGGAGGAGAGGCGTTGCTGAGTCCTCAGAGAAACGGTCACCAGAGTCGACAGCTCTCTAGATCAACGCCCTAAAATGCGCAAGACACACACGTCAGAATGCGTCCCAAGATAGCCTCGTCTGGTTGTGAATTTCGTGAACACACAAACACACCAAGATGGCACATAGGTCCCACTACTCTCCACTCTAGTCCTAGGGTGTACTCAAGCCTGGGTATTGGGCTTATCTCTCAGAACAACCCAACCTGCCAAACAGAAACCAGCCAGCACAACACAGTAATATCCAGTATGACAGTAATAAAATGAAATGCAATGCAATAAAAGCTGTAAAACAGTAATATTCAACATAATAAAGTACAACAAATAATCACTCAATGAAAAAACAAACAAGCGCTAGGATTGATTCGCTAAAGGGGACGGACCAACAAGAGGTCAACCAGAGATTCTGGGTTCGATCCCCAGCAGAGTCGCTAGCTGTCGCTCCCGAAAGATTCGCATCCAACGGTACAAACGCGAGAGTGGCGCAGAAAACACAGAGTCGCCAGCAATGTGTATTTATCCCGAGAGAGGGAAAGGAAACACTGCATAAACCTGAAGAGAAAGGGGGAAAGACATGGTCATCGCGACCATAGTCCAGGTTCGGGAGTCGGTTATGCGAGGGGAAGGTGTTAGCACCCCATGCATCCATCGTACTCGATGGGATCCACGCTTGTTGTTTAAACGGAGGGTGAGCTGTCCTACTATCTATGGCTGTGCAAAAGAAAACGGGGATGGGGGTGACTAAGACGGACTCGGTAGGACATATTCGATGCCCTAGGCCTACGTACTCCCTCAGTGCAATGGGAAAGTCAGAGTCAACGTAGTTTGGACGGGAACTGTGAGGGAAGGTTGCTCGCCAAGACAATCGCTGTCTTGTGCCTACATATCCTCAATTGGACGAGAGAGAGGAATCAGAGCTAATGTAGTTCGTGGGTACGACCACAGATGGGTAAGTGTTTTTTACACGAGCGACGAGCTCTTTTCTGAAAATGAAATTTGAAACCCAACAATCCCAAAGGATAAAAAGATTTGAATTTGTTTTTGTGTTTTTTAGACAGAAGTGTTTTCTTTTTAAGTTAGTTCATAACTTGCATTGCACCAAAGTCTAGGGCTCAGGGACGAATACTTAACGAATCGTCCCAAGACAGGACGCCCGCTAAGCACTCTAGAAAGATGAGAGGAAGCCCCTCATTTCTCATTCCCCACGCTTAAGGCTCGTGCGCAATACACTTTATCTTTATTAAGTGTTTTCAAGAAGTTTTGAGATGAGAAGAGAGAAGACCCAAAGGAAACTCTAAAGGGAAACTAAGAGTCCTAATGTTAACATGCATGGGTGACCTATGGTTAGTTAGGCTTAGGAGGGACAACTACCTAAAACCTAATGCTAATCCTACTCCAAGCTTAATCAAAAATTAAGTTGGACTAGGTAGCTCTAAAGGGAGAGAATCCAAGACTTAAATAAGTCTTGAGATTCATGGGAGAAAGAAAGTGAAAGAGAAGAATGAGAAAGAGAAGGATGAGATAAGAAACAAGATAAGGCAGCAAGCATATCATATCAAGTATATCCAACTTACATCAATAAACAAGCCTCAAAGATCATGCAAAACATCTCAAGTAAGCATGCAAAGGTAATCATGAAAGAATGCAAGCATACTTATATGAAATGCACAATTAAGCACCAATGAACTTCATATCAAGATGAAATGAGAAAAATAAGATGAAGATGAAAGCAAGTCAGAATCAAGATCATACCATCATCAACAATTCTCATGTGCAAGAGAAGATCAAAACATGAAACATTATGCACCAAAGAAAGTCCACAAAAGGAAGTCAAAGTACAAGCACTTAAAGCATACCCAAACATGATCCACAAATTACAAAATTTGGTCATAAGGGACCTCAACCAGGGGTAAACATCATATCAAATACTCATGGAAAGAATCACAAAGAAACTCAATCAAACAAGCATGGCAAAGCAATTAGGGTTAAGAGATGTCAAGAGATGATCATGCATAATTCACTTAAGCACAAATAATCAAACATATATCAAATGACCTTCAAAAATTGTGGAATTAAAACCCAAGTGACCTAAGTCAGAATCTAGCAACATGCCAAAAGATCACATAAAAATTCACAGTTTAAGTACCTCAAACAATGCCTCAAAGTTGCATAAGAACAAAGAAGAACAATGCACAAATAGAGGGACTAAAATGCAATATGAAATGAGTTTAAAAATATGAGAAAATTTTTTTTAGGAACCTCAAAGTGTCCTCTGAAATATACAAAAAGAATGGGATGCAAACTATGTACCAATAATTAGAAATAAAATCAACAAGATCAAGTGTGCACAAGTGAAGAAATTCACAAAGAAATTCATCAAACAATTAATTCAGGTGCGAAAAATAGAAGAAAAATGAAAAATAAAATTTGACAAAATTTTATAAAATCCTAAATATGATCCATGAATTTTTTTCATAATTTTCTGATGCATTAAACTAATTTTAAAAATTAAAATGCAAAATGTATCAATCAAATAAAATGAAAATAAGCAGAGGGGTGCCACAAGCAAGAAAATCATGTTAAAAACTGGGCTAGACCAAAGGAGGGGGGTGTGAATAGAAAGAAGCCCAAAACGCTTCCTACCATAGACTCTGAGTCAACAATATTGACTCAATCATTGCCACAGGATTGATCCAAAGATCCACACGTAGTCAATAATCCAAAAGTACACATGATGAAAGGCTCAGATCTATGCACACACGTTAATAATGATGAGCAAGCAAGCATGATGATTAACCTGGCCTCCATAGAAAGTCACGTGAACGGTACATGGATATTTTAATGCGTTGGCAAGCCATAAACCATCAGATCAACCTAACGCATATCAATCAGTCAGCAGATAAAAGATTATGCAAGATCAAGGGTCAGGATTTGAAGCACATGATATTAAACATGGATTAGCACACACACACATTAATGAAAACACGTGAAAATTAAATGAAGTGGCTAAACATGAACCATCAGATCTGGGCCACCAAAGGTCCAGATTTCATCTTCTTCCTTTAAACCCTCACCGGCCTGAAACATGACCAGACGCCGGAGCCTTAGCTCCGGTCGTCTTCTCCGGCGACCTCAACATCAAAATTTCTCAGAAATTCACAACTACACCATCATTCAACTCAGAATTCAACAAGGATCATCAATATCACACTCAAATCAACAAATCATGCATAGATTAAACAAATCGAAGACAAAAAGTTTGAACTCAAAAACTTAAGATCCACGATTCAGCCATAATACACGTCAAAAATCAAAACAAATCACATCAGGATGATCAGCAAAGCATGAGGAACATTATGCACAACAGAAAATCAAGTTATAAGATCATGAAATTACCACTAACCTGAAACTTGAAATAAGAAAAATACTCCTAGAAACCCAGTGTAAGAGTGCAGATCTTCCTCTTTTGAGCTCTATTTGCAAAATAAATGCAAATAGAAGCTTGAATCAGGCTGGATCTTGAAATTTGATGATGAGCAACTCAAACTCGAATCTGTTGAAAACCTTATTCTAAGCTTGAATCAATGGTGGATTCTTACTCTATTCTCTTCACTAATCAAGAATATGCAAAGAATTCTCAAGGAAACCATGTAAGGAGAGAGTTTCGAAGGAGAGAAAGTTTGAGGGAAAATTTGAAATCTGAGCAAATGAGAGTGCATGAGGTGTGAATGAACGTGTGAATCTTCTTATATAGACTTGGTTAGCCCTCTGATCATGATTAAAGCTTTGTTAAACCCTTGATTAAGGCTATTGAAAGTGTTTTGCAAAATTGCAAGTTGTGATGTACACACTTAATCACACGTGCCAAGGTCATGGTAAAAGCCTGATTCACTCACATTTCTTCTGCTGATCACAAATAGAATGGACTTGGGCTTTGTAATGACTTGATTTATGAGATATGATCCATCTTGCCATTTTGCACATTGTGAAAAAGTGAGGTATATGGCATGAAATGAATTGATTCAAAGGCCAAATCTGGTCCTCATGGAGTGTACTTGAATATGGCAATGTGACTTGAGTCATTAGAAACAATTACAAGTCATTTTGAACCAAAATGCAAAAGGTGGAAAAATGGATACATGTGAAAACCCTAAAAAGCACCCTGCCTTCTTTTGGTCATATCTTGAGTTTCACAAATGGTATGGAGATAATCTAGTACTTTTTGGAAAGGGGAGAGAGAGATCTTCAACTTTCATGTTTGAAGAAAATTCATTTGAAGCTTCTTTGATGATGAAAAGTCAAGTTGAAGATGGTTTGAAAAGTTGCCAAAAATGGAAGTTTCACACTATAGGTCATTTTCCAAAAATAGTAACTTTTGCACAAACTCTTGACTCTTGATGAATGGTATGAATCCTAGCCTTTGAGGACCATATGAGGGCATAAGACCTTAAAAATCATGAAGAGGACCTCAAAATTCCATGGTTGACTTTCGTCCTTACAATTGCCTTTTCTTGGTTCACAAGCAACTGATCCACTGAACATTTTCCACAATGAACCACTAGCCAAGCCTTCCTCGATGAGTGTTTAGGAGAATATGGAACCCATGAGAGCATGCTTGAATCCACAAAGTTTTCTCAAGAAGCTCTTTGAACCCAAGAACCCTAATTTGGTCCCTCTGGTTAGGAGGGAAAGATTCACTTGAAATCCTTTGCCATTCTTGATCTTATGAAGATATGATGACCTCCACAAAACACCTTGAGGCTTGAGACTCCTTTGAGATGAACCAAGTACCTTGATCCTATGCTAAGAACCAATGCTATGCACAAATGCTAATGCAAGAAATGCAAAGAAACATAAGCCAGTTAGCTTCAAAACAAAAGAGCAAATTTTGGGGTGTTACAACGCGCGAAGGGAGTTTTGCTCAGATTTGTATTTTCTATCCAATCTCACTGAATACTTGATGAAATCGCACAATCCACATATCAATCTTCTCATTTTCACCTCACGATCATGTCTATGGTCTTTAATTTCATTTATTTTAAGCATGGAATAAGAAATCAAGACAAAACCTCAAGAACCCTAAAATTTGCATGAAGGCTGAGAATTTTGATACACGATTCAAACAAAGCAATTAATTGAGGGGAAACATTCTATGCATGATTATGAACATTTGGCAAAAGTATTGTGTGAGGAAACATGCATTGATTAAGAGATGACCAAGTTTAGGCTTACTTGAAGGTCATGACAGCAAGAGCAATGTGATTTTTGAGTTGGAGGTGTTACAGATGATTTGTGATGATCTGAACAGCTTCCCTACACCATATGGAGTGTGTTTGAATGCTTGGACTTGATTGGAAATGACTGGATCACTTCATGGCATCTCAGCTGCAACTTGGTTAAAACCTTGAGCAACTGGCTGGTGATTCTGAGAAATCAGTGTTACACTTGTTCTTTAAGTGTTTGGATAACTTCTATATAATGTTTATGAGGTGTGTGTGTGTGATTGGTTTGGTTGGAATAGCTCTCAAACTCAAAACCCGATAGGGACTTGCTTTGGAAGGCAAATTTGGAAGTGAGAAGGTGTTTTTACGGAAAGCATCTGTTTGATGGATTTGGTGTACTTAAACTGAGCACAAATGAGCTCTATTTATAGTAGAGCAATTTTGTTTTGCAAGGAATAGGGAATGAAAACTACAACAGAGGTTTGGCCAATGTTGATCAATAGGAATCCAAGTCTCCTCTAGCCATTGACTAGAGGTTAGAGCACAGGCCTATGGTTTTTTGGTTCATATCTTATCCTTGACTCATTCAGTTAGAAATGGCTCAGTTCATGCCACCTTGGTGCATCCATTGAAGGCTCTAAAACAAAATTGTAGTCTTGTCCCCTCTTTAGGGTTTTTTTAGGTTTGGCGTGTTATTTTTAGTTCCAAAGACTTGAGAGGCTTATGGATCAGTGTTTGTCCCTCCTTGGTCCCTCCCTGAGGTGGTCAGATGAATAAACTTGTTTGTCATTGTCGCTCCCGAAAGATTCGCATCCAATGGTACAAACGCGAGAGTGGCGCAGAAAACACAGAGTCGCCAGCAATGTGTATTTATCCTGAGAAAGGGAAAGGAAACACCGCGTAAACCTGAGGGAAGGGAAAGAACATGGTCTCACGACTAAGAGAAACGGGTACGGGAGTCGGTTACGCGAAGGGAAGGTGTTAGCACCCAACACATCCATCGTACTCGATGGGATCCACGCTTGCTGTCTGTAACAAAGGGTGTCGTCGTCTGGAGCTCCACTGCTACTGGACCGGAGAAGAAACGAGAACGGAAAGAACGGAGAAACGAAGAAGAAAAGAAAAGAAGTGACTCGATAGGACATTATCGTTGTCCTAGGCCTACGTACTCCCTCGGTGCAATGGGAAAGTCAGAGTCAACGTAGTTCGTACGGGAATTGTGGGGGAAGGTTGCTCGCCAAGACAATCGCTGTCTTGTGCCTACATATCCTCAATTGGATGAGAGAGAGGAATCAGAGCTGATGTAGTTCCTGGGTACGACCACAAATGGGTAAGTGTTTTTTACGTGAGCGACGAGCTCTTTTTCTGAAAAAAGAAGTTTGAAACCTAACAATCTCGAAGGATAAAAAGATTTGAATTTGTTCGGTGTTTTTTAGACAGAAATGTCTTTTAAGTTGTTTCGTAACTTGCATTGAACCCAAGTCTTAAATATAGGAACGAATACTTCGCGCATCGTCCCCAACAGGACGTACACTAGGTATCCTAGAAGAATGAGGGGAACCCCCTCACTCCCCACTTCCCACATAGAAGGCTCAAGCGCAATACATGTTAACTTTTATTACGTGTTTTTGAAGAATTTTTGAGATGAGAAGAGAAACGACTCGAAGGAAACTCTAACGTGAAAAAGAGATCCTATGGTTAGTGAGGCTTAGAAGGGACGACTACCTAGAACCTATTGCTAATCCTACTCCAAGCTTAATCGAAAATTAAGTTGGACTAGGTAGCTCTAAAGAGAAAGGAGTCCAAGACTTGAACAAGTCTTAAGACTCGAGGGAGTGAAATGAATTAAAGGAAAAAGAGGAGGTACAGCACCTACAACAACACACTTGCTTCAGAACAGCAATGAAATCATGCACATACACCAAACAACATTTAACAGCATGCAATCCATCATGAAAACAGGTGTAAAAGATCACAAACAGCATGTGTATACATGGACAACACATATGACAGCACTTATGCAAAACTCAGATGTGAAATTAGAATAGCATGCGCCACATTTTGAATACGATTCAATCAAGGCAGAGAAAACGTGCATCCAACAACATACATTGTTCAATTAATCATGATCATAAACAAACCACACACCATGTTGAATAAACATGCAAGCATCATGGAAGAATGAAACACATAGCATATGATCAACTTAAACAAGTATGCACATCATGAAATTGGATGCAAACAAGTATGCACAATCATCGTCAATCCAGCAACAATGCACAATGAACATGATTATTAAGTGAGTGTGCGCCTTTATTCATAGCATCAAGTGTTCAACAACGCAAACATACACATAAACGATGAAATTCAAGAAGTCGCGTGTCGAGAAAATGTGATCATGCAATGGTGTGAGGTGTAACAGCTCAAGAATAGTCCACAAAACATCAAGGCATCATTCTATGAAGTTTAGGCATGCATCGGATCTCAAACAACCAAGAAAATGCAAGAAATTATCACTCCACAGCAGTGGTAATCGATTACTCACTTTGAGTAATCGGTTACTCAGTTGAAATTTGACCAAAAACGTGAATATTAGGCAGAGTAATCGGTTACTCTGTTAGGGTAATCGATTACCACTGAAACAGAGGCAGAAAATCAACTTTGAAAAGCACTTTTCAGCATCCAATCACTTATGCAAACATCCAAATGATCATACAATCAATCAATCACGAAATTCACATCAAATATCAGTAATCAAACACCAATTTCATCAATCAAACAACAAGATTAAAAATCAAACCAAACAAGTGGATCAAAAGCATAAACAACCAAAGATCTACATTGCATAAGTTATGATCAAGCAAAATCAATAATAGACCTAAGAAAAACCAACCTACAAGGCTGAGGTTTGCCTTGGTGAATGTTGAGCACGAAAATTGATGAATCCAAGCAAGAAAACCAAAGATCTATGTGATGAAATCCAAGATCCAAACAAGAACAATCAAGATCCAAGCTAGAACAACCCAAATAATCAAAATTTGCTCAAAAAGTGATTCTAATCTCCAAAACAGTAGCAAATCAAAGATCCCTTCAAGAATTGATGGATGGATGGTGGCTTAGTTCCAAGATCAACAAATTTCAAGGTGAAATTTGATGAACTTTGATGATGGAACTTTGAGTGAGGGTTTGGAAAATGAGAGAAAAGTCTGAGAGAAAATGTGGAATGTGATGTAGAAAATTCAGAAAATGGATCAAAGTTTTTGTGGTTTGGAGTGAATTCACTCAAATAGGAGCTAGGTAAGGAATTCAAATGTGGTTTGGAGGTGGGTTAATGAGTGGAATGGAGATTAAGAGAGAAAATGGGAGAAAAAGTGTGGAATTGGAGTGAAAGAATTATGGAGAGAATTTGAATTTGGGTAGAAAATGATGGAACCTAGATCCTTCCAACATGCACATGGGAATCACATGATCACATTTTAATTCAAATTCTGCCAAATGCTAAAAATTGCCATATTTTTGGAAATTTGCACAGAGTAATCGATTACCCTGTTGGAGTAATCGATTACTCGGTTCAGAAATTCAAAAATTTTGGCGCCATAAGGAGGGAAAGGAGCGGAACTTCCTGTTTTCACCCATTCTGAGTCATGCTTAACCTCTGGAACTCAAAACTTAATATTATCACTAAATAATGTCTGAAATGTACTATGAAATATTTTCCGCGCTCTGATTAAACTGCTGATACCAACTGTCTGGTGTTGAATAACTGATCAAAAATTGATTGTCGGGGTTTTTGATCATCCAGTCACTTAATGAGCAAAATAAATACTCAAAAAGACTTGGAAAGCTATCTGTTGGCTCCGAACATTGTTAAAAATCGAACTGGGACTGATGACGTTGCGATCTGCTGAAGAATACCTTGATCCCATGCTCAAAAGGACAATGCAGATGCAAGAATGATAATGCAAATGAAAGGAAGCATAAACCAGTTAGGTTAGAAAATAGAGTGGGCAAATTTTGGGGTGCTACAGCTGCCCCTATTCAAACTTCCCGGATCCGAGGGTATGGAAGCAGCGGCTTTCATACAACCGGGATACGCGGGGTTTGAATACCAAAATAACCTGAAAATTTGCAATCCTCAAAGGAGGGACGACTCCACTGGGGAACAAGCAATAAATGTTGCACTGTCACAACACGTACGAGCGTTGGAAACCAATACAAACAATGTATTGAAAAGTCTTGAAGTGAACACAAACGAGTGTTAACTATGCTGGGGATAAACACTGACGGGTGTCAAGGAATCAAAGATATCAGATACGGACAGGTATCGAAAGGGTACACGGACGGGTTCCAAATGTAAATGCGGACGGGCATTGAAACAAAAGTCCAAACACGGACGGGTGCTGAAAGAACACGGACGGGTGTAAAAGGATTCAATACGGACGGGTACTGAAAAGGTACACAGCGGGTGTAAAGAGTTTCAATAAGGACGGGTACTGAAAAGGTACACGAACGGGTGTAAAAAGGATTCAATACAGACGGGTATTGAAAAGGTACACGGATGGGTGTAAGAAGGTTCAATACGGACGGGTATCGAAAAGGTACACGGGCGGGTGTAAAAAATTCAATACGGACGGGTACTGAAAAGGTACACGGACGGGTGTAAAAAGAGTTCAATACAGACGGGTACTGAAAAGGTACATGGACGGGTGTAAAAAGATTCAATACGGACGGGTATCGAAAAGGTACACGAACGGGTGTAAAAGTTTCAATACGGACGGGTACTGAAAAGGTACACGGACGAGTGTAAAAGTTTCAATACGGACGGGTATCGAAAGGTACACGGACGGGTGTAAAAGTTTCAATACGGACGGGTAATGAAAAGGTACACGGACGGGTGCAAAAATATTCAATACGGACGGGTATCGAAAAGGTACACGGACGGGTGTAAAAGTTTCAATACGGACGGGTATCAAAAAGGTACACGGACGGGTGTAAAAGTTTCAATACGGACGGGTATCGAAAAGGTACACGGACTGGTGTAAAAGGATTCAATACGGACTGGTACTGAAAAGGGTATAAAGCAACTTATCGGGGATTAATCTCGCTGGGGAATGGAAGGCAACACGGACGGGTGTCATCAAAAGGTCAATCTGGACGGGTATTGAAACAAGAAGGTTCAAACATGGACGGGTGCTGAAAGAACACGGACAGGTGTCTGACAGTAAAAACCTTGAGGGAATAAACCAAAGGACCACCTGGACGAAGGGGTGCAAATGAAATCATGTATTAACGATCCTGGCAAACAACTTTGCAAGGGAATGTCAAATATTGCTTTGAATGACCAAACCCAACACCTGTGGAGTAAAGTCGAAAGATATCTTCCTGAAATCCGACTTTTCCTGACGAAGGAAAACTCAAACCTGGCTTATGCTTCAGATGCATATGTTTGAATTTTTCCGTAATGCTCCACACAAAGTGGAAATGCTACGCATTTAGGAGGATGCCATGCAAAAATGCTTATGCAATGCAAAAGACCGTCCCAGCGAAATAAACACTGAGAACAGAAGCAGCTCCACCAAGGACGACAAACTACATTGTCATCAAACTAAAGAATAATGCCGAGGAAAACTTCACCCTGCTAGGGAAGATCACAATCACCAATTCTACTGGAGATGGACAAAACTCCGATAGAATAACCACTCTGTTGGGGAATATCAAGATCACCAATTCTGCTGGAGATAGACGAAACTCCAAGAGAATACCCACTCAGCTGGGGAGGCAGATGAATACTGAAAATGGAAACTCCTCCGCTGGGGATGACCAACTGTTTCAGAACTTGGATTTAATGCCTGCCAAAAACGATTGGGCTTAAGACCTGCTGGGGATACTAATCACCACCAGATTTTGCTTGGGGATATGAGCTCCTTTAGACTCTGCTTGGGGAGACAAGTCAATAATTTTGAACCTGCTTGGGAGATGCTCTTACCTTTACCCTGTCGGGGATTAAATTAAGCCGTTGTCGGCGAGACTATACTTTCTGACCAACTGAGGAAAGTAGACACCAGGACTCTGTGGGGATAATAACATCTTGGTCCACGAACTTCCTGCTGGAGATACAACAACATCCACCTTAGAGCAATCAACTTCTGAATGCTTGCTGGGGAATAATAACCTAAACACAACTTCAGCTGGGTATACAATCCTCTGTACTCCTGCTGAGGGAGACAACCCTTAACGACTCCGCTTGGGAGAGAAAGTAGTTGTCAACATCCACTCTGCTAGGGGATAAACACGCTGCTTCCTGACTAGCTGAGGAAAAAACAACTGCCCCATATTCTGTGGGGAAACACCACCTGCTTGAAGAAAGGTGAGCCAAATCACAACTCTGGCTGGGGGAAAACCTCTTATATCCTACTGAAGGGGACGATCCTCAACGACTCCACTTGGGGAATCACTTCTCTGTACTCTGTTGAGGAAGACGACCCTCGATACTCTGATGGGGAAGAGTAATAAACTGCTAAGGACGACCAGACTTCAAAGTTGAAGAGAGTAGCTCTACTGGGGAAGTACCAATGAAGATTGGACTTTGAATTAATTGAGATGACTAGATCTGACCGTTGATAAAGAGAACACTCTGACTCCTCACCGTCTTCTTGACGATATTCTATCGTCTTACCTTGCTGAGAGTGAGGATTCCATTTGTACTGTAAGGAACCTTCATAAAAGCCCTTTTTGAACATAGTACAATTCTCTACTTGAGGAAGAATAACAATTCCCAGACCTTGCTGGAAAAAGATACCCTCTGGCTCTTTGCTGGAGGGAAAAGACTCCAAAAGTCCCACACTGGGAACAACTCAGTGCTTCAAGTTTCTGCATATTGATTGTCAAGAGCGAAGCACAGTTCCTTTAACTCTCCACTTTGCCCCAGACCGCAGGGTCTACTTGAACCAATCATCTTAAGAGGATTTTACAGAAAACCTGGCGTTCAATAATGCCCCAGGGTCTTTAAACTCTTAGATATGTATCCGGTCTGGACATAACTGCCCCATACTTCATGATTCATGAAGTAAACCAACTCGAGAGGGTTCTTAATGACCTAAAATGTTCTGCCACAGTATTCTGAACCTTGCAGAGGTGCTATTGGTTGACTGTATTCTGAAGGGAAAAACTTCTCGCGCCCTTGAAGTGACCTGCCCCAGTACAAGCCTTACAGTACATTTGTCTCTGACCGACTAGTCTTCGAGAGATTTACCGAATCTCGACGTGATTACCCCAATTTACACGGTTGTGGAGAGATTTATCGGATCTCAACATAATTGCCCCAGTTCAAAGAAATTTTCTCAACATGAATGCCCCATGGTTGATTGTACTCTGAAAAGACCTTCTCAACTTGAATGCCCCAGCTTGGCTACATTTTGAAGAGATTTCCCGATGTGATTGTCCCAGATTGGTTACATCTTAACACAAATGGCTGGGAATGCCTTTTCCCCACATAATCTTTCAGCAGCATATCCTCTGGAGTCTCAGGCGCTTCAACCTGGCCAGTTTAAGCTTCTCGACTGATGTTCATCATGTAAGCTTCTTTGATGTCAAACAAATGTTTGCAAGCAGAAAATATTTATTCTGAGAATGATTATTCAAATGCAACACATATGTTAATCTTGAAGTCGTTATTAAAAATATGTCACAAAACCGAGTTACGACACTCATTTTTGAAAGGAAAGCAATACGCACATGCAACACCAACAAAAATCTTATTAGCACAACTCATGGGAGTCAGGAACGCTATCTCGTGGAAGTACGCCTTCAGACTAAACCCTGTTTCAATTAGGACTTTTAAGGGTTATAGCGTGGCCTGGTTTGCGGTTTGAGAAAAAAGGATTTATGGCTCAAAGTTTATCGGTACCCACCCACTCTTCATGATATTCTCCAGTCCTATGTTCAGCTAATTTGACACAAGCGCTCGTCTCTTAAAAGGTTTCCGATTGCAACTGGTGATTCGACACCTGACGAGGTTTTGGACTAACAGTCGCCCCTTTTTGTCTTTTGTGTCTATAGTCACACGACTTTGTTCTTATCGAGGATTTTCTTTGTAATCCTTTTAGCTTTTCGCTTTCTCATTCTTTTGCTTTTTGTTCCCTAATTTTTGCCTGGACTGACTCTTTTGAGTTTTCAATTTTGAAGTCCAGCGGGATGCCTTAACTTTTGCCTAAGTCACTTGCTTTCAAGTTTTTCGACTTAGCAGGCTTTTTCTTTTTCTCTTTTTTTCTCTTTTTTTTTGAACAAGTCGTGTGACACCGTTTTGCCTGACTTGTTTGAAAGGGCTGTGACTGTTTCACTCTTCGGTTGGTGAGGAGTAACCATTGTGGTTCTACACCTCTTAACCTCTTGATAGTGGAATGAAAGGTAATGGATCCTCATATGTACACTCCTTCTGAAAGTAGAACACTTGGTCAAACTAATTGATGCCTACCCTGCCCCTGGGTTAAAATTGAGGGTTTTTCGTTTTCAGAAAGAACTTCTACTACTAGGCTCAAAGGGGTTGACAAAGGTCTATCTCCTTATCTCTCCAATGTTTGTGAATTTGAAACAATGCCTGTACATCCTTAACAGGGTTTTATCCAAAAGCGTACCATTAGAAATCTGTGTTCTTAATTCGTCATCCTTCCTCCAAGAGTTTAGATAAGAAAGGTAGTATTGCAGTGCATATAAACATGACATGAGTGCATAAAAGTAAGATACTTCAGGAACAACACATCATTGCATTAAAATCAACATTCAAACACAAACAAGTTTTTACATGCAGACAATGTTTAAACAAACAAAGGAAAGCTACATATGAAAATGCAATAAAGAAACTAATGATTGCCATTGTTGAGGAGACTTGACTTCGTCTGGACTTATTGCTTCTGATGACGCTCTTGCAATCTGGTGCTTACTTTGACAAAGAGGCTTCAATCCAAAGGGGTACCATCTGGCGTGATGACCTTTGAGTCGATCAAGTCTTGCACCTTGTGCTGGAATACATTACAATTATCAATTGTATGCCCAAACGTTCCCGAGTGGAACTCGCACCTAGCATTCATGTCAAAGTCCGGAGGAATAGGGTACGGTACCAGCGTGGTACTCCTCGTTTGAATCAGAGAGTTCTTGAGCAGACGAGCAAACAACTGACTATAAGGGATAGGAATAGGATCAAATATCCTCTTGGGCCTTCTTGGTCTGAATTGCCTCTGCTGCTGATAATTCTGCTGCTGCTGATTCGGGCACCCAAAATGCCCCTGTACTTTCCTTTCCACATTCGGCTGAGGCACAAACAAAGGTTGCTGACGTAGAGCTTCTGCAGTAAAAGGTTGTGGAGAAAGTCCATGACATGAGGTGGATCCTGCGGACAGGGAAAGAGTCTCTACTTCCTTTGCAACAATTGGGGTAAAATCACCTTGTATGCTCACGCCACCCGACGTGAATTCAATTGCCCCTGCATCAATCAAATCCTGGACTTGATGTTGAAAGGCCCTACATTTCTCCACAGTATGCCCTGGTGCCCCAGAATGGAAATCACAATGGGCTCTTGCATTGTAGCCTGGCGGGGGATTACCAGTAAGAGGAGCCAAAGTCCTTTTCTGTACCAGTTGCAACTGAAGGAGATGTTGCAATAGCTGAGAATATGGCATAGGGAGCGGATGAAAAACTCTTTCAGACTGCTTCGGTCTCTGTGCACACTTTTTATTCTTAGGCTTATCTTGGGAGGTAAGACCTGGTTACTGTTGGGAAAGTTCTGGAACCTTGGGTTGTGGAAGGGATTCACGAGGAAATCCATGATCTAGCGAAGACCCCAAAGAGATGGTAGAATTAAGGATTTCTGTTGTGGAAGCGAGCACATGACTGTTTTCCTTCTTTAACACTGTTTTCAAAATTTCCATGACCAAACCCATTTGAGTCTTCATCTGATTGACTTCCTCTCTTAGCGATTTCTGGTCTTGCGTGAGAGTTTGCATATTCCCCATAAACTGCCCCATCTGGCTTCGCATTTCCCTCAACTCAGCTTGAATTTGCTCCATGATCAACTCTTGAATGGCCTAAGGAGGTAAGTCTGCAATTCTGAAGAAAACCAGATCAGAACAAGAATAACCAGCCTTGAACACCTGTTATGCACATGAGATGATTATGCAAATGCAAGTGCCATGTTCAAATATTTCCATGGAATCATTCTGTTTTAATTCAAGACTTTTCAGAAGAACCACAAGGAATAAATGGAAATGCTCAACAGTGAGATTCAACAGTGATATCCTTGGAAATACAAGAACATGTATGCAAGAATGATGATGCATATGCAACAGACATGGGATCAAGGTATCCATAAGTTCTGAACAACTGCTGTGCTGATGACTGGATAAGAACCACAACCCAGAAAACCAGAATTCTAGAATACCGAACCACTGAGATAACCAGAAACCCAGATAATCAAACACTGATGAGAAATCCAGAAAACCGGGTAGGTTGAAGGTTTCGGTTTCTTGCAGACCTGCAAACACCCATCCCTCTTACATGTGGGTACTAAGATCCTCAGTATCCCGGGCTCTCAGGTTGAGAAATGATGATACGTTCACCATTTCTGGTTTGGCATCATCACCAATCGAGGAGGCCTCAACTGATTCACAAAAATGAAAGATCCTCAGCTTCGGAGGTTTGAGAAGCAATAGCACATTCAGCCCGAAGGATACAATGCTACCGCCAATCAAAGAGGTCGTCCGCTGATTCACCTCAAAAGGAAATCCTATAGCAAGTTCCCAGCATTGGGTCCTCGGATCGAGAAAGTGCAATGGGTTTGCCACAGAACGTGGTCTGCCACTGTCACATCCTGGGAGGAGTGCCGCAACTGAGTCCTTGGGAATGGTCTCCAGAGTCGACAATCCCTCAAGAGAATACCTACTGGCTTGTACCAACGCATAGTAGCAGGTAGCTCCTGATAGAACCTCGTCTGGTTATGGGTCTCATGAACGACAATACATGGCCACCCCCATTCAAGCGTCACGACTATCCACTCTAAAACCTGTGTGTATGCTCAAGCCTGGGTAGTGGGCTTATCTCTCAGAACATCCCAACCCGCTAAACAGAAAACCAGCCAGCACAGCACAGTAATATCCAGTATGACAGTAATAAAATTCAATGCAATGAAAGCTATAAATACAGTAAAATAAATAAAACAGCAATACAGTAATACAGTAATATACAACAAACCAAAGCACCACAAAAACACCCAATGCAATAAAACAGACAAGCGCTAGGATCGACTCGCTAAAGGGGATGGACCAGCAAGAGGTCAACCACATATTCTGGGTTCGATCCCCAGCAGAGTCGCCAGCTGTCGCTCCCGAAAGATTCGCATCCAACGGTACAAACGCGAGAGTGGCGCAGAAAACACAGAGTCGCCAGCAATGTGTATTTATCCTGAGAAAGGGAAAGGAAACACCGCGTAAACCTGAGGGAAGGGAAAGAACATGGTCTCACGACTAAGAGAAACGGGTACGGGAGTCGGTTACGCGAAGGGAAGGTGTTAGTACCCAACACATCCATCGTACTCGATGGGATCCACGCTTGCTGTCTGTAACAAAGGGTGTCGTCGTCTGGAGCTCCACTGCTACTGGACCGGAGAAGAAACGAGAACGGAAAGAACGGAGAAACGAAGAAGAAAAGAAAAGAAGTGACTCGATAGGACATTATCGTTGTCCTAGGCCTACGTACTCCCTCGGTGCAATGGGAAAGTCAGAGTCAACGTAGTTCATACGGGAATTGTGGGGGAAGGTTGCTCGCCAAGACAATCGCTGTCTTGTGCCTACATATCCTCAATTGGATGAGAGAGAGGAATCAGAGCTGATGTAGTTCCTGGGTACGACCACGAATGGGTAAGTGTTTTTTACGTGAGCGACGAGCTCTTTTTCTGAAAAAATAAGTTTGAAACCTAACAATCTCGAAGGATAAAAAGATTTGAATTTGTTTGGTGTTTTTTAGACAGAAATGTCTTTTAAGTTGTTTCGTAACTTGCATTGAACCCAAGTCTTAAATATAGGAACGAATACTTCGCGCATCGTCCCCAACAGGACGTACACTAGGTATCCTAGAAGAATGAGGGGAACCCCCTCACTCCCCACTTCCCACATAGAAGGCTCAAGCGCAATACATGTTAACTTTTATTACGTGTTTTTGAAGAATTTTTGAGATGAGAAGAGAAACGACTCGAAGGAAACTCTAACGTGAAAAAGAGATCCTATGGTTAGTGAGGCTTAGAAGGGACGACTACCTAGAACCTATTGCTAATCCTACTCCAAGCTTAATCGAAAATTAAGTTGGACTAGGTAGCTCTAAAGAGAAAGGAGTCCAAGACTTGAACAAGTCTTAAGACTCGAGGGAGTGAAATGAATTAAAGGAAAAAGAGGAGGTACAACACCTACAACAACACACTTGCTTCAGAACAGCAATGAAATCATGCACATACACCAAACAACATTTAACAGCATGCAATCCATCATGAAAACAGGTGTAAAAGATCACAAACAGCATGTGTATACATGGACAACACATATGACAGCACTTATGCAAAACTCAGATGTGAAATTAGAATAGCATGCGCCACATTTTGAATACGATTCAATCAAGGCAGAGAAAACGTGCATCCAACAACATACATTGTTCAATTAATCATGATCATAAACAAACCACACACCATGTTGAATAAACATGCAAGCATCATGGAAGAATGAAACACATAGCATATGATCAACTTAAACAAGTATGCACATCATGAAATTGGATGCAAACAAGTATGCACAATCATCGTCAATCCAGCAACAATGCACAATGAACATGATTATTAAGTGAGTGTGTGCCTTTATTCATAGCATCAAGTGTTCAACAACGCAAACATACACATAAACGATGAAATTCAAGAAGTCGCGTGTCGAGAAAATGTGATCATGCAATGGTGTGAGGTGTAACAGCTCAAGAATAGTCCACAAAACATCAAGGCATCATTCTATGAAGTTTAGGCATGCATCGGATCTCAAACAACCAAGAAAATGCAAGAAATTATCACTCCACAGCAGTGGTAATCGATTACTCACTTTGAGTAATCGGTTACTCAGTTGAAATTTGACCAAAAACGTGAATATTAGGCAGAGTAATCGGTTACTCTGTTAGGGTAATCGATTACCACTGAAACAGAGGCAGAAAATCAACTTTGAAAAGCACTTTTCAGCATCCAATCACTTATGCAAACATCCAAATGATCATACAATCAATCAATCACGAAATTCACATCAAATATCAGTAATCAAACACCAATTTCATCAATCAAACAACAAGATTAAAAATCAAACCAAACAAGTGGATCAAAAGCATAAACAACCAAAGATCTACATTGCATAAGTTGTGATCAAGCAAAATCATTATAGATCTAAGGAAAACCAACCTACAACGCTGAGGTTTGCCTTGGTGAATGTTGAGCACGAAAATTGATGAATCCAAGCAAGAAAACCAAAGATCTATGTGATGAAATCCAAGATCCAAACAAGAACAATCAAGATCCAAGCTAGAACAACCCAAATAATCAAAAGCTGCTCCAAAAGTGATTCCAGCCTCCAAAACAGTAGCAAATCAAAGATCCCTTCAAGAATTGATGGAAGGATGGATGGTGGCTTAGTTCCAAGATCAACAAATTTCAAGGTGAAATTTGATGAACTTTGATGATGGAACTTTGAGTGAGGGTTTGGAAAATGAGAGAAAAGTTTGAGAGAAAATGTGGAATGTGATGTAGAAAATTCAGAAAATGGATCAAAGTTTTTGTGGTTTGGAGTGAATTCACTCAAATAGGAGCTAGGTAAGGAATTCAAATGTGGTTTGGAGTGTGGGTTAATGAGTGGAATGGAGATTAAGAGAGAAAATGGGAGAAAAAGTGTGGAATTGGAGTGAAAGAATTATGGAGAGAATTTGAATTTGGGTAGAAAATGATGAAACCTAGATCCTTCAAACATGCACATGGGAATCACATGATCACATTTTAATTCAAATTCTGCCAAATGCTAAAAATTGCCATATTTTTGGAAATTCGCACAGAGTAATCGATTACCCTGTTGGAGTAATCGATTACTCGGTTCAGAAATTCAAAATTTTTGGCGCCATAAGGAGGGAAAGGAGCGGAACTTCCCGTTTTCACCCATTCTGAGTCATGCTTAACCTCTGGAACTCAAAACTTAATATTATCACTGAATAATGTCTGAAATGTACTATGAAATATTTTCCGCGCTCTGATTAAACTGCTGATACCAACTGTCTGGTGTTGAATAACTGATCAAAAATTGATTGTTGGGGTTTCTGATCATCCAGTCACTTAATGAGCAAAATAAATGCTCAAAAAGACTTGGAAAGCTATCTGTTGGCTCCGAACACTGTTAAAAATGGCATTGGGACTGATGACGCTGTGATCCACTGAAGAATACCTTGATCCCATGCTCAAAAGGACAATGCAGATGCAGGAATGATAATGCAAATGAAAGGAAGCATAAACCAGTTATGTTAGAAATAAGAGTGGGAAAATTTTGGGGTGCTACAGTCATTTGCAAAAATTGCTCAAATCGAGCAAAATGCACAAATCTGCCTTGCCATGATAGTTTGCAGCAAGGCACATTTCCATTGTCATATCTCATGGCTTAAGTGGAGTTTCATGGGGTTCTTGGCCATTTTGGAAAGCTCTCATATGATACAACATATGTGTGATCATAGTTTGTCTTGACACTTTTTGGATCCAAGTGAATAATGCCCAAATATTTTGGAAAAAGTGAAACAGATTCTGACTTAGTGAAAATTTCACTAAGTGTTGGAAAAAGTGACATTTCATGTTTTCAGCCATTTTGGTCTAACCATAACTCAAAATCCATGATGAATTGGAATGAGGTGTAGTTGACACTTTCAAAGTATCCCATGAGAGCTACAAATTCATCTTTGGATCAGCCCAAATGGTTGCTTGGATCTCAAGTTATGATCCTTGGAAGTTGGCACCCTAGCCACTTTGTTCCATAACTTAGAAAATTTTCTAAGTTTTTATGGTTACCCCCTTTTACAAGATATCCCACTTTCTTTGATTTTTCTTGATGAATGTTGATTCAAATCACACATTAACATCATTTTAGGGTTAGGGGACCATAATTGATCAAAAAATCAAAAAGTCAAACTTTGACTTTTGGGCACAGTTGACTTTTTATCAGATGAACTCCAAACTGTGCGATCCTCTATGAAATCAAGTCCTTGACCTAAATTAAACTTGATGGATTGATTTCATAGGTGGAATAGGGTGTATTGAATCATGTCCCAAGGTTTGGGAGCATGTCTTGGTCAAAAGTCAAAGGCGTAGTTGACTTTTTCCGCGAAACCCTAACTGTGGTTTTGATGAACTTGAAACTTGGGAATTAAGCTTCTTGGATCAATCCATTGTTGCAAATGGATCAATGTGATGTGTTGGAGACCCTCAAATCATTTCTTAATGTCTTGGCTCATGTTTTGTTCCAAAAGTCAACTTAGGGGTGAATTAGGTCAAGAAACCCTAATTCTTGATTTTTGGTAAATGCAGCCCCTAAGGTTAAATTGACTTGATGGTTGGGTCCATGAGGTCCCATGGAGTATCTAGGGTTATGCTTTGAAGCATTGGCTCATGCCCAGATGAAAATTTCCATCTGGAGGCCCTGGTCGACCAAAACCCTAATTTGGTGACACTGGCGATCCTAAGGCTTGATCCACCTGGAATGCTGCAACATTGTGCTTGATTCTTGATGTGGGAGTCCTCTTGATCCTTTATGGATGTTTGAGAGGTTAGAAAAGTTGAAGATCATGTTATTCCTTGATTGATCCTTTGTCTAAGGCTCAGAGAGGGTTTGAAACCCTAATCCTGATTGTAGTGAATGTACAACACTTCCTTAAAGAGATTGATGAAGCATAAAGGTACATCCATATTGTGATGATAATTTCCACAATGATGGGAGATCTTAGTGGTCAAAATTTAGGGTATGACAGATGCCCCTATTTAATCTTCTTGGACCCGAAGGTGTGAATGGCGAAGGTATTCGGGCATTCGGAGTGCAAGAGGATTAAATATCGGAATACCCGAAATTTTGATGGTGGTTAGGAATGGTAGTTCACGCATCCTTCTTCTTTTGCTAAGAAATGGTGCTTAGAAAAGGTAGAAACTCCCCCTCGATCCTGGTTTCCTACCAGGGAACTGGTCTCAGTTTTTGAAATGAACTTCCCCTTGATCCTGGTTTCCTACCAAGGAACTGGTCTAAGTTTCTGAAATAAACTTCCCCTCGATCCTGGTTTCCTACCAAGGAACTCGTCTAAGTTTCTGATGTAAACTTCCCCTTGATCCTGGTTTCTTACCAAGGAACTGGTCTAAGTTTCTGATGTAAACTTCCCCTCGATCCTGGTTTCCTACCAAGGAACTGGTCTAAGTTTCTGATGTAAACTTCCCCTCGATCCTAGTTTCCTACCAAGGAACTAGTCTAAGTTTCTGATGTAAACTTCCCCTTGATCCTCATTTCCTACCAAGGAACTGGTCTCAGTTTCTGATATAAACTTCCCCTCGATCCTGGTTTCCTACCAAGGAACTGGTCTCAGTTTCTTTTGTCAATAAACTTTCTTGACAATGGACGCCGTTCGTAGCGGTTTTCCTCAAAATTATCGCCGAGTTTTCCTGGGGAGATGCCATTTGATAGAAAAAATTTTGATGTCTGAGTTGCTGGGGAACCCAGTCGTCTGAGTTGTAGAGGTGTACAAACTTCTCTGTTGGAGACGCCATTTGTCGACTCTATTGGGGAAAACGAGTTTCTTGAGAGACTATTTCCGCTTGGGGTATTACATCATACTTTTCTCGGGATCTTCTCAGAGAAATGCCATATGATGTGATCCAAGTTTGAGGTGCTGATGACCTTTTCGTGAGTGGATTTTTCAGAGAAAAACTGTTGTATTACCGAATCTCTGATTAAGAGGCTTTCTCTGGGGATTTTCCTTAATTTGGGAAAGATAAAATATCATCTTCAATGGCGAAGAGTGATGTTCGTCGACGGTCTTCTTGTTTTTCAGAGGTTCAAGTTATCAAAGTGGTCAAGGGACCAACTTCAATCCAGAAATAAACAAGAGGAGAGATCGTTTAGATGGTTCACTTCCTGACGAGGAAAGAACTGACAACTCGATTGAGAGGACTTTTATCACTTGGGGATAAGACTGACCAGAGTGATAGTGATGCAATATGAATGTGAATGTAAATCAATAATGCATGATGTATGTATGTTTATGCTGACAAAACTGACGCGACATACAGACTAGTAGATAAACATGACTGGATACTCGGCCACAGTGGGAGATGAAAAGTATCACTGGTTCACGATAGAAATTCTGCCTTTCTTAGGAGAGATAGTCCCTGTGGGGAACAACCGTTGGTCGGGCTTAGGAGGTAAGAACTCTTTCGGGGATGTCAGATGGAGTATTCGCATCTGACATAGCTAATCCTTCATTCAGGCGCACTATTTTAGAAGAAGTACTTTGATTCTGCACTTTGAAGCTCGATTACTTCGGGAGAAGAGATCGATGTTCTTTCAATGTTCAACAGTCAAAAGAAATTGCCATCTTTATTTTAAAGCAGAAAAAATTTTAACAAGTAAATTCATTTTTTTTATTTCAAGAATCGTTAATCATGTTAAAACGTCATTCTATAAAGCTAAAATAAATGAGAATTGCAAACAAAAGCATTAGGGCTCAAATATTATTGATAGGATGGAAATCAGCCAAACGCGTGATTCCATGGAGTATTTACAAAGTTAGAAAATGGTAATTTAAGGGAAAAGGGTTACATTGAAACATAACGGCCATTATCCTTCTACCAATTTTGAATTCTGGGCATCCTGAGCTTCTGTCGAAGATGGCCTTAACTGGAGTTTTCCTGATGGATGGCATGACTGCTACTGGGGGATTTGCCCTTTCGTTGAACGTAGTTACTTGCCATTATCCCTAACTTTTGCCTGGATTGTACTTTGAGATTTCCAATCCACCGGGATAATTTTTTATTATGTCTCTAATTTTTGCCTGGACCGCCCTTTCGGGTTTTCAACCCACCGAGACGTTTTTTTAGGCGAAGTATTTCTTGACTACGTCAACATTCTTGGGGTAGGCAAACTCTTCTTCATCCATGGTTGCAAGTCTCAAGGCACCGCCTGAGAAAGCTTTCTTGACCACATAGGGGCCATCATAATTCAGAGTCCATTTGCCCCGGGAGTCAGTGAGAAATGATTGTGTCTTCTTGAGTACAAGGTCTCCTTTCCTGAACTTTTTGTCAAATGCATTCTTCATCCTTTGCTGATACAACTGACCATGGTATAGTGCCGTTATTCGCTTTTCTTCGATCAAATTCAGTTCGTCATGTCGACTTTGACACCATTCAGCCTCTGTTAGCTTAGCTTCCATCAATACCCGGATTGATGGGATCTCTACCTCTATGGGGAGTACTGCTTCCATGCCATATACTAGAGAGAAAGGGGTTGCCCCTGTTGAAGTGTGGATAGATGTACGATAACCGTGAAGAGCAAAGGGTAGCATCTTGTGCAAGTCTTTGTAGGTTACAACCATCTTTTAAACAATCCTCTTGATGTTCTTGTTAGCCGCTTCTACCGCTCCGTTCATCTTAGGCCAGTAGGGAGATGAGTTATGGTGTTCGATCTTGAACTCATCACACAACTCCTTTATCATCTTATTGTTCAAGCTAGATCCATTATCAGTAATGATCTGGCTCGGAACACAATAACGGCAGATGAGATTGTTTTTGATAAATCGGACCACCACTTGTCGGGTTACATTGGCGTATGACGCTGCTTCGACCCACTTGGTGAAGTAGTCAATGGCTACCAGGATGAACCGATGTCTGTTCGAAGCCTTGGGTTTGATCATGCCAATCATGTCGATTCCCCATATGGAAAAAGGCCTTGGGGAAGAGAGAACTTTGAGATGTGTTGGCGGTACATGGATTTTGTCTGGGTATATCTGACACTTGTGACACCTCCTCATGTACTTGTAGCAGTTGGATTCCATTGTCAAGCAATAGTACCCTGCTCTTAAAAATTTTCTCGCCATTGTGTGTCCCTTGGCATAAGTGCCAAAGGATCCTTCGTGAATTTCTTTCATCAGCATGTTTGCTTCTGGTCTGTCTACACATCGGAGCAAGACCATGTCAAAGTTTCTCTTATAGAGTGTATCACCGCTTGGGAAGAAACTACCTGTTAGCCTTCTGAGGGTCTTTCTGTCTTTCCTTAGTGCCCCAGGTGGGTACTCTTGCTTCTGAAGGAAGCATTTGATATCGTGATACCAAGGTTTGTCGTCTATGACTGCTTCAATCGTGAATATATAAGCGGGCCTCTCGAGGCGCATTATGTCGATCTTAGGTAGGTCGGTCCATTGACCTACATTAATCATGGAAGAGAGAGTGGCTAATGCATCAGCCATGTGATTCTCTTCACGAGGGATATGATGAAACTCGATTCTGTTGAAGAAGGGTAACAACCTTCTCGCATAATCTTTGTAAGGAATTCTAGCGAGCGATTTTGGACGTGGTTCTTAAGCACTGTCGCTCTGGGGTTACTATAGGTCGATTCATTTTTTATCCTATTGAGCTGACTAAGGAAGGGAAATAGATGTCTCTAATTAACCCTGCTTGCATACTGAGTTTAAACAGCGGTCTGTTAGGTTACGAATGATATATGGTAATGGGGCCTCTTTCTTCTTACTTTGTTTAGAACGAAACACCGGGAATGTTCATGGGGATTTTTGTTAGGATGCTAGGACTGATGCTTTTCAATTGATATGTGAAGGTACGGGATTTGGGGCTTTGGATTAGTGTGCTCGCTAAGATTTTTCTTTCAATCTTATGTCTACGTTTTCCTGTTTACCGAAACAGGGAAATCAGAGCGATCGTAGTTCCTCCTATTCTATGGGAGGAAATGGTGTTTTGGTGTCTTGTTCAAAGCCCAAGACGTGAAGCTGAAAAGGTTGTTTATATCTTGTTCAAAGCCCAAGATGTGAAGCTGAAGGGTCTATTTGTATCTTGTTCGAATCCCAAGATGTGAAGCTAAAAAGGTGTTGTCTTTAGAGAGAATTTGTCATCTCTAAAGGGGGTCTGTTTGTCACAAATGTTGGGTGACTGACTATAAAGGAGGATTACTTTAACCGGGATGTGTGAATCCTAGCAACACCATAATTTCCTTTATAGGGGGTTTTAACCTGAAGGATAAGACTTTAACTCAGTGTAGAGCAATGCTATCTTTCCTTAGGAATTTCTCATGCTAAAAGAGGGACAATAGCGTGGATGTAAATAATCCAGAGGCTTGCCGCTTACAGCAATTAGATGAAAGGAGTTATTGATGTTTGTATCCTATGAACGAGGCACAGTTTTGATGCTAAAAGGTTGATTGACTCAACCGGGGTTTTTCTTATACAAAGCCTAAGAGGAGGCTATTGGCCCAACAAGAGGATGCTTTTGTGTCTCGTACGAATCCCGAGAGGGAGGCTAAAAGGAGTTGACTCAACAAGAGAGTGCTTTTAGATGTGTCTTGTATGAAGCCCAAGACGGAGGCTAAAGGTTGACTCAACAAGAGAGTCTTTTATACTCAACAAGAGAGTGTTTTGTATCTCGTACGAATCCCGAGATGGAGGCTAAAAGAGAGATGACTCAACAAGAGAGTCTTTTATACTCAACAAGAGAGTGATTTTGTATCTCGTACGAAGCCCGAGATAGAGGCTAAAAGGATTATTGACTCAACAAGAGAGTCTTTTATACTCAACAAGAGAGTGATTTTGTATCTCGTACGAAGCCCGAGATAGAGGCTAAAAGGATTATTGACTCAATAAGAGAGTCTTTTTGTATCTCGTACGAGGCCCGAGATAGAGGCTAAAAGGATTGCTGTTTCAGTTGAGTGACAGGTCTAGTAGGTTGGTTAAAAAAGAAAATCAGTTCTAATAAAGAGACAGATTAAAGGTAAGGCTATGCTTTGGGATTGATCAGAGGATCAGGGTTATTTCCTGTTCTTTAAGGAAATGGGGAATCCAGAGGGTATTGGAGACTGTCCGAGTCTACTGGTGTTTTTCCCTACTTGAGAATGCCTTCGAGACTCAAGGAGATTAGACTGTCCAAGTCTATAGTTTTATCTTTTGTACTATGCTTAAAGAAACAGTAGTAGTACGTTCACGGTAGAAAGATCTAGACTCTTTGAAAGACTGTTCTATTAAGATGACTAATTTCTGTTTCTATACATCTAGGAGGTCGTCGGGACAATTTGTACGAAGCCCAAGAGGAGGCCTGAAACTTTTAAGAAGCCGAGGGACAATTTGTACGAAGCCCAAGAGGAAGCTCTCTTCCCGAAGGAAGAATCCTTATACGAAGCCGTATGGTCCTTGTACAACGCCCAAGAGGAGGCGGGGATGCTTTTAGGAAGCCTATGGGTCCCCAAACCCCGAGAAATTCAAGACAGGCTATTCACAGAGAATAGATCAAGCCAGGAAAGTTTGAGAATTTGGAAGAAACTCAAGAGATGCCATTCACGGAGAAAAGATCATCTATGGGGAGTTAGAGTTTCTTTGACAATGTCTAAGGGTGACAGTCTAAGAAAGGGTTCACCGAGAATGCTGCCTTTCACGTCTCCATATTGTTTAACCCCAAGAGGAGGGAAGAATGTATCTGGAAATCCTATGAGGGATCTAGTTTTGTCTATTTAAGAGTGATCAACAGGGCTTAGTGCTAGACATAGTTGCCGAGGAAACTCTAAATATCAATACTAGTATTACACAGTTGATATGAGTTTATGAAAAAAGAGTTACAGTGAAACAGCCCCACAATACAGTTATATGTATATGTAAGCGGATAAAGAAAGCATATAAACACTTACTCGGTTGTAGAGCTTCCATGCTGTTTGGTTAGTTGTTCAACAAAGAAAGATTGAAAACAACAGTATATTCAAAATTAAAGGAGAAAGTATTTTGAAAAGATGTTGGGGCTTACAGCTCAAGAAGAGGCCCAAGGTTTATCAGTGATCACACTGTCGTTTTGTACAGAGGGACTTATACAAGTGACTGAGGCCCAAGAAAGGTTTTATGTACGAGGGAATGGGTCTTACACTCTCTTAAGAGGCCCAAGAGATTTATTTTTGTATAAGTGGTGGGGCTTACAGCTCAAGGAGAGGCCCAGGGTCATTTGTTTGAAAATGGCGATCGCGCCGAGATTTTTCAAAACGCGGTGGGTTTTATACAATGCTTTGAGGCCCAAAATGGTTTGGTTTTCAAAGGGGGTTGGGTCTTACACTCTAATAGAGGCCGAAGAGTAATTTTGAATGGGTCTTATAGCTCGAGGAGAGGCCCGGGGTTTGTTTTTCAACGGACGATGATCGCGTCGAACTTTTTGAAATACAACGGGACTTACACAATAAGTGAGGCCCAAGAAAGGTTTGTATTTACAAAGGATTGGGTCTTACACTCTATTAGAGGCCCAAAAGTGTTTGAAATTGTTTGATGAGGGTGAAAATCAAAGAAACCCTAATTTGTTATTCTTTAAAAGTAAATATTTAAAGAAAATCAAATGAAATACCAAATAAGTTTGAATAAACCATTTGTGATTTTTGTTTAAGGTTTGAGAAATGAGGGATTAATCACAAGATGAATTAAAACTCACTTGGTTTTGATTTTCAAAGTAAATATTCACTTTTAAAATGTTTAAAAACATTAAAAAGGAATTTATTCACAAAAATACTAATTATATTAAATAAATAATATAAACTTAATTTTTTTTATGGAATAAAATATTTCAACATTTTTGTGATTTTTTCCAAAAATAACCAATAAAAAATAATTAAAATTGAAAGAGTTATTAATTTTCCAATTAATTAATAAAACATGAAAATATTGGAAAAAATAGCAAAAATGTTAGAAAACACAAAATGGCATGGGTGGGGTTTGAACCCACGACCTCAAGGTTATAGGGCGCGCGCCTTACCACTGGGGTGGTGATACATCCATTGCTTGAAGTGAAACCACAAATATACAAGGCTTGCCTTGTTTTTGGCCTGGCCCAAGGCAAGGCAAGGTAAGTTTTGGGTCAGAAACGTGAAGGTCATAACTTTCTCATTTCTCCATGGTTTGAGACAAAATTTGTATGCATCTGGCCTAGAATTTCACAAGGAATCCAATGGTGGTGGTATTTTTTTCAGATTATACTCCCTCCTCAAAATCCGATAGTGGTTTTGAAAAAGGCATATAATTGCATTTTCTATGCTACACTTTGATACAGGCATGAATTACATGATGAATTGGTTCAAACGCAACATATATAACATGTATGAGGTGTGTATGATCAGTGGACTTCAAAACAATGCATATTTTGGAAAGTTCATGTCATGATGTTTACCTCTTTTTGAGCTTTTGGAGTTTTCTGCGCAATCTACCAAACTTCTTGTTTTAGAAATGGTTTGATGCTTTGGACACTCTCAAATGATCCCTTAGAAGCTTTGAGGATGGTTGGAATCAGCTGGAACCTGCAAAAACACAAACTGCCCTTTCTTGCAAAAGGGGTTAAAATGGCCAAAATAACAACTCTCTCAAATGGTGATCCAGATGGGGGGGAACCATTTGGGACAGTTCAAGGATGTTATTTGGAGTGTGTTTGAGGTTTTATCTGGTTTGGAAAGTGACTGAATCAAGACATGGCTTGAAAAATGCACAAAAGGCCTATTTTGAGGTTTTGAGATGTTTATGAGGTGTTAGGATCATGAGTTGTGATGGAAATGCTCTCTAACTCAAAAACTCAGAGTTACCTTGCTAAAGAAGGCATTTTGGCCTAAAGAGAGGGATTTTGAGGAAAGCATCTGTTTGATGGCTTTGGTGTACTCAAACTGAGCACAAATGAGCTCTATTTATTGTAGAGCAAGTTTGTTTTGGGATCAATAGTGAATGGAAACTGCAGCAGAGGTTTGGCCAATGGTTGCACTTTGGAATCCAAGTCTCCTCTAGCCATTGACTAGAGGTTAGGGCACAGGGCTGTGGTTCCCTTAGTCTTGGATAAGTCTTGACTGAATTCAGTTGCAAATGTGTCAGTCCATGCCACCTTGGTGTATGTATTGAATGCTCCAATCCAAAATTGGAGTCTTGTCCCTCTTTTAGGCAATTCTAGATTTGGCATGCTACTTCTTGTTCCAAGGACTTTGGAGGCTTGGCTCAGTGTTTGTCCCCTTTAAATTTGATCCTCAGATGTGTCCAAAGTGATGACAAGGCTTGGAATTATCTGATTTTTCCAAATCGAGTAAAAATGCAAAATTCTGCCTAGCCTTGGCAGTTTTCAGTAAGGCATATTGCCATTGTCATATCTCATGGCCCAAGTGGAATTTGGTGATGTTCTTGGCCATTTTGGAAAGCCCTCATACGATACAACAACTGCTTAATAATATTTGGTTTTGATACCTTTTTGATCCAAGTGAAAAATCCCCCTACATTTGGAAAAAAGTGAAGGTAGATTCTGACTTAGTGAAAATTTCACTAAGTGTTGGAAAAAAGTGACATTTTCACTTTTTGTGATTTTGATCATTCCATAACTCAAAAACCATGATGAATTTGGAAGGAGGTCAGTTCTAAGCTTTTGTAGAGGGTAATGAGAGCTACAAATCTAGCTTTGGATGGGGAAAATGGCCTTGTGGTTTAGGAGTTATGATCCTCCAAAGTTGGTACCCTTGCCACTTTGTTCATAACTTAGAAAATTTTCCAAGTTTTTATGGTTACCCCTTTTACAAGCTATCCCACTTTTCTTATTTTTTTTTATGAATGATGATTCAAATCATACATTAACATCATTTTAGGGTTAAAAAACCATTTTTGTGAAAAATCTCAAAAAGTCAAAGTTGACTTTTGTGCATAGTTGACTTTTTGTCAGATGAATTCCAAACTGTGCGATCCTCTATGAAATCAAGTCCTTGACCTAAATCAAACTTAATGGATTGATTTCATAGGTGTTATAGGGTGTATTGAATCATGTCCTAGGGTTTGGGAGCATGTCCTGGTCAAAAGTCAAAGCTACAGTTGACTTTTCTCGAGAAACCCTAATTGTGGTACTGATGAAATTGAGACTTGCTGCTCAAGCTTCCTGGATAAATCCATTATTACAAATGGATCAATGTGGTATGTTGGAGACCTTAAAATCATGTCTTGATGTCTTGGCTCATGATTTGTCCCAAAAGTCAACTTAGGGGTGCATTAGGTCAAGAAACCCTAATTCCTGATTTTTTATGTATGCATCCCCTGAGGTCAAATTGACTTGATGCTTGGGCCCATGAGGTTCCATGGAGTATTTTAGGATATACTTTGAAGCATTGGCTCATGCCCAGAGGAAAATTTCCATCTGGAGGCCCTGGTCGACCAAACCCTAATTTGGTGACACTGGCGATCTTGAGGCTTGATCCACCTGGAAGGGAGCAGCCTTGTGCTTAATCCTTAAAGTGGGAGTCCTCTTGATCCATTGTAGATGTTTAGGAGGTTAGACAAGTTGAAGATCATGTCATTTCTTGATTGATCCTTTGTCTAAGAACTCTGAGAGGGCTTGAAACCCTAATTTTGACTGTAGTAAGTGTTCACCCATCTTTGGGGAGACTGATGAGGCAAGATGGTTCATCCATATTATGATGATGATTTGCACAATGACGAGAAATCTTAGTGGTCAAAATTTGGGGTATGACAGATGCCCCTATTTAATCTTCTAGGACCCGAAGGTGTGAATGGCGAAGGTATTCGGGCATTCAGGGTGCAAGAGGATTAAATATCAGAATACCCGAAATTTTGGTGGTGATTATGAATGGTAGCTTACACATTCATCCTCTTTTGTTAAGCAATGATGCTTAGAAAAGGTAAAAACTTCCCCTCGATCCTGGTTTCCTACCAAGGAACTGGTCTTAGTTTCTGATGTAAACTTCCCCTCGATCCTGGTTTCCTACCAAGGAACTGGTCTTAGTTTCTGATGAAAACTTCCCCTCGGTCCTGGTTTCCTACCAAGGACCTGGTCTCAGTTTCTTTTGTCAATAAACTTTCTTGACAAGGGACGTTATTCGTAGCGGTTTTCCTCAAACTTCTCGCCGAATTTTCCCAGGGAGATGCCATTTGATAGAAAAATTTTGATGTCAGACTCGTTGGGGAACCCATTCGCCTGAGGTGTAGAGGTGTACAAACTTCTCTGTTTGGAGACGCCATTTGCCGACTCTACTGGGGAAAACGAGTCTCTTGAGAGACTGCTTTCACGCTTGGGGATATTAGATCATACTTTTCTCGGGATTTTCCTAGAGAAACGCCATATAATGTGATCCAATTTTGAGGTGCTGATGACCTTTTCATCAGCATTTTTTTTTCCGGAGAAAAACTGTTGTATTGCCGGATCTCTGCTTAAGAGGCTTCCTCTAGGGATTTTCCTTAATCCTGGAAAGCGAAAATATCATCTTCAATGGCGAAGAGTGACATCAGTTGAAGGTTCTCTGGTCTTTCAGAGGTTCAAGTTATCAAAGTGGTCAAGGGCCAATTCTGATCCAGAAATAAACTGGAGGAGAGAGATTGTTCAAACGCAACCTTTCCTGACGAGGAAAGAACTTGACAACTCGATTGAGAAGACTGTCACCACTACAGGACAAGACCGACTAAAGTGATAGTGATGCAATATGAATGTGAATGCAAATCAATAATGCATGATGTATGTATGTATATGCTGACAAAACTGACGCGACATACAAACTAACGGATGAACACGAGTGGATACTCGACCATAGTGGCGCATGTCGAAATATCCCTAGTTCAAGATAGTAATTCTGCCTTGCTTAGGAGAAATGGTCCCTGTTGGGAGCGACGCTGGTCGGACTTAGGAGATATGAACTCGACCGAAGAGGTCAGATGGAGCATTCGCATCTAACATAGATGATCCTTCATTCAGGCATACTGGTTTAGAAGGAGTACTTTGATTCTGCACTTTGAGGCTTGAACACCTTTGGAGAAGCAATCGATGTTCTTTGGATGTTCAATCGTCAAAAGAAATTGCCATCTTTACTTTTAAAAGCAAAACAATTTTAACAAGTAAATTCATTTTTGTTTCAATCATTGATCATGTTAAAAACATCATTCTGTAAAGCTAAAACAAATATGAATTGCAAATAAAAGCACAAGGGCTCAACTTTTATTGATAGGATGGAGATCAGCCAAACGCGTGATTCCATAGAGTATTTACAAAGTTTAGCAAATGGTAATTTACAGGGAAAAGGGCTATGTTGAAACATAACGACCACTATCCTTCTACCAACTTTGAATTCGGGGCGTCCTGAGCTTCTGTCGAAGATGATCGTGACTGGAGTTTCTGATGGATGGCATGACTGTAATACCCCCAATCTATACCCCCAAGCTATTAAAGCGATAATAATTAATCAGAGTATATTTAAAACATTCACGACATAGACCGAGGGGTCACATCAATTGAAACAAATAAACATAAATCTGCTCATAAAGATATGCAACAATCAGGTAGTGATACAAACAGAGGAACTCAGTTCCTACTACCCACAATTCAGATACAGAATAAAAGCGGAAAATCTGTAATGAATCTCATATATATACATCATGAAAAGTTTGTCTGTCAAATACAATCATACATGTACAATCCCAAATGAAACATATACATATACACACAAATCACCAACGGTCTCCCTAACTACCCGGTGCCACATATCAGAGCCGACCGACAAAAAAATGAAGACATAAGCTTCACAAAAAGACCTCCAGCAATCTAATCTGCAATGCCGCATAGAGCATTAAAACAGCAGAAGGGTGAGAAACACAATCATAATATAATTTCATATAATTATATAATAACACAAAATTACACACATAAATATTCTCACCACAACGTACAACAGAATCCAAATGCCACACAACACCATACATATCTCATTTATCCATCACCAATGCATATCAATCATACACAATACAATTATCACCAACATATATCAATTCATTCACAATTCTCACACATAGTCAATCATATTCATGATTTATACAAATGCACAGAGACCGACACAACGACTCTATGCAATGCATATGCGGTACCATCCATCCATCAATCTCATCACTAGTTCACTCAGGAACTATTGGAATCATCGCTCGTTACTTAATGTAACTCCCCGTCGGGCATACGATGTTCCCCGTCGCTCACACTCCACACGGGCACACGACATTTATGGATCGCTCACACCCCTCCAGGGCACACGACCCGATCGCTCACACCCCACACGGGCACACGATCGTCTATAATCATCGCTCACACCCAACACAGGCACACGACATTATAGCGGATTCCCTCTGGAATCGATTCGTCGTTCACACCCCACATGGGCACACGACATTACAAGAATGCATATCATGATGCTTGGCATACAATGACTCATGACATTCTAATGCACACATATACGCAACCATAATCATGCATATATCATCAAATACAACACATTGCATTTACTTGCCCTTAGGCCACAATTCATCATCACAACATGTATTTCATGCATTTTCATCTCACCACAGCACACAAGTCATATAACCTTCATAGAGATAGCACATTATACGATACACATCAATTCACATGATTAAAATGGCAAAAGTCGACAACACGACACTTTTCCCAATCCCCGATATAAATTAATCGGCCAACAATCTCAAAAATCATTTTTACAAGAAAGAACATTTCATAAGCTTTCCAACGATATAAAGAACGTTCAAAACGGATAATCATATCAAAAGTTATGGAATTAAAAAGAAAATAAAAATGTGAAAAACCCTAAAAACCGCCTGGCGCAACCCAAAAACCGCCCCGCACTTGCCCTTCGCCGGTACTTCGCCCGGCGAAGCAGAGGCGTCACCAATTCTCCCCAAATGACTCAATAGAGTTAGAATCGTGTAAAGGCTGCGCCTCTCAAAAATCGCCCGGCGAAATCCCGAACCGCCCGGCGAAATCAGAGAACCGCCCAGCACTTTACACCAGGTGCAGAAAAATTCTGCTTCGTTTTCAAAACCCAAAAATCCATTTTTTCCACCCAAATCACTTCCAGCAGCAAAACAATTATTAGTAATGGTTCCTAAACATAGTGAGATCATACAACACAATTTATATCGATTTCCGTCCGTGAAAACATCGATTTCTACTCGTTTACACGTTTTCGACCTATAACCGAAAAACTATGGAAAAGGGCAAGACAACATGCACACACACATACATAATCATACACAATGATAAGATAATCGAGTTTCGCACCCTTACCCGATTTAATCGTGTTTAGAAAAGTCGGTTGATCGATTTTCTTGATTTCCAAGATTTCTCTCTTTTTCTCCTTTTTCCTCTTCTCTTTCTCTTCTCCTCTTTTCTTCTCTTCTTACTATTTTTCTCTCTTTCTATTTCTATTCATACTAACTTAGGAAAAATAAATGAAAAGACCAAAATACCCCCCACACTCAAATATCTCGCAAACGTTCCCAAAACGCGACAAAATATAATCACGACTAAAAATAACATATTTTCAGATAAAAGTCGGAAATAAAATAATATAATAATAAAATAATCAAAACGACTCGATTAAATAAAAACTAACAAAACTGGGGCGTTACAACTCTCCACCACTTAGAAATTTTCGTCCTCGAAAATATTACCTGAGACGAACAACTCTGGATACGACTCCCGCATCCGACTTTCCAACTCCCAAGTCAAATTGCCCTCAGCAGCGCCTCCCCACGCTACTTTCACAAGTGAAATATCCTTACCCCTTAACCGCTTCAACTCGGGATCCAAATTCCTAACCGGTAATGCCTCAACCGTAAGGTTCTCCATTACCTCGACCTCGTCCATCGGAATCACATGCGACGGATCTGGAACATACTTCCGAAGCTGTGAAACATGGAACACATCGTACAAATTCGACAGACTCGGCAGCAACGCCAGCCTGTAAGCCATAGCACCCACCCTCGCGGATATCTGGTAAGGACCAATAAACCGAGAAGTAAGCTTCTTCGATTTCAATGCACGACCAACACCCGTCACCGGCGTGACTCTCAAAAATACATGATCGCCTCTTGAAACTCAAGATCTTTCCTCCTTCGATCATGATAACTCTTTTGCTTACTCTGAGAAGCCTTCATTTTCTCACGAATAAGTTTCACCTTGTCCGTAGTCTGTTGTACCAACTCCGGTCCAACCACCGTCCTCTCACCAGATTCATGCCAACACAACGGTGTTCGACATCTTCGTCCATATAACGCTTCAAATGGTGCCATTCCAATATTTGAATGGAAACTGTTATTGTACGTGAATTCAATCAATGCAAGATAACTATCCCACGCACCACCTTGTTCAAGAACACAAGCCCTCAACAAATCTTCCAACGACTGAATCGTCCTCTCGGTCTGTCCATCCATTTGAGGATGATAAGCAGAACTCAACCTCAATTTAGATCCCAAAGCCTTTTGCAAACTTTCCCAAAATCTTGAAGTAAACCTCAGATCTCGATCCGAAACAATGCTCAACGGGACACCATGCAATTTCACAATCACACTGATATAAATCTCTGCCAACCTCTCCAAAGAAAAACTGATGTCAATCGGAATGAAATGCGCCGATTTAGTCAGTCTATCCATAACCACCCAAATCGCGTTATGTCCACGCTGAGTGTTCGGCAACCCTGTCACAAAATCCATCGAAATGCTATCCCATTTCCACTCAGGAATATTCAACGACTGCAACAAACCACTAGGCATCAAATGTTCTACCTTCGACTTCTGACACGTCAAACATGAATACACAAACTGAGCCACATCTCTCTTCAAACCCGACCACCAGAAAATCTTCTTCAAATCCTGATACATCTTATTCGCTCCCGGATGTATACTCAAACTACTCCGGTGTCCTTACTCCAAAATCATCTTTTTCAACTCTGCATCATCCGGAATACAAATTCTACCGCGGAACCTCAAAACACCATTATCATCCACTTTAAAGTCCTCATTTTCACTTTTATCCCCAACCGTCATCAAATCCACAAATTTCGCATCCAACTTCTGTTTCTAATTAACCGTCAACAGAAAATCATTAGTAACTTTTAACATTCCAAGCCTTACGCTATCCGACGTCACTTCACATACCAAACTTAAATCTCTAAACGATTCAAAAAGTTCCCACTCCTTAACCATCAACACCGACATATGCAACGATTTCTGGCTCAACGCATCGGCTACCACGTTAGCTTTACCAGGATGGTAATTCAAGCCAAAGTCATAGTCCTTCAAAAATTCCAACCATCTACGTTGCCTCATATTCAACTCTTTCTGATCAAACAAGTATTTCAAACTTTTATGATCACTAAAGACTTCGAATCTTGCACCATAGAGATAATGCCTCCAAATCTTCAACACAAAAACCACAGCCGCTAATTCAAGATCATGAGTAGGATAATTTTTCTCATGAATCCTCAATTGCCTCGAAGCATAAGCCACAACCTTACCTTCTTGCATCAACACTCCACCTAAACCAATCAAAGACGCATCACAATAAACCACAAATGGTTCAGTAGGATTCAGCAAAATCAAAATCGGAGCTGTCGTCAATCTTCTCTTCAGCTCATTAAAACTTTCCTCATACCGAATATCCCAAACGAACGCTTGACCTTTGCAAGTCAACTGGGTCAAAGGAAGTGCTAGCTTAGAAAAACCTTCAATTAACCTTCGATAATATCCACTAAACCCAAAAAGCTTCTAATTTCAGTAACAGATCTAGGAGCCTCCCATTGTAGAGTTGCGTCTACTTTAGATGGATCCATAGAAATACCTTTACCTGAAATCACATGACCAAGAAAACTCACTTCCGACAACCAGAATTCACACTTGGACAACTTGGCAAAAAGTTTCCTTTCCTTCAAAACCTGCAAAACAATACGCAAATGCTCCGCGTGCTCCTCCCGAGACTTAGAATAAATCAAGATATCATCAATGAACACAACAACAAAACGATCCAAATGCTCGTGGAAAATACGATTCATGTACTCCATAAACACACCTGGCGCATTAGAAACCCCGAACGGCATCACAGAATATTCGTAATGGCCGTAACGTGTCCTAAAAGCCGTCTTCTGAATATCTTCCTCTTTCACCCTTATCTGATGATACCCCGACCTCAAATCAATCTTACTAAACACACAAGCACCAACCAACTGATCCATCAGATCATCAATTCTCGAAAGAGGATACTTATTCTTAATCGTCACCTTATTTAACTGGCAATAATCAATACACAATCGCATACTTCCATCTTTCTTTTTCACCAACAAAACTGGAGCACCCCAAGGCGACACACTAGGTCTTACAAACCTCTTCTCCAATAATTCGTTTAATTGCTTCTTTAACTCAACTAACTCAGATGCCGACATTCGATATGGTGCCATCGATACAGGTCTAGTACCAGGAACTAGATCTATAGAAAACTCCACCTCTCTCTCTGGCGGCACATCTGAAATATCCTTAGGAAACACTTCTGGAAAATCACACACAACAGGAAACACATCAAGTGAACTTGACTATCCACAGTCAACGATGCAAACAACCCAAACAACTGAGCTTCATCCGCCAAAAGTTTCTTCAACTCTTTGGTAGATAAGGAACTCGAGTCTTCGTCTTCCTCAAGAGAAGAAAACCTTACTAGCTTATGATAACAATCAATATGAACCCGATTGAATTGCAACCAATTCATTCCCAAAACCACATCTAAACCCTTCAACGGCAAACACACCAAATCCATCTCAAAGTCTTTACCATAAATGGTCAAAGGACAACTCAAACAAACCAAAGAAGTAGTTACTGACCCCATTACTGGAGTATCAATAACCATCTCTCCATCCATCGAAGACAACACAAGATTCAAACGCTTCGCGCACTCAGATGAAATAAACGAATGAGTCGCTCCAGTATCAATAATAGCAACTAAAGGCGTACTATTAATAAAACAAGTACCTCTGATCAGACGGTCTGCACTTGAAGTCTGAGTCCCTGCTAAGTCAAATACTTTCCCACTCGCTGGAGCTTGCTTTGGTTTCGGACACTTTGTACTAATATGACCAGGTTCCCCACAATTGTAACATTTCACCACATTCTTCCTGGCACAATCAGCTGCAACATGTCCTAAACCGCCACAATTAGAACACTTCCTCAAATCCTTCATACATTCGAACTGACGATACCCCGCTTCACCACATTTGTAACATTTCAAAGAATTAGACATACCTCCTCCACTTGGCCTTCTCTCATAATTCCCCCTTTGTTTACCTTTATCAGCTGGTGTCACATAAGGACCACCACGAAACAGTTGCTTCCCTTTCCTCTCGCTCACACTCTAATAGTGAGTAGAACGAGCCTTACTATCCTCTTCATAAATCCTACAACATTCCACCAAATCATAAAACGTCCTAATCCGTTGATAACTGATTGCCTATTTAATCTCAGGACGCAACCCGCTCTCAAACTTCACACACTTAGAAAACTCCACAGTCGCTTCAGCATAATGTGGATAAAACTGCACAAGCTCCACAAACTTAGTAGTATAATCAATAACAGACATATTACCTTGTTTCAACTCCAAAAACTCAATTTCCTTCTTCCCTCTTACGTCTTCAGGAAAATACTTCCTCAGAAACTCCCTGCTAAACAATTCCCAAGTCACCTCTTCATCTTCAGCTTCTAACACAGGACCCGCACTAACCCACCAATCATCAGCTTCTTCCTATAACATGTGAGTTCCCAGTCTCACCTTACTGTCCTCAGCACAATCCATCACTCGGAAGATCCTTTCTATCTCTTTAAGCCAAATCTGTGCACCATCAGGATCATGTCTCCCTTTGAAGACAGGCAGTCTATTCTTTCTAAACTCATCATTCTCACCAGCATTAAGTGTACCCTGCACTGCCCGAGCCATAGCTTGCATAGCAGCAGCCAAAACAGCATCATTCCTTCCAGCGATATTTTGTTCATTTCTAATAACAGCAACTATGGTCAAACAAACAGCTCACCCAAACACAACGACCAACAAGGACTGACACAAACTGACACGGACTGGCTCTGATACCACTTAATGTAACACCCCCAATCTATACCCCCAAGCTATTAAAGCGATAACAATTAATCAGAGTATATTTAAAACATTCACGGCATAGACCGAGGGGTCACATCAATTGAAACAAATAAACATAAATCTGCTCATAAAGATATGCAACAATCAGGTAGTGATACAAACAGAGGAACTCAGTTCCTACTACCCATAATTCAGATACAGAATAAAAGCAGAAAATTTGTACTGAATCTCATATATATACATCATGAAAAGTTTGTCTGTCAAATACAATCATACATGTACAATCCCAAAAGAAACATATACATATACACACAAATCACCAACGGTATCCCTAACTACCCGGTGCCACATATCAGAGCCGGCCGACAAAAGAATGAAGACATAAGCTTCACAAAAAGACCTCCAACAATCTAATCTGCAATGCCTCATAGAGCATTAAAACAGCAGAAGGGTGAGAAACACAATCATAATATAATTGCATATAATTATATAATAACACAAAATTACACACATAAATATTCTCACCACAACGTACAACAGAATCCAAATGCCACACAACACCATACATATCTCATTTATCCATCACCAATGCATATCAATCATACACAATACAATTATCACCAACATATATCAATTCATTCACAATTCTCACACATAGTCAATCATATTCATGATTTATGCAAATGCACAGAGACCGACACAACGACTCTATGCAATGCATATGCGGTACCATCCATCCATCAATCTCATCACTAGTTCACTTAGGAACTATTGGAATCATCGCTCGTTACTTAATGTAACTCCCCGTCGGGCATACGATGTTCCCTGTCGCTCACACTCCACATGGGCACACGACATTTATGGATCGCTCACACCCCACCCGGGCACACGACCCGATCGTTCACACCCCACACGGGCACACGATTGTCTATAATCATCGCTCACACCCCACACGGGCACACGACATTATAGCGGATTCCCTCTGGAATCGATTCGTCGTTCACACCCCTCATGGGCACACGACATTACAAGAATGCATATCATGATGCTTGGCATACAATGACTCATGACATTCTAATGCACACATATACGCAACCATAATCATGCATATATCATCAAATACAACACATTGCATTTACTTGCCCTTAGGCCACAATTCATCATCACAACATGTATTTCATGCATTTTCATCTCACCACAGCACACAAGTCATACAACCTTCATAGAGATAGCACATTATACGATACACATCAATTCACATGATTGAAATGGCAAAAGTCGACAACACGACACTATTCCTAATCCCCGATATAAATTAATCGGCCAACAATCTCAAAAATCATTTTTACAAGAAAGAACATTTCATAAGCTTTCTAACGATATAAAGAACGTTCAAAACGGATAATCAGATCAAAAGTTATGGAATTAAAAAGAAAATAAAAATGTGAAAAACCCTAAAAACCGCCCGGCGCAACCCAAAAATCGCCCGACACTTGCCCTTCGCCGCTACTTCGCCCGGCGAAGCAGAGGCGTCACCAATTCTCCCCAAATGACTCAATAGAGTCAGAATCGTGTAAAGGCTACGCCTCTCAAAAACCGCCCGGCGAAATCCCGAACCGCCCGGCGAAATCAGAGAACCGCCCAGCACTTTACACCAGGTGCAGAAAAATTCTGCTTCGTTTTCAAAACCCAAAAATCCATTTTTTTTTCCACCCAAATCACTTCCAGCAGCAAAACAATTATTAACAATGGTTCCTAAACATAGTGAGATCATACAACACAATTTATATCGATTTCTGTCCGTGAAAACATCGATTTCTACTCGTTTACGCGTTTTCGACCTATAACCGAAAAACTATGGAAAAAGGCAAGACAACATGCACACACACATACATAATCATACACAATGATAAGATAATCGAGTTTCGCACCCTTACCCGATTTAATCGTGTTTAGAAAAGTCGGTTGATCGATTTTCTTGATTTCCAAGATTTCTCTCTTTTTCTCCTTTTTCCTCTTCTCTTTCTCTTCTCCTCTTTTCTTCTCTTCTTACTATTTTTCTCTCTTTCTATTTCTATTCATACTAACTTAGGAAAAATAAATGAAAAAACCAAAATACCCCCACACTCAAATATCTCGCAAACGTTCCCAAAACGCGACAAAATATAATCACGACTAAAAATAACATATTTTCAGATAAAAGTCGAAAATAAAATAATATAATAATAAAATAATCAAAACGACTCGATTAAATAAAAACTGACAAAACTGGGGCGTTACAATGACTGCTGAGGAGTTGAACTGATCAGACGTAGTTACTTGCCATTATCCCTAACTTTTGTCCGGATTGTACTTTTGAGATTTCCAATCCACCGGGATATTTTTTATTATGTCTCTAATTTTTTGCTGGACCGCCCTTTCGGGTTTTCAATCCACCAAGACGTTTTTTTTAGGCGAAGTATTTCTTGACTACATCAATATTCGTGGGGTATGCAAATTCCTCTCCATCCATGGTTGCGAGTCTCAAGGCGCCGCCTGAGAAGGCTTTCTTAACAACGTAAGGGCCGTCGTAATTCGGAGTCCATTTGCCCCGGGAATCAGTCAGAAATGATTGTATCTTTTTTAGCACAAGGTCTCCTTTCCTGAAGACGCGAGGTCGGACCTTTTTGTCAAACGCCCTCTTTATTCTTTGTTGATACAACTGACCGTGGCATAATGCCGTTATTCTCTTTTCTTCGATCAGATTCAGTTCGTCGTGTCGACTTTGACACCATTCAGCTTCTGCAAGCTTAGCTTCCATCAATACTGAGATTGATGGGATCTCTACTTCTATGGGAAGCATTGCTTCCTTGGCATATACTAGAGAGAAAAGGGTTGCCCCTGTTAAAGTGCGGACAGATGTGCGATAACCGTGAAGAGAAAAGGGCAGCATTTCGTGCCAGTCTTTGTAGGTTACAACCATCTTTTGAACGATCTTCTTGATGTTCTTGTTAGTCGCTTCTACCACTCTGTTCATCTTTGGTCGGTAGGAAGATGAGTTATGGTATTCGATCTTGAACTCTGCGCATAACTCTTTCATCATTTTATTGTTCAAGTTAGATCTATTATCAGTTATGATCTGGCTCGAAACACCATAACGGAAGATGATATTGTTTTGATAAATCGGACCACCACTTGTCGGGTTACATTAGCGTACGACGCTGCTTCAAACCACTTGGTGAAGTAATCAATGGCTACCAGGATGAACCGATGTCCGTTTGAAGCCTTAGGCTCAATCAAGCCAATCATGTCGATTCCCCATATGGAAAAAGGCCATGGGGAAGAAAGAACTTTGAGATGCGTTGGCGGTACATGAATTTTGTCGGAGTATATCTGACACTTGTGACACTTCCTCATGTACTTGTAGCAGTCAGATTCCATGGTCAACCAATAGTACCCTGCTCTTAGAATTTTTATCGCCATTGTGTGTCCGTTGGCATGAGTGCCAAAGGATCCTTCGTGAATTTCTTTCATCAGCATGTCTGCTTCTGGTCTGTCTACGCATCGGAGCAAGACCATGTCAAAGTTCCGCTTATAAAGTGTATCACCGCTCAGGAAGAAGTTGCTAGACAGCCTTTTAAGGGTTTTCCTGTCCTTCCTTAGTGCCCCAGGTGGGTACTCTTGTTTCTGAAGGAAGCATTTGATATCATGATACCAAGGTTTATCGTCTATGACTGCTTCAATCGTGAAGATGTAAGCGGGTCGTTCAAGGCGCATTATGTCGATTTGAGGTATGTCATTCCATTGACCTACACTAATCATGGAAGAGAGGGTGGCTAATGCATCAGCCATGTGATTATCCTCACGAGGGATGTGATGAAACTCAATTCTGTTGAAGAAGGATAGCAACCTTCTCTCGTAGTCTATGTAAGGAATCAATCCTGATTGGTATGTGTTCCAATCTCCTTTAATCTGATTGATAAGCATGGCTGAGTCGCCATATACGTCCAAGTTTTTGATCCTCAAATCAATCGCTTCCTCGAGACCCATAATACAAGCTTCGTATTCGGCCTCGTTGTTCGTACACTTGAACGTAAGTCGGGCAGTGAAAGGAATGTGGGTACCCTGAGGTGTTATGATGATTGCCCCAATTCTGTTTCCGTAATGATTGAAAGCTCCGTCAAAGATAAGTCCCCATTAGGAACCTGGTTCTGGCCCTTCACTGGTGATGCGTCCGCAAGCGCACGGATTTATCGAAGTAATATAAAAGATTGTCGACCTACCGTTATCTATTGTTGCGATGTAAAGCTAAGGCTAGTGATATTCGATAAAAGGGAAACTAGAACTAAAACTAAAAATTGACTTAGAAAATATGATAATAAAGAGAGGCCGGAATATGGATTCCGCGTTCCTAAAGGACTTTGTAGAATTCGGGTACTAATTACAACTATAATTTAGTTCCATAGAATATACCAACTTAAAGATTTTGCCTCACGCTCTCACGGTATTAATTAAAGTCATATTCCCTAATCCCAAGATTTTGTTCTCGCTCGCCCGGTAACTAGGAAATATATTTTGAAAGCCAATAATATCCTAAACGTATCTAAAGCGCTCTCGCTGTATGTAGATATGTTGCCTAATTTCCACTATCCGGTTCGGTCCCCACGCTCTCGCAGCGCCGGCTCTAACCTTTATTAATTTCTCACTCTCGTGACAATATCGTGTTAAATACCATTTCACTCTCATGACAAAGTTATTTAAATTAGACTTGGAAACTAAAACCATAACAAAATTTTAGTCATAAGTTCGCACCTATTATTTTCTACCGAATCCCGTCGGTAACGACGGTCCTCATACACTGGACTCTAAACTATTTAGCCGAACATAGTGACAGAAACAAATAAACAATTTTGGGTTTTTGAATTAGACGAAGACATAGCAAGCGGTTTAAAATGATTTAAAGTGATGCTTGAAGAAAAATAACTTGAAATGATAACAATGGCAGAAAGATAAAGCATACATATAAATGGCAGAAAATAAAAGCGTAAAAGTAAATGAACCTGAAGATAAAACTGGAAATAAAGATGAATTAAATATCTTGAAATAATGACAGAAAGATTGATCCAAGCATTACATAGATTGAAGACCTAATACTAATGGTGTGGTAGTTCCTCGATGTGAGAAACTACCATTTTTTACACCAGTAATTTCTGCCTAAAACTACGAAATAAATTCAACAGTACTTTCGCATACAAAAACTTGGATTTTCCCCAAAAGTCAAGAAGAAATCCTATATATAGAGGGAATTTTCATTTTGTAACTTCCATGGAGCATAAATGAGTGGTGGAGACAGTGGAAGTAGTGGGAAGTTGGAGAAGTTCAAGGAGAAAGTGCTCAACGTGCGTGTGCATTGGGCTTCTTTTTCCACGTCTGTGTTCTGAACATAATAACCATCTTTGAGCATGTGACGGTTGTGATGAGTGCATGACGGTCGTGGCAAGCTTTGGGAGCGTGACGGTCGTGGTAGGTGTGTGACGGTCGTCCCACATACCACTTTCCATTTTCTTCTCTTTTTCTTATTAATTCTTCCTGTTTTCTTCTCATTTCTTCATGTTTTCTCTACTTTGCTCCTTTTAGCTTGGACAACGAAATACCTGCGAAAACACTAGAATACTCGCGGAATAATTGGAACTTAAGCTGAAATAACGTAATTATTAGTCGTAAATCAAGGCAAATATATGATACATTTTCGTGTTATCAATTGGGTAGCGGTTCATCGCAGTCTTTCATTTTTAGATACATGACATCTTCGTCTGGGAAGTCAAACCCGATTGATTCCTGATCGTCAATCGGTTGATGAGGCAAGTGATCGGCTAAAATACTCCCCTTAACGGCTTTTTGAGCATGGTACTCTATGTCATATTCTGATAACAACATCTGCCAACGGGCAATCCTTCCCGTGAGAGCAGGCTTTTTAAAGACATACTTGATTGGATCCATTTCAGAGATTAACCAAGTAGTGTGACGAATCATGTACTGGCGAAGACGTTTGGCTGTCCAAGCCAAAGCGCAGTAATTTTTCTCGAGCATAGTGTACCGAGTCTCGTAGTCGGTGAATTTCTTGCTCAAATAGTAGATGGCAGAGTCCTTCCTTTTGGTTTCGTCTTGTTGGCCAAGTACACATCCCATTGTGTCCTCTAGGACGGTGAGGTAGATAATCAATGGTCTTCCTTCCACTGGAGGTGATAGAAGCGAAGGGTTCAACAGGTATTCCTTAATACTGTCGAAGGCGGTTTGGCAATCTTCTGTCCAAACGCAGTCCTGGTTCTTTTTAAGTAATTTGAAAATCGGCGCACATGTCGCGGTCATGAGGAATATGAATCTAGAGATGTAGTTCAAACGTCTCAGGAATCCTCTGACTTGTTTTATCAGTTTTTGGAGAAGGCATTTCTTGAATGGCCTTGACCTTGTCAGGATCAACCTCAATTCCTTTCTGGCTAACGATGAACCCTAAAAGTTTTCCCGAACGGACACCGAAGGTGCACTTGTTGGCATTCAAGCGGAGTTTGTACTTTCTCAACCGCTCGAATAGCTTTGACATATGGGTCACATGCTCCTCTTCTGTCTTAGATTTTGCAATCATATCATCGACATATACCTCGATTTCTTTGTGTATCATGTCATGAAATAGAGTAGTCATGGCCCTTTGATAGGTTGCCCCGGCGTTCTTCAAACCGAACGACATCACCTTGTAACAAAAGGTCCCCCATGGGGTAATGAACAAAGTTTTCTCCATGTCTTTCGGCGCCATTTTGATTTGATTATAGCCCGAGAATCCATCTATGAAGGAGAAAACTTTGAACTTTGTTGTACTATCTACCAGCATGTCGATGTGTGGTAAAGGAAAGTCGTCCTTTGGACTAGCCTTGTTTAGATCTCTGTAATCCACACACATTCTGACTTTTCTGTCCTTTTTGGGAACGGGTACGATGTTGGCTAACCATTGAGGATATTCTGATGTGGCGAGGAAACCCGCGTCAATCTGTTTCTGTACCTCCTCTTTGATTTTGATGGCCATGTCCGGGTGAGTCCGTCTCAACCTCTATTTTACAGGCGGACATTCTGACCGTAATGGTAAGTAATGTTCCACGATGCTGGTATCCAACCCTGGCATGTCCTGATAGGACCAAGCAAACACATCGGGAAATTCTCTAATAAGCTTTGTCAAACTCTCTTTGGCAGTTAGACTGAGCAGTACCCCAATCCTGATTTCTTTTCTCTCTTCTTCTGAACCCAAGTTGACCGTTTCCAATGGCTCTTTGTGAGGTTCGATGTACTTTTCCTCTTGTTTGAGTAGTCGGGAGATCTCCTCTGGAATTCCGTCGTCATTTTCTTCTTCAGCCTCAAATACCGGGAACTCAAAGTTGGGAGAAGGCATCGGATCGTATGTTTCAACGGGGTTTAAAACAAGCAATCTGTATGATGGTATGATTCGTGTTTAGAAGAGATAGAGGAAATGCAAGAGTGTGAACAGTGTATTTCTTTGGAAAACTGCTTGTTTTTTATTATTGATTTGTTCTTTAGGATTACCATTTTCTGAGAAAAGCAAAAAGAGAAAACAGCAACAAAATAAGGAAATTACAGAACGACGTTATTTTATTAATGAACAAGTCGATTATTGAAACTACAGCCCTATAAAACAAAGCTTTGTCGCTTTGAGCGAAGCGACGAGGGAAATTTACAGAAAGTGAGCCCTATCAAAACATCTGTTTCACCTGGGCAGGGTGAAAGGTTAAAGACGACAATTACTTTGACTTATGAACAATCTTTGGAACATCGACAGCAACCCATTGGCGGCGAACTCCTCGGTGAATCACAAAGTCTGGCACCTTCCTTGATTTTTCTTCAGAAATAACGCTGATTTCTGGTGGAGCAGGATCATTGGAATCTGTCTCCCAGGCAGAATTGTCGTAGAAGGATTCCTCAGTCATATTTTGTGTAGTATTTGTACTCTCAGCTGTATCTCCCCATCCAGTTGGCTGGATGTCTTCGAGCCTGATATGAGAGCTTTCAGGAGCGGTGTATTTGACCTTGAAGTCGTATTTTCCACTCGGCTGTCCCAGGGTGTCCCACACTTCTTTGGAATTGGAGGAGTCATCCCTCTCGATGACGTTGACCTCGGGAAAAGCATAGTTAATGAATTCTAGCCCTACAAACGTTGTGAATTCATCATCGTGCTGGGTATTTTCAGGATAACTTGGGTGTTGATCCCATGACATGGTGGGGATGCAGGTATTCTTTTCAATGACGCTCAACTGATTTTCATTGTTCGGCTGATTTCCTTGCCCCAAGTCTCCTGGATATGGCTGCCACATTGGCAGGCCATCCATCGGGCCATAGTAGTTAGGGTCAACGCTTTCTTTCATCAGAGTGTCCTCCTCTAATGAGTTTGGTGGAGCACGACATCCTTCCGAATCACAATCTCCGTATATCATTTCGACATCTGACCTGGGTATAAATCTCGGACTCTATGTAGGAAAGCAAAAGGGAGTCTCCATTTCGTCCTGAGACATATAACCGTCCTTGTTAAGATAGGACTCCCATTCTTCCTCCATATCAGAGGAATCATCTTTATTGATGGTATGCACTTCTTGAGGCACTGGGTGAAGGAAACCTCCATTGTGGAAGAAGTCTTGAATGGGATGAAGACTTTCATTGCTGGTAGTAGCTGTCTGGGTACAGGTTGCAGAAAAACCAAGACCCTTATTTGTTTTATTGTCAGTAGGAATGACTAGCTGTCCCCATCCTGTTGTATTGGTACTCTCGACCGCTTTGATAGCATCTTTGTATGAGGAAATGGAAGTTCCCTCTTCGGATTGATTGTCCTTTCTCACCGACAGTGCTTGGAACTGAGTTCCAATAACCTCCTCGAGTTCTACACCAGTAGATGATGATAAGTTACTCACGAGCAAGGCTTGCTCCCCACAGACTGTGACGAGTTGATCGTTCATGACGAACTTCAGTTTTTGGTGCAGCGTCGAAGTGACCGCCCCAGCCTGATGTATCCAAGGTCTTCCTAATAAACAACTGTACATTGCCCGGATGTTCATGGCCTGGAAAGCGACTTGGAAAGTGTGAGGACCAATAGTTATGGGAAGGTCGACTTCGTCGATAACCATTTTTCTGGACCCGTCAAATGCTTTGACGACAACCTCACTGGTTCTCATCGGGGGTCCTTTGAAGGATAATTGCATCAAAGTGGACTTCGGCATAACATTCAGGGCTGACCCTGTGTCTACCAGTACGCTGGCTAAAGCATCGCCCTGGCAACTGACCGTGATATTGAGCGCCATGTTATGACGGCGACCCTCTTCAGGTAATTCCTCATCACTAAATCCCAAGTTATTGTAGGAAGTGATGTTAGAGACAATGCTATCGAACTGTCTGATTGTTACATCCTGTTCCACAAAGGCTTGCTCTAAGACTTTCTGTAGAGCCTCCCTGTGCGCTTCTGAACTGAGTAAAAGTGACAGTACAGAGATCTTTGAAGGAGTTTGTAACAGTTAATCAACAATGTTGTATTCACTCCTTTGGATTAGCTTCAGCATCTCATCATCATTTTTCGAAAGGTCGGGATTACTGGATTGACCAACTGGTGGATTGGGAACTTCTGTCTGAGGTTCCTTTTCTTTGTTAAGTTCTCCAACTCCTCAGTTGAAGATTCGACCACTCCGTGTTACTCGAATAATGTCTGCAATATTCACGACGGAGGGTAATGGAATTTCCTTTCCATTCTCGACTGTTGTTGCACCGTATTTGTAAGGGATAGCCTTAGTTTATTCATACGGTAATGGTCCCGGTAGATAGATGACTATGGGAGCCTTCTAATTTTTCTGACTATCGTAAGCAATTTCGATCCGTTCCTGGTTGGGAACTCTCGATTCGTCAAGTAGAGGGATGACGGTACAAACATCCCTAGCCGTCTGATGATCAGAGATTACGACAACGTCCTCAATTTGATCAGCGAGGTAGTCCGGCGCCCAGTTGATTGGTCTGGAACCCGGATATGGGCGAATCTCTCTATGATCCACCTGACCCTGAAGAGCTGCTCGCACAAGGTAACATCCTTGGTACTTTCCGAACAGACTCTACAACGTTCATAGTTATGTGGTGGCACCTGGCCATGCCCGCTTTGAATACAATGTAACCTCACTAGGTCAGTTTCCACAGATCGAACGTCCCGACTTTGATGCCGAGTAGGGTTCTCGTTGGTAATACTAATTTGCTGGGTGTCTTCATCCATATAGATTGGAAGCCACCAGTGGTTCAACAAGTGCTGAAGTGTTTCCTGGACAAGGGCACAACCTTGATCATTTTCGCAACCCGCTTTACAGCTCTGATAATCATGTGAAGTGAGAAAACCGAGTTGGACTTGCGTAGCGTGTAACTCCACCAGGCTGATATTCATCAAGTGAATATCTAAGATTTAAATCATGTTGATATGACAGGGATTCCTATCATGGTAGTCCTGGATCCATCCAAGATCCATCTGACGCTGGAGGGCCTCTTGTACAAAAGAGCATCCCTGTTTGATAATGGCTTTGCCTGGAATGCATCGCCACCAAGTTGACATTCATTACACGGATGTCGTGGTTCTGAATGATGTTGGAATTCGTATAGGTCATGTTGACTCCACGAACTCAATGCTCTTGGATCCATATGAGATCCATCTGTTCCTGTAGAGCTGATTGCACCATAGAACATCCTCGATTGCTTTTAGAGCAGATATTGCACTGGTGATAGTTATGAGGTGGCACATGGCCATATCTACTCTGTCTACAATGCATCTTGACCAAATTGGTCCTTAACAAGAGTACATCATGAATTTGATAGACGTTGTTAGTCTCTCCCTCTATCAAATTGACTGTAGCTTTCTCGTGTTAAGGTAGCGGGTTTGTGAGAACATTAGGATTTGTATCCTTGAAAGATAAGACCCCGCTCCTAACAAGCTTTTGCACGTCGGATTCGAAATTGAGACAGTTCTCTATGTTATGCCCTGGTCCTCCTTGATGGTAAGGGAAAGTCTGATCCACCTTAAACCAAAAAGGCAGATTTTTTGGTACTGTAAGAGGGGACTTAGTCTGGACATGCCCCTTAGCCAGTAGTAACGGAAATAGTTCTGCGTACAATACAGGTATAGGATCAAATCCTGGTGGCCGCGTTGTACGGTTATTATTGTATGGAGGATGAGCCTGCTGAAGAGGCTGTTGAGTCCTTTGCTGATTAGGTTGGCTCTGCGCAACCTGAGGTTGATACGTAGAAATAGGCGCAGGATTGATAGCAGGAGTCACAGCCGCTACTGGTTGATAACGTCGCCTTTGCTTTCCGAGAGAGATATTCCCAATATCCTTCTCTTTTTTCTTAGGGAGAGCACTACCGTATCGCTTTGTACTACTTGATGATCCAGTGTCTTTGACTAGACGTCCTTCTCGGACGGCTTCCTCAAGACGAACTCCCATACCGACCATCTCGGTGAAGCCACTGGGCGCACTGGCAACCATTCTGTCATAATAAAATGAGCTTAAGGTCATTAAGAAGATCTTTGTCATCTCTTTTTCCTCAAGAGGTGGACAAATTTGAGCGGCAATTTCACGCCATCTCTGAGCATATTCCTTAAAGGTTTCCTTGTCCTTTTGTGACATTGATCTGAGTTGATCTCTGTCGGGTTCCATGTCCAAATTGTATTTATATTGTTGGACGAAGGCAGTGCCAAGATCTCTGAAAGTGCTAATCGTAGCACGGTTTAAACCCATGTACCATTTGAGTGCGGCACCGGTTAAACTATCCTGAAAGTAGTGAATCAGTAAATCCTGATTCTCTGTCTGAGCTGACATTCGCCGAGCGTACATCACCAAGTGACTCTGAGGGAAAGAGTTACCCTTGTACTTTTCAAAGTCGGGCACCTGGAATTTTTATGGGACTTTCACATTGGGGACCAAGCAGAGGTCCGCGACGTCCTTTCCAAATAAATCCTGACCGCGAAGGGCCTGCAGTTCTTTCTGCATTCCCAGGAACTGTTCCTGGAACTCATTCATTCTTTCGAACATGTTGTCATTTCCACCAGAAGGTATCTGTGGAATATGTCCTTCCGGGACAGTGTGTACCACGGGCGGTGGTATAGTCATTATGGCCGAGACTCTCGGTGCCTCCTGAAGTTTGTAACCTTCAGGAGTTGTTGTCATGCCCCTGGCATCTTCGCTTTCCCGAAGTTTGTAACCTTCAGGCCCAGCGGTTCCTGCTGCGGTCGCCTGATCCTCATTGATCAACGGGATATATCCTTCCGGGATATAGTTAAGTGGCATGCCCCAGGGACGATCTTTCGGCATTTTGTACCTAGGATCGGACTTTTCCACTATGGGCGTTGAGGTGATCTCCGAGATCACAGTCCTTTGTAGCTGAGCTTCTGCCATGGCTTGCATGTCATTATGAAGCTTTCTCATATCCTCTCTCAGAGCGTCGATCTCTTCTCTCAACTCTCTATTCTCTTCCTCGAGATCATCCATCTTTTTCTGACAATTGGCCAGAGTATTGTATGAATGAGACAGTTTGACTCTAGAACCGAGACACAAACGTGAGACTCGTAGGTAAGAAGAATACGTGACGTGAGAATGATGAATGCAGTGATTATATTAATTGTTTTTTTTTGTTTAATCAAAATAAACTTCGACAATTAGATTGCAAATATCAAACAGTGGGGAAACCCCGTTTTATTGAAAGGATTGCGAAAATAGAAATACAGTAGATTACAAGGTGCGAAAACAGAAACCTAAGCTAAGGGGTCCCGAGTCTTCTCTGGGGAGAAACCGGGTGCTGATTCTGGTACTTTCCTTTTCTTGGACGAGGGCTCTTGAGCTGTTGTCGGGTTGTCATTCCTTTGTCAAGTGAAAGGAACGAGCAAATTCCTTTGGTCACCCTGATTATCCACAGCATGTTGCTCTAAAATCTCGATCAGAGCATCCTTATCTTTCAGCAGTTGTTGTATTTTGGTACACTCTACATTGAGGGTGTGGTATTTGTTCTTCCAAGACCTCCTCTCCTGTTGAACTTTGTTGAGAGTAACCTGAAGTTTTTCTGTTTCAGTCATGAAGTACATGACAGATTCCCTCAGCTAAAGAACTCCGTGACGAGGATAAGGCATCTTTACCTTGAAAGCTCTAGTTTGTACCCAGTGGAGATAAGGCCCCACCGAGACACAGTCCGGTTTTCCTAGAGACTCTCGTCCTTTCTTATGAACATGTTTCCAAGCGTGCACTATTTCCATCTTTAGTGCCCTGTCATTTTCTCCTTCTTTGAAGAAAAGACCCTCCAGATGAGCATTACGCGGGACATGCCTCATCGGGTATCCAAATTGATGACGAACCAATACTGGATGGTAGTTGATTCCTCCCTTAGTTCCTATGAGGGGTACATTGGGGAAGTTTCCACAACTGTCAATGATCCTGATCCCGTCATAAATCCTATTGCACCAATCTATATCAGAGTTGGTAAGAGACATGATTTTCTGCGACCAACGCAAGGCACTCTTATGATCCCAAAATGCAGCAGACTTAGGCAAATGGGAGATAAAACATTTGTATGGAAGGGGTACACAGCATGTGATCATCCATCTGCTATATAAATTGCTTAAGTGTACAGAATGATACGCGTCCGCGAGCAAAGTTGGCACAGGGTTTCCAATGAGAAAAATCTTAATGGCGTTGATATCGACGAAGCTATTAATGTTGGGAAACAGAAATAACTCGTAGGTGAGTATGACAAAGATGCTTTCAAAAGCAGTCATGTTCCCTATACTAGCAAAGTACAGAGCCTTCTTTGTCAGGAACTGGGCTAGCAAACTTGGGAGCCCACCCTTGGTGGTCATGTGAGTCTAGATTTCTGACTCATCTAAATTAATTGCTCTTGCAATGGTTTGATCTTTTGGAATTTCTTCCAGTCCAGAAAAAGGAGCTCGACAGTAATGTGTAAATAGGTTAGGTGAGAATACTCCTCCAGCGTTGGTGTGAGCTGGTAATCCGGGAATGTGAAACAGTGATAGACCGGATCGTAAAACTGAATGAGTACCTCCATGATTCCTTCAATCACATAGACTATTAACAGAGGTAGCATACCTCCGTACTTGGCTCTGAAAGCTTCAGGGTTAGTGATCATCCTCACTAATCCACTCAAATCCTCTAGTTTTGGAACCCTGAAGGTATACTTATGAGTTCTCCTACTACCGAAGTCCATGAGCGCAATCTTTTTCTCTGACATTTGCAATCATTGTCTTAGTTTAGTTTGAAAAAGAGAGACTAGAAGAGAAGTTTTTCTTTGATGTAATGTTTTTTAGATGAATGCATGATTGCAGCACACAAAAACATAGAAAAAACATGGGGTCAAAGGGTCGGTGTCATGAAGTCAAGGCTCTACCCCCCCCCCCCCCCCAAAGGTTTATACTAGTGATTTTTGTACCTGTCTCTCAAAATCATCAGTTCTTGTCGATAAAACACCAGCGGGCCAGGAACCGTGCTAGGTGATGTTTTTCGAAGAACCATCAGAAGAGGGTAGTATCGCGTGACAACCATTTCCAATAGTTTCTGCACTACTAAAAGAGGTTTTTCCTAGGTGTATACTCAATCTTTCCACATGCGGCATCACACGTATTCTCATTAGCAGAAAAATAAACACAGATATCAATTAGGAAAAGCAGTATATATATATTTGTCCTAAAGTCCTAGACTTGAAAGAGCTATGAATCCTATGTTCCTGACAAAAATGGCTCCCCGGCGGAGTCGCCATTCTGTGGTACCTTCCCAACTTTAAAGGTTTTGACCTAAGATCCTAGTGAGTCAAAAAAAGTCCTATCCCAGTGAAATCCCCAAAAAAGAAAGAAAGAAAAGAGCCCCACGGTGGGCGCCACTTTTCTGTAGCGAGCGATTTTGGACGTGGTTCTTAAGCACTGTCGCTTTGGGGTTACTATAGGTCGGTTCATTTTTTATCCTATTGAGCTGACTAAGGAAGGGAAATAGATGTCTCTAATTAACCCTGCTTGCATAATGAGTTTAAACAGCGGTCTGTTAGGTTACGGATGCTATATGGTAATGGGGCCTCTTTCTTCTTACTTTGTTTATAACGAAACACCGGGAATGTTCAGGGGGAATTTTGTTAGGATGCTAGGACTGATGCTTTTCGATTAATATGTGAAGGTACGGGATTTGGGGCTTTAGATTAGTGTACTCGCTAAGATTTTTCTTTCAATCTTATACCTACGTATTCCCGTTTACCGAAACAGGGAAATCAGAGCGATCGTAGTTCCTCCTATTCTATGGGAGGAAATGGTGTTTTGGTGTCTTGTTCAAAGCCCAAGACGTGAAGCTGAAAAGGTGGTTTATATCTTATTCAAAGCCCAAGATGTGAAGCTGAAGGGTCTATTTGTATCTTGTTCGAAGCCCAAGATGTGAAGCTAAAAAGGTGTTGTCTTTAGAGAGAATTTGTCATCTCTAAAGGGGGTCTGTTTGTCACAACTGTTGGGTGACTGACTATAAAGGAGGATTACTTTAACCGGGATGTGTGAATCCTAGCAATGCCATAATTTCCTTTATAGGGGGTTTTAACCTGAAGGAGAAGACTTTAACTCAGTGTAGAGCAATGCTATTTTTCCTTAGGAATTTCTCATACTAAAATAGGGACAATGGCGTGGATGTAAATAATCTAGAGACTTGCCGCTTACAGCAATTAGATGAAAGGAGTTGTTGATGTTTGTATCCTGTGAACAAGGCACAGTTTTGATGCTAAAAGGTTGATTGACTCAACCGGGGTTTTTCTTATACAAAGCCTAAGAGGAGGCTATTGACCCAACAAGAGGATGCTTTTGTGTCTCATACGAAGCCCGAGAGGGAGGCTAAAGGAGTTGACTCAACAAGGGAGTGCTTTTAGATGTGTCTTGTATGAAGCCCAAGACGGAGGCTAAAGGTTAACTCAATAAGAGAGTGTTTTGTATCTCGTATGAAGCCCGAGATGGAGGCTAAAAGAGAGATTGACTCAACAAGAGAGTCTTTTATACTCAACAAGAGACTGATTTTGTATCTCGTACGAAGCCCGAGATAGAGGCTAAAAGGATTATTGACTCAACAAGAGAGTATTTTATACTCAACAAGAGAGTGATTTTGTATCTCGTACGAAGCCCGAGATAGAGGCTAAAAGGATTATTGACTCAACAAGAGAGTCTTTTTGTATCTCGTACGAGGCCTGAGATAGAGGCTAAAAGGAATGCTGTTTCAATTGAGTGACAGGTCCAGTAGGTTGGTTAAAAGAGAAAATCAGTTTTATAAAGAGACTGATTAAAGGTAAGGATATGCTTTGGGATTTATCAGAGGATCAGGGTTATTTCCTGTTCTTTAAGGAAATGGGGAATCCAGAGGGTATTGGAGACTGTCCGAGTCTACTGGTGTTTTTCCCTACTTGAGAATGCCTTCGAGACTCAAGGAGATTAGACTGTCCAAGTCTAGAGTTTTATCTTTTGTACTATGCTTATAGAAACAGTAGTAGTGCGTTCACGGTAGAAAGATCTAGACTCTTTGAAAGACTGTTCTATTAAGATGACTAATTTCTGTTTCTATTCCTCTAGGAGGTCGTCGGGACAATTTGTACGAAGCCCAAGAGGAGGCTGGAAACTTTTAAGAAGCCGAGGGACAATTTGTACGAAGCCCAAGAGGAGGCTCTCTTCCCGGAGGAAGAATCCTTATACGAAGCCTAAGAGGAGGCTGTGAATACTTCTAAGAAGCTGTAGGGTCCTTGTACAACGTCCAAGAGGAGGCGGGGATGCTTTTAGGAAGCCTGTGGGTCCCCAACCCTGAGAAATTCAAGACAGGCTATTCACAGAGAATAGATCAAGCCAGGAAAGTCCGAGAATTTGGAAGAAACTCAAGAGATGCCATTCACGGAGAAAAGATCATCTCTGGGGAGTTAGAGTTTCTTTGACAATGTCTAAGGGTGACAGTCTGAGAAAGGGTTCACCGAGAATGCTGCCTTTCACGTCTCCATATTGTTTAACCCCAAGAGGAGGGAAGACTGTATCTGGTAATCCTATGGGGGATCTAGTTTTGTCTATTTAAGAGTGATCAATAGGGCTTAGTGCTAGACGTAGTTGCTGAGGAAACTCTAAATATCTATACTAGTATTACACAGTTGATATGAGTTTATGAAAGAAGACTTACAGTGAAACAGCCCCACAATGCAATTATATGTATATGTAAGCGGATAAAGAAAGCATATAAACACTTACTCGGTTGTAGAGCTTCCATGCTGTTTGGTTAGTTGTTCAACAAAGAAAGATTGAAAACAACAGTATATTCAAAATTAAAGGAGAAAGTATTTTGAAAAGATGTTGGGGCTTACAGCTCAAGGAGGTGCCCAAGGTTTATCAGTGATCGCACTGTCGTTTTGTACAGAGGGACTTATACAAGTAACTGAGGCCCAAGAAAGGTTTTCTGTACAAGGGGATAGGTCTTACACTCTCTCAAGAGGCCCAAGAGATTTATTTTTGTATAAGTGGTGGGGCTTACAGCTCAAGGAGAGGCCCAGGGTCATTTGTTTGAAAATGGCGATCGCGCCGAGATTTTTGAAAATGCGGTGGGTCTTATACAATGATTTGAGGCCCAAAATGGTTTGGTTTTCAGAGGGGGTTGGGTCTTACACTCTAATAGAGGCTCAAGAGTAATTTTGAATGGGTCTTATAGCTCGAGGAGAGGCCCAGGGTTTGTTTTTCAACAGACGATGATCGCGTCGAACTTTTTGAAATACAACGGGACTTATACAATAAGTGAGGCCCAAGAAAGGTTTGTATTTACAAAGGATTGGGTCTTACACTCTATTAGAGGCCCAATAGTGTTTGAAATTGTTTGATGAGGGTGAAAATCAAAGAAACCCTAATTTGTTATTCTTTAAAAGTAAATATTTAAAGAAAATCAAATAAAATACCAAATAAGTTTGAATAAACCATTTGTGATTTTTGTTTAAGGTTTGAGAAATGAAGGATTAATCACAAGATGAATTAAAACTCACTTGGTTTTGATTTTCAAAGTAAATATTCACTTTTAAAATGTTTAAAAACATTAAAAAGAAATTTATTCACGAAAATACTAATTATATTAAATAAATAATATAAACTTAATTTTTTTTGTGGAATAAAATATTTCAACATTTTTGTGATTTTTTTCAAAAATAACCAATAAAAAATAATTAAAATTGAAAGAGTTATTAATTTTCCAATTAATTAATAAAACATGTAAATATTGGAAAAAATAGCAAAAATGTGAGAAAACACAAAATGGCATGGGTGGGGTTTGACCCCACGACCTCAAGGTTATAGGGCGCGCGCCTTACCACTGTGGTGGTGATACATCCATTGCTTGAAGTGAAACCACAAATATACAAGGCTTGCCTTGTTTTTGGCCTGGCCCAAGGCAAGGCAAGGCAAGTTTTGGGTCAGAAACGTGAAGGTCATAACTTTCTCATTTCTCCATGGTTTGAGACAAAATTTATATGCATCTGGGCTAGAATTTCACAAGGAATCCAACGGTGGTGGTAATTTTTTCAGATCCTACTCCCTCCTCAAAATCCGATAGTGGTTTTGAAAAGGCCTATAATTGCATTTTTTTTATGCTACACTTTGATACAGGCATGAATTACATGATGAGTTGGTTCAAACACAACATATATAACATGTATGAGGTGTGTATGATCAGTAGACTTCAAAGCAATGCATATTTTGGAAAGTTCAAGTCATGATGCTTACCTCTTTTTGAGCTTTTGGAGTTTTCTGTGCAATCTGCCAAACTTCTTGTTCCAGAAATGGTTTGATGCTTTGGACACTCTTAAATGTTCCCTTAGAAGCTTTGCGGATGATTGGACTCAGCTGGAACCTGCAAAAACACAAACTGGCCCTTTCTTGCAAAAGGGGTTAAAATGACCAAAATAACAACTCTCTCAAATGGCGCTCCAGATGGGGGAACCATTTGGGACAGTTCAAGGATGTTATTTGGAGTGTGTTTGAGGTTTTATCTGGTTTGGAAAGTGACTGAATCAAGACATGGCTTGAATAATGCACAAAAGGCCTATTTTGAGGTTTTGAGAGGTGACTTTGTGATTTTGGTGTTATAGGTCACTTTTGATAGTTTGGATCACCTACATATGATGTTTATGAGGTGTTATGATCATGAGTTATAATGGAAATGCTCTCTAACTCAAAAACTCAGAGTTACCTTGCTAAAGAAGGTATTTTAGTCTAAAGAGAGAGAGAGAGAGATTTTGAGGAAATCATCTGTTTGATGGCTTTGGTGTACTCAAACTGAGCACAAATGAGCTCTATTTATAGTAGAGCAAGTTTGTTTTGGGATCAATAGTGGCAACTGCAGCAGAGGTTTGGCCAATGGTTGTACTTTGGAATCCAAGTCTCCTCTAGCCATTGACTAGAGGTTAGGGCACAGGGTTGTGGTTCCCTTGGTCTTGGATAAGTCTTGACTGAATTCAGTTGCAAATGTGTCAGTTCATGCCACCTTGGTGTATGTATTGAATGCTCCAATCCAAAATTGGAGTCTTGTCCCTCTTTTAGGCAATTCTAGGTTTGGCATGCTACTTCTTGTTCCAAGGACTTTGGAGGCTTGGATCAGTGTTTGTCCCCTTTAAATTTGATCCTCAGATGTGTCCAAAGTGATGACAAGGCTTGGAATCATCTAATTTTGCCAAATTGAGCAAAAATGCAAAATTCTGCCTAGCCTTGGCAGTTTTCAGCAAGGCATATTGCCATTGTCATATCTCATGTCCCAAGTGGAATTTAGTGATGTTCTTGGCCATTTTGGAAAACCCTCATATGATACAAAAACTGTTTGATCATATTTGGTTTTGATACCTTTTGGATCCAAGTGAAAAATTCCCTTACATTTGGAAAAAAGTGAAGGCAGATTCTGACTTAGTGAAAATTTCACTAAGTGTTGGAAAAAAGTGACATTTTCACTTTTTGTGATTTTGATCATTCCATAACTCAAAATCCATGATGAATTTGGAAGGAGGTCAGTTCTAAGCTTTTGTAGAGGGTAATGAGAGCTACAAATCTAGCTTTGGATAGGAAAAAATGGCCTTGTGGTTTAGGCGTTATGATCCTCCAAAGTTAATACCCTTGCCACTTTGTTCATAACTTCGAAAATTTTCTAAGTTTTTATGGTTACCCCTTTTACAAGCTATCCCACGTTTCTTGATTTTTCTTGATGAATGATGATTCAAATCATACATTAACATCATTTTAGGGTTAAAAAACCATTTTTGTGAAAAACCTCAAAAAGTCAAAGTTGACTTTTGTGCATAGTTGACTTTTTGTCAGATGAATTCCAAACTGTGCAATCCTCTATGAAATCAAGTCCTTGACCTAAATCAAACTTGATGGATTGATTTTATAGGTGTTATAGGGTGTATTGAATCAGGTCCTAGGGTTTGGGAGCATGTCCTGGTCAAAAGTTAAAGCTACAGTTGACTTTTCTTGAGAAACCCTAATTGTGGTACTGATGAAATTGAGACTTGCTGCTCAAGCTTCCTGGATCAATCCATTGTTACAAATGGATCAATGTGGTATGTTGGAGACCCTCAAATCATGTCTTGAGGTCTTGGCTCATGATTTGTCCCAAAAGTCAACTTAGGGGTGCATTAGGTCAAGAAACCCTAATTCCTGATTTTTGATGTATGCATCCCCTGAGGTCAAATTGACTTGATGCTTGGGCCCATGAGGTTCCATGGAGTATTTTAGGATATTCTTTGAAGCATTGGCTCATGCCTAGAGGAAAATTTCCATCTAGAGGCCCTGGTCGACCAAACCCTAATTTGGTGACACTGGCGATCTTGAGGCTTGATCCACCTGGAAGGGAGCAGCCTTGTGCTTAATCCTTAAAGTGGGATTCCTCTTGATCCATTGTAGATGTTTGGGAGATTAGACAAGTTGAAGATTGTGTTATTTCATGATTAATCCTTTGTCTAAGAACTCTGAGAGGGCTTGAAACCCCAATTTTGACTGTAGTAAGTGTTCACCCATCTTTGGGGAGACTGATGAGGCAAGATGGTTCATCCATATTGTGATGATGATTTGCACAATGATGGGAAATCTTAGTGGTCAAAATTTGGGCTATGACAGGAATCAGTCCTGATTGGTACGTGTTTTAATCTCTTTTAATTTGATTGATAACCAGGGTTGAGTCGCAATATACATCCAAGTTCTTGATCCTTAAGTCGATCGCTTCTTCGAGACCCATGATACAAGCTTCGTATTCCGCCTCGTTGTTTGTGCACTTGAATGTCAGTCGGGCGGTGAAAGGAATATGGGTACCCTGTGGGGTTATGATGATTGCCCCAATTCCATTTCCATAATGATTGACAGCTCCGTCAAAGATAAGTCCCCATTAGGAACCTAGTTCGAGCCCTTCACTGGGTAGCGGTTCATCGCAATCTTTCATTTTCAAGTACATGACATCTTCGTCCGGGAAGTCAAACCCGACAGATTCCGGGTCATCAATCGGTTGATAAGCCAAATGATCAGCTAAAATACTTCCCTTAACGGCTTTCTGAGCATGGTACTCTATGTCGTATTCTGATAATAACATCTGCCAACGGGCAATCCTTCCCGTGAGAGCAGGTTTTTCAAAGACATAATTGATTGGATCCATTTCTGAGATCAACCAAGTAGTGTGACGAATCATATACTGTCAAAGATGTTTGGCTGCCCAAGCCAGAGCGCAGCAAGTTTTCTCAAGCATAGTGTATCGAGTCTCGCAGTCGGAGAACTTCTTGCTCAGATAGTAAATGGCAGACACTTTCCTTTTTGTTTCATCTTGTTGGCCAAGTACACAACCCAATGAGTCTTCTAAGACTGTGAGGTAGATAATTAGTGGTCTTCCTTCCACTGGAGGTGATAGAATCGGTGGGTTTGACAAGTATTCCTTAATACTGTTGAAGGCAGATTGGCAATCTTCCGTCCAAACGCAGTCCTGGTTCTTTTTGAGTGATTTGAAAATCTGCGCGCATGTAGCGGTCATGAGGAATATAAATATGGAAATGTAGTTCAAACGTCCCAGGAATCCCCTGACTTGTTTTTCAGTCTTTGGAGAAGGCATTTCTTGAATGGCCTTGACCTTGTCAGGATCAACCTCAATTCCTTTCTGGCTGACGATGAACCCTAAAAGTTTCCCTGAACGGACTCTGAATATGTACTTATTGGGATTCAAGCAGAGTTTATACTTTCTCAACCGCTCGAATAGTTTTGACAGGTGGGTCACATGCTCCTCTTCCGTCTTAGATTTGGCAATCATATCATCGACATACACCTCGATTTCTTTGTGTATCATGTCATGAAAAAGAGTTGTCATGGCCCTTTGATAAGTTGCCCCGGCATTCTTCAAACGGAACGACATTACCTTGTAGCAAAAAGTGCCCCATGGGTGATGAATGAAGTTTTCTCCATGTCTTTCGGCGCCATTTTTATCTGATTATAGCCCGAGAATCCATCCATGAAGGAGAATACTTTGAATTTTGTTGTACTGTCAATCAACATGTCAATGTGTGGTAAGGGAAAGTCGTCCTTTGGACTAGCCTTGTTGAGATCTCTGTAATCCACACACATTCTGACCTTTTCGTCCTTTTTCGGAAGTTGAACTGAGGGGTGAATTAGGTCAAGAAACCTTAATTCCTAATTTTTGGTAAATGCAGCCCCTCCATGGAGTATATAGGGTTATGCTTTGAAGCATTGGCTCATGCCCAGATGAAAATTTCCATCTGGAGGCCCTGGTCGACCAAAACCCTAATTTGGTGACACTGTCGATCTTAAGGCTTGATCCACCTGGAATGCTGCAACATTGTGCTTGATTCTTGATGTGGGAGTCCTCTTGATCCTTTATGGATGTTTGAGAGGTTAGACAAGTTGAAGATCATGTCATTCCTTGATTGATCCTTTGTCTAAGGCTCAGAGAGGGTTTGAAACCCTAATCTTGATTGTAGTGAATGTTCAACAATTCCTTGAGGAGATTGATGAAGTATAAACGTACATCCATATTGTGATGATAATATGCACAATGATGGGAGATCTTAGTGGTCAAAATTTGGGGTATGACACCGCCGATCACGAAAGTTCCAGAAACTACAGCAGGAACCGCTGGGCCTGAAGGTTACAAACTTCGGGAAACTGAAGATGCCAGGGGCGTGACAGCAACTCCTGAAGGTTACAAACTTTGGGATAGAGAAGCACTAAGAGTCACTGCCGTAATGACTATACCACCACCCGTGGTACACACTGTCCCGGACGGACAGATTCCACAGATACCTTCTGGTGGAAACGAAAGTATGTACGACAGATTGAATGAGTTCCAGGAATAATTCCTGGAGATGCACAAGAAACTGCATTCCATTCGCGGTTAGGATCTATTCGGAAAGGACGCCGCAGACCTTTGTTTGGTTCCTAATGTGAAAATTTCGCACATGTTCAAGGTACCCGAATTTGAGAAATACAAGGGCAACTCTTGCCCTCAAAGTCATTTGGTGATGTACGCTCAAAAGATGTCAACTCAGATAGAGAATCAACAGCTACTGATCCATTACTTCCAAGATAGTTTAACCGGTGCCGCACTCAAATGGTACATGGGTTTAAACCGTACCAAGATCGTCACTTTCAGAGATCTTGGCGCTGCCTTCGTTTAGCAGTATAAGTATAATCTGGACATGGCACCGAACAGAGATCAACTTAGAGCCATGTCGCAGAAGGACAAGGAAACTTTTAAGGAATATGCTCAGAGATGGCGTGAAATTGTCGCCCAGATTTGTCCACCTCTTGAGGAAAAAGAGATGACAAAGATCTTCTTGAAAACCTTGAGCTTATTCTACTACGACCTAATGGTCGCCGGTGCGCCCAAAGACTTTTCTGAAATGGTGAGCATGGGAGTTCGTCTTGAAGAAGCAGTCCGAGAAGGACGTCTGGTCAAAGAGGCTGGACCATCAAGCAGTACCAAAAGATACGGTAGTGCTTTCCCTAAGAAAAAAGAGCAAGATATTGGTAATATCTCTCTCGAAAAGCAAAGGAGAAGATACCAACCAGTAGAAGCTGTAACTCCTGCTATTAACCCTGCGTCTGTTCCGATGTATCAACCACAGGTTGCTCAGAACCAACCGAATCAACAACAATATCAGCAAAGGATACAACAGCCTCTTCAGCAGGCTCGTCCTCAGTACAACAAAAATCGTACAACACGACCACCAGGGTTCGACCCTATACCAATGTTGTACGCAGAATTGTTTCCACTATTACTGGTCAAGGAGCACGTCCAAACCAGGTCTCTTCTTACAGTACCGGAAAAGTCTCCTTTTTGGTTCAAAGCAAATCAGACTTGCCCTTACCATCAAGGAGGACCAGGGCATAACATAGAAAACTATCTCAGCTTTAAATTTGATGTGCAGAAGCTTGTCAAGAACGGGGTTTTATCCTTCAAGGATACAAATCCAAATGTTCAGACGAACCCGTTGCCTTAACACGAGAAGGCTGCGATAAATTTGATAGAAGAAGAGTCTGACCATAGCCATCAAATTCATGATGTACTCTTATTGGGAACTAACCTGGTCAAGATGCATTGCAGACAGAGTGGATATGGTCATGTACCGTCTCATAACTATCACCGGTGTGATATCTGCTCTAAAGACAATCAGGGATATTCTATGATGCAATCAGCTCTACAGGAACAGATGGATCTCGGTTGGATCCAAGATCACCAAATTCATGAGGTCAACATGACTTATACAAATTCCAACATCATTCAAAACCACGACATCCATGCGATGAATGTCAACTTGGTAGCAATGCACTCAAGGCAAAGCCAACATCATAATCTGCCACGGCACGATTACGATTCCTGTCTGGTCTACTCAATAAATAATCAGGGATGCTCTTTTGTACAAGAGGCCCTCTAGCGTCAGATGGATCTTGGATGCATTCAGGACTGCCGTGATAGAAGTCATTATCAAGTTAATATGATTCAAATCTTTGATATTCGTTTGATGAAAACCAGCATGGTGGAATTACACGCTAAGCAAGTTCAACTCAGTTTTCTGACTTCGCACGATTATCATAACTGTAAAGTTTGTCGTGGAAATGACCAAGGATGTACACTTGTTCAAAGAACACTGCAACACTTGTTGAACCACTGGTGGCTTCCAATTTATCCAGATGAAGACACACAACAAGTCAGTATGACTGGCGGGAACCCTACTAGGCATCAAAGTCGGGATGTTCAATCAATGGAAACAGATCTAGTAAGGTTACACTGCATACAAAGCGGGCATGGCCGGGTGCCACCACACAACTATGAGCAGTGTAGAGTTTGCTCAGAGGATAACCAAGGGTGCTACCTCGTGCGAGCGGCCCTCCAAAGCCAGTTGGACCACAAAGAGATTCAACCATGTTCAAGCTCTAGTTCCCTTAACATAATGTCAGACTATCTTCCCAATCGAGGCAAAGAAGTTGTTTTGATCCTTAAGTGAGAAGTGGCCAAAGATGTATACGCCATAATTCATTTACTCCATGAATCGAGGGTTCCTCTTGATAATGGAAAGATTCTCAACCTCGAACCAATTGAGGCCGGCTACGATGGTCAAAAAAATCAAATGGCTCCTATAGTTATCTATCTGCCGGGACCAGTACCATACAAATCCGATAAGGCTATCCCTTACAAATACGGTGCAACAACAATTGAGAATGGAAAGGAAACTCCATTACCCTCCATCGTGAATATTGCAGACATCAGTCAAGTAACACAGAGCGGTCGAATCTTCAACCGAGGAGTTGGAGAACCCACCACAGAAAAGGAACCTCAAACAAAAGTTCCTAATCAACCAATCGGTCAATCCAGTGATCCCGGCCTTTCAAAAAACAACGATGAGATGTTGAAGCTCATCCAGAAGAGTGAATACAACATTATTGATAAACTATTGCAAACTCCTTTAAAAATCTCTGTGCTATCTCTTTTACTCAGCTCCGAATCCCAGAGAGGATCTACATAAAGTCTTAGAGCAGGCCTTTGTGGAACAAGATGTGACAATAAGACAATTCGACAGCATCATCTCCAATATCACTTCCTGCAACAACTTGGGGTTTAGTGATGAAGAACTGCCGGAAGAGGGCCAAAATCATAATATGGTACTCAACATTACAGTCAACTGCCAGGACGATGCTTTAGCCAGCGTACTGGTAGACACCAGATCAGCTCTAAATGTTATGCTGAAATCGACTTTAATGCGACTGTCCTTTAAAGGATCTCCGATGAGAGGCAGTGAGGTCATCGTCAAAGCATTTGACGGATCCCAGAAAATAGTTATCGGCAAAGTCGACCTTCCCATAACTATCGGTCCTCACACTTTCCAAGTCACTTTCTAGGTCATGGACATTCGGGCAGCATACAGCTATTTGTTATGAAGACCTTGGATACACGAGGTTGGGGCAGTCACTTCAACACTTCACCAGAAGCTGAAGTTCGTCAAGAAAGACCATCTAGTCACAGTCTAAGGAGAACAGTCCTTGATCGTGAGTAACTTATCATCGTCCACTTATATAGAACCAGAGGAGGTTGTTGGAACTCAGTTCCAAGCACTTTCGGTGAGTAATAACAATCAATCAGAAAGAGGAATGTCGATTTCCTCGTACAAAGATGCTCTCGAAGTAATCAAAAGTAACAATGCAAAAGGATGGGGACAGCTTATCATTCCTGCTGATAACAAGACAAAGAAAGGTCTTGGTTTTTCTTCAACCTGTACCCAGACTGCTACTAACGATGAAAGTGTTCATCCCATTCAGAACTTCTTCCACAGTGGAGGTTTCCTTCACCCAGTGTCTCAAGAAGTACATACCATCAACGAAGGTGATTCCTCCGATACAGATGAAGAGTGGAAGTCCTATCTTAATGAGGACAGTTATATGTCTCAGGGAGAAGTGTCTATGCCATTTTGCTATCCCGCGCAAAGTCCGAGATATATACCGAGGTCAGATGTCAAAATTATGTACGGAGATTGTGATCCAAAAGGATGTCGTGCTCCACCAAACTCATTAGAGGAGGACACTCTGATGAAAGACAACTTTAACCATGACTATTATGGCCCAATGGATGGCCTGCCTATCTGGCAGTCGTACCTGAGAGACTTGGGGTAAAAGAGTCAGCCCAATGATATATATCAGCTGAGCATCATTGAAAAGAATATGTGTGTCCCCACCGAAAATGAATTTGCAAAGATTGCAGGACAGCAGTTCATCAACTACGCTTTTCCTGAGGTCAACGTCATCGAAAGAGATGACTCCTCCAGTTCCAAAGAAGTGTGGGACACCTTAGGATAATCGAGTGGCAAGTACGACTTCATGGTCAAGTACACCGCTCCTGAAAGATCTCGTATCAGGCTCGAAGACATCCATCCCACTGGATGAGGAGATCTACCTGAGAGTGCAAACACTGTGCAAGATATAACAGGAGAATCCTCCTACGACAACTCTGCCTAGGAGACAGATTCCAATGATCCTGCTCCACCAGAAATCAGTGTTATTTCTGAAGACAAATCAAGAAGGAAGGTACCAGACTTTATGATTCATCGAGGAGTTCCCTGCCAATGGGTTGCTGTTAACGTTTCGAAAGTTGTTCATAAGTCTAAGTAATTGTCGTCTTTGTCTTAACCTTTCCCCCTTCCCATGTGAAACAGATATTTTGATAGGGCTCACTTTCTGTAAATGTCTCTCTTCGCTTCGCCCAAAGCGACTGAGTTTTGTTTTATAGGGCTGTAGTTTCAAGAATCGACAAGGTCATAAATAAAATAAAGTCATTCTGTAATTTCCGTATTTATTTCCGTTTTCTCTTTTCACTTTTTCAGAAAATGGTAATCCTAAAAACAACTCAAAAAATAAAAACAAGCAATTTTTAGAAGTTACACTGCACACACTCTTGCATTCTCTCTATCTCTTCTAAAAAAGAATCCTCACGTCATGCAGATTGCTTTTTTTAAACCCCATTGAAACACGTGATCATATGCCTTCTCCCAACTTTAAATTCCCGGTATTTGAGGCTGAAGAAGAAAATGATGAAGAAATTCCATAAAAGATCTCCCGATTACTCAGACAAGAGGAAAGGTCCAATGAACCCCACAAAGATTTGTTGGAAATAGTCAACTTGGGTTCAGAAGAAGAGATAAAAGAAGTCAAGATTGGGGCACTGCTCAGTCCAACTGTCAAAGAAATTTTGATAAAGCTTCTCATAGAATTTCCCGATGTATTCGCTTGGTCCTATCAGGATATGCCAGGGTTGGATACCAGCATCGTGGAATATCATTTACCGTTAAGATCAGAATGTCTGCCAGTGAAACAAAGACTATGACGGACTCACCCAGACATGACCATCAAAATCAAAGAGGAAGTACAGAAACAGATTAACGCGGGTTTCCTCGCCACCTCAGAATATCCTCAATGGTTAGCCAACATAGTACCAGTTCAGAAAAAGGACGGAAAGGTACGAATGTGAGTAGATTATATGGATCTATACAAGTCCAGTCCAAAGGATGACTTTCCCTTACCAGACATTGACATGCTGGTAGAGAGTACAGCAAAGTTCAAAGTATTCTCCTTCATGGATGGATTCTTGGGCTATAATCAAATCAAAATGGCACCAAAAGATATGGAGAAAACTTCATTCATTACCCCATGGGGTACTTTTTGTTACAAGGTAATGTCGTTCGGTCTGAAGAATATCGGGGCAACCTATCAAAGGGCCATGACTACTCTATTTCATGACATGATACACAAAGAAATAGAAGTGTATGTCGATGATATGATTGCCAAATCTAAGACAGAATAGGAGCATGTAACCCACCTATCAAAACAATTCGAGCGTTTGAGAAAATACAAACTCCGCTTGAATCCCAACAAATGCACATTCGATGTCCGCTCGGGGAAACTTTTAGGGTTCATCGTCAGCCAGAAAGGAATTGAGGTTGATTCTGACAAAGTCAAGGCCATTCAAGAAATGCCTTCTCCAAAGACTGAAAAACAAGTCAGAGGATTCCTGGGGCGTTTGAATTACATTTCCAGATTCATATTCCTCATGACCGCGAAATCCGCGCCAATCTTCAAACTACTCAGAAAGGATCAAGGCTGTGTATGGACAGAAGACTGCCAAACCGCCTTCGACAATATCAAAGAGTATCTATTGAATCCACCGATTCTATCACCTCCAGTGGAGGGAAGACCGTTGATCATCTACGTAACAGTCTTGGAAGACTCAGTGGGTTGTGTACTTGGCCAACAAGATGAAACGAAAAGGAAAGAGTCTGCCATCTATTATTTGAGCAAGAAATTCACCGACTGTGAGACTCAGTACACTATGCTTGAGAAAACTTGTTGCGCTCTGGCTTGGGCAGCCAAATGTCTTCGCCAGTATATGATTCGTCACACTACTTGGTTAATCTCCGAAATGGATCCAATCAAGTATGTCTTTGAAAAAACTGCTCTCACGGGAAGGATCGCCCGTTGGCAGATGTTGTTATCAGAATACGACATAGAGTACCATGCTCAAAAAGCCGTCAAAGGAAGTATTTTAGCCGATCATTTGGCTCATCAACTGATTGACAATCAGGAATCATTCGGATTTGACTTCCCAGACGAAGATGTCATGTACTTGAAAATGAAAGATTGCGATGAACTGCTACCTAGTGAAGGGCCAAAACCAGGTTCCCAATGGGGACTAATCTTTGATGGAGCTATCAATCATTATGGAAACGGAATTGGGGCAATCGTCATAACACCTCAGGGTACTGTAATACCCTAATTTTTACCCCTAAGATCCCACATGTCATTTGCATTTTTGCATACCATCAAACAAGATCACTTTGGTTCTCCTACCCTTCTCTGGGTTTGCTTCTGAGGGAGATCACCATTCACCTATGTATTTCTTATATGCTTTATATTTGTTTATGTTTACTAACCTCTAACTAAAATACCAAAAATATTTTGCAACATTTGCTTGTTTTTTTTCTCTGTGTGTTTAGGTTTTTGCGGGGAGATTGATGGCAAAGGAATTGGTTCCAAGTCATGTTTGACTATTCAGTCAAGGTCAAGATCAGATGGAAGTTTAACCCGATCTTGGGCAAACCATCAAAGAGTTGCTTAAATTGCAAACTGGTTGTGGCAGTGGTCTACTTCTCAAGCAGTGAATGTTCAAAGTCAAGTTGTCATGTGTTGAAACCCATCAGGTTATCAAGCAGTGTTCTATGAGAAGTCTGGTTCAAAATCATGATCAAAAGTCCATCAGTCCAGAGATTCGTCTGAACAAGTCAAGCTTAGAGGATACTCGTTCAGGCTGTAGGCTATCTAATCAAGATTGTGTGATTATTCTTTATTGATTAATTCAAGAAGAGTTTGGCCTAATCTTGGTCAAACAAGTCAAGATGGTTTCATTTTTAAGTTCTCTGTGTCATGGATCTTTAAATCATCAAATGATCAAGTTCAAGGTGTTGTGTGCAGTTAAGTCACTGGTTCAGGAGCAGTTGTGTTCATTTTTATTAGAGATATATGGAAAAGTTCAAGTTGGTTCAAATGGTCATTGTTTCAGTTACAAGATATTCGGTGGTCCAAGGTTGTTCAGTCATTTTAATCAGTTGCTTTTTGGAAAGATTTTGGATTAAAGTCAAGATTGTATATCCACTTTGATCACCATTTTCTAGTTTTTTAAATCCATTAAAATCCATTTTTTTAACCAATTACCCAAATATCCAATTATCTTTTTTTTATATACCCATTTCCAATTATCCAATTTATTTTCAGTAACCTTTTTTTATCCATTTTGATCATCCATTATTTATCTATGTCTATTCAATTTCCAATTGTCCACATTTTACAAAAAAAAAATAGTATGGTGTTGAATTAACTTGAAACAATCCAAATCCTTGAAACTTCATGATGTTACTAAATCAACATGATTTGCAAAGGAATCAAGCTCATATGAACAAGTTCATGCTACTATGAATCAATGCCATAACGCTATGTACCAACACAAAAAATGCTCATATGATCTCACAATACCACAAGGATAAGTCCAAGATTATATAAGAAGCATTGTTTCTTACTAGAAGTGTGGTTCCTGGACAAAGAGCCCTTGTACTGCTTCTCCTTACATCCATTCTTGACAAGGCACTATGCTATATTTGCAAAGAAAGAACTACAAATATGATAAGAAAGGAACGAAGAACAAACTTCGAAGTCTTGATGCTTAGAAAGCTTACATCCCTGACGACGATGTCATCATCTCAAATGATGGAGTAACGATATTGGAACAAATGAATGTTGACAACCAGATTGTGAAGCTGATGGTGGAATTGATGAGGAGCCAAGATTATGAAATTGGTGATGGTACTACCGGTGTTATTGTGTTGGCCGGATCTCCTGTTGAGCAAGCTGAGAAGCTTTTGGACCGTGGAATTCATCCCATTAGGATTGCTGAGGGGTATGAAATGGCTTCCAGGATCACTGTTGAACATCTGGAACAATTTGCGAATAAGTTTGAATTCGGACAAACTCTTTTGAAGCCTCTGATTCAAACTTGTATGACTACGCTGTCATCCAAAATTGTGAATCGGGGTAAACATAGCTTGGCTAAGATTGTTGTCAAAGTTGTTCTTATTGTTGCAGACCTAGAGAGAAAAAGATGTTAACTTGGATATAATTAAAGTAGAAGGTAAAGTTGGTGGGAAACTGAAAGATACTGAGTTGGTGTATGGAATCATTGTTTACAAGGATGTGAGCCACCCTCAAATGCTAGAAGCAATGGTAGAAGATTATCATGGCATGCTTTTCCACAATGAATTTTTGAGATGCATACAGAGATCAAGTGTTACCTAGATGACAAGAGTATATTGAAACAGTATGCTGAAGTGATCAAATAGTTGATATTGGCAAAGTGATAAAAGCTCAATTTGAGCTTGTTCCAACATTATCTGACAGTTATCAGCCCTTAGTTCGGCCACTGATACGGTTACATAAAAAAATATGATTTTGACGTGCATCAGTCTGCATGTTCGCGACATAAGTGTTCTTGTGAGGATGAGACTTGCATGGGAAGATCTTCAGAGATATTTGACGGCAAGAGGGCGCATGCTTTGGTGATGTATATGGTTGCACAATGGTTGAAAGGGACTATGCACTAGAATTCTGAAGGCTCTCACTCCAGTTTCACTTTCATCCGTAACTAACATAGTTCTAGTACCTAACTCGTTGTATGCAAGGGAGACTCACCAGATCATGATAGTTGGATTAGCATCAGATGCTGAATCATCAGAGCTTTAACTAAGGCTTGACGGTGTTCAGGAAAAGACATTGGAAAAAAACCAGAAAAGTGGCTACTCTGCTGGGGAACTCATCCCTTGAGGGGTTTAGCCTACTTTGATTTATTTATCGCTTTTTGTCTGATTTTTTTTTATTATTTGTTCTGTCAGGGTACTTGGTGATTTATGTGGTGAGATAAGCCCAATACCCAGGCTTGAGTATACACCTAGGACTAGGGTGGAAAGTAGTGTGACTTGTGTGGCATTTGGCCAGACTTAGTATACACGAAAATTTCACATCCAGACGAGGTTTTCTTTAGTAATGTTCTATCCTGCGCAATGATGCAGACGATAGAATATAACCTAGGGATCTATCGACTCTGGCGACCATTTCTGAGGACTCAGTTGAGGCACTCCTCCCAAGAGGTAGTAATGGCAGAGCAGAAATGGCAAACCCATTATGCTTCTTGATCCGAGGACACGAAGCTGAGGACTTTAGAACCCTTAACCCGTCTTGGCCTTATTAGGAGGTGGTGCGGTGGCTATTCAGGTGCAGACTTGAATCAGTTGTTACGTGATACCACACTCAGACAAGACTCTCTTGAGAATATTATTGACTACCAAGCATTTGGGAAATCGATAATATCCGAAAGATGGGTTGTAGACTCTGGGAACCTCTTTAGAACTTTGTTCGGCAGGTGTTATACCTTTAGTACATACCATTGTGGGAGGTTCTTAACCCTTAGCTCCATGCTCGTGACTCGGAACCTTGAACCCGTGTGCTTTGTGTGATCTTGTTTCTGGTTGCTGCATACATGCACTCATGCATTCATGGACATTCTGTTTCAGTCGGTTTTCAAGGATTTTAGAGATTTTCCTTTTGCAAACATCGCAGATATTATTCAATAAAATGAGATATTTATCAGTATTTCAAAAAAAATGTTATTTCTTTGCGAAGTTTGCATTTGCTTTATATTTTAAAGATCCTTGAAAGTTGAATGAAACGTTTGCATTTTTGCATTAGCATTCGCATCATCCTGCATTGTTTCTTGCCTTTTCCAGGTGTCTTATTATTTCCCTTTGATCTTCATTCAGCCAAGTTGTCGCACCAGTATAATACTCGGGCTAATCTGAAGAAGAAGATGGATCAATTGCAATAAGAGAACCGTGAGCTTTGTGAGGAAGTGACAAATTTGATGGATAGTTTGGAGAGACTCACTGCTATGATGGAAGCAATGGTTGCTGCTCAGAATCAACCTCCACCTCCTCCTCCGCTTTCAACTCCTGTGTAAAGGACATTCATTTCTGAGATTGTCTCTACGCCCATCTCTGTGGCACCTGCTAGTGTTCCTCAACACTCCATGCCTCCTAGCTTCCCCTGGGGCATGCCTGCTAACTTTGTTCCTGAAGGTTATCAACCACCACCGCCTCCTGAAGTTCCATTTGTTCCTATTGTTCCACCTGTGATGACTGTACCATCGCATGTGGTTCATACCGTTCCTTTTGGTGAAGAGCAGATTTTCCTCACTGATCCAAGTGAAAATGTTAGTGCTTATGATAGAATTGAAGAGATTCAAGACCAGTTTGCTGAAATGCATAATTAGATCAAAGCTTTGAGGGGTAAAGAACTATTTGGAAAGAATGCTCATGAGTTATGCTTAGTTCCTAATGTGAAGATCCCACATAAGTTCAAGGTCCCTGACTTTGAAAAGTATAAGGGTAATTCTTGTCCGTTGAGTCACTTGACTATGTATGCTCGTAAGATGTCGACTCGGAATGATAATAATCAGCTTCTCATTCACTACTTTCAAGACAGTTTGTCTGGTGCAGCCTTAAAATGGTATATGGGACTCGACAATACTCGAATTCGCACTTTCGAAGACTTGGGTGAGGCTTTTGTAAAGCAATACAAGTATAATGTGGATATGGCTTCCGATCGGGATTAGCTTCGAGCCATGGCTCAGAAAGATAAGGAGACATTCAAAGAATACTCGCAGAGGTGGCGCGAGATTGCTGCTCAGATTAATCCTCCTTTGGAAGAAAAAGAGATGACTAAGATTTTTCTGAAAACTCTGAGTCCTTTCTATTATGAGCGTATGATTTCTAGAGCCCCGAGTGATTTCATTGAGATGGTTAATACAGGGATGAGATTAGAAGAAGGTGTCCGTGAGGGATGTTTGTCAAAAGATGGTAATTCTGTGGGTAATTCCAAGAATTATGGTGGAGGATTTTCCAAGAAGAAAGAAGGTGAGACCAATGTTATTTCCCATGGAGGATGCAAAAAGAGTTACAGTAAGAATAATCAGTGTCAGCAACATGTTGCATCTGTCACTCCTGTTATCAGTTCAGCTCCTGTTGTTCAGGCAGCTCCTGCTCAGCAACAACGTTCTAATCAACCAAATAATCAACGGGGCCATTTTCAGAAGGATTTTGATCCGATTCCGATGACGTATACAGATTTCCTTCCTTGTTTAATTCAAAAGAATCTTGTTCAGACCCGTGCACCACCTGCTATTCCAAAAGATTTGCCATGGTGGTATAAGCCTGAAGCTCGTTGCGCTTTCCATCAGGGAGGAGCGGGACATGATACTGAGAACTATTATCCATTGAAGATGGAAGTTCAAAGGTTGGCTAGGAGTGGTATTTTGTCTTTCAAAGATTCCAACCCTAATGTACAATTGAATCCGCTGCCCAATCATGGCAAGGCGTCTGTCAATATGGTTTATGGTTGTCCTGGTACATTCAAAATCTTTGATATCCATTGGATCCGAAGATCTCTTGTGGAAATGTATGCACTTTTAAGTGAATACCATGATATTGATCATGACTATGCAGCTTGTTGCATCTGTTCCGTGAATCCGTGTGGTTGTGTGATAGTGAAGAGGGATATTCAAAGAATGATGGACGAGAATTTGATTGAGGTCACTGCTAAAAGAGATGAATATCAGAATGAGGTGAATGTTATTGCACCACGCTTTAATATTCCTGAAAGAGTTGTTATCTCTTATGATAGTCAAAAGACCGCTGTTACGGCTTTGGTTATTCGGTTGCCCGGTCCAGTACCATATGAATCTCACAAGGCTGTTTCGTATAAGTACAATACTACCATGGTAGAAGATGGTAAGGAAGTGCCCATTCCTTCTTTGTCTTCTGTGGTAAGCATTGCTAATGTGAGTAGAGTGACCCGAAGTGGCCGTGTCTTTGCTCCTGAGCCTCCAAAGATTGCGGAGAGTGTTGTTGCTAGCAAACGATCTCAAGATGAGAGTAAGGATGATGCTTCCGGTCAGTCCAGTGGTTTGAAGGTTTATGAGGATGAAGTTTTGAAATTAATCAAGAAGAGTGAGTACAGTGTTGTAGATCAACTCTTGCACACCCCGTCCAAGATTTCAGTGTTGTCCTTACTGATGAATTCTAAAGCTCATTGGCAATCTTTGCATAAGGTATTGGAACAAGCATATGTTGAGCATGATGTGACTATTAATCAGTTTGATGGCATTGTTACCAACCTCACTGCATGTAATAATTTTAGTTTCTGTGATGAAGAGTTACCCGAGGAGGGGAGAAATCACAATTTGGCTTTACATATCTCCATGAACTGTCAAGAAGATGCGCTTTCCAATGTGTTGGTTGATACTGGCTCTTCTTTGAATGTGTTGCCAAAATCTACTTTCTCAAGGCTTTCTTACCAAGGTACTCCCATGAGGTATAATGGGGTTGTTGTTAGAGCTTTTGATGGATCTCGAAAGACTGTGATTGGAGAGGTTGATCTTCTAATCAAAATAGGACCATGCTTCTTCCAGATTACTTTTCAAGTCATCGATATTCGTCCTGCTTATAGTTGTTTGCTTGGCCGACCCTGGATTCACGAGGCTGGGGCAGTGACTTTAACTCTTCATCAGAAATTGAAATTTTTTAAGAATGATAAGCTGGTAATTGTTGGAGGTGAGCAAGCGATGCTGGTGAGCCACCTTTCATCCTTTTCGTATGTTGAAGCTGATGAAACTGTTGGAACTCCATTCTAAGCCCTTTCTGTTGATGACAAAGCTGTTAAGAAGAATGAGTTACCCATGTCTTCTTTGAAAGATGCTCTGCATGTATTAAAGACTGGTCGATCTGATGGTTGGGGCCGAGTCATTGATGTGGTTGTAACCTGGGAAAAATTGGTTTAGGCTTTACGCCTGGTACAGTCAAAAGAGATTTAAAGCGTATTAATAAGGCCTTTCACAGCGCCAGATTCATCAACAAAGATCACTCTACTGCTGCCATCATTGAAGATGATGAAAAAGAAGAACTTCCCAATTTTGTGACACATGGATAAATCTGCCAGAATTGGATAGCTGTTGATGTTCCCACTATTGTTCATATTTCAAAGTAATTTGTTTTTGTTTCTTTCAAAATCCTTTCACTCTGCCCAAGGTGAAAGTGAATTTGTGAGGGCTTTGTTTCAAATTTTATCATCATCAATAAAATGTTATTTTGTTTATCCATATTATGTTTTTCCCTTTTTGCTTTATTTCTGAAAAATGGTAACATAAAAAACCAAAAATAATAATAATGTGATAATCAATTTTATCTGCATAATACTTGCACTTCTCGTTCATATTCTAAAATCAAACATAAATTATTGTGCAGATTGATTGTTAAACCTATTGAAAACAATGACCCTGTGCCCTCTCCCAACTTTGAGTTCCCTGTGTTTGGAGATGAAGAAGAGGGTATTGAGGAGATTCCAGATGAAATTTCTCGATTGCTTGAGCGCGAGGAAAAAGCCATTCAGCCTCATGAAGAGCCAGTGGAATTTGTTAATCTGGGTTCAGATGATGATAAGAAAGAAGTCAAGATTGGGGCACTACTTCAGTCATATGGTAAGAAGAGGATTGCGGAGCTTCTTAGAGAATATGTTGATGTGTTTGATTGGTCTTATCAAGACATGCCTGGTCTTGATACCAATATTATGGAGCACCATTTTCCATTGAAGCTTGAATGTCCACCTGTGAAACAGAAATTGAGAAGAACTCATCCTGACATGGCTGTGAAGATCAAAGAGGAGGTTCAAAAGTAGATTGATGCTGGTTTTCTTGTGACTTCTGAGTATCCTCAATGGGTGGCCAATATTGTGCCTGTTCTAAAGAAAGACGGAAAAGTCGGAATGTGTGTCGGCTATAGAGATTTGAATAAAGCAAGTCCAAAAGATGATTTCCCACTGCCACACATTGACATGCTGGTAGATAATACTGCTAAATTCAGTATCTTTTCTTTTATGGATGGATTTTCCGGTTATAATCAAATAAGGATGGCACCCGGGGATATGGAAAAAACAACATTCATTACACCCTGGGGAACATTCTGTTACAGAGTGATGCCCTTCGGTTTGAAAAATGATGGTGCAACGTACCAGAGAGCTATGACTACTTTGTTCCATGATATGATGCATAAAGAAATTGAGGTCTATGTGGATGATATGATTTGTAAGTCCAAGACTGAAGAAGATCATATTGAATACTTATTGAAGTTGTTTCAACGTTTGAGAAAGTTTAAGCTCCATTTGAATCAATATAAATGTACTTTTGGTGTCCGTTCTGGAAAGTTGTTGGGCTTTATTTCCAGCCAAAAAGGCATTGAAGTTGATCCTGGTAAATTTAAAGCCATTCAGGAAATGCCTGTGCCCAAAACCCAAAAACAAGTAAGAGGATTCTTGGGACGTTTGAATTATATCTCCCGATTTATATCCAATATGACTGCCACATGTGCGCCGATCTTTAAGCTTCTTCGCAAAGATCAGAGTTGTGTCTGGACAGACGATTGTCAGAAAGCTTTTGAAAGAATTAAAGAGTATCTACTTGAACCTCCGATTTTGTCTCCTCCCGTGGAAGGAAGACCTTTGATCATGTATTTGACTGTGCTAGAAGAGTCTATGGGTTATGTTCTAGGTCAACAAGATGAATCTGGTCAAAAAGAGTTTGCCATTTATTATTTGAGTAAGAAGTTCACCGATTGTGAGTCTCGGTATTCAATGCTTGAAAAGACATGTTGTGCTTTAGCTTGGGCTGCCAAGCGCCTCCTCCAGTATATGTTGAGTCATACAACTTGGTTGATATCCAAAATGGATCCAATCAAGTATATCTTTGAAAAGCCTGCTTTAACTGGGAGGATTGATCGTTCGCAAATGTTGCTGTCAGAATATGATATCGAGTACCGAACTCAAAAAGCGATAAAAGGAAGTGTTTTGGCTGACCATTTGGCACACCAGCCAATTGATGATTATCAACGTATCAGGTTTTATTTTCCTGATGAAGACATGATGTACCTAAAGGTTAAAGATTGTGAAGAACCATTACCTGCTGAAGGGCCTGAGCCTGGATCCCATTGGGGTTTGATTTTTGACAGAGCTGTTAATCAGTATGGCAATGGTATTGGGGCAATAATTGTTACTCCTCATGGTTCTCATATTCCTTTCACTACAAGGTTGATGTTCACTTGCACAAATAATGCGGCTGAGTATGAAGCATGTATTATGGGCTTGGAAGAAGCCATTGATTTAAGAATCAAGATTCTTGATGTATACGGAGATTCAGCCCTAGTGATTAATCAGATTAAAGGAGAATGGGAGACACGTCAACCTAATTTGATTCCTTATCGAGATTATGCAAGAAGGTTGTTAACTTTCTTTAATAAGGTTGAGTTTCACCATGTACCCAAAGCAGCAAATCGAATGGCGGATGCTTTAGCCACTATATCCTCCATGATTGTGGTGAATCGGTGGAATGATGTGCCCAAAATCGATGTTATGTGGCTTGATAGGCCAGCTCATATATTTGCGGTTGAAGAGGTTGTTGATGATAAACCGTGGTATTATGATATTAAATGCTTTCTTCAAAATCAAGAGTACCCACTTGGGGCATCCAAGAAAGATAAGAAGACTTTGAGAAGATTGACTGGTAGTTTCTTCTTGAATGATGATGTGTTGTATAAGAGAAATTATGACATGGTTTTGCTCAGATGCGTGGATAGACACGAAGCAGACATGTTGATGAAAGAAAATCATGAAGGATCTTTTGGCACCTATGTCAATGGGCATGCAATGGCTAAGAAGATGTTAAGGGCGGGTTACTATTGGCTGACAATGGAATCTGACTGTTGAAAATTTGTGAAGAAGTGCCATAAGTGCCAGGTTTATGCTGACAAAATTCATGTGCCTCCAACTCCTCTCAATGTTATCTCCTCTCCATGGCCTTTCTCCATGTGGGCATTGATATGATTGGGATGATTGAGCCTAAAGCGTCGAACGGACACCGCTTCATATTGGTGGCTTTTGACTATTTTACCAAGTGGGTTGAAGCGGCATCATATGCCAATGTGACCAAGCAAGTAGTGGTCCGGTTTATCAAGAACCAAATCATTTGTCGGTATGGTGTTCCGAGCAAGATTATCACTGATAATGGGTCGAATTTAAATAACAAGATGATGAAGGAATTATACGATGAGTTTAAGATTGAGCATCATAATTCTTCTCCTTACATGCCTAAGATGAATGGGGCTGTTGAAGCTGCTAATAAGAATATCAAGAAGATTGTTCAAAAGATGGTTGTTACTTACAAGGACTGGCATAAGATGCTCCCTTTTTCTTTGCATGGGTATCGTACATCCGTCCGCACTTCAACAGGGGCAACCCCTTTCTCTCTTGTTTATGGTATGGAAGCAATGCTCCCGGTGGAAGTTGAAATCCCTTCTATGAGAGTTTTGATGGAAGTTGAATTGTCTGAGGCTGAGTGGTGTCAGAGTAGATACGATCAGTTGAATTTGATTGAAGAAAAAAGAATAACGGCCTTGTGTCATGGCCAATTGTATCAACCGAGAATGAAGAAAGCTTTTGACAAGAAGGTTCAACCTCGTGTGTTCAGAGAAGGCGACCTCATGCTTAAAAGGATCTCGACTTCTACCAATGATTCTAGGGGCAAGTGGACTCCTAATTATGAAGGTCCATATGTTGTTAAGAGAACCTTCTCTGGCGGTGCATTACTTCTTACAACTATGGATGGTGAAGAGTTCACTCGTCTTGTGAATGCCGATGCAGTCAAGAAATACTTCTCCTAAAAAATAAAAGAACAGCTCGCTAAGTTAAAAACCCGAAAGGGCGGCTTAGGCAAAAATGAGCGTCTCGGTGGGTTGAAAATCCGAAAGGGCGGTCCAGGCAAAAATTAGAGACAAAAACAAAAATAATCATCCTGGTAGATTGAAAACCCGATAGGGCAATCTAGGCAAAAGTTAGGGATCATGGCAAGTAACTGCATCTGGCCAGTCTTGATCGTTGAAAGCAATATTGTCTATTAAGGATTCTGCTTCAATCATCCACATCTGAAGTTTTGAGCACATGGGAATTCAAAGTTGTTAGGGAGAATAGTGGTCATTGTATTTCAATGTAGCCCTTTCCATGTATTTACCATTTTTTAAACTTTGTAATGATCCATGGAGTTACGCCATTTGCGAACTACCATTCTATTAATAAAAGTCGGGCCTTTGTCCCTTTGTTTGCAATTCTTACTTTGTTTCTGTTTGCAGAATTTCATTTATTTTTAATGATGATTTTTTAAACAAAATGTGAATAATTTATTTAAATTTTTGAAAACTATAAAAACATTTTCCTTTGATTTATGAATGCTAAAAGGAATTCCAACGGTTATTCTAAGAATGGTATGATTGATGTTCTCCTCAGCAAGGTTCGTTCTCGCTTCTTTGGCAGAATTTATTGACAGATCCCCAGTAGAGTTTGTTGATATTTCTTTAGCAGAGCTTGTTCCTATGAATGTGATTAGTTGTTAATAAGGTGATAGGTTTGTTACAATATGTTGAATTCATAAGGTCCAATGCTGTTTGGTTTTTCCCCAGCTAGGTCTTGATCTGAATCTTCTCCAACTGATTATGTTATGGTCAGGTAGTTGAGTAGTTTTGAGGTTCACCTCTCCTTGATGACAGTCCTCATGCAGAGATTCATTTTTTATGTCCCCAGTATAAAGATCCCCACTCAGAGTTGTACCCTCTAGACGTGTTGGTGTTGCCTTGGATATCCCCAAGCGGAGAACACTATTATTTTTCTCTAAGAAGCATTGACATAGTGGCCGCTTGCCAGGTTTTATCTTGTCTTGTGGATGTATTTCTCTCCAGGTTGTTCTACCCAGAGATTTATCCTTGATGATTCCCCAATGGAGGCAGTCCATTATTATTTCCAATCATAGAGCAGTGATGTTAATTTCTCATTCTTCCCCAGCAAGTCCAGGATGTACTTCTCTCCGAATTGTTTTTCCAGAGATTTATCCTCCTAGTGAAGATTGTGCATCACTATTGCGGCTTTTCCCTAATGAAGTCGCTGACGATATCTCTATTCAAGAAATATTGATATATTAGTCACCTGTTGGGTTTTCTCTCATTTATAATGAGTATTGATCTAAAATCCCCACAATTTGACCTTTTGTTGTTTTCTCAGCAAGTCCGGGATGCTTTGCTCAGATTTGGTTAATCCTCAGAGAGTTTTTTCTCTTGTATCTCTAGCAGATCTGCCTTGCTTTCCTAGTGGATTTTGTGTATATGTATATATGTCTATAATCCCCAGTGAATTCATTATTTTTTCACAACAGATCTCCTCATCTTATTGAAGTCAAAGTTCCTGCGAACTCTTTATTATCCCCAGGAAGAATCAAAAGATTTGGGTTGTTATGATTCCCCAACAGTTTTCCTGCCATCCTTAAAGCCGAGTTTATGTTGTTATACTCTTTGTGGATCATCGATGTTAGAAGATTGATATTTGGGTTTTTCCCCAAGGAGTATCTTCTTTTCTCCAGCAAGATTTGAGCCTTGTAGTAGGATTTATTTTCCTTTGATGGCTTTTATTTATCTCTTGCAGGATTTCTTCAACTAAATCCCTAGCAGAGTTGCTAATGATATCTCCATCTTGTTGAGATTAGCCGAGTATTCAGTGGTGTTGTGATGTTTGTTCACTCTTTGTTTATCTTTATGCCTGTTTTGTCAGCATATTCATACTCATACGCATTGCATGCGCATTCATTCGTTGTGCATAGCATATTGTTGGTGCATTGTGCATTTTGCATCTGTGTTGGTGCTTCTTTGCTCTCTAGCGTTGTTATCCGCGCAGAGCGTGTGTGTCCTCTCTCCATTTAGAGTGTCGACCCGTAAGCAGAAAATGCATATCTTTGTTAAATCCCCACTGAGTTTATGCCTCGTGGAAGATTTTTGTTTTAGCCTTCCTCCCCAGTTTATTTTTCTGGATGGAATTAATCCCCAGTTGAGATATTTCCTCCTCGGGATGAGTCTTCTTTGACCGTTTCTCTCTGGTTTATTCCTGGATTGAATTTTGGTCCCTTGCTTTGGCAATGGAAGCTCATCACCTTTGTCGTCCTACCCGTTTTGTTGGTAGTAGGTGATATAGCCGGCTTATTACCTTTGTCATCCTGCCCTGTGTTGGTAGTAGGTAATATAGCTGGGTTTGATTACCTTGTTGTAGCTATCACTTATTTGACAGTTGGTAATCTCTCCCTTTTTTGTTCGAGTTTATTACCTTTGTCGTCCTGCCCTGTGTTGGTAGTAGGTGATATTTCTCGATCCCTTTGAGATTATTACCTTTGTCGTCCTACCCTTTGTTGGTAGTAGGTAATCTTTCTCATACCCTTGGTTGACTACTTTGTTGTAACTGTCACTTGGTTGATGGCTGGTAATCTTTCTTTAGCTAGCTTATTACCTTTGTCGTCCTGCCCTTTGTTGGTAGTAGGTAATATAGCCCGGTTTGGTTGCCTTGTTACAGTTGTCACTTGGTTAATAGCTGGTAATCTTTTCCCTTTCTGGGATTATTACCTTTGTCGTCCTGCCCTTTGTTGGTAGTAGGTAATTCTTCTTATATCCTTTTGATTGACTGTCTTGTTGTAGCTACCACTTGGTTGTTAGTTGGCAATCTTTCCTTTTGATCATGTTATTACCGGATGTCTGGTAGTGGATGATCTTTTTCCCAGCTGAGGTTGTTTCCTCTCCTGTTGGGATGTGTTTTCCTCCTGTTATGGTGTTGGTAATTTTCCCTTTCGAAGGAATCTTACTCTTTATTCTTCCCCAACGGAGATTGTTTCCTCCCCTGTTGGGATGTGCTTTCCCTATTTTGTTTTCCTCTGTGGAGTCTTTTCTCTTTGCTCCCCAGCTTTTGTTTGTCTCCTGTGGCGTGTTCTCCCCACAGAGGTCTTGTGTCTGCATACCATTTGCATAATCATATCATTTTGTGGTCTTTTAGGGTAAAAAAATTGGGTTTATTGTTATATTTAAGTCTCTTCTATTTCGTCGAGACAAAGATGCCAATCTTCATATCTCCGGATAGAATAAACTTAAATAGGGGCAGCTGTAATACCCTAATTTTTACCCCTAAGATCCCACGTGTCCTTTGCATTTTTGCATACCATCAAACAAGATCACTTTGGTTCTCCTACCCTTCTCTGGGTTTGCTTCTGAGGGAGATCACCATTCACCTGTGTATTTCTTATATGCTTTATATTTGTTTATGTTTACTAACCTCTAACTAAAATACCAAAAATATTTTGCAACATTTGCTTGTTTCTTTTTCTCTGTGTGTTTAGGGTTTTGCAGGGAGATTGATGGCAAAGGAATTGGTTCCAAGTCATGTTTGACTATTCAGTCAAGGTCAAGATCAGATGGAAGTTTGACCCGATCTTGGGCAAACCATCAAAGAGTTGCTTGAATTGCAAACTGGTTGTGGCAGTGGTCTACTTCTCAAGCAGTGAATGTTCAAAGTCAAGTTGTCATGTGTTGAAACCCATCAGGTTATCAAGCAGTGTTCTATGAGAAGTCTGGTTCAAAATCATGATCAAAAGTCCATCAGTCCAGAGATTCGTCTGAACAAGTCAAGCTTAGAGGATACTCGTTCAGGCTGTAGGCTATCTAATCAAGATTGTGTGGTTATTCTTTATTGATTAATTCAAGAAGAGTTTGGCCTGATCTTGGTCAAACAAGTCAAGATGGTTTCATTTTCAAGTTCTCTGTGTCATGGATCTTTAAATCATCAAATGATCAAGTACAAGGTGTTGTGTGCAGTTAAGTCACTGGTTCAGGAGTAGTTATGTTCATTTTTATTAGAGATGTGTGGAAAAGTTCGAGTTGGTTCAAATGGTCATTATTTCAGTTACAAGATATTCGGTGGTCCAAGTTTGTTCAATCATTTTAATCAGATGCTTTTTTGAATGATTTTGGATTAAAGTCAAGATTGTATATCCACTTTGATCACCATTTTCTAGTTTTTTTTAATCCATTTCATATCCATTAAAATCCATTTTTTAACCAATTACCCAAATATCCAATTATCTTTTTTTTATATACCCATATCCAATTATCCAATTTATTTTCAGTAACCTATTTTTTATCCAATTTGATCTTCCATTATTTATCTATGTCTATTCAATTTCCAATTGTCCACATTTTACAAAAAAAAAAACAGTATGGTGTTGAATTAACTTGAAACAATCCAAATACTTGAAACTTCATGATGTTACTAAATCAACATGATTTGCAAAGGAATCAAGCTCATATGAACAAGTTCATGCTACTATGAATCAATGCCATAATGTTATGTACCAACACAGAAAATGCTCACAGGATCTCACAATACCACAAGGATAGGTCCAAGGTTATATAAGAATCATTGTTTCTTACTAGAAGTGTGGTTCCTGGATAAAGAGCCCTTGTACTGCATCTCCTTACATCCATTCTTGACAAGGAACTATGTTATATTTGCAAAGAAAGAACTGGAAATATCATAAGCAAGGAACAAAGAACAGACTTCGAAGTCTTGATGCTCAGAAATCTAACATCCCCGACGACGATGTCATCATCTCAAATGATGGAGTAACGATATTGGAACAGATGAATGTTGACAACCAGATTGTGAAGCTGATGGTGGACTTGTCGAGGAGCCAAGATTATGAAATCGGTGATGGTACTTCCGGTGTTGTTGTGTTGGTCGGATCTCCTGTTGAGCAAGCTGAGAAGCTTTCGGAGCGTGGAATTCATCCCATTAGGATTGCTGAGGGATATGAAATAGCTTCCAGGATCGTTGTTGAACATCTGGAATAATTTGCGAATAAGTTTGAATTCAGAGAAACTCTTTTGAAGCCTCTGATTCAAACTTGTATGACTACGCTGTCATCCAAAATTGTGAATCAGGGTAAACGTAGCTTGGCTAAGATTGTTGTCAAAGTTGTTCTTGCTGTTGCAGACCTAGAGAGAAAAAGATGTTAACTTGGATATAATTAAAGTAGAAGGTAAAGTTGGTTGAAAACTGAAAGATACTGAGTTGGTGTATGGAATCATTGTTTACAAGGATGTGAGCCACCCTCAAATCCCAGAAGCAATGGTAGAAGATTATCATGGGATGCTTTTCCACAATGAATTTTTGAGATACAGGCAGAGATCAAGCGTTACCTAGATGACAAGAGTATATTGAAACAGTATGCTGAAGTGATCAAATAGTTGATATTGGTAAAGTGATAAAAGCTCAATTTGAGCTTGTTCTAACATTATCTGACAGTTATCATCCCTTAATTCAGCCACTGATACGGTTACATAAAAAACATTATTTTGACATGCATCAGTCTGCAGGTTCGCAACATAAGTGTTCTTGTGAGGATGAGACTTGCATGGGAAGATCTTCGGAGATATTTGACGGCAAGAGGGTGCATGCTTTTGTGAGGTATATGGTTGCACAATGATTGAAAGGGACTATGCACTAGAATTCTGAAGGCTCTCACTCTAGTTTCACTTTCATCCGTAACTGACATAGTTCTAGTACCTAACTCGTTGTATGCAAGGGAGACTCACCAGATCATGATAGTTGGATTAGCATCAGATGTTGAATCATCAGAGCTTCAACTAAGGCTTGACGGTGTTCAGAAAAAGACATTGAAAAAAAAACAGAAAAGGTACCCATATTCCTTTCACTGCCAGACTGACATTCAAGTCTACAAACAACGAGGCCGAATACGAAGCTTGTATCATGGGTCTCGAAGAAGCGATCGACTTAAGGATTAAGAACTTGGATGTGTATGAAGACTCAGCCCTGGTTGTCAATCAGATCAAAGGAGATTCGAACACATACCAATCAGGGCTGATTCCTTACAAAGACTATGCGAGAAGGTTGTTACCATTCTTCAACAGAATTGAGTTTCACCATATCCCTCATGAAGAGAATCACATGGCTGATGCATTAGCCACTCTCTCTTCCATGATTAGTGTAGGTCAATGGAACGATATACCTAAGATCGACATAATGCACCTGGAACGGCCCGCTTACATCTTTGTAATTGAAGCAGCCATAGACGACAAATCTTGGTATCATGACATCAAAAGCTTCCTTCAGAAACAAGAATATCTGAATGGGATATCAAGAAAAGACAGGAAAACCCTCAAAAGGTTGGCAGGAAACTCCTTCCTGAACGGTGATACACTCTATAAGAGAAACTTTGACATGGTCTTGCTCCGATGCGTAGACAAACCAGAAGCAAACAAGCTGATAAAAGAAATTCACGAAGGATCCTTTGGCACACATGCCAACGGACACACAATGGCAAGAAAAATTCTGAGGGCAGGATACTACTGGTTGACCATGGAATCCGACTGCTACAAGTACATGAGGAAGTGGCACAAATGTCAGATATACTCAGACAAAATCCATGCACTGCCAACACATCTCAAAGTTCTTTCTTCCCCATGGCCTTTTTCCATATGGGGAATCGACATGATTGGCATGATTGAACCCAAAGCTTCGAACGAATATCGGTTCATCCTAGTAGTCATTGACTACTTCACCAAGTGGGTTGAAGCAGCATCGCACACCAATGTAACTCGACAGGTGGTGGTCCATTTTATCAAAAACAATCTCATCTTCCGTTATGGTGTTCCAAGCCATATCATTACTGATAATAGATCTAACTTGAACAATAAAATGATGAAAGAATTATGTGCTGAGTTCAAGATCGAACATCATAACTCATCTCCCTACCGACCTAATATGAACGGAGCGGTAGAGGCGGCTAACAAGAACATCAAGAAGATCGTTCAAAAGATGGTTGTAACCTACAAAAACTGGCAGAGATGCTACCCTTTGCTCTTCACGGTTATCACACATCTGTCCGCACTTCAACAGGGGTAACCCCTTTCTCTCTAGTATATGGCACGGAAGCAGTTTTCCCCATAGAAGTAGAGATCCCATCAATCTGGGTATAGATTGAATCTAAGCTAACAGAGGCTAAATGGTGTTAAAGTCGACACGACGAACTAAATCTGATCAAAGAAAAGCGAATAACGGAACTGTGCCACGGTCAGTTGTATCAGCAAAGAATAAAGAAAGCGTTTGACAAAAAGGTCCGACCTCGCGTCTGTAGGAAAGGAGACCTTGTGCTCAAGAAGATACAATCATTTCTCACTGATTCCCGGGGCAAATGGACTCCGAATTATGACGGCCCTTATGTAGTTAAGAAATCCTTCTCAGGCGGCGCCTTGAGACTCGCAACCATGGATGGAGAGGAATTTGCCTACCCCACAAATGTTGACGTGGTCAAGAAATACTTCTCCTAAATAGGAAAAAAAAAAACAAAAAACGGTGGATTGAAAACCCAAAAGGGCGGTCCAGGTAAAAATTAGAGACATAATCAAAAATCATCCCGATGGATTGGAAATCTCAAAGTACAATCCAGGTAAAAAATTAGGGATTAATGGCAAGTAACTACGTCCAACAAAGGGGAAAATCCCCCAGCAGCAGTCATGACATCCATTAGGAAAACTCCAGTCAAGGTCATCTTCGACAGAAGCTTAGGATGTCCAAAATTCAAAGTTGGTAGAGGGAATACCGTCGTTCTATTTCAATGTAGCCCTTTTCTCTTTAATTACCATTTTCTAACTTTGTAAATACTCTATGGAATCACGCATTTCGCTGATTTCCATCCTATCAATAAAATTTGAGCCTTAGTGCTTTTGTTTGCAAGTCTTATTTGTTTTAGCTTTACAGAACGACATTTTAACATGATTAACGATTAATAAAACAAAAAATGAATTTACTTGTCAAATTTTTCTGCTTTTAAAATAAAGATGGCAATTCTTTTGACTGTTGAACATCGAAAGAACATCGATTGCTTCTCCAAAGGTGATTAAGCTTCAAAGTGCATAATCAAAGTACTCCTTCTAAACCAGTATGCCTGAACGAAGGATCAACTGTATCATATGTGATTTTCCCATCTGATATCCCCGACAGATTTCTTACCTCCTAAGCTCGACCAACGTTTTCCCCACAGGGACTATCTCTCCTAAGCAAGGCAGAATTGCTATCTTGGACCGAACGGTATTTCTTTGTCCCCTGCAGTGGCCGAGTATCCAATCGTGTTCATTTATTAGTCTGTATGTCGTGTCAGTTTTATCAGCATAAACATACATACATCATGCATTATTGAATTGCATTCATATTCATATTGCATCACTATCACTCTAGTCAGTCTTAACTCTAAGTGGTAAAGTCCTCTTGTCAATCGAGTTGTCAATTCTTTCCTCGTCAGGAAGCGAATCATCTAAGCAATCTCTCCCCAGTTTATTTCTAGGATGGAAATGGTCCTCAACCACTTTGATAACTTGAACCTCTGAAAAGCAAGAAGGCATTCGACAAACGTCACTCTTCACCATTGAAGATGATATTTTCGCTTTCCCGAATTAAGGAAAATCCCCAGAGAAAGCCTCACAGCTAAAGACTCTCAGCAACACATTGAGTTTTTTCTCCCCGAGAGAGTCAATGATAATGAAGTCATCGGCACCTCAAAATTGGCCCACATCACATGGCATTTCTCCGAGAAGATCTCGAAGAAAAGTATGATGTAATATCCCCAAGCATGAAGCAGTCTCTCAAGAGACTCCTTTACCCCAGTAGAGTCAACAAATGGCATCTCCAACAGAGAAGTTTGCATACCTCTACAGCTCAGACGAATGGGTTCCCCAGCAAGTCTGACATTAAAACTTTTTCCCATCAAATGGCATCTCCCCAGGAAAATTCAGCGAGACGTTTGAGGAAAACTGCTACAAATAACGTCCCTTGTCAAAAAGTTAATTGATAAAAGAAACTGAGACCAGTTCCGTGGCTAAAAACCATGATCGAGGGGAAGTTTATATCAGAAACTGAGACCAGTTCCGTGGCTAAAAACCAGGATCGAGGGGAAGTTTATATTTGAGACTGAGACCAGTTTCGTGGCTAAAAACCAGGATCGAGGGGAAGTTTATATCAGAAACTGAGACCAGTTACGTGGCTAAAAACTAGGATTGAGGGGAAGTTTATAGACAAAAGAAAACTTAGACCAGTTCCGTGGCTGAAAATCAGGATCGAGGGGAAGTTTACCATTTTCTAAGCATCATTGCTTAGCAAAAGAAGATGGATGAGTAAGCTGTCATTCATAATCACCATCAAAATTTCGGGTATTCTGATATTTAATCCTCTTGCACCCCGAATGCCCGAATACCTTCGCCATTCACACCTTCGGGTCCAAGAAGATTAAATAGGGGCATCTGTCATACCCCAAATTTTGACCACCAAGATTTCCCATCATTGTGCAAATCATCATCACAATATGGATGAACCCTCATGCCTCATCAATCTCCTCAATGATGTTTGAGCATTCACTACAACCAATAATTAGGGCTTTGAGCCCTCTCAGAGCACTTAGACATAGGATCAATCAAGAAATAACATGATCTTCAACTTGCTTAGCTTCTCAAACACCTATAAGGGATCAAACGGATCAGGCACAAGGTTGCAACATTCCAAGTGGATCAAGATTCAAGATCGCCAATGTCACCAAATTAGGGTTTTGGTCGACTGAGGCCTCCAGATGGAAATTTTCATCTGGGCATGAGCCAATGCTTCAAAGCACAGCCCAAGATACTCTAAGGGACCTCGTGGACCCAATCATCAAGTCAATTTAACCACGGGGGATGCATTTACCAAAAATTAAGAATTTGGGTTCCTTGACCTAAGTCACCCCTAAGTTGACTTTTGGGACAAAGAATGAGCCAAGACCTCAAGACATGATTTGAGGGCCTCCAATATACTACATTGACCCATTTGCAATAATGGATTGACCCAGGAAGCTTGATTCACAAGTTTCAATTTCATCGGGACCACAGTTAGGGTTTCGTGGAAAAAAGTCAAATGTGCCTTTGACTTTTGACCAGGACATGCTCCCAAACTTTGGGACATGATTCAATACACCCTATAACACCTATGGAATCCATCCATTAGGTTTGATTTAGATCAAGGACTTGATTTCACAAAGGATCGCACGGTTTGGATTTCATCCGATAAAAAGTCAACTGTACAAAAATCCAAAGTTTGACTTTTTGGATTTCTGGTCAACCAAGGTTCCTTAACCCTAAAACAATGTTAATATGTGATTTGAATCATCATTCATCAAGAAAAACCAAAAAAAATGAGTTAACTTGTAAAAGAGGTAACCATAAAAAACTTAGAATTTTTCTAAGTTATGGAACAAAGTGGCTAGGGTACCAACTTCCAAGGACCATAACTTGATATCCAAGCAACCATTTTGGATGGTCCAAAGCTGGATTTGTAGCTCTCCTTACATACTTCAAAAGCTTCAACTACATCAAACTCCAATTCCTCAAGGATTTTAAGTTATGGAGTGATCAAAATGGCTAAAAACATGAAAATGACATTTTTCCAACACTTAGTGAAATTTTCACTAAGTCAAAATCTGCCTTACTTTTTCCAAAATGTAGGGACATTTTTCACCTTGATCCAAGTTAAACCAGGTCTAGGGGTGAACATCAAAGTTAAAGTATGCCATAAGGGCTTTCCAACAAGTACCAGATCATCTCCAAATTCAATTTGAGCAAGGAGATACAACCCTTGAAACATGGCATCATGAACTGGTTTTACAAGGAAGAATTGTGTACATTTGCTCGATTTGTCCAAATCTGATAACTCCAAGCCTTGTCATCAATTTGGACACATCAGAGGATCAAATCCAAGGGGGTGATCTAATCTCCAAGCCTCACAAGTCCAAGAATCTACAATAGCCATGCCAAACCTAAAAAGGCTAAAAAGATGCCAAGACTTCAATTTTTTTTCAAGCATTCAATGGATGCACCAAGGTGGCATGAACTGAGCCTATTCCAACTGAATTCAGTTAAGGTTTATCTCTGAACCAAAGCTACAAAGCATGTGCTCTAATCTCAAGTCAATGGCTAGAGGAGACTTGAGATTCCTTTTGCATAACATTGGCCAAAGGCCTACTGCAGTTGCCATTCACTATTTCTTTCAAAACAAACTTGTTCTACTATAAATAGAGCTCATTTGTGCTCAGTTTGAGTACACCAAAGCACTACAACACTTGCTTTCCTCAAAATCCCTTTCTCTAGGCCAAAATGCCTTCTTTTGCAAGGTACCTCTGAGTTTTTGAGTTAGAGAGCAATTCCATCATAACTCATGATCCAAACACCTCTAATATATTGTATCTAAGCTGTTCAAAATCTCACGTGTGACCTGTAACACTAAAATCACAAAGTCCACTTCTAAAACCTCAAAATTGGATTTTTTTGCATTTTTCAAGCCATGTCTTGATTCAGTCACTTTCAAAACCAGATAAAACCTGAAACACACTCCAAATATCATCCTTGAATTATCCCAAATGGTTCCCCTCATCTGGAACACCATTTGAGAGAGTTGCCATATTGGTCACTTTTGCCCCTTTTGCAAGAAAGAGCTCAAACTTGTTCCTGAGGATTCCAGCTGGTTCTAACCATTCTAAAAGCTTCTAAGGGATCAATTGAGAGTGTCCAAAGCATCAAATTACTTCTGGCACAAGGAACTTGGAAGATAGTCCAAAAAGCTCCAAGAGGTAAGTGCATCATCACTTGAACTTTCTAAATTATGCATTGCTTTGAAGTCCACTGATCATAAACATCTCATACATGTTGTATATGTTGTGTTTGAACCAATTTATCATGTAATTCTTGCCTGTACCATGAGATAGCATAGAAAATGCAAATATAGGCTTATTTCAAAACCACTATCGGGTTTTAAAATAGGGACCTCATCTGAAAAAAACCATGACCACCATTGGATTCCTTGGGAAATTCTAGGCCAGATGCATATAAATTTTGTCCCAATCCATGGAGAAATGAGAAAGTTAGAGGCTTCACGTAAATGGCCCTAAAGTTGGCCTTGCCTTGCCTTGCCTTGCCCAGGCCTAAGACAAGGCACCCCTTATGTATTTATGGGGTGGTTTTGATACACGGATGTATCACCACCCCAGTGGTTGCGCGCTCATGTGTTTGGCTTGGAGGTCTGGGGTTCGAATCCCCCTTGCCCCAGACCCCTTTTTATCATTTTTTTCCATTTTTTATATTTTCATATTATTTTCTTAAATGATTTGAAAAATTAATTTCTCTCTAAATTTTAATTACTTTTTACTGGTTCCACAAAAAAAATCAAATTTATATTATTTATTTAATATAGTTGATATTTTTACAAATAAATTCATTTTTTATTGTTTTAAACATTTCAAAAATGAATGTTCATCTTGGAAATCAAAACCAAATGAGTTTTAATTCATCTTGTGATTAAAACATCATTTTTAAAACCTTAACCAAAAATCACAAGTTGTTTATTCAAACTTATTTGGTGTTTTTATCATTTTTTATTAATTTTCTTTGAATAATTACTTTAAAAAAATGATGAAATTAGGGTTTTGTTTATTATCACCCTAACAAACCTTTTTCAAACACTTTGGGCCTCTTGAAAGAGTGTAAGTCCCAACCCTTTTGTAAATAAACCTCTTTGGGCTTCAGGTATTGTATAAGTTCCACTGTAGTTTCAAAAATCTCGGCGCTATCGCCAGTTCAAAATTTTCATCTTGGGCCTCTCATTGAGTTGTAAGCCCCATCACTTGTACAAAAACATCTTTGGACCTCTAATAGAGTGTAAGACCCAATCCTTATTTAACCAAAATCATTTTGGGCCTCAGTCATTGTATAAGTCCTGGTACGATCTTCAAAACAACGGTGCAATCACTGTTAAACCTTGGGCCTCTCCTTAAGTATAAGCCCCAACAATCTTTTCAAAAACAACTTCTCTTTTGATTTAGGTTCAAATATACAGTTGTTATTAAAACTTTCTTTAATTTCTCTGAACAACTAACAATACAGCATGGAAGCTTCCTCGCCTGTAAGTTTTATCAGTTTTCAACATGCTTTAATATATATAACTGCATTGTGGGAAGCTGCTCCTCTGTAAGTCCTTCTTTCATATCCTTTTAAATACTTGTCATATATCAACTGTATATATACTAGTATAGTTATTTAGAGTTTTCTCCGACAACTAGGTTTAGACCTAGGTAAAGCCAGTTAGTCACTCTTTAAATACAATCAAAACTAGATCCCCATAGGACTTCCATATACAGTCTTGCCTTCTCTTGGGCTTAAACAATATGGAACAAAGAGAAAGACAGCATTCTCGGTGAACCTTTTCTCAGACTGTCACCCCTAGAAATTGGTAAAGAAATTCTATTCCCCATGGATGACCCATTCTCGGTGAATGGCATCTTTTGAATTCCTTCAAACCTCAGAACTTTCACTAAGTGATATATTCTATGTGAATAGAATTTCTTGAACTTTTCTTTGGTTTGGGACCCACAGACTTCCTAAAAGCATCCCCACCTCCTATTGGGCTTTGTACAAGGACCCTTCGGCTACTTAGAAGTTCTTATGCCTTCTCTTGGGCTTAATACAAGGACCCTGAAGACCTCTTAAAGCTATAAGACAAAACTTAGTCATCCTTTCCTGGAGCAGTCTTTCCAGTGTCAAAACATCCAACCATTTTAGGGTTAATACCCATCCCTTAAAACACCTGCCTCCTCTTGGGCATCATACAAAGATAAACTCTCCCACACCAATAGACTTGGACAGTCTAAATCTCCTCTTGAGTCTCAAAGACATTCTCAAGTTCCCTACAAATATAGGAGAAACCTCGATCATCCTAGATCAATCTCCAACAGAGTTAAAACCCATGGGTTCTAAAACCCAGTCTCTCTCCTAAAACCCCCAACCAGGGTTAGTTTAGTATCAGGATAACACTATCCCAAATCAGAACCTCAAGGCATCTGATACCTCAACTCTTCTATAACCCTCAGCAAGAGTTGATTCACCTTTTAGACCTGCCTCGGGATCTTAACAATCCTTGACAGAAGTTAGCCTCCTCTTAGGCTTTGTATAATGATCTTTCCTCAGCATAGTTAGCCTTCTCTTGGGCTTTGTACAATGATTCTCCCCAGCGGAGCTAATCATTTCAGACTCTCTTGTTGAGTCAAAACTTCCAAGACTCTCTTGTTGAGTCAATAACCTTTTCAGACTCTCTTGTTGAGTCAAAACCTTTTTCAGACTCTCTTGTTGAGTCAATCACCTTTTTCAGACTCTCTTGTTGAGCCAATCACCTTTTTCAGACTCTCTTATTGATTCAATCACTCTCTTATTAAGTCAACTAGCCTCAATCTCGGGCTTTGTACGAGACAGATAAAAACACTATTTGTTGAGTCCAACCTTCGGCCTCCTCTTAGGCTTGATATAAGGATTTACCCTAGCGGAAGTTAGCCTCCTCTTAGGCTTTGTATAATAATTTCTCCAGCTTATTTAGCCACAATCCTGGGCTTCGTACAGGACAGATAAAAGCACTCTCTTGTTGAGTCAAACCCTTTTAGCCTCAATCTTGGGCTTTGTACAAGACATAAATCTTCATAACCTTCTCTTAAACTTGGGACAAATTTATTCCCCAACGGAGTCAATTCCTCTCAGTCTACTTTTAGGCTTTGAGAAATAATATCCTCAGTTGAGTCAATCTCATTTTAGCCTCAAAATCTTGGGCTTTGTACAAGACAGATATAGATTTCTCTCCATAGTCAGTACCCTTTTAGCCTCAATCTTGGGCTTTGTACAAGACAGACAGAATATTTTCCCCGGAAAAGTCAAACTTTCAGCCTCCTCTTATGCTTGGTATAATGATATCCCCAAAGAGTCAGCCTCTTTTTTTGCCTCAATCTTGGGCTTTGTACAAGACATATATAAACACTCTCTTGTTGAGTCAGCCATTTCCAGCCTCCTCTTAGGCTTTGTATAAGGACTTCCCTAGTGGAGTCAATCAACCTCTTAGCTTCAACCTTGGGCTTTGATCAAGGCACACAAAAATCAATATCCCTTACAAAGGAAATTATGGCATTGCTGGATTCTCATATCCCAGTTAAAGTAATCCTCCTTTATAAACAGTCACCCAACAACCATGATAAACAGACAAGATGTCTCCCCTTTAGAGATGACAAATTCTCTCTCAGTCAAACCTTTTAGCTTCAATCTTGGGCTTTGAACAAGACACAAATAAACCCTTTTAGCTTCAATCTTGGGCTTTGAACAAGACACCAAAACATCTTTTTCCTCCCTTAGAATAGGAGGAACTACGATTGCTCTGATTTCCCTGTTTCGTTTAAACGGGAATACGTAGGCATAAGATTGCGAAATCTTAGCGAGCATACTAATAAAAAATTCTAGGTCCAGCACCTTCATATCAATCAAACTTAGGTCCAATACCTTACCAAAAACATCGGGAAAACCCGAACATCAACATCAACTCACTCTCTCTCTCATACTTTCCCAAGAAACTTTCCCAACCCATTAACGGATAAATACCATCAAGTACAAAGCGAAACCTAAAGCTAACATCCTATGGATAACCACATATAGGATGGGTAATTGACAACTCCCCATTGTATAACCTGACCCCGACTCCCCGAATCTCTTTAAGCATTTGTTCAGTTAAACATTCGCGCGCAAGGTTAGTTTTAGATAGCTTCCATTTCCCTTCCAGCTTCATGGGATAAATAAGAAATTAGAAAGTAGCACCCCCCCCCCCCCCCTTCCTCTTCATTGAGGAGAAAACCCGAATTTCGCGATAAGGTGGCCGCGTCAGCGACAAAAATCGCGCGCTACACATCTCTTATACAAAAATAAACTTTTGGGCCTCTAAATAGAGTGTAAGACCCAACCTCTTTGAAAATACAATAATTTGGGCCACAGTCACTGTATAAGTCCCGATACATTTTTCAAAACAACGGTGCAATCACTGTTATTTTTGGGCATCTCCTTGAGTATAAGCCCCAATCTTCTTTTCAAAAATAACTTTCCCTTTTTGATTTAGGTTCAAATTCATAGTTGTTATCAAAAATTTCTATAATTTCTTGAACAACTAACCATACAGCTGTTACAATCAAAGCTTTCTTACCTGTAAGTTTTAAATAGCTTTCTTTACATACTTGCACATATATATATTTGTTTGTGCTGAAAGCTTACTCACCTGTAAGTCCTCCTACCCTCTTTTATATACAATATATATTTCATCTGTATATATATGTCTATATATTATCTGCTTAGAGTTTTCCCTGGCAACTAGGTCTAGAACTACATAAAGCCAGTGGTCACTCTTTTAACACATTCAAAACTAGTTCCCCATAGGAATTCCAGAGACAGTCTTGCCTTCTCTTGGGCTTATACAATATGGAACAAAGAGAAAGGCATTATTCCCGGTGAAACTTTTCTCAGACTGTCACCATTAGAAAATTGTCAAAGAAATTCACTTCCCCAGAGAGGATTAATTCCCAGTGAAACCTTTCTTGAATTTCTTCAAACCCTAGAACTGATCACTAAAGAAAAGATTATTCCCGGTGAAACTTTTCTTGAACTTTTCTTAGGTTTGGACCCACTGGCTTCTTAAAAGCATCCCAGCCTCCTATTGGGCTTTGTACAAGGACCCTCCGGCTTCTTAGAAGTTCTCATGCCTTCTCTTGGGCTTAGTACAAGGACCCTGAAGACCTCTTAAAGGTGTAGGACATAACCTAGTCATCCTTTGTTAGAGCAGTCTCTCCAAAGAGTCAAAACCTTGGAAACTTAAGGGTTGATTCTCATCCCTTAAAACATCAGCCTCATCTTGGGCATCTTACAAAGATAAACTCTTTCATACCAGTAGACTTGGACAGTCTAATCTCCTCTTGGATCTCAAAGACATTCTCAAGCTCCCTACAAACATAGGGAAAAAACCCTGGTCACTTAACCAATCTCCAGTAGAGTTGAAACCCTCACAGGATTTAAAACTCAGTCTTTCATCCTAAATTTCACCAGTTAGGGTTAGTCTATTATCAGGATAACACTATCCCAAATCAGAACCTCAAGGCATCTGATACCTCAACTCTTCTATAAATCCTCAGCAAGAGTTAATCCCCCATTTTGGACCTGCCTCTGGATCTCAATAATCCTCAGCAGAAGCCAGCCTCCTCTTAGGCTTTGCATAATGATTTTTCCTTAGCAGAGTTAGCCTCAAAAGCACTCTCTTGTTGAGTCAATCTCCTAAAAGCACTCTCTTGTTGAGTCAACCCTTTTCAGCCTCAATCTTGGGCTTTGTACAAGACACCATAAAAGCACTCTCTTGTTGAGTCAACCCTTTTCAACCTCAATCTTGGGCTTTGTACAAGACACCATAAAAGCACTCTCTTGTTGAGTTAACCCCTTTTCAGCCTCAATATTGGGCTTTGTATAAGACACCATATAAAAGCACTCTCTTATTGAGTCAGTCAAATATCTTTCAACCTCAATCTTGGACTTTATACAAGACAGATAAAAACACTCTCTTGTTGAGTCAATATCTTTTAGCCTCAATCTTGGGCTTTGTACAAGACATATAAAATTTCCCTAAGCAGAGTCATTCTCTTTTTTAGCCTCAATCTTGGGCTTTGTACAAGACAAATCATACTCTCCAGTAGAGTCAATCCCTTTTAGTCTCAATCTTGGGCTTTGTACAAGACAAATCATACTCTCCAATAGAGCTAATTAAACCTTTTAGCCTCAATCTTGGGCTTTGTACAAGACATATACAAATATTCCCCAATGGAATCAAAAGTTATTTTTAGCCTCAATCTTGGGCTTTGTACAGGACAGACAAAATATCCCCCAGAAAAATCAACCTTTAGCCTCCTCTTAGGCTTTGTATAATGATATCCCCAAAAGAATCAATTCTCTTTTAGCCTCAATCTTGGGCTTTGTACAAGATAGATAAACACTCTCTTGTTGAGTCAGTCTTTTCCAGCCTCCTCTTAGGCCTTGTATAAGGACTTCCTCAATGGAGTCAATCAATCTCTTAGCTTCAACCTTGGGCTTTGATCAAGGCACATACAAAAACCACCATCCCCTCAGAGGAAATCAAAATATCTCTGTAGGAAGATACTTCTCTGTATGTCACAAACCAAAACAAACCTTAGTCCTAGATAATCGTTGTAAGTGGCACACTTGTTGATTCAAAAAAATCCAAGTTGTCGTCCATCTTTCATCCTGGTAAACTTCCTCTTTCATCTAATTACTGTAAGTGGCAAGCCTCTGGATTATTTACATCCACGTCACTGTCCTAGTTAAAGTAATCCTCCTTTATAATCAGTCACCCAATAGTTGGATAAATAGACGAGATGTCTCCTTTTAGAGATAACAAATTCTCTCTCAGTCAAAACTTTTAGCTTCAATCTTGGGCTTTGAACAAGACACAAATACTCATTTAGCTTCAATCTTGGGTTTTGAACAAGACACCAAAACATCTTTTTTCCTCCCATAGAATAGGAGGAACTACGATTGCTCTGATTTCCATGTTTATCTTTAACAGAAATACGTAGGCATAAGATTGTGAAATCTTAGCAAGCATACTAATAAAAAACTTTAGGTCCAGTGCCTTCACCCACCAATCAAAAACCTTAGGTCCAGTACGTTATCAAAAACATCGGAAAACCCGATCATCAACAAAAACTCTCTCTCTCAAACACTCCCAAAGGAGAAACTTTCCCAACCCACAATAGACAAACACCAGTAAGTAGAAAGAAGTAAGGATAATTGCTAACAATCTGTGGATAACCACATATAGGATGGGTAATTGACAACTCCCCATTGTATAACCTGACCCCCGGACCCCCAATCTCTTAAGCATTTGTTCAGTTAAACGTTTACGTGCAAGGTTAGTTTTAGATAGCTTCCCTTTCCTTTCCAGCTTCACAGGATAAATAAGAAATCAGAAAGTAGCACCCAACTCCTACCATTGCGGTGAGGAGAAACCCATGGCGATAAGGTGGTTGTGTCACCGACAAAAATCGCACGCTACCATCTTTAGCAAACATCTTTGATTCTGACTCTTGAACGTTGAACGTTACAAGTTTCTGAATATATTGATCTAAATCATTTCTACTCAAACTCACGGATGAGAAGCTTCTAAGAAAACTGTATGTTGCTGCTACAACGTTCAATTGGCTCTTGCTTCTGACGTGTGACTCTGATCAATTCACTTCTGAAGACTGCTCAAGCTTCCAAAGATTAAACGCTGAAGGTTCTAAAAAATGTGAAGAATCTCAAGTCAGATATTAATGTGATCAAGCTTCTGATTGATGATTGAAGTTTCTGAACTCAAGCAAAATCAACTCTTCTAACCCATGCTTCAACCAACTATTTATCCTGAAGCCACTGAAGAATAGAAGATAAAAATGAGTTTATACGAGGGAAAAATAGTACATGGTATAAACCAATATTCCTTCCACTAAGAGGATTTCGTGGAGTAAGGAAATTGAGGTAGTACGATTCTTGTCCCCTCCGTATCAAACCGTTACTCAAGTCGCTAACTCTTTCATGAAGAATACCAGATCTACCCTTCAACGAGTCTTTTTTACTGGCTATATAAAGACTTGAAGACTTGAAGAATTACTACATGAAGTAAGCAGGTAAGAAAGCAAAATAACGAAGAAATTTTTACAAGACTATTGTCTAAATTTGTGCAGATTTTTCTTTAAGTCTATTGTGCTTTTAACTTGTTTATACCTGCATGTGTAGAAGCAATCTTTGTAAACACAGTTGTAATCAGACTGTTGTTTGTATTTCCTTAAGGGACCAATTAGGTCATAATCCTTGAGAAGACATAGACTGTGTGTCTTTGTGGTTTGTTAGTCACTAGCGGTTTCTAGTGCAGTTGTAATCAAACTATTGTTTGTATTTCCTTAAGGGACCAGTTAGGTCAGAATCCTTGAGAAGACATAGATTGTGTATCTTTGTGGGGTTTTAGTCACCAGCAGTTGCTAGTGCAGTTGTAATCAGTTGATTATAGTGAATTAAGTCCTTGGGTATAAGGCGAACTCACCTTGGCGGGTGGACTGGATTAACTTTGAGATTTTTAAGTGAACCAATATAAAAATCAAAGTGTATTTCTCTTTGTTGTTCATTAGCGGTGATTTTTATTGAGTGAGTAAAAAGCTTTTTTTTAAACCCCAATTTAAACCTCCCTTTCTTGTGTTTTTCTCACCTTTAATTGGCATCAAAGCTCCGATTTTGATTGTGATAAAAGTTTATTAAACACTTAACCGTGTTCAGTACCGATCCAGTGTGTGTGAGAAACAATGGCGCCCGCCGCTATTCTAGTAGAGAAAGATCACTACAGTGCCAAATCACCAGTCTTTGATGGTGGCAAGTTTGACTATTGGAAAGATAGAATCAAAAGTTTCTTTCTTATGCTAATATTTAAACAAAAGGAATGTGTAGCCTAGTGGTAAGACATTGGTGCTTGATGCAAAAGGTCGTGGGTTCAACACCTTCAAGGACCATTTTTTGGAATTTTGGCATTTAACACCAAAACAATAAAATAACAATAAAAGATGCCACATGGAATTTAAAAAATAAATAATAATGAAAAATTCCACTAAGTCATCCACATAATTAAAAATGAAAAAATAAGCTTAGGTGTCATTTAAAAAAATGAAAAATAAAAAAAAAATGCCACTCAGCTTGACACATATGTAGTTGGCATGTGCCAAATCTCTCAAAGGTGTATATTGATGGAATCTTGAAATGGCAATGGGGCATTTGCAAAAAAAAAAATTATAGGGGGGTAAACTGGAAATTGCCTATATGGCAGGGGGTAAAATGGTATTAACCCAAGAATCTAAGGGTAAAATTTGGGGTATGACACATTTGTTGGTACTCTATTTAGGATGTAAGTTACAGTCTTTAGTGTATCTCCCAAGAGTGGCCCTGGCAAGGTAGAATGACAAATCATACCCTTTACCATATTCTTAAGAGTATGATTTTGTCCTTCAGCAACACTGTTCATACTAGGCGATCTTAGCATGGTGTACAGTGGGACGATTCCACATTCCTCCTGGTATTTGGAAAAAGGCCCTATACGTTATTCACCAGAACCGTCATATCTTCCGTAATATTCACCGCCACAATCAGACTTGACTTTCTTAATTCTTTTGTTGAGTTGATTCTCAACTTCACCCTTAAATGATTTAAACACATCCAATGATTGAGACTTTTCATGTATAAGAAATATGTACGTATATCGAGAGTAATCGTCTATGAATGATATAAAATATTGTTGACCATTCCAAGAAGGTGTGGGATATGGTCCACAAATTTCTGTATGTATTAATTCTAAGACATTTGTAGCTCTATATGCAACATATTTCTTTGTTTTGGTCTGTTTACCTTTAACGCACTCAACATAAACATCAAAGTTTGTGAAGTCAATGAAATCCAAAATTCCATCGGACACTAGTCATTCAACTCTATTTTTAGAGATGTGATATAGGCGCTTGTGTCGTAGTGCTCCTGAATTTTTATCATCAATTTTATGCTTAGTACCACGTGATTCAACATTCAAGGATTCACCATAAGTGGCTATTGTGTCAAGCAAATATAGATTATAATGACCCATAAGTGAACCAGTTTCAACAATATCTGAATTAAAAGACGACTTGAACATATTGTTTCCAAATGAACAAAAATAACCTGATTTATCCAAATAAGAATCTGAAATTAAATTTTTGTCTAAATGACCGAACGACAAAAGTGTCTTTCAAATCCAAATAAAATTCGGTAGACATCAATAATCTAAAATGCTCTACAGCTTCCACCTCCACTGACTTGCCATCTCCCGCATAGATGTATCTTTCAACATCATTTGGCTTTCCGTAGTTCAAGAAACCCTTCATTGAAACACCGATGTTAGTAGTTGCACTAGAGTCTAACCACCAAGTGTTTCCAGACACTAAAGTCAAATTAACCTCAGAACAGACCAAACCATGACTCATGCAATTGGAGCGATCCCACTTCTCATAATTTTTCCTCTATTTAGAGGTATTAGATTCCGTAAGAGAAGGTGGTTGTTTCTCCCTAATGCAAGGTCAAGATCCATGCAACCAAGAACAATTTCTATGTTCTCATTCTTATCCTTAAAAATTTTCCCATTAAGGACTGGATCTGATTTAGCGTAGCAGATATTGAAGCAATTATAACTGAAAGAAGAACAAAAATTAAACATTTAAATATAATCACATAAAAGAAAACTGAATTATCAATTTGTTCAAATAAAGACATAACCCATCTCAAGATACTTAGTGCATCATCAATATCAAATCTTTGGACACTAATATTAACTGCTAGTGTTACTGTTGTTGTAACGGTCAAACATTGATAATAAAAATATGTCGAATAATAAACACCTCTTTGGATTGATTTATTATTCACATGTAAGACCCTATAATTATCACGTGTTTACCATCACATGCGTGTATGAAAACTGGTCAAACCACCAACTGTCATTTGGGTCAATTGATACTTGCATGGACAAACATATACACAAACCAGTAAAAAATTTAACATTTTTCATGTGCAATTTCTATAAAGGAGTTCACTTTGACGACTTTTTCATTTCAACTACTTGCTTGAAAAGGTTAAATTACTGTATAAAAATACAATTTGTACCTAAATTCGAACAAAATTGAACAAAATAAAAAATTGAAATTAAATCTAAATCCAAAACACCAATTCACTTTACTGTAATGTTACACACTATTACGACATTGGTACCACTGAGTTTAATTTCAAAATATCAAATCACATATATAATTTATTAAAAATAATATAAAAAAATTAAGTCATATATATTATTTATTATGAATAATAAATAATATAATTATTATATATTATATAACACTTGTATTTAATCGTGGATGGATAAAAAAAAACAAATGAGTTTCTTGATTCGGCGGGTTGATTTTTTTTTTTTTTTTGAAATAAAGAATATTTATATATCTCAAAAAAACAATACAAAGATCAGAAGGCGACCCAAGAGGTCTAGCCAAAACTCAAAGACACAAAAAGATCAACCTATTTATATTTATTATTTTTAACTTAATTATAATTTTAATCCCCTATTTTTGTTTTCTTAAGTTTTGGTGCCCCTCTTTTAAAATCTGATTTTATTAATATTTATAATTATGTTAATTATTTATAATAACTAATTAATATCAAAATTATAAAAATTAAATTTTGTCAAATTTTAAAAATTGGACCCGTATCCTTTCAAAATTATTAGAATTATAGTTTTACCAACTGTTGAATCTCTTTGATGTTTAATTCGGTTAAAGAGAAGAGAATTATATATTCTATAGTTATAACATTATAATTTTCATTAAACTAATTTATTATTAATCATACAATATAATAATATAATAAATTTAAAATGTTAGAAAATTAATTATACGATATAATAATACAATAAATTAACAAAAGTTTCGAAAACTATCCTGTTATTAAAGTAAAATAAAATTATATTTTTACATTATTGGAATTCATGTGGTACGACTAATGATACATTGGTCTGACCATTAATCTGATGACCCAATAGCTTGACAGTAGGGACACTTAGGTAATACTCCCTTAACTTCACTATTAATTAATAAAATAAATTTTGAATAGCTAGTTACTCCCTCTGTTCCTTTATAAGTGTCATTTTTTGACTTTTTACACTTACCAAGAAAGTTAATCAATATACTACCTCCGTTTTTTTTTATAAGTCGCTTTGGGAAAAAAATTTGTACCACAATATAAGTCGTTTTATAATACCAATGAATCATTAATGTTATTTTTCCTACTATACCCTTAAATATTTAGTATTCTCTCTCCTTTCAATTATGTAAATTTGTCTTTCCAATATCATTAATAGAGGATAATTTTGTAAAACCATTCATAATTTCTCTTTTCCATACTACATTTATTACATTTCTTAATATGTGTGAAAAGTCAAAAACGACTTATAAAAAAAACAGAGGGAGTAGTTACTTTTCAAACAAAAATTCACTTTTTACCTATAATACCCCTAATTATTTATTACATTCATCTAACTTTTTCTCTCTCTGTAATGATTACTTAGAGATAATTTAGACAAAAGCACAATTAATATTATCTTGAACTTTGCAAGTGACACTTAAAAAGAAACAAAAAATTATTCTAAAAATGACACTTAAAAAGGAACGGAGGTAGTATATGCTATGTTAATGCTACGGAACCTCCCTTGCTAGCATACACATATAATATTAGAATTATAAACAAAATTATAATTCAATTATAAGATTAAAAACAAATTTGAGTATAATGATCAAATCAAAATGTGTGTTCTACCTTACATAAATTGGAAGATAAAAAAAACAATTTTAGAACCCTAATTTTTTTTTTCAAATTCAAATTGAATAAAATATGGGTTGCTCTTTTACCAATTGTTAGATCTGCTCATTACCTTAAGATTTCTATCTATATAAAAATCAAACAAAACTCTAAAATTATCCTATGAGTGATAACCGATTAACTTGTATTCCTTAAACCCATATCAGAATTCAACTAGAGAATAAAAACGGAAGCGTACTTGAATTTGTCATTGGAAATCACTGAAGGTTTGTGGATATTTGATCTTTCGATTTGTAGTGTTCCTCTATGACTCCTTGATTCTCCTTTGATGGGGATGAAAAGAGAATTACTGATAACCCCTATAAATAAGTTATTTCTTAGTTTTCAATATTCTAATTTGCCCACTCATCAAATTAGATATTGACTTATTATATCTACACATTAATCTTACCTTTCAAGATATTTATTGAAAGCTCCTGTGGCTTGACTAAATTTTGGTTAAAACTTGATGAAGAACAAGATGATCAAACATGAAGAATTCTGCTAGAAAACAAAGATGTCGATTGAAATGTCCTAGCATGAAGACTCGACATCTGGACAAATACAGCAAGTTGTTTTAATTATGTTCCAAGATTTAAGGCTCAGTTTGCAGTGGATCAAGGACATAAGATCTGAAGCCCAAGACAGAAGACTATAAAAGGAAGACCAAGACCTAGGATAGTAAGAGACTTAGGAGTCCTTATGTAATACTTGTAAAGTAGAAAATAAGGTTTAGGGTTTTGAGAGTCGTAAGATTTTCTTGTGTTGTAAGTCTCCCTTTGTATCAGTTTGATACACTGTGGTAGACATAGATGTTTATACAGATTCAGAAACCTTTAGGTAATGAATTGTATATTGTTCTTGGATGAAGCTTTGAAGTAAAACCAATAGAATCTGAGTAGGATTGTTAGTCGAGAATGTTTGGCTAAACTTTGCATTGAAAGAGGTGTCTTTCAAGTAGGATGATACATTTATTGTGACTATAACTGTTAGATATCACAGGTTGTGATTTAGGGAGTGAGATGGGTTTCTCTTATCAATTAGATGTGACTTTTAATGATAAAGTTTTCATTGGGTAGTGATAAGTAAACCAGAGATTGTTTACTGTAAACCAGAGGTTGTTTACATAAAAATATACTACTGAAAGTGGATTCTTCTTCCTGGCTTGGTAGTCCCCAGATGTAGGTGATTTGCACCGAACTGGGTCATCATATTTTGTGTTATTTATCATTATGCAATTTACAATTGAGTATTGATTAACATGTTGTAACAGATGTTGAAACATCTGTTTTGCTTCTGGTGTTGGTATTCAGAGTATTAGCTTATTTATTCTGCCCTTGTTTTAAAAGTTATATAGAGAACAATGTAGTGACATGTTATTAGGACATCTGTTATCTGCTTAGCCAGAATTTCAATTGGTATCAGAGCAGGCATCTTGTCTATTTCTGGATGAGATCTTGGGAGATACTTTCTGGTCTTTAAACATGGTGTGTGTGCGATCATACCATTCATTGGGTATCTGGAATGATTGGTATTGGATCAAGGATGATAGCTTCTGTTGGTTGTCTTTTGCTTCTGAGAAGTTTCTACAGCCGCTGCTGGTGAAGAGGTTTTTTTCTACTAGGTGTCCCCTAAGATGTCTTGACATCTTAACTGGAGCCTGTTGAAGATGTGTTGGTGCTCCGCTGCATATGTTTCTGGTGAAAGGACTTTGGTAAATCTAGGTTGAAGACTCTATTCATAAAGGTGTCAACATCTTTTGAAGTTATAGCCATTCCAGCAGGGAGTAATGGAATGGAGAGAGTTGATTGTTGTTGTTTTTCCTTTGATGTCTTGGTACTTGGAAGATGGGTTTTTTCAGGTATTTTGAAGTCAGAAAAAGAGAGGTATAGGTTATCAATTTCTTGGTTTATGAAACTAGTAAATACCCGTGTCATGATAAAGTTTCCAAAGACACTTGAGATTTGTCTCAAGTCCACTCATAAAGGCATCTCTTGTCATGAGGACTGTTTTGGTGGTTCTGGAAAATATGGAATTCTGGAGTTTTCTGGTCGCTCATCTAGATCTAGGATGTTTCTGAGGATCGTCAATCTGAAGAATTTGGGGGTGATTTATTTTCACCTTCCATGTCATGCAAGGTAGTGCTTCTTCGGATCAGTTGAAGTGGTTATTCTCAAGGAAGATGCTTAAGTTTGTGCCAACCAAGTCAACATGAGTCAAGGGTGTCAGTCTTGATTCCTCAATATTCAGCTTGGCAAGGAAGGTACCTACACTAAAGAATACTTAATAGGTATTCCTAAAGTGTTGATATCTCTTGGATGTATGGCCTTCTGAATAAGGATTTAAGATCAATTGCTATTTGTGGAATACACAAGTACTTAATTGATTATTCATGTGTGGTGTTCAATATTGGATGCAGTCAAGGTCATTAGTGAAGATTTCAGTTGATAAGGATCTGATGTTCAACCAGATGTTGAAACATTCCATCAACCAAGGTTGTGCAGAATCTTGTTGATTGAATGAGTAAATCTCTAAGAACAAGGAAGGGGAGTAGCTTATGCTTTGGGAACCTTCTTCGGTTGGATCTGCTGAGGCACATATTCTGACTAGAAAGTTTCGTGGCAGGAAGTTTATCTAGAATATGGTGCTGATGGAAGTGAAGATGAAGACATCTTATTCTTGATGAAGATGGCTTGGATTAGTTTATTTCTGATCTAGGTGAATTGGAGTGTAGCTGCAGAGAGCATGTGATCCCGTTCAACATGGAGGTTCGAGATAAGTGTCCAAGACAGTATCTCTGACATCTTGAAGGAAGCTGGATTTCTTTTAGTTGTTGACTGCTCGTTCCTAAAGAATCGGGCTTTGGCATGTTTGGTTCTTCTAAGGATGAGCTCTTGAAGCTGATGCTCTTCAAGGTATCTGGTCTTAAGATTGGTTGTGGACCATTAACACAAGATAAAGGTTGTCTACTCAAACTTGATAGGCTAATCAAGTCTATGAGAGCATGGAACTCTTGCTCTATAGAAGTGGAGAAGTTCCTCGAGATGGTATGTCTGAGGGGGGGTTAATCATGACTGTGTCAGACAGACTTGAGCTCATCAGCCGGAAGTCATGACGTTGATGTCAAATGCTTTGACATCAGGGTTATCATCAGATTGTTTCTTCAGTGGGATCTGGCTACAATGGAAGTATATTATCTTGAGAGAAGCTGATATGACTGGAATGGATACTCCAAAAGGCCTATGCAATGTATGGAAATTGCAGAAGCTAGTAGAGGCTATATTTCATAGTCTTAGTGTATCTAAGATATCTTGCTGAAGACCCAGATTCTTGGGTGGAGATCTGGAAGAAGCCGTGACACTTGGCTGTGTTTAACCATTGTCACTTAAATCCAAGAACAAATTACCTTTTTGGAGAAGGGAGGTTGGTTGAAGACCAAAGTTGGAGTTGGTTTTGCTCTTACCTTGCTGATTGTTGAAGGGATCTTCACTTGAGGATCTTGCTTTGGTGGGAGTTTGAGAGTTTATTTCTCTCTACAAGTTGTCTGAAGTTCTTAATGATCAAGCAGGTAGAAGATGTGTTCTCTAAAGATCTTCAATTGGATAACTATGCAGATAGTAAGTCCAGTGGTAATTGTATCAAGAACCATAGTGTGTGGTGTTTGTGAATGTTAGAACATCATCATATTTTCTGAACTTGGAGTTCAAATTGTAGAAGTAGATATTCACTAGTTGAATCAGAAGTGTTCTAACGTATCATACGAGAGAATGATGAAATGAAGACTGTCTTGAATCATGGGGTGTTTATCTGGTAGTCTGACTCTTGTTGAGGTCAGAATGCTTGTAGATAGGTGGTTTCTTCTGCTGCAAGTAACTCTAGAAAAAAGTGGATTAGTTTGGAGCTTGTGAAGCAAGAAAACTGAGAAATTCTGGAGCATGTATTTGATGTTTTTCAAGTGTGAATGACATCTGGGCTAGCTAACAAACTAAGATTTTGTATGTCTCTTTGAGAAATGTGAAGCATTCCAGATTCAATTAGATTTATTCTCAAGGGACAAGGATATCTATGGCTGTAAAATTCAAGGTGGATTTGTACAGGGTATGGATGGGTTCATGATGAGTGGGATCAATGGTGATTTTGGTCTCAATCAAAGAGTTTGTTGGTTTTGGTACAAGGATGTGATCCTGGTACATTCTCACTATATGAGCATGAAGTTGGTCATGTGATATCATGTGGTAATTCTGGATGTTTCTTGTTGGAAGAAGCATCTTTTATAGAAGATGGGAGGAGAACTTCTGTCTGTTGGGTGTACTATTGTGGTACACAAATTGCTTGTGGATCAAGTAGTGAGTGAATGCGTTCAGCATGTGTGTTGAACAAGGAGTCGGCTCTTGAAGACACGAAGATGAGTCTTATGTTTTCCATTCATTTTAAAGTGTTCTTCTTGCAAAGAAGCACTGGTTATCTACGATAGGAGGAGTTGGACCTTTGTCTAAGATTTGTTGTTGCAGTACTTGTTTATCAAGATTGTTTGTGGTTTCAAGCAGTCTGTGATAGAATACCTCTGGTGAGGGTGTAATGTCAAAAAAGATGTGACATTGTGTTATTGTTATAGTTCTGGGTGGACTTGACAGGTAGATTTTGGTTCTGTCATTGGGATGTCAATGGATTGAATCAGAGTTGTACAAGCTTCTTGGGAGTGTCTCGAGAGTCATTGCTTGTTTCTGGGAGAATTTATTTTTCTCTGCATAATTAGATAAGGCTCTTGGAAGTCTTTGTTGGTAACTGGAATATGTTTGAAGGATTGTCTTAACATCTTGGTCAGTTTTATTTTACTTCTGGTTGAAAGGATTATTCTTGGGGCTCATTGAAAGGCATTGTGATTATGCTTCAGAGTCTACAAGAGGGACTAAACAAAGTCTGACAAGGTGTCAAAACATTGTTTAGAACATGTGTCTGTTTCCAAGTTGATTGTCATGGATGGTGGAGAGTGTGTCTTAGAGAAGGCGTGTTAAACACGTGTCTTGAGACATGCGCATTCTTTAGACGGTTCCCGTTAAAAGAAGAAACAGTCAAAATTATTTTGGTCGGTGCACATTTTTTTAGGGAAGTTTCATTCTTAATTTATTGTTTTTATTGAATTGACCTTCGTTATTTTCAATGGTTCGTTACATCCTAAGGAAAATGCTCAGGTATATAAAGGGGGTTCTTGGCGTCGACTTGTCTCGGGTTGTCTTTTATGTTGTGTTGTGTTCTCATGGGATTTATCCGCTTTTGGGTTTGTTCAGTTTGGGTATGGGTCTGTCTTGGACATGTTTGTCAATTTTTGGCTAAAAAGGGGGAGAAAAGTACAGGGGTTGAGTCTGTCCTTGCAGTTGGTTTGCAAGGATGTTGGATAGAATGTTCTGACATTCTGTCCGAGTCTCAGGTTTCCTTTCTGTTCTGAGTCCTTCCTTTGTGTCCTGTGATCTGAGTTATGAACACAGTCGTGCCCTGTGTTCTGAGTTACCCAGGTGAGGAAATATAGATTCCTGGGTAAGAAGGAGCTTTCTAGAGGGGGAGTGTGTTTGAAGGGAATGTTCTTTGATCAACCCTTTCAGACTTCCTTCTAGTTTCTTTAGGAGTCTCAGCTTCCTTTCTTGACCCTTTTTCAACTTCACTCACCTTGGGTTTATTGTGCAAAAGGAGTTTTAGCCAAAATTCGTCAAAAGGGGGAGATTGAAAGCTCCTGTGGTTTGACTAAATTTTGGTTAAAACTTGATGAAGAACAAGATGATCAAACATGAAGAATTCTGCTAGAAAAAAAAGATGTCGAATGAAATGTCCTAGCATGAAGACTCGACATCTAGACAAATACAGCAGGTTGTTTTAATTATGTTCCAAGATTCAAGACTCGATTTGCAGTGCATCAAGGATAGAAGATATGAAGTCCAAGATAGAATACTATAAAAGGAAGACCAAGACCTAGGATAGTAAGAGACTTAGGAATCCTTATGTAATACTTGTAAAGTAGAAAATATGGTTTAGAGTTTTGAGAGTCGTAGGACTTTCTTGTATTGTAAGTCTCCCTTTGTATCGGTTTGATACACTGTGGTAGACATAGATGTTTATACAGATTCAGAAACCTTTAGGTAATGAATTGTATATTGTTCTTGGATGAAGCATTGAAGCAAATCCAATAGAATCCGAGTAGGATTGTTAGTCGAGAATGCTAGCCTAAACTTTGCATTGAAAGAGGTGTCTTTCAAGTAGGATGATACAATTATTGTGACTATAACAGTTAGATATCACAGGTTGTGATTTAGGGAGTGAGATGGGTTTCTCTTATCAATTAGATGTGACTTCTAATGATAAAGTTTTCATTGGGTGGTGATAGGTAAACCAAAGGTTGTTTACTGTAAACCATAGGTTTTTTTACATAAAATTATACTACTGATAGTGGATTCTTCTTCCTGGCTTGGTAGCCCCCAGATGTAGGTGATTAGCACCGAACTGGGTTATCATATTCTGTGTTATTTATCATTCTGCAATTTACAGTTCAGTATTGATTAACATGTTGTAACAAATGTTGAAACATCTGTCTTGCTTCTATTGCTGGTATTCAGAGTATCAGCTTATTTATTCTGCCCTTGTTTTAAAAGTTATGCAGAGAACAATGCTGTGACATGTTGTAAGAACATCTGCTATCTGCTATGCCATAATTTCATTTATGCTTTTAGCCACAAACTTATTATTAATTAGACCACTAGAGTTTGATAAAAAAAATTAGACCACTACAGCTTTGTCTAATTACATAATGACCCTAACACATGTAATATTACAACTGTGACTAGGATTGATAATGAACCGAACCAACTCGAAAATAGTTTGGAACTCGATTCGACAAATGATTCGTTGAACTTGGTTCATGAACCTAATGAGCTGAATATGAGCGAAAAAGTAAGTTCGTTAACTAAATAAGTTGAACTTGAACTATACGTGGTTCGACTCGTTAGGTTCATGAGCCAACTCGATTATATATGAGAATGATTATATTGTCGTTAAGAGTAGATCTAAAGATTTAATATAAATTTTAACTTTATATCTTATTTTAATCTAACGGTGTTAATTGATAATTTATATTCTCAAGTGAGCAAATTATTTCTAAAAATAATTATACAAATAAAATTAACATCATATAAATTAATTAATTTTTGAATTAGTATATTTTTTAGACAAGGTTAAATTTCAATATAATAACTTTTATTTTATTTTAATACTTTTTTTTTTAAAATAATATTAATTTAAAATGTCAAATATATAAAAAAGTAGACTTTAAAAAATGACTTTTAAGTCCGTGAAGCAAGCGAGCTGAACCTAATGAGATGGACCTAACGAGTCGAACCGAGTTGATCGTGAACTTATAACGAGTCGAATTTGAGCTTAAAAAAAGTCCTTATCAAACTCGAAACGAGATTTAAGTTGAACTAATTCTTAACGAGTCGAGTTGAGTTGAGGCGAGTTCGACTCGACTCGGCTCATTTCCAACCCTAAATGTGACCGAAAAATTCTAACAACAATCAGTTTCCTCCTTCAAAAAAGACTTTCATAAGCCTCTTTTGTATCAGGTTTACTCTCTCCTTCACAATAGTGACTCATTAGTCTTTAATAAGAATATCCTAAAACGATAGTCTAAGGAGTTAAAGGCTAAAAAAAAAAAAAAATTATGCGCTATTGAAAAGTTATTTTTTTTCTTTGAAAAAAAAAAGATTTAATACCTTTTTTAAATTTTATATTTTAATTTCAAAATTCATTTAAATTTCTTAATTTAAAAAAAATTATCAGCATTGTTATTCCTACACCTACACCGTATTTCCGTATGGTACGGACGACACTGATCATGTACGGACGGTACTATTTACCGTACGGACAGATACTATTCATATATGAAAATACACTACTGTTCATATACGGACGATACTATTTACCGTATGAACATGTACTGTTCATGTACGGACGACACTATTAACCGTCCGTGCATACGGAGTGTAGGGTGGATGTCAAAATATCATTTTCCTTGTGAAAATAATGCAGAAGAAACCGCGACAAACATACGGAGAAAACAGCTTCATCGATCCTAAACAGCTGCTAATTGATTTTACATCTTTCTCAGCTGTCACACTAACCAAACATCCTCAAAATTTTCAAATGTTCCTAAGACACTGCAAATCCGAACCACCATTCACTTCCATTCTTCCTTCAAATGCCACCCTCCGCCGCCTCCTCAGCTTCAATCCAAACGACGACGTACACAGAGTTTACACTCTCCTCACAACCACCTCTTCCCCCGAAGACCTCAAACAATCCCTAAAATCCTCCGGAATTTTCCTCTCAAACGAATTAATCGATCAAGTCCTCAAAAGGGTTCGCTTTGGCCACGCAAACCCCTCTCAAACCCTCGAATTTTTCCGTTACACCGGAAGGAGAAAAGGGTTTTACCACACCGCTTTTTCCTTCGACACCATGCTCTATATTCTCGGTAGAAGCCGCATGTTCGATAACGTTTGGGATGTTCTAATCGAAACGAAGCGAAAAGATCAAACCGTTATAACCCCTCGAACTGTTATGATTGTTTTGGCCAGAGTCGCTAAAGTTTGCTCCGTTAGACAAACTGTTGAATCGTTTAGAAAGTTCAAGAAGATTGTACCGGATTACGGTACTAATTGTTTCAATGCATTGTTGAGAACGTTATGTCAAGAGAAAAGTATGACGGATGCGAGGAATGTTTATCATAGTTTGAAGCATAGTTTTCGCCCAAATTTGCAAACTTTTAACATTCTTCTTTCTGGGTGGAAGACTTCTGAAGATGCTGAATTGTTTCTTAATGAGATGAAGGAAATGGGGGTTACACCGGATGTTGTTACGTATAATAGTTTGGTGGATGTTTATTGTAAAGGGAGGGAAATTGAGAAGGCTTATAAGGTGCTCGATGAAATGCGTGAAAAGGATTTGTCGCCGGATGTGATTACTTATACTAGTATTATTGGTGGGTTGGGGTTGATTGGTCAGCCGGATAAAGGTAGAGATGTTTTGAAGGAAATGAAGGAGTATGGGGTTTACCCTGATGTTCCGGCATATAATGCTGCCATTAGGAACTTTTGCATTGCAAAGAGGCTTGGTAATGCTTATGAATTGGTGGATGAGATGACGAAGAAAGGTTTGAGTCCTAATGCAACTACTTACAACTTGTTCTTTCGGGTTTTTTACTGGTCTAATGATCTAGCGAGTTCGTGGAACTTATACAAGAGGATGATGTTTGAAGGGTGTCATCCGAATACGCAGTCTTGTATGTTCTTGATAAGGTTGTTTAAGAGGCATGAAAAGGTGGAGATGGCGTTGGAGTTATGGGGTGACATGGTGGAGAAGGGTTTTGGGTCGTATACCTTGGTTTCTGATGTGCTGTTTGACATGCTTTGTGATATGGGGAAGTTGTTGGAGGCAGAGAAATGTTTCTTGGAAATGATTGAGAAGGGGCAGAAGCCAAGCAATGTTTCTTTTAAGAGAATCAAGGTTCTTATGGAGTTAGCAAATAGACATGAGGCCATTCAGAATTTGACTGAGAAAATGGGCATGTTTGGGCGACCAACACAAGTTCGTGAAAGAGTTATGAAACCAGTAAGGGAAATTGGGGGATTGGACAACTAACAAAATATCTTAAATGAGCCAAACCGTGCCAGCCAAATAGATTGAATCTATGATGGACGAGTTCTGGAAACTCATGTTCTAACTTATGACATGTTGATGGTCATGCCTTGAAGATCATGACATAAAGAGACGATTCTACTTCATTTCTGATATTTTCTGGCATTGCTTTTTCCGTTCAAATTGTTTCATGAGAAGGTCTGTAAACATTGTATGAGCTTTTGACAACACGGTGAACCAAGTCAATTGATATAATAAAAGCAAATTTCTCTTTTGAAGACTCATTTGTACTTTCTTGGGGAACAATATATGTAACGAATGTTGCTATGGTCATACAACCTGCAAAATTTCAATGACTTGTAGTATAATCTAAACTTTTTCTGTATATCTGACTGTCCAAACTCCAAATCATGTAATGTCTCTCCGGTTGAAGACCTTATTAGTTTGTCCAACCGAATATGGTAGATTTAAATTTGACACCATTTTTATTCCAAATCTATGGTGGAGGGTGTTTTTTTTCAATTCTTTTTTTTAAATAAAAAATGTTATTTATAAAGTATTTTTTTAAAACTTATTTTTTAATATTAATATAAAATTTTACCATGATATTAATCGCAAAATGTATGTTAATAACTATTTATTTTATTTATGATTTATTAATTATTTTTATTATTTCATTAATTAATAAAATCTATAATATTAATTATTTTATGTTTTAACCCGTCTTTAAATTCTATTACTATGTAAGATATTAACAAACATTATATTATTGATCAAATTTAATTTATCACATAAGACATTATTTTTTTGATGTAAGGATGTTCAATAACTAAGCTATGAACTATATTAAATCAAAGTCAGCTCAATCAATCTGGAGACTCCCTTCTAATTGAAAAAATAAGCTTAAATTTAAAAACAAATGTAATTATAATAATTAAAAGTGACATATAAAAAATTAAATTATATATTAATAAAAAATTAATTTAATTATTATTACTTTGATTTTTGAACAAACTCATTTTTATAGAGTTTTATCATAGCATATTTTAAATTTATTAAATTTTTATTAAAACATTTTTTTTAAATTTATTAATAATAATGAAGAAAATTGATTTTTTTTTATAATTTAAGGCTGGTGGAGTAGAACTTGTTACTCTTTTACAATCGGTCCTAACTAGGGCTGGAAATGAGTCGAGTCGAGTCGAACTCGTCTTAACTCAGTTCGACTCGTTAAAAATTAGTCGAGTTCGAGTTCATCACGAACTTTTTTTTCAGCTCAAACTCGACTCGTTAAGAATTGGCCGAGTTCGAGTTCGAGTTCGAGTTCATCACGAACTTTTTTTTCAGGTCAAACTCGATTTGTTAGAAGTTCACGAATATCTCGGTTCAACTCGTTAGGTTTATTTTGTTAGGTTCAACTCACTTATTTCACAGACTTAAAAGTAATTTTTTAAAGTCTATTTTTTATATATATATTTGACATTTTAAATTAATATTTTTTTAAATAAAAAATATAGAAATAAAATAAAAGTTATAAGATTGGAATTTATACGATGTTAATTTTATTTGTATAATTATTCGTAGAAATATTTTATTCACTTGAGAATATAAATTATCAATTAAAACCGTTAGATTAAAAGAAAATATGAGATTAAGATTTAGAACAAATCTTTAAACCTACTCTTAAAGATAATATAATATATCTCATATATAATCAAATTGACTCATGAACCTAACGAGTCGAATTATGTATAGTTCAAGTTCAGATCATTTAGTTAACGAACTTAGATTTTAGCTCATATTCAGCTCATTTAGTTCATGAACCTAATTCAACGATTTAATTTTCGAATCGAATTTCGAACTATTTTCGAATATGTTTGGATCATTGTCAGCCCTAGTCCTAACCAACTTATTGCATTTAATCTTTGTTTTCTCATTTAAGACTACTTTAAGCTAATAAAACATATATTGATCAAATTATAAATTGTATTAACTAAGTTTTCTACACCATTAACCCAAGTTGTTTTGGTGAGCGAAAAAATTGTAAAAAAATCAAAATTATGAATATCACTACTTATCGTATTTGTGAACAATGACATAATATGTATTTTTAAGAATTGGATATCAAAATAGCATATATATATATATATATATATATATATATATATATATATATATATATATATATATATAAGAAAATGAGATATACACTGATAATGTTAATAATTTTACACTATCAATCAATTACCACATATATCCCGTCACATATCAGACTATAATTTTTAAATTAATTGTATGACTTGAATGAATGATGAATTTTTATTGGATGAGAGTATAAAATTTCTCACACACACGCACGCACACACGTCTTTGTTATTTTGTTTTATACTATTTTGTAATGGTGTAATTTAGAAAGACTTTGGAGGCAGGATGAGTGTCACACTCTTAACCCTTTAACCCTTTGTCCTTTCCGAATCGCTCTTGAACTAGTTTGAGCACCCCTTGTCAAGATTTTTCACTCGAGCCTCTAATGTGCGACCGTGCGTATAACATATACATGATCAACACACGTTACATAGGAACCTTGAGCTATAAATACTTAAATATCATCATAGAGTAAAGAAAACCTAGTAACATAAAGGGATAAATATACTACACCCCTTGCCAAAGTAGCGAGATTTTCTTTTGCCCCCTTGAAGTTTTTTTTTATTCCCCCTCAACAAATCAAGATTCCATTTCCCCACACCCCTCATGCCGACTAGTCCATGGAATCTTCCTATGTGGCGTTTGATGCATGGTTGACTTTGAAATTCTTAATGTCATGTCATGTAATGTATATATATATATATATATATATATATATATATATATATATATATATATATATATATATATATATATATATATATATATATTAGTTTGTGATACCCCCTTGAAAAATTAGGGTTCAGTTTTCCTTCTTCTCCTTCTTCAACAAGCCTGCGCCATCTTCATCTTTTCTTTCTTCACCATGTTTGGAAGCAAATTCAGTTCAAGCAGCAACACAAGTTCAATCGATTTTAATGGGTTACCCAGATGTGGATGCAACCGTGCGATGAAGATGTGGGTTTCTAACACAGCTCAAAATTGCAATACGAAGTTCTGGAGATGTAGAAACGCAGGGGTAAGAATTTTGGTTTGGTACATGTTGGGTTAAATTGACCTAATGTTGTTGTTTGTGTTAACCGGGTTTTACATTGTCAATGTTGATGTAGAATGGAACAGGGTGTGACCTATTTTTGTGGGATGATGAAATGGGAGATTCTTTGAAGGGGAACTTTAAGAGTGCAGCATATTGTCAAAAGTGTGAGATACGTGAAGTGAAATTAGAGGCTACATTGCATAAGTTAGATAGAGTGAAGATGAAGGTTGAAGGCCAAAGAAAGATCAATTTGAAGTTGAAGATGACACTTGTTTTATCTTGGGTTATTATTGTAATGTTGTTCAAGGGTGTATGATGTTAGGTTGGGTTGATTTGTTACTGTAATGTTGTTCAAGGGTATATGATGTTAGGTTGGGTTGAAGTTTATGTATGAAAAGTTTGAAGTTGTCTTATGTTGTTGTAGTTTGAAAGTTATCAATGAAATGTTTGAATTATATCAATGAAAGTGTGCATTGAATTCATTTCTGTAATTACAATAGTGCACTAAAAGTGTGCATTGAAGTTTATGTTGAAGTATATTTACATGCTTAAAAACACAAAATATGACTTGTATTCATTTCTGTCATTACAATAGTGCACCAAAAATGTGCATTGAAGTTTATGTTGAAGTATAATTATATGCTTAAAAGCACAAAATATGACTTGTATTCATTTCTGTCATTACAATAGTGCACCAAAAGTGTGCATTGAAGTTTATGTTGAAGTATAATTATATGCGTAAAAACACAAAATATGCCTTGAAGTCATTTCTGTCATTACTGTGCACCAAAAGTGTGCATTTTTGTCAATACAAAAGAGCACCATGCTTAAAGAGTGCATTTCTGTCAATACAAAAGAGCACAAACATTGTGCATATCAGTTAACACAAAATGAGCACATACAGTGTGCATTAGATTCATTACAAAAGGAGCACCAAAAGTGTGCATAAAAACCCTACATAAACATTATAACAAAACGTTCTACTCATGTTTTGCTTTCTTTGTGGTCTTTTTTGTAACTTGGGATCCTTGTCTCTCTTGAGTCAGAATGTCATCCTCTTCTTCAGTCAAATACATTGGTTGGTCTGCTTTTGAACCAGGACCAATGATTGGTTTTTGAAAAATCCTAAGTTTAATTCTTTCACTAACCCTCTTTCTAACTGGTTTTGCTTCTTTCTTGACCTTAGCCTTTGCTTTCCTTTTGTGACTTGTTGAGCTTTTGCTAGAACCTGTTTGTAATGTGTTTATATCAGGTAGGCTTGACATCACCTCATCAGAGATATCACCAAACACATCTTGGTCTTGTTGGGCTGCGTCATTGGGATGCACTGCACCAGTCTGAACTTCATCAGGCTTGGGAGGCACTGCACCAGCAACTTTGCCATCAACTTTGCTTTCCAGGCACGAGCAACAGTAATCCCTATCTACTTCTATGGCACAACAATAGTGAGCTAAGTCATACGCAACATCATCGTTTCTAATTTGGAAAAAATCTTCATCAATATCAAGTATTTTGGTCCAAATACGATAACTCCCTTCTATGTAACCCCACCCTGCAACTAACTCACGCGCGGTACCCAAACTCCATTTCTCAAAGTGCAATGCAGAAACTAGAGTAGAAACCCCACCCCTATAAATAACATCACCATCAGACAACCTCACAAACTCTCCACCATGATTAAAGACCACATTGAACAGTTGTTTGTTCTAAGAATAAAAAAATCCAAAATCAATAGAGGTCCTACATGATTCGAGTAAAAACAAAGAGAACCCAAACTTACCGGTGATGAATCCACTCCGTCTTGGCCGCTATCCACCGTTGTCTTCATCTTCTCCGACACCTTCCTTTTCTCCGATGACTTCCTCTTCTCGTTTCTCTTCATTTGCGCCATGGATTTTCCCAAATTCCTAACCCTAAATTTTCAAGGGGGTATCACAAACTAATATATATACATTACATAACATGGCATTAATAATTTCAAAGTCAACCATGCATCAATCGCCACATAGGAAGATTCCATGGACCAGTCAGCATGAGGGGTGTGGGGAAAATGGAATCTTGATTTGTTTAGGGGGGAATAAAAAAAAAACTTCAATAGGGCAAAAGCAAATCTCGCTACTTTGACAGGGGGGTGTAGTATATTTATCCCTAACATAAAAAATACACACACACACACAAAAATTATATATATTCTCACCTCACAAAAATTAATTCTCAACACCTTAATAAACTTAAAGCCTCTAACGAATCTTATTCACTAGAGCTTGTCAAACATTTAAATTTTCAGCGAGTATATATTAATTAAAGTAGTTTATCTTAAAATTGATTCGTGTAATAAGAATGTAAAATTGAAATTGTAACAAAATAAATTAAATTGGTAGAAATTAAAATAAAAGAATAATTACCAAAAACACAATAATACATATTTGTAAGGATTAAAACAAAACAGACAATAAAATTTTAAAAATACTCCTTATGTCGTTAAATATATTTGTAGTGATTAAATATATTTATTTAAATTTCTTTTTTATTGAAATGAACAAATTCTCAAATTCTAAAAGATTTTTTTCCATGCTCCTTATGTCATATTATGCTTGTCTATAGTATAAGGCAATTTAATATATAAGAAATTATTTTATTTAAGACAATCAATAACTTCATGTAAAAATGATTAACTTTTTATTAAGGAAAAAAGTTAATTAAGTTATGTGGACCAACTTTAACCGACATGACTTTGGAGGTTTTATTTGCAATTGAGACTACACAACAAGTTTCTTTTTTTTATCGAAACAACAATAATAAAATGTTTAAATGCACTTTTACTCTAAGTTTATTGCAAAAATCAATTTTTTGCATTCCAACTTCATATTTAATATGGCACGACAACAAAATTATTCTTAAAATGTGTCATTATTATTAAATATCTCCACCTAATTGTTAAATGTAATTAATATCAGGATTAGTTTCACTTGTATTTGAATTTGGTTTTGCATTTTTGAGTATTTATATAAACCAAAATGTAATTGCATTTGTAATAGATTGTAACAGAATTTTAAATTGAGAAAGTTAGTTAAAATCAATATCTCTCTCTCTCTTTCAATTCTCTACTAATTGTTCATCATCTTCTTCATCTTGCTATGCATTGTTAATGGAGGTTTATTGTTGAACTCCAACAATTGATATTTAGAGCTCTGGTTTAATTCATAGGGAAACACGAGTGTAGTGGGGTGCGTGACTAGTTTTGATTCTGAAATTCGCGTTGAATTAAAGTTTGAAATCAACGAGAATCACAAATCTTGATTCTCAGAATTTGAGAAACAAGAGTGTTAGTGAGAACTGAGTGATTTACACAAGAACGAAAAACAACGGCGAAAACGGTAGCTTAACCACTAAGCTTCCAGTATTCGACAAAAAGAACTAGAATCAATGGTTGATTCAGATGCATGTTTTGTTTGAAGCTCAAGATGTTCTTGATCTCGTCAATGACAGTTACACGTCGGTTGCAAAAAATGCAACAGAAGCGCAAAGAACAGCGCAACGAGAAACAGGGAAGAAGGATTAGAAGGCATTGTTCCATATATATATTAGTGTGTGAATACGAATGTGTTTGGAAAAAATGTTGATTCGTCGACGGCGAAGGTGGCGCAAGATACACTAGTACGATGCTCTGGTGGTGAGGCATCAGAGAAGAAAGTAAAGTTGCACTCTCTACACAAGTAATACGAAAAACTTAGCATAAGGAACAATGAGAATGTGTCTGATTTCATCTCCAGAGTGATTGTGGTCACAAATGAGATAAAGTCTTGTGGAGAAACGCTCTATGAATAAGTAATTATTGGAAAGGTACTGAGGTCACTTACTCCTTAGTTTGATTACATAGTTGTATCCATAGAACACTCTAAAGATACTAGAACCATAAGAATGGAAGAGCTTCAGAGTAGTTTAGAGACATAAGAGTTGCGTCTAACTGAAAGAAACTCTAAAAAAGAGACAAAATAGGCTCTGAATGCTCAGAGTCTGAAAGCTTCTTCGGGAAAGAAGAACTAGAAGCAAACATGGCGATAGAACAAGAAAAAGTATGGTTGTGGTGTTCAAAAGTTAGAACTCTCCAATTATGATAAGAAACATCAAAATGTTCAGAAGGGAAATGAGAAGTTTGACAAGAGAAAAGTTAAGTGCTACAATTACAACAAGTTTGGCCATTTTGATGCTGATTGTTGATCAAACAAGGTTAGTAAGGATAAAGAAGCCAACATAGCAAGAGGAGATTTTGATTATGAACCTTTGCTATTGATGGCATCTGAGAATGTAGGGGGATCAATGGTAGACTGGTGGTATATAGACACTACCTGCTCAAATCACCTAACTGGAAACAAACAACGGTTGGTTGATTTTGATTTTGACAAAACTGTACTGATTAAGGATGTATGGATGTTCTTGGCATGAATAACAATCTGATGAGTGTAGGTCAGCAGATTGAAAAAAGGATTTTCATTAACCATGAAGGACAATCTCTTGAAGTTGTATGAATGTAATCAGAAGTTGATTATGCAGTCTAAACTAGGAAGAAATGGGACATTCAAGGTGAATGTTACAGTAGAAGACACTTAATGCCTTAGTGCAAGAAGTCCTGAAGGAGAAAGTGAGTTGTGGCACAAGAGATTGGGGCATCTGAACTACAAAAGCTTAGGGAATCTGATTTCAAAGAATCTCGTACATGAAATTTCTAAGACTATGCCACAAAAGAAATCATGTGATGTACGCATGAAAGGAAAGAAACCAAGGTTGCCATTCTCATCAGAAATTCCTCCAATAGCAACTCATGTTTTGGGTGTGGTGCATTCGGATATATATGGGCCTTTTGAGGTACATTTACTTAGAGGGAACAAGTACTTTGTGTCATTTGTAGATAAGTTCACAAGAATGAAAGACACAATTTCATTAATTTCATTTCGTTCAATTAAAAGCATTACAAAATTAACTAAGAACATTAAAATTACAGATTCAACTTACATGATGACATTACTTAAAAAACTCACACATTGAATTTACACACTAATATTACACAATAAAAAAACTTGTGCATTCAAACAATTATAAATACAAAACATAAATAATTCTAAAACTTCTTCCAGTTCATTGCGTTCTCATGAGCCACATCAAGTTCTCCTAACTTTATCTTTTTTGCACCAATTGTGTATCTTTGTGTTTCAATTCTTCCTTCATATTGAACCTGATTTTTTTCTCTTCATGATAGAAATGACATTCTCATCTTCCACTTCATCATAAAACCAATCAAAACAATCATACCCAATTTAAGTAGTCATCTACATAAATTAAGAAAAACAACATCCATTATCCCAAGATAAAATTGGTGAAGGAGTATAAATATCTTACTCTATAGTGTGTACATCCCTAAATTTGCTTCCTAAAATTAATAGCTATTGAAGCCTTGATAAGCATATCGAAGTCAACATACTAACAATTAGGTATAAATTGCTTCTTTGAAGTATAATAAACCTCGATTCAAGACTAGTTGTGTCCTCTTTAAATTTTTTTCTAGGGTATCCCTATGTGCTTAGTGTGTTTTGTTGTTTGTCATTATGTTTATTACTTTAGTAATTGAGTCCATCACAATAAATTCTGTTGTACATCTCCTAAAAATGTCTTTTGCATGCATAAAACAAACATTTGACTGAAAGTCAACACAAGTTGAATCAAACCAATTAGTTTGTGACTTGAATCAAGAAATTCTAACATGCAAGTCCTTGATTCGAATCACGAAGTTTTTCTTTTCCCAAAAGTTGGTTTCAGGAAACATGATTAGGATTATGAAAAGCCTTGATTTGAATCATGAAGAAGTTTTAAAATATGGTATATTATTCTAGAAATATGATTCAGATTACACCCACACTTAATTTGAATCATAAGTGTTCTTTTATCCAGATCAAGAGTTGTTTGATTCGAATCATGAACAAATCTTTGATTTTATTAAAATGAGCTCTAGAAATGAGATTCAAATCATGATTGAGTATGAGTCGAATCACATGACTCTGATCACGAATCAAATCCCAAAAAAATAAAAAATTTCCTTTACTTGATTCAAATCACTCTCTTAATATATTCAAATCATCCATTATGTCTTTGACTGAAATCAAATGGCCATCTCTCTCTCTCTCTCTCTCTCTCTCTCTCTCTCTCTCTCTCTCTCTCTCTCTCTCCCTCTCTCTCTCTCTCTCTCTCTCTATTTTTCATAACTTTTGATAAAATTTTGATGTTCATCATTCACACAAAAACATCACTCTCAGATAAACTTTGAAGAATTTTTTTGAGTGTTAATCTCTAGAGTGAGAAATATTGTTTTGTCTTAGATTTTATTAAACTTTATCTTCTACCTCAAACCGTGAACACCATTGATGAGTATGAGTGTTGTTCAACTCTAGGAAAAAGTGTGAGTTATTGCTATGAAGTGAATCAGTAGAGATTTCCGTTTTTTTGTTGAAGTTTTTTCAGATAGAAAAGCCAAGTTTTTGGATTTCTAGGGATTGAAATCCATTGAAGAAAAAGAAGAAGTCTTCTCCAAGAGCATTTGGAGTTTATAGAATCTATCAATATTTCAAAACTTAGACAAGACACTATGCCAAACAAGGGCTACGACATCGCTTTTTTTGGCCTTTAACAGCGCTTAAAAGCGCTGCCTAAGGTGGCGCTGTCGTAGGTAAAGACAGCGCCTTTTTTTTTATGAAAAAGCGCTGCTAAAGGCCTACTTTAGGCAGCGCTTTACCTTTAAAAGCGCTTTCTAAAGTAGGCCTTTAGCAGCGCTTTTTCCTTTAAAAACGCTCTCTAAAGTGGGCCTTTAGACAGCGCTTTTGAAAGTGCTGTCTAATGTATACGTATAAAATTTTAATGAATTTTTTTATATACCTTTAGAGAGTGCTTTTACAGGAAAAAAGCGCTTTCTTTTGTCCCCCTTTAGACAGCGCTTTTTAAAGCACTCTCTAATGTATACCTATAATTTTAATGAATTTTTTCTATACCTTTAGAGAGCGCTTTCTTTTGTGAACTATAGGCAGCGCTTTTTCTAGAAAGCGCTGTCTTTTCTATACGTATAATTTTAATGAATTTTTTTAAATATCCCATTTTAACCGTTATTTTATGCAAAAACCTGTATAATTCAAGCCATTTCAATAAACCTGTATAATTCACATTTCCATTAATAATTTCTAGTATGATTCATTAACCATTTCCACTAATCCCATAAATCACATAAACCACATAAACCATTTCCATTATAATTCTAGTATGATTCATTAACCATTTCCACTAATCACATAAATAACCTAAACCATTCACAAAACTATACAATCCCATAAAATAAACCATTCACAAAACTATACATTCACATAATCCCATAATCCTATACCTTATATGATTCTTTTTCCAATAAGGTATTCGCACAATTCCTCCTTAATTTCTTGCAAGTTATCCCTCGTGTAATGAGAACACGCGTATTCATCAAAGTACTACATAACAAAACAAAATATGCATTATTTAGTTTAAAATAATAAATTATATGACATATCCGATAAATATTAAAATAAATCCTAAGTTATAAATCCATGCATACCATGATAGGAATCTCTAATCGATCCATTTGAAGGATTTCTCTCATGAACCTCAAAACAAAATACCCACAGTCTATGCCATTACGCTGACGAGGACACTACACATAGACAAACAAATAAGAATTAATATATAGTTTTTTTGTGTTATCAAGTAGCATCACTAATAAGCAACATTGTGAAAATTAATATACCTCTACTTTGACCCATGTAACACTGGTTGCTTTAGCCCGTGCTACTTGAGCTTCTCTTTGTGCTCGGTATACTAGTATTGCTCTATAAAAGAAAAACGTAAATTTAGAACAATCTCACAGAAATAATTAAATATACAAATACACACGAATATTTCGAACAATCTCACTTACGTATCAACCACATCCTTCATACTCTCATATGTTGACCAATCATGATCCAATGAATTTAGATAATAGACCACTTCTCTTATAGGATTAACGGCAACCAACAACCAGTGTCCATTGTAAAATATAACAAAAGTTTAGATGGATAATTTCTACGCAAAAGATACAAAGATTAGAATGAAAATCTTACCCGTTTCCAGTATTATACGGTAAAAGAAACAAACTTTCTGTGTTGCTGGCCATAAATCTCTCAATTAAGTGGTCTCTTACTGAAAGTGGATTCATACCAATTGCCAGTGCATTGACACAGGTGCAAGACAAGAAACGGAATCTGTTTGACAATTGCGTCCCGCGCATCAAATTTTCATACAAGCACCTTAAATAAAAGCATAATAAACATTAGACTATTTTCATTGAAATGTGTAAATAAAATGTTCAACTAAATAAATAATAGATTGATCGGAGTACCAGATGTATGAATGCATAACACCGATGCCTAATTCAAGATGCTTGAAAATCTGCTCCATGTCCTCTCTTCCGATTATCTCGGAATGAGGAAAACCAAAAACACCTTCGTCCATGTCTATTTGACGAATAACACCATCCATCATATCTGATGTTGCCACAAGTGTTTCAAGACACGACTGAAAGCGAGGAGGAGCTCTTTTTGCCTGCACGGTCCTAATAGGAGCTTTTTTTCTTGCTGGCCTGTTGTGAAGCTTGAGCAGGAACCTAACAATCATATTAGTTAGGTAAAGTAGAAAATCATGAAACTTTTGAATTCGGATAATAGAATAACACTTAAAATGTACCTCTCTTTGTGATGAAACAGACTCGTTTTGTCGCAAAACCCTTTTATCCTTAGTTGCGGGTTTTGTAGGAGTCTAACATTACCATGTAAAAAAAATGTATGTAATGGTTCAGAATGATTTTCATAATGGTTCAGAATTGACATTTGAATACTAAGAGATTCGTAATGGTTTTCAACATACCTCATCATCTATGGAAATGAGGTCTAAATGGCTATGCAACAAACGAACCTATTGCATCCCGCAGCAATGTAACCTCTGAAACCGAGTCAGGCATAGGTAGTACCGCATCCGTATCTAAAGTGATATCAACCGACACTTTCAGATATCCATGAGGGAGCGGATTATGGTGAAGTAACTCTCCGACTTTGTTATGCACTTTTCCCTTGCCAACCATGCGATAAGTCGGTAACGACAAATACAGCTGACAAGATGAAATGCCCTGAAGCAATAATAAATATGTAACTGTTAATGAGTATAAAGGTCAATTAAAATAAATGTGTTAATTTAATTAAAATAAATATGTGCTAATTACCTCGGGAATTTTATTTTGACAATTGATACTAGCTTTGTCACTAGTATCTTTCAACACGGAACCGCACTTTTCCGCCTCATATCTCTCTTTATCCTTTTGCAATTCACGGACTTGCGCTTTTAGTTCCTCCAGTGATTGCATGACTTCTTGGTTGCTGGGATTTTTTCTCTTTGGTTGCTTATACAACGAAGATGGAGTCACACCAAATCCTTTACCTCTCACCCGACCGGAATACTCAGGAACATTTAGTACTCGACTAAGAATGCTCCTGCAATCCTCCTCATCTGTGGTAAAGGATTTAGATAGAGTCTCCTGAAATTCATTGACATATCGAAAATTATTAGTGGAGATTAAAAATTAATTATATTTTAATAAAATTTCGATTAACTTAAAGACATAATGTTATACTTACACATTCGTCATAAACATGCTGGACATCTTCCCTAACAACTCCATCCTTACCCACACGAGCTTCCTTCCACAAAACATGATCCGGAAGTGATGATTCTTCACTTTTCGTCTCTTCTAACTACGTATTTACTTAAATAATAAGTTCATCAATTATAACACAACAATACAATTAATAAAATCATAGCATTAATATATACTTACCTATTTTTGCTGTAACCGTGCATATCCTGTTCGACCTTTTCTGTATGGATACGCGGGTTTTGATGCTCTTTGGCGATTAATGGCACTCAATTCCTGGATAAACAAGTTTAAGTCATATCAGAACAAACTAATGCAACAAGTATATAATACAATTAATAGACATGACAAGATAACATTACATTGAATTTTTCGGTTTTCCGTTTGGCTACAAAAGTGCCCCATTCTTCCGGTGTAATCAAGTCCGCATACAACTGTGGAAGTTCTGCTTCTACAAAAAAAATTTCCTCATCCTTAAGATATTTGTTTGATAATAAAACTCGAAACCCTCCGCGTCTCTTTCCGGCCAATTGAAGACAATACTTTCGCTGGCTTTCATCAATATTAAAGGACCTCTACAAAAAAACATACACATATAAACATAAAGTGTGTTAGTATAAGTAAATTAAAGACTTAATCGTCAACAAAAATCTAATAACATCAATCATATTTGGTAAGTACCTGTATCTCAGTCCATATCTTATCTTTACCAGCTTGCAACAATGGATTCCTCCAATTATCACTGGTAATTGGAATGTGTTGACGGACAAGTGAACCAATGTATGAAGACAACATTGAACCGTTAGGCTCAATTAGTTAGTTCTCAGCACTCCAATGTACATCAAATTTGATCCCTTTATCTCTAGCATGGATGATTGACTTCATAATAGTTATTCCTCATTTTATTTCACTTTCTACATTCGAAGCTTCATTCTGAGCTTCATTTGTATCATGTGTCTCGTGTGTGTCTTCTTGGTCACTAGCCATTTTACCTGTAAGAAAGAAAAAAACAAAAATTAAATGACAAATATAAAAATCCATAATCCATAATCCATTGAATGATATAAGCTAAATATAACATGACAACTAATTAATATTATTGAATGATATAAGCTATAATTTTATAACTAGTACCTTTTTCACTAACGTCTCTTTCTTTTCTTGGTTGGAATATGTTCTACCCGTCTCTTAACAACACGGACGGTTGGATTGATCCAAATACCCTCATTATGATCATTTCTAGTATATGATTCATTCGCTATAATATTTTCATCTTGATCATTTCTAGTAAATGATTCAATATCAACATCAATATCACCTTGATCTCCAATGTTTTCATCAATTACTTTGTTAGATAAAAGCACTATAGACCATTTTGTACTTGTCGGATCAGTGACATATAACACTTGTTTAGCTTGAGAGGCTAGAATAAAAGGCTCATCTTTGTACCCCACCCTATTAAGATCCACTTGCAAAAATCCTGACTTATCCATTCGTACGCCATTATTATTTTCAACCCACTTGCAACGAAATATAGGAATCTGAAACTTCTCATAATCAAACACCCAAATGCGCTCGATAACCCCAAAATATGACAGATTTGCAAATTTGGGGTTTAAGTCTTTCACACTTGAAATGTGCATTGCTTCAGCTACCACGGTGACACCACTATTTTGCATAGTACTTTTATCATCTTGTTCTTTGGTATAAAATGTGTATCCATTAATTGCGTATGCGCTATAAGAAAACACAACCAAACTTGGACCATATGCTAAACATCTCAACCTTTCTGTTATTGAAGTGGGATCTGAATAATACTTTGAATAAATATGATCCTTAAACCAAGGTATGAAACTTCGATTGTGCTCTCGTACTATCCAATTCTCAACCTCATTCTCATTGTGCAGAACATACAAATGCACTTGATCCCGTTCGACCCTTGATACTGTCACAACTTCATTTCCAATTAACTTTTTTCCTTCTTTTTTTCGACAATATGAGATTTGGGGAGTCCAATTGATTGTACATTGGACAGATATTCAGTACAAAACTCAATCGCTTCTTCAACAATGTATCGTTCGGCAATACAACCCTCTGGTCGACTTCGGTTTTTCACATACCCTTTTAATATTTTCATATAACGTTCAGCAGGGTACATCCATCTCATATAAGTCGGTCCACACAATTGTGTCTCTTTCACCAGATGAACAACTAGATGAACCATTATGTCAAAAAATGAGGGAGGAAAATACATTTCAAGATCACACAAAGTAATAACTATTTCTTTTTGCAATGTTGGTAAGATCGCAGGATCGATCACCTTACTACAAATTGACTTGAAGAAAAAACACAATTTAGTTATTGCGCTTCTTACTTTTTCTAGCAGAATAGAACGTATACCTATTGGTAGAAAATGTTCCATTATAACATGGCAGTCATGCGTCTTTAAACTCTTTAACTTGAGGTCTTTCATAGACACAAGTCTTCTAATATCTGAAGAGTATCCTTCTGGAACTTTAACTTCACTTAGAAATTACACAATACTTTTTTCTCCTTTCTAGATAGAGTATACGCAGCAGGTGGTAGATATGTTCATTTTCCTTTCTTCAATGGTCTTAATTCAGTTCTTATCCCCATCGTTATCAAGCCCTTTCTTGCTTTAAGGCCATCCTTAGACTTTCCTTGTATATTGAGTAACGTACCAATAACACAGTCAAATACATTTTTTCAATATGCATAACATCGAGAAAATGTCTTACATACAACGACTTCCAATATGGCAGTTCAAAAAAAATTGACCTCTTCTTCCACCCACTCTTGACAAGTGTATGTGCAAAAGGCTTTCCAAACTGAGTACTGACATCTTTCACCTTTTCAAAAATTTGATCACCTGTCAATATAGTTGGAGCTCTACCTTGTTCTGGATCTCCATTGAATGCTTTTCTCCACCCACGATAGTGATGATTAGAATTTAAGAATCTACAATGATCGAGAAAGACATTCTTCTGACCAAACTCCAATCGCGTCCAATCTGTTTTATCTTCACAAATAGGACACGCACATTGACCTTTTATGCTGTACCCTGATAGATTTCCGTATGCTGGAAAATCATTAATTGTGCCAAACAACATTGCCCTCAAGTTGAAACTTTCTTTCCTATACCCATCATAAACCTCCACACCGTTCTCCCACAAAAACTTTAAATCTTCGATTAAGGGTGCCAAGTATACGTCTATGTCATTCCCTGGTTGTCTAGGCCCAGAAATTAACATAGATAACATCATGTACTTACGCTTCATACATAGCCATGGAGGTAGGTTATAAATCATTATGATCACAGGCCAAGTGCTATGTGAGATACTTTGAAGACCGTGTGGGTTCATTCCATCAGTAGATAATGCCAAGCGAAGGTTTCTTGCTTCTTTTCCAAATTCAGGATAATCATCATCAATTTTCATTCACTGTGGTGAATCTGCCAGATGTCGAAACTTTCCATCAATAATTCTTTCATCTGCATGCCAAGTCAAGTGTCTTGAATCGGTCTCACTACGAAACATGCGTCTAAATCTCGGAATTATAGGAAAATAGCATAAGACTTTTGCTGGAGACAACTTTTTCTTATATCGAGAGACACCGCATTTAGGACACTCATTTAACGATGCATACTCATTTCGAAACAAAACGCAATCGTTTGGACAGGCATGTATCTTATCATAGCTCATGCCAATAGAGCACAACATCTTTTTGACCTCATATGTTCGATTGGGAAGAACATTATCCTCTGGAAGCATATCTTTCATAAGGGCCAATAACTCTGTGAAACTTTTATCCGACCATCCATTGCCCACCTTTAAGTTGTACAACTTTAATACCGCAGACAATCTTGTGAATTTAGTGCAACCATTATACAACGGTTTCTCTGCATCGCTTACCAACCTCTCAAACATTTGGGACAATCCTTAAGATCTTCTTCAAGTGCTTCTGCAATCTCTTCGACTCGATCAGAATTGTATGTATCTATGCCATTGTCGTTTGAAGCATAGGTCCTATTATCCCCCGGTTCAACATTCCCGTTAATTTTCTCACCATGCAAATTCCAACATGTATAACTTCTATCAATTCCACGCCTCATTAAATGCGATGCCAACTGAACCGCGTTAACCCGACTCCCAAAACAGCAACCCAAGCAAGGGCATATCATTCGATTGGGGTCTTTGGCGTGTGCAACAACAAACTTAACGAATTCTGATACCCCATTCTCGTACTCTTTCGACAATTGACTTAAAGACATCCATTTCTTATCCATAGTTATACTAATTAAACTAAACAAAAACAAAAATAAAAAATATTTACCTATACGGAAACGATCCGACTTTCACACTTTGATCACAAGTAACCCCTATATATAGCAAATTCAATAAGTTAGTAACCCTATCATATCAGTTCATTCAAAGCACTACTAATTACAGTGGCGAGAGAGAACAACTAATTACCTGTAGAGATGTAAACAACTTCTAGACCCACACAGTGTCCAGATAGGTTAGAATTACCAAGATCCCCCTATACACGTATCATAAAAAGAAATATCATTAATTGACCAATTATGAGTCATAACTTGATAAGTGGCAACATGTAATCACAAACAAGCAACAATTAGAGGTAAACACCTACATATCCCAAGTACTTGACCAAATACTCAAGAGCAAGCATACTTAAACAAGTAATCATCATATCACAAAGATAACCATCAAAGCAATTATTGAGAAAGATAAACATCTCATGCAAAGACAAATACCATACATTCTTTGACCATGCAATACAATTAACTATCATAACTCAAATTTAATATAAAAGAGGAGTAGGAGGAAGAGGAATGAAGCCATCATCAACCTTGGAAGGTAAACATTATTTTCTGTTATCAAATAAGTGTTAAAGTGATTTAGTGTTAATCTTCATGATAAACATACTAATTCATCATCAAGATTTAGTGTTAATAAGTGTTAAACTGATTTAGTGTTAATTTTCTGTTATCAAACATTATTTTCTGTTATCAACCTTGGAAGCCATCATCAAGATTTAGTGTTAATCTTCATGACAACACAGAAGCAACAACACAGAACGTACCTCTTCATGTTAATTCATTAGTATAAGTTCAAGTAACATTCATTCTGTCATGTTAATCTTCATGTTAATCTAGAACATTCATTCTGATACAAAAATTGACAGAAGCAACAACACAGAATGACAACAACAACAACACAACGACGACAACAAAAAAAGAACGACGGCAATGGTGACGACAAGAATGAACGACAACAACAACAACGACGACAAGAACAATGTAAGAAGCAAGAACAACAACAACAACATACCTTTTCTTCATTTTCATCTTCTCCTTCACGAATGCAAGAATGAACGACGACAACGGTGACGACAAGGGTTTCAGAACGACGACAACGGTGACGACAAAGGTTTCAGAACGACGGCAATGGCAAGGGTTTCAGAACGCATGCAAGAACGATTGGAAGCAAGGGTTTCAGCAGAAAGAAACGGTCGAGAGAAGAAAATGAAAAGAATTTCTAAAAATGATTAGAAATTGTTTTATATTTTAATTCATAATTGAGCTTAGAGAGCGCTTTTCAAAAAGCGCTTTCTTAAGTGCTACCTATAAGAGCGCTTTCTTAAGTGGGGAGAATTTAAGATCTATAGCAGCGCTTTCTAAAAGCGCTTTCTAAGGTTAACCTATAGCAGCACTTTTTTAAAGCGCTTTCTAAGGTAATACCTATAGCAGCGCTTTACAAAAAGCGCTTTCTAAGGTGGCTTCAATTTAGGGCATTTAACAGCACTTTTAAAAAGCGCTTTCTAAAGGCTATCTTTTGCAGCGCTTTTTTTTAGCGAAATTTTTTAAAGGCCTACAGCAGCGCTTTGTACAAAAACCGCTGTCTTTGTGGCGATGTGAAAAACCATTTTTGGTGTAGTGAGAGAATCGCATTAAAATCGAGTGAAAATTGCTGCAAAACGAGATCTATGATCTTGGAGTTTTCGTATCATTGTGAGTTACAAGCACTTGAAGGATAATCAAGAAATAGAATTATATAGCTTAGTAGTTAATTCTAAATATTTAAACTTGAGAATGTGATTATCATTTGTACTAAAGTTGTATAAGTTGTCAATAGTGGAAAACTATATTAATTTCTGAGGGTTTACTATCAGATACTGAATTAAGTGTCAAATCAAAACATGAATCAGTTAAAATTTTGAAGTACTATCTCTCTAACTCAACCTCTTCACCTTTTGTATTGATTTTGCATGCTTTAGGTTTACTGTGCTTTATTAGTCAGCATGTTGTTAGGTTTTTTTTGTTCATAGCAATTAGTTGTTTAATTGTAGATATGTATTAGATCTAGTCTTCTGAATAACTCTTTTTGCCGATTATATTATAAAATTTTAATCTTAGATTGTCCCTTAATTAATCAATTTGCATTTAAATGTCCCTGTTTGAATCTAATTAGATTAACTCTTATACTGGTGTTCAGTCAATTCATCATTGTTATACATTCTAAGATCCTCCAAACACTGATATAATTGTGTAATCTCTTCAAAAACACATTTCAAACTTCTGTTCTCAAACTATAATTTTTAAAAATAATTTTCAATAAGGTAAAGGCATATCCAACCCCACAATCTAGACCATTAGACACTCATATTCAACCAAAAGTTTCCCCCATTGCTAGTCACTTTATGCAATGGAGACGAATTTGTAGAAAGCATTCTTGTTCTTTGTTTTAAGAATGATGATGTCCTAACCGAACAACCAAGATGTTCAGAATTGAAATAAAATGGTGACGCTAAAAGAGAACACTAACACATGGTTGAAGATGAAGAAACACCAATTTCATGAAAGATTTATACAATGAAAAATATAAGTTTTATAACATATGAATTTAAACATAATTTTTAGAAAAATGGATGGAAAGGCTAAATTGAGTTAATTAGTAAAGTAGATAGACAAATTGGTGTTTTTAAAGTTATAAGACCAATTTAAACCCCAATTAAAAGATACATGACAAAAATTATCAAACCATGCATCTCATCCTGCACGTCATTGAATCACACATGCGTCAAAGGTCTGAAAGCCTCATAACACAAACATACATCTACAATTAAATGGACCAACCTTCAGTGGCATAGTCTGAAATTAATACATTGCATGCATCGATGAATCATCACACTTCATGCATTTCTTAAACCAATATCGCATAGACGGTCATCATAATTCATAAAAGCAAGTCTCATGCGTTGCGCGAATCGTGAGTGGCGCTCACCCTCATTCCTAAAGACCAGTAGTTGTCTAGAAAAATGAAACTCTCTTAGAATCCAATGCTTGTTCGGAATTTGTCAAATCTAAAGTCCATTTCTCGTTTTTCTCGTCTGGTAGTTTAATTTAAGGACTTGTTCTTGTCTGGAGATTTAATCCAGTACCTTTTTGGAATTTGAACCTTTTCATTTATAGGACTAGTTCATGTCTGGTAGCTATTTTTTAAGTCAGTTTCCGTTTGACGGTTAAATCAAAGTCAGTACCCGTCTGACCGTCAATATCAAAGTGTAGTTCTTGTCTTACAACTCTCATTTTTAAGTCTAGTTCTCGATTGGCAATTCCCATTTTTAAGTCCAGTTCCCATCTGGAAGTTAATTTTCAAGTCCAGTTCCCGTCTGGAAGTTAATTTTTAAAGATCAGTTCCCGTCTGGCAACTTAATCTTTTTTCACCAATTCGCATCTGGTAGCCTATTTTAAAGTCAGTTAACGTCTAGAAACTTAATTTGTTTTCACCACTTCCTGTCTGGTAGTCTATTTTAGAGTCAGTTCATGTCTGACAACTTAATATTTTTCACGAATTCTCGTATGGTAGCCTATTTTAAAGTCAGTTTCCATCTAGAAAGTTAATCTTTTTCACCAATTCTCGTCTGGTAGCCAATTCTAAAGTCAGTTCTCATATGGCAACATTGAAAAATATAAGGTTTATAACATAGGAATTTTAACATAGTTTCCCGAAAAATGGATGGAAAGGACAAATTTGAATAAATTAGTAAAATAAAGAGCCAAAATTGGTGTTTTCAAAGTTATAAGACCAATATAAATCCCAATTAAAACATACATGACAAAAATGATCAAGCCTAATATAATTTCTACCTATTGAATCAACCTTTTGTTTTAATTGATTTGTCTAATGGTTGATGGTTGCATAATGAATTTTGTTGCGGACTGGGCGGCGCCTGCTCATCCGTCGGGCAGGCCCAACCCAATACGGGTGCGGCCTAATAGGGTCCACGCTTGCCCGGTGTCGAGCACATCCAAACTTCTCCCATCTTCGGGCACGTATTGGACGTACACTGTCGAGCAGATGCTCCGGGCCTAGGGAAACACCTCTCTCATCGACTTCCGCGTTCTCCTCCCTGCGAGGAGCACATTCTCTTGTAACCTCCCACCTCCGAAGGAATCGGTCTGCCCACCTTCCGGAGATCTCGGGACCGTTACCCCAGGGCGAAGACCACGTGCTGGTCTTCCCTACGCTACGTAAGCCCTGGCAGTCACCTGGATTGGGCCTGGTAATCCAGCCCAGTGCAGGAGACCGTTGGCCCCACGTTGGGGGCATTCTATAAATACCCTCTCATTTGAGAGGGTCAAGTTACGTTCATTCTCACTCTTACACCTATATTCTGTACTTGCTTACTCCCATTTCCTGACTTTGGCATCGGAGTACCTTGCATGTACACCCCCCTACGCCCTCCATCACTACCGGAGTTGAAGATCTCACGGCGTTGTTAGCCACTATCATACTTTCTGATCCAGGTACGATCAGTGGCGCCGTCTGTGGGAACTTTGCTTCCCCGTTTTCCTCATCGTTAAACCAAAGCAATTTCTACCTTTTCTGACAACCATGGCCAGCACCTAACCTGGGAACAAAGCTCCGGACACCGTCTTCACGCAGCCCGACAACAGAGACCACCGTGAGGACAATGCTGCCATCCACTTCGAGGAAGTCGACGTAAGGGATAGGTAAATCGCCTCCCCTTTTTCCGAAGACGCGGCGTATGACACCGCCCAACAGAACATCCCGCCGGTTGTCTACCAGCCAGTCGCTCCACCACCAAACGCGGATCCGGGCACAGTGGCCCTGTTCGCCTTAGTCAACCAGACCAACCAATTAATTGCCCAGCAGAATCTCAGGATCGGAGCGCTCGAGAGAGGGCGACCATGACGCTCTTCCCCGCGAAGACATCGTCACCCACCATCTCCCAACCGTCCTTCTTCCCCACGAAGGACTTCCCCGACGGACTCTCGCAGCCCCTCCCCGTAGCGTGAGGGCCGCCGACCACGCTTGGAGCGACCCCAGCATGTGGCCACCCAGAAGCGCCATCGCTCCCCTCCTCAACAGGGGCCAAGGCACTCCCCGACCAGGAAGAGGAGCAAAGATGACGGCGAAAAGCCCAAGAGCCAGTCAAGAAACTCTCCACATCGACAGGGACCTGGTCGAGGCCATCGTTCCCCATCACGGTTGTAACACCCCACTTTCCCATTTTATAAAATATACGAATACTACAGATAAAATCAGAGTTTCAAACTTTACAAGTAGGATGCTACACCAATAAAACCAACATCAAAACTTCTTTCATTAAATGAAAACAAAGCAACGGAAATAATTATTTCATAAATTCACGGCACACTTGCCAACATACTCCAACCTCCACATTAAACTCGTGGTCCGCAAAATATTGAATTTAAAAGAGATACGTAACAAAAATCCAATACAAAATAACAACTACTAAAATCCCCAAAATTCCCGTATTACGTATCAGAGAGACTCCTACGACTCGAACAGACAACATGCACTCCAAGCAACTCAAGTACCTGGATTATCTGTACTTCTGAAGAAGCACAAACACAACAACAACAAAGGGGTGAGAACTACATTCAATAATAAATGACAAATAACACATGATAAGAATAGTTACTCACACACAATTATACAATCACATAATCACGACCTACTTGTCACTTTCAATCATAATTCAATCAACATATAATAATAATGCAATGCGACTCAACAACAGATACAATGCATGTGGTACCAAAATCACCATGGTTCATTCAATCGAACCCGGATAAATCACATACACCCTTACTTGGCAATGATTTATCCTACCACACTCCACATTGGAGTTCGGATGAATCACATACACTCCTCCTGAGCAATGATTCATCACCACCGACACACCATGCATGCATGACATCAATATGCATATAATTCATGTATAATCATAATCATACATTTCCACGATCCTCCTGATCACAATCAATACATAACACCACAGGAACACCTCACACGACGTTAATTAGCTAATTACTAATTAATTCACCAAAATTACTAAATCAATTATTTTATTGCTAATCCTACATTTCTCCAGGTCTGACAACTACCCCCAACCTCTCAAACCAAAAGAAACCACTTCGGATGCGAAAATGGGAAAGAAATCGCGAAACAGTAAAATTCTGCACACTCGCTGGCCATACGCGTATTGCCTTGTGCCATACGCGTATTGCCCAGCTCGCTCGCCCAACCATACGCGTATCCTACGCGTACCGCCTCTCCTCCCACCTTGCCATACGCGTATTGCCCTACCTATTACGCGTATGGGCAGAGACCTGTTTTTCCATCAAAATCATTTCCAGACCCAATACGCGTATTCCCTCTTCATACGCGTACGGCCAGACCTCCATACGCGTACCATTACGTGTATGGGCAGAGGGCCGTGCCAATCCTCCTTTTTGGCCCTCCCATACGCGTAATGACCATAGTTGTACGCGTATTGCCTTACCTGTTACGCGGATGGCCAGATCTATTACGCAAATGCAATTTCCCCACATCAGTTTGGGTTCTACTACGGGATCCTCACTTTTCCACTCCAATTCAGTCCTAAACTTGTTTCTACATCAATTTTAGGACCTATAATCTCATCTTACAATTTCACCTATGATTACTACATTAGAATTTCAGGTTTTAGATCTAATTCGTCCTCTCAACCTGCATCAAAACCAGATCTGCAATACATGCATCTATACAGCAGCAAAATACCATACAATTACATATCTCATGACAGAGCAAAACAATTCATACAATTCATCATAATTTCGACCATATCACAACAGATTCACAAACAGAATTCATGCATCCAAAATCCTACGAGGGAAAGGACCCCTCACTACCCTTTCACGTTATTATCACCTGTATTGAACCCATTCTCCCCCCTTACCTCGAAATTACTTAGAAAATTCTCGTGAAAATTGATGAAGGTGGGTGCCCTAGATCTCCCTTGTTCTTCCCTTCTCCTTAGCCTTTCTCTTTCTCTCTCTAAAATTCTGATTATGGTTAACCCCTCACTAATTCTCACTAAACCAGCTTAATGACTAAACTGCCCTTCCTATTTTCTATCAGCCCATTATCTAATTAATTAAATTAGATTTTAATTTACTAATAATATTAATAATAATAATAATAACCATAATAATAATAATAATAATAATAATAATAATAATAATACTAATAACAATAAGTTCCATATTACTATTAATGGACACACCCCTACCTTATCACTATTAACCTTACCCCCTCGCACTCAGGCACCCCCTAAACAAGGCCAAACAATGGAAAATAACACGACGATCAAATAATTTAAATTGGGGTGTTACAACTCTCCCCCCTTAAATTATTTTCGTCCTAAAAAATGTACCTGATGGAAATAGCTCCGGATACGACTCTCGCATCCTGCTCTCCAATTCCCATGTCACACTTCCGCCAGCAGCTCCTCCCCAAGCTACTCTCACCAGGGGTATCTCCTTTCCTCTGAGTTGTTTCATCTTGCGATCCTCGATCCTTATCGGCATCGCCTCCACAGTAAGATTATCTCGGATCTGCACCTCATCCCTCGGGATAACATGAGATGGATTAGATACATACTTTCAAAGTTGCGACACATGAAACACGTCATGCAAGTTCGAAAGTTCAGGCGGTAACGCCACCCTATAAGCAACTGCACCAACTCTCTGCAAGATCTGATACGGTCCAATAAACTTAGGATCCAGCTTCTTTGATTTCAATGCCCGTCCAACACCACTCACTGGGTTAACTCTCAAGAACACGTGATCACCTTCACTGAATTCCAAGTCTTTCTTCCGACTATCATGATATCTTTTCTGCCTACTCTGAGACATTTTCATCTTCTCGCGGATCATCTGAATTGTCTCAGTAGTCTGTTGCACAATCTCAGGTCCAAGCACCACATTCTCACCGGTCTCGTACCAACACAGAGGCGTCCTACACCTCCTACCATACAAAGCTTCAAAAGGTGCCATTCCAATGCTAGAATGGTAACTATTATTATACGTGAACTCGATTAATGGCAAATGAGTATCCCACGTACCACCTTTCTCCAACACACAGGCTCTCAGCAAATCTTCCAACGACTGAATAGTCCTCTCTGACTGACCATCAGTCTGTGGGTGATAAGTCGAGCTCAACTTCAATTTAGAACCCAATGCTTCCTGCAGGCTCTTCCAAAATTCCGAAGTAAACCTCGGATCTCTATTCGACACTATGCTCGATGGAACACCATGTAACTTCACAATTATCCTGATATAAATCTCTGCCAGCTTTGACAACGGGAAACTGATGTTAATTGGTATAAAATGTGCGGATTTCGTAAGTCGATCCACCACTACCCAAATAGCATCAAAGCCTCTCGCCGTATTTGGCAAACCAGTAACAAAATCCATAGAAATACTGTCCCACTTCCATTTCGGAATCTCTAACGGTTGCATTAATCCTGAAGGCTTCTGGTGCTCCACTTTTGACTTCTGACATGTCAAACAAGCATAGACAAACTGAGCTATGTCCCTCTTCATACCTGACCACCAAAACAACCTCTTCAAGTCATGATACATTTTCGTAGCTCCCGGATGAATACTCAAGTTACTCCAATGGCTCTCCTCTAAGATCGCTTTCTTTATTTCCGCATTATCCGGTACACAAATTCTGCCCCGGAACCTCAATACCCCAACATTATCCACTTTAAAGTCGCTATCGGAATCATTGCTTCCTGTAGACATCAAGTCCACCAGCTTCACATCAAGCTTCTGATTTTCCTTAATTACATCCAAAAAGTCATTATTCACCTTCAACATACCCAATCTAACACTCTCTGGTGTAGTTTCACAAACCATACTCAAGTCTCTGAACTGTTCAATTAACTCCATTTCTTTCACCATCAATGCAAACATATGAATTGTCTTCCGACTGAGAGCATCTGCTACAACATTAGCTTTTCCCGGATGGTAACTCAAATTAAAATCATAATCCTTCAAGAACTCTAACCACCTCCTCTGCCTCATATTCAACTCCTTCTGATCGAATAAATATTTCAGACTCTTGTGGTCGCTGAATACTTCAAATCTTGATCCATACAAATAATGTCGCCAAATTTTTAATACCAAAACCACTGCAGCTAGTTCAAGATCATGAGTAGGATAGTTCCTCTCATGCACCCTCAACTGCCGTGAAGCATATGCCACCACTTTGCCATCTTGCATTAACACACCGCCTAATCCCATCTTAGACGCATCACAATACACTACAAAAGGATCATTTGGACTTGGTAGAATTAACACTGGCGATGTAGTCAATTTCTTCTTCAGTTCCTCAAAACTTTCCTCACAAGCAGCATCCCAAACAAAAGCTTGATTCTTTCTGGTTAGCTGAGTCAATGGTAACGCCAAATTAGAAAACCCTTCAATGAATCTTCTGTAGTAACCTTCCAAACCCAAAAAGCTTCTAATATCTGTTGCTGTCTTCGGAGCTTCCCACTAAAGTACTGCACTTACTTTAGATGGATCCACCGCTATGCCATCACCAGAAATAACATGACCCAAGAAACTCACAGTCCTCAACCAGAATTCACATTTTGAGAATTTTGCGAACAATTTATTATCCTTCAACACCTGCAATGCAATCCTCAAATGTTCTGCGTGATCCTTGTCAGTCTTAGAATAAATCAGTATATCATCAATAAATACCACAATAAACTGATCCAAATAAGAGTGAAAGATTCGGTTCATATACTCCATAAACACACCCGGCGCATTAGATACTCCGAAAGGCATTACTGCATATTCGTAATGTCCATAGCAGGTCCTGAACACCGTCTTCTGAATATCACCTTCTTTTACTCTAATCTGATGGTAACCCGACCTCAAATCAATTTTGCTGAACACACGAGCTCCTACAAGCTGATCCATTAAGTCATCAATCCTCGGAAGTGGATACTTATTCTTAATGGTCACTTTATTCAACTGACGGTAATCGATGCATAGACGCATACTACCATCCTTCTTCTTCACCAACAACACCGGAGCTCCCCACGGCGACACACTTGGTCTAATAAACTTCTTATCAAGCAATTCTCCAACAATGTCCTCAACTCCCCGCTAGACAACGAATCCGCTAATGCTTCCTCTTTAGGAGTAAGAAACAATAACGTCTTCCTAAAGCAATCAATATAAACTCGACTGAACTCCAACCAGTTCATTCCCAAAATAACATCGAGATTACCGAGTGGCAAACAAATCAAGTCCACTCTGAAATCTCTACCAAACATAGTCAGTGGACACTTGAAACACACCAAGGAAGTAACCACAGAACCAATAGATGGAGTTTTAATCATCATCCTCTGATCTAGAGTAGACGGCACAATCCCTAATCCCTTCACACAGTCAACAGAAATAAACGAGTGGGTTTCACCCGTGTCAATGATAGCAATCAAAGGAATGTCATTAATAAAACAAGTACCTTTGGCAGAACGCTCCTCATCGGTGGATTGGGCTCCCACCAAGGAAAACACCTTCCCACCGGCCTGAGACTTCTTTGGCTTCTCACAGTGGGTGCTGATATGACCCTTCTCTGCACAATTATAACAGGTAGGCATAGTGGCTTTACAATCAGCTATAACATGACCTGGTCGACCACACTTGAAACACTTCTTCACTTCATTAGGACAATTATTAGCACGGTGACCCGCTGTCATACCCCAAATTTTGACCACTTAGATTTCCCATCATTGTGCAAATCATCATCACAATATGGAGGAACCATCATACTTCATCAGTCTCCCCAAAGATGGGTGAGCATCCACTACAATCAAAATTAGGGTTTCAAGCCCTCTCAGAGCCTTAGACAAAGGATCAATCAAGGAATGAAATGATCTTCAACTTGTCTAACCTCTCAAACATTCACAATGGATCAAAAGGACTCCCACTTTAAGGATCAAGCACAGGGCTGCTCCCTTCTAGGTGGATCAAGTCTCAAGATCGACAGTGTCACCAAATTAGGGTTTTGGTCGACCAGGGCCTCCAGATGGAAAATTTTCATCTGGGCACAAGCCAATGATCCAAAACATAACCTAATATACTTCATGGGACCTCATGGACCCAAGCATCAAGTCAATTTTGCCTCAGGGGATGCATTCATCAAAAATCAGGAATTAGGGTTTCTTGACCTAATTCACCCCTAAGTTGACTTTTAGGGAAAATCATGAACCAAGACCTCAAGAGAGGGTTTGAGGGTCTCTAATATACCATATTGATCCATTTGGAACAATGGATTAATCCAAGAAGCTTGAGCAACAAGTCTCAATTTCATCTGCACCACAATTAGGGTTTCGCGAGGAAAGTCAACTGTAACTTTGACTTTTGACCAGGACATGCTCCCAAGCCCTAAGACATGATTCAATATACCCTATGACACCCATGTAACATGTCCATCAAGTTTGATTTAGGTCAAAGACATGATTTCCTGAAGAATTGCACAGTTTGGAATTCATCTGATAAAAAGTCAACTGTGCACAAAAGACAACTTTGACTTTTTGAGATTTTTCACCAAAATGGATTTTTAACCCTAAAATGATGTTAATGTATGATTTGAATCATCATTCATCAAGAAAAATCAAATAAAGTGGGATAACTTGTAAAAGGGGTAAACATAAAAACTTAGAAAAATTTCTAAGTTATGGAAAAAGTGACACTAATGTGCCAACTTTGGAGGACCATAACTCCTAAACCACAAGGCCATTGTTCCCCATTCAAAGCTTGATTTGTAGATCACATTGCCCTCTACAAAAGCTTCATACTGACCTATGTCCAAATTTCTCATGGATTTTGAGTTATGGAGTGATCAAAATCAAAAAAAGTCACTTTGTTCCAACACAGTGAAAATTTCACTAAGTCAAATTTTACCCTACTTTTTGCCAAATGTAGGGGGATTTTTCACTTGGATTCAAAAGAGATCAAAACCAAACATGTTCAAACAGTTGTTGTATCATGTAAGGGTTTTCCAAAATGGCCAAGAACATTACCAAATTCAATTTGAGTCATGAGATATGACATTGGCAAGTTGCCTTGTTGAAATCTGTCAAGGCAAGGCAGATTTTGCACTTTTGCTCGATTTGCCAAAATCAGCCAAATCCAAATGCTCCTATCCACTTAGACACCTCTGAGGATTGAATCTAAAGGGGACAATCACTGAGCCAAGCCTCCAAAGTCTTTGGAACAAGAAATAGCATGTTGGACCTAGAATGGCCAAAATAGGGACAAGACTCCAATTTTGGATTGGAGCATTCAATGGAAGCATCAAGGTGGCATGGAATGAGCCATTCTCAACTGAATTCAGTCAAGACTTATCCAAGACCAAGGGAACCACAGCCCTGTGCCCTAACCTCTAGTCAATGGCTAGAGGAGACTTGGATTTCCATTGGACCACATTGGCCAAACCTCTACTGCAGTTGCCATTCACTGTGGATCCCAAAAAAAACTTGCTCTACTATAAATAGAGCTCAATTGTGATCAGTTTGAGTACACCAAAGCCATCAAACAGATGCTTTCCTCAAAATCTCTTCTTTCACTCCAATTTTGCCTTCTAAGGCAAGTCACTATCGGGTTTTGAGTTTGAGAGCTTTTCCAATCAAACCAATCACACACACACACCTCACATACATCATATAGAAGTGATCCAAACACTCACATAACATCTGGAACACAGATTTCACAAAATCACCATCCAATTGCTCAAGTTCTTGACAGATTTGCAGTTGGAGTACCATCTCAAGTTCCCGATCATTTCAATCCATTCCAAGCATTCATACACACTCCATGGCACCTAGGGAAGCTATCCAGATAATTGTAACCTAGCTGTAACACCTCCAACACAAATCACGATCACCAGCTGCAAGTGGTAAGCATGAGCTCTTCTAACTCTATGATCCATGCAATTTTTGCTGCACAATAATTTGGCCATATGTTCATACTCATGCATGGAATGTTTCCCCTCAATTAATTTCATTGTTTGAATCGTGTATCAAAAATCCTAGCCTTCATACAGAAATTAGGGTTCTTGAGGATTTTTCATGATTTCTTGTTATATGTTTAATTTAAATGAAATTAAATACCATAGACATGATCGTGAGGTTGAAACGAGTTGATTGATATGTGGATTGCATGATATGATTAAGTATTCAGTGAGATTGAAGAGAAAATGCAAATCTGGGCAAACCCAGAACACGCGCGTGTTCTTGGGTGTCCTTGGCGCCATTTTTTGAATATTTGAATATTTGAATTTTGTGATTTTATTTAATTGATTTAAAAATTAATTTCTCTCTGAGTTTTAATGATTTTGAGTTGATTCTTTTTTTAATAATTCACAAAAATGTTAAAATATTTTATTTTCCCAAAAAATCCCAAAAATATTATTTATTTTATATAATTGATATTTTTGCAAAGAATTAATGTTTTAATTGTTTTTGACATTTAAAATATTTTTTCCACCTTGATTTTGCAACTTTTAATGCTTTCTAATTATTTTGTAGGTCAATACTTAATTTTTGAAGCATTAATCCAAGATCACAATTTGTTTTTCCTATGTTAAACAATTTTGATCATTTTAATTGAATTTTTATTCAATTAAAACACATTTTTGAAAACAAATTAGGGTTTTGGATTAATTCAACCCTCATAAATCATTTTCAAAACACTTTGGGCCTCTAATAGAGTGTAAGACCCAATCCTTTTTTTGACCAAATCATTTTTGGGCCTCAGTGTATTGTATAAGTCCTGATACCGTCAAAAACAAACGGCGCGATCGTCGCCTGTTGAAAAATAACCTTCTGGGCCTCTCCTTGAGCTATAAGACCCATTCAAAACTTTTGGGCCTCTATTAGAGTGTAAGACCCAACCCCCTTTTAACCAAAACCATTTTGGGCCTCTTATTGTATAAGTCCCTCTGCGTTAAAAGAAAACTTCGGGGCGATCGCCATTTTAAACGGAAAAATCATCTGGGCCTACCCTCGTGTTATAAGCCCCACTCTTTTTCTTTAAAACCTTTTGGGCCTCTTAAGAGAGTGTAAGACCCATCCCTTTGTACAGAAAACAATTTTTTGGGCCTCAGTCACTTGTATAAGTCCCTCTGTACATATTCAAACAGTGCGCTCACTGATAAAACCCTGGGCCTCTCCTTGAGCTGTAAGCCCCAAATCTTTCTTTTTCAAAGCACTTTCTCCTTTGATTTTGAAATATAGTGTCGTTTTTAATCTTTCTTTGTTGAACAACTAACCAAACAGCATGGAAGCTACACAACCGAGTAAGTGGTTATTATAGCGAGCGATTTTGGACGCGGTTCTTAAGCGCTGGTCGCTCTTTGTGGTTTAGTTTACTACAGGTCGATTCATTTTTTATCCTATTAAAGCTGATGAAGGAAGGGAAATAGATGTCTCCAATTAACCCTGCTTTGCATACTGAGTTTAAACAGCGGTCTGTTAGGTTACAGATGCTATCAATGTAGGGGGGCCTTTGTACTGGTTATTTGTATTTTCGCCAATACTGTTTTCTTTCTTTTCATTTTGACAGAAGGTTTCTGGCGGGGAACAAGGATTAGGATGTTAGGACTGATGCTTTTTGAATTACTGCTTTTGATTGATGGAGATATGGGATTTGGGTTTTTTGTTGATTGTGCTCGCTAAGATTTTTCTTTCAATATTATGCCTACATATTCCCGTTTACCGAAACAGGGAAATCAGAGCGTTCGTAGTTCCTCCTATTCTATGGGAGGAAATGGTATTTGGGTGTCTTGTTCAAAGCCCAAGACGTGAAGCGAAAAGTGGTTTGTATCTTGTTCAAAGCCCAAGATGTGAAGCTGAAAGGGTGTTTGACTTTAGAGAGAATTTTTCATCTCTAAAGAGGGGGTTGTATGTCACAATAATTTATAAAGGAGAATTACTTTAACCGGGATACGCGGATCCTAGCAATGCCATAATTTCCTTTATAGGGGAGTTTAACCCGAAGGAGAAGACTTTAACTCAGTGTAGAGCAATGCTATCTTTCCTTAGGAATTTCTCATGCTAAAAGAGGGACAGTGGCATGGATGTAGATGATCCAGAGGCTTGCCGTTTACAGCGATTAGATGAAGGGGAAGGAGTCGTTGATGTTTGTATGCTGTGAACGAGGCACAACTTTGATGCTAAAAGGTTAATTGGATCAACCAGTGGTTTTCTTATACAAAGCCTAAGAGGAGGCTGGTATGTGTCTCGTACAAAGCCCGAGAGAGAGGCTAAAAGGTTTTGACTCGACGATGAAGTCTTTTGGTATCTCGTATAAAGCCCGAGATGGAGGCTATTTGACTCAACAAGAGAGTTTTTGTATCTTGTACGAAGCCCGAGATGGAGGCTATTTGACTCAACAAAAGAGTTTTTTGTATCTCGTACGAAGCCCGAGATGGACGCGAAAGGGGTGATTGACTCAACGAGGGAGTTTCTTATGTGTCTCGTACAAAGCCCGAGAGAGAGGCTAAACGTTGTTTGACTCTGCTGGGGAGAATCATTGTACAAAGCCCAAGAGGAAGCTATGGCGCTGTTTCAATTAAGTGACAGGTCCAGTGTACTGATTTTTTAAAGAGAAAATCAGTTCTTATATGAGCAATGCTGCACTCAAGGATTTGATTCGAGGATCCGGGTTATTCCTGTTCTTTAAGGAAAGGGAAATCCGAAGGGTATTGAGACTGTCCGAGTCTACGGGTTTCCTTCCTATTTTAACGAAGGGGTCACTTGAGAATGTCTTTGAGACTCAAGGAGATTAGACTGTCCAAGTCTAGAGTGTCATCTTTTGTACTGTGCTTTGAGAAACAGTAGTAGACTCTATGAAAGGATTGTTCTATGCAGATGACTAAGCTCTGTTCCTATACCTCTAGGAGGCCGTCGGGACAATTTGTACGAAGCCCAAGAGGAGGCTGGAAACTTTTAAGAAGCCGACATGTCCTTGTACGAAGACCAAGAGGAGGCTATCGTTCCCGAAGGAAGAGATCATTATACGAAGCCTAAGAGGAGGCTGTGAATACTTCTAAGAAGCCGTAGGGTCCTTGTACTAAGCCCAAGAGGAGGCGGGGTTGCTTTTAGGAAGCCTGTGGGTCCTTGTATAATGCCCAAGAGGAGCTCGATGCTTTTAAGAAGCCGATGGGTCCCCAAATCCTGAGAAATTCAAGGCAAGCTATTCACAAGGAATAAATCAAGTCAGGAAAGTTCGAGAATTTGGAAGAAACTCAAGAGATGCCATTCACGGAGAAAAGATCATCCCTGGGGAGTAGAGTTTCTTGACGAGTGCTTTTAAGAAGCCTGTGGGTCCCCAAACCCCGAGAAATTCAAGACATGCCATTCACCGAGAATAGATCAAGCCAGGAAAGTTCGAGAATTTGGAAGAAACTCAAGAGATGCCATTCACGGAGAAAAGATCATCTCTGGGGAATAGAGTTTCTTTGACAACTTCTACGAGTGACAGTCTATGAAAGGGTTCACAGAGAATGCTGCCTTTCATATCTCCATATTGTTTAACCCCAAGAGGAGGGAAGACTGTGTCTGGTAATCCTATGGGGATCTAGTTTAGACTATTTCTAAGAGTAATCAACAGGGCTTTGCTAGACGTAGTTGCCGGGGAAACTCTAAATATCTATACTATTATTACACAGTTGATATGAGTTTATGAAAGAAGACTTACAGTGAAACAGCCCCACAATACAGTTATATGTATATGAAAGCGGTAAATGAAAGCAATAACCACTTACTCGGTTGTAGAGCTTCCATGCTGTTTGGTTAGTTGTTCAACAAAGAAAGATTGAAAACAACAGTATATTCAAAATCAAAGGAGAAAGTGCTTTGAAAAAGAAAGTTTTGGGCTTACAGCTCAAGGAGAGGCCCAGGGTTTTATCAGTGAGCGCACTGTTTGAATTTTGTACAGAGGGACTTATACAAGTGACTGAGGCCCAAAAAGGTTTTCTGTACAAAGGGATGGGTCTTACACTCTCTCAAGAGGCCCAAAAAGTTTAAATAAAAAGAGTGGGGCTTATAACACGAGGGTAGGCCCAGTTGATTTTTCGTTAAAAATGGCGATCGCGCCGAGATTTTCTTTTAACGCGAAGGGACTTATACAATAAGTGAGGCCCAAAATGTTTTTGGTTAAAAGGGGGTTGGGTCTTACACTCTATTAGAGGCCCAAAAGTTTTGAATGGGTCTTATAGCTCAAGGAGAGGCCCAATTGATTTTTGAATAGGCGATGATCAAGGTGGAAAAACTATTTCAAATGTCAAAAAACAATTAAAACATTAATTCTTTGCAAAAATATCAATTATATCAAATAAATAATATTTTTGGGATTTTTTGGAAAAATAAAATATTTTAACATTTTTGTGAATTATTAAAAAAAGAATCAACTCATAATCATTAAAACTCAGAGAGAAATTAATTTTTGAATCAATTAAACAAAAATCACAAAATTCAAATATTCAAATTTCTGAAAATGGCGCCAAGAACACACCAAGAACACGCGCGTGTTCTGGGCTTGGCCAGATTTGCATTTTCTCTCCAATCTCACTGAATACTTGATTATAACATGCAATCCACATGTCATTATGCTCGTCTCAACCTCACGATCATGTCTATGTCAATTAATTTCATTTAAATTAAACATATAACAAGAAATCATGAAAAATCCTCAAGAACCCTAATTTCTGCATGAAGGCTAGGATTTTTGATACACGATTCAAACAATACAATTAATTTAGGGGAAACATTCCATGCATGATTATGAACATATGGCCAAATTATTATGCAGCAAAAAATGCATGGATCATAGAGTTAGAAGAGCTCATGCTTACCACTTGCAGCTGGTGATCGTGTTTTGTGTTGGAGGTGTTACAACTAGGTTCCAATGATCTGGATAGCTTCCCTAGGTGCCATGTGATGTGTCTGAGTGCTTTGAATGGATTGAAATGGTTTGGAGTTGAAGATGGCACCTCAACTGCAAAACTGTCAAGAACTTGAGCAATTGGCTGGTGATTTTGTGAAATCTGTGTTCCAGATGTTATGTGAGTGTTTGGATCACTTCTATATGATGTATGTGAGGTGTGTGACTGATTGGTTTGAGTGGAATTATCCTCTAGCTCAAACCCCGATAACTACCTTGCTAAGAAAGGCATTTTTGCCAAGAGAAAGAGATTTTGAGAAAGGCAAGTGTTGTAGGCCTTTGGTGTACTTAAACTGAACACAATTGAGCTCTATTTATAGTAGAGCAAGTTTGTTTTGCAAGGAATAGTGAATGGCAACTGCTAAGTAGGTTTGGCCAATGTTGGCAAATGAAAATCCAAGTCTCCTCTAGCCATTGACTAGAGGTTGGGGCACAGAGCTTTGGTTCCCTTGGTCTAGGATAAGTCTTGACTGATTTCAGATGAGAATGGCTCAGTCCATGCCACCTTGATGCTTCCGTTGAATGCTTCAATCCAAATTTGGAGTCTTGTCCCTATTTTGGCCATTCTAGGTTCAACATGCTATTTCTTGTTCCATGGACTTTGGAGGCTTGGCTCAGTGATTGTCCCCTTTAGATGCAATCCTCAGATGTGTCCAAGTGGATATGAGCATTTGAATTTGGCTTATTTTGGCAAATCGAGCAAAATTACAAAGTCTTCCTTGCCTTTGACAGATTTCAGCAAGGCAACTTGTCAATGTCATATCTCATAGTGTAAGTTGAATTTGGTAATGTTCTTGACCATTTTGGAAAGCCCTTACATGATACAACAACTGTTTGAACATGTTTGGTTTTGATCTCTTCTGAATCCAAGGGAAAAATCCCCCTACATTTGGCAAAAAGTAAGGCAAAATCTGACTTAGTGAAATTTTCACTAAGTGTTGGAACAATGTGACTTTTCTTGATTTTGATCACTCCATAACTCAAAATCCATGAGGAATTTGAACATAGGTCAGTATGAAGCTTTTGTAGAGGGCAATGAGATCTACAAATCAAGCTTTGAATGGGGCACAATGGCCTTGTGGTTTAGGAGTTATGGTCCTCCAAAGTTGGTGCATTAGTGGTACTTTTTCATGACTTAGAAAAATTTCTAAGTTTTATGGTTACCCCTTTTACAAGTTATCCAACTTTTCTTGATTTTTCTTGATGAATGGTGATTCAAATCATACATTAACATCATTTTAGGGTTAAAAATACATTTTGGTGAAAAATCTCAAAAAGTCAAAGATGACTTTTGTGCACAGTTGACTTTTTATCAGATGAATTCCAAACTGTGCAATTCTTCAGGAAATCATGTCCTTGACCTAAATCAAACTTAATGGACATGTTCCATGGGTGTTATAGGGTATATTGATGCATGTCATAGGGCTTGGGAGCATGTCCTGGTCAAAAGTCAAAGTTACAGTTGACTTTTTCCTTAAAACCCTAATTGTGGTGCATATGAAATTGAGACTTGTTGCTCAAGCTTCTTGGATTAATCCATTGTTCCAAATGGATCAATATAGTTCATTAGAGACCCTCAAACCCTCTCTTGAGGTCTTGGCTCATGATTTGTCCCAAAAGTCAACTTAGGGGTGAATTAGGTCAAGAAACCCTAATTCCTGATTTTTTATGAATGCATCCCCTGAGGCAAGATTGACTTGATGATTGGGTCCATGAGGTTCCATGGAGTATATTAGGTTAGGTTTTGGATCATTGGCTTGTGCCAAGATGAAAAATTTTCATCTGGAGGCTCTGGTCGACCAAAACCCTAATTTGGTGACACTGTCAATCTTGAGACTTGATCCACCTAGAAGGGAGCAGCCTTGTGCTTAATCCTTGAAGTGGGAGTCCTTTTGATCCATTGTGGATGTTTGAGAGGTTAGAAAAGTTGAAGATCATGTCATTCCTTGATTGATCCTTTGTCTAAGCACTCAGAGAGGGCTTAAAACCCTAATTTTGATTGTAGTGGGTGCTCACCCATCTTTGGGGAGACTGATGAAGTATGATGGTTCCCCCATATTGTGATGATGATTTGCACAATGATGGGAAATCTTAGTGGTCAAAATTTAGGGTATGACAGTTATTGCTTTCATTTAATACTTTCATATACATATAACTGTATTGTGGGGCTATTTCACTATAAGTCTTCTTTCATAAACTCATATCAACTGTGTAATAATAGTATAGATATTTCGAGTTTCCCCGTCAACTGCGTCTAGAACTAGGTGATGCCGTTTCGTTTATTCCCACAAGGTATACCTTCAAGGTTCCAAAACTAGAGGATTTAAGAGGTTTGGCGAGGATGATCACAAACCAAGAGGCTTTCAGAGCCAAACACGGAGGTCTGCTACCACTGTTAAGAGTCCATGTGATTGAGGGAATCATGGATGCGCTCATTCAGTTTTATGATCCAGTTTATCACTGTTTCACATTCCCGGATTACCAGCTCGCACCAACGCTGGAGGAGTATTCTCATCTGATTGATCTACACATTACTGATCGGGCTCCATTTTCTGGACTGGAAGAAATTCCAAAGAATCAGACCATTGCAAGAGCAATTCATTTGGACGAGTCTGAGGTTAGGACTCACCTAACCACTAAGGGTGGCATCCAAGGTTTGCCAGCCCAGTTCTTGACAAAGAAAGCCCTGTATTTTGCCAGTATAGGAAACGTGACTGCTTTTGAAAACATCTTTGTCTTGCTCACCTACGGGTTATTTTTGTTTCCCAACATCAATAACTTCGTCGATATCAACGCTATTAAGGTTTTTCTCATTGGAAACCCTGTGCCGACTTTGCTCGCAGATGCGTATCATTCTGTACATTTGGGAAATTTGTACAGCGGAGGGGAGATCACATGTTGTGTACCTTTGCTTTACAAATGGTTTATCTCCCACTTGCCCAAGTCTGCTGCTTTTTGGGATTGCAAGATTGCCTTGCACTGGTCGCAGAAGATCATGTCTCTCACCAACTCTGACATAGATTGGTGTAATAGGATTTATGATGGAATCAGAATCATTGATCGTTGTGGAAACTTCCCCAACGTACCCCTTATAGGAACTAAGGGAGGAATCAACTATCATCCAGTTCTCGTTCGTCGTCAATTTGGATACCCGATGAGACAAATTCAGCTGAATGCTCATCTAGAAGGTCTTTTCTTCAAGGAAGGAGAAAACGACAGAGCACTAAAGATGGAAATAGTGCACGCTTGGAAACACGTGCATAAGAAAGGACGAGAGTCTCTGGGAAAACCGGATGTGTCTCGATGGAGCCTTATCTCCATTAGGTACAAACTAGAGCTCTCAAGCTAAAAATGCCTTATCCTCGTTACGGAATTCTTCCGCCGAGGGAATCTGTCATGTATTTCATGACGGAAACTAAAAAGCTTCAGGTTACTCTCAACAAAGTTTAAAAGGAGAGAATGTCTTGGAAGAACAAGTACCGCACCCTCGACATAGAGTGCATCAAAATACAATAATTACTGAAAGAGAAAGATGCTCTGATCGAGATTTTAGAGCAACATGCTGTAGAGAATCAAGATGACCAAAGGAATTTGCTCACTCCTTTCACCTGGCAAAGGAATGACAACCCGACAACGGCCCAAGAGCCCCGATCAAAGAAAAGGAAAATACCAGAGTCCGCACCCGATTTCTCTTCAGAGAGGACTCGGGACCCATTAGCTTAGGTTTCTGTTTCTGCACTTTGTAATCTACTGTATTTTCGTTTCCGCAATCCTTTGAATTTCAATAAAAAGGGGTTTCCCCATCGTTTGATATTTGCAATCTAATTGTCGAAGTTTATTTTGATTAAACCAAAAAACAATTAATATAATCATTGCATTCATCATTCTCACATCGCGTATTCTTCTTACCTACGAATCTCACGTTTGTGTCTCGATTCTAGAGTCAAACTGTCTCATTCGTACAATACTCGGGCCAATCGTCAGAAAAAGATGGATGATCTTGAGGAAGAAAACAGAGAGTTGAAAGAAGAGATCGACGCTCTGAGAGAGGATATGAGAAAGCTTCATAACAACATGCAAGCCATGGCAGAAGCTCAGCTACAAAGAACTGTGATCTCAGAGATCACCTCGACGCCCATAGTGGAGAAGTATGATCCTAGGTATCAGATGCCGAAAGATCGTCCTTGGGGCATGCCTGTTAACTATATCCCAGAAGGATATGTTCCGCCGATCACTGAAGATCAGGGAATCATAACAGAAGCCACTGGGCCTGAAGGTTACAAACCTCGGGAAAGCGAAGATGCCAGGGGCATACTGAAGACTCCTGAGGGTTACAAACTTCGAGAAAAGCCAAGATTCGCTGCCGTAGTCACGGTACCACCCCCTGTGGTGCACACTGTCCCGGAAAGACAGATTCCACAGATACCTTCTGGTAAAAAGGAAACCATGTTCGACAGAATGGATGAATTCCAGGAGCAGTTTCTGGAAATACAAAAGGAGCTGCAGGCCATTCGCGGTCAGGATTTATTTGGAAAGGACGCCGCAGACCTCTGCTTGGTCCCCAATGTAAAAGTTCCGCACAAATTTCAAGTGCCCGACTTTGAAAAATACAAGGGTAACTCTTGCCCTCAAAGCCATCTGGTGATGTACGCTCGGCGAATGTCAGCTCAGACGGAGAATCAGGACCTACTGATTCACTACTTTTAGGATAGTTTAATCGGTGCCGCATTAAAATGGTACATGGGTTTAAATCGTGCCACGATCAGCACATTCAGAGATCTTGGCACTGCCTTCGTCCAACAATATAAATACAATTTGGACATGGCACCCGACAGAGATCAACTCAGATCGATGTCTCAAAAGGACAAGGAAACCTTTAAGGAGTATGCTCAAAGGTGGCGTGAGATTGCCGCTCAAATTTGTCCACCTCTTGAGGAAAAAGAGATGACAAAGATCTTCTTAAAAACCTTAAGCTCATTTTACTATGACCGAATGGTTGCCAGTGCACCCAGTGACTTCACCGAAATGGTCGACATGGGCGTACATCTTGAGGAAGCCGTACGAGAATGACGTTTGGTGAAAGACACTGGATCGACGAGCGGTACTAAAAAATACGGTAGTGCTCTCCCTAAGCAAAAAGAGCAAGATTTTGGGAATATCACTCTCGGAAAGCAAAGGCGACGTTACCAACCAGTAGCAGCTGTAACTCCTGCTATCAGCCTTGCGCCTATCCCTACGTATCAACCTCAGGTTGCGCAAAGCCAACCTAATCAGCAAAGGACACAACAGCCTCTTCAGCAGGCTCGTCCTCCATATAACAACAACCGTACAACACGGCCACCAGGATTTGATCCTATACCCGTGTCGTATGCAGAGATGTTTCCATTACTACTGGCTAAGGGGCACATTCAGACTAAATCTCCTCTTACAGTACCGGAAAATCCACCTTTTTGGTTTAAGGTGGATCAAACTTGCCCTTACCACCAAGGAGGATCAGGGCATAACATAGAGACTTGTCTCAATTTCAAGTCCGACGTGCAAAAACTTGTTAGGAGCGGGGTCTTATCCTTTAAGGATACAAATCCTAATGTTCTCACGAACCCGCTGCCTCAACATGAGAAGGCTGCAGTCAATTTGATAGAAGGAGAGACTAATGATGTCTATCAAATTCAAGATGTACTCTTGTTGAAAACCAATCTGGTCAAGATGCATTGTAGACAGAGTGGATATGGCCACGTGCCACCTCATAATTATCACCAGTGTGATATCTGCTCTAAAGACAATTAAGGATGTTCTGTGGTGCAAGCAGCCCTACAGGAACAAATGGATCTCGGATGGATCCAAGAGCACCGAGTTCGTGGAGTTAACATGGTCTATACGAATTCCAACATCATTTAAAACCACGACATCCGTGCGATGAATGCCAACCTGGTGGCGATGCACTCAAGGCAAAGCCAGTATCATAATCTACCGCGACACGATTACAGTTCTTGTCTAACTTGCTCGGTAAACAAACAGGGTTGCTCTTTTGTACAAGAAGCCCTGCAGCGTCAGATGGATCTTGGATGGATCCAAGACTACCATGATAGGAATTCCTATCAAATCAACATGGTTCCGATCTTCGATATTCGCGTGATGAATACCAACTTGGTAGAGTTGCATGCTGAGCAGGTCTGACTCAGATTCTTAATATCACACGACTATCAAAGCTGTAAAGCAGGTTGCGAAAACGATCGAGGTTGTACCCTTGTCCAGGAGGCACTTCAGCACTTGTTAAATCACTGGTGGATGCCAATTTATATGGATGAAGATACTCAACAGATTAGTATCAATAACAGAAACCCCACTCGGCGTCAGAGTCAGGATGTCTGATCTGTGGAAGCTAACCTAGTGAGGTTACATTGTATTCAAAATGGGCGTGGCCAGGTGTCACCACACAATTATGACCGTTGTAGCGTCTGTTCGGAAAATAACCAAGGGTGTTACCTTGTGAGAGCAGCTCTTCAGGGTCAGGTGGATCGTGGAGAGATTCGCCCATATCCGGGTTCTGGACCCATCAACTGGATGCCGAACTACCTTGCCGAGCAAGTCGAGGATGTTGTCACGATCTCTGCTCGTCACGATCTCTGTTCGATAGTATTGTCTCTAACATCACTCCCTGCAATAATTTGGGATTTAGTGGTGAGGAACTACCCGAAGAGGGTCGCCATCATAACATAGCGTTCAACATTACAGTTAACTGCCAGGACGATGCTTTAGCCAGCGTACTGGTAGACACAGGGTCAGCCCTGAATGTTATGCCGAAGTCCACTTTGATGCAATTATCATTCAAAGGCCCTCCGATGAGAATCAGCGAGGTCGTCGTCAAAGCGTTCGACGGATCCAGAAAAATAGTTATCGGTGAAGTTGATCTTCCCATAACTATTGGTCCTCACACTTTCCAAGTCACTTTCCAGGTCATGGACATCCGGGTAACGTACAGTTGTTTATTAGGAAGACCTTGGATACACCAGGCTGGAGCGGTTACTTCAATCCTCCACCAAAAGCTAAAGTTCGTCAAGAACGATCAACTTGTCACAGTCTGTGGAGAGCAGGCCTTGCTTGTAAGCAACTTGTCATCATCTACTGGTATAGAACCTGAGGAGGTTATTGGAACTCAGTTCCAAGCACTGTCGGTGAGCAAGGACAATCAACCCGAAGGAGGAACCTCGATTTCCTCATACAAAGATGCTATCAAAGCGGTCGAGAGTACCGATACAACAGGATGGGGACAGCTTGTCATTCCTACTGACAATAAAACAAAGAAGGGTCTTGGTTTTTCTGAAACCTGTACCCAGATAGCTGCCAACGATGAAAGTCTTCATCCATTTCAAAACTTCTTCCACAGTGGAGGTTTTCTTCATCCAGTGTCTCAAGAAGTACATGATATTAATGAGGAAGATCCCTCTGACACGGATGAAGAATGGAAGTCCTATCTGAACGAGGACGGTTATATGTCTCAGGAAGAGGTGCCTACGCCATTTTGCTATCCCGCACAGAGTCTGAGATTTATACCAAGGTCAGATGTCGAAATGATCTATGGAGATTGTGATCCGGAAGGATGTCGTGCTCCGCCAAATTCATTAGAGGAAGACACTCTGATGAAAGATAACTTTGACCACAACTACTATGGCCCAATGGATGGCCTGCCAATGTGGCAGCCTTACCCAGGAAACTTGGGGCCGGAAAGTCAGCCGAGTAATGAAACTCAGCTGAGCATCATTGAACAGAATACCTGTGTCCCCACCATGTCATGGGATCAACACTCAGGTCATTCAGAAACTACTCAACATGACGATGAATTTGCAACGTTTACAGGACTTGAATTCATCAACTATGCTTTTCCCGAGGTCAACGTCATCGAGAGAGATGACTCCTCCAGTTCGAAAGAAGTTTGGGACACCTTGGGACAACCGAGTGGAAAATACGACTTCATGGTCAAGTACACCGCTCCTGAAAGCTCTCGTACCAGGCTCGAAGATATCCAGCCAACTGGATGGGGAGATACAGCTGAGAGCACGACTACTATGCAAAATACAACTGAGGAATTCTCCTACGACAATTCTGCCTGGGAGACAAATTCCAATGATCCTGCTCCACCAGAAATCAGTGTTATTTCTGAAGGCAAATCAAGGAAGGTGCCAGACTTTGTGATTCACCGAGGAGTTCGCCGCCAATGGGTTGCCGTCGAAGTTCCGAAGATCGTTCATCAGTCAAAGTAATTGCCATCTTTAACCTTTCACCCTGCCCAGGTGAAACGGGTGTTTTGATAGGGCTCGCTTTCTGTAAATTTTCCCTCTTCGCTTAGCCCAAAGCGACAGAGTTTTGTTTTATAGGGCTGTAGTTTCAAGAATCGACTTGTTCATCAATAAAATAACGTCGTTCTATAATTTCTGCATTAATTGTTGTTTTCTCTTTTTGCTTTTTCAGAAAATGGTAATCCTAAAAAACAAATCAATAATAAAAACAAGCAGTAAAATAAAACACTGCACACACTTGCATTTTCTCTATCTCTTCTAAAAACAAATCATCACGTCATGCAGATTGCTTGTTTTAAACCCCGTTGAAACATACGATCCGATGCCTTCTCCCAACTTTGAGTTCTCGGTATTCGAGGCTAAAGAAGAAAATGACGACAAAATTCCAGAAGAGATCTCTCGACTACTCAGACAAGAGGAAAGGTCCATTGAACCTCACAAAGAGCCGTTGGAAACGGTAAACTTGGGTTCAGAAAAAGAGAGAAAAGAAATCAGGATTGGGGCACTGCTCAGTCCAACTGCCAAAGAGAGTTTGATAAAGCTTCTCAAAGAATTCCCCGATGTATTCGCTTGGTCCTATCAGGACATGCCAGGGTTGGATACCAGCATCGTGGAACATCATTTACCATTAAGATCGGAATGTCCGCCAGTAAAGCAGAGGTTGAGACGGACTCACCCGGACATGGCCATCAAAATCAAAGAGGAGGTACAGAAACAGATTGACGCGGGTTTCCTCGCTACATCTGAATATCCTCAATGGTTAGCCAACATCGTACCTGATCCCAAAAAGGACGGAAAAGTCAGAATGTGTGTTGATTACAGGGATCTAAACAAGGCTAGTCCAAAGGACGACTTTCCTTTACCACACATTGACATGCTGGTAGACAGCACAGCAAAGTTCAAAATTTTCTCCTTCATGGATGGATTCTCGGGCTATAACCAGATCAAAATGGCGCCGAAAGACATGGAGAAAACTTCGTTCATTACCCCATGGGGCACCTTTTGTTACAAGGTGATGTCGTTCGGTTTGAAGAACGCCGGGGCAACCTATCAAAGGGCCATGACTACTCTTTTTCACGACATGATACACAAAGAAATCGAGGTATATGTCGATGATATGATTGCAAAATCTAAAACAGAGAGTGAGCACGTTGAACATCTGTCAAAATTGTTCGAACGTTTAAGAAAGTTCAAGCTCCGCTTGAATCCCAACAAGTGCACCTTCGGTGTCTGTTCAGGGAAACTACCTGGGTTCATCGTCAGCCAGAAAGGAATTGAGGTTGATCCTGACAAGGTCAAGGCCATTCAAGAAATGCCTTCTCCGAAAACTGAAAAACAAGTCAGAGGATTCCTGGGACGTTTGAACTACATCTCCAGATTCATATTCCTTGTGACCGCGACGTGTGCGCCGATTTTCAAATTACTCAAAAAGAACCAGGATTGCGTTTGGTCAGAAGATTGCCAAACCGCCTTCGACAGTATCAAGGAATATTTATTGAATCCTCCGATTCTATCACCTCCAGTGGAAGGAAGACCACTGATCATTTACCTCACAGTCCTAGAGGACTCAATGGGATGTGTACTTGGCCAACAAGACGAAACCAAAAGGAAGGAGTCTGCCATTTACTATTTGAGCAAGAAATTCACCGACTGCGAAACTCGGTACACGATGTTCGAGAAAACTTGTTGTGCTTTGGCTTGGGCAGCCAAACGTCTTCGCCAATACATGATTCGTCATACTACTTGGTTGGTCTCCGAAATAGATCCAATCAAATATGTTTTTGAGAAACCTGCTCTTACGGGAAGGATTGCCCGTTGGCAGATGTTGTTATCAGAATATGACATAGAGTACCACGCTCAAAAAGCCGTTAAGGGAAGTATTTTAGCCGATCATTTGGCTCATCAACCGATTGACGATCAAGAATCAATCGGGTTTGACTTCCCGGACGAAGATGTCATGTATCTAAAGATGAAAGACTGCGATGAACCGCTACCCAGTGAAGGGCCAGAACCAGGTTCCCAATGGGGACTTATCTTTGACGGAGCAGTTAATCATTATGGAAACGGAATTGGGGAAATAATTGTTACCCCTAAGGGTGCCCACATTCCTTTCACCGCTCGACTTACGTTCAAATGTACAAACAACGAGGCTGAATACGAAGCTTGTATTATGGGTCTCGAGGAAGCGATTGATTTAAGGATCAAAAACTTGGACGTACACGGTGACTCAGCCTTGGTTATCAATTAGATAAAAGGAGATTGGAACACATACCAATCAGGATTGATCCCTTACAAAGACTACGCAAGAAGGTTGCTACCTTTCTTTAACAGAGTCGAGTTTCATCATATCCCTCGCGAGGAGAATCACATGGCTGATGCTTTAGCCACCCTATCTTCCATGATTAGTGTAGGTCAATGGAACGACTTACCTAAGATTGACATAATGCGCCTTGAATGGCCCGCTTACATCTTCACAATTGAAGCAGTCATAGACGACAAACCTTGGTATCACGATATCAAATGCTTCCTTCAGAAACAAGAGTACCCACCTGGGGCACTCAGAAAAGACAGGAAAACCCTCAGAAGATTGGCTGGAAACTTCTTCTTGAGCGGTGACACTCTCTATAAGAGAAATTTTGACATGGTCTTGCTCCGATGCGTCGACAGACCAGAAGCATACATGCTTATGAAAGAAATTCATGAAGGATCCTTTGGCACCCATGCCAACGGACATACAATGGCGAGAAAAAATCTAAGAGCAGGGTACTACTGGTTGACCATGGAATCCGATTGCTACAAGTACATGAGGAGGTGTCACAGGTGTCAGATATACTCCGACAAAATTCATGTACCGCCATCACATCTCAAAGTTCTTTCTTCCCCATGGCCTTTTTCCATATGTGGAATCGACATGATTGGCTTGATTGAACCTAAGGCTTCAAACGGACATCGGTTCATCCTAGTAGCCATTGATTACTTCACCAAATGGGTCAAAGAAGCGTCGTACGCTAATGTAACCCGACAAGTGGTGGTCCGATTTATCAAAAACAATATCATCTGCCGTTATGGTGTTCCAAGCCAGATCATTACAGATAATGGATCTAACTTGAACAATAAGATGATGAAAGAGTTGTGCGCGGAGTTCAAGATCGAACATCATAACTCATCTCCCTACCGACCCAAGACGAACGGAGCGGTAGAAGCGGCTAACAAGAACATCAAGAGGATTGTTCAGAAGATGGTTGTAACCTACAAAGATTGGCACGAGATGCTACCCTTTGCTCTTCACGGTTATCGAACATCTGTCCGTACTTCAACAGGGGCTACCCCTTTCTCTCTAGTGTATGACATGGAGGCAGTGCTCCCCATAGAAGTAGAGATCCCGTCAATCCGAGTATTGATGGAAGCTAAGCTCACCGAAGCTGAATAGTGTCAAAGCCGACACGACGAACTGAATCTGATCGAAGAAAAGAGAATAACGACACTATGCCACGGTCAGTTGTATCAACAGAGAATGAAGAGGGCGTTTGACAAAAAGGTCCGACCTCGTGTTTTCAGGAAAGGAGACCTCGTGTTCAAGAAGATACAGTCATTTCTCATAGATTCGCGAGGTAAATGGACTCCGAATTACGATGGCCCCTATGTGGTCACGAAAGCTTTCTCAGGCGGCGCCTTGAGACTTGCAACCATGGACGGAGAGGAATTTGCCTACCCCACGAATGTTGATGTAGTCAAGAAATACTTCGCCTAAACTAAAAAAAAAAGAAGAAGAAAAAAAAACGTCTCGGTGGATTGAAAACCCGAAAGGGCGGTCCAGGCAAAAGTTAGAGACATGAAAAAAAATCATCCCGATGGATTGGAAATCTCACAGTACAATCCAGGCAAAAATTAGGGATAATGGCAAGTAACTATGTTCAACAAAGGCAGGTCCCTCAGCAGCAGTTACATCATCCATCGGAGGAAAACTCCAGTCAAGGTCATCTTCGACAGAAGCTCAGGATGCCCCGAATTCAAAGTTGGTAGAAGGATAATGGTCGTTATGTTTCAACGTAGCCCTTTTCCCTGTAAATTACCATTTTCTAACTTTGTAATTACTCTTTGGAATCACGCGTTTGGCTGATCTCCATTTTATCAATAAAATTTGAGCCCTTGTGCTTTTGTTTGTAATTCTTATTTGTTTTATCTTTACAGAACGACGTTGTTAACATGATTAACGATTCTTGAAATAAAACAAAAATGAATTTACTTGTTAAAACTTTTTCTGCTTTTAAATTAAAGACGGCAATTTCTTTTGACTGTTGAACATCAGAAGAACATCGGTCGCTTCTCCAGAAGTAAGCGAACTTCAAAGTGCAGAATCAAAGTACTCCTTCTAACCCAGTACGCCTGAATGAAGGGATCAACTGTGGCAGAGACCTTGTTTCGTCTGACACGCCACGACAGAGTTCTCATCTCCTAAGCCCAACCAACGTAGTTCCCCGCAGGGACTATCTCTCCTAAGCAAGGTGGAATTGCTATTCTGAACCAACGGTACTTCTTCGCCCCACGATGGCCGAGTATCCAGTCGTGTTCACCTGTCAGTTTGTATGTTGCGTCAGTTTCGTCGGGATAAACATACATACATCATGCATTATTTGATTTGCATTCACATTTCATATTGCATCGCTATCACTCTAGTCGGTCTTATCCCCTTGTGATAAAAGTCTTCTCAATCAAGTTGTCAGTTCTTGCCTCGTCAGGAAATGCTGCGTTTGAACAACCTCGCCTCCAGTTTATTTCTGGAAGGAAGTTGGCCCTTGATCACTTTGATAACCTGAACCTCTGAAAGACCAGAGAGCCCTCAGTTAACATTACTCTTCGCCATTGAAGATGATATCCTTGTTTTCCCAGATTAAAGAAAATCCTGAGAGAAAGCCTCCTAAATCGGAGATTCGGCAGTACGACAGTTTTCCTCCAAAAAACCCGCTGATGAAAAGGTCATCGGCACCTCAAAATTGGACCCCATCATATGGCATTTCTCCGGGAAGACCCCGAGAAAAGTATGATGTAAGATCCCGAGCGACAGCAGTCTCCCAAGAGACTCGCTTTCCCCAGTAGAAACAAATGACGTCTCCAACAGAGAAGTTTGTGCAATTCTACAGCTCAGACGACTGGGTTTCGCCAGTAAGTATGACATCAACTTTTTCCGTCAAATGGCATCTCCCCAGGAAAATTCGGCGAGAAGTTTGAGGAAAATCGCTACACATAGCGTCCCTTGTCAATTAAGTTTATTGACAAAAGAAACTAAGACCAGTTCCTTGGTAGGTAACCAGGATCGAGGGGAAGTTTGTTTCAGTAACTGAGACCAGTTCCTTGGTAGGTAACCAGGATCGAGGGGAAGTTGACAAAAGAAAACTGAGACCAGTTCCTTGGCTGAAGACCAGGATCGAGGGGAAGTTTACCTTTTCTAAGCATCATTGCTTAGCTAAAGAAGATGAATGCGTAAGCTACCATTCATAACCACCGTCAAAATTTCGGGTATTTCGATATTTAATCCTCTTGCACCCCGAATGCCCGAATACCTTCGTCATTCACACCTTCGTGTCCAAGAAGATTAAATAGGGGCATCTGTCATACCCCAAATTTTGACCACTAAGATTCCCCATCATTGTGAAAATCATCATCACAATATGGAGGAACCATCATACTTCATCAATCTCCCCAAAGATGGGTGAGCATTCACTACAATCAAAATTAGGGTTTCAAGCCCTCTCTGAGTGCTTAGACAAAGGGTCAATCAAGGAATGACATGATATTCAACTTGTCTAACCTCTCAAACATTCACAATGGATCAAAAGGACTCCCACTTCAAGGATCAAGCACAAGGCTGCTCCCTTCTAGGTGGATCAAGTCTCACAATTGACAGTGTCACCAAATTAGGGTTTGGTCGACCAGGGCCTCCAGATGGAAATTTTTCATCTAGGCACAAGCCAATGATCCAAAACATAACCTAATATACTCCATGGAACCTCATGGACCCAATCATCAAGTCAAATTTGCCTTAGGGGATGCATTCATCAAAAATCAGGAATTAGGGTTTCTTGACCTAATTCCCCCCTAAGTTGACTTTTAGGGCAAATCATGAGCAAAGACCTCAAGAGAGGGTTTGAGGGTCTCTAATATACCATATTGATCCATTTGGAACAATAGATTAATCCAAGAAGCTTGAGCAACAAGTTTCAATTTCATCTGCACCACAATTAGGGTTTTAAGGGAAAAGTCAACTGTAACTTTGACTTTTGACCAGGACATGCTCCCAAGCCCTAAGACATGATTCAATATACCCTATGGCACCCATGGAACATATCCATTAAGTTTTATTTAGGTCAAGGACATGATTTCCTGAAGAATTGCACAGTTTGGAATTCATCTGATAAAAAGTCAACTGTGCACAAAAGTCAACTTTGACTTTTTGAGATTTTTCACCAAAATGGTTTTTTAACCCTAAAATGATGTTAATGTAAGATTTGAATCATCATTCATCAAGAAAAATCAAGAAAAATTGGATAACTTGTAAAAGGGGTAACCATAAAAACTTAGAAAATTGTCTAAGTTAAAAATAAAGTGACAAGGGTACCAACTTTGGAGGATCATAACTCCTAAACCACAATGTCATTTTTCCTCATCCAAAGATGGATTTGTAGCCCTCATTACCCTCTACAAAAACTTCAACTAGACCTAAGTCCAATTCATTAAGGATTTTGGGTTATGGAGTGATCAAAATGGCTGAAAAATGAAAATGTCACTTTTTCCAACACTTAGTGAAATTTTCACTAAGTCCAAACCTGTCTTCACTTTTTGCCAAATGTAGGGGGATTTTTCACTTGGATTCAAAAGAGATCAAAACCAAACATGTTCAAACAGTTGTTGTATCATGTAAGGGCTTTCCAAAATGGCCAAGAACATTGCCAAATTCCATTTGGGCTATGAGTTATGACATTGTCAAATTGCCTTGTTGAAATCTGTCAAGGTAAGGCAGAATTTGTATTTTTGCTCGATTTGCCAAAATCAGCCAAATCCAAATGCTCCTATCCACTTGGACACATCAGAGGATTAAATCTAAAGGGGACAATCACTGAGCCAAGCCTCCAAAGTCTTTGGAACAAGAAATAGCATGTTGAACCTAGAATGGCCAAAATAGGGACAAGACTCCAAATTTGGATTGGAGCATTCAATGGAAGCATCAAGGTGGCATGGACTGAGCCATTTTCATTTGAATTCAGTCAAGACTTATCCAAGACCAAGGGAACCACAACCCTGTGCCCTAACCTCTAGTCAATGGCTAGAGGAGACTTGGATTTCCATTGGCCAACATTGAACAAACACCTGCTGCAGTTGCCATTCACTGTGGATCCCAAAACAAACTTACTCTACTATAAATAGAGCTCAATTGTGATCAGTTTAAGTACACCAAAGGCCTACAACACTTGCCTTTCTCAAAATCTCTTTCTCTTGGCAAAAATGCCTTTCTTAGCAAGGTAGCTATCGGGTTTTGAGCTAGAGGGCAATTCCACTCAAACCAATCACTCACACACCTCACATACATCACATATGAGCTGATCAAACACTTAAACAACAACTGAAACACTGATTTCTCAGAATCACCAGTCAATTGCTCAAGGTTTTAACCAAAGTGCAGTTGAGATGCCATGAAGTGATCCAGCCAATTTCAATCAAGTCCAAGCATTCAAACACACTCCATAGGGTGTAGGGAAGCTGTTCAGATCATCACCACTCATCTGTAACACCTCCAAATCAAAAATCACATTGCACCTGCTTTCACGGCCTAGAGGTAAGCATATACTTGGTCATCTCTCAGTCTATGCATATTTCCTCGCACAATAATTTGGCTATATGTTCATAATCATGCATAGAATGTTTCCCCTCAATTAATTGCATTGTTTGAACCGTGTATAAAAAATCCCAGCCTTCATGCAGAAATTAGGGTTCTTGAGGATTTTTCGTGATTTCTTGTTATATGTTTAATTTAAATGAAATTAAATGCCATAGACATGATCGTGAGGTTGAGACGAGCATAATGATATGTGGATTGCATGTTATAATCAAGTATTCAGTGAGATTGGATAGAAAATACAAATCTGGCCAAACCCAGAACACGCGCGTGTTCTTGGTGTGTTCTTGGCACCATTTCTTTCAAATTCAAATATTTAAATTTTGTGATTTTATTTAATTGATTCAAAAATTAATTTCTCTCTGAGTTTTAATGATTTTGAGTTGATTTTTTTTTTAATAATTCACAAAAATATTAAAATATTTTATTTTCCCAAAAAATCCCAAAAATATTATTTATTGTATATAATTGATATTTTTGCAAAGAATTAATGTTTTAATTGTTTTTGACATTTAAAATATTTTTTCCACATTTATTTTACAACTTTTAATGCTTTCTAATTATTTTGTAGGTCAATACTTAATTTTTGAAGCATTAATCCAAGATCACAATTTGTTTTTCATATGTTAAACAATTTTGATCATTTTAATTGAATTTTTATTCAATTAAATATATTTTTGAAAACAAATTAGGGTTTCTGGATTAATTCAACGCTCATAAATCATTTTCAAAACATTTTGGGCCTCTAATAGAGTGTAAGACCCAATCCTTTTTTTGACCAAATCATTTTTGGGCCTCAGTGTATTGTATAAGTCCCGATACCGTCAAAAACAAACGGCGCGATCGTCGCCTTTTAAAAATAACCATGGGCCTACCCTCGTGTTATAAGCACCACTCTTTTTCATTAAACCTTTTTGGGCCTCTTGAGAGAGTGTAAGACCGATCCCTTTGTACAGAAAACAATTTTTGGGCCACAGTCACTTGTATAAGTCCCTCTGTACAAATTCAAATAGTGCGCTCACTGATAAAACCCTGGGCCTCTCCTTGAGCTGTAAGCCCCAAATCTTTCTTTTTCAAAACACTTTCTCCTTTGATTTCGAATATACTGTTGTTTTCAATCTTTCTTTGTTGAACAACTAACCAAACAGCATGGAAGCTCTACAACCGAGTAAGTGGTTATTGCTTTCATTTACCACTTTCATATACATATAACTGTATTGTGGGGCTGTTTCACTGTAAGTCTTCTTTCATAAACTCATATCAACTGTGTAATAATTGTATAGATATTTAGAGTTTCCCCGGCAACTACGTCTAGCATTAAGCCAGTTGATCACTCTTAGAAATAGTCTAAACTAGATCCCCATAGGATTACCAGACACAGTCTTCCCTCCTCTTGGGGTTAAACAATATGGAGATATGAAAGGCAACATTCTCTGTGAACCCTTTCATAGACTGTCACTCATAGAAGTTGTCAAAGAAACTCTATTCCCCAGAGATGATCTTTTCTCCGTGAATGGCATCTCTTGAGTTTCTTCCAAATTCTCGGACTTTCCTGGCTTGATCTATTCTCGGTGAATGGCATGTCTTGAACTTCTCGGGGTTTGGGGGACCCACAGGCTTCTTAAAAGCAATTGTCAAGAAACTCTACTCCCCAGAGATGATCTTTTCTCCGTGAATGGAATCTCTTGAGTTTCTTCCAAATTCTCGGACTTTCCTGACTTGATCTATTCCTTGTGAATAGCTTGCCTTGAATTTCTTGGGATTTGGGGACCCATCGGCTTCTTAAAAGCATCGGCCTCCTCTTGGGCATTATACAAGGACCCACAGGCTTCCTAAAAGCAACCTAGCCTCCTCTTGGGCTTAGTACAAGGACCCTACGGCTTCTTAGAAGTATTCACAGCCTCCTCTTAGGCTTCGTATAATGATCTCTTCCTCCGGGAATGATAGCCTCCTCTTGGGCATCGTACAAGGACCCGTCGGCTTCTTAAAAGTTTCCAGCCTCCTCTTGGGCTTCGTACAAATTGTCCCGACGACCTCCTAAAGGTATAGGAACAGAACTTAGTCATCTGCATAGAACAGTCCTTTCATAGAGTCTACTACTGTTTTTCAAAGCATAGTACAAAAGATAAAACTCTAGACTTGGACAGTCTAATTTCCTTGAGTCTCAAAGACATACTCAAGCACCCTTCAAAAATAGGAAGAAAACCCGTAGACTCGGACAGTCTCAATACCCTTCGGATTTCCCGCTTCCTTAAAGAACAGGAATAACCCGGATCCTTGAACCAAATCCATGAGTACAATGTTGCTCATATAAAAACTGATTTTCTCTCAGTATACTGGACCTGTCACTTAACTGAAATAGTAACCACAACCTCCTCTTGGGCTTTGTACAATGATTCTCCCCAGCGGAGTCAAACAACGTTTAGCCTCTCTCTCGGGCTTTGTACGAGACACATAAGAGACTCCCTCGTTGAGTCAATCACCTCTTTCGCCTCCATCTCGGGCTTTATACGAGATATAAAAAGGTTCTTATTGAGCCAAACAAATTTTAGCCTCCACCTCGGGCTTCGAACGAGATACAAAAAAACTCTCTTGTTAAGTCAAATAACCTCCATCTCGGGCTTCGTACGAGATACCAAAAGAATCCCTCGTTGAGTCAAAAAACCTTTTAGCCTCTCTCTCGGGCTTTGTACGAGACACATAATAGCCTCCTCTTAGGCTTTGTATAAGAAAACCATTGGTTAATCCAATTAACCTTTTAGCATCAAAGTTGTGCCTCGTTCACAGTACATAAACATCAACAACTCCTTCCCCTTCATCTAATTGCTGTAAGCGGCAAGCCTCCGGATCATCTACATCCATGCCACTGTCCCTCTTTTAGCATGAGAAATTCCTAAGGAAAGATGGCATTACTCTACACTGAGTTAAAATCTTCTCCTTCAGGTTAAAATCCCCTTTAAAGGAAATTATGGCATTGCCGGATTCACATATCCCGGTTAAAGTAATTCTCCTTTATAAAACAGTTGTGACATACAACCCCCCTCTTTAGAGATGACAGATTCTCTCTAAAGTCAACACCTTTTGCTTCACATCTTGGGTTTTGAACAAGATACAAACCACCTTTCGCTTCAGGTCTTGGGCTTTGAACAAGACACCAAAAACAACCATTTCCTCCCATAGAATAGGAGGAACTACGAACGCTCTGATTTCCCTGTTTCGAAAAACGGGAATACGTAGGAATAAGATTGAAAGAAAAATCTTAGCGAGCACACTAAACAAAAACCCAAAATCCCATACTCTCATGTATCTATCAAAAGCATCAGTCCTAACATCCTAAATCCTTGTTCCCCGCCAGAAAATCCTAGAAAGAGAAAAGAAAACCGTATTGGCGAAAATACAAATAACCAGTACAAAGGCCCCCCCACATTGATAGCATTCATAACCTAACAGGCCGCTATTTGAACTCAGTATGCAAAGCAGGGTTAATTGGAGACATCTATTTCCCTTCCTTCATCAGCTTTAATAGGATAAAAAATGAATCGACCTGTAGTAAGCTCAACCACAGAGAGCGACCGGCGCTTAAGAACCGCGTCCAAAATCGCTCGCTACAAATACGTAGGCATAAGATTGAAAGAAAAATCTTAGCGAGCACGCTAAACAAAAACCCAAAATCCCATACTTTTGTACATTCGTCCTAACATCCTAACCGGTAGCCTAAAGCACCCCTCGTCAACAAAATAACCTAGGAGAAACCCTGAATCTTTGTAGCATCTGTAAACCAACAGTTTTGACTGTTTAATCTCAGTATGCAAGCAAGGTTAGTTGGAGACATCTATTTCCCTTCCTTCATCAGCTTCAATAGGATAAAAAATGAATCGAGCTGTAGTACCAGAGCGATCGTGCTTCGCAACCACATCCAAAAATCACTCGCTACACCCGCGCCACCACATCTGAAACACTTGAGAGTATCAAGAGCCACCCCTCCCTCCTTTGGTTTCTTTCCTGTTGCAGCTTTCTGTTTCCCCTGATCAGCTGGAGCACTGTAAAGAGTACCTCCAAACCTCTACTTACCCTTCTTCTCATTCACAGCTTTGTAATGAGCAATCCTGGCTCTGTTATCATTGTCATAGATTCTGTTTCTGCTTACCAGCTCTGGATAGTTTCCTATTTTCTGACAAGCAATGCCCAGTTTGATCTCGGGACGCAGCCCATTTTAAACTTCAAGTACTTATAAGTCATTGCCTCTTCTGTATTGTAATGAGCACAATATTGAACCAATTTCTCAAACCGAGCAGCATATTCAGCAACAGTCAAGTTTCCTTATTTCAGCTCTAGGAACTCAATCTCTTTTGCACTTCGGATGTCTTTCGGAAAATACTTTTCTAGAAACTCATCCTGAAACACCGTCCAAGTGATCTCAGTACCCGCAGCTTCCAACCTCTGACGACTATTGTCCCACCAGGCTTCAACCTCTCCTTCCAACATATGAGTGCCAAATCGTACCTTTTGAGCATCACTGCATTTCATAGTCCTGAAGATCTTCTCAACAGCCTTCAGCCATTTCTGTGCAGCCTCAGGGTCCAAAATACCTCCCTCATATGTAGGCGGCTTATTGCTCTGGAACTGAGCTAAGTCAAGGAACTGCGCACCTCTAGCCTGATTAGTGTTCTCTACCGCTTGTGCCATGGCTTCCATAGCAGCAGCAAGAGCAACATCATTCCTTCCTGCCATACTCAAACAACATACAGTCAGAACACACAACTCGCTCCTATTCTAAGGACAGACTCTACTACTCAACCTGGCCGGACGGACCGACCTGCTCTGATACCAATTGTAACACCCCACTTTCCCATTTTATAAAATATACGAATATTACAGATAAAATCAAAGTTTCAAACTTTACAAGTAGGATGCTACACCAATAAAACTAACATCAAAACTTCTTTCATTAAATGAAAACAAAGCAGCGGAAATAATTATTCCATAAGTTCACGGCACACTTGCCAACATACTCCAAACCTCCACATTAAACTCGTGGTCCGCAAAATATTAAATTTAAAAGAGATACGTAACAAAAATCCAATACAAAATAACAACTACTAAAATCCCCAAAATTCCCGTGTTACGTATCAGAGCGACTCCTACGACTCGAACAGGCAACACGCACTCCAAGCAACTCAAGTACCTGGATTATCTGTACTTCCGAAGAAGCACAGACACAACAACAACAAAAGGGTGAGAACTACATTCAATAATAAACGGCAAATAACACATGATAAGAGTAGTTACTCACACACAATCATACAATCACATAATCACGACCTACTTGTCACTTTCAATCATAATTCAATCAACATATAATAATAATGTAATGCGACTCAACAACAGACACAATGCATGTGGTACCAAAATCACCATGGTTCATTCAATCGAACCCGGATAAATCACATATACCCCTACTTAGCAATGATTTATCCCACCACACTCCATATTGGAGTTCAGATGAATCACATACACTCCTCCTGAGCAACGATTCATCACCACCGACACACCATGCATGCATGACATCAATATGCATATAATTCATGTATAATCATAATCATACATTTCCACGATCCTTCTGATCACAATTAATACATAACACCACAAGAACACCTCACACGACGTTAATTAGCTAATTACTAATTAATTCACCAAAATTACTAAATCAATTATTTTATTGCTAATCCTACATTTCTCCAGGTCTGACAACTACCTCCAACCTCTCAAACCAAAAGAAACCACTTCAGATGCGAAAACGGGAAAGAAATCGAGAAACGGTAAAATTATGCACACTCGCTGGCCATACACGTATTGCCTTGTGCCTTACGCGTATTGCCCAGCTCGCTCGCCCAACCATATACGTATCCTACGCGTACCGCCTCTCCTCCCACCCTGCCATACGCGTATTACCCTACCTATTACGCGTATGAGCAGAGACCTGTTTTTCCATCAAATTCCATTTCCAGACCCAATACGCGTATTCCATCTTCATACGCGTAAGGCCAGACCTCCATACGCGTACCGTTACGCGTATGGGCAGAGGGTCGTGCCAATCCTATTTTTTGGCCCTCCCATACGCGTAATGACCATAGTCGTACGCGTATTGTCTTACCTGTTACGCGTATGGCCAGATCTATTACGCAAATGCAATTTCCCCACACCAGTTTGGGTTCTACTACGGGATCCTCACTTTTCCACTCCAATTCAGTCCTAAACTTGTTTCTACATCAATTTTAGGACCTATAATCTCATCTTACAATTTCACCTATCATTACTACATTAGAATTTCAGGTTTTAGATCTAATTCATCCTCTCAACCTGCATCAAAACCAGATCTGCAATACATGCATCTATACAGCAGCAAAACACCATACAATTACATATCTCATGACAGAGCAAAGCAATTCATACAATTCATCATAATTTCGACCATATCACAACAGATTCACAAACAGAATTCATGCATCCAAAATCCTACGAGGGAAATGACCCCTCACTACCCTTTCACGTTATTATCACCTGTATTGAACCCATTCTCCCCCCTTACCTCGAAATTACTTAGAAAATTCCCACGAAAATTGATGAAGGTGGGTGCCCTAGCTCTCCCTTGTTCTTCCCTTCTCCATAGCCTTTCTCCTTCTCTCTCTAAAATTCTGATTATGGTTAACCCCTCACTAATTCTCACTAAACCAGCTTAATGACTAAATTGCCCTTCCTATTTTCTATCAGCCCATTATCTAATTAATTAAATTAGATTTTAATTTACTAATAATATTAATAATAATAATAATAACCATAATAATAATAATATGAAATATACTATTAATAATAATAATAATACTACTAATAACAATAAGTTCCATATTACTATTAATGGACACACCCCCGCCTTATCACTATTAACCTTACCCCCTCGCACTCAGACACCCCCTAAACAAGGCCAAACAATGAAAAATAACACGACGATCAAATAATTTAAATTGGGGTGTTACAATGGTTGCCGGTCAGAAGTGATGAGGACGACCAGAGGAACCCTCTGTCTAGGGAGATCATGGACACCCTTATCCCTATGGGCATGGAGAAGCCTCCATTACTGGGGACCTATGACGGCACAGCCGACCCCGAAGATCACGTCAAGAGCTTTGAAGCCATGCTCGACTATAGGAATGTCAAGGGAGCTACCAAGTGCAGGCTCTTCCCGACCACTCTTCGGAAAGGCACCATGACTTGGTACAAAAGTCTCGCGCTTGAATCAATCACATCCTGGAGGCAACTGAAGGGACGTTTCTCTAAACATTTCACTGCGTCTCACCGACATCCGAAGACGGTGGCCTCGTTGGAAGGCATCTTCCAGGCGAAGAGCGAATCTCTCAGAGACTACATTGAGAGATTCAACTGAGAAGCTGTCGATGTCCACACGACCGACGACATGAAGAAGTTCCTGATCGTACGGGGACTACGTATCGGGACCGAGTTCGCGAAGTCTGGGGGTATTCACAGACCCCACAACTTGGAAGACCTCCTCCACCGAGCTCAATCATACATCGAGTTTGAAGAGTCAGAGGCTGCCCAAATCGCCCTCGACTCAAGACGTCAGGATGGCCCCCGCGGTCAAAGGGACGAAGGATCTCCTCCCCCCTTGGCGTGGGGGAGGAAAAGACGTGAAGCCCGTCCTAGGGACTCTCGGGAACCGAGGGGACCAGCTGGCCGGTTCACGGAGTACACTCTGCTCAACGCTCCCCGCGAGCGAATTCTCAACGAATGCGCCAACTTAGATTTCCAAAAAGGGGGTGTCTGCTTTCCAAAGCTGACACCCCCCAAATCAAACACGGACAAGTCCAAGTACTGCAGGTTCCACCAGAGCCATGGACATGTCACAGAAGATTGCGTCCACCTCAAAGACGCAATTGAGATCCTGATCAAAAAAGGGCATCTAAAGCAGTATGCCAAGAGGAACGACGCTCGGTCAGATGCCCGAGATGCTCAAAGCGTCGAGGAGACAACACCTCCCTCCGGGGAGAATCGGCTGCAAATCGCCCTCAACGTCACTCGATCTGAGGACTTTTACGTCCCCGAGGGAATCGAGGACCCGGAGGCAGTTTGCAGCATGTGGGCGAGCTTCTCTCCTGAAGACCCTGTCACTGCACGCAGCACGTGGGAGAACTTCCCCGCGGCGATGGTCATATCCGGCAGAGGCTTCGAGAAGGTCTCTGTCGGGTCGATTAAGAGGAAATTTGACGAGCTGGAAGCCGTGACCTCGGCGAAGACCACCACTTTCGAGAATGTGCAAGGGAGATCAAACCCCATCACCTTCTACCTTGAGGAGCTTCCCGGATGAGCGCCCAACGCCAACATCCCCCTCTTGATCCGGGCACATATGGCTAATTTTGACGTCCGTAGGATCCTGGTCGACCAGGGGAGCTCAATAGATATCATGTACGCCCACCTCTTCGAGACCCTCCAGCTCGACGAGAAGAATTTGACCCCTTACGTGGGCTCGGATCTACAGGGGTTCAACGGCACCACCACCAGGCCATGGGGCTATATTGAACTGATGGTCACTTTCGGGGGCGAGGATACTGCCCGACAAGTCAAGACCCACTTCTTGGTGGTTGAATTTCCATCCCTCTACAACTGCATCCTGGGGAGGACCACTCTGGCCGAACTCACAGCGGTACCATCGACAGTCCATCTGAAGATGAAGTACTACATGGCCAGGGGTCGGGTCGTCACCATGCACGGGGACATTGAAGCGGCCAGGAGGTGCTTCGACGGCGCAACCAAAGGCTTGGGTTCCATCAACACCAAGCCCAAGACCGGAGAAAAGCCATCCCCGGACACAGTGCAGAAGCCACTCCCACGCGTCAACGTGGTCGACCTCGACAGCAGGTTCCCTGGCGAGCAGGAGGAAGGCGGAGCAGCTGACCATGACCTCCAAGAGGAAATCAACGGGCATCCTCTCCATCCAACGCGCCCCATCCCAAATGGAGACTTCGAGCTCGTCGCCTTCGGAGATGATCCAGACCGAAGCGTAAAGATTGGCACCGGACTCCTCGACCTGGCGAAGAAGCAGCTGAAGGCATGTCTCTGGGAGAACGCTGATCTGTTCACATGGAGCGCCTCCGAGATGCCTGGCCTTGACCCAGAGGTGGCCTGCCATCAGCTCATCGTAGATCCGGCCGCTAGGGCCATAGTTCAACGTAGGCGTAGGCAGTCTCCCGAAAAAGTGGAGGCTGCTGAAAAAGCTGTAAAAGACCTCCTAGAGGCAAATTTTATTTTGGAGGCCAGGTACACAACCTGGTTGTCCAACGTTGTACTTGTAAAAACGAATAATGGAAAATGGAGGATGTGTGTTGACTATATTGATCTTAACCTGGCATGCCTGGAAGACTCTTATCCTTTGCCTAACATCGACCAGCTGGTCGACAATTCTGCAGGTTTCAAACTACTGTCCTTCATGGGCGCTTACTCGGGGTACAACCAAATTCCCATGGCTAAGATCGACAAGCAGCATATCGCCTTCATGACCGAGTCGGGCAATTACTACTACAACGTAATGCCTTTCGGCCTTAAGAACGCCGGCGCGACCTACCAACGGATGATGAACAAAGTTTTTTGGGGAGAGATTGGCGACATGCTCGAGGTCTACATGGACGACATGATCGTCAAATCCGTAGAAGAATTCGACCATGCTGCCCATCTCAAGAAAGTCTTCGACACAACGAGGAGATGCAGGATGTGGTTCAACCCCGACAAATGCACCTTAGACGTTCGGGCGGGCAAGTTCCTCGGCTTCTATCTCACAGAGCGAGGAATCGAGGCGAACCCCGACAAATGTAGGGCTTTCTCCGAGATCCCGACCCCGAACTCGAAGAAATCGATACAATCGCTAAACGGGACGCTAACCGCGCTTTCCCGCTTCGTCGACAAATCTGCACAGTACGCACTCCTATTTTTCAAACTTCTACGATAGAAAGCAACATTCAAATAGACCGAAGAGTGTGAGCAAGCGCTCCTCCACCTTAAACAAGTCCTATCACAACCCCCAGTTCTCTCACAACCAGAAAACGGGGAGACGTTGTTCTTGTACCTCGCCATCACGAGCGAAGCAGTCAGTGCCGTTCTCATTCGGGAAACCGCAGACGGGCAGAAACCGATTTACTTCACCAGCAAGGCCCTCTAGGGCCCCGAGCTCAGGTATCAGTAGATCGAGAAAGTCACCCTGGCCCTCGTCACTGCGGCCAGGAGGCTGCGTCATTACCTCTTGGCCCACACGGTCGTGGTGAGGACCGAACAGCCCATAAATCAACTTCTCAGCCGACTAGACATGGCTGGAAGGATGCTCAGATGGTTACTAGAGCTCGCCGAGTTCGACATTCAATATGAGGGAAGAAAGGCCCTGAAGGCTCAGGTACTAGCCAACTTCGTGGTAGAAATGACCCTCCCGAAACCTTCGACCAACGGGTCCCAAAAGTGGATAATCTACGTCGACGGAGCATCCAACTCGAAAGGTAGCGGGGCAGGCATCATCCTCGAAAACGAGGAAGGTATCCTGATCGAAGTCTCCCTCGAATTTTCCTTCCCGACGTCGAACAACCAGGCAGAGTACGAGGCTTTCCTCGCCGGGCTGTGGTTGGCTGAGGACCTCGGCGCCAAAGAAGTCAAAATTTTCATCGACTCTCAGCTTGTGGCCTCTCAGGTCCGAGGAGAGTACCAATCCAAGAACGACAGCCTCATCGAATACTTGACCCTGGTGAAGGAAAAGATGAAGAACTTCACCTCCGCAGAAGTAACTCACATCCCGCGCAAGCATAACACCCGAGCAGATGTATTGTCCAAACTGGTGATCACAAAGAAGAAAGGCGGGAACAACTCCGTCATACAAGAAGTGCTCTCTCGCCCGAGCATCGACAAACCTGTCCCTGCGACTGACGTGAACGCCATCGGGGACAGCAACTGTTGGATGACCCCGGTATACGAGTATCTCACCACTGGCAAGCTGCCCGACGATCCCAAGGAAGCCGGAACGGTTAAGCAACGAGCGTGCTCATACATAATTGTCGAGGACAAATTATACCGACATGGCTTTTCCATTCCCCTCCTCAGGTGCGTCGAGGAGACCAGGGTCCCCGGTATACTCCAGGAAATCCACGAGGGGATCAACGCACGACACCTTGGCAGACGATCCTTAGCCTACAAAGCACTACGAGCAGGGTATTATTGGCCCACCATGTAACAGGACGCCAAGGAGCACATCAAGAAGTGCGACAGATGCCAACGACACGGGGACATACATCTGGCCCCGCCCAACGAACTCAAAACACTATCGTCCCCGTGACCGTTTACGTGGTGGGGAATGGATATCCTCGGGCCCTTCGTCGTGGGGACATACCAAAACAAATACCTGATTGTTGGCGTGAATTATTTCACGAAGTGGATTGAGTCCGAAGCCCTGGCCAAAATCACCGCTCACAACATACTACGTTTCTACAAGAGGAACATACTCGCCCGGTTCAGCGTGCCCCAAGCGATCGTCACCGACAACGGGACACAGTTTACCGACAAGAACTTCCAAGACTTCGTCGCCAAACTGGGCACGAAGCAGCACTTCACGTCAGTCGAGCACCCTCAAATGATCGGGCAAGCTGAAGCGGCAAATAGAGTAATCCTGCAAGGATTGAAGCGTCAACTAGGCGACGCCAAGAACAGGTGGGTCGAGGAACTACACAGTGTCCTCTGGGCCTACCGAACAACCCCACATTCCACGACCGGGGAGACCCCCTTCCGCTTGACCTACAGAACAGAAGCGGTGATCCCCGTGGAAATAAGGGAATCCTCGAGGAGAACAGAGTCTCCCCTCGACGAGGAGACGAACAACGAGGCCCTAAAAGAGAAGCTCGACTTTGACGATGAGATAAGGTCGGGTGCGTCCCTCCAAGAAGCTTCACTTAAACAAAAAATAACTCTATGTTATAACAATAAATTTATTAAACGTGATTTTCAGGTAGGCACCCTCGTCCTACGAAGGAACCAGAAAGATTTGCGAGAAGGCAAGCTCGCTGCGAACTGGGTAGGCCCCTACCGCGTCCGCGCAAAAACGGGGACAGGAGCCTACTACCTCAAAAATCTACACGGGGAGGAACTTGCTCGACCATGGAACGCTGAGAAGCTTAAACAATACTACAGTTAAACACTGCCCGTGACACAGCCACATCGCGATTACGGGGACGCGCTAAGGTACAAGCGCGACTCCCCTCCATGAAACACGAAGGTCAAGGGTTGCGTTGTGTGTGCGCGAGGACCCTTGATCCGACGAGGATACCTCGACCGAGCTCCGTCGTCGCCGTACCAATTAGGTAGAACACACACCTCGTAATGGGAAGTTCACGCCACGAAGCTAAGACCTCGACGAAGCTCTTAGCCTCGTTGAAGGTCGGAATACACCTCCGGCCACTCGACCAGTTCCCCACACAGTCGAGGATAGACAAATTCGAGCAAACCCCCAAATTACCAAATTACTTAGACAAAAACGATAAGTATATCAAACATACAAGTATCACACACACACAAATAAGCAAAATTCAAAGCATTAACTGGGCAGAAGCCCATTGTGCAAATATTACAAATATCCAAAATCCCCTGGCATGCAGGCCGGGTAAAAGTCATTACCAAAAATGGCGCACAGGCCAAACAAAAAGGGTCAAAAGAATAATGGCACGCAGGCCGAGCAAACAAAAGAACTAAACAGCGATCTTTTCCTCGATCCGGCCATCAGTCTCCCCGCCATAGTCGTCCTTCTCCTCTGGTACGACCAGCTTACCGTCGACCACACGAAGGAACGGGCTAATCCTGTCAAGCGCAAGCTGGACGTCCAGATTCTCAGCCTCGATCTGCGCCACAACATTTTTAAAGCCCACCTCGAGGCCTTCCAAACAATCCTGCTGAAGCTCCCGAATCTTAGCGATCAGGGCACCACGGCTGACGAAACCTTTCTCTTCGGCTGTCTCATTCTCGGCAGGACGGGCAATAGCTTCCAGCTCAGCAACCCTGGTCCGAAGGCGATTCCGCTCCTCCTGAGTTGTTCAGCTCATGAAGGACGTTGGCATAGTTCTCGCACTTAGACTGAGCCTCTTACAAGTCACCCTCAACCTTGTCATTCTCCTTCTCGAGGGCAGTGTATTCGTCCATTAACTTCTGCAACTCGGAAGCAGGGGAGGTCTCCTCGTTCAAGATTAAGGCAGTCTCAAAGATTCGCATCATGGCCGCCATATCCTCGACCAGCGCCTTCTTCCTGGCCATTTTGTCCATCCCCAAGACCGCCTTCACCTCGGCCTTAGCAACAATAGGGAGGCTCCCTCCGAAGAAATCCCGCTAAAGGTGACAGGCGGGCAACATGAACTTCTCCGTTGGGACATGGCCCTCGAGATCCACGAGGATGGGTCCCTCGGTCCTCGTCCTCTTGGCAGGGGTGCCCTCCTGAGGGGGAGACTGACTACACTGCGGAGAAGTAGAGCCGCTCGTTCCTCCAATCGGCACCGCTATCTGAATGACCTCGCGAACCCGACCCTTAGTTCGTTTAGGTGTCCGGTCAGCGGCCAGCTTCATGATGTGCTCGGTGGCATTCGACATTTGACCTACAACGGAAAACATAAAATAAGTTAGCACAAGAAAAAAAAATAAGTGGAACGCCCGGGCAAAACAATGGGCTACTACCTAGGAACCTCTTGGCTTTGTCTGGGGACTTGCACTCAAGGAGAGCCTTGGTGTTTATGTAACGGGCTGCAGTCACAACTCGTCCCCGTGGGTCGAGGACAGACTTCCCATCCCTAGTTATACATTCTGCACGGTTGAAGCTGGCGACATACGCGACCAGCTTTGCATACACCTCTTTGTGCTCGACCGACAATTCGCTGTGTTTCACAATGTAGGCATCTGTGCCACTCCCGAAGTACGCATCCTCCCACTCCAGGGGGCACTTGAACACAAACCTTTCTTCCCCGACCTCGTCGGTCACGATATCGTATAGTGCGCCCAAGGCCTCGTGCGTCGCAGGCATGATATAGTAAAATCTATCCTTGAAATTTGGAACAGAATCCGCGAATGCCTTGAACAACTTCCTCGGCTGCTTGAAGGAGACCCAATTGTGTCGCCCTTGATCAGTTACCCGTTGAAGGTGGAAGATGCGAAAGAAGAGGGGAAGAGTGGTCTCGACGCCGAGATAGTCGCACACTAGCTCAAACGCCCGCATGAAGGCAAACGTGTTGGGGTGAAGCTGAGAAGGCACTAGATGCAACCAGTTGAACACCCCCAACTGGAAGCCGTTGAAGGGGAGACGAATGTTGGCCTCCTTAAATACGAACTCGTACATAGGGAACCTTAACCCCCGATAATTCGAACAGATACGGTGGTGCTCTCTGGGTTGAAAGATCGTCCAGTTCATTTGCTCGCCCACAACGACGTCCTCGACAAGTGCGAAGGCATCTGTGTCATCAAGGACGAACCGCGACCGAATTCTTAAAGGCTCTTCGCCGGCCCAGTCCGCGGCCGGTCGCAAGGGTTCCTCCCCGGGGAGTTGTACAGGCTCGGACAGGTCAGGTTCGGTGTCTATCTGGATAATACCCGCAAGCCTCGCCGCCATTTTTTACCTGAAAGTAGAGGAAATTGGTGAATTCGATGGCCAGGACCAAATCCACCCTTCCACCGCCGATCAAGTGAAAGGGAAAAGAGAGAGCACGGGGATGCTCGGAGCAATAAGGAATTGTCCGGTACCTTCATCTCGTTCACCCACGTGCTCGAAACACCTCTCGGACGGCCAGGGACCTTCTTCAGGTCCCCGGCTCTTTCGTTCCACGTCCCCGGGACATTCATCCCACATCCTCGAGACATTCATCGGGTCCTCGGGATATTCATCCCAAATCTCTGTTAAATCAATCAGAACCCTAAAGAAGTTCCACCGTTTTCGCCGGAAACTCCGCAGCCTCCCCGGGAACTTCATCAGTTCACCAAGGAAACCACCGTAGGAAACTAAAACAGAAAAAGAAGAAGGCCAGAAGCTTACTTGAAACGGTGGTTGAAGGCGGTCCGGTACGGTGGGAACGACGGCGTGCAGCGGGGTACGGCGGAAGAGCCGCGACGATCGTTGGAGAAGGGAAGAGAGAATCAAAGCGAAAAAGGTGGGAACGTGCGAATGGCACGAAATGAAATCCTTTTTATAGGCCTCTCACGGGACTCGAGGCATCCCTAGGCTCTTGAGTGCCCTAGGCCTAGCTGCCCTAGGCATTGATGGCAGGCGACACGTGGCACCCAGATGCCCACGCGCGTCCATTACACTCCTTCGCGTGCCCGCACAAAACACTTAGCTGTTTCCTTTCATCTCTCTGACACATGGCATCATCAGCTCACGGTCCTCGGGCCCTACCCATCGAACACTCCTCACGGTTGATCCCCGACATCGTCGCCACATCGTGTTACACGTAACGAACCTCCTCGACATCCGATATGACTCTTAAGTCATTAATCCGACACTTCGGAGCAACGACTTGGGGGGCTCCTGGTCTGGACTGGGCCGGCGCCTGCTCATCCGTCGGGCAGGCGCAACCCAATACGGGTGCGGCCCAATAAGGTCCACGCTTGCCTAGTGTCGAGCACGTCTAAACCTCTCCCATCATCGGGCACGTATTGGACGTACATTGTCGAGCAGATGCTCTTGGCCTAGGGAAACACCTCTCTCCTCGACTTCCGCATTCTTCTCCCCGTGAGGAGCACGTTCTCTTGTAACCTCCCACCTCCGAAGGAATCAGTCTGCCCATCTTCCGGAGATCTCGGGACCGTTACCCCAGGGCGAAGACCACGTGCTGGTCTTCCCTACGCCACGTAAGCCCTGGCAGTCACCTGGATTGGGCCTAGCAATTCAGCCCAGTGCAGGAGACCGTTGGCCCCGCGCTTGGGGCATTCTTTAAATACCCTCTCATTTAAGAGGTTCAGATTACGTTCATTCTCACTCTTTGTTGAAGCGGTATAGCGGCAAGCAACAAAAGATTTGGAAGTATTTTTTCGGGAATTATCGTGTCCACAGAGATCGGTGCTACTGAATTGCCGTTCGACAATATCAATGTTAATGAGTTTGGGTTTAAATGGTTTGAATTAAATGCGAAAAAGTAAATATGAACATAAAAAGAGTACATTCTTTGAAGAGAAGAAACCTATCAAGCATGAATATGCACTACTCAGAAGAAACGTAAACCTATCGATCAGTCGCATTCAACATACAATACTCATCAAAATCATCACGTATCGCTCACAACAGTGTCCATCTCTGGCACATTGAGCTGAGAGAGCAACCGTATCACTCTCGTCGTCACTCTCGCGCACGACGCCTCGAAACACGGAAGACATTAAGTTCCGACACCATAAAGATTATTATCTAAATCTATCTCTAGCATCTAGACAATAGATATCTATCCTTAATCAAGATTCGTGATGTTTATCTCTAACACAACACAAATCCAAACATAAATGCAAAAAGATCAAGAAAGACATCGATAATGATTTGTAAAGCATATATATTATACAACCATGATCAATACATGTACATAGGTTTAGAGTAACAATACAAACATAACCCAACAAATAGAGAAATACATAGAGAAGAAATGGAGAAAAACCAAACATTTCATGAGTTTTCGGCTTCGATTGATGAAGGATTCGACTCTCGATCATCCTAATGCATGCTCCAATGTGTTTTCTAGCCTAATTCTACTAAAAAAATGCTATTGGATGGATTTGGAACCAAAAATATCAAAACCCATAACCTAAAAAATGTGTTTTTGGGCCTTTAATGGAGTTTCTGTCCGCCCAGTTTCGCCCGACGGAATTCTGGGTTGCCCGGCGGTGTAAGGCGGCTATTCTATAAGTTTTTCACACTTTTGGAGTGCCCGGCCCGCCGCTGCTTCGCCCGGCGGAGCAGAGGCGCAGCACACCAGTCTGCAGAAAAAATCTGCACTGTTTTATTCGTAACTTTTGACGCACGGTTTGAAGCGCTGGAAAACTTATTCAATGCTCTATACAACAATGGCAAAATCCCATTGCTGGAACACCTGCAAAAATAAATGAAAATCAATTAAACTCAATGATATTTACACGATACGCAATATATACACTAAAACGTAAAGTAAACGTAATTACGAACAAAGCGGGGTTTATTCAACCAATTTTAACACAAAGTAATGATAAGTGCAACAAAACTTATATACAAAAATAGCTACAATTTGCACTTATGAAACTCTCCCCAACTTACCTAACTGTTTGTCCACAAACAAGAATCAAGCGACTCAAAGAAACAAAAGCAATAACCAAAGAATTACGAATCAACAGGTTTTGAAAACGGAAAACAAATGTATGGGTCAAATGAAAAACGGTACACACAAAGTAAATACTTACCACTAAACTACGACGATGACATAGTCACGAAACAAATGCAAAATACAAAAATCATGCCAAAAATTCTAAAACAACACAAGTTCAAATGTGAATCACACCTAGCAAAAACAATCATCGGTAGATGAAAAACATAAAATGAGGGATTTTTCACTCACACAACAATCCTGCAAACAAAAGGCTAAATTATGCATCCATCCAAAAATTCACATTGAACATACAAAGGCAAAAATCACAAGGACTTTTCAAGGTTGTAATGTGGTCGGGTAAACAAACAAGGGGCAATTCCTAAAGCTAATCGAAACAAAAACTTGCCTAAACCTAAGGGAGTGATCAACTCGCAAAAGTTCAAACACAAAATTTCAATCAAACTTCTTCCAAAATCCCAAGTGTTACACAAAACACAATACTTATTTAGCACAATTATTGAAACTCTTTTTGTTTCCTTTTTCAAAGATTTTCTTTTTCTTTCTTTTTTTCTATTCTTTTCTTTTGTCATATTTTTCTCTTTTTTCTTTTCTATTTCTTTCCTCATAGAACCAACTAATGAATACATAATCATTCTCTCCCCGACTTGAATTCAACCGCACCATCATGTGAATACTCCCTACTTTCTAAGGCAAGGAAAAAAATCCATACAACAACACAAAGTTGAGGTCCAAGAAAAAACAAAATCCAATCAAAAATAAGTGAACTAAATACTCATAGACAAGCATTAAGTTCAAATAAAACATGGATCAAAAAGCTCAAAGGGGTTACGAAAGATCACATGCTCACAAGGTGAATTGACTATTTGGCTAAGGTGGTTGTGCTCAAAATGAAACAAATGCCTTGATCCTTTTCATGCATTCATATACACAACATAAACAATAGATTCAACATAATAAAATCCAGTTATAACAAGAATGTTGGAACTCCGAGCATATATGAACAATGGAAGGCTTCCTCACAAAAAGGTTGGGAACTAAAGTGATTCACAACAAGAACAAGTATACAAAAGAATGAATGGCATGAAAGTTTGTAAAATGCCTAAGTAACATGAATATGCTAAAGTCAAGAAAGCGAGAAATACATACCTCAGATGTGTACAAAACTTAACAAAATCATTACCATACATCCGCAAGTTGAAACAAACCAACTTGGAAAACCACCAAAGCATCCTCAAATAAGTCAATCAAAATTTGCGAGCAAACAACAACCAAAAACATTAGAAATGAAAAACAATAAAAACATGTTTGTTTTACGTCGTAAGCTCGACGCATTTACGGTGCTTAATTAGAAACTTCCTCTCTTCATGCCGTGGTGATGTCTCACCACGCAACCAAAAGCAAGCGTCCTAACCAAACACTTGAACAAACGTTAAAATATACAAGTATCATAATAAACAAGTGAAAATATACAAAATGTACGATATCTATAAAACTAAAAAACAACGAAACTATCGCAATGCAAGAACAATAAAAACCAATCCCCGGCAACGGCGCCATTTTGTTGAAGCGGTATAGCGGCAAGAAACAAAAGATTTGGAAGTATTTTTCCGGGAATTATCGTGTCCACAGAGATCGGTGCTACTGAATTGTCGTTCGACAATATCAATGTTAATGAGTTTGGGTTTAAATGGTTTGAATTAAATGCGGAAAAGTAAATATGAACATAAAAAGAGTACATTCCTTGAAGAGAAGAAACCTATCAAGCATGAATATACACTACTCAGAACAAACAAAAACCTATCGATCGGTTGCATTCAACATACAATACTCATCAAAATCATCACGTATCGCTCATAACAGTGTCCATCTCTGGCACACTGAGCTGAGAGAGCAACCGTATCACTCTCGTCGTCACTCTCGCGCACGACGCCTCGAAACACGGAAGACATTAAGTTCCGACACCATAAAGATTATTATCTAAATCTATCTCTAGCATCTAGACAATAGATATCCATCCTTAATCAAGATTCGTGATGTTTATCTCTAACACAACACAAATCCAAACATAAATGCAAAAAGATCAAGGAAGACATCGATAATGATTTGTAAAGCATATATATTATACAACCATGATCAATACATGTACATAGGTTTAGAGTAACAATACAAACATAACCCAACAAATAGAGAAATACATAGAGAAGAAATGGAGAAAAACCAAACATTTCATGAGTTGTCGGCTTCGATTGATGAAGGATTCGACTCCGGATCATCCTAATGCATGCTCCAATGTGTTTTCTAGCCTAATTCTACTCAAAAAATGCTATTGGATGGATTTGGAACCAAAAATATCAAAACCCATAACCTAAAAAATGTGTTTTTGGGCCTTTAATGGAGTTTTTGTCCGCCCAGTTTCGTCCGGCGGAATTCTGGGTCGCCCGACGGTGTAAGGCGGCTATTCTGTAATTTTTTTCACACTTTTGAAGTGCCCGGCCCGCTGCTGCTTCGCCCGGCGGAGCAGAGGCGCAGCACACCAGTCTGCAGAAAAAATCTGCACTGTTTTATTCGTAACTTTTGAACCGTAACTCCGATTGACGCACGGTTTGAAGCGCTGGAAAGCTTATTCAATGCTCTATACAACAATGGCAAAATCCCATTGCTGGAACACCTGCAAAAATAAATGAAAATCAATTAAACTCAATGATATTTACACGATACGCAATATATACACTAAAACGTAAAGTAAACGTAATTACGAATAAAGCGGGGTTTATTCAACCAATTTTAACACAAAGTATTGATAAGTGCAACAAAACTTATATACAAAAATAGCTACAATTTGCACTTATCACTCTTACACCTATATTTTGTACTTGCTTACTCCCGTTTCGTAACTTTGGCATCGGAGTACCTTGCAGGTACCCCCCCCCCCCCCCCCCCCATCACTACCGGAGTTGAAGATCTCACGGCGTTGTTGGCCACTGTCATACTAGTCACTTTATGCAATGAAAACAAATTTGTAGAACACATTTTTGTTCTATATTTTCAGAAGGATGATGTCTTAACCGAACAACAAAGATGTTCGGAATTTGGAATAAAATGGTGATGCTAAAAGAAAACACGAACGCAAGGTTGAAGATGATGAAAACCCCAATTTCATGAAAGATGTGTACATTGAAAAATATAAGATTTATAACATAGGAATTTTAACATAGTTTCCCGAAAAATGGATGGAAAGGACAAATTTGAATCAATTAATAAAATAAAGAGCCAAAATTGGTGTTTTCAAAGTTATAAGACCAATATAAACCCCAATTAAAAGATACATGACAAAAATTATCAAGCCTAATATAATTTCTACCTATTGAATCAACCTTTTGTTTTAATTGAATTTTCTAATGGTTGATGGTTACATAATGAATTTTAAAACACATTAAGATAAAAAAGGCAGGACAACCTGGTAATCAATCACAAGCCACTATGTTGCATGTAAGAATGTTTTATGTGATAAAGTTGGTCTAGCCTCCAATAGTGACCGCTATTTCTCCAATTACACAAAACTTGGAATAGTATATGATATATAGCCATCTAATTGAGCATACATAGCCTCCAAAACCAGAAGAAGAAGTTTTCAAAAGTGGATTGCTTCAACTTCTCTCAAATGTATTGAAGGTTACAGCTAAACACACGTTTTTGTTTCCAAAGTAAGACCTACTCTCACCTCCTCTCCCCTTTGTATATATATACTCATGATGAGGCATATTTGTTCTTCACCTCAAACTTTAGTAATTAATATCCAACAACATATATCTCTTATTTCATCTCTCTACTCACACTCACACTACTTAATTACCACATCATTATTACTCAAAACAAAAATACATTAATTAGGCATATATACCACAAATTAACAATGGTTAGAATCCATGCAAAATTAATTATATCTACTTTGCTTCTACTTATTCTCTCAGTTTCAACATTCGCATCATCCTCGTCTTTGGAGTTTGGTTTCTATAAGAAAACATGTCCATCCGCTGAAGCAATTGTTAGAAGAGCAGTAAACAAAGCTGTATCTTCAAACCCAGGCATAGCTGCCGGTTTGATTAGAATGCATTTTCATGATTGCTTTGTCAGAGGATGTGATGGTTCCGTATTATTAGAATCTACACCAGGCAATCCATCTGAGAGAGACCATCCTGCAAACAATCCAAGTTTACGCGGCATCGAGGTCATCAATGAAGCCAAGGCACAAATAGAGGCAGTATGTCCTAAAACTGTGTCATGTGCAGACATTCTTGCTTTTGCAGCTAGAGACAGTACGCGCAAAGTTAATGGCGGCATAGACTACTCAGTACCATCTGGACGCAGAGATGGTCGAATCTCTATCATGGATGAAGTCACACAAAATCTTCCACCACCAACTTTCAAAGCGGAGGAACTTATCAAACGTTTTTCTATAAAAGGTTTGTCAGCTGATGAAATGGTTACACTTTCTGGAGCTCATTCTATTGGTGTCTCACATTGTTCCTCTTTCTCAAACCGATTATACTCTTTCAACGCTACATTTTCTCAAGATCCTTCAATGGACCCTAACTTTGCTATGATGTTGAAATCCAAGTGTCCGCCACCACAATCACAAACAAGAGACCCAACGGTGGTGTTTGATAGTTCGACGCCTAATGATTTGGACAACATGTATTATATGAAGTTGAAGAATAAGCGTGGTTTATTAACTTCAGATCAAACATTGGCCAATAGTGATTTAACAAAGAGAATGGTGTTAAAAAATGGCAGACATAATGCAATATGGAGAGTGAAGTTTGCAAAAGCCATGGTGCATATGGGTTCCATACAAGTCTTGACAGGTTCTCAAGGTGAGATTAGAGAGCGCTGCAGCGTTGTTAATTTTCATTAACTGCACAAGATACCTTCGTCTTCCACAAAAATTTGTCCATAGATATCAAGATATATACATTCTTTCTTTGTTTTTTATTCATTAATTCTTTGATTTTTTGAATTCTTATTGTTTCTGTTTGGAGTCATTCTTTATTTGTGTGCGACTGTTTGTAATCTTTATCAATTCAAGTGTACATGTGCAATTCAATCCAGTGTAATAAGATGTGAAAAGTAGTGAACTACTATGTTTGAATTATATAAGTTGGATCCTTTCTAAATTTACAGCTTATAGATTTGGTTGTTGTATGACTTATTATTATTCAGTTGACATCTTCAAATTGCATGCGGTTATGAAAGAAAAAAAAGTGTATATCCAAAATTATTCAAATTATATTTTAAAAACAAAACATTGGTTAAGTTAAACACATGCTTTTATTAAAAATGGTAGTCAAATTGAAGTTGTGGATCAGGTTTACTTGTATCTTCAATGAAAATCTTGTGAAAAGCAAAATTATTAAAGTTGGGTGGTTTGCTCAAAGCAGTCTCTTTTATTCATTAACAAATTAATGTTAAATGATTTTTATTTTTATCTGAAATTTCTTGAAGTATAAAAACCATTCAAAATTAGCAGTAGCACTAGAACACGTTTAGAGGAAATACTTGTGTGAACTGTGAACACAAATATTTGTTTTCAATGACATTGAACAAGAAATTTTAGTTTTCTACTCCCTCTGTCTCAAAATAAGAGTCTTTCTAACAAAAAAATTTATCCCAAAATAATAGTCTTTTTATGTTTTGAAGACAATAATAATTCATTCTTACCAACTTTACTCCTAATAAATATTATTTACACAATTTTTAAGATATTATATCACATTACACTTTTATGACAACCAATAGTAACTAAGGACAGTTTTGTAAAATTGTTATATTTAATTCTTCAATCATTACTTTTTTTAATCTATATGCAACAACCTTAAAAGACTTTCATTTTGAGACGGAGGTAGTATTTCACATGTCACGCCAATAATAGTTTTAAATTGTGATTGGAAACTCAATGGTTTAACCAGATCTCTCTGATAGAGATTGCAACTGCAATGGTGATAGCAGTTTAGCCGCAACAGTCCCATGTTTGCAGCATAACACACAAACATAAGACCAACAATAGTCAAAATAGGCATGCTTAGGGGTGTGCATGATTCATAAACCAAACCAAATTGAATCAAATATATGATTCAGTTTGGTTCTTAAAACCACTTTAATGAAACCAGTTTATTTTTTAAAAACTGGTTTATATTTGGATTGGTTTGGTTCAAAACTGGTTTATACCAAAAACCGGTTTTTGGTTGGACTATTTTTAAAACCGAATTTTCTCAAACTTGTTTTTGATTAAAACTCAGTTTTCAATTCAAACAACCTTTTTCTAACGCCATCCAATCCTTTTAAATCCATTTTTTGAAATCAATAATCTCTTGACGGTGGTAGATTTTAAATGTCAATTATAATATTTATGAAATTCGATCAACAATAATTTGATTTTTGCAAGAATATAGAATCGATAGAAATAATAAGAAAGCAAAAAAAAAAACAAATCATAACAAAACAAAAATGCATTGTGACTCGAAAATCTAAATGATTTTACTAGAGAATTTTTTTACTTGAAAATCAACAAAATATTAAATTGAATTCATAACTAACAACTATGAAACAAATATATTCAAAAATTGTAATTAAGAGCCATGATTAAAAAAAAAAAAAAATTTTAACTTGAGAGAGGATTAATGACGACCATAAGTAAAATTGGTGGCAATGCACTAATATATACAAGTGTTATCTTGATATCTACATTATATTATTAATTTATAATCATGAATTAGAGACAAGGTAAAAAGTATATTGGTTAACCATTTATGTATTGGTTTTTAAAAATGGTTATTGGTTTTTTGTGGTTTTAATAAAATGGATCCGGATCAATTTTAATCAAAATAATATAGATATTTAAAATAAGTGCACCATATTTTTAAAATTGGTTCTTGTGAACCAGTTTTTTTACACACCCCTAGGCATGCTGCAGACGTTAAAAAAAATTATTTGTATCTTCATTGAAAAAAGACCGAACTCTCACTTCTCTACTGTCGTGACAGCAATGACAAGGAAAATATATGATATTTGTTGAGATATTTTAAGAGCGGACACAAAAGATGGCATCATAGTATAAGTAAAAAAAATTCCACCATTAACTTAAAAATTAATTTCTTTGAAATAAAGGCAATCAATCATAGTATAAGTAAAAAAAATTCCACCATTAACTTAAAAATTAATCTCTTTGAAATAAAGGCAATCATAAGTAAAAAAATTTCCACCATTAGCTTAAACATTAATCTCTGCCAAATAGACAAACACACACATGTGGATTTAAATAATTCAATTGACTTCACAATCAAAAGGGTAAACATTAAACAATGCTATTTGATTATACATAGGTAAAAAAATCAAATTATTCTTCAGTAATAGACCGAAGTTCTTTTTTGTAAGACAAATAATACATGCTTGAGCAATGAAAATCTACGCAGGGCAAGAAGACCAGATGCTGGAAATCATGATCGCAAAAGTAAACTCAACTTCTTGCACCTTTATAACTAATAAATCTCTATGCCTGCAGCAAATCACACCCCGAAAAAAGAAAGGCATCAGTTGGATTGTTTGTTAATTGAATTGCCCAGTTAGACAAAATATGTATTCAGTATTAACCTTGTTTGCAATGTTGTTTGAGAGCCAGTCAAGTCCTTCATAAAGTCCTTCGCCAGATGTGGCACAAGTGCTCTGGATGTACCTGCATGTACAGAGACATGATGATAAGAATGAGTAATGGGAGAAAAACAGAAAGAATGCATAGAGCAATATTTCTAGTTTACCAGTGACGCTGACGAAGAGAATGAAGACCAAGCTTATCAGTTATCTCAGCAGCATTCATAGCATTTGGAAGATCTTGCTTGTTTGCAAAAACTAGAAGCACGGCGTCTCTCAATTCATCCTGCCAAAGTTATATAAGCATCTAAAAAGGCCTCCCATATATTTAAACTTCGAAATTAAATAACAGTAAATGATCAACCTTTCATTTTCACCCATTCAGGATATATTTAATTACCTCATTCAACATCCTATGCAGTTCATCTCTAGCTTCAACAACACGATCCCTGTCGTTGCTGTCAACCACAAAAATAAGGCCTTGTGTGTTTTGGAAGTAATGTCTCCACAGAGGACGGATCTATGGGGAAAAACAAGTCAATTGTCACTGCATTGTTGAGTAAAAAAGATGCAATATACCTGAGTTATACATTATAGCAACAGGTCAAAGGTACGGCTTCAGCCAAATGGGCTCCAACTTAAGATACACAAACTCCAAATAGTTAGATTAGGTGATTGAGAAATTGAGTTGTTGATCCTATGCTTACTACATCAATAGTCTTAAATTCAAGAAAACAAAAAGAGAAGATTCCATTGTCATGTGGTGTATGATATTGATAACCAGTTAGGCATCACCATACAATTTGCATAAACATCATTGTAAAATAACTACAAGCACATTCGAACAATATATTTATTTTGAATCACATCTGCATCTTAATCCATGAAAGGATTACATCTATGTGATCAAATTGATATTCAGTGATCCATCACCAAAATTTACTTGACTAGAACTGAAATTTGGAAAGTTAATCCTGTCACTTTCACAAACGTTTAGACCAATCATTATGAAACAATGTCATAGGAGAACAAAGAAAGTGGATAGGTTTCCTGATTATTCAAACAGGGCAGTTATATTACGTGGTAAAGTAGAAGGGAGGTTATATATTGTTTTAGTTAGGACAGTTATGGTTGTGGCAGATATGTATTTGTGTAATAAATAGTGAAGTTATGGGAAAAGAGGAGTTGGTTAATTTGGAATAAGGATATGTAAGGAGAGATCCAATACTCTTCGAATTCTTGGAGGGGAAATCATCTACTATCTGACTCTAGTCTTTCTAAGCTTCTCATATGGTATTGCTGAGGATTGCTGACATATATAAATATAGTCCTCTACTGTTGTAATATTTTGCAGTAGGATTCTTACTAACAATTCTGTTTTTTTTTTTCATAAAAATCTTATAATAGATACCAGTTCTAACACAAACATAGTGGCTCAAGGAAAGTTTCGGGCAATTTCCATGTTATAACATCAACAAAAGCATTCTGTTCAGTATGCTAAACCATAAATAAATATTCTAGTAAGCAGTCTAATACACCAAACACCAAAGAAGATGTAGTGAAAAAATTACCTCAACAAAAGCATTCTGTTCAGTATGCTAAACCATAAATAAATATTCTAGTAAGCAGTCTAATACACCAAACACCAAAGAAGATGTAGTGAAAAAATTACCTTGTCCTGACCCCCGACATCCCAGACAGTGAAGCTGATATTCTTATATTCCACTGTTTCCACATTGAACCCTACACAAAACATCCATTAGTAAAAGTTACACATAGTACTTAACATGAGATTCATAAGAATAACATAAGCCATTATCACACTCTAAGCGATACAGGCCACACTAAATTTAGGTCAAAACCATTGATCACATATCAATCTCAATTGACATCACAAACAAAGGACACGTGATACTTACCTATTGTAGGAATGGTGGTGACGATCTCTCCAAGCTTGAGCTTGTAAAGAATGGTGGTCTTACCAGCCGCATCGAGACCTACCATAAGTATACGCATCTCTTTCTTGGCAAATAGCCGGCTAAACAGCTTCGTGAAAGACAATCCCATTTTCAAGTATTCTGAATCCAAATAAACACCATCATCACACACAACTCTACTTAGTTAGATCTCATTCCAATCTCAACAAATCAAATTCCAACCATAAAGGAAATAAACAAAGAATAATAATGAAATATATGCAAATGGAGGAGAATCGCAACGTGATCTACTGTAATTACATAAAATGGAAACGAATATGATGGAATTGCATGATCGAACAAACAAAATTGAGAAAAGCGATCATGATTCAACATAGAGATAATCGCGTGATCTCGTGATTCATAATCACGCGATTTGGATCCAGTAATTCCTAAACCAAATGAACATATATTAAATTGTAACAGTATTACATGGTGAAAATCAGAATATACAAATTAGAGGCATTTGTTGAAAAAGTGAAGAATTCTAAAGACATAGAAGAACAGATCTGAAGAAGGAGAGAAGAACTTGCCTTGATGAAAAGAGCGATTTGGGAAGAAGATGAAAGCGGATCTCTTCTCCTTGTAACAAAGAGAAAAGAAATGGAGGTTCTCTCACCGTTAGGCCTACGCGGATTTATAGAATGCAAAACACAGATCCAAATTTCGTAACGTGTTTATTCGGTTTGTCCGTAATAATTTTGATAAATTATTAATTTATTTTAGTTGTTTTTTTAAAGGAAATTTATCGACTTAGTGAAATTAATCCCTATAAAATTAACAAATCTCTCTCAAATTATAAATCATAAATCGTTTTACGCATTTCACATAATTTTAAAGAAAAAAAATATCTATAATTTTATACTATCGTGTTTCATTAATTATATAAAACAAGACAAACTCAAAAAATGAGAACACAGAAGATTAATAAATAATATAGTGCACATTATATAAAAAAAACATTAATGTTACATTAGAATTGTAAGATGATGTATGTCCTGAGCCGCTCACAGAGTCTATGACAAAAGGTCAAATAGTATCATGCAAAAAAAGTGTGTAACGGGTGATTCTTCATCCAAGTTAGGGGAATAGGATTTCGGCCTCCAACACACTTCTCACTATTAGATCTTATCGAACAATGACTCGCTTAAGGCGTATAATTTCAGGGAGACAATTTTAACTTCCATCTTATATAAAGCACAACACACGTCATTTTAGAGATTCTCTCATTCACTTACTCGGACTATTTTTTCATTAATTCACTGACTTGGATGTTGAAGAGGTAACCTTCCAGGTCCACCTCCGCTCTGTCATGGCGAAAGTTCATTCCACCACATCAGAGCTCAAGATTGTTTGATCTACATCAATATTTGGATCTAGTATAGAACAATGGCGCAATCAGTGAGAATTAACTTCTGATTCTTTAGAATTTCCATGAAGAGTCGTCATCTCTTCGCCACGATATCAGACTCCTAAGAAGACACATTGAGAGCTCAAAATTGGAGCTTGTTTTTGTGAATATATGTGTTTGCAGTTAAAATTATCTACAGATGATCACATAGTGGTTTTGATGATGAAAATACCAAATGTCAAATGATGTTTGATGGAGTCACTTAGGTTATCTAGTCATGCAACCTCTAATGATGGTGTATATTAAAGAAGCTATATCAAGCCTCATAAGTTAGAAAAAGAAAGTCTTAGATGAAGGGTTGAATTAATGATGAATCAAGCAATGGATCTTGAAGCTTCAAGGTTGTGAAAGAGAGGAAGTGTGAAAACTCGTCTGGTCCTATGTCTGAATGCTTAATGTATTGTAAAAGTAGCAGCTCTCATACACACACTCAAATGTTTTTTATGCCTCTCTCATTTTATAAAATCACCTAAAAAATGTTAAAGCACGTGCCTAAATGATTAATAGTTGGTTTTAACCTTTAGAAGTGATTTTTACACTAGATAATTGATTAACACGTTAGGGTTAATCGATTAAATCTTTTGTAACACCTCATAATTGTGTAAATAAGTTTCTAATTGATCATTGGCAACAGATTTATGAACCTTCTGTATTTGGCATATCTAATCGATTAACCCTAGATTATTTTTCTTTTTAAGACATATTTTCTCTTATAAATAAAGACCTCCTCCTCATTCCAAATGCACCATAATTAATTTTGAATATATTTTTTCTCAATTTTTATTCCTTTTATATTCCTTCACTAAAGTTGCCTTAGTGTCTTGTGAGTGAAAAATACTTGTGAGAGTTTGGTTGTACTGGTGTTCGAGCTTTTATTGTTATTAATCAAAAGTGTGATTCTCTTGTTTGATATATTTGTTTGATTCTTGAGATTATCCTGGTAAAATCTCGATTTGGTTCTTGAGATTATTCTAGTAAAATCTCTATTTGGTTCTTGATATTAGTCGGTCAAAATCTCAATTTGGTTTGTGAGTTCAGCCTGTTAAAATCTCTATTTGATTAGAGGGATCAGCCTGTGTACAATCTCTCATATGTTGTAAGAAGGTTTGTAGGCATATCTATAAAAGTTCAAGATGTTTTATTAGTTGAACTCTCAAGAAGAAATTCTTAGGGACATGAGTGGGTCAAGTGGTTACGCTGAACCTGTATAAATCCTAGTGCAATCATTCTATCGATATCTCTTTACTTTTTGTTATTTAATTTTCTTGCATCTCTAATTCTTTCTCTTCTGATTTTTCGCTGCTTTATCTCTATTTAATTATTGAACTAAAATAAATCATTTCTAAAGGAACGTTTTTAAAAATTAATCGTGTTTCTAAAAATAAACCTCTCATCTCTTATGTTTGGAGTCACTTGTTTTATAGTTTTGGTTATTAGTTCTAAAAAAAGGGAACACAGACACATCCAAACACCTTAATGGACTTATAATCAAGAAGACTCTTGTGGTATTGCAATAGGATTCTTACTCACAATTTTGTTATCTTTCCATAAAAATCTTATAATAGATATTAGTTGTAACACAAACATAGTGGCTCGAAGAAAGTTTCGGCCAATTTCCATTTTATAACATCAAAAAAAGCAATATGTATAGTATGCTAAACCATAAATAAGTATTATAGTATGCAGTTAACCATAGAAAATGTAGTGAAAAAATTACCTTGTCCTGACCCCCGACATCCCAAACAGTGAAGTTGACATTCTTATATTCCACTATTTCCACATTGAACCCTACACGAAAAGATCCATTAGTACAAGTTACACAAAGTACTTAACATGAGAGATTCATAAGAATAATATAAGCCATTATCACACTCTCAGCGATACGGGAGACACTAAATTTAGGTCAAAACCATTTATCATAAATCAAACCCAATTGACATCATAGAGAAATGACATGTGATACTAAGGGAGGATGACATATTTATATGTACTCATTGTAGGAATGGTGGTGACGATCACTCCAAGCTTGAGCTTGTAAAGAATTATGGTCTTACCAGCCGCATCGAGACTTACTAAAACTATAAGCATCTCTTTCTTGGCAACTAGTCGGCTGAAGAGATTCGTGAAAGACAATCCTGTTTTCAAGCATTCTTAATCTAAATAAACACCATCATTACACACAAATATACTTAGCTATATCTCATTTCAATCTCAACAAATCAAATTCAAACAAAAAAGAAAATGAAAATAATATTGGAATATATGCAAGAAGGTTTGTGGGCAACACCATTATAAGTTCAAGACGTTTTATTAGTTAAACTCTCAAGACTCTTTGTCTCTATTTAATTTTTTAACTAACATAAAACATTTTTAATGGAAAGTTTTTTAAAATTAATCTTGATTTCTAAAAATAAAACTTCGTTTTATGTTTGAGGTCACTTGTTCTACCGTTTTGGTTATTAGGTCTTAAAAAAAGGGAACACAAACATATCCAAACACCTTAATGGACTTATAATCAATAAGACTCTTGTGTAAAGCATGAAAGGTTATGGAAAATTTTTATAATACAAATGTAGACAACATATTTATAAAATAAAAATATCTTGCAAGGCTATGATCCCAAAAATTGATTGGAAGGGAAGCATGAGCTAGTAGGTTTAGGCTCAGTTTAACAAGTTTTCTATGTTTTTCTCTATATTGTGTCATTTTTATAGGATGTATGAGGACATGTTAATCTATGGACAATTCTAAGTTCGATTAGGTACTTTGTGAGTGGTCTAAATTCTCCCCCAAAATCAGACCGAACAATTTTAATTTTAGCACTAAATTGTGTGTTAACACGGGCTTGAAAATTTTTAAAGGCAGGTAAAGCATCATACTTTTGTTTAAAGAAGTGGATTCAAGCATATTTAGTGAATGCATCAACAAAGGCTATATAATAGGAGCATCTACGACTAGAGGGAGTAGGAGAGGGACCTTGTAAGTCATTATGTATAACATCAAAAGGGGGTGAATAAGTAGTTTTAGATAAAGGTGCATACAACCTATTTGATTTAACTAAGCAACGAGAATTTCAAAACTTAAATAAATTTATATTTCTCAAACGTATATTACACATGTTAGGAATACTATGAATATCTCTTGAGTTTGAATGTCATAGTCTAAAATACCAAATTGAAACATTATTAGAAATATAACCTACATTTTTATAGGAAAGAACTACAATTGTGTTTATCATATAAAAATGTAGAATTGCTTTAGGACTCCAAAGGAAGGTTGTGAAAATCGTATAATTCACTTTCATCAAAGAATCCTTCAAGGAGAACTGGTTTAGATGCATGGGATTTTATTTAATATTTGTTAGGGTGAAATTCAAAGAACACATTGCTATCATTGGCCAACTTAGACACATAAATTATATTTTTAGTTATACTAGGGACATGGAGCAAATTGTTCAAGTATAACACATAATTTGACACCAAATTGGATTTAAGCTTAGAGGATCCAATATACTTGATTTCTAAGGTGTGGTCATTTCCATTGGGACCTTTGTTTGATCCTACATAAAAAAATCTATTATGTAAGAATTATTAGAAGTAATGTGATGAGTTATAGGTGCAGTAGCTGTTAAGGGTCAATTTGTGCATACTTTTGATTATGTTTTGTGGCTCTTTCTAATGGTTTCCTTGATATTTTAATAGTAAATCTTTTAGTTTTAGTGTAAATATGCAAGTTTCCGATTTATTGTAAATATCGTGAATTATGATCATTTTGATGTTTTTTGACAGGTCTTCTTGCTTATATTTGATGATAGGAACCTATGGTGAAGGAAAGAAGACCTAAAAGATCATTTTCGAAGAGATCGTGTCGGTAAGCGCGGTTCCAGCGCGTTTTCACTTTTGAGGCAATAACTAAGGCCTTCAACCGCGCTAAGTGGCCTCCAACCGCGTTTAGCGCGCTATCTGGGTTTTTGCCTCTATTTTGCTGACCGCGCTTAGTGCGCTCCTGGTGGCGCTTAGCGCGGTGCCACTTACTGCTACTTTTTGCACTTTCTATAAATATCTTCCTTAGAAGATATTTTGAACAACTTTTACATTTTCAATATTTTAGAGATTAGAAAGGGTTTTTAGGTCAAAAAAGCTTAAAAATTCAAGAAGATGTGAGAATCAAATCTTTGGAGCATCAATCCTCGATTCTTCGACTTTGATGCTAGCAAAGCTTTCTTTTTTACTTGTTGATCAAGCTACCATGGTGATGAGTAGCTAAACACTTTTGTGTCAAGATTAGAGGTAGTTAACCTTGATATTATGTATTTCTTTTGATCTTTTGTATATGAACAAGATAGATGATGAAGATGTTTGCTTTTAATGTTGTATTTATGGTTTGAATCACTCTAGAAATAGATTTTCCAATTCTTGATCTAATTTCTTCATCTATAAACCAACAAACTCTAGACATAGATTTGAAAGTTAATATTTGCCTTGTATCGATCTCTATGTTTATTGTTTTGATTATTATTTTGAGAAATCATCTAGCGATCAAAATAATAATATCCACGGAGCCACTTTAGAATAAATGGATTCACGAGGATACACGATTGTATTGATCGAAACTAAGTTCACATGCTTGATTAATCGGATACATATGAAAGGGGTTAACGAGATCTAATCTTAACATGTTTTTCTTAAAACAAAACATTCATCTTCTAGTTTACTCTTTGCTATAAAACTTATGTTACAAAACAAGAACTCTTTTAAAACCTTTCTCTTAGAACGTTGAACTATTGAACGGCGAACATCTAGATATCTGATAAAACAATCCTTACGGATACGATAAAACAACCCACCGAAAATACTATTCAACAAAATGACGTCATTGCTGGGGATTGTTGATATGGATATTGCAAGCATTGCAATAGTTTAGTGACTTTAAGATATTTGTATTGTGAATCTCTTACCCCTGTAATTCTCTTGTGCTTTTTAATTTGTTTGGCTAATGTGCAGAATCTGTTTATGCAAGGAAGTGTACCTGCAGAAGAACTTATTTTTGATCTTGAGATTGAAAGAACTGCTCATAGGCTCAATAGCAGAACACGATGGAGACATAAACTTGCTAGAGAAAGACAAGAGCAAGGAGAATCTTCTTCATCCGCACCAATTAAAACACCAACCATGGCAAATCCACCTCCACCACCACCTCCTGCTTTAACACCATGTACCAACAGTCCAAGGCATAATGCTCAGTTTGTGCACAACGCCCACAATGGAAGGCATTCCGAGATGAAAACTGGAATTCTTGCGCTTCTATATCAAAATCCTTTTACCGGTATGGATCATCAGGATCCTTTCACCATCTCACAAAATTCTATGAAATTGCGGGTGCAACGTGAGTGTCAGAAGCTGAAGAAGAATCATTGTTCAAGGAATGGTATCTTCATAAATACACTTTGGTAATGACGGAATGGAATTTGTTGGAAGAAAAGTTCCTTGAATGATTTTTTCCACACAATCGATTCATGGAAGCAAAGACGACAATTTCGGTGTTTGCTCAAGGCGGAAATGAATCTTAGGAGAGGTTCAAATCCAAGTTACGAAAATGCAAAGGCCACGGTTTTGATGAACTAACTCAAGTGCACATCTTCCGAAATGGACTCCAATCAGTCCACAGGACTTTGTTGGATGCTACTTCGGGTGGATCGTTAATGTCCAAGAGCGTCGAAAACGCAATTGCTATTATTGATAGGATGGCACTCAATGATCACCAAGGAAATCACAACCGTGGTACACCTCAAAGGAAACCAGACATGATTGAGTTAGGAACAAATGATGCGATTCTTGCACAAAACAAATTTCTTTCACAACAAGTGGAGTTGTTGACTCAACACATGTCAAAACTTCCACAACAAATCAAAGAAATGCAAGAAATTCCTAACAACAACAAACAAGTGGCGAGTTGTGAGCTTTTTAAAGGAGATCACCCTACCGGGTATTGTCCTCCAATGGTGGAAGAGGCAAATTATGCGGGAAATCAAAACCAATGGTATCAACCTCGACCACCTTACTAACAAGGCAACCAAGGTTACCAACAAAGAGGTAATCAAGGTTATCAACAACAATGGAAGCCTCAAGATGCCATAAATTCTAATCGTCAACAACAATATCAAAACTACACTCAACCTCCACAAGCTCCAAGTGGAAATTCAAAGACGGAAGACACCCTCACTCAATTCATGCAAATGTCAATGTCTAATCAAATGAACACCGATGCAGCTTTAAAGAACCTTCAGACGCAAGTGGGGCAAATATCCAAACAATTGGCCGACCAACACAAAGGAAGTTTTTTGGCGAATACTCAAGTGAATCCAAAAGAGCGTCGCAAGGCTATTCTTACTAGAAGTGGTAGAGAAATTGATATGGGCATAAGTGAGGAAGTTGTGGAAAGAAAGGGAGTAGTTGAAAAAGAAAAAGAGATTGATGAGAGAGAAGTAGAAAAGAATGTTAAGGGATAATTAGTTGAAAATGAAAAGAAAAAGAGTGAGGAAGAAGAAAAGAAAATGAGAGAAGAGAAAATTAAAAAGACTAGGAAGGGGAAGGAACAAGTGAGTACTATTTCGATTCAAAATTTGCCTTATTTTCATGCTTCGACGAAGAAAGATAATGCAAGGCACTATGCTCGGTTTTTGGATATTTTTAAGCAACTGAAAATTAATATTTTGTTTTTCGAGGCATTGGAGCAAATGCCAAAATACACAAAATTCATGAAGGATATTCTCACCAAGAAGAAAAGGTACACGGATCAAGAAACGATCATGGTTGATGCTAGTTGTAGCGCGATCATTCAATGGACTCTTCCGTGGAAAGAAAGTGATCTGGGACAAGTTACTTTGTCAGTTACAATAGGAAATATTTATGTTGGCAATGGGCTGATCCATTTGGGCTCTAGTATTAATTTGATATCGTTGTCCATTGTGAAAAGGTTGGGACATATGGAGTTGAGAGCTACTCAAATGACATTGCAACTAGCCGATAAATCCACTACCCATCCTCACGGTGTAGCGGAAAATGTGTTGGTTAAGGTAGACAAATTCTTGTTTCCCATCGACTTTGTGGTAATTGATATGGAAGAAGATGATGACGCTTCCTTGATTCTTGGACGACCTTTCATGAAGACCTCTGGAATGGCCATCAATATGGATGACGGTCTCATGAAAGTGAGAATTCAAGATGAGGAGATTTGTTTTAATCTATTTGAAGCCATAAAGCATTCGAAAGACAAAGGTGATTGTTTTAGAATTGATGCAACAGAGGAGGTGATTGAAGAAGTAATAAGGCAATTACAAGTTCCTACCCCATTACAAAAAGTTCTTACAAATGCTCTTTAAATTGTCAATGAGAATGAAGAAAAAGAAATCAAAAATTGTTTGCGAGAACTTGAAGAATTGGATGAGATTCCTCCCTTGAAAGAAAGGGTGGAAATTTTGAAAAAGGAAAATAATGAAGAAATCAAGCTTGAATTGAAGTTCTTGCCCTCTCATCTTAAATATGTGTTTCTTGATGATTTGTGTGTTGAAAAAGAATCAAGATGCTATGGGGTGGACTATTTCTGATTTAAAAGGAATAAGTCCTTCCTATTATATGCATCGGATACTCATGGAAAATGATTTTAAACCGGTAGCCCAACCTCAACGTCGCTTGAATCCTACCATGAAAGAAGTGGTTAAGAAGGAAGTGGTGAAAATGTTGGATGCCGAAATGATCTACCCAATTTCTGATAGTCCATGGGTTAGCCCAGTGCAAGTGGTACCGAAGAAAGGAGGGATGGCGGTAATCTGAAATGAGAAGAATGAGTAGATCCCTACAAGAATCGTGGCCGCATGGAGAATGTGCATTGATTTTCATATGCTAAATCAAGCTGCGAGGAAAGGCCATTTCCCTCTTCCGTTCATGGATCAAATGCTCGAGAGACTTTCCGGTCAAGAATTATATTATTTTTTGGATGGTTATTCGGGTTACAATCAAATTATCGTGAACCCGGAGGACCATGAGAAAACTGCTTTCACTTGCCCCTTTGCAATCTTTGCTTATATGAGGATGTCGTTTGGGTTGTGTAATGCACCGGCCACTTTTCAACGGTGTATGCAAGCAATATTTTCGGACTTGATTGAAAAGTCAATTGAGATATTTATGGACAACTTCTCAGTTTTTGGACCATCGTTTGATCTTTGCTTGAAAAACTTGGATGTGGTATTGGAAAGGTGTGTGGAAACCAACTTGGTTTTTAATTGGGAAAAATGCAATTTCATGGTAACGGAAGGAATTTTGCTCGGCCACAAAGTTTCTTCATGAGGCCTTGAAGTTGATCAAGACAAGGTGGACGTCATTGAAAAATTTCCACCACCATTAAATGTGAAGGGTATAAGGAGCTTCCTTGGTCATGCGGGATTTTATCGAAGGTTCATCAAAGATTTCGCAAAACCTTTGAGCAATTTGCTCAACAAAGATAAGTCTTTTGAATTTGATGAGTCTTGCATGATAGCTTTTAATTCGTTAAAACAAAGTTTGACTACCGCGCCCATAATCATCGCGCCAAATTGGAAAATTTATTTTGAACTCATGTGTGACGCGAGTGATTATGCGGTGGGTGTGGTACTAGTTCAATGAAGAACAAACAACTTTCATGTTATACACTACGCAAGCAAGATCTTGAATGAAGCTCAAGTAAACTATGCCACAACAGAAAAAGAGTTGCTTGCGATAGTGTATGCATTGGAGAAATTTCGGTCATACTTAATTGGGTCTAAGGTTATGGTTTACACGGATCATGCGGCGATTAAGTATTTGCTTACCAAGTCGGATTCAAAACAGGATAATTTGTTGGGTCCTTTTGTTGCAAGAGTTTGATTTAGAAATTCGAGACAAAAAGGGATCCGAGAATTTGGTGGCGGATCACTTATCCCGCCTTGTTAATGTTGAGGTGACCAAGAATGAAAGAGAGGTTAAGGAAGAATTTCCTGATGAAAAGTTCTTTATGGTGCAAGTTAGACCTAGGTTTTCTGACATGGCAAATCACAAAGCCGCCAGATTAATACCGAAAGGTCTAACTCGTAACCAGAAAAAGAAAATTTTATCTGACGCCAAGTACTTTGTATGGGATGAACCGTATTTGTTTAAGCTTGGTATCGATAAAATTTTGAGAAGGTGTGTGTCGAAAGAAGAGGCTAATAACATCCTTTGGTATTGTCACAACTCTCCGTATGGAGGGCATTTTAATGGTTTGAGAATGGCAACGAAAGTCCTCCAATCGGGCTTTCATTGGCCTTCTTTGTTCAAAGATGCGCATGCGCATACGCAAAGTTGTGACAAGTGCCAAAAGAGTGGTGAAATTTTAAAACGGAATGAAATGTTGTTACAAAACATGCTGGAGGTCGAGGTGTTTGATTGTTAGGGCATAGACTTTGTTGGCCAATTTCCATCATCGTTTTCCAATGAATACATTTTGGTCGCAGTGGACTATGTGTCTAAGTGGGTAGAAGCGATAACATGTGCTAAAGCAGATGGAAAAACTGTGATAGGCTTTTTAAAGAAAAACATTTTTTCTTGATTTGGTACTTCGAGAGTGTTGATAAGTGACGTAGGATCTCACATTTGCAACACTCAGCTAGAAAAATCATTGGAGCAGTATGGTGTAAAGCAAAAAGTTGCAACACCATATCATCCGCAGGAAAATGGGAAAACAGAGGTATCAAATCGAGAAATTGAAAGGATTCTTGAGAAAACGGTGTCGGCTTCTAGAAAAGACTGGTCAAACAAGCTCGATGATGCTTTGTGGGCCTATCGGTCAGCTTTCAAAGCTCAGATTGGTCTCACACCTTTCAAAATGGTCTATGGTAAAACTGCCATTTACCAGTGGAGTTGGAACATAAAGCATTTTGGGCTTTAAAATTTTTGAATTTCGATCCAACTTTAAGTGGTGAAAAAAGGAAGGTACAATTGCATGAAATGGAGGAATTGTGCCTTCAAATGTATGACTCCAACAAGTTGTACAAGGACAAAGTGAAAACTTACCATGACAAAAAGATTGTGACCAAAGAATTTAAGGAAGGGCAACTGGTCTTACTGTTCAATTTGAGATTGAAACTGTTCCCTGGGAAGTTGAAATCCAAATGGTCTGTTTCGTTCCGGATTAAGGAGATCAAACACTATGGAGCGATTGTCATTGAAGACACACTGTCAAATGCGAGTTGGACTGTAAATGGTCAAAGGCTGAAGGTTTATCATGGTGGAGATTTCGAGCGAAATACAACCACAGTGCCTTTTTACGATCCTTGAGGTCGCATTGGATCTTCGAGCTCAAACGACGTTAAGCAAAGTGCTTATTGGGAGGCACCCCAACATTGTAAGTATTTACTGTTTTATTTTAGTATTTTGAATTTAATTGGGCAAAAAAGTCGAGAGAACACAGCCTGAAGCCAAACTTTATAGGCTATGTTTCACTGCACGTGCTTAACGCGCTGTTGAGGCTGCTTAGCGCGGTCACGTGAACATACCCAATCAGTTGTGGGCCTGAGTGGAAAAAGAGGGAAGTGGGACAAGTGGGTCTGTTTCATTTTAAAAAGTTAAAGAGCTGAAAACCCTCATTTCCCTCACTTTTCCTCTCACGGCTGCTTCACTACTCCACTTGTTTATCAACTTCCTTCTCTCAACTCAACTTTTGGTCTTCAAGCACATTCACCCTTTCCTCTCATTCACTAGTTCAAGTTTGCACAATGTTTTTATTTTGTTAAATTAGATTTCATGCTGCTAGGGTTTTATGGGATTAAGATGAATGTGATTTTGTAGAGTAGGTTTTGAACCCTTTATGAGCAATGTTAGGGTTTAGTTTTCAAAATGGTTTGTTTGTTGTGTCTTGTTGTTACTGTGTTATTTTGATAATGCATGTGTTAGGGTTCAGTTTGGGTGAATAAAATTGTTGGTTGTGCAGCTCAATATTCGTGGCAGAGGAAAAAACTTTCCTGTTATCGCATGCGCGCTTTGCGCGCTATGAGCCGGCTAAGCGTGTCCCTCTTGCCCTGTTCTGAATATTTTTGTTCTCTGATGTTTTCTGTTGAAATGTAATGGGTATGTTGCTGGTTGATGAATTTTTGTGTAGGATATGTGTGTTTGGGGCAGGTTGGCTGCAGAGCAATTTGTGCTTGCATACCAGACCGCACTAAGCGCGCCCCCTAGGATCAAAATCCTCTATTTTTAATTTTTTGTCGATTGTTTGAATGTTTTGTGTTGAACTAGGGTTTCTTATAATTTTTTTTGAATTTCCAGGCTAGTTGTTTAACTTGTGTGGTGCTGTTTTGGTCTGTTTTTCATGGTTACAAATGGATCCTAAGCATGTCCGTTTTAGCACTGGACAATCATCGCAACAAAGACAGCCGCTTGTGGAGTATGATGCACACAAATTTTTGGGGGCTGAGCAGTCGGGTCGATACCTTGAGCTGACTAGAAGAAGTATTTGGACTGAGCGTATTTTCAGAATTAACCCTCAATGGGAGTTTCGCGGTTGTCAAAACATAATAGAGTCGCATGGTTGGCAAGCTCTCCTAACTCCACTGACCCTGCTCAACTATGAGACAATACGTGAGTTCTATGTGAACGCCATTCTTACAGAGGGTCAAATGTACACTTTTATGACTTAAGTGAGAGGGAGACAAGTGTCGTTCTCTAGAGATGCAATCAATGATTATCTGGGCAGCCCATTGGTTTTGGCTGAAGGTGAACAGTGCTCCTGAAATTCTGGCCTATGCAGACAGCAGATGTCCTAACACATGTCAAGACATTGTGCTACATAATCTTTTAAACTTAGAGGCACAACAACAGACTGATACCTTGAATATCAGAACTGCATACTTACAGATGTCACAACATCTGATCCAACATGTCAATCAAGACTGAACTGAAAATAGCAGAATGATAAACAACACAGAAATTGTTAACCCAGTTCGGTGCAATTCACCTACATCTGGGGGATACCAATCCAGGAAGAAGTAATCACTATCAGTAGTATAGTTTTATGTAAACAACCTCGGGTTTACAGAAAGCACCCACGCTAACCTATCACTACCCAATGAAGACTTTATCATTAGAAGTCACATCTAAATGATAAGAGAACCCCCTCTCACTTCCTAAATCACAATCTGTGATTATCTAACAGTTAATACCCCATAACTGTATCATCCCTATGGAAAGACACCCATTCCAATACAAAGTTCAGCCAAGACTCTTGACTAACAACAATACTCGGTTTTGCTTAAAAGCTTCAACCAAGAACAATACTCAACTCTTGCTTCAAAGCTTCGAGTGAGAACAATTTACAACAACCTATGTCGACCACATAGTATCAAAAGATACATGGGTGACTTACAAACTACACAAGAGACTCTCAAAGCCCTAAACCCTTATGTTGCATCGACTGCTTGTTGTTGTATATACTTGCTATTTTAGGTCTAGCAAATCCTTATTTATAGACTCCTGTAGTATGGGCTTGGACTCTTCAATCATATCCAATCTTCATGTTTTAAATCAGCTACAAGATCTTCTCCACAACAATAGGAACAAATCTCCAAATAGTTTCCTAAAAAGTCTTCAAGATCCTTTTTATGAAATCAAATTAAATCTGCATTTTGTTCCTAATAAATCTCCTTGACATGCGTATAATGATGAGACATATCCAAAATATTCTCATCAAAACAAAATAAATCTGTCAAGAGATATACAACAACAACACCTATTGTACCAGACCAAGATGTTGTAACATCTGTCATGTCAGTACTACTGTCATGACATTTGTTGAAGATGCTTCAACATCTTACTCAACATCTTGCCAAGTAATATAACCATATATGTACTGATGTCTGATCAACCATGTCAGGACATCTTACCTAACATCTTGTTGTAAACATATTTTAGCCAAAATGTAGCCAATCAAGGACTTAATAATCTCCCCCTTTGGCAAATTTTGGCTAAAACAACCTTTGGATAACACATTCAGCTCCCCCTTATGGAAACAGCCAAAGAACACTACTACTACTTACTTCTCCTCCTTTTTAGACATAATATGCCAAACCAAACAACTATGCATTTAAGGACAATCAACCAAAAGCAAGCAAGTCAGTAGCAGTACTCCCCCTGTCGTAGATAACCAGTGCTCCTTTGCCAGAAGAATACCCTAAATGAATGGAAAACATAAGACGCATCTTCATGTCTTCTAGAGCGGACCATTTGTTCAACACACCTGTTGAACGCATTCACTTAATGCTTGATCCTCAAGCAAACCATGTACAATACTAGTACATTTTATAGACATAAGTTCTCCCCCTATCTTTCTCAACTGATGCTTCTTCAACAAGAAACATATCAAAGTCACCACATGATATCCCATGATAACTTCATGATCATATTGTGAGAGTACCAGGAATGCATCCTTGTACCATAACTAACAAACTCTTGGATTGAGACCAAAGCTCTATTGACCCCTCTCGTCCAGAAACCATCCATACACCACACGAACTCCTCCTGGATTCTCATGTATGAATCTCCTTGTTCCTTGAGATACAACCCAATTGATCTGAAATGATCCACATTCCTCAAAGAGACGCACAGGGCCCCTTAGTTTGTTATCTCACCCAGAACGACAAACACATGCTCCAGAAATCTTCAGCCCCTTTGCTCCACAAGCACCAACTGATATACTTCTAGCATGTCCCATTCACATCAGACTTCCAAGACAATCCTTTACCCATCATTCTCCCGTATGATAAGATAAATACTTCTTAGACAAGATGTGAGTGTCAAGTTCTACACTCAGAACTTAGTATCCTACTCCAAGGATAACCAACCCAGAAAATGTTCTAACATCTGTTAGGACATCCTTCACACACCATAGACACCACACACCATGGTTCTTGATATGCTCCACCACTGGACTTACTATCAGCATAGTAATCCACATTGAAGATCTTTACAAAACACTGCGCCACGAGCTTGAACAAAGAAAGCTTCAGAAACCCAGAGAGAAATAAACTCTCATCCACCAAAAGAAGGTATGCTTCCATTCTCAACCCAGAACTTCTACCACAAGCTCCCAGAGAACCAGAGCCTCCTTATAATTTCAACCAACTACTCTTCTGCACAAGAGCAATCAATTTCAAGCATCCTGCTTGAATGCACATTGTGAAATCAACCAAATGCCGCCTTTTGATTGATCTCACTCATCTTCAGAACTCCCACAAGATACACTGATCCACTTAATGAAATCAGATCTTTAAGTCACATGAACTACTTGCCCCATAGCAAGGCATCTTAGATTCACCAAGCCTCTTAGTCATGTAACATCTTCCCATCCATAGCTCCCGCAAACTGCATGAGATAAACCTTTTTGAAGAATCCATAACTTCCATTCTCCTGTAGATCACCTTATCTTAAGCTGATGTGCCACATCACTAGCTGAGACTTCTGATGTTGAGCTAGATGTTAGAACATTTTGATATGACATCCAACTGTTGAATTCAGCTCCTCCTTCTGCCACTTAGAAGAACCTTCTCCCTTCGCAGAACAAGAGTTTCATGCTCTCATAGACTTGATTCAACAACCAAGTTTGAGTAGACAACCTCCATCCTACTTTGAAACTTCAAAGACTTCAAACCTGCCACGTCTGAATCTTCAGAAATTAAGTAGTCCAAGACTACCCCATAGTTATACCAAAGAATGCCACTTTCCTCAGTAGAGCCGTCAGTAGAAAGCCAGAGATAACTGCCACTTATCCTCGACCTTTACAAACAGAGCAAGATCCATGCTCCAAAGCACTTAGATCAGAAATAAAATGATCCAAGCTGTAACCATCAAGATTATGATGTCTTCATCTTCACCTTCAACAGCATCAAAGTCCAGACTAGTTTCTTGCCAGGAAACTCTCCAGAGAACACATACTTCTGTCACACCCGACTGAAGCCACTTCTTAGGTCACCACCTAAGACTAAAACAGATGCTAAAGCGTATGCAGTACCCCACCCATGATTTTGCACAAACTCTGATGATGAGATGTTCCAACATCTTGTTGAATATCAGCAATCTTGACTTTCAATGATAATAAATTAAATACTTGTGGATTCCACAAATAGCAATTGATCTTAAATCCTTGTCCAATAACCCTTCTTCACTGTTGTAGCTGAGCTCCACCAGATCATGTCATGAACACTTATAAAGTATTCAATCTTTTTGCAAGTATCTTCTTCAAAGGACAATGTTGAGATACCAAGGCTGTCACCCTTGACTCAAGTAACTAAGACTTTCTCTGAACAAATCTTATTTACCTCAATAATTCTTCAATCAGATTGGATCCACTCTTAGGATTAAGAGAGATGAATCCTTCCTTGCTGTTTTTGGATGGTGAAAATAAATCACCTTCACTTTCTTCAGATTGTGTTTCAACGAAACACCTTCTAGTCAGAAGAGTAACTAGAAGACTCCAGATACACGACATAGATGCCTTTATGAGTGGACTTGAGAGAATTCTCAAGTATCTTTGACAACCTAGCCGACCAATAATTTATCAAACTCCTAGAGCAAGAACCTGATAAACTTAACTCAACTCCTCTCCTCTTCAACTGACTTCAACTGTACCAAGAAACCAAGCTTCCAAGTACCAAGTCATCATACCAGATATCTAACAAAAACTTCCTTTACTCCATCGCTCCCGACTTTGGAATAAAAGAATGCAGATATCTTCAAATATAGAGGCCGAAGATTGAGACCTTCCACCAACTATCTTTAGTAACAACTCCAGAATCCCATAATTCTAGAGCTCTTCCATCAAAAACACATGCAGCAGAACCACCAAGGAACAAATCCTGCTTGCCCTAATAAGATGTCACAACATCTTATAAGACACGTCAACAAGAGAACTAGCCACTTCTCCTGTAGTTATTGTAGTATCTCCTCAGCAACATGAACAACCTCCGGGTTGTTCCCTTCGATCCAGAACATCTATCTCATCCATTAATACCCTTGAGTATGTCTGAGTCGATCTGATATTCAAAACTCCTCTTTGTTTAAATGCCAGAAAGTATCTCCCAAAGATCTCATCCAGAACTAGACAAGATACCTGCTCTGATACCAATTGAAATTATGGCCTATGCAGACAGTAGATGTCCTAACACATGTCAAGACATTGTGCTACATAATCTTTTAAACTTAGTGGCACAACAGCAGACTGATACCTTGAATATCAGAACTGCATACTTACAGATGTCACGGCATCTGATCCAACATGTTAATCAAGACTGAACTGAAAATAGCATAATGATAAACAACACAGAAATTGTTAACCCAGTTTGGTGCAATTCACCTATATCTAGGGGATACCAATCCAGGAAGAAGTAATCACTATCAGTAGTATAGTTTTATATAAACAACCTCAGGTTTACAGAAAGCACCCATGCTAACCTATCACTACCCAATGAAGACTTTATCATTTGAAGTCGCATCTAAATAATAAGAGAACCCATTCTCACTTCCTAAATCACAACCTGTGATTATCTAACAGTTAATACCCCATAACTGTATCATCCCTATGGAAAGACACCCCTTCCAATACAAAGCTCAGCCAAGACTCTTGACTAACAACAATACTCGGTTTTTCTTAAAAGCTTCAACCAAGAACATTACTCAACTCTTGTTTCAAAGCTTCGAGTGAGAACAATTTAAAACAACCTATGTCGACCACATAGTATCAAAAGATACATGGGTGACTTACAAACTACACAAGAGACACTCAAAGCACTAAACCCTTATGTTGCATCGACGACTTTTGTTGTATATACTTGCTATTTTAGGTCTAGTAAATCCTTATTTATAGACTCCTGCAGTATAGGCTTGGACTCTTCAATCAGATCCAATCTTCACGTTTTAAATCAGCTAAGATCTTCTCCACAACAATAGGAACAAATCTCCAAATAGTTTCCTAAAAAGTCAAATCTCCTTGACCTGCGTATAATGATGAGACATATCCAAAATATTCTCATCAAAACAAAATAAATATGTCAAGAGATATACAAAAGCAGCACCTGTTGTACCAGACCAAGATGTTGTGACATCTGCCATGTCAGTACTACTGTCATGACATTTGTTGAAGATGCTTCAACATCTTACTCAACATTTTGCCAAGTAATATAACCATATCTGTACTGATGTCTGATCAACCATGTCAGGACATTTTACCCAACATCTTGCTGTAAACTTGTTTTAGGCAAAATGTAGCCAGTCAAGGACTTAACAGCTCCTACTACATGAGGGTGGCTAGAAAGAACTGGAATTTAGTGAATGTGTGCTTGGCCTTGGCACATCTAGGTCGAGGATTTGAGTTGAATGCGACGGGAAGGCCGAAGATATTGAAGAGAGGAGACATGAACACTACATCTTAGGTTCCGATGACCCTTGTTCTGCATAACATCAACCCAAGGAGTCATACCTCCTCCATCCCAGTTGATATTGCGTGTATGCTTTACTATATCATGGAGGAGAGGCAGGTTGATGTTGCTAGGATTATTTCTGATGAGATCCGAGCCATAGCTGCTAGCGGACACCGCTTGGGTACTAAGGTCCCTGTGATTTTGGTATTTCCAGGACTTATTATGGGCCTGTGTGCGCGAGCTGGTGTCCCAATCCCGGGTGTGGTCCACAAGACCATAAAGGGGGTAGTGACAGACACATAGATCCAAAGTCACTGTATGCCGAGACTTGAATAACCACCACCACCTCCACCAGTCCACCCAGATCAACCACCACAGCAACACAGCGAAGTCCCACCCGATGATCAGACATTTGATGAGCGGGTCGCATGCATGTACATGTGGGATATGCATATGGCTCATAAAAGGGCCTTTACATTTTTGCACTCATCCATGCGAGCTTTGCATTTGCAGGTTCGTGAACCACAGGTTGAGCATCTGTTCCTGACTCAAGAGAAGTTTGACGCTTATGTAGCTTGGCCTAGGGACAGGCCTTTCCATTTTCAGAAGGGGCAGGTTCGTCCTCAGGGTGCTTAAGTGCCACAGCCAGAGGCTATTAGGGACGATGTAGAGGATGTTGAGGTTGCGGTGGAAGACGATGATGATGATAGCGGGGAGAGCATATGGGAGATTGGTTCAGAGGCTAGTTCTGAGTAGTTAATCATGGGTTTCTCTTATCTTTTCTTTACTTTATATTATATTTATTTTTGAATTTTCTAGATTTTGTGATTCCATTTTATTGTACTTCTGGATCATTTTGTACCTGAAGCTAGCGGTATTATACCTGAGTGAATCGCACACTCAAAGATACAATAGAGTTGCCAGTGAACTTTATTTAGTCCCGAAGGACAGGGAAAAAATCGATAAAACCCAAGGGGAAAAGAAACGGATAAGGGGGTCGATTATGCGAGAGGAAGGTACTAGCACCCCACGCATCTGTCGTACTCTACGGGAACCATTTTGCTTGCTTCTAGGCTTGGATATGTTATCTATCTAAAGGCTATAAGCTAAAGAGGGAAGGGAAAGAGATGAAGAAAGTTCTCACGGAGGATTGGGGCACTCGTGCCTACGTATCCTCATAGTGCAATGAGGAATTCAGAGCTCCATAGTTCATGGAACCAGGGAAAGAGGAAGAAGAATGGAAGAAGGTAGAAGGTAGCTCGCCAAGATCTTGCGATCTCGTGTCTACGTATCCTCACAGTGCAATAAGGAAGTCAGAGCTCTGTAGTTCAGAAAACTAAGACAGAGAAAGAAAAGGAAATAGTGTCAAAACCAAGAGCGAAAGGAGGTAGAAAGATTCTACTGGGGAAGCCCAAAAAGAAACGGTGTCAAAACCAGGAAAGAAAGGCAAAGGGATGGTGTTGAAACCAAGAGAATAAAGGAGAAAAGGAATTGAATCGAGACAAGGTAAGATACACTAAAGATTCGGTATATTAACAGGCAGACTGTGGTTAACCAAAGAAAGAGGAAATTGCGACTCTGCGGGGAGAAAGGTTTTAATAGACAGACTGTGATCAACCAGAAAAGGAGAGTATTAAACCAAGATAGGGTGTTTTACTCTCTGGGAACTCGGTGTGTTAACCGATAAACAGTGGTTAACCGAAAAGAGAAAGGAATTGGTCTCTAACCGACGAACGATGATTGACCAGAAGAATGAGTATTATCCAAAAGGTGATTAACTCAACAAGGATACTAGAAAGTGGTTTTAACAGACGGACTGTGATCAACCGAGAGAACAAGTGTGGAACCAAGCAAAGATTGTGACCCAAGAGAACGGGTGTAGAACCAAGCGAAGGTTGTGACCCAAAAGGACGGGTGTGGAACCAAGCGGAGGTTATGACCCAAAGAACGGGTGCGGAACCAAGCGAAGGTTGTGACCCAAAGAACGGGTGTGGAACCAAGCGAAGGTTGTGACCCAAGGAACAGGTGTGGAACCAAGCGAAGGTTGTGACCCAAGGAACGGGTGTGGAACCAAGCGAAGGTTGTGACCCAAGAGAACGGGTGTGGAACCAAGCGAAGGTTATCACCCAAAGGATGGGTGTGGAACCAAGCGAAGGTTGTGACCCAAAGGACGGGTGTGGAACCAAGCGAAGGTTATGACCCAAGGAACGGGTGTGGAACCAAGCGAAGGTTGTGACCCAAAGGACAGGTGTGGAATCAAGCGAAGGTTGTGATCCAAAGGACGAGTGTGGAACCAAGCGAAGGTTGTGCCCCAAAGGACGAGTGTGAAACCAAGCGAAGGTTGTGACCCAACAGAGTTTGGTACACTAACTGAACAAGCAGTACTTGTCCGAAGAAAGGGTATTTGAACCAAAAGAAGGTTACTAACCCAAAGGTGTGAGTGTTCGAAATAAAAGAAGGTTATTAACTCACAGGGGTATTGGTTTTAACAAAAGGATTGTGATTAACCAAGATGAAATGAGTGATTAACCAAGAGAAGGTGATTAACTCAAAAGGAACCCAGTAGGTTAACAGATAGACTGTGGTTAACTGAGAAAAGGAACAAATTGGTGTTTTAAGTGACATGCAGTGATTAACCAATCAAAAAGGGAGAGTAATCAAGAAAGGGTTTCGAACTCCGCTAAGGATTCGGTATTTAACATGTAGACTGTGATTAACCGAAGAAAAAGATTGAGACTTTGTTGGGGAAGAAAAGTATTTAATAATAACAGTCTGACTATGATCAAAGAAAGAATGAGTAAAACTATTCTGGGGAATCAACGAACATTGATTGACCAAAAAAGGATGTTGAACCAAAAGATGGTTGCTAACCCGAGAGACAATGATTTTAAACCAAGGACATGGTGATTAATCAAATGAAAGATAAAAGGGCAAGAGTGATCGAGGATCGACTCGGCTGGGAATTGAGGAAACACTACAGTCTGGAGATAGATACGATTATTCTAGGCACAGGGTCATTTGTCCCCTACCCAAAATAATCAGAATGAGTGTAAGAATTCTCCACTCTCATCTCTTCTCTAACACTCAGAGGATAGTGCCGAAATTGAAACCGACAGAGTAACAGCGCCAACTTGTATAGTGCTCCAGTGTGTTGTGCAGACTTCTGACTCAACAGGGGATTAAGAGAACAAGCCTTTAAAAGAGATCTTAAGGAGGGAAGAGAGGGGAGATTGACTAATCAAGACAAGGTTTCAATCGATCAATCAAAGGGAAAGAACAAGCCAACAATCTTCCAAACGAGTCAAAAGATCGTCAAAGCAAGCGTGTGGAGTAAAGATTATACAAAATTAAATTTGTTCAATAAAGAACAAACTTAATGCAACCAAGAATGAAATTGCGAAGCAATAACAAGCATCAATTAGCATGCATCACAAATCATGTTATTATATAAACAAAAATGTGCAAGAATCATACAATGTCAAGAGTATAAACAATTTGATAAATCGTGCATCAAAGTTTGCATACATGCTTCAATCAGAGGTTAAATAGCTCTTAAAACATCCACAAATATCAAGCATATCAAGCCATGGAAGTTAAATGAGGAAAGAAAACCAAATGAGCAAGAAAAAGCACAAAAATCACATTCTGTCATAGTGTTAATCGGTTAACCATATATGGTTAATCGATTAACCTCTTGAAAAGTTCAGAAAAATGTGCAAAATGACTTGTTAATCGATTAACTATTTTGCACTACAAATGGTTAATCGATTAACACTGTGACAATGGAAGAAAATCAATTTTCCAAAAGCACTTCCAACAACTAATCACTTCTCAAATCATCCACATGTTATGGCTTGCAATTGTTCACGAAAATTACATCAAGTAGAAGCAATTAATCACCAATTAAGCATCAAACATCAAGATCAACAATCAAACAATCTCATGATTGATTAATAACGAAAAGCCATCGGAACTACATTGCAAACATGCAAAAGTGATCGAAAACAGTAAATCGAGCAAGAATTACCAACCTACAAGGCGAAGGATTGCCTTGGTAATTGTTGTGAGTAAAATGAAGTGAGAATAAGCAAAGAAAACCAGAGAATTCCAAGCTTGAGATCAAATCGTAGCGAAACCGCTAAAAATGCGAAAAATGCTCTAAATACGAATTTGCACCAAGATGATTAAAACGATCACTTGAATTGAAGTAGAAGCTACTGTAAATCCATAAATCCAAGTAGAAATGTAGTGGAATGGAGGTTTAGCTCAAGAGATTAACAATTTCGATGTGAAGATTGTTACACTCTAATGGTGGAAATTGAGCTTTTGTGTGTGGTTTGGGAAGAAGATGAAGATGAATGTGAAGAAGTTGCAGAAAAATCAGAGAGAATTGAGAGAAATGAGAGAGTGATCAAATGAAAATAGTGAGAATGGTTGAACCCCCTTCACAAATTTGAAGGTTTCTTTATATAGATTGGAGGTTTGGATTGGGCTAGGTTTGAAGTTTGCTTTGGAGCTTGCTTTGGAGCTAGCTTTAGAGTTAGTTACATCTAACTCACTGAGTCAGAAGTTGACTCAGTTAGTTATTTGTTAACTCAGTGGAGTAATCTCAATGCAAGTCCAAAATCCAATGGTTCATATACTTGGAAATGAAGTTACATGGTGGTCTTGATTGAAAATGATGTATTGTAATAAATGCAAGTGGATTCTTGAAATGTCTTGAAGTATCTAGAACATTCCACATGATGCTAGAACTAAGTAAACCCCAAAGAAGTATAGGAAAAGTTACTGTCATGAAAAGTGCAGAAATCTGCCAAAATACAAGGGTTAATCGATTAACCATTTTGGCTTAGCAAATGGTTAATCGATTAACACAGCCAAAACTTGCCCAATTTGCTTTAAAAAAAGGTGTTATGGCCATGATTCCGATTTTCAACCGTTTGCTTTGATGAATAGGCATAGAAACCCTTATATTTTGTTTGTGTTGCAGATGTGATGACCTTGTGAGGATGTGATTAATTAGGTTAGAAAACCCTGAGAAATTATGAATATTTCTGCAACAAAACCACAGAGAAAAAAAATGCTAATGCGTATGCCGGCAATGCGAATGCTCATGCTTATGCAAAAGGCAAAAGGGGAGGTCAAATTTCGAGTTACGATAGTACCATTCTTGGAAGGATGAGGAACATATGTGCGGCACCATTGTTTTGGGTGTTGCAAATTTTGGCTTTATGATAATATGTTTTAGTATTTTGAGTAGTTTTTGCAATTGTTAGTTTTGGTAGATTTTTTTATTTTATTTTGAGTTGTTTCTAAGTTTGAAAACTTGAAGGAATCTTGTGACCAATGCCAAGATTGATGAATCAATGGGCAATTGAGTGGTAATGATATGATCGAGTAAAGGTACCGTGCAAGGTACATTTTTATCTCTTTCTAAACTAAGCATGGAAATGAAACTTGTGATGGGTGTAAAACTTGTAGTCATTAGTTCTTTGGAAATACTTGTTCAATTATGAATCATTTAGAACATTGCCTTTGTGAGGAAGCTTTCATTGTATAATATATGCGGGATACCAACATTCTTATTTAACTCGTTCTTATTATGTTGAAATCATGCATGTGTGTTAATTTGTGGAAAAGGAAGAAAAGGATCAAGGCAATTTTTGTGTATTTTGAGAAAAACCACTTGAACAAATAAGAATAATCAATCTACCTTGTGAGTGAGCGAGTATTTAATAACCCCATTGAGCCTTGGTATCAAGATCCGTGTGAATAATTGAATCGTGTAAATATTGTACATGAAAAATAAGTGAATTTTGAAATGGATATTGAATTTTTGTTGTGAAACTTTTGAACCTCAACCTAAAGTATGGTTGCTTTTGTTGTTCCTTGCCTTAGATGTGTGAAAGCATTCTTAATATCATGTTTTGATTGTGTTCAAAGTTGTGGAGAAAATGGTAGATTGAGGCATCATGAAAAATAAAGTGGTTTGAATTATGAAAGAGATTGAAAGAAAGAAACAAATGAAAAAGAAAAGAAATTGGGCATGAATTACCAACAAAAAAGCTCAAAGTTGTAATGATACCACAAAGAAAATAAAACAAGAAGGTTAAGGTCTTGAAGTGCTATGATTGTGAAAATTAAATGCTCTCTTAGGAATAGGCATTTTTGTTTCAATGACTTTGATAAATGACCCTTCCTTGTAGACACGCTAAATTACAACCCTTGAAGCCCTTGTGATTCCTTCTTTTTCACTAATGCATGTTGACTATTGAAAGCATAATTTATTCCAGATGTTTGCAGGATTGTTTGGTGAGTGATAAAACCTCATATTGTTTTCATCCATTGATGAATGTGTGCTTAAGTGTGATTCATGTTTAACTTGTATTGCTCAAGAAGTTTTGAATTGTGTTTTTCCACAATGCAATAGTTTCATCTCCATTGTTGCGGTGAGAATCAGATATCAAGCTATTGTATTAACTTGAATCACCGATATTAATTCATCATCGAACTTTGATTTATCTAAAGGAAAGGGTAAAGATCGAAAACCCTAAATGCGCTATGTAAGAACAAAGCTAGAGATCTAAGGTTCGGGGGTTGGTTATACCTAGGGAAGGTGCTAGCATTCTAAGTATCTGTAGTACTCTACAGAAACCTCTTGTTAGTATTTGTGTTATTTTATTGTTTGCTTGCTAAGAAATTATGCTAATGGAAAGGCCTAGGGGTTAGTTTCTAAGTATGCTCGCCAAGACATCGCATCTCGTGCCTACGTATCCTGACGGAAATGGAATAAGAGCATTCGTAGTTCCCCTCAACGAGGGTGAGGAACTCTTGATTGTGGTCAAGGTTCTAGGGGAAGGTAAGTATCCATGGCAAGATACTTACATAGAGTACGACGACTCTAAACTTAAGGCTAAGTTAGAAGGAGGTAAAGATGAGTAAGCGTCAATGGCAGGAACTTACATAGAGTACAGCGACTCTGAACTTAAGGCTAGGTTAAAAGGGAAGTAAGCATCCATGGCAGAACACATACAAAAAGTGCGGTGACTCTGATCCTAAGGCTAAGATAAAAGGGAAAGACCTAAAGTTAGGCTAAGTATGACATGACAGTCTACAAAAGGGATCTTCCCTTGGAATCAGACATATGAAATTATTAATCAAATTAAATATTAATATTTAATAGGATTAACTAATAATTTAATTAATCAAATTAAATAAAAATATTTAAATTAATTAATAATCACAACAACATTTTTTTAAATTTTTATAATATAATTCAAATAACTAAATAAACCCAAAAGATGAAAATATAAAAGAAATAAATGATAAAAATGTTTTTGGTATTTTCAATATTAATCAAATTAAAAAAAAAATTAAGTTAAAGTTTAAATGTATTTTTTGGTATTTTCTAGAATATGCAAGAAGAAACCTTGTAAAAAAAAACAAATAATAAAAAAACAAAATGGGGACTATAAGACACCATCGTTTACTTTTAGTTCTCAATAGAGTAGTCATAATATTGTAACAAATACCAGTATCATAAAAAATAATTTTTAAGCAAAGAAACAAAACGTGTTGTCCTTATTACATACAGTACCCTAAAAGACCTACTAGTATAGTATCTCATATTATCAAGCCAAAACAATATATGACAAGAAAAGGAAAATAAATAAGTAATATATAAAATTTATAATAAAAACTATAAGGTAAACCATATAAAAACAGTATTGTATTACATCTATATATAAAACACGCATACAAAACAAAAACAAAAGAGTATACTATCTCTATATATCAAGCAAAGTGAAACAAGTAGTAACAACATTAATATAATAGTATATAAATAAAACAAGTAGTAACATCATATTAATAATAGTATATAAAATGAAACAAGTAGTAACAACATTAATATAATAATATATAAAATGAAACAGTGCATCAACATGAATTTAAGAAAAACACGAAGAAAGAGAAAAAAGATCAAGAAAATACTAACACAATTTTCCGAATCCGGCGACTTTTTCTACGAGTACGAGTTTTTTGGTTTTCCGAATCCTGCGACTTTTTCTCCGAATCCGACTCCGAAGAGTGCTTGGGAATAAAATGCCAGGCACCAAAATGCTTGGGAATAAAATGAATGCACTAAAATTATCAGCGTGAAATAAAATCACTTGGAAAAATACAGCATTTTGTCAGGTTTTGAAATTTATCGGAACCGACTTTTAGTTTGACTGACTCATATGTAAATCCAACAAGTTCATTCTAGCTGATAAATTGGGATATGCAAGATGATTGGCCTAGAATGACATGCGAAAGATCAAAGAATTTGAGGGTAAAATTTGGGGTATGACAGTTGCCCCTATTTAAATATCTTCACCGGATGATATGAACGATGAAAATCTTCATGAAATCATGGTGGAAGGTATTTAAATAAAGATAACCGAAAATTTTGCCCTTAGATGCAATGACATGCAATGCTATGGACGAAGAGACTATCCTACAAATGCTGACATGCAATGAGTTCTATTATGATGAAAACGACGGGATGATAAATGCAACATGCAAATAAAAATGAGAGCAAACAGGGATGAAGTCCACACAATGAGTAACCACTCACTGGGGATGACCCAACACTGAGGAACAGGAATAAACTAGGGAAATCCAAAGTGACAGATCAACAGGTTCAGGCATGACCGACTGACACTTTAGAAATAAATATCCTCATTGGAAATAGAACCAAGACAGATGGCCTCCACTGGGGAATCAACAGTCATCATCCTTGGATGGAACCGGATGGAAAAGAGTCACAACATTCAGAAGATCATTAAATGAGGTGGGGAGAAAGTCTGGGAAATACATGAGGGACATTCAAGCAAAAATCAGAGGTATTCAGAAAAGCATTGAATATACTCTGGAAAATAACAGACGACAGAGACATCTAGAAAAGCATTGGATGGAAAATGGAAACAGACTTGAAAACAATCAACAGCCGTTAGCCACGGTCAGAAATAAATTGAAGACATCTAGAAGAACATTAGATAAAGACAAATATTTTGAAGATACATCCGAAACATTTAGAAAAGAATTAAATGTACAGGAAAAGGTTTTGAAGACATATCTGGAAGAACGTCAGATAAGCAACATCATATTTGGAAGAACATCAAATAATCAAGTTCATATCTGGAAGAACGTCAGATAGACACAAAGGAGATTCTGGAAGAACATCATAACAAAAGACACATCTGGAAAAATGTCAAACGGACATATCCGGCAAAACCGCGAATAGATTCTGGAAAAGCATCAGAATCGCAGGAATATCTGGAAGAACATCAGATAAGTTCTAGAAGAACATCAAAACAAAATACTCAATCTGGTAGAACAACTCAGAGAGAGACATATCCGAAAAAACATCGGATAGATTCTGGAAAATCATCAAAATCGATATGAATATCTGGAAAAACATCAGATAGGTTCTGGAAGAACATCAGAACAAAAATACATATCCGAAAGAGCATCAGATAAGTACAAAGGTGTTTTTGGAAAAACATCAGAAATAAATTCGTATCTAGAAGAATGTCAGATATACACAAAGGAGATTCTGGAAGAACATCAGAACAAAAGACTCAATTTGGGAAAACATCAGAGAGAGAAACACATCCGGTAAAACATCAGAAAAATTCTGGAAAAGCAACAGAATCAAAGAAAGTATCTGGAAGAACATCAGATAAGTTCTGGAAAAACATCAAAACACAAGACTCATCTGGAAAACCATCAGACGCAAAGTCGTATTTGGAAGAACGTCAGATAGACGCAAAAGAGTTCTGGAAGAACATTAGAACAAAAATACATATCCGAAAGAGCATCAGATAGGTACAAAGGAGTTTCTGGAAAAACATCAGAAACAAAGGACACATATGGAAAAACATCAGACGCAAAGTCATATCTGGAAGAACATCAGATAGACATAAGGAAGTTCTGGAAGAACATCAGAATAAAAGGAGTACATATCTGGAAGAGCATCAGATAGGTATGACAATATCTGTTTGAGATGTGCCAAGTGAGTTAGACTCTGACTAAAAGGTAAAATGTGGATAACAACACGACTCGTGGTAAGTGCAGATGAGGATGAAACACTCTTGCTATGCATATGTATATGAATTATGCAGATGATATATGATCAAATGTAGATGTAATGTAAATGTCGACGACACGGATCGACTCTTTTAGGGATAAGACAGGACTAGAAGACTGACTCCTCAACACGAAGATCACTGCCATTCTGCTTAGGGACTAAAGATGCTACTGAACACAATATCTGCCACACTAGTAAAATGTATCAAGATAATGATCCTTGTAAGAAGGATGGAGAGTTGCTTGGGGATTCTTCAAGTAAATTACCCCAGATTAGCTGACTATTGTAGATAAACTGATCATTGCTTCAGCTGAATTGATTCTGAAATGGTTGTTTCACTATGCTCTGGGAAAGCTTGTCCCAGTATGAGTCTTGAAAAATATTCTGAATAAACCAATTATGAGAAGGACTTGCACTGTAGCAAATCTTGAACTAATTCTCAGCAGGATATGGAAAGAACTTGCCCCTGATAGGATCACCGACCAAGTTTCTTAATTGTTTGAACATTCCTTGAGAGGATAGCCAGTTTACAAACAAAAGTACTTGTACAAACATGGTAATTTCAAAGCAAAGTCATGCAATCTTTGAAATCAAAATCATTTATGAAATATGCAAAACACATTAGTCATTGGTCGAAACACGGAGGTTCAAGACATTAAAGTGAAAAGTTTAAGCAAAAGGTGTAATGCCGAAAATAGATGATCTGCAAAGATCTTTTGGAGTCAGTTTACGCAACCTTGTTGTAGTATGCTTTCAAAATAATCTTGCTTCAATTAGGTCTTTTGAGGGTTATAACGTGGCCTGGTTCACGGTTTTAAGAAACAAAGGATAAAGGCTCAAAGTTTATTTGACCCACCCAATCTTCGTGATGATCTTCAGTCCTACGCTCAGTTAACTTAGACTATGCACTCAAGTTCTCATAGGTTAGGAATTGCACTGATGATAATGATGATGATTTAGAAGTTAAGGGACTCTTGAGATGTCAGTCACTGCATCCTTACAACTATTGGTTGTCATACAAGCTTGTTCTCATTTCTTATTGTATAAGATAAGGTCATGAGCTTCCCATCTTTCTAAGCTTTTGCCTCGAAAGGGACTCGACTCATTCTTTGAGTAAGGATTTCTTGACGATCCTTCTTTATTTATCACTTTGGAAACAACTTGTACAACCTTTATTCATTTAATTTGGGAGAGTTGAAAGGTTGTGAATGCTTGGCTTAATGATTACGGTGAACCATCATTGGCGTTTGACTTGAAAGACATCTTCGACACTTGATTGTTGTGCGTGAAGGAAAATTTGTGAATGCAAACTTTCGTTGAAAGGTGTCTTGCATGAAACTTTTGTATTTGAATGCACAATCAAGTTAACTGAGAACTATCCTGCCCCAGGTTATGATTGCGGTTTTCTTTGTAAAGAAAGAAACTCTAACTTCTAGGCTCGAATGGGTTGACAAGGGAATAACTTCCTTATTTTTCCAGTGTTTGGGAATTGAAACAATCCCTTACATCGTCAGCAAAGTTTTGATTGAAAGCATACCAACAACAATTTGGGTATAACGTTTTTGCCATCCTCCCTCCAATCTTTGCATAATAAAAAAGAAAGTGGAATTTTTTTTGAAAAGGAAGGCATAAAGATGTAAATAATGGACAAAATGAATTGAATCCAAAAGTTGCAAATGCTTATTTCATTAATCATGAAAGTACAAACACAATTTGAATACAAATAACTAATACAAGATAAGGAAAATGCAAACAACAAGAAACACGGCCTAGTGAAAAATCAAGCAGCAGGGGTGAGCTGGCCTCTTTAAAACACTGGCTCTTAGGAGGATAGTTGGCTGAGGTCGAACGAAGCTTCACTTGGTGTGCTCTGGCAGCATTGTGCTCATAGAGAGGGTTCTCAAAAGGAGCTCGAGTAGTCTGGGCAACAGTATGAACCATAGGTCTGGGCTCAACGAAAACTGGAGCTTAAAATGTCATTCTGACAGTTTGACCAATCATAGCAGTAGATTGCAATAGGTGGAGAGAAGTTGTGGGGTAAACCAAACTCTGGCCAAGTTGAAGGTGCAACCTGAACAGGCTGGGGATCAGCATTTGAAACCTCCTGGATAACAGTCCTTTGTGGTTTCTCTCCTTTAGCAATCAATACCTAGAGAATTTCAGAGAGCTTTGTCATGCTTGACTTAAGGTCATCGATCTCTATTCGGATCTCTGCTTGTATGCTTCTTGCTCTGACATTCTGCGTCCGTAGTTAGCTCTAGTCCGGTATTTGTATCGAGGAATCAGCTTGACGACTCACAGGTGACACTGGAAGATAATGACAGCCAGAAATGAGTTGTTGGACAAACAGACGTATGCAATGAATCATGCAAATATGCAAATGATATGCAATGCGATGCAAGACAGGATGCAAATCACACATAGCAGAATCAAAGGTTCAAGATCACAACATGGAGTCTAGGTGAAGAACCAACCACAGGGTGTGTACTAGGGTTCTTGTATCCGTAGAATAGGGTTCTAAAGAGTTCCCAGAGTCAATAACCCGTCTTTCGAATATTATCGATTTCCCAAATAACTCGGTAGTCAATAATATTCTCAAGAGAGTATCGTCTGAGTGTAGTATCGCGTATAAACTATTTTAGAACTACTCCCTCATAGTCATCGCACTACATCGTAACAAGGCCAAAGTGGGGTGAAAAGGTGACTAAAGGTCATCAGTGTCAGAAGCTCCTAGGTCGAAAGTAGTATTGTTTTTATGAATACTCATTCAACAACACTACTCTCAAGAGGGCCTCCATTGAGTGACGGATTCTCAAGTCGACTTTTTCGGGAATCAACTCCCTCAAAGTGTCCTTGAATATACGATCATCCTATCATAAGTGTACTCTCAAGTCCGGGTATAGGACTTATCCTTACCACTCAAAGTAACCACTCTGCATACAGAAAACCCAAGCACAAATATATATATATTTATAAGTATACAAGCAAGCAAACATGAAAATAACACAAATACAAACAAGGTGGGCTTAACCCTCTTAGTGGAGTAATCCCCAGTGAAGCCGTCATTTCTGTTGCGATGAGAATCATATATCAAGCTATTGTATTAACTTTAATCACAGATCTTAATTCACCACCGAACTTTGATTTTATCCAAAGGAAAGGGTAAAGATCGAAAACCCTAATTGCGCTATGTAAGAACAAAGCTAGAGATCTAAGGTCCGGGGGTTGGTTATACCTAGGGAAGGTGATAGCATCCTAAGTATCTATAGTACTCTATAGGAACCTCTTGTTAGTATTTGTGTTATTTTATTGTTTGCTTGCTAAGGAATTGTGCTAATGGAAAGATCTAGGGGTTAGTTTCTAAGTATGCTCGCCAAGACATCGCATCTCGCGCCTACGTATCCTGACGGAAATGGAATCAGAGCATTCATAGTTCCCCTCAACAAGGGTGAGGAACTCTTGATTGTGGTCAAGGTTCCAGGGGGGAGGTAAGTATCCATGACAAGATACTTACATAGAGTATGACGACTCTAAACTTAAGGCTAAGTTAGAAGGAGGTAAAGATGAGTAAGCGTCCATGGCAGGAACTTACATAGAGTACATCGACTCTGAACCTAAGGTTAGGTTAAAAGGGAAGTAAGCGTCCATGGCAGAACACATACAAAGAGTGCGACGACTCTGATCCTAAGGCTAGGATAAAAGGGAAAGACCTAAAGTTAGGCTAAGTATGACATGGCAGTCAACAAAAGGGATATTCCCTTGGAATCAGGCATATGAAATTATTAATCAAATTAAATATTAATATTTAATAGGATTAACTAATAATTTAATTAATCAAATTAGATAAAAATATTTAAATTAATTAATAATCACAACAACATTTTTTTTTTACATTTTTCTAATATAACTCAAATAACAAAATAAACCAAAATGATGAAAATATAAAAGAAATAAATGATAAAAATGTTTTTGGTATTTTCAATATTAATCAAATTAAAAAAAAATTAAGTTAAAGTTTAAATGTATTTTTTGGTATTTTCTAGAATATGCAAGTAAGAAGAAACCTTGTAAAAAAAACAAATAATAAAAAAAAAATGGGGACTATAAGACACCATTGTTTACTTTTAGTTCTCAATAGAGTAGTCAAAATATTGTACCAAATACCAATATCATAAAAAATATATTTCAAACAAAGAAATAAAACGTGTTGTCCTCATTACATACAGTACCCTAAAATACCTACTAGTATAGTATCTCATATTATTAAACCAAAATAATATATGACAAGAAAAGGAAAATAAATAAGTAATATATAAAATTTATAATAAAAACTATAAGGTAAACCATATAAAAACTGTATTGTATTACATCTATATATAAAACACGCATACAAAACAAAAACAAAACAGTATATTATCTCTATATATTAAGCAAAGTGAAACAAGTAGTAACAACATCAATATAATAGTATATAAATAAAACAAGTAGTAACATCATATTAATAATAGTATATAAAATGAAACAAGTAGTAACAACATTAATATAATAATATATAAAAGGAAACAAGTGCATCAACATGAATTGAAGAAAAACACAAAGAAAGAGAAAAAAGATCAAGAAAATACTAACACAATTTTCCGAATCCGGCGACTTTTTCTGCGAGTATGAGTTTTTTGGTAACAAAACCAGAATCCGCGAGTGCTGAATCTTCTACCTTTCTTCTTCTTCTTCCCCCTTTTTCTTTCCTTTCTTTCGGTCCCCTATGATTAGTGTTAGCACATGTATATATAGTGGTATGATAGCCAGACAAAATAAATAATTTTCTAAAACATTGTGGACAAGGATACTAAAAGAATTAAGACAAAATGTTTTTGTGTTTTCATAAATAAGGAAAGAAAGACAAGAGTACTAAAATAAAAGTTGTGTTTTTTTATTAGTAGAAAAAAATAAAATGAATTAAATACGATATCTTTGTGTTTTTTTTTATAAAAAGAAATATATTAATAAACAAATAAAAAATAAAAATAATTAAATAAATTTAAACTAAATATCTACAATAAATTAAATGATTAAAAATAAAAATAAAATAGTTAAAAAACGACTAAAAGGTCGGGCACCAAAATGCTCGGGAATAAAATGAAAGCACCAAAATTATCAGCGTGGAATAAAATCACTTGGAAAAATACAACATTTTGTCAGGTTTTGAAATTAATCAGAACCGAATTTTAGTTTGACTGACTCATCTGTAAATCCAACAAGTTCGTTCTAGCTGATAAATTGGGATATGCAAGATGATTGGCCTAGAATGACATACGAAAGATCAAAGAATTTGAGGGTAAAATTTGGGGTATGACATCCATGATTTGTTTGGAGTTTGATAAGTTATCTTGTTTTGTACTTCTACTTTTTGAACCATGAAATTGTCGTTGTTCTATTGTGTTGATTCTGATTTCTTGTGCGGGTTTTCGGGTTCGTTTTTAGTTTGAGACACTTTTGTTTGAGGACAAACAAAATAATAAGTTGGGGAGAGTTGTTAAGGGCTAATTTGTGCGTACTTTTGATTATGTTTTGTGGCCCTTTCCAATGGTTTCCTTGATATTTTAGTAGTAAACCTTTTAGTTTTAGTGTAAATATGCAAGTTTCCGATTTATTGTAAATATTATGAATTATGATCATTTTGATGCTTTTTGACAGGTCTTCTTGGTTATATTTGATGATAGGAACCTATGGTGAAGGAAAGAAGGCCTAAAAGATCATTTTCGAGGCGATCGTGTCGGTAAACCATGCTTTTCAGCGCGGTTCCAGCGTGTTTTCACTATTGAGGCAGTAACTAAGGCCTTCAACCGTGCTAAGCGGCCTCCAACCGCGCTTAGCGCGCTTTCTAGGTTTTTACCTTTGTTTTGTTGACCGCGCTTAGTGCGCTCCTGATGGTGCTTAGCGCGGTGCCACTTACTGCTACTTTTTACATTTTCTGTAAATATCTTCTTTAGAAGATATTTTGAACAACTTTTACATTTTCAGTATTTTATAGATTAGAAAGGGTTTTTAGGTAAAAAAAGGCTTTAAAACTCAAGAAGAAGTGAGAATTAAATCTTTGGAGCATCAATCCTCAATTCTTCGACTTTGATGCTAGCAAAGCTTTCTTTTTTACTTGTTGATCAAGCTACCATGGTGATGAGTAGCTAAACACCTTTGTGTCAAGATTAGAGGTAGTTAACCATGCTATTATGTATTTCTTTTGATCTTTTGTATGTGAATAAGGATTATGATCAATAGATGATGAAGATCTTTGCTTTTAATGTTGTATTTATGGTTTGAATCACTCTAGAAATAGATTTTCCAAGTCTTGATCTAATTTCTTCATCTATTAACCAACAAACTCTAGGTATAGATTTGAAAGTTAATATTTGCTTTGTATCGATCTCTATGTTTATTGTTTCGATTGTTATTTCGAGAAATCATCTAGCGATTAAAACAATAATACCCACGTAGCCGCTTTAGAAATAAACGGATTCGTGAGGATACACGATTGTATTGATCGAAACTAAGTTCACATGCTTGATTAATCGGATACGTATGAAAGGGGTTAACGAGATCTAATCTTGACATGCTTTTCTTAAAACAAAACATCCATATTCTAGTTTACTCTTTACTACATAACTTATGTTACAAAACAAGAACTCTTTTAAAACCTTTCTCTTAGAACGTTGAACTATTGAACGGCGAGCGTCTAGATATCTGATAAAACAATCCCTGTGAATATGATAAAACAACCCACCAAATATACTATTCAACAGTAGCTTAGACAAATGTGGGGGCTTGATTCTTTTGGATTTTATTATCATTAGTTTGATTAGAAGATGAAGAATTTTCTTGTGACTTTGATTAGTATGGTTCAAATGATTCATCATATCTAAACAAGCAATTGATTACATAGTGGCCATATTTGTTGCAGAGTTGGCATGTAGGGCGATTCCAAAACTAGAATTTGACTTTCCACGACCAAGTTCATGAGCGTTGCACACTTTTACATGAGAATATTGATTTCCACCATGTTTTCCTAAATTTCCGTATGAATTTTGATTTGCTGCAATGATTTGTTACAGACATCTTTTGACGAAATTTGTCAAGTTGTGTTTCTTGCACATATAGAAAAGCTTTAATTTCGTATAGAATGGACAAATCTATTTTTCCATAAAGCATTGTGATAAATGGATTATGTTCTTTAGGGAGAGCTTGAAGAATTACATTAATTTGATCTTATTCTGAAATTCGATCACCAATGGCAAGATGAGAGTTAGTGATTTCTCTAATTTGCATCACATATTTATAGATTGATCAACTTGCTTTCATCGGGATTTCCAATTCAAGCCTTAGTTGATGAACCCCATATTTCATCAACGCATTAAAATGCCTATGTACCTCGTCCCAAACTTCATATGCATGTTTACAAGATAGAACATGCAAAAGATAGCGCCTAGGCGATGCCCTACTGGGCGAAGACCCTAGAGTCGCCCCTTTTTGGAATGCTAAAAAATATAACACTAAACAGTTCCTCAAGTACTATGGCTTTGTAAAAGGGAAAAGTGTTTTAAGACTAATTTTAGGTTACATCCCATGGTATTGGGTGCAACCCTTTCCAATGGGAGGCGAGACCATCAACTTGGGGCGAGTCCCTCAGCTGAGGACAACCTTTTTAATAGGATTCTACTCCCTCAGCTTAGGGTGAGTCCCTCAATTGAAGGAAACATTTTTAATGAGAGATGAGTCTCTCAGCTTAGGGCGATTCCCTCAGTTGGAGATGGCCTTTTTAATGGGAGGCGAGTTCCTCCTTTTAGTTGTGTAAGACCCCTAATTGAGGGGTGAGTCACCTCCCCTTGCTAGATGTTTCCTAGTTACACATAATGTCTAGTGAGAATCAATCAATCCTTCAAATGGTAATGCTGACTTCTATTTAATGTAAGTAATGATGGCTTATTTTCTGAGACGTTAAACGCTAGTGCCACATGTCAGAAGTGTGCTGAGTTTTACAAAATTATAGGGGAGCCTAAAAAATTCCTTTTGGTTTTAACTCCCTTATAAAGGTTTCTCCTTCCACTTTCTTATTATATTTTTCTTCCACAACTTCTGCAAGCTCTTTTGAACTGCATATCTTCTCTACAGACCCCCGATTCTTCATTCACAACATTCTCAGGTATGGATTTCCTTTTCTCTCCCATTTCTTCAGTAGTTAGTAGGGATTATAAAGAAATGTGTGAAATAGGGTTTAGGTTAGTGCAGAGTTGTAGGTTTTGAGGGTTATAGTCATCCCTTTTGGCGATTGTGATGGTGTTGATGATTTCTTTTTGTCCTTTTATTTTCCCAACAACAAAAAGACAATGGATGCCCTTTCTGCCATGCCTAAGGAAACTGAGGACATTGGGCCTCACCATACTTTTGAAGAACATATCTTCTTTTTCTGATCAAAAGTCGGGGTTTCTTCCTCAAAAGAAGAAGAGGTGGTTATCTTAGAGGTTTGTTCAATGTTAGAGAGGGTGACCATGCCTATCTCTTCTGACCCTCCCCATATTTTCACTTATACCTCCCCCTCATTAAGGATACCCGGGTTCTATTCCCTTTGGCCTTGGAGGTTCTGAGGGTTCTCAATGTTGTGTCGTCCCAACTTCTCCCTAACAGTTGCGATTTTATTAAGGCCTTTGAGATGGCATATGAAGAGCTGTAAATTTCTTATACTATAGGAGTTTTCTTCTCATTTTATGCTATAAAACCTAGGAAAGGCAGTTTGGTGTCTTTAGGCGGTCTGCTGGGAAGGGCCCCTTTTTTTATCATTCCAACCACTACAAAAATTGGCGAGACAGATTTGTTCGCGTGAGGTGGCGAGAGGGTCTCTTGTAGTGTTAGCGGCTGATGACACCCCCTCTTTCCCTTGGCCTCGACGGATGTCATGTGGTGATCATGAGATATGAAAAGAAATATCCTACCCCTGAGGAGGTGAAGATTGTTCAATTGTTGGGGAAGTTTAAAGTCTCGAAATCGTACACAGTAAGCTTTGCATAACCTATTTCTTTTACATGTATTTTTAAATAGCATGTGTAACCATTGTGCATTTTTTCGTAGATCAGATGGAGGGGATCTCTATAGATGAGAAGAGGAAATGATGGGAGAAAATCCAAGATGCTCATGGGGAGATTGGCAGCCCCCAGAGTCACCCATAAAGCTTTATCATCAAAGGAAGAAAAAAGCAAGTTGAGGGGCCAACTCCCGATTTTCCCGACGTGAAGGCACAAAAGCTATGATATGGCTCTTATCAAGGTGTTGATGACGTCATGTCTATTTCAGGAAAGACGAGCATTCAGACTTCGCCTGAAGCTGAGGCTCTACCACCCCTTCCTACTTTATGGAGGGATGCCAACTTTGACACCCTCTAATTCACGAGTTCTCATCTTCCTTTATCCAAAGAGTTTCTTAGTGACTACCAGGAGTCCTTTCTAATAATTTGATTTTTCCATAAAGCGTCCTGACAAAGGGATATGTTCTTAAATCATCCTGACAAATGGATAAGTTCTTAAAGGAGACCTTGAAGAATCACATCAATTAGACCCCATTCTGAAATTTGATCACTAATGACAAGATAAGACTTAAAAGTTTCTCTAATTTGCATCACATATTCATAGACTAAGCGACTTGCTATCTTCGTAATTTTAAATTTAAATCTCAGTTGGTGAACCTTATATTTCATCAGCGCATTAAAATGCTTATGTACCTTTTCCCAAACTTGATACTCATGTTTACAAGATAGAAATGAGGAAGTTCTTCTTCAAAAACTATGGAAAGGATCCAGGTAAAGAGAGGTTGATATTGTGTGATCCTAGATTCATACTTCTCAAAAATGATGTTGGCAATTCGATCTTCATCAGTCTTGAACATCGATAGAATTTGGGGATTGGCTACAAGTTTATGCACTTTGTGAGTGAGAATCACTCCTTAGACTTGTTGATTCCATATCAAAATATTATTCTCTTGCAGTTTGGTGGAAAGCTTCAGACCCAATGTATTAGAGCTCGAAAAATTTACAAACTGTGACATAATATTTTGAGACGAGTGATTCCCATTATAAGAGTCTTGTGAAGAATCATAAAAAACCTCCATTGATTCTTTTTGAAGCTTTGAGAATGGTAGTAATTCTTTGAAGTTGGAGATTCTATGAGGAATCAGAGAGACTTTGACTAGCGAAAGAGAATCTTAGACAAATGCTACCATAATAGAGGAGTAATATAGGAATAGAAAGTGTACTTTGTGAAACTTTTAATTCAAAAGCTTAACTTTATATTTGTTATAATACTCTACTTATAGTGTTTATATTAAATTTATAAAGTTGGTAAAAAAAGTCTAACAAACTTAACAAACTTCTATTGAAGTAACTACCTTGTCACTCTAGTCTAACAAACCTACTTATCTTATTTACACAAACATATACTAATTATTTTCAAATTATGTTATTCGTGTGTGTATGTGTACGAGTTCAAATTTATTGATAACTAGTAACACACCCGTGCATACACACGGGGTACATTTTAGGGTGTGATGGTATTGGACGCATATTTGTTTGTAGACCGTAACAAAAATAGGAAGTTGAAAAAAAAATGATAGTAAATTTAAATTGAAATAGTAATACATGTAGAAGAAGAAACATAAACAATAATATCATTAATAATATGACTAAAAGTAAAAATAAAAACTATTAAAACTTGTATTTGATAAATCAGCCTACAAATAACTCAATCATTTTGTAAGAGATAATACAATGTTAAAATATCTACTCAACATTATTTAATAAGCTTCCTTAATCTTGTCCACATATTTATAAAAAATGATTGATAAATTTTTATTATTCAATATTTGGATAAGTAGTAAAGTTGTTCTCGTTTATAAGAATAGTATTTTCTTCTCTATATAAAAGTATTTGAATCAACAATATATTTTTCCCGTATATAAATATTTGTTTTTTACGTTATTTAAATAAATATTTGTATTAATAGTAAAGTTGTTTCCATATATAAAATATTTGAATCAACAATGTATTTTTTTTTCTAATATATAAATATTATTTTTATTTTAACAATATTTATAAACTTATTTGAATCAATATTAAAGTTGTTCTTGTTTATATCAATAACATTATTTAGTAAAAATATTTTAAAAGCAAATAAAAAGTAAGAAACTGAAATATTCATATTTTAAACTAAAACTAAATAAAAAAAGGTTACTTACAAAAATAGTTGTCTTTTTGTGATTATTTTAAAGATATAATTGATTCATTGTAATGGTAATAATAATAAAACTGGGCTCTGCTAGGGTTTGCACAACCATGGGCAAACGAGGCGTCGGCCGGCCAAAAACTCAAGTGGCGGCATCTTGGAATGGAGCGGAAAGAACCATCATATCCCAAGCTGACATAGAATCGATAGAGGACGAAGGTCACCATCAAGAACCACCACAAATCATCGCAGCAGAAGACAATACACCAACACCAACATTGGAAAAACAACCTGAAGAACCTACGATACAAATCAACGAATCAGAACGAAATTGCAAAGACGACACAACTATCCCCAAGAGCACGAGCACGACGGGTGAAAATTCAAAACCATGGGTAGAGGTGATCAAAGGGAATCGTATGATGAATAGAGGTATGGCGGTGGAGTTTATTGCGCCCACTATCATCAATGGGGATCTGGAGATCCAAATTGAAGAGGAAGATGTCGAAGACGAATTGGATTTCTGGAGCAATGCGTTAATTCTCTTTGCCCTAGGGGAGGCCCCATCAATGAATACCGTCAGAAATATTATGCAACATTCTTGGAATTTCATATCTATGCTTGAGCTGTATTATAATGAAGAAGGATATTTCATTGTGAGTTTCAAAACACAACTAGATAGAGAGGATGTTTTGTCCAAAGGTCCATATTTCATCCATGGGAAGCCAGTTTTTATCAGAGTATGGAGCCCTGGGTTTGAAATGAAGGATGGCCTGCTAAGGATTCTACCACTTTGGGTAACCTTCCCTAATCTTCCTCTACACTTATGGGGTGAAAAAAGCCTATAAAAAATAGCTAGTGCAATAGGTAATCCCATTACAACTGATGAGTGCACAGCAAAAAAACTTCGAATCTCTTATGCGCGAATTCTGATTGAAGTAGATATCACACAAAAACTAAAGGTCATTATCAATATCAGAGATCACAAAGGAAAGTTATTGGAGCAAAAGGTTGACTACGAGTGGAAACCAATGTACTGTCATAAATGTTTAAAAATAGGTCATGACTGTGATACAAAAAAGAAACCAGACAAACCTCCGAGGATTTGGAAACTGGTAACCAACACCAACATAGACAACATTCAATCCAACAAGGAACAAACCCCTCCACCTGAGACTAGTACACAGAGGGAAGAACAACTCAGTTAAACAACTAATCAAATAGATCAAAAGGAAGAATGGACAAGGGCTGGATCATCAAAAAAACTGGACAAAGGGCGACAAGGTATGCAAACTCCTCACAAGAGTGCTTTTATCAAGTTCAATAATTCATTCACTCCCCTACGAATTGGAGATTGTTCTAGGGGAGAGAATCAAAATGATCCATGTTAGCAAGCTGGAATGTTAGGGGTATGAATAAAGAGGCAAGGCACAGGGAGATAAGCTCCTATATCTCCACTTTCAATGTGTCCATATGTGCCTTGCTTGAAACTAGAGTTAAAAGGCATAATGCTGATAGAGTTAGGAAGATTTTTGGTACTAACTGGAATTTTGAGGATAACTATGATCACCACAATAATGGAAGAATTTGGATATTGTGGAAGCCTAATGAAGTTCAATTGAAGGTCATCACCAACAATGCACAATTCATTCATGTAGAGGTCTACAACCTTGACAAAACCTACATTCAAGCTATAACTGTCATCTATGCTTACAACCAACTTGAACATAGGAAACATCTGTGGAGAGATCTAGAGTTGACTTGTAAACCTGCAACAGGCCCATGGATAGTCATAGAGAACTTTAATAATGTCACAACTTGCCAAGATAGAGTAGGAGGAAAGAGAGTGACTGAGGTTGAATATAGAGATTTGAAGAACATGATGCAAAGCACAGGACTGTTTGAAGCTCCATCAAAAGGACCTTATTATACATGGACAAACAACCATACTTCTTGGGTCATATACTCTAGATTAGATAGTGTACTAGGCAACACTACCTGGTTTCAGAGGTTTCACAATGTAGTCATTGAGAACCTGACCCAGAACATCTCTGACCATACTCCTGTAAGGGTGTGGATTCAAAACCAGCAGACTGCAAAACCTCTAGCCAGGATATTCAGATTCTTGAACTGTGTATCCAATGTTGAGGGTTTCCAAAAAACTGTTGAAGAAAGTTGGAGGGAAGACACTAGAGGTGGTCCAATGTATATGTTGTGGACAAAGTTAAAAAGACTCCAACCCACCTCAAGACCATGACCAAAACAATCACAGCTAACCAGTAGCAACTGATTGAATCTAGAGAAGAACTCCACAAACTACAAGAAAATCTCCATAAAGACCCTTTCAATGAGCAACTGATGCAGCAGGTCAAGGATCATACAAGCAAAGTTATGCATCTCAACCAAATTGAGGAGGAGATTCTGAAACAGGAGTCTAAGATTACCTGGCTCACTTTGGGAGACAACAACAATGCATTCTTTCAAGCCTATGTAAGGAAAAAAATAAGAACAAAGGCCTCTTTTCACTCCAGGCTTTGAATGGGGATATTCTTACCAAGCATGAAGACATAGAGAATGAAATCCTAGAGTTCTATACTAATCTGGTAGGCACCAATAATCAGAGTATTAAGAGCATTGAGTTACCTGTCATTAGAGAAGGTAACACCCTTTCTAAGATGGATGCCTAATCACTCATCAAACCAGTGGAGGATAAGGAGATTTGGGAAGCCCTCAAAGGCATTGGTAATACAAAGGCCCCCGAGAGTGGATAGTTATAATTCATATTTCTTCAAGAAGACATGGGATACTATGAAATATGATGTCAGAGCAGCAGTTAGAGAATTCTTTGAGCATGGTTAAATTCACAAATCGTTCAACTGTTCCCTCATTACTTTGATTCCAAAAACCCCTGATGCAAAAATAATAAAGGATATGAGGCCTATAGTCTGCTGCAGCACTATATACAAGATCATCTAAAAAATTCTCACCATGAGGGTAGGGGCAGTGATTGGAAATATTATCTCAGACTCTCAGTCTGCTTTCATACCTGGGAGGTTGATACAAGACAATGTAATAATGGCCCATGAACTGGTGAGAGGGTATAGCAGAAAACACATCTCCCCAAGATACATGTTACAACTTGATATCCAAAAAGCTTATGATACCTTGGAATGGAAAGCTTTGTCTCAAATTATGCAGGAACTAGGTATCCCTTATGTGTTTGTTAATTGGATTATGAACTGTGTTGCTAATGTGTCCTACAGGTTCTTGATTAATGGAAGGCCATCCAAGCTTCTTAAAGCAAGAAGAGGGATGAGACAGGGAGACCCCATCTCACCTCTATTATTTGTCATAGTAATGGAATACTTGCATAGGATGCTCCACACCTAGGCCAGAAATCGAGACTACAACTTTCACCCTAAATGTGAAAGACTTCACATCATTAATTTGTTTTTCGCTGATGATATTATTCTTTTTGCTCGAGGAGATGCAGGTTCCCTACATTTGATTATGAAGAAGCTTCATGAGTTCTCAGCCTCTACAGGTCTAACCATCAGCCATGCCAAAAGCAAACTCTATGTAGGAGGTGTGAATGAAGAAACAAAACTTCATCTTTATCAGGTCACAGGCCTTGCCAGGGGGATATACCGTTCAAGTACTTCGGAGTTCCATTTCATAATCGCAAGTTAACTGTGCAAGACTGCCAGCCTTTGATTGATCGCATGCTCAAAAGAGTCCATCATTGGAGCACAAAGTTACTGTCATATGCAGGGAGACAACAACTCGTGAAAAATGTGCTATTCTCGATAGCCAATTACTGGATGCAAGTTTTCCCTTTGCCAAAGAAGGTAACCAACTATATTGAAAGCATCTGCAGGATTTTTCTTTGGACTGGGAGAGAGGAGAACGCCAGGAAAGTGCCTATTGCTTGGGACAAAATTTGTGAATCAGTTTCAACAGGAGGAAGAAATATCATCTCGCTGAAGGAGTGGAATATGGAAACCATTGGGAAGCTTCTTTGGAAACTTTGGACAAAGAAAGACATTATTTGGATCAAGTGGCTGCATACATACTTCATCAAGAATACACTTAATTCTCAATACGTACCTGGCAACAATTGTTCTTGGATTATTAAGAGTGTCTTCAAACACAGAGATGACATAGCTACATCAAATACCTGGCAGAGTTTTCTAAATGCTGATAAATATGACACCAGGGGTATGTATGACTACTTGAGAGCAGAAAGAATCAGAGTTGATTGGAGGGGCATGATGATAAAAAACATTGCAAGACCAAGGGCTGCATTCACAACATGGATGACGTGTCTAGGTAGCCTTTTGACAAAGGATAGAATTGCGAGAATGGGGGTCGTTACGGATGGTTGCTGTGTGTTTTGTTCGCAACTGGAAACAAATAATCATATCCTATTTGAATACAAAACAGTCCATCAATTGTGATGTTCAACCTCCCGTTACCACCAAGAAGAACGGTTGATTTCTACTGGATTACAATTGCAACTAAGGGAAAGGGGCCGAAAGTTAAAATAACCAAATGTGTCGTAGCGGAAAACATTTATCATATCTGGGTGTGTAGAAATAGAGTTATATTCCAAAACGGTAAAGCTGAAGACTTGAATGTTTATAGAATGAGAGAGTTGGTGATGCCTAAAGTGGAAGCAGACACGAAGATGTTAGCTTGCTATCAAAGGAACTTATAATCTTATCCTTTTTTTAGCTTATCTAGTCATCTTGTAGCCTGTATCGTGTAGATCGGCATGTATTAACTGTTTTTGGTTTAATATATATCATCTTATTCCAAAAAAAAAAATAATAATAAAAATGAACATGATAATAATGGTAAGAATAAAAATGATTAAAAGCTATTGAGTAAGAGTAATAACAATAATAATAATGATTAAAAGCTATTGAATAATTTTTTTAACAATCAATATTATTGAATATAATAAATGAAAGAAAAAAAATTGAGGCCCGGGTTGGGATGGATAATAAAAGTATTTAAAAGTTGTGTTTTAATATAGTAATATAGTAGAAGTAATAATTGTTTTTTTCTAAAGGCAGTTGAATTGATTAGAAAGTGAATACAAGGGGTATTCAACCCTACAAAAAAGAAGGAGATTCCCACCCAAAATACCCTAACTAGTCCTTAAAAGGATTCCTACAAAAGTCATAAAAAGAAAAGTTAGAATAAGGAATTTCCCCCAAACACCCCCATTTCCAAGCAAAAAGTTCTACATTCCAACATATATTAACAACATTACAAGAACCTTCATGAAACACAATGTTATTCCTTTCCTTCCACAATGCCCATAAGATTGCCAACCAAAAAACTCCACTTGATCTGCTATGGTTGCTACGAAAATCACAGCGACACCACCTTAGGAAATGATTCACCACGTTACAGTTGAAAGTATATGTAATTCCACACCAGTCCCCAACAGCCTTCCAAACTAGTTCAGATATTTTGCAGCAAAAGAGCAAGTGTTGAATATTTTCTTCCATTATACCGCACAAACTGCATTTCAAATCCAAATCCATACCTCTCTTAGCCAATTGATCACGAGTAGGCAGCCTATTCTAAAGTACTTTCTAACCAAACAATTTAATTTTCGCAGGAACTTTGATACTCCACAATCTTTGAAACACGTTTCTTCTATCTTCATGTAGAACACCCTGTTGTTGCGGTTTCTTCATGAGGCAATTAGCCTCTCTAACCGTGTAGCCACCCTCCATGTCCTCTTTCCACCATATTGCATCGTCTTCGTCCAAAACAAGGGAAGAGCCTTCCAGCAAGTGCCTTAAGATGATTAGATCGTTCACCACCGGCAGCTCATCAGCATTCTCGAAACCCTAAAAACACCAGCTCCAAACTCCTTCATTCCAAGTCCATATAGCTTCTTTATTGCTGCAATAATTGAACATGATATGGAATACTTCTGATAGAACACGAGATTTCAACTAATTAGCATTCCAAATAGGAGAGTCCCTAACATTCCATATGTTAAAGCAGACAGTGTTCACGAAGTTAAAGTTACCAATCAAAGAGATCGAACCGCTCCTCAATATGTCTTTCCACCAAGAAGAAGATGATTTTATAGAACTCAAGTTTTCCTTTAAAACCAAAGCTGCTACATTACCGTATCTCGCCTGTAAGATTTTTCTCCAAAAACCATTTGATTCATTCAAGATCCTCCATTTCCATTATGTCAGCAAAGCAAGGTTGAATTCTTTGATGCTTTTTATGCCCAACCCTCCCAGATCTTTCTCCATATACACAGACTCCCAATCCAGCCAGTGAATATTCAATTTGAGCTTCGTACTTCCCCACAGAAAATCCCTCCTGATTCTGTCAATGAACTTCCACACTGCCACTGGAGCCAAGTAGAAGGACAACCAGAAAATAGCCAGACTAGTGAGGGAAGAATTTATAAGAGTAGCTTTACCTGCCAAAGATAAGGTGTGACATCTCCAACTCCCCATCTTAGCTTTGATTTTGTCGATCACTGGTTTCTAAGACGAGATCCTCCTTGGATTGCAACCAATAGGAATACCCAGGAACAAGAAAGAGCCAGATTTAATTATGCAGGAAAGAAAAGAAGATGCAGCAAGCAGAAAATAATTGCTCACATTCAAACCAATCAACCTGCTTTTATGGTAATTGACCCTCAGTTCTGAAACGAGCTCAAAGCCCCTTAGAATTGATTTGATGGCCCAAATGTTGTTCCATCCTCTATTCTCCACTAGCAGCGTGTCATTCGCGAACTGAACCACTTCAACAGACGTTTTGACATTGAATTTAAACCCAGTAAACATGCCTGAAGCAGTTGCCTTAGAAACCAACCTTGTTAATCCTTCAGCAACAAGAACAAACAAGAAAGGAGATAATGAACATCCTTGCCTCAATCCTTTCTTCACGGCAAAGTCCTAAGTCGGGATTCCATTAACCAAGATGGAAAAAAAGCCTCAGAAAATGCAGGCATCCATCCACTTGAGCCAAAGACAACCAAAGCCCGTCATGATTAGCATGGATCTAAGGAAATCCCAGTTTATGCTTTCATACGCCTTCTCGAAGTCTACTTTAAAAAGAACACACTCCCTATTCTCCCTAGTAGCTAGATCAACCAATTCGTTTGCCACTACGACACCATCCATTAAATCTTTACCAGGTACAAAAGCAGACTGGTTGTGGAAGACCAATCCGCCAATCACCTTCTTGAATCTAGCAGCTAACAACTTGGCAATGATTTTGTACAAGCATCCCACGAGGTAAATTGGCCTGTAATCACTAAGGGAGAGTGGAGTATGCGCTTTCGGAATCAGGGTTAAGAAAGAAGAGTTTACTGCCTTAGGGAGGTGAGCATGGATGTGGAAATCCCTCACAAAAGCACAAATGTCATTTTTCATGAAATACCAACATCTCTTCAAAAACACGAAGTTGAAGCCATCCGGACCTGGAATTTTAGAACCGCCGCAGCTCCAAACCGCTTCTTTAATTTCATCCTCTGAAAAAGGAGCCTCCAAAGAAATAGCCTCCATGATAGACAAAGAATTGAATTAGACCCCTTCAAGAATTGGTCTTTCAGAAATAGGTTCAACTGAAGAAGTCTCGAACCTCCTTTTTCACCTCATCCACTGAGTCCACAATACCTGTAGGAGTCAATACAACGCCTATGTGTTTGCTTCTAGCCCTGCCTCTTACAAAATTGTGAAAAAATATGGAGTTTACCTCACCCTCCTTGGTCCACTTATTTCTAGATTTCTGCCATAGCATGTTATCCTTAATCTGAAGGTTTTTTCACACAGCTTTGGTAGCTTCAGACCTAGCCTACAGCAAAAGCTTCACATCATCCCTAGCTGTAGAAACCAAATCCCGATCCAAATCATTGATGGTTTTTACATTTTCCTCCACCTTCAGATCATACCATCTAAAGATTTCCCAGCTTCAGGTCCTCAAACTCTCTCTAAGCAACTTCAACTTTTCTTTCAAAACATAATCGCTCCTGCCTGTCACTCTATAATTTTTCCACTTCTCTTCTATAAAAATAATGAACTTACCATTTTCAAACCAACAGTCATTGGTTTTGAAAGGTTTTGGGCCCCAATCTTTCACCTGTATCTTCAACAATATTGGGCAATGATCAGAAAGGCCCCTTTTACCAATACTCTGCTTAATTAACCCCCATCTAGCAATGAACTTGGAATCAACAAAGAATCTCTCCAATCTACTCATGGTCTTCCCATCTCCACTAAACCATGTGAAACGATGACCCACTACGAGAAGATCAACCAGCTCCAATTTCATAACAAAGTCGTTAAACTCCCTAATCTCGAAACCATTTACTAAACCAGACTCTCCTCTTCTTTCAGACTTGTCTGTAATGACGTTAAAATCACCTCCAATAATCTAAGTGCAATCTAGCCATTTCTTATTGCATTCTTGCAACTCCACCCACAATTTACGTTTCAAAGCAAAAGAACAACCAGAGTAAACAATGACCACAATGTAATTTATATCCTTCCCCTTCAAATTAACTCCCAAGAATCCTTTGCCTCTAAAAGAGAACACAAGTTTAAAAGAATCCTCGTTCCATAGAGTAATGATCCCCCTAATTTTCTTTTTGATTTGATGAAAGACCAGCCAACTTCTTAGTTGCTTTAAAAGCTAGAGACCAACTTCTTGTCAACTTCCTGCACTTTAAACTCTTGCATTAAAAAGACTTCAGTATGACCAAAATTTATAAGGCCATTTATCCTCTTTCTCTTGGAATAGTTTCCACCCCTTCTGATATTATAGGATCCGATAATCATGGTAAACCCTTTGATTTCGCCTTCTTTCCCTCCAAAAAAACCTTTATCCCTAGCTTCTAATTCATCAATAGCTTTAGAGAAATTCTGGTTCCCATCTCTAGCCACCACCCTCAAATTATTGATAGCGCCCCAGATCTTAGATCCAACATTGGATTCCAATCTCTCAACAAATTTTGAGTTGCATCTTCTAACATCACCATCAGATAGAGGTTCACAACATAAGATGGCTCCTACCGAAAGATTATCAGAGTCACGAGAACAAGATTTAGACACTGTCGTTGAGACTAAACAAGAGTTCCTAGCTTTCAGGGCCTCAAAGTAAGAAGCTTGTGAGAATTGTTCTATTGGATCAATTAAGTCGAAAGAAACTTCAGTAACCCGGCCCAGACTCCTTTTCCCGGGCTTTGATTTAATCCTACGGACAAGCCCATTATTATCCACCACCCTTCTTAACTTGGCTTTCTTTTGTTTAGAGAATCCCCCTTCTTTAAAAGTAGTACCCTTTTCCATCAACAACATAAGCCCTACTCCGTGCGACTGTTCCTCTGGCTCCTTACTTCTTCTTGCCCCTTCATAAAAAGATTTATTCGCAGCTTTTGCAGCGTTGGCAGTTGACACTGCCTTAGCCGCTAGAATAGCCTCATCGAAAACCAGAAACCTAGGACTAGGTTGATTGTCTCCAGGCATACTCAAGTCCTTCTGCTGGTTGTCTTTATCCAAACAGAAAACAGATGGCTCCTCCAACGAATTCCTAACCAGTGTAGTTTGATTAGGATTCTCTTCCCCCAATTGCTCATTACCCTTCACAAAGTTGACCTCATCCTCTTCCCCCTCCTTCCTTACCATGATACTTGCTCCATGAACTCTCTGATATAAACGATGAAGATAACTTTTCCTTCATCACCCCAGAATTTTCTACAATGTGCAGAGGACCATGACTGTCTTCCACCATCTTGATATCGAATAAGACACCATTGATCTGAACATTAATGATCTCATTCAAAACCATCGCACAATTTATCCTGACCAAAATTCTTTAAACGTCCATACATTCCCCCTTCAGTGTGTTCTCGTCGACACAAACATAGATACCCACCGTCTTCGCCAACAACTCGAAAAACTGGAAATTCCAAGCATGGCATAGGATTCCGTAGCATCTTAGCCAAGTCACTCTCATCTTATCCATGTCCTCTTCTTTCCATTCTCTAATCTCTGAGAACCATTGTCTCCACCACGAATCTGCTTCCCTAATCAAATCCCTAATTTCACCTTCCTCACTCTCCTCTAGTAAGCAGAGATTTGCTCCAAGAGGTGTGACCTTAATCGAGAAATACCCTTCCAGTTCAAAGGTATTTTGGATGTTGTAATCCATACCTGGGTTGGTAACCACTCCTATAAACGCTTTCTAAAACCTCAGCAATGTCGTGTCGTCTACCTTGTGTGTTAGAGCCGTTGGGACCTTACGAGGTAAAACCTTCGAGTTCTGATTATTGACCACTTCTGCAAAAATCCTTCTCCCTCTTCCGCTATCTGCAAAGCCATGAATTCTTACCGCATTGTCGTCTTTCATCTTAGAAAAAACTTTCCTTCTTTCTGCCTCCTGGCCACCATTCTTCCTCTTCTTGGATCTTTCAAACCTCGGTACGTTTGCATGAATCTTGACATTGTCGATAAATAAGTTATCCAGCTTCACCGCCAGCCTCTTCTCATCTGCTACCTCTAGGAATCTTGCAAAACCAAAATGTTTTCCATACTTGTTCTTCTTATGCGGGATCACCACTTCCTTGATAACGCCAAAATCTCTGAATAAGGTGAAGATATTCGCCGTTTTGATTCTATCCGGGACTTCAGAGAAGAAAATCGAACATACGTCCTCCTCTGAGCTATCTGCTAAGTTCCCTTTGGGAAAAGAATCCCAAAAGCCTTTGGAATTTCAGTCTTCCCGTCGTCTTCTCACCCTAGTCCACTCACCCATTAATTTTCCCGTCGTCTTTAGAAGTAATAATTGTGTGTTGTTTTTTCATCTCTACTCAATATTTGACAGAGTTAATTATCGATTGTCCTTCTATAAACTATTCTGACATAGTTAAAAAACAAATTAAAAAAATTGTCAAATTGAACTTTTTCCGTAACATTAAATTCTCTTGATTTTTTAAAATATTCTATCAATTATTCAACATCTTTTATTTCTAAAACGATGTATTTTTCTATTGATTTTAAATTCGACTATACGTAGGATTGATTATCACTTTAATTCTCATCTTTTTAAATTATATTTTCTTTAATTTGACAATCACATTTTTGTGTGAGGTATTTTTTTCCATTTAAAAGTTCCCATTTGAATATATAAAAATATAATTAGTTCTATAAACTTTTATACTCCAATATAATAGTGGAATTTTCAAAATAAAAATTTAGAATTTTATAAATTAAAAGTGACCAATTTGTTCTCATAAAATATTAGCTAAAAAAAGCGTTTAAAATTTTGATCTCTTTTTTATTCTATTTGTATATAATATTTATAGATAATAAGTTAAAATATTATTTATATTTAAATAATTAGAATTCAATAATTTATTATGTAATTTTTTTGACATTATAAGCTCGAAAAATTTAAAAATTTTTAAAAATTTTATAGTCAATAAATTGTTTTATTATCAAAAAATAATTTTTAGGCAGAAATTAATAATAAGCTTTTGATTTATAAGTAATTAAAATATTGATTATAATTAAATTGAAATATTTTTTTAACTTTTTCTATTCCATAACTACTTCATTACTCACTAAAAACTTTTATGCCTAACTAAAATAATTAAATTTTTAAAAAGTTTTTTCCATTCCCATATATAATCAATAAAATAAAAATGAACAAAGTTTTTTTTATAAAACTTTAAAAAAATGTAAAAAATTTACACCATTTCTTATTCTATCAGGTATAAAACTTTGACTAAGTTGACTAATTAGATATATTATAATTGAGTAAAAAAGATTCCATGAGTTTGTAAAAATAAAATTTCTATTGAAGTAGAAAGATGAAAATGTTAGAGGTAAATTTTTTCTAGAGAAGTTGCAAAAAGTCAGAAACATCATTATATATTATAAGATGACTTATGGCCATCCTACTCTAGATGGAGGTGACACCATGTTGAATCATGTCATAACCTTTGTACTGGAAGATACATAAAGGGTTATAGTTGGTGTTAGAAAAAGATATCAGTAGCTAGAAAAGGCAAAATGCATGATGTATGTTGGTGAATAGTCATTGTAATTAATATTATGATTATACATATGAAAACCATGAGTACAAGCTATGGATATAGGCAAAAATGAGAGAAATCGATTCATATCTAATTGGAATTACATAAAATATGCATTTATAAAAACATGTCAATGTAAACCTGAATATGCATACTAAATTGTAACTATACAAATTGAAATTGAATACGCAGACTAAATTGTAACTATACAAATTAGAATTAAAACAAAATATGCTAAATAAAGTCTAAACTAAATATGAATTACATATCAGTTTGATGTTCAACTGGTTAGATTTAAAACTCGTTTTGATTGATTTATTTAAAATGAGTTTAGAAGAAAGAGTAAACATTTATGATTGTTGGAATGTATCATTAGGTTGTAAACATGTACTAGTAGGTTGATGAAATGTTGCATCAGTAATGTGTGTGAAATAAATAAAAATAAACCAAACGTGAAAATGTCTGATACTTACAATAACAATTTTATTTTCACCAATAAATGCACTGGCTTCATCAGTAAACTTAATTTGTGTTGATGTAGGCCCATTTTGTTTTTTCAAGTATTCAACGATACCGTTAGTTTAACGGGAACCTTTGTATTCTTGAATGCTCTTTCATTAACACAGTCATACATTGAAAATTCAAGACATCCAAAATATTCAATGCATCAAAATAGTAACATATTGAAACGCATAAAAAATATTAAACACATCCAAAAAGCAACATCGTGAAACACAAAATGAGGAAGAAGATACCTTGAAAATCATAGAAACATGCTGAATGAGGAAGAACTGAAACATTGGAAGAGGGAAAACAGAGTGAGTATGCACAAAAAAATGAATGGAATGGTATTATGTGATGATGAATATGGTGAAACAGAGTGAAAAAATTTCAAAGTTGAAAAGGGTGTAAAAATATAGTGAACAAATCATGAAATTAAAACAGAGAAGAAAGTGTTTCATAGGATATGAATATAATGAACAAACATTGAAAGTATAATTATAGTGAACAAACGTTGACTATGGGTTCAATAGTTTAGACATTTTTTCCAATTTTTATTGTTGAAGCTGTTACAAACACAACTTTTCACCATGTATTAAAGCTGTAAAACACACATGTTTTTGCCAACAAAGAAACTCCTTTTCATGGATTTAACAATATTTTCATCACTATGTATTTTACCAAAAATGTCTCTCGTTTCACTCTGAAATTTTTGTTGTCAAAAACATGTAAAATTGATATATGTAAAGCGATTGAAACACAGAGAGACGAAACAACGATTGAAAATAGAGACACAAAGATGAAAATAAGAACATCATGGTTGGGTCAAATAGTATATTAATCCAAGTCTCACATCGGGTAGTAGAAAAAAATAGAATTTGCGTATTAATATAAATAGAGATAGTTTGTTTTAGTTTTAAACACAACAATAAAATGTAGTCTTTTGGGTGTATTGGGGATTTGGGTAGTTGTGTGTTTAGAGAGAGTTTTCTATTTTTCCGTTCAAAAATTGTAATTAGTAGGGTTTGCAATTTTTCTCATTGAAAATTGCAATTGTATGAGAGAGTTTGCAATTTTGTCCTTATAAAATTACAAGTTGAATTATGATTTTATGAGTTTTTGTTGGAATTATTTACTTCTTTTTCTTTTTTGTGGGTATGCTTCCGCGTGCGCAAAAATTTGTTTTTTGTTATTTTCCCAACAACTGGTATCAGAGTCTGGTTCCGATCAAGGGAGGAAGGAAGAATAACAATTATTCTGATCAAGGGAGGAAGAAAACAAAAATATTGAAGAGTAATAATTTTACAAATATGCCTAATCATTATAATTATAATGATCGCTTTGAAGATGAAGTTAAAGACAATGTGGAGATATGTGAGACTTTGGATGAATGGAGGATTTGTTGGGTCAAATAGTATATTCATCCAAGTCCCACATCGGGTAGTAGAAAAAAAATAGAATTAGAGTATTAATATAAATAGAGATAGTTTGTTTTAGTTTTAAACACAACAATAAAATGTAGTCTTTTGGGTGTATTGGGGATTTGGATAGTTGTGTGTTTAGAGAGGGTTTTCTATTTTTCTGTTCAAAAATAGGTTGTCGAGAGGGTTTCCTATTTTTCCGTTCAAAAATAGTTTGTTGAGAGGGTTTGCTATTTTTCCGTTCAAAAATTGCTATTGAGAGAGGGTTTGCAATTTTTCCGTCCAAAATTACAAGTTGAATTATGATTTTAGGAGTTTTTGTTGGAATTATTTACTTCTTTTTATTTTTTGTGGGTATGCTTCCGCGTGCGTAGAAATTTGTTTTTTTGTTATTTTCCCAACAACTGGAGAGCTGATGGGTATGCAGAGAGGGCTGATGGGTCATCATGAGGGGGAAGCATTCACATTGAGCCAAACTTTCACCTAAAGGTCAAAGACTCGCCCAAATAAGTGAGAGAGACACCACATATTCACCCAAAACCTTAAGGTGATAGGTGTATGGGTCTCTCACTTATAAAGTGCTCAACCTCCACTTTTCTAAGCAATGTGGGACTTAGAACTCACACTTGTTTCTCCACACAACTCACACTTGTTTCCCAACAATCATTTGGAGGAATAAGCATTACCACATAAAGTCATCATCAGTAGAAGCAAGCTGCATCACAATCCCCTCAACCTATTTCCCCAACAATCTTCACCAAATTTCAATAATCATCAAACATAAATACAAAAATCACGATGAAAGATAAAAGCGAACAAAACCTTATGAGCAACATTTTTGCGTTTCTCATAAAGTTTGTTGGTGAGGTTACAGATCATGACCGCTCGCATCACCGACAGAGCTTCCGCCATGAAAGCAACTTCACGATCGAAAACACAAACGAATCTACAAAACAAATACCCATAAAACCCATTTAAAAACAAAGAATCAAAACGAAAAGATAAATAAAGATTGGAAAATGAAGCATAAATAAAATACTTAGTGAAACCAAGAATAATCAAATGTTCAACTTTTAATCTAACATAAGATTTTACAGCCAACTATTCCAAACCATAAAGTTTCAAACTTTGAATAAAAACCATAAAAGTACCAAATCATCTATTCAGAAACCTGATGTGGTTGTTGCTTTTATCTTTGCTGTGTTTTTTTTTTCTCGTTTCCACGCCTATTACTTTCAAACATAAAAAAAATCAAATATGTGCAAAAAGTTTGGAGTTTTCACCACAGAAAAGAAGAAGAAAGTGGATCTAAAGAATGGATTTGAAAGAATATGAGAGTGAAGGAAGAAGAATGGATCTGAAAGAGTATGAGAGTAAAGGAAGAAGAGGAAGAATGACGTGAAGAAGTAGGAGAGAGAAATGAGGAATAGGTGATGGAGAAGTTTGACAATGATGTGAAATGAAAGTACAAAAAGTTAGAAATGATTACTTAGGGGTAGTTTTGACAAAAATACAATTAATATTACCTTAAACTTTGCAAGTGACAATTAAAATGAAATAAAAAATTATTCGAAAAATGACACTTAAAAAGGAACGGAAGGAGTATTATTTTTCATCTCATATTTTGCTCTTAAAACTTTAAACTATAACCTATTTTCGTTCACCAACATCCTGCACCGCTATTTTTCAAACAATGACCAATTAAACGATTTGATCTATTGTTTTACCTTTCTATTTTATCTGTTTGTATCTTTGCTGGGGGGTTCTCTTCTGCCAGCTTGCTGTGCTGCTACGAGCTGTGACAATGGCTTTGTCCCTTGCCTTTTCTAGTTGTCTAATTGTATTAGAGTTCTTTTTCTGTCAGCTCTGTTAGTTTGTATGTTCTACTAGCAGTGAGCTTTTGTAATGCTGATCTTGTACTCCTTTTGCACTTCTGGTGCATTTAATAAAATTCTCTTGGCTGTTCAAAAAAAAAAAAAATCCAGTAGTGAACTTTCTTGGACACCCCTCACTCTCACCCTAGAGAAAAGATTTAAATAAATATTTAATTGAAAAAAATAATACTATAAAGATATTTGAAGAAGGAAAAAAATAAACTGATAAGTTACAATATAAAAAGAAGTTGTTATATTTTTCTTAAATTTTATTTCAAAAACTATAAATTATTTTTTCATACTTTATTTTTAAAATAAAAAATAAAAATCAAAGAAACTTTGTCAAATTAATCCATATAGTATAATAAAACCTCTTGATACAATGTATAAAGGTATAAGTTGACAAATTTTATACATTTTAAAAACTACTTATTATCTTAGTAAAAATTATTTATTATATGTATTTAAAAAAATTTGTTGATTTATAAATATTAATTGTTTATATTAATGCATAAATATAAATAAATATTATTATCAAAAATTGAATTATATATCATAGATCCATTTAACTCAACTACCAAATACAAATTGTTCTATCCTACTCATCGCTATCTAAAATTTAATTGAAGAGAATGTTTGTTTGAGATATAAAGCAATGGTTTTTATATTTAAAATGAAGGAAAGAAAATAGAAATTTGAATTTGTGACTTTATGTCCATTTGCTTTTCTTTTAGAGTCTCTTCCAATAGATTCAATTTATATGCACTATTAGCTTAAAACTGTTTACACTTGAGTTTAAGCCTATATTATTTGTAAAAACTAATAACATCTTATATATAAATATATTTTAGGAATCAATTCAATAAAGTGACTAAGTGAAATTTTAGTATTATTTAATTGAATACAAGTATGATGTATGTATATAATAATTTAATTAAATTTACGATGTCAGCATATAATAATTGATCTCTAAATAATTTTATAAAAAACGTGAAAGAAGCATGGAACAAGCTGTAATAAAATAATAAAATAAAAAATCAGAGTAAAATAGGTTATCACAACGCTTTGCCCATTTTGCCTGTACTACAAAAATGTGAGAATTTATTCCTTCCAATCCCAGGTTGACCTGTAATCCCCAAATTTTTCCATAATTTTTATGTGATTCTTGTTAAAATGTTATCAAAAGTCTTGACAAAAAAATCCAGTAAAAAAGTGAAATGACAGGTATAAATAAAAAAATTATATAGTGTACCTAAAAAATTCGGTCTATATGTTATTTTAAAAAATTGGTATGTGGAAAAATTTACTGGTTGTTTAAAAAGTACTTTTTGTTATCGAATTTTTTTGCAAAAGGTAAAAAATCCGGTAGTTTAAAAAAGTATTGGTTTTTTCAACATGAGCTGTCAAAAAATTGATAGTGTTAATGCAAGGGTTGAGATTGCACCGACACTCTTGTATGACTGTGATTGCATCGACTGTTTTGTGCATCGAACGAGAACATAAAAGTGAGTAAGATCGAGTTTCTTGCACCATGAATTGATATCGATGGAAGGGTGAATACGATCATATTGAGTTGAAGAGTGATGAAGATTTGAATGTTATGTGGAAAACATATATCCTTAAGCTAACTAAGGGACCGATCGAGTTTGATGCGACAATTACTAGATTTGTCGACGACATAATCAAGATGTTGAAACGTCCAGAATCATCTGGTAGTGGTTAGGTTTTCTTATTTATTATTGTTTTGTTAATTTTATGTAATCGTCTGTCTAAGTTATGTAACCGTTTGTCAAATGTTAAGTTATGTTCATCATGCAATAATGGAAGCGCCAAAATGATATCTAATAAACTGTGTTGTCCAAATGTCTGAGTAATAATACACATAGTATACAAATATGATAATAACGTCTAAATAGGCCCCCACCGGGTTAAGTGTGTTGCCTGTGATGACAAAGTATAAACCTCATCGTCTGAGTTTACCAAACCCTATAGGTTATCCATAATGACTACTATCATCTCCATATGTTGAGCGTCATCCACATCATGTGGCAGTGGAGGCGGTGACACGTCATCAAAAGGTCTCCCAACATGAGAAAGTCCAACATCATATCCATGATCCCTGGGTGAGATAATGTAAGGGTGTGATACAGTAAGGTACCACTCCAAGTACCCATCCACACATTGTGCAGGGAGCTGAACCTCCATTGCACGATCTCCAAAGGCTCGAGCAGAACCCAAAATGTAGCTAATAAAATATCTATCAGTGCCTTCAGATGGAATAGAAGGGAGTGGTCGTGGGATGTTCTGGACATATACAAAATGGCGTAGACACCACTTAAGTAAGTGTTTGGCCACTAAGGTCTCCCATTGCAGATAAAAAGAAATAAGTGAAGTGTTATTGAACTCGTGATACACTCTATAGTCTGTGTAGAGTGTCCATATGGCATTGTCTATAGTCAACACATTAATCCTCCTCATGTACTCCACAATGCCTCCCAGGTGTGAATGCTTGGACTTTCATCTCTTGGCCAGTGTGGAGCCAGGAGTGGTAGGAAGAACTTGTCGCTCACAAATGGACGTGAAACACTCATATATCCATCACTGTACAAGAACATAGGAAAATAAATAAGAACCAAGAAATGTCATAAATAAGAGCCAAATAAATAAGTAACAAAAAAGTCATACCTAAAATAGACTCATATAATCGGAAAACTTCCTAGTCTCAAAGACAGTCGCCTCTCCAAGTGCAGCACACGGTCAATGCAACACACCTTCATGCCTAGCCGACATGGGGAAGGCTATTAAACAACCACATATACCTATCATCAACATATACATGAGACTAATATGCTAAGATAGTACATCCTACAAGATGTAGCATGTATGCCCTAGCGGTAGCCTCATACATATATTGATGCACTAGCTCACCATATCTATCTTGTAGCTAAGATAGGAGAAATTGAGCACCTATGTTAGTCCTAAACTCCTCTATCACCTGCTCCTCAATAACTCCCAAGTCCTATACAACACCAATACGTGCTACCTGTTGGCTAATGAGAGAAGCGCTGATACTAAATTATATATTTTAACACACCTCCTAATTCATGTTTTTGAGGCTTCTTATTCCAATGCTTTTCTTCAACTTATCAAACTTGACTTCCTTCAAAGGTTTTGTGAGTATATCAGCTAGTTTCTATTCTGACTTGCAATGCTCAAGTTCAAGCTTTCCTTTATTTACTTGGTCCCTAAGAAAGTGATACCTCCTATCTATGTGCTTACTTCGACCATAACACACACGATGATTTTCCAGGTCGATAGCTCACTTGTTATGAGCAAACAACTTCATTTTCTTAGGTTCCATGATCTTGAGCTCTTCGAGCAACATCTCTATCCATACTGCTTGACATGCTGCATATGATGCACAAAATACTCAAATTCACAAGATGACAAAGCCACAATGCTTTAGTTTCTCGAGATTTAGGAGATTATAGCACCTCCAATCGTGAATATGTAGGACGCAATACTCTTCTTCTCATCTTGATCTCCACTGAAGTCTGAGTCATTTTAACCATGTACTTTCGCATTTGTGTTGGTATTCTTTTTCCTTGGCATCATCACACCATGATCAATTATACCTTTTATGTATCTCATCACTCTCTTTACTATAGTGAGATGACATTCTTGTGGCTTTTCCATGAATCTAGTCAACCACCTGACACTTTCACAAATATCTGGCCTGATGTTGCATAGATATCTTAAGGGTCCAATGATTTTCTTTTACAATGTTGCACTTACAAACTCATCATTTGTATCATTTCTCAAATTTTCTCCAACCTCCAATGGTGAGACGGTTGTATTACAGTTACTCATCTTGAACCTTTTCAAGATTTCTTGGGCATACTTCTTCTAGTGCAGAAAGACTCATTCACCTGTGTCTTTAAACTCCATCCCTATGCAATAAGACAAGTTCCCTAGGTAGGGCATTTCAAGTTTTTACAGGAAACCTCTTTCCACCAGTCTTACCTTATGCTTGGAGATTTCACTATTTGGCCTTAGTTTAAACTTGTAAACCCATTTAAAATCAATTGGCTTCTTGATTGAGTTTTCTACAAGCTCCCAGGCCTTCTTCTTCTTGATTGCTCTAAGTTCTTCTTGCATGAAAGCCAACCAATTTGAATTATTCATGGCTTGATCCAAATCTATTGGTTCTGATTCAGCCATCATCATCACTGAAGGCAAGAAAAACACAAGAAGGGGGTTGAATTATGTTAGCTTTTTTAAATCTTTTTTTGCTACTGCTTCTCATTGATCTTAATCAGAGTTTGAACATGATGTTCAGAGTCTGACTTCAGAATCACTTAGAGTCTAAACTCTTAAAAGGCTTTATCAGATTCTACAACAGAATCTTATTCAGAGTTAAACAATAGATAGCGGTGAAGTAATATTCATAAGTAAGTAAAGTAAAAGCACAAGATACAAAAGTTATCTTGGTTCCTCTCACAACCTGAGAGCAGTTTAGTCTTCTTGCTCTTCAAGGGATTTCCACTATAACCAAATCTGATTACAAATGCTCAAAATCTCCAAAAAAAAAACTTACTTTGCCTACACACACAAGTATAAGACTTCCTTGCTCAGACCCACAAGTATAAGACTTCCTTGCTCAAGCACATAAGCTCAAGACTTCCTTGCTCTATAACACAAGCAAAAGACTTCCTTTGCTCAAACAAACAAGTCTAAGACTTCCTTGCTTAAGCACACAATCTTAAGACTTCAAATGCTCAAGCACTAAATCCAAAGACTTCTGACTCTAAACAAATTGTTAAGAGATTTGGGTAACAACTACACTTGATATACAATCAGAGGTGTAAATACAATACAACCTAGAAAGACTCTAAGACTTATGAACTTCTAAAATATACACAAAGTTAAGATGTTCTAAGTCTTGTAAATTTGACAGAGTGGCCTTCTCTTTGAATGTCAATGAATAGAGTCTGTAGCTGAGTTGTATTAGCGCATTGGTTGATTCTCCTTCTTCAACCCTTCTGCTCCTTAAATAGAGAGTTAATAAAAGAGACATTGAAGACTTTCACCAAATAGGTTGGGATAGTTTTGTACTTGAATAGACACATCAACAAAGCTGTCGTAACCCGAAATTTGACCTCCCATTTTTCCTTTATGTATAAGCATGAGCATGAGCATCGCTGGCGTACGCATTCGCACTTTTTCTCTGTGGTTTTATTGCAGGAATATTCAGGTTTTTCAAAGATCGATTAATCATATCCTCACAAGGTCATCACATCATCAATACAAGCAAAATATAAGAGTTTCTATGCCTATTCATCAAAGTAAAAGGTCAAAAATCTGAACCATGGCCATAACACTTTTTTTCAAGCAAATTGGGCAAATTTTGGCTGTGTTAATCGATTAACCATTCGCTAGTGCAAAATGGTTAATCGATTAACCCTTGTATTTTGGCAGATTTTGCTACATTTTCATGACAACAACTTTTCCTCCGCTTCTTTGGGGTCTACTTGGTTCTAGCATTGTGTGGAACATTCTAAACATTTCAAGACCTTTCAAGACACTTCAAGGCATTTATTCCAATACATCATTTTGAATCAAGACTACCATGTAACTTCATTTCCAAGCATGAGGACCATTTGATTTGGACTTGCATTGGGATTTCTCCACTGAGTTAATAAATAACTAACTGAGTCAGCTTCCGACTCAGTGAGTGAAGTGTAACTAACTCCAAAGCAAGCTCCAAAGCACACTCCAAAGCACATCCCAAACCTAACCTACTCCAAAGCTAGCCTCCATATAAACAAGCCTCTACCATTTCACAAGGGGGTCCAAAAACCTTCAATAATTTTCACAATTCTTCACTCTTCACTCTCTCATTTCTCAATTCTCTCTGCATTTTCTGCAACTTCTTCACATTCATCTTCATCTTCTTCCTAAAACCACACTAGAGCTCAATTCTCACCATTGAAGAGTAGCAAATTTCACATTGAAATTGATTTCTCTTGAGCTTAAACCTCCATCACATTGCATTTCTTCTTGGATCTTTGCAATTACAGCAACTTCCACTTCAATTCAAGTGTTCGATTCAATCATTTCGGTGCAAATTCGATTTCGGAGCTTTTATCGTGCTTTGATCGGTTTCGTTACGATTTAAGCATAAGCTTGGAATTCTCTGGTTCTCTTGGCTTCTTCTCACCAAATTTTACTCACAACAATCACCAAGGCAATTCTCCGCCTTGTAGGTTGGTAATTCTCGCTCGATTTACTGTTTCGATCACTTTCGCGCATTTACGATGTAGTTCCGATAGCTTTTCGGTGTTGATTAGTCATGTGATTATTTGATCTTTGATCTCCATGTTTAATGCTTCCAATTGATGATTAATTGCTTCTACTTGATGTAATTTTTGTGTACAAATACATGCCATAACATGTGGATGTTTGGATAAGTGATTAATTGGTGGAAGTGCTTTTGAAAACTGATTTTTCTGCCACTGTCTTAGGGTTAATCTATTAACCATTTGCTAGTGCAAAATATTTAATCGATTAACACCTCTATTTTTAGCAAATATCTGTTGTTTTTCAAGGATTAATCGATTAACTATTTTGCACTAGCAAATGGTTAACCAATTAACACTGAACCAGAATGTCATTTTTGTGCTTTTTCAAGCTTGTTTGATATTCTTTCCTCATTTAACTTCCATGACTTGACATTCTTGATATTTGTGGATGTTTTATGAGTTGTTCAACTTCTGTTTGAAGCATGTATGCAAATTTTCGATGCATAATTTGTCGATTATGGAATTGTTTACATTTTTGACATTGTATGATCATGATGATTCTTGCACACCTTTGTTCACATGATAACATGATTTGTGATGCATGCTAATTGACATTTGGAACTTCCTTACAATTTCATCCTTGATCATATTAAGTTTGTTCTTCATTGAGCAAGTTTAATCTTGTATAATAAATAATGCACGCGTTTTCTTTGACGATCTTCCGATCCGTTTGGAAGATTGTTGGCTTGATTATTTCCCTTGATCAATTGATCGAAACCTCGTTTTAATTAGTCACTCTCCCCTTGATTCTCTCTCTAGGATCTTTTAGAGCCTTGTTTCTCTTCATCCCCTGCTGAGCCGGAGGTCTACACGACGCACTGGAGCACTGTACAAATTGGCATTGTTACTCTGTCGGTTTCAATCTCCGCACTATTCTCTGAGTGCTAGAGAATGAATGAGAATGGAGAATTCCTACACTCATTCTGATTATTTTGGGTAGGGGACGAATGACCCTGTGCCTGGAATAATCGTCTCTATCTCCATACTGTAGTGTTTCTTAATCCCCAGTCGAGTTGATCCTTCATCACTTTTCCCCCTTTCAATCTCTCTTGTGATCAATCACCATTTCCTTGGTTAAAGATCTTTGTCACTTTGGGTTAGCAACCTCCTCTTGGTTTAACATCCTTTCCTTTTTGTCAATCATTGCTTGATTCCTCATCAAAGTCTCAATTCTTTTTCTTCAGTTAATCGCAGTCTGCTTGTTAAACACTGAAACCCTAGTGGAGTTCACAACCTTCTCTTGGTTCTTCCTCTCTTTTGATTGGTTAACCATTGCCTGTCAGTTAAAACACCAATTTGCACCTTTTCTCAGTTAACCATAATTTATCTGTTAAGATACTAAGCTTCTTTTAAGTTAATCACATTCTCTTAGTTAATTACTCATTTCTTTGCGGTAAATAACAGTCTTTCTGTTAGCACCAAATCCCTAGTGGGTCACAACCTTTGCTTGGATCCACACCCGTCCTTTGGGTCACAACCTTCGCTTGGTTCCACACCCGTTCATCGGTTAACCACTGTTTATCAGTTAATATACCAAAATCCCTTCAGAGTCAAACACCTTCTCTTGGTTCAGTACTCTCTCTTTTTGGTTCATCGTAGTCTGCCTGTTGACACCGAACCTTTTTTTCCACAGAGCCTTAATCTCTCTTTCTTCGTGAAATTCTGGTTAAACAGATCACTAAGATGTCAGACAGGATGTCGTGACACTTGATCTTTGCTTCTCACACAAGGATAATGAGGAACAGAATACAAACAACAAAAAGTAAACAACACACAAGAATTGTTAACCTAATTCGGTGAACAACAACACCTACGTCTGGGGGCTACCAAGCCAGGAATGAAATCCACTAAGCAGTATTAGGTCTAAGCTAAACTCTATCGTTTTCAACTTGTCACCTAAAAACTACCCGTGCTAGATTTCTACCTAAGACACTCCTAGATATGAGACCTTTCTCAATTCCCTTTCAATCATAGCAGTGACTGAACAATTACAACTCAATAAAACTGTCCAACTCAGGTATTCACGCAATATAAGAGAGGCTCACAAAAGTACAAACCCTAGTACTCACTAACAGTTGTGTATTTTTCACTACTTATTCTAGGTTAAATCCAATCTATCCATAACACTAAATAAAACTGGATTTGGGCTTCAGAGTCGCAGCAATTCAGCTCCACAGAATCTGCACATATTCTTCTCTAGAATAATTTCTTCAATCCTAAGTTTCCTAAGGTGTCTCCACACTTAGAAACCACATATTCCGTTTAGAATCAGAATCTCTGATTCCTCAATCTCTGACCCCACCTAGGACAAAAGCACATTCCCATAAAAATAGGAAATCAGAGAACAGTTATTCCAAACTACAACAGACAAAGATGTCAAATCAACATGATAAGACATCTTGTCCAATAACTTAACCTTTAGTCAGTTCAACATGTTAGGACATCTTGTCCAACATCTTTCTGTTAAGTTAGTTTTACCAAAATTGATGTCAACTTCAAAGGTTTGGACTCATCAATCTCTCCCTTTGGCAGATTTTGGCTAAAACTAACTATAGTTAATTCTGCAGACATAGTTAATCAGAACAGGGAGACCATATCATCAGAACAATAGCGGAAAAAAACATTGTCTTTGTCTCCCCCTCAACCAGTTCCTTCTTCTGCAAGCAACACTACTCCCCCTCAGTGGTTAGTAGTAGTCAGTGGTTAGTAAAGTTAGTATTACTCCCCCTTTTTAGCCATAATATGACAAACGCAGAAAGACTAACTAAATAACCAAATAAACAGTATAGAGTATTTAAAGTACACACCCAAAACAAAAAAATAAATCATCCTGGGCATGAAGCCCTTACAAAACCAAAACAAATATAGTAAAAGGAAGACAACTTTTAGTAGTCATCTTCTGTTTCCTCATCATCTTCTTCTTCTGCATCATCACCAGAACCATCATCAGCAGCAACACCCTCATCACTGTTCACCTCATTAATTCCAGCAGCATGCTTCTCAACATCTCCAGTGTTAGCTTCAATGTCCTTGTTGAGCAGAACAAGGCTTGTATCAATCGTTCCAGTTTGTCCTTCCTGGCTATACTGGTCTTGATGATAGCATCAAGCTCCCTGCAGGTTTTCTTTAGCTGAGCAATAGTTTCCTCCTTTAAAGTTTTAGCAGCAGATGTTGAAACTATGTCTGGGACATGGTTTCCAGCAAATAGCTTGTAATGCAGTGTCAAGGGAGATTCCCTTTTCACTGCATGATCTGCAGATACTAGGATGCCAGGGTACTGATCCAGAATTATACCACAAATCAATGAAGAAAATCATATAGGAAGTTTGATTGCAGTCGATATAGATTGCTTCAAGATTTGATCAAAGATGTAAGTTCCAAAGTCGAACTTTCTTCCTTTGCCAACAATGTAAATGAATCTTCTTAGACCAGTTGAGATGATTAAAGTATGGTTGGTGGGCACCCAGTTGACAGTACCAATTCTATGCAGAATTGCATACTTCACACTGAGCCTCCCAGCAGAAAGTTTCCCATTGCTAGGCTAGTGTTTCACAGTGTTGCAGGTGATCTCTTGACATATTTTATCATCAGTGTCTTCACATTCAGGCTGAGATTCTTTGGATCTTTCCAGAAACCTATTAATCACGGTAGGGGAAAATGTCACAACATTACCTCTGACATACACTTTCCTGCTGGTTGCATCATTACAGTCTTCAGGAATATTTACAACAAATTCCTTGACCAACCTCTCATAGCAGAATCCAAGTTTAGTGACTGTCTTTATTAGACCTCCGTCCTTAATCAGTTTCACCACTTCTTGACAACCTAAGGAATTCTTCCCTAGTTCCCTTTCCAGAGCTATTATTCTTTGATACACATATGGAAATCTTTTCACATTTTCAGGAGCATAGAATGATACATTACCCTAGGGAACTTGAGGAATAACAACAACCTTCTTCTTAGAAACTTGCTTCTTAGTACGCATGATGTTCTGGACATCTTCTGCAACATCATAGTTTGACTCAGTATCAGACTCAGCTTTTCTCTTCTTGGACACAACAGTAACCTTGCTCCAAGGTCTATGGGGTCCAACTACAAATTTCTTATTTCTCTTGTTAGGGGTGTTTTCAGTGTCCACACCCATATCTTTTCTACTCTTCAATCTTTCAACCACACTAGGATTGAGACTTTTTGCAATGATTTCATCATTGGAAGGTAAGTCATCTATATTGATAACTTTATCAGTTACTTCTTCAGCAGTCCCCCTAGATGTCTGTTCTTGAGATACCTTTATAGATGGGGATGTTCCATCATCTGACCCAACATTTCTCACAACAGAGTCAGCAAGGGTGTGAAGATTCTCTTCTGACACTTCATCACCATCTCCTTCAATATCCTCATCAATATTTCTCTCAGTCACCTCCTCAATATCATCATCATGAACTGATTTTGTTGGCATAATCTGAGCCAGTGGTCTAGTGATCCCAGCAACATTCATTCTATTCCCTTGACTTATGATTTTATTCACTATTCTGTCAATCCTTTCATCCGTGTTAAACGATTCTATTTCCTTCCTAGGGTTAGAGAAAGCACCAGAAGTGTTCGAAGGATTACCTGGTGAAATATTCTTTGATCTTCTTACAGGAAGTTTGTCAGTTTTGCATGGGACAATAGCAAGGGGAACAACATCAATTACATCTTCAGCATACAACTCCTCAGGTTTTGACCTAGTAGCGGATGTCGCAGTAGTATCCTTCTTGCTTGCTATTGTTGGATATTGTTGTTGCGACATCGTAGAGTGAACAAGATTTGCTTTTTCTTCAATCTGGAAGGTGGAGGAGTTTGAGAAGAATAGTGTAGAGTGAGGGTATCTATCGCGAAAGCGGTTTTGGTTGATTTGAAATGATTGATTTTGAAACCATGCATACCCTTGAATAGTGTTTCCACACATTAACTGTTCTAAACCTCCCAACAAGTAAAACCCTAATTTGTCCTTCAAAATCTTTTCCTGAATTTTTATACCACTAGAAAGGTTCAAGTCGTCACAGAAATATGTCACAACATCTAGTGTGACATAATCTTAAAATAGCATGAGTCTAATTCCAGTGATCTGAGAGCAACTATTCTTTGTCATTATTTCTCCAGTTTCTATGATTAAGTCATTTGTGACAGCATAAGAACATCTATTTCCTGCAATGTCATCAATCATAGAGGCCTTTTGAAGAATATTCTCAATCCTTGAGATAGTCTGATGTTGCAACCTCCTATGTGTCATCTTGGTTAACCTTCCAAGTTGTAATTCATCCATGTTCAGATCTGAGGCATGATTCTGACGCTTCTCATTTGACATTGATGGGCATTCTGTCTGCAGAGACGTCCATACATAACAATTATTCTTTGATCTAACACCTTTCATGATAATCCTATCTTCATCATCCACAACCAAACATTCAGATTTGGTAAAGTTGACTTTTAGACCTTGATCACAAAGTTGACTGATGCTAATCAAATTTGCAGTCAATCCCTTGACAAGCAGCACATTGTCAAGTCTAGGATTCCCAGCGTGATCCAATTTTCCAACTCCTTTAATCTTTCCCTTAGATCCATCTCCAAAGGTAACATAATTGGAGGAATGAGGCTTTATATTCACCAAGTAGTTCTTGACACCAGTCATGTGTCTTGAATAGCCAATATCAAAGTACCACTTCTCTTCAGTATACCCCTTTTGGAGGGAATGAGCTATTAGGGCCACAGACTCATTCTTGGAACTCCACTCCTTTCCAACATTACTAGCCTTAGGATATCCATGTAGCTTGTAGCAATAACGTTTAATGTGACCATACTTGCCACAATAATGACATTTCCAATCTTGCCTTTTCTTACCTGGGGTATTTTTCTGATGTCTGTGCTGATGTTGAGACATTATGTTGGACACCTTCTGTCTTCTTTTTGTCTGATTAAGGCTCTATTTTGGATCTCTTTTCTTGCTTAACATTACTTGATCATTGTAGCCAACTCCTCTGACATCTCCAACATTCCTCCCAACCTGTAGTATCTCATCAAGTACATTAGAACTGCTGTTGAGCATCCTAACAGCTTTAGTTACATTGTCAAGTTTGGAGTTAAGCACAAAAACTTCCTCTTCAAGATCAGAGATGACACCAAGATGTTTCAATCTTTCAGCCTCAAGAAGCATAATAACCTTATGTTGATCCTCTCCTAGCTGGCAGACTTCAGCACATCTTATATACAACTCCTTGAAGGATTTGATCAGATCATTATATGAAAGATCTCTAATTTCTGATTCAATATCAGAGTCAAATACCCCTGTAAGAGTAGAAACCTGTTTCGCTGATTCTTCATCACTTACAGAATCATCTTCAGACCAAGATGTAGTAAAACCTTTCTTTTCTTTCTTGAGAAAGGTAGGACACTCATATTTGATGTGTTCAAATCCCTCACATTCAAAGCACTTGATCCCTTTTCCTTTGTCGTCTTTCTCTTCATACTTAGAGTTTCTTCCAAAGTTATTCCTTTTATGGTTGTTGAAAGACTGAGACTTGACATTAGCTCTTGATTCCCCCTCCATCTTCTTCAGTAATTGACTGTATTATTTCCCTAGAAACACAATAACCATAAACATCTCTGTTGGTGTAAGCCCTAGAGGCCAATACTTTTGGTACTTGTATCGAATTATTTATTAATAATAAAAGACATTTCTTTATTATGATTGTTTTTCCAAAGTGATAAAGTCCCTAGAATAGCTAGTTCGTTTAATGAAATATTAAGTGTGACTTAATCATGAGATTCCATTAAACATAAGGACATTATTCTTAAAGTATCTGTAGTCGAGCTTTAATGTGAAATGGGATAACCTTAAAGCATTAAGACTATTATGTAGATAGACTGATGATCACATCTCATGGATCATGGATAAGGAGTTATCAAGTCTTAACATAGGTATGAATATTAGGAGTAATATTTATACTGGATTGACCCACTATGAGAGTACTACATAGAATGTTATGCAAAGTGTCATAAGTTACTCTCATGGTGATAGTGGTGTATACCACCCTTCGACCTGAAACCACTATGGACCCTAGATGTAGAGTCAAGTACTTTATTGCTGATCAAACATTGTCCGTAATTGGATGACTATAAAGACAGTTGATGGGTACTTCATAAAGCATGTTGAGGGACATGAGTGACCTAGATGGAATTTTCCCATCCTACATAACAGGATAAATGTCTAAGGGCCCAATATTGAACTGAATAAGGATGACACGGTATATACCTTATGTTCAATATGGACATAAGGGCAAAAGGGTAATTGTACACATAAGCACTATCACAAAAGGTTTTGTCAAATCACACGACAATTTTGTGACTCGGGTAGCAATGATGTGTTGCTAGATATCACTCACTGTTTATTATGTTAAATGCATGATTTAATATAATTACCAACGTCGTGAAATCCTACAGGGTCACACACATAAGGACAGTTTGATAAGAGGTAGAGTAAATAAGGCACACCGTAAGGTACGGTGTACTTAAGTAAATATGTAACATACAGTGCACTTAAATGGAATACGGATTGTGGTAAGGTACTGCGTTCTTAAGTGATATACGGTACATCATAAGATATGGTGTGTGTGCACTTAAGTAGGCTTTTTAGCTTGCAGCCCACACAAGTGGTTCTATAAATATAACCCTTGTGCAGAAGCATAAACACTTGATGAAAATTCAGCTGTGAAACCCTAGCCGTATTTTCCTTCTCTCTATCTCTTACTCAAAGCCTTCAATCGTAGCAGCTAGCACTGAGACTGAAGGAAGCTGTTCGTGTGGACTGAGTAGAGGTGTTGTTCATTGTACATCGCTCGTGATCATTCCTTCGATTCAGAATCAAAGGTTTCATCGCCACAAGAGGTAACCATTCTATCACTGATCATGATCTTTCGTAAGGATCGCTAAAGGGAAATTTTAATTTCCACTGTGTTTTGAATCACGATTTTCCTCAATCTCTTCTTTGGAGTTTGTCTTTCCTTCATCACGATTAGACACCAAGGCTAAGATTTTCTTTTTCTCAGACTTTTCATTCAGTGCCATTTCAAAAGTTTGTAGGGAATCCATGAGTTCATCTACCTTTAAGGTATTGATATCTTGAGCCTCTTCGATGGCTGTCACCTTCATGTCAAACTTCTTAGGAAGAGATCTTAGAATTTTTTGGAGAAGTTTTTCTTCTGGAATCTTTTCTCCAAGATCACTTAAAGTATTGGCAATATCCACAATATTCATATGAAATTCTTGTATACTCTCATCCTCCTTCATTCTCAAGTTCTCAAACTTGGAGGTGAGAAGTTGAAGTCTTGAGAATTTAACTCTAGAGGTTCCTTCATGAGCAGTCTTCAAGATTTCCCAGGCATTCTTTGCAACAATGCAGTTCTTAATCAGCCTGAAGATGTACTTGTCCACACAATTGAACAAGGCATTCAAGGCTTTGGAATTACCTTGAGCAAGCTTATCATCTTCATCATCCCAGTCTTCCTCAGGTTTCAGCTTATCAGTGATATTCCCATTCTTATCTTTGGTCTTTGGTGAATCCCACCCTTTAACCACAGACTTCCAAGTTTTACCATCCATGGACTTGATGAACGTCACCATGCACACTTTCCAATATTCATAATTGGAACCATCAAGTATGGGTGGTCTATTTAAAATTCCTCCTTCTTTATCCATTGAACCAAACAGTATCATCCCTGAATCTCACCCAGATACAGAGCAGGATGCCTGCTCTGATACCAATTGAAATTCTGGTTAAGCAGATCACTAAGATGTCAGATAGGATATCGTGACACTTGATCTCTGCTTCTCACACAAGGATAATGAGGAACAGAATACAAACAATAAAAAGTAAACAACACACAAGAATTGTTAACCTAATTCGGTGAACAACAACACCTGCGTCTGGGGGCTACCAAGCCAGGAATGAAATCTACTAAGCAGTATTAGGTCTAAGCTAAACTCCACCGTTTACAACTTGTAACCTAAAAACTACCCGTGCTAGATTTATACCTAAGACACTCCTAGGTATGAGACCCTTCTCAATTCCCTTTCAATCACAACAATGACTGAACAATTACAACTCAATAAAACTGTCCAACTCATGTATTCACGCAATACAAGAGAGGCTCACAAAAGTACAAACCCTAATACTCACTAACAGCTATGTATTTTTCACTACTTGTTTTAGGGTAAATTCAATTTATTTATAACACTAAATAAAACTGTATTTGGGCTTCAGAGTCGCAGTAATTCAGCTCCACTGAATCTGCGACCTATTCTTCTCTAGAATAGTTTCTTCAATCCTAAGTTTCCTAAGGTGTCTCCACACTTAGAAACAAAACATTCCTTTTAGAATCAGAATCTCTGATTCCTCAATCTCTGACGCCACCTAGGATAAAAGCACATTCCCATAAAAACAGGAAATCGGAAAACATTTATTCCAAACTGTAACAAACAAAGATGTCGAATCAACATGATAGGACTTCTTGTTTAACAACTTAACCTTTAGTCAGTTCAACATGTTAGGACATCTTGTCCAACATCTTTCTGTTAAGTTAGTTTTACCAAAATTGATGCCAACCTCAGAGGTTTGGACTCATCACTTTGGTTAATCACTGCCAGTCAGTTAACATACCAAATCCTTATTCTCTTTGTTTTAACACCAAACCCTTTGTTTACTTCCCCGTAAAGTCACTATTATTCTTTTTCTCCTTTATCTTCTTGGTTTTGAGACCATTCTTTCACTTTATCCTCAGCAGAGTTGCTATTATTCCCGTGTCTTTCTTTCTTGGTTTTGACACCATTCTTTCGCTTTATCCTCAGCAGAGTTGCTATTATTCCCGTGTCTTTCTTTCTTGGTTTTGATACCAATTCTTTTGTATTCCCCAGTGAAGTCTTTCTACCTCTTTTGCCTTTGGTTTTGACACCATTTTTCTTTCCTTCCCTGTCTTTGTTCCCCGAACTACGTAGGCTCTGAATTTCTCATTGCACTATAAGGATACGTAGGCACGAGATTGTGAGATCTTGGCGATCCACCTTCTTTTTCCTTTCCCCTGGTTTCTTGAGCTTCGGAGCTCTTATTTCCTCATTGCACTATGAGGGTACGTAGGAACGAGGCCCCTAATCCTCCACGAGCACTTTCTCTTTCCCTTTTCCCTCTCCTCTTTTAGCTAGAAACATTTAGATAGATAACCCATCCAAGCCTAAAAGTAAGAGAAATGGTTTCCGTCGAGTTAGACAGATGCGTAAGGTGCTAGTACATTCCTTTCGCATAACCGACCCCCTTACCCGTTTCTCTTCCCCTTGGGTTTTATCGATATTTTCCGTGTCTTTTGGGACTAAATAAAGTTCGGTGACGACTTTATTGTATCTTTGAGTGTGCAATTCACTCAGGTATAATCTCGCTAGCTTCAAAAGCACCTTTTTACAAGAGGAATTATCTGTTGAAGCTCAGGTGCCAAGGAAGAGATTTTCCTTAAGTCTTCACGTGGCCAAAAATTCTATGAGTCTGTCGGAGTTGCCTTGGTAGAAGAGCTTCTTTTTCATAGGCATACTTTCCTTCAGACTTCACTCTTCAGAGGCCGATCACATCAGGGTCCACTCCTTGGCTTCAGAAGCTTCAGAGTCTGGGTCACCAGAGTCTAACTTTCTTCAGAGTTGACTGCTTCAGAGTATGGATCTCCATCAGAGGCAGAGTCTTCAAAAGTGGTATTCATAGTCAAAGTCTGATCTTTAGATGCAAATTCCTCAAGCAAATCTTCATCTATTCTTAAATATATTCCTGCAAACTTGAACAAATATCAGATAGCCCAATTTTTCTTTAAATACTTTGTTATCATCAAAACTCAATGGATATGGTATTAACCAATTTTGTTCCAACAATCACTACTTATATGAAGTCACCATCTGCATTGATTGCTTGATATGCAAATCTCTCATATCCAGCTAGCCTTATCAACTGATTTATCGTTCTAGTAGATCTTCGAACATTCTACTCAGATGGTTCTTCATTTCGATTGATTGTGTCTTTAAATTATTGGTCTTCTTCAAGCACAGTTTCGATTGTATCTTGCTCATGTCAAACTAACTCCTGAATCCAATTCCACCATTTGCTTTCGTCTACTAGAGCATCTCGGCTGATCACTAGCTTATCATTATTTGGAAGATACTATTTGTATGACCAATCGAATAATAACCTATGAGCATTATGGTCTGACTTCGATCATCCAGCTTTGTTTTAAATTGTTCACGTACTTTCCTGAAACACATTGATCCAAATACTCTAAGATAACCAACATTTGGCTTGAGTCCTATCCAAGCCTCATAAGGTGTCTTCTATACTATCTTCATGGTTGGACATCTGTTTAGAATATATACAGTTGTTGAAGCCACTTCACCCCAAATTTTCTTTGGAATTTCTTTAGCTTTCAACATACTCATGGTCATGTTCAATATAGTTCTATTCCTCCTCTCAGTTTTACCATTGTGCTGACGTGTATAGGGTGCAATGACATAATTCTTAAGAGGTGTATTCACCTTTACCATCAGCTCTCAGTTTCTTTAACTTGCATCCACTTTGTTTCTGGACATGCAACTTAAACTTCTTGAACTGTGTGAATACCTCACTCTTCCTTTCAATAAGATAGATTCACATATATTTGGTGAGTTCATCTATGAAGGTTAGGAAATAACAATTACCTCAATTTGACCTTACTTCAAAAGGTCCACACACATCAGAGTGAAGAAGCTTCGACTTTTCTCTCGATTTCATAGGGAAGTCATGTTTGAATGCTTTCCTAGTCTGCTTTATTTTGTAGCATTCCTCACACACCTGACTTAGATCCGTCACTTGAGGTAAGCCATACACCACCTTCTTCTGGTTGAGCATACCTGGACCTCTGAAGTTTAGGTTTCCATACTTGTGATGCCATACCCAGTTATTGTCTTTAACAGTAGTCAAAGCAAGACATTGATGATAGGTTTTATTATCTGACAATGGAGCCTTTAGGATCATCCTTCCTTCACGATTAAACACCTTCATCTGATTTTCTTCCAAGTTCATATTATACCTGAAGGGGTGAGAAACTCAAGAAACAGGGGTTTGAATTGGGTTTCATCCACTATGATTTCTTTTGTAGAATTTCAATATCAATGCTAACAAGACAATAAAAATAAGTTGATACAATTATTTTTATCCTGGTTCATTGTCAACAAAGTTACTCTAGTACACCCACCAAGGTGATTTCGCCTTAGACAAGGACTTAATCCAAGTATCTAGAAATATTACAACTTCTAAGTGTTAGAAAACAACTTAGCCCTCTCAAGTATCCAGACCAACGACTTAGTCCCTTAAGGAATCTACACTTTGAAAAGCGTTACAAAGGTGTGTACATGAATTGCTTCTAAACAAGCAGGTGACACAATTGAAGTACAATAACACAAAAGTGTTTCTAGCAAGATATGAGCAACAACTCCTTGCTAATTTACAAAACTTATCTAAGAATAATCTCTTAGAGATTTACATCATATCATCATAACTTTTGTGAGCTTAAAAGCTTCTTTTAATGCTTCTCTCAATTTTTGTAGAGCAGCGCTCTAATGTAGTTGAGCATTGAGCATCTTCTTCTTGAGCTTATAACTTTGTGTTTGCTTCCGCCTTACACACATACTGTCGTGTATTCTTCAGCTCTTTAACTTCTTGTTCTAGTTACACTATCTTTATTTTCTCTTTTGCTCTTGCAGCATTTTGCACTTCGACATTTTGTATTAACACTTGGCTCGAAGCAGCTACAACAGCAGCAATTGCTTCGACAACTTATGAGCAGCTTGCTAGTGACACTTCTTCAAGCCTTCAGATCTTCAATATATAGAGCTTGAGAATAGAACCGTTGGAGGGTATACTAGGAAACATATTCCAACTATAGTATCCCAACGTTTACTTACAGGAATGGTCACATCATAATACAAAAGGTTGTCCTTGCTCCACCTAATATAGGTATAGGTCACAAACTACTTTGTACTATTATATTTGTTGATACACGCAAACCATTCTTATGTCTTCTAATCTTTAAAGGCTTCAGATGTGTATTTGATGAATTATGTAGAGAGATCAATACTTGTAACTTCAGAACCTAAGTCTTCAGAGTCTTAGATCTTCGTTCAGCAGAACTATCATAAGAGTCTTCAGCACTTGGTCTTTAGAAGTGATGTCTTCAGAACTTGTTCAGCAGAACCTCGTCTTTAGAATTTTCAAAACTTTGTTCAGCACACTTTTATCTTTTGAGTCTTCAGAACTTCGTTCAACAGAACTTTGTCTTCAGAAACTTCAGAGTTTGATCTTAAGAACTGATGTCCTTAGAATTTTTAGAACTTCATTCAACATAACCTTGTCTTCATAAACTTCATAACAGTAGCAATAGAAGCATATCTCTAAGAAAGCTTTCAAGGCTTACTTACAGAGTCACAATCAGAAGCTTTGATACACACACATTCTTTAGAACCGTTGTATTAGAAAGCATTCCAGAATAATGACTTTAAATCTTGTACATAACATATGTTTTTCTTCCAGAGTGATTAGATAAGGATCTAATGATGTCACACTCCTTTAAATCAGATTCATATCCTATTTAGCAAAATCTACACACTAGATAGAAACCATAAAATACCGAATTATTCTCTGAGATAACATGTGCAGTTATCATCAAAACTTAAGGCCAGATGCAAAACCACTTTTATTTTTACAATCTCCCCCTTTTTTGATGATGGCAAACAATGTATTTTTATAGAGCAATTCGTACAGGGTAATCACCATAAAACTACAGAATCAGAGTTAAGCTAACCAACTTCCCCTGAATATGTTACTCTCAAAATTCATTTATGCTTGTTCAGAGTCTCCCCCTGATCCCAAGACTTACAAAATAATTTTGAAGTACAGAGCATATGAGGGAAGGAATACTTCTCAGAGACATCTCATCAGAGTCTAACTAGAACTGTCTGGTCTTCATCTCAGAACCTGGTTTGTAATCTACATAATGCTTCACATCATGTATCAGAGTTAGGTTCTTTTAATATTTTAAGCATGTCACCAGAGGGTGCGGAAATTAACATGTCATTAGAAAGTTCACAACTTGAACATTTTCTGAATGACCATTTAGATTATCCATAAGGTCCACAATCTTTGAAGTACTAGAGTCTAGCTACCATGCTTTCAGAAAGTTCACAACTTCTAACAAGCCTGAGATATCAGAGCACTCACATACGTTCTTTCTGATTGTTCTTTTGCATCTGATTAATGAGTGGTCAAAGCCAATTTTTCATTGAGTAATGTAATGTATCAGAGCAAATGCATCAGAGCAAATGCATCAGAGCAAACTCATTTAGAGCTTACTTCTTGTCTCTTGAACATATCTTCTCATAACCTGTTCTAACACATAGTGAACTTTTACAAAGTTCCTGATCAACTATTAAACAAAGGTTAGTGGTAAAAGCATATTGAAATATGTATTTGGGATCAAGAATCTTGAAATAGGTATATCAAAATCATTTCACTTCCCCCCCCCCCCCCCCCCTTTGTTAGAAATCAAAAAGGTAAAACAGATTTAATAGAAATATTGATAAAAGATAGAAGAACAATTATAAGAGAAATTCATTATCAAAAAGAGAGTACAAGCGAAACAGTGTAGTAACATAAAATCTAGGAAAGATAACAACATGACTAAAAACTTTTAGGGTCTGAGGTTTGTAAGCTCCCCCTGTGTCAAATAGTCTTAGATAAGAGGTTTGTAAGCTCCTTCTAATTTCTATTAGTGAAGTCTAAGACGTGGAGTTAATTTCACAAAAAAAAAATCATGATGAAAATAAAGGATAAACATATTGTAAGATAGTTAATAATAGAGTGATAAAAAAATAAGGGAAAGAGAAAATTTCATTTAACTAACAAATAATTAATACAAAATACAAACAAAAAGGTTAAGCCTAATGTGCCTAAGGTAAGGAAAAGGAAGATGTTCTTAAGATGAGCTGAGTGAGCAAGTTCTGAATATTTTTGTTGAATTCTTCCTGCTTCTCAAGTCTAGTTCTTAGCAGCTTCTGCTCTTTCTGAATATCTTCTAAGACATTCATCAACGGGGGAGGAAGATTAGTATCAGAATGGAGTGGCTGATCATGATTAATAGCATGACCCATAGAGGTTTCTGCAGATTCCTTTTCAGTGGCAACAATTTCAGCATCTTCTTTCTCCTTTTCTTTAGACAAAACAGTCATTGTAGCTTCTCTCTTTCTCTTTATACTTGAACTAGTTTCCAAAACCTGTCTTTCAGATGCCCCAATCACATTTGTAATTAAGGACATGTCTACCAGGTCTTCGCCATGAAAAGGTTTTCCAAAAATGATTTCTGGTGCAGATCGAGGATTCAATAACTCTATAATCTTGCAATCAGTCAGAATAGTAGAGATTAATCTTCCAAAGGGAATCCATGTTCTCAGATTTTTGGAAATTTTCTTAGCATGTTTGATAGAAGAATAGAGATAGTAGAAAAGACATGCTGGCAGGTTGATTTTGTCTCCTCTAGCCAAATGAAATAGCATGTACTTGGTGTCTAAATCCATATGTTTGGAAGAATTGGATGAGAACCTGTGATAGATACAACCAATGATGATTCTGTGCCAAACCCTTAGATTATCAAAGAGATTAGTTGCTGAAGATGAGTCCTTTCCATTTTTGAAAATGATTGGTGTGATCATTTCTATAAATTCTTCAGAGTTCATCGAGGATTCAATAAGCCTAGCATGCTGGTCGTAACACCGAACCCCAGAGTTGTTATGAAGGAGTAATCTAGCAATGTTAGATTCACTTATGCATATAACATTTCCCTTAATGTTTGAATGAACTTTGTTGTCATTCGAGACATATGCATTTTCCCAAAATTCGTTGACAAGCTCCAGGTAAGTTGGCCCTTTTAGAAGGTCAAAGAAACTCTTCCAACCTTAAGTTTTTAGTGTTTCTGAGAGATCAAAGCCATTAACAGATAGATCCCTAAAGTCTACTGTTAACTTAGATAGAACAATCAAGTATTCTATACGGAGGGCTAAAGTGATTTGAGGAGTATCATCGCCTTGATGGTTTCCCCAATGTTGTTGTTGTAGAGCCATTATTTGACTAGTGGACATGTAGTCGGCCATTTGTTCAAAGAGATGAGAGAACACACTCTGGGTTTTTAGGGTTAGGAGAGCGAAATGATTGAAAGATTAAAAGTGTGGGAAGTTGTAGCGTAGGTGTGTGATGTGAAGTGAGTGAGTATTAGTAAGAGATTTTGAAATGATTACAATAGATTAAAGAAGAGGAAAACAATTTAACAAAGAGAAAGTTGAAGAGGTTTATCACATAATCCCAATAAAATATTGATTCCCAATGTGTCATGAAAGGCACGAAGCGACGTGAGAACTAAGCGTGGTTATCAAAAGACAACCATCTTATAATGACATCACAAAGACTTCGCTTTTCCTGACAACGTGTTAATGAAGTAAACTCTTCAGTTTCCAATGGTCAAAAATAAACTTAATAGAGCATTTTGACCATGGATACTTCAGATACATGAGAACTTCACTTGTCAGAAGCTTCACATCTCAGAAGTAAAACATTATAAATCAAGCTTCAAAAAAATATTTTTCTATTCTCGAGGACATATATTCTGAGATACTCCTTTTCATTCAGGACATAGAACATAGTTCACATGTGGGAATGAGAATAAGTTTATCTTCAACAAGGAATTTTAAAAAGATAACAGCCATAAGAAAATACTGTATCAATAAGGTTTTAAGACATAGTTCCTTTCTGAACATAATCCCAAAGTTTTAATCCTAGAATACAAAAATAGATTCTTAGATAATTAAAAAGTAAGAGTTAGAAAATATTACTCAATTATCTGGTATACTTCCAGAATGCTTATGTATCTTGAGGATGTGCGCGCTTTTTCATAATCACCACTCAATTTTCTTCTTCTTTTCAGGATGTTGTTGATGATGTCTCTAGTTGGACCACTAGAGCAAATTCTCCTTAGAATCCGTCTTTACAGAATCTTCTTTTCTTCCTATAGATCTTAAACAAGATGCATAGGATATCATCCTTCTTCAGAACCCGAGTAGGATGCACATGAGCCTTCATTATCTTCTATTAAGATAACCTAGACATCTTTATAGCTTCTTTGGTATTCTCATTCTAAATGATGAAACATTTCTCCTGGTGTTTGTTGTATCCAGATTATTAGAGGGATATGAGTAATCCATTTAGCTTTCTGCTACTGATCAACCGCTTCTGACCCCACTATGACTTGTTTCCAGAAAGTCAATTGATTTAATCAACTAATGCTTAATTCCAGATTTAGAAAGCCAGATGCCATATGCTGAGAGAACTAGTTGAATTCTTCTTGTGTCATTGAAGTACAATCTTTGATCAGACACTCTTCTTCGACAGATGTAGATATCATTATGAACATCAAACCACAAAATATTTCTTCAGAGGGTTTAAGGGTTGATCTTGTACTTACTAGCTTAGTATTATCACCCAGAAACAGTACTTCAGAAGGTAAAAACTTGTGTCTAAGCTTTCTCAGAAATGTAAGAACTGTGACGGCTTATGATAGAGCATCTTCTGATTTCTTCATCTTCTATTATTTTAGCATCTCTATTACCTTCAGAATCGAAACGGGTGATTTCCAGATTTGCAATCTTCCAATAAGCTTCGGCTTTTAATTACCAAGCTTATCATCAAATCTGACATCAAATTGATTCCTCTGCAAAAGTTCTTTAACTCCAAGTACTTGTAGACATTGAGCATTCTAATCATGATGCATCAAAAGTGATATGAAAAGAGATCTTGTTCAGATTATCATGCTACATCTCCTTAGAAATGGTTTAATATGATAATCTCATATATCATGAATTAGAAATTTATATTCAATATCCTGTTCTCTCCTTTTACATCTGTATTTGGTTGTAAAGAACTTGGGATATGAAAAACTCATTTTCAACAAATAGTTTTTCAAACTACTTTGCCTTAGTCTATTAACCAAGATTATTTCTAACCTTGAACTGTCTCAGACAATCACTTTTGCACTTATAGGGAAGAGAACACAGAAGGATTAATCCTTGTGCCAAGATCTTTCAACAAGATTTATTTTGTAAATACTAACCGTAACTGAATCAATACTTCATGCCATGATATTTCATTGGCTCAGATATGTCAGTGTACAGAAATAATGCAAAAAGTCAGAATCCTGGTGTCAAGACCATATCTTTAACTGAGCTAATGAGAATTTCTGCAACAGAGATAGTTTCTACTGAATCAGGACAAAAACTACATCATCTTTTGAAGGGATCTTCTTCATCAGTCATTCTAACGCAAGCCAATCAGTGTTATGTTAGCTGGTCCTTTATCTTCATCATCTTATGAGGACTCAGAAACATTCCATGTTGACAAACGATTGTCTAGGATTTTTGGATATGTTTCCATGAGATCTTCTTCCATAGTGATTAACTCATTTGAGTAGAGGTGATAACATAACTTCAACTATGCTGCTTGATCATTTAGACTTGAAGTCGCTTTGATCTTCTTTTGACAGAGAGGCTGTTCAGATCTTCTACAAACTTGAGAATAATTACCAAGATTCTTTATCTGGACAACAAGCTTCTGATAACTTTCTCAAAGTGATCTGACAAAGAGTAGCCTTAGTCCAGAACCCAAAGTTCTGCAACCGAAGTCTTAAAAGTTTGAAAACATCATCTCAACAGTTTCACCGTTCTTCGTCCTTGAAGTCTTCATGTTTCTGAATTAAAACAAGAGCAATTGTTTTCTTGATTTAAAAGAGTTCCGAATGAGTTATTCTGAGAAAGTCAAATAGACATAGCAGCCCGATTTTGAAAACATCTCAAACTCAGTTAGAATTAACTTTCAGCAATCAAGGAACTTCTTGCTTTCTGATGATTCTTGTCATCCTTTTCCAACTGATTATTCAGATTTATTTTTAGCTTCTTACCAGCTTCATCTGAGGGAGATATGTAGTTATCAACTACCATATTCAAATGATCAGTATCACCTTTTAGAAAGAACTTTTCTAGTTTAGCTTTCCAGTGCTCAACCTTTTCACCAATAATGGTAGATGATAGAACTAAGAACCTTTGAGACTCGAGTAGCAGGAGGTGGAGTGAAAAACCATTAAGGTGTTTCTCAAAGCTCTTCTGAATCTTTATCTGACATGGTTAAGTGTTTGATAAACATCAATAAAAGAATCGGAGCTCTGATACCAATTGAAGGGTGAGAAACACAAGAAATGGGGGGTTTGAATTGGGTTTCACCCACAATGATTTCTTTTGCGGAATTTCAATATCAATGCTAACAAGACAATAAAAATAAATTGACACAATTATTTTTATCCTGGTTCACTGTTAACAAAGTTACTCCAGTCCATCCACCAAGGTGATTTCGCCTTAGACAAGGACTTAATCCAATAATCTAGAAAGATTACAACCTCTAAGTGTTAGAAAACAACTTATCCCTCTCAAGTATCTAGACTAATGACTTAGTCACTTGAGGAATCTACACATTGAAAAGTGTTACAAAGGTGTGTACATGAATTGCTTCTAAACAAGCAAGTGACACAATTGAAGTACAATAACACAAAAGTGTTTCTAGCAAGTTATGAGCAACAACTCCTTGCTAATTTACAAAACATATCTTAAGAATAATCTCATAGAGATTTGCATCCTATCAGCATAAGTTTTGTGAGCTTAAAAGCTTCTTTTAATGCTTCTCTCAATTTTTGTAGAGCAGCGCTCTAATTTGGTTGAGCATTGAGCATCTTCTTCTTGAGCTTATAACTTGGTGCTTGCTTCCGCCTTGCACACATACTGTCATGAATTCTTCATCTCTTTAACTTCATGTTCTAGTTACTCTATATTGATTTTCTCTTATGCTCTTGTAGCATTTTGCACTTCGGCATTTTGTATTAACACTTGGCTCGTAGTAGCTACAACAGCAACAATTGCTTCGACAACTTATGAGCAGCTTGCTAGCGACACTTCTTCAAGCCTTCAGATCTTCAATAGATAGATCTTGAGAATAGATCTATTGGAGGGTATAATAGGAAACATATTCCAACTATAATATCCCAACGTTCACTTACAGGAATGGTCACATCATAATATTAAAGGCTGTCCTTGCGCCACCTAATCTAGGTAGAGGTCACAGACTACTTTGTACTATTATATTCATTGAAACATGCAAACCATTATTCTGTCTTCTAATCTTCAAAGGCTTCAGAAGTGTATTTGATGAAGCATGTAGAGAGATCAATACTTGTAACTTCAGAATCTAAGTCTTCGGAATCTTAGATCTTCGTTCAGCAGAACTATCATAAGAGTCTTCAACACTTGGTCTTTAGAAGTGGTGTCTTCAAAAAACTTCAGAACTTGTTCAGGAGAACCTCATCTTTAGAATCTTCAGAACTTTGTTGAGCTCACTTTTGTCTTTAGAGTCTTCAGAACTTCATTCAACAGAAATTTGTGTTCAGAAACTTCAGAGCTTGATCTATAGAACTGATGTCTTTAGAATCATTAGAACATCGTTTAACAGAACCTTGTCTTTAGAAACTTCATAACAGTAGCAATATAAGCATATCTCTAAGAAATCTTTCAAGGCTTACTTACAGAGTCACAATCTGAAGCTTTGATACACACATTCTTTAAAGCCGTTGTATTAGAAAGCATTCCAGAATAATGACTTTAAATCTTGTACACAACATATGTTTTTCTTCTAGAGTGTTTAGATAAGGATCTGATGATGTCACATGCCTTTAAATCATATTCATATCCTATATAGCAAAAGCTACACACTAGATAAAAACCATAAAGTAATGAATTATTCTCTGAGATAACCTGCGCAGTTATCATAAAAACTTAAGGCCGGATGCATAACCACTCTTGTTCTTATAATACCCTTTGGCAAGTAATTGACATATGCTCATCAAATTACTTGTCATCGAAGGTACATACAACACGTCAGTAATACTGGCCCTTTTACCATCTTTTCTCACCACATCTATGTTTCTTTTTCACCTGATGTGACATGCCTTCCATATGTAAACTTGATCACTTTGCTGACCGATTCATCTAACTTGGTGAACCATGATATTCTGGTATCAGATGTGTGATGTTAAGTGTGATGTCACAACAACACAATCTGCTAATATGAACAAGGCTATAACAACAGTAAATCAACACAAAGAATTGTTCACCCAGTTCGGTCTAACTACCTACGTCTGGGGGCTACCAAGCCAGGGAGGAAATTCACTATAAGTAGTATTAAATTATAGACTCAACAATCCCAGTTGACATCTGCTAATCTTAATCACTACCCAATGACACTTCTACCTAAGAGACCACTTAGATATGAGAAACCACTCACTCCCTAAATCACCTCAGTGATATAATCCAAAGATTACACTTTAAAACCCACTTTGATCCTGCTTAACAGCTTAGATCAAGAACAACACACTCTTGCTTAAAAGCTCTAGAGTGAATACACTTACAACCCAAAATAGTAACACCTATTCAACCATGAAAGGCTTACAAAATACACACGAAAACTCTAACTTGACTCTCAGTCTTTGCTCTCTTGTCTTCGTTACTTCCAACAAGGGTTGAGGCTGCTTTAAATAAAATTCTGACTTGGGCTTGGACCTCTTCCAACTATCTGATTTGATTTGTTTTTAAAACTAGAATTTAAAACAGATTTGATCTTCAAATCTTTTTAAATCAAACAACCCTTAAACATAGCAACAGGATCTGCTCCAAATCTGATTGTAACTGAAAATATCTTCTCCAAGATATTCGCACACAATCTCTCTAACAGATCTTCTCAAAACAACTTTTACGCGCAACCCTAAAACATCACAGCCTGATGTTCTGATGTTCAGATAACTGATGTCAAGACATCAAGTTTAACATCAGCATATAAACCTTCAACCCTGCAACAACTAATGTTAGGAACCAATGTTATGACATCAGACATATGACATCAACATTGTTCAACTTTGTTTTACCAAAATTCCAGCCAATACAAGAACTAACAATCTCCCCCTTTGGATAATTTTGGCTAAAACAATCTCTGCCAACATCAGAGGTACCTGCAGCGGAAAAACTTCATACTCACAACCAGCATCCATCACATCCAAAATCTGCTAAACCCCCCCTCAAAACAAGAACCAGCATACCAGCTGTTCAATCAAGCACACTCCCCCTCAAGCCTAGAACCACAACAGACAACTAGGCATCACATAGGCACATAGGCTAACTCTCCCCCTTTTTAGCCATAATTGGACAACTACCAACAAGTTATACCCTCACACAACTAACACTTACAACAGTTAGTCCTACTAGCTCTCCTTGTCAGTCAAAAGTCAGCACCACATGACAAATCATAGACCAAAAACCAGATAAGCATAAAAGTACTTTTATCCAAGTTACACAACATGCACACAATGTGCAGAAACAAAAAAAAAAAACAAAACTACAAACTACAAAAGCAATAAACAGTAAAAGCAGGAATTCAATCTTCATCAGTAGAACCAACTACATCCTCCTCAGTCTCAGACCCTGAATCTTCAGTATGGACATCATCATCATCCTTACTTGCATTGACTTCCTCACCTTCTTTTTCTGCCATTCTTAGAGTCAAAATTAGTCTTTCAAATTTTTGTTTCCTTTCAGTACTAACTCTAATGACTTCATCTAACTCCTTACATGCTTCCTCCAGCTCAGAAATCATTCCAGTCTTGGAAGTTGGCTGGTGCGATGTTGAGGCAGATGTCTTGACAATGTCAGGAACATGCTTTCCTTCAAACAACTTGTAGTGAATTGACAGAGCAGACTCCCTTTTACATACAACATCAGATTGATGTAGAATACCAGGATGCTGAGACAAGATGATCCCACAGATAAGAGAGGGAAAAGCAATAGGTAATTTCACAGCATTTGTAGCAACATGCTTAATTGTCTGATAAAAAATGTAGGAGCCATAATCAAATATTTGCTTTGTCCCAATAGCATAAATCATCTTTCCCAATCCAACAGAAATAGTGGTCTTGTGATTAGTAGGGACCCAGTTGGCAGCACTTATGCTGTGCAAAATAGCATATTTAACACTTAACAAACTAGCTGACAACTTTCCTTTTAAAGGCCAGACCTTCACTTGTCCTGCTGTGATTTCTTGGCACACTGCATTATCAGTCACTTCCAACTCTCTATACTCTTTCTCATCTTTTCCTAAGTAAGTGTTAATGATCTCAGGAGAAAAATTAACACACCGACCTCTTACATATACCTTTCTAAAATCCACACTTTTGCTGTCATTAATAGCCACAGGAATGTTTACTACAAATTCCTTGACTAACCCATCATAGCATTTGGACAACCCAGAAACAGTCTTCATTAGCCCAGCAAATTTGATCAACCCCATAACTTCCTTAATTTCCAGAGTATCTCCACCAAGCTCCCTTTCCAGGGCTAATCTCCTTTGACACACAAACTTCCACATGTGAGCACTGCTTGCATAGTGAAAGGATATGTTGTTAACAGGCACTTCAGGAACCTTGTCAGAAATCCTCTTCAAAATTGACCTTCTGACTGGAGTGATGTCTTAAACATCATCATCAACATCAAACTCAGATTCTGATTCTTCCCTCTGCTTCCTCTTTTTGGAAGTCACAACAACCTTGCTCCAAGTCTTAGTAGGACCAACCACAGTTGACTTCTTCTTTTTGTTCTCAGACCTCTCCTTAGGTGAAGAATCTGCAGACTTCCCTTTTCTAGACCTTATTCTTTTGGCAATACCAGGGACAGCTTTACCAATAACTTCATTATCTGATAGGTCAACCACATCCACCACATCAGCAGTCTTCATTCCTCTGGGGATAGAAACATCATTTCTAGCAGGTGATGTTCTGACATCAGGTTCAACATCAACCTCATCTTCAATATGAGTATCAATATCTTCAACTTCAGCTTCTGCATCTTCAATGACAGAAACGGCCAATCTGTGAAGATTGGTTTCAGAAGTTTGCATGTCACCCTTTTCTCTAACCGATTGATCAGCAGGCATTTGACTCAGAGGTCTAGATATTCCCTTCACAGAAATCCCTTTCTCAAAATTTTTTGTGACAATCTGATTAACACTTTTGTCCACATCTACCATTTCTTCAACAACTTGAGGGAGAGGGGAGGTAGTCTTAGGAGTAGGTTTGTCTCCAAACAAAACACTAGTGACAAACGCTCTACTTTTGCTATCATCAAATTTCTTACCCGCAGATTGATCAGAAGTGTTACCTTTTGAAGGCCTCTTAGGTTGATATTTCTCAGGTCTTTTCTTTTCTGAACTTGGAATCATAGAGAGAGGAGCTATGTCCAAGGCTTCATCTATTGAAACTTCTTTCGTCGAAACCCTAGATGTTGCATGCGAAGAGCTCTTTGAAGCAGACTTCTTGGAGGGAGATGACTCATGTTGAGACATTGTTCCTTTGAAACAATTGACGTACAAGGATGTGTTGTGTCTTCCGATCTTTGGAGAGAAGATGAACAGACTTGGAGTGTGGAGATTGATGTAGCGTGTGAGAGTAACAATAGGGAATGATAGCCTAAGGTAAGGGGGCTGCTTTTGTTGGTCACTTAAAAGCCAATAAATGTATTTTCCCCACCAAAACAATTTTCCTTTTAAATTTTTGAAATTTAATAAATGCACACCATAAGTCACTAACCTCAGATGCCTTTTCCACATGCCCAAATTTCTACTTAAGACTTCACAAATTTCAGCACACATATCTTTAGGGAAATTGTCATTACGCTTCATATCTGAGTGATCAACCTTTATGACCTTAGTTTCTTCAAGATTTCCTCTGAATAGTTGCATAACACTAGGTTGTTTGGTGATCCTTCTAATGTCACATTCAGATGTCATAACATCATCCTTGACATTACCTGATGAGCTGGACTCTTAAGGAACCCATAAATAACAGTTATCTATGGATCTAACTCCTCTCATAACGACTTCACTCTTCTCATTAGTCACTAAACATTCATCTTTAGTGTAGCTAACCTTGAATCCTTCATCATATAACTGACTGATGCTAATCAAATTAACAGTCAATCCTTTGATAAGAAGTACATTTTCAAGATTAGGTCCAGCCTCACAATTCAATTTTCCAATTCCTTTAGCTTCCCCATTTCCTCCATTACCAAAAGTTACATAATTTGTGGAGTAAGTCCTGATATCCACCAAATGATTCTTGAAACCTGACATATGCTTTGGGCAACGACTGTCAAAATACCAACCAACCATAGCTGGGGTTCTAACAGATGAGTGAGCTAATAGACATGTGACAGCAGCTTTAGGAACCCATTGTTTAACAGCCTGAGGCCTGTTCTGCTTCTGTCTAGGTTGAGGAACAGATATGGGATAACCATGCAGTTTAAAGCAAGAAGATTGTGTATGGCCAAATCTTCCATAATAGTAACATCTCACTCTTTGAATCTCTTCTCTGAAGTGATTGAAATGTCTGCCACTTTGATGATGATTTCTGTCATACTACTGAGGCTGCCATCTGTCAGAATATTGATGTTGTCTTCTCCCATAATTAGGCTGTCTTCTGTAATGATGAGTCTGTCTTTTGTAATGATTAGGCTGCCTTCTACCATGATGATGAGGCTTTCTTCTGCCATAACAATGAGGCACAACATTATTAGGTCCAAAACCATACATTTTCCCTTGATGTTGAGACAGCGGATGGAACATGTTATGTTTGAAACTAGAAGCCTGCATACTCCCTATGGTATTGAGGAGGCATATACTGCCAAGCTCCAGAAACCTGAGGCTTTCCTTGAGGTTGAGGCAAAAACTTCTTAGGTACAGGACCATAACCCTTTCCATTATTTTTGTGGCCCAAGGTGAGGGACAACCTTCTTAATTCCAAAACCATTTCCTTTTTTCATGATGATGAGGAATGTTCTGTTTAACCCCAGAAGAACTAGCCTCTGCAGATATCTTCTTCTCACCCTCATATCCTAGACTAGTCTTATCACTTGCCCCTTTTCCAGCTTCAAGTATTTTATCCAGAGTGTCAGTTCCACTATTTAACATTCTGATGGATTTTGACATTTGATCAAGCTGGGATTTTAACAACAAAAATTCATTCTCAAGTTCAGCTTTATCAGTCTCAAGCTGTATTATAATTTTCTTCTGCTTCTCCCCTTCTTGACAGACCTCTTCACTTTTCAGACACAACTCTTGATAAGAAGATGCCAGCTCTTCAAAGGTTAATTCACCATCACTAGATTCTCCATCAGAGGCACATATTCCAATCAATGCCTTAACATGCTTGGCATTCTCTTCTCCACTTTCACTATCTGTATCAGACCAGGAAACAGATAACCCCTTTTTCTGCTTATTGAGATATGTAGGACATTCTTTCTTGACATGACCATAACCTTCACACTCATAACATTGAACTCCTTTGTCATGATTGGACTTTTCTTCATCTCTTGTTTTCTTCACTTGATTACTAGACCTTTTGTTGTCAGATGTGATGTTCTTAACATTAGGTTTATAGTTTCTGTCCATTCTCTTTAGCACCTTATTAAACTGTCTCCCAAGCATCACAACAGCATTTGACAGTTCTTCCTGAGTTTCAAAATTACACTCCTTCTTACCATCTTCAGTATTAGACACCAAAGCTATGCTTTTGGTCTTCTTTTCAGGCTCCTCATTCAACCCCAACTCGAAAGTTTGAAGAGAACCAATCAACTCATCAACCCTGATCTTGCTGATGTCTTGAGCTTCTTTAATAGCAGTCACCTTCATTTTATATCTCTTGGGAAGGGATCTGAGAATCTTCCTTACCAGCTTCTCTTCAGTCATTCTTTCTCCTAAAGCACTAGAAGCATTGGACAACTCAAGAATATTCATGTGAAAATCATGAATGGTTTCATCCTCATTCATCTTCAGATTTTCAAACTTAGTAGTCAACAATTGGAGTCTTGACATCTTGACCTTGGAAGTTCCTTCATGAGTAGTTTTCAAGACATCCCAAGCTTCCTTAGCTACTTCACAAGTGTTTACCAGCCTAAAGATGTTCTTGTCAATACCATTAAAGATGACATTCAAGGCTTTTGAATTTCCAAGTGCAAGCTCATCTTCTTCCTTGGTCCAATCTTCCTCAGGTTTCAGCTTTGTTGTACCATCCTTTTCAACAATAACAGGTGCTTTCCATTCTTTTAAGACAACCTTCCAAGCCCTGCTGTCTAATGACTTCAAGAAGGTTACCATCAGTGGTTTCCAATAGTCATAATTAGAGCCATCTAGAATAGGGGGTCTATTCACAAATCCACCACTCTCCTTGTCCATTGCACCAGAAAGTATCAGCCCTAGATCTCACCCAGATGCAGAGCAGGATGCCTGCTCAGATACCAATTGAAATTCTGGTATCAGATGTGTGATGTTAAGTGTGATGTCACAACAACACAATCTGCTAATATGAACAAGGCTATAACAATAGTAAATCAACACAAAAGATTGTTCACCCAGTTCGGTCTAACTACCTACATCTGGGGGCTACCAAGCCAGGGAGGAAATTCACTATAAGTAGTATTAAATTACAGACTCAACAATCCCAGTTGACATATACTAATCTTAATCACTACCCAATGACACTTCTACCTAAGAGACCACTTAGATATGAGAAACCACTCACTCCCTAAATCACCTCAGTGATACAATTCAAAGATTACACTTTAAAACCCACCTTGATCCTGCTTAACAGCTTAGATCAAGAACAACACACTTTTGCTTAAAAGCTCCAGAGTGAATACACTTACAACCCAAAATAGTAACACCTATTCAACCATGAAAGGCTTACAAAATACACACGAAAACTCTAACTTGACTCTCAGTCTTTGCTCTCTTGTCTTCGTTACTTCCAAAAAGGGTTGAGGTTGCTTTAAATAGAATTCTGACTTGGGCTTGGACCTCTTCCAACTATCTGATTTGATTTGTTTTTAAAACCAGAATTTAAAACAGATTTGATCTTCAAATCTTTTTAAATCAAACAACCCTTAAACATAGCAACAAGATCTGCTCCAAATCTGATTGTAACTGAAAATATCTTCTCCAAGATATTCGCACACAATCTCTCTAACAGATCTTCTCAAAACAACTTTTACGCGCAGCCGTAAAACATCACAGCCTGATGTTCTGATGTTCGGATAACTGATGTCAAGACATAAAGTTTAACATCAGCATATAAACCTTCAACCCTGCAACAACTAATGATAGGAACCAATGTTAAGACATCAGACATATGACATCAACATTGTTCAACTTTGTTTTACCAAAATTCCAGCCAATACAAGAACTAACAAACCAGTTTTTATTACCAGTCATGTGGTTACTGCATCTTGAATCTAGGTACCACATATTGGTTTGTTCATTATTAGACTGAGTATTTTCCATGAGTAGTATATCATCAGAGTGGCTTTCTCTAGCATGTGCATATTGCACTTTGTCATTATCATTTGCTCTTGACTCATTCTTTCTTCAACAATCTCGAGCATAATAGACAAATCCTTGAAAATTGTAACACTGCACCTCATTCATGTCAACTTTCTTCCCCGGATACTTGTTGCCCATGACTTTCTTGGTTGAATCAGAGTGATTCTTTGAATTCTGGCTTGACTTTTCGTTATTTGCAAGATTCTTTCTCTGTTTCACCTTTTCTTTTCCAGACTTCTCGATGAATCTTGCTTGCAATGTTTGTTCATCCACCTTCTCCCTTTCTGAGTTCCTCTACTTCAACCTCATCTCACAAGCCTCTAATGAAGCTTGAAGTTCTTCTAACTTCATCTCGGCTAGGTTCTTGGACTCTTCATAGACACTACAATGTAATCAAAATTTGTAATCAGAGATCTCAAAACTTTCTCAATCTTCTACAAATTATTTATTGATTCACCACACGGCTTCGTCTGGTTCTTGAGTAACACTAATCTTGAGAAGAAATCAGCAACCGATTCATCTTTTTTCACTTGTGTTATCTCAAACTGCTTTCTAAATGTCTGCAACTTCACCCTTTTCAATTTTTCATCTAGGTCGTACAAGTTCTTCAACTTGTCCCACGCCCCTTTAGACATTTCTTCTTTAATAATCTTCTCGAATACGTTAGGATCCACACATTGATGAATCAAGAAAATAACTTTTTTTATCTTTCTTCCTTTTTTTCTTGTGCGCAGCCTTCTGAACACCATTTGTATTCGCTTCCAATGCATGTACTCCATCACTCATGATTTCAACCACATCTTGAAACTTGAACATGACCTTCCTTTGTGCAATCCACCTCTCGTAGTTCTTGCATTTGAAAATTGGTATATTCGCTAGAAATTGCGTTGATGCTGTGTTACCATTAGCCATTACAGATTCTCTCTAAACTGCAATCAGGCTCGTTGATACTAATTTGTTGGAACAATTAGGGATTTCAAGACGGTTGAAAAAGAAGATATATATATATATATATATATATATAAGGAACGTATCATATGAGAATGTCATTTTTATGTGAGAACATAAGAATGGATCTGAACCATTAGATTTAAAAATAAATGGTTGAGATTATGTGTCACTTTTTTCCTCTCTCCTCCATAATTTATTTTAATAATGGAGGAGAGAGAAAAACAAAACCCACACATAATCTCCATCATTTATTTTAAAATCTAATGATTCAGATTCATTCTCATGTTCTTACATAAAAATGTCATTCTCATAGGATATGAACTCTATATATATATATATATATATATATATATATCGTGAGAATGGTACGAATAATTATTAGCCCTTAGATTTAAAACTAAATGGTTTAGATTAAAATATTCATTTAATGAACACGTGTATTTCTTTCATCATTTAATTGAATTTGACATAAATGATAAAAGAGACACACATATCTCAATCATTTATTTTTAAATCTAAAGGCTAATAATTATTCATATTATTCTCACATAAAAGTAATACTCTCTCTCTCTCTCTCTCTCTCTCTCTCTCTCTCTCTCTCTCTCTCTCTCTCTCTCTCTCTCTCTCTCTCTCTCTCTCTCTCTCCTCTCTCTCTCTCTCTCTCTCTCTCTCTCTCTCTCTCTCTCTCATATAGTCGAATACATACTTATACTTTGACATACCTGTAACACAACTATATTAAATACAACTTTGCTAAAACCTTAAATTATATCTTCTAACACTAGCAATATGATTTTTGCTTCGTATGAAACTGCTCAGACCTTATGGGTTTCCATTGAAACACAATATGCTATCATTTCTCATTCTCATGTTATGTCTATTAAAAATCAAATTGAGTGTTTCACAAAGGGTAATTCGTCAACAATTGATTATTTGTTCCTAGTTAAAAAATATTGCGGATGAACTTGTAGTTATTGACAAGTCTCTTTTTAATGATGATATTACCCTTCACGTTCTCAATGAACTTGGATCTTGGATTTGAATATCATGACAATGATGCCTTCATTCGCACACCACAACACCCTCTTACTTTTGAGGAGCTTCATAACCATCTTCTTGCATATGATGACTATTTGAGGATATTCAAGTACCTACAACAAATTTTGCTCATCATACTTATGCAAATCAACGCAACTCTAAACATGGTGGTCTTTATGCAAATCAACGTAACTCTCAACACTTGTAGTTATAATTATTATGGCAAAAGTATGAGCTTCAATTTACGTGGAAACAAACTTGCACCAAAATGCTAACTTTGTTTTTTTCCTAACCATCTTGCTAAGTATTGTCCTCTATTGATGCAAAGGAGCAATTAGACAATGGAAGATTTTGCATCCGCTTCACATTTAACTACTTGTCACCCGACAACATACTCTAAAGGAAAACAAGAAAGAGTTAGGATTTGAAGCACTGGGTCAAAGTTTCTTAATGCATCATATAGGTTTCTTACGCACCACACAAAAATACTAAAATGCTTTCCGTTTTCGAAAATGTATCTCCAGATGCATCAAATATACATTCAACTCAGGTCATTCTGCGTGACGTCCTATAAGTTGAGTTTTTTTAATTCCGTATATACATCTCCAAAATATTTCCGTAGATACTGTAATGCAGACACAACAGTAGCAGAGACAGACACCAAAAACATGTAATTTTTCAAAATGAAATTACCATTCATAAAATAAAATAAGTATTACATAGATGATTTCAACATAAAATGCAACATTACACTTCAATATCCAGGTGGACGCTTCAACATCTTCGCAATATCTTTGACCGATCTTGAAAGCATCGCTTCCAACTCGAACGAAACTTTTGTTTTGAAACGAAAATACGTATTCCACATAACCCTTACATCTGCATTCGTCTTGAGCTCAAAGTTGTTGAACTCAATCTTTTTCTCTGTTGTCAATCGACGGTGAACAGTACTTGAGCTTCACAATCATTCGATTGTCTCCATAAGACAGGAGATTATGGATTTTGTATTTAATATCTACGAGAGAGGTGTACTCGATGAGCTTAAACTTTCGTCTGGGTGTCGCGCTGGAGAAGGAGACATTTGCGACATATCAGTTGATGTTTATTTGTGACATTTGGGACATTTTCAGTTTGTGTGAAGTATAATACAAGAGCACCTTAATTTATAGAAGTTATAGACCAATATGGACTATTAAAAAACTAACATGCAGATTCCAGAGAAATATCTCTGGTTTTGCACCCTAATATCATGTTCCTGAGATGTATCTCCAGAACCTCTCCTGAACAGCTTTGAAACAAAACCTTTTTTTTACAAAAGAACAGATGTTGTTATGGGGAAGATAAAAAATGAATTAAGACAAAATATGAACAAATGTTGAATATATTACACTTCATTAATATTGAGGCATAATTACATACACTTATTTGTCTAGCTAAACAAGAAATTAAAACGAATCGAAACATTTTTCGCCGGCTAAATCTATGGGTGGTACCCCCTTTGACTTTTGTGCATATTTTTCTCGTTCAATGTTGCTCAATTTCTCGAACTCTTGCATCTTTTCCTTAAAATTATTCCGTCAAAGTCTTGGCTTTTGTTGTTGAATGAGTCGTCCACTCCGGTGATGTAAGTGGTGTAGGGCATCCCGATTTCAAGTAAACTTGAACAAAATTCCATGATTTTGAAAGTCACCCAATACACATAATACGATCATTTGGATTTGGAGATGGGGCGGTGTGCAGTGCGAAAAAGGTTTTCGAAAAATCGTATCGTGTCAGATCAATACACACTCTATCATACGGACACGCTATTAGGTGACCCATTTCAGGGAAGCACGTCCATTTTGCGTCTGGTGCCGGTCCGCAAAGGTAAGGAATAAGAGACTCATAAACTTCATCAAATTTTTCTTTCTTTCCGTACAGTCGTGTGTATGATTCTTTATGCATCCTTAACTCTTGGATAACTTGATGGCGGGCAAAGTGTGTGGTTATCTTCTCCTTTACTGAATAAAGCCGAAAATGCTCGATAACTGCAATTATTGTCCCCCACAACATTGACGATGTGCTCGATGTATTTGTGCATAAAAATGGACATCTTGTCAATGAATGGAATTTTTGGTGGAGGCGGCGTAGGAGGTGGTTTGCTAATGTGAACACCTTTGACAACACTTGTTTTTTTGAGATTTTGGAGTTGGTGATTCGAGAAAATTTTTGTCAACATGTTCAAAATATGAAGGAGACCGTGTAGTCGAATTGTCATTTGGTGCAAGCTTGATTTTCTTCGGAGCAACTTTTTTTACCAGTTGAGAGGGTGGTTTCAAGATAGTGGTTTTTGGATAGGAAATCTTCCTCAATTGTTCTTTGATGTAAAGTTTCATGTTGTCAGCAGCTTTCAAAAATCTCTTTGTATCACTTCCCATTCGGTCAAAATAGAGATATTCAATCTACCGTCTTTCATGATGCTATCATCAGCAAACCTAAGCCTCTTCTAATGAGTGCAAACCTCATCCATTCTTATCGGGCTACCAAATTTCACCCTTTTTGCAATAACAGAAGCACATGGGAGACCATTTGTTTTCATAATTATGCATCCACACTTTGGGCTATCGCAGCCTACATTATCATCTCGTTTAACCTGTGAAAATATAATTCAAACCCGCTCAGGATATGTTGTCGACCAACTGAGAATAAAGATTGTTGTCTTTAAATTTGTGTTCCAAAACTGTGATGCTCCGACCAAATGATGTTTGTTCCTCTTTATGCTGGCTTTGAATCATTTGGTTCATGGAGTCCCAATCTCTACACAAATCACCCTTACTATTTCCCAACCAAATTTTTAAAGTAGCATGGCCAGACTCATCTATGTTAGTTGTTGTATTTCTAAGGTGTCTAACCTTATAAGTCCAAGCACAAATAATTTTCTCCTTCACCTGGTCAAAAATTATGCTTCCAACATATTTATACAAATCATGATACTTTTCACACACTTTACTGAAATGCATAACAGAATCAACATATAGTTCTTTTGTGAAAGAATTTGCTATACGATTCCATACATCCATTATTTTTTTCCACAACCACACCCGCCTTCACCTTTTTCCATCTTTAGACTCTATCTTTTCCATCCCTACCGCGAGTTTAACCTGATTTCTCACATTCTTTGTTATGTGATACCAACAATGTAATGCATTAGAAGTAGAAAATACCTTTGCAACCGAATTCATTAATGTGGTATCGTGGTCGGTAACAATCACTTTAAGCATCTCACTCGAAGGTTCTATGGTGTTAGGATTGGCAACAATTTTGGTAAAATATGGTTAAGTTGGAAAACATGTATCACTTCCAGAAGTTGAGCAAGATGTCATGACATCTTGACCAACTGGTACAACAGAGTCTGCTGTTATGTGTCCTGACAGATGTTATGACAAATGTTTTGTCATGTTATACCAGAACTTCAGAACAATTCTGCATTGTAAATCCTTGATGATTTGATTTTAAAATATGATATTCTGGATGTTTTAAGACCTCATTCAGGCGCAGCTAAGCAAGGATATTTTAGGAACATTATAGCTTTGGTTTGGTTTCATAAAAAGGATCTTGGAGACTTTTTAGGAAACTTTGAAGATTTATTCCTATTTTTGTGGAGACGATTTTGCAGGTGGTTTACAACTGAAAAAGTGGATTTGACTGAAGAGTCCAAGCCTATACTGCTAGAGTTTATATAAAGAAACTCACTAAACCTAAAAATGTGTGGAAACATTATTGAATACATCGTGTGTGCACAAATAAGGGTTTAGGGTTTGAGAGTGTTGATGTATTGTGTGTCACTCATGTATCTTCTGATACATTGAGATAGACTGATTGTTAATTGTCAATTGTTTATTCTAAAGCTTTTAAGCAAGGGTGTATTGTTATTAGTTGAAGCTTTTAAGCAAGATTAAGTATTGCACTTGGAATTGTGTTTACTTCTGTTTTTTGTGTTGTTGAATTGTCACTGGTTGTGACTGGTAGGAAGTGAGAGGGGATTCTAATATCTAGGAGTGTCTTAGGTAGAAATTGCACTTGGTAGGGATTAAGTGAGAAGTTGTAAACTTAGATTGTTTAGCTTTGAATTAATACTACTGATAGTGGATTTCCTTCCTGGCTTGGTAGCCCCCAGATTTAGGTGACGTTACACCGAAATGGGTTAACAGTTGCTTGTGTTATTTACTGCTTTCTCATTGTGTTCTTACCTTGTTCTTTATTTAATACTAGTTCAGATATTAGTGTCGTGACATCGCCTTCGACATCTCATATCTGATACCATAATTTCAATTGGTACCAGAGCAGACATCCTGCTCTGTATTTGGGTGAGATATAAGAAAGATACTTTCTGGTACTATGGACAAGGAGGGAGGATTTGTTAACATACCACCTATCCTAGATGGAACCAATTATGACTATTGGAAAGCACGTATGGTGGCCTTTCTGAAGTCTATGGACAGAAAGTCCTGGAAAGCTATCATAAGAAGATGGGAACATCCAGTAGTTCTGGACAAAGATGGAAAAAAGACTTCTAAGTTAAAACCTGAAGAAGATTGGTCTAAAGAAGATGATGAACTGGTTCTTGGAAATTTTAAAGCCTTGAATGCTCTATTCAATGGAGTTAATAGGAACATTTAGATTGATTAACACCTGTGTTGTGGCTAAAGATGCCTGAGAAATATTGAAAACTACACATGAAGGCACATCTAAGGTGAAGATGTCAAGACTTCAGCTGCTCACTACAAAATTTGAAAACTTGAGAATGAAAGAGGATGAAAGTATTCATGACTTTCATATGAATATCCTTGAGATAGCCAATTCATCCAGTGTTTTAGGAGAAAGGATGTCAGAGGAAAAACCGGTAAGGAAGATTCTCAGGGCTCTTCCCAAAAGATTTGAAATGAAAGTTACTGCCATAGAAGAGGCTCATGACATCAGCAACATGAGAGTGGATGAACTTGTTGGATCCCTTCAAACCTTTGAACTAGGTATTAGTGACAGATCTGAAAAGAAGAACAAGAGCATAGCCCTTGTGTCCAATACTGAAGCTGGAGAGGATGAATCCGACTGGATACTGAAAAAGGAATATCAAATTCCATTGTGCTTCTTGGGAGGCAATTCAACAAGGTTTTGAAAAGGATGGACAGAAGAGGAAGATCAGGTGTCAAGAACATCACATGTAACATCAGAAATAACAATGACTCTCAAAAGAATGCCAGGACAGAAGAGAAGTCATATCAAAGTAAAGGCATACAATATTATGAGTGTGAGGGTTTTGTTCACATCAAGTCAGAATATCCCACCTTTCTCAAGAAACAGAAAAAGGGGTTGTCTGTATCTTGGTCTGATGATGATGGGTTAGAAGATGAATCTAACTCTGAGACTGTTGATCAAGTGACTGCTCTTTCTAGTAGATGGGCTGATGAAGAAGAATCTTGTGCAGAAAATATCCTCTAAGAAGATTTGGATGTGTTTTACAAGGAAACTTACGACAAGTGTGAAGAAAGTCTTAAGACAGAGGAAAATCAGAGGAAGATCATAGCTGAACTGGAAAATGAGAGAAAGGAACTTCTATGTACTGTTTATCATCTGCAAGATGAGGCAACTCTCTTGAACTCTAAGCTTAATAACATGACAGACTCATTGAGAAGGATGAAAAATGGATATGATATGATGAAAGAATATTGAGATACAAGAGATAATTTTCCATCTGATGATCAACAAAACAAAAGGTCTGTAGAAAGATTCTTTCATTCTGAAAAGAAGAAGATGATCACCATGTCCAACCATATGTTACAACATCCTGGCAGACATGATATAACTTCAACAAAATCTCAATCATCAGCTTAGAGGTGTCATTACTGTGGTGATTATGGTCATATAAAGCCTTTTTGTTATAAATTGTATGGATTTCAACAATCTTCAGCTCATTATAAGGCTAATCGAGTGAGTAAAAAAAGAAGATCTATCAACAGGGACGTGAACCTTATATCTCACACTTCCTTAAAGGATGTAACTAGAGAAGACTGGTACTTTTATTGTGGGTGCTCTAGACACATGACAGGGGTTTAGGAGTTATTGGTGGATATTAGGTCTCAGCCCCCAGGTGCTGTCAGATTTGGTGATGGATTCAAAGGAGAGATTAAAGGAGTGGGAAGATTGGTGTGTGCTAGTTCTCCTAACTTAGAAGATGTTCTTCTTGTGAAAGGATTAAATGCTAATCTTATTAGCATTAGTCAGCTATGTGATCAAGGTTTGTTGGTCAAATTTTCAAAGTCAGAATGTTTAGTCAAAGATGAGAAAGATGCTATTCTAATGAGGGGTATAAGGTCTAAAGACAACTACTATCTATGGTAACCTCAAATAACTGCTTACTCTTCCACATGTTCAATAACCAATGAGGGTGAAGTGAAGTTATGGCATCAGAATATTGGACATCTTCATCTCAAAAGAATGAAGGAGATATTGTCTGAAGGAGCCATTAGAGGAATTCCAGAACTCAAGATTAACGAAGGGAAAGTCTGTGGTGAATGTGAGATTAGGAAGCAGATCATGATGTCACGCGCAATGTTGCAACATCAGTCTACTTCCAAAGTTCTGAAACTTCTCTATATCGATTTAATGGGACCAATGCAGATAGAAATCTTGGGTGGAAAGAGGTATGTCTATGTGGTTATAGAGGATTTTTCTGGGTTTACATGGATGAACTTTCTTAGAGAAAAATCAAACATGTTTGAAGTCTTTAAAGATCTGTGTAAAAGTATTCAAAAGGAGAAGAACTGTGTGATTGTAAAGGTTAGAAACGACCATGACAAGGAGTTTGAGAATGAAAAATTCTCTGAGTTTTGTGATGCTGAAAATATCAGTCATGAATTTTCTCTTTCCATCACTTCTCAGCAAGATGGAATTGTTGAGCAGAAGACCATAACTATGCAAGAATCAGCTAGAGTTATGCTTCATGCTAAGCAATTTCCATTGGAATTTTGGGCTGAAGCTATGAATATTGCGTGCTACATTCATAATAGGGTCACATTGAGAGAATGTATTGCAACCGCTCTCTATGAGCTATGGAAAGGAAGGAAACCTATAGGCAAGTACTTTCATACCTTTGGAAGTAAATGATATGTCTTGATTAACCAAGATTAAAAGGGTAAAATAGCTCCCATAAGTGATGAAGAGATATTTTTGGGTTACTCTTCAAGCAACAGAGCTTATAGAGATTTTAACCCCAGAACTAAAATGACAATGGAATCTATCAGTGTGGCAATTGATGATTCAATTACTGAGCAATGAATGGACGTTGAAGCCAATAATGAAACATCATCTGGGAAGATTTATGTGGTAGGAGGGGAAGAAGTCTCTAATTTTTCTAGCATTGTGTCAGATAACTATCAAGTCACTTCAGGACTTTTTGTTAGTGCTCAGGCAGAACAAACTAAGGAACTTATTGCCAGATACCCTACTAAAGACAAAAATACTGAATTTACAAAGAAAATATCAGACTCTTGTCTTGTCTCTAAGATTGAACCAAGGATGAGTCCTATTATTCAAGAAAAGAAGATATTTAATTGCATCATTGGAACAAGTGGTTATGGTGTGTTCTACTCTCACAACAATAATTTCTTGATGAAAGAATTTTACAATGCTGATGGATGTGCTTCTGGGAACACTGTTGAAGCTGAGTATGGTGAAACAAGAAGAGGTTGCTCTCAACTAGTGTTGATTAAACAGATGTGGAAGGATTATAATGTCAAGCAGAATGTCATCGCATTAGATTGTGAAGATCTGAATGCTATTAGATATCTCATTCAATATGACTAGAACAAGAACCTTGATAGACCTCAACTAATCAGGAATCTTACTGAAGGCAAGGTTTAGAGCATGAGAACACTAAGGAACAATTGACTATTATGATTACTAAAACCTTATATGAAAATCAATTTGAGAGCGTAAACAGTGGGATAGATACTTGCCCTATTGAGAATTTATAGCAATTACAGGCATGGAGGAATGCAATGAATACTGTATCTTTCCTCTACTCTCTGAGGCATAATAAACCTAAGCAAGTTGCCATTATTAAGGGATGGAACAAAAATATTCTGCAAGATAGAATGGCTGGTTTGAAAAAGGCATGTTTTAAGGCTGTTGAAAGAAAGTTCAGTGTCAACACTCCTAAAACATGTGACAACGACAAGAAGTGCAGAAGGATCTTTGACAGGGGTAAGAGATGGAAGAGCACCTTAAGATGATCAAGATTGTGTGTTTCCACCAAGTTATGTGTGGTTCCATTACCTTGTGTATGCGTGAATAAATGTGTCTAGACATTGTCTTTATTTTTCCTATGCAATTCAAGGGGAGTTCTGCTCTGAGATGTCAGACCAGATGTCTTGACAAGGTCTTTGTGGTTCTTAATGTGTGGGAGTAAAGTGTTGGCTTATTTTTCTGGTTTTCATATGTCATGTTTGTACTACTGCTTAGAAAGAGTTGTTGTGGTTCTCTTGTGTGCAACTTTTCGGGGGTAACATGATAGGTTGTCATGTCTGTTGCTGCTACTGAGAAGATGTGGAACGTGTTGCTGTCTGGGAGCAGGTATTCTCTGCAGTAGGTTGTAGTCTTCAGGGGGAGTGACTGGTTATGTGTGACAGAGGGAGCTGTGTACCTGTCTATTGCGTAGTTGCTTTGGTACAGCCTGTACAAAGTTTGCATGTTCTCATGCAACCTGTTTTGTGGTATCTCTGGTAAGATTATTATGTCAGACAAGATGTCTTGACATTCCGCTGTCAAATGGATCCTTTTGTCTTGATGGTGTGGATGTGGTTCCAGATATGTGTTTTCGCTTGTGTACCTCTGATGTGTGCCTCTGATGTACGTTATGTGGCTAATCATGATTCTTGGTGTCGCGGCCGGCTAAAATTTTTTGAGTCACCATCATATTTTTTAAGGAAAATAAATGATAAACCTAAAAATCCTTAATCCCAAGGGTGGAGATTCCTAAGGTTCGGGAGTCAGTTAAGTGAGGGGAAGGTGTTAGGCACCCCTCACTTCCATTGTACTCAATGGGATCCTCCTTAGATTTTAGGACATGCTTGTTTGTTTGTCTAAATGATTTATTTACAAACGAAACCTAAGTTTTTTTATTAATTATACTCGTTAGGGTTCACAACCCTATGCCTACGTACCCTCACTTTGAAGGATCAGAGTAACCGTAGTTCACCTCCCTTATTCCTACCCCCTAATCCTATTCCCATTCCTAATCCTAAACCCATTCCTAATCCTAAACCCAATCCACTATTTATACTCTTGGATAAAGAGTTCTATCCCTTGATCTATTATTTATACTCCTAGATAAGGAGTTTTATCCCTTTATCTATATTTATACTCCTAGACAAGGAGTTCTATCCCTTATCCATTATTTATACTCTCGGATTAAGAGTTCTATCCCTTATCCATTATTTATACTCTCGGACGGAGAGTTCTATCCCTTTATCTATATTTATACTCCTAGACAATGAGTTCTATCTCTTATCCATTATTTATACTCTCGGACGGAGAGTTTTATCCCTTGTCCATTGTTTATACTCTCGGATGGAGAGTTCTATCCCTTATCCATTGTTTATACTCTCGGATGGAGAGTTCTATCTCTTATCCATTATTTATACTCTCGGATGGAGAGTTCTATCCCTTATCCATTATTTATACTCTCGGATGGAGAGTTTTATCCCTTATCCATTATTTATACTCTCGGATGGAGAGTTTTATCCCTTATCCATTATTTATACTCTCAGATGGAGAGTTTTATCCCTTAATCCCTTATCCCTTGGCCTTTATTTATACTCTTGGAACCTAAGAGTGCTATCCCTAAATCCCATCCCTTATTTAGACTCTCGGACAAAGAGTTTTATCCCAAATTTTAAATCCCGGAAAAACCCTTTTTTATTCTTATATTTACAAAATAAATTCCATAAATTAATAAAATCCCAAAATGCCATTTTGTGCTAAAAAATATAGCCAAAATTAATCCCCAAAGTATTCCAAAAAAATGATTTCTAAATTCAAGATAATCTTAAAATAAAAGAAGTTTAATCCCCAAAATTACATTAAATTTACTTTAATTTGTTTTTATCCCAAAACCCATATTTTTCCAAATTAAAAAAAAAATCTACCAATACTAATTTTCTTAAAATAAATCCTAAACCTAATTTTTAATAAAAAATTCAAAATTCCCAAAATACCTTATCCCAAAACCCAGGAACAAAATCCCATTTTATGAAAAAATCCATATTTTTAAAAAAATAAACCAATTATTTTAAACATATAAAACTTTTTATTTAAAATAAAACAAACCCATAATTATCCCCAAAATATCCTAATTATTTACCCTAATCGTTGATTAAAATAATATCCTAATTGTCTAACATTAATCAGTTAACTAACCTTTATGTTTGTATTTTTTAATTAAGTAATCTAAGCTAAATAAAAGAAAATAAATCCAAAAAAATTGGACCATGCTTAACGTCTCTCATGTCCTATTCTTAAAGGAATTTATGATATATAAAAAAAATGAAAACTAAAAATTGTTCTAGACTTTTCCATTATAATAAATAAATAAAATGATGAGAAAATTAAGTTAGACGTGGGGACAATAAATTCCATTCTTCTGAACCTAATCTAAATATGGTGGCCATTATGATTAAATAATGTGTTGACTTTTCAACCCCAAATTAAAACACCTATTTCCAATTTTCCATAAAAAACCCGTTTTCTCGATCTCCCTTCTTTCCCAATAGCAAAAATTTGTAACACTCAAATCAGATACACCCACCATATCAATACTTTTGAATACCCCTCAACAGTAAAAACTTAACGAGATAACAGTTATCGGCACTAGGTGGCAGAGGAAGACGAAGGGTACGGTCGACGCGAGGGGGAAGTTTTGCGTCGGTTGATACAAGAGTGGTCGCCGACGGAGTGGGTTTCACGGTTGCGATCGGAGGGTGTGGTTTCGCGATCGGAGGAGGATTCCGACGATGCGACTGTGGGCCGCGCACGGAGGAGCAGCCGGCGGTGGGAGGATCATGGTGGCGTAATCGAAATCGCAAGTGGATTCGATTTGTATTCGGCTTCTAATGTATTTTGAATTGTTGTTTTTTTTTTCTTTTGGGAATTTAAATGTTATGATGATGAATTTATAGGTTGAAGATTGGTGTAAGATTTGGAGAATTCTTGGAGAAGAAAATGATAAAGGCCATGAAAGAGATGATGTTTGGTGTTTTGTAAATTATGCTTGTATGATAATGGATTAAGGTTAATTTTTATTTTTTCCTTAGAGGTTTTAGTCAACATGTGTGTATCTGGAAAATTGGTCTACGACTCTGACAAAGGTTACATGCAATTAGAGTAAAAATTAATTATTAGAATAGAATTAAAGACTCAATGAAATTCTTTTATGTAATTTTTATAATGATAACAAAACAAAAATATTCAATTATACTAAAAAAAAAAGATTTTTTTTTTGTGAATTTTTATGATTATACCTTTTAAAACGGAATCGCAACTAGGTGAAATTCTAAAAAATAATGAGACAAACAACTAAAGAGATCGTTACAAACATGAACAAACATATATTTTAAGGAGCATGTATAAAAAACTCAAGTAATTTTATAAGTGAGGTAGTGAGGTGATACCAACCTACGAGATCGAGGTTTATCCCGGTGAGCAAAATAAATAAACTTTTGAGCTTCCTCCCTTCTTTATGCAATCGTTTCCTCTCCCTCAACTCCTGTCTTTTCGTTTTGTCTTTAATCTGATCTTCTCCTTTTTTCTCAATGAATGATAGAAGTTTAGGGTTTGATTGTTGTTGTTCTTCGATATGGAGAACAACAACTGTTGGATAGTTTTTTTGTAAATTCTGGATCCTCCCTCCCCTTGTAGTGTTGTTGTTCTTCAATGTGAAGAACAACAACCTTTTTTATACTGATTATTGTGAATTTGTGGGTGTCTTAAAATATGGAAAACAGAGTCTATTTATAGATGAAAAATTAGGTCAGACATTGAATAAAATTTTTCAATTTAGGAAGGTTTTAATCTGACCTGATTTTCCTCTATTTCTTGGAGCCCAAGCAAATGAATCTGGATGGATTCATGGCTTGGTGAATTTAAATAAAAAAATTAATATTTTAAATAAAAGAAATATCCTAATAATGTTAAAGGAAAAAATATTTGATTTTTATTTATTTTTATGGTTTTTTGAGATTTTTTCCATAAAAAATTGATTTTAATGAAAAAATCAAATTTTCAAAAATTCATTAAATAAAAATACGAAAATTAAAAAGTAAATATAAAAAAATGATATTTTTGTGATTTTTTTAATTAAAAAACTTAAAAAACTTAGTAGTAAAAGAAAAAGTAAATAAAACATTAAAAATGTGAAAGATGGGATTCGAACTCACAACCTCTCACACTTATATCCCTTATACCCCTCTTCCTACCAATTGTGCCATTTTATTTATTCGAAATAAAGTGGCACTAGAAACCATATAAAGCGGGTCAAAATTTAGGGTACGGCAGCTGCCCCTATTTAATCGTCTTCGAATAAGAAGGATGATGTCGATGAGCCTTTCTCTTCTTGAGGAGGAGACGATTAAATACAAGAAGGACCCAAGTTTTAACCGCGGAACCACGACAAATACTGCGTTGACCTGACTCTGGCATTGGTACTCCGTTAATATCTTGTTATCCCTTATGCGATATCCCTGAGCTGGATGCCCTTCTTCATAATGACTACCCCCAGCAGGACTCCTAATGAAGTCCTAGTCTTTGAGGAATCTCTGTGATGCTTCCTGATGGAACCCCTAACAAATCTTGACGAGGTTGTAAAGCTCGGTAGAACCCCTTAGTCAATCCCTGACAATCCGTTTTGACCCTTTCGGGTGGACCTTGTCTATGATTCCTATGATCATCTGATCATATTATTGGAATCAAGTAGGACTTTAGTGATATCCTGTTTACTCTGGATGAAACCCCTGAATGGAACCCTTTAAACTCCTAATTAAAACCCCATAATGAATCCCTAAGAATCCGGTAGAACTCCTTGATACAATCCCTTGAAAATCCCTTTAATCCGGTAAGACCCCTTTTTGATATAACCCCTAGTATACAATTCTGATATAACCCATTGGATAAAATCCTTTGTATAAAGATCCGATAGAAACCCTTTTTAATGAACCCTCTTGAGACAATCCTTTAGTACAACTCCTAATAATAACCCTGGTATGTTTGATGGCACACCCTCTGTGGGTGAGATAAGTTTCTTGAGTGTAAGGTGAAGACCTACTCACTAAGGGTGATAATCCTGAAAGATCCTTTACTGACGTGCAGTTCTCGCGATATAATCGAGAATTAAATCCTTAACGGTGATTATGAACCCTATGCATGTATGCATGTTTGCGTATATGAGTGCATGTATGCGTGCTTTTATGTATGATGCATTATTTGGGCTAACGCCTCTTTTTATGTAGTGCAATGTATGTCTTTGTCTGAAATAATACTTTCCGTAACGTCCTGACTCCCTGACCCTTGAGACTTTGATAATTGTAGTAAGCCATGATATCCTTGATTCCTGTTTAACATGCCGTTAAAGAACCTCCCATGTAACGTATATTCCTGTCAGTGCATAGACCCTATATCCTGCTTTGGAAGAATATGATCCCTTTGATGATTCCAAAAACCGAAGTAAAAATTCATTTCCCTTTTTAAAGCTTTTATTTATACCCGATATTTCAATGCATTATTTCACAATTAATCGACACCTTGTAATCAAGCAGACTGATTTAGGAGGCAAAGAAATATATTTGAAAAACAAATTTTATTCAGAATTGGCCCGAAAATGGGCAATGATAAGTAAGGAGGGTAATTCTCATAAGGAGATATTACCGTAAATCCAGAAAAATGTAAAATGGCAATAAGAGAACAAATTTATTTATGTTCCTATTAAATTTAACACCAGCTAATATCCCTAAGACTCCAAGATCATGACACTTTGCTTCTGAAGATGACGGCTGGAATGATCGTTCCCTTCTGAATTCCTGTTATGGGGTGACTTGAGTGTTTTCAGTCATATGCCTTTTGGATATCCCAAACTTTTGCCTGGACCGCTCTTTTTAGAGTCTTAGTCCACCGGGATGATATACCATTTTTTTCGACTAAGCCGCCCTTTAGGGTCTTCGGCTTGTCGGGTATCATTTTTATCCAAGTCCCTATTTTTTGCCTGGATTGCTCTTTCAGTTTTCAATCCACCGGGACGCTCTAATTTTTTCCTAAGTCGCCTTTTAGGGTTTTCGCCTTAGCGGGCTTTTATCCTCTTTTTCTAGGCATAACATTTTTGACCAAATCGGAGTTCACCGGTCGCGGTAAATCCGCTCCATCCACGGTTGTTAATATTAGTGCTCCGCCAGAGGAGGCACTCTTCACAACATATGGCCCTTCATAGGGTGGGGTCCATTTGACGTGGTGGTCTTTATGGATGGGCAATATTTTCCTTAACCCCAAGTCTCCCTCTTCGCGTAGGCGAGGACGAATTTCTTTGTCAAACGCTCTCTTGATTCCCTGTGGATATAACTGCCCACAACCACACATTTCCCTTATACGAGGTTTAGCAGATCGAGCCTAGTTTGCACCCATTCTGCCTTATCCAGTTTAGCTTCCTTTAAGATCCTAGATGATGAATTTTCACCCCAATTGATAGCCCCTCTTTGAAGCCCATATCCTTATGCAAATAGAAGTTTCCATCGAGCTCCAGGTCCAGGTCCTTCATAGGAGTCCGAAGTTTCACAATCCATTGGATTCTCAAGTATTGTTAAGTACATTATGAGTGGTCTCCTTGGGATTGGTAGCACCAATATAGGTGGCTCTCATTTTGTCCTTTATTCCCTTTTGACTGACCATGGACCCTGATATTTTCCAGATCTGATTCCATAAGTTCACCTTGTGGGCCTTAGTCGTAACTTGAATTTCCTTAACTGATCCAACAACTTTTGTAAGTTAGTTATGTGATCTTCTTCTTTTTGTGACTTGGTAATCATATCATCCACATGAACCTCTATCTCCTTATGCACCATATTACCATAGTCCTTTGATAAGTTACTCCTACATTCTTTAACCCAACAGGTGTTACCTTGTGACAACATGTTAAATTGTTTCTTGACTTCTTCCCTGATCTGGAGGGTTATGTCTGGTCTAGTCCTCCTCAGCTTTTGCTTGATTGGCGTGCATTCTAGTTTGAGTAGTAATTTGTGCTCGACGATGTTCATATCACGTCCAGGCATATCCTGGTATGACCAGGCGAACACATTCTGGGTACCCTTGCAATAGCTCGATCAACCTTTCCTTTATATCCTTATTCGGAGAAGCACCGACTTTGACCTCTTTCCTCAGTTCCCAGATTGATCACATCCACTGGTTCGGGATGAGGTTATATTTCCTTGTCCTCCTGCCTCCACAGTCTGGCTAACTCTTCGGGAAGCTCACACTCGTCCTCATCATCCTCTTCCGCCTAGTTAATTGGTAATTCGAAGTCATTCGAGATTATAGCGTGTTATTTTTAATAGGTTCATTTTTAAATTCGCACGAGGAAGATTTTTTATTATTATCCCTTTTTGGAATGAAGTGCTGGAAACGAAAATATTGAAAGAAGGTATATTGCCATTTTGAACAAAACGGAAAATGAAAGAAAAAAGACCTTGATTGAAAACAAAATGCAATTTTATTGACAGAAATAATCCAATGACATAAAAGGTGGCCCTACAAAGCTTTGTCCATTTGCCTTGGGCACAGCAAGGGACTTATTATTATTTTAAGGAAAAAGTAAATTACTTTGAAACAAAAATCGTCTCAGAAATCCCAATAGTTCTCCAATTGTCGGAATTAGGCATTCTTTTCTTCCTCTTCCATTAAGGCCACATGATCCCGAATTCCAAATCCCGCACCATGGAAATCGTCTTCTAATCCTTCATTAGCCGGTTTGTAACCCAGCCCAAACAAATCCTTCTCCTCAGATACCTCCCACTGTTTGCCCCAGTTTGCTTGTCTCCCTTATTAATAAGGAATTCATCTTCCATCCTTTCCATGGTGCTGACTGTTGCCCCAATATGCCCTAGTAATGCATGATCTCCCAGTTTTGGTCCTTCAGGGTCTACAACACTGACATCATTTTTCTCTGAGTTATTCTCGGGATACCCCTTATTGTTATGTTGGTCGGAGGAGGACTACCCAATCTTTCCTGTCTTTAAACCGTTCTCAATCCTCTCTCCAATGATAACCAAGTCAGTGAATCCCGTTGAGACTGCCCCAATCATCCTTTCATAGTATAGTCCTTCCAGAGTTCCTATGAATGTATCTACTAGCTCGCTTTCCCGCAATGGAGGTTGCACACGAGAGGCTAGCTCCCTCCATCTCTGGGCATACTCCTTAAAAGATTCATTCCCTTTTTGAGACATGTTTTGTAATTGTATGCGATTAGAGGCCATGTCTACATTATATTGGTGTTGCCTTATAAAGGCACTTGCCAGATCCTCCCAGTTCTTGATGTGAGTCCTTTCCAGTTGCATGTACCAATCCAAGGATGCCCCACTAAGGCTGTCTTGGAAAACATGCATCATCAGCTTTTCATTTATAGCATGAGCCCCCATCTTTCGGGAAAATATCCGGATATGGTTTTTGGGACAACTAACTCCTTTATACATCTCGAAGTTAGGTGCCTTAAACTTAGGAGGCACGACCACGTCGGGCACCAGACACATTTCCAAGGCATCCACTCCAAAAATATTGAATCCATCCACGACCTTCAGCCTTTCCTCAAGTGCTTTGTACTTATCGTCAATGTCGCTCCCGGGATTTTCATCCAAGTACAAACGCGAAAGTGGCACCGAAACAGAGTCACCAGCAATGTGTATTTATCCCAAGAGAGGGAAAGGAAACACCGCATAAACCTGAAGGAAAGGAAAAGAGCAAGGTCTTGCGACCAAGAGAACTGGGTTCGGGAGTCGGTTACGCGCGAGGAAGGTATTAGCACCCCCACGCGTCCATCGTACCCGATGGGATCCACGCTTGCTGTTTCGATCAAAGGGTGTAAGGAAAGGATACTGGAAAAGGAACTGTTAGCTGGAGAACTGGAAAAGGAAAGGAGAGAGAACGAGAAACAAATGTAGGGAAAATAAAAGAAGTGCTCGAATGGGCCCTACCCCACTGCCTACGTATCTCATCGGGAGCATGAGAATCAGAGCGACGTAGTTCCCCTCAACGAGGGTCGCCTTGTTCGTGTTTTATAGTGGAAACGTCAACGTTCGCGTCCTAGCAGTTTAGGTGTTGCAGCTCGCTGTTGGGAGAATTACGCGTTACCTGTTTGCGGTAGAACGGAAATGACGCATCCTTAAGGAATGAGTAAAGAGATGAGAGAAGAATTGTTGTTTGTTTGTGTCTTTTAAGAAAGAAGTGTTTTTGAAGTTATTTGTATTCGTAACACATATTGCATTCAAGTCTATGATATAGGATCGAATGCGTCGCATGGTCGTCCTAACAGGCCGTATGCTAAACATTCTAGGAAGGTGGAGAGAAACTCCCCTCCTCCCATTTCCCATATACTAGGCTCACATGCAATATGCATTAACCTTTATTAAATGTCTTTGCTTTTTTTTTTTTTGAAGATGAGAAAGAGACTCAAAAGGACAAAAGGTGAAAACTAATGAGGGATACTAAGACTCAATCTTAATGTTATCATACATGGTGATCCTAAGGTTAATGTGGTTTAAGAAACCTACTTCTAAAAGAAAGAAGAAGAAGAAGAGCAAAAGAAGCAACTTACTTCCAAGGTGGAAGTTAAGTTGATCTTAAAGAGGGATGAAGGAGAAGTTATTCAAGGAAAGCATATAAATGCTTATCATGATCACAAATTGAATTATTAAAAGAAATAAGAGAAGATGAAAGAAACAACAAGTGCATGTGGAAATATGCCCCCACTTACTTACCTTTAGCACCTACATGAAAAGGTTAGTTCACAAAATATTTACAAGAAATCCTAAGTAAAAGAACTTGGTCAAACAAGCCAATGGAAGGAAATAGTGAAAACAGCAGCTATTACAGCCCATAAATGCAATGCAGCAGTAAATCTATCATCATGTACCAAACAACAATTAACAGCATATGTCCAGCCTACAAAATGGGTGTAAAAAGCATTTGGCAGCACATACAACAGCACATATGTGTATAATCAGCAGTAGAAACAGGACAGCATGCAATGCATTTGAATGCAATTCAATCATGACATAGCAAACATGTATCCAACATCATGCATTCCTCAACTAATCATGATCACAAACACATCATACATCATATTGAATAAACTTGAAAACATCATGGAAAAATGTACATCATGAAAGGATGCATAACATTGAGCATGTGAACATATTTAAGCAAGTATGCACCTCAAGAAATAGAAAGCTAACAAGCATGCACAACATAATTCCAGCAACACAAACATTAATTCACAATTAGCATGTTCAAGGGGTGTGTGCTATGTGTTTATCGCATCAAGAACGCAACTACGCAAGCATGACCATAAACGATGAAAATCCAAGAGTCGCATGTCGGAAAATTGTGTGCATACAAAGGTGATGTGAACAAAATGAAGTGAGGATGGAGCAAAGTCAGAACTTAAAACATATCATGATAGTTCAATTCAAACATGCAAGACAATTTCACATTAACATGCATCAAGATTAATTAATCATACACCATAATCGTTGTCAACGGAAAACAAATGTTCAAGCAAGGCAAAAGCATACATGATCCAACTTATGCACACTACAGCATCACACTGACATATATCACCTCACACTCATCTTCAAGAGATTACACAAATTCAACAAGTCATTATTCACACATGAACCAAAATGCCTCAAGAACATGCTTCGAGAATGCAAGCAAATCAACAATTGGATAATCATGCATCAAAGATTCACATACATCCAGCAACTAGAGGTTAAACAACTTTAGAAAATTCCACAAATATGCATCACACAAAGCCATGAATGTTAGAGGTGGAAGAGGTATCAATACATGCTTCCAAACAAGCCAAAAACACAAAAGTTACGGGTGCAAATCGATTGCACAGCTACAGAATGCATTTTCTAGTGAAAAAACAAAGGTGCAATCGATTGCACTAAGGTGCAAATCGACTGAACAGTACCAGACCTGCAAAAATCACTTCTCATAATCACTTTTTAAGCACCAATAACTTATCCAAACATCCAAATGATCATGTACACAATTAGGCACGAAATTACATTGAATTGCAGTCAACAAACATCAATTGGATCCAATTAACAATCACATCAAGAATCATATTCAAGCACATGAATCCAAAGCAAAATCCACAAAATCTACATCGAATAAGTTGCGAATAAGCTAAAAACAGTGTAGATTTAGGGAAAACCAACCTACAAAGCGGAGACTTGCTTTGGTAATTTTTGCAAAGTAATCTTGGTGCATAAAATGAAAAAAAACCAGAGATTCTTCAATCAATGGCCGAAATGTGTCAAAACCGAACGAGATTGCGAAAATCCACCAAAATCCAACTTGCACCAAAATAAATGGTGAGAAACCTTTGGATTGAAGAAGAACAAACTGAAATTCCAGAAAATTCAACCAATGTAAACCAAGAGGTGAAGTTTGGCTCAAGAATTAATCACTTTTCAATGTAAAAAGTGATTATTCTTCAAGAAATAAGAGCTTTTGTGTGTGGTTTTGGAAGAGAGAAGTAGAAGTTGATGAAAAATGAGTAGAGAAATTAGAGAGAAATGTGAGAGAATTGAGAGTGAAAATGGAGCAAAAATGGTTGAAGCCTTGAAAATGAGTGAAGCATCTCTTAAATAGATTTTAGGTTTGGAGTATAAGTGGTTTGGAATGAGGTTTGGGTTTGGAGCTAGGGTCGGAGTTAGTTAGACTCAACTCACCGAGTCAAGTTAGTTAACTCGATTAGTTAGGATCAACTCAGTTGCTTGGAAAACAAGGAACCACAATTGGTGTGTAGGTGTGTGATTTGGGCTGCAAGCAAGGCCTTGTGACTTGTGAACTTTCAGCATGAAACCACCATGTTCGAGCCCTCGTATGACCTTCATAACTTGTTCAAATGAAAAAACGTCCAACATCAAAGTTCAAGAGGACATGGAGATGAACAACTTTGATGTTCAACTATTTTTCATTTGAAGCCTTCTTGATGGAGAAAATTGGCTTGACATTTGGCACGCCAACTGTTCGATGAAATTATGGCCTATGGGCCTGCGCTTGCCTTGCCATGACTTGAGATTTGCCTTGATTTCACCAAACTTTGATTGATCATAACTCCCTCAATTTTGATCCGATGGAAGAGTTCTTTATATGGATTGGAATCTTAGAACATGAACTTTAATTGGCTCAACTTGGGCCTGAAGTTTAGAGCTTTTATCTTGAAGAAAAAGAGCCTCAAAGTAGGGTGCAAAATGGTCAAAACTTGCCATTTTTGGAAACCCCAAAGTTTCTATTTTTGGCAGTTTTTGTAACTTCTTGATTTTTCATTATTCCTCCATCATTTCTTGATCAAATCTTGTCCAATGAACATATATAACTTGAATTTCATGAATTTGACCTTAAAAAGTCAGGAGTTGACTTTTTTCACTGCACAATTGACTTTTTCCCCAATTTCTTGATTATCAAGCAATTGATCAATTGAACCTCTTCTGAAATGAATCAATGGCCAATCTTCCATCCTTAGACACTTAATATCATGTAGAAAACATTGAGATCAAGTTTGAGTCAAAATTTCATCAGGAGACCACTTGAATCCAAAACACTAATTTTGACTGTTTTGTGTAGGAGGTGATGCACTGTCCAATCTTTTTGATGAATTCTCCTCTTCCAATGCCTTGTGGGATCAATTGAGATAATATATGACATAAAAGACCCTTGAGGCTTGTTTGAAGACCCTTGGCTCTTATTTTTTTTGCTTTGGACAATCCACCTCTTTGAGGAACACCTGACCCCACGCCCTTATGCAAGATGCAATGCCAAATGCTTAATGTTTTATTTTTTCTATGCTTGAATGCAATGCAATAAAATGAAAGCTCATGCTAAATGATATGAAGAAATGAGAGGGAAAATTTTGGGGTATTATAGCTGCCCCTATTCAATCACTGTAGACCTGAATGGATGATAGCGATTGCTGTCAGACTTTCAAGGTATGGAGTAGAGAAGAAGAAAAGGGATATAAACCCAACCAAATGAACTCTGGTTGTATAAAACTCTGATGGGAAGAAATAACACTGAAGAGATGTCTTTTTGAACAACGCCAGACGACTACTGGCTTGCCACGCTGCGGGTGGACTTTAACAACGTCTTTTGTACAAAACCAGAAGACTATTGGCCTGCCACACTACGGGTGGACTTTTGCAATGTCTTTTAGCACAACGCCAGACGACTACTGGCTTGCCACACTACGGGTGGACTTTAACAATGTCTTTTGTACAACGCCAGACGACTACTGGCTTGCCACACTGCGGGTGGACTGTCTTTTTGAATGGAGTCAGACGACTACTGACCTGCCACACTGCGGGTGGACTTGTGCCAATCTGCAGTTGGACTTTGCAGCTGAATTGCCACACTGCGGGTGGACTTTTGCCAATCTACGGTTGGAATTGCCAATGATTTTCCACCCTTGGATGGACTTTTGCCAATCTACGGTTGGACTTAGCTGCGGTCTTTTAAAGGGAGTCAGACGACTACTGACTTGCCACACTACGGGTGGACTTTTGCCAATCTACGGCTGGACTTTGAGAATTTGCCACCCTTGGATGGACCTTTTGCCAATCTACGGTTGGACTTTGCCTTGCTTTGCCACCCTTGGATGGACCTTTTGCCAATCTACGGTTGGACTTTGCCTTGCTTTGCCACCCTTGGATGGACCTTTTGCCAATCTACGGTTGGACTTTAAGAACTTTCCACCCTTGGATGGACTTTTTGCCAATCTACGGTTGGACTTTAAGAATTTGCCACCCTTGGATGGACCTTTTGCCAATCTACGGTTGGACTTTAAGAATTTGCTACCCTTGGATGGACCTTTTGCCAATCTACGGTTGGACTTTTGCAAAAGCATTCAACATTGGATTACGCTCTGCATCCATATCAGACATCTCTGCTGACTCTGCTGAGGAACAATAATCAATGATTTGATCTTAGAGACTCCTGAAAGGATAATATCTCTGCTGGAGATTGAATGAACAATTCGTCTGCTTCGAACTGTCAGGCTTGCCAAAAATAAATTGGACTTTGGGATATGAGGGGAGTGATGATTCTGCCAGGAATTACTTCATCTGCTTGGGGATGAATTCTGGTCACAGTAACTCCGCTGGGGATAAGAATTTTCTGAATGACATTCTGCTGGGGAAGAAACGTCGTTAAAACTCTGCTTGAGGATCTATCAAACCCGAGATCCCTTGCGGGGAGAATCAACCTTCTACTCGGCTGGGGAAGAGACTCTGTTGATCAATAAGCCTCATGCGGGGAGAAAAACAACAACTCAACTGGGGAACATTGTTGACAAGATTCGATGATGAACTCTATGGGGATACCATTACCAGAGATACGATCTTGCTGGGGGATCAGGGCTACCCTGCCGGGGATATGCAAATCCGGTTAGGAGACATCCCGTTGCAACATGCTGGGAGAGAGTTCTTAGAGATCTACTGGGGAAACCCAAGGCAATTCCACGGTAATCTGCTGAGGAATAAGACTGTCGAGCTTAGAATAAATGTCACAATGCCCCATGTTAGGCGAATTTTCCGTTTGATGACTCTGCTGGGGATGATGAGTTTATAACAAACTCTGCTGGGGAGAATCGATTTCAAGCATCTCGTGCTGGGGAATGCATTTTAAGAGGATTTTACAGAAGACCAAGTGTCCTCAACTCTACTAGGGATAATAGCTCTGGAACATCTTCTGCTGGGGAAATTCAATATGCCCCATGTTTGGGAGGGTCACAACCTCGCTTTTGCCCCAGATTACACGGCTGATCTGAAGAAAATGTCATAAGAGGATTTTACAGAAGATTAAGCATCTTCAAACTCCTGGCGACTTCACTGGGCATTGACCGTTAACTTCGGTGTCTGCGAAGCAACTCTACTGGGGAATTCGCACCCGCTATCGACACAGAAAAGCTTATAGCTGTTGGAAGTACTGAATGAGAGAATTGACTTAATAAGATACAATGATACCCAGTTGAAGTTAATTCACCGATATCTAATCGTCGTGACCGACCGCCGACCGAATGATGGACTCAATCAGTAAACATTGTGACAAAAGGGTGACAAGTGAACCCTTCCCTGAACAGGATTGCCCCAGTCTTCTGCATGGGAGCAAGTGATTCTTCATCTAGCAGACATGATCCATGCTCTCAGAATACTTGTACTTGTTACTTGCAACAAAAGAATATGCACACGTGCCCCAGGATATAACTTATGCAACTGAGAAAATCTAACGCTGAACCACTACTTATTGGGAGAAAGGTTTCGATACGTCTCTTGCTGGGAACATTATTAATGAAGCCTGCTGATGACAGGGACTGCAAATGCCTTGGGTTGGAATGCCCCTTTGTTTCAAGCCTTTTGGCTGATTGACTGCATATGCGTGAACAACAGTTTTTTTCTTCACTTGCCCAGACCAACATGGTCCACCAAAAGAAATTGTCCCAAGAGGATTTTACAGAAGACTTGACATCCAAAATGCCTCAATGTCTTCAAACTCTTGGAGAAATTCGTTGGGTCTCGAAGTAACTACCTCAACCCGTATGGTCTACAGAGAAACTCGCCTCGAGAAGATTCATAAACAATCTCATATCCCCACGAGATATTCTGCCCCAATACTCTGAACCCTGGATAGGCTGATCAGTCATCTGGATGGACTAACTTCTCATGCTCTTGGGATGGCCTGCCCTAGTATGAACTTTGAAGTGGTTTTGCCCCTGACTACTGATCTTCGAAGGAAGACCTCGAGTACATGCCTTTGGAGAGGTTTGAATCTCGATGCCCCATATTGATTGAACTCTGAAGAGATTGCTCGACGTGATTGGCTCAGATTGGCTGACCTTAAAGAGATGATTCGACGCGACTGCCCCAGATCGACTACGTCTTAGCACACCTTGTTGGAAAAGCTCCTGCTCGACAAAGTTTCCTGAGGAAGTACCATTGGATGTGGTTGTCCTTCGAGAGTCTCAGAATTCTTAACTCAGCAAGATTAAGCTTCTAGACTGAATTTCCATGTATAAACTTCTTTTGATGTCAAACAAATGTATGCATGCAGAAAATGTTTTATTCTGAGAATGAAAATTCTAATGCAACACACATGTTAATCTTGAAGTCTTACTGAAACGATGTCGCAAAGCTATGAACGAATCACTGCTTAGGATACGACATTGATTTTTGAATGAAAGAAAACATGCACATGCAATACCAACAAGATCTTTTTGCATCGCCCATAGGAGTCAGGAATGCTATCTCATCGGAGTACGCTCTCAAAATAAACGCTGCTTCAATTAGGACTTTTAAGGGTTGTAACGTGGCCTGGTTCACGGTTTTGAGAAAAAAGGATTTATGGCTCAAAGTTTATTGGTGCCCACCCACTCTTCGTGATGTTCTCCAGTCCTACGTTCAGCTAATTTGCACAAGCGCTCGCCTCTCAAAAAGATTTCATGATCTTTAAGGAATCCATGCACTGATGGTTTGACACTTAATGAGGTTTTGGAGTAACAGTCACCCCTTTTGTCTTTTGTTCGTAGTCACACGACTCTGTTCTTTCTTTTGAGGATCTTTCTTGGGTAATCCTTTTCGCACTTTTCTTTCACATTCTTTTTGCTTATCCCTAACTTTTGCCTGGGCTGATTCTTTTGAATCTTTAGATTTTGAAATCCAGCGGGATGCCCTAACTTTTGCCTAAGTCGCTTGTTTTCAAGTTTCGACTTGGCGGGCTTTTTTTTTTTTTTTTATTCTCTTTCTTTTTTTTCTTGAACTCGTCGTGTGACACCGGTTGGTCTTGACTTCTTTGGAAGGGTTGTGACTGTTTCACTTCTCAGTTGATGAGGGATAACCATTGTGGTTTCCAATCTTTGGACCTCTTGATGCGGTGGAGTGAAAAGTAATGGATCCTCAGATGCACACTCCTTTTGAAATTTGAACACTCGGTCAAATTAACTGACGCCTACCCTGCCCCTGGGTTAAATGCGAGGGTTTTTTTGTACGAAAGAAACTCCTACTTCAAGGCTCAAAGGGGTTAATGAGGGTCTATCTCCCTTATATCTCTAGTGTTTGGGGATTTGAATCAATGCCTGTACATCCTCAACAGGGTTTTATCCGAGAGCACACAATTAGAGATTTTTTGCGTTTTAAATCATCATCCTCCCTCAGAGAGTTTAAGCAAGAAAATTGGTATTGCAGTGCGCATTAGCATTAAATGAGTAAACACAAATGAAATTCTTCAAGAAAACATATTCATTGCATTAAAATCATCATACCAAATACAAACAAGTTTTAACACGCAAATAATGTCTGAACAAACAAATAAGGACTACATATGAAAATGCAGCAAAGAAACTAAATGACTGTCCTTGTTGAGGAGGCTTGACTCCGTCTGGACTTATTGCTTCTGATGATGTCTTCCCTTTTTTACGTGCTTGCTTGGGAAGCTTTAGTTAACGTACAGACCATCTGCAGTGAAAATAATGATCCCAGCGTCAATCAGATCTTGCACTTTATGCCTGAACACCTTACAATCTTCAATGGCATGCCCCTGTGTCCCTGAGTGGTATTCGCACCTAGCATTCTTGTCATAACCTGGCGGAAGGGGATACGGGACAGGACCAACTTCCCTTAACTGAATCAAAGAGTCTTGAAGTAAACGGTCGAGCAGCTGACTGTGAGGAACAGTAATGGGATCAAATTTTCTCTCAGGCTTTCTGGGTCTTTGATATCTCCTCTGGGAGTTAGTCTGCTGCTGATACTGATTCAGGTACTCCTCTCTTCCCAACACTTTCCTTTTCAAACTTGGCCTAAGATCGGGAACAAGTCGCTGATATGGGGATTTTGAGACCAAAGACTGCAAGATATGCCTTTGACTTGATGCCGCTTCAAGAGGGAACGCCAGGAAATTCATCTTTCTTGCAGCAGTAGGAGTAGAATTATTCTGTATGCTTACGCCGCCTGGCGCGAAATCTATTGCCTTTGAATCAATCAGATCTTGGACCACATTATGAAAGGCTTTACATTTTTCCACATTGTGCCCCGGCACACCAGAGTGGAAATCGCAATGGGCATTTGCATCATAATCGAATGGGAGCTTTCCACGAGGAGGATTTATCATCCGAAGTTCAACCAATTGGAGCTGAAGTAGATACCTCAATAGCTGAGCATAAGACATAGGAATAGGATCATAGATTCTGTCAGCTTTCTTTGACTTTGGGGGGTACTTCTTAGCCTTGGGGCCGTCTGGGGAAACAAGAGGTAACTGCTGGTGAATAAGTTTCTGAATTCTAGGTTGTGCAGAAAATTCGTGAGGCATATCACTCTTTGGGATAGATTCCACAGGCAATGGTGGAACGACAACTTCTGTTATAGCCTCAGGTGTGGGATTATCATCTTTTCTGAGCACACTTCTCACAACCTCCATAACAAAACTCATCTGGGTCTTCACTTGATTGACCTCTTCTTTCAGCATTTTCTGGCCCTGAATCAATGCTTGCATGTCCACCATAAAGTGCCCCAATTGGGCCTTCATCTCAGTCACCTCCGCTCGGAGTTGTTCCATATCTGAACCTTGATTGTGGTGAATCGAGTAGTTGGAAGAAGTCATGTTGGCTGTTTCTGCAGAGAATACCCTGTCAGAATGAGAAATCCGCTCCGGAACACCTGTTATGCATATGAGTATGAGAATGCCATGCAAAAGGCCATGTTCGAATATTTCCAAGGGATCATTATGCTTTGATTCACAAAAAAATTTTTTAGAAGAAACATGAGAAATGGATGGAAATGCTCAGTGGCAAGTCTCAAAGTTAATATCCCTTGGAAATACAAGAACATGTATGCGAATATGATGATGCAGATGCAACAGACATGGGATCAAGGCTTCCATATAATCTGGATAACTGCTGTGCTGGTGACCGAATAAGCTCATAGGTCGGCTCTGAAGAGAACACCGGAATACCAGAATATCCGACTAATCAGAATACCAGGATGTCGGGATATCGGCATAATCAGAATACCAGAATAAACAGAACACCGACGTGATCAGAATACGGGAATGCCAGAATATCAGCATAATCAGGGTGCCAGAATAATCGGAATACCATAATACCAGGCTGGTGAGTCCACACTGATAAGAGAACCAGAATACCAGGTAGGATGAACGTCAAGGTTACCTGCAAACCTGTAAAGAACCCGCCCCTCTCACATGTGGGTACTAAGATCCTCAGTATCTTGGGCTCTCAGGTCGAGAAATGATGATATGTTCACCATTTCTGGTTTGGCATCATCACCAATCGAGGAGGCCTCAACTGATTCACAAAAACGAAAGGTCCTCAGCTTCTGGCACTGAGGTCAAGAAGCAATAGTACATTCATCCCTCAGGGTACAGTACTATCGCCCATCGAGGAGTGCCTCCACTGATTCTCTTTCAAAAAGGACATCCAATAGCAAGTTCCCAGCATTGGGTCCTCGGATCGAGAATGTGCAATGGGTTTGCCACAGAACGTGGTCTGCCACTGTCACATCTCGGGAGGAGTGCCGCAACCGAGTCCTCAGGGATGGTCACCAGAGTCGACAGTTCCTCAAGAGAATAACTACTGGCCTGCATAACATGCAGTAGCAGAAAGCTCCTGATAGAACCTCGTCTGGTTGTGGGTCTCATGAACAACAATACGTGGTCACCACCACGCAAGCGTCATGACTATCCACTCTAATACCTATGTGTGTACTCAAGCCTGGGTAGTGGGCTTATCTCTCAGAACACCCTTCCCACCAAACAAAAAAGTCCAGCACAACACAGTATAATAATGATATGTAATGCAGTAAAATGCGATAAATACAGTAAAGTACAGTAATACAGTAAATAACAGTACAATACAATAGTAAATACAGCACAACAGTAAACACCCAATGAATAAACAAACAAGCGCTAGGATTGACTCGCTTAGGGAACCAGAGATTCTGGGTTCGGTCCCCAGCAGAGTCGCCAGCTGTCACTCCCGGGATTTTCATCCAAGTACAAACGCGAAAGTGGCACCGAAACAGAGTCGCCAGCAATGTGTATTTATCCCAAGAGAGGGAAAGGAAACACCGCATAAACCTAAAGGAAAGGAAAAGAGCAAGGTCTTGCGACCAAGAGAACTGGGTTCGGGAGTCGGTTATGCGCGAGGAAGGTATTAGCACCCCCACGCGTCCATCGTACCCGATGGGATCCACGCTTGCTGTTTCGATCAAAGGGTGTAAGGAAAGAATACTGGAAAAGGAACTGTTAGCTGGAGAACTGGAAAAGGAAAGGAGAGAGAATGAGAAACAAATGTAGGGAAAATAAAAGAAGTGCTCGAATGGGCCCTACCCCACTTCCTACGTATCTCATCGGGAACATGAGAATCAGAGCGACATAGTTCCCCTCAACGAGGGTCGCCTTGTTCATGTTTTATAATGGAAACGTCAACGTTCGCGTCCTAGCAGTTTAGGTGTTGCAGCTCGCTGTTGGGAGACTTACGCGTTACCTGTTTGCGGTAGAACGGAAATGACGCATCCTTAAGGAGTGAGTGAAGAGATGAGAGAAGAATTGTTGTTTGTTTTTGTCTTTTAAGAAAGAAGTGTTTTTGAAGTTATTTGTATTCGTAACACATATTGCATTCAAGTCTATGATATAGGATCGAATGTGTCGCATGGTCGTCCTAACAGGCCGTATGATAAACATTCTAGGAAGGTGGAGAGAAACTCCCCTCCTCCCATTTCCCACATACTAGGCTCACATGCAATATGCATTAACCTTTATTAAGTGTCTTTGCTTTTTTTTTGTTTGAAGATGAGAAAGAGACTCAAAAGGACAAAAGGTGAAAACTAATGAGGGATACTAAGACTCAATCTTAATGTTATCATACATGGTGATCCTAAGGTTAATGTGGTTTAAGAAACCTACTTCTAAAAGAAAGAAGAAGAAGAGCAAAAGAAGCAACTTACTTCCAAGGTGGAAGTTAAGTTGATCTTAAAGAGGGATGAAGGAGAAGTTATTCAAGGAAAGCATATAAATGCTTATCATGATCACAAATTGAATTATTAAAAGAAATAAGAGAAGATGAAAGAAACAAGTGCATGTGGAAATATGCCCCCACTTACTTACCTTTAGCACCTACATGAAAAGGTTAGTTCACAAAATATTTACAAGAAATCTTAAGTAAAAGAACTTGGTCAAACAAGCCAATGGAAGGAAATAGTGAAAACAGCAGCTATTACAGCCCATAAATGCAATGCAGCAGTAAATCTATCATCATGTACCAAACAACAATTAACAGCATATGTCCAGCCTACAAAATGGGTGTAAAAAGCATTTGGCAGGACATACAACAGCACATATGTGTATAATCAGCAGTAGAAACAGGACAGCATGCAATGCATTTGAATGCAATTCAATCATGACATAGCAAACATGTATCCAACATCATGCATTCCTCAACTAATCATGATCACAAACACATCATACATCATATTGAATAAACTTGAAAACATCATGGAAAAATGTACATCATGAAAGGATGCATAACATTGAGCATGTGAACATATTTAAGCAAGTATGCACCTCAAGAAATAGAAAGCTAACAAGCATGCACAACATAATTCCAGCAACACAAACATTAATTCACAATTAGCATGTTCAAGGGGTGTGTGCTATGTGTTTATCGCATCAAGAACGCAACTACGCAAGCATGACCATAAACGATGAAAATCCAAGAGTCGCATGTCGGAAAATTGTGTGCATACAAAGGTGATGTGAACAAAATGAAGTGAGGATGGAGCAAAGTCAGAACTTAAAACATATCATGATAGTTCAATTCAAACATGCAAGACAATTTCACATTAACATGCATCAAGATTAATTAATCATACACCATAATCGTTGTCAACGGAAAACAAATGTTCAAGCAAGGCAAAAGCATACATGATCCAACTTATGCACACTACAGCATCACACTGACATATATCACCTCACACTCATCTTCAAGAGATTACACAAATTCAACAAGTCATTATTCACACATGAACCAAAATGCCTCAAGAACATGCTTCGAGAATGCAAGCAAATCAACAATTGGATAATCATGCATCAAAGATTCACATACATCCAGCAACTAGAGGTTAAACAACTTTAGAAAATTCCACAAATATGCATCACACAAAGCCATGAATGTTAGAGGTGGAATATGTATTAATACATGCTTCCAAACAAGCCAAAAACACAAAAGTTACAGGTGCAAATCGATTGCAGCAGGGTGCAAATCGATTGCACAGATACAAAATGAATTTTCCCTCTCCTTTCCTAACAGTGGTTCCTTTATTTTCAAGGGCCACTTGTCTCGGATTTTCACCCTCGTATGTGTAGTTCTCACGTGGAGTAGGTCTGTAAGTAGTACGAGGTGCCCCATTGGAAATAGGTGGAGAGATGGTTCCCTCGAGAGGTTGGTCAACAGTTTTGTGCTTAGCGGTTTCAGTCTCCTCACGTTCCAGATCATGGACAAACCCTAGTAGGGGTTATTGTCTTCAACATGGGAGGTAGGAGTAGGAACCTTCCTTTGATAGCTTGACTTGGTTCTTCTGGCTATCAAATTCTGGACGGCGAGTGTCAGTTGATCAATCTGGCTTTTCATTTCTTCCACGTTCCCCTTGACAGTATCCATTTCTCCTCTTAGAGAGACCAGATCCTTCTCCATCTGATCCATAGCTTTCCTTTGGTACGCTCGAGTGCGGGGTCGGGAAGTCAGGTTGTTATGCTCAACGACTCTGAGACAAAGTTCGTAAAAGAAAATGATTTTTTTTGTTCCTTTTTCCTTATATTGAATGCATGTTGGTGATGAATGAATGAATATGCATGATGTATGCTAAAGTATGCCTATAATTTTAATTATCAATTTTTCTATACCTTTAGAGGGCGCTTTTTAGGAAAAGTGCTTTCTAAAGGCCCCCTTTAGACAGCGTTTTTAAAAGCGTTGTCTAATGTATGCCTATAATTTTAGTTATAAATTTTTCTATTCCTTTAGAGGGCGCTTTTTAGGAAAAGCGCTTTCTGTTGTGAACTATAGACAACGCTTTTTCTAGAAAGCACTGTCTTTTCTCTACGTATAATTTTAATGATTTTTTTTAAAAAAATCCCATTTTAACCATTTTTTTTATGCAGAAACCTGTATAATTCAAGCCATTTCAATAAACCTGTATATTTCACATTTCCATTAACAATTTCTAGTATGGTTCATTAACCATTTCCACTAATCCCATAAATCACATAAACCACATAAACCATTTCCATTATAATTCAAGTCATTTACATTAACCATTCACAAAACTATACAATTACATTCCAAAATCACATAAATAACATAAACCATTCACAAAACTATACAATCCCATAAAATAAACCATTCACAAAACTATACATTCACATAATCCCATTATCCTATACCTTAAATGACTTTTTTTCCAATAAGGTATTCGCACAATTCCTCCTTAATTTCTTGCAATTTATCCTTCGTGTAATGAGAACACGCGTATTCATCAAAGTACTACATAACAAAACAAAATATGCATGATTTAGTTAAAAATAATAAATTATATGACATATCCGATAAATATTAAAATAAATCCTAAGTTATAAATCCATGCATACCGTAATAGGAATCTCTAATCGATCCATTTGAAGGATTTCTCTCATAAACCTCAAAACGAAATACCCGCAGTCTATGCCATTACGCTGACGAGGGCACTACACATAGACAAACAAATAAGAATTAATATATAGTTGTTTTGTATTATCAAGTAGCATCACTAATAAGCAACATTGTGAAAATTAATATACCTTCTGAGCTTCATTTTCATCATGTGTCTCGTGTGTGTCGTCATGGTCACTAGCCATTTCACCTGTAAGAAAGAAAAAAATAAAAATTAAATGACAAATATAAAAATCCATAATCCATTGAATGATATAAGCTATATATAACATGACAACTAATTAATATTATTGAATGATATAAGCTATAATTTTATAACTAGTACCTTTTTCACTAACGTCTCTTTCTTTTCTTGGTTGGAATATGTTCTACCCGTCTCTTAACAACACGGACGGTTGGATTGATCCAAATACCCTCATTATGATCATTTCTTGTATATGATTCATTCGCTATAATATTTTCATCTTGATCATTTCTAGTAAATGATTCAATATCAACATCAATATCACCTTGATCTCCAATGTTTTCATCAATTACTTTGTTAGATAAAAGCACTATAGACCATTTTGTACTTGTCGGATCAGTGACATAGAACACTTGTTTAGCTTGAGAGGCTAGAATAAAAGGCTCATCTTTGTACGCCACCCTATTAAGATCCACTTGCAAAAATCCTGACTTATCCATTCGTACGCCATTATTATTTTCAACCCACTTGCAACGAAATATAGGAATCTGAAACTTCTCATAATCAAACACCCACATGTGTTCGATAACCCCAAAATATGACAGATTTGCAAATTTGGGGTTTAAATCTTTCACACTTGAAATGTGCATTGCTTCAGCTACCACGGTGACACCACTATTTTGCATAGTACTTTTATCATCTTGTTCTTTGGTATAAAATGTGTATCCATTAATTGCGTATGCGCTATAAGAAAACACAACCAAACTTGGACCATATACTAAACATCTCAACCTTTCTGTTATTGAAGCAGGATTTGAATAATACTTTGAATAAATATGATCCTTAAACCAAGGTATGAAACTTCGATTGTGCTCTCGTACTATCCAATTCTCATTTCTATTCGGATTTAAACCTCGGAGAACATCCTTGTGCATTTCAACATACGGCTCAACCTCATTCTCATTGTGCAGAACATACAAATGCACTTGATCCCGTTCGACCCTTGATACTGTCACAACTTCATTTCCAATTAATTTTTTTCCTTCTTTTTTTCGACAATATGAGATTTGGGGAGTCCAATTGATTGTACATTGGACATATATTCAGTACAAAACTCAATCGCTTCTTCAACAATGTATCGTTCGGCAATACAACCCTCTGGTCGACTTCGGTTTTTAACATATCCTTTTAATATTTTCATATAACGTTCAGCAGGGTACATCCATCTCATATAAGCCGGTCCACACAATTGTGTCTCTTTCACCAGATGAACAACTAGATGAACCATTATGTCAAAAAACGAGGGAGGAAAAATCATTTCAAGATCACACAAAGTAATAACTATTTCTTTTTGCAATGTTGGTAAGATCGCAAGATCGATCACCTTACTGCAAATTGACTTGAAGAAAAAACACAATTTAGTTATTGCGCTTCTTACTTTTTCTGGCAGAATAGAACGTATACCTATTGGTAGAAAATGTTCCATTATAACATGGCAGTCATGCGTCTTTAAACTCTTTAACTTGAGGTCTTTCATAGACACAAGTCTTCTAATATCTGAAGAGTATCCTTCTGGAACTTTAACTTCACTTAGAAACTTACGCAATACCTTTTTCTCTTTTCTAGATAGAGTATAAGCAGCAGGTGGTAGATATGTTCGTGTTCCTTTCTTCATGGGTCCTAATTCATTTCTTATTCCCATCGCTACCAGGTCCTTTCTTGCTTTAAGGCCATCCTTAGACTTTCCTTGTATATTGAGTAACGTACCAATAACACTGTCAAATACACTTTTTTCAATATGCATAACATCGAGAAAATGTCTTACATACAACGACTTCCAATATGGCAGTTCAAAAAAAATTGACCTCTTCTTCCACCCACTCTTGACAAGTGTATGTGCAAAAGGCTTTCCAAACTGAGTACTCACATCTTTCACCTTTTCAAAAATTTGATCACCTGTCAATATAGTTGGAGCTCTACCATGTTCTGCCTCTCCATTGAATGCTTTTCTCCATCCACGATAGTGATGATTAAAATTTAAGAATCTACGATGACCGAGAAATACATTCTTCTGACCAAACTCCAATCGCGTCCAATCTGTTTTATCTTCACAAATAGGACACACACATTGACCTTTTATGCTGTACCCTAATAGATTTCCGTATGCTGGAAAATCATTAATTGTGCCAAACAACATCGCCCTCAAGTTGAAACTTTCTTTCCTATACCCATCATAAACCTCCACACCGTTCTCCCACAAAATCTTTAAATCTTCGATTAAGGGTGCCAAGTATACGTCTATGTCATTCCCTGGTTGTCTAGGCCCAGAAATTAACATAGATAACATCATGTACTTACGCTTCATACATAGCCATGGAGGTAGGTTATAAATCATTATGATCACAGGCCAAGTGCTATGTGAGATACTTTGAAGACCGTGTGGGTTCATTCCATCAGTAGATAATGCCAAGCGAAGGTTTCTTGCTTCTTTTTCAAATTCAGGATAATCATCATCAATTTTCATCCACTGTGGTGAATCTGCTGGATGTCGAAACTTTCCATCAATAATTCTTTCATCTGCATGCCAAGTCAAGTGTCTTGAATCGGTCTCACTATGAAACATGCGTCTAAATCTCGGAATTATAGGAAAATACCATAAGACTTTTGCTGGAGACAACTTTTCCTTATATCGAGAGACACCGCATTTAGGACACTCATTTAACGATGCATACTCATTTCGAAACAAAACGCAATCGTTTGGACAGGCATGTATCTTATCATAGCTCATGCCAATAGAGCACAACATCTTTTTGGCCTTATATGTTCGATTGGGAAGAACATTATCCTCTGGAAGCATATCTTTCATAAGGGCCAATAACTCTTTGAAACTTTTATCCGACCATCCATTGCCCGCCTTTAAGTTGTACAACTTTAATACCGCAGACAATCTTGTGAATTTGGTGCAACCATTATATAACGGTTTCTCTGCATCGCTTACCAACCTCACAAACATTTTGGGACAATCCTTAAGATCTTCTTCAAGTGCTTCTGCAATCTCTTCGACTCGATCAGAATCGTATGTATCTGTGCCATTGTCGTTTGAAGCATAGGTCGTATTATCCCCCGGTTCAACATTCCCGTTAATTTTCTCACCATGCAAATTCCAACATGTATAACTTCTATCAATTCCACTCCTCATTAAATGCGATGCCAACTGAACCACGTCAACCCAACTCCCAAAATAACAACCCAAGCAAGGACATCTCATTCGATTTGGGTCTTTGGCATGCGCAACAGCAAACTTAACAATTTCCGATACCTCATTCTCGTACTCTTTCGACAATCGACTTGAAGACATCCATTTCTTATCCATAGTTATACTAATTAAACTAAACAAAAACAAAAATAAAAAATATTTACCTGTAGGGAAATGATCCGACTTTCACACTTTGATCACAAGTAACCCCTAATTATAGTGGCGAGAGAGAACAACTAATTACCTTTAGAGATGTAAACAACTTCTAGACCCACACAGTGTCCAGATAGGTTAGAATTACCAAGATCCCCCTGTACACATATCATAAAATGAAATATCATTAATTGACCAATTATGAGTCATAACTTGATAAGTGGCAACATGTGATCACAAACAAGCAACATACTTAAGAGCAAGCATACTTAAACAAGTAACCAAGCATTAGAGCAATTCATCCTAAACCTAACAAGATTCAAATCTAAGCAAAACCTAAACAAGTAAACATGCATCAACTTAAACAAGTAACATTCATACGATAACCTAAATCTATCAAGAATCAAGTTTAAATCATACTTAAACAAGTAATCATCATATCACAAAGATAACCATCAAAGCAATTATTGAGCAAGATAAACATCTCATGCAAAGACAAATATCATACTTTCTTTGACCATGCAATACAATAACTATCATAACTCCACTTTCATGGCTCTATATATCATAACTCCATCAATACAATAATTATCAATATTACAATAACTATCATACAAGAATGAAAACAATAATGAAAACAGAATGAAAACAAGAATGAAAATTGTTTATTCTTTTTTTTTTTTTAAATAGTTTACAAAACAGAGGATAAAGATAAGTTTGGAGTTCTCTTTTATTCTTGTTATGGCTTTTAATGGAGAAGGTTCTATATCTTCAGGTGATACTAATGAGATATATCTTCACATTGATATTAAAAATTAAAAGTGTTGAGCCTATAAATTGCAAGGGTCATCAGAGTTTAAGGACAGAGGAAAACACCATACACACTCATACACGGAGAGAAAAGAAAGCAGAACAAACATCACATAGCATTCACACATAACAGTGAGAAAAAATTGAAAAAAAACAAAATAACCTTACAACAATTCCAAACCTTTCACAAAAAATCTCGTTAACAAGAATGAAAACAGAATAAAAATCGTACCTCTTCTTCGTTTCGTCTTCTTCTTCACGAAAGCAATGGCGAATGAACAACCAAAATGACGGAAAAAAGTAAACGACGACAATGACGAATGAACGACGGCAATGGCGAATGAACGACGACAATGGCAATGGTTTTCAGCAAAGAAGAACGATAGCAAGGGTTTCAGTAGAGAAGAACGGACGAGAGAAGAAAATGAAAAGAAGTGTCTGAAAATGATTAGAAATTGTTTTATATTTTAATTCATAAATGACCTTAGATAGCGCTTTTAAAAAGCGCTTTCTTAAGTGCTACCTATAAGAGCGCTTTCCTCAGAAAGCGCTTTCTAAGGTGGGGAGAATTTAAAACCTATAGCAGCGCTTTCTGAAAGCGCTTTCTAAGGTAATACCTATAGCACCGTTTTTCAAAAAGCGCTTTCTAAGGTGGCTTCCATTTTGGGCATTTAACAGGGGCTTTTAAAAAGCGCTTTCTAAAGGTTGTCTTTTACAGCGCTTTTTTTAAGCGAAATTTTTTAAAGACTTATAGCAGCGCTTTGTCCAAAAAGCGCTGTCTAAGGTGGCTTTCATTTTGAGCATTTAACAGCGCTTTTAAAAAGCGCTTTCTAAAGGCTGCCTTTTACAACGCTTTTTTTAAGCGAAATTTTTTAAAGACTTATAGCAGCGCTTTGTCCAAAAAGCGTTGTCTTTTTTGCGCTGTCTTTGTCCAATTTTGGCGTAGTGATTATAGGTGGCACGCATATTGAGTTTATTCACTATCCTTAAACAAATCTTGGCCGTCCATTTAGTGATTATCAATGGCCAAAACACAACTATTAGTGATCCGCGTGAAACCTAAAACTTAGACATCTTCTACCTCCAAACATCATCTTTCATTTACGATACTCTATTTCTCCACTAAACCAAACTTCAGAACAAATTTCAGAACTCAAGTTAGAAATGTTAGTTGTTGGTGTTCTTTTTTAATTATTGTTGTTCTTGTTGTTCTTGTTGTTCTTTTTTATTAATGTTGTTCTTGTTGTTATTATTGTTATTATTATTGTTGTTGTTGTTGTTGTTGTTGTTCTTGTTCTTGTTCTTGTTCTTGTTCTTGTTCTTGTTCTTGTTCTTGTTCTTGATGTTCTTGTTGTTCTTGTTGTTGTTCTTGTTCTTGCTGTTGTTCTTGTTCTAATGCTGCAATATTTTTTTTATTTTATTAAAAGACATACAACAACGGTTATTTAAAATAACCGTCATTATAGGTAGGGGTGGCAAAACGCCAAAACCCGCCCCCCGCCAAAACCCGCCCCGCCAAAACCCGCCACCCGCCAAAGCCTGCCGCACCTATTCGTTTAGCTTGTCCCACCTTAAATCCGTCATTTTTTAGTTAATTCTAGTAATTCCAATTCTTGATGGTTTTATTTTGTACATTTATTTGAGAATATATGCAATATTTTTTGAAGTAAAATTTGTTAAAAAGATGCTTTGTAAAAATTGTTCTAAAAAATAAGTGAAAATCTATTTAAAATGTAAAAACAAGCCTATTAATCTATTAAAAAATGAAAAAATAAATAAATAAAAAAGTTGGCGGGCAAGCCAGCCGCCCGCCAACCCGCCACCTTGGCGGGGCGAGCTAGATTTTTAAGCTCATTTCCATTAGGCGGGCTTGCTCGCCCCGCCTTTTTTTTTGCGGGCTTAAAGCGGGGCGGGGCAGGGCGGGGCGGGCGGACCGTTTTCCACCCCTAATTATAGGTAGTATACAACAACGGTTCTTTAAAATAACCGTCATTATTGGTAGTTCTAATGCTGCATTTTTTTATTTTATTAAAAGACATACAACAACGGGTATTTAAAATAACTGTCATTATAGGTAGCGCGCTTTCCAATTTATTACAACGCTTTATGGGTCGTGATTGTGGGTATCATATATACAACGACACTCTACATAACAACGCCTGCGCCCACGTCATTATATCTCTTTCGCAACCTTTGTTAAATGGGTTTTCCGTATTAGTGGGTTCTGTTGTTGGATGTGAAATGTCTGACATGATGTCTTGATATTATGGTCAGATATTCAGCTGAGCCTTGATGAAGAAGTTAGGCATGGAATTCAGTGGGAATCTTTTTGAGCATGGTGTTTCTGGTTCTGTTGTTGCGTGCCTTTGATTGGTTCATAGGTCAGAAACAACCTTATGTCCTATGTCAGAATGATTAAATAATGGATCTGGACTAAGTATTATGCTGAGAAAGTTAGTACTCCAACTTGAGTATAGTGGTAAGAGTATATAATGTCTATCTGGGTGTCAGGACATTGCACCAAGTTGTTTCAATCAAGATTGTCAAAAGGCTCTCTCTCTCTGGTCAGGATGACAATGATGGTTTGTCTAGTCATCAGTGCTTTAAAAGTAGGTCTGCAAATTTTTTTTGGTGCATGCATGTTCAAGGAAAGTGTATTTCAATGACATAGGAATTGTCATGGTCAACATTTGGGAGAAAGAGAAACATAGAATGAATCTCTCATATACGCACGGTTACTAAGGCTGATTTTATTTTCTTCCAAGAATGCTCTCATTTGCTAGAGAGTCGTTACTATTAAGGGTCGTTACAAACAAGGTAACTCTCCGTGTATTTAAAGACCTTACTTCCTCACCATCTTTTCTAGCTTGGTCTCAACATGAGTAAGTCCTTCGATCCTCTGAGGCTAGAAAGTTTATTTAAGGAGTTTCTTCTTTGTTTCAAGCTGGTGTGCTTCTATTGTGCGCTCTAATTTTGGTTCACTTGGATTTTTCTGAGAGAGTCAATCTTGGCTCATATGCCTTTGAGTCAATGGTGTGTCCTTTCCTGTTTATCTGTGTTTGTCAGTATTTTTTTGTGTTTGTCAATTTTTGCCTAAAAAGGGGGAGAAGTCTTGGTATTGAACTTGATGCTGAATTGAGTTTTGGGTGTCTGTCTTGTTTCTGCTTTTGTATTTTTACTGCTACTGCTACTCCTGTTGAGGATGTTTGCAAAATGTCTTACCAGATGTTATATCTTTCGGGATGTGTTTTGGGGATGTGTGTCTTATGACTTGTGTTCTTTATATGCTGCTTCTGTTGTATGTGTTTCTAATGTGTGTGGCTTCTGCCATATGTGTTTCTAATGTCTTGAACTCTTTTAGTTCAAGTTTATGGCAGGTTGGTTTTCTTGTGCTTCGAAAAAGTTTCATCTTCCACTCTGAGAGGGAGAATTATTTCTTCGTGACAAGGATCGGTTTTGGGGCTTAGGGGGAGTAACTTGGATATTCCGGAAGATGCAAGTTATCTTCTTCCTTATGTACATAGTTTACATGTTCTTATATGTAACTTGTGTTGTGTGTTTGTGGTATTATTCCTCTATCCAGGTTTATTGTGCAAAAGGTGTTTTAGCTAAAATTTGCCAAAGGGGGAGATTGAAGGTTATATGGTTTTAGGATTGGCAACAATTTTGGTAAAAGATGGTGAATTTGGAAAACATGTATCACTGCCAGAAGTTGAGCAAGATGTCATGACATCTTGACCAACTGGAACAACATAGTCTGTTGTTATGTTTCCTGACAGAATTTATGACAGATGTTGTGACATGTTATACCAGAACTTCAGACAGTTCTGCATTGTAATGTTAGATGACGGCAAATGATCTAGAGGGGGGGGGGGGGGGGGTTGAATAGATCACTTATTTTTAAATGCGAGTCGGCGCTAAAATTTGTTTTTAAAAATATTTTGTGAAAGCGGCCTAGGATAATTCGTCTACACGAACCGAGTAACTAGAAGAATCAGACATACGTAAGCCAAACGAAACGAAAGACTCGATGAGAAAAATTGAATCGCAACTTAACTATTAATCAATTTACTAACAACACTTAATATGGTGCAATCTCCAATGAACAGTAAAAAATTAAACCAAACTTGACAATATATCAAACACCTTGTAAGCGTTCAATTTATCGAGCACTTGGAGTGCATAAAACTCCAAGCTAAACCTTCTATGTCAGTTAGAGCAGAATTTTCACTAAGCACAATCCAAAATGATTGTGCAATGGTTTTCAAATCAAATTTTCTGCACTATACTATACCAGAATTTTATCGATCAATTGAACAATCACAAGCGTAAACAGTTCGAAAATTAAATGAGATAGGGAAAGAGAAACGACACCGGGTTTGTTTAGGCAGTTCCCCTTTCGTCCTCGCTTCGGGTACGTCTGGCCCCAATTCTAAATCTAGAATTGAGAGATATATAATCTTGTTTACAAATTGTTTTTACAAGAGAAAACTTAGCTATCACACACTCAAGAAACTCCGTTGATGCAGATACTATGTCTTCTGTTCCCTTGATTCGAGTCGAATCAAGTGCCTCGAACTTGTTGGATGAACCTCCGTTTACCGTTACTAGATTAAAAGAACACACCGGTCTTCAATCACCTTCACTCGGCTGATTCCGATCCACACACAATTCGATCCCTGAAACTTGTTGCACAATCCTCCGGTTAACGCTACTAGATCGACAAAACCCACCGTTCTTCGATCACCTTCGCTCGACTGAATTCAATGCACATAAGATCTGATCCAAAAAACCCCCAAATCCAATTGATCTTGGAGGATAAAACCCTAGAGGTTTTATTCAAGAAAAAACCCACTGAAACACTTGCCCCAAACAAGCAACAATTCTATGTTCGGACGTTATCACCTCATGATGTAAAGGATCAACAAAAATGGTTATGTGTATTTGTTGAAAAGATGCAAGAATGAAGATGAAGGTGATGAGAGAAAAGTTTCAATGTAAATCTTTCACTTTTTCTTGTTGTTGTGTAAAAAATGAGGAACCAAGTATTTATATGATGCTAGGACCAACTACAACAAATAACAGCATTTTGAACTTTGGAAAAACCAGAAAAATGACTCACATTCAGCGAACGGTTGACCATAGGGTCAGTGTGCGCTAACCCGAGGAAAGTTGAAAATGCAGAAAGAAGAATGTCTACAGCATGCGTCGACCATAGATCAGCGTGCACTAACTTGAGGAAAGTTGAAAATGCAGAAAGAAGAATGTCTACAGCAAGCGTCGACCATAGGGTCAGCATGCGTCGATCATAGGGTCAACGTGCGATAACCCAAGGAAAACTCAACAATTGCCACTCAAGCTACCAAAACACCTAAAAATTGATTTTAACACATGTTTTCATCTACTTAGGCAATGTTTATGCATACCTAAGACTCATAGCATGATCACACACATGTAATAGATGTGCAAGACTCTTCCTATATGTTTGGACACATGATTATTGATTATATATGCATTGCGAAATACGGATGCCGACTATGATGAGACGACAACGTCCAAATTACATATTTCGAGCTAGTACAAGTTTTGACATCATTAAAATAAAGATCAAGTGTAAGACACTTTGCCCTCACATACTCCCCCTTTTTGATGATGGCAAAGCTTCTTTAGTTTGTCTTGTAATTTGAAGCTCATCCTCCCCCTAACTTTATGCAGTCCTCTAAAATTCAACCTTGCTCTAAAATTCAACTTTGCTGCTGCTTTCTCTTGTTGACACCCTTCCCCCTTTGACAACATCAAAAAGAGAAAAGGCCATGGTCAAATGATAACATATGACATACTTATGAATTCACTCAACAATTTGCAGTCAAGATACATCAACATGCATCCACATATAATGATGTTACTGCAAATATAATATGGATAAATAAGGCATAATAACGCATAGATATAAACTCAAGGTACATTCCATAACAAAACAAATGTCAACAAACTTCCAAGTCATACAAAGTACATAAACAAATCCCAACATATTAAAGTTATGCAACATAAGTAAAATATGGAAAAATGCATATTTTGAGCACATTATGCATCAAGTAGATATAGATAACAAGCCACACATATGCCAAACTTAACAATGGATCAAAATCACATCTAAACATGAAATAAACATCAATTCAATCCGTATTTTGGCACAATAGGTTACACATATAATTGATCAAGAGTGGTAATCTAAGAAGGAATGATATTACCTCCGACGATTTATGATAGATGCCCTCACATGTAGCTTAATCTTTTCAATCATTGTTAGTAAAAAAAATATAGACAAGTAATAGTATATAGCATGCAATCATGTATACATAATCAAACGCAATCCGAGATATCCAGAACACCAAGTTCCCTACGGATATTAAAGAAGGGCTCTGCCGCAAGAGGTTTGGTGAAAATATCCGCAAGTTGATTCTTATAATCAACGTGCTCAAATACCACATCGCCTTTCTCTACATGATCCCTAAGGAAATGATGCCGAACTTCTATATGCTTCGTGCGAGAATGTAATACCGGGTTTTTGGTTCGGTTAATGGCACTTGTATTACCACACAAAATAGGAATACATTCAAGTTGAACATTGTAGTCGAGTAATTGTTGCTTAAGCCATAAGACTTGAGCACAACAACTACCGGTAGCAACGTATTCCGCCTCGGCTGTTGACAAAGCAACGGAAACTTGCTTTTTGCTATGCCAACTCACTAAGGAATTTGAGAAAAAGTGACAAGTACCATTAGTGCTTTTCGTATCTGATTTGCAACCGGCAAAGTCGGAATCGGAATAGCCAACCAAAGAGCAATCGCTTCCCTTGGAATACCAAAGCCCATACTTTGAGTACCACATAGATACCTAAGTATGCGTTTCACGGCTTTTAAATGAGATTCCTTAGGACACGATTGGTACCTAGCACACATGCAGACACTAAACATGATATCTAGTCAAGATGCGGTAAGATAGAGGAGAGAGCCAATCATACCTCTATATCTCTTGACATCTACATCCTTACCATTTTCATCTTGACTCAAGTTGACGCATGTAGGCATCGGAGTGTCAATAGCCATTGAGCTGGCCATGTCGAAGCGCTTGAGTAACTCAAGACAATACTTCGTCTGGCTCACGAATGTCCCTTTATCAAGTTGCTTGATTTTCAATCCGAGGAAATAATTTAGCTCCCCCATCATGCTCATCTCGAACTCTCCCTGCATTAACTTAGAAAACTCCTTGACCATATTTGTGTTAGTAGAACCAAATATAATATCGTCTACATATACTTGTACCAAAATTTGGTGTTTTCTTTGACGTTTAATGAAAAGAGTTGTGTCAACTTTTCCTCTAGAATACCCTTGATCAAGTAGAAATTTGCCAAGACGCTCATACCAAGTCCTAGGGGCTTGTTTGATATGAGACCGTACAAAGCACCTTTTAGTTTGTAAACATGATCAGGATACTCATGGGACTCAAATCCAGGAGGTTTGGCAACATAAACCTCTTCATTAATGTAACCGTTAAGGAATGCACTTTTTACATCCATTTGAAATAATTTGAAGTTTTTCGCACTTGCGTAGGCAAGCAACAGACGTATAGCCTCGAGTCGGGCAACAAGCGCATAAGTTTCCTCATAGTCTATGCATTCCTCTTGGTTATACCCTTGCGCAACTAAGCGCGCTTTATTTCTAGTTATAACTTCATTTTCGTCGAGCTTGTTCCTAAATACCCATCAGGTGCCGATTACTCGATGGCCTCGCGGAGGAGGTACAAGGTCCCAAACCTCATTTCTTTTAAACTGATTCAACTCCTCTTGCATTGACAATAGCCAATGTTCACTGAGTAAGGCCTCTTTTGAGTTTTTAGGCTCAATTTGCGAAACGAAAGCAGAGTAATAACAAAAGTTACTTAGCTTGGAACGAGTTGTTACTCCCTTTGAGATGTCACCGAGAATGTTTTCGATGGGATGGTCTTTGGAAGACTTCCAAGCTGGAGGAAGGTCATCTTTATTCGATGGATGATCCTCCTCACTCTTCACGGGTTGGTGATCTTTTTCCTCCTCAACATGCACTGCTTCAGGTTGATCAGTCCCTTTATCAGTGTCCTTGAGTATGTCTTCTGAAGATACATCTGCACCATGAAAAGAACTACCTTTTCCGACATTTTTCGGATAAGACTCATCAAAAGTAACGTGTACCGACTCCTCAACAGTAAGTAACCTCTTATTGTAAACCCTATATGCTTTACGAGACTGAGAGTATCCAAGAAAGATACCTTCGTCGGCCTTAGCATCAAACTTACCAAGTGTCTCTTTACCATTATTCAACACGAAACACTTACAACCAAAAACGTGAAGGTGAGATACGTTGGGCTTCCTCCCTTTCAAAAGCGCATACGGTGTCTTGTTTAGAATAGGACGGATGAGCACCCTATTTAAAATGTAACAAGCCGTACTAATGGCATCATCCCTAAAGTATTTTGGAAGGCCACTCTCATTAATCATAGTCCTTTCTAAGTCTTCCAATATTCTGTTTTTACGTTCCACAACCCCGTTTTGTTGAGGGGTACGTGGTGCAGAAAAATTATGATCAATCTCATAGCTTTCACAAAATGCTTCAAAAAGATGATTTTCGAACTCACCCCCATGATCACTTCTAATTGATATAATATTTGTGTTCAATTTGTTTTGGGATAACTTGGCAAATTTTTCAAAAGCCGAAAAAGTATCGCTCTTGCTTGCTAAGAAAATAGTCCAGCAAAACCTAGAAAAGTCATCGACAATCACAAAACCATAATAGTTACCACCTAGGCTCTTAATCCTAGATGGTCCAAAGAGGCCCATATGGAGGAGCTCAAGGGGTCTCGTGGTTGAAACAATGTTTTTAGATTTAAACCAGATCCTTGTTTGCTTTCCCATTTGACACGCATCACATAAGTGATCCTTTGTAAATTTGATTTTGGGTAAGCCGATTACTAGGTCTTTAGAAACTATTTTATTAAGCAAATCAAAATTGACATGCGCTAACTGTCTATGCCATAACCATGAATCTTCACTCATGGTGACTAGACACTTGCCGTTACTCAACGATACCTCATTCAAGTCTAGCATACAGACGTTATTGACCCTAAAGCCTTTAAAAACACATCCTTTTTATCACTATTTTCAATTATGCAACAATCCTTTGAAAAAGATACTTTATAGTCCTTGTCACATAATTGACTGATGTTTAAAAGGTTATGTTTAAGACCCTTAACAAGAAGCACGTCTGAGATAGTAGTAGATGAGGGATTACCTACACTACCTTTGCCAAGTATTTGTCCCTTGCTGTTGTCTCTGTAGGTAACAAATCCCTTTTTCTTCGCCACGAAGTCAATGAAAAGAGATATGTCTCCCGTCATATGTCTTGAGCAGCCACTATCAAGAACCCATCTTCTTTCCGTAGTCTCAAGACGTTGTACTTTTTTGTTCTTTTTCTTTTGGTGAGCGGAAAGGCAAAGGTTGACAGACTCTCCTTCATCACTTGAACTTTCATCACTAGACGATTCACTATCGCTTTCCCAAACGATATAGGCTCTTGTAGGTTTAGATTGTTTCTTCCCTTGACGACTTTTATCCTTACCTTTGTCCTTCTTCAACAATGGACAATCCGGCTTATAGTGGCCGACTTTTCCACAATTATAGCAAGACCCCTTAGTTTTTCCACTCTTTTTGTCTTTATTCTTGGAAGACCTTGATTGTTTTCGAAAGTTGATGAGGTTTTTCTCCGAATGTTGAATACCATTTTTCTTGATATAGCGATTGTATCGCTTCACAAATAATCCCATGTCTTCATTCGAATCCTCTTGCTCGTCATCACTAGATTCACTCTCGCTTAGCTTATATGCAGAGGACTTTGAACTAGAAGTCTTTAGAGCTATCGACTTCTTTTCCGCTTCTTTAGTCTTGTTCTTTTCCTTCTTCTCTCTTTTCTCAAATTGGTCTAAGCTAATGAGCATTTGCTCATGTTCCTCGAGCTTCCCAAATAAAGTTGTGATGTCTAACATCATTAGGTTGTTGGCTTCTTTTATGGCGGTCACCTTCGGTTGCCAATCCCTGGAAAGACACCTCAAGATTTTATTAGTAGCAACGTCGTTGGAAATTGGTCTACCAAATGAGTTAAATCTATTGATTAAATGAGTGAACCTCTTTTGCATGTTGGCAATGGTTTCCCCTTGCTTCATGTGAAAGAGGTCGAACTCTTGAGTCAATGTATTGATTCTAGCTAGCTTGACGTCGTTAGTTCCCGCATGGGTAACTTGTAATGCGTCCCACATAGCTTTAGCACTCGTATAATGTGAAACTCTATAGTATTCATCAACTCCCAATGAGGAGATCAGAATATTTCTAGCCTTCCAATCGTAGTTGTACTTTTTCTCGTCTTCTTCATTCCATTGTGCTTCAGGCTTAGGTACTACCACGTTATTCGGATCGGTCATGGTAATTTCCATTGGACCGTTTTGTATAACGCGCCATACCTTCCTATCAATAGAATTGATGTGTACACGCATACAATCCTTCCAGTAACTATAATTCTCATCGTTAAAAATAGGTGCTCTATTGTAGGCCCCTTTTGGTTCGTTTTCCATTTTCTAAAAAGTTATACTTGAAGCACTAGATAAACCAGGCTCTGATACCACTAGTTAGACAACTGTAATTGATCTAGAAGGGGGGGTGAATAGATCACTTCTTTTTAAATGCGAGTCGGCGCTAAAATTTGTTTTTAAAAATATTTTGCGGAAGCGACCGATGATAATTCGTCTACACGAACCGAGTTACTAGAAGAATCGGACATACGTACGCCAAATGGAATGAAAGGCTCGATGAAAAAAATTAAATCGCAACTTAACTATTAATCAATTTACCAACAACACTTAATATGGTGCAATCTCCAATGAACAGTCAAAAATTAAACCAAACTTGACAATATATCAAACACCTTGTAAGCGTTCAATTTATCGAGCACTTGGAGTGCATAAAACTCCAAGCTAAACCTTCTATGTCAGTTAGTGCAGAATTTTCACTAAGCACAATCCAAAATGATTGTGCAATGGTTTTCAAATCAAATTTTCTACACTATACTATACCAGAATTTTTATCGATCAATTGAACAATCACAAGCGTAAATAGTTCAAAATTAAATGAGATAGGGAAAGAGAAACGACACCGAGTTTGTTTAGGCAGTTCCCCTTTCGTCCTCGCTTCGTGTACGTCTGCCCCCAATTCTAAATCTAGAACTGAGATATATATAATCTTGTTTGCAAATTGTTTTTACAAGAGAAAACTTAGCTATCACACACTCAAGAAACTCCGTTGATGCAGATACTATGTCTTATCTTTCCTTGATTTAAGTCGAATCAAGTGCCTCGAACTTGTTGGATGAACCTCTATTTACCGTTACTAGATTGAAAGAACCCACCGGCCTTCAATCACCTTCACTCGGCTGATTCCGATCCACACACAATTCGATCCCCAAACCTTGTTGCACAATCCTCCAGTTAACGCTACTAGATCGACAAAACCCACCGTTCTTCAATAACTTTCGCTTAGCTGAATTCAATGCACACAAGATCTGATCCAAAAAACTCCCAAATCCAATTGATCTTGGAGGACAAAACCCTAGAGTTTTATTCAAGAAAAAACCCACTGAAACACTCACCCCAAACAAGCAACAATTCTATGTTCGGACGTTATCACCTCATGATGCAAAGGATCAACAAAAATGGTTATGTATATTTGTTGAAAAGATGCAAGAATGAAGATGAAGGTGATGAGAGAAAAGTTTCAATGTAAATCTTTCACTTTTTCTTGTTGTTATGTAAAAAATGAGGACCAAGTATTTATATGATGCTAGGACCAACTACAACAAATAACATCATTTTGAACTTTGAAAAAAACAGAAAAATGAGTCACATTCAGCGAACGGTCGACCATAGGGTCAGCGTGCGCTAACCCGAGGAAAGTTGAAAATGCAGAAAGAAGAATGTCTACAGCATGTGTCGACCATAGGTCAGTGTGCGCTAACCCGAGGAAAGTTGAAAATGCAGAAAGAAGAATGTCTACAGCATACGTCGACCATAGGGTCAGCGAGCGCTAAGCATGCGTCGACCATCGAGTCAGCATGCGCTAACCCAAGGAAAACTCAACAATTGCCACTCAAGTTACCAAAACACCTAAAAATTGATTTTAGCACATGTTTTCATCTACTTAGGCAATGTTTATGCATACCTAAGACTCATAGCATGATCACACACATGTAATAGATGTGCAAGACTCTTCCTATATGTTTGGACACATGATTATTGATTGTTTATGCATTGCGAAATACGGATGCCGACTATGATGAGATGACACCATCCAAATGACATATTATGAGCTAGTACATGTTTTGACATCATTAAAGTAAAGATCAAGTCTAAGACACCTTACCCTCACATCTAAATCCTTGAAGATTTGATTCTAAAATATGATATTCTGGATGTTTTGAGACCTCATTCAGGCGCAGCTAAGCAAGGATATTTTAGGAACATTGCAGCTTTGGTTTGGTTTCATAAAAAGAATCTTGGAGACTTTTTAGGAAACTTTGAAGATTTGTTCCTATTTTTGTGGAGACGATTTTGCAGGTGGTCTACAACTGAAATAGTGGATTTAACTGAAGAGTCCAAGCCCATACTACTAGAGTCTATATAAAGAAACTCACTAAACCTAAAAATGGGTGGAAGCATTATTGATGAAACCATGTGTGCACAAATAAGAGTTTAGGGTTTGAGAGTGTTGTTGTATTGTGTGTCACTCATGTATCTTTTGATACATTGAGATAGACTGTTTGTTAATTGTCAATTGTCCATTCTAATGCTTTTAAGCAAGGGTGTATTGTTCTTAGTTGAAGCTTTTAAGCAAGATTAAGAATTGTACTTGGAAGTGTGTTTACTTCTGTTTTTTGTGTTGTTGAATTGTCACTGGTTGTGACTGGTAAGAAGTGAGAAGGGATTCTCATGTCTAGGAGTGTATTAGGTAGAAATTGCACTGGGTGGGGATTAAGTGAGAAGTTGTAAACTAAGATTGTTTAGCATTGAATTAATACTACTAATAGTGGATTTCCTTCCTGGCTTAGTAGCCCCCAAATGTATGTGATGTTGCACCGAAATGGGTTAACAATTGCTTGTGTTATTTGATGCTTTCTCATTGTGTTCTTACCTTGTTCTTTATTTAATATCAGTTCAGATATTAGTGTCGTGACATCGCCTTCGACATCTCATATCTGATACCAGAATTTCATCACCTTAGTCCTTCAACACTTCCCAACACTCCTCTAAGTCCCAAGTAACATTCTCCTCTTTCTCGCTCTCTAGAATTGTAAACCTGGCAGAATATGTCTTCTCAGTTGAGGTAACACCAACCATCTCCAATAATGGAAGTCTATACTTGTTGGTCTTGTATGTTGAATTAAGTATGAGCACAATAGGAAACGTGTTGAATAACTTTATGGAATCAGGATGAGTTCAAAATATATCTCTAACGGTAACTCCATCCTCGCATGTTCGGTACCTAGATACATATCTGTTATCATCCAATAGTATCAAGAGTTGTTGCATTTCAGTTCTATCCCCCTAAGAGCCTTGTTAGTTTGGCACCAAATATTATACACTTGCTTGATATTTGATATATTTTCAGGTCTTTTCCGTTTCAATGTTGCAAGTATATTTTTTGGTTGAACCAAATTCAATGTCATATCAGCAACGCATTCCTTCTCTTCCAACATGAGCCGACACACAATTGGATGTTCAGCTAACTTTACAAATCATGGTTATGAAAACCGCATATGACATTAAATCTCCAGTTTTTGTTTGCCAACATGTAACCATATACCTTAAAGGGACACTCACATTTTCTTGAACTGGTGTCTTCTTTTTTAAAATTCCGGAGAGGAGTTCTATATTTACCGCTTCTTTCGCACGTCATTGTCACAAAAGTGCATCTTCTATCCGAACCATTATCAGACCATCCAATAACCACCCTAAATCCAAGTTTGAAGGCCTCTATAAGAATCCATTGAAGAATTTGATCACGAGATTCAAACTTTTGCTCGTTTTTAAATTGGTTGCCAACATCTACCACCTTCACAACAACACCTTTGACATTCAGAGAAACAACTTGTTTTGGGAAAACATTGGGGTGCACCATATCTAATACAACAATTGCCACATAACAGTAAATAAGCGCTACTAATGAAAACAGAATTGGAAAATGAACATAGACTGGTACCAGAAATGCATTTTTGGAATAGTTCATACACGTTTCGGAGATACATTTCTCGAAAAAACGCTCATTTTTTCAGACTAAAAACAGGATTAATGTAAGCAATACAGAGAAATAAATGATCTTTACTTGAAATTCTAACTTCTTTTTCTCCCTTTGAGGTGATGAACCACAAGATTGGAGATTTGGAGTGAAAAAACATATTGAGAATGGAAGGGTTTTTAATGAGGGTTTGTAGAGAAAAACAACAATGACTGTGTGATCATGCAGTTGTGTTTTTTATCAGATTATTTTGGAGATGCATCTCGGGAAATATATGACATGGAAAAGTGACAGCAAATTTTAGAATCCCGCTCAAACTTCCAAAGATGCATCTCCATAATTTATACTGAGCTGATCAATTATGAATATATTTCTTGAAATATTCCAAAGATGCATCTCCGAAATTAAAAACACCAAACTTATAGGATGCCACTCAGAATGGCCTACGTTAAGTGTATATTAGATGTGTCCAGAGATGCATCTCTGAAAACTGGGGGCATTTTAATATTTTTGTGTAACGTGTAAGAAACATATAGGGTGCATTAAGAAATTCCCCACATTAATCACTAGCATATGTGGCCTGCTATGCAAATAATACTTGGCAAATTTTCCCACCCTTATACTTTCTCACAAACCCTTGATGAAAATCCAAAAATACCCCAAGTTTTCGAAGATTCATCTCCTAACGCACACATTTCTCACAAAATTGAACACAAACGAGTGAGCCACCTCTATTATACTTAATTTTGAAGATGCATCTCTGAATACACCATATTTTTTTTATGAAAATTTGTGTTTTCGGATATGCATATTCGTAAAGTGCTATGTTGTGTTTTTTTTAATTTAGTATTGGGTGTATCCGGATAAGCAGACCTAATAGTCATGCATCAACAATGTATCAAATATGTAAATACCAACACTGTCCCTATTGAGAAAAACAATTGGAAAATAGAAAAATGATTAAAATAAAATTATGAAAATCTGAAAAAATACAACTAAAAATCAAATAAAATCAAATCAAGAGTCTACAATTTTTTTAGATTTTTTCAAAAATATGAAAACAGAAAATAAATCAAATAAAATATAAAAATAAAGAGTTTAGGGTTTTTAGGGTGGTGTCCTGTATTTATGTATGGGACTTGGATCCTTGATTTTTTCTAATAAAGTGACACGGTAAAATTTCGATTCAAAGTCGATTTTCCAAAAAACCGAGGTTTTTACGCTAGGTCGCGTAAAGACCATAAACGCAGAAACACAAGGGCTAGCACGTGAGGATACAATTCATATGACTCTAATATTGGTTAAAATCGACAGAGAGTCCCCAGATCAAGAAATTATGAAGAAGATAGCTAATGTTCATACTCCCTCAGGCAATGAAGATATAGATACTTGCTTATGGGGAGACACCGCAAATGGAAAGTTCAATATATCATCTGCTTACTCGACCCTCGCCAATTCAGAGAGTTCAAGTAACATCAAAGACTGGAAGAAACTTGGCAACTGCAGGTCCTAGAGAGAATCTTCATGTTCATTTGGCTAGTCAATCATGATGGAATAGAAACTAAAGAGATGATGGCGGGAAGACAATTAAGTGATCCCTTCTACACTGAGTTTCCTGGAATTGTTGAACCCACTATTCATGTGATGAGAGATTGCAACCCTGCTGAGCAGATTTGGTTAAATCTAATAGATCATTTGTAGTTGCATAATTTTTTTAGTTTGAATACTAATGATTGGCTGGATTATAACATACACAATAACATAAGCAAGAATATTTCAGTTAATTGGCAGGTGATGTGGGCTATTGCATGTCACTCCATTTGGTATTTGAGGAATAAGTGTATGTATGATGCTACCTACATAATGCCACAAAATTTAGTCAACAATATCAAGGTCAGAGTTTAGATGTATGAGACAAGTGTGAGCTTGCAGCATAAGTTAGAAATGAAAAGGAAAATTATGAAGCAAATTAAATGGATCCCTACATCCCAGGAATGGGTTACTCTCAACATTAATGGAGTTATGAACTCTTGTAGCATGAGAGGTTATGGGTGAGTAATAAAAAATGGCATTTCTTAGTGGTTAGCGAGTTTCTCTAAGTCTATAGCGATATGCAATGCAAGGGTGGCATATTGATGGGGCTTATTGGAAGGTGTCAAAACTCATCAGAAGTAAATGTTATCAGAAGGTGGAAATTCATATAGACTCAAAGGACATTCAAGATGCGCTTCTGCAAGAAACTAATATGTTCGGAGTAGGCTTGGCTCTGATTTAGCAAATTAATAAGGATTTGAGATATATTAAGGATGCTAGAGTGTGTTGAAACAAATTTGGTTCATACCATGCATCCTCAAAGGTTTTGATGATAACAAAGTATTTAAAAAACAATTAGGATTTCTAACTAGCTAGTTTTTGTGTACATAATTATATTTACCTGATGAAATTGGTTTTGTCACGGAAGAAGCTATGGTTCAGCTCTGATTATGTATTCGTGAGAGAGCCTGATCAGAAAGTTATCAAAAGTACATCTCAGACTCAGAAGCGTGCTATGCTTGCTTATGAAACTGAGTAATGTCAACTCATGATCAGAAATCACAGAACTCGAGAATAGTTGATATTATCTTCAAAAGATTGTGTTGTACTTGTTTCACAGAAGAGTTCTCTACACAAAGGCCTTGTTCAGTGGATAATTCTATGGCTACGAGTTCCAACACCTGCTTTATTGGAAAATATATATGTACAAGAAGATTTGATATGAATATAGCAGTTGAGTTGCTGCAGCGAGTCTATTTCTTCAGCTATAAAATAGCAGAAGAATTGAAGATCTACCAAGAGAATAACACTGTAACTACAACTAAAATATACACGAACTTCACACAACTTGTAACAGCTCAAGAGAAGCTAATCTGTTAGGAGTTCTTATTCTTGTATAGGTTAAGAATCCTTAGTGTTAAGGTGTGTTGTATTATATTTGAACACGTGTTATTGTAAGTTATTCTTTCTCTAAACAGTCAGTTTAGATAAAAGTCTCTTGCCTTAGGCTTAAGCAGTGAAGTCTTGGATTCGTGGAATTTTAGTAGGAAGCCTTGAATCCGAGGGGTTTAAGCAGGAAGTCTTGAACTGGAGGTCTAAACTCTTGAAAAATGATCAATGTTCATGTAGAATTAACCAAGAGTGTAACACCATAACCCCAAACATTCTTATTTAAAATAAAATCATACAAAAGTACTTATTTATTTAGCAAGGGTGTCACATCTCTCTCATAAATCATCCTTTTCAACTTAAAATTAAGTAGCGGAAATTAAAACATCATCAACTCAACATAAATATCTCATACTTTTATAAAAATAACTTAGTTCCAACATAAGGAAATAAATCCAACAAATTCTATAGAGAACATCAAACAACTGAAAACTCGTCTCGATGTTACACAATCAGATTAAATGCGAATATACTGAGTAAACTAAAAAATTATAAATAAAAATGAAGTAATCATCTACATCAATCCTTCCATACAACAGCAGTTAATGATCCTCTACTTGGGTATATGTACCATCAGCACAACGAGCCACACAAGAAAAAAGGGTGAGAAATATGTTCATAATATTAATGGTGTAATAAACAGTTAGGATAGTTTCAACAACAATATTCACCAACCACATATAATAGTTCACAAACATAGAACAATCACATATGCAACTTTATGTAATGCGATGCGACTCATTTCTACTACTTCCACATGCATGTGGTACCAAGTTTTTGGATTTCAGAGTTATGTTACTGATTGATCCACGTCTCTGGTTCCTCATATGAACCAACAATTCCACAAATGAATCTGAGATTCATCCCTGGTTCCTCATCTAAACCAATGATTCCACCAATGAATTTGAGACCACCTCACTGGACTAAATTCCTATCTATCTTCGATATATATGATTCATAAAATGTAACATACAACATCAATATACTACTCAACAAAGGTTCTTCATCTGAGCGGACAACTATGCCAATATTAGGCCACCACTATAGTTCCTCATCTAAACTACTCATCTCAACAATATATACATGTAACTTAAAACTCAACGCATGCATATAATTATATATTTTATTCAACATTACTCACCTACGAGGAAATATATTAACAAATGTGCTCAACCACACTCATCAACAGAGTAAAAATATTATTACTCAAATGTGCTCACCGACAAGGTAAGAAAATTAATATACATGTCAACGTTATTCTTCAATAGGGTAACAATAATATTCTACAACTCTCACATTTAACAGTGTCCACTCATAACCTATCAGACAACTCAATACAACACATTATTATTTACCTTCAACTATAATAGTTTCAAAAGGACTTAAACTCATCAAAAGGCAAAAAACAATCACCGAAATCACTAAACTACTCAAAACTCTTAGAACATAACCACAAAACATGCCATCGCTGACCAATTGCCGCCACCACCCTTGCACCCTATATGCTCGCACTGCTGCGGCTTCGTCGCGCACGCCTTGCGCTCCCAAGGCCCTTTGATGCATTCTTCCTTGTAGCTTTCATCGTATGCCGAGTCCTGCAGCCGTACGCACGCCGCATCCTTTGTCGAACGCACACCACACTGCTAAGGCCTCTGCCGCATGCCACCTCAGCTCCTGCTGCATGTGGCGGAACTGTTCCCACGCACTGCTGCTGCCGATTGGCACCCCCTCCTAATTTGATTTTTTTTCCAATTTTTTACTTTTCCCACTTTTTTTACTTTTTTTGACTTTTGTGATATTCTCCCTATTCAACAGATCTACAACTCACAGATAAACCGCCATACACAAACATGACACAATTATCAACAAGGCATCAAATCACAGTTAATAGATCAAATAAGAATTCATGTCATATTACTCAAGAATAAAAGAAAATATTATCTATCAATCGCCTCGAAGGATTTTTCACAAACCCTCTTTGGCCACAATCATCAATTACAAATTAAAGGAAAAAGGAGAAGACACGAGGGTAAGTAACCTTCACTATACCTTTGTTTAACCACTCATATATGAATAAATCCCCCTACCTCAAAAGTTCAGCAAAAATCAAAGCTTGGCTATGAAGTCTTTCCTTTCAAGAGCTCTTCTAGGGTTTTTGCTTCTTTCCACTCTCTGCATCCTTTTATCCAACTTTTCACATACTGACCATTCCATTCTCTCACTCTTCTCTATTTAAATTAACCTAATTTTATTTTAATTAAATTAATTCCACTACCTCCCTCCTATTTCTCTCTAATTCCAATTCATTACTCTATTTTTAATTAATTTCTAGTTTTCTCCCCAAAAGCACAAATTCTCTATTTTCTGTATTAATTTAAATATTAAACTAATTCTTAATAAAAACTCAACCACCCAATAATTAAATACTACTAATTTAATTATATAAAGGCATATCAACACTAAAAATATAGTATTAAAAATAAAATTAAAATATTAAGATAATACCAATAGTATAATTAAAACAAAGGTGTTACAACTCTCCCCCACTTAAAAGAATTTCCGCCCTCGAAAATTACCTGAAGGAAACAACTATGGATAAGATTCCATCATCCGACTCTCTAGTTCTCACATCGTGCTTCCTGCAGAGGTCCTCCCTAAGCCACTTTAACTAAAACAATTTTTTTACCCTTCAGATATTTCACTTCTCGATCCTCGATCCGCAAGGGTGATGCCTTAACAGTTAAGTTCTTTCTCACTTACACATCATCCAATTAGATATCATAAGACAAATCAGGAACATACTTCCGAAGTTGAGACACATGAAAAACATCATGAAGATTCGAAAGAGACGGTGGTAAGGAAACTCTGTAATCCACTTCTCCCACTCTCTAAAGGATCTGATAAGGACCAATAAAACAAGGTGTGGGCTTTCGAGACTTCAATTCCTGACCAACACCAATCACTAGAGTGACTCTTAAGAACACATGATCCCCCTCTTGGAACTCAAGTGCCTTCATTCTCTTGTCATGATAACTCTTTTTTCATCTCTACGATGACTTCATCTTCTCCTGAATCATCTTAATCTTCTCAGTAGTCAACTGAATAATCTCAAGTCTGAGCACAACACCCTCTCCTGAATAATCTCAAGTCTGAGTACAACACCTTCTACCATACAGAGCTTCAAAGTGTGTCATTCCAATACTAGAATGAAAATTATTGTTATAAGTAAAATAAATCAAAGGCAAGTAAGTATCCAAACTACCTCCTTGCTCCAAGACACAAGCCCTCAACAACTCTTCCAAAGATTGAATAGTCCTTTATGTGTGACCGTCTGTCTATGAATGGTAAGCAGAGCTCAACCTCAGCTTGGTTCCTAAGGCTTCCTCCAAACTCTCCCAAAACCATTACGTGAACCTCATATCTCTATCTGAAATAATACTCGAAATAATACCATGCAGCTTCACATTCACAATGACGTAGATCTCTTTTAACTTCTACAATGGGTAACTAATCTTTACCAAAATAAAATGCGCCGACTTAGTTAGTCTATCCACTACAACCCAAATCGAATCACTTCCTCTCGTGGTCGTCGGCAAACCCATCACAAAATCTATAAAGATGTTATCCCACTTTCACCCAAGTATACTCTAAGGTTGCATCAATCCTAACGACTTCTGATGCTTGATCTTCAACTTGTGACAAGTCAAACAAGAAAACACGAACTCGGCTACATCCTTTTTTATACTTGGAAACCAAAACACCTTCTTAAGATCTTGGTACATTTTAGTATCCCTAGGATGAATACTCAAACTACTGTTGTGACCTTCTTCAAGGATTCTCTCTTAAGCTCTGGCAAATCTGGCACACAAACTTTGTCTTTGAATCTCATAACTCCATTATCATATATTCTGAAGTCTCCCTTTTTCTTTACCTTGATTAATTAACACTAACTGGTAAATCAATCCCAAGTCCAACTTATTACCTTCTCTGATATCTTATAGTACACTAATAGTTAACTTTAGCATACCCAACATTACACTTCTTGGCGTCACCTCACACACCAAGCTAAGATCTCTAAATTGTTTTATCAAGTCCAATTCTCGAACTATCAGCGCCGACATATGCAAAGACTTTTGACTCAAAGTGTCTGCTACCATATTAGCTTTACAAGGGTGGTAACTTAACCTAAAATCAGAATCCTTCAAGAAATCGAGCCACATCCTATGCCTCATATTCAACTCATTCTGATCAATTAAATACTTCAAACTTTTATGATCCTGAAAACCTCAAACCTCAAACCATACAGGCAATGCCTCCAAACCTTAAGCACAAATACTACAATTACCAACTCCGAATTATGGTTAGGTTAATTCCTTGATGATTCTCTATAATCCCACCACCTAAGCCCATCTTAGATGCACCAGAATACACAACAAAAGATTCTTTCGCATCTGGTAATATCAAAATTGGCGTTGTCGTCAACCTCTTATTCAGCTCTTGAAAACTTTCTTCACACTGAACATCCCACATATAAGCTTGTAATTTTCGGGTCAACTAAGTCAAGGGCAAAGCTAACTTTGAAAATCCTTATATAAATCTTATGTAGTAACCAGCTAAACCCATAAAACTTTTTATCTTGATAACTGACTTAGGAGCCCCCCTGTAGCATTACATCTATCTTAGACGGATCAATTTCCATACCATCACTGAAGATAACATGACCAAGGAAACTCACTTCTCACAACCATAATTCACACCTGTATAGCTTAGCATACAACTTCTTCTCTGGCAAAGTCTGTAACACAACTCGCAGATGTTCTGCATGCTCTTCGTCTAATTTAGAGTACATCAAAATATCATCTATGAACAACACAAAAAATTGATCCAAGTAAGGATGGAAGATCCTATTCATATACTCCATGAACACACATCTGAAATTAGACATATCAAACAACATCACCAAGTACTCATAGTGATCATATCGAGTTCTAAACACAATCTTCAGAATATCTTCCGCCTTTACTCCAATCTGATGATAGCCCGATCTTAAATCAATCTTGATGAACACACTGGACCAACCAATTGATCCATAAGGTCATCAATTCTAAGAAGAGGATACTTGTTCTTGATAGCAACCTTATTCAGCTGCCAATAATTAAGACATAACCACATGTAACCATCCTTCATTTTAACTAATAACACTGGTGCTTTCCACGATGATACACTAGGCCTGACGAACTTCTTCTTTAGTAGACCTTCTCACTATTTCTTCAACTCGCCTAACTCTGATACAAACATTTCATATGGTTTAATCGATACAGGTCTAGTACTAGGCACTAAATATATGGCAAACTCAACTTCTATCTCTAATGGAAAATCACTAATGTCATCTAGGAACACGTCTGGAAACTCACACATCACAGGAATATCAACAATCATAGCTTCACTTTCCACTCTCAAAGAAGCAAAAATCATGAACACTTGAGCACTCTCTCTCAAGGACTCCTCCACTTGGTTAGCAGACATAAACCTCAAACCTTCTTCCTCTTCAAATGCAGGAAACAACATTGTCTTGTCAAAAACATTGATATGGACAAGGTTGAACTCCAACCAGTTCATTCTCAAAATCTCATCAAGTTGACTCAAAGGGAAGAAAATTAAGTCAACTCCCAAGTCCTTACCATAAATAGACAAAGGACAATCCAAACAAACTAACTAAGTAGTCACCGGACCATTAGTTGAGGTATCAATGATCATACTTCCAACCATAGAAGAGAAGTTAAGATTCAACCTTTTAATACAGTCAAGAGATATGAATGAATGTATTGAATTCGTATCAATAATAATAAGCAAAGAAACACCATTAATGGAACATATACCTCGAATCAAGTTATCATACCCAGAAGTCTATTCTCCACTCTAAGCAAAGACTTTTCCACGTGATTGAGCTTTCTTTAGATTCTGGCACTACATACAAATATGATATGATTCTCTACAGTTGAAGCAAGTCACATCCGCACTCTTATAATAATCAACACAATGTTCCACGAGTTTGCACTCTGCAACATGATGACATGTGTCTCCACATTTGAAAAACTTTGGAGAAGTGGGAGTGCCTCCCCACTTGTTTCTTTACCACATGTAGCCTTCTGTTGGTACATTTGTTTCCCTTTAGAATTTGGAGTCACTTAAGGTTTACTGTGATTCTGATTCCCGCTCTTCTTCTCACTGACACTTTTATAGTGAGTAGACCTGCACAACTATCCTTATCATAGATCCGACATTTATTTACAAGCACCGAGAACCGACGAATCTCCTAGTAACCAATGAACTTCTTGATCTTAGGACGTAAGATACTCTCAAACATCACACACTCAGATCCTTCAGCTCCTACGCCATTGTAATGAGGGAAAAATCTGGACAACTCCTCAAATTTATCCGTATAATCAGCTACAGTCATGTTTCCTTTCTCCAGCTCAAGAAACTCAATCTCTTTCTTACTGCGTACATTAGCCTAAAAATACTTCTCCAAAAATCACGCTTGAAGTTCTCCCAAGTGATCTCAATACATTCAACTTCCAACCTTTGGCGGGCATTCTCCCACTAATACACATCATCCTCAGACATCATATGTGTCCTAAAAAAGACTTTATGTGCATTAGTGCACGCCATCACTCTGAATATCTTCTCAATATCCTAAAGCCAAGTCTGAGCACCTTCATGATCGTACCTCCCTTTAAAAGTAGGCAGATTGTTCCTCTGAAACTTTCCCCGCCCACATAATTCATTAGTTACACCTTGTTGATTCTAGTTAGCATGCAAAGTCTGATTCACCCGCGTTATCACATGAGCCATTACTTCTAATGCATTAGCAATTTCTTGATCGTTTCTGCATCCACCCATTTCTTTCTGCACAATCAGCCAAGTCTGATTAACTAATAGTAAATAGTAAAGCAAACAACAAATAACAAATATAAGTATCAACAGTGTTTGCACACATGTCGCACACCAAGGTACAAACAAGATTTACAAATCTATACCAAATGGACCGACCTGTTATGATACTAACTATGTAACCCCCTAACCCCAAAAGCTTTTATTTAAAATAAAATCATACAAAAATACTTATTTATTCAGCAATGGTGTCACATCTATATCATAAAACATCCTTCTCAACATAAAATTAAGCATCAGAAATTAAAACATCAGCAACTCAACATAAATATCTCATACTTTTATAAAAACAACTTAGTTCCAACATAAGAAAATAAATCCAACAAATTCTCAAGAAAACATCAAACAACTGAAAACCCGTCTAATGTTACACTATCAGAGCGAAATGTGGAAATACTAAGTAAACTAAAAAACGATAAATAAAAACAAAGTAGGCATCCATGTTAATCCTTCCAGACAACAGCAGTTAATAATCCTCTACATGGGTATCTGTACCATTGGAACAACGAGCCACACAAGCAAACAAAAAGGGGTGAGAAATATGTTTATAATGTTAATGGTGTAATAAATAGTAAGAATAATTTTAACAGCAATATTCAACAACCACATGAAATAGTTCACAGAAATAGAATAACTACAGATGAAACTTTATGTAATGCAATACGAATCATCTCTACTACTTCAACATGCATGTCTCTGTTTCCTCATCTGAACCAATGATTCCACCAATGAATCTAAGTCTCGTCTGTGGTTCCTCATTTGAACCAAAGATTCCACCAATGAATCTGAGACCACCTCACTTAACCGAAGTCCTACCTATTTCTGATATTCAAGATGCATGAAATGTAACACACAACATTAATATACTGCTCAACAATGGTTCCTTATCTGAACCTACAACTATGCCAATATAAGGCCACCACTATAGTTCCTCATCTGAACTACTCATCTAAAAAATATCTACATGTAATTTACAACTCAACACATGAATATAATTACATATTTTATTCAACGTAACTCACCAACAGGGAAATATATTAACATATGTGCTTAACCACACTCATTAACAAAGTAAACATATTATTACATAAATGTGCTCATTGACAAGGTAAGAAAATAATTATACATGCTCAACATTATTCATCAATTGGGTAACAATAATATTCTACAACCCTCACATTTAACATGGTCAACTCATAACGTATCATACAACTTTATACAACACATTGTTATTTACCTTAAACTGTAACAGTGTCAAAAGGACTCTAAACCCATCAAAAGGCAATGAACAGTCACCACAATCACAAAACTAGTAAAAACTCACCAAACTGTACCACAATCTCGCCATCACTGACCCGCCAGTTGAACGCCGCTCACCGCTCTTTGCGGCACGACACTGCCACCCACTCGCTCCCGCAGCTGCATCTTCGTCGTGCACGCATCCTTGTGGCCTCCTCCGTATGCGCGTCACCCCTATGCGCAAAAAGGATGCCTCGTATCTGATGCCTCTGTCGTGAGTGGCTTCGCCGACCGCAGCTCTGTCGCCGCGTCCCGACATTGTTTCCCCATGTCGTTCCGTGCAGCACCCCCTCTCCCCTCGATTCGATTTTTTTTCTTCCAATTTTTTACTTTTCCCACTTTTTAACTTTTTCTTACTTTTGTGATATTCGTCCTATTGAATGGATCTACAACTTACAGATAAACCACCATACACAAACAGGATACAATTATTAACAAGGCATCAAATCACATTCGACCGATCATATGAGAATTCATATCATATTATTCAAGAATAAAAGCAAACATTATCAATCGATCGCCTGAAAGGATTTTTCCCAAACCCTCATCGGCCACAAACATCAATTACAGATTAAAGGAAGGGGGAGAAGACAGAAGGGTAAGGAACCCTCACTATCCCTCTGTTTAACCGTTCATATATGAACAAATCCCCCTTTACCTCAAAAGTGCAGCAAAAATCAAAGCTTGGCTATTGAGTCTTCCCTTCCAAGAGGTCTCTGAAGGGTTTTTGCCTCTTTCCACTCTCTGGCTCTTTTCTCTAACTTTTCACGTACTGACCATTCCTTTCTCTCACTCTTCTCTATTTAAGTTAACCTAACTTTATTTTAATTAGATTAATTCCACCACCTCCCTCATATTTCTCTCTAGTTCCAAATCATTACTCTATTTTAATTAATTTCTAGTTTTCTCCCCAAAACCTCAAATTCTCTATTTTCTCTATTAATTTAAATAATTAACTAATTCTTAATAAAAATTCAACCACCCAATAATTAAATACTACTTATTTAATTAAATAAAAACATATCAACACTCAAAAAATAATATTAAAATATTATGATAATACTAATAATATAATTAAAACTGGGGTGTTACAAAGAGTGTGCCTAATCATTTGGAAAACATTTGTACACTACCTAATTGATTAAGGACGTAGTCGAACTGACTAGAGAAAGACAAAAGACTCCTTAATCGATTAGAAATACTTCTAATCAATTAAGTCACAGAATTGTTGTAAAGGTTCTCTTTTTAATATTAGGGCAGTCGTCTTGTTGAAGCTCTTAATTTATTAGACCATAGGGTTAATCGATTAAGTCATTAAAAATACCATGGATCTCTTTGGATTTTGAGCCAATTTTCTCCTATAAATTGAGGACTTCTCCATATTTCTTTGTTACACTAGAAGTCAAATATATAGCTATTTTTTCTCATTTCTACTCTTTCTTCTTCATTTTTTCTCTTTCTTCATGAAGTTGCCTTAGTGCTTTGTGAGTGAAAAATATATGTGACCTCAGTTGAAATCTCTATTTAGTTCTTGAGATCCGCCAGTTAAATTCTCAATTTGGTTTATGAGCTCAGGCTATTAAGAGTTCTCGTTTGGTTTTGACATTAACCTGTCAAAATCTCTTGCTTGGTTCATAGGATCAACTAGTTAAAATCTCCATTTGATTATAAGAAGGTTCATGGACATGAATTGTGAAAATTTCACATCTTTAGTGAAACTCTCTAAAGGAAAATCTTGGGGAGAGAAGTAGGCCAAATGGTTACGCCGAACTTGCATAAATATTTTGTGCATGTTCTCTTTCTCTTATCTCTTAATTTTCTATTGCATTATTTCATCAGCCAATTATTGGTGCCAGACAAGTCCAATAATACTGTCCATTTTTGTTGGACACCATTAAGTAGAGATTTTTATGAGGCCGACAAGTATAGTTGGAGTTTGAATTTTTTGCTACACTTTATAAGGGTATGTATAAGGCTGGTGAAAGTGAAGTGGAAGATGTGGGATGATGCATTTTATTGCTTCAAGCTTGATGGTTTTCACGTATAGCCCCAATTACGCGTTAAGTAAATATTAAGTTTTTAAACTACAATATATAACTTTAAAAAAATACTTACATACATTTGTATTTTCAAATCATTATAAATGGTGTTGCAAAAGGATGAACTAAAAATATAACCATCGTCATTATATCGTTGGTCACAGAAAAGGAATAGATCACATGGAGGTAAACGATGTAATGTATCTCACTTTAATATTTCTCAATCATTTTTTAAAATCAATTTTGCTACACTAACCTATATTATATATAATGTATCGGTTTATATGGAGATCATATCTTGATTTTATATCAAACAGTTGTGCTGATAGCTTGATTTGGAGTGCAATAACATCAATGATATGTTTCTTTATTGTTGAAATGCATTAGAAGGGTAGGGTGAAACTTCAATTTGGCTACCAACAAGAAATACTCAATTCACCTAGGTGCCTTAAAGAACATCACAAAAATGAATATGAACAAGCCATGGGAACTAATGTATATCGTGTTATACAAAGATGAGCAACACATGTGGAGGTATCAATGCTAATTTGTCTTGAGATGAACAATGTTTGGTGGAGAAATTAAGCCAAACAGAGAGTATACCTATTGGTTTTAATCATTTCCCTATACATATGCCTCTAACACCCAATTTCTTAATGACACTGATCACAGTTCTACCTCCCATCAACAACATGCTCATCCTCAAAAAGAGACTCACACTCTCATACCTCAATTTCCATACCAACCAACTTACTCTAACTACCTAGATCCAAACACTTTCAACCAACAACAATCAACACAACCATATTATAGCCAAAATTTACACAACCATCTACATATACTAACAATGCACACCTATACCACTACAACCAACACACACAACAACAACAACATATATGCACCCACCCTTACCGACATTCCAACAACATACAGAATACACCCCAACTCAACAAACAAACTAAACATATCAAACAACACCATAACAAACCTTATTTCATCCATGCTTACAGTACACACCAATCCTTCAACCAAACTTTGATTATTCAAACCCCCATCAACACTACAATATCGCATCATACCCTTAAAGTCCTACAAACTCCATAGAACCAACGACCTAATGTTATTTCCCTTCCATAGAACCGACGAACCTAAACACCAACACACAACCCCCTAGCGATTTGGACATGAATTTTAATTTCGAGGGTTGGAAACCAGTCAAACTAGATTCAAATGAATTCTCAGTAGTTTGTACATCCTCCGCTCCACCTTCTCCTTAATATCCTCCTCCGCCTCCTACAACACATCAATATGGTTGTGATTTTTCCATGTCAACAGCGCGTAAATATTGAATCGACGGTCTCCTACATCCACACCATCGTTAGTTTAGTTTTTCAAATATGTCATTGTAACTACTTAATATTATTAATAAATTCATTTTTTTCTCAATAACCTGTAAATATGGTATTTTTTTTTTTTGAAAAAGTTATTGATTTATAAATATCAAAAACTTGCTTAAATTAATACAAAAATATAATCAAATGTTGTCTTCATATATTAAACCTTAGATATGCAATTTACACACACTTAACTTATCTAACAAATATCAATTGAGCTACCCCACTCACATCATTTACTTTATTTTTAATATAATTAATTATTTTGTTATAATTAATTAATTGTAACTATTTCATATAATATAATTATTTAATACAATTAATTAATTAATTAATTCATTATTATATTAATTTAAATACAAATTTTATTATATAACATAATTAAAAAAAATGGTAATGACAATGAATGCCCGGAAGCCCGAAGAGGCAAACACCATCTGACTATTTAGTGGATGACACCTATTATTCTGTGGCATTTAGAAAATAAAATTTCAAAAGTGTGACATGTTAGTCAGAAATTTGACATTTTGCAACAATGTAAATTAGCTAACTATTCCAATTATAAGATGACTGGTTATGATTGAGTTGTCGATGCGACAGAGAATGTCAAGAATTTGATATTGAACCTGTTAGGGTTTGTGCAGTTGCTGAAGTTAATAATTGTTAGTTTTGTTTAACTTGGATGAATGTTGGTTGTTGTGATTGTTAGTGGAATTCTTGAGTCTGGGATAATATTGATTGTTGTAATTGATTGTGTAATTTTTGAATCTGACCTTCGAGCACATAATTTGGTGGTTGAACATGTCCGTCCAACAAAAGCCAAAAAAAAGAGTAGAGCGATGGAGGGCATAGTTAAAGGTGTAGATCAAAAATCTTGATCTATCCTGCAAAAAGTGTGGATAAGACGGGGCGAACATGCAGGCTTTGCATCCCTAAAAGGTAAAAGTTATAAAAAAAAAATTAATCCACATGCTCGTAAAAGCACGCGGAAAAATAGTACGAGATATACATTTTAGAGAATGCAAATCTAAAATCTTAACCACCAAAAAACGTGGAAAAAACAGACCTGTCCCATGGATTGAACCTATTTTACTACCCTTACATCTTTGCAATCCTTCGTAGAATCTGGGTAGAATGTGATACTAGACTCAAATTGACTGAAATAAATAGATTTGAGTAAACTTGAACTCCCATGAATAAATTTTTTGTTTATAACTTTATTTTATTTATTCAATTATTTTTAAAAAAATTTACTAGTGTTTATAATAAAAATGCGTAAGTATCATGGGGTTAGGGGTGGAAATAAGCCAGACTGATAACAGGGGCCTACAGTTTAGCCTAAATAGGCTCAGGCCATGCCAAGATTTTTTTTTAAATCGAAAAGGCCTAAGATTTTTTTTTAGAATAAAGAATTTATTAACTCCAAAAAGGGCAAAGAAGTACACGCCAATCCGAAGATCCAGGTGTAGCGAGCGATTTTGGACGTGGTTCTTAAGCACTGTCGCTCTGGGGTACTACAGGTCGATTCATTTTTTATCCTATTGAAGCTAATGAAGGAAGGGAAATAGATGTCTCCAACTAACCCTGCTTGCATACTGAGTTTAAACAGTCAAAACTGTTGGTTTACAGATGCGGTTTTAGTTCGTGGGCCTCTCTCTGCTTATTTTGTTCAGAACGAATTACCGGGACTGTTCATGGGGAATTTGTTGGGATACTGTGCTATATTGGCTGGAGGTAGGGGACTCTTGGTTTTTTTAGGGTGCTCGCTAAGATTCTTTTGCAATCTTATGCCTACGTATTTCCGGGATAGGGAAATCAGAGCGATCGTAGTTCCTCCTATTCTATGGGAGGAAATGGTGTTTTGGTGTCTTGTTCAAAGCCCAAGACATGAAGCTAAAGGTGGTTTATATCTTGTTCAAACCCCAAGATGTGAAGCTGAAGGGTCTATTTGTATCTTGTTCGAAGCCCAAGATGTGAAGCTAAAAGGGTTTGACTTTAGAGAGAAATTGTCATCTCTAAAGGGGGATATTTGGTTTGTTTGTCACAACTGTTGGGTGACTGATTATAAAGGAGAATTACTTTAACTGGGATATGTGAATCCAGCAATGCCATAATTTCCTTTATAGGGAATTTTCAACCTGAAGGAGAAGACTTTAACTCAGTTTAGAGCAATGTCGTCTTTCCTTAGGAATTTCTCATGCTAAAAGAGGGACAGTGGCGTGGATGTAAATAATCCAGAGGCTTGTCACTTACAGCAATTAGATGAAGGAAAAGGAGTTGTTAATGTTTGTATACTGTGAGAAAGGCACAGATTTTGATGCTAAAAGGTTGATTGCCTCAACCAGGGTTTTCCTTATAGAAACCTAAGAGGAGGCTATTGACCCAACAAGAGGATGCTTTTGTGTCTCGTACGAAGCCCGAGATAGAGGCTAAAAGGGTTGACTCAACAAGAGAGTGTTTTTATATGTGTCTTGTACGAAGCCTAAGACGGAGGCTAAAAGGGTTTGACTCAACAAGAGAGTCTTTTATACTCACCAAGAGAGTGACTTGTATCTCGTACGAAGCCCGAGATGGAGGCTAAAGGTGATCGACTCAACAAGAGAGTCTTTTTATACTCAACAAGAGAGTGATTTGTATCTCGTACGAAGCCCGAGATAGAGGCTAAAAAATGTTTGACTTAACAAGAGAATCTTTTATACTCAACAAGAGAGTGAAAAGGTCAGCTCCGCTGGGGAGAATCATTGTAAAAAGCCCAAGAGGAGGCTCGGGTTACTGTTTCAGTTGAGTGACAGATCCAGTATGTTGGTTAAAAGAGAAAATCAGTTCTTATATGGGTAATGTTGTACTCATGGATTTGATCTGAGGATCGGGATTATTTCCTGTTCTTTAAGGAAACGGGGAATCCGAAGGGTATTGAGACTGCCCAAGTCTACGGGTGTTTTTTCCTATTTTTGAAAGGAACTTGAGAATGTCTTCGAGACTCAAGGAGATTTGACTGTCCAAGTCTAGAGTTTTATCTTTTGTATTATGCCTAAGAGAGATCAAGAGACAGTACGTTCGCGGTAGAAAGATCTAGACTCTTTGAAAGACTGTTCTATTAAGATGACTAATTTTTGTTCCTATACCTTTAAGAGGTCGTCGGGACAATTTGTACGAAGCCCAAGAAGAGGCGAGAAAAACTTTTAAGAAGCCGAAGGGACAATTTGTACGAAGCCCAAGAGGAGGCTATCTTTTCGGAGGAAGAATCATTATACAAAGCCTAAGAGGAGGCTGTGAAAACTTCTAAGAAGCTGACGGGTCCTTGTACAACGCCCAAGAGGAGGCGGGGATGCTTTTAGGAAGCCTGTGGGTCCTTGCACTAAGCCCAAGAGGAGGCTGATGAACAATTCCAGAAGGGGTTTCACTTGGAACATTGGCCTTCTGTATATGAACTATTCAAGGGGGAGATTTCTTAGATCTAGTTATCTAAAATTGTTGTAAAAGAAAAATCTCATGGTTTTAGGTTATGTTGAAGTATCCGGGAGAACGTCAGATGTAAGGAGACGAGGTTTTGTCTAGTTCTAGACGTAGTTGCCGGGGAAAGTCTAAATATCTATACTAGTATTACACAGTCGATATGAGTTTATGAAAGAAGACTTACAGTGAAACAGCCCCACAGTACAGCTATATACATATGAAAGCGGTAAACGAAAGTGGGTAAACACTTACTCGGTTGTAGAGCTTCCATGCTGTTTGGTTAGTTTGTTCAACAAAGAAAGCTTTGATAACAATATTATATTCAAAATCAAAGGAGAAAATGCTTTTGAAAGGAAAATTGGGGCTTACAGCTCAAGGAGAGGCCCAGGGTTTAATCAGTGATCGCACTATCATTTTGTACAGGGACTTATACAAGTGACTGAGGCCCAAGAAAGTTTTTCTGTACAAAGGGGATGGGTCTTACACTCTCTCAAGAGGCCCAAAATGATTGAAAGAAAAAGAATTGGGCTTATAACACGAGGGTAGGCCCAGATGATTTGTTTTTCGCGCCGAGCTTTTCTTTTAACGCAGAGGGACTTATACAATATCTGAGGCCCAAAATTGTTTTGGTTAAAAGGGGATTGGGTCTTACACTCTATTAGAGGCCCAAAATGATTTTGAATGGGTCTTATAGCTCGAGGAGAGGCTCAGATGGTTTGTTTTAAACGGGCGATGATCGCGCCGAACTTTTGAAATACAACGGGACTTATACAACATTTGAGGCCCAAAATAGGGTTGTATTTACAAAGGATTGGGTCTTACACTCTATTAGAGACCCAAAAGTGTTTGAAAAAGTTTGATGAGGTTGAATTAATCAAAACCCTAATTTGTTTCCAAAATGTATTTTAATTGAATAAAAAATTCAATTAAAATGATCAAAATTGTTTAACATGTGGAAAACAAATTGTGATCTTGGATTAATGTTTCAAAAATCATGTTTTGACCTACAAAATGATTAGAAATCATTAAAATTTGCAAAATCAAGAAGGAAAAAATATTTTAAATGTCAAAAACAATTATAATATTAATTCTTGGCAAAAATATCAATTATATGAAATAAATAATATTTTTGGGATCTTTTGGTAAAATAAAATATTTTAATATTTTTGTGAATTATTAAAAAAAGAATCAACTCAAAATCATTAAAACTCAGAGAGAAATTAATTTTTGAATCAATTAAATAAAATCACAAAATTTAAATATTCAAATATTTGAAAAAGGGCGCTAAGAACATGGCAAGAACATGCGCCCTTCCTCTGTTTCTGCAGATTTGCGTTTTCTATCCAATCTCACCGAATACTTGATTATATCATGCAATCTACATATCAATCTACTCGTTTCAACCTCACGATCATGTCTATGGTCTTTAATTTCATTTATTTTAAGCATGGAATAAGAAATCAAAGAGAAACCTCAAGAACCCTAAATTCTGCATGAAGGTTCAGAAATTCCATACACGATTCATACAAAGCAATTGATTGAGGGTAAACACTCTATGCATGATTATGAACATATGACCAAATTATTGTGCAGCAAAAATTGCATGGATCATAGAGTTAGAAGAACTCATGCTCACCTCTTGCAGCTGGTGATCGTGTTTTGGGTTAGGGGTGTTACAACTAGGTTCCAATGATCTGGATAGCTTCCCTAGGTGCCATGGAGTGTGTCTGGATGCTTGGAATGAATTGAAATGATCAGGAACTTGAGATGGCACCCCAACTGCAAATATGTCAAAGGCTTGAGCAATTGGCTAGTGATTTTGTGATTTTCGTGTTCCAGATGTTATGTGAGTGTTTGGATCACTTCTATATGATGTTTATGAGGTGTGTGTATGTGTGATTAGTTTGATTGGAATAGCTCTCAAACTCAAAACCCGATGGTGACTTGCCTTAGAAAGCAAAATTGGAAGTGAGAAGGTGATTTTGAGGAAAGCATCTGTTTGATGGCTTTGGTGTACTCAAACTGAGCACAAATGAGCTCTATTTATAGTAGAGTAAGTTTGTTTTGCAAGCAATAGTGAATGACAACTGCTGCAGAGGTTTGGCCAATGGTTGCACTTTGGAATCTCAAGTCTCCTCTAGCCATTGACTAGAGGTTAGAGCACAGAGCTATGGTTCCCTAGTTGTTGGATCATTCTTGACTGAATTCAGTTGCAAATGTGTCAGTCCATGCCACCTTGGTGCATCCATTAAATGCTCCAATCCAAAATTGGAGTCTTGTCCCTCTTTTAGGGACTTCTAGGTTTGGCATGCTACTTCTTGTTCCAAAGACTTTGGAGGCTTGGATCAGTGTTTGTTCCCTTTAGATTTGATCCTCAGATGTGTCCAAAGTGATGACAAGGCTTGGAATTATCTGATTTTTCCAAATCGAGCAAAAGTGCAAAATTCTGCCTAGCCTTGGCAGTTTTCAGCAAGGCATATTGCCATTGTCATATCTCATGGCTCAAGTGGAATTTGATGGAGTTCTTGGTCATTTTGGAAAGCCATCATATGATACAATAACTGTTTGATCATAATTGGTTTTGATACTTTTTGGATCCAACTTAAAAATACCCCTACATTTGGAAAAAAGTGAAGGCAGATTCTGACTTAGTGAAAATTTCACTAAGTGTTGGAAAAAATGACATTTCATGTTTTCAGCCACTTTGATCATTCCATAACTCAAAATCCATAATGAATTGGAATGAGGTGTAGTTGAAGCTTTTGTAGAGGGCCATGAGGGCTACAAATCCAGCTTTGGATGGGGAAAAATGTCCTTGTGGTTTAGGAGTTATGGTCCTCCAAAGTTGGTACCCTAGCCACTTTGTTCCATAACTTAGAAAATTTTCTAAGTTTTTATGGTTACCCCTTTTACAAGTTATCCCACTTTTCTTGATTTTACTTGATGAATGATGATTCAAATCACACATTAACATCATTTTAGGGTTAAAAAACCATAATTGTGAAAAATCTCAAAAAGTCAAAGTTTGACTTTTGTGCACAGTTGACTTTTTGTCAGATGAATTCCAAACTGTGCGATCCTCTATGAAATTAAGTCCTTGACCTAAATCAAACTTAATGGACATGTTCCATAGGTGTTATAGGGTGTATTGAATCATGTCCCAAGGTTTGGGAGCATGTCTTGGTCAAAAGTCAAAGCTACAGTTGACTTTCCCCGCAAAACCCTAACTGTGGTTCAGATGAACTTGAAACTTGTTGCTCAAGCTTATTGGATTAATCCATTGTTGAAAATGGATCAATGTGATGTATTTGAGACCCTAAAATCCCTCTTGAGATCTTGGCTCATGATTTGTCCAAAAATTCAACTTAGGGGTGAATTAGGTCAAGAAACCCTTATTCCTGATTTTTTTATGAATGCATCCCCTAAAGCCAAATTGACTTGATGATTGGGTTCATGATGTCCCTAGGAGCATCATAGGTTATGCTTTGAAGCATTGGCTCGTGCCCAGAGGAAAATCTCCATCTGGAGGCCCTGGTCGACCAAAACCCTAATTTGGTGACACTGTCGATCGTGAGGCTTGATCCACTCAGAATGTTGCAACCTTGTGCTTGATTCTTGAAGTGGGAGTTCTCTTGATCCATTGTGGATGTTTGAGAGGCTAGAAAAGTTGAAGATCATGTCATTCCTTGATTGATCCTTGGTCTAAGAACTCTGAGAGGGCTTGAAACCCTAATTTTGATAGTAGTGAATGCTCACCCATCTTTGGGGAGACTAATGAGGCATGATGGTTAATCCATATTGTGATGATGATTTGCACAATGATGGGAAATTTTAGTGGTCAAAATTTGGGGTATGACAGATGGCCCTATTTAATCTTCTTGGACTCGAAGGTGTGAATGACGAAGGTATTCAGGCATTCGGGGTGCAAGAGGATTAAATATCGGAATACCCGAAATTTTGACAGTGGTTATGAATGGTAGCTTGCGCATTCATCTTCTTTTGCTAAGCGATGATGCTTAGAAAAGGTAAAACTTCCCCTCGATCCTGGTTTCCTACCAAGGAACTGGTCTAGGTTTCTGAAATAAACTTCCCCTCGATCATGGTTTCCTACCAAGGAACTGGTCTCAGTTTCCGAATTAAACTTCCCCTCGATCCTAGTTTCCTACCAAGGAACTGGTCTCAGTTTCTGATATAAACCTCCCCTCGATCCTGGTTTCCTGCCAAGGAACTGGTCTAGGTTTCTGAAATAAACTTCCCCTCGATCCTGGTTTCCTACCAAGGATCTGGTATTGGTTTCTTTTGTCAATAAACTTTATTGACAAGGGACGCTATTTGTAGCGGTTCTCCTCAAACTTCTCGCCGAATTTTCCTGGGGAGATGCCATTTGATGGAAAAAGTTTCGATGTCAGACTTGCTGGGGAACCCATCTGTCTGAATTGTAGAGGGGTACAAACTTCTCTTTTGGAGATGCCATTTGTTGACTCTATCTGGGGAAAACGAGTCTCTTGAGAGACTGCTTTCGCTTGGGGTTACCACATCATACTTTTCTCGGGATCTTCTCGGAGAAATGCCATATGATGTGATCCAATTTTGAGGTGCCGATGCCCTTTTCGTCAGTGAATTTTTCGGAGAAAAACTGCTGTACTGCCGAATCTCTGATTAAGAGGCTTTCTCTAGGGATTTTCCTTAATCCGGGAAAGCGAAGATATCATCTTCAATGGCGAAGAGTGATGTTTTTTGGAAGCTCTCTGGCTCTTTAGAGGTTCAAGTTATCAAAGTGGTCAAAGAACCACCTTCATTCCAGAAATAAACTGGAGGAGAGATAGCTTAGATGATTCATTTCCTGACGAGGAAAGAACTGACAACTCGATTAAGAGGACTCTTATCACTAGGGAATAAGATCGACCAGAGTGATAGTGATGCAACATGAATATGAACGCAAAGTAGTTATGCATGATGTATGTGTGTATATGCTGACAAAACTGACATGACATACAAACTAATAGATGAACACGACTGGATACTCGGCCACAGTGGGGGATGAAAAGTATCACTGGTTCATGATAGCAATTCTGCCTTGCTTAGGAGAAGTAGTCCTCGTGGGGAGCTATGTTGGTCGGGCTTAGGAGATAAGAACTCTGTCGGGGGTATCAGATGAAACAATGGTCTCTGACACAGTTGATCCTTCATTCAGGTGCACTGGTTTAGAAGGAGTACTTTGATTCTGCACTTTGAAGCTTAACCGCCTTTGGGAGAAGCCATCGATATTCTTTCGATGTTCAACAGTCAAAAGAAATTGCCATCTTTATTAAAAGCAGAAAAATTTTACAAGTAAATTCATTTTTGTTTTATTTCAAGAATCGTTGATCATGTTAAAATGTCGTTCTGTAAAGGTAAAACAAATAAGAATTGCAAACAAAAGCACAAGGGCTCAAATTATATTGATAGGATGGAAATCAGCCAAACGCGTGATTCCATAGAGTATTTACAAAGTTAGAAAATGGTAATTTTAAGGGAAAAGGGGCTATATTGAAACATAACGACCACTATCCTTCTACCAACTTTGACTTCGGGGCATCCTGAGCTTCTGTCGAAGATGACCTTGACTGGAGCTTTCCTGACGGATGATGTAACTGCTGCCGAGGGACTTGCCCCTTTGTCAAAAGTAGTTACTTGCCATTATCCCTAATTTTTGCCTGGATTGTACTTTGAGGTTTCCAATCCACCGGAATGATTTTTGATCACGTCTCTAATTTTTGCCCGGACCGCCCTTTCGGGTTTTCAATCCACCGAGACGTTTTTTTATTTTTTTATTTAGGCGAAGTATTTCTTGACTACGTCAACATTTGTGGGGTAGGAGAATTCCTCTCTGTCCATGGTTGCGAGTCTCAAGGCACCGCCTGAGAAAGCTTTCTTGACCACATAAGGGCCGTCATAATTCGGACTCCACTTGCCCCGGGAATCAGTGAGAAATGATTGTATCTTCTTGAGCACAAGGTCTCCTTTTCTGAAGATGCGAGGTCGGACCTTTTTGTCGAACACCTTTTCATTCTTTGCTGATACAACTGACCATGGCATATTGTCGTGATTCGCTTTTCTTTGATCAGATTCAGTTCATCGTGCCGACTTTGACACCATTCAGCTTCTGTAAGCTTAGCTTCCATCAATACCCGGATTGATGGGATCTCTACTTCGATGGGGAGCACTGCTTCCATGCCATATACTAGAGAGAAAGGGGTTACCCCTGTTGAAGTGCGGATAGATGTGCGATAACCATGAAGAGCATAGGGCAGCATCTCGTGCCAGTCTTTGTAGGTTACAACCATTTTTTGAACAATCTTCTTGATGTTCTTGTTAGCTGCTTCTACCGCTCCGTTCATCTTGGATCGGTAGGGAGATGAGTTATGGATTTCGATTTTGAACTCTACGCACAACTCTTTCATCATCTTATTGTTCAAGTTAGATCCATTATCAGTAATGATCTGGCTCAGAACACCATAACTGTAGATGATATTGTTTTTTATAAAGCAGATCACCACTTGTCGGGTCACACTGGCGTATGACGCTGCTTCGACCCACTTGGTGAAGTAATCAATGGCTACCAGGATGAACCGATGTCCGTTTGAAGCTTTGGGCTCAATCATGCCTATCATGTCGATTCCCCATATGGAAAAAGGCCATGGAGAAGAAAGAACTTTGAGATGTGTAGGCGGTACATGGATTTTGTGGGAATATATCTGACACTTGTGACACTTCCTCATGTACTTGTAGCAGTCAGATTCCATTGTCAACCAATAGTACCCTGCTCTTAGAATTTTTCTCGCCATTGTATGTCCGTTGGCATGAGTGCCAAAGGACCCTTCGTGCATTTCTTTTATCATCATGTCTACTTCTGGTCTGTCGACGCATCGAAGCAAGACCATGTCAAAGTTCCTCTTATAGAGTGTATCACCGCTCAAGAAAAAACTTCCTGCTAGCCTTCTGAGGGTTTTTCTGTCTTTCCTTAGTGCCCCAGGTGGGTACTCTTATTTCTGAAGGAAGCATTTGATATCGTGATACCAAGGTTTGTCATCTATGACTGCGTCAATCGCGAAGATGTAAGCGGGCCGTTCAAGGCGCATTATGTCGATCTTAGCAGCTTTCTGAGCGTGGTACTCAATGTCATATTCCGATAACAACATCTGCCAACAGCCAATTCTTCCCGTGAGAGCAGGTTTTTCGAAAACATACTTGATTGGATCCATTTCAGAGATTAACCAAGTGGTGTGACGAATCATGTACTGGCGAAGACGTTTGGCTGCCCAAGCCAGAGCACAACAAGTTTTCTCGAGCATAGTGTACCGAGTCTTGCAGTCGGTGAATTTCTTGCTCAAATAGTAGATGACAGACTCTTTCCTTTTGGTTTCATCTTGTTGGCCAAGTACACACCCCATTGAGTCTTCCAAGACTGTTAAATAGATGATCAGCGGTATTCCTTCCACTGGAGGTGATAGAATTGGCGGGTTCGATAGGTATTCCTTGATACTGTCGAAGGCGGTTTAGCAATCTTCGGTCCAAACGCAGTCCTGGTTCTTTTTGAGTAATTTGAAAATCGGCACACATGTCGCGGTCATGAGGAATATTAATCTGGAGATGTAGTTCAAACGTCCTAGGAATCCTCTGACTTATTTCTCAATTTTCAGAGAAGGCATCTCTTGAATGGCCTTGACCTTGTCAGGATCAACCTCAATTCCTTTCTGGCTGACAATGAACCCTAAGAGTTTCCCTGAACGGACACCGAATGTGCACTTATTGGGATTCAAGCAGACTTTGTACTTTCGCAAACGCTCGAATAGTTTTGACAGGTGGGTCACATGCTCCTGTTCTGTTTTAGATTTGGCAATCATGTCATCGACATACACTTCGATTTCTTTGTGCATCATGTCGTGAAACAGAGTAGTCATGGCCCTTTGATAGGTTGCCCCGGCGTTCTTAAAACCGAATGGCATTACCTTGTAACAAAAAGTACCCCATGGGGTAATGAAGGTGGTCTTCTCCATGTCTTCTGGCGCCATTTTGACCTGATTATAGCCTGAGAATCCATCCATGAAGGAGAAGACTTTGAACTTTGTTGTACTGTCTACCAGCATGTCTATGTGTAGCAAGGGAAAGTCGTCCTTTGGACTTGCCTTGTTTAGATCTCTGTAATCGACACACATTCTGACCTTTCCGTCCTTTTTCGGAACTGGTACTATGTTGGCTAACCATTGAGGATATTCTGACGTAGCGAGGAAACCTGCGTCAATCTATTTCTGTACCTCCTCTTTGATTTTGACAGCCATGTCTGGATGAGTCCATCTCAACCTTTGTTTTACCGGCGCACATTCTGATCTTAACGGTGGATGGTGTTCCACGATGCTGGTATCCAACCCTGGCATATCCTGATAGGACCAAGCGAATACATCGGGAAACTCTTTGAGAAGTTTCGTCAAATTTTCTTTGACAGTTAGACGGAGCAGTGCCCCAATCTTGACTTCTTTTCTCTCTTCTTCCGATCCTAAGTTGACTGTTTCCAGCAACTCTTTGTGAGGCTCAATGGACCTTTCCTCTTGTCTGAGTAGTCGGAAGATCTCCTCTGGAATTTCGTCGTCATTTTCTTCTTCAGCCTTAAATACCGGGAACTCAAAGTTGGGAGAAGGCATTGGATCATATGTTTCAACGGGGTTTAAAACAAGCAATCTGCATGACGTGATGATTTGTGTTTAGAAGAGATAAAGGGAAAATGCAAAAGTGTGTGCAGTGTATTTCTTTTACTGCTTGTTTTTATTATTGAGTTGTTTTTTAGGATTACCATTTTCTGAAAAACAAAAAGAGAAAACAACAATTAATGCGAAAATTACAGAACGACGTTATTTTATTAATGAACAAGTCGATTCTTGAAACTACAGCCCTATAAAACAAAACTCTGTCGCTTTGGGCGAAGCGAAGAGGGAAATTTACAGAAAGTGAGCCCTATCAAAACATTTGTTTCACCTGGGCGGGGTGAAAGGTTAAAGTAAAGATGGCAATTACTTAGACTTATGAACAATCTTCGGAACATCGACAGCGACCCATTGGCGGAGAACTCCTCGGTGAATCACAAAGTCCGGTACCTTCCTTCATTTGTCTTCAGAAATGACGCTGATTTCTGGCGGAGCATGATCATTGGAATCTGTCTCCCAGGCAGAGTTGTCGTAGGAGGATTCCTCAGTTGTATTTCGCGTAGTATTTGTACTCTCAGTTGTATCTCCCCATCCAGTTGACTGGATGTCTTCGAGCCTGATACGAGAGCTTTAAGGAGTGGTGTACTTGACCATGAAGTCAAATTTTCCACTTGGTTGTCCCAGGGTGTCCCACACTTCTTTGGAACTGGAGGAGTCATCCCTCTCGATGACGTTGACCTCGGGAAAAGCATAGTTGATGAATTCTAGTCTGGCAAGCTTTGCCAATTCATCATCGTACTGGATATTTTCAGGATAACCTGGGTGTTGATCCCATGACATGGTGGGGACACAGGTATTCTGTTCAATGATGCTCAGCTGATTTTTATTGTTCGACTAATTTTCTTGCCCCAAGTCTCCGGGATACGGCTGCCAGATAGGCAAGCCATCCATTGGGCCATAATAGTCATGGTCAAAGTTGTATTTCATCAGAGTGTCTTCCTCTAATGAATTTGGTGGAGCACGACATCATTCAGGATCGCAATCTCCGTATATCATTTCGACATCTGACCTCAATATAAATCTCAGACTCTGTGCGGGATTGCAAAAGGGAGTCTGCGTTTCGTCCTGAGACGTATAACCGTCCTCTTTGAGATAGGACTTCCATTCTTCCTCCGTATCGGAGGAATCATCTTTATTGATGGTATGCACGTCTTGAGTCACTGGTTGAAGGAAACCTCCACTGTCGAAGAAGTTCTGAATGGGATGAAAACTTTCACTGTTAGCGGCAGTCTGGGTATAGGTTGAGGAAAAACCAAGACCTTTCTTTTTCTTATGGTTAGTAGGAATGACAAGTTGTCCCCATCCTATTGTATTGGTATTCTCGACCGCTTTGATAGCATCTTTATATGAGGAAATCGAGGTTCCTTTCTCTGATTGATTCTCATTGCTCACCATAAGCGCTTGGAACTGAGTCCCAACAACCTCCTCGGGTTCTACACAAGTAGATAATGACAAGTTGCTTGCGAGCAAGGCCTGTTCTCCACAAACCGTGACAAGTTGACCCTTCTGGACGAACTTTAGCTTTTGGTGGAGGGTTGAAGTGACCGCCCCAGCCTGATGTATCCAAGGTCTTCCTAATAAACAACTGTATGTTGCCGGGATGTCCATGACCTGGAAAGTGACTTGGAAAGTGTGAGGACCAATAGTTATGGGAAGGTCGACTTCGCCGATAACCGTTTTTCTAGATCCGTCAAATGCTTTGACGACGACCTCGCTGGTTCTCATCGGAGGTCCTTTGAATGATAATTGCATCAAAGTGGACTTCGGCATAACATTCATGGCTGACCCTGTGTCTACCAGTACGCTGGCTAAAGCATCGTCCTGGCAGTTGACTGTAATGTTGAGCGCCATGTTATGATGGCGACCTTCTTCAGGTAATTCCTCATCACTAAATCCCAAGTTATTGCAGGAAGTGATGTTAGAGACAATGCTATCGAACTGTCTGATTGTTACATCCTGTTCTACAAAGGCTTGCTCCAAGACTTTCTGTAGAGCCTCCCTGTGCGCTTCTAAACTAAGTAACAGTGATAATACCGAGATCTTTGAAGGAGTTTGTAACAGTTGATCAACAATGTTGTATTCACTCCTTTAGATGAGCTTTAGCATCTCATCATCGTTTTTTGAAAGGTCGGGATTACTGGATTGACCGACTGGTGGATTGGGAACTTCTGTCTGAGGTTCCTTTTCTTTGCTGGGTTCTCCAACTCCTCTGTTGAAGATTCTACCACTCCGTGTTACTCGACTGATGTCTGCAATATTCACGACGGAGGGTAACAGAATTTCCTTTCCAATCTCAATTGTTGTTGCACCGTATTTGTAAGGGATAGCCTTAGCTGATTCATACGGTAGCGGTCCTGGTAGATAGATGACTATGGGAGCCTTCTGATTTTTCTGACCATCGTAAGTAATTTCGATCCATTCCCTGTTGGGAAATCTCAATTCGTCAAGTAGAGGGATAATGGTACAAACATCCCTAGCCCTCTGATGATCAGAGATTACGACAACATCCTCGATTTGATCAGCGAAGTAGTTGACTGATCCAGAACTTGACCATGGTTGAATTTCTTTGTGGTTCAACTGACTTTGAAGGGTTGCTCGCATGAGGTAGCATCCTTGATTACCCACTGAGCAAACTCCACACCGCTCATAGTTGTGTAGTGGCACCTGGCCACGTCCGCTTTGAATACAATGTAACCTTACTAGATCTGTTTCCATCGACCGAACATCCTGACTTTGATATCTAGTAGGATTCCCGTTAGTGATACTAATTTGCTGGGTGTCTTCATCCATATAGATTGGAAGTCACCAGTGGTTCAATAAGTGCTGAAGTGTTTCCTGGACAAGGGCACAGCCCTGATCGTCTTCGCAACCCGCTTTACAGCCCTGATAATCATGTGATACCAGGAACCCGAGCCGGACCTGTTTAGCATGTAACTCCACCAGGCTGGTATTCACCAAGCGAATATCGAAGATTTGAATCATGTTGATTTGATAATGATTCCTATCATGGTAGTCTTGAATCCATCCAAGATCCATCTGACGCTGGAGAGCCTCCTGTATGAAAGAGCATCCCTGTTTGTTTACCGAGCAAGTGCGACAAGAATTGTAATCGTGACGCGGTAGATTATGATACTGGCCTTGGCTTGAGTGTATTTCCACCAAGTTGACATTCATTGCACGGATGTCGTGGTTTTGAATGATGTTGGAATTCGTATAAACCATGTTAACTCCACGAACTCGGTGCTCTTGGATCCATCTGAGATCCATCTGTTCCTGTAGAGCTGATTGCACCATAGAACATCCTTGATTGCCTTTAGAGCAGATATCACACTAGTGATAATTATGAGGTGGCACATGGCCATATCCACTCTGTCTACAATGCATCTTGACCAAGTTGGCCCTCAATAAGAGTACATCGTGAATTTGATAGGTGTTGTTAGACTCTCCCTCTATTAAATTGACTGTAGCCTTCTCGTGTTGAGGCAGCGGGTTCGTGAGAACATTCGGGTTTGTATCTTTAAAAGATAAGACCCTGCTCCTAGCAAGCTTTTGGACGTCAGATTTGAAACTAAGACAGATTTCAATGCTATGCCCTGGTCCTCCTTGATGGTAAGGGCAAGTCTGATCCACCTTAAACCAAAAAGGCAGATTTTCCGGTACTGTAAGAGGAGACCTGGTTTGGACGTGCCCCTTGGCTAACAGTAATGGAAATAGTTCTGCGTACGATACGGGTATAGGATCAAATCCTGGTGGCCACGTTGTACGGTTGTTGTTGTATTGAGGACGAGCCTGCTGAAGAGGTTGTTGTGTCCTTTGTTGAAATTGCTGCGACTATGGTTGGCTTTGAGCAACCTGAGGTTGATACGTAGACACAGGCGCGGGGTTAATAGCAGGAGTTACAGCTGCTACTGGTTGGTACCGTCGCCTTCGCTTTCCGAGGGAGATATTCCCAATATCTTGCTCTTTTTTCTTAGGGAGAGCACTACCGTATTTTTTAGTACTGCTTTTCGACCCAGTGTCTTTGACTAGACGTCCTTCTCAAACGGCTTCCTCGAGACGCACTCCCATACCCACCATTTCGGTGAAGTCGCTGGGCGCACTGGCAACCATTCTGTCATAGTAAAATGAGCTCAAGGTCTTTAAGAAAATCTTTGTCATCTCCTTTTCCTCAAGAGGTGGACAAATTTGAGCGGCAATTTCATGCCATCTCTGAGCGTACTCCTTAAAGGTTTTCTTGTCTTTTTGCGACATTGATCTGAGTTGATCTCTGTCTGGTGCCATGTCCAAATTGTATTTATATTGTTGGACGAAGGCAGTGCCAAGATCTCTGAAAGTACTAATCGTAGCGCGGTTTAAACCCATGTACCATTTTAATGCGGCACCGGTTAAACTATCTTGAAAGTAGTGAATCAGTAGATCCTAGTTCTCTGTCTGAGCTGACATTCACCGAGCGTACATCACCAAATGGCTTTGAGGGCAAGAGTTACCCTTGTATTTTTTCAAAATAGGGTACTTGGAACTTGTGCGGGACTTTCACATTGGGGACCAAGCAAAGGTCTGCGGCGTCCTTTCCAAATAGATCCTGACCGCGAATAGCCTGCAGTTCTTTCTGCATCTCCAGGAATTGCTCCTAGAATTCATCCATTATATCGAACATACTTTCCTTTATACCAGAAGGTATCTGTGTAATCTGTCCTTCCTGGACAGTGTGCACCACAGGGGGTGGTACCGTTACTACGGCAGTGAATCTTGGCGCTTCCTGAAGTTTGTAACCTTCAGGAGTCCTCATTATGCCTCTGGCATCCTCGCTTTCCCGAAGTTTGTAACCTTCAGGCCCAGCGGCTTCTGCTATGATTCCCTAATCTTCAGTGATCGGCGGAACATATCCTTCTGGGATATAGTTAACAGGCATGCCCCAGGAACGATCTTTCGGCATTTGATACCTAGGATTATACTTCTCCACTATGGGCGTTGAGGTGATCTCTGAGATCACATTTCTTTGTAGCTGAGCTTTTGCCATGGCTTGCATGTCGTTACGAAGCTTCCTCATATCCTCTCTCAGAGCGTCGATCTCTTCTTTCAACTCTCTATTCTCTTCCTTGAGATCATCCATCTATTTCTGACGATTGGCTCGAGTATTGTACGAATGAGACAGTTTGACTCTAGAACCGAGACACAAACGTGAGATTCGTAGGTAAGAAGAATACGTGACGTGAGAATAATGAATGCAATAATTATATTAATTGTTTTTTTGGTTTAATCAAAATAAACATCGACAATTAGATTGCAAATATCAAACAGTGGGGACACCCCCATTTTATTGAATTCAAAGGATTGCGGAAATGGAAATACAGTAAATTACAAAGTGCTGGAAACAGAAACCTAAGCTAATGGGTCCCGAGTCCTCTCTGAGGAGAACTCGGGTGCTAATTCTGGTACTTTCCTTTTCTTGGACCGGGGCTCTTGGACCGTTGTCGGGTTGTCATTCCTTTGCCAAGTGAAAGGAGCGAGCAAATTCCTTTGGTCATCCTGATTTTCTACAGCATGTTGCTCCAAAATCTCAATTAGAGCATCCTTATCTTTCAGTAGTTGCTGTATTTTGGTACACTCCACATCGAGAATGCGGTACTTGTTCTTCCAAGATCTCCTCTCCTGTTGAACTTTGTTGAGAGTAACTTGAAGTTTTTCCGTTTCAGTCATGAAGTACATGACAGATTCCCTTGGCGGAAGAACTCCTGACGAGGATAAGGCATCTTTAGCTTGAGAGCTCTAGTTTGTACCCAGTGGAGATAAGGTTCCACCGAGACACAGTCCGGTTTTCCTAGAGACTCCCGTCCTTTCTTATGAACATGTTTCCAAGCGTGCACTATTTCCATCTTTAGTGCCCTGTCATTTTCTCCATCCTTGAAGAAAAGACCTTCCAGATGAGCATTACACGGGACATGCCTCATCGGGTATCCAAATTGACGACGAACTAAAACTGGATGATAATTGATTCCTCCCTTAGTTCCTATGAGGGGTACATTGGGGAAATTTCCACAACGGTCAATGATCCTGATCCCGTCATAGATTCGATTGTACCAATTGATGTCAGAGTTGGTAAGAGACATGATTTTCTGAGACCAACGTAAGGCACTCTTATGATCCCAAAAAGCGGCAGACTTAGGCAAACGGGAGATAAACCATTTATATAGCAGGGGTACACAACACGTGATCATTCCTCCGCTGTATAAATTCCTTAAGTGTACAGAATGATACGCATCTGCGAGCAAGGTTGGTACAGCGTTTCCTATGAGAAAAACCTTAATGGCGTTGATATCGACGAAGTTATCAATGTTGGGAAACAAAAATAACCCGTAGGTGAGCAAAACAAAGATGCTCTCGAAAGCAGTCACATTCCCTATACTAGCAAATTACAGAGCCTTCTTTACCAGAAACTTGGTTGGTAAACCTGGGATTCCTCCCTTGGTGGTCAGGTGAGTCCTGACTTCTGATTCGTCCAAATAAATTGCTTTTACAATGGTCTGATCCTTTGGAATTTCTTCCAGTCCAAAAAAAGGAGCTTGATCAGTAATGGGTAGATCAGTCAGATGAGAATACTCCTCCAGCGTTGGTGCGAGCTGGTAATCTGGGAATGTGAAACAGTGATAGACCGGATCGTAAAACTGAATGAGTGCCTCCAGGATTCCCTCAATTACATGGACCCTTAACAGAGGTAGCAGACCTCCGTACATGGCTCTGAAAGCGTTAGGGTTAGTGATAATCCTTGCTAATCCTCTCAAATCCTCTAGTTTTGGAACCTTGAAGGTATACTTGTGAGTTTTTCTTCTACCGAAATCCATTAGCGCAATCCTTTTCTCTCTGACATTTGCAATCATTGTCTTAGTTTAATTTGAAAATGAGAGACTAGAAGAGAACATTTTTTTTGTTTAATGTTTTTTTAAAAATGAATGCATGAATGCAGCACGCAAAAACATAGAAAAAACATGAGGTCAAAGGGTCGGTGTCATGAAGTCAAGGCTCTACCCATCCCAAAGGTTTATACTAGTGATTTTTGTACCTGTCTCTCAAAATCATTGATTCTTATTGAGATAACATCAGCGGGCCGGGAACCGTGCTAGGTGATGTATTTTGAAGAATCTCAGAAGAGGGTAGTATCGCGTGACAACTATTTCCGATAGCTTTCGCACTACTGAAAGAGGATTTTCCTAGGTGTATACTCAATCTTTCCACATGCAGCATCACACGCATTCCTATTAACAGAAAAATAAACACATATATCAATTAGGAAAAGCAATATATATATTTTTCCTAATGTCCTAGACTTTTTAAGAGCTATGAATCCTATGATCCTTACAGAAAATGGCTCCCCGACGGAGGCGCCATTCTGTGGTACCTTCCCAACTTAAAGGTTTTTGACCTAAGATCCTAGTGAAGGCCGATCCTAGCAATAATGACATTCCCTGATGGAACCGTCATTCGGTGATACCTTGTGAACCCAAGAACTCGTCCCAAGAGAAGGTTTCAACCAGAGATATAAGAGAGACAAGATTCCTTTGTTTGGCCCCACGGTAGGCGCCATTTTTCTGTAGCGAGCGATTTTGGACGTGGTTCTTAAGCACTGTCGCTCTGGGGGGTCGATTCATTTTTTATCCTATTGAAGCTGATGAAGGAAGGGAAATAGATGTCTCCAACTAACCCTGCTTGCATACTGAGTTTAAACAGTCAAAACTGTTGGTTTACAAATGCGGTTTTAGTTCGTGGGCCTCTCTCTGCTTATTTTGTTCAGAACGAATTACCGGGACTGTTTATGGGGAATTTGTTGGGATACTGTGCTAGATTGGCTGGAGGTAGGGGACTCTGGGTTTTTTTTAGTGTGCTCGCTAAGATTCTTTTGCAATCTTATGCCTACGTATTCCCGGGATAGGGAAATCAGAGCGATTGTAGTTCCTCTTATTCTATGGGAGGAAATGGTGTTTTGGTGTCTTGTTCAAAGCCCAAGACATGAAGCTAAAGGTGGTTTATATCTTGTTCAAAGCCCAAGATGTGAAGCTGAAGGGTCTATTTGTATCTTGTTCGAAGCCCAAGATGTGAAGCTAAAAGGGTTTGACTTTAGAGAGAAATTGTCATCTCTAAAGGGGGATATTTGGTCTGTTTGTCACAACTGTTGGGTGACTGATTATAAAGGAGAATTACTTTAACTGGGATATGTGAATCCAGCAATGCCATAATTTCCTTTATAGGGGATTTTCAACCTGAAGGAGAAGACTTTAACTCAGTTTAGAGCAATGTCGTCTTTCCTTAGGAATTTCTCATGCTAAAAGAGGGACAGTGGCGTGGATGAAAATAATCCAGAGGCTTGCCGCTTACAGCAATTAGATGAAGGAAAAGGAGTTGTTGATGTTTGTATATTGTGAGCAAGGCACAGATTTTGATGCTAAAAGGTTGATTGCCTCAACCGGGGTTTTCCTTATACGAAGCCTAAGAGGAGGCTATTGACCCAACAAGAGGATGCTTTTGTGTCTCGTACGAAGCCCGAGATAGAGGCTAAAAGGGTTGACTCAACAAGAGAGTGTTTTTTTATGTGTCTTGTACGAAGCCCAAGACGGAGGCTAAATGGGTTTGACTCAACAAGAGAGTCTTTTATACTCACCAAGAGAGTGATTTGTATCTCGTACGAAGCCCGAGATGGAGGCTAAAGGTGATCGACTCAACAAGAGAGTCTTTTTATACTCAACAAGAGAGTGATTTGTATCTCGTACGAAGCCCGAGATAGAGGCTAAAAAATGTTTGACTCAATAAGAGAATCTTTTATACTCAACAAGAGAGTGAAAAGGTCAGCTCCGCTGGGGAGAATCATTGTACAAAGCCCAAGAGGAGGCTCGGGTTACTGTTTCAGTTGAGTGACATGTCCAGTATGTTGGTTAAAAGAGAAAATCAGTTCTTATATGGGTAATGTTGTACTCATGGATTTGATCTGAGGATCGGGATTATTTCCTGTTCTTTAAGGAAATGGGGAATCCGAAGGGTATTGAGACTGCCCAAGTCTACGGGTGTTTTTTCCTATTTTTGAAAGGAACTTGAGAATGTCTTCGAGACTCAAGGAGATTAGACTGTCCAAGTCTAGAGTTTTATCTTTTGTACTATGCCTAAGAGAGATCAAGAGACAATACGTTCGCAGTAGAAAGATCTAGACTCTTTGAATGACTGTTCTATTAAGATGACTAATTTCTGTTCCTATACCTTTAAGAGGTCGTCGGGACAATTTGTACGAAGCCCAAGAGGAGGCGAGCAAAACTTTTAAGAAGCCGAAGGGACAATTTGTATGAAGCCCAAGAGGAGGCTATCTTCCCGGAGGAAGAATCATTATACGAAGCCTAAGAGGAGGATGTGAAAACTTCTAAGAAGCCGATGGGTCCTTGTACAACGCCCAAGAGGAGGCGGGGATGCTTTTAGGAAGCCTGTGGGTCCTTGCACTAAGTCCAAGAGGAGGCTGATGAACAGTTCCAGAAGGGGTTTCACTTGGAACATTGGCCTTCTGTATATGAACTGTTCAAGGGGGGAGATTTCTTAGATCTAGTTATCTAAAATTGTTGTAAAAGAAAAATCTCATGGTTTTAGGTTATGTTGAAGTATCCGGGAGAATGTCGGATGTAAGGAGACGAGGTTTTGTCTAGTTCTAGACGTAGTTGCCGGGGAAACTCTAAATATCTATACTAGTATTACACAGTCGATATGAGTTTATGAAAGAAGACTTACAGTGAAACAGCCCCACAGTACAGTTATATACATATGAAAGCGGTAAATGAAAGCGGGTAAACACTTACTCGATTGTAGAGCTTCTATACTGTTTGGTTAGTTTGTTCAACAAAGAAAGCTTTGATAACAATATTATATTCAAAATCAAAGGAGAAAGTGCTTTTGAAAGGAAAATTGGGGCATACAGCTCAAGGAGAGGCCCAGGGTTTAATCAGTGATCGCACTGTCATTTTGTACAAGGACTTATACAAGTGACTGAGGCTCAAGAAAGGTTTTCTGTACAAAGGGGATGGGTCTTACACTCTCTCAAGAGGCCCAATATGATCGAAAGAAAAAGAATGGGGCTTATAACACGAGGGTAAGCCCAGATGATTTGTTTTTTTGAACTGGCGATCGCGCCGAGCTTTTCTTTTAACGCATAGGGACTTATACAATATCTGAGGCCCAAAATTGTTTTGGTTAAAAGGGGATTGGGTATTACACTCTATTAGAGGCCCAAAATGATTTTGAATGGGTCTTATATCTCGAGGAGAGGCCCAAATGGTTTGTTTTAAACAGGCGATGATCGCGCCGAACTTTTGAAATACAACGGGACTTATACAACATTTGAGGCCCAAAATAGGTTTGTATTTACAAAGGATTGGGTCTTACACTCTATTAGAGGCCCAAAAGTGTTTGAAAAAGTTTGATGAGGGTTGAATTAATCAAAACCCTAATTTGTTTCCAAAATGTATTTTAATTGAATAAAAAATTCAATTAAAATGATCAAAATTGTTTAACATGTGGAAAACAAATTGTGATCTTGGATTAATGTTTCAAAAATCATGTTTTGACCTACAAAATGATTAGAAATCATTAAAATTTGCAAAATCAAGAAGGAAAAAATATTTTAAATGTCAAAAACAATTAAAATATTAATTCTTGGCAAAAATATCAATTATATGAAATAAATAATATTTTTGGGATCTTTTGGTAAAATAAAATATTTTAACATTTTTGTGAATTATTAAAAAAAGAATCAACTCAAAATCATTAAAACTCAGAGAGAAATTAATTTTTGAATCAATTAAATAAAATCACAAAATTCAAAAATTCAAATATTTGAAAAAGGGCGCCAAGAACATGGCAAGAACACGCGCCCTTCCTCTGTTTCTGCAGATTTGCGTTTTCTATCCAATCTCACCGAATACTTGATTATATCATGCAATCTACATATCAATCTACTCGTTTCAACCTCACGATCATGTCTATGGTCTTTAATTTCATTTATTTTAAGCATGAAATAAGAAATCAAAGAGAAACCTCAAGAACCCTAAATTCTGCATGAAGGTTCAGAAATTCCATACACGATTCATACAAAGCAATTGATTGAGGGTAAACACTCTATGCATGATTATGAACATATGGCCAAATTATTGTGCAGCAAAAATTGCATGGATCATAGAGTTAGAAGAGCTCATGCTCACCTCTTGCAGCTGGTGATCGTGTTTTGGGTTAGGGGTGTTACAGCTAGGTTCCAATGATCTGGATAGCTTCCCTAGGTGCCATGGAGTGTGTCTGGATGCTTGGAATGGATTGAAATGATCTGGAACTTGAGATGGCACCCCAACTGCAATTTTGTCAAAGGCTTGAGCAATTGGCTAGTGATTTTATGATTTTGGTGTTCCAGATGTTATGTGAGTGTTTGGATCACTTTTATATGATGTTTATAATACACTTTTGACCAGTTGGAGTCTTCCAGCATACGACAATAATCGGGTACTCCAATGCTTAAGTCTTTGCAACATTTTATCATAGAGAGGTTGACAGTTATTGACAGAGAGCTTTTTACAATCCAAAGGGACGCCTAAATATTTGAAAGGTAATGAACCCATTTCAAAGCCAGCTTCCCCATGAATTTGACTTCTGGTAGCTTCATCCAGGCCACCACAGTAGAGCTTGCTCTTTGGAATACTCATAAGGAGGCCAGTTGCTCTTGAGAAGTCCTTCACCCTAGCCATGAATAGCTGAACTGACCCAACATCACCTCTGACAAACAGTAGAATGTCATCTGCAAAGTACAAATTTATAATGTTCAGCTTGGTACACTTAGGGTGGAAATTGAAATTAGGATTATCCTTGAGACCTATGAGAAGCCTATGCAAATACTCCATAACCATCACAAACAGGAGAGGTGATATGGGATCACCCTGCCTAAGGCCTCGTTTAGCTATCAGCACTTTAGAAGGGGAGCCATTAATGGAAAATCTATAAGATACAGATGTGACACACACCATGGTCCAGTTTATGAAAACCTGAGGAAAAACCAACTCCTTCATAATCTGAGCCAAAGCTTCCCAGTCAACGGTATCGTAGGATTTTTGTATGTCTATTTGGACCATACATCTTGGAGAGACATGTTTTCTAGTATATCCTCTAATCAACTCATGAGCAAGAAGAATGTTATCTTGAATAATTCTACCAGGCACAAAAGCAGTTTGAGAGTGATCAATAACAGTGCCAATTACCTTCCCAAGCCTAGAAGTGAGGATTTTAGATAGGATTTTGTAGAAGGTACTACAACAAGCTATAGGTCTCATATCCTTTATGGTCTTGGCTGCATTAGTTTTAGGAATAAGAGTGATCAGAGAACAGTTCAAGGATTTGTACATAGTGCTAGAATAGTGCTAGAATTAAAGAACTCCCACAAGGCTTCTTGAACATCTTTTTTCACAATAGGCCAAGTAGACTTGAAAAAATAAGCATTAAAGCCATCTATGCCAGGGGCTTTGTTGTTTCCTATGCTATTAAGAGCATCCCATATTTCCTTCTCAGTAATGGGTCTGATAAGCAACTGGGCATCATCTCTAGATAGGGTCCTTCCATTTCTCAAACAAGAGACATCAATGCCAATCAGGTTGGTAGCTTTGGTGCCAACAAGCTGAGTGTAAAAATTCAAGATCTCTTGTTCAATACTTTCCTGCCTAGTCAACAGTTCTCCAGACAAGGCTTCAAGAGAAGTTAGACTATTCTTCTTGTTTTTATCTTTGACAGAGGCATGAAAATATGCAGTGTTGTTGTCCCCAAGATTAAGCCAGGTGATTTTAGCTTTTTGAATCAAAATACTTTCTTCCATCTGGTTCAGATACAGCAGTTTATCAGTATAGCTCTTCACTTGATCAATGAGTTGAGAATTAAATAGGTTTTGCTGGAGATTTCCTTGAGCATTACTAAGATCCTGTCTGGCCTGCACAATCTAACACTGAATGTCTGAGAATTTCTTAGACATTTGTTTCAGAATAGGTTGAAGCCTCTTCATCTTAGTCCAAAGTCTATGCATTGGTCTCCCATCCACACCCTGGTGCCAACTCTGAGTCACAACTTGCAAAAAGGAAGGGTCTGAAACAAGACAATTCAAGAACTTAAACATGAATCTGTACTTAGGCCTTTGGTTAGCAATAGCAATTTTGACAGCGGTATGATCAGAAATATTAGGGGCCAGATTCACCACAACAGCTTCATGAAACATCTGGAACCACTCAGCATTGCCAATCAGTCTGTCTATTCTAGAGTAGATCACACCACTGGTATGTTTGTTGGTCCAGGTATAATGACTACCTTTAGAGCAAGCTTCAAACAGCCCTACCAAATGCATCATGTCATCAAGATCCTTATACTCTATCACACTCACAGGGTTGCCTCCAATTCTATCCTGGCTAGATAAGACATTATTGAAATCTCCCATAACAATCCAAGGGCCACTCATACGTGTGCCTATGTTTCTAATGTCATTCCAAAGAATTTTCCTGTGCTCAAGTTGATTAAAGGCATACACCCTAGTTGCACTATATTGTAAAATCCTATCCACACCAAAGATTCCAATATGGATAAATTGCTCATGACTTCTAAAGACTTTAACATCAATCAACTGATTATTCCATAAAATCCAGATTCTACCATTAGCATGCTGATCATAATTATCAACAAACTGCCAATTATTACCAAAAGCTTTCCTAGTTTTCACTGCATTCTTTTTCTTCACTCTTGTTTTAAGTAAAGCAACTAAGGGGACTTTAAACGATGAGATATAAGCACTGACCTCTCTATGTCTGGCTTCTTTATTGATGCCCCTGACATTCCAAGTGACCATCATTTGACAAGGTGGTTCTCCCCGATAGGACATTCTTCAATCCTAAGGGGAATGAATGAATTTTGGAAAGGCATAAAAGACGACTTTGGAGATTGGCTGACATCACGTTTTCCTTTATCCACTTTCCCAGATGTAACCATTTTCCAATCTGCTTCATTCTGAGCTATCTCTAGTCTATTTCCCTCCTGAACTTCACTTGTGCTAGCTTCTGGGATTGTCTCTTGGCCTATGTTATCCTTATTTTTCTCTTTAACTACATTAATAGGCTTCCATATTTGTTGTTTCTTTTCATTTTTCTTCTTTTTAGCACAGTCGTGCCCTATCCTTAAACAAGTTTAGCAGTAGCTAGGCATCCATTCGTAATCAATCTTCTGCTCTATGATCTTGCCATTGTGGTCTCGTATGCTCACTGATTCTCTAAGTTTCTGCGTGATGTCCACTTCAACCAACACTCTAGCATAAGAAATACGCAATTTCCTTGATGTGCATTCATCAGAAGTTAAGGGCTTACCAATTGCGCTTGCTATCTTTGAAATACTTTTCTCTCCCCAAAGGTGTAAAGGAAGATTAGGCATGGTGATCCACAGGGGTAGCGCACGTAGGATATCTTCTTTCATTTCAAAATCCACACTCCACTGCCTAATGAAGATCGGTTTACCAAAGATGAAATAAGGACCCTGAGCCATAACATTTTCCCTGTCCTCACTATTCTTGAATCTAACAATGAAGTAGCCTTCCTCGTTATAGTTGAGATCCGACAGGGCAACAAAGTTCCACGACTTCTCCATAAATTTCTTCACTGAGTTAATTGAGAGTGGTTCCCCCAAAGCAAGAAGTATCATAGCATTTTCCCAGAATTCAATTTCCTCAACAACGTCTGATTCATCAATTGATATTTCAATTTCGCCATTAACGATTGAAGGAGCAACAAATTCTACCGACATACCTCTGTTCAGGTTCCGATTACCTTGGATAATGTCCACCCAAGGCTTTGGGGGAGCTTCTTTGTTCGCCACTGGGATATCATCATCCACATTCTCTGCTACCTTCACCACCTCCGATATCGCTAGAGGTGTTTGATTGGACGTCACTTGAGAATCTATCACTACTACCTGTTCCTCATCGTCTCCAGTTGTAGTTTCCACCACCTCCTGTGAAACAATTGTTCTCTCCGCACCTTTCCGGAGGGGTACCACCTTTGATTTTGGCCGGCCAACCCCCCTTCTCCCCATGGTTCGCAAACCCTAGCAGAGCGTTTGGTAAGGCCTAAGCTTTTTTATAAGCCTATTTAGTTAAAAAGGTTAGGCCTCAGGCCATAAAAAAAAGCCTTTTAAGCCTAACAGGCCGGCCTATTTAAATTAATATGAATAATTTTTTATTATCATTATGTTTTGTTATACATAAACTAGTGGGAAACCCGTGCATCCGCACGGGTTCTGGTGTGGACTGCGCATACGTCACCAGTTAGGTTATGAAATATAAAAAAAAAACAAAAAAAAAATATTATTTTTGTTTTGACACTATTTATAAATAAATTTGAATTAATAGTAAAGTTGATTTCGTTTAAAAAAAAATTCAAATGAAAATAATAAGTTTTGTTTTGACATTATTTATAAAAATATTATAATCAATAGTAAAGTTTTTCCCGTTTGTAAAAATATTAAAATGAATATTTTTAGTTTTTGATAATGTTTATAAAAATATTTGAATCAGAATATGTATGTTATTTTGTAAAATTAAATAACTTATAAAAAAATTGTAGTAAGAATTAAATAACTTATAGAAAATCACACTTTCAATAAAGTTATTTGAACTTTTTTTACCAATCATTGACTTGCATTGCATTAGCACAAAAAAATATATACTACAATACTATTTCGTATGCCAGTATATCTTACCAATATTTAATATTATTAAAGATATTTAATAATGTTTGTATCTGTAGTATACGAATTAAACAAAAGGTGCTTAAGAAAGTGACACGTGTCCAAAGTGTATAAAAAAGTTGATGGTGGTTATAGATTTTTTTATATGGTAGATTATTGATAATAGAAAGGTAAAAATAGTATTTCAATTTTAAACATAATACGTTAGTGTACGTGTAGAAGTAATTGAAAATTTAGAACTAAGAAAAAAAATTATAAATAATTTATAACGTAAGATATAAATGATTTTGGAAAAAATAATAATAATTATTTAGTCTGCAATAATTATGAAATTTAGCTTAAACTAAATTAGAAAAGAAACTTGAAATTATGTGTCAATAAACAACAAATTCAAATTAAGAAAGCTTGGTAGTGCAGTACATCAAGAAGACAAAAATCATCTAAAATTTCGCGACAAGAATTATAAACAAAATTTGCAAACATAATCACGAAATCTAAAACTGCTCGATCTCATAAAGTTGTCCCACTGTAGTCGTGTTCATCGTCGTCATCAGAATCAAACATATCATACTCCAGTTCTTCATCATCATCTGAATGAAATTTGTTAAACCTTCTACCTATTGTTCCTGATCTCATGAATCTTCTCCTCTTTCGTCTTTGTCGCACAGCAGCGACCCGAGGTACCTGTTGGGAAAAACCAGTAACTGATTATTGTGAAGAAGATGAACAGAATATTTCATGTGACATGAAGAGAAAAAAGAACGAACCACGATGACGATGCTCAAGAAAGGGCAAAAAGAGCCAGGATTAAACAGAACCGTACCGGTTGGACCTGATGACGATGTTAAACATGGGGAGGTTATTGGTACGGTAGGGGGTGGTGGCCATCGGCAGGTGGTTGATTCTCTGGAACTGGTTCGATGTCAGAAGGTGGTGTTACCTGGACAGGCGCATCAACTTTTTGTTGCGTCTGTTGATTTAATAAAAAAATGGTTAAAAGCGGAAGAAAGAAAAATGCAGAGTTGTATGTTGTTATTGAAAAACGAAGTAGGTAATTTAGGATTCAAACCTGCTCTGGTTAATGGACCTCAGATGGCTGTTGCAATGTCGTCGATGGTTGTATTTTAGGCGCAGTCTGCACCTCAGAAGGCTGTTAAACCTGGACGATGTTGTTGGTGGCCATAGAAATAGTGCTACGTTTCTTATTTGTAATTTGTGTTGGTGAGAGAAGGAGGCTTGTTTATATAGTTTGGCATGAGACTCTTAAGCTTCTCCCTGCACTTGGTAATGCAAAAGCATTAATTATCTTGAAAATGTAATTGTGGAAGATAGGGAGGCAAAATAATAAGTAGCCATAGGGAAGATTAATGAAAAGTTGGAAATACGGGGTGTGATATGATTTGGCATTAAAGCCATAGGGAAGTGACATTGAAAAACCGAAAAGCATTTTGTGAATCACCAATTAAACCAGTGTGATTAAAGCTTGAGCACAATTGCAAGTTATGATGTTGAGAGATAGTATAAGAAATATACAGTCGGTTTTGAAGTGTGAACAAAATAAAATCAACTGTATACATTGCAAACCCGAAAGTATAAAAATTAGGATGTAAATAAAAAAAATCATAACACCTAATAAAGCTTACCAATCGTGTTAAAAATTCTGAGGACAGGTGGGAATTATCATGTTGTGAGATAATATAAGAAATATATAATTCGTTTGTAACTGTAAACCAAATGAATTGAATTTGTACCTGATAATCTTTTTGGATGGTTCCATTTCTTCACCTGAAGCTATTAGGGGCATTGAGATTTGTTGAGGCATTCAGAAAATTTTCCTACCCGCCAAGTTTTACGATTGACCACATCTAAAGATCAAATCAGACAAAAACTATAAGCTTCCTTCATGTCAAACAAACTTAAAAAGATAAGAAAGAGATGACATATATACAGTGGATGTATTACGTAATACGAACATAAGGGATTTAAATATTTTACGGTAGTAACAAATTAAGTTAAAAAGCATTCCCGGTGTACCCTGATATCCTGTCAGACCAATTTTGTCTACAATCTTATAAGATGATTCTATTTCTGTACCTGAAGTGGTTTGATCCTGAAAGAACAACAAAATTGAGAATGTGAAATACCATCGATGCTTCAAATGTTCAATTCATGGACGCAATTTAATTAAAAGTTGAGTATCAGCCAATATTCCCTATAGCATTCTTGTGATCATTTTATCATCAATCACAACCAAGTATCAATAATGATAGTCTGTTGACATTTGATATCTAAGTTTTTTCAGCTTAGACAAAAGTACCTTAAGATGAAGGACCTGAAGATATTTTGCAAATTACATCAAATAAAATACCATACCCACTATATGAACTGAGGCAGGGTAGGAAAATTTTCTAAGTAAACCTGAAGATATTTTGCAAATTACATCAAATAAAATACCATACCCACTATATGAACTGAGGCAGGGGAAATGCTTAATTGGTGAAGTTTAATTAGTTAATTTAACATCAAAAAAGATGATATAAACATAAAAATGCTAATTAGGTAAGCCTTATAAGTAAAACATGTGAGCAATGGGTGATATGTCACAAAATCTATGCATGTTCTATTATTCCTAAATTTATCGTCTCATAATCATTAGCCCAGCAACACTTTTGCCATTTGGACATGAATAGTATTGAGTCTATTGATTAGTTCAAAATATTTAATATTGAGATTACTACAAAACTATATGCAACACAGATGATCTAACTTCACTCACATACACCATGGTCTCTTAACATTCTTCACAGTTTATAATTTTAACAGTTTACCATCTTTCTCCCACGATCAATAATAGTAAGTACTACCCACCAAAAATTAACAACTTAGAAAGTAACACATTAATAATAGACCATCTTTCACATAGACCATGGTCTCTAACATTCTTCGCAATTTATAATTTTAACAATTTTAACAGTTTACCATCTTTCTCCCACGACCAATAATAGTAAGTACTGCCCACCAAAATTTAACAACTTAGAAAGCAACACATTAATAAACTCTCAATTTTGTTTCTTCATTAATCTCTATATGCCTAACCTAGTACCCTATCTTACAAATAAAGAACAAAAGAGCCATATAAAATTTCAGGTTACATACAACCATCGGCAATGTGGTACCGAAGAGCTCCGATATATCTTAAGGAGTAGATAATTCCACACCTTGCCAAACCAATGGACCAACTTCCTCGTTCACTAACTTCTCTCCTTGTAAATAAACAAAACTCGGCTGATACGATTCAAGAACTTTACGAAATTGTTCCTTTTCCGGATTGCATAGAGTTTGAACCTACATTTTAAAAGAACACAAAATAATAAAAAAAATCACATCATAATTAAACTCAAACAAAATTAGTAATACAAAACAAAAACTTCTAAACCTGCATTGCAATACTTCATGTGAAATTTACACACCTCAAGACGCCCCGAAGAAACCAACTCAGGGAAAGGATATTTTCTATGATTCAGTGGGTGCTTCTGCTCAACAGAACGTGTATCAGAAGTAATAGCAAGAACAGTACAAGTCTATTTAGAGGCTCCTTAAGGATGAAACTGCAACATCGTTTAAGCTAAAAGCAAACAACAACAACATCAACAACAACAACAAGAGTGAGAAAAAGTTGAAGTGATAAACGAATTAAGCTTCTAAAGAAAAAAAAAATATGAATTAAATTACACGAACATGAAGTTAAAAACCGATGAGGTTGAGTTCCGAAGTATTCTCCGGTGAACCCATAAAATTAAAAACCCCAAATTGAACACGCAAAGTTATACAACAACAACAAAAACAGTCAAAACCTTAAGTTCAAAAGTGAATTTACATTCCAACAAACATAAAAACGCATATTACTCATAATGCACTCAAAGAAAAATAATAATTTTTACCTGAGTAATCTTCAACTTTAGAAAATCCCTTCTACCAGCTTTGTCTTCCAACTTTAATTCCTCTTCCAGCTCCCGACATTCTCCGGTGAACCCATAAAATTAAAAACTCCAAATTGAACACACAAAGTTATACAACAACAACAAAAACAGTCAAAACCCTAACTTGAACCCACACAGTTATATAACAACAACAAAAACAGTCAAAACCCTTACAATCGATATTACATATGGATATGTTTTGCCTCAAATCATACCACATTTGATGTCAAATATTGGGTTTCAGTACCCACAAAGTTACATTGACGTACCCGTAGAAACCCGATTCAATTATTCCTGAAAGAAGAACAACGACAACTCAGAAACGACAATGTATCTCTATTTTCTGTAGCAAACATCTCAAAAAACACAAAATCGAGTATTAGGGATAGTTTACTCAGGAAAAAAAAATGCTAAAGTATACCTCAATAGTCTTCAACTTTAGACAATGTCTTCTATCAGCTTCCTCTTCCAGCCGTCACTCTTGCTTTAGCTTCCGACATTATCGGGTAAAAGCGTAAAATCAAAAACCCTAAGTTGAACCCACAAAGTTAAACAACAAAAACGAAACGATTCAGTCGTCATAGAATCGATATTGTATATGGTTATTTTTTTCTGTCAATTTGAAGAAGATGAATGAGGAAGGAAAAGACGGAGGAGAAGAAGAAAATGGATAGGAGGAAGAAGAAGAGAGATTGAGGGAGAAACAAAGTTGAAATTCAAAATGGTAAATGTGAAAAAAAGAAGAGGCCCTAAGAAGGTGACACGTGTCCAGAAGAGTATAATGGTAACTATGGTGGTACCATATTTTCTTATATGGTAGATAAAAATTAGTTATATTGGAAAACATGAAAATAAGATGAAAAAACCTTATAAACAATGTTATAAGTTGTTTACATAAGTTATCTTAAACAAATAGTCTCACAAAACTTATGCTAATAAGTAAGTTAAAATAAGTCAATGCAAATAAATTTTTAGTCTCATTGATTTTTTAGTTTGTTAGTCTATTTAAACATTATTTTAATTACTTATTTACATATGTCTAAAATAATAGACTTTTATGTAGACTAACACGCTAACCGGACCTTAGAAAATGTCAGGTTCAGATCGAAAAATAAGCATATGACAGGTTACATACCAGACTTGGACTTCTATTTTTTTAGCAGGACAAACTTAAATTTGACAAAGGCTAATTCGGTCCAGTCTATTTCCACCCCTACATGAGGTCCCATAGCTTCGCCCTTTCCCAAGCAACCGACACTCATTTTACCATTGACTCTTAATCTTCTTTTTTGCCCCCTTGGCTTCAATTTCACGTTTTTCTTAATTTCTCTGTTTTGAATATTTCTTAATTTAAAAATCAAACGAAACCATTCTTAAAGCCTGCTAAAGAGTACTTATTAAACTAAAAAGAATATTTATAAAACTACACACTTCAATTTTTAATGTCTTCAACAAACGACCTTTTATAAAAAAAATATTTCTTCCATCCATTATCGCATTCGTAAAAATTATTGAGGATTTTTTTTTATATCCCATAAGTTTTTTAGTCATCACGCAAATTTTTGTTTTTGTCTCCAATTTTTAGATATGCATATCCGAAAACACCATTATTTTTAAAAACATTGATTTATTTCGGATGTGTATATCAGGAATAATTTCTAATGTGCAAATCCGAAAAAATAGGAGAATTTTATTTTTTATGGGTACAAATCAACATAGAAAGCTCAAAGAAAAATAGTAGTTCTGCTATTTTTCCGGATTTGCATATTAGGAATTATTTCTATTATGCACATCCGGAACAAATCAACGTTTTTAAAAAAATGGTGCGTCCGAATATGCATATCCGAAAACTGGAGGCAAAACTGGAAATTCGCGTGGTGCCTAATAAACTTATAGGGTGTAAAAAGAAATCCTCAAATTATTTCTCTCAAACTATTTCTTATATTAGATTATCAATGCAATTTTATTTTTTATTTTTCAATTTTATTTTATAATTATTACTCTTAATTTATTACTTTTTAATTATGCATTAATGCTAATTCTAACACACCACTAATTAATAAGGATAATTGTTAAATTTATTATCATTGTTTTAAAAATCGGACCGGAGATCGAACCAGTGAAACGTTCGGTTTAAGGTTCAATTGGTTAAACTTTCCTTTGAACCGTCTATTAAATAAACTAATAATATGAAATTAAATTTCATAGATATGTCACACACAATCATATGTTTACAACTTAATTAAATAAATATTTTAAAAATCTATTATTAATTTATTACAACAATATCAATAATACATATAATAACATTAGTTTCAATTTTCAACTAAAAACAATTCGAATAAATTCAAGAATTACAATAAAATAAGTTAAACTAATTCAAATCAAAATTAAAATAATAGAACATAATAACTAAAATAAAATTCAAATAATTAAGAATACTTAAATTAAATAAGATAAAATTATAAAAAAAATATACGATACACACTACTTATTTGAACAACAATAAGCAAATTCGAGTTGAATGACGACCAACATGACATAATTGACAACAACAAACAATATTGACTTAAATGAAAATAAATATTGAACAGGACAGTATGACTATATTTAACAAAGACGACGTGATAATGATAAAGTGTGGTTGAAAGAAAAACTATAAGAGAGTGATAGAATTTAAAAGTTTATATGATTGTAAAAAATAAGAATATTTATTTTTGTGATTAAGAAATGTTTTCAATTTTGATATTTACATATTAAATTTTGTTAAAAAATTTTAAAAATGACCAATTTGATGTATTTATTTGAATTAGACGGTTTTACAAAATCGACTCTCATTCTTTAGTTCGAATAGTTTTGAACTGTTCAACTCAATTTTTCCGATTTTATTTCAAATTTGAGCGCCTAACGATTTTAAAAGGGTGATCAAACCGAATTTAACTTCAGTTCCTGATGCAATCAATTGAACTAACCGGTTCAATTCAGTTTTTAAAACATTGCTTATTATTCTCTTTTTTAGTTATTATATTTTTTGTGTGAAAGTATATGAAAGTGTCAAGTATAACACTTACTATTTTTAAAACGGAGAGGACTATTTTGAATTCTTAGATATTCATTAACATTTTCATAAGATAAAAAAACATAAAAAGAAATTAAATAGTAGATGAAGATTAAGGGAAAAACAAAACATACAAGAGCACATTGTTACGCCGAGACGCTTTTGTATTAACGAAACAGAACCTTAACCAAGGACCAAAAATAAAGAGAGACACTAGTTAGAGAGCGAGAGTTTAAGGTCAAGAGCATGTTCCTTGAGTTGATCTTTCTTCTCACTTTTGTTGTTGTTCTTTACAGGATCTGGAAAGTTGAAAGGCAAGTGAATATCTGTAGTGAAGTCCTGCAATTCAAAGCAAGGCTCTATCTTCTTCATCTTTTTCTTGTTGCTCTCGTTCTGATCTAGTTGATCATGTCGTTGTTCCCTTCGGCGTAGTCGATCGCGGGCGTCACGGAAGCTTCTTAACAGAGAGTAAAACTTTTCGATTTTGATCTCTTCTTTTTCCTCCTCACTGTCATCGCCACCGTTTCTGATCTCTTTTTTCTTATTTTCCATGAAGAATATTATTGAGAGTGGTTGAGTTGGTATTGTTGCGAAATTTCGGGTCGTGTTTGAGATATTATGATGTGTGACTTTATAAGTGAGAGAGCGCGTACAGCGAGAAAAATGTTTAAAGTAATTGATGACGATACAGTGGTGACGTCACTGCGTTGAGGTTTACGTTTATGCGTGAGGTGTGTCGTAATTTTGACTCGAGCTACACATGATGGAATAAAGGACCAATTCCACCTTTCACCAAAATGGAAGAAACACTCTTGTCTGATATAAAAAAAAAAGTTAGGGATTGAGTGGTGAACAAACATTCTTGTGAAATGTGAAATTGCTTTTTTGAATTTTACTAGAGCATTTCGTAAGTGAGTATCAAATTTTAGTTTGTTAAAAAATAAATTTGGAAGTATACTTTTAAATTAAGATCTAGATTTGCATTTTAGGATGAAAAAAAGATGTATACACCTCAATCAAGTCTCATAAACAGACCCAAACGAAGTTGAAAAAATTTCGAAATTGACTTACATTATAGAGAATTGCAGTTTGGGTGTTGAATTGGGAATTGTGTTGTGGTGTTGTTTACAAGAATGCATAATGGTGTGAGCTGAAAAATGATGGAGAGTTTGGTTGTTCCCACTTTCAGAGTTAGTTACACTTTTGCCACTGATGCACTTGATAATCTCTATAACATGATTTTTTTTTTCTATTTTTCTTTAAGCAAAAATATTGTCTAAATCCTTTGAGTTATTTTAAAATAGTAAGTTAGTCTTTTAAGTTTTTTTTTGTGACGATTTGATTTTTTATGTTAACAAACGTTTACGTCGTTGCCATTTTTAAAATTTTCTGTTACAAAAACGCATATGTGGCACAAACGGAGCACATGTGACGTTTAACTGAGATGAGTTGGCATTGAAGGTTACTGATTTTAAATCTGAAAAATCTGGAAATCATACATATTCATCACTTTCACAAATGTTCATCATATTTAACAATATTCATGAGTAAAAATCTGGAAATCACAAAAGTAATGAAATAAATTACAATTTATATATTGTTGGACTTGGATTTTCACCCTGAATCCAAATATGCAATCAAATTTATCAAACAAGTTATGGTTCATGAGAATCAGGAAAAAAAGTGGACGAAATATATAATGAAAAATCGTTCGATCCGACTAAAATACACAATCAAACACAAAATTAATTACATATTCGTGATCAGCGCAAAAAAAAAACAGTTCAAATGGTATATGAGTTTGCAATTTATTGTTGAGATTCAGAGTTTTGCCATTTTGTGTTTATGAGCTCATGAAATGTTCATCATATTTAACAATATTCATGAGCAAAAATCTGGAAATCACAAAAGCAATGAAATAAATTACAAATTATATATTGTTGAACTTGAATTTTCACCCTGAATCCAAATATGCAATCAAATTTATCAAATAAGTTATGGTTCATGAGAATGAAGGAAAAAAGTGGACGAAATACATAATGAAAAATCGTTCGATCCGACCAAAATGCACAATCAAACGCAAAACTAATTACATATTCGTGATCAGTGCGAAAAAACAGTTTAAATGGTATATGAGTTTCCAATTTAATGTTGAGATTCAGAGTTTTGCCATTTTTGTGTTTATGAGCTCATGAAATGTTCATCATATTTAACAATATTCATGAGCAAAAATCTGAAAATCACAAAAGCAATGAAATAAATTACAAATTATATTATGTTGGTTTTGAATTTTCACCCTGAAGCCAAATATGCAATCAAATTTATCAAACAAGTTATGGTTCATGAGAATCAGGGAAAAAAGTGGACGAAATACATAATGAAAAATTGTTCGATCCGACCAAAATACACAATCAAACGCAAAACTAATTACATATTCGCGATCAACGCGAAAAAGCTGTTCAAATGGTATATGAGTTTGTAATTTATTGGTGAGATTCGGAGTTTTGCCATTTTTGTGTTTATGAGCACATGAGTGTTTTTGAAATTTATTGAGTTTTAGAGTTTTGAAATCCAGAAATATAAGAAACAACAAGACAAAAGTCAAATCAACACCTTCAATGCCAACTCATCTCAGTTAAATGTCACATGTGCTCCGTTTGTGCCACATATGCGTTTTTGAAACAAAATTTTTTAAAAAGGGCAATGACGCAAACGTTTGTTAACATAAATGACCAAAACGTTACAAAAAAAACTTAAAGGACTAACTTGTTATTTTAAAATAACTTAAAGGACCTAGATATTATTTTTGTCTTTTATTTATTATATCAATCATAACGACCGTGCTTGATGTTAGTTTGATGACTATTGTTCACATTGATTCTTTGAACATCTATAATATAAGAAGATTCAATGTTATGGAAAACTATTCCTTGTATTTCATTCTGTTGCTGCCACGACATCAAATTAGGGGGAAAATTTGTCTAACGTTTAATTTTTTTTAACTAATGACATCATTCTATTTCATTTCAATGTTGTCTTATTCTTCGTGGTTGCTTTTCACGCGGTGTATCTTTAAGCTTTTCCAAAGATATGATTCCTAACTAACAAAATGTGTAACCAATAACATTGTCAAATCAATCAAATTTATCATCATGATTCAACTTGTAACTATTCACCAAAGTTCTTATTCATATCCTTCATTAAACTACCTATTTCAAATTTCCAAGGTTTTGTCATATTGTTTATGTTAAAAAAAATTAGCATTTACTCGTCTTTGTTTTGTTAGAACTAAGAAATACTCAATTGGGTTAAAAATGATGAAAATTAGGATTTAGAGACTTGAAATTGAGAGAGAAATAATAGAGAGAGAGTTATTGAGGGTGAGAACTATCTTTTTCATTAGCCACAAATGGGAGCACTAAAGGCAATTTATACAACATGTACAAAAATTAGGAAAATACAAAACAACTTAAAAAAAACTAATTACACAATAAACACCCAGTGTAACTGGTTACGATATTTGAAGTAATCGGTTACAACAAACACCTCTAGCAACTGCTTCTAGTGTAAAAATCATGTAACTGGTTACCACATATCTGGTAACCGATTACACCAACTAAAATATAGAAAAACAACTTTTCCAACACACCGCCTCATTTCAGTTGGTCCATGTACACCATGCTCAAGCCCATCTTCAACCTCTTGAACACTTCATTTGTTACTCCCTTAGTCAAAAAATCCGAAACTTGGTCTTCGCTTCGACAATATCCCAATCTTAGCTTGCCTTCACTCACTAGCTCACTCAAATAATGAAATCGTATCTCTATACCACCGGTTCCTTCTTCGAACACCAAGAGAGTGGTGTCCTATCAAACATAAAAATGTATCCATCTGTCAACTTTCTATCATCCTTATCGCCACACCAATTGGAATTGGTGAAACCAAGTAAATCGCATTTTCGGCCCGTATCCTTCGCGGGAAAGAGAATTTCGCAGCCAAGAGTTCCTTTAACATATCTAAGGATCCTCTTGACCGCTGCGAAGTGAGACACATTCGGTCTCTCCATGAATCTTCAGGTAATACCGACACTAAACGCCAAGTTCGGTCGCGTATTGCACAAATACCGCAATGATCAAATCAATCTCCTATATTGCGTTGGATCCACATCTTTCTTATCCTCACTCTTGGACAGCTGCAACCTTGCTTCACATGGTGTAATGGCCACATTACAATGCTCCATTTCACACCTCTTCAAAATCTCAAGAGCATATTTCCTTTGATGCATGAGCAATCCCGTTTTTGACTTGTGGAACTCTATGCCAAGGAAATATGTCATGATATCAAGACCCGTCATGTCAAATTCATCCATAAGTTCACTCTTGAACTTTGAAATACTCTTCTCACAGTTGTCGGTAACCAATAAATCATCAACACACAAGTAAAGAATGATCACACCAACATTCGCATCTGTCTTCACATATACTCCGTGTTCGGACACACACTGCTTAAAACCAATATCAATTAGAAAGCCATAAATATGTTTGTTCCAAGCTCTTGGAACTTATTTCAAACCATATAATGCTTTATGCAATTTGTAGAATTTCAACTCTTGATTCTTCACTACAAATCTGAGTGGCTGCTCAACATAAACCTCCTCAAAAACGCAGATTTGACGTCCATTTGATATATCACCCAATCATTTTTATTTGTAATGCCAACAACTAATTGGATGGTTTCTAGTCTAGCCACAGGTGCAAACATCTCCTCAAAGTCTATACATTCACGTTGCAAGAATCCCTTTGCTACCAATCGAGCCTTATGCTTGATCACCTCGCCTTTGGGATTTGCTTTCACATTATAAACCCATCGAACACCAATTAGCTTCTTTCCAAATGGTAAATCAACCAACTCCCAAGTACCATTTTTTCAAAATATTCCAGCTCCTCCTTCATTTCACAAATTCACTTTGGATCGCTTAGAGCCTCTTCCGTGTTCACCGGTTCGAATTTGGCCATAAGCGCAAAGTGGATGAAATCAACATCATCATTGATTTCATTGTCTTGAAATCTCTCACATTCTTGGAGTCTTTGAGGCAACACCCTTTGCCTTGTTGATCGTCTAACATTCTCTTCATTTCGGACCTCGATCGGTTGCTGCACGAAAATTTCGAAACAGACTGATAAAAAAAATAAAACTGGAATTCTGTTTTTACTGCATGTAACCGGTTACACCAGAATGAATTGGCTGAATGTAACTGGTTACACTGGGGTCTGCCTGTCTAATTTCTTCAAAAATCACACTGCGACTGATCACAATCTCCCAATTTCGAGCATCAAATAACTTATATCCACCAGTAGAATGATATCCAACCATTACCATCTCTTCACCCTTGTCGTCAAACTTCTTTCAAAGTTGACCCGACATATGTCGATACACTATCGAATCGAAAATTGTCAAATGAGTTAGATTCGGTTTGAATCCAGACCATACCTCTTCCGGTGTCAGCTTCTCAAGCTTCTTAATAGGGCACCTATTCAACAAATAGGTGGCTATAGAAACTGCTTCTCCCATAGCTCCTTTGACAAGTTCTTTCCACTTAACATTCTTCGAACCTTGTTTATAATCGATTGAGTATTTCTCTCGGTAGCGCCATTTTGTTGTGGTGTATAGGGTGGCATCACCTTATGCACTATCCACCTCATTCACCTCCACCGTCTGTTTTGAGCACTTTGAGTTTTTGACCACATTGCGGCATCACTAAGGACTTAAACTTCTTGAACACGTCAAGCACGTCATCCTTCCTCTTGATAAGATAAGTCCATAGCTTTCTACTAAAATCATCGATAAAAGTGACAAAGTATCTATTGCCAGCCAACATGTCAACTTGCATCGGCCCACATACATCGGAATACACCACCTCAAGGTGAGTCTTGGTCCTATATCTCGCATCCTTGCTAAAACTAGCCTTGTGTTGCTTTTCTTTCACACATTCTTCACACAACTTAGTTGGAATATTGTTGTGTGGCAGCCCGGTAACCATACCATTTTGTTGCAACACTTTGAGATCTCGAAAATTGAGATGCCCAAGACGGTAGTGCCATAACCACTCTTCTCTACTTTTCGTTGTAGCTAAACACCTATGCTCTATAAATTTCAACTCCACCTTGAAAGTTCTAGTGGTAGCCATAGAAGCCTTAAGGATCAAAACACCGTTTGCATCTGGAGGTGTGAAAAGTACACAAGAAGGGGGAGTTGAATTGTGTTTTACGTTCTATTTTAATTTCACTTCTAATCAGAGTTTTAGAATCATAACTGATGTTCAGATTCTGAGTTAATTTGTTTGGCAGCGGATATAATAGAAGTAAATAAAATGACAGCAGAAGACACAAAAGATTTATACTGGTTCCTCCCCTAACTGAGAGTAGTCCAGACCTCTTGCCTCGCAAGAGATTTTCATTATAACCACTTCATGATTACAATCGCTTATGCTTTTGCATAAGACTTTTACAACGGTCAGACCAACTGTCTGAGACTTCCCTTGCTTAGAGCACATGTCTAAGACTTAACCTTTACTTACACCATATGACTGAGCCACCTACTCTTCTGTCTTCTAGTTGAGACTTTCCCTTTGATTAGAGCACATGTCTAAGACTTCCCTTTGCTCACATCCTCTGGCCGAGCCACCTGCTCTTCTGGCCATCCAGACTAAGACTTTCCTTGCTCAAGCTGGACTCGAGACTTCTTGCTCACGCCCCTCAAACGGAGACTTCCCCATTTGCTCAATCAAACTAGCTGAATTAGACTTTCACAGCTCAAGCACTTAAGAAATGAGACTTACGTGGCTTAAGCATCTTGGCTCAAGACTTGTTGCTTGAATCCCAATGAGACAAGAATTTTTGCTCAAGTACATAGCAGGAAACTTAATCTAAACTACTGAAGGCTCAGCAAAATAGAGAACAAGGTGTACATGATGCAAGCATCAGATGTACGGGAAATCACCATAACAAAGACCTAAAACACTTAAGATTTCTTAGATATTTAATGATAAGAAATCTTAAGTCTTTTACAATTACAACCTAAAACAGAAAATCTGCATATTACATTAGAGTTGATAATTGATTAATCTTGCTACTCCTTCATCAGAAGAATCCTTGTTAATATTCAAACTTGAATCTTTAGCCATGTATATAGCCTTTTTCAGAAACTATCAGTTGAGGAAGTGTCTTGATCAAGTGTCTTTGCCTTTACTCTATAGTGCAAGAAGTGTTGAAGATGAATGCACAACAGATTTTAAATCCAGCGTGTAACACATTTAACCTTTGAGTCTTCAAGAGGTTTTGTACTGATATAGCCGTTGGGAGCATACATCCATAGAACGTACCAACTTTTCTTGAGCCTTGCAATATTGTAGACTCGAGCTAACTGGCTGATAAGACAATGCAACTTGCTTTCAATAGTATGGAAAATCTATAGCTTTATAACCAACTCTGAATGATACCAGATGCTGATGTACAATTACCAAGTGTAGAAACTCGTCTGAATACTGAGGCCTTCAGCTCAGAGTCTACGTCAAACCACACTAGCAATTATTCTTCAGACTCTGCCACCAGAAGCTAACAATGAAGCAACTCCAAATGTGTATAAGTAAAACAGATTCTGATTATTTATGTACAAGAATAAGAACCTGCATAAATAAAACACACATCAAATAAACCATTGTTCTTTTAATACTTTTGTTAACATCAAAACAAAAAGAACGCGCAAAATGTTGTCTTCCATGCAAATTTTGTAACCCCTATCAATCGATTGGCCAATACTCAAGAGGTTACATTTAATTCCCGGAATATACAAGACATCTTTGATCATATAATGTCCACCATTAATTTTTTTGATCAAAACATCACCGACACCATCGGCCTCAAGAGTGGTATCATCTGCAAATTTTACTCTACTTTCCGCAGCTTGATTGATTTGCACAAACCAATCATTTCTACCCGTCATATGCGTTGAATAACTTGAATCCAAGTACCACTCCTCGCTGTATTAGATTCCATCTTGCATTGTAACCATAACATTGTCGTTTTCGTACTTTTCCGCATAATTTTCAACAACTCTGCTGCATTTTTCTGCAGAATTTCAAGCACTTTCAGCACCTCTGTCATTACTTCAATCTCCTTGTGTGATAATTACTAAGAGCATATATGCCTCGTCTACCTCTTGCTTAGAAACTTTAGCTTCATCTCCTTGGGAATCCCTCTGTTTTACACTACATTCGTTTGAGAAATGTCCAAGTTTTTGACAATTCCAACACTGAATTTTACTCTTGTCAACCTTTGGTCTTCTGCCCCTACCGTTCCCTTGATCACCATATGTATTGTAGCTGCTCTCACCCCTTTTCCCCATCAAAACCTTCGAATTTTGTGGATCTTTTCCACCTAAATTCTGGAAATTTTGCTTCCTTCTCGAAGCCCATTTTCCTTTCGATATTTTACTCTTCTTGTTAAACTGAGCTTGGAAAGCGATCTCTGCCTTTGCCTTGTTGTTATTCCTCTTATCCATTCGTTGCTCATGAGCCTTAAGAGAGCCTTGCAGCTCCTCTTTGCTCATCGTCGCAAGGTTCTTTGATTCCTCAATCGCCACCACAATGTTGTCGAATCTTGGTGTTAATGAACGCAAAATCTTCGAAACAACATTCTGTTGCGTTGTAGTTTCTCCACATGACTTAATAAGGTTTACCCAACAAGTAATTCTTGTAACATAATCACTTATCGTCTCCTTCTCCTCCATTTGAAGTAGTTCGAATTGACGTTTATGAGTTTGTAACCTCACCACCTTGGCTTTGTCAGCCCCTACATAAGCCTTTTCCAAGATCTCCCAAGCTTGCTTTGCCGAATCGCAATCGCCAACTTTTTTGAAGTTATCACCATCAACACAAGAATGAATCAAGAAGAGTGTCTTGTAGTCTTTCTTCTTCTCTTCCTTGAATGTAGCCTTCTGAGCATCTATAGCTTCTGCCCCAAGTGGTGTAACTACATTGTTGATCACTTCAAGAACTTCTTGATACCCAAACAGAACTTTCATTTATTTAGACCACTTGTCATAATTCTTCGAATTAAGAATCAGTAGGTTGGTGGGTACTCTATCATTGGAAACGATATTCATCATTGCAGTGGATTAATGGATCAGGTGCTCTTGATGCCAAATGTTAGAACTAAGAACTACTCAATTGGGTTAACAATGGTGGAAATTAGGATTTAGGTGTTTGAAATTGAGAGAGAAATAATAGAGAGAGAGAGAGTTATTGAGGGTGAGAATTATCTTTTTCATTAGCCACAAATGGGAGCACTAAAGGCAATTTATACAACAAGTACAAAAATTGGGAAAATACAAAACAACTTTAAAAAATAAGCTAATTACATAAAAAAAAACTCCCAGTGTAACCTGTTACCATATTTGAGGTAACCGGTTACCACAAACACCTCTAGCCACTGTTTCTAGTGTAACATGCATGTAACCGGTTACCACATATCCGGTAACCGGTTACACCAACTGAAAAGCAGAAAAACAGATTTTCCAATATGTTTGACAACTTCTGGTTTAATCATCTTTGTTTCCCATGTTCGGCTTCATTGTTTACAACGTTTCAGTTTTATTCAGCACTAGGTAAATTTGTAATGCTTAGTTGTTTCATTTTTAACACTACTACAAATAATACTTTTTATGACTAAGCTTTCACCTCGACCCACTAATAATTGAGGTATATGTCTCTGCAACACCATTATTTATTTATTTTTTAAAATACAAACATATACCCCTTAGTTATTACCAAAATTGAGGTAATATATATATACATACGGGGGAGTTTGCTTCGAATCTCAATTATTGCATTTTATGTTTTATTTTTATTTTTTATTGGTTTATGGTCACATGACGCCTTTCCCTTTTTCTTTTTCTTTTTTATTTTTATTATTTAGTTGTATTACCCTCGGTTATAATGGTCAATCGAGGGGTTATATCTTTTGCATCAACATTTTCAAATATCTTTTTAATGCATTATTGATATTATTTTTAATTATTAATTAAGATTTTACATCGGTTGTTACTAAAAACCGACGTGATAGTTAATTTAAATGAACTGCAAAAATATAGCGCTATGTGAGGCTTTTATACTTTTATTTTATTTTTAATTGATATATTCCCTCGGTTTTTCCTACAAACCGACGTATTTGAATTTTTGCATGAATACTTCAGAGAACTAGACTCTAACTTTTGATTTACCTATCAACACTTCATGTTTCATCGTCATTCTCTTAAAAAAAAACCTAGGTGATTTTCATCAAATTTGTTTCAACATCAACTCGAGCATCATCTCTTTTCAACACTAACTCTTTCAACATCATATCTTTCAAAACTCTTCGAAGCTTTGTCATCACATTTGAGGTACGTAACGTTTATCTCTCATTGAAATGTTCATCTCTCACCACTGAAATGTTGTTTGAAATGTAGTTACCACTGAAATGTTGTTTGAAATATTATACCACTGAAATGTTCATAGAACTCAAACTGAAATTTTCAACACTTTTAGAAATGTTAATCTCTCATAACTTAAATGTTGTTTGAAATGTTGTTAGAAATGTAGTTACCACTGAAATGTTGTTTGAAATGTAATACCACTGAAATGTTCATAGAACTCAAACACTTACCATATATGTTTCATCATAACTTGCATTTCGATTGTGGCTAACATATATTTTAGTTGTTGTAGTCCGATTGTGGTTTAGTTGTTGTATTCATATGAAAAAAATGCAAACCTTAATAAAAACAAGTGTTCTATATACAAAGTTTATAAAGTCCAACTTTCTATATATCCATCTTTTATATAACACACTTGTTAGGAACTTAAGTGTATGTTTCTATTGTTGTTGTTTCAATGTTCTAGTTAAGCACAAAAGACAAATGTAAAATTTTTAGTTTGGTTGTTGTTTCAAAATTTGAATTCTTTTCACAACATAAAAGACAAAATGTTTCACAACGGATTCTTTTCAAGATATTTTGAATACCTTAATGTGAATTATAGTTGATATATATGTTGCTATTTTTCCTAATTTACACAGACATGGGTGATTCGACAAGTACCTCTCATACAACTTCTGCTGCAACTTCTATTAATACAAAAAGTAAAAGAAAAGCCAGAGGTGTCACGATTTGTACCAAGGTTAATAAAGCCCACGAAAAAGGTGTTCGCTTCCTGGTTAATTTTGATATGAGAACTGAAAAGGCTTATGGGGAATATGCGGATGATTTTAAGGGTTACGTGGCATTACACAGTACGTAGAAGCAAAATGAGTATTTTGATAAATAGTTGGCATGATGGTGACGGTGAATTGAAAGATAAGATATGGACAGATATTATGGTATTTATTATGAATTTTTTATTTGTTTTACAAGTATATATTGTCATACTCCATTTTTCCCTTCATCATTTCATCCATTTATCGTATGCATAGTTTTTTTTGGTTTAACCTAATTCTTTCTCACCATATCATTAGCATTTATTTTTTGGCATTTTTTTGAAGTCATGTGACACTTTAAAGAAAAATCAACACAAGTCAACTACACCATTATTTGTTCTTTACTATATTTTGAACCAATTAGAATTTGCATTCATATTTGAGCCTCATTCATAAACAAATACCACAATTAAATTTAATTTGTTTTTGCATCAAATCATAAACCAATTTTCATTCAAATCATAAAACCATGCATACTTTTATTTTTAATAAAGTCCATAAAAAATCAAGTTTATTTCCTTTACATCATGCAATATCATCATCTTAATACCATGTTACAATTCATGTTTTCATTTCCACGATCATGTCTCATCATTAAGCCATCATGCCATGCTCCATTACCATGCTCATTGGACCTACAAAACCATATTTCATCATAAAAATCTAATATGACATGAACATAAGCATAAACATAAGCATACTAACATGATAATCAATCATTGTTGTGATAAAATTCTGCAGTAAATCATCACTGATTCATGACATAACATGCATTCATGCATCAAAGTCAACTTGGGACCACATGGTTTCATAAACCAAAACCACTTCAAAAAACCAGAAAACCATAACCAAATCTCATTTCAGCAGAAAATTAACTTCAATAAACACAATTAGGTGCAATCCTAACCCTAGATTAAACACTTTTTTCACATGGATCTCTAATTAGTGCAGTCTTAACCATTCTTTATCTTCATTTTTCACATTCTAACTCCCTCCAAAACTCACTCTCACATTTCACACGAATTTGAATTCATTTACATTCATCTTAGCCTATTTAAACAACACCATATCACCAACAAAATGGGGGGAATGAAGATCAATGGTTTAGTTTGATTTTGAACTCGATTTTTGAAGTTTCCCGGATCTTGAATTTGAGCTTTGATTTGAGTAGAGGATGTTGAGAGAATTCCATATATACCAAAAATTATAAACTGGAAGCTCGTTTGGACCTTCGTTGAAGCTTGATCGGAGAGCCACAATGTCCACCATTTTTGCCGGAGTGAGCTTAAGCATTTTCGTTCAAGTAAGCCTTAACCGATGTAATCTGAGCGATTTATTTGCATGGTTGAGTTTCTGCACCTATTTTGATCATGATTCATCATTTAACTTAATGTTTTAGTGCTATTTTGAGACTTTATAAGTTTTTTTTTTACTAATGAACACATAAACACAAAAATGGTAAAACTGTGAATCTCAACCATAAATTGCAAACACATATACCATTTGAATAAGTTTTTCACACTGATCATGAATATATAATTAGTTTTGCGTTTGGATGGAACAACAATTTTTCATTATGGATTTGTCCAATTTTTGCTTCGATTCTTCCAAATCGTAGCTTGTTTGCTAATTTTAATTGCATATTTAAATTCTTGGAGAAATTCAAATTCCAACAATATATTAGTTCGTCAAATTTGGTCTCATTTTGGGTACTTCAAAATTTTGCATAAGGATTCTTTGTGATACCATTGCAAGCAATGCATACTATATTCTACTTTCTGCTGTAACGTTGCAAATTGAAAGAAGAAGAGAACATAGGCCCACACGGTCCCCACCCCCATTTTTTTCTTTTTTTATTATTTTATTAATTTTATAATTCTATTTTATTTTTTATAGTTAATTTATTAAACTTATTTTAATTGATTAATTTTATTAATTGACTTTTTTAATTAACTTGATTAATTAATTAAATTTATTTTAATTGATTAATTTTGTTAATTGATTTTTAATTAACTTGATTAATTGATTAAATATATTTAAATTGATTAATTTTGATAATTTACTTTTTTAATTGACTTCATTAATTGATTAAATTTATTTTATTTGATTAATTTTGTTAATTGATTTTTAATTAACTTGATTAATTGATTAATTTTGTTAATTAATTTTTAATTAACTTGATTAACTAATTAATTTCATTTTAATTGATTAATTAAATAACTAGCCCACATACTATCAACATTTCAAAATCAAATTAAATACTTGATCAACATCAAGTTGGTTTGCAAAATATCTCACCACTTTAAACCACTTTCCTAATTAAACGTTACATTTATAAAATATTTTCGTAAAAAATTGAAAGAAGAGGAACATTGGAGTCTTGCATTCCATGAAAACCTCAAATAACCGGCCTGATGCATACGTCTTGGTTTTACCAATTATTCTTTCTTTTTTTCTAAAATACCTAATTCAAAACATGGACAAAGGGACATTGGAGTCTTGCATTCCATGAAAACCTTGAACAATCGGCCCCGAGGCACACGTCTTGGTCTTGCCAAATGTTCTTCGTTCGTAAATAAATTTAATAAATGTTTTAAAATGAAAAAGGTGCATTGGAGTCTTGCATTCCATTAAAACCTTGAATGATTGGCCACGAGGCATACGTCTTGGTCCTACCGAGCATTCATTATTCTCCTAAAAATAACTCAACATTCATCAATCCATTTAAAACCATCAAACTTGATCAAAATTAAGTCTTTTTTTTAAATGAGAACTAAAGCTCTTGATCAATATCAAGTCCTTTTTGAAACTCAAACCAAAACCAATCCAAAATCATCTCTCGCCCAAGTGCGAGTCTTTTACCCAAAATCATGCTTCGCCCAAGTGCGAGTCTTTTACCCAAAATCATGCTTCGGCCAAGATTGATTTTTTTTTATCCAAAACCACTTATCACCCAAGTGCGAGTCTTTTTCAAACAACTTTCATCGCCCAATGGCGAACCTTTTTCAACCATTTAGTCTTTTTCATCCCAAGTGTTGCACCCCCAAATTTTCCCTCTTGCTCCTAACCCTAATTGGCTTTTGCTTATTATTCATATGTATTATCCACTAGGTCATAATAATCACAATCATGCATTTCTTTGAGTTCTTAATACATGGGATCAAGGTGTTCTGCGCAAGCTTAGGGTTTCTCTATTGCTGTGAAACTCACATTTTTATTCAAGGTTGATTTAAGTTGCTTATTCATCAGTTATGCTTGGAAACTAGGGGTTCTGAATTCTTGATCTGTGAACTTACCTTTCCTCAAGTTTTAAGTTCTCTTCTAGCAAGATTCATCAAGAGCAAGTGGATTAGGGTTTTCATTGGTGTTGAATTAGGCAATTAGATTTCATTGGACTTAGGATTTATACGATCATGTCCTCTTCTTTGTCATTCATCTTCAAGGATTCTTCAAGGCAATACTATGGGGTGATTATCAAATCAAGGCAGGAATTAGTTCAATTCATAGAAAAAGTTCAAGTGTTTCAATGGCTACTTCTTCAGTTACAAGTTGCCCAAAGGTTCAAGTTATGATCATTCATGTTTTAAGATCTAAGCTTGGGGGTGGTTTCAAGAAGTTAATGGCATAATCGATTGGTGATCGAGGAATATGTTCAACCCAAGTCATGTTGGAATTAAGGTTTATTTCAAGTTTCAAGTTTCAAGCCATGGTTGGTATCAAGATCAACTCGTGGTCATGTTTTAAGTTAACCCAATGCCACAATTAGAATCCATTTTCTTATACCATGGGTGAATTGTTTCAAGATTGGCCTCATCCATATGGTCGTTCATTTTCAAGACAATATTAATTTATGTTCAAGCCGTAAAGTTCAAGTTAAGGTTCAGGCCGTGATTATATCGTGCAAGCCATAAGCATGAGTTATTTTCAAGCTATGAGAATCATTTCAAGTTACTTTGAATTGTTTTCAAGCCATGAGAATTTTTCAAGATTTCAAACCAAGTGTGCAAAATTCAAGTTAAAAGGATTCAATTTGATTCCAAATTACACTCTAAATCAATCTCAAGTTATCATTCCATTGTTTGAATTCAAAAAACTACAAATTATTTCAAAAGATTCTAAAAGGGCAAAGTTCAAATTCATGTCAAAATTACCAAAAATCACTCCAAAAGTCATGCCAAGAATGCAAGTTTTAATGGGGTTAAGATTACAAGCAAATGTTATATTTCATTACTTGAACTTCAAGGTTACAAAGGAGTAACAAGTTTGGTGCCAATCCTAAGCCTAAAACAATCATGGTCCATGATTAGTTCCATCACTCAAAGTTCTTCATAAAGCCTTCATCATTATGCTAACTTCATAAACCAAGTCACATGCCAAGTCTTCCAAGCCAAACATAAGCTATGACCTTATCTTCAAGCTTCCATCTTTCTCAACGCCCTTAACCTCTTCATCATTATGCCACGGCTTGTCCAAGCATCTTCATCTCCTTGCCCCCACCTCCATCTTTCTCAACGCCCTTAACCTCTTCATCATCATGCCATATTCAAACCAAATTCATAATTCAAAAAATTATCATGACATATTCATTCCATTCATTCAAAAAACAAAGCCAAACTAATTCAAACACCATCCCAATTTCATCAATTCCAAAATTCACAAAAAATTCATTCACAATTCAAATTCAAGCCATTCTCAAACAAATAATTCAATTCAAAACCAAAACATTCAATTCTAATCTAAACCATCACAAACCATATCCATTCATCCAATTCAAAATCATGACACATTCAAATCAACAACAATGGCATTCCAATCCACCAATTTCAAAATTCACATTTTCAACTCATGTCATTATCATATGCAATTCATCATTCATCACCCATACAAGTAAGTTCAGTCCAAGCTTCAATCCAAGCAATAAATACCCATGGGATTACCAAAATTCAGATTTCATAAAAAAACAAGGCCGGAATATGGCAGAAAGTACAGCAGGGCGGAATTTCACCAATTTAGCAAGGACATATTTGAGCATCTAACAAAGTGATGGAAGACATTGCAAAAATAAAGATTCCACAACAATTTTCAAACATCATAAACCCTAGTTCCATACTATTTAACAAGGGTTTATTCATCAGTTCAGAGGGCAGCCATCATCTATTAAAAACCTAGCAGCCGCCATCATATTTTCAAAGATAAAAAAAACCTAGCCTCCATCATAATTTCATAACCATACACACATCTGAGACAGATTTAAAATCATACACAACCTCAACAACACGAAATAGAGAAAGCAAGAAAAACAGAGAGAAAGTGAGTATTCGAGTTATCTGTGTCAATTTTCTTCAACATACGTTATTGAATCGTTCTTGGTTGAGGTGTATACACATTTCTGATACGATACCCATTGCTTGTCTTGTATTACTATTGTTTGTTTCATTTTGAATCGAGAGAGATGAGAGGAGACTGAGAAATCGAATCTAGAGGAAGGGTGTTTGAGTTTCGAAACCGAGTGAGATTGAGAATTGCGAGGCCACAGATTGAGAAAAAAAAGAAACACTTCGATTAATAGAGACGCGATTGAGAGGAGATCGAGTGAGAGAGGGAGAGCAGATCATGGAAGGAACCGGTTGGAAGCTCTGAATCGTTTTCTTTTTTTCTCCTTTCCTATTGCTAAGCCTGCATGTTTTAGGTGATGAAGCGACTAAAATTTTCTTGTTAGGGTTATTTCATAACCCCTTTTGCTGGTCGGACCGGGTTCGGGTCACGAGGACCCGACCCGCATTCTCATGGGGTGGAGCGCCCTCCCTTATGGCTTTTGTTCTTACTGGATTTGTTTTGCCACTCGCCCATTTTTTTCATTTATTCTTGTTTTTTTAGCTTTTAGTTTCAATTAAAGTTATTGTTATTAATAAGTTTTTTTCTAACAATATTCTCTTTTACTTAGTTAAATTTTTTTTAAGAAAATGATATTAAATTAAAATTGTTTCTTTTTTTAACATTTTGTTTGTTATTTATTTTTAATATTTTCTTTTCTTACTTATTTTATTAAATATTTTTTAGTTTAATTAGTTTGTTAGTTTTTCTTTATATAAAAAAATCTAAAAAAATATGTTCACAATTGTTAATTATTTTAAATATTTATATTTAATATTGATTAATTAAGTCTTTGATTAATCTTATTAAATATTTATATTTAACTTGGTTAATAATTCGTTATTTGCCCGATTCTATTTTATGATTGATGCTTCCATGCTTTGATCTTGATTTCTCTTGTTGAGTATTCTTTATACTTGGGCTATACCTTGGTTGGTTGGTTGCTTGTGTGTACATATGTTCCCTTAGGGCCTCCTAGTTCAACTTAATTTTTTTGTTAATATTGAAGTAGGATAAACTTTAGAATTTTAATCTTTGCATTATAACATTAGGTTAGAATTTTCCCTTTGAACTTCACCTCAGGTCCATCTTGCATGACAACACTAATTAGGGCTTCCCTCCAATCTCAACTTTAGGTCTGTTTGGCATGACAACATCTAGGATCAAGTTTCCCCATTATATTTTATTCTTTGTGTTGCACCCATTTTCTCTTAAGACTAAAATCTTTTTCTCAGTAAAAAATACAAAAACACTTAATAAATACGATACGTATAATACGTCACGAGCCTTAAGTACATGGGAAAAGATGAACGAGAGTTTTCCTTACCTCCTCTTAGGGTATTTTGTACGTGAGACGCTTAGCTCATTTGTACGAAGTATTCGCTCTCATTGTCATAGACTTTAGCATAATACGTATCTCAAATCATTTGATTGATCTCCTAACAAAACACTTCAACAAATTCAAATCATTTTCCTTCGGGATTTTCTCTTTAACCTTTTCAAAAAGGATATGTTATTTCCGTTCTACTTTAATACAGGTAGCGCGTAAGTCTCCACACAAAGAGAGACAACACCTAACTGCTAGAATGCGAATGTTAACACCGTCCATAAAAACACCAAACAAAGCAACATTTTTCTACAAGAACTACGGAGTTCTGATTCCCTTTGGGATACGTAGGCACTGGGTTGCAAAACTTGGACGAACTCAATAATAAGAACCTTTTGTTTTTCATCTTAATATCTCATTCATGCATTCCTTTAGCAAGTAAGTCTTTAGATATACACACCCTTTGATTAACACAACAAGAGTGGATCCCGTTGAGTACAACGGACGCGAGGGGTGCTAACACATTCCTCTCACGTCATCGACTCCCGAAGCCGAATTTGGTTGCGAGACCACTTTCTTTCCCTTTTGAGATTTTCTTTATGTTTTCCTTTCCCCGTTGGGATAAATAAAGTTTGATGGCGACTCTGTGTATTCTTCATGTAGCGATACAGAGCACAACTAAACTGATTTTCACAATTAAAATCAACCAACAAACAAATTTCCTTCTACCAAGAACTACGTAGCTTTTAGTTCCCCATCGTACATGGGGATACGTAAGAGCGAGATTCAATTTCTCTTCAAACACTATAACAAAAAACCAAAAATTTCTTTTGTCTTGCACAGAACTACGTCGCTTTGAATTCTTCATTGTACTTGAGGATACGTAAGATCAAGACCCGCAATCGTGTCAAGCACCCTAATAAAAACTTTTTTTGCAACCCCTTTTATTTTTCTTTTCAATCTCTTACCACTCGAAGAAAATAAATAACATACACTAACATTCAATCGCAAGTTTAACTAAATGGTTCCTGTTGAGTACAACAAACGTGAGAGGTTCTAACACCTTCCCCTTGCGGAATGGACTCCCAAACTCAAATTTGGTTGCGACGACCATTTTATTTTCCTTTTAAGGGTTTTATCGATATTTTCCATTTCCTTCTTTGGAATAAATAATGTTCGGTGGCGACTTTGTTCAATCATTTCATTTTTACAATTTCTTTGTTTGTAAAAGTACTATTTTGCATTTGAACTTGTTATTCTTGAATAGTAATCTTAATGAAATGCGCATTGCATCTTTTGAATCAATTATATCATGTTCACTCATTTTCTTTCCTTTTTTCATAAAAGAGAAAAATAAAACAATATCAATACTTCTCCATCGCACTTTCCTTTATCAACTTTTTGTTTAAGCAAAGATTGGAGGGAGAATGACGAAAAATAAAATACCCAAAATTGTTGTCGGTATGCTTTTGAATAAAACTTTGTTGGTGATATAAGACATTGTTTCAAATCCCAAACACTAAAGATATAAGGAGTTAATTCCTAGTCAACCCTTTTGAGCCTAGAAGTTGGTGTTTCTTTCTATACAAAAAAAACCCTTTAATCTTATCATGGAGCAGGGTAGTCTTCAGTTAATTTGACGGTGCTTCCAAATTTCAAGAGAATTTATCCATTTGCACACCTTCCACTAAGAGGTCTAACCATCTGCTCTTCTTTGTATACATCGATAAGTGTCGAATAAATCATGAAAAATCCAAAAGTTATAGTGATTATTCCTCAGTAACCAATAACATGACAGTCACGATCCTTGTCAAAATCAAACCAAAAGAACAAATTCCATATAAATTGTTCCAAGAAAACAATAAAAGAGACCGCTAAGTTGAACACCATAAAAAGCAACTTAGGCAAAAATTAGGACATCCAGGTGGACTGAAAGCTTCAAAGAAGCGGTCCAGGCAAAAATTAGGGATAAAAAGAAAAAAAAAAGAGAAAAAAAAGCGAAAAGAAGGATCACAAAAAATCCTTGACAAAAAAATAAGAACAAACTTATGTGACTACCAAAATAAAAAAGGGTGACTGCACCTCAAGGAAAAAACCTCATATGTTCTCAAACCATCACATTTCCACCTTCGAAATTCTCTTGGAAGTTAAAAGCATGTGTCAAATTAAATGAACATAGGACTGGAGATCATAAAGGAGAATGGGTTGGGTTACAATTATATTTTAAGCCTTATATCCCTTTGTTTAAAAAATCATGAACCAGGTCACGTTACAACATTCAAAAGACCTAATTTAAGGAAGGTTTATTTTGAAAGCATACTAAAGCAAGGTTGCGTTAACATGACTCCTAGAAATTTTCTAATCATTTGTATTGGTATCATATTATCGCATCGTATTTCACACTTTGAATAAATTTGTGATCCATTCATTATACATCACAACATCATCTCAGTAATAACTTTGATTTCAAAATTTGCATGAGCGTCACATTAAAATTAACATTTTAAAAGAACAATTTTATCTGCAAGTCAGCAATTAGCACTAAGGAAGTTCTAACAATGTGAAATTAATGGAGGAACTTATTCTTTTGTAAGTGATCCCATCAGGGGCGAACAATTCCAAAGAAGTAATTAAACTCAGGGACAAATTTCCTAAAGAGTCTGTTGAGCAAGGGGCAAGTCACCTCAAGAACTGGTCGATTTGGGGCAAATCTTTTTCAGGACTCGGTAGGCCGTTCCAAATATTAGTTAATGATAACCCTGAAATACATAGTTATTTTTGACTCGATTCACATGCATATTTTATCTGTTTTTATGTCTGTTTTAGGCTTTTGTATGGTGATATGTTGGTATTATTCATATGTTGCAGGTATATGTTAAGTTGAGGATGATGTAAGAGAAAAAGGCCAAACATTAACTAAAATGGAGGAAAAGCCTAAGAATGTCAAGGCAAAGCCCATAGGAGACACAACCTGGGCTCATGGCGTTCGCCATGGGTGCTGATGACCAAGTCCTCCTATTTTCAAGGAGGTGGTGTTTTCCATGACCTGTGGCGTACGCCATGACCCGCGTACCCAAAAATCCAGAAACTGCCCCTCCAAAATCTCATCCAACTCACCCATTATCTCCTCAACTGCCCTGCCCACGAGTTCCAATTCTGTTTCAACGCATTTCACTAAAAAAGGCTTAGGTTTTATGAATTTTTCCATCCAAGTTCCCTAGTATTTTTTAGGCATATACTCTACTGTAAAACGCATTAATCGTTCACATCGAGGGATTATTGCACTGTTTTGAATGTTGAATCATTTGTACTTCTTGGATCATTAAAGTTAATCTTGCTTCAACTATTATTCAATAAGTTTTCCCTTTACTCAAGTCTTCTGCATTTATTTTCTGCATTACTTCAATTCCCGTAAGTATTTATACGCTTTCATTATTAGTTAGTATCGTGCTTGCATGTTTGTGTTGCTGAATCCAAATATAACTCGCTAATATATCACCTCTACCATGTTTATGAGTTGTATGCCTAATTTTAATAACATGAGTCGTATGCCCGCTATCTCTAGCTAAATCCTTTTGAGTCTGGTATGTGAGGACCGTCGTTCCGACAGGACATAGTAAAAGGTTTTGCGCAATAGCGAAAACACTAAGGTTTTGAGCCAATATCACGACAATGTGAGGCTCGTACCAGATAGTAAAAATTGGACATTAATTCCTAAACACAGCGGCAACGCTTTAGGATTAATTAAGACTTGTTGGTTTTTAAAATGTATTATGCACTTAAATGGGTGAGCGACAACAAAAAATTTGTGGTTTCAAAATATAACACGTGTCAATAGCCCGAAAATGTGAGACTAATGTATTAAACGGGTCAAGAGTCAGCGAGAATGGTGTAATGAGATCCAGAGACATGGTTTGTGTACCAGATGTGACAAAGCTCAAGAAGAGTATTCTTGAGGACGATCATAGAAGTGGTCTAAGTATTCATACCAATGCCACTAAGATGTATCAATATTTTAAAAATATGTTTTAGTGGCGAGTAATGAAGAAGGAGGTAGTTGAGTTTTTCTATGCTTGTTTGATTTGTCAGAAGTTGAAGATTGAACATCATAAGTCGTTGGGTCTGATGCAACCGTTGAGTATCCCTGAGTGAAATTGGGACAACATTTTCATGGACTTTGTGATGAGTTTTTCGAAGACAATAAAGGGATGTGATTCCATTTGGGTTGTTGTTGATAGACAGACTAAATCGGCTTATTTCATTCCAAATAAGATTAGTTATCCTTTGCAGAAGTTAGCTGAGTCATATATTGAGAAAGTTGTTAGCCTACATGGTACTCCGTCAAGCATTGTTTGTGATACAGATCCAAGATTTACATCATGGTTTTGGAAGAGTTTGCAGGAAATATTGGATACTAAGATGAAGTTTAGTTCTGCTTATCACCCGCAGACGGATGGTCAAATGGAAATAACCATCCAATCCTTGGAGGATATGTTGAGGGCTTGTGTGCTTGAACAAGGAGGTGCTTGGGATATTCAATTGTCGTTGATAGAGTTTGTAACGCCCCGTTTTGCCAATTTTATTTTATTGAGTCTTTTTGGATTATTTTATTATTATTTTATTGTATTTTCGACTTTTATGTGAAAATATGTTATTTTTCGGCGGGAATATATTTTATCGCGTTTTGGGATCGTTTGCGAGAAATTTGAGTGTAGGGGTATTTTGGGCATTTGGGTGTATTTTGTTAAGTTAGTAAAGAAAAGAAAAGTAGAAATAGAAGAAAAAGAAAAAAATAGAAAGAAAAGTAGAAAGAAGAAAAGAGAAGAAAAGAGGAGAAGAGAGAAAAGAGAGAAATTGGAGAAAAGCTTGGGAAATCAAGAGAACAAGTTCTAGGAATCGATTAATCGGGTAAGGGTGCGAAACTCGATTATACTATGATTGTGTATGATTATGTATGTTTGTGTGGAAGTTTTGTTGTTTTTTTCAAATATAGGTCGAAATGAGATAAACGAGTAGAAATTGATGTTTTCACGGATGAATTTCGAAATAAATTGCGTAGATTAGTCGTATGAGGTTAGGCCGAGATTATAGAGACTCGTTTCGTTGAAATCGGTTGATATTGTGAGTTTTGACATTTTTGGGTTTTGAAAATGTGAGATTTTGGTGAAAAATAAAAGTCATGGAATCGGGTTTTTCTTGATCCTAATATGTTGGTATGTATTTATGTGATATTACCATGTATTTATTCGGAAGAAAGGAATTGAATTGGTCGGGTTTCCGGAGGGTTTTGTGTAGAGGCAGCAGCTCATTTTTCTGGTTTCTAACAGGTGCAATCGATTGCAGCAGGATGCAAATCGATTGCACATGAAAAAAAGGCAAAAAATGTGATTTCTGGGGCCGTGCAATCGATTGCACACAGGTGTAAATCGATTGCACTCTGCTGTTCCTTTTCAAAAATTTGGTTTTTTAAAAGTTGCATAACTTTTTCGTCGTTTATCCGTTTTAGCTGTTCTTTATATCGATCTGAAGCTAAAAATATGTTCTATGATTTGGTGAAGAAAAATATTATTTTTAGCCGACTTTTGGCCGACCTTACCGATTAATCGGGAATAGTTGTTTTTGATGAAATGTTGTGATGATGATTTGTGGCCGAAAGGCAAGAAAATGCTAAGTGTGGATTTGATGATATATGCATGATTGTGGATGTGTGTGTGCATGCAATGTTAATGTCATGAGTCATTGTATGCCAAGCATCATGATGTGCATTGTTGAAAAGTCCTGAGTGGCGGTTTGGTTCCTGATGGAATCTGCTATAACATCGTGTGCCTCAAAAATATGAGGCGCTGCCTGAGGACCTAAAGCGGTGGTTATAGACGATTGTGGGCTCCTTTGGAGACTTAAAGCAATCCTTGACGTCGTGTGCCTCGAAAATATGAGGCGTTGCCTGAGGACCTAAAGCGACGGGTGAACATCGTAGGCCCGACGGGGAGTTACTTGAGATTCTCAGTAACGAGCGATGGTTCCAATAGTTCCTGAGTGAACTGATGATGATACATGAGACATTGGAAGTCGGTACCGCATGGCATGTGCATAGAGTCGTTGTGTCGGTCTATGTGCATTGCATAAATCATGAATTAATTGTGTGTGAATTTGTGAATGTGATTGATGATTGTATGGTATATGTGTGGTGTGTAACGGTATTCGATGCTTGAGAATTGTGCGGTATTATGGTATATGTGGTTGTGGTGAGAATGTGTTACTTGTACATTTTTGTGTTTATATATATAATTTTATTCAATTATATTATGGTTGTTTTTCTCACCCTTCTGCTGTTTTATAACGCTCTATGAGGCGTTGCAGATTAGAGCTGCTGGAGGTATTTCTTTTTGTGAAGCGTTGCGTCTTCATTCTTTTGGTCGGTCGGCTCTGATATGTGACTCCGGGTAGTTAGGGTGGCCGCGTGCTATTATTTTGTATATCTGATGATATATTTTGGTTGTACATATGCTACCTGATGTATGACAAACTGTTTATATGTGTATATGTATATATGTTAATCAGATTTTAGATTTTCCGCTTTAATTCTAATTTCTAAAAAGTGGGTGTAAGGAACAAAGTTTCCTCTGTATGATTGCTACCCCACAGTTGCATATCATTATGGGCAGGTGTTGCATGTTATGTGTATTGTTTGGTTACTTTGATGTGATTCCCCTTTCTATGCCGTATTTCAAATATACTCTGACGAATTTTTGAATTTTCTTTTACCGCCTTAATTGCGTGTTTTTGGGGGTATTAGATTGGGGGCGTCACATTAAGTGGTATCAGAGCCAGTCCGTGTCAGTTGTGTTGTTTGCGTCTATTGTGTCTGGCATATTGGGCGAGTTGTGTTGAGCAAGTTGTTGTTTAACCATAGTTTCTGTATTTGGACGAACAGAATATGGCTGGTCGTAATGATGCTGCTTTGGCTGCTGCGATGGAAGCGATGGCACGAGCTGTGCAAGGTGCACCGAATGCTTCCGGAAATGATGAGTTTAGAAAGAATAAGCCGCTGGTTTTTAAAGGGAAACATGATCCGGATGGTGCACAGTTGTGGTTGAAAGAGATTGAGAGGATTTTCAGGGTAATGGATTGTGACGATGATGATAAGGTGAGGTTAGGCACTCATATGTTACATGAAGAGGCTGGCGACTGGTGGATCAGTACTCGTCAGGTGTTGGAAGCTGAGGAGGAGGAAGAAGAGATTACTTGGGAAGTGTTTATCCGAGAGTTTCTAAGGAAGTATTTTCCGGAGGATGTCCGAGGAAAGAAAGAGATTGAGTTTTTGGAACTAAAACAAGGTAATTTGTCTGTTGTTGAATATACTGCTAAGTTTGTGGAACTTGTGCAGTTTTATCCTCACTATGTGGAAGCGACAGCTGAATTTTCAAAGTGTGTAAAGTATGAAAGTGGGTTGCGTCCTGAGATAAAGCAGGCTATTGGATATCAGAGGATTCGAAGGTTTGCTGATTTGGTGGAATGCTGTAGGATTTATGATGAAGATAGTAAGGCCCGTTCTGCTCACTATAAAAGTGTAAGTGACAGGAAAGGGAAGCAACAGTTTCGTGGTGGACCGTATGTGTCACCGGCTGATAAAGGTAAACAAAGGAGTACTTTTGATCGTAGGTCAGGTGGAGGTGGTATGTCTAATTCTCCTAGGTGTTTTAAATGTGGTGAATTGGGTCATCGCCAGCATGAATGTAGGAGGAATGTGATTAAGTGGTCTAATTGTGGCGGTGAAGGGCATGTTGTAGCGGATTGTAAAAAGAAGAATGTGGTGAAATGTTACAATTGTGGGGAACCTGGTCACATTAGCTCGAAGTGTCCGAATCAGAAGAAAGCTCAGGCTAGTGGCAAAGTGTTTTCATTGGCGGGAACTCAGACCTCAAGTGCAGATCGTCTGATAAGAGGTACTTGCTTTATTAATAATATGCCTTTAATTACTATTATTGATACTGGAGCGACTCATTCGTTTATTTCGTCTGAGTGCGCGAAGAGTTTGAATCTTGTGTTGTCTGTGATGGATTTTGAGATGGTTATTGATACTCCAGCGATGGGGTCAGTAACTACTTCTTTGGTGTGTCTAAGTTGTCCTTTGGCCATTTATGGCAAAGACTTTGTGATGGATTTGGTGTGTTTACCATTGGAAGGTTTAGATGTGGTGTTGGGAATGAACTGGTTGCAATTTAATCGGGTGCACATTGACTGTTATCATAAGCTTGTAAGGTTTCCTTCTCTTGAGGGAGATGAAGACTAGAGTTTCTTGTCTACTAAAGAGTTGAAGAAACTTTTAGCGGACGAAGCTCAATTGTTTGGTTTGTTTGCATCATTAACTGTGGATAGTCAAGTTTCTCTTGAAGTGTTTCCTGTTGTGTGTGATTTTCCTGAAGTGTTTCCTGAGGATATTTCAGATGTACCGCCAGAGAGAGAAGTTGAATTTTCTATTGATCTAGTTCCTGGTACTAGACCTGTTTCTATGGCACCTTATAGAATGTCGGCATCTGAATTGGTGGAGTTGAAAAAGCAGTTAAATGAGTTGTTGATAAAGAGGTTCGTGAGACCAAGTGTTTCTCCTTGGGGTGCTCCAGTTTTGTTAGTGAAAAAGAAAGATGGGAATATGCGATTATGTATTGATTATCGCTAGTTGAATAAAGTGACGATTAAGAACAAATATCCGCTTCCAAGGATTGATGATCTGATGGATCAGTTGGTTGGTGCTTGTGTATTTAGTAAGATTGATTTGAGATCGGGTTATCATCAGATAAGGGTGAAAGAAGAGGATATTCAGAAGACGGCCTTTAGAACACGGTACGGTCATTATGAATATTCGGTGATGCCGTTCGGGGTTTCTAATGCGCCTGGTGTGTTTATGGAATACATGAATCGGATTTTCCACGAGCATTTGGATCGTTTTGTGGTGGTGTTTATTGATGATATTTTAATCTATTCTAAGTCTCGGGAAGAACATGCAGAGCATTTGCGTATTGTTTTGCAGGTTTTGAAGGAAAGGAAGCTTTTTGCCAAATTGTCCAAGTGTGAATTCTGGTTGTCTGAGGTGAGTTTTCTTGGGCACGTAATTTCAGGTAATGGTATTGTTGTGGATCCATCTAAAGTAGAAGCAGTTCTACAATGGGAGGCTCCTAGATCCGTTACTGAAATTCGAAGCTTTTTGGGTTTGGCTGGTTATTACCGGAGGTTCATTGAAGGTTTTTCTAAGCTAGCTCTTCCTTTGACGCAGTTGACTTGTAAGGGTAAAGCATTCATTTGGGATATTCAATGTGAAGAGAGTTTTTGTGAGCTGAAGAGAAGATTGACGACAGCTCCGATTCTTATTTTACCTAATCCTAATGAACCATTTATTGTGTATTGTGATGCTTCTTTAATTGGTTTGGGTGGTGTTTTGATGCAGGAAGGTAAAGTTGTAGCTTATGCTTCAAGGCAATTAAGAGTTCATGAGAAAAACTATCCTACTCATGATCTTGAATTAGCGGCTGTAGTTTTTGTGTTGAAGATTTGGAGGCACTATCTCTATGGTGCGAGGTTCGAAGTCTTTAGTGATCATAAAAGCTTGAAATATTTATTTGATCAGAAAGAGTTGAACATGAGACAGCAGAGATGGTTGGAATTCTTGAAAGACTACGACTTTGGCTTAAATTACCATCCTGGTAAAGCTAATGTGGTAGCCGATGCATTGAGCCGGAAATCGTTGCATATATCTGCATTGATGGTGAAAGAGTTGGAACTTTTGGAATCGTTTAGAGATTTGAGTTTGGTTTGTGAAGTGACATCGGTTAGTGTAAGGCTTGGAATGTTGAAAGTTACGAATGAATTTTTGATGTCGGTTAGTGAGAAACAAAAGTTGGATTTGAAATTTGTTGATTTGATGATGAATGAGAATGTGGATTTCAAGGTTGATAATTTTGGTGTTTTGAGATTCCGTGGTCGTATTTGTATACCTGATGATGTGGAGTTGAAAAGAATGATTTTGGAGGAAGGACACCGGAGTAATTTAAGTATTCATCCGGGAGCGAATAAGATGTACCAAGATTTGAAAAAGATTTTCTGGTGGTCTGGTTTGAAAAGAGATGTGGCTCAGTTTGTGTATGCTTGTTTGACTTGTCAGAAGTCGAAGGTGGAACATTTGAGGCCTAGTGGTTTGTTGCAACCGTTGGATATTCCTGAGTGGAAATGGGATAGCATTTCGATGGATTTTGTAATGGGATTACCGAACACTCAGCGTGGGCATAATTCTATTTGGGTGATTGTGGACAGGCTGACTAAATCGGCGCATTTTATTCCGATTGACATCAGTTTTTCTTTGGAACGGTTAGCTGAGATCTATATCAGTGTGGTTGTGAAATTGCATGGGGTTCCTTTAAGTATTGTTTCTGATCGAGATCCTAGGTTTACATCGAGATTTTGGGAAAGTTTACAGAAGGCTTTGGGTTCTAGATTGAGGTTGAGTTCGGCTTATCATCCGCAGACAGATGGTCAGACCGAAAGAACGATTCAGTCTTTGGAGGATTTGTTGCGAGCGTGTGTTTTGGAACAAGGTGGTACGTGGGACAGTTATCTTGCATTGGTTGAGTTCACGTATAATAATAGTTTCCATTTTAGAATTGGAATGGCACCTTTTGAGGCTTTATATGGCCGAAGATGTAGAACGCCGTTGTGTTGGCACGAAACTGGTGAGAGTTCTGTGGTTGGACCGGAATTAGTGCAACAGACGACGGAAAAGGTAAAGTTTATTCGTGAGAGAATGAAGGCTTCTCAGAGTAGACAAAAGAGTTATCATGATTGGAGACGGAAGGATCTTGAGTTTCAAGAGGGTGATCACGTATTTCTGAGGGTTACGCCGGTAACGGGTGTTGGTCGTGCTTTGAAATCTAAGAAGCTTACTTCTCGATTTATTGGTCCTTACCAGATATCTGCGAGAGTGGGTGCTGTAGCGTATCGTGTGGCGTTACCGCCGAATCTGTCGAATTTGCATGATGTTTTTCATGTTTCACAGCTACGGAAGTATGTTCCGGACCCTTCACATGTGATTCCGATGGACGAGGTTGAGGTAAGAGATAACCTTACGATCGAGGCATTACCAGTTAGTATTTTGGATCGCGAGGTGAAGCGGTTGAGGGGTAAAGAGATTGCACTTGTGAAAGTGGAGTGGGGAGGCGCTGCTGAGGGTAATTTGACGTGGGAATTGGAGAGTAGGATACGGGAGTCGTATCCAGAGTTGTTTGTATCAGGTAAGATTTTCGAGGACGAAAATTTCTAAGTGGGGGAGAATTGTAACTCCCCGTTTTACCAATTTTATTTTATTGAGTCTTTTTGGATTATTTTATTATTATTTTATTGTATTTTCGACTTTTATGTGAAAATATGTTACTTTTCGGCGGGAATATATTTTATCGCGTTTTGGGATCGTTTGCGAGAAATTTGAGTGTAGGGGTATTTTGGGCATTTGGGTGTATTTTGTTAAGTTAGTAAAGAAAAGAAAAGTAGAAATAGAAGAAAAAGAAAAAAATAGAAAGAAAAGTAGAAAGAAGAAAAGAGGAGAAGAGAGAAAAGAGAGAAATTGGAGAAAAGCTTGGGAAATCAAGAGAACAAGTTCTAGGAATCGATTAATCGGGTAAGGGTGCGAAACTCGATTATACTATGATTGTGTATGATTATGTATGTTTGTGTGGAAGTTTTGTTGTTTTTTTCAAATATAGGTCGAAATGAGATAAACGAGTAGAAATCGATGTTTTCACGGATGAATTTCGAAATAAATTGCGTAGATTAGTCGTATGAGGTTAGGCCGAGATTATAGAGACTCGTTTCGTTGAAATCGGTTGATATTGTGAGTTTTGACATTTTTGGGTTTTGAAAATGTGAGATTTTGGTGAAAAATAAAAGTCGTGGAATCGGGTTTTTCTTGATCCTAATATGTTGGTATGTATTTATGTGATATTACCATGTATTTATTCGGAAGAAAGGAATTGAATCGGTCGGGTTTCCGGAGGGTTTTGTGTAGAGGCAGCAGCTCATTTTTCTGGTTTCTAACAGGTGCAATCGATTGCAGCAGGATGCAAATCGATTGCACATGAAAAAAAGGCAAAAAATGTGATTTCTGGGGCCGTGCAATCGATTGCACACAGGTGTAAATCGATTGCACTCTGCTGTTCTTTTTCAAAAATTTGGTTTTTTAAAAGTTGCATAACTTTTTCGTCGTTTATCCGTTTTAGCTGTTCTTTATATCGATCTGAAGCTAAAAATATGTTCTATGATTTGGTGAAGAAAAATATTATTTTTAGCCGACTTTTGGCCGACCTTACCGATTAATCGGGAATAGTTGTTTTTGATGAAATGTTGTGATGGTGATTTGTGGCCGAAAGGCAAGAAAATGCTAAGTGTGGTATTTGATGATATATGCATGATTGTGGATGTGTGTGTGCATGCAATGTTAATGTCATGAGTCATTGTATGCCAAGCATCATGATGTGCATTGTTGAAAAGTCCTGAGTGGCGGTTTGGTTCCTGATGGAATCTACTATAACATCGTGTGCCTCGAAAATATGAGGCGCTGCCTGAGGACCTAAAGCGGTGGTTATAGACGATTGTGGGCTCCTTTGGAGACTTAAAGCAATCCTTAACGTCGTGTGCCTCGAAAATATGAGGCGTTGCCTGAGGACCTAAAGCGACGGGTGAACATCGTAGGCCCGACGGGGAGTTACTTGAGATTCTCAGTAACGAGCGATGGTTCCAATAGTTCCTGAGTGAACTGATGATGATACATGAGACATTGGAAGTCGGTACCGCATGGCATGTGCATAGAGTCGTTGTGTCGGTCTATGTGCATTGCATAAATCATGAATTAATTGTGTGTGAATTTGTGAATGTGATTGATGATTGTATGGTATATGTGTAGTGTGTAATGGTATTCGATGCTTGAGAATTGTGCGGTATTATGGTATATGTGGTTGTGGTGAGAATGTGTTACTTGTACATTTTTGTGTTTATATATATAATTTTATTCAATTATATTATGGTTGTTTTTCTCACCCTTCTGCTGTTTTATAACGCTCTATGAGACGTTGCAGATTAGAGCTGCTGGAGGTATTTCTTTTTGTGAAGCGTTGCGTCTTCATTCTTTTGGTCGGTCGGCTCTGATATGTGACTCCGGGTAGTTAGGGTGGCCGCGTGCTATTATTTTGTATATCTGATGATATATTTTGGTTGTACATATGCTACCTGATGTATGACAAACTGTTTATATGTGTATATGTATATATGTTAATCAGATTTTAGATTTTCCGCTTTAATTCTAATTTCTGAAAAGTGGGTGTAAGGAACAAAGTTTCCTCTGTATGATTGCTACCCCACAGTTGCATATCATTATGGGCAGGTGTTGCATGTTATGTGTATTGTTTGGTTACTTTGATGTGATTCCCCTTTCTATGCCGTATTTCAAATATACTCTGACGAATTTTTGAATTTTCTTTTACCGCCTTAATTGCGTGTTTTTGGGGGTATTAGATTGGGGGCGTCACAGAGTTCACCTACAACAACAATTTTCATTCTAGTATTAGAAAGGCACCGTTTGAGGCATTGTATGGTAATAAGTGAAAGACGCATTTCTGTTTGTATGAATCAGGTGAGATGCGATGCTTGGACCTGAGATTGTGCAGCAAACATCCAAAAAGATTAAGATGATCTAAGAATAGATGAAAGCTTCGTAGAGTCTCCATAAGAGTTGCCATGATAAAAGGAGGAAAACACTTGAGTTCCAAGAGGGAGACCATGTGTTTTTGTGAGCTACTCCGGTGACCGGTGTTGGTTGAGCTTTGAGGCCTCGAAAGTCCAAGCCACATTTTGTTGGTCCATATCAGATCTTGCAGAGGATATGAAAGGTGGCCTATTGGATCGCCTTACCATCGTCGCTTGCTGATCTTCATGATGTGTTTCTTGTGTCTCAGTTAAGGAGATACAGTCTGGACACATCACATGTGATCCAAGTGAATGATGTATATGTGAGAGAGAACTTACTGTTGAAGCATCGCCCATGCGGATAGAGGATCGGGAAGCGAAGTAGTTGTGCAGTAAGGAGATTTCCTTGGTGAAGTTAGTGTGTGGAGGACCAGCTGGTAGAAGCGTGACTTATGAGCTAAAGAGTCAGATGAGAGAGTCGTATCTGACTCTGTTTCCTTTAGGTAATTATCGAGGGCGAAGATTTTGTAAGTGGGAGACAGTTGTAACACCCCGAAATTTGATTAAATCATTTAATCACATTCACATGTTATTTAATTAACCCATATTTTGCGTGCTTTTAATTAAATATGTATGGTGATTTGTATGTGCATGTGGGGCATTGGTGGGGTGTAGTGAGAGTCTTGGTAGGGTGGTAAAATGATTAGAATATTTAAAATAATTAAATAATTAGAATTATAGATATTTTGATTAATAAATAAAATAAAATAGAAAATGAGACTTTTTGGTGGAAAAGTAGAAAAGTAGAGAATATGAGGAGAGCGGTGAAAATTGTAACATAATTTAGGTCTTGCTGCTATTTTTAAAAGATAAAATAATTAGATTAAGAATATACGGGAGTTAGTAGAGTTTTAGGAGAAAAAGGAGTACGTAAAACATTATTGGGAGAAAAGGCAAGGATATGGCTTAGGAGAATCTCCATTGTTAGAGATTGAAGGTGCTTTTGCTAGAAAATCCAAGGTAAGGGGGGGATTACTCCTAATATTGTGCAGAATGCATGATGGGGCATAAGGAAGTCCTTAATCCCATTAGGTTTTTCCCTAAATTTTCATTTTGGATGAATGATTGATGAACATGAGTTAAATTATGTAATATCATGATTTATATGGTGTATTATATGAAATTCTTTAGTTGGTATGAATGTGTGTTTCTATGTTGCTGTGATTTTGATGAATAAAACATGTTAAATCAATGATTAACTAAAGAAAATGCACGTTAATAATAGATAAATGATATATGGATGTTAGATAATGTTTTCCCGATTGTTGTTGTTTGATTTGATGGTTGGGAAGGGAAAATTAGAGTTCTTAATTGAACTTCATGGCCAAAACGCATATTTTGTGTTCTGCTTCAGGGTGACAGGTCTCACCCTAATTACGACCAGGTCGTCATGTTCTTTGAGGCGCTGATGAGTGTTAGCTTCCTGGCGGGTAGACCGTCATGGTCTCCATGCATAGTTTTATAGGACGAGTGCTGTCGTGATGAGGTGTGAGGTGACGTGGGCGGTGATAGGTAATCCGCCATACTGCCAAAATGAGAGTCATTCACTCAGTTTCTTGGAATTGCTTGTTGGTTCCAATTTTTGTTGTTTCACTTTGATTAGGCTAATGATTGGTTACTGTTTGGAGATATTTTGTGGTTGTTTAGTATGTTATTATTCAACTAATTCACTTGTTTTGTGTGGAGAATGATCTTGTGCATGATGGTGATAATTGCATGGTGATACTTTTCGTGATATTGCATGTTGTTGAAAGTCATGCATCATGGTGTACAGACTTCTACCCAGTTTTGGTGTGGTTTGTTCTGATGGTGTGGATTCAGGAGTGAGTAGCTTGTTCCATATGGAAATCGAAGAAGCGTTACTTATGGTGATAGTAGCGATTTGGTGTGCTCTGGTTCTAAGGTGGGAATTCAAGAGTGAAATGGACACGTGTTGTCCATAATGCTACTACATTCATGTAGAGTCTCGATGTTGTGTAAATTACATTCATTGTTACATATGTAATTGTTTGATTATGTTGATACTGGTGGTTGAGAATACTTGCGTAGTTGATGCGATTGAATTGTGTGATTGTTGATGGTAGCTTAGGCTACCCTTGGATACTTTTGTACCATTATATATTATGAGCGTATTATCAACCCTTTGTTGTTTATATGGTTCTGTGCTATTTTTTTGGGTATGAACGAGCATGTAAATGAGTAGAGACTTATAAGATGAAGGATGGTGTTGAGGCTATTCTTCTTTTCCCCTTTATTCAATATTTAGATTCTATTGCTCTGATCTGTAACACTGGGAGGATAAACATTTTGTCTTACTATTTGTTTTTCATTTTGAAGTTGTTGATGTTGAAGGGATTTTTCCATAGCTAAGTTTTATGTTATGAGACTTAATTGTTTGTTGAGTTATTTCATTTGATTTATTTTCCGCTGTGATGAGCCTGTATAAAGGCAAACATATAGTGACAAGTGTTTAAATTATTACATGTTTTATCTAACCCGTGTTACGGAGTAGGTTTGTGTTGTGGTTGCTTGATACCATATGTGTATGGTTGTTTTAAATTCATATTTTTTTCCACTTTGGGGTTATTACACCACACACTGATGAACGCCTTCAACAACTACTTGCCAAATTCTCCAAGATTTTCTAAACTCCCACCTATTTACCTCCTCAATGATCTGTTGACCGCTTAATCAACCTCGCTAGAAATTTAGACCCTGTCAATGAGCGTCCCTACCGGTAGCCTCTTTTTTAAAAACAAGAAATCTAAGCGCATATTAAAGATATGTTTGTACAATGCTTAATTTGCCCCAGCCCAAGTTTTTTTTCGTCACCAGTCTTATTAGTGTGAAAGAAAGATGATACGTGGAAGTTTTGCATGGATTACATGTGTTTAAACGTAATAACCATCAAAGGTCGATATCATATTTTCATACCCCAATTTTGTTCGGGCATTTTAAAAAACTTTAATACATTCGAATTTTTTATATTTTGCATCATCTGTGTAGCATAACATGCCTTTCATCATGAATAACACATAAAATGTTGGCTAGAATGAATTTTCAGACAAACAGACAGACCGGTTGAATCATTTCTCAAAAGTATGTAAAATCAGCAGATGATTAGTTTCGAAATTGAGCTTGTAGACGTCAGTATTATTAATCTACGGTTCGAGTAGCTTAACCTGGCATGCTCATTTTATTTTTTCAGCGACTTTTTCAGTCGCATTTTTAATCAGCTGAGCCTTTTAACCGGTCAGATTTTATTTCAAAAATTGATCAAACATTGTATTTTTCCGAGAGGTTTATTTCAAGATGATCATTTTAGTGCATTCGATTTATTTTTCTGAAAACTTTTTCGTCCGATTTTTATTTCATTTTTGATCATTTTATTTTAATTCTTTTGTTAAGATAATCATAAATAATAATAAGAGTTAATTAAACAGTTAATTTGATTTTATTTTGCCTTATTAAATTTGTTTGGATTGTTATTTCTTTTATTTTAAATTTACTTTCACACAAAATAAAGAAAAGGAATTAAAAGTAGGAGAGGCATGTTTTGGATAGGGACACATTGGAACAGTTGACGAAAAATGGAACGGAAAGAAGGATTTTTCTTCCACTCACAAATAGCACTCACACAGGACCATAATTAATTCGGTCCCTCAACTCATAAAGAACACGTCACCACTCACAAAATTCCTCTCATACTAATACTCTCTCTGCATTGATTTCTTTCGATATAATAAAACAAAAGTTGAATACACAACAAATATATCACCACGTGATTCTCTCAATACCGACAAAAATATTCCTCTCTCTCTCTCTCTCTCTCTCTCTCTCATTAATTAAAAAATAATCCTCACACTCTCTCAATATAATACTCACCTCAATCTCCATTTCTGATCCACTCACACTCACTTTTAAGAATATTTCTTTCTCTATCACGTAGACCTCAACCCAAAACCTTCATCTCCTTAACCTATAGTCTCGTTAACTCTTTTCCTCCACCTGCTCAATATCATCACCTTTGCAACATTCTACCATCAGCACTATACACGCAGCCTCACATACCATCTTCATTCCATACATACCTCCATTTATTTCTTCTTTGTATTACATAGATCCACACAGTAGCCGAAACACAAATCCTTCAAAAAGAAAAACATAGCTCCGTCGTGAAACCACCAATTCCCGTCCTCCTATAAACAACTATCACAACCGATCCATGTTGAATGCCAAATATGCCTTATTTTGATCCATTATTCTTGGCATTTTTTCAACTATTTTCTCAAGTTTCAAGTGAATTATTCCAGGTTCTTATGAGATTCTTCAAGATAATTGATTTTACCTTTGGATGACTTGATATGTGTGCTATTGTGTAGGAAATAGGTTGAATTCTCAAAGAAAAAGGCACAATTGAATGGACAAGGAAGCCAAAGAAATGAGGAAGAATTTAGCTTGTTCACTGTGCGAAGCAGTAGTGAGGTCAAAGCGAGCTCGCAGTGCAAGCTCAAAGCAAAGGAACACCGAACCAGAACTTTTAGATGGCAGTAGCTAAACCCATGGTTGGTGGCAGTGCGAGGTATGAGCGAGTAGGATCGCAGTGCGAACAAAAGCTTTACAGTGCGAAGTCAAGGAAACCTCAGGGGCGGTTTAACTGTTTAGAGGCACTTCAAGTGCCTATAAGTGGATTTGCAATGCGAACAAGACATATTTTGAATAGATATTTATGTCCTTTTTCCACTTTTTGGGGATCATAACCTACCAACTCTTATTTTCTGATATTGCAACATTGACTTGGGGAGAAAAAACCCTAGTTTCATAATTTCTTCATCATGAAGTGATATTTTGCAAGTAGAAGTTGGATTCACATCCTATATCGATTCTTCATCTTGGATGCTCATTCATCTTCTTTCTTGTCTTGTAGAGCAAGTTACCATGACAATGGGTAGCTAAATCCTTTGTATCAAAGGTAGAGGTAGTCTATCTTAGTTTGTATGCATTTCTTTTGATCTATTTGTATGTGAACAAGTGAATGATTAATATATGTTGAATGTTTTTGCTCTTAATAATCCATTTATGATTTGTATCACTCTAGACATAGATTTTACAAACCTTGATCTAAAATATTCATCTATCAACAAACAAACTCTAGAAATAGATTTGTGAGTTGATATTTGCTTTGTGTTGTTCTTAACGATTAATGTATTGGTTGCTAGCATGAGACATCATCTAATGACAAATACAATAATATTCACGGCATTGCTCTAGACATAGACGGTATTGAGAGGATACATGATTGTATTAATCAGAAACAAGTTCACATGATTGATTAATCGAATATATACAAGTTAGGTTGACGAAATCTATCTTTGATATATCTTGTTAAACAAACATCTCTTAGAATTTAATCTTTTCTACAAAAATCGTGACAAACTTATGATAAAAAAAAACAAACTGTGAAAACCCTTCTTAAAACATTTTACACTGCAGAACGGAAAGTGATGTCACACAATCCCTGTGGAGACGATATACAAAACCCCCTATTACCTACACATGTTAACAATCCACAAACTCTCATTCTTCTCTCTCGCTTGAGTTCATCACTCTCCACCTCACTACTCTATCAACATCAACCTTAAACCACTCGCACACCACTATAAACCTCCATTATCATGTAAATACCACCAAGTTTCTTCAACCCTCCGCCTCCATCAAACCATGCTATCTCATCACCACAATCCTCTGTTTTCGGAGAGCTAAACGAACCCATTGCCTCCTCAATCATCCCCCGAACTTACTACCTTGAAAACTTCCACCATAGAGAACTGTAATACCCCAAATTTTGACCACTTAGATTTCCCATCATTGTGAAAATTATCATCACAATATGGATGAACCATCATGCTTCATCAGTCTCCCCAAAGATGGGTGAGCATCCAATACAATCAAAATTAGGGTTTCAAGCCCTCTCTGAGCTTTAGACAAAGGATCAATCAAGAAATGACATGATCTTCAACTTGTCTAATCTCTCAAACATCCACAATGGATCAAAAAGGACTCCCACTTCAAGGATTAAGCACAAGGCTGCTCCCTTCTAGGTGGATCAAGTCTCAAGATCGACAGTGTCACCAAATTAGGGTTTTGGTCGACCAGGGCCTCCAGATGGAAATTTTCATCTGGGCACAAGGCAATGATCCAAAACATGACCTAATATACTCCATGGAACCTCATGAACCCATGCATCAAGTCAATTTTGCCTCAGGGGATGCATTCATCAAAAATCAGGAATTAGGGTTTCTTGACCTAATTCACCCCTAAGTTGACTTTTGGGACAAACCATGAGCCAAGACCTCAAGAGATGATTTGAGGGTCTCTAATACACCATATTGATCCATTTGGAACAATGGATTGATCCAAGAAGCTTGAGCAACAAGTTTCATTTTCATCTGCACCACAATTAGGGTTTTAAGGGAAAAGTCAACTATAACTTTGACTTTTGACCAAGACATGCTCCCAAACCCTAATACATGATTGAATATACCCTATGACACCCATGGAACATGTCCATCAAGTTTGATTTAGGTCAAGGACATGATTTCCTGAAGAATTGCACAGTTTGGAATTCATATGATAAAAAGTCAACTGTGCACAAAAGTCAACTTTGACTTTTTGAGAAATGGATTTTTAACCCTAAAATGATGTTAATGTATGATTTGAATCATCATTCATCAAGAAAAATCAAGAAAAGTGAGATAACTTGTAAAAGGGGTAACCATAAAACTTAGAAATTTTTCTAAGTTAAAAATAAAGTGGCAAAGGTACCAACTTTGGAGGACCATAACTCCTAAACCACAAGGCCATTTTTTCTCATCCAAAGATGGATTTGTAGCCCTCACTATCACCTACAAAAACTTCAACTACAAGTCATTCCAATTCATTAAGGATTTTGAGTTATGGAGTGATCAAAGTGGCTGAAAAGTGAAAATGTCACTTTTTCCAACACTTAGTGAAATTTTCACTAAGTCAGAATTCTGCTTCACTTTTTGCCAAATGTAGGGGGATTTTTCACTTGGAATCAAAAGAGATCAAAACCAAACTTGTTCAAACAGTTTTTGTATCATGTAAGAGCTTTCCAAAATGGCCAAGAACATTGCCAAATTCAACCTACATCATGAGATACAACATTGGCAAGTTGCCTTGCTGAAATCTGTCAAAGCAAGGCAGAATTTGCATTTTGGCTCGATTTGCCAAAATCAGCCAATTGCAATTACTCCAATCCACTTGGACACCTTAGAGGATTGAATCCAAAGGGGACAATCACTAAGCCAAGCCTCCAAGGTCCAAGGAACAAGGAATAGCATGTTGAACCTAGAGTTGTCAAAATAGGGACAAGACTTCAAATTTGGAATGAGGCATTCAATGGAACCACCAAGGTGGCATGGACTGAGCCATTCTCATCTGAAATCAGTCAAGACTTATCCAAGACTAAGGGGACCAAAGCTCTGTGCCCTAACCTCTAGTCAATGGCTAGAGGAGACTTTCATTTCCATTGGCCAACATTGAGGAAACCTACTTACCAGCTGCCATGTACTATTCCTTGCAAAACAAACTTGCTCTACTATAAATAGAGCTCAATTGTGGTCAGTTTGAGTACACCAAAGCCATCTAACAGATGCTTTCCTCAAAATCTCTTTCTCTTGGCAAAAATGCCTTTCTTAGCAAGGTAGCTATCGGGTTTTGAGTTTGAGAGCAATTCTGCACAAACCAATCACTCACACACCTCACATACATCACATATGAGCTGATCAAACACTCACATAACTTCTGAAACATCAAAATCTCAAAATCACTTGCCATCCACACAAGTTTGAAGTGAAGTTGCAGCTGAGATGCCATAAACTGATCCAGTCCATTTCAATTCAATCCAAGTGTTCAAACACACTCCATAGGGTGTAGGGAAGCTGTTCAGATCATCACAACTTGTCTGTAACACCTCCAACTCAAAATCACATCTGCTCTTGCTGTCACGACTTGGAGGTAAGCCTAAACTTGGTCATCTCTCAATCTATGCATATTTCCTCGCACAATAATTTGGCCATATGTTCATAATCATGCATGGAATGTTTTCCCTCAATTAATTGCATTGTTTGAATCGTGTATCAAAAATCCTAGCCTTTATGCAGAAATTAGGGTTCTTGAGGTTTCTTCGTGATTTCTTGTTGTATGTTTAATTTAAATGAAATTAAAGTACATAGGCATGATCGTGAGGTTGAGGCGAGCATAATGATATGTGGATTGCATGATATGGTTACGTATTCATGGAGATTGGATAGAAAATGCAAATCTGGGCAAACTGAAAAACGCGCGTGTTCTTGGTGATTGTTCTTAGCGCCATTTTCATATATTTGAATATTTAAATTTTGTGATTTTGTTTAATTGATTCAAAAATTAATTTCTCTCTGAGTTTTAATGATTTTGAGTTGATTCTTTTTTTAATAATTCACAAAAATGTTAAAATATTTTATTTTATCAAAAAATCCCAAAAATATTATTTATTTCATATAATTGATATTTTTGCAAAGAATTAATATTTTTGATTGTTTTTGGCATTTTAAATATTTTTTCTACATTGATTTTGCAACTTTTAATGCTTTCTAATTATTTTGTAGGTCAATACTAAATTTTTGAAGCATTAATCCAAGATCACAATTTGTTTTTCATGTGTTAAACAATTTTTGATCATTTTAATTGAATTTTTATTCAATTAAATACATGTTGAAAACAAATTAGGGTTTTGGATTAATTCAACCCTCATAAATCATTTTCAAAACACTTTGGGCCTCTATTAGAGTGTAAGATCCAATCTTTTTTTGACCAAATCATCTTTGGGTCTCACTTATTGTATAAGTCCCGATACCGTCAAAAAACAAACGGCGCGATCGTCGCCTTTTCAAAAATCATCTGGGCCTCTCCTTGAGCTATAAGACCCATTCAAAACTTTTGGGCCTCTATTAGAGTGTAAGACCCAATCCCCCTTTTAACCAAAACATTTTTGGGCCTCACTTATTGTATAAGTCCCTCTGCGTTAAAAGAAAACCTCGGCGCGATCGCCATTTTTAAACGAAAAATCATTTGGGCCTACCCTCGTGTTATAAGCCCCACTCTTTTTCTTTAAACCTTTTTGGGCCTCTTGAGAGAGTGTAAGACCCATCCCTTTGTACAGAAAACCTTTTTGGGCCACAGTCACTTGTATAAGTCCCTCTGTACAAATTCAAACAGTGCGCTCACTGATAAAACCCTGGGCCTCTCCTTGAGCTGTAAGCCCCAAATCTTTCTTTTTCAAAGCACTTTCTCTTTGATTTTGAATATACTGTTGTTTTCAATCTTTCTTTGTTGAACAACTAACCAAACAACATGGAAGCACTACAACCGAGTAAGTGGTTATCGCTTTCATTTACTGCTTTCATATTATAAACTGTATTGTGGGGCTGCTCACTGTAAGTCTCCTTTCATAAACTCATATCTACTGTGTAATAATAGTATAGATATTTCGAGTTTTCCCGGCAACTACGTCTAGAACTAAGTGATGCCGTTTCATTTATTCATAGAAATATACTCCTAGATCCCCAATAGGAGCACCAGATACAGTATTCTCTTCGGCTGTCCTCCTTAGGAATCGTCAAGAAATTCTATCCCCCAAAGATGAATTATTCTCGGTGAAACTTCTCTTGAATTTCTTCAAACCGCCGAACGGTTCGGACTCTCTCTAAAAGTTAAAGTCACTGGATAGTAAACCTTGCACGTTTACCAGTGGTTTTAACTCTAAAAGAGTTTTCCTGAACTTTTCTTTGGTTTGGGACCCACGGGCTTCTTAAAAGCATCGGCCTCCTCTTGGGCATCATACAAGGACCCACAGGCTTCCTAAAAGCAACCCCGCCTCCTCTTGGGCTTAATACAAGGACCCGCCGGCTTCTTAGAAGTATTCACAGCCTCCTCTTAGGCTTCGTATAATGATCTCTTCCTCCGGGAATGATAGCCTCCTCTTGGGCTTCGTACAAGGACCCGTCGGCTTCTTAAAAGTTTCCAGCCTCCTCTTGGGCTTCGTACAAATTGTCCCGACGACCTCCTAGAGGTATAGGAACAGAACCTAGTCATCCTCATAGAACAGTCCTTTCATAGAGTCTACTACTGTTTCTCGAAGCATAGTACAAAAGATAAAACTCTAGACACGGACAGTCTAACTTCCTTGAGTCTCAAAGACATTCTCAAGCACCATTCGTTAAATAGGAAGGAAACCCGCAGACTCGGATAGTCTCGATACCCTTTGGATTTCCCGTTTCCTCAAAGAGAAGGAAATATCCCTGATCCTCAAATTAAATCCCTGAGTACAGTGTTACTCATATAAGAACTGATTTTCTCTTTTAAATCAGTATATTGGATCTGTCACTCAACTGAAACAGTTACAATAGCCTGCATCTCGGGCTTCATACGAGATACCAAAATTCTCCCCAGTGGAGTCAAAACAACCTTTTAGCCTCTCTCTCAGGCTTTGTATGAGACACAAAAGATTCCCTCGTTGAGTCAATCACCCCTTTTTTTGCCTCCATCTCGGGCCTCGTACGAGATATAAATCCCTTAAGCAAGAGTCGAACTCTTTGCTAGCCTCCTCTTAGGCTTTGTATAACGATATGCCTCACTGGGTCAAAAACCTTTAGCCTCTCTCTCGGGCTTTGTACGAGACACAAAATAGCCTCCTCTTAGGCTTTGTATAATGATTTTCCTAGCGGAAATTATCCTCCTCTTAGGCTTTGTATAAGAAAACCACTGGTTGATCCAATCAACCTTTTAGCATCAAAGCTGTGCCTCGTTCACAGTAAGCAAACATCAACAACTCCTTTCCCTTCATCTAATCGCTGTAAGCGGCAAGCCTCTGGATCATCTACATCCATGCCACTGTCCCTCTTTTAGCATGAGAAATTCCTAAGGAAAGATGGCATTGCTCTACACTGAGTTAAAGTCTTCTCCTTCAGGTTAAAACCCTTTCTTCGGAAATTATGGCATTGCTCGGATCCGCGTATCCCAGTTAAAGTAATTCTCCTTCTCCCCTCTTTAGAGATGACAAATTCTCTCTAAAGTCGAGGTCTTTCAGCTTCACGTCTTGGGCTTTGAACAAGACACAAATAGACCTTTCAGCTTCACATCTTGGGCTTTAAACAAGATACAAACCACCTTTCGCTTCACGTCTTGGGCTTTGAACAAGACACCAAAAACCAATTTCCTCCCATAGAATAGGAGGAACTACGAACACTCTGATTTCCCTGTTTCAGTAAACGGGAATACGTAGGCATAAGATCGAAAGAAAAGATCTTAGCGAGCGCAATCAACAAAAAACCCAAATCCCATATCTCCATCAATCAAAAGCAGTAATTCAAAAGCATCAGTCCTAACATCCTAATCCTTATTCCCCGCCAGAAACCCTTTGCCTAGAAAAAAGAAAGAAAGAACCGTATTGGCGAAATACGAATAACCAGTACAAAGGCCCCCCCACATTGATAGCATCCGTAACCTAACAGACCGCTGTTTAAACTCAGTATGCAAGCAGGGTTAATTGGAGACATCTATTTCCCTTCCTTATTCAGCTCACAATAGGATAAAAAATGAATCGACCTGTAGTTTTAAGCTCAAACCGCAGAGAGCGACCAGCACTTAAGAACCGCGTCCAAAATCGCTCGCTATAAGAACCCCTTCAGCCATGAATTGTTACAACGAAACTTGCTGCAAGCTCCACGAGAAAACTAAACATTGTTTCTCCGCCTCGGGTCCATGCAGCAACCACAAGTGATCAGTGCGACACTGCATCTAGTTAACCTACACGTTGCAGGCATCGTGTTCAAAAGTAGTAAAAAACGTAAGCGCGAGGTATCTATTTTGTTTTGTAATTTTTGAATCTTCTGTGTATCTTTTTGCTTGTTGCGTTTTGGTATGAAGAAGGCGAACGAAAATTTTACAGTCACCAAATGTTTCTGATTTGGATATGTTTTGGACTTTGAAATAAGGTTTTAAGGTAAAAAAAATGAATGTTGGTGTTTTGAATTTGTTATGCTGCTCATATTGTTTGGTTTCATGAATTTTTTTTCATTTTTCTTTGTTGAATGGTGAAACACTCTTCATTGTGAAGGTTGAGATGGATAGAATTAAACTTACGTGGAGATGGTTAGTTTGATACCATAAGAGCTGTTGTGTGGTTCAAATATTGGATTTCATTGTCTTTATGGTTTGAACAATCTAAATTATAGAGTTGAATTTCTATTGTGTTTTGAATGAATATGCAGTCTTGGAGATAATGTTAATTTTGTGTAGCTACTCAAAGTTATTGTGAAAACTTAATTCATATTATAATATTATGAACTTTCATCTTTGACTAGTGTTTAGCAAATATTTTTTTTAGTTCTAAACTTATTTATCATGTTATTGTAGTCATTGTAGAAATGAACTTGATGATTATTTCCTACTGTGCATATTAATTGATCACATTGAGGGTTTCCTAGTTTGTAAAGATATTGTCACATTATTGAATAACTTTATATATCATTTTGTTTACATTGTAAGTAAATTAATCAGTATACATAATTTGAAAATAATGAATATAATGCTTGTGTTGTGGCTATTTGATTTTTTTCGAATTTTGATTCACGGTTTCGATGTAATTCATACGTCATTATGCCGCCCTAATTTCAATACATTAATAGATATTTTCGTCGCGTTATGATCTTTGTGTATGACATTTCAGTCATGTTGTCATTACGCACAAACCGACTTTGAGCACATTGTGGGTTACTCTTGGGCCTTCTTACAATGAGTTTAGCTTATTTCGAGTCTCGTGGCCTACTTTTGGACCTTCTTACAATGAGCACCTTTTATTTATATGTACTTGTTTGATGGATTTGCTTTTAATCACTTCATTATATCCCCATTCGACAAAATGTACCCCCATCCACATATGATGTAATAACTTTATCGCTTTCATCTTGATTCAATTGTTAATCACTTCAAGCATCACATTAAACCCTTTTCAAAAAGAACTAATTCTCGATTCAATGTCGAGTCATTTATACCTTGTAAGTCGATCACTTTTTAAGCACCACAATCAACCTATGGCTTACTCTTGGACTTTCTTACAATGATCTTGTTTTGCACACACCAACATGGCTTACTTTTGGGCTTCCTTACAATGAGACTCATGCATTTTTAATTGGATGCTTATTTGAGTGTTTAATTCATTTGTGTATGCTTATTTGTTTGGGCTTATGTTTATTGCTTTACCTTTCTCCCGTTCAATAAAGTATATCCCATCTCTTAACCCATGTAAGTCGGTCGCCTTGTGCATCGCCATCAACCAAATCCAAAACATTCTTGATCCATACGTAAAGCCATACCCAACTTATAAGTCGATCGCTTCATGTGTTGCCATCAACCTATCCTATTTCAATCTCAAATCATTTTTATAATCATCTTGCAATGATAACCAAATGCTTGATCCAACATCAAGCCATATTTCTAATCAAAATCTAAAACACCTAATCATATTCAAACACCATTTCATTAAGGGTGAGAAGGGGGATGGTCTCGAGCCTTCGATTCCTCTCCTCGATTAGTTGAATACGAGTTTCCTTACTCGACCATCCGAGTAATCTTCATTGAGCAAAACATTCAACATATTAACTCAACTTCTCTCCCCCGTGCGATAAATTTTTTTTCTTTAAACAACAATGTTTAGTCCCTTCTAATACGTGTACAAACTAAATGCTTAAGCCTCTGCCGAGAGTAGACAAGCTAACGTTTAGCTTTTAGAAAACGATCTATACATTTGTTATATAAAATGAACCAATAAACTATAGTCTCCTGAACTACGATGCTCTGATTTCCTTATTGCACTATGATGATACGTAGGCATGAGATTGCGAGATCTTGGAGAACATCATAATAAAAAACCAACCATTTCCCCTTAGCCAGTAATCCTAGATAAAACCCTTTTGTGGCCCTTTTATCTTTTCCCTTTTGTATTTTTAACTTAGAAGAAAATAAATAGCATAAGTTAAGATTCAATCACAAATTTGACTAAGAGGTTCCCATTAAGTACAACGGACGTAAGGGGTGCTAATATATTCCCCCTGCATAATCGACTCCCGAACCCGAATTTGGTTGCGACGACCATTTTTCTCTTTTAAAGGTTTTATAGATATTTTCCTATTCCTTCCTTGGGATAAATAAAGTTCGATGGTGACTCTGTTCGAACTAATTTTTTCCGCGATCATCACGAAGGATCGTATTTTTTGAGGTACGACAGATGGCGACTCTACCGGGGAAAAAGCTACACGCAAGAGAGAGTCAAGCATAAATTAGTTCAACTTATGATGAATGTTAGCTTTGCTTATTTTTTCTTCTTATTTGTTTGTTCATTTGATTTCTCTTATTTGTTGTTTGTTTGTTTATTTTTCTTCTATTATCTGTTTGTTTGCTTATTTATGCTATTATTATTTCTTATGACACTATTGGGTGTTAGATGTCAAGCATGCCTTATATTTCTTATTAATACTTGTCATTTTTCAACTCTTTTATGTTGAATTGTTGGATTTTATTCTTGAATTGTTGTCATTCTTTAAACATTGTGAAAATACATTTGGTGCATGTAATTTGTGTGTTATTGTACAGAAAAAGGCATTAAGTTATCAAAGAAGTAAGACACAAGAAAAGTGATTCAAGTTGCCAAAGAATTGAAGAAACTTCAGTAAGTTCGATTTGCGAACTTGCCAGTGAATGTTCACTGAGCGAACATCTGGAGAAGCTCCAGCGAACACTCCCAGACTTGAGGCAGTAAGAAAAGGCAACTAAGTTCGCAGTGTGAACTTCCAGCGAATGTTCACTGATTCAATGCTCCAGCGAAGGTCTGGCGAAGGACATTATGGATGAGGCAGTGGCTAAAGGGACCTAAGTTTGCTGTGCGAACTTCTAGGCGAATAGTTCGCTTTGCAAATAATTATTCGCATTGCAAACTTATGGAGAAAATTAGAGGCGGTTTAATAGATCAGAGGCACCTCAGGTGCCTATTTGGTAATTTGCTAGGCGAATAAAAAGTTCGCAGTGCGAACTTGGCAGATTTCAAGTGATGTATAAAAGCACTTTTTGTTATTTCTTGGGATCATAACCTATTTTTCTCACACCATAACCTAAGTTTCTGACTTTTCTTCATCCAAGAGTGATATTTCACCAAGAGAAGCTAGATTTGCATCCGATCTCAATTATTCGACGTGGATGCTTTTTCATCTCCTCCCGATACTTGTGAAACAAGCTACCATGACAATGTGTAGCTAAACACCTCTTGTGTCAAGATTAGTGGTAGGTAATCCTTTATTTTGTATGTATTGATCTTGATAATTAGTTTGTGAACTTTATTGATGATTAATATATGGTGAAAAACTTTTTTTGTATGGTTTATAATTTGTTTTGGTTCATGATTGAGAAATATGTTCTAAGACTTGACCTAAGTTTTAATCCATCAACAATCATGAGGCTAGAGATAGTTTTAAGAGTTGATGTTCATAAATATTGATCTTTGAATGTTATCATATTGATAGTTAGAGTGAGAGATCATCTAAGGATCAATATGATAAATCCCACAACAAGTGTTAGAGATAAACTTGTTGAGAGGATATGTGATTATATTCATTGTTAACAAGTTCACATACTTTATCGAGTAAATACGTATAAAAGGGATTATCGGACCCTAATCTTGGCATTCTTTTACCAAACTTTTAAAACCAATTTCTTTACCGTTGTTATTAAATTCTTATGCAAACGATCCGTTACAAATCAACCAAACTCTTTGTTACTTTAAGTTTAAAACGATTCCAACTATTGAACGACGCTAATATCCATACAATCCATGCGGATACGATAACAAAAACCTCCACTGAAATACTTTTCAAAAAAATGGCGCCGTTGTCGGGGATTGTTGTTTGATATTGCAAGCATTGCAATAGTTGTTAAGTTTTAAGCTTGTATAAATTTTTCTTGTACTTGTTAATTTGTTTGGTTAAGTTGTGCAGACTGTTTATGCGAGGAAAGTTACCTGCAGATCAACTTCTTTTCGATCCTGAGATTGAGAGAATTGCACGTAAGTTAAATAGCAAAACTAGACGGAGGAGGCAACTTGCCAAAGAAAGACAGGAAAGAGGAGAAAGTTCAATTTCTACACCAACACCATAGTTAACGCCAACCATGGCAGCACTACTTCCACCACCACCTGCTTCAGTTCCAGGTACTAACAGTCCGAGGCACACAGCTCAGTTTGCACGTAATGTCCACAATGGTAGGCACTCAAAAATGAAGATCGGCATCCTTGCTCTTCTATACCAAAATCCATTCACTGGTATGGATCACGAGGATCCTTTCACTCATTTGACAAAATTTTATGAAATTGCGGGTGCAAATGGAGCGCATGAAGCTGAAGAAGAGTCTTTATTCAAGAGATTGTTTCCTCATTCCTTAATAGGGAAGGCGAAGGAATGGTACCTTGACCAATCGACGACTATTATGACGGATTGGAACATGTTGGAAGAGAAGTTCCTAGAACGATTTTTTCCACATAATCGTTTTATGGAAGCGAAAACGGCGATCGTAGTTTTCTCACAAGGTGGAAATGAATCCCTCAACGAAGCATGGGAGAGATTCAAATCTATGCTAAGAAAATGCAAAGGACACGGTTTTGATGAACTTACAAAAGTTCATATTTTCAGAAATGGTCTCCAACCGGTTCACAAGACCTTGTTGGATGCTACTTCGGGTGGTTCTTTAATTTCAAAAAGAGTCGAGGAAGCAATTACTATCATTGATAAAATGACACTTAATGACCATCAAGGGAATCATAACTGTGGCACTACTCAAAAGAAACCGGGAATGCTTGAATTGGGGACTAATGATGCTATTCTTGCCCAAAATAAATTGCTATCTCAACAAGTGGAGTTGTTAACACAACAAATGTCAAAGCTCCCTCAACAACTTAAAGAGATGCAAGACATTTCTAGCAAGAATGTGCAAATAACCGTATGTGAATTGTGCAAAGGAGATCACCCCTCCGGCTATTGTCCTCCAGAGAATGAAGAAGCAAATTACATGGCAAATCAAAATCAATAACGAGGTTATCAAAGGCAACAACAACCTCATCAAAACAATTCTCAACAACCTAATCAAAACCCTCAAGGATACCAATAAAGAGGAAATTATCAAAATCAACAAGGATACCGTCAAAATCCTTATCAACCACTATGCCAAAGAAGGGCTTAGACAGCGCTTTTTTTGGGCTTAGACAGCGCTTAAAAGCGCTGCCTATTCCACCGCTGCTATAAGTAAAGACAGCGCTTTAGTTAATGAGAAAGCGCTGCTAAATGTCTGATTTAGCCAGCGCTTTTACTTTGAAAGCGCTTTCTGTTTGTCACTTTAGCCAGCGCTTTGTCTTTAAAAGCGTTGTCTAAAGAACCCCTTTAGGCAACGCTTTGACTTTAGACAACGCTTTTGGTTATCTTTAGGCATTGCTTTAGACGGCGCTTTTCTTTAAAAGCGCTGTCTATTCTCTACTTTAAGTAGCGCTTTTTATTTAAAGCGTTGTCTAATCCCCACTTCAGGCAGCGCTTTTTTCTTTGAAGCGCTGTCTAATGTCCACGAAATTTTTTATATATAAAACTTAAAAAAAGCGCTGTTTGATATATACAATAAATATTTACCAGATTATCACCATATTTTGCACCAGGTTTTCACCACATTTTGCACCAGAATATGCATTTAGAATTTGCACCAAGTTTTCATAAATTAGACAGTCAATCCAATAAATATGCACCAAATTTGTCTATTTATATATACATCTTTAATCCAATAATTTATATATACAAAAAATTGATGATATTCAAGCTAAAAAACAACAACAATTCATATATCTTGTTAGCTACAAAAAATCTGATATTCAAGCTAAAAAACAACAACAATGAACTTGTTATCTCTATCTTCTACATCTGCACATATAACCTGAAACAAAACAACAACATTAGACAAAATATAGAAGAAAACAAAGAAGGCATTGTTCTTATCTGATATTCAAGCTGCAAGCATTGCCAAAAATGTCAACAAATGATCATGAGTTATTGAATATTGACAAGTGCCTATGAAAATCAGTATATGATTCCAACCTTCTATAGCCAAGATATCAATCAATATTTGGCAGCACCAACACAATTTATGATTCCAACCTTCTATAACAAACAACAACAACAACATTGCAACACAATTTAATATACTAATGACGACATATTATCTCATCAAAACTCAAACTTATATATACTCAAAATTCTCATCAATGAAAGAAAGACAATATACCTTATAAAACTCTCAGCTCAATAATGAATTGACACCATTCCTCCTTAAGTTCATCCAATTGATCTTTTGAGTAATGAGCACATTTGAATTCATCAAAGTACTACATAATAATATAACATAGTATCATTTAGCTAAAACTATTTAATTATATGAGACATATGTGGTAAATATTAAAATAATTCCTAAGTTAGAAATCCATACCTTGGATGGAATATCTATTCGATCCAAAAGAAGAGTTTCTTTCATAAACCTCAACATGAAATATCCGCAATCTATTCCATTACGCTGACGAGGACACTACACATGGAAAGAAAATACGGATATATATCAGGATATACCCCTTAACTAGTTTTATCAAGTATCATCACTAATATAATCAAAATTGTGAAAATATACCTCCACTCTAATCCATGTAATGTTGTTGGCTTTTCTCTTTGGAACTTGAATATCTCTTTGTGATCGAAAAACTTGTATAACGCTAATAAAATATAAACGAATATTTAGAACATGTCACATAAATAAATAAATATACACTCGAATATTTAGAACAATCTCACTTACGTATCAATCAACTTCTTCATATTTGGGTATGTTGCTTGATCATTGTGTAAAGAATCCAGATAATATACAATTTCTCTTATCAGATTAATTGCCACCAACAACCAATGTCCACTGTAAGATTAAACAAAGGTTAGATGGAAACTTTCTACACAACTTCAAAACACAAAAAATTATAATAGATGAAGTTAGAATGAAAATCTAACCCGTTGCCAGTATTATATGGTAAAAAGAATAACTTTTATGTATCTTTGCTGGCCATAAATAAACCGAGTACATACTGTATGACTTCATCTGGTTTCTGTATGATTAACCATGAGTTGATAGTCATGGGAGATAAGAAAGTGAATCTTTGTTCCAATCCACGTGGGCGCATTAATTTGTCATATAGAAACCTTAAATAAAAACATTATTAACATATTAGACTATTCATTTGAAATGAGTAAATAAATTGTTCAATTAATTAAACAAATTTGATCGGAGTATACCTAATGTATGTATCGACAACACCGATGCCTATTTCCAAATGTTTAAAAACTTGCTCTATATCCTCTCTACCAATTGTTTCCGAATATTCAAAACCAAAAATACCTTCCTCCATAGGTATAAGCCGAGTACCACCATCCGGAATATCTGTTATAAGTAAACATGTCTGAAGGCACGACCTATACTGAGAAGTAGGTTTTTTTTCTAGCCGCGGTCTTCTTAGCAACACCTTTTGTTTGTGTGGGAATGTTGCTAATTTCAGGCATCTTACCCCTACTGACTTGTTCAATCTCTTTAGCCTGAATCTAAATATCATATAATTAGTTAGGTGAAGTATAAGATCACAAATTAACATTTTCTATGCATAAAACTCTTTAGCCTGATGATGTTTCCGAATATTCAACCTCTTTTCTCGATGCAACTGACTCGGTTTCCCGCATAATCCCCTTATCATTTGATTTGGATTTTGTTGGAGTCTAACATTACCATGTAAAAAAAATGTACGTAAAATGCCCCTAAAAAATTTTAATACCCAAAGGTTCATAATGGTTTTAAGCTTACCTTATCATCTAGGCAAATGAGGCTTGACGGCCATGCAACAAACGATCCTATTGCATCTCCCAACAATGTTGCATCCGAAACATCATCAGGTAGTGGTAATAAGGCATCCCCCTCTAAAACAATATCAATTGATACTTTCAAAAATCCAGTGGGGAGCGGTTTATGGTGAAGCATTTCTCCCAAAGTGTTATGCACTTTTCCCTTGCCAACCATCCGATAAGTCGGTGACGATAAATAGAGTTGACAACGGGAAATGCCCTAAAACCAATAATAAATATGACATTGTTAATGTGTATATATGTCAATTAAATAAATTAAGCTAATTTAATTTCATAATAATATATATAATTACCTCGGGAATATTCGGTTGAAAATTACAATTGATACTATCTTTCTCACTAGTATCTTTAAAAGCCGAAGCTTGATCTCTTTCTTTTTCCTTTTTCAATTCACGAACTTCAGATTCTAATGCTTCCAACTTTGCCTGCAGTTCTTTATTGCTAGCCGTTTTTTTCTTTAGTTCTTTCAAGGATGTTGGAGTGATCCCATATCCCTTACCCCTCACACGACCAGAATACTCACGAACATCTAATGCTCGACTAAGTAGCCTCCTGCAATCATTGTCTTCATCTGGAGATATAGACTGAGATAGAGTCTCCTGAAATTCATATGAATATCGAAAATTTGACTTAATTATATGTTAATAAACTTTTGATTTAATTCAAGCAATAATGTTATACTTACACATTTCTCAAAAATTTGTTGAACATCTTCTTTAACAACTCCATCCTTACCCACACGGGCTTCCTTCCACAAAACATGGTCCGGAAGAGATGTTTCAGAACTTTTCTCCTTTGTTAACTACACATTAAGCTAAATAACATGATAAAAAATAACTCATGATGAACAAGTATATCATTGCAATTTATAGATACTTACTATAGATTGTTGTAAGCGTGCATATCCCATACGTCCTTTTTTGTATGGATACGCGGGACTTGATGCTCGTTGCCGATTTATGTCACTTACACTCTCAAATTCTGGGGTTTTTCGTTTGGATTTAAAAGTTTCCCATTCATGAGGTGTAATCAAATCTGCATATTTCTGTGGAAGCTCTGCATCAATAAATTTTTTATCCGCATCCTTAAGAAACTTGTTTGATAAAAAAGATCTAAACCCTCTATGTATTTTTCCGGCCAATCCGAGTATATAATCTTTTCTGGTATCATCAATGTTGAAAGACCTCTACGAAAATCATACACAGAGTGTGTTAGTATAAGTAATTTAAATACATAATCGTCATTAAAAACAAATAACATCACATATGGTACCTGTATCTCAATCCATATTTTGTCTTTAGCGTCTTTCAATGCTTTGTTTCTCCAATCATCACAAGTAATTGGAACTTCTCTCCTTGCAACTGAACCAAGATAACTTGTCAACGTTGAACCGTTAGGCTCAATTAGTTGGTTATCTCGACTCCAATGCACATCATGTTTTATGCCTCGATCTCTATCACGAATGAGTCGCTTCATAATTGTAATTCCTCGTCTAATTTCCCTTTCCACTGCATTACCGGTGTCATCTCCATCATGAATAGAATCATCATGTGGGTGATCCTCGTTACTAGCCATCTAACCTGTAATAAGAGATTGTACTAGTTATAATTCCAACGAAAACTCATAAACATTTTTACTGAAACACTGAATTAGCCGACACTCTTATTGAGTTCTACTATTTCGTTTTGTTTTCTTTCCACAATCAACAGAACAGAACAGAGATTGTAATATGTAGTGTATAAATATACTTGTTACATTTCATTTACAAAATAATGCAATATCACAATATTCTCACAATTCTATTATCTATGTTAGACATGCGCCAACATTAAAGAGGAAATTACATCAACAGAGTCAGAAAATTTGAATTATATCCACAATGACCTTTTAGCAAGAATCACTTCGCATAATAAAGCAATGTGTTTTGTTCTCACTTATTGAGTTAAGAACAACAACATCAACAGAGTCAGAAAATGGGGAGTTCCTAAATTGATACACAGAATCATACACAGAGTGAGTTCCTAAATTGATGAACACTAAACTAAGCATAGAAATTAAGAACCGAATCAATCAAAGAAAAAGTATACCGTGAAAAAGCTTCAGTTAAAAGATTGCAACTCTATCTTCTTCCTCTGATTGTCGAACCCAGGAGCCTCGCCGGAGAGGACGGAGGTACGTGAGAGGACGGAGGTGTGTGAGATAAGAAGAGAAGATTTTTTCTGGGTTTAGGGTTTTTCGCGAGAGAAGAGAAACAGTTCTGAGAATAGAAAGAATGAATAGAATGTATTTTTTAATTTTAATTTTAAACGACTTTAGCCAGCGCTTTTGTGAAGCGCTGTCTAATGAGTGCTTTTAGCAGCGCTTTCGCTTTGTAGTTGGGCCTTTAGCTGCGCTTTGAGTAAAGCGCTTTCTAATATGGGCCTTTAGCAGCGCTTCGTACATGGGCCTTTAGCAGCGCTTTTAAGAAGCGCTGTCTAAGGTGGGACTTTTAGCAGCACTTTTTTCAAGCGCTGTCTAATGTAGGCCTTTTAGCTGCGCTTTTGAATAGCGCTGTCTAAGGTGGGCCTTTTAGCAGCGCTTTTACACAATTTCGTACATACTTTCCGTGTTTCATTTTTTATTTAACTTATAGCAGCGCTTTTGGAAAAAAGCGTTGTCTAAGGTGCGCTTCCTAAAATCATTTTTGGCGTAGTGAACCGACACAACCTCAAGGTGGAAGTTCAAAGTTAGAAGAAACTCTCAACCAAATCATTCAAATGTCAATGGCCAACCAAAAGACTAATGAAGCATCAATCAAAAATCTTGAAAACCAAGTTGGGCAACTTGCAAAATAATTAGCCCATCAACAACTGGGGCCATCTTTTTCCGCAAATACTCAAACCAAACCGAAGGAACATTGCAAAGCCATTGTGACTAGGAGTGGAAGAGAGTTGGGTGGAGGAGAAAAAAATGAGAAAAATGTCGATGTGAGAAGTGATGAGGTTGTGGAGGAAGACAAAAATAATGAGGTAGAAGTTGAAAAGAATGATGAGGAAGAAGTTGAAAATGAAAATGAGAAGTTAGTTGAAAATGAGAACCTTGAGAAAGAAAAGATAGAAGAAAAAAAGAGAAGAGTCAAAAAGGGGAAGGAGAAAGTGAATTCTATTCCTATTCAAAATCTACCTTACCCTCATGTACCCACCAAGAAAGACAGTGCTAGGCATTACACTCGTTTCATGGACATATTCCGACAATTGCAAATCAACATTTCATTTTCCGAAGCGCTTGAGAAAATGCCCAAATACGCTAAGTTCATGAAAGATATTCTCACAAAAAAGCGAAGATATTCGGAGCTGGAAACAATTGTCCTTGATGCAAGTTGTAGTGCAATAATTCAAAGAACTCTACCAAAGAAAGAAGTCGATCCAGGGCGTGTTACTTTGCCGGTAACAATTGGTGATGTTTATATTGGCAAAGGCTTAATTGATTTGGGCTCAAGCATCAACTTAATTCCATTGTCTATTGTGAAGAGGCTTGGGAACATTGAAATGAAAGCAATTTAAATGACATTATAATTGGCCGACAAATCTACAACTCATCCTCATGGATTGGCTCAAGATGTATTGGTTAAGGTGGATAAGTTTTTCTTTCTGGTTGACTTTGTTGTAATTGATATGGAGGAAGATGAGGATGCTCCATTGATTCTTGGATGCCGTTTTATGAAGACTGCTCGCATGATGATTGATGTTGACGACGACCTTATGAAAGTAAGAGTTCAAAATGAAGAGGTGTGCGTTAATCTTTTTGAAGCAATGAAGCATTCCAAAGATAAGCATGATAGTTTCCATTTTGATGCAATGGAAGAAGCCATAATGGAAGTCTCGAAGCAAGTTCACATAGCATCTCCCTTGTAAAGAGCTCTTGGTGACTCATTTGAAATACTTACCAATGAGGAAGAAAGGGAACTTGAAGAATGCTTGAAGGAACTTGAATCTTTAAAAGAATTACAACCATGGGAAAGTGAAATGGAAGTGTTGAAGAAAGAGACGAATGATGATAAATCTCAACTTGAATTGAAGGTGTTGCCTTCTAATTTGAAGTATGTGTTCCTTGATGAAGGTTGTAACAAACCGGTTATCATTAGTAACATTTTTTCCGACAAAGAGGAAGACCGTTTGATTCAAGTTTTGAAGAAACATCAACAAGCTATAGGTTGGGTTCTTTCCGATTTGAAAGGAATTAGTCTGGCCTATTGCATGCACAAAATCTTAATGGAAGAGGACTTCAAAGCGGTAGCTCAACCTCAACGCCGTTTGAATCCTACAATGAAGGAAGTGGTGAGAAAGGAAGTTGTTAAGCTATTGGATGCCAAAATGATTTACCCGATATCCGATAGTCCATGGGTGAGTCTTGTGCAAGTTGTTCCCAAGAAGGGTGGAATGACCGTTATAAGAAATGAAAAAAATGAATTGATTCCGACGAGAACTGTAACGAGTTGGAGAATGTGTATCGATTATAGGATACTTAATACCGCTACTCGAAAAGATCACTTTCCACTACCGTTTATGGATCAAATGCTTGAGAGATTGTCGGGTCAAGAGTTTTATTGCTTCCTAGATGGCTATTCCGGGTATAACCAAATCTCGGTTGATCCGGAAGACCATGAGAAGACAGCGTTCACTTGTCCCTTTGGAATTTTTGCATACCGGAAGATGCCTTTTGGCTTGTGCAATGCACCAACAACTTTTCAACAGTGTGTACAAGCCATTTTTTCCGACCTTATTGAGAAAACAATTGAAGTGTTCATAGACGACTTCTCCGTGTTCGGAGCTTCTTTTGATCTATGTTTGAAAATTTTGGGGACCGTTCTCGAACGGTGTGTGGAAACAAACTTGGTGCTAAATTGGGAGAAGTGCAACTTCATGGTAACAGAGGGGATTCTGCTCGGCCACAAAGTCTCCTCTAAAGGCCTTAAAGTTGATCAAGCAAAAATTGAAGTGATCGAGAAGTTGCCACCACCAACAAATGTTAAAAGAATCCAGAGTTTTCTAGGCCATGCGGGATTTTACAGGCGATTCATCAAAGACTTCTCCAAAGTTGCAAGACCTTTGAGCAATTTGCTCAACAAAGATAAGTCTTTCCTCTTTGATGATGAATGTTTAAATGCCTTTCAAATTGTAAAAGAAAAACTCATCACCGCACCCATAATCATTGCTCTAATTAGACTTTAAATTTTGAATTAATGTGTGATGCAAGCGATTATGCAGTTGATGCGGTGCTTGGTCAAAGGAAGACCAAAATTTTTCATGCCATACATTACGCGAGTAAAGTTTTAAATGAGGTACAAGTGAATTATGCTACCACTGAAAAAGAATTACTCGCTATAGTGTATGCTCTCGAGAAATTTCGGTCTTACCTGATTGGTTCAAAAGTTGTAGTCTACACTGACCATTCAACCATTAAATATCTTCTTACCAAGCCGGATTCAAAGCAAAGGCTAATTCGGTGGATTCTTTTGTTACAAGAATTTTATTTGAAAATTCGTGAAAAGAAGGGGTCTGAAAACTTGGTAGTGGATCATTTATCCCGTTTGGTCAATGTAGAAGTAACACACCGAGAAAGTGGGGTCTGAGAAGAGTTTCCAGATGAAAAACTGTTTAGGGTACAAGTTAGACCCTGGTTTGCAGATTTTGCTAACCACAAAGCAAACGGATTTATAACGGAAGATCTAACTTGGAACCAAAGAAGGAAATTCTTATAGGATGCCAATTTTTATGTTTGGGATGAACCATATCTTTTTAAGTTAGGTGGTGATAATTTGTTAAGAAGGTGTGTCACTAGTGATGAAGCTAAAAGTATCCTTTAGCATTGTCATAATTCGCCATATGGAGGGTATTACAATGGTTTGAGAACGGCAATAAAAGTCCTCCAATCGAGCTTTTATTGGCCGTCGTTGTTTAAAGATGCAAACCTCCATGCGAAAAGTTGTGACATATGCCAAAGAAGTGGCGGGATTGGAAAACAGGATGAAATGCCCTTACAAAATATTTTGGAAGTTGATATTTTCGATTGTTGGGGTATCGATTTTATTGGACCATTTCCCCCATCTTTTTCAAAAGAGTACATCTTGGTTGTGGTTGACTATGTTTCTAAGTGGGTGGAAGCAATTGCGTCACCGAGGGCCGATGGAAAAACGGTGATCAAATTTCTAAAGAAAAATATATTTTCCCATTTTGGCACCCCTTGTGTGTTCATTAGTGATGTCAAGCATGCCTTATATTTCTTATTAATACTTGGCATTTTTCAACTCTTTTATGTTGAATTGTTGGATTTTATTCTTGAATTGTTGTCATTCTTCAAACATTGTGAAAATACCTTTGGTGCTTGTAATTTGTGTGTTATTGTGCAGAAAAAGGCCTTAAGTTATCAAAGAAATAAGACACAAGAAAAGTGATTCAAGTTGCCAAAGAATTGAAGAAACTTCAGTAAGTTCGCTTTGTGAACTTGCTAGCGAATGTTTGCTGGGCAAAAATCTGGCGAAGCTCCAACAAACACTCCCAGACTTGAGACAGTACGAAAATGAAACTAAGTTCACAGTGCAAGCTTTTAGAGAATGTTCGTTGATTCAACGCTCCAGCGAAGGCCTGGCGAAGGACATCATGGATGAGGCAGTGGCTAAAGGGACCTAAGTTCGTTGTGCAAACTTGTAGGCGAATTGTTCTCTTTGCGAATAATTATTCGCATTGCGAACTTATGTAGAAAATCAGAGGCGGTTTAACAGATCAGAGGCACCTCAGGTGCCTATTTAGTAGTTCGCTAGGCAAATAAAAAGTTCGCAGTGCGAACTTGGCAGATTTCAAGTGATGTATAAAAGCACTTTTTGTTATTTCTTGGGATCATAACCTATTTTTCTCACACCATAACCTAAGTTTTTTACTTTTCTTCATCCAAGAGTGATATTTCACCAAGAGAAGCTGGATTTGCATTTGATCTCGATTATTCGACGCGGATGCTTTTTCATCTCCTCCCGATACTTGTGAAACAAGCTACCATGACAATGTGTAGCTAAACACCTCTTGTGTCAAGATTAGTGGTAGGTAATCCTTTATTTTGTATGTATTGATCTTGATAATTAGTTTGTGAACTTTTTTGATGATTAATATATGGTGAAAAACTTTATTTGTATGGTTTATAATTTATTTTGGTTCATGATTGAGAAATATGTTCTAAGACTTGACCTAAGTTTTAATCCATCAACAATCATGAGGCTAGAGATAGTTTTGAGAGTTGATGTTCATAAATATTGATCTTTGAATGTTATCATATTGATAGTTAGAGTGAGAGATCATCTAAGGATCAATATGATAAATCCCACAATAAGTGTTAGAGATAAACTTGTTGAGAGGATATGTGATTATATTCATTGTTAACAAGTTCACATACTTTATCAAGTAAATACGTATGAAACGGATTATCGGACCCTAATCTTGGCATGCTTTTACCAAACTTTTAAAACCAATTTCTTTACCGTTGTTATTAAATTCTTATGCAAACGATCCGTTACAAATCAACCAAACTCTTTGTTACTTTAAGTTTAAAACGATTCCAACTATAGAACGACGGTAATATCCATACAATCCATGCGGATACGATAACAAAAACCCCCACTGAAATACTTTTCAACATTGGGGCTCTCTGACTATTGGTGCTTTGTGAGATAGGATCTCTACCTGAGTCTGAGAAAAACCATAGGATTAGGATGATGGTTGTGTAGTAGAGGCCATCGAGGAGCCTTCCTCGTTGGGACGATACGAAGACCCTTCCTAGAGTAGGTTCTCTTTGAGATGTTATTGTCTGACAAGCCTTCGTCACGATGATAGTGTTTTCAAGTTGGATCATTGACTCTAGGGACCTTGAAAATCTGTTCCATCCACGGTGGTTGTGTAGTGTTGACCTGTGAGACCCCGGACTTGTTGGGTTAATACGAAAGCCCCAATCATATGAGATCCCTTGAACGCATTACTATCATACAATAATATATTTAACCTTGATCTGACTCTGAGAACCTCTTTAAAACCTTGGAGTCGATGGTTGTGTAGTATTGGCCTGTGAGGAGCTTCCCTCGTTGGGACGATACAAAGACCTCACCTAAAAGAGATCATTTTGAGGGTATTACTGTCTGACGAGCCTTCGTCACAACAGTGATGTTCTCAAGAAGGATTCATGACTCTAGGAACCTACCAACCGTAGAGCCTATCCATGGGGTTCCTTTGATCAGAGATACCTGTTATTTACCTGTTGTTCTGACTGATCTGAGAACACGATGAACCTTTGACCCTGACCATTGCATTGCATTTCCTTGCATATAAAAAATGACAAAAATATCATGCATCCGCATCTCATCAGCATGCATACCATTTTCCAAAATACAACATAAACTCATTCCATCTTTTTCCTATTACTAGCCGACTGACTTCCCGGTACTCGTATCGAACCCTTGAGAGCTACTAAAGGACAATGGAGCATTTGGAACATAACCAAGTTGAGCTGAGAAAGGATATGAACGACATTAAAGACAAGGTAGACCAAGTGTTGGAAGCTATGCTAGCTCAGTCAAAGAACAATCTTCAACATGTTATAGTGGAGAATGTTGATCCCCCACCAGGCTTTACTGTGACGACCAACCCAATGTATGGTCTTCTGTTTGATTATGATCCTCCACGAGTGAACATTCCTACTCAATCCCAGATGATTCCATTTACCGATCCTGCTAATGAAAGGCTTCGTGCTATTGAGGAGAAATTTTGAGCTATGGAAGCGCTTGACACTCCTGGTCTTAATGCCATAGATATGTGCCTAGTGTCGGACCTGGTAATCCCTAAAAAATTCAGAGTAGCCAACTTTTATATATACACCGGTCTTAGCTGTCCAAAGCATCATTTGGCGATGTTCTGTCAAAAAATGACCTCATATACCCATAATGATAAGTTGATGATTCACTATTTTCAAGACAGTTTGGGCGGTGAATCATTGAGTTGGTACATGGATTTAGAAAGAAGCCATATCCAGTCATTGAGGGACTTAGCCAGCGCCTTTCTAAAGCAATACCAGTACAATTTAGACGTGGCTCCGAGTTGCACGCAGTTGTAAAACCTATCTCATAAGAGTAGTGAATCCTTCAAGGAATATGCACAATGGTGGAGATAATTGGAAGCCAGAGTGCAACCACCACTCTCAGATAAATAATTGAGTGAAATGTTCATAGACAGTCTGCATGGCTTTTATCTTGAAAGAATGGTAGGCAATGCATTGTTGAGCTTCTCTGACCTTGTGATAGTAGGAGAATGCATCGAGAGCTGCCTCAAAATTAAATAAATCCAAGACGCTGTGAGTAGCCAAGCTAGCAAGACTGAATTCCTCAGCAATTCCCAAGAGGAGGAGGAGGAGGATGAAACTAATGCGGTCATCGAAAATATCGAGTATTTTCATGGTGCACCAGTAAAACCTTATGGTCCCTCATTTTCGATGCCATGCTATCTTTATGGGAAACCAACTATGCCTAGAGCGTCGTACCAGAAACCCTGGATTGCTCCTTATGCAAATCTGCGAGCCCATGACCGAGGATGTCAAAATAAACATCAAAATTAGCATAGGCCTCAAAACAACCTAGAAAGAAGGAATGATCCTCTTGATCCAATTCCCATGACATACAATCAACTTCTACCATATTTGATTCAAAGCTCATTGGGTACGATCCTAATGTGCATTGCGGATATCATGTTAGATCAATGGGGCACTCGACTGAAGTCTGCAAAGCTTTCCAAGCCAAAGTACAATAGTTGATCGAAAAGAAGTAAATATCCTTTCCAGAAGGAAGCCTGGTGGTGCACGTCAACCTATCACCCAAATGAGTTCGAAGACTTCAAGGAGCATCTCCTAATGCCAGTGGTTCAAAAAGGAAGACATCATCCAACGTTGGCAATCATTGAACTATTTATCATTTGCATTTACAATTTCTTTCCTGTTAAATGCTACTTGTTTTTAAACATTGTTGTTTTGAATGTAATATTAATGAAGTAATCATGCATTTTTTGAACTAATCATGTCGCATTCATTCTTTTTTTCTCTCTTCTCTTATATCAAAAACAAAAAAAAGACGTCTATATTCCTCCAATTCACTTTATCAAACTGTTGTGTTAGCAAAGATTGGAGGGAGGATGATGAAAACTAAATACCCATAATTGCTAATGGTATGCTTTTGGATAAGATCCTGCTGATGATGTACATGCATTGTTTCAAATCCCCAAACACTGAAGAGGTAAGGAGTTAGTCCCTGGTTAACCACTTCGAGCCTAGAAGTAGGTGTTTCTTTCAGATCTACAAACCCTTATGCTTAACTTGGGGCAGGGTAGTGTTTAGTTAACTTGACTACACATTTGCATTGCAAGAGAATACATCTTGTCTGGGGATCAAGCACATGCCATTCTTTGTACACATCATGAAGTGTCAAATTAGTCATGCAAAATCAAAAGTTATGTCAATTGTTCTTCAACGACCAGTGACTTGGCAGTCACACTTCTTCAGCAAAAACAAAAAAAAAAAAGAAGAAAAAGCCCGCTAAGTCGAACACCTCAAAAGGGCGACTTAGGAAAAAATTAGGGCAATCCCGGTGGACTAAAAGCTTTGAAAAGAGGTCCAGGAAAAAATTAGGGATCAAAAAAAAAAAATCAAAAGAGGTTGTGTAAATCCTCAAGCAAGAAAAAATAAGATGTGGTGACCACCATGTCAAAAATCAAAGGATCGCTGACATCCATGACAAAAACAAAACAAGGTGACTGCCATTTCAAGAAAATCTTGAATCTTCATCTTCACTCTTTTACCGCCGGGCTCTCTTGGAAGACAAATACGTGTGTTGAAATTAACTGAACGTAGAACTGGAGAACATCATAAAGAAAAGGGTGGGTTAAAACTAAATTTTTAGCCTTATATCATTTGTTTCGATAAGCCTGAACTAGACCATGTTACAACCCTCAAAATACCTAATTGAAGCAGGGTTTATTTTGAAGGCATACTACAACAAGGTTGCATAAACTGATTCCTAGAGATTTGCTAATCTTTTATATTGATATCATATTATCATTGTATCTTTCACACTAACTAAATCAGCACTACGTTTGGACTAATGGTCCACTCGACACACACTATCCCATCATCTTAATAAATGATATTTTTTTCAAAACCTGCATGAGCATTGTATTAAAATTACCATTTCTCAATGAACAATTGTAACTACAAATCAGTACTTAACATCAGGGAAATTCAACATGGAGCAATAAAAAAGTACTTGATCATTCAGCAATGATAACCAGAATGAAGAACGCCTCATAACCCTATAGATCAGGGGCATTAGCATCCAATGATTATGTTGACCAAGCAATCGGTCAGTCTAAAGCAAGTCCCCAAGCATCAGTTGATTGAGGGGAAAATCATTCAAGAATCAGTTGATCAGAAGTGAATAATTGCAAGACTTTACCAACCAGGGGCAGGCCACCTACAGGTTATATTGATTAAGGGGAAATTCCTCCAATGCTCAGTCAGTACGAGTTAAGTCGCTTCAACGCTCATATTGGGGCAAATCACCCCAAGAGCTAATTGAATCCAACTTTCCAAAGAACAGGCAATCAAAGTCGGCCATTCCAAAAATTGGATAATCAGGGAAAACCATTTCAAAGTTCAGAATATCAAGGTAGGCCATTCCAAAGTCATGGCAGGCTGCTTCCAACTTCCTTTCAAGGTGAAACCTTGTTTCAAGGACAAAATAAGGCAAGATAAGCTATAGAGGGGTTAGTCTTCTTCATGCCTTTAAGTTGCTCAAGCAAACTTTGTCAGTAACCTTTGAGTTCAAGACGAGTGCCGAGGAATCATGTTATTACCCCATCCTACAACCATTTCCTTTTGATAAAGAAGCTTTGATACAAAAGACCTTCCATCCATTACCCGAATAGGGGAATTTGTTGGAAACCTTCAAATCATTATATAAATCATCCTCACACATTAGTCATGTCACTCTGCTCAAGCATAAAGCCATGCATATCATATCATTCATCGAGCCTAACCCCGACAACATGAATATGACATCAAAAAGCCTTGTAAACACAAGATTTGATACCAAATCCCAACATCGCTGGGAAATTCAAATTTCAGTTCCCATCTGGAAAATCATTTCAAAGTCCAGTTCATGTCTGGAAAATATCTTTTCAAAGTCCAGTTCCCGTCTGGAAAATCATTTTAAAGTCCAGTTCATGTCTGGCAAATATCATTTCAAAGTCCAGTTCCCATCTGGAAAATCATTTCAAAGTCCAGTTCATGTTTGGAAAATATCTTTTCAAAGTCCAGTTCCCGTCTGGCAAATCATTCCAGTGTCCAGTTCTCGTCTAGTAAATCATTTCAAAGTCCACTTCATGTTTGGCAAATACCGTTTAAACTAGTTCCCACCTGACCGCCTACTTTGAATACCAATTCCCGTCTGGTAGTCAGTCCTCCATAGCCAGTTCTTGTCTACTAGCCTATTTTAAAGTTAGTTCTCGTCAGATAGCCTATTCTAAAGTCAGTTCCTGTTCGACAGTTATTATCACTAGTTCTCGTCTGGTAGACTATCCAAAAGTCAGTTCCCATTTGACAAACAAAAACTTAAACACAAGTTCTCATCTGGTAACCTATCCTCCAATCCCAATTCTCATCTGGAAACTTAATCCTTTTCACCAGTCCTCGTCTGGTAATCTATCATTCAACTCCAGTTCTCGTTTGGAGGTTCACCCTCAAAGTCCAATTTCATTGACAACAAAAAATAAATCCCTACAAAAATCCAATTACCCAGTTGTATTCCCACATCGGATGCAAAATACATGCATAGAATTCCCGATGAAACATGAAGCTTCATAAGGATAAACAAATCATTTGCATTCCTACGCGTACCTAAAAAAACCCCCTACAGTTGCATCCTCACATGAATCTTCATACATCGCTCCATGCATGGTGTTTCCAACCAGTGGAACAACATACAAAATCAACCATAACATATTTCAGGATCCAGGATTAATCCACAAGTATCCAGAATAATCCTCATTCAAGTTGGCAGTATTTATCTTAATAGAGTTATTACCCCGCATGTGCTCATGGAATTTTATTCCCCAGCAAGTCATTTTTCAACTTAATGGTTGATAATGATATTCCCTGGCATCTTCGCTATTGTTGCTCCCCAATCAGAGGTTATCCTAAAATGTCTCTTATGTGCTTTTCCCCTGCAGAACTTTGCCAATAAATCTCCTCAAAAAGGAGTATTTTCTGAATTATTTTCCCCAACAGATAAGCATTTGAGATACTGCTTTAAGTATCCTCGGAGAGTCTTAAGATACGATTGAGGTATCGTTCCCCTTTTAGGAATATCTTGATTTATCATATAAGATACTGCTTCGTTGATTCCGAGAATCTCATTTGTTGTTTAAGATACTGCTCTAGTATACTCAAAGAATATTAGATACGATTGAGGTATCATCCCCTTGTTGGAATATCTCGATTATATCTTATAAGATACTACTTTGTTGATTCAGAGAATCTCAGTTTTTGTTTGAGATACTGCTCTAAGTATCCCCGAAGAGTCTTAAGATAAGATTGAGGCATCGTTCCCCTTTTTGGAATATCTCGATTATATCATATAAGATACTGCTCCATTGATTCGGAGAATCTCATTTGTTGATTGAGATACTGCTGTAGTATCCTCGGAGAGTCTTAGATGCGATTAAGGTATCATTCCATTGTTGGAATATTCCGATTTATAAGATATTGCTTCGTTGATTTGGAGAATCTCATTTGTTGTTTGAGATTTTGGCCTCCCATAAACAACTATCACAGCCGATCCACAAAATCTCCTTCTTCTCTCTCGTTTGAGTTCATCACTACTCCATCAACATTAACCTTAAACCACTCGCACACCACTGTAAACCTCCACTACGCCAAAATTGTTTTTTGGCAGCACTACAAAGACAACGCTTTTTCCCAAAAGCACTGCTATAAGTTTTAATAAAAACAAAAAAAAACAAAGGAAAAAAGCGCTGCTATATGGGGGGCATTAGAAAGCGCTTTTTAAAAGCGCTGCTAAAGACCTAAGGTAGGTACACTTTAGAAAGCGCTTTATGGGAAGCACTGCTAAAAGGATACCATAAGCCAGTGCTTTTAAAAAGCGCTGCTAAAGGACTTTCGTACACCACTTTTTATCCAGCACTTTTGGAAAGCGCTGCTAAAGGCCTTTCGTAAACCCCACATTAGAAAGCGCTTTTATAAAGCACTGCTATATGCCTATTAAAAGAAAGCTCTTTTACCTCAAAAACGCTGCTAAAGGACTAACATAAGAAAACGCTGCCTTAAGTCTTTTAAAATATTAAAATTAAAATAGATACTGATATCCCTCTATTTTCCATATGACCGTTTCTCTTTCATAGCCCTAACATTTCTTCTCTCTCGCGACGCTCTCCACTGTTGCTACCTTTCCGTCTGCGCAAATCCCTTCGTCGTGTTCGTTTCTTCTTCTCCGAAACTCCCTCCGTTCGTGTCTGCCCTCCGTCCTCCGCCGTCGTAACTTCATTTGAGGTATGTTTCTCTTTCGAATTTCAGGTTTTCTCTCCAATCATGGAAATGCCTAATATTCTCCATTGTTTGATTGTTTCTCTGCTGATTAGTTGTTGATGTTGATGTTGGGTTTTCATTTTTAGTTGTATTATTAGTTGTTGATGTTGGGTTTTCATTTTTTGATTTGTAGAAGTTAGTTAGTGATTAATTAGAAAAGTGATTAATTAGTAGAAGTTAGTATAGTGATTAATGTGTAAAATGTGATTAATTTGTAGAAGTTAGTATAGTGGTTACTTTGTAGAATAGTATAAGTTAATTAGTATAGTGATTAATTTGTAGAATAGTGATTAATGTGTAAAATTTGTAGAATAGTGAATAATTAGAAAAGTTAAATTAGTTAAGAGTGCTGTAGAAGTTAGTTAGTTGAGGTTGTTATAGGGCTATTTGTAAAGTTAAAATGAATTTTATCGGAAAATTTTAGTGATGTAAGTATTTGGTTAAAAAAATCATTGGGAGCTTCATTTGATTACCGTTGTTATAGATTTCGGAAAAAGTGATAATGTTCGTAGTAAGGTTGAAGATGATAAATAGTGATATTAGTGGTGAATTTATTTTGAGAGTTGATTGAAAATGATAATGAAATTAATTGTTAATTTTATTTTCAGAGTTGATTGAAAATGATAATGAAATTAATTGTTAATTGAACTAGTGATTGAATTTATTTTGAGAGTTGATTGAAAATAATTATGAAATTAATTGTTATTTTGAGAGTTGATTGAAAATGATAAATAGTGATTGAATTGTTAATTGAATTTGAATTGATGATTCTTTGTTGGATAGAACTTTGAAGTTAATTAAACTTAAGTGTTGAAGTTGTTTTTTTTTTACAAAGTTGAGTTGAAACATTAAGTGTTGATGTGTCATTTGTGACGAATCAAAGTATACCATGCTATTTGAATTAATGATGGTGTTTACTAAATTTGTTTCTTGAAACTTTGACGTGTTCCTCCGATATTTCTTATTTGTCAAATTATATATTAAATTTGTCCTGTTATATTTGGTATACACCATCAGTTACTAACTTAAGTCATTTTCTATAGGGGTTACTTGTGAAGAGTGAATTCGGATCGTCTTCAAGAATCTTACACTTTGTGGTTCAGTCCAGAAGTTGCTGACTTCTATACAGGTACTTAGTTGTTCTTTTGTGTTTGTTTAGCTTACTTAGTAAAACCATGGATAAAAAATGGATGTATTCCAATTGATTGTCAAAAGAATACGAGAATGGGGTATCAGAATTCGTTAAGTTTGTGGGTGAACACGCCAAAGACCCCAGTCGAATCACATGTCCTTGCTTAGGTAGCTGTTATGGGCGTCAGATTGACGCAAATCAGTTGGAATCGCATTTAATGAGGCATGGAATTAATCGAAGTTATACATGTTGGATATTACATGGTGAGATAAGTAACGAGAATGTTGAACCGAGGGATAATACGACCTATGCTTCAAACGACAATGGCACAGATACACACGATTGTGATCGAGTCGAAGATATTGCAGATGCACTTGAAGAAGATCTTCAGGATTGTCCCAAAATGTTTGAGAGGTTGGTAAGCGATGCAGAGAAACCGTTGTATAAAGGTTGCACTAAATTCACAAGATTGTCTGTGGTATTAAAGTTGTACAACTTAAAGGCGGGCAATGGATGGTCGGATAAAAGTTTCACAGAGTTATTAGCCCTTATGAAAGATTTGCTTCCGGAGGATAATGTTCTTCCCAATCGAACCTATGAGGCCAAAAAAATGTTGTGCTCTATTGGCATGAGTTATGATAAGATACATGCTTGTCCAAATGATTGAATTTTGTTTCGGAATGAATATGCATTGTTAAATGAGTGCCCTAAATATGGTGTCTCTCGATATAAGAAGAAAATGTCTCCAGCAAAACACTTGACTTGGCATGCAGATGAAAGAATTATAGATGGAAAGAGTTGCCATCACCACAGTGGATGAAAATTGATAATGATTATCCTGATTTTGGTGAAGAAGAAAGAAACCTTCGTTTGACATTATCTACTGATGGAATGAACCCACATGATCTTCAAAGTATCTCACATACCACATGGCCTGTGATTATTATGATTTATAACCTACCTCCATGGCTATGTATGAAGTGTAACACCCCGATTTATTTTAATTATTTTTCGTAATTAAAATGGTATGATGTTGTGTATTTGTGTATGATTATATGTGTTTTGGTTGAGGTGGGGTTTCCTTAGTATGGAGTAGAGACCATAGAATTATAGAAAATAAGGTATCGGAGGGTGTGTGGCCAATGGGATAGAGATATGTGGTGTGGTTAGTAAATAATTATTAATTTAAATAATTTAGTTGGAATTAATTAGATTTAAAATAATTAGTTTAATTATTTTATTTATTTAAAATTGGATAATATGAGTGGAGAGATTATAAGGGCAAGGTGGTCCATTCATGAGGATTAGTAAGGATAAAGAAGGAAAAGAATAATAAGGGTCTAAGGGTTATAGTAGGAAAAAGGAGGAAATTGGAAAGAGAATCAGTTTAGAACGATCGTGTTTCTGGAGAAAAGAAGAACAGAAGAGAAAAGCAGAGCTAGGGCTTAGAGATCCTTCGAAGAATCGTCACTAAGGTAAATGTGGGGTTCTTTAATCTCTAATGGTTGCATAATATTTGTATGAGGGTAGATAAACCTTTAGGATCATCCCTATGTGTTGTTGTGTTGAATTGGGATTGGGGTTTTTGCATGTCGGAAGTTTTGATAAGAGGAAATAATGCATAAACTTATCGGTTGAAATGTGGTTTCTGTATTTCCTACTTGTTTGTATGTTAATATGTGATTATATGTGTGCTTTTGGACTGATTGTGAGTGGAATCGGAGAAGGATTGGGGTCTGAGTCGTGCATAATCGCAATCGCAGGATTGTTGATCTGTGCAGATTCTCCAGGAAAAAGAAAAATTCACCAAGCGAAAGTGACTTCGCTTGATGGTCTCCAGGCGAATTGAGAGGCAAGCGAAGGGTGAAAAATAGGGGTTTCTGGAATTTATATGGGGGAAGGAAATTTGCCTCTGCTCCGCCACGCGAGTATGAGGCGAAAGGGGGATTTGCCAGGCGAAGGGAGATTTCGCCAGGAGAAAGTGGTTTCGCTAGTGCTTCGCTGGGCGAGCATCAGGCGAACAGAGCTGAGACGAACCGAACTTTCTAAAACTTTAAAAATTCATATCTTTTGATCTGTAGGTCCGTTTCAGTCGCCGTTCGAAGCGTTGGAAAGCTGGTTTCATATACTTTTTGTTAAAATTAATTTCTGTACCAGAATTCCAACCATTCGACGCGTTAATTGGGTTTTTGTGTATGTTGTTATGTGTTGTACGGTGAAATGGTGATTTTGGTTGTGTGTATGCGTGTTATGGCTATGGATTGATGTTGTTGTATGTGTTGGCAGGTATGGACTGCGTGTTGTATAGTTGTAGTAAGATGTATTAACGTATTCATAGTCATATGCATTTCGTTGTCATCGTATGTTGTCGTTGTATGCATGCCATGTTGCATCAGTTGTGCGATAAGTCGTGTGCCCATGTGGGATGTGAGCATCTTATCGGGATTATTTATAAAGAATCGTGTTGTTGTTGTTGTTGAGGTGATCGTGTGCCCATGTGGGGTGTGAGCGATCACGGATGACGTGTGCCCATGTGGGGTGTGAGCGACTGTTATGGAAATTCTGACGGGAATTATGATCATGAAAAAGGGATCGAACTGGTACCACATGCATTGAGTTGAGTTGTGGGTCTCATTGCATTGCATCACATTGTATTGTATTGTGAATCGTATGATTATCTGTTGTATGTGGAAAATGGTAGTTTCATTGATGTTGTGATGATAGGGTGAGCTATATGTGGGTTATGTTCTTTCATACTTATCTTATGCATTTTCTTATGATTGATTTGAGAATCTCACATCTTCTGTTTGAATGTTACCTCCACGTGGGTAACGTGCATATAAGCAGGATTAGTGCGGAGTTGAAGTTTGTGAAGACAGAGTCTTCTCTTTTATTTTGTTGTGTCGGCGTCTGCTCTGATTGTAACACTGGGTTTTGGAATGCTTGTCATTGTTTATTTTATTATTTGTCATCGTTTTATTTACTTGAGGATGATGATGTGATAGTAAACATGTTATGTTTCAGTTGAATTTCCGCTGCTTTATGAGGGGATTGATTAAGTATGCTTTTGTTGATAATATTTATGTGTTACATATCGTATGCATGAGCAGCTGGTTGTTTGAATGTAGCACTCTAACTGATTGTATGTTTTATTTTACTCTGATAATTTAATTTTAATTTTCGCGGGGGTTTAGGGTGTTATATAGTGGTATCAGAGCAGGCCGGTCCGTCCAGCCAAGTCGTCGAGTCGTTGTGGTGTGATAGTTGAATACTGTCGATGTTGTTTATTCCTTAGTACGTGATATGTGTGTGAAACACTATCAGTGCTTTCTTGTTTTTCTAATCCCTTGTCTGCAGGATGAGAGTGAGACAAGTGGGGGAGAAGCTTGTGTTTCTCTAGGATGCTTCATGTGTGGAGTGTTGGCTTAGCGTGTCGTTGATTTCAAGAGTGCAATTATTGATTGGGACAATGTTGTTCCCGTTGTTGAAGAGATCGGATATCATGTTACTGCATGAGGGAGTGCAGTGTTGGATTGTTCACCTGTTGAGAATGGTGTGATCCTCGAGGGAAGACGGTCAGGTGTCCTCGTTGTTCGCTTCCTTGTGAGGGAGAAGACGATGTTTTGGCTAGAGATTGGTCAGTGATGTATGGAGTATCCTGACGTGTTTCCTAAGGATGAGCACAGTTTGTCTTCAGTTGGAACAAGATGATGTTATTCTTGAGACACATTGGTAGGAGCTAAACCCTGTGTTTACCAATTGTTTGGATAAGTAAGGTAGTGTGCTGCTGATTTCAAGAATGTAGGAGTTGTGAGAGTGTGTTATTTCTGAAACTGAGGGAGATACAAAAAGAATGCTTATGTCAACTAAGGATTGTGCCTTAGATAGCTTGTTCACAATATGCAAGGAACACTATTATAGTTTGGTAAAGATGGTTTATGCCCCATCATGATGGTCGGCTGTCTATAGACAAATTGAGGAACTGATCACCCTTAATCTCTTATTGATAGTAGACGGGATCATGCGGGATGGAATAGACGTATCTTGTCGGCGTAGATAGTATGTTCAGTGAATTATTCGAAGTTAATCCAAGTGCCTACGGATGGTTTTGATGAGCCGATGCAGAATTCTTATATATCTGAAGATGAGGCAGATTTGAGGTTTTGTACATCGGTAAGTTGGGATGTCTCTGAGAGGAAATGATCTGGTATTATTGATGGTTTCTTCTTAAAGAGTAAAGAGTGAACTTAACTTTGACGAAAGTGAAGAGTTAAGGTTATACCTGCTAAGTAAGTAGAAGAAATATCAAGAGATGATGCTCAGATATTTGCCATGTTTGCGATGATGGTGTTCTGGAGATTAGCAGTAAAGTTACAATGATGAACTGCCAGTTGTGCATGAGTTCCAGACGTGTTTCTGGATGACATATCGGATGTGCTGCTAAAGATAGAGGTGGAATTCTCTATTGATCTTGTCCCTGGTACTATATTCTATGGCATCATACATGATCTCGGCATTAGAATTAGTAGAAATGAAATAGTAGTTAAAAGATTTACTAGAAAGAAGATTTCTGAGACCAAGGGTGTCGCCTTGGAGAGCTTTAGTATTGTTAGTAGTGAAATGCATGATAGCATGAGGTCGCGTATTAATCGGTGAGTAGTATAGAAACCCACAGTTGTGTTCTAGATAGCTTGAGTTCTGAATTGTGATGAATCACAGATGATTTGAAGTTCCTTGATGGTATTACTTTGTTATGGGTTGAAAATCTTGTGTCAACAGGAAGCTTGAGTGGTTCGAAACCCCGTAAGAAGAATTGATATGGAATGTGGTAACCAGAACCAGAGGTTGTTAAGCTGTTTTAGATAAATTGTTTCGAACTCAGAATGAAATTTGAAGGTTGTGTATGTTATGGTTGTGGTAGTATTACTCCTGCATCTCTATCATTGGAGAGTGTTGAACCGATACTAAACGGTTTTTTGTTGATAGGGAGGTTATTCTACTGATGAACATAAATGAGATTTGTATACTGTTTGATGGGTAGGCACTCCAGTGGATAAGTGTGTTTTTGTGCAGATTAATAATTCTCCAAATTGCTTAAGGATAAGTGTCCACTTTCAAGAATAGATGACTTGGAATCTTTGGAACTCGGTATGGAGTATTACAATATAGGATGATGTTGTTCGGTGCTTGTAATGTGCTTGGGGTGTGTATGGGGATTACGAATCATATCCTCCATACTTAATCGGACAAGTTCGAAGTGGTGTTCGTTGGGGATATTCTGATCTATTATAAATCATATAAAGAACGTGTAGAGTATTTGAGAATTGAGTTACAAGTATTGAAAGAGATGAAGTTTTATGCTAAGTTATCAAAGCGTTATTTTTGGTTGATAAGGATGAGTTTTCTTGGTTATGTTATTTCAGATAAGGGTGTTGTCGTGGATCCATCCAAAGTAGATGCAGTTCTACAATGAGAAAGCTCCGAAGTTGGTTAAGGAGATTAGAGGAATTTTGGGCTCAATGGGTTATTACTGTAGGTTATGGAAGACTCTTCCAGGTTAGCATTTCTGTTATCTCAGTTGACTTGCGAAGGGTAAGTCATTGTTTGGGGATGTTCGTTATGAGGAAAGTTTTAGAGAGCTGAAGTAGAAGTTGACTACGGCTCCAGTTTTGATTATGCCTGAGCCTAATAAACCGTTTGTGGGGTATTGGGATGTGTCTGTGATGAGTTTAGATAGTGTACTAATGTAAGATGGTGAAGTCGTAGTTTATGCCTTACGACAATTGAGGATTAATGAAAGGGTCTATCCTGTTCAAGATTTGGGATTGGCTGCGGTTGCATTTGTGTTGAGGATCCGGAGGTATTATTTTTATGGACCTAGGTTCGAAGTGTTTAGTAATCACAAGAGTGTAGAACACCTGTTTGGTCAGAAGGAATAGAGTATGAGACAATGAGGATGGTTGGAATTCTTGATGAGTTACGACCATGGCTCGAATTATCCCATTGGTAAAGTTAATTCCGTGCTTGATGAGTTAGGTCAAAAGTCTTCTCATATTTCTGCTTTGATGGTCAGAGAATTAGAATTGAGTAGCAGTCCAAAGACTTATATCTGGTGTGTGAGCTGACGCAGTAGAGTGAGAGGTTGGGTATATAAAAGGTGAATGATGACTTCCTGGTGAATATTAGAGAGAGTCAGAAGTTGGATGTGAAATTGGTAGATTTGATAGTTGTGAGTAATTAGAGTGCGCAGCAGAAGCGTGATGTAGCGCGGTTCGAATATGCGTGCGTGAATGGTAGGAGTTCAAAGGTTGAACGTTAGGACCTGCAGGAATGGAAGTGATATGGTGAAAGGTTTAAATATTAATCATGTATTACTAGTTACATGTTCGATTGGTGAATCGTAGAATTGTTGTCTTGATGATTGTGTGACCACGAGGTTAGTATTCCGATTATGTTGAAGTGGTTAGGACGATGTTGTGCGTGGAACTTTATATTCTTATCTCTGTGGTTGCCTCGTTTCCTATGGTGGTGATCCGAGTGCGAGTAGCTAATTCCTGGGATGGGGAATTAGGGGAGTGTTACCGTAGTGATTGTAACGATTGTGTTGTGTTCTGGTTCAAGAGTGAACATGTGTGTGTGTAACTCGGTTATTCTTTGCATCTTGAGTTAGTCATCGAGTGCATTGCGTGAGCACTGCATCTTGTTGATGTTATTGATGAGGTAGTTTGTGGTTTTGTGTTATTCATGGTGGTGCCTTTTATGATTAGGGGGTTAGAGAGCAGGATGCGAGGGTCGTATCCGGAGTTGTTCGCATAAGGTAAATTTTCGAGGACACAAATATTCTAAGTGGGGGAGAGTTGTAACACCCTGATTTATTTTAATTATTTTTCGTAATTAAAATTTTATGATGTTGTGTATTTGTGTATGATTATGTGTGTTTTGGTTGAGGTTGGGTTTCCTTAGTATGGAGTAGAGACCTTAGAATTATAGAAAATAAGGTATCAGAGGGTGTGTGGCCAATGGGATAGAGATATGTGGTGTGGTTAGTAAATAATTATTAATTTAAATAATTTAGTTGGAATAAATTAGATTTAAAATAATTAGTTTAATTATTTTATTTATTTAAAATTGGATAATATGAGTGGAGAGATGATAAGGGCAAGGTGGTCCATTCATGAGAATTAGTAAGGATAAATAAGGGAAAGAATAATAAGGGTCTAAGGGTTATAGTAGGAAAAAGGAGGAAATTGGAAAGAGAATCAGTTTAGAACGATCGTGTTTCTGGAGAAAAGAAGAACAGAAGAGAAAAGCAGAGCTAGGGCTTAGAGATCCTTCGAAGAATCGTCACTAAGGTAAGAGTGGTGTTCTTTAATCTCTAAGGGTTGCATAATATTTGTATGAGGGTAGATAAACCTTTAGGATCATCCCTATGTGTTGTTGTGTTGAATTAGGATTGGGGTTTTTGCGTGTCGGAAGTTTTGATAAGAGGAAATAATGCATAAACTTATCGGTTGAAATGTGGTTTATGTATTTCCTACTTGTTTGTATGTTAATATGTGATTATATGTGTGATTTTGGACTGATAGTGAGTGGAATCAGAGAAGGATTGGGGTCTGAGTCGTGCAGAATCGCAATCACAGGATTTTTGATACGTGCAGATTCGCCAGGTGAAAGAAAAATTTGCCAGGCGAAAGTGACTTCGCTTGATGGTCGCCAGGCGAATTGAGAGGCGAGCGAAGGGTGAAAAATAGGGGTTTCTGGAATTTGTAAGGGGGAAGGAAATTCGCCTCTGCTCCGCCAGGCGAGCATGAGGCGAAAGGGGAATTTTCCAAGCGAAGGGGGATTTCGCCAGGCGAAAGTGGTTTCGCTGGTGCTTCGCTGGGCGAGCATCAGGCGAACGGAGCTGAGACGAACCAAACTTTCTAAAACTTTAAAAATTCGTATCTTTTGATTCGTAGGTCCGTTTCGGTCGTCGTTCGAAGCATTGGAAAGCTGGTTTCATATACTTTTTGTTAAAATTAATTTCAGTACTAGAATTCCAACCATTCGACGAGTTAATTGGTTTTTTGTGTATGTTGTTATGTGTTGTATGGTGAAATGGTTATTTCGGTTGTGTGTATGCGTGTTATGGCTATGGATTGCTGTTGTTGTATGTGTTGGCAGGTATGGACTACGTGTTGTATAGTTGTAGTAAGATGTATTGATGCGTTGATAGTCATATGCATTTCGTTGTCGTCGTATGTTGTCGTTGTATGCATGCCATGTTGCATCAGTTGTGCGATAAGTCGTGTGCCCATGTGGGGTGTGAGCGTCTTATCGGGATTCTTTGATAAAGAATCGTGTTGTTGTTGTTGTTGTTGAGGTGATCGTGTGCCCATATGGGGTGTGAGCAATTACGGGTGTTCGTGTGCCCATGTGGGGTGTGAGCGATCACAGATGTCGTGTGCCCATATGGGGTGTGAGCAACTGTTATGGAAATTCTGACGGGAATTATGATCATGAAAAAGGGATTGAACTGGTATCACATGCATTGAGTCGAGTTATGGGTCTCATTGCATTGCATCACATTGTATTGTATTGTGAATCGTATGATTATCTGTTGTGTGTGGAAAATGGTAGTTTCGTTGATGTTGTGATGATAGGGTGAGCTATATGTGGATTATGTTCTTTCATACTTATCTTATGCATTTTCTTATGATTGATTTGAGAATCTCACCCCTTCTGTTTGAATGTTACCTCCACGTGGGTAACGTGCATATAAGCAGGATTAATGCGGAGTTGAAGTTAGTGAAGACGGAGTCTTCTCTTTTATTTCGTTGTGTCGGCGTCTGCTCTGATTCTAACACTGGGTTTTGGAACGCCTGTCTTTGTTTATTTTATTATTTTTCATTGTTTTATTTACTTGAGGATGATGATGTGATAGTAAACATGTTATGTTTCAGTTGAATTTCCGCCGTTTTATGAGGGGATTGATTAAGTATGTTTTTGTTGATAATATCTATGTGTTACATATCGTATGCATGAGCAGGTGGTTGTTTGAATGTATCACCCTAACTGATTGTATGTTTTATTTTACTCTGATAATTTATTTTTAAATGTCGCGGGGGTTTAGGGTGTTATATGAAGCGTAAGTACAAGATGTTATCTATGTTAATCTCTGGCTTTATGTATATTATTTGTAGAGGTCTTTTAACATTGGTGACGACCAGCAAAAATATTGTCTTCAATTAGCCGAAAAAAGACTTAGAGGGTTTCGAGCATTTTTAACCAACAAGTTTCTTAAGGATGACCAAGGAAACTTTGTTGAAGCGGAACGTCCGAAGAAGTATGCGGACTTGATTGCACCCAAAGAACGGGACAATTTTGTCGTCAAACGAAGAACTCAAGAATTCCATGTAATCTTAATTTAATTTTTCATGAACAATGTATTATATTCCTGTAGTTATTACATATGTTCTGATATGACTTAAAATTGTTTATGCAGGATGTGAGTGACGTAAATCGTCAAAGAGCCTCAAAACCTGCGTATCCATACAAGAAAGGGCGTTTGGGATATGCACGCTTGGAACAAAAAATAGTAAGTATATATAATTGCTATGATATTTTTGTTCCCGATGTGTTATTATTCATCTTAATACTTGACTTAATGTGTAGCTTAAAGAGGATAAAAGTGAAGAAACATCTCTTCCGGAGCATATTTTGTGGAAGGCTACCTGTGTGGGAAAGGATGAAGTTGTTACTGAAGGTGTTCAACAAGTTTTTGAACAATGTGTAAGTATAACATTATTTGTTTAATTAAATAAAAAGTTTATGTTTATCTAAAATATTTATGCTTAACTCGAATATTGAATTTCAGGAGACTCTATCTCAGTCCTTAACTCTCATGGAAGACCAGGATTGCAGGAGCATACTGAGTCGAGTGTTAAATGTTCTTGAGTATTCTGGTCGCGTGAGGGGTAAGGGATTTGGAGTCACTCCATCTTCCTTGTATAAGCGTCCAAAGGCCAAAAATCCTAGCAATAAACAGGTGATGGAAACGTTGGAAGAATTGAGAGCTTAAGTCCGTGAACTGCAAAAGGATAAAGAAAGATATATGTCGGAAAGGCGCAGTTCAGAATTTAAAGATGCTAGTGACAAAGATAGTATCAATTTTCAACAAAAAATTCTGGAGGTAATTATATATTATAAATTAGCACAATTTTTTATATTGACATATATGCACAATAACAATTTCATGTTAATTTTTTTTTGGTTTAGGGCATTTCACCTTGCCAGCTATATTTATCGGCACCGACATATTGCATGGCTGGCAAGGGAAAAATGCATAACACTTCGGGAGACGTACTTCACCATAGACCACTCCCTGCTGGATTTTTGAAAGTTTTGATTGATATTGCTTTAGAGCGGGATGCGTTTCTACCTATACCTGACGACGTTTCAGATGCAACATTGGTGGGGGACGCAATATGGTCGTATGTTGCATGGCCGTCAAACCTCATTGTCATAGATGATGAGGTATGTTAAAAACCATTATTAACCTTTTAGTTTTCAAATGTTTTACTTGCATATAAGTTATGTTATGCTTACTTTTACGTACATTTTATTTACATGGTATTGTTAGACTCCTACAAAATCCAAATCAAAAGATAAAGGGATTGTGCAGCACACCAAGTCAGTTGCATCAAAAAAAGAGGTACATTGATATATATGCATTGAAAATGTTAATTCTATGATTCGAATTCAAAAGATTCATGATTTTATACTTTATAACTTATATGATTTTCAGATTCCTACACAAGAGGTGCAACAAGGGAGTAAGAATATGAAGCCAGAATTAGCCAAGCCAAAAAAAGCTTCTATTCCTCGATTTTGGTTGTGCCTTGAAACATTTGTAGGCACATTGGATTTGATGGAAGGTGGTATCCGTGAAATACCTATGGAAGAAGGTATTTTTGGGTTTTCCTATTCAGAAACAATTGCTAAAGAAGACTTGGATCAGATTTTTCAGCATGCTGAATTAGGCATCGGTGTTATGAATTCATACATCAGGTAATCCATAGATTTTATTTAATTAATTGATTAATTTATTTACTCATTTCAATGAATATTCAAATGTTGATTATGTTTTTATTTCAGGTTCTTGTATGAAAAATTGATGCTAAGCGTCAATTGACAGAAAGATTCTCTTTCTTGTCTCCTAGCTGTGTCAACGCAAATCTAATCGATCGAACTGCAAATGCGGTCAGAGATCACTTAGTAGATGCATTTATGACCAACAAAGATACAGAGAAATTGTATCTTTTACCATATAATACTGGCCACGGGTTAGATTTTCATTCTAACTTCCTTTATTATAATCTTTCGCTTTTTTACGTTATGTATAACATTTCCATCTAAACTTTTGTTTTATTTTACAGTGGACACTGGTTGTTACTTGCGATTAATCCGATAAAAGAAATAGTCTATTATCTGGATTCGCTAGATGGTGATCAAACAAAATACCCGGAGATGAAGAAGATGATTGATACGTAAGTGATACGATTGTTCTAAATATTCGCATGTGTATTTATTTATTTATGTGAGATTGTTCTAAATATTCGTTTATATTATGATAGAGCCATACAAATATTCCGATCACAACGACAAGCTCGAGTACCAAAGAGCAAAGCAAACAACATTACATGGATAAGAGTGTAGGTATATTTTCACATTTGTTATTATAATAGTGATGATACTTGATAACACAAGTTAAACTATATATCCTGATACATATTCATACTTTTTTTCTATGTGTAGTGTCCTCGGTAACGTAATGTTATAGATTGTGGTTATTTTGTATTGAGATTCATGAAAGAAATTATTCATTTGGAACAAATAGTGATTCCAATCATGGTATGACTTTATAAGTTATGATTTATTTTAAGACTTATTATCGGATATTTCATCTAATTAATTACTTTTAACTAAATCATGCATAGTATGTTATATTATGTAGTACTTTGATGAATTCAAGTGTGCCACCTACACGAAAGATAAATTAGAAGAAATAAAGGAGGAATGATGTCAATACATGGTTGAAATGAGAATTATATGAGGTATATTATTGTTTTCTTTTTTTTGTGTGTTCAGTTTAGGATGTTTGGTGTAATTAGTTTTGGAAGTTGTTATTAGAATTTTGGATGTCTACTTGGATGTATGAGGTTTGCATTGAGTTATATATATAATGGTTATTTTGGTGTATGAGGTTTGTGTTGAAATATATATAATGGTTATTATACGGTTTATGTGTTGAATTAGAATGGTATACAAGGCCTATGTGTTGAATTATAATGGTATACAAGGCCTATGTGTTGAATTATAATGGTATACAAGGCCTATGTGTTGAAATAAAGGCTTGTGTTAAATTATACAGGTTTATTATACAGGTTTGTGTTAAAAAATAGGACTTATGGAAAAAATACGCTGTAGACAACGCTTTAGCAAAAAAAAAACACTCCAAAAAATTGATTTTTAAAAAAATGCTTTTAAAAAGCGCCTTTAGAAAAGACAACGCTTTTTAAAAAAAGCGTTGCCTAAAGGGGGTCCTAAAGTATACATAAGACAGGGCTTTTAAAAGCGCTGCTAAAGGGGGCCCTACGAAAGCGCTTTTTCTTGAAAAAGCGCTGCCTAAAGGGGATCCTACGAAAGCGCTTAGAAAAGCGCTGCTAAAGGGGGTCCTACGAAAGCGATTTCCTTTGAAAAAGCGCTGCTAAATGGGATCCTACGAAAGCGCTTTTAAAAGCGCTGCTAAAGGGGGTCCTAAAGGGGACCTAAGACAGCACTTTTCCAAGGAAAAAAGCGCTGCATTTAGCTACAATAGCGCCACCTTAGTCAACACTTTTAAGCGCTGCTAAAGGCCAAAAAAAGCGCTGCTAAAGGTCTTTTTTGGCATAGTGCTCCATCATCATGTAAATACCACAAAGTTTCTTCAACCCTCCACCTCCACCAAACTGTGCCATCTCATAACCAGAATCCTCTATTTCTGACGAGCAAAACGAAGCCATTGCCTCCTCAATCATCCCCCGACCTTAATACCTTAAGAACTTTAACCATCGAGAACCCCTTCAGCCATCAACTATTACAACAAAACCTGTTGCAAGCTCCACCAGAAAACTGAACACTGTTTCTTCACCTCGGATCCGTGTAACAACCACAAGTGATCACCGCGACACTGCATCTGGTTGATCTACACGTCATCGGCATTGTGTTCAGAAGTTGTCGAAAATGTAAGCGCGAGGTATCCATTTTGTTTTGTAATTTTTGAATCTTCTGTGTTTCTTTTTGCTTGTTGCGTTTTAGTATGAAGAAGGCGAACAAAAATTTTACTGTCACATAATTTTTTTGATTTGGATCTATTTCGGACTTTGAATTTGGGGTTTACATGTAAGAAAATGAACGTTGGTGCTTTGAATTTGTTATGCTGTTCATACTTGTTAGAACAAGGTTTTGTTCTGCAATAATACCTCTGAGTTTTGATGATAACAAACAAGTATGTTTGTATGAACAATTTTGGTATTCTAATGTTTGTTATTTTTTAGAATTTAACAAACAGGTTCTGCTTCTGATAAATAGTGTGGCTAAGTTATTAAAAGAGAATTGTTCCTCTTTTGTGCTACATTTGTTCTGCTGAACAGAAGCATTTGCTTCAGAAGACTCTGAAGCTGTATGACTCTGATACGATGTCTAAAGAAAACAAGTTATGAAGATCTGAAGACAGAAGTTCTGATGAGCAAGTCCAGATGCTGAAGACTTAGGGCGGACGCAAATGTACTATTTGTCCCCCACGTTCTTTCAAGCTGCCATAATTCTGAAATGTCTGAAATATCCTTCAACTGTCACATCACATGCATGGCTATATAAAGGCTTGAAGACTTCAAGAATGAGTTGTTAATCTTCACTGCTCATACGCTCTATTATTCATATGATTCTTAAGTCATTTTGTTCTTAAATCTGTTTACATATCAGCTTGTGTAGAAGCAAATTTCTGTAAACAAATTATTTTTCAAACAGTTTTTTGATTTCCTTGAGAGACCGGTTAGGTCAGAATTCTTGAGAAGTCTAGGACTAGTGTGTCTTACAGATTGTTGTTATTCACTTGCAGTTTGGCTTGTGAATTGTATTAATCAGTTTGATTAGTGGATTAAGACCTCGCTTGAGAGAGGCAAAATCACCTTGGTGGGTGGACTAGACTAGCTTGAGGGTTTCTCAAGTGAACTAGTATACACATACTGTGTTCTTTCTTTTCGGTTTCTCTTGCTATATTATCAAGAAGTGGAGGTTATTTGTAAAGGGGATTATTTTTAAAGAATCGTTTTTTATTGTAAGAACCCAAATCAAACCCCCCCTTTCTTGTGTTTTTCACACCTTTAATTGGCATCAGAGCTCCTCTTCTGAGAAGATAAAAAGTTTGAATTTTTATCAAGCACCTAACAGTGTTCAGTACCGATCCAAAGTGTAAAAAAATAATGGTTGCCGTAAATGGTTCTAATGTCACTTCCGATAATAATGAAAGAGACTCATATAGTGCAAAACCTCCTATCTTTGATGGCGAGAAATTTGACTATTGGAAAGACAGAATCAAAAGTTACTTTCTGGGATTTGATTTAGATCTATGGGATCTGGTAATTGATGGCTACAGTTATCCAGTAGACTCTGAAGGCAAAAAGATTGCCAAAAGCTCATTTTCAGAGGCTCAAAAGAAAACCTACAAGAATCATCACAGAGCGAGAACGATTCTGCTAAATTCTATTTCATATACAGAGTATGAAAAGATTACAGACAGGGAGACTGCAAAGTCTATCTTTGACTCTCTTCAGATGACTCATGAAGGCAACGCTCAAATCAAGGAGACAAAGGCTCTGGCCCTAATCCAGAAGTATGAGGCCTTCAGAATGGAAGACAAAGAATCTGTGGAAACTATGTTTTCAAGATTCCAGATGCTTGTTGCAGGATTCAGAGTTCTGGACAAAGGTTATTCTACTGCTAATCATGTCAAGAAGATTATCAGGAGTCTGCCTATAAAATGGAGACCAATGGTAAGTGCTTTGAAATTGGCAAAGGATCTGAACAACACGAGTCTTGAGGAACTGATTAGTTCTTTAAGAAGTCATGAGATAGAACTTCAAGAAGATGAACCTCAGAGAAGAGGTAAGTCTGTTGCTCTGAAGTCTAAGTCTGAAAAGACAAAGGCTTACCGAGTAGAGGAGAACTCAGAAGAATCTGAATAAGATTCAGACGAAGATGAACTGTCTCTCATATCTAGAAAGATAAATTAGCTGTGGAAACACAGACAGAGCAAGTTCAGAGGTCCAAGAAGAAAAGGTATATCTGAGTCTACATCTGGTCAAAGGAAAGCTTCTGGAAAAGAAGTTACTTGTTACGAATGCAAGGAGCCTGGACATTATAAGAGCGAGTGTCCAAAGCTCATGAAAGATAGAAAACCTAAGAAGGTTTTCAAAGCTAAAATGGGTCTTATGGCAACATGGGGTGATTTAGAGTCAGAAGAAGAAGATTCTGATGAAGAACATACCAACGTGGCACTCATGGCAAAGACCAGCATGAGCGAAGCCTTATCAGAGGATGAACTGACACTTGATGAAGAATCAGACTCTGATGACGACAAAGAGGTACTTTCTTCCTTATCTCGTTCTGAACTTGAATTAGGTTTATCATAACTTATGAAAAGGCATCAACTTCTTCTAAGTAAACACAAAACTCTAAAAAAGACTTTTGTGGCTATTTCTGAGAACTCTACTAAGAGCGAGCCAAATATTTCTGAATTAAATGAAAAAAAAAATTCTTTAGAAAAATCTAATGCTGCTCTAAAAAGTAAATTCTCTAAGCTAGAAGAAGAGATTACTTCTAACATATCTGTTACTGATAAAGTAATCAGATATGATAGAGCTTTTCAGCACTTCCTTGCTAAAAGCATAGATAGAAGCAAGATGGCTTCAATGACCTATGGATTTAGCAGAAACGGAAGTAGAGGTATGTGATATTCAGGACCATTAAAACCATTTGATGAGACTCTGAGTATAAAACTAAAACCTATGTCTGAACATTTTGTGCCTGCTGGCACCGAACTGTAATGTTCAGAACTAGAAGGTTCTGATTCTGTTGCACCACAAACAGACACAGAAGGAAACTTCTAAGTCTAAATATCATGCACAAATTCCACTTAATTATCCTATTGTACAGAAATCCAAAGGTGTCAGAACCTCTGGAAATACTAACAAGAAAGGACCCAGAAAATGGGTACCTAAGGGTGAGATAATCTATGTTGTAGACATCCTTGATGGCGCCACTGAAACACCAGTCATGGTACCTGGACAGTGGATGCTCGCGACACATGACGAGAGAAAGGCACATGTTCCAAGATTTGGAACTTAAGTCTGGAGGTGTCGTTGGTTTCGGAGGAAACCAAAAGGGAAAGATCATTAGCTCTGGAACTGTTGGTAATGGTAAACTTCCTTCCATTAACAACGTTCTTTTAGTTGAGGGTCTAATGCATAACTTATTATCAATTAGCCAACTTAATGACAATGGTTATGACGTTATCTTTAATCAAACGTCCTGTAAGGCTGTTAGTCAGAAGGATGGGTCAGTTCTGTTCAATGGTAAGAGGAAAAACAATACTTACAAAATCAGACTATCAGATTTGAAAAATCAGAATGTAAAATGTCTTCTGTCCGTTAATGAAGAGCAATGGGCCTGGCACAGACGTCTGGGTCATGTTAGCTTGAGAAGAATTTCTCAGCTGAACAAGCTAGGACTTGTCAGGGGCTTGCCCAATCTGAAGTATTCTTCAGATGCTCTTTGTGAAGCATGTCAGAAAGGCAAGTTTTCAAAAACTTCCTTTAAAGCAAAAACGGTTGTTTCTACCTCTAAACCATTAGAACTTCTTCACATTAACTTATTTGGACCAATGAAAACTGCTTCAGTCAATGGAAAGAAATATGGACTAGTCATCGTTGATGATTACAGTTGTTGGACATGGGTAAAATTCTAAAGACACAAGGATGAGTCACATTATGTGTTTGATTCATTATGTGTTTGAAAAACTTTTTTATTCTTATGGCATATCCCATGATTTCTCCTGTCCTAGAACTCCACAACAGAATGGGGTTGTAGAAAGAAAGAATAGGACATTACAAGAAATGGCTCACACCATGATCCAAGAAACTGACATGGCTAAGCACTTTTGGGCAGAGGCAGTTAACACAACATGTTATATTCAAAATAGAATCTCAATAAGACCTATTTTGGGTCAGACTTCTTATGAATTGTGGAAGAATAGAAAGCCCAACATTTCTTATTTTCATCCTTTTGGATGTGTCTTCTTTACATTGAAGACTAAAGAGAATCTGGGCAAGTTTGATTCCAAAGCACAGAAGTGTCTGATGTTAGGATATTCTGAATGCTCAAAAGGCTACAGAGTCTATAACACAGAATCACGAATTGTGGAAGAATCAATTCATGTCAGATTCGATGATAAGCTTGACTCTGAAAAGTCAAAGCTAGTTGAAAAGTTTGTAGATTTGGAGATCAGTTTTTCAGAACCTAAGGAAAAGGCAGAAGAAATCAAAGATTCAGAAGCTCCTACTTCAGATATTGTTGTTGCTCCCACTGATCCTCCACAACAAAAGAAAAGCAGAGTTGCAACTTCACACCCTGAAGAATTGATTATGGGAAATAAGGATGCTCGTATGAGAACCAGATAAGCCTTCAAACCTTATGAAGAAACACTTCTGGGTTTGGTGTCTTTGATCGAGCCAACATCTGTTGATGAAGCTCTACTGGACAAAGACTGGATTCTGGCGATGGAAGAAGAACTTAACCAGTTTTCAAAGAACGATGTTTGGGATCTTGTTCAGAAGCCTAAAGGTGTCCATGTTATTGGAACTAAATGGGTATTTAGAAACAAGCTCAATGAGAAGGGTGAGGTTGTCAGAAACAAGGCACGGCTGGTTGCACAAGGTTATGGTCAACAAGAAGGAATAAACTATACAAAAACCTTTGCTCCAGTCGCCAGGTTAGAAGCCATACGTCTATTAATTTCCTTTTCTGTAAATCATAACATCATCTTATATCAGATGGATGTTAAGAATTCATTTTTGAATGGTTATATTTCAGAAGAGGTTTATGTCAAACAACCTCCTGGATTTGAAAATTCTGAGAAGTTAGATTTTGTTTTTAAACTTAAAAAATCTCTCTATGGTCTGAAACAAGCTCCCAGAGCTTGGTATGACAGATTGAGTAATTTTCTTTTAGAAAATAACTTCACCACACTACGCCAAAGAAAGGAAAAGACAGCGCTTTTTTTGGCCTTTAACAGAGCTTAAAAGTGCTGCCTAAGGTGGCGCTGCCGTAGGTAAAGACAACGCTTTTTTTTATTATGAGAAAGCGCTGCTAAAGGCCTACTTTAGGCAGCGCTTTACCTTTAAAAGCGCTTTCTAAAGTAGGCCTTTAGCAGCGCTTTTAACTGAAAAAGCGCTTTCTAAAGTGGCCCTTTAGCAGCACTTTTTCTATCCTTTTATGCTTTCTATTGGCATCTTTAGGCAGCGCTTTGTAGGAAAAAACGCTTTCTATTGTCCCCCTTTAGACAGCGCTTTTGAAAGCGCTGTCTAATTTATTTTTTATTTTCACCTTTAGGCAACACTTTCTCTGGAAAAGCTCTTTCTATTTCCCCCCTTTAGACAACGCTTTTGAAAGCGCTGTCTAAATTTTTTTTTTATTTTCACTATAGGCAGCTGTCTTTTCTTCACGTTTTTTTTAATGATTTTTAAAAAAAAAATCAAATTTTCCTTCTTTTTTATGCAGAAACCTGTATATATTTTCCTTCACATTTTAGGCCATTTCCAATCCTTCACATTTTAGGCCATTTCTAATCTTTATAAATCACATAAACCATTCTAATCCATGATTCACATTTTAGGCCATTTCCATTAACCATTTCCATAATTAAACCATTCAAATCCATAAACCACTCACATAATTAAACATAAACCATTAACATAAACCATTCACGTAATTAAACTATTCTAATCCATAAACCATTCACATAAACCATTCACATAATTAAACCATTCTAATCCTTTAACTTCTAAAGATCTCCTAATATACAACAACTTCCAAAACTATACAATTACAATCAATAACTACACACCAACTTCCATACCTTATATGATTCTTTTCTCAATAAGGTATTCACACAATTCCTCCTTGTTTTGTTCCAATTTATCTTTCGTGTAATGATCACACGTGTATTCATCAAAGTACTACATAACAAAACACAATATGCATGATTTAGTTTAAAATAATAAATTATATGAAATATCCGATAAGTATTAAAATAAATCCTAAGTTATAAATCCATACTGTGATGGAAATCTCTAATCGATCCAAATCAAGGATTTCTCTCATAAACCTCAAAACGAAATAACCGCAGTCCATGCTGTTATGCTGACGAGGACACTACACATAGAAAAATAAATAAGAATTAATATATAGTTGTCTTGTGTTATCAAGTAGCATCACTATTATAAGCAACATTGTGAAAATTAATATACCTCCACTTTGATCCATGTAATGTTGTTTGCTTTAGACCGTGATACTCGAGTTTCTCTTTGTGCTCGGTATACTAGTATTGTTCTATAAAAGAAAAACGTAAATTTAGAACAATCTCACAGAAATAATTAAATATACAAATACACACGAATACTTAGAAAATTCTCACTTACGTATCAACCAAATCCTTCATATTCTGATATGTTGTCCAATCATGATCTAAGGAATTCAGATAATACACCACTTCTCTTGTAGGATTAATAGCAACCAACAACCAGTGTCCACTGTAAAATATAACAAAAGTTTAAATGGATAATTTCTACGCAAAAGATACAAAGATTAGAATGAAAATCTTACCCGTTTCCAGTATTATACGGTAAAAGATACAAACTTTATGTACTGCTGGCCATAAATCTCTGGAGTAAGTGATCTCTTATTGAATTTGGATCAGTAGCAATTGTCGGTGCATTGACACAGGCGCAAGACAAGAAATAGAATCTGTTTGACAATTGATTCCCGCGCATCAATTTCTCATACAAGCACCTTAAATAAAAACATAATAAACATTAGACTATTTTCATTGAAATGTGTAAATAAATTGTTCAACTAATTAAATAATAGATTGATCGGAGTACCAGATGTATGCATGCATAACACCAATGCCTAATTCAAGATGCCAAAAAATCTGTTCCATATCCTCTTTTGCAATTATTTCGGAATGAGGAAAACCAAAAAAACCTTCGTCTATATCTATTTGACCAATAACACCATCCATCAAATCTGATGTTGCCACAAGTGTTTCAAGACACATCCGAAAGCGAGGTGTAAGAGCTCTTTTTGCCTGCCCGGTCTTTGTAGGAGCTCTTTTCTTGCTGACTTGTTGTGAAACTTGACCAGGAACCTAAAAATCATATAAGTTAGGTAAAGTAGAAAATCATGAAGCTTTTGAATTCGGATCATAGAATAACACTTTCAATGTACCTCTTTTTGTGATGTAAAAGACTCGTTGTGCGGCAAAATCCCTTTATCCTTAGATGCGGGTTTTGTAGGAGTCTAGCATTACCATGTAAAAACATTCAGAATGCTTTTCATAATGGTTCAGAATTGACTTTTGATTACTAAAACATTCATAATGGTTTTCAACATACCTCCTCATCTATGAAAATGAGGTCTGTCGGCCATGCAACAAACGATCCTATTGCATCTCGCAACAATGTTGTCTCTGAAACAACGTCAGGTATCGGTAGCAACGCATCAAGCTCTAATGCAATATCAACTGATACTTTCAGATATCCATCAGGGAGCGGTTTATGGTGAAGTAAATCTCCCAAAGTGTTATGCACTTTTCCCTTGCCAACTCTGCGATAAGTCGGTAAAGATAAAAATAGCTGACAAGATGAAATGCCCTAAAGCAATAAGAAATATGTAACTGTTAATGTGTATATATGTCAATTAAAATAAACGTGCTAATTTAATTAAAATAAATATATGTCAATTAAAATAAACGTGCTAATTACCTCGGGAATTTTCTTTTGACAATTGATACTAGCTTTGTCACTAGTATCTTTCAACTCTGAACCGCGCGTTTCCGTCTCATATCTCTCTTTATCCTTTTGCAATTCATGGACTTGCGCTTTTAATTCCTCCAACGATTGCATCACTTCTTGATTGCTAGGATTTTTTCTCTTCGGTTGCTTATACAAGGAAGATGGAGTCACACCAAATCCTTTACCCCTCACCCGACCGGAATACTCAGGAACATTTAGTACTCGACTAAGTATGCTCCTGCAATCCTCCTCACCTGTGGTTACGGATTTAGATAGAGTCTCCTGAAATTCATTGACATATCGAAAATTATTAGTGGGGATTAAAAATTAATTATATTTTAATAAAATTTCGATTAACTTAAAGACATAATGTTATACTTACACATTCGTCATAAACATGTTGAACATCTTCCATAACAGCTCCATCCTTGCCCACACGAGCTTCCTTCCACAAAATATGGTCCGGAAGTGATGTTTCTTCACATTTCGTCTCTTCTAACTACACATTGAGATAAATAATAAGATCATCAATTATAACACAATAAGACAATTAATAAAATCATAGCATTTATATATACTTACCAATTTTTGCTGTAAGCGTGCATATCCCAAACGCCCTTTTTTGTATAGATACGCGGGTTTTGATGCTCTTTGGCGATTAATGGCACTCAATTCCTGGATAAACAAGTTTAAGTCATATCAGAACAAACTAATGCAACAAGTATATAATACAATTAATAGACATGACAAATTAACATTACATTGAATTTTTCGGATTTTCGTTTGGCTACAAAAGTGCTTCATTCTTCAGGTGCAATCAAGTCCGCATACAACTGTAGAAGTTCTGCTTCAACAAATTTTTTTTCGCATTCCTAAGATATATGTTTGATAACATAGTTCGAAAGCCTCTGTGTCTTTTTCCGGCCAATTGAAGATAATACTTTTTTCGGCTTTCATCAATGTTAAAATACCTCTACAAAAAAACATACACATAGAGTGTGTTAGTATAAGTAAATTAAAGACTTAATCGTCAACAAAAATCTAATAACATCAATCATATTTGGTAAGTACTTGTATCTCAGTCCATATTTTATCTTTACCGGCTTGCAACAATGGATTGCTCCAATTATCACTGGTGATTGGAATGTGCTGATGGACAAGGGAACCTATGTAACTAGTCAACATTGAACCGTTTGGCTCAATTAGTTGGTTTTCATCACTCCAATGTACAACAAATTTGATCCCTTTATCTCTTGCATGGATGATTGACTTCATAATAGTTATTCCTCGTTTAATTTCACTTTCTACATTCTGAGCTTCATTTGTATCATGTGTCTCGTGTGAGTCTTCCTGGTTACTAGCCATTTGACCTGTAAGAAAGAAAAAAACAAAAATTAAATGACAAATATAAAAATCCATAATCCATAATCCATTGAATATATATAACATGACAACTATTTAATATTATTGAATGATATAAGCTATAATTTTATAACTAGTACCTTTTTCACTAACGTCTCTTTCTTTTCTTGGTTGGAATATGTTCTACCCGTCTCTTAACAACACGGACGGTTGGATTGATCCAAATACCCTCATTATGATCATTTATAGTATATGATTCATTCGCTATAATATTTTCATCTTGATCATTTCTAGTAAATGATTCAATATCAACATCAATATCACCCTGATCTCCAATGTTTTCATCAATTACTTTGTTAGATAAAAGTACTATAGACCATTTTGTACTTGTCGGATCAGTGACATAGAAGACTTGTTTAGCTTGAGAGGCTAGAATAAAAGGCTCATCTTTGTACCCCACCCTATTAAGATCCACTTGCAAAAATCCTGACTTATCCATTCGTATGCCATTATTATTTTCAACCCACTTGCAACGAAATATAGGAACCTGAAACTTCTCATAATCAAACACCCAAATGCGCTCGATAACCCCAAAATATGACTGATTTGTAAATTTGGGGTTTAAGTCCTTCACACTTGAAATGTGCATTGCTTCAGCTACAACAGTGACACCACTATTTTGCATAGTACTTTTATCATCTTGTTCTTTGGTATAAAATGTGTATCCATTAATTGTGTATGCGCTATAAGAAAACACAACCAAACTTGGACCATATGCTAAACATCTCAACCTTTCTGTTATTGAAGCGGGGTCTGAATAATACGTTGAATAAATATTATCCTTGAACCAATGTATGACACTTCGATTGTGCTCTCGTACTATCCAATTCTCATTTCTATTCGGATTTAAACCTCGGAGAACATCCTTGTGCATTTCAACATACGGCTCAACCTCATTCTCATTGTGCAGAACATACAAATGCACTTGATCCCGTTCGACCCTTGATACTGTCACAACTTCATTTCCAATTAACTTTTTTCCTTCTTTTTTTCGACAATATGAGATTTAGGGAGTCCAATTGATTGTACATTGGACAGATATTCAGTACAAAACTCAATTGCTTCTTCAACAATGTATTGTTCGGCAATACAACCCTCTGGTCGACTTCGGTTTTTCACATACCCTTTTAATATTTTCATATAACGTTCAACAGGGTACATCCATCTCATATAAGCCGGTCCACACAATTGTGTCTTTTTCACCAGATGAACAACTATATGAACCATTATGTCAAAAAAAGAGGGAGGAAAATACATTTCAATATCACACAAAGTAATAACTATTCCTTTTTGCAATGTTGGTAAGATCATAGGATCGATCACCTTACTGCAAATTGACTTGAAGAAAAAACACAATTTGGTTATTGCGCTTCTAACTTTTTCTGGAAGAATAGAACGTATACCTATTGGTAGAAAATGTTCCATTATAACATGGCAGTCATGCGTCTTTAAACTCTTTAACTTGAGGTCTTTCATAGACACAAGTCTTCTATTATCTGAAGAGTATCCTTCTGGAACTTTAACTTCACTTAGAAACTTACACAATACTTTTTTCTCCTTTCTAGATAGAGTATACGCAGCAGGTGGTAGATATGTTCATTTTCCTTTCTTCAAGGGTCCTAATTCAGTTCTTATCCCCATCGCTATCAAGTCCTTTCTTGCTTTAAGGCCATCCTTAGACTTTCCTTGTATATTGAGTAACGTACCAATAACACTGTCAAATACGTTTTTTTCAATATGCATAACATCAAGAAAATGTCTTACATACAACGACTTCCAATATGGAAATTAAAAAAAAATTGACCTCTTCTTCCACCCTCTTTTGACAAGGGTATGTGCAAAAGGCTTGCCAAACTGAGTACTCAAATCTTTCACCTTTTCAAAAATTTGATCACCTGTCAATATAGGTGGAGCTCTACCTTGTTTTGGATCTCCATTGAATGCTTTTCTCCACCCACGGTAGTGATGATTAGAATTTAAGAATCTACGATGACCGAGAAAGACATTCTTCTGACCAAACTCCAATCGCGTCGAATCTGTTTTATCTTCATAAATAGGACACGCACAATGACCTTTTATGCTGTAGCCTGATAGATTTCTGTATGCTGGAAAATCATTAATTGTGCCAAACAACATCGCCCTCAAGTTGAAACTTTCTTTCCTATACCATCATAAACCTCCAAACTGTTCTCCCACAAAAACTTTAAATCTTCGATTAAGGGTGCCAAGTATACGTCTATGTCATTCCCTGGTTGTCTAGGCCCATAAATTAACATAGATAACATCATGTACTTACGCTTCATACATAGCCATGGAGGTAGGTTATAAATCACAATGATCATAGGCCAAGTGCTATGTGAGATACTTTGAAGACCGTGTGGGTTCATTCCATCAGTAGATAATGCCAAGCGAAGGTTTCTTGCTTCTTTTCCAAATTCAGGATAATCATCATTAATTTTCATCCACTGTGGTGAATCTGCCGGATGTCGAAACTTTCCATCAATAATTCTTTCATCTGCATGCCAAGTCAAGTGTCTTGAATCGGTCTCACTACGAAACATGCATCTAAATCTCGGAATTATAGGAAAATACCATAAGACTTTTGATGGAGACAACTTTTTCTTATATCGAGAGACACCGCATTTACGACACTCATTTAACGATGCATACTCATTTCGAAACAAAACGCAATCGTTTGGACATGCATGTATCTTATCATAGCTCATGCCAATAGAGCACAACATCTTTTTGGCCTCATATGTTCGATTGGGAAGAACATTGTCCTCTGGAAGCATATCTTTCATAAGGGCCAATAGCTCTGTGAAACTTTTATCCGACCATCCATTTCCCGCCTTTAAGTTGTACAACTTTAATACCGCAGACAATCTTGTGAATTTAATGCAACCATTATACAACGGTTTCTCTGCATCGCTAACCAAACTCTCAAACATTTTGGGACAATCCTTAAGATCTTCTTCAAGCGCTTCTGCAATCTCTTCAACTCGATCATAATCGTATGTATCTGTGCCATTGTCAATTGAAGAATAGGTTGTAGTATCCCCCGGTTCAACATTCCCGTTAATTTTCTTACCATGTAAATTCCAACATGTATAACTTCTATCAATTCCACGCCTCTTTAAATGCGATGCCAACTGAACCGCGTCAACCCAACTCCCAAAACAGCAACCCAAGCAAGGACATATCATTCGACTGGGGTCATCGGCATGCGCAACAGCAAACTTAACGAATTCCGATATCCCATTCTCGTACTCTTTCGACAATCGACTTGAAGACATCCATTTCTTATCCATAGTTATACTAATTAAGCTAAGCAAAAACAAAATAAAAAATATTTACCTGTAGGGAAACGATCCGACTTTCACACTTTGATCACAAGTAACCCCTATATATAGCAAATTCAATAAGTTAGTTCTCAATCATTGCAAGCAATGCTCATCCATCATAGCAGTTCATTCAAATGGTTTTACTAATTAAGTTAAACAAAACCGTTAATTATTCACGCAACTATAGCAAAAGAACAACTAATTACCTGTAGAGAAGTAATCAAGTTCTGGACCCACACAATGTAAGATTCCTCCAACGATCAGACTTTCACTCTGCACCTGTAAAACAATCATACTATCAATATCAATCCAACTTTTCACTTTTCAATGTCTCTTCAACAAGATATATCCTATGCCAAATTCTAATAGTAATTTATTCATGAGAAGTCCAACATCACACCATAAAACAAGATGAAGATACAAAATCAAAGAGGGTTTGAAGCATTTTGTGATTATGATGTCCTCTTTGTAAGAGAGATTTTTTGTAGTCCGGCAGATATAAAACGTGATTCTTTATATGAATTCATATTATTTCATTGTAACTTAAAAAACCAGACACATATATTATGCCAAGGATTAGTCCTTTATTCCAACAAGTAATCAAACACATATATTCTGCCAAGAATGAAGCATTTAGAGTAATTCTTTACAACTTCTTCCAACAAAAACCAAGAAAGCTGATAAAACAATAAAAAGTATGTCAAGAATTTAAAAATATATAGACGGGTTAAAAAATCACAAAATAAATTTAGTTTTACTATCGTAAAACAGATGCAACACAATAGCATAAAAATATATTCAGTCATACAAACTAAAGAGAAAAAACTTAAATATAAACTTAAAGCTAAACTAAATATAAACTTCCATCTTCTTCATTCTTTGTATCTAATTTTGTGACACCAAAATTAGTCAAAAGACAATCATAGATAACAAATGGAAAATGGCAAATGGCAGTCATATAAACTTTCATCTTCTTCATTCTTGAATCGAATATAAACTAAATATAAACTTTCATCTTCTTCATTCTTGAATCGAAATAGATAACAAATGGCAAACCAGAAAAAGACAGTCATAGAAAATGGTAAACCAAATGTATGCACACAATATATTTACACTAAAATAGCCATTGACAATACCTTGACACAAAATGTATCAACAACAACGTAAAAGACAACAACATTGTATCAACAACAACGTACATATTCTTACTTCACGCGAGAGAGAGAGAGAGAGAGATGAGGGAGCAGTCGCGAGAACAGACCCGAACAGAACAACGACGGTGGGAGAACGAACAGAACAACGGTGGTGGGAGAACGAACAGAACAGCGGTGGTCAGAGAACAGAAGGCTGGTGGGAGAACGATGGTGGTCGGAGAAATCGCGAGAGAGAAAGGAGGTAGAAGTCTTGAGTGAAAATGAATATGGTTCGGAAAATTTAGTGTTATTTTATTTTTTAATAATAATTAACCTAAGACAGCGCTTTTTCCTAATAAAGCGCTTTCTTTTAATTGGCCTATAGCAGCGCTTATTAAAAGCGCTTTCTAAGGTTATCTTTTAATTGGCCTATAGCAGCGCTTTTTAAAAGTGCTTTCTAAGGCTATCATTTAGCAGCGCTTTTTAAAGGCGCTTTCTAAGGTTATACCTTTAGCAGCGCTTTTTAAAAAGCGCTTTCTAAGGTGGGGACTATTTACGGCCTTTAGCAGCGCTTTTAGAAAGCGCTTTCTAAAGGTATCCTTTACCAGCGCTTTTTTTTAGCGAATTTTTTTTATTCCTTATAGCAGCGCTTTGTGATAAAAGCGCTGTCTTTTTAGTGCTGCCTAAGGCTATTTTTGGCGTAGTGCCAGAGGCAAGTTTGACACCTCCCTCTTCTGTAAAATGTTCAAAAATAATATGCTTATAGTTCAGATTTTAGTTGATGATATTATTTTTGGTTCTGCTAATCTCTCTCTTTGTGAAGAGTTTTCTAAGCTAATGCAGGCAGAATTCGAGATGAGTCTGATGGGTGAATTAAAGTTCTTTCTGGGAATTCAAATTAACCAAAAATCAGAGGCTACTTACATTCATCAAAGTAAGTACACCAAAGAACTTCTGAAGAAATTCAACATGATGGATTGTACACCAGCTAAGACTCCAATGCATCCAACATGTATTCTGGAAAAGGAAGAGGTAGGTGGAAAGGTTTGTCAGAAGCTCTATCGTGGTATGATAGGCTCTCTTCTGTACTTAACTGCTTCTAGACCTGATATTCTTTTCAGTGTTCATTTGTGTGCTATATTTCAATCAGATCCTAGAGAATCTCATTTAACTGCTGTTAAAATAATTCTAAGGTATCTGAAAGGAACTACTAACCTTGGCTTGATGTATGAGAAAACATCAGAGTACTCTCTTTCTAGTTATTGTGATGCAGATTACGCAGGAGACAGATTGGAAAGAAAAAGCACCACTGGAAACTGTCAGTTTCTCGAGAAGAATCTGATCTCATGGTCAAGCAAGAGGCAATCAACAATTGCTCTCTCAACAGCAGAAGCAGAGTACATATCCGTGTCTCTATGCAGTACGTAGATGCTGTGGATGAAGAACCAGTTAGAAGATTATCAGATACATGAGAGTAACATTCCTATCTTTTGTGATAATACTGCTGCTATTTGTTTAAGTAAGAATCCAATCTTACATTCTAGGGCTAAGCACATAGAAATTAAAAATTATTTTATTAGAGACTACGTTTAGTAGGGAATCTTATGTTTAAAATTTATAGATACAGATCATCAATAGGCTGATATTTTTACAAAACCCTTGGCTGAAGATAGATTTCTATTTATTCTGAAGCATCTAAAAATGGTCTACTGTCCAGAGTAAGATTTCATCAGAATCAAATGTATTTAGTCAGAGTCTGAAGAAATCAGATTTTCATTTAAACGAAGAAGCATTTGTTTTTAACCTTAGTCATCAGAAGATGCCTTTGTCAGAAGTGTCTCTGATCAGACGGAAACCTTTTGGTTTTCTAGACTCTGAGGATATCAAAACGTGTCACTTAAGTAAAAGGTGATTAACGTGTGTAATGTAACACCCCAATTCCCATCGCGAATAAATAATACATAAATAAATCAGAGTAAATAAAAATTTATTTTTCCGACAGAAACAAGGATGCCACAATTAAGGAAAGAAAACACAATCCCTGCTCATAAATTTTGATACATAACACCAACTGGAATAACCTCAAAGAGAAACTTTTTCCATATAAAAGGAAAGTTCAATTATGGAATAAAGCGGAAAGATCCATAACTGACTTGTTTTACAAAATAAATTATTTTATAACATCAAAATATTCATACGAAATAGATCCAACAAATGTATATATATACAACAAAAGCGTTCCCCGACTCCCGTGTTACGTATCAGAGCAGACAGACCGACAATGGACGGAGGACTAATCTTCACAAAAGCCTCCAAGACTACTAATCTGCAATTGCCTCATAGAGCAACAAACCACAGCAGAAGGGTGAGAAACACAATCATAATATAATTGCATACAATTATATAATAACACAAAAATACACATATAAAACATTCTCACCACAAGCATCACATACTAATACACATAGCATATATCAATTGTACCCACTCAATCACATATTCACACATGAGGCATACTAAGGTTATAGCATATGGAAACACACCACCACATCACATAGCATATGTCTATGCATAAAACATATTATCCACAACCAATGCATTTATCACATATGCACACCAATTCACCAATTCAAACATAAATCTCAACACATACTCAATCAATTCACAATTTCCCACACATAATCAATCCATTCATGATTTTCCACACACAATCAATCCAATCATGATTTTCTACACCTAATAAATCCAATCATGATTTTCCACACATAATCAATCCAATCATGATTTATGGAAATGCAAAGAGACCGACACAATGACTCAATGCAAATGCGGTACCATCCATCCATCAATCTCATCATCAGTTCACTCAGGAACTATTGGAATCATCGCTTGTTACTTAGTGTAACTCCCCGTTGGGCAAACGATGTTCCCCGTCGCTCACACCTCTTTGCATAAGGCACACGACGTTTATGGATCGCTCACACTTCTTTGTATAAGGCACATGACCCGATCGCTCACACCTCTTTGTATAAGGCACACGATCGTCTATAATCATCATTCACACCTCTTTGTATAAGGCACACGATGTTATAGCGGATTCCCTCTGGAACCGTTTCGTCGCTCACACCCACTAGGGCACACGACATCACAAGATGCATATCATGATTCTTGGCATACAAAGACTCATGACAATCAGATGCATCTTCACAAACCAACAATATGAATCACCTCAATCAACAATAATCATGTTGTGCCATCAAGCCCAAAACAATGAATTTATTTTCCATAAGGCCACAAAGCATCATCACAACATTTCATCACATGCATTCACATCATATAACAACACGCAAGCTACGCGTTATATATCAAAGGCATGTTGCATAATAACGCATCAATTACACACAATTATAACAATAAAAGTCGACAAAATGACACATTTCCAAATTCCCAACATAATTAAATCGGCCACAAATCTCAAAACCATTATAATAAGAAAGAACATTTCATTATCTTTCCAACGATACCAAGAATGTCTCAATCCGAGTTACGGATCAAAATTTACGGCGTCAGACGCGAAATCGGGAAAGAAATCGCGAAATGATAAAATTCTGCAATCGTACTGGCCATACGCGTAATGCCCTGAGTCATACGTGTATTGCCTTGCTCACTCGCCCATCCATACGCGTATTGCCCAAAGTGATACGCGTATGGGCAGAGACTGATTTTTCCCCAAAAATTCCACTAAAAATCCAATACGCGTATCGCCTCACTCCATACGCGTATTGCCCACTCCCATACGCGTAATGCCTACATTCCTTCCTTGCCATACGCGTATTGCCCAACCCAATATGCGTATTGGCTTGCCTGATACGCGTATGGGCAACGAAAACCCAGAATTTTCCTGCATAATTTCTGTTACGAAATTCCACCAATTTCTCTCCCAAATCTCACTTAAACACTAGAAAATTACCAATAGATTGCACAACAATACCTATCTAACATATCTCAGCAATTATGAACATTAAAACATGATTTCAGACACAATTTGAATCAATTTCCAACAATCTCAACATATTATGGTTTTGGTTCTATATTCAATTTCAACCCAACAACAAACAAATACATACATACATAATCATACACAAGTATAAGATAATCGAGTTTCACACCCTTACCCGATTAATCGTGTTTTCAAAAGTCGGTTGATTCAATTTCTTTCTCTCCAAGTTTTTCCCCTTTTCTTCTTTTCTTTCTCTTTTCCTTCTTCTCTTTTTCTTTCTCTCTACTTTTCTCTCTATTTTCCCTCTTATGAAAAACAAACATAATATCTACCCAACCAAAAGACCAAAATACCCCTACACTCAAATATCTCGCAAACGCTCCCAAAACGCGATAAAACACAATAACGATGAAAAATAATATATTGCCAAATAAAAGTCAAGAATAAAATAATATAAAAATAAAAATAATTAAATCGACTCGATTAAATAAATAAGACAAAATGGGGCGTTACAACTCTCCCCCACTTAGACATTTTCGTCCTCGAAAATATATTGATACGAACAACTCAGGATACGACTCTCGCATCCGACTCACCGACCCACATGTCAACCAAAAGCACACCACGAATAACACAAACTGACAAACCACCTTGCTAACAGCAACCACAACAACGACACGACAATGACGACAACTACAATGACAAGATGCAAAGCCCATACAATGCACTTGACGACCAACTCACAACTCAAAGAATACCCAAGTTACAAATACACATGTTCACTCTTGAACCGAAACACCACAAGATCGTTACCATCACCGTAGGTAACACTCCTCTAATTCACCACAAGGAATTAGCTACTCGCACTCGACCCAACACGATAGGAACGAGGAAACAACACAAACAAGAACCCAAGTTCCACGACCCAATACCGTTTTAGCAACCTCTACATAACCACAATACCAACATCCTTGTCACACAACAATATCGCAACAATGCCACGATTCCCCAATCGAACATGTAACCAAAACATCCATCTACATAGTAGCCCATGAATAATATTTAAACCTTTCGCCTAACATTTCCATTCAGAAATGGCCAATGGTCTCATCATTCCTACATGTTCCCAATGTTCAACCTATGAACTCTTACAAGTCTCACTCGCATATACAAAATGTACCACATCACGCTTCCGCTGCGCACTCTGATTACTCGTAACCCATCAAATCTACCAATCTCACGTCCAAAGTCTAACTCTTCCTCATATTTGCCAAAAATCACTGTTCACTTTTAATATACCTAACCTCACTCTCTACTGTGTTATCTCACACACCAGACACAAGTCTATGAACTGCTCAAATAACTTTAATTCTCTGACCATAAAACTTCCAACTTAACTCATCACGCACGACATTAACTTTTCCCGAAGGCTAATCCAAGCCAATTTCATAACTCGTCACGAATTCTAACCATTCTAGTTGTCTCATACTCTATTCCTTCCGACCAACCAGGTACTCAATATTCTTGTGATTACTAAACACTTCGAACTCAAAACCATAAAGATAATACCTCCAAATTTTCCAACACAACACAACCGCAACCAATTCCAAATCTTGAATAGTATAGATCCTCTTATGAATCCTCAATTGTTGTAAAGCACAAGCCACGACTTTACCCTCTTGCATTAACACACTGACTAAACTCATCAAAGACACATCACAATACCTCACAAATGATTTATTAGGATCACACAGAATCAAAACTAGAGCCGTAGACAAATTCTACTTCAGCTCACCAAAACTTACTCACAACGAACATCCAAAACAACGACTTACCCTTTGCGAGTCAACTGAGATACCAGAAGTACGGACTTAGCAAAGTCTTCCATAGCCTGCAGTAACAACCAACTAAGCCCAAAAATTTCTAATCTCCTTAACCAACTTCGGAGTCTCTCATTGTAGAACTGCATCTACTCCCAATGGATCCATTAACCATACTCTCATTCGAAATAACATATCCAAGAAAACTAACCTTTTTCAACCAAAATTCTCACTCGAATAACTTAGCATAAAACTTCGTCCCTTTTCAACACTTGTAATTCAAATCTCAAATACTCTATCTGTTCTTCCTCTGAGTTTATAACATATCCGAATATCCTCAATCAAAGCCACCACAAACTTATCCAATGAAATATGGAAGATACGATTCCTCTACTCCACAAACATTACAGACGCATTACTAACGCCAAATAACATCACTGTACATTGTAATGCCCAACCAAATTCCAAAAGATATAAATTCTTAAAGCTTTTGCAAAACTTTTCAATGGGTAACTGGTTACTCGCAAACAAGCTTAACCGAGTAAATAACAGCCTATCCCGATGATAACAAACATAACCAGTCACATTAAATCGATCAAAGCCTCCACTCACACAATTCACCACTCTTATCAAACATTCCAAACAATTATGATTTCACTCCAACTCAACCAAACCATTCCAGTTATCTATTCATGAAAGTGGACACTTATTCTCAATTGTTACCTTATTCAACTGTCAGTAACCCATACACAATTTCTTCTCTTGACAGTCCAAATTCTCATAAATCCCCTCATGTAGCAACAACCAACCAAAAAGAACTCTCAAATATTACATCCACAACTAGGATTTTCTCAAGATTTCCATCAATGCTCTAAAAATTCCAAAGACTCCAAACCTCACCAGAACTCTAAGTTTTACTTTCCAGTAAATCTTCCAACCGCTCTTTCAATCTGAGTAATTCTAATGCTAACATCCAATATTCCATCTGGAACCACATCTGGAATCACTCACAACTCGCAGCCCACACTGTGGCCTTTCTGCTAATCTCCAGAACACTATCAATGCCGGAAAGACACGTCTATTCCATCCAACATAATTCCGTCTACTATCAACAAGAGATTAAGGGTGATCAGTTCCTCAATTTGACAATAGACAGCCGACAATCATGATGGGGCATAAACCGCCTTTGCCAACTATAATAGTATTCCTTACATCTTGTGCACAAACTACTTAAGGCACAAATGCTTAATTGACATAAACCTTACCTCCGCGCTCCCTCCAGAATCTGGAACAACACTGTCCAAACATCACTTACACACTTGTAACCAACGGCACATAACTGAAGCAACTTGGAGAAGCACAAGCTTCTCCCCCACTTATCTCATTCTTAAACCTGAAGACAAAAGATTAGAAAACCAGAAAGCACTGACAGTGTTTCACACACATATCACGTACTAAGGAACAAACAACATCGACAGTATTCAACTGTCACACCAACTGACTCAACAACTTGGTCGGACGGACCGACCTGCTCTGATACCACTTTTGTAACACCCCAATTCCCATCGCGAATAAATAATACATAAATAAATCAGAGTAAATAAAAATTTATTTTTCCGACAGAAACAAGAATGCCACAATTAAGGAAAGAAAACACAATCCCTGCTCATAAATTTTGATACATAACACCAACTGGAATAACCTCAAAGGGAAATTTTTTCCATATAAAAGGAAAGTTCAATTATGGAATAAAGCGGAAAGATCCATAACTGACTTGTTTTACAAAATAAATTATTTTATAACATCAAAATATTCATACGAAATAGATCCAACAAATGTATATATATACAACAAAAGCGTTCCCCGACTCCCGTGTTAAGTATCAGAGCAGACAGACCGACAATGGACGAAGGACTAATCTTCACAAAAGCCTCCAAGACTACTAATCTGCAATTGCCTCATAGAGCAACAAACCACGGCAGAAGGGTGAGAAACACAATCATAATATAATTGCATACAATTATATAATAACACAAAAATACACATATAAAACATTCTCACCACAAGCATCACATACTAATACACATAGCATATATCAATTATACCCACTCAATCACATATTCACAAATAAGACATACCAAGGTTATAGCATATGGAAACACACCACCACATCACATAGCATATGTCTATGCATAAAACATATTATCCACAACCAATGCATTTATCACATATGCACACCAATTCACCAATTCAAACATAAATCTCAACACATACTCAATCAATTCACAATTTCCCACACATAATCAATCCATTCATGATTTTCCACACACAATCAATCCAATCATGATTTTCCACACCTAATCAATCCAATCATGATTTTCCACACATAATAAATCCAATCATGATTTATACAAATGCAAAGAGACCGACACAACGACTCTATGTAAATGCGGTACCATCCATCCATCAATCTCATCATCAGTTCACTTAGGAACTATTGGAATCATCGCTTGTTACTTAGTGTAACTCCCCGTCGGGCAAACGATGTTCCCCGTAGCTCACACCTCTTTGTATAAGGCACACGACGTTTATGGATCGCTCACACCTCTTTGTATAAGGCACACGACCCGATCGCTCACACCTCTTTGTATAAGGCACACGATCGTCTATAATCATCACTCACACCTCTTTGTATAAGGCACACGATGTTATAGAGGATTCCCTCTGGAACCGTTTCGTCGCTCACACCCACTAGGGCACACGACATCACAAAATGCATATCATGATGCTTGGCATACAAAGACACATGACAATCAGATGCATCTTCACAAACCAACAATATGAATCACCTCAATCAACAATAATCATGTTGTGCCATCAAGCCCAAAACAATGCATTTATTTGCCATAAGGCCACCAACCATCATCACAACATTTCATCACATGCAATCACATCATATAACAACACACAAGCTACGCGTTATATATCAAAGGCATGTTGCATAATAACGCATCAATTACACACAATTATAACAATAAAAGTCGACAAAACGACACATTTCCAACAATCTCAACATATTATGGTTTTGGTTCTATATTCAATTTCAACCCAACAACAAACAAATACATACATACATAATCATACACAAGTATAAGATAATCGAGTTTCACACCCTTACCCGATTAATCGTGTTTTCAAAAGTCGGTTGATTCAATTTCTTTCTCTCCAAGTTTTTCCCCTTTTCTTCTTTTCTTTCTCTTTTCCTTCTTCTCTTTTTCTTTCTCTCTACTTTTCTCTCTATTTTCCCTCTTATGAAAAACAAACATAATATCTACCCAACCAAAAGACCAAAATACCCCTACACTCAAATATCTCGCAAACGCTCCCAAAACGCGATAAAACACAATAACGATGAAAAATAATATATTGCCAAATAAAAGTCAAGAATAAAATAATATAAAAATAAAAATAATTAGATCGACTCGATTAAATAAATAAGACAAAATGGGGCGTTACATGTAACCGCTGTTACATCTTAAATCACTACATCTACTTAGAATACACATTGAGTAGTATTTTTCTTGGAATTGGTTAAATCATGATTACGTTCATTTATTAATCCCCATTATTATGTTTAATTCTTCACGTCCACACAACTTCACTCCACTAACACGTTATATACCCGCTCACACCACTTCACTCCATTTTTTCACTTTAAAAACGCTAAAACCTCTTTTTCTCCAAACCGCTTTTTGTGCTTTCTTCGTCTTCAACAACAAACCTCATTTTCATTTTTCTACCTCAACAATCATCATGATGACTACCTCTCAACAAGAAGCTGTTCGTTTCGCCGCTGAAATGGAAAAATCCTTGAATCCCTCCACTAGGTTATCACCATCATCAGTTCCTCCGTCTACAACTTCTGCAACCACTGCAACTGTCACTTCAACTTCATCATCACTTCCTGTGATTGATGAAAATCATATCACTCAAAGGGATGCTTCAGTTAACTGTATTATTGATGCAGATAATATGGTTGTTCTTAAAGAACTAGATGTAGATTTCGAAAATCTTGCCTTGAATGGACACGATCTCTCTGCTGAACTAACCTTTCAAGGTTGGAATCACTATTTTCAAAGGCTTAAAGGTCCTATTTTTGAGGCACTTGTGAAAAACTTATGGAGACAGGCAGACTGCGACCGTTTTCATGTAGTTTCTCATGTTCTGGGAAAGAAGATAGTCATTACTGAGAAATCAATCTCAGATCTTCTGGGGATGAAATTCTTGAAAAACAAGCGAATTTATGGAATGAAAGGAAACTCCAAGTTTATGAAAGAGACCGTCAACAAAGCTATCTTCTCTACTTACTCTCCTAGGAAATCGAAGTATAAGAGTAAGGATTTACTTGATAATCTGAGAATTTGGCACAAGATCATTCTTGGTTGCATCAATCCAAGACCTTCAACGAGTTCTCCTGACTACTTCAATACAAATCAGAAGATGTGTCTGCCCTCCATTCTGTTTTACTATTTACGGGATATGGTGAGCAAGAAAAGGACAAATGCTTCGCCAGATAAGAATTTCCCCACATACATTTCGATTGGAAGGTTGCTTTCTGATATTTTCGTTGAAAGTGGTCTGGTACAATATCTAACTGATGAAGCCAAGTATACAGAAGATTTGACACCGATCATTGGAGAAACTTTCAATGCCACGAAACTTAAGAATATGAGAATAATTAAGGAATTAAGTGTGAAACCTCCTTCTATATCCCATGATTATGTGTTTGATCACAGGATTCCGGTGGATAACTATCCTCTTTTTCACAAAAGAGACAATCCTGAAGTAATCTCTTCTTTTGTTGCTTTGATGATGGATGAAAGACATGACATGTCTGGGTTCAGATATGAAGACCTTGCTCCAGCACCAACTCTTGCTGATCCTACCAGAGGCAAAAGGAAGCAAGTTGAAGAGGCCCCTGAGCCTAAGAGGAGAAAGAAGGATGACAAGTCTGGAACTTCCAAGAATCCAGCTCTGGCTTCTCACTCTGAGAAATCTAGTAAGTTTGTTCCTGCTCCCTCTGTTTCAATAGCTGTTACAAAGCCGATTAATGCTTCATCATCATCACAAACCACTTCTGATCCAAACATTTTTCATATCCCCACTTCCACTTCTCAAGTGATTTTTAAACCACCTTCATTTTCGGTTCCACCCCAACAACATCTATATCTGACACTACTATTCCACCAACTCCCTTCCCATTAAACCCCACACACATTTCATCTGAAAGCATTCATACTTTCACTTCATCATTAACCGCCTCACTTCCTTAACTCAATACACCTATTTCACCACTTTCTCAAGATCTATTACAATTTGCTTTCAATCAACCTCGAACAAACACTGTTGAGTCTACGTCTCAACACTCCGATCCTCGTTCCCCCAACCTCACTGAAGAAACAATTTCTGGTACTATTGAAATTGTCACCTCTGAGCCTTATATAGTCTCAGATCTTCTTGAGCAATCAACACCTACTTCTCAACCAACATCTGAATCAATTCCACCTGAAATCACTTCATCTGAACCAATACCTTCTGAAACAAATTCTGCTGAACCTAACCTTGCCTTGGTTATTTACGAAAAGCCCCTTCCTAAAACCCTTGATGAATGCATTAATTTGTTTCGTAATAAGGCCTTGAAAAAGGTAGCTAAATTAAGAGCAGAAGCTAGCACAAGCACCTAGCCTCTGGAGCTTGAGTGTTCTTGGGAATATTTTCAAAAGTGGTTAGACTTTGAGTTCAAAAGGATCTCAAATTTCTCGGAAGCCTCCAAAGTTGCTATAGTTCAACTGGTCAAGGATAAAGAAGAAGAGAAAGAAAGGATAAGGCAATTCAAGCTTTTTACAGCAGAGCAAAAAGAAGCTGAAGAAAAATTTGCTGAAGCAGCAAGGCTTCTAGCAGAAGAAGAAGCTAGAAATGATAAAGCTGTCAGGTTGGCACAAGAAGCTGAAGATGCAGAGAAAGCTAAGCAAGCCGCTCTAGTTGCTTCCTCTTCTGAACCTGCTTTTGTGCATTTGGAACGTGCAATTGAAGAAATCAAAGAAGATCATCAGGCACTGAAAGAAGAACATAAGATCTTCAGAGAAAGCATTGCTGAACAGAAGGTTGTCAACATCTCTCTTCAGGATATGCTTCAACTGATTCTGAACAAGCTGCCTACAAATCCTTCATCCTCTAGAACTTAGGCACTTAGGCTTTTCTTTTTGGCTATGAACCTTAGGATTCTAATTTGTTTTGATCTTCTGATCTTTTTGATTTAATGGAATTTCAACTTTTTGATTTTGACAAAAAGGGGGAGAAGTGTAATGAACGCGATATTTTGATTCTCATAATCAATTTCTGAAAAACAAGTTGCTTACATTCTAACCAATAAACTTCTGTTTCTGTTAGATTTGTCTTCTTGTTTTCTTTTTCAGGAGATATGGAATCCGAATGTTTTTGGCTCTGATATTTCAAGATCTCAATTGGTGACCTCAATTGGTACAATTGACTTCTGGAAACTGAATCAAGACTCTAAAGATCTCAATATCTGACCTATTGCAACTAGGGGGAGTTCACCCAGAAGGTTCACAAGTCAGGATATTTGATCTTCATCCAGTTTGAGATTCAGGGGGAGATTCTCATCTGAAGGATAAGTATTCCTTAACCTTCTTATTTCGGTTATCTTTTTATGTTATGTACAAAATTGTGTCATCAAAATACATAGTTTTGTCATCATAAAAAAGGGGGAGATTGTTAGAACAAGGTTTGGTTCTGCAATAATACCTCTGAGTTTTGATGATAACAAACAAGTATGTTTGTATGAACAATTTTGGTATTCTAATGTTTGTTATTTTTGAGAATTTAACAAACAGGTTCTGCTTCTGATAAATAGCGTGGCTAAGTTATTAGAAGAGAATTGTTCCGCTTCTGCGCTATATTTGTTCTGCTGAACAGAAGCATTTGCTTCAGAAGACTCTGAAGTTGTATGACTCTGATAGGATGTCTAAAGAAAACAAGTTCTGAAGATCTGAAGACAGAAGTTCTGATGAGCAAGTCCAGATGCTGAAGACTTATGCTTCTTAGACAAGGGGTTCTGAAGACCAAGTGCTGAAGACTCTGAAGATGTAGCTATGTAGACTTTGAAGGCTTGAAGCTCTTAAGACCCAAGTTACGTTTTCCCTTCTTCTAACTCATGCTCTCAGAAGCCTCTGAAGTCAGGAAGTTGAGAAGACTAAGCAACGTGGTACAACAGTACAACGGTACGATGAGGACGTTTTGCTCCACTTCGGATAGGGCGGACGCAAATGTATTATTTGTCCCCCACGTTCTTTCAAGCTGCCATAATTCTGAAATGTCAGAAATATCCTTCAACGCTCACATCACATGCATGGCTATATAAAGGCTTGAAAACTTCAAGAATGAGTTGCTAATCTTCACTGCTCATATGCTCTATTGTTCATATCATTCTTAAGTCATTTTGTTCTTAAATCTGTTTACATATCAGCTTGTGTAGAAGTAATTTTCTGTAAACAAATTATTTTTCAAACAGTTGTTTGATTTCCTTGAGAGACCGGTTAGGTCAGAATTCTTGAGAAGTCTAGGACTAGTGTGTCTTAGAGATTGTTGTTAGTCACTTGCAGTTTGGCTTGTGCATTGTATTAATTAGTTTGATTAGTGGATTAAGACCTCGCTTGAGAGAGGCAAAATCACCTTGGTGGATGGACTAGACTAGCTTGAGGGTTTCTCAAGTGAACTAGTATAAACATATTGTGTTCTTTCTTTTCGGTTTCTCTTGCTCTATTATCAAGAAGTGGAGGTTATTTGTAAAGGGGATTATTTTTAAAGAATCATTTTTTTATTGTAAAAACCCAATTCAAACCCCCCCTTTCTTGTGTTTTTCACACCTTCAATACTATTTTGTTTCATGATTAGTTTTTTTCATTTTTCTTTTTTGAATGGTGGAGCACTCTCCATTGTGAAGGTTGAGATGGATAGAATTAAACTTAAGTGGAGATAGTTACTTTGATACCATACGAGCTGTTGTGTGGTTCAAATATTGGATTTCATTGTTTTTATGGTTTGAACAATCTAAATTCGAGAGTTGAATTTCTATTGTGTTTTGAATAAGTATGCAGTCACGGAGATAATGATGGAGCAAATATGTTTTTAGTTCTAAACTTATATAGCATGATATTCTAGTTATGGTAGAAATGAACTTGATGATTATTTCCTACTGTGCATATTAATTGATCACATTGAGGGTTTCCTAGTTTGTAAAGATATTGTCACGTTATTGACTAACTTTATATATCAGTTGTTTACATTGTAAATAACTTAATCATTATACATAATTTGAAAACAATGAATATAATGCTTGTGTTGTAGCTATTTGATTTTTGTCGGATTTTGATCTGCGGTTTCGATGTAATTCATACATCGTTATACCGCCCAAAGTTCAATACATTAATAGATATTTTCGCCGCGTTATGATCTTTGCGTATGACATTTCACTCATGTTGTCATTAAGCACAAACCGGCTTTGAGCACATCGTGGCTTACTCGTGGGTCTTCTTACAATGAGTTCAGTTTATTTCGAGTCCTATGGCTTACTTTTTGGTCTTCTTACAACGAGCACATTTTATTTATATGTACTTGTTTGATGGGTTTGCTTTTAATCGCTTTATTATATTCTCATTCGACAAAATATACCCTCAATCTTATATGATGTAATAATTTTATCGTTGTCATCTTGATTCAATTGTTAATCACTTCAAGCATCACATTAAACCCTTTTCAAAAAGAACTAATTCTCGATTCAATGTTGAGTCATTTTATACCTTGTAAGTCGATTGCTTTTTAAGCACTACAATCAACCTATGGCTTACTCTTGGACTTTCTTACAATGATCTTATTTTGCACACACCCACATGGCTTACTTTTGGGCTTCCTTACAATGAAACTCATGTATTTTTAATTGGATGCTTATTTGAGTGCTTAATCCATTTGTGTATGCTTATTTGTTTGGGCTTGTGTTTATTGCTTTACCTTTCTTCCATTTAATAAAGTGTATCTCATCTCTTAACCCTTCTAAGTCGGTCGCCTTGTGCACGCCATCAACCAAATCCAAAACATTCTTGATTCATACATCAAGTCATACTCAACTTGTAAGTTGACCGCTTCACGCGTCGCCATCAACCTATCCCATTTCAATCTCAAATCATTTTCATAACCATCTCACAACGATAATCAAATGTTTGATCCAACGTCAAGCCATTTTCCTATTCAAAATTAAAAACACCCAATCATATTCAAACACCATTTCATTAAGGATGAAAAAAGGAATGGTCTCGAGCCTTCGATTCCTCTCCACAATTAGTTATTAAAAATGCCGTATTATTTATATACCCTTTAGCATATGAATGAAGACAGGCAATTCGAAGTAAGTTAGTACTTAGATATTTCATAACAGCTACGGTTTGATTTTTCAATATCAAGTTATGGTTCAAGTTGATGCAGTTGGGGAAAGTACACCCCAAAGAAAATTATGCCGGCGATTTGAAAGGATATTTATTTATTGAAAGGAGAGAAACACAAACATTCCTTTAACTGACTTGAAGTTAATTACAAAGAATGCATTACTAAAACACTTAGTTAGGCTAACATTACATATTACATGATTTACATCACACACGAGCCGAAGATCTAGCTACGGTCACTTGGTGCCTATCAGCACCATTATCAAAGTGAAAGCTTCAAGTCAATACCCTTTTCTTCATCATCATCTTCCTTATTATCATTGATCTTAGTCCACACACCATCTAATATCTCAACCCTAGGGTCTCGGTTTCGGCCCCTATCACTCTGATCAGCACCCTCTTCTGCAAAATCTTCAAGTTGAAACGTAGGTTTCCAAACAGCAACAACTCTATTTTTCTCCTTTAAATCTTCATTCATTTTGTTCTTCCAACGTTCACGTGTCTCACGCATGCTTCTCACTAGAGCAAAGAAAGTCTCCATTTTCGCTTCATCTTCTTTTTGTTTTTCTTCATCCTCTTCACAGCGAATTATCTTCCTCTTCTTGCTACTACCACTGATCTCCATGTTCATACAAAAAGGAGTATTAATTAAGAATAAAAAACAACTGATTGATGACAAGCGGAACTATGAAGGAAACGAAGATTCCAAAAAAAAAAGTACAAGACTGTAAGCACGCAGTTTCTTGGTTACTTCTTTGTTGCTTCAAAGGTTGTGAACAATATAAGGACATGATTCATAGGACTTCATCAAAACGAGTTTTGGCTGATATCATTATTTAAATCAAAGGAATCTAATTAAATGACCAATATGCCACACAAATATACTTGTGTACGTTGGAGAACAAGTCAATGCAAGTCTTTCTAAATTATTGTTGCAAACACAGTACAATATTTTTATGCTTTCTTTGAAACAAAGAAGCACATTATAATAAATAAATAAATAACATTATTTCCTCCGTTTTTAACGAGTGATTCAGTTAAATATTTTATAAATAAATAAATAAAAGAGAGAAAATAATATTTTTACAAAAAAAAGAATGATGAAAATAAATTAATTAAATGATTGAATTAAAAAATACGCAATAAAAATTGAAATAGTTATTTTTTTTAGCATTTACTTATTTAAAATGGAACATATTCATTATGACAAGGAGGAAGTAGTTTGATAAAATATTTTTTTATTGAAAAGTCTAAAACACTAATTATTGCTTAGACTATTTATATACAAAAGAAATGTGATGAGATGATTATAAGAGACAAAAATTAGATGAAACTGTTGTTGATGACAAGTTTAATCTAAGCTTAAATCTGACCTTTAAATATAATCTCGTGCTAAACAACCTTTGTATCTTTGTATTGTTCAACAAGATTCACAACTTTTCTCTTAAAGTTTCGGGACAGAAATGCATTTTCAAAGATTGATATCTTTTTTCACTGATATCTTCTTTTCAAAATTTAAAAGGTCCAATAGTAAAATTGAATATCAAACACACTAGAAAATATAGTATGATATGTGAGAAAAAACTCATAAAATTATACTTAATAATTAACTTAATAATTATTATATCAACTGGTACAAATAAAACCACAACAAGAATAAGGTAAATAATCAACCTACATACATAAATTATTGTTGTGAAAGTGATAAATTATCGTTGTGAAAGTGATGCCCAAAAATTAGAATATGATCGGTATTTTATCAAAAAAAAAATTACAAAGTAAAAGAAAAAGAGAGAAGGAAGACAAAAAAATACAATTCAAAGTGATTTAAACCTTCAGATTCTTGATTCAATTACACATTAATGAACAATATTTACAATTGAATCTCAACGACGCCACTTTCTCTCTCTGATCAGGATTATCAGAGATTGATGAAGAAGTGATGACTAGTATGTTATTTATAAGAAAACTAAACTCTAGCTTTCAACTAACATACTAAAGAATTGTCCCACAATACTAACCTAATTTAACATGCTAACTTAAACAACAAGCTAACTTAGACACCTGCGACTTCGACTATAGCATGTACATCTTCGACTACTGTCGAACTTTGAAGTTATCCTTGTCGAGGCTAGAGTTCAATCCAAATATCACAAATCTCCACCTCGGTACAAACTTAACAAGGGAACAAACTAGATTTCATCATGCAGTTTTATCAACTGCATACAATGGAAGAACTTGCTACTTGTCAATGAATTGGTGATCATATCAGCAGCATTGTCATCAGTCGAAACCTTCAGCACTTGGACTTCTCCACGCTCGATAATATCTCTGACGAAATGCAGTCTCGCATCGACGTGTTTGGTTCACTTATGATAGGATGAATTCTTCGACAAATATATTGCACTTTGGATGTAACATTTAACAGTGATTGCTTGACCTTGAAGTTTCAGTTCCTTAGCAAAACCTTTAAGCCACAATGCTTCTTTCATAACTTCACAGGGCAATATACTCTGCTTTAGTGGTTGATAAGGCAACAAACTTCTGAAGAGTTGCTCTCCAATTGATTGTTGTTCCAAACATTGTGACTACATATCTAGAAGTTGATTTTTTAGAATCCATACAACCTGCATAATCAGATTCGACAAACCCTTCAATTTTTATTTTGCTATCATCACCACAAGCTCCAACATAAATCAGGACTCTGCTCAAAGATACATTTATATACTTTAAGATCCACTTTAATGCTTGTTAGTATGCCTTCCTAGGATTGGTCATATACCTGCTTACAAGGCTCACTCTGTAAGCCATGTCTGGCCTCGTACAATCCATAACATACATTAAAGAACCTACTATACTAGCATATGGAAATCTATTCATATAGGCTCTTTAGACTTTAGTACTAGGACTTTGAGTCGTGCTCAACTTAAATTGAAGATTAATCGGTGTTATAACAAGTTTTGAATTCGACATACCAAACTTGTTGAGAATTTTTAGTATGTGTGTCTCTTTAGATAAACATAATCTCGACTGCTTTCTATCTCTCTAGATGTCAATCCCAAGAATCTTGAAGGCAGCTCTTAGATCCTTCATGTCGAACTCCTTATCGAGTTTAGCCTTCACCTTCATAACATCCCCGATATTGTTGCTTACTATGAGGATGTCCTCCACAAAAAGAGATAAAATAAAAAGTGAACTTGCCAATCTAAATGTGAAGTAAATATAGTGGTCAAACTTCCTCCTAGTGAAACCTATCTGTGCCAAGAAATTGTCAAATCTCTTATTCCATTGTTAATGAGATTGTTTCAGACCATAAAACGACCTATTCAGCTTGAACACATAATCTTCCTTTCCTCTTTCTGCATATCCTTCAGGTTGCTTCATCAGGATTATTTCAATTAGATCACCATACAGGAAGGTTGTCTTTACATCAATATGTTCAAGTTCTAAGTCAAACTTTTCCACGAACTTGTCGAATCTCTTATTCCATTGTTAATGAGATTGTTTCAGACCATATAACGACCTATTCAGCTTGAACACATAATCTTCCTTTCCTCTTTCTTCATACCCTTCAAGTTGCTTCATCAGAATTATTTCATCTAGATCACCATACATGAGGGTTGTCTTTACATCAATATGTTCAAGTTCTAAGTCGAACTTTGCCACCATGGATAACAACATTCTAATGGATTTGTGCTATACAAGAGGTGAGAACACAACATTGAAGTCGCCACTTTCTTTTTGAGTGAACCCCCTAGCAACCAACATTGACTTAAATCACATCGACACGACTCCTTCGATTCCTTCCTTAACCTTGAAAATCCACTTACAAATGACTAACTGGCCTTTGCAGGTTTCTCGATCAGATCCCAAGTGGTATTATTATGAAGATATTTCATCTCATCATCCATGGCTTTCAGCCATTCAATCTTATTTTGACTCCTCACAACTTTCTTCTAATCTATAGGTTCTTCATCAAGAACCTCACTTGCAAAGATTAAGGCGAATGTTATTTGATCTGCATAACCAAGTCTCTGAGGTGGCTTGATGACTCTTCTCGACCTATCTCTTTCCAGTATGTAGTCATTATCAATCTCCTAATCTTCATCAATAACTTGTACTTAGTCTTTGACTTCATCTGAGTTACGCAATTCAGCATCACTATGCTTCATCTCAATAGGAATCTCCTCTTATTCCAGCTCTAATCCAGAGATATTCGTCCTTCGACCAACGTCATCAGTTTTCTTAAAAGCCATCTCAACTTCATTAAAAACTACATTTCGACTTGTGATACACTTCTAGTGACCATGCTTTAGGCACCACAACCTATAAGCTTTGATTCCTTTAGGGTATCCAAGGAATATACATCTCAGAGCTCTACGTACGACATTGTCTTGAGCATATACTACACATCCAAATACTCTAATTTTGTCGGGTTCTGATGGATGACTTGACCAAACTTATTTAGGTGTATTCATCCCCAAAGCAGACGAGGGACACCTGTTTATCACGTAAGCTGTAGTCATGACTGCCTCAGCACAAAAAACCTTCTTAAATCATGCAATCACCATCATGCACCTCACTGTTTCCAGAATGGTTCAATTAAACCTTTCAGCCAAACCATTTTGTTGGGGAGTACATGCAGTAGTTATGTGCCTTACAATACCATACGCAGCACAATTGTTGTCGAAAACCTCATTCCAAATTTAAAGACCATTGGCGGTTATCAACCTCTTGACCTTCCTTCCATTTTGGTTTTCGACCAAAGTCTTAGAACTTTTGAAATTTTCAAAAGTTTCATCCTTAGCTTTCTGAATGAATATCCACGCCTTTCATGCATAATCATGAACTATGGATAACCTGAGTGTGAAGGATTTCGTGTAGACCCCCAACAACCAGCATGGATATAATCAAGGGATCCATGTGTTCCATGTTTACCTTTGTTAAACCTCACCTTACAGGATTTACCAAATACACAAGTTTCACAAAACTCTAGTTTTTCGACCTTGTCACAACATAGCAGATTTTGTTTCGACAATTCGACTAGGCCTCTTTCATTGACATGGCCAAGTCTCTTTTGCCTAGCTCAGTCTTCGACAAAGGTTGTGTGGATGTCACATCTGCTGAACCACTTACAACCTTAGTCTCAAGGGTATACAAGCCTTTCCTCTTGATGCCTCTCAAGACTCCCTTTGACCCCTTCATACCCTTAGGATGTGTTGCTCTCATTTGAGTACATATCTTTTCTTTTCGAATTCACCAAGAGAAATCAAATTCCTCTTAAGATCAGGTACATATCTAACTTTAGTCAATAGCCTTATTGACTCATTATAGAGCTTGAATCTAACATATCCAATACATGCAATCTTATTGGATTTATTGTTTCCCAACAGCTAGCACTGCTCCACCATCTTGATCACATAACTCCTCAAACATGTCTTTCTTTGGAGTCATGTGCCAAGTGCAACCTGAATCCATGATCCATTCCTTGCTATAATTTTTGATGGAAACTACCAAGACATCAGATGATTCATAATCATCTTGCATAATGGTTGAATTACCATTATTCTTTCCACCATGAGTATTCAGACATTCAGGGAACACATTTCTTGTATCAACCTCCTTCTTACAATGATAACACCTAATTGAATGGGCATTACCACTATAGGAATTTTGTAGATCTTTACCCTTCTTCATATCATATTTACCATTTTTCTTTGAGAATATTCCTTTAATGGACAATCCTTCACCAAAAGAAGATGGTTTATGCTCCTTTCTTTCATTCAGGTCCTTCAAGTAGAATGTTGATTAAACTTCTTCAAAGGCTAGAGACTCTCTTTAATACAAGAAGGTTTATTTGAAGTGAGCATGAGATCTTGGTAAATCACATAACACCAATAATGCTTGATCTTTATCATCAATTTGGACCTCGATATTCTCAAGATTAAGAATCAACTTGTTGAACATATTCAGCTGCTCATCCAAGAATTTGTCTTCAATCATCTTGAATGAATATAAAGCTTTCTTTAGTTAGAGGCGATTGACCAAGAATTTGGTCATATACAAACCCTCGAGTTTACTCCACACATTTGCTGCTGTTTTCTCCTTTGAAACCTACCTCAGAACCTTATCACCAAAGCTCAAGATGATTGCACCGTGGGCTTTCTCGATCATAGCCATCTTCTCCTTCTCCGTTAGGGAAACATTCATATTCTCTGATCTTTTCAATGCTTCTAACAAACCCTATTAAACCAGTAGGGCTTACATCTTCAAGCTCCATAAACTGAAATCATTCACACCGGTCAATTTCTCAATCTCATACTTTGTTGATGGCATCTTCTCCTCCATGCTCACTACACTAATTTATTGTGAAAGTGATGCCCAAGAAACAGAGTATGATTGGTTTCACTACAACAGATAAGACCTTAGACATCGCTTTTTTTGCCCTTAGACAGCGCTTTTAAGCGCTGTATAAACCTGCGCTGCTATAGGTTTAGACAGCGCTTTGGTTAATACCAAAAGCGCTGTCTAAAGGTGGATATATTTAATGAAAAGCGTTGTCTATGGTACCTTTATATAAAATTTTTCGTATACCTTAGACAGCGCTTTTGGTGAAAGCGCTGTCTAAGCCCTACCTTGTTTGACTTTTTTTGGTATACCTTAGACAGCGCTTTCACCTAAAGCGCTGTCTAAGGTATACCTTAGACAGCGCTTTTGGTAAAAGCGCTGTCTAAGATATACGAAAAATTTAATCTAAATTTTTTAAAACCTCAATTTTTACCAGGTTTTTTCAACCAGAATTTGACCTGTTTTTTCAACCTGTTTTTTCAACCTGTTTTTGACCTGTTCAGAAAAATACCACAATTTGGAGATTCAAATCAATCCAATTTATCCTATTTAAATGTACCAATTTACACCCAAATTATATATCCAAAACAATTGGCAATTCAAACCAATATATATATTTAAAATTACAAACCAAAATTATATACTAGTACAAATGCACATATCACTTATACTAGTACTTTTGCATCCAACCAAAGGTATGCTTCAAATCTACATTATAGGTCCTGAAAACACAAAGATTGTAATTCAATTAAAAGAATACATAAACAAAGTTACACATATTTAAATTATCATCAATTAAAGTAAGAGTACAATATTATACCTTGTAAAGTTCCGAGCTCCATAATGAATTGACACCAATCCTCTTTAATTTCATCCAATTGAGAAATTGAGTAATGAGCACACTTGCATTCTTTAAAGTACTACATAATAATATAACATAGTTTGATTTAGTTTTAACTATTTCATTAGACATGAGAGATATGTGTTAATATTAAAATAACTCATAACTTAGAAATACATACATCGGATGGAATCTCTATTCGATCCAACAAAAGAGTGTCTCTCATAAACCTCAACATGAAATAGCCGCAATCTATTTGATTGCGTTGCCGAGGACACTACAAATGAAAAGAAAATATGGATAAATCCTAAGTTTTATCAAGTAGCATCACAAATATAATAACACATGTGATAATTAATATACCTTCACTGTATTCCATGTAATAATGGGGTTGACTCTCCGCTGTGGTAGATGGCTAGCTCGTAGTGCTAGGAAAGCTTGTATAGCGCTAATAAAATATAAGTGAATATTTAGAAAAATTCACATAAATAAATAAACAAACAAATAAATATACACATTCATATTTAGAACAATTTCACTTACGTGTCAATACACTTCTTCAAATCCGGGTATGTTGTCCAATCATTTCCTAACGAATCCAGATAATACACCATTGCTCTACTAGGATTAATTGCGACCAACAACCAATGTCCACTGTAAGATTAAACAAGTGTTAGATGGAAACTTTCTACACGACGTCAAAATACAAAAAAACTATAATAGATGAATTTAGAATGAAAATCTAACCCAGTATTAAACGGTAAAAAGAACAACTTTTCCGTTTCTTGGTTGTCCATAAAGACGTCGCGTATATACGCCAGGACCTCATCTGGTTTATTGATTATTAAGGTTAAGTTGACAGACACCGGGCATAGGAATGCAAATCTTTGCTGCAATCCGTGTGGGCGCATAACTCTGTCATATAGAAACCTTAAATAAAAACATCATTAACATTAGACTATTCATTTGAAACATAAAGTAAATAAGTTGTTCAATTAATATACCAAAGTAGATCGGATATATACCTCACGTATGTATTGACAACAGTGCCGCCCAATTCTTCATGATTGAAAACTTGCTCGAAGTCTTCATTACTAATAATTTGGTCATGTTCAAAGCCATAGATACCTTTCTCCATATGTATAAGACGAACACCTCTGGTGATAATATCTGTCACTTGTAGATACGTCTGGAGGCACGACCTAAACTTGGAGATAAGTTGTTTTCTACCCTTGCTCTTCTTAGCACCAACATTTTTTTGCATTGAAATGTTGCTAATCTGTTTACCATGCAGCTATATATCATATAATTTGTTAGATGAAGTATAAGATATCCAATTTAACATTTTCTATGCATAAATATCATATAATTGTGATGTACCTGTTTTTTTGAAACAACGGACTCGGTATGCTCCGGAATCCGCTTATCCTTTGTTTTGGATTTTGTTGGAGTCTAAATAACATTACCATGTAAAAAATGAAAATAAAATGCTTGTAAAATATTTGAATCTACACATTAAGGTTAACAAAGGTTTATAACGGTTTTAAGCATACCTCATATCCTACGAGTATGAGGTTTGACGGCCATGCAACATACGACCCTATAGCATCTCGCACCAATGTTACATCCGAATCATCGTCAGGATAGGGTAATGGTGCTTCCTCCTCTATAGCAATATCAACTGATACTTTCAAACTTCCAGTAGGGAGGGATTTATTGTGAAGTAATTGTACCCCATTGTTATACACTTTTCCCTTTGCAACATTCCGATAAGTTGGTGAAGATAAGAAGAGCTGACATTGGGAAACGCCCTAAAACCAAAAATAAATATGCCATTGTTAATGTGTATATATGTCATTTAAATAATTTAAGCTACTAATTTAATTTCATAAATATATATATAAATACCTCTGGAATAATCGGATGAAAGCTGCAGTTGATACTATCTTTCTCCGATCCATCTCTAACACATGAAGCGTTATCCCTTTCTTTTTCCTTTCGTAATTCCCGAACCTCAGCTTCTAGTGCTTCCAATTTAGCTTGAAGTTCTGCATTACTAGCAACCTTTCCCTTTTTAATATTCAAGGAGGTCGGGGTGATCCCAAATGCCTTACCCCTCACCCGACCAAAATACTCAGGGACATCTAATGCCCGACTAAGTATGCTCCTGGTATCGTCTGAAGATACAGACTGAGATAACGCCTCCTGAAAATCAGATGAATATCGAATATTTGTCAAATATTTGTTAATAAAGTTTTGATTTAATTAAAGAAATATTGTTATACTTACACATTTCTCAAATACTTGTAGAACCTCTACTGCAACAACTCCAGACTTGCCCACACGGGCTTCCTTCCACAAGACATGTGCAGGAAGAGATGTTTCAGAGCTATTCGCCTGTTGTAACTACATATAAAGCCAAATAATATGATCAACTATAACTCATGATGAACAATTATTATAGCATTGCAATATATTGATACTTACCAAAGATTGCTCCAAACGTCCATATCCAACACGTCATTTCCTGTATTTATACTTGGGAGCTGATGCTCTTTCCCGATTAATTGCACTTAATCGCGTAAATTCTAGGGTTTGTCGTTTGGATTTAAACGTTACCCATTCTTGTGGTGAAATCAAACTTGCATATTTAGATGGATACTCTCCATCAACAAAGTTATCGTCAGCATCCCTAAGATAGGTGCGGTTTAAATATGTCCTAAACCCTCTTAGGAGCTTCCCTGCCAATCTCATCAACAAAGCTTTTCTTTCTTCCTCGACGTTGAAGCACCTCTAAAAAAACCATACACATTGGTTAGTACAAATAATTTGAAGGACATAATTAGTTGGCATAATTAAAGACATAATTATGGTACCTTTATCTCATTCCAAATTTTTTCTTTGGTTTCCTTCAACTGTTTGGATCTCCAATCATCACAAGTAATAGGAACCGCATTCCTTACAAGTGCACCAATGAAACTTGTCAAAGTATGACCGTTAGGCTCAATAAGTGTATTCTGGGCGCTCCAATGCACATTATAAGTGATGCCTTGATCTCTAGCACGGATCACTCTCTTCATAATGGTTATTCCTCTTCTAATCTCTGCTTCCATAGATCTGTTACTTCCAACCTGAATATCGTGATCATCATCATGTGGGTGATCATCATCATGTGGGTGATCATTGTTAGTAGCCATCTAACCTGTAATAAATAAATCAAGGATATCAAATATAATATATAACAAATATAATAAAGAAATCAAGGATATCAAATATAACAAATATGACATAATATATAACAAATATAAGAAAGAAATCAAGTATATAACAAATTTGACCTCTTTAGCTATAATGGCTAAAGAGTTGGATATGTTTTAAAATAAAAGTTTTTTAGAAGATTTAATAAAACTAAACTAAACTATTTAGAAGATGTTTTAAACAAAACTTCATTAAACAAAACTTCATTAAACTAAACTTCATTAAACTAAACTATTTAGAAGATGTTTTAAACAAAACTTCATTAAACTAAACTAAACTAAACTAAACTAAACTAAACTAAACGATTTAACAAATATAATAAAATATGTTTTAAACAAAAATACTTGGAGTTAGCTCACTAAAACTAACCTAAACTAGCATGTTAACAATTCAAATTCCAACAACAGTCCAACTAATTTCGACCTAAACAATAACTTCATTAACAAAACTCATCAAACATACTCATCAAACATACACATTCACTACAAAACTTCATTAACAAAACTCATTAACAAACTCATCAAATATACTCATTCACTACAAAACTTCATTAACAAAACTTCAAACATACTCATTCACTACAAAACTTCATTAATAAAACAGTCCAACATAACTTCATTAACAAAACTCATCAAAGAGCAGAAAGAACGAAAACTCATTTTCATTAACTTCATTAACAAAACTTAATAAAACACAACAACGACGTACCTTTAACGACGGTAACAACGGCAATGCAAGAACGAAATGTATCAAAGAGCAGAAACGGACGGACGACGGCAATGAGCAGAAACGAACGACGACGGAAATGAGCAGAAACGGACGGACGGCAAGGTTTTTCGGTGAAGGTTTACGGTTGACGGACGGTTGACGGTGAAGGTTTTTGGTGAAGGGTTTTGAGCTCGGTTCGCATGCAGGGGAGAAGAAAGAGCGGAAATATGAAAATGAATACTGACTATTCATATATTTTAATTTTATTAGACCTTAGACAGCGCTTTTAATAAAAGCGCTTTCTAATCTGGACCTTAGACAGCGCTTTTAAAAGTGCTTTCAAAGGCTGGCCTTAGACAGCGCTTTTGATTTTATTTTTTTTAATTTTTAAGACCTTAGAAAGCGCTTTTAACTAAAGCGCTGTCTAATATTTTCCATTAAATTTTTTTTAAAATTTGATAAGACCTTATAAAGCGCTTTTGACCAAAGCGCTGTCTAAGGTCTTATATTTTTTTGCGCTTTTACTTTTATAAATGGCTAGTTTCCTTGTTTTTAACTTATAGCAGCGCTTTTGTATTAAAGCGCTGTCTAAGGTGCGATGTTATAACTTACTTTTGTTGTAGTGTTTCTTTATTAGCAATAAAACCACAAAGTAAAAGAAAAAGAGAGAAGGAATAGAAAACAAAGAGAATTCAAAGTGCTTTAAAACCCTGGATTCTTGATTCAATTACACATTAATGAACAATGTTTAAAATTAAATCTCAACCACACCATTTGCTCCCTCTAATAAGGATTATCATGGATTGGTGAAGACGTGATGACTAGTATGCTATTTATAAGAAACTAAACCATATATTTCAACTAACATACTAAAAAATTGGCCCAACAGACTAGCCCAATTCAACATGCTAACTTAAACCACAACTAACTTTGACATTTACTTGCAAGAACAAACTTCAACTACAACATGCACATCTTTGACTACTGTCGAACCATGAAGCTATTCTTACCGAGGCTAGAGTTCAATCCAAATACCATAATTATAAACACAATTCGATCTAAAATGATCAATTTTAAATGATTTAAAATGATCTATTCTAAAGGATAGAATAGTTCTCCGATCTACTACCAATAAATAATCTTTTAGCAAGAGATTATAAAATATCTCTTATTTTATACCTAATTGAGACTCAAATATATGTTCCTCGATACATCAATCACATAATCCAAAATTGTTTTGAAATATTATCAAACTTTTAAAACTCCCTCCTCTTTAAAAATAGCAAAAACAAAATTAGAATTTGATTGAATATTATTAGGAGTTAATGGAATTAGAGAATTCTTGAGGTAGAAGAAAGATATAATTCACACTGAATTTCCCTTAAGTTGATAATGGCATAAAGTTGCCTTATATACCATAAATATTACAAAGAGATTCAGCTTAGCTAAACCCATTAATTACTTCACTAATAGATGTTACTTATAAAGAAAGTAATTGTCCAAGTAACTAACATTTTCAACCTTATAACTTATTCCATAATTGCCTAACTAACTTCCATATTTGAAAATAACCACCCACAAGTTTGTGTTTGATATATGTTAATTAAGTTCAACATGGATAGAAGGAAGAATAAAGTTTTTGGAAACAAAGATTTAGTAAAGAAATATGCAATTTAGTCGTGAGATGAAAAAGGTATCAACTTCATCACACAAGCTTGAAATTTTCCTCGAACAAGATGGCAATCGATCTCGAGATGCTTAGATTTTTTATGGAAAACATGATTGGTAGCTATATCTATGGAACTATGGTTATCAAAACACAAAATTGGATGTTTTGTACAAGTAATTTTCCGATCACATAATATATAGAGAATCCATTGCAATTCACATGTTGTAGTAGCTAATGTTTGATACTTGGCTTTAGAAGATGATCTTGAATTCGTGATTTGTTTCTTGGTTCTCCTTGAAATAAGTGATGAACTAATGAAAAAGCAAGAACCTGGTCTTGATATAATGGTAACAATACAACCAACCCAATTAGCATCTGAGAAGCCCAATAAATGAATAGATGAGTATCTTGGGAAGAACAACCCTCGAATATGATAATTCTTTAAGTATCTTAGAACTCTACATGTAGCATTTTAATGAACAACTAATGGATAGATAGAAACATACTCAGTTGTTGGATGATAAAAGTAATATATGATTTGATGATGTTCAGATAGATAAGTCTACCAATGAGTCTTCTACAAGATGATATGTATTCAAATGGAGCATTGTTATCATGGAATGGTGTTATAGAGGATCAAATGGATTGGTGACATGTTTTAAGCTAAGTAATACCGAATCAGCTAAAAGATTAAGACAATACTTCCTTTGGCATATGGTAATGCCTTGTTTAGAATGTAAAACCTCTAAACCTAGGAAATATTTGAGTAATCTAAGATCCTTAATCTTGAAAGATTGGTGTAAGATATATTTCATGTGTTGAAGTTCAATTAAGGAGTGCCCAACTAATATCACATCATCAACATAAGTAAGTAAAAATGTGAATACAAAATCTTTGCTTTTAACAAATAAAGAATGACCTAAACCACTCTGTGTATAACCATTTTCAATAAGGAGATATGTTAATTTTCATATCATTATGTGCTAGCATGCTTGAAGCCATATAGGAATTTGATTAATTTGTGCACTTGATTTGGTTTAGAAGACTTGACACTATGTGAGATAACCATATAAACATCTTCATGTAATTCACCATGTAAAAATGCATTGTTTATATAAAGATTATGTAGATGCCATATATAAATTAAGGTAAGTTCTATGACAAGCCTAGTTGTGGCAAGTTTACAAACCGGCGAATATGTGTCAGAATAATCTAAGTATTTTATTTGATGGTAGCCTTTAACAACTAACATTTCCTTAAACTACTTTATAGTTCCATATTTCCTATGTTTGATTTTGTAAACCCATCTATACCATGTTGGTTTAACTTTCAGTAGAAGGTAAAAAATTACCAAGTGCCAATTTTATTAAGTGTATCAAACTCAATTTTCATGGCTTGATTCCAATGCAAATTGTCTTGCTTGTTTGTATGTTTTTGGTTCAACATGTGTGGTAAGAGAAAGACTAAAACTATATTTAGAATAAGATAAATGGGAATAGAAATAAAGTTAGTCTGGGGATAAAGAGTACCCGAGGAGAAATGATTTTGTGTGTCATTAAGAGAAGCACACACATAGTCTTCGAGATGTGATGGTTGATGTCTTATTCTTAATGATAAATGATGATTAGATTGAGAAGCAAGAAATTGAGCATTGTTAGTTATTGGCACAGAAAGAGAGAGACAAATGATTGTCCATTATTATGTCTTGGATTAATGGTGTCTATGATAGAATATGGAATATTAGGATTTGGAGTTGGATGTTTATGTATTCTATTAGGAGAGTTAGACTATGACTTGTGATGTAAGTCAATAAAATATTGTCAATCATGTTTGGCAGATGAATTTTTTATTTTATATAGTAGTATGTGTTCATGAAAAATTACATTTATGGAAATGAACACTTTTAGAGAATGAAGATTTAATAAGACAGATCCTTTGAAACCAACAACATACCCTAAAAAATAAAGAGTTTTTGCTCTACAAACAACTTTGGTTCTATGGCTTTAAAGAGTATAAGCATAGAAAAGTGAGCCAAAAACCTTCATATGATTCATATTAGGTAAAGAGTCATAGAGCATTTGTTAAGGTGACCTATTATCAAGTCAAGGAGTGTTGACTCTATTAATGATTAAGGGAACATATAAAACAACACATGACCAAAAGTTTTTAGGAAGTTTGGACTGATATACTAAGGCTCTACCTACATTGAGGGTGTGTTGATGTTTTCTTTTAACTCTTCCATTTTGCTGAGGTGATTCTACACAAGATCTTTGGTGTATAATTCTATTTTAGGTATAAAATTGAGGGGTGAGGAATTCATGGTCATTATCCCTTCTAACAATTCTAAGGCAAGTATGATATTGGTTTTCAATAAGGGTGATGAAATTTGAAAATGGCTGGAAACTTTATCCTTGCATTTCAGCAAAACAATCCACACACGTCTGCTAAAATCATCTAAAAAGTAATTACGACCATGAATATAAAGGGTAGTTGATGGACCCTATATGTAAAAGTGTAATAATTCAAATTTGTGATTAGCTTTGGGAGATAAAATTATAAGGAAGCTTTTATGTCTAGAAAAGTGACAAATGTCACAAACAACTTTATTATCACTTATAATTTCTGATACAATTGAGACATTTTAAAAATCCTATCATGAGACAAATGTCCTAACTTGAAATTCCGTTAGGATTGTGCGGGTATCACACTAATATATTGACAAAAGAAGCATTATAATTATGATTGTAAATGGAGAAACTACTTGAATTAAACCGAGATATTTGTAAATCATCATGTTGAGCATCAACCTCAATCATGAGTTTGTACAACCCTTCAATTTGATTAGCCAAATCAATTATCCTATGTGATTTTAAATACTTCAAAACACACTTATCATCAAAGAAATGAAGAGCACAATTAAGAGAATAACATAATTTGGAAATCGACGTGAGATTTAGGGAAAATCAAGAGTAAATAACACATTTGTCAAGTAAAGTTTAGGGGAAAAGGTGATTGTGCCAGCATATTTAGCTATAACAGAAGAACCATTGTGTGGGAAACCATTAACAGGTCTAATATTGTAATATGAACTAAACAATTGTAAAGAAGAATGTAACACCCCACTCTACCCATTCGCGTAATAAATAAAAATATAAAAAATAATGGCGGAAATTAATCAGAGTTACACACGTAGGATGTCATATCAACAAAAACTTTATCATGAAGTATCAAATCACTTCATAATTTATTTCCTTATAAAAATACATAAATTTATTAAATAGCAGAAACAAGTTAAATGGTTTAGCATTAAAGCTCCAATTACATCAAATCTCCACAAAATACGTGGTTTAATAACATTAATCAAAACAAGATACGTAACAAGAAACAAATGACAAATAACATAACGAAAATAACGAAACCCCCATCCTTCCTGTGTTACGTATCAGAGCAACTCCTACAACTCGAACAATAGCAACACATGCTCAAAGCACTACTCAGATACCTGATCATCTGTACTCCCCAAGGAGCATGGACACAACAAAAGAAAGGGTGAGAACTACATTCAATAATACACAGTGAAAGTCACATGCTAAGAGGTAGTTATCACATAAATCACATCAACCAAACAATCACAACACACATACAAGTGTCACATTAATACTCGGCATATTCAACCCACATTCAATCATATACATATGCAATTTGACTCAACTGACACGACATAATGCATGTGGTACCATCACAATCATATATGGTTCACCCTAGAACCCGATTCCCGTCGGAATCCAGATAAGTCATAGACGTTCCTCTGAACTACAACTTATCTCCACTCGACTCCCACATGGAGTCCGGACGATACTAGGCACCCATCATAGATTCCTACCTAGCTCATCTCCATACAACATGACATGAATGCATGACACACAAATATGCACAATACAATAATAATTCATGCATAACCCACAATCCTCAATGATCACACGTGAGCCACATACTCACCGTAATTCCCTCCGGAATTACCATCACAGCCCAAGACCTTCCACATACAACAATCTCGGCGTGCAAGCATCATACACGGCTCATATGGACAATCACATAAAATTCCCATGTTTTATCCTATTTAATGCCATTACTTATTCCCTATATGTCCAATTATACCATCTTAGTTTTACGGATCAGGCGAAATTGCATTACACGCGAAATCGGGACAGAAATCGCAAAAACGGGAGAATTTTACTACAGTCCTGCCCATACGCGCATGACCATGCCCACACGCGTATGGACTTGTTTCCCTCTCCCCAGACCTACGTATCATACGCGTATGGCTCAAATGCCCATGCCTCTATATACGTTGAAATTCTGGCACAGATATCAGATGTCCTACGCAGATGTTGAGACACTGATATCCAACACAATGAACAAGATAACAATAAAATAGCAGTGCAGAAAGTAAATAACACAGTGATATGTTTACCCAGTTCGGTCTAACACACCTACTCTGGGGGCTACCAAGCCAGGGACGAAACCAATATACGATAGTATCAATTCACAGATCATACAAACACCGAATAATCTGCTCACTTGATCACTACCCTTCCTATGACTTCTACCTAAGACTCACCTAGGTATGAGACCCTCCTCAAATCCCTCTACAACCACAACCCGTGATTGGTACCTTTCCACACAAGAAACAAACTGAAAGTCACTCTTTCAAAACACACATTTCTCAATACTTCACAGCTTATGAGAATTGACACACAAGAAACTCAATGTTTAAAAGCTTATGAGTAACTTGACAGAACTTACAACACAAAAATCAGTCCTTATACTGTTATCAGAATGATACCAGTTAGGCTCACAAATTACACTCGAAAACCCTAAAAACACAAGTAAGTTCCACACCTAAAACTAGGTTTACATCAGTCAATATATAGCAATTAATCTGGACTGAATTGGGCTTCAAAAACGCAGCAAATAGATTGCTCACAAATCTGCAAAATTAACTCCAACAAAATAGGTCTTCAATCCAAAGTTTCCTATTATGTCTCCATAATTAGAAACAGCAGCAAATCCGAAAACCAACAAATAACCACAATCCAAAAATGCTTTGGATGCCACATAGGATAACCAAATATTCACAGAATATTCAGTAACAAATCATAGTAACAGAATCTGCATAAAAACTGAATTCACAGCGCGATGTCCTATGAGCTGGCATGGAACATCTTCATTCGACATGTTGAAAGCAGCCACTTAGAACATTAAGATTCAACATCTTGCTGCTATAATAGTTTTAGCAAAATAAATGCCAACCACAAAAGCACAGAAATAACAATCTCCCCCTTTGGCTTATTTTGGCTAAAACTACACACACACAAACAGACTTGTAAAGAAGCACAAACAGCAAAAACAATCCATATATCAGACAGCATCGAAAACACCAACAGCACACAGCAAAAAAAAATATCCAGCATAGCAGCATTCTCCTTCAGCTGCATACAACACTCAGAACAGCAAAACAACTCATCATAGCAACTCATCATATCAGCCTGACAAAACTCCCCCTCAACAGCAGCAACATTCCTCATTCTCCTCCTCAACTACTGCAGCAGCACAAGCACACAAGCACTCCCCACACAAACATCCACACACACATACTACTCCCCCTTCTTAGCCATAAATATGACAAAGGCAAGTAGAACAAGTCAAGGTAAAAAAACAGAGTAAACTGCATCAGAGAGTAGATGCACATCACATGCCCAAATGGCATGCACCAGCTTCAGCATTTTCCCTTCATTCACACACTGCACTACCAGAACCTCCTTTAATCTTTTCAATCTGGTAGTCAGAAGGAACATTGATTGCTATAGTTCTTCATGAATGCATACCCCAAGTCTGCTCCTCAGGTTTTCAAACTGAACTGCATCCAGAGCCTTGGTAAATATGTCAGCAAGCTGATTTTCTGTGCTCACATGCTCAAGAATTATGACTTTGTCCTCCACAAGTTCTCTGATGAAGTGATGCCTGATATCAATGTGCTTAGTCCTGCTATGTTGAATGGGATTTTTGGAAATATTGATAGCACTCAGGTTGTCACAAAATAGTGTCATGACATCTTGTGTGACATTATACTCAGATAACATCTGCTTCATCCATACCAGTTGAGCACAACTACTACCAGCTGCTATGTACTCAGCTTCAGCAGTAGAAAGGGATACTGAATTCTGCTTCTTGCTAAACCATGAAATAAGATTATTTCCCAAAAAGAAACATCCTCCAGAGGTACTCTTCCTATCGTCAGCACTTCCAGCCCAATCAGCATCACAATAACCTAATAAAATAGGACTTGAGTCATGGGAGTAAAGCAACCCATAATCACATGTTCCACTCACATACTTTAGAATTCTCTACACTTGATTGATGTGACTGACCTTGGGTTCTGCTTGATATCTTGCACACACACCCACGGCAAAAGTAATGTCTGGCCTACTTGCTGTAAGATACAGCTGACTGCCAATCATACTTCTATACAGACTTTGTTCAACATTCACTCCCTTTTCATCTTTGGATAACTTCAAGTGAGTAGGAGCAGGAGTCCTCTTATGCTTGGCATTATCCAGTCCAAACTTCTTCACAGTGTTCCTCGCATATTTGCTCTGACAAATAAAAATTGAGTCTTCCATCTGCTTGACTTGTAATCCAAGGAAGTAGGTCAATTCACCCACTAAGCTCATCTCAAATTCAGACTGCATTTGAGTGACAAAATGTTGGACCATTTCATCCGACATCCCGCCAAACACAATATCATATACATAAATCTGAGCAATCATTAGTTTCCCATCCTTCTCCTTGACAAAAAGAGTTTTATCAATACCACCCTTCCTGTACCCATTGTTAACTAAGAACTCAGTCAGTCTTTCATACCAAGCTCGTGGAGCTTGTTTCAGCCCATACAAAGCCTTCTTCAGCTTGTACACATGATCAGGAAAGTTTGGATCCACAAATCCTTTAGGCTGCTCAACATATACTTCCTCATTAAGATAGCCATTCAGAAAGGCACTCTTGACATCCATTTGAAACAATCTGAATTTCAACAAACATTCCACTCCTAGCAACAATCTGATGGATTCCAATCGAGCCACAGGCGCAAATGTTTCATCGAAGTCTACTCATTCAATCTGTGTGTATCCTTGAGCAACTAATCTGGCTTTGTTCCTGGTAACAACTCCTTGCTCATCAGACTTATTCTTATAAACCCATTTTGTTCCAATCACATTTGTTCCTGCTGGTCGTGGTACCAGTTCCCAGACTTCATTCCTCTTGAACTGACAAAGTTCATCTTGCATAGCACTTATCCAGAACTCATCTATCAATGCTTCTTTGACATTCTTTGGTTCAATCTTTGAGACAAAGCATGCATTTGACACAGTCTCCCTCGTTCTGGTTCTTACACCTTCATTCAGATCACCAATAATCAATTCCTTAGGGTGATCCTTCTGAATCCTTATAGAGGGTCCCCGGTTAGCATCCTCTACCTCTTCATTCTCAGGTCTAGTGTTGGTTTCTTGAGCACTATCTTCTATAGACTCAATGTCTTGAGAGATTTCATTGTTCATGGGCAGACATGCTCCAACATCATCTGGGACATGTTCATCTTTGCCAGAGTCATCAACCACCATATTTATGGATTCCATCATCACCTGAGTTCTGGAATTAAATACCCTATATGCTTTACTGTTTGTAGAGTATCCCAAAAATATTCCTTCCTCACTCTTAGGATCCATCTTTCGCCTTTGCTCACGATCCGCTAAGATATAGCACTTACTACCAAACACATGGAAATACTTCATATTTAGCTTTCTACCTTTCCATAGCTCATAAAGAGTGACAGAAGTACCTGATCTGATAGTCACCCTATTGTGTATATAGCAAGCAATATTCATGGCTTCAGCCCAAAAATGATATGGAAGCTTTTTGGCATGAATCATGACTCTTGCACACTCTTGTATAGTCCTGTTCTTGCGTTCCACCACACCATTCTGCTGAGGAGTGATTGGTGATGAGAATTCATGAGTGATTCCCTCAGATAAGCAGAACTCTTCAAACCTGCTATTTTCGAACTCCTTCCCATGGTCACTTCTGATTCGAACAACACCACAATCCTTTTTCCGTTGAATCCTTTGACACAACTCTTTGAAGGCTGCAAATACTTCAGACTTTTCTCTGATGAAACTTATCTAAGTGAACCTGGAGTAATCATCTACTACAACATAGGCATACTTCTTCCCACCAAGACTTTCAACCTGCATAGGTCTCATTAAGTCCATGTGAAGAAGTTCCAGAACTCTAGAAGTTGTGGTAAGATGTTGAAGCCTCTTGTGTGACACCCTTGTTTGCTTCCCAACTTGACATTCACAACATATTTTATCCTCATCAATCTTCAGCTTGGGATTACCTCTAACAGCTTCACTTGACATAACTTTCTTCATCCCTTTCAGGTGTAAGTGACCCAATTTCTGATGCCACAGTTTGGTTTCATCTTCCTTTGACATCAAACAAGTAGACAGACTTTCAGGTTCTTGAGGATTCCACAGATAGCAGTTATCCTTAGACCTAGTTCCCTTCATAACAACTTCATCTTTCTCATTGGTTACTAGACATTCAGATTTGGTGAGATTTACTTTGAGGCCTACATCACATAGTTGGCTTATACTGATTAAATTTGTGGTTAGCCCTTTGACAAATAGAACACGATCTAGATTTGGTTGTCCTGTGTAGTCCAGCTTTCCAACCCCTTTTATTTCCCCCTTTGATCCATCTCCAAAGGTGACATAATTGGTAGAGTGAGTCCTGATATCTGACAAGAACTTCTTCACACCAGTCATGTGTCTTGAACAACCACTGTCAAAGTACCAATCTTTTCTTGCAGATGCTCTAAGAGAGGTATGTGCTATGAGACCAGCCATCATTTGTCTAGGAATCTATCTTCTCTTCACTTTACCCCAACTCTGTCCTTTATTTTGTTGCTGAGCAGTTTTGGGATAGCCGTGCAGCTTGTAGCAAAAGGACTTTAAGTGACCAATCTTTCCACAGTAATGGCATCTCCATGGTTTATACTTTGATCTACAAACTCTTTTATGATGTTTCATCTGATGTTGAAACATGTGATTTGACATCCCCACTTCTTGCTTTATTTTCTAAGGAACAAATTTCAATACAGGCTTCTTGGAAGTCTCTGCTTGATTGTTAAAACCAAGGCCTTGCACATTTCCAGCTTATTTCCCCTTCTGAAGGATCTCATCCAGCTGCGTGGTACCATTGTTCAGCATTCTTATGGATTTGGTCATATTGTCAAGTTTTGATTTTTTCCATTCAACCTCCTCCTTCAGATCAGCAATGGTAGATAGATGTTCTTCCTTCTCAGCTTCTAGTTGAGCTATCAAAATCTTCTGTTCCAATATTATCTGGCACCTTTCTTCATTCTTGATACACAATTCTGAAAACCCTGTGAATACTTCTTCCTTAGTGAGTTCTCCAACATAGGATTCTTTGTCAGAGTCAGATTCACAAGTAGTTTCTCCATCAGCCTTATAGATTCCAGTCAAAGCTGTCACCAATTTTGCTGATTCTTCTTCAACATCACTCTCAAACTCTCATTCTGACCAAGACACTGATAGGCCCTTCTTCTGCCTTTTGAGATACGTGGGACACTCAGTCTTTATGTGCCCATATCCCTCACATTCAAAGCACTGGACTCTCTTCCCTTGATTGGAGTCTTCTTCAGTTCTGGATCTTCTGCCTCCATCCTGGTTCTTACTGATGTCGAGTGACTTGTTCTGAGCATTTGTTCTCGACTTCCAGTCAATCCTTTTCAACACTTTGTTAAATTGTTTTCCAAGTAATACCAGATCTTTAGACACCCCTTCATCTCTGACCAGGTCACCTTCATCTTCTGAGTCACCAGTATTTGACACAAAAGCTATGCTCTTCTTCTTTTCAGACTTTTCACTTATCCCTAATTCGAATGTTTGAAGAGAGCCCACCAGTTCATCCACTTTCATCTTGTCTATATCCTGAGCCTCCTCTATAGCAGTCACTTTCATGTCAAATCTCTTAGGTAGAGATCTGAGGATCTTTCTGACTAGTTTGCTGTCAGACATCTTTTCACCTAGGGCACTAGAGGCATTAGCTATCTCAAATGTTCATATGAAAATCATGAACGCTCTCATCCTCTTTCATCTTCAAACTCTCAAACTTGCTAGTGAGAAGCTGGAGTTTTGACATCTTCACCTTTGAAGTCCCTTCATGAGCAACCTTCAAGACCTCACATGCCTCTTTAGCAATGGTGCAGTGTTCAATCAACCTGAAGATATTCTTGTTAACACCATTGAACAATGCATTCATGGCTTTGGAATTCCCTACGGACCCTTTGTAATCTGCATCATCCCAGTCTTCCTCTTCCTTCACCACATCAGTAGGGGCACCTTTTTCATCTTTAACCTTAGGGGGCTCCCATCCTTTTATAACAGCTTTCCATGTTTGATCATCCATGGATTTGATGAAGGCTATCATCCTTGGTTTCCAATAGTCATAGTTGGAACCATCATGCAGAGGTGGTTTGTTCAGAAATCCTCCATCCTTGTCCATTGTACCAGAAAGTACCTTCCCTGAATCTCACCCAGAACCAAATAAGGGTGCAAGCTCAGATACCAATTGAAATTCTGGCACAGATATCAGATGTCCTACGCAGATGTTGAGACACTGATATCCAACACAATGAACAAGATAACAATAAAATAGCAGTGCAGAAAGTAAATAACACAATGATATGTTTACCCAGTTCGGTCTAACACACCTACTCTGGGGGCTACCAAGCCAGGGACGAAACCAATATACGATAGTATCAATTCACAGATCATACAAACACCGAATAATCTGCTCACTTAATCACTACCCTTCCTATGACTTCTACCTAAGACTCACCTAGGTATGAGACCCTCCTCAAATCCCTTTACAACCACAACCCGTGATTGGTACCTTTCCACACAAGAAACAAATTGAAAGTCACTCTTTCAAAACACACAATTCTCAATACTTCACAGCTTATGAGAATTGACACACAAGAAACTCAATGCTTAAAAGCTTATGAGTAACTTGACAGAACTTACAACACAAAAATCAGTCCTTATACTGTTATCAGAATGATACCAGTTAGGCTCACAAATTATACTCGAAAACCCTAAAAACACAAGTAAGTTCCACACCTAAAACTAGGTTTACATCATTCAATATATAGCAATTAATCTGGACTGAATTGGGCTTCAAAAACGCAGCAAATAGACTGCTCACAAATCTGCAAAATTAACTCCAACAAAATAGGTCTTCAATCCAAAGTTTCCTATTATGTCTCCATAATTAGAAACAACAGCAAATCTGAAAACCAACAAATAACCACAATCCAAAAATGCTTTGGATGCCACATAGGATAACCAAATATTCACAGAATATTCAGTAACAAATCATAGTAACAGAATCTGCATAAAAACTGAATTCACAGCGCGATGTCCTATGAGCTGACATGGAACATCTTCATTCGACATGTTGAAAGCAGCCACTTAGAACATTAAGATTCAACATTTTGCTGCTATAATAGTTTTAGCAAAATAAATGCCAACCACAAAAGCACAGAAATAACATACGTATTGCCTTAGGCCTTACGCGTATGACCAGATAGGATTTCCCTCCCAAAACCCATCCAAAACCTCTCATATGTGTAATGGCTAGCTCATACGCGTATGGCTGACTTCCCTTTACGCGTGCCGACAGAGGGTCGTGCTGGCTCTGGGGACGGGGTGTGTACCATACACGTAATGTCCTGGGAATGTCCCCTCATACGGGTAATGCCTCGTGCCTTACGCGTATTGACCAGCATGCACAGAAAAATTCAATTTTCGCATCAGTGCGATTTTTCCCCATTGGAGCACCTTCAAGCTCCTATTTCAGACCCAAAATAACACCTATACCAGTTTATCATTAATGGGTTCATTCTACTTCGTTAATTCATCATTTTATCAACATTTTCTACCATTATAATCCATTTTCGTTAACCCCCAAAAACCTCAATTTTCAGATCTGTTCCCATATCAGAACTCAGTGACAACAATATAGAATCGCACGAATTTCATATCCGAAATCAGCATACAACACAGATTCATATCAGAACGGTGCACAAATACGAATTCACAACAATCACTACACAAGCATACAAACAATCAAGATGAAGAAGGAATACACAGAAAATCCTAAGAGGGAAAGGAACCCTCACTACCCTTTCATGTTCAGACCACCATTAAAGAATCTCATTCTCCCCCTTACCTGAATTTCCAAGTTTTTCCTCTCTTCAACAATGGTGGAAAATCCTTGTTCCTCTTGCCCTAGCTCTCCTTCTTTCTTCCTTTCTTTCTCTTTTACGTGAAACTGTCTTTTCTGTAACTTCTCTACCACTCTCTCCTAATTGTGGGTTATTTTCCTTAGTTATATTTATTTTCTTAATTCCAATAATAATGATTTTATTACAACTATTATTAAGTGTAAATATTACATGCCCTAATAATAATCCTAATAATACTCATAATAATATTAGTAATCGTCATAATAAATATAACATTAATAATAATAATAATAATAATAATAATAATAATAATAATAATATTAATAATTGAATTTCTCCTCATTGATATCATTATTATTACAATATTATCCTAAGACTTAATTTTATTTAATTCATTCCACTAACTCTTACACTCACCCTAACACACATACCCTTAACAAAGACAATGCCGAAAAAATCACACACAATAAATCATAAATGACTAAATAATTAAATGGGGTGTTACAAAGGCATACATGATCTTAGCTACTAAGTCAATAATCAAGAAATTTAATTTAGTGGTAACTGAGCAAGATATTGCACATACATGAATTTTTACATTAAGTCTTATTTGATTTTGGTCAAATTGAATGGATGATGTAGATATGTGATTAGAACTAGGAGTTTGTGGTTGATGCATCAAATTTGACTGCTGCACCAAGTTAATCAATTGAATATACTGCTCTTGAGTAATATTGCATTGGTTATTTTATGAGTCTTATCCATTGTTAACCTGATGCAATGCCTCACACCCTTTAGTATTGGATGGATTAACTGAGATTTGTTTCTTGCCAAAATGAAGAGGATATTCATGCTTTATCCGGCCCGAGCCAAACTTTACTTAATAGGCTAGACTTAATTAAAAAATAATAATGTCTAAGAAATTAAAAAAAATTATGTGTAATCTTATATATTTTATTTATTTATTTATACATAATTATTAATTTTTTATTTTTTCAAATTTTCAATACACCATTTTATTTTTATTTTTATTTTGTTTTAACTATTATATGACAAAGGTTTTACATTGAGTCTGACCTGACCTTTTTAAAATCTACTTGACATGTTTAAAATCTATTTTATAGAGTCTATACATCCAATTTTTTTAGGCTAATAATTTTTTTAGAGCCTATAAATTCTTAGAATGGTATTGAAAATCTAAATAGTTAAAAGAAAATATAAAAATAAAATGTTGTATTGAAAATTTGTATGAATAAAAAATTAATTATTATATATAAATAAATAAATATAATATATAAAATTACACATAAATAAGTGGTCTAATAGGTTTTGTATAAGCTTTAACCCGACATATTTAAATTAATAGGCTTTTTTAAATGTTTGAGCCTGACATTTTTATCAAACGAGCTAGGCCAATTTGAGCTTTAAGCAGACCAAGCCATACATCTCTAGAGGGTGGACTAGACTAATCCCACCTCTATTTACCACAATCATATGGCCTTCTTGAGTCATGAGTATTAATGAGTGTATTGGATTTTTCATAAATGACACTATAACTAGGTTTACGAAGTAATGTTATATTGTTACTTTCTTCTTGAAAACCATATGACAAATTTTATTGATTCAAGGTAAAGGTTCCATTAACTGAACCTAAGTCCAAACTACAGAAAAAATGCCATTCAAACCTGTCAAAAATTGAATGGTTTCTTCTTCAAGTTGGATATTGTTTGTAGAACATATAGAATCATATATGCATTGATGAATGCAAGTAAAAACTAACATATGTATGCAACACTCCTAAGCAGAACGATTAAGATCAATAATCTTAGGAACAAGAATTGAGCAATCGATGAAAGCAAGTTTGTTTTTGGCGCCAAAAGCTCTTTGCATTAAACCAGACCATGACAAATAATCAAATCCATTTAATTGAGGCATGAGACTCACAAAATTGAGACATTCGCTGGGATGGACATAGAAAATGGAATCCACATATCCATTAGAAATATGAGTTGTAGTAGGAGGTGCTCTTAATGTCACTATATAGGATCTAAGAATAATGCGCAAACAAGTATAATAAAGAAGATGAAATGGAAAGTTCTTGAATAAATGGAAAGCAACTGGAGACAAATCAAAAAATATTGCGATTGATGCCATATTAGAAGTTAATGGTTAGAGGATTTTGTGACTGATGGTCTTGCTGATGGTCTTGCTGACAGTTGGAGGATTTTGTGTCAACATGTGGGAAAGAGGGAAATCTCTAATCATCCTATTTGGATTAAGGCTAGTGTGGAAGACTGGGGTCCCAAGCCATTCAAGTTTAATAATGGTTGGTTTACGAATAATCAGTTTCCTCAATTTGTAGAGGGAGAGTGGAAAAACGTAGTTGTCGGTGGCATAGGAGACTACATTCTCAAGGAGAAGCCGAGGTTGTTAAAAATCAAGTTGAAGAATTGGAATAAAAAGGTTTTTGGGTGGATGGATCACTACATTGAGGAGGCCGTTGATTGTCTTCATAACTTGGATGTTGAGGTGGCTATTCCGTTTATTCTTGTTATGGAATGCTTGAACAGGATAATGGCCAAAGCGGTGGAAGGTGCTTTGTATAAAGGCTTTAATATTGACGAATCTCTCTCGTTTAGTTTGGTTCAGTTCGCAGATGATACGGTTTTTTTAGGTAATGGTAGTTGGTACAATTTGTGGTGTTTGAAATTGTTGCTTAGGGGTTTCGAATTGATTTCTGGGCTCAAGGTTAATTTCTTCAAAAGTCGGATATATGGTGTTAATTTAAGAGGTGGGTTCTTAGATGTGGCTGCGAATATTTTATCTTCTGAGAATTGTTGTCTGCCCTTCTCTTTCTTGGGAATTTTGGTTGGTGCAAATCCTAGAAGGGCGAAGTCGTGGAATCATGTCGTTGACAAGCTAAGGGGAAGATTAGTTGTGTGGAAGGGCAATGACCTCTCTATTGGTGGAAGAGTCGCTCTTATAAACTCTGTTCTGAACGCCATTCCAATTTTCTCGCTCTCTTTTTTCAAGGCTCCGGTCAAGACGCTAAAGGAATTGGTTAGGATCCAGTCGAACTTCTTGTGGGGAGGCATGGTAGGCAAGAGGACTATTCATTGGGTTTCGTGGAAGAACGTGTGCAAATCTAAAAGCGATGGGGGATTAGGTGTGAAGGACGTCGCTTCTTTTAATAATGCCCTGCTGATGAAGTGGAGATGGCGTCCCTTAAATGATAAGGAGGCTCTCTGGTCTGATATTTTACAGTTCAGGTATGGTCAAACTAAAGGTTTGTTGGGGCTGGATGGTATCAGGTATGCTGGAAAGAAAAATAGGAAGCTTGATTCCATTTGGTGGAGAGATGTAATGTCGGTAGGGGTTAGTACAGTTCTGGAAGAGGACAAGTTTGCATTGGCTGTAGGTGGTAAGCTTGGAAATGGTAATCTGATTCCTTTTTGGTCGTTAAGGTGGTTGGGAGATGTCTTGCTCAGGGACGCTTTTCCTCTGTTGTATGGTAGGTGTGCAGAGGACAAGTTAGTTATAGCTGATTATGGGGAGTGGGCTGTTAACGCATGGCATTGGTTGGTTGCGGGGGAGAGTGTTTTTTCGAACTGTGCTTTACATACAGAAGTTGAGAGGCTTGTTGAGCTGTTAAACGATGTCATGTATGTTCAAGATCAGTAGGACCGGTTTTACTGGTGTTTTGCATCAGAAGGATGTTTTTCGGTGTCGTCGTGCTATGATTTGCTTGCTAACAATGGTGGTGACCCTCAAGCTGATTCCGTTGAATTAGAAGCGCTAAAAGCTATATGGAAATTTTCAATTCCGTCGAAGATTCAAGTTTTTATGTGGAGATTGGTGTGGAACAGAGTCGCAACTGTGGATCAATTACAGAAAAGGGGTATCGCGATTCAATTAGTCAACGGAGAGTGCGTATTATGTGGTAGTGATAAGGAAGATTCAGATCACCTCTTCTTGCGTTGTCCTTCTGCTGAGGAAGTGTGGAAAGAGATTGAGAAGTGGACAAGGGCTGAAGTGAGAAACGAGTTTGGGTGCATTAATTCTTTCCTTTCCTTTGGTAGGTGTGGTAGAGAGTCGGTTGGGAATGATGGTGGTTTTATCATCTGGGCTTTTACTGCTTCGTTATTATGGGCTAGAAGGAACAATCTTATATTTAGGAATTCTTGTTCTAGTGTGGAAGATATAGTTTATTCTATCAAGCTGCATGTTTGGAGATGGCTTGGTTCTCACTCCCTTTTAGTGAATCCTTGTTCTTTTTATGTTTGGTTTCAGAATCCTCTGTGTTGTATTAAATAGATTTTGTTGTACTTGGGCTAAGTACCCCTTGTACTCTTTTAATTCCATTGCCTTTAAAAAAAAGGAGTTAATGGAATGAGAGCATTTTTGAAATAAAAGAAAGAAAGAATGCAAAGTGAGTCTCTTGGATTAATAACGTCATAAAATTGCCTTATATCCAAGAGGATTGATTACGAAAAGATTCAACTTAGCTAAACTCGTTAATTGCTTCATTAACAAATGTTACTTGTAAAGCAAGTAACTTTCCAAATAACGAATTTTCACAACCCCCAAACTAATATCATAAATGCCTAACTAACTTCCATATTTGAGAATGGCGTAAAATACCTAAAACTGCCATGCAACTTACCTAAAATACCTCAAATAAAACATTGATGAACACAATAACTTAGAATTTGATTGAATATATATATATATATATATAAAATTCAATCTTTTAATATTATTTTATATTTAATATTAATTGTTTTCAAATTATATATATATGTGAATTTTTAACTTTATAAATAGGTTGCATGTTAAAAAGTTGTAGGATCCACAAATATGAGAGAGAGAGATAGAGAGAGAGAGAGAGAAATTATATATATGTGAATTTTTAACTTTATAAATAGGTTGCATGTTAAAAAGTAGTAGGATCCACATATGAGAGAGAGAGAGAGAGGGGGTAAGTATTGTGGTTATATATATATATATATATATATATATATATATATATATATATATATATATATATATATATATATATATATTCAGACATATCCTATAAAAATGTCATTTTTATGTGAGAACATAAGAATGAATTTGAATAATTAGATTTTAATATAAATGGTGGAGATTATGTGTGGTTTTTGTTTTTTTTCTCATAATTATTAAAATAAATGATAGAGGAGAGGGAAAAAAAAACTAACACATAATCTCTACTATTTATTATAAAATTTAATGGTTCAGATTCATTATCATATTTTTACATAAAAATAATATTTTCATATGCTATGTCATATATATATATATATATATATATATATATATATATATATATATATATATAATTTGTGAAATGAGCCGTGCAAAAGTGAACAAACGTGAAAAAAAACGGAAAAAGAAAGGTGGTTTGGTAAATGGGATTGATATGTTTCGTCACTGCACCCTTTGGCTGACGTTGCGTCATCACGTAACACCTATGTCACGCTGCTTTTCATTCTTCTGTATACATAATTAGAAAATAAAAAATAATAAACAGATTTGTATTTGTCTAAAAGCTGCTTTAAAAAAGTGCCGCATTTGAACGGTGGATTTTAACATGGACAAAACTTGTCCATCATATTTTAAGAGAAGTTGTAAGTCTTTGATATAGAAAAAATGTAGATGAAGTTTAATATCAACTCTTATATTTTTTAATTAACAAAAGATCTCATTTATTTTAATGTTGAATTATAAAAAACATATAAAATAAGTGTTTTACTCAAGATAAAAATATAAGATAAATAAAATTATGCTCGGTTTTATTTTTATTTTTTTTAAAATATGTAATTATTTATATTAAGCATTTGACAGAGTCGAAATAGACAATTATTAAGAAGTTAACTTTGACAGAGTTGAATTTAACATTTATTTTGTTATGTTAGTTAGGTAGATATTACGTATTATGCAAATAATCTCATCTATAAATAGGGATATACCTTGTTATTGTAAATAAAAGTTGTTGAATAAGAGAAATTCATTGAGAATAAACACAAAGAGAAACTCCGTAGAATTTGATTATTCTTCTTCCCCTTTCTTCGAAAACCCTAATTTCTCTTTTCTTCCCAAATTCACTTTCACGAATTTCTTTTCTTTCAAATTATTGTGCGGCGGAATCATCTTGCAACCAAGGTGTGGTTAAATCACTCGAGTGAACAGTGAGGAACGAAAAGAGCGATCAATCAGAAATATTAATTATCGTTAAATCAAAATTGATTCGGATTATCTCCAAGATTAAGGTTAATTCCAACATCTGGTATCTAGATCATTGACTGTGATTCTTGGGAAGCATAACACAATGAATCATCTGAACGAGCATCTTCCAATGAATCTTGCAATCTTGAATGGTAAGAATTATGAAAATTGGTGTAAGCATGTGAAGGTTGTTTTCTGTTATCAAGGTCTTTGGGATCTTGTGAAGAATGGAGTAACACCAATTTGAGAGAATACTATGGATGGACAAAAGGCAGCACACAAGGATTTGAAGAAGAAAGATTATAAAGCTCTCTTTATAATTCATCAATGTGTTGATCTAGACAACTTTTAGAAAGTTGGCGGTGTAGACTCAACAAAGGAAACATGTAACATCCTGGAGAAATCGTTTTGAGGTGTTAAGAATGTGAAAGATGTGATGTTACAAACTCATAAAAGAACGTATGAATTGCTTCAGATGGAAGAAACCGAAAGCATAACTAATTTCTTCACTAGGGTAACATGAATGGTGAATCAAATCAAGATGTGTGGAGAAATGTTGACATCAAGATCCGTAGTTACAAAGATCTTGAGGTCATTGACTCCAAAATTCGATATGTGGTAGTAGTCATAGAAGAATCAAAGGACTTGTCAAGCATGACAAAAGAAGAGCTTCAAGGTACGCTTGAATCTCATGAACAAATAATGGATGAAAGATCTGTAAGCAAAAAGAAAGGTGTTGAAGCTAAAATAGCAGCAAGCAAAAATATATAAGTAACCCAGTTTTGTCGTCTCCACAGGGATCAGTGCGAGGGAAAGAAAACCATTCAACGGTTTCTATATTTCTAAGCTCATGAATCAAAAGTTCTGGTTTAAAGACGAACCAAAAGCAAACGCGGAAAATTAAAGGAACAAAAAGCAAGTAAATAACAACAACACATTCTTTGGAGAAGAGAAACTCAATAGAGATCACTCAATAACACATGCATTCTTCCGACCATTTCATACACAAATCAAGCGTTCGTCTAATACCATCATGTATCACTCACAACATACATGTCCTCTCGGCCCCCGCATATCGTAAGTGATTTTATACCGATCAATAATTCCTCTCGGACATCACCAATCAGTACGAAGCATATAAAGCCTACATGAATGTTAAGCCTAATCCATCTCTGGAATCAAAACTCAACAGATATTACTATAACATCAATATCAAACTCATGAGCAATTCATATACAAAGCCCTGACCAGAATACAAACATATGATTAACCCTGCATTCAACTAATTTACGAACTGTATACGAACGCCGTTCTTCATTGCTATTGTCACGCATCCTCGCAATACCGTATAGATCCTACTCATGCTACCCATGCTACTTAATCAACACAATACAACAAAAGATACAATGAATATCAATTCACAAACCCCTGTCAAAAGCTTGCTCATTGACAGATGAAAATCTAAGATTAACGATTCGATATAGGTTTTGTCACAACCCACAAACAATCAATCAAAGACAAACAATCAATAGAGAATCAAAACATATTCATAAACATAGATTAGATGAAATACAATAGGTATCAAGAGATTTACATACCAACATCAACAAAAGAGAACACAAAGAGAAGAAAGGAGAAAAACAAACTTCTCACGACGTGTCAAAGTCGATCGAAGCAAATTCGACTCCGAATCATCAAGATGCATCATCCAATGTTGTTTCTAAGCTAATCTACTCCTAAAATATGTTTGATGAAGTTGGGAGAGAGTTCCCCCAAAAACATACATAAAAAATAGTGTTTTTGGCCATAAATGGTGTTTCAGCCCGTCAAAAATCGCCCGGCGGAATTCTGGCTTCGCCCGGCGGAGAAAGGCGGGTTATTATTTTTGCAAGTCAGAATTGTGACACTGTTGTGCCTCTGTTTCGCCCGGCGCTGCACCGCCCGACGCTTTTGCAGTTTCGCCTGGCGGAATTTCCGCCCGGCACAGCAGGGGCGAATCACACCAGAAAATTTTGCACTGTTTTATTCGTAACTTTTGAACCGTAACTCCGATTGACGCACGGTTTGAAGCGCTGGAAAGCTTATTCAATGCTCTATACAACAATGGCAAGATCCTATTGCTGGAACACCTGCAAAAAAACTGAAAAATCAATTAAACTCAATGATATTTACACTATACGCAATATATACACTAAAACGTAAAGTAAACGTATTTACAAACAAATAGGGGTTTATTCGAACGATTTCAACAAAAAGTATCGATAAGTGCAACAAAACTTATATACAAAAATAGGCACATTTTGCACTTATCAAACTCTCCCCAACTTACATAATTGTTTGTCCTCAAACAAAAGTCAATCAACTCAAAGAAACAAAAACAATTATCAAGAAATCATGCTCAACAAGTTTTTACAAACGGAGAATAAACGTATGGTACAAATATCAAAAGTACATGCAAAGCAATGCTTACCACTAAACTACAACGACACCATGAATATGAAACAAAGTCTAAGCACAAAACAAATGTCAACATCCAAAAGCAATACATATTCAAGAATGAATCACACCTAACACTCCACTTCAAATAAAAATGAAGAAATTAATGCGCGTTTGCAACCGCGGGGAAATTTCACTCATCTGAAAAACAATGCAAATAACCATTCAATTCATACACCATCTAACAATCAAAAATGAAAATATGGAAGCAAAAAGATCACTAAGGGCTTTAAGGGTTGTAGCTTGGTCGGGTTCACAATAAAGGGACATTTCTACAGGCCATTGAATCGAAATTGCCGATGCAAAAAGAAACATTCACTATACATGGTATTTACCCATCACAACTTCATTCACCAATTTCATTCCTTTACCACAAACCTTCTCAAACTACCTTTATGCACAATTATTTCACTCTATTTTTCTCCTCAAACAAGCATGCTTTTTCTATGTTTTTCACATTCATAATTACACTTTTTTCTGTTCATGCTTGTTTGAACTTTTTCAAAAGTTTCAAGCAACTTACCAATCTTCTTTTTCATTCTCCCCAACTTGATTTCAACTAAACCTCAAGTGAATGCTCCTTGCTTTTTACGGCAAGGAAATCAAAGTATACAATTTCAAAGGTTCAAGAAGAAATAGTTAGAAACTCACCAAATTCAATGATGAACCAAACTTGCAAATTATGTACATAAACCAAGTTCATCACTAAAAATGAGATCTAAATTGTTTTAGTCTCAAAGGGGCTAACAAATTCTCACTACTCACGGGTAAGATACTTTTGGATACGGTTGTGCTCAATATAAACAAATGCCTTGATCATTTCTAATGCTTCCACAAAATCACAATAATCAGAAGATAAAGCATGAATCAAACGAATTAAACAAAGTTTATCAGTCATCCATGCATATAGTAAACAATGGAGGTTTCCTCACATGGGGCTATGAACTAAAGTGATTCATAAATGAACAAAAATTGCAAGAGAATGAAAGACATGTAATTTGTACAAATCCTAAGGTTCATAAACACGTTATGTTCTAGAAAAGCAATAAACACAAACCACAACAATGCAACTTTCTTTAAACTTTTCACACTACCATAACATTTTCTTGTTGAAACAATCAAAATTGAAAAATCACACAATGCATCCTCAAGCTAATCAAAAACAAAACTTGAGAACAAACACAAAAATTTCTAAAACTAATAAACATATATTAACAAAATGTGTGAAAGTGGATAAGAGAATAAAAGAGTTTTTCCACAAAAAGCAAGGCGCGCTAAGCGCCCTCTGCGCGCTAAGCGCGCACAGGCTTGCTAAGTTTTTCAAGTTCTTTCTCTCATTCAATCCATCCAATCTCACACAATACTACAATACTACTAAATATAAAACTATACAAACTCAAATCGTTGGGTTGCCTCCCAAGAAGCGCTTATTTCACGTCGTAAGCTCGATGCCTTATTTACGTACAAGCTCCTCCATGTTGTTTCGTTCACTGGTAGCGACCCAATAAAACCTGCAACACTTGAGCAAACATAAACCAAAAACAAAAATATGTACACATACATAAACATGATGGAAAACACATATATACAATCACTTATGGAAAACAACTATTAACAAGTATGTACAAAAGCAAAACAAGTGTTTTATACATGTAAATATACAATATAGACAATTATGTATGAAACTTAAAAACATAGAAACTATGCGATGCAACTTAATATCTAAACACCAATCCCCGGCAACGGCGCCATTTTGTTGAAGCTAAAATAGCAGCAAGCAAAAATATATAAGTAACCCAGTTTTGTCGTCTCCACAGGGATCAGTGCGAGGGAAAGAAAGCCATTCAACGGTTTCTATATTTCTAAGCTCATGAATCAAAAGTTCTGGTTTAAAGACGAACCAAAAGCAAACGCGGAAAATTAAAGGAACAAAAAGCAAGTAAATAACAATAACACATTCTTTGGAGAAGAGAAACTCAATAGAGATCACTCAATAACACATGCATTCTTACGACCATTTCATACACAAATCAAGCGTTCGTCTAATATCATCATGTATCACTCACAACATACATGTCCTCTCGGCCCCCACATATCGTAAGTGATTTTATACCGATCAATAATTCCTCTCGGACATCACCAATCAATACGAAGCATATAAAGCCTACATGAATGTCAAGCCTAATCCATCTCTGGAATCAAAACTCAACAGATATTACTATAACATCAATATCAAACTCATGAGCAATTCATATACAAAGCCCTGACCAGAATACAAACATATGATTAACCCTGCATTCAACTAATTTACGAATTGTATACGAACGCCGTTCTTCATTGCTATTGTCACGCATCCTCGCAATACCATATAGATCCTACTCATGCTACCCATGCTACTTAATCAACACAATACAACAAAAGATACAATGAATATCAATTCACAAACCCCTGTCAAAAGCTTGCTCATTGACAGATGAAAATCTAAGATTAACGATTCGATATAGGTTTTGTCACGACCCACAAACAATCAATCAAAGACAAACAATCAATAGAGAATCAAAACATATTCATAAACATATATTAGATTAAATACAATAGGTATCAAGAGATTTACATACCAACATCAACAAAAGAGAACACAAAGAGAAGAAAGGAGAAAAACAAACTTCTCGCGGCGTGTTAAAGTCGATCGAAGCAAATTCGACTCCGAATCATCAAGATGCATCATCCAATGTTGTTTCTAAGCTAATCTACTCCTAAAATATGTTTGATGAAGTTGGGAGAGAGTTCCCCCAAAAACATACATAAAAAATAGTGTTTTTGGCCATAAATGGTGTTTCAGCCCGTCAAAAATCGCCCGGCGGAATTCTGGCTTCGCCCGGCGGAGAAAGGCGGTTTATTATTCTTGCAAGTCAGAATTGTGACACTGCTGTGCCTCTGTTTCGCCCGACGCTTTTGCAGTTTCGCCCGGCGGAATTTCCGCCCGGCACAGCAGGGGCGAATCACACCAGAAAATTCTGCACTGTTTTATTCGTAACTTTTGAACCGTAACTCCGATTGACGCACGGTTTGAAGCGCTGGAAAGCTTATTCAATGCTCTATACAACAATGGCAAGATCCCATTGCTGGAACACCTGCAAAAAAAAATGAAAAGTCAGTTAAACTCAATGATATTTACACTATACGCAATATATACACTAAAACGTAAAGTAAACGTATTTACAAACAAATAGGGGTTTATTCGAACGATTTCAACAAAAAGTATCGATACGTGCAACAAAACTTATATACAAAAATAGGCACATTTTGCACTTATCAAAAGGTGATGTAGCTCTGCAGGCGCAACCAGCAAAAGAAAAGAAAGATAAACAAAGATGGAATATTAACAGAGATTCCTGAGGTTACGAATTTGACTGGTAGAGATAAACAACAAGAAGGAAATCCATCGAATCAGAGAATACCCTTAAACCAAAGCAGTAACATATGTGGTGTTGCAGGTATAGGAAGAGGTGGTTGAAGAAAATCTGATCAGAATCACATTCAATGTTTTAATTGTCATAAGAATGGTCACAATGCTAGTGATTGTCCTGAAAACAAAAGAAATAATCAAGAAAATGATGCAAAACTTGCAAAACATGAAGAAGAAGAGATGTTTCTGAAGGTCACAACGAAAGATGAAGAATTATTCAAGGACCAATGGTACTTGGACTCAGGCTACTCATCACACATGGCTGGAAGGAAATATTGGTTTGTTAACATGAGTCCCTCGATGAAGAACAAGGTGAAATTCGTAAACGAAAATACCCTGACTGCTGAAGGTATTTTTGATGTTGTAATCATGAGAACATATGGCAAAAGCTCAATAATTTCTAATGTACTATACATACCAGGCATGAAAAATAATTTGCTCAGCATAGGGAAACTGATCGAGAAGACTTACAAAGTGTTGATCGAAGATAATATGATGAGAGTTCTCGACTCAGGTTGTAGGTTGGTCTTGAAGGAACATATGTCTCAGAACATAACCTTCAAGATTGAACTCAATGTGATGGAGCACAAGTATCTTGCAACAGCAGCTAGCAGAGATGCAAGGCAATGACACTACAAACTTGGCCATCTCAACTTCAAAGACATCAAAAATCTGAAAAGAAGAAACAAGGTTTCAGGATTACTAGAAATCAACATACCAAATGAAGTGCGTGAAGAACATGTTGAGGAAAAGCAACACAAGAATAACTTTAGAAAAGATGCTGGAAGCAATTCGAAGGTAGTTCTTGAAGTCATATATTCAGACGTGTGTGGTTCTATCCAGGTAGATTTGATTGGAGGTAGCAAATACTTTGTCACATTCATAGATGATTTTAGTTAAAAACTGTGGACATACCTAATCAAGAAGAAAAGTAATGTGCTTGAGGTGTTCATAAAGTTTAAATCTATGGTGGAAAGACAAAGCGGTCGAAAGCTTAAAACTCTAAGGACTGATGGTGGTGGAGAATATGTGTCGAAAGATTTTGATGCATTATATAAGAAAAAAGGGATTGCGCATGAGGTGGTGCCACCTTACACTCCATATCAAAATGGATATGCTGAGAGAAAGAATATAACCATCATGAATATTATGGAGAGTATGCTAAGAGGCAAACATCTATCAAATGAGTTATGGGGTGAGCCCGTGTCGACTGCAACATACATCGTGAACATATGTCTGACTAAGAAGCTAGAAGGAATCACACCAGAAGAATGTTGGTCTGGTGTCAAGCCTAGCTTAAGCCATCTGAAGGTGTATGGATCTATAGCACATAGACATGTGCATGATCAGTTGAGAAGGAGACTTAATGACAAGTCAAGCCAAGTGATCTTGATAGGATAACATTTGACTGGTGGATACAAATTGTTCGATACCTTGAAAATACAAGTTGTGATCCGTAGAGACGTGATCATATATGAGATGAAGGAATGGGATTGGAAAGACAATGTCAAGAAGGATTCAGTGAGAATTTTATGTGATGAATCGACTAGTGAAGTTGACAGAGAAGTTCGACAAGAAGAAGTCGGAGGTCATACAAGCACAAGAAGACCTCAAAGAACAAGAAACATGCCTGCAAGGTTGCATGAATGTGTGATTACATCATATGATATGGTCGATGATGAATGTAAATTTTTCCACTATGCTTTCTATGTAGATACTGAGCCAATAAATGTAACTGAGGAATTAAAGGACTCGAAGTGGATGCAAGCCATGATAGAGGAACGAAAGTCCATAAAAGTGAACAAAACCTGGTCATTTGTCGAATTTCCATAAGTCAAGAAGGAAATTGATGTGAAATGGGTGTATAAAGTGAAGCTGAATCCAAAAGGAGAAGTAACTAAACACAAAGCAAGGCTAGTAGCTAAAGGATTTCTTCAGAGAGAAGGAATCGACTTTGATGAAGTTTATGCGCCAGTTGTTAGGATCAAAACAACCAGGTTGTTATTGGCCTAACAAACATGGACAACTGTTATAAGTTTCAGATGGACGTGAAATGTGCATTCCTAAATGACCTCTTAGATGAAGAAGTTTATGTTACAAAACCAGTTGGGTTTGTGAAGCAAGGCCAAGAAAGCAAGGTATGCAGGCTGCATAAAGCTCTGTATGGACTCAAGCAAGCTCCAAGAGCTTAGAATAATAAAATAGAGTATATGTAAGAAGAAGTAGGAGTGAATTGTTTATACTATGTCTTCATGTCGATGACCTGTTGATAACAGGAAGCTGCAACAAGAAGATCAAATACTTTAAAGGTGATATGAGCAAAGATTTCAAAATGTATGACCTAGGCAACATTTCATACTTCCTTGTTATCGAATTATACAAGAGTAGTAGAGGCCTAATGACGTGTCAAAGAAGATATGCAAGTGAAATACTTAAAAGATTTGAGATGGAAGACTGCAATGCAACTTTAACACCTGTTGAACCCAGACTACAACTGTCGAATGACTCAGATGAAGATGATGTCAATCTAACTCAGTATAGAAGACTTATTGGATCATTAAGATACCTTTGTCACACAAGGCATGTTCTAACATACATTGTAGGTATAATGAGTAGATTTATGCAGAAGCCAAGTGTATCACAACTTGCATCTATAAAGATGATACTAAGTATCTAAAAAAACTCTCGACTATGACATTTTGTTTCTTGCAACAGATGAAGGAAAAGAATGCAAACTAGTGGGATACACCGACTCAAGTTGGTGTGGTGATGCTGAGGATAGAAAATTCACAGCATGATATGTGTTTATGCTAGGTAGTGCACCAGTTTCTTGGAGCTTAAGAAACGAACCAGTAGTAGCGATGTCATCATGTGAGGCTGATTACATAGCTACCTCCCTTTGTGCATGTCAAACAACATGGATGGTGAACCTGATTGAGGAGATTCCATGAGAAGACCGTGGAGCAATGATCATGGAGATCGACAACATGTATGCTATCAACCTGGCCAAGAACCCGATAGCTTAAGGAAGAAGCAAACACATTGAGATGAGGTTTCTTTATCTTTGAGAGCAGGTAGCAAATAAGAAGCTGAACTTAGAGCACTACATAACTGAGAATCAGATTGCAGACATCATGACGAAGGTTATGCAGGTTGAATTGTTCAAGAGATTGAAAACTATGATAAATGTAGATAGCTTAGACACAATGAATTAGGCGGTGTGTGAAGTATATAACTTTTTGTGTTAAGGATTCACCAAAGTCGAAGTAGGCAGCTGTCAAGGAGTTAACTTCGATAGAGTTGAACTTAACATTTATTTTGTCATGATAGTTAGTTAGAGATTACTTGGTGTGCAAATAATCTCATCAATAAATAGGGAGGTACCCTACTATTGTAAACATAAGTTGTTGAATATAAGAGATTAAGTGAGAACAAATACAAAGAGAAAGTATGCAAAATTTGATTCATCTTCTTCCCCTTTCTTCCAAAATCCTAATTTCTTTTTTCTTTCTCAATTCACTTTCACAAATTTCTTTTCTTCTCAAATTATTGTGTGGCGGAATCATCTTGCAACCAATGTGTGGTTGAATCACTCGAGTGAAGAGTGAGGGACAAGATGAGTGACTAATCAGAAAAATTGATTATCGTTAAATCAAGATTGATTCAAATTATCTCAAAAATTATTGATTTAAAAATATTAAAGTAATATAAAAATGATATTAAAATAAAAACGAGTTCTAAATATACTATAAATATTAATATAAAATGCTGGTTATTAAATTTATGTTTTTTCCTCTACTCCATCCATTTTTTTTCTTTACCAAAATTTAAAATTTCGAAGAAAAAAATCCACTCATACTCTAAAATTAATGATTCAATATTGTTTTTATGAATATTGACTCAATACACGTCTCTATTATTCTACGATCAACTTGAAAATTTCAAAATAAAAAGTGGATAATAATTTAATTTTTATGATTCTTAAAAATTTTTATTTAGACATACATTTACATAAATGTTCAATTACAACTTACACTATTTCATAAAAATATTTAAAAAATGAAAAGTGTTGTTTTATAAGGTTCTTTGTCTTTTCCTCTTTCTTATTAAGCTCAACAAAGATTGCAAACTAAGTTAAAAATTTAATCAATTTTTTCCTCTTTAATCTTTGCAATCTTATTTTTCGGTCAAAACAAATAAAATTGAGAAAAGAATTTTATTAATGAACACACAGATTCATCAATGGAAAAATTAAAAACTATAAATTATAGACAAAAATCAATTAAAAGAAAAAGGAAAAAAAAAACACAACAATAATAGAATTAAAGAAAAATGTAAAAAAGGGAAGACTTCCCATTCAATCAATTTAAAAAAAAAACCAATATAATAGAGGAGTTTCTTATTAAAAAAAAATAATTGTTTTAAATTTCTATTTTCCTATAACAACTAGAGTTGACAAACGAGTATGTTCTCCCTGCAAAAGTTCGTAAAAAATAGAATGACACATATTCGGATATTGTTTAAATTTAAAAAATCTAAAAATTTATATTAATATCCACACTCATAAAAGTTCAAAAATAAAATGAAGCAGAGAGAGACTCATACATGAGGCCAACACAGGCATGTCTAATCGACATAATATGTTTTGTCATCTCTAAACACCCTATCATGGTCACTTCTTGCACTCACCAAACTAGATAGAATGTGCATAGTTGATTTGTGTTCTCATATATTTATGATAAAAAAAATTATTAGAAATAAATAATTTGAGTTTTCTTTGCCACAACAATGAAATTTAAATAATTGTGTGTCATGTGAAATGTGAAAGTTTCGAGAAGATTTACAAATTTTTTCTTTCAAAATTGTAACGGAAAGAATATGCAATTTTTTCTTTTAAAAATTATAGTGGAAGGAGTTTAAAATTTTTCCATCATAAAATTATAAATAAGAGTTTGAAATTCTTTATTTAAAAATTATAATTTTAAAAATTTATAACTTTTTATTTAAAAATTGTCGTTTTTTTTATAATCAAAATATTATAAATAAAAGAATACAATGGCTATTCTAAATCCGGAGGTTAAAAAAAACCACCAAAGTTTCTAACTCTTATCACATAACTTATATGATGCGCAAGTCACCTACAAAAAAGTCTATAGACATTTGTACTATTCGTAAAAATTACACTGAAACCTTCTCTTTAAAGGTATAGCCAACTACCACCAAGAAGAGTAAAACATTATATGCACAATTTCAACCGAATTACACACCATATCATTGAAAACTATTTGGTTCCTAGTCCATCATATACACCAGCAAGAGCAAAACCATATTAGACTAGTTGAACCCTTATAGCTCAACCGCCTTAACTTCGCAACCAGTCCAACAAGTGTTCGCAAGTGTTTGTTACCAAGCTCCAATCGACCCCCATCCAATCAAATATTGCATTCCAAACCAAAGCAATGCACGGAAAAGCAAAAAACCAATGAAACACAATCTCAACTGAGTTAAAACAAAATACACAAACCGTATAGATCGTTTTCATTCGATATTACACTCCTGGCCGCAAGATTTGATCTTGACGGTAGCCTACCACCTTCATTGGGATCTTTGACTGCCATAGAATGTCTAACGGAGTCTTGAGAGTAATGTCGAGATCTAATTCTTCACCGGCCTGGAGCATGAAGTTGTAACAGGATTTAACTAAGAATTGTTTAGAAGACGGATCAGGCCAAACAAACTTGTCCTGCAAGCCCAGCCTAGGCACTGCCTCCCCCAGCAAAAGCTCTAATTTTGTGAAATCAATTAAAGCACCACTTGATAGAATACTCTCACCGATTCCCACCCTCCACTGCCAGCCAACAGAGTTCCACTCCCCACATTCACTAACGGCAGCGGATTTAAACTGAGAGCACTCATACAACGCAGGAAACCGGGCTCTTAATGGTACTGCATCGATCCACCAAGAGTACCAAAATGAAGTTAGACTTCCTTCGTCCAATTTACATGACAACTGAGTAATAAAGTCGCCATCCTTTAACGAATCTCTATAGAGTTTTTAATTATCATTGTAAAACTTAGATGTTACTAATAAATTTATGAGTTTTCTTTTTAATTTTTTTTCTTTAATTATGAATGTGCTTCAGCGTGAAATTTGCTTTCTTTTTACTATTTTTTAAAACTATATTCCTTCGGTGCTCCCAATTAATGAACATTTCAATGGTTTTTCAGTTATGTTTATAAAGCATAAATTACAGAAGTCTCTCCCATATTTTCCATAACTTTGCTCTTTGCTTTGAAACTTAAACACTACAATCCATTCTCATGGTAACAATGAGAAGAGAAAACCTAAAAAATGGATGATATATCTCTATTTATTATATAATTTTTGATAAATTAGTTAAAAAGAAGAAAGAAAAAGCATGAGGGTGGGAAAATTAACTCAAGAAGAAGCAACATGTTTGAGAAAATAACTAATGAAAGTATTAACTAAGAAGCAAAATTAAATTGTTGATATTAAATGTTAAATGTTAAACACATATTAAAGGTAGGGTGTTGTGAAACGGTGTCGTTAATAACAGAAAAAGTTATGAGATAAAAATTGAGTTTTTTAAATAAACACAAGAAATCTTATTAGGTTTTACGAAAGATAAAAAGAAGGATGAAGAAGAATAATAATTGGTTAAAATTGTTTTACTATTTACTTTCTCAATAAGGATTTAAAGATTACAAGTGAATACCAACAATTAACCTCTCTCAACAATATGATAGAACTAGTCTATTTATAGACTACTAAGCAAACTTAAGCTACAATTCAACATGCTAACTTAAATACAAAGCTAACATATTTTGATAGCATGTTTGAACAGACTTCGATTACAGCATGCACAACTCCCGCGGAACCATGAAGCTACCCTTGTCGACACTAGAGTTCGATCCAAATACCATAAATCTCCACCTTGGAACAAAATCTATACTAACAAGGGAACAAACTAGTTTTCATCATGCAGTTTTATCAACTGCATACACTGGAAAAACTTGCTACTTGGCAATGTCTTGGCGATCATATCAGCAGCATTGTCATCAGTCGAAACCTTCAGCACTCAGACATCTCCATGCTCGATTATCTCTCTAACAAAGTGCAACTTCACATCAATGTGCTTGGTTCGCTCATGACAGACTGAGTTCTTCGACAAGTGTATTTCATTTTGACTAGCACATTTAACAGTGATAACTTGACCTTGAAGTTTCAGCTCCTTAGCAAAATCTTCAAGCCACAATGCTTCTTTCACTGCTTCGATGAGGGCAATATATTCTGCTTCAGTGGTTGATAAGGCAACAACCTTCTGAAGTGTCGTTTTCCAACTGATTGTTAGGCCGAATATAGTGAACACACACTACTACAAAACGCTAAAACAACAACGGCAGACTTACAACACATCCTTTTATGCCGTTGTAATAGGTTAAAAATTTTGCGCCCATTTAAAAGCTGAGTCATTTAATGACGGTTGAATGAAACCACCGTAGTAATAAATAAAATGTATCAAACTTCGATTCCCTGCAACTACATTTTTTCCATTTTTTAGAGTACATTTAGCGTGTGTCAATTAAGTCCATTATTTATAAAATAAATTGTAAATTATTTTACAACGGTTAAGATGAGCAACCGTAGTAATAAATGAAATGTATCAAGCTTCGATTCCCTGCAACTACATTTTTTCCATTTTTTAGAGTACATTTAGCGTGTCTCAATTAAGTCCATTATTTATAAAATAAATTGTAAATTATTTTACAACGGTTAAGATGAACAACCGTAGTAATAAATGAAATGTAACAAGCTTCGATTCCCTGCAACTACATTTTTTCCATTTTGTAGAGTACATTTCACTTAAGATTCCACTACGGTTTGTTTCTCCACCGAGATTAAAAGGTTTACTGATAAATTAAAACAAAACTTATTATGTATTTCTTTCATAAGACGCCCTAATCGAACAAGTGAGCCAGCGACGCCCTAACCTTTACACTCTTCAACATCTTGATTCCTTTTTTCTTGGTTTATGCTCAAATATTGACCGTCTTCATCATTCATTTGCTTCTTCAGCTTCGAAGTAAGGTTCTCTTCAACATCTTCATTCCTTTTTTCTTGGTTTATGCTTAAATATTGACCGTCTTCATTCATTTGCTTCTTCAGCTTCGAAGTAAGGTTCTCTTTAACATCTTCATTCCTTCTTTCTTGGTTTATGCTCAAATATTGACCGTCTTCATCATTCATTTGCTTCTTCAGCTTGGAAGTAAGGTTCTCTTCAGCATCTTCATTCCTTCTTTCTTTGTTCATATTGTATATGCTCAAGTCAGAATGAGATGTTTCATATGCTTTACGTTTAGTATTAGAGTACATCTTCATTGATTTTTTCTTTGTTCATATTGTATATGCATATGCTTGAGTTTTTGGATTAGATTTTGGTGTGTCATTCACATTATTATACATGTATAAATTTCAGAAGTTGTAATGGATCGTAGTTGGATGAAAGCTAATAGATTAGATCCGGTTTATGAGAACGGAGTTTGTGAATTCCTTGAATAAGCTAATAAACATCTTCCCGACAATGATGGTATCTTTTATTGTCCTTGTGTTGTTTGCGCTAATATCAAAAAGGGTACAAAGAAAGAAATACACAATCACCTTTGTTGTGATGGTATATGTCAAAATTATATAATATGGGCGTGGCATGGTGAGGTGGATAATAAGGAAAGTCGGGCGTCACAAAGTCAAAGAGTGGAGGAAGATGAATATATGGAAGATCACCTATAGGATATGTTCAGTGATATTGGGGAAATCTTCTTTTATGAATGCTCATATTTATGATAATTTATGTAGTGATAAAGACACCCCTTTATATAAGGGATGCACAGAGTTCACACGATTGTCGGCGGTGTTAAAGTTGTTTAATATGAAGGCAAAAAATGGATGGTCGGATAAAAGTTTCACGGAATTACTTGAATTGCTACAGCAAATGTTACCAGAAGATAACAAATTGCCGGATCGTTGCTATGAGGCCAAGAAGATATTGTGTCCACTAGGTCTGGAGTATATCAAGATACATGCTTGCCCTAATGATTGCATATTATTCCGAAAAGAGTATGAAGACTTGTTTCAATGTCTGAAATGTGGTGTGTCGCGTTACAAGCAGAAGGCTAGCAATGGTGATGACAATGATCACTATGACAATGTTAGTATGAAGCATCCTCCTGCTAAAGTGTTATGGTACTTGCCAATACTTTCACGATTAAAGAGACTTTTTGCTAATTCGAATGACGCAAAGAATCTTAGATGGCATACAGATGAAAGGATTCGTGATGGAAACATTCGCCATATAGCTGATTCTTTGCAATGGAAGAAAATTGATTCGTTGTTTCCGGATTTTGGAGTCGAGCCAAGAAATCTTAGGCTTGGGCTTGCCACCGATGGAATGAACCCCTTTGGTAATATGAGCACTAATCATACTTCGTGGCCTGTTCTTCTCACTATTTACAACCTATCTCCTTGGTTGTGCATGAAGCGCAAGTATATACTGTTAAGTATGATGATTTCTGGACCACGACAACCTGGTAACGACATAGATGTTTATCTTAGTCCATTAATTGATAATTTACGACTCTTGTGGGATGAAGGCGTTGAAGTTGATGATGCATATTTTGGGGAAAAGTTTAATATGCGTGCAATGTTATTTTGCACAATTAACGACTTTCCGGCTTACGGTAACTTGGCGGGATACAGTGTCAAAGGACATAAAGCGTGTCCTATATGTGAAGATGATACTTGTTATCACCAACTTGAGTTTGGAAAAAAGACCGTTTACCTTGGGCATCGAAAATTTCTAAAACCGGGTCATCCTTATCGTAGATTGCGAAAGGCTTTTAATGGAGAGCAAGAGTTTGGTGAGGCTCCTAAACCTTTAACCGGTGATGAAGTTTATCAACGGCAGGAATACATTAATGTTGTCCTTGGGAAGAGAGAAAAAGAAAAAGGTGGGAAGAGAGAAAAAGAAAAAGGTGGGAAGAGAGGAAAAGAAAAAGGGGCAGTTGCGAAAAATATATGGAAAAAGAGGTCCATCTTCTTTGATCTTCCATATTGGTCAAGTCTTGATGTTAGACATTGTCTTGATGTGATGCACGTGGAGAAAAATGTGTGTGATAGTTTGATTGGCACACTTCTAAACATTCCGGGCAAGACTAAAGATAGTAAGACTTCCCATCTTGATATGGAGAAGATGGGTATACGAAAACAGTTGGCTCCAGTAGAGAAAGGAAAAAGAACTTATCTGCCTCCAGCATGTCACACTATATCTAAAAAGGAAAAGAAGATGTTCTGCCAGTGTTTGCAAGGTATTAAAGTTCCGCAAGGTTACTCATCAAACATCAAGAAACTTGTATCAATGAAAGATCTCAAGTTAATTGGTTTAAAATCTCATGATTGTCATGTATTGATGCAACAACTTCTACCAGTGGCTATCCGTGGGATCCTTTCAAAAAATGTGAGAGTAACTATAACGAGACTGTGTTTATTCTTCAATGCCATATGTAATAAAGTTCTTGATTTCAAAAAATTGGATGAATTAGAAGATGAGGCTTCCATAATCTTGTGTCAATTGGAGATGTATTTTCTGCCATCATTTTTTGACATTATGGTTCACTTACTTGTTCATCTCGTAAGAGAAATCAGAATTTGTGGTCCAGTTTATTTAAGGTGGATGTATCCAATAGAGCGATATATGAAGATCTTTAAAGGATATACGAAGAATCATCACCGACCGGAAGCTTCGATTGTTGAAAGGTACATCACAGAAGAAGCTGTTGAGTTTTGTACAAACTATTTGTCGGATGCAGATTCTATAGGAACTCCAAAGTCTCGTCATGCTGACACAGACGGAAGAGGTATTCAAGGTCTAAATGTTAGGTCAATGGCCCGGGATGTAGCTATTCAATCACATTTCTATATTTTGAATAATATATATGAGGTTCAACCTTTCATAGATAATCACAAAAGACTTATGAAGAAAAAATATCCCTGAATGAATGACAAGTTGTTGTTGATAGAGCATAACAATAGATTCATGGATTGGTTTAATAAAAGTGTATCTAATGATCCTAGTGCATCCGAGATACTTAGATGGTTGTCGTACGGGCCAAAATTTTGTGTCATTACCTAGAGTGCATACGACATTGGTCATTATACCTTTTATACAAAATCAAAAGATGATCGTAGTACAATGCAAAATAGTGGGGTTATGGTTGAATCCGAATCGATGTATTTCACTAGTTCGAAAGATAAGAATCCGGTATTGGCAACTACCACGTTTTATGGTGTCATTGATGAGATTTGGGAGATTGATTATGTTATTTTCAAAGTGGTTTTATTTAAATGCAAGTGGGTTCCCAATAATAGTAATGGTGTAGACATTGATGACTTAGGATTCACCCGGGTCGACCTTGGCAAGGCATCTTTTAATACAGAACCATTCATCATGGCTTCTCAAGCAAAACAAGTTTTCTATGTTTCCGATCCATCGGACAAATCGGGGAAATGGTCAATCGTTCTCCAAGGAAAATACATTCCTCTTAGTGATGAAAGTCTTGATATTCCGTCCACACCTTCTTACACAACACAAGTTCCTACCTCATATGATGAAGTTGATGGAGATGTCGTGCATGCTATACGACTCAATCATGAAGAAGGCATATGGGAAAATTAACAAGTACGTAATTTATTATTTATTCATAATATATTAATTGTATGTTATAGTTTAGAAGTATTTTTACTAACAAGTATAATTATTTGAAATCATAGGTATTTTGACTCCAGACACCAGGCCAGGAGACAAGACACCAAGAGACAAGATACCAATACGCCAAGTTACAATTATGTGAAGTTATGTAATGTGTGTAAACTGTAATATGGTATATGTGATATTTTATTTATGTAGGTTGTTTATTCTATTAAACTGTAAACTGGTATATGTGATATTATGAATATGACACGATTAATATTATTATGAAAACCGTATCACAAAATGTGAATTGTATTTTTCTGCTGTGCTGAGATATGGAGAACAATAATACAGGTACAAAAATGGGATTAATTATAAAAGCAGGATGATATTTGTTAATTTTGCTGAAACTTTAGCGACGGTTATATTTCCGAACCGTTGTAATATCTGGCGCGCTGGCCAGCAAAAAATAAATATCAAAACCGTGCTGCTGGGAATCGAACCGAGGATAATTATATTTATTACAACGGTGTAATGTAAAACCGTTGTGATAGTTAGCGCACTTTCCTCATTATTACAACGCTACACAAGGCCGTCGTTGTAAGTATCATATATACAACAACAATCTACATAACAACGCCCTCGCCCGCGTCATTATATGTCATTCCCAACCGTTGTTAAATGGGTTTTTCATAGTAGTGACATATCCAAAAATAGATTTTCTAGAATCCATATAACTTGCATAATTAGAGTCTACAAATCCTTCGATTTCGACTTCGGTATCATCACCACATGCTCCACTTTAATGCTTGCCAGTGCGCCTTTCCAGGATTGGCCATATACCTGCTTACAAGGATCACGCCGTACGCTATGTTTGGCCTTGTACAAACCATAACATACATCAAAGAACATATTATACTAGCATATGAAATGTTATTCATATAGGCTCTTTCGACTTCAGTACTAGGACTTTGAGTTGTACTCAGTTTGTACTTAGGATTAGTCGGTGTTAGAATAGACTTTGAGTTCGACATACCAAACTTGTCGAGAAATTTCTTCAGGTATGTATCTTGAGATAAGCATAATCTCGACTACTTTTTATCTTTCCGGGTGTCAATCCCAAGAATTCTGGAGGCAAATCCCAAATCCTTCATGTCGAACTCCTTATCGAGTTCAACCTTTACCTTCATAACATCTTCGACTCTATTGCTTGCTATGAGGATGTCATCCACATAAAGCAACAAAATAACAAGTGAATTTCTAGGTCGAAATCTAAAGTAAACACAATGATCAAACTGGCTCATAGTGAAACCAATGTGTGCCATGAACTTGATGAATCTTTTATTCCATTTGTCGAGGAGATTGTTTCAGGCCATACAAAGACCTATTCAGCTTGAACACATAACCTTCCTTTCCCTTTTCTACATACCCTTCAGGTTGCCACATCAGTATTATTTCATCTAGATCACTATACAGGAAGGTTGTCTTCACATCCATCTGTTCAAGTTCTAGGTCAAACTTTGCCACCATAGCAAGCATCATTCTAATAGATCTATGCTTTACAACAGGTGAGAGAACATCATTGAAGTTGACATCTTTTTTCTGAGTGAACCCCCTAGCAACCAACCATTCCCTAAATCACTTCGACATCACTTATTTGATTCCTTCCTTTACCTTGAAAATCCACTTACAACTGACTAACCTAACCCCTACAGGTTTCACAATCAGCTCCCAAGTGTTATTATTACGAAGATATTTCATCTTATCATCCATGAATTTCATCCATTTAGTCTTATTTTGACTCCTCACAACATCTTTGTAATGCTTAGGTTCTTCATCAAGAAACTCACTTGCAGAGATTAAGGCGAATATTATGATATATGCATAGCCAAGTCTTTGAGGTGGATTGATGACTCTTCTTGACCTATCTCTTGCCAACAGGTAGTCATTATCAGTCTTCTCATCTTCAACAACAGCTTCTGCTTCTTCTTCGACTTAATATGGGTTATGCAATTCAGCATCACTATGCTCCACCTCAACATGAATTTCTTCCTGTTTCATCTATTCTTCAAAGATCTTGGTTCTTTGACCAACATCATCAGTTTTCTTGAACGCCATCTTAATTTCATTGAAAACTACATCTCGACTTGTGATACACCTTATGTAACCTGGCTCTAGGTACCACAACTTATAATCTTTGACTCCTTCAGGGTATCCAAGGAACATACATTTTAAAGCTCTAGGTTCGACATTGTCTTGCCTAATGTGAGCATAGGCTAAACAACAAAATACTCTAAGTCTGTTGAGATTAGGTGGATGTCCCGACCAGACTTCTTCAAGTGTCTTCATTCCCGAGGCAATCGAGGGACACCTATTTATTAGGTATGCTACAGTCACAACAGCTTCTGTCCATTACACCTTATTTAATCCTGCACTAATCAACATGCACCTCGCCCTTTCTAGAATGGCTCGATTAAAACTTTTAGCCAAACCATTTTGTTGGGGAGTACCTGCAGTAGTTTTGTGCCTTGCAATACCAGACACAGAACAATAGTTGTCGAAAGCATCATTGCAAAATTCAAGACCATTGTCGGTCCTCAATCTCTTGACCTTCCTGCCATTTTAGTTTTCGACCAGAGTCTTCCAAAATTTGAAATTTTCAAAAGTTTCATCCTTAGTCTTCTGGATGAATACCCATAACTTTTTAGAATAATCATCAACTATGGATAAGAAATACTTTGCACCTGAGTGTGAAGGATTCTTTGTAGGCCCCCAAAGATCAACATGAATGTAATCAAGGGATCCATGTGTTATTTTTTTACATTTGTTAAATGCCATTCTACAGGATTTAACAAATACACAAGGTTCACACTCCAGTTTTTCGACCTTGTCACCACACAATAGATTTTGTTTTGACAATTCGATCAGACCTCATTCACTGACATGGCCAAGTCTCTTGTGCCATAGCTCAGTCTTCGACACAGGTTTCGTGGATGCTACATGTACTGAACAACTTACAATCTCAGCCTCAAGGGTATGTAAGCCTTGTTTCTTCACGCCTCTCTGACTTCCTTCGACCCCTTCATTACCCTTAGGATGCTTTGCTCTATTTTGAAAACCTATCCTTTCTTGTCGAATTCACCAAGAAAAATTAAATTCCTCTTAATATGAGGTACATACCTAACATTACTCAATAGTCTTATTGATTCATCATGGAGCTTGAATCTCACAGATCCAATACCTGCAATTTTTCAAGCTTTGTTGTTTCCCAGCAGCATTGACCCACCATCTTGATCACACAATTCCTCAAACAAGTCTTTGTTTGGAGTCATGTGCCAAGTACACCTTGAATCTATAACCATCTTGCACAATGGATGCATTACCCTTATCCTTTCCACCATGATTGTTCAGATGACCAGGGCATATTTTTCTTGTATGACCCTCTTTCTTTCAATGATAACACTTAATAGTATGAGCATTACCACCATAAGAATTTCGTAGAACTTTACCCTTCTTCTTCTCAAACCTACCATCTTTCTTCAAGAATTTCCCTTTAATGACAAACCTTCAACATTAGAGGATGACTTGTGCTCCTTTCATTCATTCAAATCCTTAGAGTACAAGGCATATTGAACATCTTTAAAGGTCAACTAATCTCTTCCATACAAGAGAGTTTATTTAAAGTGAGCATGAGACTTAGGTAAATAGCACAACAATAGCAACGCTTGATCTTCATCATCAATCTTGACCTCGATATTTTCAAGATCAAGAATGAACTTGTTGAATATATCTGGCTCCTTAGCCAAGGCTTTATCTTTACTCATCTTGAACAAATAAAAAACTTGCTTCAGGTAGAGACGATTAACCAACGATTTCATCATGTACATACCTTCAAGTTTCGTTCACACACCTGCTGCACTTTTCTCCTTTGAAACCTGTCGGAGAACCTTATCACCAAGGCTCAATACAATGGCATTGTAGGCTTTTTAGACCATCGTTATCTTCTCCTTCTCCGATAGAGCAGCATCCATATTCTCTGATCCTTTCAGCATTTCTAACAAACCCTGTTGAACAAGAAGGGCTTGCATCTTCAAGCGCCTCAAACCGAAATCATTCAAACCGGTGAATTTCTCAATCTCATACTTTGTTGACGACATCTTCTCCTCCACGCTCACTGCACCAGTTGTTGTGAAACGATATCATCAATAATAGAACAAAGTTATGAGATAAAGATTGAGTTTCTTGAACAAACACAAGAAATCCTATTAGGTTTTACGAAAGAGAGAGAAGAAGGAGGAAGAAGAATAAGATTTGGTTAAAACTGAATACCAACAAGGGTTCAAAGATTGCAAGTGAATATCAACAATTAACCTCTCTTAACAACCTGAGAAAACTAGTATATTTATAGACTACTAAGCTAATTTAGGCTACAAGCTAACTTAACAATTGGGCTTACAAGCGAGACCTAATTCGACATGCTAACTTAAACACAAAGCTAACATATTTCGACAACATGCTTGAACAGACTTCGACTACAACATGCATAACTTCTGTCGAACCATGAAGTACCCTTGTCGACACTAGAGTTCGATCCAAATACCACATAGAGTAAATATTAAATGTTAAAAATTTAATTTAATTTTTTTTCGAATATTCAATGTTTAACTTTTCATTCTTTTGGGGAGAAAACATATCACTACTACAAATAATTCCATTTCACCTCGGACGCGAAGGGTATATAAGCATGTGAGGTAAAAAAGAGCGACATGAAAACCTGCCACTTTACCCCTCGCTTTTTGAATAACTGAGGGGAAAAGTAGCATTGGTCATGGGTTTGATCCCCAACAACTACATTTTTTGGATTTTCAAAACTTCTATACTTTTTACCTTGATTTTTAACAATAACCATGGGTAAAGTTCTGTTTACAAAATTTTAGTTTTAACTATTTTTTCCCGTGTTAAATCTATAAGCACTACTATGGAAAACACATATAATGACTGTTGTGAAACACATATAATGATGGTTTCTTGTCTATTGTTAGGTAGCGTGTGATTGTATGTATGGTGGTTTCAACAACGGGCGTGTGACCGTGGTTATAATCTAGGTACCACGTTACTTATCACAACGGTTATATTAAACAACCGTTATGATATATATTTAGGTCATGAGTTCAAAATCAAGTAGCAACAACAATTTATTTGAAATATAATTAACATTTCACCACGGTTACAGAAGATAACCATTGTGAAAAGTACCTTGAGTTTATTATAAAATATGTAGATTACTTGTTTTTCCTTACACCTCACTAAACATATAACAATTAAAATTGATATAGAAGATAATAATCTGAAAAATTAAATTATTCTTGAAAAACAACTTAAACAAACCACTGTTTTCAAATTGCATTCATATTGTAATTCATCTCTTGCTTCTTAACACATAGTATTTTGTTCAATGCCCCAAATTCTTCAAAGCAATGGTTTATTCCTAGTTTATTTTGCAAAGCATCATATATGTTAACTAATTCAGAATCATCATCATCGCTATCATCATCATTATTTTAATCAGTGATAAAGATTATTTTGATGACAACAATGAAGATGATTCAATTTATCAACAAATTTGATATTTTGCAATATAAATTAATAGAAAACGAACCGCTGCTTTGAATAATTTGGGGCAATAAACCAACTTCTACGTGTTAAATAGCGATATAGTTTAATTACGAGATGTATAAAATTCGAAAAACATGTTTGATCTAAGTTGCATTTCAAATATAACTTTATTTTTAGACTATCATTTTCTAAATCACTTTAAATGAATGAATGTTCAATGAATGCTTAGTGAAACAAACAATCTGCATATATTATAATAAACTCAACAACAACATACATCAAGAATAGCAACATTTATCATCAACAACAACATCAACATTTATTAACAAAACAAAAACAACATACATTTTATTGAAAAGATTCGTGGAATGATCTGAAGTTGGTCTACTTTGTGTTGCCATGAAAAAAAATACAAGGCAACTGAACCTTCCCAAATAGCTTCATACTTCTTATATTGTTTCTCCATAGAAAAACAAACCATTTATGAACCACACACATAATATGAGTTTTCTTGAACCAGATTTCGAAATATAAACAGCTTTCAGAATGTTAACCTCTTTTGAAAACATTAACTAGAATTAACATAATCGGAAACATGACCCAAAAAGGAAGTGAATCATGCCACAACAAAAAGCAACATGTTAACATAAACTAGCAGTACATTGTAACATAACAAGCAACAACAACCACAACATACAAAAACTTGTCAACAACAACAACAAATCAAGTGAAACATAATAAGGTCTTAAATCTTCATACCTAGTTGAATTCATGTAGTTCTCAAGGTCTTCAATCTTCATACCTAGTTAAATTCATGCAGCTCTCAAGGTCTTCATCTGATTTGGAATCAGTTGCATCCAGATTCATTAGATCATTTATAACAGCCTCTATGTTATTCATCTTTTCAGGGTTGAGATTCTTGAAAAGAATCTTCTTATAGCGTGTTCCATCAGATGATTCAACAACAGTAATGTGATCCCTAATAGATTAAGCTTCCTTGGCTTTGTTCAACCATAACTCCACCATATCAATAACCTCATTTGTAACCTGAATCTTGTGGATAAGTTTGTTGTTCCCATTATTCATGTTGAGAGAAGGATATGAAATCAGAACAAGAAGAGAAACCCTTTTTCAAAATAACATACAACAACATAAATCAACAACAACAAAATACCAAAAAAAACCATAAACTCTCGAACAAGAAGAAAATCATCTGGAAATCATGTGAAACATAACAACAACATACACTAAAAAGAAAGAACAAGGAAGAAGAAGAATACCTTTATGTATGAGGCGAGAGCTAATGACGAAGAAGAAGATAGAAAATGTGTGCTAGGATTTTGCTGTGATAGATACGATGATACTGTGAAGAAGCGAGAGCTAATTCATTTATATTATATATGAGTAAACAATTTCACCACAGTCGTATTCAAAAACCGTGATGAAATGTAATAACTTTCACAACGGTTCATATTAACAATCGTGGTGATATGTATTTTAATTTTAATTTATATATTATAATTATAAGGACAACACTCATTGTAACGAAAAAGTAGAAAATTGTTGGAGCTTAGATACGAACCATGTCAATCCATAAATTTATAGTTACAATTTATTAGTTTGACCGTAGTGCAATGTATTTTCGTAAATATAATTAAACAAAGCGCATCCAAAAATGAGATATTACCACGATTAACAGTCAGACCGTTGTAGTTTAGTGTGACGAAATGTGTATTTTGTAGTAGTGAAAACATCAAATTTGTTTACAAATTCTAAATCTTCCTTATCATCATCAACAAAAACACCAATAACCACTACTACAAAATACATATACAACAGTGCCATGGTTATCACGGTACCACGAAGAATCGTGATGACATCTTTTACTTAACGCGCGATTATTTTCATTTATTTACTTATTAAAATTTTGATATAATATAATCACGGATGAAAGATACAACGGTGGTTATATAATCACCCTTTCATGGGTTCGAATCTCAGCACTCTCAAATGTTTTATTTCTTTAACATTTAGTAGTGTCTTTGTATTTTTATTTATTTTTAATTTCAAAATAAATTTGATACCACCATGGTTGAGTAACTCAACCGTTATGACTTGTTTTAAATATTTTTAATTGTAATGTACTGACACTTCAAATGTTGTATTTCTTTAACATTTAGTCATGTTTTTTTAATTTTATTTATTTTTAATTCTTAAATAAATGTGATACCATCACGGTTGCCTAGCTGAACCGTTGTGACATATTTTTCATTTTGTTTTAAATATTTTAAATTGTAATATACTGGCTCTTCTTTATGAAATTTAATTAAGCAAGTAAATATCACCACGATTTCGGTTGTTGACCGTGGTGGTATCATTCATTCATTTTTATCACAGCTAACTAGCTTGCCTCTTCAATAGTTATTCTTTGTTGAGAAACGATACGATACAAAATACCATTTCAACCCTAACGTTCAGTACATAGAAACGAAACATCATATCAACCCTAACATTCATCATTCATCATCATCGTTCATCTTTTTTCATCAATTGTTCAACGATTAATCTTTTTTCATCGGTTCATCGTTTTTCATTCGTTGTTCATTTTTAACCTGTAGTCATCAGTTCATTTTCAACCCTAACACCAATGCCAACACTAACATCATCGTCATCGTCAAGGAGGAATACAACAACACTATCTGTTTCAACCCAAATATTCACCTTTACTTAGTCATCACGTTTACGGTACCTAAGACTTTTTTCCCATGCATCTACAATAAACTTCAGCTTCCATTGCTTTTTATGTTGTTGTTATTGTTGTTTTTCTGGTTGTTGTTGAATGTGTGTGATAAAACTTTATTAATATTTTGTTGTGGTTGTGGTTGTTGTTGTTGTTGTTGTTGAATGTGTATGTGATAATAGATGAAAGGGTTTATTTATGTTGTTGAGGTTGTTGTTGTTTTTTAAAATAGTTGTCTTCTTCGTCGTATTCTTCATCTAGTGGCGAGGAAACTATGACAAGTGATACACAAAACAAAAAGAAAAGATCACAAAGAGGTGCCACAATGCTTACCAAAGTAACAAAACTCCACAATTCTGGTAATAAATTGCTTACCGCGTTTGATTTGTATTATAGAGTAGTTTATGATGAATATTCTTCGCTTTTTAAGAGTTATTTTGCGTTTCTTGGATGTGGCAAAGTTAACATATTAATAGATGATTGGAAACAAGCGTCAGAGGCTGTCAAAGATTGCATATGGACAGACGTTAAGGTATTAATATTAATTTTGATCATTTCGATATGACTTTCTATAATTTCTAATACATTCTTATTGATTTAAATGTAGTTGAATTTGAGATTATGGATGGTGATAAGCACTTAAAAAAAGGGGTTAAGTCATGCTGGTACATGTTGGAGGAGCTTTAAATCACAGCTCACGCGTGACTACATTAGGAAGCCCAAGATTCGTCTTGAGCGTCCATGGGTGAGATATAGTTTTCTCTCGAAGAAGGTTTGGAAAAAGTTTGCGAAGGGTCGTCGTTCTGAGACATTCGTGGTTAGTACTAGTCTTATTTATCTTGATAATTTTATGCTAATGATTTTTATATACTAATCATATTTTCACTATGTTTATAATAGACTAAAAGTCAAGCAGGAATACAAAATAAAGCGAAACCCATTTACCCCCATAGATTTTCCTCCTAGTGACATACAAGATTTTCTATTAGGATATAAATGGCTGGACGTATAGATATTGCAAGTTTGGTGCACGTAAGTATATAATTGAATATGCATATCATTATATATATAGTACATTATCGTTTTTGTATTTCCTCACTTATTTTATGAATTTTATTTAACCATTTAGGTACATTCACTGTGTTTGTATAGAGTTAAATCAATCGAATATTTATGGCATCTTAGATCTGTTTAGTATTCGATGGACAAATAATGATCCAAAAGGGATTGACTCTTAAATTTCAGAACGGTTAAGTCAAGAGGGAAAATAAATTTACTTAGCACCATTTCTCAAATCGTAAGTAATTTTGAAATTGTGGTTTATCGATTATAGTTAGTTTTGTTTTAGAAAATACTAATTATATATATACTCGTGTTTATTCAATGATCATTGGCAATTGATCATCATATCGCTTAGGACGAATACGATAACGACATTGTGTTCCTTACTTAATCCACTCGAACCTAAAATGAAGCAAATTATTAATGGGTAAGTTTATGTTTATATGAAACCTTTTAGTATTATTTTATTTGACTTTTTAATTGGTTTAACTCGCAATATGTTTAAATAATTTTCAATGTACAGTGTTGTGCATCAACACAATAGAACAATAGTAGAAAAAAGCCAACATTTCTCTTGCCTCATGTAAGTGGCCATATTACTTGTGACATTCATATATATATATATATATATATATATATATATATATATATATATATGTTTGATGTACATTTGAGTTTGAGTGTTGTAAATAACATTTTTATTTTAATTTGATGAAATAAATAAGTATTTAAGTTTGAGTTCAATTGTTGTTTCTATTCTGATACAGGTTAAAAAATACAAGTTATAATTTTTTTTTGTTCCGTCACAAAAAAATACAGGTTAAAAAATGCAAGTTATAATTTTTTTTTGTTCCGTCACAAAAAATGGAAAATTTTCAAAATGCAGAAATATATATTTTTTAAAAAGCATATAATTTAACAACGGTTGTTATATATGACTGTGGTTGTATAGTGAACGATGTCCAAAATAATATATATACCAAAAATACGCTGTTGAGAATCGAACCTGAGACCTTTAATATATTACAACAGTTAGATAAAGCAACCGTGATAATATGTCGCACACTTTTAGGTTTTCTACAACGTTCATAGGACAGTGATTGTAAGTAACACATATACAAACACACGCTACGTAACAGTGGCCGGTCCTGCGTGATAATATATCTTTTCCAACCGTTGTTGTTTATGTTTTCCATAGTAGTGAACAACAATAAAAACAAAATTAATAGAATCTTTAAACATTAAATCTTGATAACAGAAACAACAATAACGATAACAACAACAACAACAACAACAACAACAACAACAACAACAACAACAACAACAAAATCCATTGAACTTTAAACATTCAATCTCAACAACAACAACAACAACAATAACACTAACAACAACAACAACAACAATAACAACCTCAACAACAACAACAACAACAACAACAACAACAACAACAAAAACAACAACACCAACAACAACAACTATAACAACAACAAGATATAAACAAAATCAATAGAATCGTTAAATACTAAATTTCAACAACAACAACAATATTAAACATTTTATTTAATACAGCTTCAACTAACAGTAATAAGTTACTTTCATGCTTTCCTAACTAACATTAAACATTTTTAACCAGGAATTACTAGAGAAAATATTACATTAAGAAACCAACCTTGAAATATTTTCATACTCTTGATTTCATTATCATTGTTTTCAATATATTAAGTTTAAAGTTCAGCATTTTGCATCCAATATGGATAGTTGTGGCATTCACATTTTAATTGGTCAGTGAGAGTTTCACCCGAATCACTAATGTTTCATGTGGATTGATGATTTGAAAATGTCTTAACCATTGTTACTTAATAAATGGACGACAAAGATTCGTTACTTGTATTTTTTCATCAAATTGGTCATAAATAAAAAAAAATAAAAAATAAAATATGTTACTTTACCCCTCAGTTTTCAGCAAAACTGAGGTAATAGGTCCTAATTTTTTTTTAAAAAAATTAAGAGGTGATGAAATGTAGTTGCTGGAATTCAAAGACGTGTCCTCTAACTACTTTATCCCTCGATTTTCAGCAAAACCAAGGTAATATGTTATAAAAAAAATTTAAAAATGAAAAGGTTCAAAAATGTAGTTGTTGGGATTCGAATGTGTGTCCTCTAAATACTTTACCCCTCGGTTTCCAACGCAACCGATGGAATTTATGATTTTTTTTTAAAATTAAAATGTTACGCGCTTATGGTTTACTCCTCAATTTTTTGGTTGGGTGAGGTGAATGTTTCGTCATAAAATATATTATTTGTTGTAGTGTAAAAAATTTCATAGTGTGTGCGTATACGTGTGTGTGTGTGCGTGTGTGCGAGCGTGCGTGCGTACGTGCGTGCGTGTGTGTGTGTGTGCGCGCGTGTGTGTGTCCGTGGGCGTGTACACGGGCGTGGGCGTGTGCGTGTGCGTGTGTGTGTGTGCGTGTGCGTGTGAAGTATATGCATATGGAGGCTGGACCTGACCCATAGCCACCCAATCGACAATAAAAAAAACTAAAGTTAAATATAAGTGCATAACTTATCACAATGATCACCCAACCACCATCTCGTTAGAAAAATCTTCTCGTCTGCAAAATCTAGGAAGCTGATATTGAGGCAGCTCCAATTTATTACGAAAAAAGTCAGTTCTAAGGAAATGATAAATCTTATTTAACCATTGAATGTATAACAACTCATGACCATGATTAGTAAGCATATTCACACACTTATTTCCTTCTCTATAAATATGAGTGAAACAGTTCAAAATACACAGGTGCTTGCGGCTATCCCATCTGTTTTATAGTTCCCAAGGCATTAAAGATTCATTACTTATGCACTGATGATCCACTTGAGAGTCTGCTTCTACCCATACATTGGACCAACCTTTAATCGCCGCAAGTTCTAACACTACCATAATAGAGATAATTTATGCATCCAAAACTTCCTGCAGCCCGAACACCGCTAAAAAAGCACCAAGGAATTCTCTTTGATGGTCCCTTGCAATGGCCTCAAATGTGGCTAAGTTATCTCTAACGGAACCATCTGTGTTGATTTTCCTCCAAACCCGATTTGGTTTTTTCTAAATGACTGTAATAATTCTTGGAGCCCTTCTATATTTTACCTCAATATGCAATCTATCTAAGATGTACCGCTCTAAAGTGTGATGTGCAAACTATCCATGTGAGAAGGAGAAACTCAACTTAATTTGTGCCAAAATGGTTACCATGATGAACTAAATCATAAATGAAGAATTGTTGAATCATTTAACATTTCTAGCAATCCAAATGTGATGTATAGTATGCGACCACACACAATATCTAAGTAATAAGGTAAACAATATCTAGATGCTCACTTGAGATGAGATTGGAAATAATCCACCTCTTACCCTCAATCAGGTCACTGACTCTATTAGACTGCTTAGTCTGTGTGTGAAGTTCAATATTCATAATCTCACTAAGTGGCTCACCCAACCAGTTGTCATTCTAGATGTTAATATTAACTCCATTACATATAAACCATATAGTGTCATCCCTCACCGTATTATAACACTGCTTAATACCTGGCTAAATGGACGAGGTGAAATGGTACATCTTAAGGTGATTATTAGTAAAAAAAACTAGCCGTACAAATTGTTTCCCCCTTTTTGTTTGATGAAATAAACCTCTAAGTCAAATTTAGAGTCAGAGCCTCATTCATTTGCTTTGTCAATCTGATGCCAACCCACCCAGTTCCATCGGCTTGCAAACATCTTTCCAAGCAATGATACATATCTTCCAAATGAGGATATCTCCACTCCAAATAAAATTTCTAATCTAGTTATCCAATTGAGTTAGAACTTTCGCCGGCCAATGGTAAATATGAAAGGAATAGACAAGTATGATTTGGATTATCGACTTTATCAACTGAACTCTCCCATAATAGACAATAACGCCCCCTTCCAAGATGCCATTTTTGTTTTAACTTTTTGAGATAACATTTGGAAGTTGAAAGCTTTTGGTTTACCTTAAAAATAGGGCACCCAAGGTAAGAAAACGAGATTCGTCCTTGTTGAAAACCTAGCCACGTTTGTATGGTATAAGCTTACTGCAACGACATTGCTCCGACATATCATTTACTATTTTCTTTGTTGATAACCTGCTGAAAAGTTGTTCCGTAATCATTAAAAAAATTGCAGCATGTATTTAATACCTCTTTTATCATCTTGGAAAAAAATTATGATGTCATCAACATATAACACATGGGTTGGAAGAGCCATCACCAACGTGACCTTCACGTAGAACCGTGTTTTTCAGGTTATTTAAAGAAGTGATCAAAGCCAAATACAATCATGGTTTGTCTTTGATGATGTGCTTTTGATGATGATAAATTCAACAACTTGGATGACAACTTGCATGACAATTTGGATATAACTTGGTTTCACTTGTGAAGATGCAACCTTTGATAAAACTTAATGCATCAAGTCAGTCAAGCATGATAAGTGGTCAAAGATGAAAATAGATGATTTTGGGTTTGATGAACACTCCAAACATCCTATGATGATGCATACAACATGAAGGTATCTCAAGCCTTTTCTCCAAAAATATGCAAGCAAGTTGTTATATTATTGGCTTATTTGGAAAGTCTTGAAGCTTCAAAGTGTGAAAGGGAGGAAGTGGGAAATCCCACACAGGCGCGTTTGAGTGACGGTGTGTTGTAAAAAAATGGATTTTTTATAAAGTAGTATGGCTAAATCATACACAAACACACACACACGCATGCACGCACGTGCCCACTAACATACACACACACGCATACAAACACACACACACACACACACATACACACACTCATACAAGCATGCACGCATGCGCGCACACAGGCACACGCACACGCTCATACACACACCCACACATACACACACATACACACACGCACGAACACACCCACACGCACGCACACACACACCCACACCATGTTTTAAAATCCATATTTCTCAAAGTAAACAACTAAAAGGTATTTTGATGCATAGACAGTTGAATCATGAACTATATGAATGTTCTAGACAAAGTTTTTAACTATCCAATCGATTGGAACATATACCCAATTGATTTGATAAGTAAAAGCATTGCCCATAAAAGATTATGACAATGTCTTTTTTATAAGAAACGGTTGTATTAATGAGAGAGCACTAGAGATACTCTAACCCAAATACAAGCGAAAGAACATGTTCAATAACACTTACAAACATTTGATACATCAAGAGGGTTTTAACATCACTCATAGAAATTGCGAGACACCTTCCCATTAAAACCTATAGCTAGCCACTTCTATGTAAACATCTTCACTTTGTACACCACCTCATCGACGTCTCCAATACCTCCATTGAAGATAATATCATTTATACTATTCCAAATGCAGCAACAGACAACTAACCATAAAGTCGTTGCTTTACGTTTTTTTTAAATCCAAGCATATTCAAATTAAATATCACCTTCGAGAAATGGCTACAACAATCCGCATCCTATGACATTTCTACTTGTATCCACAGTTGGATGTTATCCCAAATATTTCTCACTACAGTGCAATGAATCATCACATGCTCAATGTCTTCTTCTTCCCTAAAACAAAATACACACACTTTTTCCGAAGGATTATGAAGAATTCCTTTTCTAGCCAACTAACTTCTAATTGACAAGCGATGTTGCAATAGCCTCCACCCAAAGAACTTGAATTTAAAAGGTACCAGAACTTTCCATGTAACCTTCATGTCAAGCTAATATTAACATTCAATATCCGCATTTCTCTAGCTTGTAACAATTTATCATAACAAGAGCTAACACAGAAATCATGATCAAATGGCCAAACTGCTACATCCCTTTGCATCATAATGGGATTTACTTCTGATAATAAAATTTGTAATGCCTCTAACTAATCCTGCATAGCAGTATCAACACAAACAACATTCCTTGCTATGTTCCATATCCATAAAGCTCTCAACTAATCTCCCATCTCAACCATAAAAACATATTTAAACTCACTGGCTTGATAAAGTTCTGGAAATTGAACTGCTAGAATCACATAGCTCAACCATTTAGCAGTTCAGAAGGGGATATCAACATCATTACCCAACTTAAAAGTCACCAGTTATCTCATACCTACAGACTCTGTAGAACCCGCCACTTTCATAAGGTCCCTCCACCATAATGAATCCATATTATTCTCCTTATGAGAATCACTGCACCACAACCTCTTGCAGACACTCCTATATCTAAATTCAATGATACCTGTCAATATTGCATCCTTCTCACATAAAAATGTCCAAAACCATTTATTCAACAGAGCCTTGTTAAAGCCTGCAATATCTTTTATGCCCAAACCTCCAGCTCCTTTTGATCTACAGATGGACTCCCACATAAAGTTTTGTTGGATTCTCCGGATTTCATTGATAACATGTACTAGGATTTTGAAGAAAGAAAGGTTATACACAGGTAAGTTAGATATTACTAAGTTGATGAGAGTTATTCTCCCACCTATGGATAACATTCTTCCCTTCCAATATGACAATTTGGATTTCACTATGTTCACCACATGTTTCCAAAAATTGATGCTTCTATGATTTCTCCCTAGAGTTATGTGAGTGATTTTGGATTTTGAGTGATGTCAAAACTTGGAAAGTGTAGAGTTATGTATATTGGATCGTATCCTCCCATTCTAGATAAGCATCTTAGTATTAGGAAGCATTCAAGTGAGTTGGAAAAGGAGCTTACATCAAAATTGCCTTGAAAAGCATGTTTTTGGGTGGTCAAGTCATTTCAGGTCGACACATGCATAAAAAGGTCGACCTATACAAGTTTTAGACTCAGTATAGATCGACACATAGAATTTCAGATCAGCTCCCATGGATCAATATTAAAGCCTGTAGCCTCTGTCCATAGGTTGCCTCACTTAGGTCGACACATGGGCGACGCGTAACCTTCACAGGTCGACCTGTGACTGTTGCACCCCAAAATTTGCCCTTCTTTTTTTTACCCTAATTGGTTTATGCTTCATTCATTTGTCATAATCATTCATACATTGCATTGGTTCTAAAACATGGGATCAAGGTATTTTGGTTTTCCTCAAGAGGAGGAATTGGTTTTCAAAGCAATGAAGGAGGTAATGTCCTTAGCATCATGGTATTCTCAAGCTACCAAGGTCTTCCTATTCATCAAGGTATCTCAACAATTTCATCCAATTATCTGAGGATTAGGGTTTCAAAGGATTCATCTGATCAAGCTCATAGTGGTTCTGAGCTAGGGTTTTGGTCAAAGGCTACTTGTGATTATTTTCTTGATCAAGACATGTTTCCATGGTTCAACATACATTTCAAGGGTTCCATATATGACTCATGGTTCATCACAAATCATTTCAAGGGTTCCCTAAGTGATAAAGGAATACATTGAATTTATCTGGTCAAAAAGTCAACTGATGCCCTACAAAAATCAACTCTTGAGTTCTTGGGTCATATTTGGGCATTTCAAGTCATCATCCATGTTATTATGAGGTTTGATAAAGAGAAATCATAAAATCAGGAAAAGTTGCCAAATTATGGGTTTCATAAATTTCACCAAGTATGGAAAAATCATGTTCATGGTGCCATCTTGCAAGATTCATATCTTTCTCATCCTTGATCCAAATGGTGCAAACTAATACTCAACTTGAAGATGACATCACATACTAAAAGTTTGTGGAAAAAATAAACTTCAAAAGATGCATAGATCACAAGTAATGATGGCATGGAGTTGAGAAAAAAAATCAAGATTCAAGTTTTCAATACTTAGAATTTTTCTAAGTGTTGAAGTTTAGCTTGGAGGGCATGTTTTCAAGTCCAATTTTCTCAAGGTTTCAAGCTTCAATTCAAGCTTACTTCAACATGAAAGTTGTTAAGCATCTTCCAAGCTTTATTTTGATACCAAGAACATTTCATTTGGATAATTACAACTCAAGTTATGATGTTTTAAAGTTAGGGTTTTCAAGTTGGCAAAATTGGTAAGTCACTAGTCAACTTTATGAAGCCAACTTCAAGTGCATTTTTCACATGTTTCCAAGCCTTGTCTCATTTTTCTTTCAACATGAAAGTTGCTCCTTGTTTTTCAAGCTTTTCATGGATGCCAAGAAATCCTCATTTGGATCCCTAGAGCTCAAGTTATGGTGCTTCAAAGACAAGACATTTTTTAGGTTCAATTTGGTAACTTAGTGAAATTTCTCTAAGTGTTTCTAGCCAGATTTTTGGGACCAACTTCAATGGCCATTTTCACTTTGATCCAAGGCTTGTTTCACGTTTCCATCAACACAAGAATTGTTCCTCATACTCCAAGCTTTCATTTGAACCCATTATCTCAAGAAATAGATCAATATTCATCAAGTTACAATTGCTCAAAGAAGGCTATATGGACTTGTTTTTTAGGCATGTCATGTTGTTAGTTTTGGCCAAGTTTTGAATTGTTTTCATGCAGCAATTGGTTCTCATCATGTTCACACGTAGTAAATCATCGAAACATTACCTAAATAAGCTAAACATACACACATATTCCATGCACCCTATTTTTGCCAAACTTGGAAAAGAAGAAAACACCAACTAAACTTGTACCACTCCACTAATGTGCAAAACATCATCACAACCATTTCATGTTGTCATTCCATTCACCCAAAATCATAACAATACACCCATATGATGCAACAACTCGTGAAACTCATTCTCACCCTCCCAATTTGCAAAACTAAGCAAACAATTCTTAACCTTGGTAAAGGCTTTTAACCACATCATAACCTCAATATAAAAGCTAAAAAACCCTAGACAATTGCCACAACTTAATTTGGATCAATATCAGAGCAAAACATCTCACACTCTCTCAAAAAACTCCAAACATGGGTTGCTCTTTTTATCAAGGATTCTTCTCATTTCTTGCATCATTCATCATCTTTGAGGCTCCAAGAAGCCAGAGGAGGGATTTTCTAAAGCTTTTGCTCAAGGTTCAATGGGCAGTGAACTCTCTCCACTAGGTTTCTTCTTCAACTTATTTCCTCCATGTTAGACCTGTTTTAGGAGCATTCTTGGTTCATTTGAAGTCCTACCCTAGTGTAGGGATTGTTTGCATTGTTGTTGTTTTGGTTTGTTGATGTTTCACTTTGTGTATCAAATTTTCGTGCTCACTTTTAACCGTGTTAAAGTGGTTTTAAATGAAAACTAATGGAAGATATGTGACCTACGTGAAAAAACGAGTGGAATAGTGTCTTGTTTCACTTGATTTGGTGGAGTTTACAGTTGACTCCAGTGGGTGTCGACGGAGAAGACGACCGGAGCCCTAGCTCCGATGCCTGCTTGTTTAGCTTGCGTGGCATGTTTGTTTTCTTTGAACTTGCTGATGTGGGAGTGATGTGGTGCTTGTGTGGACCTGACATGTTTAATAAACCTGTCACGCGTGCTTCCTTTTCTTTTTATTTTTATTCTGAATATATGTAGTGGGCTGGACCTAACGTGTTTTACTTTCCCCACCCCCGTTGTTTGAGGCCAAATGCTTATTTCAACATAACTCAATTCATTTCATGCATTCTGTTTGGCACCCCCCTTTGTTTTTTTGCTTTATTTTATTTCTCTTCCATTTTAGTTTCATTTTTAATTATTCCTTCACCATAAAAATTATTAAAAATAGGTTTTGAACATTTTAATGTCTCTAGATATTTTGCATAACTTTTATTTTATTTTTGAATTATTTTTTCTATTTTATTTTGAATTAATTGTGAAGTTACTTTTACATGTTTACCCTTGGATTAGGGTTTGTGTTTTGATGCCTTTTGAGATACTTCTTGAGCCATTATTTTGAGCATGTTTTGAAACATAAATACCTAGGGTTTGAGTGATGTTGTGGCGTATTGATGATGCATTCTTGATCATTTTTCAATTGCTTTTGTTGAGCCCTAATTCATGCTCGATTGATGAACATACTTGAACTTGTTGAATTATTTTGATGATGCACTTGTGCAATTCTCTATGGGATATTTTTCTCACTTGATATTGATTGTTTAGACATGATTTAGAGCCTTAGATCCACATTTATTTGGTCATTTAAATATTTTTGGATGATGATTTTTTTGGATGTTGTTTTGACATGATACTTGCCTATCTTTGACCTAGTTTCTTGGTCTTGTTTCATGTATAATCTCCTTGATGCTTGGTGCTTTTGTATGCGTTGAATATCTTGTTTGAGCTTCTTACATTTCATGTTTCAATGTCAAATTGCATGATCATTTGTTTCTTGTACCTCTAATGGATGTTTGCTTCCTTTTATGGATGATATTGATTGATGCATACCTAGTTGATTGTTCATGTTTTGAATGTGATACTTGTTGAAACTTCTTGATACCACGAGCTTGGTTTTAGGTTTATGTTCTTACTTATGCTACTGCCTCATATTGATCTCATGCCCTAATATCATTTGTTTAATCATTTGTGCCTTATTTCTTATGAACTAGTTGTTGACAAGTGTTTGTCTAATGATGTGATGCATGTTGATGCTCTTGTGTTCATTTCTCAATCGTTGAAGTGTGTTGAACATGTTATGGTGTAGCTACTGACCTATATTGATTCTCACCTTTCTTGATCCATTAAGCTTGGAGTATGATAGACATTAGAATCTCAATCCTTTGAATGACAACATTAGTTTAGTTCCCTTTCAAACTCAACCTTCGGTTCATCTCTTGCATGATAACATTAGGGAAGGATTCCCTTTCTCATCCTCAATTATAGGAGCATTTGGCATGACAACATCTAGGAGTTAGATCCCTTAGATATTTCTTTTCCCTTTGAGTCTCTCTCCTCTCTTTGAAATCAATTTCAAAATACGTAATAAATACGATGAGTATTGTACGTCATGAGCCTTAAGCACATGGGAAATGATGAGTGAGAGTCTCTTCTTACTTCTTCTAGAGTGTTTTACATACGTCCCACCTGGGGGCGATCTTGCAGAGTATTCGCTCCTATGTCATAGACTTTAGTGAAATGCGCATCTCCAACAAAGTCAATTCAATTCTTTAAAACACCTAAACAAATTCAAACCATTTTTTCTTTCGGGATTTCCTTTCAAATCTTTTCAGAAAGGGCATGCTACTTCCGTTCTACCGCAAGCATGCCTCATCCCTAACTGCTGGAATGCGAACGTAGCATCAATCATAAAAGACATTAATCAAACCGTAGTCCCATGAACTACGAATGCTATGATTCCTTCATTCTCGTCCGAATGAAGATACGTAGGCACAAGACGACAAAGTCTTGGAGAGCACCCTTTCCCCCTTTCACTCGTAGTCCTCCGAACTACGTTGACTCTGACTTTCCCATTGCACGAGGGAATACTTAGGCATAGGACAGAGAAGTCCTATCGAGTCTCCTTTTTATTCCCTTTCTGTTTCCGTTAACAAGTAGGCTTTAAACAAACACACCCTTTGATTAGAACAACAAGAGTGGATCCCGTTGAGTACAACAGACGCGAGGGATGCTAACACCTTCCTCTCGCGTAATCGACTCCCGAACCCAGATTTGGTTGCGAGACCATGTTCCTTTACCCTTTGAGGTTTCTTCGATCGTCTCCTTTCCCTCGTCGTGATAAATAACGTTCGGTGGGGACTCTATTTTTCTGCTGGTTGTTTTTCACGTTGCGATAGAGACCTTCGTAGGCTGACCTGAATACCTTGATAGGCCGACCTATTACTTTGATAGGCCAACACATATGATTTCCCATCTTAAAAATTTCATTTTTTCTCCAACAATTTGCATTCCTTTTGCTCATTATTTCCCATACCTATATATACTCATACATGCATCTTTTTCTAGCAAGGTACTATTGTTAAACCTAAACGAAGCCAAATTACAAAGTATTCCCATCATCTTCAACCTTTCTTCTATTCATACACACAATCAAACTATAATTTTTTGATTGGGTGACCATCTAGATTAGGGTTGATAATGTCCAATTAGGTTGGTGTAATCGGGAATATTGGGTTGGGATCTTTGTGTGTTTCAAATAGGAAAACCAAGGTGGGGTTTTCCTTCAAGATCATTTGGATTTGAAGGTTTTGGACAATATCACATCAACACGGATTCGACCGAGTAAAGGCCTTAGGACAAGGTGGTTTCCTTGCAAGGGAGTAATGCGAGATAGTGAATCGTGTTCGAGAATCTTGGGTTCAACAACTGCGTGCTCGGGATAATTAGTGGATTGTAGCAGCATTGTTAGTGACCAGATCAAGCTTTGATCAAGGGTTTGAAGGTGGTTGAATCAATAACAAAACATAGGGTTTGTGGGGTTAGAGTTCTTCACCTCTTGTATAAATATTTTTTCAAAGATAAGGTTAATTGCAAGTATCTCAATTCGATTTCAGATTGAGGGCAGGCGTACCCATAGCGAGGCCAATTGGGGAACTGCCTAAACAAATTTTTGTGTCTCTTTTATCTCTTTCTTACTTTATCTCTTTAATTGTTGTTCTTACAAATTATCGATTTTGTTGTTGTTTTGATTAATTCGATTGGAAATTGTTTTTCAACTATCTTTTAAAGTGTTGTTATTGATATAACCATAATAACTTTGATTGTGATTGGGTTTTAACATCAACAAAATAAATTGAATTTCCAAACGTTATCGATCGCACACAAAGTGCTTGATAAATTACCTTTGAGTATTTTTATCACTTTATGTTCATTGGAAATAAGCTTTACGTGTCGCTTTGCATTTGATTGATCCGTGAATTAATCGTTGTTGAAAAATTCGTGTTCATTATCATTCCATAGGTTTACGTTATGCATATCTGAGCTTTTTGGTAGTAGGTTCAATTAGACGATTCAATTTGGGTTGTTTCCGCTGTGTCATAAATTATTGAAAACAAATTTTTGCCAAATTTTTTGGTTTTAAATTTGTGATCTATTCACCCCCTCTATATCAAAGCCTATCGTCTAACAAGTTAGTCCCAAGAATGCAAATGGGATCCTATCAATCCTACAAAATATAAAGGATGCAGCCGCCTTCAAAAACTGATCATCCACACCACATCCATACAGTTTACTCTTCCACATATTAATTCTCAATCCTGTCAACATCTCAAATGATCTTAATATGGCTTTCAAGGCCCAAACATTATCTCGTGAGCTTTCCCCCATAAAAATCGCGTCATCAGCAAATTGGAATAAGTTATAAGAGATTTGATCACTAAGGCTGAATACTTTATACATACCCATAGAGACAGCTTCCCTCACCAATCCAGCCAACCCTTCTACTACAATTGTAAATAGAAATGAAGACAAGGGGTCTCCCAATCTCAAACCTCTGCTAATTGTAAATTATGTTGTTGGACTCCCATTGACCAATATTGCCATAGAACTTGTGAAAACACCTGCTTCCAACCATTCCATCCACTTATGTCCAAATCCCACTTTCCTCAACATCTTCCTAAGAAGTTCCATTCCACACAATCATACGCTCGTTGAAAATCTACTTTAAATAACATACACTCCTTTTTTTCGTTTTTCATAATCTAATATTTCATTAGTTACCAACACACCATCAAGTATTTACCTTCTAAGTTTAAATGCAGTTTTGTTTCTTGACACAAGTTTGTCTATAACCTTACTAAACCTCTTTGCTAGCAGCTTAGATATCACCTTATATAAGCACCCAATAAGACAAATGGGCCTATAGTACTCCAGTCTCTTAGGGTTATCACACTTAGGAACGAAAGCCAAGAAAGAAGTTGTCATGGCATTGGGCAGTTTACCTAGTCTATGAAATTGATGAACAAAGCTAGTCACATCACCACCCACAATCTCCCAGCTTCTTTTTAATAACTCCATATTAAACCCATCAGGGCCTGGGATCTTATCCCCATCATTCTCAAATACCTCCTTTGGTATCCATTCTTTCCATTTTTACCCTTTACAAACAATTATTTAGGGTTCCTAATCAATTGGGCCTATGAGCCAACTGATTGGAACATTTATTTTGGACCATGGATCTTTCCTTTCTTATGCCAACCTCTAGCATATAAATATATATATCTCCTTTCACATTTTTGCATGCAGAAACACGTGATTTCTATCTCACTCCTCACTCTCTCTCCCTAAAAATATTTTCTACTTTCTATCACTTTAATTTAGCCATAGCGCTTCGAGAAAGTCATTGTGTTTAAGTAAGGTTTTGAATATTGGAAAAAAGGGTGTTATTGTAAATTTACCAAGGAGTGTTTTTTCTCGGTTGAATAATTTATCCTTAAGGGTGTTGAACCATGTTTTTTCGGTTATTCTAAGAAGTGATCAAAGCTAAAGATGACTATCAAGATTTTCCCTTGATAACGTGCTTTTAATGATGACAACTTAAATGAGCTTTTGATGACAACTTGATGGATTACTTGGACAAACTTGGTTTATCAATAACAACATTTACAACCTACTTGGATTAAAATTGGAATTATGAAAACTTAAGGAACATGAACTAAATCCATTTCTTCAATCAGCAACTTTAGATCCAATTTATCAATATAAGACACACTAAAAACAAAACCTTTGAATGATGTTCCAAAACCCATCATAGCATTATTAATATCATAGTAAGGCATTGTTGAATGTTGAATATATTTTGAAGAAAAATTAGGTTTGATGAAAGAGAGAGTAGAAAGGTGTGTAAGGATAAAAAGCGTGTGGGAAAGAAAAGGAAGGTTGAATGAAAATGTTGTCAAAGGGACAAAGTTTTTAGCTTTTGCTTTTTCAAACACCCCTACAGATAATAATGAATTTTAAACACCAATTGAAGAAGAAAAAGTTATGGAAAAAAATGAGGTTGCAAAAAGTGAATAAGAAAAGTGAAGGTATATAAATTTCAAGAAAACTGTAGAAGGTATATATATTTTGTGTTAAAATAATATTAGAAATGTAGTGTGGCTTGGATGGTAAAAACTTTGGCAATGCTTGGCTGTGGGCGCATTTTCGAATCTCACCATTTGAAAAATATTTGTTTTGTAAATTATTAGGCTTAATTAAAAAAAAATTTAAAATAAGATTAATATATTGGAAAACTTTTAAAATAAGATTAACCTAAATATAAAATAAAATAAACGAGTTGGAATAATTTTATGTTGACTTGGCAAAGACACATAAGCAAGATGAGCGCCATGTCATAAAAAAATACTCTCATTATTGAAGGGGGACTAAAATCCTTAAAACAAGGACTAAAAACCATTTTTTTAAATGGAGGGACCAAAACCGAAAAAATAGGATAATAAAGGGACCAAGCTTGTAATTAAGCCAAATATTTTATACTTTCTCTCTCTTTAATTTAATCGTAGAACTTCAAGAAAGTAATTGTGTTTAAGTGAGGTTTTGTATTCTGAAAAGGTTCTTATTGTAAATTCACCAAGGAGTGTTTTTATCTTGGTTGAATAAATTATCCTTAAGGGTGTGCAACCATGTTTTGCAGGTTATTCAAAGAAGTGATCAAAGCTAAAGGTGACTATCATGGTTTGCCATTAATAATTTTCTTTTGATGATGACAGCTTAAACGATCTTTTGATGATAACTTGGACAACCTTGGTTCATTAATAACAACAGTTAGAGCCTATGAGGATTAAAATATGACAAGTGATTAAATATGCAAATAAATGAATTAGGGTTTTGGATACGTGGAAACAACCTATGATGATGATGACACACATCTTAAATGTTTAAAAAGACTCATCTCCCATAAGATTCAAGAAAGTTATTATATGAATGGCTTATTTGGAAATTTTTTAAGCTTCAAAGTGTGAAAGAGATTAAGTGTGAAAGCTTGCCCATTCGCGTCCGAGTGAACCGTGTTTTGTAAGACTGCAAGACATTCTTATAAAGTAGCATGGATAAATCACACACACACATACTAAAACATGTTTAAAGTCTTTATTTATCAAAGTAAATAAACCCAAAGCCGTTTGGAGCGTATTCAGTTGATTTAGGACCTGTCAGAAAGTTTTGGACTAAGTCTTGAACTATCCAATCGATTGGATCATATACCCAATCAATTTGGTGAGTGAAACCATTTTCCATAAAATATTAACACAATGTGTTAATGAAGGGAAATATCTATGTATCCATTCTTATCATTTCTAATGATTGTAATAGATTTCTTTTGGGCTCTTAATCAATTGGGTTTAAGAGCCAATCGAATATCACATAATTTTAGCCCATGGATCTTTCCTTTCTTGTGAAAACTTCTAGCCTGTAAATAGAGGTCTTTCCCTTCACATTCTCACATCCAGAGACAAGAGCATTCTATCTCACTCCCCATACACTCTCTAAAATATTTTCTACTTTCTCTCACTTTAATTTAGTCGTAGCGGTCAAGAAAGTCCTTGTGTTTGATGGGGAAGTTGGTATTCTAGAAAGGGTGTTATAGTAAATTTACCAAGGAGTATTTTTATCTTGGTTGAATAATTTATCCTTAAGGGAGTGTTTGTGGAGTTCAAAGCTAAACCCGTTAAAAGCTTTATTTGGTGATTTAGGTTCTTAAGTCGCTGTTTCGATTCGTAAGCTTAGCATGTTTAAAAGCTTACTATGCTTAAAGATCAACCTGGTTTAAAATATCATATTAGTTGAAGATTAGTCTGGTTTAAAATCTCATTACGCTTCGAGATCAACCCGATTTAAAATGTTAGCTTCGTTCATGGTTAGCATGTTCAAAACCTTGATTTAGTTTAGAGGATAGTGTGTTTAAAACTCCAGTTTGGTTCGAGATTAGTCTGTAGAAATTCTTGATTTAACTTGGGGACTAACCACTTCAAGTTTATGTTTGAAAGGAAGATTAACCATTCCAATCCGCCATTCTTTGTTTGGTTAGAAGTTAGCATGAAACTTCATTTTCCTTGTATAAGGGGGTTCGAGACTTTAAACTACTAAAAGCTCTCAAGCATTATTGGATACTCTCAGGATAAAATCTTGGGTGCATTATTAGGTCTTCTTGGTCAAACCTATATAATTCTCTAGTGTTATTTCTATTACACTTAACTCTTTATTTTCTGAACATTTACTTTTCGTTGCTATTTCTAAAACAATTTTATAAAAATGGTTTTTAAACTCTAAATATGATAATAATAATAATAATAATATATTTTCAAACTATAGTTTTTTTAAAACCCATAGTTAAACCCCCTCTTGTGTGTGGAGTCATATTTCAAAAAAGTGACATTAGAGCCTAATTCTTATTTAAAGACAAATTGTCTCAGGAGGAAAATGACTTCCAACACTTTCTCTAACAAGAGATCTTTCATAAACACACCTCCACCGTTTAAAGGTGACATGTTTGAACATTGGAAAACAAGATTTAAATTTTTTATTCAAAGCATTGATTTAGAATTATGGGAAATAATATTCAACGATCCAATTATCCCTATCCATCACATAAATGAATAAGTAGTAGATAAGCCTGATTTATTTTGGATCGTAGAGGAAAAGAGAAAATTTGAAATTGATTTAAAACTAAGAATTTTCTATTAATGTCCTTAGATGATAACAAACTTCTTTATGTTTTTAATTGTAACTCCGCCAAGGAAATGTGGAATACTCTTGAAATGGTAAATGGAGTTTCTCCAAGTATCGAACAAAAGGAAATCAACACACGAGGTGAACAAGATGAATGTTTCATTCATAAATGTTTCTCCAAATTTAGAAATGTTAGAAATTATAATGGATCGCTTGTTACTAACAAATATCTAATAGTTAAGAATTGGAATAATAAATCTGATCAAATCCTTAAATCAAGAGATGGGAGTGTTTATGAATTTCAGAAAAAATAAAAGAAGGATGAAGTCATAGAAAAGTTGAACAAACTAGTCCAATTACTTAAAGATGAAGACATAAGCTTGAAACTTGAATATCCTCAACAACTTCATAAAACTCATATCAAATAATGCTTGTGGTTTCCTATGAAAGAACACACTCAGTAATTGAATGATCTTTAGAGAATTCAACATCTAATGAAGGAACTTCATCTATGATAGGAAATGAAAAAGAAGTCTCATCCAGTGGAATCTTCGAGAGAAAAATAGAAAATAAAGCCTCTGAAAATGATGAAGAGTCAACCTCAAGAAAAACCATCGAAAAATCTTCCTTTGATGAAGAAGACAAAGTCTGCTTGAAAGTATCTCACGAGGAAGATGACCAAGAGGTAAAAAAAGCCATCTTAGAAGCAGTTGTTTAAAATAAGTACTAATTTAATTGAAGAAAATGATAAGATTAAAAAATGTAACTTAGACATTAAGGAGTATTTAGAGTTTCTTGAAGAAAGTAATAAAATGCTTAAGTTAAAAATAACTAATACTATAAACACATCAAGAATATGTGAAACTTGTGTCTGGTTGAAAAAGGAAGTGACAGACTGTGCATGAAACCCTAAGTAAATCCGCTAAGGGGAAAAAACTTTGACTTGATATTATCAAGTCAAAGGCCTTCCTTAAATAAAAGTGGATTAGGATTTAAATTTTATAGAGCACATAGTAGTAATATAAATAGGAATAAAATGGATTGACATGTTTATAAATGCTCGCATTGTAACAAATTAGGCCACTTAGAGCCATTTTGTTTTGATAAATTGAAAAGGTCTAAAATAGTAACCCTAGACCTTCAAGAACCACTACCTCACTAGGACCCAAGAAAACTTGGGTACCAAAGGTGAAACCCTAGTATGTTTTGAAATGGGTGCTTTGCAACTTTTATGAAGTCCTAAAGCATATTAAATGAGGTTGTGCGGTCATTTGTCCAACAATCACTACTATAAAAAAACAAATTTCATAACAATGTATAACTATGACCACTTAACTAACCAAAGTAATATATGTTCCTTAGGCGTTTTTTTTTTTGTAAATTTCATATAACCACGGTTCATAAAAATAGCCGTTGTGAAATTTGAAGAAGTGACATGCTTTGAATCCCCACACCTGCAATTTTATATTTATTTAGTTAAAAAGGATGGGTTCCCTTAATTTCTATTTAGAAATAAAAATTAAACAACTTTCACCACGGTTCATATAAAGAACCGTAGTCAAATATAATGACATTTCACCACATTTCTTTTTGTCAACCATGGTGAATTATATTACCTATAAAAGCTAACTAATATTAGTTCAAAATAGATCGTGCTCATTGGAAACCCTAGCTTCTCTCGTCTTATCCCAATCTCTCAAAACTCCAATATAACTTCTCCCACTATTATGAATTAAGCAAAGGTTTCACAAAACTTTGCAAGACGAGACAAGTAGCTCATTTCTTTGGCTTAGTTCTCTATGTGAAATATTTTATGAGTTGATGTTATTGTTGTTCAAAATTTATGTCTTGTTTTTCTTGTTCAAAAAATAAGTGAAACATTGGTTTATTGTTTTCTTGTTGTTTAGAGGAGATTGTAGTTTTTATATTTGTTTTTGTTTTGGTAGAGATTAGTAAAGGGTTTAAGTTATTGTGTAGGCATGTTGTTGATCTATTATGGTATTTTTTTATAACTGTGTATCATGATGCATAAAACAGTCAGGATAGTGCAATTAGCATAAATAATCAAGGCTTAAATAGGTTTTTCGTCCCTGTATCTTTTTTTTTTCGGTTTTAGTCCCTGTATCTTACTTTTTGCTGGTGTTTAGTCCTTACAGAGGTTTCCTGCGGATTTTCCTACGGATTTTCCTGCGGATTTTCCTGAGGAATTTGATTTTTAGGAAAATCCGCAGGAAAATCCGTAGGAAACCTTCGGATTTTCCTGCGAATTTAGGCTTTAGGGACTAAACACCAACAAAAAATAAGATATAGGGGCTAAAACCGAAAAAAAAAGATACAGGGACGAAAACCAAAATCTCGCCAACTTACAGGGACGAAAAACCTATTTAAGCCAATAATCAATCATACAATCCATCCATAACAATAATCATTCACAAATGCAATTATGTATGCAATGTATTCATCTCATCTACTCCAATGCATGTGGTACCAAAATTCATATATTCATAGGTGTGTTACTGAATCATCCAACTCGTCATTGGACTAAAGTCCTAACTCGTCATTGGATCGAAGTCCTACTCGTCACTGGAACGAAGTCCTAACTCGTCATTTAACCAAAGTCCTACCTATCTTCAATATACATGATGCATGAATGCTACACAAATATATGCAATAATCGTCTCAACCTCCAACTTCAATACTCGTTAGTGGTTCCTCTCGAACCTAAGACTCAACAAAAATCATCGTAAATGCAAGGCCACATCAATGGTTCCACTAAACTGAAATAACTCAGCATAAACTCAACACTTTTCCTCTTCATGAGTCATTCATCATAATCTTATAATAATTAAAAATATATAATTTCTTATCAAATACTTATAAAACAACATCAAACAACCATTGAAAATAGAAACCACTCGATAAATCGAGTCAAGCGACCCTGAATCGGTCAAAACAAGGGATGACGGCAAGCCCTCCAAGCATGATGACCGTCACACCTAAACGCCATCTCCATCTCTCAATATCCCATCATATCATTGATGATTGGCAAGGGCATCCGTATATGAGGCTATGACCGTCTGCCCATCGCCTCGCTAACGTCCGACAACACGTCTAAGTGGAGTGTCTTCTCCAGCGCAATGACAGTTGGCCCATCATAAAGGTGACGCGTGTCACCATTGTGAAGAACACGAAAAATAAAATTTTCGCCATGGTTGATATCCAGACCTTTGATTTGGATTCCTGAGAACCTCATACGCACATCAAAATCATCATACATCAATCATGTAATATTTAGCACATCAATAACGCACAGATTAATCATTTATATCATCAGTTAGCCATAAAACCATCATTATGTTAATCAAATCAAAGCATATAAATATGAAAATCAACAGAGCACGAAAACCACTTTGCATCGCAACAATCTAGAGAGGTTTTGCACAAATCATCTCAAGATTTAACAACTTCATCAATGGATGGAAATGAAAGGAAAAAGGAAAGAGGATAAGGAATCCTCTTTATCCTTCATGCTCAAACACACATATAATGAAGTATTTCCCCCATTGCTTACCTCAAATTTGCGAAAAAAAGTTGAGCTTTGGCAATGAAGGCTCTTCTCTTACTCTTCCTCTTCTAGGGTTTTACTCTCAACTCTGCTGACAACTTATTTTCACCAAACAACTCCTTCATTCTATTTCCCTTCTCTATTTAAATAAAAACCCTATTTTTATTTTATTAATTCTAATAATCCCCTTAACTCTTAATAATTCTATACACAACTCTAAATTAATTAAAATTCTATTTTCTCCCCAAAACCACAATTTCTCGTTTTCTTTATTATTTTAAATAAATAAAAATTATAATAATATTTACTAAAAACCCAACCATCCTCAATAATACTAAGAAAATAATTTTAGGCATTCAAAACTCAAATAAAATATTAAAATCAAAATCGGGGTGTCACACTAAGCAAGCGTGGGCGATGCTCTTTGAGACATAGGTTGAAAGTCTAGTTGAACTTGAGTTGGTGTTACTTAACCTAGAAGAAAGTATGCGCGCTAAGCGAGCCTGGGTGTTGCGCTTAGCGAGCCTGGGTGTTGCGCTTAGCAAGCCTACCCTTTAAAACCCTATAAATAGGGGTTGCAGGTAGTTTATTTAGAGATATTGGTGGATTCGAGATAGTTCCTAAGATAAATTAGGTTCTCTCCAAAAATCACAATTGGAGAGAATATGCGAGAATATTGAGGGCAGGATCATTGTCCTAGGAATCGTCAACAGATGATGTTCAACTACTTTCTTCTAGGTCTTGATTGTAAAACTACGATGAGGAAGCGTAGTAGATTTCCTCTTTTGTAGGGGTTAAATGCAGATATCCTAGTACTTATGTTTAGATCGTGAACATGGTGTTCTCTGTAATTCTTATTAAGTTTTAATATTGATGGATTATTTGTTCTTTATGCTTGTTTTGTATTATCTACCTTAAACATGTTTTCATAGTATGACTTAATATTTGAAATGTACTGAACATTACTAGATCCAAGTCTTTCATCTATTGGAAGCTAAAGTCTAGACATTGATTTTGGTTAAGTATCTACATTTACTATTGAAACTACATGTCGACATATTGTTTATAGGCTAAGAGATTATCTATTAGGTAAAATTGCTAATCTCATGTCGTTGAATCCAATATTAACTTCAATTAGAGCTTCAGGAGGTAATATTAAGAACGAATTATAATTGCATATTATTGGTCAAGGATTCTACATGAGAGTAGGTCATTGGAATCTAACTCCATCAAAGTTTTCTCAAAATTAAAACAACAAAAGTTCAATTTTAAATCATACTATTTTAAATTTCAAGTATTAACAAAATAATCAATCATCTGATAAACCAAACTTAAAGTAATATAAATTATTGAATAATATTTGAAACACAACCATTCCCTATGGAGATGATAATTATATACTTACTTTTATTCTGCAATAAAGACATTTAGAGCTTCCTTAACGATTGTAACTTTCATGTTAAACCTATTATGAAGATATCTTAGAATTTTTATCACAAGCTTTTCATATCACATATTTTCACCAAGAGAAAAGGAACTATTACAAAGTCATGAAGGCGAACATTGAATTCATAAATATTTTCATCCTCACGTATCTTAAAGTTTTCAAATTTTGAGGTAAGAAGTTGAAGTCTTGACATAAAAGACTTTAGAGGTGCCCTCATGGGTAACTTCAAGAGTTTTTCAAATGTCTTTAGCAATGATGTATATGTCAATGCTCCGAAAAATATTTTTTTCAACTCCATTGTAAATGGCGTTAAGAGCCAGAGACTTTCCAAGTGAAACTTCATCTTCAACAGGTGTCCAATATTTTTTAGTCTTCGCATATACAACTTTATCTTCAACTATGACTGTTGGAGTGTAACACCCTTCTGTACCCCAAAACAATAATCAGATATTTTAATTAGAAAACATAACCACAAGGGTGTCACACACATTAAAACACATAGCCTGCTCCGTAACACGGGTAACCACAAAAATAAATTTAAATGCACATATTTATACCTGGGATGTTACACGACATCCAACACATCTGATTTGTACTTGGGATGTTACACAACATCTAACACATCTGATTTGGGTCAAGTACTTGTATAATAAGGCATGCAATACATGTCCTTGCATGCTCACCCAAGAATTTACAGTATCATCGCAGCGGAATCACTAATAAATATACAACAATAACATTGTAACTCAAGACATTAAGCCTCATGAATTTCAACTTAATAGTATAATCAAAAGAGTATGACAATCAACTCAAAACAACTTAAAAATCTCAACAACACAAAAAGTATGTAACTTCGACAATAATAATACAAAAATCAAGTCAAACGTTTATCCCAACCCGATGTTACATGATCGGAGCAAGGAGCCACTAAATAAAAGAGATAAACTATGGAATTAACTCCAAGGATATCTTCCACTTACTTCAGCAATGCTACACCTGAGTATCTGCACGATGCCCGTGTAAAGGCAACATTCAAACATAAGGGGTGAGAATACAATTTAATAATAACGGTAAAAGGCAATTGGAAGTAGATTAATCTAACAACATCACACACCAAATATAACCACATAGGCATATCAAGTATTCTCATCCACTCAACATATAATCCAGCAAATCACAAATGCAACTCAAATGCAATGCATCCCACAACTTACTAAACATGCATGTAGTAATAAATTATGAACACACAGGTTCATTTCACTCCATAATATCCACCATAGGATCAATTACCTATTGGAACCAGAGCACACTAAATCGCTACCATCACCATAGGTAACACTTCACTAATCCTCCATAATAGGAATTAGCTATTCGCACCTGATCTATCACAATGGGGTCGGGGCTCACCAAAACTCGTTACCATCTCCATAAGTAATGCTTCAATAATCCCCCATAATAGGAATTAGCTACTCGCAACCGATCCATCAACATAGGATTGAGGCTCACCAAAATGAACCAATTCCGACAACATGAATTCATGGACTCTTAACATGCAACAATAACACATACACATTATCCCCTCTTCTGACCATGTATGCCACCAACAACATAATCACAATCGAAATATCATGCATATATTTGAATATAAAACATCATTAGCAACATCCTCATAACATCATACACCATACACACCATTAATGAATATTACTACAACCAACAACAACATCAACTCCAGCAACTCACATATGCAAACTCATAAACATACAATTTTGTAACAACAACACATAATTCTCAAAACTTGATAGTCATGTGCCACACCACATCAACATCACAGCCACATCATCAAAACATTAACAACATTATCATGACAACATCAACATATCAACATCATTATCACACTACACTATCACAACAATGCATTGATTCATCAACTGAACATATAAACAATCAACTTCACAAACATAAAAGATATTGGAATAATATATAACCCTTTCACCTATCACTATTATGCTATGGGTCTGAGTGTTATCTTTCTAATGCTCCAAACGAGGTGTCATTTGGACTTACGGGTCAAAAGTTAAGAGGTAAAACGTCAAAGCATGTCATAGTTAAAAACAACATATGAACAATCAAATACAACTATAGCACAGTAGGTACATGGATAATATTAAAAAATCTCACCAACCACTACCATGTTATATCCCCGATTATTAACTTTCTAAAGCTTTGAATGGGATGTCATTTGGTCATACGGATCAAAAGTTATGATCAAAACATTAGATGGATTTTCCAAAAATTATAGTTTTTCAATGTTACACGATTTTCACCCAAATCTCATCTTCAACCCCTAATTTAGTCTCAATTTTATTCAAAATCATCTCTATAAGTTGCCTAACAAGAATAACACACATATATCATGGTAATTAACATCAATATATCAATTTTTCTCATTATTCAACTACTTAGATTCATGCCCTAATTCACCCAATATTTTATCAATTTTCATGGATTCACTTAATCTCAAAGACACAACAACAACACATTATCAGACATAATTTCAATTCATATCGTGGCACATGAAAACATAATTAACATCACAATTGCATCAACAATCCACCATACACAAAGAAGATTAAACCTTAATCCACCCCTCAATCCACACCCCTATTATTGACCCCAATTCCCACCCTTACCATAGATTTCTTGCAAAAATTCTGAATTGGAACCTTCACTCTCCTCCCTTGATCACCTTGCCTCTTGCCTCTTCTTGGCCTAACACTCTTTATCCTTTCTCCCCATTTTTCACGTATGATGCAACTGACTTATATTTTCCCTTTTTCTAATAATAATATTCCTCCTAATTATGTTTTCCCTCATTTACCCCAACTTACCCTCATGTAATTACCTCCTTGTCGCTAAAATCTCTACACATACTATTTATTTTATTTTCACTAATTAATATAATAAAACAAATAACACATTATTTTTAATTACCAAAACAACTCTAAATTATTCCACTCACTTCTATCATCTCTCTATACCCCTAACTTAAGGACACATACCCCGCCACACCCAACCATAAAATAAATCATCCAAAATGCATAATTCAAATAATTAAAATATAATAAAATATCAAATAAACAAATGGGGTGTTACAACTCTCCCCCACTTAAGACATTTTCGCCTTAAAAACTAACCTAAGGAAAATAGAGTCAGATACGACTCTCTAATCTGATCCTCACGCTCCCAAGTGAAGCTCCTACCAGCTGGCCCTCTCCACACTACCTTCAACAAGGTAATATCACTACCATGCGACTGCTTCACTTCCCAATCCTCTATACGTATAGGTGATGTCTCAACAGTCAGGTTATCTCTCACCTGCACCTCATCCACCTGAATCACATGGGACGGATCTGAAATATACCTCCTATTTCTGCGAAATCTGGTATGGACCATCATAACGTGATGTGAGCTTTCAAGACTTCAAAGCTCTACCAACACCGGTTACCGGAGTAAATCTCAAAAACATATGATCTCTCTCCTAGAACTCAAATGCTTTCCTCCTATTATCATGTTAAATTTTCGGATGACTATGCGACGCTTCCATCTTCTCTTGGATCATTTTGATCTTCTCAGCCGTTTGGTGAACAATCTCTGGTCCGAGCACAACACTCTCGCCTGACTCATACCAACACAAGGAGTCCTACACCTTCTACCATACAATTCCACGGTATGATGCCATTCCAATATTAGAATGATGACTGTTGTTGTAAGTAAACTCAATCAATGGCAAGTGTCTATCCCAAGAACCTCCTTGTTCTAGCACACAATCCCTCAATAAATCTTCCAAAGACTGGATAGTCCACTCTGTCTAACCGTCCATCTGCTGATGATAGGCCGAACTCAACCCTCCTTAGTACCTAGAGCAGTTTGCAAACTCCCCCAGACCTTGATGTAAATCTCGGATCTCTATCTGACACAATACTCGAAGAGATACCATGTAGTTTCATAATATCTTCAACATACAAAAAAGCCAGCATCTGTAAAGGATGATTGATCTTTATCGGTATAAAATGAGCCAATTTGATTAACCTGTCGATAATCAACCAAATGGAATTACATCCTTTCGAAGTCTTCGACAATCCTGTTACAAAATCCATGTAAATGCTATCTCATTTCCATTATGGAATATTCAATGTATCATCAGACCCAACAACTTCTGATGTTCAATCCTTGACTCCTGGCACGTCAAACAAGCATAGAAAAATTCTGTAACATCTTTCTTCACCCCTGCCAACCAAAACATCTTCTTTAAGTCTTGGTACATATTGGTCGCACCTGGATGAATAATCAGCTCACCACAATGTCCTTCCTCAAGAATACTCTTCTTAAGTTCAGGCACATCTGGAACATAAACTCTATCTCTAAACCTCATCACATCATTCTCATCAACTCGGAAATCACCTCCTTTAACTTGGTTGATTAACGTGGGACGATCTATCAATCTCAAATAATATTTCTGACCCTCTCTGATCTCATCAAGGATACTACTCGTCAGCTTCAGCATATCCAACTTCACACTGTTAGGAGTTTCTTCACATACTAAACTTATATCTCAGAACTGCTTAACCAATTCCAATTATCAAACCATCAACATCGACATATGTAAAGACTTCCTGCTCAACGCATCATCTACGACACTAGCCTTACCAAGATGATAACTTAAGCTAAAATTATAAGCCTTTAGGAATTCCAGCCACCTTCTCTGCCTCATGTTCAATTCCTTATAATAAAATATATACTTTAAGCTTTTGTGATCACTGAACACCTCAAATCTGGAACCAAAGAGATAATGTCTCCAATTTTTCAAGACAAAAACCATAACTGCTAACTCTAAATCATGCGCAGGATAATTCCTCTCATGCACTTTCAGATGTCTGGAAGCATAAGTAACAACGTGACCATTCTGCATTAGTACACCACCAAGACTCATCTTCGATGCATCACCATACACTACAAAATCTAACTTGGATTAGAAAAAATCAACACCGAGGCACTCATCAATTTTTTCTTGAGTTCCGCAAAACTCTCTTAGCAAGCAACACCCAACACATAAGCTTGACCCTTTCGAGTCAACTGAGTCAAAGGCAATGCTAACTTCGAGAAGCCTTCTATAAACCTGTTATAATAACCAGCTAAATAGAGAAAACTTCGTATCTCAGAAGCAGACTTCGGAGTTTCCCACTGTCATACAACATCAACTTTAGAAGGATCTACAAAAATTCCCCCGCTCGAGATCACATGGCCAAGGAAACTCACTTCCTTCATTCAAAACTCACACTTTGGCAACTTGGTGTAAAGGGAAAACTTGAGATTAAGCTATTGATTAACTTAAATTTCAAAACAAGAGTCACCATCGCACTTTTATTGTATCCAAAGGAAAGGAAAAAGAGTGAACAAAACCCAAAGAAGTTCTAAACAAGAATAAATAAACAGAGACAGGGTAAGGGGGTTGGTTACGCAATGGGAAGGTGTTAGCACCCAAAATGTCTATAGTACTCTATAGGAACCTCTCTGTAAATCTAGCATTTGGCTTATAAAAAAGGTGTTGTTTATAAAAGATGGCTGAGGTGAGAAGAGAAGCATTTTTTTTTATAATTTTTGTGTTTGACAAGACTTCCTGAGCCTCGTGCCTACGTACCCACAAAGTGCAATCGAGGATCAAAACCTTGTAGTTCGTGGTAAAAATAACCAAAATAGTGTTTTATGATTCATTTTAAATGAAAAGACAAGTTGTCATTTGAAGGAGAAAACTTCAACTAATCACCCACAAGTATGTGAAAATAGACCTTTGCATCACCATGAGAAGGGCTCCTACTTGGATAAAATCGATAAGTATGCCACTAACTTTCAAAGGTGGAAAAGTGTCTACCTATTTCAAACAATACTATGGGGATAGGATGATTACACCTCACTTTTGTATGACTCATGTCTAAATTTGTGAAAAGTTTAAAAGGAAAAGTGCACAAAGGCACAAAATGATTTGAATGGGTTAAGTGCTTTTTAAGACTCATAGTCTTCAAAAAGATCTTTGTCATTTCTTTCTCTTCAAGAGGTGGACTGATTTGTACAGCAATATCGCACCATCTTTGCGCATACTCCCTAAAAGTTTGCTTATCATTCTGGGACATAGCACGGGGCTGATCCCTGTCCGGTTCCATGTCAACATTACACTTGTACTGGCGAACGAAGGCTTCTCCCAAATCATTAAAGGTGCGGATATGAGAAATATCAAGGCCCATATAACATTTTAACGCAACGCCAGTCAAACTATCCTAAAAATAGTGAATCAACAACTGATGATTATCCGTCTGAGTGGACATCTTACGAGCATACATCACCAAATGGCTCAAAGGACAGGAATTGTCTTTATATTTTTCAAAGTCGGGAACCTTGAACTTGTGAGGAATCTTCACATTAGGAACCAGATAGAGCTCGTGAGCATTCTTTCCAAAGAGTTATTTTCCCCTTAAGGCCTTAATCTCCTTTTGCATTTCCTCAAATTGATCTTGGAACTCGTCCTTGTGATCATACACATCTTGACTTTAACTAGCTTCAGCGTGGAAAACGTGCTCATCATTCTATAGGACAACATGTACCATATGAGGAGGTATCGTCATAATAGGATGAACAGTGGTGACTTCAGCAGCATGTCTGTACCCTTCAGGCATAAAGTTCAATGGCATACCCCAAGGAAATTCGGGAGGCATCTGATTAGGAGGAACACTAACAGGAGCCACAAAAATAAGATCATAAATCACTTCAGATATAACAGCTGGCTGAGGTTGAGTAACTTGAGGAGTAGGAGGATGAGGAGATTGATTTTATTAGGCAACTAGATACTCGACCACTGCATTACGCTTCTCCATACCAGCACAGATACTTGAAACCTCTTCTCGAAGTTCACGATTTTCTTGTTCCAAATGATCAACCATCTTTCTCTGAGAATTAGCACAGGTGTTGTAGCGGTGCGACAACTTGACTTTCTAAGAAAACCAAGAAGAAAGCAATAAGACACATGTTAAAGCAAGACCCAATGCAAAATGATGCGAATGCAATGCAAAATGTAAATGTTTCATTCAAATTTCCAGGATCTTTAAGATATAAAACAATTGCAAACATCATAAAGAAATAACACTTTTTGAAATACTAATAAACATCTCATTGTATTGATCATTGGAAAGAGTTACACTTGAAAGTACAAGTTACAAAGGATCAACATACAATAAGAAAAAGCTAGATCCTAGGGATCCTAAGGAACATCTGATGACGTTCCAAGCTGATACTTCCTTCGGAGTCTCTTGATCTCTCTCATAGTTGTCTTTCATGGTGGTTTTCTCTAACACGAGCTGATCCACAATACCCTTCCAAGCACCGGAAGTAGGAGGAAGAGATGATAAAGTAGTAGGCGAAAATAAATCCACTACATCTCTTTATAGTACGTTGCTCAAGCAACTCAATCAAGTCATCTTTCTCCTTTAACTATTTTTACAACTCTAGATTCTCGAGGTTTGAAGCATGAAACTTGGATTCCCAAAGGTCCCTTTCTTGCTTCATCTTGGCCAAAGCATCTTGAAGAGTCTTCACATTATCAGAAGGAATAATGAGTGGTCTAGCAACCACTATAGACATGGGTTTCTCAAAAGTATAAGGCATTTTGAGCTCCTTAGCTCTCTCTTTCACCCAAAGTGTATAAGGTTCTAAGGCAATGCAAACTTGTCTTCCAAGATCTCGTTTACCCTTCCTATGAATATTGCTCCAAGCATGAGTCATTATTTTTCTCAAACCAAGAGAGTCATTCCCTCCTTGAAAGAACAAACCTTCTAATATAACATTATTAGGCTTATCCTTCAACATACAACCAAGACGACATCTCGCTAAGCTCGGATTGTAGTTAATTCCACCTTGTGTACCAAGAAGAGGCACATTGGAGAATTCCCCACAACTATCAATAATCTGAACATTCTTATAAACAGAAGAAGACCAAGTAATGTCAGCATAAGTGAGGGACATGATCCTCTGAGACCATCTTAAACAACTCTTGTTCTCCTTGAAAGTAGATGACTGTGGCAAGTGTGAAATAAACCACTTGTACAACAGAGGTATGCAACAAACAATGGTACCATTCCCCTTAGAAGTCCTATAATGGATAGAGAAGTAGGTATCACGAAGTAAAGTTAGAACAGGATTCCCTATCAAGAATATCTCAATAGTGTTAACATCCACAAAGTTGTCAACATTAGGGAACAAGACTAGTCCGTTGATAAGCAAAGAAAAAATAGCCTCAAACTCCAATGTGTTACCAACATTAGCAAACGAAGTAGCTTTCTCAACCAAAAACTTAGAAGTCAACCCCTTAATGCCCCCTTTAACCACAAGGTTAACATCTATACCAGATTTCTTCAGATGGACGGCTGCATCAATAACTTGGGACTTAGGAACTTCCTCCAACCAGTGTAAGGAACATCATCAGAAACGAGTATACCCAAAAGATAAGCATACTCCTCCAAGGTCGGCATGAGCTGATAATCAAGAAATGTTAAGCATCGGTAGACAGGATAATAGAATTGCACAAAGGTGTTCATAATTCTTCTTCAATGTTGGTAGAAAGAACATATAAGAGTCTTCGATGACGAGATCTAAAGTCTGCATGATCAACTACCTAGGATACTAGCTTTCTCAAATCTCTAAGATCAGGAGTTCGAAAACCATACTTCTGAGTATTTCTCATTCCAATGTCCATGATCACAAAATCTGCGATGTTTGCAAAGGAAAATCTCTGAGATCCTTGAAAACTGATTGAAATAACATGTTTATGAATGCATGAGTGCATGATGCAAAAGCACAAACAAGATCACAAACAAGGTTAGGGTTCTGAGTCACGAGCATGGAGCCAAGGGTTAGAACCACCCACAAAGGTATGTACAAGGAGTTATATCCACCTGTAGAATAAGGTTCTAAAAAGTTCCCAGAGTCGTGATTCCATCTTTAGGATATTATCGGCTTAAACGACTACTCGTCAGCCAACAATATTCTCAAGGGAAACTCCTCCAAGCGTTGTATCGTGTAACAACTAATTCAAGTCCACACCTGAATAGCCACCGCACCACGTCCTAATAAGGCCAAGATGGGTTAAAGGGTTCTAAGGTCCTCAGCTTATCGGGCTCCCAGGTCAGAAAAAGTAATGCGAAATACGACTAATCATATGACATCAGTAATTCCAAATAGGCCTCCACTGAGTGGGGGATCTCAAGTCAGCTTAGTAAGGACTACTCCACGTAAGCTGAACAAAACTATACCACCCTCCTATCATAAGTGCTCTCAAGTCCTGGTTAGGACTTATCTCACCATTCAGAGATCACCAAGCACCAAAAATAAAACAAACAAAAGATATAATACAAACACAGATAAACAATGATAGTCTAAACCCACTAGGGAATACTCCCCAACAGAGTCGCCACTTTTTTTGTAGCGGGAAAATTTTAGATTATGCTATTGATTAACTTAACTCGCAAAACAAGAGTCGCCACTGCACTTTTATTTTATTCAAAGGAAAGGAAAAAGAGCAAACAAAACCTAAAGAAGTTTCAAACAAGAACAAATAAACAGAGACAGGGTAAGGGGTTGGTTACGCAATGGGAAGGTGTTAGCACCCAAATGTCTATATTACTCTATAGGAACCTCTTTGTAAATCTAGCGTTTGGCTTATAAAAAGGGTGTTGTTTGCAAAAGATGGCAGAAGTGAGAAGAGAAGCATTTTTTTTATAATTTTTCTATTTGACAAGACTTCCTGAGCCTCTTGCCTACGTACCCACAAAGTGCAATGGAGGATCAAAACCTCGTAGTTCATGGTAAAAATAACCAAAATGGTGTGTTATGATTCATTTTAAATGGAAAGACAAGTTGTCATTTTAAGGAGAAAACTTCAACTAATCACCAACAAGTATTTGAAAATGGACCTTTGCATCACTATGAGAATGACTCCAACTTGGATAAAATTGAAAAGTATACCACTAACTTTCAAAGGTGGAAAAGTGTCTACCTATTTCAAACAATACTGTGGGGATAGGAGGATCACACCTCAACTTTAAATGACTCATGTCTAAACTTTATGAAAAGTTTTAAAGGAAAAGTGCACAAAGGCACAAAATATTTTGAATGGGTTAAGTGCTTTTTAAGTATTTTAAAAATAGTCAAATTATACTTAAGATTGATTACCATTTATTAAGAAAATGAAGTTTGAAAATGCACTTGACAAAGTCAAGGTTTATTATGAAAGAGGTTCTAGTTTGAAAGAAGAAGGATTTTAAAATAGGGAGAAGATTTTGAAAATTGAAGAATGGGGAGGAGATGGAGAGACTATCCTAAAGCATAAAATAAAAGCTAGGTACAAAGAAAGATCTAACCAGGAAAGCAAACCACATGACATAAGTCAATCAAGAATTCCCTCCTTTGGATTAAGCCTCAAGCAAGCCAAATAAGCAAATAGTAATCCAAGCATCAGATGAAATCATAATAACCAAGATGAGTCTTCAAGAGAATCTTTAAGCCAAGGGTACCATATGAATCCAAATAAGTCTCAAGGTATACTTCCAAGCCAAGGTCAAGGTCCTAACTCTAAGTCCAAACTTCACATCAATGCATAGGATAGTAACTCAAGTCCATGAAAGTAACCAAGTTTTTTAATGATTTGATATTTATTAATGTTTTAAGAGAAAAGTCCAAATGGACAATATAAAAGAAAGCATAAACACAAGTCCAAGTGGACAAAGAGAAAGCAATATGATAAAGATGAACATTATGATATGGGATACTAAAGTAAAAGCATAAAATAAATTACAATAAGTAAAGAGCATAATATAAATGAAAATTAAAGTAAAATAAATAAAACAAAAAGTTAGTATGCTAATGGTTAAAATGAGAGGTGAATTTCTCATTTTTTTGGAGAATACTCAACTAAACATCCACAAGCATGAAAACATGGTCTTATACATTACCAAGAGAAGGGCTCAAACTTGGATAAAAATCGACAAGTATGCCCCTAACTCTCTTAGGTAACAAAAGATCCAATCTATTTCACACAATACCATGAAGAATAGGAGGCTGACAATCTCACTTATAAAAATGACTTGGTTTCTAGTTCGGGACAAACTTAGCGCTATGTTAAGCAATCGTAATTGGACTTATGTAGAAGTCACAACTATCTGAGACCGGTCAATAACAATTTATGTGTTAATATATGCTAGAGAAATGATATGTAGAACACTCTCCTAAAGCATGCCACACAAAAAGAAAAGAGAAGTGGTCTCATCTTAATCAAGAACTTCCATCAATGATCAGAGGCAACCTATCACTACTCCAAAGTGAAGTGAGTGATCCAAATGATCACTTCAACATGTTTGAAATAATGAAGGTTCAAACATCTTTGATCATCAACAATCCACGATGTTAAAGATTTTCATCAACCAAAAGAAGAAAAAAAAAGAATAAGGGAGATGAATAAGAGGCAGCAAGGAAAGAAAAACAACAAATTAAATCCAAGGATTGATTAAGCTATCATCAAGATCAATCATCTATTTTGGTGGATTAGGGTTTTCACCCCATCAACACCCAAGATCCATTAAGCTTGATGAAACTTGACCAAATAAACCAAGATCCCAAGTCAATTAGAAGTCAACAAAGGTCAACAAGCACAAAATGCAATAAAAGAAAATAAAAAACAATGAAATGATTTTTAAATGATTTCTTAAAATGAAAATAAAGACGAAAAATAAAATGATGCTTCAAATTAAAGAAAAAATGATCAAGAAAAAACACACAAGTCAGAAACAAGTCAAGAGATGTTGACAATTTTTTTCAGAATATTTAAAATCAGAAAAGCATTTTAAAACCAATTAAAACAAAGGAATTATCAAGAAAAACAAGAAAATATCAAATAATAAAATAAAAATATGGAAAATAACAAACAGAAAGAAAATAATTCAAACTATTTTTGTGAATTCATTTAGAATTTTTGGAATTAAAATGAAATTTCTATGAATTTTTAAAGTTTAAATGATTCAAAACAAATAAAAGAAAAAGAAATAAAATCAGGAAAATCCAGAGACATTGGATCCACTTCATTAATCATACAAGGATGATCTAACAGTCCAGAAGAACATGCCCACGATGGATCTAATTCAAACAACACATAAGGGATCAAGAAAAGTCAAACCACCAGAAACATTTCAAGTGGTGCGATGTCATTGGTTGGATGATGACACCTCATCATCTTCAACCTCCAGCCACCTAAATAACCATAAAACGTTGGAAAATCGTGATCTCTCAAATGGAGTTAAGAAATGCTCAGATTAACACCACTGTGTTCATCTTTTCATTGCGAAATCAACCATACCAACTACATGAATTTATATTAACTGATCTATGAGAATTCAGAGAAACGTCGTGACATTTTTGAAAATTCTAAACAGGATTAAATGATGAATACTCAATGAAAATCAAATTTAAAAGAAGCACGAGAATCAAGGAGCCAAGAGCTTCATAATGACCAAAGGTTTGAAGCATATATAGATCTGCAACTACCTGAACGAAGTAAGGTCAAATGCCTATAAAAAGGACTTGGATAGCTTGATATAATGCATGATTTGGCTTGATTTTGATTGCTTTAGCTTCAGTGAAGATCAAGGAAGGTGATGGAGTCAAGAAACTAAAACTGGAAGCTCAGAAATAGTGAGTTCGAAATTGAGAAAAGTGAGCTTTGGAGTGAGTTTGGCAGGGTGTTTTTGGCAATCAAAAGCTTGGAAAATGAATGGAGGGAGACTCTCTATTTATAGATGAAGAGAATGGAATGATGAGAGGGGTGGAATGATCAAAGAATTGGAGAATTCGTGCACACCCTCATCATGCCAAAAGTGTGACTCTCAAATCATCAAAATTGAACCAAAACTCGCATTTTAAGTGCTAAACAACTTTTGGACACTTGCTAAACTTGATTAGGCACAAAATTGAACTTTAATTTGGCCTCTAATTGGAATTAGAATGAATAAAAAATCTGATCATGGAGCTTTCTTCAATTTCAAGTTACCATGTTCACCTTGATGGGGCATCCCACTCAAGAGGCTTTTTGCTACCATTCTTCTTGCAGCGTGTAGTACTCATTGCCTAGTTTACAATGTGCCAAGAAAGGTTTCATTTGGACATCTGAGGAGAAAGTTATGATGTGTTGAAGTTGGCATGAAAAACTGATCATCATACTTAGAAAAATTCTAAGCCTTTGGGGCAAAAAATGATCTATAATGTTCCAACAAATTCCAAGGCCTTCCAAGCATAATTTGGTCTTTATCATTGCAGCAAACTTGTTAGGGGCATTGTTAATGATAATGTGCAAAAAGAATCAGCCTCAAATGATAAAAATTGGAGAAATTATGATCCTTGAAAGTTGAGATAAAGTCACTTGAAAATAGGCCAAATTTCACTAAGTCCACAAATGACCTATAATGTCTTCAAACTTTTGATGTTGAGAAGAGTCATTTGCAAAAAGAATCACTCAAAAATATGAAAGATTGAAGGAATTGTAGTCCTTGGAACTTAGACTTGAAAATGTTGAATTTTTGGTCAAACCTTCTTGAACCTATTGCAAACTTGAGGTTTTCTTGCATTTGAAGGTACATGGATGATAATATGAACCCAAAATAAGATTTCCTTAAATGTTCTTTGATTTAATTGCTCAAATCTTGGGTTGACTTGTTGATGAAGGCATGGAAATAAACACATGAACCTTTGACTTTCTTGAGAAGCAAGAAACAAGACCTTGAGGTATTCTTGATCCAAATGATATTGAGAGATGCTTGATGTCCAATAAACCTTGAGATTGAAAGTCATGTTTTGAAGGATAAGTCCTTGAGATTCAATTGATGTTCACACTTTGAATTGAGAAACAAAACCCTAGCTGAGGGACCAATCTTGAGGCTCTTGATGGAAAGCCCTACCTTGCACAATAGTATTAGATAGGAAAGACATATTTTTGGCATTTTAATTAGTGGTTAGATAAACAATAAACATATAAACATAAAGAAAAATACACACAAAAGGGTGCTTGGTGATATTAAAATCAAAACCCAAAGGATGAGAGGGGGGAGAACCAATATGTGATCTTGTTTGTGTAAAGATACAAATGATAAGTGAGATCTTAGGGGTAAAAAATAGGGTATAACACTTGGTATAAAGTTTCTCTCTCTCAACACCTGCAATATTACTTTAAGATGCTTCTCATGTTCTTCAACAGGTTTAGATTATATCAAAATATCGTCAATGAAGATCGCCACAAATTTAACCAAATACGAATGGAAGATCAGATTCATTTACTCCATGAACATGTCTGGTGCATTAGATATGCTAAACATCATCACAGTGTATTCATAGTGACCATATCTCGTCCTGAATGCTATCTTCGGAATATCATTTGGTTTAACACGAATCCGATGGTAACCATACCTCAAGTTAATATTCCTAAACACACAAGCACCAACTAATTGATCCATCAAATAATCGATTCTCAGAAGTGGATACTTATTCTTGATAGTCACCTTAATCAACTGCCTGTAGTTCACACATAACATTATACTGCCATCCTTGTTCTTAACTAACAACACAGGGGCACCCCACGGAGAAAGACTTGGTCGAACAAACTTCTTCTTCAACAATCCTTCCAATTGTTTCTTCATCTCAACCAATTCTGATGCTGACATCCTATAAGGATCCATTGACACCGGACTCATCCACTCATCTAGCAGAACAAACCACTTGTTACCTTTATCGAACTCAAGTTCACGCACTGGTGGCAACTCGCAGATATCTTCTGGAAAAACATCAGGAAATTACAAACCATTGGCATATCACTAGTCGTCACATTGATCTCTTCTCTCTAGGAAGCAAACATCAACCATACTTGATAGTTTTCCCTCATGACATCCCAACTTGAGAGCTTCAACAACGCTTGCACCCTTGCAATAAGTGTAAGACCCTAAATTTTGAACCCCTAAGATTCCACATATCATTCGCATCTCATTTGCATTTTACAACAAACAAGATCATGCATTGGTTCCCTTATCCCTCTCATCTTTGGGTTTATGCCTTGCAGGGTTTACCGAGCATCTGTGTGTTTCTTATTCACTTTATTGCTTTATTTGTTTATATTTTACTAACCTTAACCAAAACCCAAAAATATTTTGTTTTCTCTTTATTGACATTTTCAGGGGAAGAACAGGTTAAAAATGCCAAAATAACAGTCCCTCGGCTCGATTGAATTTTATCTGAGAAAAGTCAAAGTTGATCTGCAATCATGTTAAATTTATTTGGTCAAGGATTCCCCAAGTTTTAATTGATTATTATTCAAGGAATTCCAAGGTTCATGTGTTTATTTCCATGCCTTCTTTGACAAGAAAAAGAATCGAGCTGAACCACAGCAGTGCACTCAAAAAGGGCATTTTTTCAAAATTTGCATTGAGTAACTGGTTACCCTATATAGAGTAACCGGTTACCCGGTGAAAATTTGAAAAAAATTCAGCAAATTCAAATTCAGCAATTTTGCACCAATCTCAGCCCTTGATCACATTTGGAATATTCTAAACCATCCCATTTTAATTCCCTACATCATCATAATTAATTCCTACCATACACCTTCACTAAATTACTCCGTAAATTACTCGGCGATTGCTTAACATAGCGCAACATATGTCCCGTATCGGAAAATGATAAAAAATTATTGATTATTTATCTTTTGGTTCAACACTTATGAGACTTGTTGTTAGGAGGCTTTGGTCTTATCAATCCTCTAATGAGTTCTCATTAACCTTGACCTAAGTGCAATTATTCAATTATTATCAATCACTTACTCTAACAACTAACAACTAATCACTAACTTCTAACTTTTACTTTTATGCTTCCTTCTTGCTCCCTATCTCTCTTTTACTTTCATGCTCCATTATTATCATTTCATATCATGTTTATGCTTCCGCAATTTTTCCTTTGTCCGTTGGACACATGTTTATGCTTCCGCAATTTTTCCTTTGTCCACTTGGACACATGTTTATGCTTATGCCTTTTTCTCTTTGTCCACTTGGACCAAAAAACATTAATAAATGCCAAAACCTCTAAAAAACATGTGCTTCTAATCTTGGACTATGGTTACTATCCTTTGCAATGGACATGGAGTTTTGCACCTAGACCTTGGACCTTAATGCTATTCTTGGAACCTTGGACTTAGAACTAGGACCTTTTCCCTTTGCTCTGGAATTATGGTTCGAAGACTTTGAAGCCTTGTGCTTTTGTTTGGTTTATGGTGAAGACAACTACATTTGTGGTTAGATCTTTCTTATCCTTAGCTTTTACTTTATGCTTTAGGACAGTCACTTCTTTTCCTCCCCATTCTTCAATTTTCAAAACTTTCTCCCTTTTTCAAAACCTTCTTGTTTTCAAACTATCACCTCTTTCATAATCAAACCTTGACTTTGTCAAGTGATTTTACTCTTTTCCTTTCATTTCTTAACAAATGCTAAACTACATAAGCATATTGCCACCTTTTTCAAAAGACTTTAAAAAACATTCAAATTCATTCAAACTCCTTTTGTGCCTTATGCACTATTTCTTTTAAACTTTTTCATAAGTTTAGACATGATTCATTTCTTTAAGCGAAATTATTCGCTTGAAAATGGCGACTTGTCTTTACACTTAAAATCAACCAAAACAAACAAATTTTTGTTCTTTGTACCACGAACTACGAGGTTTTGATCCTACATTGCATTCGTGGGTACGTAGGCATGAGGCGACAAGTCTCTCCAAACACCAAAATCGAAAAAACAATTTCTCTTCTCATCTCCTCGATTACTTTTCAAGCAAGCATTTTCAGACCAAAAAGCGTAGATATTTCAAAGGGTTCCTATAGAGTACTATAGACGTTTTGGGTGCTAATACCTTCCCATTACGTAACCAACCCCCCTTACCCAGTCTCTGTTCACTTGTTCTTGTTTTATAGCTTGTGTAGGTTTTGTTCGCTCTTTTTCCTTTCCTTTTTGGATAAAATAAAAGTGCGGTGGCGACTCTTGCTTTTTGAGTTAAATTAATCAATAGCTTACACTCACAATTTTGCCGCTACAGAAAAAGTGGCGACTCTGCTGGGGATATCCACTCCCTTGAGGGGTTTAGCCTACTTTGATCTATTTACTACTTTTTGTCTGATTTGCTTGTTACTTGTTTGTTCTGTTTGGGAGTCGCTCTGTGTGTGAGATAGGTCCTATACCCGGACTAGAGTGTACTTTGAGATAGGAGGATTGTATAGTCAAGGGAGCTTTGAGGGAGTTGAATCCCAAAAAAGCAGAACTTGAGAATCCATCCACTCGGTGGTTGCCTCTTTGGAATTACTGATGTCGATCCAGCGACCATTGAAGGCATTACTTTTTCCATAGAAGCCTATAACACCGAGGACCGTAGTAACCCTTAACCCATCTTATCCTTTTTAGGATCGTGGCACGGAAGCTATGAAGATGCAAATCTGACTTACCTATTATACGATGCCACACTCAGGTTAGATTCTCTTGAGGATAACTACCAACCTCCGAGCAAATCGGTACGCTAGTGTGTCTGATAGCGGATTGTGGACACTGGGCACTCTATTAGAACCGCTGTTTTCTGCAGGTACACTGAAGACGAAACCTTAGTACATACCATTGTGGGAGTGGTTCTTAACCTTGGCTTCATGCTCGTGACTTGAACCTTGAACCCGTGTGCTTTGAGTGATCTTGTTTGTGGTTGTTGCATTCATGCACTCTTGCATCCATGAGCATACATCTGCATTTATCCAAATCGCCTCAGAAACTCATTTCAACTGTCTCCTTCGTCAGTTATCTATTCACCGTCAAGTTGTTTCCTCACCACAACTACGAAACTAGAGCTGCTGTTAGATTGATTTAATACCCCAAATTTTGACCACTTAGATTTCCCATCATTGTGAAAATCATCATCACAATATGGATGTACCTTTATGCTTCATCAGTCTCCCCAAAGATGGGTGAGCATTGACTACAATCAAAATTAGGGTTTCAAGCCCTCTCTGAGTGCTTAGACAAAGGATCAATCAAGAAATGACATGATCTTCAACTTGTCTAATCTCTCAAACATCCACAATGGATCAAAAAGAACTCCCATTTCAAGGATTAAGCACAAGGCTGCTCCCTTCTAGGTGGATCAAGTCTCAAGATCGACAGCATCACCAAATTAGGGTTTTGGTCGACCAGGGCCTCCAGATGGAAATTTTCATCTGGGCACAAGGCAATGATCCAAAACATAACCTAATATGCTTCACGGAACCTCATGAACCTATGCATCAAGTCAATTTTTCCTCAGGGGATGCATTCATCAAAAACCAGGAATTAGGGTTTCTTGACCTAATTCACCCCTAAGTTGACTTTTGGGACAAACCATGAGCCAAGACCTCAAGAGATGATTTGAGGGTCTCTAATATACCATATTGATCCATTTGGGACAATGGATTGATCCAAGAAGTTTGAGCAACAAGTCTCAATTTCATCTGCACCACAATTAGGGTTTTAAGGGAAAAGTCAACTGTAACTTTGACTTTTGACCAGGACATGCTCCCAAACCCTAATACATGATTGAATATACCCTATGACACCCATGGAACATGTCCATCAAGTTTGATTTAGGTCAAGGACATGATTTCCTGAAGAATTGCACAGTTTGGAATTCATCTGATAAAAAGTCAACTGTGCACAAAAGTCAACTTTGACTTTTTGAGATTTTTCACCAAAATGGATTTTTAACCCTAAAATGATGTTAATGTATGATTTGAATCATCATTCATCAAGAAAAATCAAGAAAAGTGAGATAACTTGTAAAAGGGGTAACCATAAAACTTAGAAATTTTTCTAAGTTAAAAATAAAGTGGCAAAGGTACCAACTTTGGAGGACCATAACTCCTAAACCACAAGGTCATTTTTTCTCATCCAAAGATGGATTTGTAGCCCTCATTATCACCTACAAAAACTTCAACTACAAGTCATTCCAATTCATTAAGGATTTTGAGTTATGGAGTGATCAAAGTGGCTAAAAAGTGAAAATGTCACTTTTTCCAACACTTAGTGAAATTTTCACTAAGTCAGATTCTGCCTCACTTTTTGCCAAATGTAGGGGGATTTTTCACTTGGAATAAAAAGAGATCAAAACCAAACTTGTTCAAACAGTTGTTGTATCATGTAAGAGCTTTCCAAAATGGCCAAGAACATTGCCAAATTCAACCTACACCATGAGATACAACATTGCCAAGTTGCCTTGCTGAAATCTGTCAAGGCAAGGCAGAATTTGCAACTTTGGTCGATTTGCCAAAATCAGCCAAATTAAATTGCTCCAATCCACTTGGACACCTCAGAGGATTGAATCTAAAGGGGACAATCACTGAGCCAAGCCTCCAAAGGCCATGGAACAAGAAATAGCATGTTGAACCTAGAATGGCCAAAATAGGGACAAGACTTCAAATTTGGAATGAGGCATTCAATGGAACCATCAAGGTGGCATGGACTGAGCCATTCTCATCTGAAATCAGTCAAGACTTATCCAAGACCAAGGGGACCAAAGCTCTGTGCCCTAACCTCTAGTCAATGGCTAGAGGAGACTTGGATTTTCATTTGCCAACATTGGCCAAACCTACTTACCAGCTGCCATGCACTATTCCTTGCAAAACAAACTTGCTCTACTATAAATAGAGCTCAATTGTGGTCAGTTTAAGTACACCAAAGCCATCTAACAGATGCTTTCCTCAAAATCTCTTTCTCTTGGCAAAAATGCCTTTCTTAGCAAGGTAGCTATCGGGTTTTGAGTTTGAGAGCAATTCTGCACAAACCAATCACTCACACACCTCACATACATCACATATGAGCTGATCAATCACTCACATAACTTCTGAAACATCAATTTCATGAAATCACCAGCTGGTTGCTCAAATTTTCAAACAAGTTGCAGCTGAGGTACCACAAAGTGATCCAACCAATTTCAATCAAGTCCAACCATCCAAACACAATCCATAGGGTGTAGGGAAGCTGTTCAGATCATCACAACTCATCTGTAACACCTCCAAATCAAAAATCACTTTGCACTTGCTGTTACGACTTGGAGGTAAGCACATACTTGGTCATCTCTCAATCTATGCATATTTCCTCGCACAATAATTTGGCCATATGTTCATAATCATGCATGGAATGTTTTCCCTCAATTAATTGCATTGTTTGACACATGTATCAAAAATCCTAGCCTTCATGCAGAAATTAGGGTTCTTGAGGTCTCTTCGTGATTTCTTGTTGTATGTTTAATTTAAATGAAATTAAAGTACATAGACATGATCGTGAGGTTGAGACGAGCATAATGATATGTGGATTGCATGATATGATTACGTATTCATGGAGATTGGATAGAAAACGCAAATCTGGGCAAACTGAAAAACGCGCGTGTTCTTGGCGCCATTTTTAGAAATTCAAATATTTGAATTTTGTGATTTTGTTTAATTGATTCAAAAATTAATTTCTCTCTGAGTTTTAATGATTTTGAGTTAATTCTTTTTTTAATAATTCACAAAAATGTTAAAATATTTTATTTTATCAAAAAATCCCAAAAATATTATTTATTTCATATAATTGATATTTTTGCAAAGAATTAATATTTTGATTGTTTTTGGCATTTTAAATATTTTTTCTACATTGATTTTGCAACTTTTAATGCTTTCTAATTATTTTGTAGGTCAATACTTAATTTTTGAAGCATTAATCCAAGGTCACAATTTGTTTTCCATGTGTTAAACAATTTTTGATCATTTTAATTGAATTTTTATTCAATTAAATACATTTTGAAAACAAATTAGGGTTTTGGATTAATTCAACCCTCATAAATCATTTTCAAAACACTTTGGGCCTCTTGAGAGAGTGTAAGACCCATCCCCCTTGTACAAAAACTTTTTGGGCCACACTCATTGTATAAGTCCCTCTGTACAAGTAAACGGTGCGATCGTCGCCCGTTTAAAAATAAAAACCATCTGGGCCTACCCTCGAGTAGTAAGACCCATTTCTTTTTCTTAAAACACTTTGGGCCTCTTGATAGAGTGTAAGACCCAATCCTCCTTTTAACCAAAACATTTTGGGCCTCACTTATTGTATAAGTCCCTCTGCGTTAAAAAAAAACCTCGGCGCGATCGCCATTTTTAAACGAAAAATCATTTGGGCCTACCCTCGTGTTATAAGCCCCACTCTTTTCTGTAAACCTTTTTGGGCCTCTTGAGAGAGTGTAAGACCCATCCCTTTGTACAGAAAACCATTTTGGGCCCCAGTCACTTGTATAAGTCCCGCTGTACAAAGTCAAACAGTGCGCTCACTGATAAAACCCTGGGCCTCTCCTTGAGCTGTAAGCCCCAAATCTTTCTTTTTCAAAGCACTTTCTCCTTTGATTTTGAATATACTGTTGTTTTCAATCTTTCTTTGTTGAACAACTAACCAAACAACATGGAAGCTCTACAACCGAGTAAGTGTTTACCCGCTTTCATTTACTGCTTTCATATTATAAACTGTATTGTGGGGCTGCTCACTGTAAGTCTCCTTTCATAAACTCATATCTACTGTGTAATAATAGTATAGATATTTCGAGTTTCCCCGGCAACTACGTCTAGAACTAGGTGACGCCGTTTCCCTTATTCGTAGAAATAGACGCCTAGATCCCCAATAGGAGCACCAGATACAGTCTTCTCTTCGGCTGTCCTCCTTAGGAATCGTCAAGAAACTCTACTCCCCAAGATGAATGTATTCTCCGTGAATGGCAACTTTGAGTTTCTTCCAAATTCTCGAACTTTCCTGACTTGATCTATTCCTTGTGGATAGCTTGCCTTGAATGTCTCGGGGTTTGGGTACCCACTACGGTCATAATCTTGGACCTTAACTAAGGGACCCTCTTTAAAAGCTAAAAGTCGCTGGATAGTAAACCTCGCACGTTTACCAGTGGTTTTTATCTTTAAAAGAGTTATCTCTCCTAATGGAAAGGAGATGATAGACCCACGGGCTTCTTAAAAGCATCGGCCTCCTCTTGGGCATTATTCAAGGACACTACGGCTTCTTAGAAGTATTCACAGCCTCCTCTTAGGCTTCGTATAATGATCTCTTCCTCCGGGAATGATAGCCTCCTCTTGGGCTTCGTACAAGGACCCGTCGGCTTCTTAAAAGCTTCCAGCCTCCTCTTGGGCTTCATACAAATTATCCCGACGACCTCCTAGAGGTATAGGAACAGAACCTAGTCATCCTCATAGAACAGTCCTTTCATGGAGTCTACTACTGTTTCTCACAGCATAGTACAAAAGATAAAACTCTAGACACGGACAGTCTAACTTCCTTGAGTGTCAAAGACATTCTCAAGCACCCTTCGTTAAATAGGAAGGAAACCCGCAGACTCGGACAGTCTCAATACCCTTTGGATTTCCTGTTTCCTCAAAGAGAAGGAAATATCCCTGATCCTCAAATCAAACCCCTGGGTACAGTGTTACTCATATAAGAACTGATTTTCTCTTTTAAAATCAGTATATTGGATCTGTCACTCAACTGAAACAGTTACAATAGCCTCCATCTCGGGCTTCGTACGAGATACCAAAATTCTCCCCAGTGGAGTCAAAACAACCTTTTCGCCTCTCTCTCGGGCTTTGTACGAGATACAAAAACACTCTCTTACTGAGTATAAAAGATTCTCCAACTGAGTCAACTCTTTGCTAGCCTCCTCTTAGGCTTTGTATAACGATATGCCCCACTGGGTCGAACCCTTTTAGCCTCTTTCTCGGGCTTCGTACGAGACACATAAGAGACTCCCTCGTTAAGTCAATTACCCCTTTAGCCTCCATCTCGGGCTTTGTACGAGGTACAAAAACTTTTAGCCTTTCTCTCGGGCTTTGTATGAGACACAAAATAGCCTCCTCTTAGGCTTTGTATAATGATTTTCCTAGCGGAAATTAGCCTCCTCTTAGGCTTTGTATAAGAAAACCACTGGTTAATCCAATTAACCTTTTAGCATCAAAGCTGTGCCTCGTTCACAGTACACAAACATCAACAACTCCTTTCCCTTCATCTAATCGCTGTAAGCGGCAAGCCTCTGGATCATCTACATCCATGCCACTGTCCCTCTTTTAGCATGAGAAATTCCTAAGGAAAGATGGCATTGCTCTACACTGAGTTAAAGTCTTCTCCTTCAGGTTAAAACCCTTTCTTCAGAAATTATGGCATTGCTCGGATCCGCGTATCCCAGTTAAAGTAATTCTCCTTCTCCCTTCTTTAGAGATGGCAAATTCTCTCTAAAGTCGAGGTCTTTCAGCTTCACGTCTTGGGCTTTGAACAAGACACAAATAGACCTTTCAGCTTCACATCTTGGGCTTTGATCAAGATACAAACCACCTTTCGCTTCACGTCTTGGGCTTTGAACAAGACACCAAAAACCAATTTCCTCCCATAGAATAGGAGGAACTACGAACGCTCTGATTTCCCTGTTTCGGTAAACGGGAATACGTAGGCATAAGATCGAAAGAAAAGATCTTAGCGAGCGCAATCAACAAAAAAAAACCCAAATCCCATATCCCCATCATTCAAAAGCAGTAATTCAAAAGCATCAGTCTTAACATCCTAACCCTTGTTCCCCGCTAGAAATTCCTAGAAAGAAAGAAAACCGTATTGGCGAAAATACAAATAACCAGTACAAAGGCCCCCCACATTGATAACATCCGTAACCTAACAGACCGCTGTTTAAACTCAGTATGCAAAGCATGGTTAATTGGAGACATCTATTTCCCTTCCTTATTCAGCTCATAATAGGATAAAAAATGAATCGACCTGTAGTTTTAAGCTCAACCGCAGAGAGCGACCAACGCTTAAGAACCGCGTCCAAAATCGCTCGCTACAATTGAGAATGGAAAACCAAGAATAACACAATGCCAAAGTAAGAATGGAAATTGATGAGTTGAAGGCCGGCATGACCAAACTCTGAGAAATGCTGCAAGTTCTGATTGCTAGAGGCGAACCACCTCAGAGGACCGTGATCTCTGAAATCTCACCTGCTGCTGTTGACCCTCTATTGACTCAGCAACCAGCTTCTACTTGGCCAGAATTTGGATTACCTCTGAATTACTCGCCACCCTTTGCAACTACTCCTGTGTTTGTCCCGTCTATACCGCCAGTATCTTCAACTCCATTGTTCACTGAACCTCAGCCTATTGTGCATTCTGTTGCTCAAGTTATTCCTGAGAATCCTTCTTTCGTGTACCATGCTGCTGGTCCACAATCTGAAAATCAGGGAGAACCTGGATACATTGAAGAAGTCAGAGAGCAATGGAAAACTCTAGACAAAAGGATAAGAGCCGTGGAAGGAAGTGATGTCTTTAGTGCTGCTGCAATGAACATGTGTTTGGTTTCAGATTTGGTTATGCCTGTAAAATTCAAAACTCCTGATTTTGAGAAATACAAGGGGCACACCTGTCCCAGAAGCCACTTGGTGATGTACTGCCGCAAGATGGCTGCTCATGCCAAAAATGACAAACGGCTCATTCACTGTTTCCAAGACAGCTTGAGTGGGACTTCAATGAAATGGTATATGGGACTTGAGAAGAACCATGTCCAAAGCTGGAAAGACTTGGCCGATGCTTTCTTAAAATAATATAAGTACAATCTGGACATGGCACCTGATCGCCGTCAATTACAAAATATATCTCAGAAAGAAAAAGAATCCTTTAAGGAGTACGCTCAGCTCTGGAGAGAGCTAGCTGCACAAGTGGAGCCAACATTGGCTGAAAAGGAATTGACTGGATTGTTCATGGACACTCTTCAGCCACTCTTTTGGGAAAAGATGATAGGCAGCGTATCATCTGGTTTTGCTGACCTAGTCACTATTGGAGAAAGACTAGAAGAAGGTATCAAGAAAGGAAAGATTGCTAATGCTGAAGCCTTTAGTGGTGCTAAAAAGTATGCTGGGAATTTTCAAAAGAAAAAGGATGGTGATACCCATGCTGTTTCAGTTGAAGGGAAACCTTGTCATAGGCAACACAAATATATAGTTACAATTGCTCCTGTTTTCAATGCTCAAATAGTTCAAGCTCATCGTCAGACTGTTAGACAAAATTAGAATCGCAATAGGGTTAACTTTGATCCTATCCCGATGTCCTACACTGAGTTATATCCATGTCTTGTAAAGAAAGGTTTGATTACAACGAGGGATCTACCTCCTCCTCCAAATCCTCTCCCAGCCGGCTATAGGGCTGATCTTCACTGTGAGTTCCATCGAGGTGGGGCAGACCATAACTTGGAAGGCTGCTATGCATTGAAAGCTAGAGTACAAGAATTGGTGAACTCAAAGATTCTGACTTTTCTTGATGAGAATCCCAATGTTGTCAACAATCCTTTGCCAGAGCATGCCAAGTGAAGTTTGAGTCAGTTTAGATGGATCATCTCCTAAAGCTAGTGTTTCAGACAGGACAGCTCATCCTTGTTGCTGATTAGTCACTAGGCCTTGTTTCTTTCTGTTTGTATTTTTCTTTGATTGTATTATCTGTTTGCTTTCGAACTTTATTTTTACTTTCATGGTAATTTCAATGAAATGAGCATTGCAATGTTTTGATTCAATTAATTTATATCCACTGTGTCCATCTTTATGCTTTCTTTTTCACAAAACAAAAAATATATCTCCTGTTCACTTTGTTTATCAAACTTTTATCTATGCAAAGATTGGAGGGAGGATGATGAAAACTAAATACCTAAAATTGCTAAACTGTATATTTTCAATTAAAACTTGGCTGATGATGTGCAGGCATTGTTTCAACTCCCAAACACTGGAGAAATAAGGAAGTTAATCCCTTGTCAACCCCTTTGAGCCTAGAAGTTGGAGTTTCTTTCTGTACGAAAAAACCAGCAATTTTAACCTGGGGATGAGTAGTTCTCAGTTAATTTGACTGTGTATTTAAACACAAGAGAATCATTGCAACCACAAGTTTTCCTTCGCACACATCAAAGAAGTGTCGAAGATGTCTTTCAAATCGAAAGCCAATGATGGTTCACTGTAATCATTAAGCCAGGCAGTCACTATCTTTAAAAAAAAAGAATGATAAAAAATCAAAAGAAAAGCCCGCTGACTCAAAACCTATGAAGGAGACTTAGGCAAAAATTGGGGCATCCCGCTGACTGTAAGCTTAAATGACACAGTTCAGGCAAAAGTTAGGGATAACAAAAGATCAATAAAGAGGTTGCCAAAATCCTCAAAAAAAAAAAGACAAAACAAGTTGACTAAGGTCCTCATCAAAAACAGCAAAATGTTGTAAGAAAGAGTGACTGCCATCTCAAAAATCTCTTGAGCCATCATCATAACAGAGTTGTAATTCCAAAATCGCTTGGAACCTGAATGCATAGTTTGAATTAACTGAGCATAGGACTGAAGGTCATCACGAATAATGGGTTGGGTACAAATAAACTTTGAGCCTATATCCTTTGTTTCAAAAAACGTGAACCAGACCACGTTATAACCTTCAAAAGACCTAATTGAAGCCAGGTTTCTTTTGAAAGCATACTACAGCAAGGTTGCGTAAACTGACTCCTAAGTTTGTTGCCAATCAATTGCTTTGATGTCATACCTTTGCTTTATCTTTCATTTTGAATGTCTTAACCGCCGTGTTTTGACAAATGTTTCATTTTCTTTACATCAATAATATCATTCCAAAAATGATTTTTGATTTCAAAAGTGCATGAGCTTTGCATTAAAATTACCATGTTTGAATAATTTTATTTGCAGGCAAACTTTCCTCATCAAGAAATTTCAAACAGTTGAGAAACTTGATCAGTAATCCTATCAGGGGCACATTACTTCCAGATCCTGTTGTGAATCAGTTCAAGATTTGTTGCTCAGTGCAAGTTATTCTCAGAATTGGTTAACCAGAAGATCTCATTCAAGATTCATACAGAATTTAGCCTTCTCAACAGTCATTTCAAGAATTGAAGCCATGATTAGTTCATCCCCAACAATAGTCAAGCTGAAGCAATGATCAGTTTATTCTTAACATTCAAGAACTGAAGCCATGATCAATCTTTTTCCCTGCAGCAGTCAAACCGAAGCTATGATCCATTTTTCTTCATCAGCCAATCAATCTGGGGCAGTCTTCTTCAAGAATACTCAAGATGTCTTTCCTCAAAAGACTATCAGCCTGATGCAATTCATAAGTGTGACCGAGATATGTTCAGTATCTTCTCTCCAAGCAGAGTGGGCAGTGTTCCCTGTGTTGAGGAATCAGAGTTCCATTCTTCCATCACAAAAAAGTCTATCTCAGTTGTCCTATCATATGCATTGCATACATAAATCATTCATCTATCATACATAGAAAGATTTTCATAGCTCGAAGCGTGTTTCTTGCTCATATGCATTTTTCTGAGGTCCTGTTGCTGTCAACATCTTACCTTGTGATCAAAGTCCAACTTACTTGGCACCTACCCAAACATTGCCTGTCTTTTCACCTAGTGCTATTCCTGGATATCTTGTTTATTTTCTTTCTTTCCAGTGCTATTCCTGGATATTGTCGTTTCCCTGTGCATTTTGTCCCGTTGTTAGATGTTTGTCTCCTTTCATTCCAGTGCTATTCCTGGATCTTTATTTTCTTTCACTCCAGTGCCCTTCCTAGATGTCTGTCTCTTTTGATATATAGTGCTGTTCCAGGATACCTTGCTCCTCTTGTTTCTCCCAGTGCTATTCTTGGAAGTGTTTTCTCTCTTCTGTAATCCCCATCATATTTGCTTGGATATCTTTCAGTGCCATTCCTAAAAGTTTTATCTGTTCATTCAGTGCCATTCCTGAATGAGTTTTCTCCTTTGCATTCAGTGCCATTCCTGGATGTCTTTCTCACTATCATTCAATGCCATTCTTGAATATAATGATTTACCTTTGTCTTTCAGTGCCATTCCTGAAAGTTGTATCTGTTCATTCAGTGCCAATCCTGAATGAGTTTTCTCCTTTTGCATTCAGTGCCATTCCTGGATGTCTTTCTCACTATCATTCAATGCCATTCTTGAATGTAGTGATTTACCTTTACCTTTCAGTGCCATTCCTGAAAGTCCCTGCTCACTTTATTCAATGTCAGTCTTGGATATCGTGAACCCTTTTTATCCAATGCCATTCTTGGATAATTCTGAGGTATTTTTCCAGAACTTTTTTCACTTCAATCAATGCCATTCTTGGATGTTGAGATTCTTCTGTCTAATGTCATTCTTGGACACCTTTTCCCTAGCCAAGTCCAATGCCATTCTTGGATATTTCCAATGTTTAACCTTTCCATCCAATGCCATTCTTGGATGTCCCCAGTGAAGTTTTTCAAATGGAAGTTTGTGTCTATCCAATGCTATTCTTGGATGACTCTGATGTTTGTTGTTGCCCCATTCAATGCCATTCTTGAATGTTGTAGTTCTTTTCATCCAATGTTATTCTTGGATATCTTATCCCCAATAGAGTGTTTTTCACCTCCATCCAATGCTATTCTTGGATGACGCTGTTGTTTTTACCAGAAACTTTCTTGTTATTATCCAATGCCATTCTTGGACATCTTTTGACATACCTTTTGTCTCGTTTGTAGTCTCCATCCAATGCCATTATTGGATATCACTACTCATCTTCCCAGGGTCTTGTCCCTTTATTTCCAACTATTGATGGATACTTCTCGTCACCTTGTCAGATTCCAGAAATAGCTTGTGTTCCCTGGCGTGTCTTTTCGCGTCATCTACCTCAATTCACCGTAAATCCCTTGTTTCAAGTCTCCCTGCAGTGTGTTTTATCATTTACATTCATATCATCTTGTGGCATCTTAGGGCTAAAAAATATAGCTTTTTGTATTTAAGTATCTTCATATCTTCTGATAGAAGAGACTTAAATAGGGGCAGCTGTAAGACCCTAATTTTTGACCCCCTAAGATTCCACATATCATTCGCATCTCATTTGCATTTTACCACAAACAAGATCATGCACTGGTTCCCTTATCCCTCTCATATTTGGGTTTATGCCTTGCAGGGTTTACCGAGCATCTGTGTGTTTTTTATTCACTTTACTGCTTTATTTGTTTATATTTTACTAACCTTAACAAAAACCCAAAAATATTTTGTTTTCTCTTTATTGACATTTTCAGGGGAAGAACAGGTTAAAAATGCCAAAATAATAGTCCCTCGGCTCGATTGAATTTTATCTGAGAAAAGTCAAAGTTGATCTGCAATCATGTCAAATTTATCTGGTCAAGGATTCCCCAAGTTTTAATTGATTATCATTCAAGGAATTCCAAGGTTCATGTGTTTATTTCCATGCCTTCTTTGACAAGAAAAAGAATCGAGCTGAACCACAGTAGTGCACTCAAAAAGGGCATTTTTTCAAAATTTGCACTGAGTAACTGGTTACCCTATATAGAGTAACCGGTTACCCTCGTGAAAATTTGAAAAAATTCAGCAAATTCAAATTCAGCAATTTTGCACCAATCTCAGCCCTTGATCACATTTGAAATATTCTAGACCATCTCATCTTAATTCCCTACATCATCATAATTAATTCCTACCATACACCTTCACTAATCACCACTCTTTTATTAATTTCCCTCCAAATTCAAATTCCAAGCCTAATTTTCATTTCCAAACCAAATTCCAATCCACCAAATTTCCCAAGCCTAAACTCTATAAATAGAACCCTCATTTCATTCATTTCACAAGCTTTTGAGAGCCAAATTCACCTTGCTAAAATTTCACTTGAAGCTTTTGATAGCCAACAAACCTCTTGCAAATTCTCTCCCCAACCACAAATTTCACTAAAGCTCACTTTTCTACTTTTGAAAGTTAACAAGAATTCACATTGAATCTTGTTCAACTTTGAGCTAAACCTTCATCCAAACTTGTTTTCTTCATCAATTCTCATAGATCAAGTCTTTGGTGTTTTGATCTTGAAGCAATTTGAAGGAATTTTCAGATTTGAAGTGGTAATTCATTTTTCACCATTGTTGAAGCTTCATCTTCATCTTCCATAATGTAGATCTTTGGAGATCTTTGTTACTTGATCTTTTGGTTATTCTAATTGTGTTTAATTGCTGATTCTTGCTGTTATTTTACATAAAATTTCGTGCAATTTCAGTTCCATGATCACAAGGTGTTTGTAAAAAGTTTTGAAAATGGATCATTCTGAATTTTGCACATTTTTTTGGCTCTGCGTGCAGAGTAACCGGTTACTTCAAGTCAGAATGCAATTCTTGGCTTGTTTTTGGGACTGTTTTGGTTCCTTTTCCAGTTTCTTCCCTTTCCTTTAGTTCTTAGCCTTAGATCACATAATTGTGTGGTTTAATTTGGCTTTCTCTTCATCTATTTCTCTTTTCCTTTGATCGATGAAAGTCTTATGGATCATAGAATTCCTTTGTTGAACTTTTGATCAAGACTAGATCGCTACTTTCTTTTCTTTTCGTGTGGTATTGCTTTCGGATGACGATCTACATATCGTTCATCTAACATGCATTAGCATAAAGAGCTTTTGACCGGCCTTATTGTAGGGTAATTACTTCGTAAATTACTCGGCGATTGCTTAACATAGCGCAACATATGTCCCGTATTGGAAAACAATAAAAAATTATTGATTATTTGTCTTTTGGTTCAACACTTATGAGACTTGTTGTTAGGAGGCTTTGGTCTTATCAATCCTCTAATGAGTTCTCATTAACCTTGACCTAAGTGCAATTATTCAATTATTATCGATCACTTACTCTAACAACTAACAACTAATCACTAACTTCTAACTTTTACTTTTATGCTTCCTTCTTGCTCCCTATCTCTCTTTTACTTTCGTGCTCCATTATTATCATTTCATATCATGTTTATGGTTCCACAATTTTTCCTTTGTCCGTTGGACACATGTTTATGCTTCCGCAATTTTTCCTTTGTCCACTTGAACACATGTTTATGCTTATGCCTTTTTCTCTTTGTCCACTTGGACCAAAAAACATTAATAAAGGCCAAAACCTCTAAAAAACACGTGTTTCTAATCTTGGACTATGGTTACTATCCTTTGCAATGGACATGGAGTTTTGCACGTAGACCTTGGACTTCAATGCTATTCTTGGATCCTTGGACTTAGAACTATGACCATTTCCCTTTGCTTTGGAATTATGGTTCGAAGACTTTGAAGCCTTGTGCTTTTGTTTGGTTTATGGTGAAGACAACTACATTTGTGGTTAGATCTTTCTTATCCTTAGCTTTTACTTTATGCTTTAGGATAGTCACTTCTTTTCCTCCCCATTCTTCAATTTTAAAACTTTCTCCCTTTTTCAAAACCTTCTTGTTTTCAAACTATCACCTCTTTCATAATCAAACCTTGACTTTGTCAAGTGATTTTACTCTTTTCCTTTCATTTCTTAACAAATGCTAAACTACATAAGCATATTGATACCTTTTTATAAAAACTTTAAAAAACATTCAAATTCATTCAAACTCCTTTTGTGCCTTATGCACTTTTTCTTTTAAACTTTTTCATAAGTTTAGACATGATTCATTTCTTTAAGCGGAATTATTCGCTTGGAAATGACGACTTGTCTTTACACTTAAAATCAATCAAAACAAACAAATTTTTGTTCTTTGTACCACGAACTACGAGGTTTTGATCCTACATTGCACTTTGTGGGTACGTAGGCATGAGGCGACAAGTCTCTCCAAACACAAAAATCTAAAATCAATTTCTCTTCTCATCTCCTCAATCACTTTTCAAGCAAGCATTTTCAGACCAAAAAGCGTAGATATTTCAAAGGGTTCCTATAGAGTACTATAGACGTTTTGGGTGCTAATACCTTCCCATTGCATAACCAACCCCCCTTACCCAGTCTCTGTTCACTTGTTCTTGTAGGTTTAATTCGCTCTTTTTCCTTTCCTTTTTGATAAAATAAAAGTGCGGTGGCGACTCTTGCTTTTTGAGTTAAGTTAATCAATAGCTTACACTCACGATTTTGCCGCTACAATCAACAGCACACTGAACCAACACTCCATAACTAAAACATCTTAGAGAAGTAAAAGCTTCTCCCCCTTGTTTCAATTCCACCCCTGCAGGAAAATGGTTAGAAAAACCAATGAGTATCGAAAGTGTTTCACACACATGTCGCGTACTAAGGAACAAACAACATTAGACAATCTAGCCGGACGGACCGACCTGCTTTGATACCACTAATGTAACATCCTTCTATACCCCAAAATAATAATCAAATATTTTAATTATAAAACATAACCACAAGGGTGTCACACACATCAAAACACATAACCTACTCCGTAACACGGGTTACCACAAAAATAAATTCAAATGCACTTATTTATACCTGGGATATTACACGATATTCAACACATCTGATTTGTACTTGGGATGTTACACGAAATCCAACACATCTGATTTGGGTCAAGTACTTGTATAATAAGGCATGCAGTACATGTCCTCGCGTGCTCACCTAAGAGTTTACGTTATCATCGCAGAGAAATCACAAATAAACATACAACAATAGCATTGTAACTCAAGACATTAAGTCTAATGAATTTCAACTTAATAGCGTAATCAAAAGAGTATGACAATCAACTCAAAACAACTTAAAAATCTCAACAGCACAAAAATTTTGTAACTTCGACAAAAATAAGACAAAAATCAAGTCAAGCATTTATCCCAACCCGATGTTACATGATCAGAGCAAGGAACCACTAAATAAAAGCGATAAACTACATAATTAACTCCGAGGCTATCTTCCACTTACTTCAGCAATGATACTCCTGAGTATCTGCACGATGCCCGTGTAAAGGCAACATTCAAACAGAAGAGGTGAGAATACGACTCAATAATAACGGTAAAAGACAATCGGAAGTAGATTAATCTAACAACATCACACACCAAATACAACCACATAGGCATATCAAGTTTTCTCATCCACACAACATATCATCCAGGAAATCACAAATGTAACTCAAATGCAATGCATCCAACAATTGACTCAACATGCATACGGTACTAAATTATGAACATACAGGTTCATTTCACTCCATGATCCCCACCGTAGGATCGATTCCCTCTTGGAACTGGATCACACACAAACGCTACTATCACCATAGGTAACGCTTCACTAATCCCCCATAATATGAATTATCTACTCGTACCCGATCCATCACAATGGGATCGAGGCTCACCAAAACTCGTTACCATCACCATAGGTAACACTTCACTAATCCCCCATAATAAGAATTAGCTACTCGCACCCGATCCATCACCATAGGATCGAGGCTCACCAAAAATAACCAAGTTCCGCAACATGAATTCATGGACTCTCAACATGCAACAATAACACATACATATTGGCCTCTCTTTTGACCGTGTATGCCACCAACAACATAATCACCATCGAAATAGCATGCATATATTTGAATATATGTAGCGAGCGATTTTGGACGTGGTTCTTAAGCACTGTCGCTCTTGGGGGGCTACAGGTCGATTCATTTTTTATCCTATTGAGCTGACTAAGGAAGGGAAATAGATGTCTCCAATTAACCCTGCTTTCATACTGAGTTTAAACAGCGGTCTGTTAGGTTACATATGCTATATGGTAGTGGGGCCTCTTTCTTCTTACTTTGTTTAGAGTGAAACACCGGGAATGTTCATGGGGAATTTTGTTAGGATGCTAGGACTGATGCTTTTCGATTGATATGTGAAGGTACAGGATTTGGGGTTTTGGATTAGTGTGCTCGCTAAGATTTTTCTTTCAATCTTATGCGTATGTATTCCCGTTTACCGAAACAGGGAAATCAGAGCGATCGTAGTTCCTCCTATTCTATGGGAGGAAATGGTGTTTTGGTGTCTTGTTCAAAGCCCAAGACATGAAGCTGAAGGGTCTATTTGTATCTTGTTCGAAGCCCAAGATGTGAAGCTAAAAGGGTGTTGTCTTTAGAGAGAATTTGTCATCTCTAAAGGGGGTCTGTTTGTCACAACTGTTGGGTGACTAACTATAAAGGAGGATTACTTTAACCGGGATATGTGAATTGTAACACCCCATTTTAATTATTTAATCGTCGTGTGTTAATTTGTATTGTTTGGCCTTGTTAAGGGTGAGTGAAGGGTAGTGCCTTATTTAATTAGTGGGGATTAAAAACCTTAGCTAATAATAATGATATAGCAGTGAAAATAATAATAGTAATATGGTTAGTAGTATTATTCTTATTATTCTTATTATTATTATTAGGACTATTATTATAATAATAATTATTTTATTATTAATTAAATAAAAATCTGATGTAATTAATTAGATAATGGCTAATAGAAAATAATAAGGGCAGTTTGGTAATTATAGGATGATTGGTGAAAAATTGGTGGGGGTTTAGCCATAATCAGAATTTTAGAGAGAGAAAGAGAAAGGCTAAGGAGAGGAAGAACAAGGGTGTGCTAGGGCTAACATCTTCATCCAATTTTCACAGGAAATTGATCAAAGATTCGACGTAAGGGGGGAGAATGGGTTTAATATTGGTGATATGTTCATGATAGGGTAGTGGGGAGTCCTTAACCCCGTAGGAATTCGTCTGCAAAATGTTGTGTTATTGATTTGTGTATATGCATGATGTGATGATGAAAATGTACATGAATTGATTCGTGTTAACATGATTTTTGTTGTTGTTGCTGTTGTCTGAATAACCTTTGTTGCAGATCTATTTTTGACCCAATTTAGGATAACGATTTGGATTCTAAGACCTATAATCCATGTAGTAATGATAGGTGAAGTTGTAATGTGAAATTATAAGTCCTAAAACTGATGTAGAAACACTTTTAGGACTGGTTTGGGAGAATAGAAGAGAGATTATGTGAGAGAAGTTGGACTGATGTGTAAATGGGTATTTTTCACAGTTTCTGCCCATACGCGTACCAAGGAGGGTGATACGCGTATGGCTTGGTGTGCTATGGAGGCCTTACGCGTAACAGGCATGTTATTACGCGTATGGCAAGGCTTTTTTAGGGCAATACGCGTAGGAGGTGTCATGTGGCACGACCCTCTGCCCATACGCGTATGGTGGCTTGGCAATACGCGTATGGAGTAGCTATACGCGTATCCAGATCTGAGAAAGGAATTTGTGAAGGAAATAGCTCTCTGCCCATACGCGTATGAGGTTAGGCGATACGCGTATGGCAGGGCGAGGCAGAAGGCCTTACGCGTCTGGTACGCGTATGCTTGGGCGGGAGAGTGTGGCAATACGCGTATGACTCAGGTCAGTACGCGTATGACCAGTGTCCGTGGAAAATTTTGGTGTTATGCGATTTTTCCCCGATTTCGCGTCCAATGTAGTTTCTTATGGTTTGGGAGGTTGGGATTAGATGCCAGAATTTGAGTAGTGTGAAATTGGTGACGAAAATAATTAATTTAATAATTTTAGGGAATTAATTAATTAATAGTTGATTGATGTCGTGTGAAGTAATCGTATGGTGTTGGATGTTGATGTGTGATTCAGGTGTGATCAGGAGGATCGTGAACATGTATATATATGCCATTGTACATGTGTTTCATATGCATAATTGTGTCATGCATTTCATGGAATTGGTGGGATGAATCATTGCTCAAGAGGAGTGTATGTGATTCATCCGTACTCCGATATGGAGAATGGTGGGGATAGATCATTGCCAAGTAGGGGTGTATGTGATCTATCCGGGTTCGATTGAATGAACCATGATGTTGGTACCACATGCATTGTGTCTAATGTTGAGTCACATTGCACCATTTTTGATATGTGTTGTTTGTATAGTGATGATTTGTTGACCAGTGGGTCGTATTTGTATGATTGTGTGTGAATACTTACCCTTATCATGTATTGTTCACCGTTAAGTATTGAATGTAATTCTCACCCCTTTGTTGTTGTTGTTGTGTCTGTGCTTCTTCGGAAGTACAGATAATCCAGGTACTTAGGTTGCTGGAGTGCGTGTTGCTTGTTCGAGTCGTAGGAGTCGCTCTGATACGTAACACAGGAATTATGGGGATTTCAATCATTTGTTATTTGTTATTCATTTTTGTTATGTATCTTTCTTTTTGATGAATTTATGGTGAACCACGAGTTATGTGGAATTTTTCCGAAGTTGTTGGCATGTGGCCGTGAAATGAATAAATAAATTATTTTCCGCTGTTCTATTTCATTTAATAAAAGGAGTTTGATGTTGGTTTTATGAATGTGGCATCCTACTTTATTTTTGGTGTAAAAACTCTGATTATTTCATAGAATTTTGTGTATTTTTCATAAATGGGAAAGTGGGGTGTTACAATTGGTATCAGAGCAGGTCGGTCCGTCCGGCCAGGTGTAGTAGTTGAGTCTGTCCTTAGTATATGAGTCGTTTGTGTGTGTTCTGACCTTATGTTGATTGTTGACCAGTATGGCAGGAAGGAATGATGCTGCTCTTGCTGCTGCTATGCAAGCCATGGCACAAGCTGTAGAGAACGCCAATCAGGCTGGAGGTGCTCAGTTCCGTGACTTGGCACAGTTCCAGAGCAATAAGCTGCCTACATATGAGGGAGGTATTTTGGATCCAGAGGCTGCACAGAAATGGCTGAAGGCTGTTGAGAAGATCTTCAGGACCATGGAATGCAGTGACACTCAGAAGGTACGGTTTGGTACTCATATGCTGGAAGGGGAGGCTGAGGCCTGGTGGGACAATAGTCGTCAGAGATTGGAAGCTGCAGGTACTGAGATTACTTGGGCAGTGTTTCAAGCTGAGTTTCTGGAAAAGTATTTTCTGGAAGACATTCGTAGTGCAAAGGAGGTTGAATTTTTGGAGCTGAAACAGGGTGATAAGACAGTTACTGAATATCCTGCTCGGTTTGAAGAGTTGGTTCAGTATTGTGCTCATTACAATACTGAGGAAGCTATGACTTCGAAGTGCTTGAAGTTTGAGAATGGGCTGCGTCCCGAGATCAAACTGGGCATTGCTTTTCAGAAAATAAGAAATTATCCAGAACTGGTAAGCAGAAGCAAAATCTATGACAATGATAACAAAGCCAGAATTTCTCATTACAAGGCTGTGAATGAGAATAAGGGTAAGCAGAGGTTTGGAGGTACTCCTTATAGTGCTCCAACTGATAAGGGGAAACAGAAAACTGACGTAGGAAAGAAACCAAAGGAGAAAGGAGTAGGTTCTGATACTCTCAAGTGTTTCCGATGTGGTGGTGCGGGTCACCGTGCTAATAACTGTCCGAATGAGGTGAAGAAGTGTTTTAAGTGTGGTAAGCCTGGTCATGTTATAGCAAATTGCAGAGCCACTATGCCTACTTGTTATAATTGTGGAGAGAAGGGTCACATCAGCACTCACTGTGAGAAGCCGAAGAAGTCTCAGGCGTCTCAAACTGGTGGGAAGGTGTTTACCTTGGTGGGAGCCCAATCCACTGATGAGGAGCGTTCCGTCAAAGGTACTTGCTTTATTAATGATATTCCTTTGATTGCTATCATTGACACGGGTGCAACGCACTCGTTTATTTCTGTTGACTGTGTGAAGAGATTAGGGATTGTGCCATCTACTCTAGAGCAGAGGATGACGATTAAAACTCCATCTATTGGTTCCGTGGTTACTTCTTTGGTGTGTTTGAAGTGTCCGCTGACCATGTTTGGTAGAGATTTCAGAGTGGACTTGATTTGTTTTCCACTCGGTAATCTCGATGTTATTTTGGGAATGAACTGGTTGGAGTTCAACCGGGTTTATATTGATTGCTTCAGGAAGACGTTACTGTTTCTTACTCCTGAAGAGGAAGCATTAGCAGATTCGCTATCTAGCAGGGAGTTGAGGGCGTTGTTGGAGGATGAAGCGAAGCAGTTTGCGGTGTTTGCCTCGTTATCTGTTGAAAGCAAGGCTTCAGTTAATGAATTACCAGTAGTGAATGAATTTCCTGAAGTGTTTCTAGATGACATCACAGAATTACCTCCGACAAGGGAAGTTCAATTCACTATTGATCTTGTACCGGGTCCCAGACCTATCTCTATGGCACCGTACAGGATGTCTGCATCAGAATTGGCAGAGTTGAAATCTCAGGTCGGGGAATTGCTCGATAAGAAGTTTACTAGACCAAGTGTGTCACCGTGGGGAGCTCCAGTGTTGTTGGTGAAAAAGAAGGATGGTAGTATGCGTCTGTGCATTGATTATCGTCAGTTGAATAAAGTGACCATTAAGAATAAGTATCCATTTCTGAGGATTGATGACTTAATGGATCAGCTGGTAGGAGCTCGTGTTTTCAGCAAAATTGATCTGAGGTCAGGTTACCATCAGATTAGAGTAAAGGAAGGCGATATTCAGAAGACTGCTTTCAGAACTCGCTACGGACATTACGAATATGCAGTGATGCCTTTCGGAGTGTCTAATGCGCTGGGTATGTTTATGAAATATATGAATCACATCTTCCACTCTTATCTAGATCAGTTTATTGTGGTATTTATTGATGATATACTGATTTATTCTAAGTCTGATGAGGACCATGCAGGACACTTGAGAATCTCAGTGCAGGTGTTGAAAGATAATAAATTGTTTGCAAAGTTCTCGAAGTGTGAATTCTGGTTGAAGACTGTGAGTTTCTTGGGTCATGTTATCTCTGGTGATGGTATAGCGGTGGACCCATCTAAAGTAAGTGCAGTACTTCAGTGGGAGCCTCCGAAAACAGCAACGGAGATTAGAAGCTTTTTGGGTTTGGCAGGTTACTATAGAAGATTCATTGAAGGGTTTTCTAAACTGGCATTACCATTGACTCAGCTAACCAGGAAGAATCAAGCTTTTGTTTGGGATGCTGCCTGTAAGAAAAGTTTTGAGGAACTGAAGAAGAAATTGACTACGACACCAGTGTTAATTCTACCAAGTCCAAATGATCCTTTTGTAGTGTATTGGGATGCATCTAAGATGGGATTAGGCGGTGTGTTAATGCAAGATGGCAAAGTAGTGGCTTATGCTTCACGACAGTTGAGGGTGCATGAGAGGAACTATCCTACTCATGATCTTGAATTAGCTACAATGGTAGTCATGTTAAAAATCTGGAGGCATTATTTATATGGATCAAGATTTGAAGTATTCAGTGATCACAAGAGTCTGAAATACTTATTCGATCAGAAGGAGTTGAATATGAGGCAGAGAAGGTGGTTAGAGTTCTTAAAGGATTATGATTTCAATTTGAGTTACCATCCGGGAAAGGCTAATGTGGTAGCAGATGCTCTGAGTCGGAAGACAATCCATATGTCAACCTTGATGGTGAAAGAAATGGAATTGATTGAGCATTCAGAGACTTGAGTATGGTTTGTGAAACTACACCAGAAAGTATTAGATTGGGTATGCTGAAGGTGAATAATGACTTTTTGGATGTAATTAAAGAAAATCAGAAACTAGATGTGAAATTAGTGGACTTGATGCCTACAGGAGGGAATGATTCTGATAGTGACTTTAAAGTGGATAATGTTGGTGTGTTGAGGTTCCGGGGCAGAATTTGTGTACCGGATAATGAGGAATTGAAAAAGGCAATCTTAGAGGAAAGTCATCGGAGTAGCTTGAGTATTCATCCGGGAGCTACAAAGATGTATCAAGACTTGAAGAAGTTATTTTGGTGGTCCGGTATGAAGAGGGACATAGCTCAGTTTGTTTATGCTTGTTTGATATGTCAGAAGTCAAAAGTAGAGCACCAGAAGCCGTCGGGATTAATGCAACCGTTGGAAATTCCGAAATGGAAATGGGACAGTATTGCTATGGATTTTGTTACTGGTTTGCCAAATACGGTGAGAGGCTTTGATGCTATTTGGGTAGTGGTGGATCGACTTACGAAGTCCGCACATTTTATACCAATTAACATCAGTTTCCCGTTGTCGAAGATGACGGAGATTTATATCAGGATAATTGTGAAGTTGCATGGTGTTCCATCGAGCATAGTGTCGGATAGAGATCCGAGGTTTACTTCAGAATTTTGGAGGAGTCTGCAGGAAGCCTTGGGTTCTAAGTTGAAGTTGAGTTCGGCTTATCATCCACAGACCGATGGTCAGTCAGAGAGGACTATTCAATCGTTGGAGGATTTGTTGAGAGCCTGAGTATTGGAAAAAGGTGGTGCGTGGGATACTCATTTGCCATTGATTGAGTTCACGTACAACAATAGCTACCATTCTAGTATTGGGATGGCACCTTTTGAAGCTTTGTATGGTAGGAGATATAGAACGCCTCTGTGTTGGTATGAGACTGGTGAGAATGTGGTGCTTGGACCGGAAATTATGCAACAGACTACTGAGACCATTCAGATGATCTGTGAGAAGATGAAAGTGTCTCAGAGTAGACAAAAAAGTTATCATGATAATCGGAAGAAAGATTTGGAATTCATTGAAGGTGATCACGTGTTCCTGAGAGTTAACCCAGTGACCGGTGTGGGACGTGCATTAAAATCAAAGAAGTTGGATCCTAAGTTTATTGGACCGTATCAAATATTGCAGAGGGTTGGTGCAGTTGCTTATAGAGTGGAATTACCGCCTGAACTTTCGAACTTGCATGGCGTGTTTCATGTGTCGCAACTTCGAAAGTATGTGTCTGATCCATCTCATGTTATTCCGAGGGATGAGGTGCAGATCAGGGATAATCTTACTGTGGAGGCGATGCCGATAAGGATCGAAGATCGCAAGATGAAACAACTCAGAGGAAAGGAGATACCTCTGGTGAGAGTAGCTTGGGGAGGAGCTGCTGGCGGAAGTGTGACCTGGGAGCTGGAGAGCAGGATGCGAGAGTCGTATCCGGAGCTATTTCCATCAGGTACATTTTCGAGGACGAAAATAATTTAAGTGGGGGAGAGTTGTAACACCCCATTTTAATTATTTAATCGTCGTGTGTTAATTTGTATTGTTTGGCCTTGTTAAGGGTGAGTGAAGGGTACTGTCTTATTTAATTAGTGGGGATTAAAAACCTTAGCTAATAATAATGATATAGTAGTGAAAATAATAATATTAATATGGTAAGTAGTGTTATTATTATTATTCTTATTATTATTATTATTATTATTATTATTATTAGGACTATTATTATAATTATTATTATTTTATTATTAATTAAATAAAAATCTGATGTAATTAATTAGATAATGGCTAATAGAAAATAATAAGGGCAGTTTGGTAATTATAGGATGAATAGTGAAAAATTGGTGGGGGTTTAGCCATAATCAGAATTTTAGAGAGAGAAAGAGAAAGGCTAAGGAGAGGAAGAACAAGGGTGTGCTAGGGCTAACATCTTTATCCGATTTTCGCAGGAAATTGATCAAAGATTCGAGGTAAGGGGGAGAATGGGTTTAATATTGGTGATATGTTCATGATAGGGTAGTGGGGAGTCCTTAACCCCATAGGAATTCGTATGCAAAATGGTGTGTTATTGATTTGTGTATATGCCTGATGTGATGATGAAAGTGTGCATGAATTGATTCGTGTTAACATGATTTTTGTTGTTGTTGCTGTTGTCTGAATAACCTTTGTTGCAGATCTGTTTTTGACCCAATTTAGGATAACGATTTGGATTCTAAGACCTATAATCCATGTAGTAATGATAGGTGAAGTTGTAATGTGAAATTATAAGTCATAAAACTGATGCAGAAACACTTTTAGGACTGGTTTGGGAGAATAGAAGAGAGATTATGTGACAGAAGTTGGACTGATGTGAAAATGGGTATTTTTCACAGTTTCTGCCCATACGCGTACCAAGGAGGGTGATACGCGTATGGCTTGGCGTGCTATGGAGGCCTTACGCGTAACATGCATGTTGTTACGCTTATGGCAAGGCTTTTTTAGGGCAATATGCGTAGGAGGTGTCATGTGGCACGACCCTCTGCCCATACGCGTAAGGATACGCGTATGGTGGCTTGGCAGTACGTGTATAGAGTAGCTATACGCGTATCCAGATCTGAGAAAGGAATTTGTGAAGGAAATAGCTCTCTGCCCATATGCGTATGAGGTTAGGCGATACGCGTATGGCAGGGCGAGGCAGAAGGCCTTACGTGTCTGGTAAGTGTATGCTTGGGCGGGAGAGTGTGGCAATACGCGTATGACTCAAGTCAGTACGCGTGTGACCAGTGTGCGTGGAAAATTTTGGTGTTCTGCGATTTCTTTCCCGATTTCGCGTCCAATGTAGTTTCTTATGGTTTGGGAGGTTGGGATTAGATGCCAGAATTTGAGTAGTGTGAAATTGGTGACAAAAATAATTAATTTAATAATTTTAGGGAATTAATTAATTAATAGTTAATTGATGTTGTGTGAAGTAATCGTATGGTGTTGGATGTTGATGTGTGATTCAGGTGTGATCAGGAAGATCGTGAACATGTATATATATGCCATTGTACATGTGTTTCATATGCATAATTGTGTCATGCATTTCATGGAATTGGTGGAATGAATCATTGCTCAGGAGGAGTGTATGCGATTCATTCGTACTCTGATATGGAGAATGGTGGGGATAGATCATTGCCAAGTAGGGGTGTATGTGATCTATCCGGGTTCGATTGAATGAACCATGATGTTGGTACCACATGCATTGTGTCTAATGTTGAGTCGCATTGCACCATTTTTGATATGTGTTGTTTGTATAGTGATGATTTGTTGACCAGTGCGTCGTATTTGTATGATTGTGTGTGAATACTTACCCTTATCATGTGTTGTTCATCGTTAAGTATTGAATGTAATTCTCACGCCTTTGTTGTTGTTGTGTCTGTGCTTCTTCGGAATTACAGATAATCCAGGTACTTAGGTTGCTAGAGTGCGTGTTGCTTGTTCGAGTCGTAGGAGTCGCTCTGATACGTAACACGGGAATTATGGGGATTTCAATCATTTGTTATTTGTTATTCGTTTTTGTTACGTATCTTTCTTTTTGATGAATTTATGGTGAACCACGAGTTATGTGGAATTTTTCCGAAGTTGTTGGCATGTGGCCATGAAATGAATAAATAAATTATTTTCCGCTGTTCTATTTCATTTAATAAAAGGAGTTTGATGTTGGTTTTATGAATGTGGCATCCTACTTTATTTTTGGTGTAAAAACTCTGATTATTTCATAGAATTTTGTGTATTTTTCATAAATGGGAAAGTGGGGTGTTACATGAATCCTAGCAATGCCATAATTTCTTTTATAGGGGGTTTTAACCTGAAGGAGAAGACTTTAACTCATTGTAGAGTAATGCTATCTTTCCTTAGGAATTTTTCATGCTAAAAGAGGGACAGTGGCGTGGATGTAAATAATCCAGAGGCTTGCCGCTTACAGCGATTAGATGAAATGAGTTGTTAATGTTTGTATCCTGTGAACGAGGCACAATTTTTTATGCTAAAAGGTTGATTAACTCAACCGGGGTTTCCTTATACAAAGCCTAAGAGGAGGCTATTAACCCAACAAGAGGGTGTTCTTATGTGTCTCGTACGAAGCCCGAGAGAGAGGCTAAAAGGGTTTGACTCAACAAGAGAGTGCTTTTAGATGTGTCTTGTACGAAGCCCAAGACGGAGGCTAAAGGTTGACTCAACAAGAGAGTCTTTTATACTCAACAAGAGAGTGTTTTTGTATCTCGTACGAAGCCCGAGATGGAGGCTAAAAGAGAGATTGACTCAACAAGAGAGTCTCTTTGTATCTCATATGAAGCCCGAGATGGAGGCTAAAAGGGAGATTTACTCAACAAGAGAGTCTTTTTGTATCTCGTACGAAGCCCGAGATGGAGGCTAAAAGGATGGCTGTTTCAGTTAAGTGACAGGTCCAGTAAGTTGGTTAAAAGAGAAAATCAGTTCTTATAAAGAGACTGATTAAAGGTAAGGCTATGCTTTGGGATTGATCAGAGGATCAGGGTTATTTCCTGTTCTTTAAGGAAATGGGGAATCCAGAGGGTATTGGAGACTGTCCGAGTCTACTGGTGTTTTCCTCTACTTGAGAATGCCTTCGAGACTTAAGGAGATTAGACTGTCCAAGTCTAGAGTTTTATCTTTTGTACTATGATTAAATAAACAGTAGTAGTACGTTCACGGTAGAAAGATCTAGACTCTTTGAAAGACTGTTCTATTAAGATGACTAATTTCTGTTCCTATACCTCTAGGAGGTCGTCGGGACAATTTGTACGAAGCCCAAGAGGAGGCTGGAAACTTTTAAGAAGCCGAGGGAAAATTTGTACGAAGCCCAAGAGGAGGCTCTCTTCCCGAAGGAAGAATCCTTATACGAAGCCTAAGAGGAGGCTGTGAATACTTCTAAGAAGCCGTAGGGTCCTTGTACAACGCCCAAGAGGAGGCGGGGATGCTTTTAGGAAACCTGTGGGTCCCTAAACCCCGAGAAATTCAAGACAGGCTATTCACAGAGAATAGATCAAGCCAGGAAAGTCCGAGAATTTGGAAGAAACTCAAGAGATGCCATTCACGGAGAAAAGATCGTCTCTGGGGAGTAGAGTTTCTTTTGACAATTTCTAAGGGTGACAGTCTGAGAAAGGGTTCACCGAGAATGCTGCCTTTCACGTCTCCATATTGTTTAACCCCAAGAGGGGGGAAGACTGTATCTGGTAATCCTATGGGGGATCTAGTTTTGTCTATTTAAGAGTGATCAACAGGGCTTAGTGCTAGACGTAGTTGCCGGGGAAACTCTAAATATCTATACTAGTATTACACAGTTGATATGAGTTTATGAAAGAAGACTTACAGCGAAACAGCCCCACAATACAATTATATGTATATGAAAGCAGATAAAGAAAGCATATAAACACTTACTCGGTTGTAGAGATTCCATGCTGTTCGGTTAGTTGTTCAACAAAGAAAGATTGAAAACAACAGTATATTCAAAATTAAAGGAGAAAGTATTTTGAAAAGATGTTGGGGCTTACAGCTCAAGGAGAGGCCCAAGGTTTATCAGTGATCGCACTGTCGTTTTGTACAGAGGGGCTTATACAAGTGATTAAGGCCCAAGAAAGGTTTTCTGTACAAGGGGATGGGTCATACACTCTTTCAAGAGGCCCAAGTGTTTAAAGAAAAAGAATGGGGCTTACAACACGAGGGTAGGCCCAGATGATTGGTTTTTTTATTGGCGATCGCGCCGAGGTTTTCTTTTAACGCATGGGGACTTACACAATGTCTGAGGCCCAAAAAGATTTGGTTAAAAGGGGATTGGGTCTTACACTCTAATAGAGGCCCAAAAGGTTTATTTTGGTACAAGTGGTGGGGCTTACAGCTCAAGGAGAGGCCCAGGGTCATTTGTTTGAAAATGGCGATCGCGCTGGGATTTTTAAAAACGCGGTGGGTCTTATACAATGCATTGAGGCCCAAAATGGTTTGGTTTCCAAAGGGGGTTGGGTCTTACACTCTAATAGAGGCCCAATGATTTTGAATGGGTCTTATAGCTCGAGGAGAGGCCCAAGGTTTGTTTTTCAACGGACGATGATCGCGTCGAACTTTTTGAAATACAACGGGACTTATACAATAAGTGAGGCCCAAAAATAGGGTTGTATTTACAAAGGATTGGATCTTACACTCTATTATAGGCCCAAAAAGTGTTTGAAATTGTTTGATGAGGGTGAAAATCAAAGAAACCCTAATTTGTTATTCTTTAAAAGTAAATATTTAAAGAAAATCAAATAAAATACCAAATAAGTTTGAATAAACCATTTGTGATTTTTGTTTAAGGTTTGAGAAATGAGGGATTAGTCACAAGGTGAATTAAAACTCAATTGGTTTTGATTTTCAAAGTAAATATTCACTTTTAAAATGTTTAAAAATATTAAAAAGGAATTTATTCACAAAAATACTAATTATATTAAATAAATAATATAAACTTAATTTTTTTGTGGAATAAAATATTTCAACATTTTTGTGATTTTTTTCAAAAAGAACCCATAAAAAATAATTAAAATTGAAGGAGTTATTAATTTTCCAATTAATTAATAAAACATGAAAATATTGGAAAAAATAGCAAAAATGTGAAAAAACACAAAATGGCATGGGTGGGGTTTGAACCCACGACCTCAAGGTTATAGGGCGCACGCCTTACCACTAGGGTGGTGATACATCCATTGCTTGAAGTGAAACCACAAATATACAAGGCATGCCTTGTTTTCTAGGCCTGGTCAAGGCAAGGCAAGGCAAGTATTGCCAAGAAACGGGAAGGTCCATAACTTTCTCATTTCTCAATGTTTGGGGACAAAATTTATATGCATCTGGCCTAGAATTTCACAAGGAATCCAATGGTGGTGGTATTTTTTTCAGATCGTACTCCCTCCTTAAAACCTGATAGTGGTTTTGAAAAAGGCCTATAATTGCATTTTCTATGCTACACTTTGATACAGTCATGAATTACATAATGAGTTGGTTCAAACACAACATATATAACATGTGTGAGGTGTGTATGTTCAGTGGACTTCAAAGCAATGTATATTTTGGAAAGTTCAAGTCATGATGCTTACCTCTTTTTGAGCTTTTGGAGTTTTCTGTGCAATCTGCCAAACTTCTTGTTCCAGAAATGGTTTGATGCTTTGGACACTCTCAAATGATCCCTTAGAAGCTTTGAGGATGGTTGGAATCAACTGGAACCTGCAAAAGCACAAACTGGCCCTTTCTTGCAAAAGGGGTTAAAATGACCAAAATAACAACTCTCTCAAATGGTGTTCCAGATGGGGGGAACCATTTGGGACAGTTCAAGGATGTTATTTGGAGTGTGTTTGAGGTTTTATCTGGTTTGGAAAGTGACTGAATCAAGACATGGCTTGAAAAATGCACAAAAGGCCTATTTTGAAGTTTTGAGAGGTGACTTTGTGATTTTGGTGTTACAGGTCACTTTTGATAGTTTGGATCACCTACATATGATGTTTATGAGGTGTTAGGATCATGAGTTGTGATGGAAATGCTCTCTAACTCAAAAACTCAGAGTTACCTTGCTAAAGAAGGCATTTTGGCTTAAAGAGAGGGATTTTGAGGAAAGCATCTGTTTGATGGCTTTGGTGTACTCAAACTGAGCACAAATGAGCTCTATTTATAGTAGAGCAAGTTTGTTTTAGGATCAATAGTGAATGACAACTGCAGCAGAGGTTTGGCCAATGGTTGCACTTTGGAATCCAAGTCTCCTCTAGCCATTGACTAGAGGTTAGGGCACAGGGCTGTGGTTCCCTTGGTCTTGGATAAGTCTTGACTGAATTCAGTTGTAAATGGATCAGTCCATGCCACCTTGGTGTGTGTATTGAATGCTCCAATCCAAAATTGGAGTCTTGTCCCTCTTTTAGGCAATTCTAGGTTTGGCATGCTACTTCTTGTTCTAAGGACTTTGGAGGCTTGGCTCAGTGTTTGTCCCCTTTAAATTTGATCCTCAGATGTGTCCAAAGTGATGACAAGGCTTAGAATTATCTGATTTTTCCAAATCGAGCAAAAATGCAAAATTCTGCCTAGCCTTGGTAGTTTTCAGCAAGGCATATTGCCATTGTCATATCTCATAGCCCAAGTGGGATTTGGCGATGTTCTTGGCCATTTTGGAAAGCCCTCATATGATACAACAACTGTTTGATCATATTTGGTTTTGATACCTTTTGGATCCAAGTGAAAAATCTCCCTACATTTGGAAAAAAGTGAAGGCAGATTCTGACTTAGTGAAAATTTCACTAAGTGTTGGAAAAAAGTGACATTTTCACTTTTTGTGATTTTGATCACTCCATAACTCAAAATCCATGACGAATTTGGAAGGAGGTCAGCTTTAAGCTTTTGTAGAGGGTAATGAGAGCTACAAATCTAGCTTTGGATGGGGAAAAATAGCCTTTTGGTTTAGGAGTTGTGATCCTCCAAAGTTGGTACCCTTGCCACTTTGTTCATAACTTAGAAAATTTTCTAAGTTTTTTATGGTTACCCCTTTTACAAGTTATCCCACTTCTCTTGATTTTTCTTGATGAATGATGATTCAAATCATATATTAACATAATTTTAGGGTTAAAAAACCATTTTTGTGAAAAATCTCAAAAAGTCAAAGTTGACTTTTGTGCACAGTTGACTTTTTGTCAGATGAATTCCAAACTGTACGATCCTTTATGAAATCAAGTCCTTGACCTAAATCAAACTTGATGGATTGATTTTATAGGTGTTATAGGGTATATTGATTCATGTCCTAGGGTTTGGGAGCATGTCCTGGTCAAAAGTCAAAGCTACAGTTGACTTTTCTCGCGAAACCCTAATTGTGGTACTGATGAAATTGAGACTTACTGCTCAAGCTTCTTGGACTAATCCATTGTTGCAAATGGACCAATGTGGTATGTTGGAGATCCTCATATCATTTCTTGAGGTCTTGGCTCATGATTTGTCCCAAAAGTCAACTTAGGGGTGAATTAGGTCAGGAAACCCTAATTCCTGATTTTTGATGTATGCATCCCCCGAGGTCAAATTGACTTGATGCTTGGGCCCATGAGGTTCCATGGAGTATTTTAGGTTATGCTTTGAAGCATTAGCTCATGCCCAGAGGAAAATTTCCATCTGGAGGCCCTGGTCGACCAAACCCTAATTTGGTGACACTGGCGATCTTGAGGCTTGATCCACCTGGAAGGGAGTAGCCTTGTGCTTAATCCTTAAAGTGGGGGTCCTCCTGATCCATTGTAGATGTTTGGGAGGTTAAACAAGTTGAAGATCATGTCATTTCTTGATTGATCCTTTGTCTAAGAACTCTAAGAGGGCTTGAAACCCTAATTTTGATTGTAGTAAGTGTTCACTCATCTTTGGGGAGACTGATGAGGCAAGATGGTTCATCCATATTATGATGATGATTTGCACAATGATGGGAAATCTTAGTGGTCAAAATTTGGGGTATGACAGATGCCCCTACTTAATCTTCTTGGACCCGAAGGTGTGAATGGCAAAGGTATTCGGGCATTCGGGGTGCAAGAGGATTAAATATCGGAATACCCGAAATTTTGATGGTGGTTATGAATGGTAGCTTACGCATTCATATTCTTTTGCTAAGCGATGATGCTCAGAAAAGGTAAAAACTTCCCCTCGATCCTGGTTTCCTACCAAGGAACTGGTCTTAGTTTCTGATGTAAACTTCCCCTCGATCCTGGTTTCCTACCAAGGAACTGGTCTTAGTTTCTGAAATAAACTTCCCCTCGACCCTGGTTTCCTACCAAGGAACTGGTCTCAGTTTCTGATGTAAACTTCCCCTCGATCCTGGTTTCCTACCAAGGAACTGGTCTTAGTTTCCTTTGGACTAAACCTCATCTCGATCCTGGTCTTCAGCCATGGAACTGGTCTCAGTTTCTTTGTCAATAAACTTTCTTGACAAGGGACGCTATTCGTAGCGATTTTCCTCAAACTTCTCGCCGAATTTTCCTGGGGAGATGCCATTTGATAGAAAATTTTTGATGTTAGACTCGCTGGGGAACCCAGTCGTATGAGTTGTAGAGGTGTACAAACTTCTTTGTTTGGAGACGCCATTTGCCGACTCTACTGGGGAAAACGAGTCTCTTGAGAGACTGCTTTCACGCTTGGGGATATTACATCATACTTTTTTCGGGATCTTCCCGGAGAAACGCCATATGATGTGATCCAATTTTGAGGTGCCGATGACCTTTTCATCAGCGGTTTTTTTCGGAGAAAAACTGCTGTATTGCTGATTCTCTGCTTAAGAGGCTTTCTCTAGGGATTTTCCTTAATCCGGGAAAGCAAAAATATCATCTTCAATGGCGAAGAGTGACATTTGTTGAAGGTTCTCTGGTATTTCAGAGGTTCAAGTTATCAAAGGGGTCAAGGGCCAATTCTGATCCAGAAATAAACTGGAGGAGAGAGGTAGTTCAGATGCAACCTTTCCTGACGAGGAAAGAACTTGACAACTCGATTGATGAAAGGACTTTTATCACTAGGGGATAAGACCGACTAAAGTGATAGTGATGCAATATGAATGCGAATGTAAATCAATAATGCATGATGTATGTATGTTTATGCTGACAAAACTGACGCGACATACAAACTGACGGATGAACACGACTGGATACTCGGCCACTGTGGGGCGAAGAAGTACCGCTGGTCCAAAAGTAGCAATTCTGCCTTTCTTAGAAGAGATAGTCCCTGCGGGGAACAACCGTTGGTCGGGCTTAGGAGATGAGAACTCGGCCGAAGCGGTAAGATGGAGCATTCACATCTGACATAGCTGATTCTCCATTCAGGCATATTGGTTTAGAAGGAGTACTTTGATTCTGCACTTTGAGGCTCGAACACCTTTGGAGAAGCGATCGATGTTCTTCTGATGTTCAACAGTCAAAAGAAATTGTCGTCTTTATTTTTAAAAGCAGAACTATTTTAACAAGTAAATTCATTTTTGTTTCGTTTCAAGAATCGTCGATCATGTTAAAAACATAATTCTGTAAAGCTAAAACAAATATGAATTGCAAATAAAAGAACAAGGGCTCAACTTTTATTGATAGGATGGAGATCAGCCAAACGAGTGATTCCCTAGAGTATTTACAAAGTTAGAAAATGGTAATTTACAGGGAAAAGGGCTACGTTGAAACATAACGACCACTATCCTTCTACCAACTTTGAATTCTGGGCATCCCGAGCTTCTGTCGAAGATGACCTTGACTGGAGCTTCTGATGGATGGCATGACTGCCGAGGAGTTGAACTGATCAGATGTAGTTACTTGCCATTATCCCTAACTTTTGCCTGGATTGGACTTTGAGATTTCCAATCCACCGGGTAATTTTTTTTTTTTTTGGCTTTGTCTCTAATTTTTGCCTTGACCGCCCTTTCGGGTTTTTAATCCACCGAGACGTTTTTTTTTAGTTTAGGCGAAGTATTTCTTGACTACATCAACATTTGCGGGGTAGGCAAATTCTTCTCCGTCCATGGTTGCAAGTCTCAAGGCACCGCCTGAGAAAGCTTTCTTGACCACATAGGGGCCATCATAATTCGGAGTCCATTTGCCCCGAGAATCAGTGAGAAAAGATTGTATCTTTTTTAGCACAAGGTCTCCTTTCCTGAAGATGCGAGGTCGAACCTTTTTGTCAAACGCCCTCTTCATTCTTTGTTGATACAACTGACCGTGGCATAGTGCCGTGATTCGCTTCTCTTCGATCAAATTCAGTTCGTCGTGTCGACTTTGACACCATTCATCTTCTGCAAGCTTAGCTTCCATCAATACCCGGATTGATGGGATCTCTACTTCTATGGGAAGCACTGCTTCTATGCCATATACTAGAGAGAAAGGGGTTGCCCCTGTTGAAGTGCGGACAGATGTACGATAACCGTGAAGAGCAAAAGGTAGCATCTCGTGCCAATCTTTGTAGGTTACAACCATCTTTTGAACGATTTTCTTGATGTTCTTGTTAGCCGCTTCTACCGTTCCGTTCATCTTTGGTCGGTAGGGAGATGAGTTATGGTGTTCGATCTTGAACTCTGCGCACAACTCTTTCATCATCTTATTATTCAAGTTAGATCCATTATCAGTAATGATCTGGCTCGGAACACCATAACGACAGATGATATTGTTTTTGATAAATCGGACCACCACTTATCGGGTTACATTAGCATACGACGCTGCTTTGACCCACTTGGTGAAGTAATTAATGGCTACCAGGATGAACCGATGTCCGTTTGAAGCCTTGGGTTTGATCATGGCAATCATGTCGATTCCCCATATGGAAAAAGGCCACAGGGAAGATAGAACTTTGAGATGCGATGGAGGTACATGGATTTTATCAGAGTATATCTGACACTTGTGACACCTCCTCATGTACTTGTAGCAGTCGGATTCCATGGTCAACCAATAGTACCCTGCTCTTAGAATTTTTCTCCCCATTGTGTTTCCGTTGGCATGAATGCCAAAGGATCCTTCGTGAATTTCTTTCATCAGCATGTCTGCTTCTGGTCTGTCTATGCATCGGAGCAAGACCATGTCAAAGTTTCTCTTATAAAGTGTATCACCGCTCAGGAAGAAGTTTCCTGCCAATCTTCTGAGGGTTTTCCTGTCCTTCCTTAGTTCCCCAGGTGGGTACTCTTGTTTCTGAAGGAAGCATTTGATATCGTGATACCAAGGTTTGTCGTCCATGATTGCTTCAATCGTGAAGATGTAAGCGGGCCGTTCAAGGCGCATTATGTCGATCTTAGGTATGCCATTCCATTGACCTACACTAATCATGGAAGAGAGAGTGGCTAATGCACCAGCCATGTGATTCTCCTCACGAGGGATGTGATGAAACTCAATTCTGTTAAAGAAGGGTAGCAATCTTCTCGCGTAGTCTTTGTAAGGAATCAATCCTGATTGGTATGTGTTCCAATCTCCTTTAATATGATTGATAACCAGGGCTGAGTCGCCATATACGTCCAAGTTTTTGATCCTCAAATCAATCGCTTCCTCGAGACCCATAATACATGCTTCGTATTCGGCCTCGTTGTTCGTACACTTGAACGTAAGTCGGCCAGTGAAAGGAATGTGGGTACCCTGAGGTGTTATAATGATTTCCCCAATTCCGTTTCCGTAATGATTGACAGCTCCGTCAAAGATAAGTCCCCATTGGGAACCTGGTTCTGGCCCTTCACTGGGTAGCGCTTCATCGCAGTCTTTCATTTTTAGATACATGACATCTTCGTCTGGGAAGTAAAACCCGATTGATTCCTGATCGTCAATCGGTTAATAAGCCAAATGATCGTCTAAAATACTTCCTTTAACGGCTTTTAGAGCATGGTACTCTATGTCATATTCTGATAGCAACATCTGCCAACGGGCAATCCTTCCCGTGAGAGCAGGCTTTTCAACGACATACTTGATTGGATCCATTTCTGAAATTAACCAAGTAGTGTGACGAATCATGTACTGGCGAATACGTTTGGCTGCCCAAGCCAAAGCGCAACAAGTTTTCTAGAGCATAGTGTACCGAGTCTCGCAGTCGAAGAATTTCTTGCTCAAATAGTAGATGGCAGATTCCTTCCTTTTGGTTTCGTCTTGTTGGCCAATTACACATCCCATTGAGTCCTCTAGGACGGTGAGGTAGATAATCAGTGGTCTTCTTTCCACTGGAGGTGATAAAATCGGAGGGTTCAACAGGTATTCCTTAATACTGTCGAGGCGGTTTGGCAATCTTCTGTCCAAACGCAGTCCTGATTCTTTTTAAGTAATTTGAAAATCGGCGCACATGTCGCGTCATGAGGAATATAAATCTGGAGATGTAGTTCAAACGTCCCAGGAATCCTCTGACTTGTTTTTCAGTTTTCGAAGAAGGCATTTCTCGAATGGCCTTGACCTTGTCAGGATCAACCTCAATTCCTTTCTAGCTGACGATGAACCCTAAGAGTTTTCCTGAACGGACACCGAAGGTGCACTTGTTGGGATTCAAGCGGAGCTTGTACTTTCTCAGCCGCTCGAATAATTTTGACAGATGGGTCACATGCTCCTCTTCTGTCTTAGATTTTGCAATCATATCATCGACATATACCTCAATTTCTTTGTGTATCATGTCATGAAACAGAGTAGTCATGGCCCTTTGATATGTTGCCCCAGCGTTCTTCAAACCGAACGGCATCACCTTGTAACAAAAGATACCCCCTGGGGTAATGAACAAAGTTTTCTCCATGTCTTTCGGCGCCATTTTGATTTGATTATAGCCCGAGAATCCATCCATGAAGGAGAAAACTTTGAACTTTGCTGTACTGTCTACCAGCATGTCAATGTGTTGTAAAGGAAAGTCGTCCTTTGGACTAGCCTTGTTCAAATCTCTGTAGTCTACACACATTCTGACCTCTCCGTCCTTTTTAGGAACATGTACGATGTTGGCTAACCATTGAGGATATTCTGATGTGGCGAGGAAACCCGCGTCAATCTGTTTCTGTACCTCCTCTTTGATTTTGATGGCTATGTCCAGGTGAGTCCGTCTCAACCTCTATTTTACTGGCGGACATTCCGATCTCAGCGGTAAATGATGTTCCACGATGCTAGTATCCAACCCTGGCATATCCTGATAGGACCAAGCGAATACATCGGGGAATTCTTTGAGAACCTTTACCAAACCCTCTCTGGCAGTTGGACTGAGCAGTGCCCCAATCCTGATTTCTTTTCTCTCTTTTTCCGAACCTAAGTTTACCATTTCCAACGGCTCTTTATGAGGTTCAATGGACCTTTCCTCCTGTCTGAGTAATCGGGAGATCTCTTCTGGAATTTCGTCGTCATTCTCTTCTTCAGCCCCAAATACCGGGGAGTCAAAGTTGGGAGAAGGCATCAGATCATATGTTTCAACGAGGTTTAAAACAAGCAATCTGCATGACGGTATGATTTGTGTTTAGAAGAGATAGAGGAAATGCAAGAGTGTGTGCAGTGTATTTCTTTTACTGCTTGTTTTTATTATTGAGTTGTTTTTTAGGATTACCATTTTCTGAGAAAAGCAAAAAGAGAAAACAACAATAAATGTAGAAATTACAGAACGACGTTATTTTATTTATGAACAAGTCGATTCTTGAAACTACAACCCTATAAAACAAAACTCTGCCGCTTTGGGAGAAGCAAAGAGAGAAATTTACAAAAAGTGAGCCCTATCAAAACATCCGTTTCACCTGGGCAGGGTGAAAGGTTAAAGACAGCAATTACTTTGACTTATGAACAATCTTCGGAACATCGACAACAACCCATTGGCGGCGAACTCCTCGGTGAATCACAAAGTCTGGTACCTTTCTTGATTTGTCTTCAGAAATAACGCTGATTTCTGGTGGAGCAGGATCATTGGAATCTGTCTCCCAGGCAGAATTGTCGTAGGAGGGTTCCTTAGTTGCATTTTGCATAGTATTTGTGCTCTCAAGTAGATCTCCTCATCTAGTTGGATGGATGTCTTCGAGCCTGATACGAGAGCTTTTGGGAGCAGTGTACTTGACCATATAGTCGTATTTCCCACTTGGTTGTCCTAAGGTGTCCCACACTTTTGTGGAACTGGATGAGTCATCCTTCTCAATGAGTCATCCAAGTGGAATTTGGTGATGTTCTTGGCCATTTTGGAAAGCCCTCATATGATACAACAACTGGTTGGTCATATTTGGTTTTGATACCTTTTGGATCCAAGTGAAAAATCCCCCTACATTTGGAAAAAAGTGAAGGCAGATTTTGACTTAGTGAAAATTTCACTAAGTGTTGGAAAAAAGTGACATTTTCACTTTTTGTGATTTTGATCACTCCATAACTCAAAATCCATGATGAATTTGGAAGGAGGTCAGCTTTAAGCTTTTGTAGAGGGTAATGAGAACTACAAATCTAGCTTTGGATGGGAAAAAATGGCCTTGTGGTTTAGGAGTTATGATCCTCCAAAGTTGGTACCCTTGCCACTTTGTTCATAACTTAGAAAATTTTCTAAGTTTTTTATGGTTACCCCTTTTACAAGTTATCCCACTTCTCTTGATTTTTCTTGATGAATGATGATTCAAATCATATATTAACATAATTTTAGGGTTAAAACACCATTTTTGTGAAAAATCTCAAAAAGTCAAAGTTGACTTTTGTGCACAGTTGACTTTTTGTCAGATGAATTCCAAACTGTGCGATCCTTTATGAAATCAAGTCCTTGACCTAAATCAAACTTGATGGATTGATTTTATAGGTGTTATAGGGTATATTGATTCATGTCCTAGGGTTTGGGAGCATGTCCTGGTCAAAAGTCAAAGCTACAGTTGACTTTTCTCACGAAACCCTAATTGTGGTACTGATGAAATTGAGACTTACTGCTCAAGCTTCTTGGACTAATCCATTGTTGCAAATGGACCAATGTGGTATGTTGGAGATCCTCAAATCATGCCTTGAGGTCTTGGCTCATGATTTGTCCCAAAAGTTAACTTAGGGGTGAATTAGGTCAGGAAACCCTAATTCCTGATTTTTGATGTATGCATCCCCCGAGGTCAAATTGACTTGATGCTTGGGCCCATGAGGTTCCATGGAGTATTTTAGGTTATGCTTTGAAGCATTGGCTCATGCCCAGAGGAAAATTTCCATCTGGAGGCCCTGGTCGACCAAACCCTAATTTGGTGACACTAGCGATCTTGAGGCTTGATCCACCTGGAAGGGAGCAGCCTTGTGCTTAATCCTTAAAGTGGGAGTCCTCTTGATCCATTGTAGATGTTTGGGAGGTTAGACAAGTTGAAGATCATGTCATTTCTTGATTGATCCTTTGTCTAAGAACTCTAAGAGGGCTTGAAACCCTAATTTTGACTGTAGGAAGTGTTCACCCATCTTTGGGGAGGCTGATGAGGCAAGATGGTTCATCCATATTGTGATGATGATTTGCACAATGATGGGAAATCTTAGTGGTCAAAATTTGGGGTATGACAATATACAACATCATTAACAGCATCCTCATAACATCAGACACCATACACAACATTAATTAATATTACTACAACCAACAACATCAACTTTAGCAACTCACATATGCAAACTGTAAGACCCGTAATTTTAAAATAAATAAATATTTTAAGATTATAGTATATTCACACATCTATAATATATTATGATCGGATATAAATTTAAATAATTTTTATAAGTGAATTCGAGTTATGCTAAAAGTATAGATTTTAGGAATTTTATTTCAATAGTGGTTCATGATAGAAATTTTCAAAAAAAAAATCTTGATTTCACTCTCTTTAGCGTTCGGAAAATTAGCCGCCTTAATTTTTGAAACAACCCAATTTTGTAAACAAAAATATAAGGATGGAATAACAAAATTATTTTCGATAGAGTAATAAAACAACAACAACAACAACAACAATAATAACAACAACAACAACAATAATAATAATAATAATAATAATAATAATAATAATAATAATAATAATAATAATAAATTTTATTTTTTTCTCGACCGATTTTTTTTATATTACTGTATAGAATAATCGGAAGAAAAGTTGTATTATCAGAAAAAATTATTTTGGACATTTTATCGGAGTCATGTAACACCGGAAACTGCACTAATGCGGAGAAAAAAATAAAACATCATTAAAAGATAGATATGGAATGATATTATGCAGAGAGCTATTATAAGAGGTGACGAGTAATGATGAGAGCATGTCGACAGTAATAAAATATTACCATAATAGTATAATGTGTAATTATATGTGTAATTATCTGAGAAATATATCAAATAGATATATGTATATAAAGACCTGATCAGAGGTGATCAGACAGGATCGTTGTGGCCTTCGTGTAGGGCAGATGAGGATGCTTGAAGGAGAGGAAAGAGGGTTGTACCTGCAAGGTACTCCGATGCCAAAGTAAGTAATTGGGCAAAAGAGAGAAAGCAAGTACAAAGGTAAAATTTCAAGTATTGAATCGTGATCAACCTGCCCCTCTCATGTGAGAGGGTATTTATAGAAGTAACCCCCAGCGCGGGGCCAAGGTCTCCCATGTGGCCGAAATGTCTGATCGACCAATGGGGGACTTCCAGGTGGAGGGTCAGACGCGTGACCCTTTGACCTGGTCCAACTGTTTCCGTGAGATCTGGGAAAACAGTTGGTCACGTGAACTGCCAAGCGAGTGAGGGGGACATGGCCAACAGTCACATTCTGCCCAACGGCTAGTTTCTGCCCAACGACTAGTTTCTGCCTAACGGCTAGTTTCTTCCCAACGACTAGTTTCTGGCTATTGGGCCTGGCCAAGAGATGGACTGGATTGGGCTTTGCCTTACTATGGGAAAAGCGTCTGCCCAGTCCAGAATAGGAGCCCCCCAAGTCTTTGCTCTGAGGAAGAGTGATGACTTGAGATAGTTTCGTGGACAATTGTCCGTGAATGACGATGTTCAGAAATATGCCCCTCGCCTGTCCCAATGTTGAGGTGGTCGACATTGGTCCTCGATCAGCCCGACCGGCCACTCATGTGCGAGGACATGCTCGCAGAAATGGCATTTTTATGTCGACCAGGGTTAGGAATGTGCCCGGTGAAGTGGCGTTTTATGTCGACGAGTGTAACACCCCAAAATTTGCCCTCTTGTTTTTAGCTAACTGGCTTATGTTTCTTTGCATTCTTTGCATTAGCATTTGTGCATGGCATTGGTTCTTAGCATGGGATCAAGGTACTTGGTTCATCTCAAGGGAGTCTCAAGCCTCAAGGTGGTTTGAGGAGTTCATCATATCTTCATAAGGTCAAGAATGGCAAAAGATTTCAAGTGAATCTTTCCCTCCTAACCAGAAGGACCAAATTAGGGTTTTGGTTTGAAAAGAGCTTCTTGTTGAGCTTTGTGGATTCAAGCATGCTCTCATGGTTTTCATATGCTCACAAGTGCTCATAGAGGAAGACTTGGCTAGTGTTTCATTGTGAAAGATGTTCAGTGGATCAACTGCTTGTAGGCCAAGAAAAGTCAACAGTGAGAGGGAAAGTCAACTGTGGAATTTGGAGGTTCTCTTCAGGGTTTTCAAGGTCTCACATCCTCATATGGTCTTCAAGGGTCAAGCTTCACACCATTTATCAAGAATCAAGGGTTTGTACAAAAGTTACTAAATTTGGAAAATGACCTATAATGAGAAGTTTCCATTTTTGGCAAGTTTTTACACTACTTTCAACTTGACTTTTCATCATCAAAGAAGCTTCAAATGAATTTTCCTCAAACATGAAAGTTGAAGATCTTTTTCTCCCCTTTCCAAAAAGTACTATTTTGTCTCCATATCATTTGTGGTTCTCAAGTTATGGCTAAGGCAAGGCAAGGTGCATTTTGAAGTTTTCCACATGTACCAATTTTCCACCATTTGCATTTTCATCCAAAAGGACTTGTAATTGATTCTATTGCTTCAAGTCACATTATAACATCCAAGTACACTTCATGAGGATCATTTTTGACCCTTGAACCAAGTGAAATCGTGCCATGTACTTCACTTATTTCACAAAATGCATTTTGGCAAGATGGATTGAAACTCACAAACCAATCAACCACAAGGCCCAATTTCAATTCATTGGTGATCAGCAAGAGAAATGTGAGTGATTCATGATGAAAAGCATGCCTTGGCACGTGTGGATTAGTGGAAACAATACAAAGTGCATTTTAGCATAAACCATCCAATTTCATTAACCAAGGGATTAATCAAGTTTTAATTGTGATCAGAGGTCTAATGAGGTGTATATAAGCTAACTCACACGCACAAAGCTAGGTAATGCACCCTCATTTGGTCAGAACCCATTTTCACCTCCAAACTTTTCTCTCTTCGAATCTCTCTTCTCTTGAGAGTTCTTGAAGTTTTCTTTGCATATTATTGATCAGTGTGGTGAGAGGAACAAAAATCTACCATTAGTTTGAGCTTAGAGTGAGGATTTCATCAAGTTCGTGTTCAAGTTGCTCAAGTTCAAAACCTTAGATCCAGCCAATTTCAAGCCTCTATTTGCATTTATTTTGCAAATAGAGCTCAAAAGAGGAAGATCTGCAGCTTTTGGAAGGAGTTCTTGGCGTATTTGAAGCTCTACAGTTCTCAGGTTAGCATACTTTTCATGATCATGCAACTTGTTTTTCTTGCTTTTAAAATGATCTATGATGTTCACTGATGATGCTGATCTATTTAGTTTTGAGTTTGGATGTGTGGATTGCTTGAATTTTGAGATTTAAGTTTTTAGATCAAAACTTATTCTGTTCGATTTGGCTTGTGTGTTGGTTGTTTGTGAAAAATAATTGCATATATGAGATCCTTGCTTAATTCTGGTCAAGATAGTATACTTGTTTGCAATTTCTGGAGATTTTTGATATGCAGGTCATCGGAGAAGACGACTGGAGCTAGGGCTCCGGCGTCTGGTTATGTTTCAGGTCGGCGGGGGTTTAAGTGGAGAAGATGAAATCACAGCCGTCCAAGGGTTAGATCTGATGGTTCAGATCTTGCCACTTCATTTATTTTTCTGGTGTTTTATTCAATGTTCGTGTGTGCTACTCTATCATAGTTATCATGTGCCTCAGATCTGGACCCCTCATCTTGCTTACTTGTGTTTTGATTGATTTGATCTGGAACGTTGGATGGATCTGATGGTGGTGATTCAGCCAACGCATTAAAAATGTCATGTGTTGTTCACGTGTTTGCTTTTTAATTGCTGATGATTTGGTGTGTGCATGCTTACATTGATTATTGTGTGCGTATGATCCTGAGCGTTGATCATGATTACTTATTGTTTTTGTTGACTGAATGTGGAACGCATGATTGATCTGATGGTGTGTGTGAGTCCCTTGGTTGACTGAATCCCACGTGTTTTATGTTGACTTGCGTTGGGTTTGGGCTGGCCTCTCCTTGCTTTCTCCACCCCCTTCTTCAGCCTATTTAATGTTTTCAACGTGATTTTATTGCTTGTTGCACCCCCTGGGTTTCTTATTTTCATTTTATTTTATTTTAATTGTTGCATTTTGCTTTTAATTTTTTAAAAATAGTTTTAAGCATCCAAATATCACCAAAAAAATCATGATTCATCCTTAGGGCTTTATAAAATTTTATAAAATTTTATTTTCCATTTTTTATTTTATTTTGTGCATCTGAATTAATTGTTTAATTAATTTCTTTTTGGATTGTTTCATATATGCACACCTTGCCTTGTTGATTTTTGTTCTCATCATCTATACATGATTTGCATCTCACTCTTTTTGCATTTGTTAGAGGACATGTTGAGGTTCCTAAAAATATTTTTTTTTTCATTTTTAAAACTTTTTCATATTGCATTTTAGTCCCTCTCTTTTGCATATTGGTTTATGTTTCTCATGTGATCTTTGCTCATTTGTTTGGGGTGCTTAACTTGTGAATTTTTGTGAGATCTTTTGACATGTGATTGGCTTCTGACTTAGCTCATTTGAGTTTTAATCTCACAATTTTTTAATGTCATTTGATATATGTTTGATTATTTGTGCTTAAATGACTTATGCATGATTATATCTTGACATCTCTTTACACAAGTTGACTTGCCATGCCTATTTGCTTGAGTTTCTTCTTGATTATTTGCAAGTGCATTTGATATAATGTTTACCCCTGGTTGAGGTCATTTGAGACTTATTTTTGCAATTTATGAATCATGTTTGGCATGTGCTAAGTGTTTGGACTTTGAGTTTCCATTTGTGGATTACTTTGGTGCATGTTTTGAAGGTGTTGCTTGATAATTAACCTTGTATGACTTAAGTTTGGTTTGGTATGATATTGATGCATATGCTACTTTCTCTTGAGCTCCTTAATTGGTTTTCATTTCACTTGAGCATAGTTGAATGCATTTGGTTTGAATTGTATGATAAACATCATTACCATTTGCTTTGTAACTTCTTTGGATCATAATGCTTCATGATATGAATCACTTTTGAATGTGTGAATTGTTGATGATAATATAATCTTGGTTCTGACTTGCTTTCATCTTCATCTTACCTTTCTCATTTCATCTTGGTATGAAGTCCATGTATTCTTAATTGTGCATTCCATACAAGTATGCTTGCTTTTTTTCATGTTTATCTTTGCATGCTTACTTGAGATTGTTTTGCATTGATCTTTGAAACATTTTTGATGATTTTAGTCGGAAATTTATGATGTGATGTGTTTGCTTCCCTTTATTATATCTCATCTTCTCCTTCTCTTTCTCATTTCTTCTCTTTCACTCTCTTCCTCCCATGAATCTCAAGACTTGTTTAAGTCTTGGATTCTCTCCCTTTAGAGCTACCTAGTCCAACTTAATTTTTGATTAAGCTTGGAGTAGGATTAGCATTAGGTTTTAGGTAGTTGTCTCTCCTAAGCCTCACTAACCATAGGTCATCCATGCATGATAACATTAGGACTCTTAGTTTCCATTTAGAGTTTCCTTTGTGTCTTCTCTCTTCTCATCTCAAAACTTCTTGAAAACACTTAATAAAGATAAAGTGTATTGCGCACGAGCCTTAAGCGTGGGGAATGAGAAATGAGGGGATTCCTCTCATCTTTCTAGAGTGCTTAGCGAGCGTCCTGTCTTGGGATGATTCGTTAAGTATTCGTCCCTGTGCCCTAGACTTTGGTGCAATGCAAGTTATGAACTAACTTAAAAAACACTTCCGTCTAAAAAACACAAAAACAAATTCAAATCTTTTTATCCTTCGGGATTGTTTGGTTGCAGACCATTTTCAGAAAAGGACACGTTACCTTCCGTCTGAGTCGCAAACAGGCATCGACCCTAACTGCCGGACGCGAATCTAACGTCGCTCATAAAAAACACTTACCCATCCGTGGTCGTACCCACGAACTACATTAGCTATGATTCCTCTCTCTCGTCCGATTGAGGATATGTAGGCACAAGACAACGATTGTCTTGGCGAGCAACCTTCCCCCACAGTTCCCATCCGAACTACGTTGACTCTGACTTTCCCATTGCATTAACGGAGTACGTAGGCCTAGGGCATCGAATATGTCCTACCGAGTCCGTCTTAGTCACCCCCATCCCCGTTTTCTTTTGTTCAGCCATAGATAGTAGGACAACTCACCCTCCGTTTAGACAACAAGCATGGATCCCATCGAGTACGATGGATGCGTGGGGTGCTAACACCTTCCCCTCGCATAACCGACTCCCGAACTCGGACTATGGTTGCGATGACCATGTCTTTCCCCCTTTCTCTTCAGGTTTATGCAGTGTTTCCTTTCCCTCTCTCGGGATAAATACACATTGCTGGCGACTCTGTGTTTTCTGCGCCACTCTCGCGTTTGTACCGTTGGATGCAAATCTTTCGGGAGCGACAACGAGCCATGACGAGGACATGAGTTGCACACATGGTCGAGGAAGATGTGCTCGTGGGGTAGCAGGAGACTTGGTCACTGTAACGTCTAGCTTTGGGAATGCCAAACGAAGATTCCCTTTTTGACACGTAGTAGAGCATTCAATTAGCCGCCACCGACCTTTAAAGCTTAGTTTGTGATCTTCATATTCTACCTTCGATTTAGCAAGTAAGTTCTTCATCCTTTTCTACAATTTCCCTGGTGATCTTCCTTTCTGGAAATTGGCATGAATTTTCCGGTGACACATGAATTTTCCAGTTGAATGTTTATGTGTTCTTCGATGAACACATGAATTTCTGGAAAATTCATGAAGAGCATGAAGAACTCGAAGAACATGGGATGGATGTTCATGATTATTGCGTAGGTTTGTGTAGATATTTCTAGATTCTGGTTAGGATTAGTTTTAGGTTTGTAGTCGGGCATTAGGCCTGTTCGACATAAAACTTTGGATTTCACGCGACGAGCTTATTTTGTCGAGTAAGCTCCTCCTCAGAGTCTTCATAAGGTCGCAGAGATTCGTTCCCGTTGCAGGGGAAAGTGAAGTCGCTGTATTCTGTCGTGGTCGACTCGGGCTCGAGGTTATCCTCGACTTATTCCTCGCCCTTTCACTTGACTAGTGGTGGAAGGGTGGATTTGATCTTTGTCATCGAATTCACTTTTTCTTCCTCTGCTTTTAAGGTGAAATGGCTTATCAGCGCGAAGGGGGTGTGCCCGACGTTGGGGCCGCGCACGAGGAGGCGGAGCAGTCTGTTAATTACGCCAACGTCCACGTAGCAAAAGGGGATCTCGAATGGATCGCCCACGAACCCCTATCTACAAGGTCGACGTTTATCGAAGAGGAAGTTCGGGATTTTCCCTATCTAGAAGACCGGTTTGAGGATGCGTCGGTGCATTGGAGAGCTATATGCCCAACAAATAACAATTGTATCTATTTGGTATATCCGGGGATGTGGTTCCCCATGTATGAATTTTCCTTTGCGGAGGCAAAGTACCGCCTGCCCTTCACTGATTTTTAGGAGGCCATCTTTTGCCACTTAGAGCTATGCCCGGCCTAACTCCATGCGAACGCGCTGGCGTTTATTCGCGCTTTTGAGCTAGTATGCCGTTACTTATGGATCGGGGCGACCGTGGACCTTTTCTTCTGCATCTTCCAGATCCAGCGGAGCATAGCGGGCCCGAAGCAAAGTTGGGTGTCTTTCAAACAGCAGAGCAGCCTTTTCTGGCCATACTCAGAATTTGTCCGGCATTTCAAGGACAGGTTCTTGGTCATTAAACCTATCTCTAAAGCGGCTAGGAGATCCATCTCTACGATTGAGACCGTGGAGGTTGACGGTCAGCAAGTTGAGAAGGCGGTGTCTAAGTTCCCTTTGGAGTGGGTGTATGCCCATTTCAGATATAGGACCGATCAGTTCCTCGTCAAGCACGAGCGGCTTTGTGACGGGGACAAGGAGTCCTATCGAGTTTTGGATGCATACGCGGAGACTTTTAGCCCTGCCTTAGTGGTAGACAAGGATGGCAAAGAGTTGTTCGAGGAGGACGGGGAGGCTGCTCGGGCGGCTCGTTATATTAACATTAGGGCCCTTCTTGAGTGTGAAACCGACGATGTTGCGTTCCAGCTCCTCGGTATAAACTGTTCTGCCCATGTTTGTTAATTTTTGTCCAATTGTGCTGAACTCCCTTTCTTTATGTTTGCAGGGAAAATGACGGATAAGAGGGAGCGCTTGATGAGGTCTCAGGTGGCCAAGAACCTGAAGAAGGTGCCCCAAAGGCCAAAAGCTGGTGCCGCCAAGCAGCAAGTGACACTGGAAAGGTTCGTGGCCAGCGCTGGTACCACCCCGGGGACAACCTCTATTCCCCCTGACTCCGGACACATCCCACAAGAGGAAGCGGGACGACGCTGTCTCTTCACAGGCGGGCTGCTCGAGTGGTTTCGTTGGAGGGAAATTTGTGCTGCCCCCGTGCTATCTTCAGGGGAAAATGTTTTATGGGGAGAGTTCTGTCGTCGTCCCAGAGCTCGATGCATCAGCTATCTTGTTCGCCGATTCTCAGGTGCGGAGGAAGCTTTTCTGCCAGGTTGCGGCCACTATGATCAAGGTATTGGAGGCGGCGTTGGCCCTTGGGGATGTAGAGATGGCTCCACTTTCCGACCTCAAGAAGGTGAAAGCCAAGATCAACGACTTAGAGCTAGAGAACGCGGAGATTTACAACGATCTGAAGAAGCTTCAAGGAAACTTGGAAGCCAAAATTGAGCTTCAGAAAGAGGTCACTCAGATGAAGGGGGAGGTGACCAAAGTGAACGAGGAGAATGCCCGACTGAAGGCGAGGATAGCCGAGCTGGAGGGCTAGTCAGCGGTTGGTCAGGACGAGATCGACGACGAGAAGGCCCTGAAGACGCGGAGAGACCTGGTCGAGAGGATCTGGCTTCTTGAGCAGAATAATCTGGGGGTAGCAGAGTTTAGTTTCAACGCTGCCTTGGAGCAGTTGAAAGTCCTCAACTCCGACGTCCAGCTGCTGACCGAGGGGATGGGCGTTCTTAATGCGGTTGTCAACAGCGAGGTGGTTCCCCCCGAAGTTCCTGGCGGTGCAGCTTAGTTTTTGGAGTTTGTACTTGTATTTTGTGGGCCTGCGTGCCTTTTGATATGTAATATTTTGTTGGGCACAACCCTCTTCTTGTACTGATGACTTATTCTGTCCTTGTGGACGAAGTTATATAAATATTTTCGTTTAGCATTGTGTTCGTTGCTTTTATTTGTGTATGCTTTGTTGTTTAAACGCTAAGTATGGACGCTTTGCTCGATTTGTTCATGTTTTGCTCGACAGTTCGGGAGGCTCGTCGAGGAGGCGAAGTAGTTTCGTCGGTGATGGGACTAGGATCTCGGTCAAGATACTAATCCCATAGGCTTGGATTGTTCCCATCGCGAGCTGGGTGTCCTGCCTGAATGGTGCGGCAACGGCGGAGCTCGATTAAGGTATCCCCATTGTACGCAGAGTTTGCTCGTCCCATGAGCAGAAACTGGCCGACGTTGTAAGGTGAGGGATCATGCTTGCACTGATGCATGGTCCGGTGGCCGAGCCGTCTCCCTGTTGGGGGGTGAACTCGTCGGCAGTTAGCCCGACCTAGTGGTTAGTCCTAACTGTAATATTGTTTGAGCTTTTCAGCATTCCATGGTCGAGCAAATGGTTCTCTGTCCAGAGTTTCTAGGTAGTAGGCTTCAGTTCCTGTTTTTGACTTGACCCTGTAGGGTCCTTCCTTGTTCATGGCCAGCTTGCCCTCGCGCGAATCCTTATGGTTTCTGCGTAGGATCAAGCTGCCAACGGGGAAGTCGCGCTTTATGACCTTAGCGTCGTGGCGCAAGGTTATTTTTTGTTTTAGCAAAGCCTAGCGGAGAGCTGCTCCTGGCCGTATTTCTTCGACCAGGTCTAGCTCTTCCCTTAAAGCCTCGTCGTTCATCTCCTCGTTGAGAGGAGCTTCTGTTCGTCTCAAAGGTTCTCTGATCTCTATCGGTATCACCACCTCGGTTCTGAAAGCTAGTTGGAAAGGGGTTTCCCCGGTGGTGGAGTGTGGGGTTGTCTGGTAGGCATAGAGCACGTTGTGTAGCTCCTCAACCCACCTCTTCTTGGCTTTACCTAACCTTCATTTTAGACCCCGAAGGATTACCCTGTATGCGGCCTCTGCATGCCCATTAGTTAGGGGTGCTCGACGGAAGTGAAGTGTTGCTTCGTACCTAGTTTGACGACGAAGTCCTAGAACTTCCTGTCCGTGAACTGGGTTCCATTGTCAGTCACAAGGGCCTGGGATACTCCGAATCGTGCAAGGACGTTCCTTTTGTAGAAACGAAGTATGTTGAAAGCTGTGATCTTGGAGAGAGCTTCGACTTTAATCCATTTCATAAAGTAATCGACGACCATAATCAGAATTTTTTTTTGATAAGACCCCATTGTGAAAGGGCCGAGTATATCCATCCCCCACAAGGCGAGGGTAGAGTATTCAACTCGTTAGAAGGCGCCAAGTGCATGTCCCCGTGGCGCTGGCATCGGTCACATTTTTGGACATGCACTTTAGCATCGTGCTGCATGGTCGACCAATAGTATCCTGCCCGCAGGGCCTTTCATGCCAATGATCTCCCTCCCAAGTGTTGCGCATTGATGCCCTCATGAATTTCTTGGAGAATTTCGGGGACGTTGTCCTCCTCAACGCATTTCAGGAGGGGGATAGAGAATCCCCGTCGATAGATTTTGTCTTTGATCAGCACGTACGAACAGGCTCCTCGTTTAGTCACACAGGCCTCTTTGCTATCCTCGGGCAGTTCCCCCGTGGTGAGGTAATTATACACTGGAGTCATCCAACAGCGGCTGTCTCCAATGGCATTAACGCCGAGCAGCTCTGATGGCTTCTCAATACTTGGTCGAGCGAGTATCTCTTGTAAGACAGATTTGTTACCGCCTTTCTTTCTTGTGCTAGCCAGTTTTGACAAGACATCTGAATGCGTGTTTCGTTCGCGAGGAATGGTATGGACTTCCCACGCGTCAAACTTGGTAATTCTTTTCATCACCAGTGTTAGATATTCGACCAGCTGGTCATTTTTTGCCAGATACTCTCCTCGTACTTGAGACGCTACGAGCTGGGAATCGGTGAAAATCTTTAGCTCCTTGGCGCCCAAGTATTCAGCCAGCCGTAATCTTACGAGGAAAGCTTCGTACTCGGCTTGATTGTTGGACGTAGGGAAGGACAGGACTAAAGACACTTCGATTAAGATTCCCTCTTCATTCTCGAGGATGATGCCTGCGCCACTACCTGTGGAACTGGACACCCCGTCCCGTAGATGGTCCATCTATGCATTCCGCTTGGTGGGGACGATGTCGACGTCATCTCCACCACAAAATCGGACAGGACTTGTGCCTTGAGGACCTTCTTGCCTTCGTAGTGGATGTCAAATTCTGACAGCTCCAGGGACCATTTGAGCATTCTATCGACCATGTCTGGTCGATAAAGCGGCTGCCGTATGGGCTGGTCCGTACGTACTACTATGGTGTGGGCCAGGAAGTAATGCCTAAGTCTTCTCACGACATTGACGAGGGAGAGAGCGACCTTCTCTATTTGCACGTATCTAATTTTTGGCCCTTGCAAGGCCTTGCTCGTGAAGTAGATAGGTTTTTTCCCGTCTGTTGTCTCGCGAATGAGTGCAACGCTAATGGCTTCGCTGGTGACAGAGAGATACATGTACAGGGTCTCCTCGCACTCTGGTTGTGAAATCACGGGGGGTTCAGACAAGGCTTGCTTAAGGTGGGTCAGAGCCTGCTCCCATTCCTCAGCCACTCGAATGTGGCCTCCTTTCTTAGAAGTTTAAAGAAGGGCGGGGCATGCTGGGCAGACTTGGCCACGGAGCGAGAAAGTGAAGTGAGCATCCCGTTGAGGGACTGTATGGAATTCTTCGACCTGGGTGTGGGAAATTCAGCGAATGCCCGACATTTGTTAGGATTGGCCTCTATCCCCCTCTCAGTGAGGTAGAATTTGAGGAACTTCCACGCCCGAACGCCAAAAGTTCATTTTTCTGGGTTAAAATGCATTTTGCATTTCCTAGCTTGGTCGAAGACCTTTTGCAAGTGGACTGTGTGATCGGATTCCTCTCGGGACTTCATGAACATATCGTCCATGTATACTTCAAGCATGTCTCCGATTTCTTATCGGAAGACCTTGTTCATCATACGCTGGTACGTGGCCCCAACGTTTTTTAGACTAAAGGGCATTACGTTGTAGTAATAGTTCCCCGACGAAGTCATGAACGCGGTATACTTCTTGTCCTTTTCTGCCATAGAGATTTGGTTGTATCCCGAATAGGCGTCCATGAAGGACAAGAGCTTGAAACCTGCAGAATTATCTACGAGCTTATCTATGCTGGGCAGAGGATAAACATCCTTCGGGAAAGCCTGATTGAGATCAGTATAATCAATGCACATGCGCCATTTTCCACTATGTTTCTTGACAAGTACAATATTGGATAGCCAGGTTGTATACCTGGCCTCCGAGATAAATTTTGCCTCTAAGAGGTCTTGTACAAGTTTTTCGGCAACCTGTGCCTTCTCATCGGATTGCTTGTGTCTGCATTTTGCAAAGACTCAAGCAGCTGGATCAATGGTCAGTTGGTGGCATGCGGTCTCAGGATCCACGCCGGGCATGTCCGCGGCACTCCACGCAAACAAATCAGCGTTGTCCTCCAGACATGTTTTCAACTGCTGCTTTACCTTGTTGGGCAGCCCTGCGCCTATCTTCACTCCTCTGCTCGGGTTTGCTCCGAAGGTGATGACTTTGAACTCCCCATCTGGGACAGTGCACATGAGTGTCATTGCAGAGGAACTGCCTGTCCCTGTTGACTTGCCTTCACCACCGTCCTCACCCTCTTCAAAAATCCTTCTGTCGAGTTCGATGTTATGCACCGGGAGAGTCGGATTCTTGTCAGGCTGACTTTCCTCACCGGGATGGTCTTCCTCCCTTGCCCGCTTGGCGGCCTTGGGTGCTGCCCCGATCGAGCTTTATCTTCGGGTAGCTTCTTCAAAGCACCTCCCCGCGGCTTCTATATTCCCGTGCAATGTTGCGACGTGGTCCTTCTCTGTATAGTATTTCATTTTGAGATGAACGGTCGAAGGAACAGCGATCAGCTCCGCTAAGGTTGGTCTACCAAGGATGCATTGGTACAGTGAAGGGAAATTGATTAATAGAAACTGAGTCTTGATCGACTTAGACACCTCCTCTTCCCCGAAAGTGACCAGAAGCTCCACGTACCCCCAGGGTCTGGCAGGTCCCCCATTGAATCCTTGCAGGTCGGATCCTGCGTATAGTGACAGGTTCTTCTGGTCCAGCTTCAAGGCTCTGAACAAACCGGTGTACATGATGTTCACAGAGCTGCCCTGGTAGACTAGGATCCATCGGACATCGGTGTTGGCAAGTCTCGTTCTAATGAGAAAAGGGATGTGCGAGTTCAGGGAGCCCCCAGGCAGCTCCTCCCGGCAGAAAGTGATTGGCTGGGACCGCCCCCAAACTTTCTCGAGCGTGGATAGCTGGTCGGGACTACAATCGATGAGCTGGTCGAACTTTCTCTTGACCGACCCAATGTAAGCTCGTTGTATCCCCCACACGAGATAACCATGGCTGTCGAAAAGGTCTCCCAGATGCTCTGTACGGATATCTGAGGAGGATCCTCAATATGGTTAGAGATGATGAAGTCCTCTGGCCGTGTAATGGACATAGCTACCTGAGGAGGAGGACTGGGCGACGTAGACTTTGCATCCTTTTTGGTCTCTAAAGTCTCTCGTCGAGAGGATTCACCCTTCTTGGTATATTTCTTGAGGTGACCCTCCTTGATGAGGATTTCAATGGCGTCCTTCAGGTGCATGCAGTCTTCGGCCACGTGGTCGTGGCTACGATGGAAACGGCAGTATTTACTCTTGTCTGTGTTGCCCTTGGACAAAGTTGGATTGGTGAACCGGACACCTCCCTGCTTGAACTCCGTGTTGATGCACTCATAGAGAATGCACTCACGGGGAGCCGCCAGCTGGGTATACTCTTTAAAACGACCAGCGGGTCCCTTGTCTTCACGAGGACGATCATCTCGTCGTCTCTCTCTATCGCATCTAGGGGCCTCTGATTCGTCTTTTTTTGTCGCCTGGGAACTCTATTGATCCCTAGAGTCCCGGGCTTTGTAGGCTACCTCTTTCTCCTCGTATTGTATATGCGATTAAGCTTTACGCAGTAACTCGGCCATGGTGCGAGGAGGTTCTATGCCCACCTCCTTGCGGAATTCACTCTTTGGTCTCAACCCCTTTTCGAGGAGATACTTCTTCATATAGTCCGTCGTGCGGACCTCGACAGCCTCCTTGTTGAAACGCTCGAAATACGTGCGCAAAGGCTCATCCTTGCCCTGCATAATGGCTTCCAGCGTGGCCTCCGACTTGGGGTGTCGCCGGGAGGCGGTAAAATGGCGGGCAAACTGGCTCTTTATATCCTTCCAAGACGTGAACGAACCCCGGGGAAGCCGCTTGAACCAGGCCATGGCCCCCTTCCTGAGAGTGATGGGGAACAACTTGCATTTGATAGCCCCACTTACGTTATGATAGTGGAGCATGGCTTCGATGTTTTCTATATGCTCACCGGGTCGGTGGTCCCGTCATAAGTGGCCAGGGGACGCGGCTTCTCCAATCCACGAGGAATGCGCATGTCCATGATCTCCTGAGACAAGGGCCCATGGACATCGTCGTCACTGCTTGTGCTGGACGACCGACAGGACAGGTCGCGACGCCTGCGGATTCTGCTACGGCAGGGAGAATGTTTGCGTGACCTGCGATGCTTGTTATGGTTCCTCGAAGGTCTGGTCCTCTTCGGATTGGAGAGCGTCTGGATCTCCGCGGGGGAGATCGGCGTTGTCGCCTGGCGACTTCTGAATCAGGTTCCTCCGATCTTGAGCATCACCGGGTGGGTGAAAGACTCCTAGACCTGTCTCGCCTACGCTTTTGAGGAGGAGGAGAGTGTGGTCACGGAGAAGGACTGCTGGGGTTGTGTGAGGGACGCTGCTCCTGGAGGGCGTGTTTGAGCATGCTGATCTTTTTGCCCTGTTGGAAGCTCAAAAAGTTGGACCTGTTGAGGGAGGCAATTATAGCAGCAGTGCTTGGGTCCGCGTTTTGAGGGACAAGTATAGGCACAAAAATGGGACCAGCAGCTTGGGCGCTCGGCTTCACATCATCGGGAGTAGGAGATGCGGTATTTCCATCCCGATGATCCGTCTTCGAAAAGGTAGCTCCGGGGACGAGGTGATCGATGTTATTAGCAATAATGGCGACGGTAGGTTCTTGACGGGCATCATCGTTCCTGTTGGAGGCCATGATGATCAATTAAAGTTGGAGAGAGCTTTGGTCTTTTGGATGAAAAAAAGGGAATATTGAATAAAAAATACGGGGAAGCTTGTTCCCAGAGACGACACCACTGATCGAAGGTGATCAGACTGGATCGTCGTGGCCTTCGTGTAGGGCAAATGAGGATGCTTGTAGGAGAGGAAAGGGGGTTGTACCTACAAGGCACTCCGATGCCAAATTAAGTAATTGGGAAAAAGAGAGAAAGCAAGTATAAAGGTAAAATTTCAAGTATTGAATCGTGATCAACCTGCCCCTCTCATGTGAGAGGGCATTTATAGAAGTAACCCCTAGTGCGGGGGCAAGGTCTCCCATGTGGCCGAAATGTCTGGTCGACCAATGGGGGACTGCCAGGTGGAGGGTCAGGCGCGTGACCCTTTGACCTGGTCCAACTGCTTCCGTGAGATCCGGGGAAACAGTTCGTCGTGTGAACTGCCAAGTGAGTGAGGGGGACATGCCCAACGGTCACATTCTTCCCAACGGCTAGTTTCTGGCTATTGGGCCTGACCAAGAGCTAGACTGGATTGGGCCTTACCCTACTGTGGGCCAAGCGCCTGCCCAGTCCAGAACAAGACCCTTTCATATCACGCAGAAACAAGATATTCCAGTTAGTTAAAGCCAAAGAAAAATTATGCACACACACAAAAGTCCCTATACACCATTTCATCCTTTGGAAGCCACCTTAACTTGGGTATGATTTTTATTTTTATGTATACTAATCAAATACTAATTATATTTAATATTTTGGAATATATTGTGATCATAATTTTGATTTGTCTTTAAACTTGACTAAAGCTAAAATAGTATCTAATTTGGAACTAAAATTCTATTAAGATTATTTAATTTAGTTACTGTTTTAAAATAATTAAAGACAGTAATATTTATTTTTTAACTATAATAACTTGTTTTTTTAACTAGTGTTATGAGTTAAAAATTTTGTATAAAATAGATATGAATTTTTGAAGCTATGAGATAATGAACTTAGTTAAAACACTACGCCAAAATTGTGTTTGGCAGCACTACAAAGACAACGCTTTTTTTCCCCAGAAACGCTGCTATAAGTTTCACTAAAAACAAAAAAAAAACGAAGGAAAAAAGCGCTGCTATATGGGGGTCCTACTGTCGTAACCCGAAATTTGACCTCCCTCTTTTGCCTTTTGCATAAGCATAAGCATTCGCATCGCTGGCATACGCATTCACATTTTTTCCTCTGGTGTTTTGATCGCATGATATTCAGGTTTTCCAAGCCTGATTAATCATATCCTCACAAGGTCATCACATCGTCAAAACAAGTACAAAATGAAGGTTTCCATACCTATTCATCAATACAAGAGGTGGCAAATCGAAGTCGGGACTACAACACCCTTTTTTAGGAAAATTGGGCACATTTTGGCCTGGTTAATCGATTAACCATTTGCAGTGCAATTGTGTTAATCAATTAACACAGGAAAAATAGGCACAATTTGCTGCTTTTTCATGACAGTACCTTTGCACACATTTTGGTCTTGGATTCTAGCAGCATATGGAATATTCTAGACACATCTAAACATTTCCAAGCTGAAATTCTGGCACAGATATTAGATGTCCTATATAGATGTTGAGACACTGAAATCCAACACAACGAACAATATAGCAAATAAAGTAACGGTGCAGAAAGTAAATAACACAGTGATATATTTACCCAGTTCGGTCTAACACACCTACTCTGTGGGCTACCAAGCCAGGGACGAAATCAATATACGATAGTATCAATTCACAGATCATACAACAACCGAATAATCTGATCACTTATACACTACCCTTCTTATGACTTCTACCTAAGACTCACCTAGGTATAAGGCCCTCCTCAAATCCCTCTACAACCACAACCTGTGATTGGTACCTTACCACACAAGAAACAAACCGAAAGTCACACTTTCAAAACACATAATCCTCAATACTTCACAGCTTATGAGAATTGACACACAAGAAACTCACTGCTTAAAAGCTTATGAGTAACTTGACAGAACTTACAACACAAAAATCAGTCCTTATACTGTTATCAGAATGATACCAGTTAGGCTCACAAAATACTCGAAAACCCTAACAAAAACACGAGTAAGTTCCACACCTAAAACTAGGTTTACACCAGTCAATATATAGCAATTAATCTAGACTGAATTGGGCTTCAAAAACGCAGCAAATAAACTGCTCACAAATCTACAAAACTAACTCCAACAAAATAGGTCTTCAATCCATAGTTTCCTATTATGTCTCCATAATTAGAAACAGCAGCAAATCCGAAAAACCAACAAATAATCACAATCCAAAAATGCTTTGGATGCCACCTAGGATAACCAAATATTCACAGAATATTCAGTAACAATTCATAGTAACAGAATCTGCATTAAAACTAAATCCACAACGCGATGTCCTATGAGCTGGTATGGGACATCTTCATCCGACATGTTGAAAGCAGCCACTTAGAACATTAAGATTCAACATCTTGCTGCTATAATAGTTTTAGCAAAATAAATGCCAACCACAAAAGCACAAAAATAACAATCTCCCCCTTTGGCTTATTTTGGCTAAAACTACACACACATAAAAACTTTTAAAGAAGCACAAAAGAAATATCCATATCAGACGGCAGCGAAAAACATCAGCACACAGCAAAAAAAATCAGCATAGCAGCACTCCCCTTCAGCTGCATATAAACACTCAGTACATCAAACCACTCATCATAGCAGTATAGCAAAACTTCCCCTCAACAGCAGCACCATTCCACATTCTCCCCCTCAACTACTGCAGCAGCACAAGCACACAACACTCCCCACACAAACATACTACTCCCCCTTTTTAGCCATAAATATGACAAAGGCAAGTAGAACAAGTCAAAGAAAAAATAAACCAGAGTAAACTACACCAGAGAGTAGATACACACCATATCACAAGCCCAAATGTCATGCACAAACTTCAGCATTTTCCCTTCATTCACACACTGCACTACCAGAACCTTTAGGCTTGTCAATCTGGCAGCCAGACTGCACTACCAGAACCTTTAGGCTTGTCAATCTGGCAGCCAGAAGGAACATTGATTGCTATAGTTCTTCAAGAATGCACACCCCAAGTCTGCTCCTCAGGTTTTCAAACTGAACTGCATCCAGAGCCTTGGTAAATATGTCAGCAAGCTGATTTTCTGTGCTCACATGCTCAAGAGTTATGACTTTGTCCTCCACAAGTTCTCTGATGAAGTGATGCCGGATATCAATGTGCTTAGTCCTCTTATGTTGAATGGGATTTTTGGAAATATTAATAGCACTCAGGTTGTCACAAAATAGTGTCATGACATCTTGTGTGACATTATACTCAGATAACATCTGCTTCATCCATACCAGTTGAGCACAACTACTTCCAGCTGCTATGTACTCAGCTTCAGCAGTAGAAAGGGATACTGAATTTTGCTTCTTGCTAAACCATGAAATAAGATTATTTCCCAAAAAGAAACATCCTCCAGAGGTACTCTTCCTATCATCAACACTTCCAGCCCAATCAGCATCACAGTAACCTAATAAAATGGGACTTGAGTCATGGGAGTAAAGCAACCCATAATCACATATACCACTCACATACTTTAGAATTCTCTTCACTTGATTGATGTGACTGACCTTGGGTTCTGCTTGATATCTTGTACACACACCAACAGCAAAAGTGATGTCTGGCCTACTTGCTGTAAGATACAGCAGACTGCCAATCATACTTCTATACAAACTTTGTTCAACATTCACTCCCTTTTCATCTTTGGATAACTTCAAATGAGTAGGAGCAGGAGTCCTCTTATGCTTGGCATTATCCAGTCCAAACTTCTTCACAATGTTCCTCGCATATTTGCTCTGACAAATAAACATGGAGTCTTCCATCTGCTTGACTTGTAATCCGAGGAAGTAGGTCAATTCACCCACCAAGCTCATCTCAAATTCAGATTGCATTTGGTTGACAAAATGTTGGACCATTTCATCCGACATCCCACCAAACACAATATCATCTACATAAATCTGAGCAATCATTAGTTACCCATCCTTCTCCTTGACAAAAAGAGTTTTATCAATACCACCCTTCCTGTACCCATTGTTGACTAAGAACTCAGTCAGTTTTTCATACCAAGCTCGTGGAGCTTGTTTCAGCCCATACAAAGCCTTCTTCAGCTTGTAAACATGATCAGGAAAATTTGAATCCACAAACCCTTTAGGCTACTCAACATAGACTTCCTCATTAAGATAGCCATTCAGAAAAGCACTCTTGACATCCATTTGAAACAATCTGAATTTCAACAAACATGCCACTCCTAGCAACAATCTGATGGATTCCAATCGAGCCACAGGCGCAAATGTTTCGTCTACTCCTTTAATCTGTGTGTATCCTTGAGCAACTAATCTGGCTTTGTTCCTGGTAACAACTCCTTGCTCATCAGACTTATTCTTATAAACCCATTTTTTTCCAATCATATTTGTTCCTGCTGGTCGTGGTACCAGTTCCCAGACTTCATTCCTCTTGAATTGACAAAGTTCATCTTGCATAGAACTTATCCAGAACTCATCTGTCAATGCTTCTTTGACATTCTTTGGTTCAATCTTTGACACAAAGCAAGCATTTGACACAGTCTCCCTTGTTCTGGTTCTTACACCTTCATTCAGATCTCCAATAATTAATTCCTTAGGGTGATCCTTCTGAATCCTTATAGATGGTCCCCTGTTAGCATCCTCTACCTCTTCATTCTCAGGTATAGTGTTGGTTTCTTGAGCACTATCTTCTACAGACTCAATGTCTTGGGAGATTTCATTGTTCATGGGCAGACATGCTCCAACATCATCTGAGACATCTTCGTCTTTGCCAGAGTCATCAACCACCACATTTATGGATTCCATCATCACCTTAGTTCTGGAATTAAATACCCTATATGCTTTACTGTTTGTAGAGTATCCCAAAAATATTCCTTCCTCACTCTTAGGATCCATCTTTCGCCTCTGCTCATGATCCGCTAAGATATAACACTTACTACCAAACACATGGAAATACTTCACATTTGGCTTTCTACCTTTCCATAGCTCATAAAGAGTGACAGAAGCACCTGATCTGATAGTCACCCTATTGTGTATATAGCAAGCAGTATTCATTGCTTCAGCCCAAAAATGATATGGAAGCTTTTTGGCGTGAATCATGACTCTTGCACACTCTTGTATAGTCCTGTTCTTGCGTTCCACCACACCATTCTGCTGAGGAGTGATAGGTGATGAGAATTCATGAGTGATTCCCTCAGATAAGTAGAACTCTTCAAATCTGCTATTTTCGAATTCTTTCCCATGGTCACTTCTGATTCGAACAACACCACAATCCTTTTCCCGTTGAATTCTTTGACATAATTCTTTAAAGGCTGCAAACACTTCAGACTTTTCTCTGATAAAACTTATCCAAGTGAATCTGGAGTAGTCATCTACGACAACATAGGCATACTTCTTCCCACCAAGACTTTCAACCTGCATAGGTCCCATTAAGTCCATGTGAAGAAGTTCTAGAACTCTGGAAGTTGTGGTAAGATGTTGAAGCTTCTTGTGTGACACCCTTGTTTGCTTCCCAACTTGACATTCACCACATATTTTATCCTCATCAATCTTCAGCTTGGGAATACCTCTAACAGCTTCACTTGACATAACCTTCTTCATCCTTTTCAGGTGTAAGTGACCCAATTTCTGATGCCATAGTTTGGTTTCATCTTCCTTTGACATCAAACAAGTAGACAGATTTTCAGGTTCTTGAGGATTCCAAAGATAGCAGTTATCCTTAGACCTGGTACCCTTCATAACAACTTCATCTTTCTCATTGGTTACTAGACATTCAGATTTGGTGAAATTTACCTTGAGACCTACATCACACAATTGGCTTATATTGATTAAATTTGCGGTCAGCCCTTTGACAAATAGAACACGATCCAGATTTGGTTGTCCTGTGTAGTCCAGCTTTCCAACACCTTTTATTTCACCCTTTGATCCATCCCCAAAAGTGACATAATTGGTGGAGTGAGGCTTAATATCTGACAAGAATTTCTTCACACCAGTCATGTGTCTTGAACAACCACTGTCAAAGTACCAATCTTCTCTTGCAGATGCTCTAAGAGAGGTATGTGCTATGAGACCAGCCATCATTTGTCTAGGAATCCATCTTCTCTTCACTTTACCCCAACTCTGTCCTTTATTTTGTTGCTGAGCAGTTTTGGGATAGCCGTGCAGCTTGTAGCAAAAGGACTTTAAGTGACCAATCTTGCCACAGTAATGGCATCTCCATGGTTTATACTTTGATCTACAAACTCTTTTCTGATGCTTCATCTGATGTTGAAACATGTGATTTGACATCCCCACTTCTTGCTTTATTTTCTGAGGAACAAACTTCAATACAGGCTTCTTGGAAGTCTCTGCTTGATTGTTAAAACCAAGGCCTTGCACATTTCCAGCTTCTTTCCCATTTTGAAGGATCTCATCCAGCTGCGTGGTACCATTGTTCAGCATTCTTATAGATTTGGTCATACTGTCAAGTTTTGACTTTTGCCATTCAACCTCCTCTTTCAGATCAGCAATGGTTGATAAGTGTTCTTCCTTCTCAGCTTCTAGTTGAGCTATCAGAATCTTCTGTTCCAATATTATCTGGCACCTTTCTTCATTCTTGATACACAATTCTAAAAAACCTGTGAAGACTTCTTCCTTAGTGAGTTCTCCAACATAGGATTCTTTGTCAGAGTCAGACTCACAAGTAGTTTCTCCATCACCCTTACAGATCCCAGTCAAAGCTGTCACCAGTTTTGCTAATTCTTCTTCAAGATCACTCTCAGACTCTCCTTCTGACCAAGACACTGATAGGCCCTTCTTCTGCCTTTTGAGAGACGTGGGACACTCAGTTTTTATGTGCCCATATCCCTCACATTCAAAGCACTGGACTCTCTTCCCTTGATTGGAGTCTTCTTCAGTTCTGGATCTTCTGCCTCCATCCTGGTTCTTGCTGATGTCGAGTGACTTGTTCTGAGCATTTGCTCTCGACTTCCAGTCAATCCTTTTCAACACTTTGTTAAATTGTTTTCCCAGCAATACTAGATCTTTAGACACCACTTCATCTCTGACCAGGTCACCTTCATCTTCTGAGTCACCAGTATTTGACACAAACGCTATGCTCTTCTTCTTCTCAGAGTTTTCACTGATCCCTAATTCAAATGTTTGAAGAGATCCCACCAGTTCATCCACCTTCATCTTGTCTATATCCTGAGCTTCCTTTATAGTAGTCACTTTCATGTCAAATCTCTTAGGTAGAGATCTGAGGATTTTTCTGACCAGTTTGCTGTCAGACATCTTTTCACCTAGGGCACTAGAGGCATTAGCTATCTCAATAATGTTTATGTGAAAATCATGAATGCTCTCATCCTCTTTCATCTTCAAACTCTCAAACTTGCTAGTGAGAAGCTGAAGTTTTGACATTTTCACCTTTGAAGTCCCTTCATGAGCCACCTTCAAGACCTCCCACGCTTCTTTTGCAATGGTGCAATGTTCAATCAACCTGAATATATTCTTGTTGACTCCATTGAACAATGCATTCATGGCTTTGGAATTTCCCACAGACCCTTTGTAATCTACATCATCCCAGTCTTCCTCTTCCTTCACCACATCAGTAGGGGTACCTTTTTCATCTTTAACCTTTGGGGGCTCCCATCCTTTTATAACAGCTTTCCATGCTTGATCATCCATGGATTTGATGAATGCTATCATCCTTGGTTTCCAGTAGTCATAGTTGGAACCATCAAGCAGAGGTGGTTTGTTCAGAAATCCTCCATCCTTGTCCATTGTACCAGAAAGTACCTTCCCTGAATCTCACCCAGAACCAAAAAGGGTGCAAGCTCTTGATGCCAATTGAAATTCTGGAACAAATATCAGATGTCCTATATAGATGTTGAGACACTGATATCCAACACAACTAACAAGATAACAAATAAGGTAACGGTGCAGAAAGTAAATAACACAGTGATATGTTTACCCAGTTCGATCTAACACACCTACTCTGGGGGCTACCAAGCCAGGTACGAAATCAATATATGATAGTATCAATTCATAAATCATACAACAACTGAATAATCTGATCACTTAATCAATACCCTTCTTATGACTTCTACCTAAGACTCACCTAGGTATGAGGCCCTCCTCAAATCCTTCTACAACCACAACCCGTGATTGGTACCTTTCCACACAAGAAACAAACCGAAAGTCACACTTTCAAAACACATAATCCTCAATACTTCACAACTTATGAGAATTGACACACAAGAAACTCACTGCTTAAAAGCTTATGAGTAACTTGACAGAACTTACAACACAAAAATCAGTCCTTATACTATTATCAGAATGATACCAGTTAGGCTCACAAAAATACTCGAAAACCCTAACAAAAACACAAGTAAGTTCCACACCTAAAACTAGGTTTACACCAGTCAATATATAGCAATTAATCTGGACTGAATTGGGCTTCAAAAATGCAGCAAATAGACTGCTCACAAATCTGCAAAATTAACTCCAACAAAATAGGTCTTCAATCCAAAGTTTCCTATTATGTCTCCATAATTAGAAACAGCAGCAAATCCGAAAAACCAACAAATAATCACAATCCAAAAATGCTTTGGATGCCACCTAGGATAACCAAATATTCACAGAATATTCAGTAACAATTCATAGTAACAGAATCTGCATTAAAACTGAATCCACAACGCGATGTCCTATGAGCTGGTATGGGACATCTTCATCCGACATGTTAAAAGCAGCCACTTAGAACATTAAGATTCAACATCTTGCTGCTATAATAGTTTTAGCAAAATAAATGCCAACCACAAAAGCACAGAAATAACACAAGCTACTCAATTCATTCCAAGTGCATTTGCTATGATACTTCACTTCAAATCAAGTGCACCATGTTCCTTGTCTTCCAAGTAATGTGGATCGTTGGATGTTGAAATTCACTTTGGGATGGTTACCGAGTTGGTTCTAACTAACCGAGTTAACCGCCTTGACTTGGTGAGTCAAGTCCAACTAACTCCTAACCTAGCTCCAAACCCAAAGCTAATTCCAAACCAAATTCCAAACCAAATTCCAAACCATCTCATATTCCAAACCTAAAGCCTATATAAATACACCACCACTCACTTTTCAATTCCTCAACCATTCTCTACCATTTTTCACCAAGCTTCTCACATTTCACTCTCAATTCTCTCACTTTTTCTCTGATTTCTCTACTCATCCTTCATCTTCATCTCAATTCTTCTCCACCAAACCTTACCAAAAGCTCTTATTCTTGAAGATTAATCACTTTTCACATTGAAAGTGATTAATTCTTGAGCTTAACCTTCATCATTTGGCATTCTTTGGTTAGATTTCTGGAATTACACCCCATTCTACTTCAATCCAAGGGTTTCACACCATTTATTTTGGTACAAGTTCGATTTCGGTGCATTTTCACGATTTTGATCGGTTTCAACGCGTTTCGTCTACAATTCAAGGATCCTCTGGTTTTCTTTAATCATCTGCACCAAGATCACATTGCAACATTTACCAAGGCACATCTCAGCCTTGTAGGTTGGTGGATTTCATTCATTTTATCATTTTGATCGTTTTCGTATTGTTTGCGATGTAATTTCGATATTCTTGCATATGAATTAATTACACTTTTGATAGATCCATGATCTTGTTGGTTAATTGATTCTATTGTTGATCATTTGCTGTTTCTAAGCTTGATTTTTCGTGCGTAATTGTTTGCCCTAGCATTGGAGTGATTGCACAATCAAAAAGTTGGCCAAAACCATTTTTCAAAACTGATTTTCTGCTCCCTTTACAGTGTTAATCGATTAACACATTGCAGTGAAATTGTGTTAATCGATTAACTAGTGTTTTTTTGCACTTTTTCAAGTGTTAATCGATTAACACTTTGCAATGCAATTGTGTTAATCGATTAACACTGAACCAGAAGGCCATTTTCATGCATTTTAACTCAGTTTGCAATGCAATGCAATTGTGTTAATTGATTAAGTGTGTTTGCCATGCTTTCTTCATTTTAACTTCCATTGATTGTCATGTTTGATTTTATGGATGTTTTTAATGTCATTTCACTTCTGCTTGAAGCATGTTCATGAACTTTCGATGCGCATTTTCGATTATTCTTTTGTTTCGTGTTCTTAGCATTGTATGAACATATCAATTCTTGCACTATCTTTGTTCACATGATACATGATTTTGTGTGGCACTTTGATGATCATTTGGCACTGTTTTGCACTTTCTATTTCAGTTTGCTTTAAGTTTATTTTTCATGGATAAACTTAATCTTGTATAATCAATAATTCACTCCTTTTTGCTTTAATGACTTTTCATCCTCTTTGGAAAGTTGTTAGCATGTTTATCCCTTGATTAATTGATCGAAACTTTGTTTCAATTAATCGATCTTCCCTTTTCCTCTCTTTAGGCCTCCTTTAGAGCTTTCTCTCTCATTCCCCCCGTGGAGTTGGAGTTTCGTGTTGCGCTTTGCATCGGAGCACTGTACAAATTGACGCCGTTATGCTGTCAGTTTCTCTACGCAGGAGCACTGTACAATATTGGAGCGGTTGCACTGTCTGTTTCACTTTCCACACTATATTTTGGGTGCTAGAGAAGGAATGAGGATGGAGTTTTTCTGCCCTCATTCTGGCTATTTCTTTGGTAAGGGCGTCTTGTCCTCTCCTCGAGAATAGTCACCTCTATCCTCCAGCTATAGTGTTTCTCATCCCCCTGTCGAGTTAATCATTGATCACTCTTCGCTCTATCCTTTTCGATCCTTGATCACTCCTATCTCTTTCAATCTCTCCTTTTGATCAATCACCATCTTTCTTGGTTGAGATCATTATTCTTGCGCTAGTAATCTCTCTTTGTTCCATCACTCCTTTCCTCTTGTAATCAATCATTGCTTTTTGATTCCCCTGAAGAGTCTCAATTATCTTTCTTTGGTCTAACACAGTTTTCCTGTCACGACCATTCTTCCCCAGGAGTTCGCAATCCTCACATGGTTCTTCTCCCGTTGTTGGTTTAACCACTGCTTGTCAGTTAAAACACCAATTTTGCTCTCTTACTCAGTTAATCATAGTCCGTCTGTTAATCACTGAGCACCCCTTGGGTTAATCACCTATCCTTGGTTAATCACCCTTTTCTTCAGTTAATCACAGTCCGTCTGTTAATCACTGAGCACCTCTTAGGTTAATCACCTCTTCTTGGTTAATCACCTTTTTCTTCAGTTAAACACAGTCCGTCTGTTAAAATACTGAACCCTTTCGAGTTAATCACCTTCTCTTGGTTAATCACTCACTTTTCTCTTCGGTTGGTCACAGTCCGCCTGTAAACACTGAATCCCCCGCAGTTGGCAACCTCCTCTTGGTTCTAATACTTGTACCCTTGGGTTAGTAACCTTTATTTGGTTCAAATACCCTTTCTTCGGTTGAGTACTGTTTGTTTAGTCAGTTTACCAAACCCCTTTGGGTCACGACCTTTGCTCAGTCCTAAACCCGTCCTTTAGGTCATGACCTTTGATCGGTCCTACACCCGTGCTTCTGGTTAATCATAGTTTCCTCTGTTAAAACCAATGCTTCTCTATTTTCACAGACTTGCAGTCTTTTCTTCCCCGGTTAACCACTGCCAGTCAGTTAATATACCGAGGCCCCTTCAGAGTCAAATACCTTCTCTTGGTTCAGCACTCTCTCTTGGTTCATCACAGTCCGTCTGTTGACACCAGCTTCTTTTCCCCACCAGGGTCTACTCTCTTTCTTCAGTTAACCACTGCCAGCCAGTTAATATACCGAGTCACCTTTTTCTCTTGGTTATGACAGCATCCCTTTAGTTGGATCCCCAACGAAGTCCTTCCTATTTCCTTTGCTCTTACTTTCTTGGTTTCGACACCGATCCTCTTTGTTATCCCCAGTAGAATTTCTCTCTTATTCTCTTATTCTCTTGGTTTGGACACCATTTCTCTCTTATTCCCTTATTCTCTTGGTTTGGACACCATTTCGCCTTTATTCCTTTATTCTCTTGGTTTCGACACCATTCTCGCACTTTATTCTCAGTATAGTTACTATTTCTTTCCTTTACACTCTTTTCTTGGTTTTGACACCATTTCTTTGGAATCCTCAATGGAATTTCCTGCTTTCTTTTGCTCTTGGTTTTGACACCACTTTCCTTTCCTTTTCCATTTCCGTTCAATTCTCCGAACTACGGAAGCTCTGATTCTGCATTCTTTTGAATGTATGATACGTAGGCATGAGATCGCAATGATCTTGGCGAGCACACTTCCACCCTTCTTTCCTTCTCCCTTTGTTCCTTCTTCGTCACCTAGTTCCATGAACTACGACGCTCTGATTTCCTCATTGCACTATGAGGGTACGTAGGCACGAGGACTTCGTTCCTCCGCGAGCACCTTCTTTCTTTCTTTTCTTTTTCCCCTTTCTTCTTTCTCTCCTTCTTTTAGCTAGAAGCCTTTAGATAGATAACCCATCCAAGCCTAGAAGCAAGCGAAATGGTTCCCGTCGAGTACGACGGATGCGTTAGGTGCTAATACCTTCCTTTCACATAACCGACCCCCCGTTCCCGTTTCTCTTCCCTTGAGTTTTATCGATATTTTCCCTGTCCTTTGGGACTAAATAAAGTTCGGTGGCGACTCTGTTGTATCTTTGAGTGTGCGATTCACTCAGGTATAAACCAGCCATCTTCAGCTGGCGACTCTGCTGGGGACAGATTGACCTCTTGCTGGTCCATCCCTTGAGGGGTTTAGCCTAGTTTTATTTGCTCTCTTGCTTGCTTAGGTGTTTATCTTCTGCGCTTTACTAGCTTTATATTTATGCTTTATCTGCTTTATGTCCATTTACTGCATTTCTTTACTGTTAAAATATTCATATGCTGTATATCTGCTATTTTCTTTGCTGTTGTCGGTTGGGTTACTACTTGAGAGATAACCCCATTACACAGGCTTGAGAGTACATATAGGATTAGAGTGGAAAGTAGTGTGGCCTACGTAGCGTCTTGGTACGTATGGTTTACATGAAATCCACACCCAGACGAGGTTTTCTTGGGAGATGTTCTGATTTGCGCGTCATGTGCATTTCGGGGTGTTAACCTAGAAAGTTGTCGACTCTGGTGACCATTCCCGAGGACTCAATTGTGGCACTCCTCCCAAGGAGTGATAATGGCAGACCAGAAATGGCAAACCCATTACGCTTCTTGATCCAAGGACCCAAAGCTGGGAACTTGCCATAGGATGACCTTTTTGGGGGAATCAGTGGACGACCTCTTTGTTTGGCGATAGTATTGTACCCCGAGGGATGAATGTACTATTGCTTCTCAAATTGAGAATCCGAAACTGAGAATCCCGCTTTCTATATCATACATGTGAGGGGGATATTGGGTTTTTCTGCAGGAAACCAAGACTCTTCCAACCTTTGTTCTCTCATTGCGTCAGATCTCGCACCGACACAACACTACCTTTGCAGATGTTCAGATTTGACTATTCAGACTATGCTGGCTTGTTGATTCTGGTGTTGCATATCATCTCATCATGTCAAATTAATTTTTGCATAAACATTTTAAAAATTTTATTTATGCATAAATTGCATCCATTCATGCCCGCATATGCACGTCCCTTCATCTGAAACTGTTGCTCATCCTTGTCCACATTCCTTGTAGCAAGACGACGACTCGACATTGGTATTTTACTCGCTCAAACAAATCCAGAATCATGGCTGACTTTGAAGCTGAGAACGCTGCTTACAAGGAAACTCTGGCACAATTCCAAGGATGGATGGATCAGTTTTAGACGAACATGGATGTCATTATGGAGCTCCTTCGTGCTCAGAGGGATACTGATGATGCTGCCACTGTTGTTGCAACCATTACCGATGCAAGTGTTGCCACTCTTATTGTGATTGTTCCTCCTGTTGTTACGGCTACTCCTGCTGTCGTTGTTCCTTCTCCTGCTAGAGTTGAAGTACCAGTTAAGCCTATGAACCAGCCTACATTTCAGCCTAGTTTGAACCAGATGCCCGCTGGTTTCCCTTGGGGCATGCCTCCGAATTATACTCCTCAGATTGTAAATAATGGTAGTGCCTTCATGCCATATCAGCCTTTTGTTGCACCCATGCCTAATGGGAATGCTGCCGCCTATCCATGGGTCATGCCTACTCCAGTCCCGCCTCTAGTGGTGAATGATGATCATGGGAATATTTAGGCTCAAACTCATCAAACTACTGGATTGGTTGACACTGAAACTCCTGATGAAGAGCATGTGTATAGGGGTCCTCCTATTCATGTTCCGGTTCCGTCTCAAGTTGCTTAAACCGCTGTTCCAAATGCTCATCCTGGGATGTTCTATCCTGTGGCATCTTCCTCAGCTGCTGTGGTGCCTCCTCCAATTTATCCGTATGGTGTTTCGATGGGTCAGAATGCTGGTCAAACGGTTAATCCTGGTTTGGTTTATCCTTCTCGGTTTGCTACTCCGCAAGTTCACGCTCCTGCCGCTTCTCAGCTGCCAAATCCTCAGATTCTTGTCAGGCCCACTAATCAGAATAGATCGGTTGACTACAAGTTATTAGAAGATCGTATCAGAGCTGTTGAAGGGTTCTCTGCTTTTGGTATGGAAGCCAAAGTCTTGTGTATGGTTCCAAATGTTGTGCTGCCACAGAAATTCAAGATACCTGATTTGCCAAAGTATAAAGGCTTGAGCTGCCCGCGTAGTCACATCACTATGTACTGCAGGAAGATGGCATCCCATATTGATAATTATGAATTGCTTGTTCATTGTTTTCAAGATAGTTTGTCTGGCGCTTCATTAGATTGGTACATGGGCTTTGAGCGCAACAAAATCTGTACTTGGAGGGATTTGTCTGAAGCGTTAGTGAGACAATACAAATATAACCTTGATCTGGCGCCAACTAGATTGCAATTGCAGAATCAGTCACATCGCTCAGCTAAAACATTCAAGGAGTATGCACAAAGATGGCGTGAGATGGCATCTCGTGTACGAACTGCTCTCTCTGATAATGAGTTGGTTGACATCTTTATGGGTACCTTGTAAGGATCTTACTACGAGAAAATGGAGGGTAGTTCTTCATCGAACTTCGCTGATGTTGTGAAGATTGGTGAACGGATTGAGAATGGTTTGAAGACTGGAAAGATTCCTGGAGATGCTTCCCAGCAGCCGGCCACTCGGAAATCTCAGAACAGTCATTCCAAGAAAAAGGAAGGTGAAGCCAACGCTGTGACAACTCAAGTTTCTCCTCAGTATCAAGCTCCCATGGCTCCCTTGCCGTACTATCTGTATCCATACATTGCTGCTGCACAGTATCAACAACCTCCATATCAGTATCATCCGTAACAACCAGTTTAGAATGCTCAGAATCAGCAACAGAATCAATAGAATAAAAATCAGCAGAATCAGAATCGTCAGAACAGCAACAATCAAGGAAACCGTAAGCGTCCGAATTTTGATAGAATTCCGGTGTCATACACGAAGTTATTTCCTTATCTGGTTCACCAAGGGGCAATTGTCCCCAAGCAGATTGCGCCTGTAATTCCTCCATTTGGCCCGAAGCATAACCCAAATGCATCTTGTGCTTATCATGCTGGATACATAGGACATGCAATAGAGGATTGCTTTGTTTTCAAAACCAAAGTTCAGGAACTCATTGATAAGACGGTTCTGACTTTCGCTGAGGAAGGACCTAACATTCAGAGTAATCCATTGCCGAATCACGGTGGGCCTGCGGTTAACATGATTGGGGATAATTCCAGGGCTGAATTGATCATGGATGTCGACGAAGTAAGGACTCTGATGTCCGTGGTTTTCAAGAAATTTAAGGAACATGGGCTGTTGAAAGGGTTGCATGGTAAGTGTCAGATTTGTGAAGATAATTCCAACCAGTGTCGAAGGCTGAAGAGTTGTGTTCAAATTTTGATGAACCGTGGCAAAGTGCAATTTTCTAGATCTAAACCTGTTGAGGAGGTTGTTGCCATTGAGCCATTCACCATTGTCTATAGGAAGGTTCCTGTGGAATCCCCTAAACAGAAGAAGGTGCAACCTATCGTGGTTTGTCCGCCGAAGCCGTTTCCGTATCAGAATTCTAAAGAGGTACCGTGGAAGTATGGGTCTTCTGTGTTTTCTGGAGGTCAAGAGATAAGGTTCGCCGAATCAGAGATCGTGAATGTTACAGCCGGTGGAGGTATGACTCGTAGTGGACGAGTGTTCGCCCCGAAGGTCACTACGAAGCCCGTGCAAATTCCAATTGTTGTTTCTCCCAAGGAGACACCTGCATTCGCAACCCCTGTGGTTCAACAAGGGGCATCTACTGCCGTTCCAGTACCGATTATTCCGTCTGAGAATGTTTCAAAGAGCAAAGAGACCCTTGATGATCAAGAGTTCCTTAAGCTGATCAAGAAAAGTGACTTTAAGATTGTGGATCAGTTGGGTCAGACTCCCTCGAGGATCTCACTTTTGTCCTTACTTATGAGTTCACCTGCGCACAGATCAGCTTTGTTGAAAGTGTTGAACAGCGCCCACGTTAGGCAAGATATATCCATCGTCGAATTCGATGATATTGTGGCCAACATAACTGCAAGTCGGTATTTGGGTTTCAATGAATCGGAATTGCCTCCTGAAGGAAATGCCCATAATAAAGCACTGCACATATTTGTAACCTGCACAGACATCCTGTTATCTCGTGTTCTAGTGGATACTGGTTCTTCTCTCAATGTGATGCCCAAGGGCACATTGAGTCAATTACCAGTGGAAGGAATCGAGATGAGACCAAGTGCCTTAGTTGTCAGAGCCTTTGACGGTTCTCGAAGAGAGGTCATTGGAGAAGTGGACTTACCCATCAACATTGGGCCGCATCTGTTTACCATTACTTTCCAAGTGATGGATATCAATCCAGCGTACTGATAACACGAAAATGTATCATATATTTGCCTTGATTTACGACTAATAATTACGTTATTTCAGCTTAAGTTCCGATTATTCCGCGAGTATTCTAGTATTTTCGCAGGTATTTCATTTTCCAAGCTAAAAATGAGCAAAGTAGAAAAATATGAAGAAATGAGAAGAAACAGGAAGAAATGACAGAAAAAAAGCAGAAAAATAGAAAGTGGTGTGTGTGACGACCGTCACACAAGCCACCACGACCGTCACGCAAATTAAAGGCCACCACGCTCATCACGAGAGCACCACGACCGTCACACGCACATAATAGGTTATAACGTTCAGAATACAGACGTGGATACGAAGGGCCATTTCAGTCACGCACGTTCAACACTTTCTCCTGAATTCTCTCAACTTCAGCTTCAACTGCACATGAGCCCAGTCTCCCTTGGACTTCTCAACGGAAAGTTAATGCTCCTACATTTTCTCCAACGTAAAGCAAGGCTAGGTCTATAAATAGGGCATTCATTGAACAGCCCCAAAGGTCGAGATTTTTACCCCGAATTGCTGCAGAATTCATTTTGAGAATTTTTATTTTCCCTGCATTCTTGTTTGTTCCCTTTTCCATTCTTTGTTCACCATTACCTTAAATAGTGATAGTTTCTCACATCGAGGAGCTATCGCACAGTAGTTAGGATTTTTAATCTTGCCTTCATCATTTATTGTTCCGGTACGATCGAGCAAAAGCCTACAGACTTGTGGAGGAATTGCTAGAAACAAATTATTGCTTATTTACCAGGTTTTTATCATTAATTTAATAACAGCATTATTATTTCCCATTTCCATGTCTCATTTATTGTTTTTCCGTTTATGCTTATTCTTGTTTGTTTTAATTAATATCTCTAACTAAATCCATATTATCGGTATGTAATTAAGTTAACCGGAATGGATTCGATAAAAATAAGCTAAAACCATAAACAACTTAAGTTCTGGCTGCGATTTCTTAATTAAAATTGGACTTTTATTACGAGAGTAAAAAGGTAGCAAAGGTTAGGATTAAGACCACGAGAGTGTGAGATTTTAACCGGATAGCTGAAATTGGGCATTGGTTTTAAAAACAGTGAGAGCGCTTTAAAGTTAATTAGATTGTATTGGTTTTCAAAAAGTATCTTTAAACTCAAATGGGCTAGCGAGAGCAGACATTATGATTTAGGAGTATAGTCCGAAGCAATAACCGCGAGAGTGTGAGGTGAGGGCTTTTAAACTGATATTTTCTACAGAAATATAATGTGACTTATTTTTATACGCTTAAGTTTTATTGAATCCACAATGGTATACTAAGTTACGTACCGATATCCTAATATCAACTAGTTTATTCCAAATTTTAGATTCCCTTTTGTTTCCCGTTTGAACTTAAAACCAAAACATCTTCGCCTTAGCTAAACACAGTAGCAAACCGTAGCACTAGGTTGATTATCAAGTCTCTGTGGGATCGATATCTTTATTACTACGCGATAGGATGTGCACTTGTAGTTAGTAACCGTTAGACTCAGAAAGTCGCGATCAAGTTTTTGGCGCCGTTGTCGGGGACTGATTTAGTCAATAGTGCAATTCATTTGTTGCGTCGTATAGACTAAGGCAACAAATTCCCTTATTTGTCGGTTATATGCCAAGTACTCGCTCAAAAAGCGAAGACCTCACACGACCTACGGACGAACCTGAACGTCTTCTTAGCGTAAAAAGACGAATCCAAGAATACTGCCTAAACCACGAAATACCTTTTCCTTTATCAGAACCTGAATCTCAATCCGAATCCGAATCTGAAACCGAACTTAACTCTGAGTCAGAATCAGAAGAAGACATGGCTGATGGACCACAGAACCGTCCTCTTAAGTTCTATGCTACCCCATCTGAGCAAGAACCACATAACAACATTGCTGCCCCCGCTATCAACCGGAATGATTTCGAGTTGAAACCCTCATTATTGTCATCCGTACAACAACATCAATTTTCTTGAAATCCTACGGACGATCCTAATGAATATTTGACCAAATTTATGCAGTACGCAGACACGGTGAAGGCAAATGGTGTAACTACAGACGCGATAAGACTACGTCTTTTTCCTTTCTCATTAAGAGACAGAGCTTGGGCTTGGTTGCAATCCTTGCCATCAAATTTTGTCACTACGTGGGATGAGTTGAAAAAGGTGTTCTTAGCACGATATTTCCCACCAAGCAAAACAGTTATGCTGAGAGCCCAAATTAATGGATTTCGACAAAAAGATACTGAGTCTCTTTACGATGCATGAGAGAGATACAAAGATATGATGAGGATGTGTCTGCATCACGGTCTTGAAGTTTGGTTAGTCATCCATACGTTTTACAATGGTCTCTTGTATAAAACAAGAATGACAATAGATGCCGCCGCTGGTGGTACACTTATGGACAAACCCTATACCGAAGCCTATCAACTCATCGAAAGCATGGCTCAAAACCATTACCAATGGGGAGGTGAAAGAACGCCAGTGGAAAAAGCCCAAACGAAAGGTGGAATGTAAGAAGTTAGTAGTCTTGATCATGTCCATGCTAAGGTATATGCCCTTGCTCAAAAGATAGACAACTTGACCATAACACCTGCAGCCACCGTGGTTGTCGTAGCTCCAAACTGCGAATTATGCGGAGTACCTGGACATGCTGCCCTCGAATACCAAATTTTAGCAAGAGTCTCCGCTAATCAAGTGAATTATGCTCAAGGAAACCCATGTGCAAATACCTACAATCCTGGTTGAAAGAACCATCCAAACTTTTCGTACAAGAATAATAACGCTTTGTATGCACCTGGCCAAGCGCCTGATGTGCCACCAGGATATCAAAAACCTGCTGCTAATGTTCCCAACGTTCCTAGGAAGTCAAACCTTGAAATTATGATGGAGAACTTCATTGCTGCACAAGCTCAATAAAACAAGGAGTTCCTTAACTAGAATGTTCACACCGGTGAGCAAATCAAACAATTAGCCAACAAGGTTGACGCTCTAGCCACTCACAACAAAATGTTAGAAACACAAATCTCACAAGTGGCTCAATAACAAGCAGTTACCGCAGCCCCAGCTGGGAACCTTCCAAGTCAAACTCAAATTAATCCGAAGGGACATGCAAACGCTATAACACTTCGGAGTGGAACAGAACTAGAAGGACCCACTGACCCAAGAATCGAAAATCCAGCCATATACCAAAAGCCTAGTAAGGAGTCTGAAAAGGAAGGCGAACCAAAGGAAAACGAGAAGGAAGATAATGGCAAAGAGGCCGAAGAGAAAGAAGAACCATATGTGCCTCCGCCGCCTTATAAACCACCTATCCCGTATCCCCAAAGATTCGCTAAATCTAAAAACATAGGGCAATTTCAGAAATTTGTTGAACTTCTGAAACAATTGAATGTCACAATACCTTTTACAGAAGCAATCACACAAATGCCCTCATACGCTAAGTTCTTAAAAGAAATATTAACTAATAAGAAAAAGCTCAAGGATACTGAAACTGTTATGCTTACTGCAGAGTGTAGCGCTATAATCCAAAACAACATGCCTCCTAAGCTAAAAGATCCTGGTAGTTACTCTATACCATGTGTGATTGGAAAGTTTCTCATAGACAAATCCCTGTGCGATTTAGGATCCAGCATCAGCTTAATGCCCTTGTCTATTTGTAAAAGGCTCAACATGGGAGAACTGAGACCAACAAGAATGTCTGTACAACTAGCTGATAGATCGGTGAAATTTCCTCTAGGAATGCTAGAAAACGTTCCAGTACGTATAGGACAATTCTATGTTCCTACAGATTTCATCATCATGGACATCAAGGAAGACTCAAACATCCCTATCATTTTAGGAAGACCATTCCTAGCTACTACCGGAGCCATCATAGATGTGAAAAAAGGAAAACTGACTTTCGAGGTTGGTGAAGAAAAAGTAGAATTCATCCTCTCACAATTTTTCAAAGCACCTGCTATAGAAGATTCGTGCTGCTTCCTAGATGTAATTGATGAATGCGTTAAAGAAATGGAAAAACACCAAAACACGTGTTCTGAAGTGCTGAGAATTCCGATGCCACCAATTTTTGAAGATGATAATTGTAGTGGTGAATACCAAGATAATAATCTAAGTGAATGTCTCACACACACTCCTGACCCTATGCCTTGCCCAAAGAAACTAGCTGTAGAACTGAAGACATTGCCCAAAGATCAAAGGTATGAATTCCTAGATACAGAACTCGAACGACCAGTTATAGTCAACGCAGATTTAGGACAAATAGAAACCGAGAAATTATTGCATGTCCTGAGAAAGTACCCGACTTCCTTAGGCTATAACATCTCAGATTTGAAAGGAATAAGTCCCTCTATCTGTATGCATCGCATCATGCTTGAGGGAGACTGTAAAATCTCTAGAGAACATCAAAGGAGAATCAATCCCATTCTGAGTGATGTCGTTAAGAGAGAAGTACAAAAGCTATTAGAAGCATGAATCATATACCCAATATCAGATAGTGAATGGGTTAGCCCAGTTCACGTGGTACCCAAGAAAGGAGGTGTTACGGTCATCAATAACGAAAAAGGTGAATCTGTAGCACAACGTACTCAAACCGGATGGAGAATTTGTATCGATTATAGGAAACTAAACAAAGCCACTCGTAAAGATCACTTCCCCTTACCCTTCATAGATCAAATGCTTGAACGTCTGGCTAAACACTTCCATTTTTGCTATTTAGACGGATATTCAGGAATTTCCAAATTCCTATCCATCCTGACGACCAAGAAAAGACTACTTTCACGTGTCCCTATGGAACCTTTGCCTACCGACGAATGCCTTTCGGATTATGTAACGCACCCGCAACATTTCAGAGATGCATGATGTCCATCTTCTCTGACTTCTTAGATGGTATAATGGAAGTCTTTATGGACGGTTTCTCTGTCTGCGGGGAAAGTTTTGAAGGATGTCTATCAGACCTCGAAATGGTACTCAAACGACGTGTAAGTGTCAACCTAGTGCTCAATTGGGAAAAATTCCATTTCATGGTCCGACAAGGAATCGTGCTAGGACATATAATGTCCGACAGAGGAATCGAAGTCGACAAGGCAAAAATCGAGGTAATAGAAAATCTCTAGCCACCAAAAACCGTTAGAGAGATAAGAAGTTTTTTAGGACACGCCGGTTTTTATCGACGTTTCATTAAAGATTTCTCTAAGATAACCAAACCCCTGACTGAGCTATTAATGAAAGACGCTGAATTCGTCTTTGATGACAAATGCTTGGACGCATTTCAAACACTCAAGCAAGCTTTAATATCAGCACCCATTATGCAACCCCCAGATTGGAATGAACCATTCGAAATCATGTGCGACGCGAGTATTTATGCTGTAGGTGCAGTCCTAGGACAAAGAAAGGATAAAAAGCTTCACACAATCAACTATGCCAGTAGAACCTTGGATCATGCACAAATGAACTACGCTATCACAGAAAAGGAACTCTTGGCTGTCGTGTTCGCATTGGATAAATTTCGTTCCTACCTAGTATGAGCAAAAATAATCATCTACACCGATCACGCCGCAATCTGGTACCTATTAAGCAAAAAGGACGCCAAACCAAGGCTTCTGAGGTGTATTCTACTCCTACAAGAATTCGACTTGGAAATCAAGGACAAGAATGGCACTGAAAATGTAGTAGCTGACCACCTGTCGAGAATGGAAAACATCCAACTAGAACAAGTACCTATTAATGACGATTTCCCGTATGAAAGACTCTTAGCCCAGTTAGAAAGTAATACAATTGAACATTCTCTGACTTATACTGATACATAAACTAATGAAGTGGTAGAATCTGTTTACACTAAGACCACGTTGCCATGGTATGCTGACTTTGTCAACTATCTAGCAGCTGGAGTACTGCCACCTGATCTAACCTATCAACAAAAGAAGAAATTCTTCCACGACCTTAAACACTATTATTGGGACGAACCACTTCTCTTCAAGAGGGGCGCCGATGGTATTTTCCGTCGTTGTGTACCCGAAGACGAGGTGGAAGACATAATTTCTCATTGTCATTCCGCGCCCTATGGTGGGCACGCGAGCACTTCAAAGACTTGTGCTAAGATTTTGCAAGCTGGCCTCTTTTGGCCTACTCTATGGAAATATGTTTGTCGCGGTGAAAATCGGATAACAAGCTATTAATTAACTTGCATCATTTTCTTTTACAACCGACTTTGATTTATCCAAAGAAAAGGTTCAAGATCGTTTAAAAACCTAAAGGGGGGAGATCTAAGGTTCGGGGGTTGGTTATACTAAGGGAAGATATTAGCACCCTAAGTATCCGTAGTACTCTACGGGAACCTCTTGTTAGTATGTTATTCGTGTTTGCTAAAGAAAACATGCATTGGCTTGAAAAGAAACCCTAGGTGTTAGTTACTAAGGGTACTCGGTAAGGCATCGCACCTTAGCCTACGTATTCCCGGGTACGAAATCAGAGTACACGTAGTTCTTGCTCTACTGAATTATTGACTATGGCCAATAATTAAGAAGGGGATGAATAGAGTCTAAAACTCTCTAGGTCTAGTTGGGATGGACCTATGTTGTGTTTAGTTAGTAAAGAGAGTGGTGGTTCATGTGATGAACACCGCTAAGAGTTAAGGAACTCTTAGAGTAAAACAAATGACTTAAAAGTCAACCATAAAACCTTCCTTTGGATGCGGAGGATAAATAAAAGTTACATGATAAAGCATGATAAGCAAAGATATGAGATAAAGCATGATAAGGAATGATATAAGATAAAGCATGATATAAAAGCAAGTATAAGCATAATAATAGCTTTATGCTCAAACGATAAAAGATAAGTGAAAGTGAAGTGATAAAGTGTAAGATATCAAATGTGAGTACATTTACAAGCATAATAATGGCTTTATGCTTCACATATAAGATAAATGAAGATAATGAAAATAAGCATAAGATTAGCATTATACTTAAATAAAAAAAGGTAAGGTGAAGTAAAGTTAAGCATAAGATTTGCATTAAGCTTCAAAATAAATAATAAAAAGTTAAAGATAAATCAATGACATGTGAATTTTGAGACATAGAGCATACATGCATAGAGATCAAGATAGAGTAGGTAATCATTATATAAAGCCCAAGAGGAGGCTAAAGGGAGGTCGGTTGCGATCGCGAGAACGATCGACTTATCAGGTATAAAAATGGTTGACATGAAGTCCAAGTATTAGTTTGAAAACATTTTGAATAAACACACAATGGATAATATGAATGAGAAAAATAGTCAGGATGGTATATGACATAAAATGAAATCAAGATGAAATTGGTCATACATGCAATTATTGGCCAAAGCATTGTAAGACATAATAAAAATAAATATTCAAAATTAAATAAACATGGATTAAATGTAAAATCCACCTTTTTAAAAGAAAGTTTAAAATGAAATATGAAGTTTAATAAAATGTTTACTAAATAAATTATTTAGGAAAATAGATCACTAAATAAAATAAATGTGTTGGAGTTTTGAAAATAAATGGAATTTCTAAAAGATAAAATGAATTGTTTTATATAAACTTTAAATAAAATGGTATTGATTAAAAAGGAAAGGAAATGCTCCAAACATGGTTTGAACCCATGACCCTTTACCTGCAGGCCCCAAAACTCCACCAACTGTGCTGCGCGCGCGATTTGAGCATAAAAGCAAACACGCATATATATTTAAGAAACAAGCGAAATGGAAAATTAAAATAAAAGGACTGGGCGAGGGGGATTCGAACCCCAGTCCTAAGGGTTGACAAGGCGTTTAAGTGCAAGTGTGTGACCGTTGGGACGACGTCTTTCATCCGGTAACATATTCACTTCAATATATATATATATAAGTCTTCGCGCGTGCATAAACCAGAAGGAACAAAGCAAACCAAACTCATGTTCGTCCAGCTCAAACAACACCATGCCATTCAGATCACTAAATAAAAGTTAATAAGAGAAGACAAATGACATATGATTACCACCTCAACATAAGAATTGCCAAATAGATTAAATATCAAGCAATGCTTTTGCTATACAAACTAAAACCCTACAAAGTAATGGGACACTTGAACACATAGTGTAACAATTCCAACACAGGCATGGCAGCAAACAGACAAACAGGCGTACAACACATTCGCAATGAATTGAAATGACATATCTCGGATGCACGCATGCTATGGATCCAAAATAGCATGGCAACAAACTGGTTCTCATGTACATCAAAGCATTTTCATGACTAACATGTTAAATGAAAGACAGCAGAGTTGTTTTAAAATCGGCATATATATATCCAATGTTAATTAATCAACGAAAGAACAAAACAACAGGATTAATCATTCAAAGTACCAAAAAAGTAGTATGAGCAGAAATACATGAGCATGTCACGGATTTAAAGTTACAGCATAGCAGAATTGATCATGGCAATGTTTTAGACAATTAAATGCAACATAGAGTTATGACAATGCAGAGCAAAATGTACATATGGTAAACATGAGGCAACCAAGACCAATACTGGCATGGAAAGCCGGAAATAATAGCAATTTGGACAAGTACACAACAGGAATGGTGTTTTAAAGAGAGCAGCCACAAATCAAACATCAAACACATAAACAAATAGTGACAGCTTGTTTGATTTAACAGAAAAGCATGGTGATACATGGCAAATCTTGATGACAAATATCCTATCCTTAATTAGCTCAGGTTAAGATAAACCAGCATACAGTCTAGACATTATCACAAATGCGAATTAAGATTTATGATATCATCAAAGTCGGACACAGTGGTAATTCTTCAAACATGACATGAGGATTAAGCACAAAGTACTTCACAACACAATCACAAACATCCCAAGAAGATAGAGGTGAAACTTTGAAAACATAGCATCAATAAGCAGTTCATATGTTCATAAGGCAGTAAATTGTGAATACAACATGCTATCAACAAACAAAGGACAGATCCTCAAGTGTCAGCCTCACGTGCTTAGACCAATTTGACTTAAACAAGTAACATGCTATAAGCTTGGATATTTATTAGACAAATCATATCAACTAGACAAACCATATTAACAGTTAACACACATCCAACTTGAACATTAAGAGCTATGCACACACAAATCAAATATGATGGCAGTAATGACACAAATCATATTTAGGGAGAAAACAGCTCGGTTCCCTTGTCAACAATATCATGACCCACATTATGTGCATGGAATCATAACAATCATGAAAGCAAATAGTCCAACACAGGATTCATACATACCGATTGTCTCAGGTTAGCAAGTCAGGGTCCTTATTTCTTTTCATAATATCCTCAAAAAAACAGTCACAAGTTCATAACCAGCACTTACATTCAAGCATGGGCAGAGTTACACAACAAAGGGAGTTATCATGAGCTTACCAAACAGGTAATAAACAGAACAATGCACACTGTCAATACTTAATATCTTAAGTATAATAACAAGAACAAAAACATCTACCACAGTATATCAGCCAGACGAACTGAACATCAACTTACTTCTTAATGGTTGTTCAAGGGTAAATGGTATAAACAAACAAACATGACTTTTATCATGGATAAAAGGAAGTGAAACCAGAAGACAGTACATAACATTCATGATATAAATATGATAAGGTACATGAACATGATTAATGAGTAAGGAGAAATGGTTTACCAAGTGGAATATGTCCACTGCACCTTCCTCTTTGCTAAGCCTTCTTCTGAACTTGAAGCTCCAAGAAACCAACCTCTTCCTCTCTTGCTCGTGTCACTTGAAAGCTCAGAAACTTTGTGTATTTTTGTGAGAAAAGATGTTGATCCTAGAACTGAAGTAGAGCCTCTTTAAATAGGCAAGGTGTTGGGTTGATGAGAAGCATCATGGGCCGGGTTAATTCCTCGAACATTTGGTGGGCAAAAATTTGACATTTGAATTCAACTGTTGATCGTCAAAGAGACATACGCTCCAATGCTGCACCAATGTTCTGAGTTCGCAGGGTCAAAACGCTAGAATGGGCATTGCTTCTCAGCTATATTTCTGGTGGTAAGTAGATAGGTATTGAAAGAAGGAAATTGATAGAGATGGCGCTATGACAAATGCAGGGAAAGTAGGACATGGCAGTGCGAAACAGATAGAATCAGAGCAAATGATGAAAATGGTGAATTTCTAGAGTTGCTTTTGATGAAACCAGATGGAGAAGCTTAAACGGGAAAGTTTTGGGATTTAACCAAGTGAATATTCGCGCCAACGGATTGATGAATTTGAAAAGAATTGAATTTAATTGATGAGCTCGCATTTTGAATTTCTTCTTCATTTCTGAATTTCGTGAATGGGATGAAGTGGGGATGAACAAAATGGCTGTTTTGGTTTCCTTGTATGCCACATGCCACGCTCTCATGGGTTGGAATGATGAGGTTGAAAAGTCAAAGCAAATTGCTTAATTCTCACTGGTCCATGGCAATGAAGTGAGAATCCACAATTGCAAATGACATTGGTCACGGCAAGCATCATTTTGGGGCACATTCCCTTAATTAAATTAATAATATGAAAATAAAACAAACTACAAACATTTAAATTAAGAATTAAAAGAAGCTAAATGGATGATTAGCCTAATTAATAAAAATTGACTTAATATTAGAATTGATTTAAATTAAATAAAACTAAAACAACTTAAATATAAAAAAATAAAAATGGTGCCAAATTGAAATTAACCTAATCATTAAACAAATAAAAGCTAAGATAATTATTAAATTAAAATACAGAGAAAAATAATAGAGCTACAAATAGCAGAAAAAAAAAAAAGAGTAAAATTTGGGGTGCAACAGTTGCCCCTATTTAAATATCTTCGCCTGATAACATGAGAGATGAAAATCCTTATGTAATCAACAGTGTGAGATATTTAAATACAGATAACCGAAAATTTTACCCTAGATGCACACATATGCAATGCAGCAAACATGATGCCAAGAAGATGCAAAAATGCAGACGCAACAAGACACCAAGGGGGCAAACAGGGAGCAAAAAGACCAAAAAGCTCCACTGGGGAAGGACACAAATCAACATCCATGAGAAACAAACTCAATGGGGATACAAGCCAACCAACGCAAGGGACTCACCGGGGAAACTTGAAAGACAATCTCTACTGGGGAGAGACCAGGGGGAAGATAAACTAACCGGGAAACAAAACCCAAACTCCTCCTGGGTATAAGACCAGAAAGAAGATCTGATCACTGGTTGAATAAAATGGTCATTCAATAATGGCTTTGAATGAAAGGTTTGAATTACGATATCTGATAATGGATTTAGATAACTTGAATAAAGAGATTCGATATGAGAATCATCAGAAAGTGAGACTCATCTGGAAAGGCATCAGATGGTAAAAGAATCAGATACCCAAGACTTGCTTTGGATAGAAGGTATAAAATTACAATGTCTAATAATGGCTTTAGACAAGGTAAGCAAAGAGTGGGATCCAAGAAAACGTTACCAGACATTCAATAATGGTTTTGAATGAAGGTAAAACCACAACATCTAATAATGGCTTTAGATAGATGTGAATACGACTACATTCAATAATGGCCTTGAATGCAGAGAAAATAATCATTCAATAATGGCTTTGAATGAAAGGTTTGTGAATCATAATATCTAATAATGGCTTAAGAGCAGCTAAAAACTACGTTCAATAATGGCTTTGAATGCGAGGGAAACACTCATCCAATAATAGCTTTGGATGCTAAGTGAAAATGTCACAATACCTAATAATGGCTTTAGGTAAGAGTGAATAATAAACTCGATCTGAAAATTATCAGGCAGAGGCACACATCTGGGAAGGCATCAGATAGAAAGAACCAATCATCCAATAATAGCTTTGGAGTGAAAATTGAGGAACCCAGCCATCCAATAATGGCTTTGGATAGGGGATACAAATCACTATATCTAATAATAGCTTTAGATAAAGCGAACAAAGAAGAGAAAAAGCGTTACCAGCAAAATCACAACATCTAATAATGGCTTTAGATAAATGTGAGCAAGACTACACTCAATAATGGCTTTGAATGCAGGGAAAACAATTATTCAATAATGGCTTTGAATGAGAGTGAATATATCACCATACCTAATAATAGCTTTAGGTAAGACAGGATAAAGATTACATCCAATAATGGCTTTGAATGCGGGGGAACCGATCGTTCAATAATAGCTTTGGATGAAAGTGAATGAAATCCTCATATCTAATAATGGCTTTAGATAAAAGCGAACAAAGACTCGATCTGAAAAATATCAGAAAGAGAGATACATCTGGACCGGCATCAGATGGAAAGAACCAATTACCCAATAATGGCTTTGAACAAAAGGTACGAACCACGATATCTAATAGTATCTTTAGATAGGGTGATGAGTTAAAGAAGTCAGTCATCCAATAATGGCTTTGGATGGAGGTATGAATCATGATATCTAATAATAGCTTTAGATAAGGTAAAGAGGTGAAGAAGACAGTCATCCAATAATGGCTTTGGATGGAAGTGGTCACAATGTCTAATAATGGCTTTAGACAAGGATGTAACTCATAATATCATTAGATGAGAAAGAGATAAGAGAGTAAATCCAAGAAAGCATTGGACATAAAATGTGAACTTTCAGGAATGGCACTGAAAGCAGAGCAAGTCACCATGTTCAGGATTAGCACTGAATCATAGCGTGGAATACATCCAGGAATGGCACTGAATAGGTATGATATGTAACATTTGTAAGGTAAGACGTAGATAACAACGTAAACTTGAGAGAAAGCATAAATGAGGATAAAGCACTCATGATAGATATATAAATATGCACAGCTTGACTCTTGGTAGGAAGACAAGACTGGAAAACTAATTCCTCAACACGGAGATTATTGTCACACTGGTAAGTTGTATCAAGTTGATAGTACTTGTATAAATGATGAATAGTTGCTTGGGGTACTTCAGGTAAACTGCCCCAGATTAGCCGAATGTTGTAGATGAACTGATAATTGCTTCAGTTTTGATTGATTCTGTGAACGACTGTTCCATGGTGCTCTTAGAAAGCTTGCCCCAGTCTGGGTCTTAAAAGATGATTGATTTACTGCACACTGGGAAGGCTTGCCCCAGTATGAATCTTGAAAAGTTGTCTGGATAAACCAAATCTGAGAAGTCGTCATTGAACTGATCCTTGACAAGATATGATAGGAACTTGCCCCTGATTAAATCACTGACCAAGTTTCTTTAGTGTTTGAAAAATTCCTTGAGAGGAAAGCCAGTTTGCAAACAAAAGTTCTTGTACAAACATGGTAAATGAAAAGCTTATGCAACTTTGAAATCAAAAATTATTTTGAAAAAGATGCACAGTAAAGTGAATCATTAGTCAGAACACGGCGGTTCAAGACATTAAGGTGAAAGGTTTTAATGCAAAGACTTTTAAGAGTCAGGTTACACAACCTTGCTGTAATATGCTTTCAAAGTAACCTTATCTCAATCAGGTCTTTTGAAGGGTTGTAATGAGATACGATTTCTGGTTTATGAAGCAAAAAGTATAGCCTCAAAGTTTTATTGGTGCCCACCCCAGAATTTATGATGAATTGCAATCATAGTCTTAATTGAAATTGAGAAATACCCTGCCCCAGCGTTGAGATTTTGAGGGTATTTTATGTGATGAAAAAAAATTCCTACTTCTAGGCTCGAAGTGTTTGGGAATTGAAGCAATGCCTTATATCATTAACAAGGTTTAGTTGAAAGCCTATCACAGCAATTATGTATATGAGGTAATCATTATTCTCCAATCTTAGCAGAATAGAGTAGCAAAGAAAATGAATATTTTTGAAAGTATTTAGAGTAAATAGCAATTGAATTGAATCAAAAGTTGCAAAAATGCTCGTTTCATTGAATTTGAAAGTACAAACATAATTGAAGGCAAACAGCTATGAAGGAAAATGTAAACAGCGAGAAACAAAGGCCTAGTGACTAATCAGAAACAGAGATGAACCGTCCGGTCTGAAACACTGGCTTTTAGGAGAATAATCTGCTGGAGCCGACTGAAGCTTCACTTGGCAGCGTGCCCGGGCAGAGGGTTTTTCTGAACATTGGGATTATCCTTAAAGGAGAGGATTTTGCTTCTCACCAACTCTTGTACTCTAGCCTTCAATGCATTACAATTTTCCAAATCGTGACCTGCACCACCTTGATGGTATTCACAATGGAGATCAGCCCTATAGCCGGCTGGAAGAGGATTTGGAGGAGGAGGTAAAGGTCTTGTAGTAATCAACCCCTTCTTCACCATGCCAGGATAAAGTTTGGTGTATGTCATGGGAATGGGATCAAATTGACCCCTATTACGGTATTGGTTCTGTCCTGTAGGTGGACGTTGGGTAGCTTGAGCTTGTCGTGGAGCGGTAACCACAGGAGTGACGGCAGCAACAGTAGGGTGAATATTATATCGAGGTCGGGGACGAGGCCTTTTCACTTCAAACATCACAGCGTTGGCTTGATCCTCTTTCCTCTTATGGAAGTTTCCAAAGGGTTTTTTCACAGCACTTGAGGGTTCAGCGGCTCTGGATACTTTTCCTTTCTTGAGGCCTTCCTCAAGTCTTTGGCCAATAGTAACTAGATCAGTGAAGTTGGATGAAACACTTCCAATCATCTTCTCCCAATAAAATGGAGTCAATGTATCCATAAATAAACCAGTTAATTCTTTTTCTCCTAGAGGAGGTTCAACTTGAGATGCGAGTTCTCTCCAGCGCTGAGCATGTTCTTTGAAAGATTCCTTATCCTTCTGAGACATGTTCTGAAGTTGACGGCGATCAGGAGCCATGTCCAAGTTATACTTGTATTGCTTCATGAAAGCATTAATAAGATCTTGAAAGCAGCGGATGGAATTTTGTTCAAGATTCATGTACCATTTGAGTGAAGCTCCGCTCAAACTATCTTGAAAGCAATGGATAAGCAGCTTTTGATTATCAGCATAAGCGGTCATTCTTCGAAGATACATGACCAAGTGAGCCCTTGGACAAGAATGCCCCTGGTACTTCACAAATTCTGGTAATTTGAACTTTGCAGGTATAACAAGGTCAGACACCAAGCACAAGTTGTCAGCATCCAAGTTGAAGAAATCATTACCCTCAATGGCCTTGAGTCTTTTGTCCAAGGTTTGGAAACGCTCATGCACGATTTCAGATTCAACAAAATATTCAGGCTCTTCACCCTGAGCACTGGTAGCATTGTACTCATAGCGGGGATTCTCAAAAGAAGCTCGAACGGGTTGTGGAGTGACATGGACCATAGGTCTGGTCTCGGCGAAAACAGGAGCTTGAAAAATAGGCATAGTAGTCTGACCAACCATAGCAGTAGATGCAAGAGGCGGAGAATAGTTGTGAGGTAAACCAAACTCGGGCCAAGTTGATGGTGGTAGCTGAACGGGTGGAGGATCAGCACTTGAAACTTCCTGGATGACAGTCCTTTGGGGTGGCTCTCCCCTAGCAATTAAAACTTGGAGCATCTCAGTGAGTTTAGTCATGCTTGACTTAAGTTCATCGATCTTCATTCGGACCTCAACATTGTGTATCTCTTGCTCTAACATCCTTCGTCTGTAGTTAGCTCTAGTCCGATATCAGTGTCGAGAAATCAGCTTGACGACTCACAGGTAATCTCTGGAAGATAGAGATAACGGGAAATGAAGAACTGGGCAAACAGACACATGCAATGAAACATGCAAACATGCACATGACATGCAAGATGCAAACAGGATGTAAAACACATGTAGCAGGATCAAGGGTTCGAGATCACAGCATGGAGTCTGGTCTACCCATCCCAAAAGGTGTGTACTATGGGTTTTCACCTGCCGAACAAGGTTCTAAAAAGTTCCCAGAGTCTACAATCCATCTTTCGGATTTTATCGACTTCCCAGATGACTTGGTAATCAATAAAATTCTCAAGAGGATCTCGTCTGAGTGTAGTATCGCGTGACAACCAATTCAGAAATAGACTCCATCATGGTCTCCGCACTACATCTAAAAGGCTTAAGTGGGGTTTGGAAACTACGGTTCTCAATATCACGGGCACCCAGGTCGAGAGTAGCAAGCTTTCACGAACGAATTCGTTCAACATAGCTAGACTCGAGAGGGCCTCAACCGAGTGATGGTGTTTATCAATTCGACCTTTTAGGATTCGACTCCCTCAAAGCTTCCTTGAATACCATCGATCTATAATAAGTGTATACTCAAATCCGGGTATAGGATTTATCTCACTCAAAGATATCAGCCCAAATCAGACAGGATAATCAAAATATACAAACAGATAAGCATACAAGCAATCAAGCAAACATGAATACATAAAGCAAGATAGGCTTAACCCTCTTTGGAAAGGACCAGCAATAGGTCTAAATCTCCCCAGTGAAGTTGCCATTTCTGTCACGGTGAAAATCGGATAACAAGCTATTAATTAACTTGCATCATTTTCTTTTACAACCAACTTTGATTTATCCAAAGGAAAGGTTCAAGATCGTTTAAAAACCTAAAGGGGGAGATCTAAGGTTCGGGGGTTGGTTATACTAAGGGAAGATATTAGCACCCTAAGTATCCGTAGTACTCTACGGGAACCTCTTGTTAGTATGTTATTCGTGTTTGCTAAAGAAAACATGCATTGGCTTGAAAAGAAACCCTAGGTGTTAGTTACTAAGGGTACTCGGTAAGGCATCGCACCTTAGCCTACGTATTCCCGGGTACGAAATCAGAGTACACGTAGTTCGTGCTCTACTGAATTATTGACTATGGCCAATAATTAAGAAGGGGATGAATAGAGTCTAAAACTCTCTAGGTCTAGTTGGGATGGACCTATGTTGTGTTTAGTTAGTAAAGAGAGTGGTGGTTCATGTGATGAACACCACTAAGAGTTAAGGAACTCTTAGAGTAAAACAAATGACTTAAAAGTCAACCATAAAACCTTCCTTTGGATGCGGAGGATAAATAAAAGTTACATGATAAAGCATGATAAGCAAAGATATGAGATAAAGCATGATAAGGAATGATATAAGATAAAGCATGATATAAAAGCAAGTATAAGCATAATAATAGCTTTATGCTCAAACGATAAAAGATAAGTGAAAGTGAAGTGATAAAGTGTAAGATATCAAATGTGAGTACATTTACAAGCATAATAATGGCTTTATGCTTCACATATAAGATAAATGAAGATAATGAAAATAAGCATAAGATTAGCATTATACTTAAATAAAAAAAGGTAAGGTGAAGTAAAGTTAAGCATAAGATTTGCATTATGCTTCAAAATAAATAATAAAAAGTTAAAGATAAATCAATGACATGTGAATTTTGAGAAATAGAGCATACATGCATAAAGATCAAGATAGAGTAGGTAATCATTGTATAAAGCCCAAGAGGAGGCTAAAGGGAGGTCGGTTGCGATCGCGAGAACGATCGACTTATCAGGTATAAAAATGGTTGACATGAAGTCCAAGTATTAGTTTGAAAACATTTTGAATAAACACACAATGGATAATATGAATGAGAAAAATAGTCAGGATGGTATATGACATAAAATGAAATCAAGATGAAATTGGTCATACATGCAATTATTGGCCAAAGCATTGTAAGACATAATAAAAATAAATATTCAAAATTAAATAAACATGGATTAAATGTAAAATCCACCTTTTTAAAAGAAAGTTTAAAATGAAATATGAAGTTTAATAAAATGTTTACTAAATAAATTATTTAGGAAAATAGATCACTAAATAAAATAAATGTGTTGGAGTTTTGAAAATAAATGGAATTTCTAAAAGATAAAATGAATTGTTTTATATAAACTTTAAATAAAATGGTATTGATTAAAAAGGAAAGGAAATGCTCCAAACATGGTTTGAACCCATGACCCTTTACCTGCAGGCCCCAAAACTCCACCAACTGTGCTGCGCACGCGATTTGAACTTAAAAGCAAACACACATATATATTTAAGAAACAAGCGAAATGGAAAATTAAAATAAAAGGACTGGGCGAGGGGGATTCGAACCCCAGTCCTAAGGGTTGACAAGGCGTTTAAGTGCAAGTGTGTGACCGTTGGGACGGCGTCTTTCATCCGGTAACATATTCACTTCAATATATATATAAGTCTTCGCGCGTGCATAAACCAGAAGGAACAAAGCAAACCAAACTCATGTTCGTCCAGCTTAAACAACACCATGCCATTCAGATCACTAAATAAAAGTTAATAAGAGAAGACAAATGACATATGATTACCACCTCAACATAAGAATTGCCAAATAGATTAAATATCAAGCAATGCTTTTGCTATACAAACTAAAACCCTACAAAGTAATGGGACACTTGAACACATAGTGTAACAATTCCAACACAGGCATGGCAGCAAACAGACAAACAGGCGTACAACACATTCGCAATGAATTGAAATGACATATCTCGGATGCACGCATGCTATGGATCCAAAACAGCATGGCAACAAACTGGTTCTCATGTACATCAAAGCATTTTCATGACTAACATGTTAAATGAAAGACAGCAGAGTTGTTTTAAAATCGGCATATATATATCCAATGTTAATTAATCAACGAAAGAACAAAACAGCAGGATTAATCATTCAAAGTACCAAAACAAGTGGTATGAGCAGAAATACATGAGCATGTCACGGATTTAAAGTTACAGCATAGCAGAATTGATCATGGCAATGTTTTAGACAATTAAAAGCAACAGAGAGTTATGACAATGCAGAGCAAAATGTACATATGGTAAACATGAGGCAACCAAGACCAATACTGGCATGGAAAGCCGGAAATAATAGCAATTTGGACAAGTACACAACAAGAATGGTGTTTTAAAGAGAGCAGCCACAAATCAAACATCAAACACATAAACAAATAGTGACAGCTTGTTTGATTTAACAGAAAAGCATGGTGATACATGGCAAATCTTGATGACAAATATAATATCCTTCATTAGCTCAGGTTAAGATAAACCAGCATACAGTCTAGACATTATCGCAAATGAGAATTAAGATTTATGATATCATCAAAGTCGGACATAGTGGTAATTCTTCAAACATGACATGAGGATTAAGCACAAAGTACTTCACAACACAATCACAAACATCCCAAGCAGATAGAGGTGAAACTTTGAAAACATAGCATCAATAAGCAGTTCATATGTTCATAAGGCAGTAAATTGTGAATACAACATGCTATCAACAAACAAAGGACAGATCCTCAAGTGTCAGCCTCACGTGCTTAGACCAATTTGACTTAAACAAGTAACATGCTATAAGCTTGGATATTTATTAGACAAATCATATCAACTAGACAAACCATATTAACAGTTAACACACATCCAACTTGAACATTAAGAGCTATGCACACACAAATCAAATATGATGGCAGTAATGACACAAATCATATTTAGGGAGAAAACAGCTCGGTTCCCTTGTCAACAATATCATGACCCACATTATGTGCATGGAATCATAACAATCATGAAAGCAAATAGTCCAACACAGGATTCATACATACCGATTGTCTCAGGTTAGCAAGTCAGGGTCCTTATTTCTTTTCATAATATCCTCAAAAAAACAGTCACAAGTTCATAACCAGCACTTACATTCAAGCATGGGCAGAGTTACACAACAAAGGGAGTTATCATGAGCTTACCAAACAGGTAATGAACAGAACAATGCACACTGTCAATACTTAATATCTTAAGTATAATAACAAGAACAAAAACATCTACCACAGTATATCAGCCAGACGAACTGAACATCAACTTACTTCTTAATGGTTGTTCAAGGGTAAATGGTATAAACAAACAAACATGACTTTTATCATGGATAAAAGGAAGTGAAACCAGAAGACAGTACATAACATTCATGATATAAATATGATAAGGTACATGAACATGATTAATGAGTAAGGAGAAATGGTTTACCAAGTGGAATATGTCCACTGCACCTTCCTCTTTGCTAAGCCTTCTTCTGAACTTGAAGCTCCAAGAAACCAACCTCTTCCTCTCTTGCTCGTGTCACTTGAAAGCTCAAAAACTTTGTGTATTTTTGTGAGAAAAGATGTTGATCCTAGAACTGAAGTAGAGCCTCTTTAAATAGGCAAGGTGTTGGGTTGATGAGAAGCATCATGGGTCGGGTTAATTCCTCGAACATTTGGTGGGCAAAAATTTGACATTTGAATTCAACCGTTGATCCTCAAAGAGACATACGCTCCAATGCTGCACCAATGTTCTGAGTTCGCAGGGTCAAAACGCTAGAATGGGCATTGCTTCTCAGCTATATTTCTAGTGGTAAGTAGATAGGTATTGAAAGAAGGAAATTGATAGAGATGGCGCTATGACAAATGCAGGGAAAGCAGGACATGGCAGTGCGAAACAGATTGAATCAGGGCAAATGATGAAAATGGTGAATTTCTAGAGTTGATTTTGATGAAACCAGATGGAGAAGCTTAAACGGGAAAGTTTTGGGATTTAACCAAGTGAAGATTTGCGCCAACGGATTGATGAATTTGAAAAGAATTGAATTTAATTGATGAGCTCGCATTTTGAATTTCTTCTTCATTTCTGAATTTTGTGAATGGGATGAAGTGGGGATGAACAAAATGGCTGTTTTGGTTTCCTTGTATGCCACATGCCACGCTCTCATGGGTTAGAATGATGAGGTTGAAAAGTCAAAGCAAATTGCTTAATTCTCATTGGTCCATGGCAATGAAGTGAGAATCCACAATTGCAAATGACATTGGTCACGGCAAGCATCATTTTGGGGCACATTCCCTTAATTAAATTAATAATATGAAAGTAAAACAAACTACAAACATTTAAATTAAGAATTAAAAGAAGCTAAATGGATGATTAGCCTAATTAATTAAAATTGACTTAATATTAGAATTGATTTAAATTAAATAAAACTAAAACAACTTAAATATAAAAAAATAAAAATGGTGCCAAATTGAAATTAACCTAATCATTAAATAAATAAAAGCTAAGATAATTATTAAATTAAAATACAGAGAAAAATAATAGAGCTACAAATAGCAGGAAAAAAAAGAGAGTAAAATTTGGGGTGCAACAGTTGCCCCTATTTAAATATCTTCGCCTGATAACATGAGAGATGAAAATCCTTATGTAATCAACAGTGTGAGATATTTAAATACAGATAACCAAAAATTTTACCCTAGATGCACACATATGCAATGCAGCAAACATGATGCCAAGAAGATGCAAAAATGCAGACGCAACAAGACACCAAGGGGGCAAACAGGGAGCAAAAAGACCAGAAAGCTCCACTGGGGAAGGACACAAATCAGCATCCATGAGAAACAAACTCAATGGGGATACAAGCCAACCAACGCAAGGGACTCACCGGGGAGACTTGAAAGACAATCTCTACTGGGGAGAGACCAGGGGGAAGATAAACTAACCGGGAAACAAAACCCAAACTCCTCCTGGGTATAAGACCAGAAAGAAGATCTGATCACTGGTTGAATAAAACGGTCATTCAATAATGGCTTTGAATGAAAGGTTTGAATTACGATATCTGATAATGGATTTAGATAACTTGAATAAAGAGACTCGATATGAGAATCATCAGAAAGAGAGACTCATCTGGAAAGGCATCAGATGGTAAAAGAATCAGATGCCCAAGACTTGCTTTGGATAGAAGGTATAAAATTACAATGTCTAATAATGGCTTTAGACAAGGTAAGCAAAGAGTGGGATCCAAGAAAACGTTACCAGACATTCAATAATGGTTTTGAATGAAAGTAAAACCACAGCATCTAATAATGGCTTTAGATAGATGTGAATACGGCTACATTCAATAATGGCCTTGAATGCAGAGAAAATAATCATTCAATAATGGCTTTGAATGAAAGGTTTGTGAATCATAATATCTAATAATGGCTTAAGAGCAGCTAAAAACTACGTTCAATAATGGCTTTGAATACGAGGGAAACACTCATCCAATAATAGCTTTGGATGCTAAGTGAAAATGTCACAATACCTAATAATGGCTTTAGGTAAGAGTGAATAATAAACTCGATCTGAAAATTATCAGGCAGAGGCACACATCTGGGAAGGCATCAGATAGAAAGAACCAATCATCCAATAATAGCTTTGGAGTGAAAATTGAGGAACCCAGCCATCCAATAATGGCTTTGGATAGGGGATACAAATCACTATATCTAATAATAGCTTTAGATAAAGCGAACAAAGAAGAGAAAAAGCGTTACCAGCAAAATCACAACATCTAATAATGGCTTTAGATAAATGTGAGCAAGACTACACTCAATAATGGCTTTGAATGCAGGGAAAACAATTATTCAATAATGGCTTTGAATGAGAGTGAATATATCACCATACCTAATAATAGCTTTAGGTAAGACAGGATAAAGATTACATCCAATAATGGCTTTGAATGCGGGGGAACCGATCGTTCAATAATAGCTTTGGATGAAAGTGAATGAAATCCTCATATCTAATAATGGCTTTAGATAAAAGCGAACAAAGACTCGATCTGAAAAATATCAGAAAGAGAGATACATCTGGACCGGCATCAGATGGAAAGAACCAATTACCCAATAATGGCTTTGAACAAAAGGTACGAACCACGATATCTAATAGTAGCTTTAGATAGGGTGATGAGTTAAAGAAGTCAGTCATCCAATAATGGCTTTGGATGGAGGTATGAATCATGATATCTAATAATAGCTTTAGATAAGGTAAAGAGGTGAAGAAGACAGTCATCCAATAATGGCTTTGGATGGAAGTGGTCACAATGTCTAATAATGGCTTTAGACAAGGATGTAACTCATAATATCATTAGATGAGAAAGAGATAAGAGAGTAAATCCAAGAAAGCATTGGACATAAAATGTGAACTTTCAGGAATGGCACTGAAAGCAGAGCAAGTCACCATGTTCAGGATTAGCACTGAATCATAGCGTGGAATACATCTAGGAATGGCACTGAATATGTATGATATGTAACATTTGTAAGGTAAGACGTAGATAACGACGTAAACTTGAGAGAAAGCATAAATGAGGATAAAGCACTCATGATAGATATATAAATATGCACAGCTTAACTCTTGGTAGGAAGACAAGACTGGAAAACTGATTCCTCAACACGGAGATTATTGTCACACTGGTAAGTTGTATCAAGTTGATAGTACTTGTATAAATGATGAATAGTTGCTTGGGGTACTTCAGGTAAACTACCCCAGATTAGCCGAATGTTGTAGATGAACTGATAATTGCTTCAGTTTTGATTGATTCTGTGAACGACTGTTCCATGGTGCTCTTAGAAAGCTTGCCCCAGTCTGGGTCTTAAAAGATGATTGATTTATTGCACACTGGGAAGGCTTGCCCCAGTATGAATCTTGAAAAGTTGTCTGGATAAACCAAATCTAAGAAGTCGTCATTGAACTGATCCTTGACAGGATATGATAGGAACTTGCCCCTGATTAAATCACTGACCAAGTTTCTTTAGTGTTTGAAAAATTCCTTGAGAGGAAAGCCAGTTTGCAAACAAAAGTTCTTGTACAAACATGGTAAATGAAAAGCTTATGCAACTTTGAAATCAAAAATTATTTTGAAAAAGATGCACAGTAAAGTGAATCATTAGTCAGAACACGGCGGTTCAAGACATTAAGGTGAAAGGTTTTAATGCAAAGACTTTTAAGAGTCAGGTTACACAACCTTGCTGTAATATGCTTTCAAAGTAACCTTATCTCAATCAGGTCTTTTGAAGGGTTGTAATGAGATACGATTTCTGGTTTATGAAGCAAAAAGTATAGGCTCAAAGTTTTATTGGTGCCCACCCCAGAATTTATGATGAATTGCAATCATAGTCTTAATTGAAATTGAGAAATACCCTGCCCCAGCGTTGAGATTTTGAGGGTATTTTATGTGATGAAAAAAAATTCCTACTTCTAGGCTCGAAGTGTTTGGGAATTGAAGCAATGCCTTATATCATTGACAAGGTTTAGTTGAAAGCCTATCACAGCAATTATGTATATGAGGTAATCATCATTCTCCAATCTTTGCAGAATAGAGTGGCAAAGAAAATGAATATTTTTGAAAGTATTTAGAGTAAATAGCAATTGAATTGAATCAAAAGTTGCAAAAATGCTCGTTTCATTGAATTTGAAAGTACAGTCATAATTGAAGGCAAACAGCTATGAAGGAAAATGTAAACAGCGAGAAACAAAGGCCTAGTGACTAATCAGAAACAGAGATGAACCGTCCGGTCTGAAACACTGGCTTTTAGGAGAATAATCTGCTGGAGCCGACTGAAGCTTCACTTGGCAGCGTGCCCGGGCAGAGGGTTTTTCTGAACATTGGGATTATCCTTAAAGGAGAGGATTTTGCTTCTCACCAACTCTTGTACTCTAGCCTTCAATGCATAACAATTTTCCAAATCGTGACCTGCACCACCTTGATGGTATTCACAATGGAGATCAGCCCTATAGCCGGCTGGAAGAGGATTTGGAGGAGGAGGTAAAGGTCTTGTAGTAATCAACCCCTTCTTCACCATGCCAGGATAAAGTTTGGTGTATGTCATGGGAATGGGATCAAATTGACCCCTATTACGGTATTGGTTCTGTCCTGCAGGTGGACGTTGGGTAGCTTGAGCTTGTCGTGGAGCGGTAACCACAGGAGTGACGGCAACAACAGTAGGGTGAATATTATATCGAGGTCGGGGATGAGGCCTTTTCACTTCAAACATCACAGCGTTGGCTTGATCCTCTTTCCTCTTATGGAAGTTTCCAAAGGGTTTTTTCACATCACTTGAGGGTTCAGCGGCTCTGGATACATTTCCTTTCTTGAGGCCTTCCTCAAGTCTTTGGCCAATAGTAACTAGATCAGTGAAGTTGGATGAAACACTTCCAATCATCTTCTCCAAATAAAATGGAGTCAATGTATCCATAAATAAACCAATTAATTCTTTTTCGCCTAGAGGAGGTTCAACTTGAGATGCGAGCTCTCTCCAGTGCTGAGCATATTCTTTGAAAGATTCCTTATCCTTCTGAGACATGTTCTGAAGTTGACGGCGATCAGGAGCCATGTCCAAGTTATACTTGTATTGCTTCATGAAAGCATTAATAAGATCTTGAAAGCAGCGGATGGAATTTTGTTCAAGATTCATGTACCATTTGAGTGAAGCTCCGCTCAAAATATCTTGAAAGCAATGGATAAGCAGCTTTTGATTATCAGTATAAGCGGTCATTCTTCAAAGATACATGACCAAGTGAGCCCTTGGACAAGAATGCCCCTGGTACTTCACAAATTCTGGTAATTTGAACTTTGCAGGCATAACAAGGTCAGACACCAAGCACAAGTTGTCAGCATCCAAGTTGAAGAAATCATTACCCCCAATTGCCTTGAGTCTTCTGTCCAAGGTTTGGAAACGCTCATGGACGATTTCAGGTTCAACAAAATATTCAGGCTCTTCACCCTAAGCACTGGTAGCATTGTACTCATAGCGAGGATTCTCAAAAGAAGCTCGAACGGGTTGTGGAGTGACATGGACCACAGGTCTGGTCTCGGCGAAAACAGGAGCTTGAAAAACAGGCATAGTAGTCTGACCAACCATAGCAGTAGATGCAAGAGGCGGAGAATAGTTGTGAGGTAAACCAAACTCGGGCCAAGTTGATGGTGGTAGCTGAACGGGTGGAGGATCAGCACTTGAAACTTCCTGGATAACAGTCCTTTGGGGTGGCTCTCCCCTAGAAATTAAAACTTGGAGCATCTCAGTGAGTTTAGTCATGCTTGACTTAAGTTCATCGATCTCCATTCGGACCTCAACATTGTGTATCTCTTGCTCTGACATCCTTCGTCTGTAGTTAGCTCAAGTCCGGTATCAGTGTCGAGAAATCAGCTTGACGACTCACAGGTAATCTCTGGAAGATAGAGATAACGGGAAATGAAGAACTGGGCAAACAGACACATACAATGAAACATGCAAACATGCACTTGACATGCAAGATGCAAACAGGATGTAAAACACATGTAGCAGGATCAAGGGTTCGAGATCACAGCGTGGAGTCTGTTCTACCCATCCCAAAAGGTGTGTACTATGGGTTTTCACCTGCCGAACAAGGTTCTAAAAAGTTCCCAGAGTCTACAATCCATCTTTCAGATTTTATCGACTTCCCAGATGACTTGGTAATCAATAAAATTCTCAAGAGGATCTCGTCTGAGTGTAGTATCGCGTGACAACCAATTCAGAAATAGACTCCATCATGGTCTCCGCACTACATCTAAAAGGCTTAAGTGGGGTTTGGAAACTACGGTTCTCAATATCACGGGCACCCAGGTCGAGAGTAGCAAGCTTTCACGAACGAATTCGTTCAACATAGCTAGACTCGAGAGGGCCTCAACCGAGTGATGGTGTTTATCAATTCGACCTTTCAGGATTCGACTCCCTCAAAGTTTCCTTGAATACCATCGATCTATAATAAGTGTACACTCAAATCCGGGTATAGGATTTATCTCACTCAAAGATATCAGCCCAAATCAGACAGGATAATCAAAACATACAAACAGATAAGCATACAAGCAATCAAGCAAACATGAATACATAAAGTAAGATAGGCTTAACCCTCTTAGGAAAGGACCAGCAATAGGTCTAACTCTCCCCAGTGAAGTCGCCATTTCTGTCGCGGTGAAAATCGGATAACAAGCTATTAATTAACTTGCATCATTTTCTTTTACAACCGACTTTGATTTATCCAAAGGAAAGGTTAAAGACCGTTTAAAAACCTAAAGGGGGGAGATCTAAGGTTCGGGGGTTGGTTATACTAAGGGAAGGTATTAGCACCCTAAGTATCCGTAGTACTCTACGGGAACCTCTTGTTAGTATGTTATTCATGTTTGCTAAAGAAAACATGCATTGGCTTGAAAAGAAACCCTAGGTGTTAGTTACTAAGGGTACTCGGTAAGGCATCGCACCTTAGCCTACGTATTCCTGGGTACGAAATCAGAGTACACGTAGTTCTTGCTCTACTGAATTATTGACTATGGCCAATAATTAAGAAGGGGATGAATAGAGTCTAAAACTCTCTAGGTCTAGGTGGGATGGACCTATGTTGTGTTTAGTTAGTAAAGAGAGTGGTGGTTCATATGATGAACACCACTAAGAGTTAAGGAACTCTTAGAGTAAAACAAATGACTTAAAAGTCAACCATAAAACCTTCCTTTGGATGCGGAGGATTGATGCGTGTTTTTTTTTCGCAAGTGTACGAACGCGTCAGAGTAATATAAAAGATTATCGTATCCACAGAGACCAAGTGTCAATCTATCGCTATCTATTGTTAAGGTGTGTATCTAAGGTGATTGAAAATAGTAGTTTTGAAGAGTGCACGGAAGTAAATAAAGTAATTAAAATTAATTGATAAAGACAGGTTCGAATGCAATTCACACAACCAATTGATAATCCAAGTACTTGCTAATAGAACTACTTACGGGCAATGTTTTCTACTTTGAAAAGAACTAATTTGACAGGAACTGTCACTTTCGCGTATTCAGAACTGAGTTGTACCCCCTAATCAAACCCTCTTATTGTCACGGATAAAAAGGCGCGCATTGCGTTAGAGTAGTAAACCTATTTTTAAGAAATATAGTATCTTGACCAAGTTGAAAAGTATTTTAACCTGGATTTTCTAAAAAGAAAGAGGTTCTTACGAACCAGACTTTAAACTTCTTAACGCGTCCGAAAATGGTTTTAAAATCTCTTTTCCTTTTAAATTAAAAACTCCTAATAAACTAAACAAAGCGCTTTCGCTGTTTTTGAAATAGTTTAAAAACAATTAAGTTTAGATAGGCGTTGGACGGCTTTCGATCTTACCCAACGGAATTTAAGAACAGGAAAACTTATATTGAAAGTTAAAATAGCCCTTAAGTGTTTCCACTAACAATTGTACAGATTATCGGTTCAGTTATGATCTTCACATTCTAACCTTTATAAAATTAGCCAGACATGGTAAAGTAAAAGTTCATTTTTAGATTTTTCATAAAAAAATATTTAAGTGCGAGTGCGGAAAGTAAATGAAAGTAGTGCGAGTGCGGAAAGTAAATGAAAGTAAAGCGAGTGCGGAAAGTAAATGAAAGTAAAGCAGTGCGGAAAATAAATGAAATTAAAAGACAGTGCAAGAAATAAAGTTGACAAAAGGTAAAGTAATAAAAACCTGCTCCAATCGGAGTGGTTGAATAAAATGCGAACTGAAAGTAAAATGGCGGCAGGATTAACTTCCTTCCAGAGTGCTCCAAGACTTAATCTCACAGGCTCTTACATACTTGATCTCTCGAATGTAGTAACACCTCGATGTGAAGCGATTACCACTATTACACTGATATATGCTTATGAACAACTAAACTTGGATGAAGAAAAACGAAAATCTAAAGTCCTATTTATAGGCAAGGAAACATGTGGAAAAGACAAGGATGCCCCTAGCATTTGAATTTGGGAGGGAACTTGTTTTGCTCTTGTGGCGCCCGCCACAACACCATGGCGCCCGCCATGAGTGTAAAATTGCTTGGGCAGTTGGAGATCGTGGGGAAAAATAGTTGGGAGGAGTTTGAGACATGGCCACGTCATGGAAGACCCTGTGGCGGCCGCCAGAGTGGATGCCATAAGTGCAAAATGCTTATTTTCTCTATTTTAGCTCATTTCGGCTCCTTTTTCGCTCCTTTTCTCGCTCGGGGCTCCGATTAGACTAAAAACCTGAAAACAAAGAAAAACATAATAATAACATAATAAAATGACATTAAAAGACTAAGAATGCATGCGAAATCAGAGTCAAAAATACGGTGAAATTCAGTGTCATCAAATTCTCCCACACTTAGACCTTTGCTTGTCCTCAAGCAAAACATTTAAAGCTCAAAGTAAGAAAACTAGTGCTGACACGTGATTCGGGCAAAAAGGGCTTCTAAGTTCAAGTCAGGATGCAGTGACAGGTACTAAGTGAACCAAGGGTATCGTAATGACACTTATCCGCAGGGGCGGACATAAACTTCATTATTATATTAATCAACCGTATCATCCCACAATAACTAGGCCTAACTCTTCATCTCTTTTTGGGTCCTTTTCATTCAGGCGCAATCACATTAAGCCCGTTATCCGTACATGTTTCATAGTAGAGTGACCTGTTAGTGATTCTGATCCAAAACATAGGGTTTCTGGCACATAAGACTGTGTAAACCCTTTTATTTAACCCAAATGCAGTTGTGGGGGATCGGATCGTAATCCGCCCTACCGAGTTCAGCGTCAGATACCTCTGAACCAACTAACAATGGGTGAGCTAAAATTATATATATATATATATATATATATATATATATATATATTATTATTATTATTATTATTTTTTTTTTTTTTTTTTTGTGTGGCAACAATTCAACTTTTTGGTTTAAACGACCTTGTGAGGGTCATCTATCCGGAGTTTGCCTTTTTCTTTATTTATTTTACTGGATCATTCACTTATGTTCATCGGTCCCCTACGTAGAACATGCTTAGGCCGGAGCTGACTGCTGAAATAAACTACTTAGGACAAATTTGAAAATGATAATTAAGGTCATGGTACATGGGGTTTTGGAATGATTCCTATATTCGTGAAGTCTACGGTGCTAAAACGATACTAATGTTTCAAAAAGTTCACCTAAGTCACCACATCCTAATCCAAACCTGTCTTAAAGCCCAAAAAACGTGTAGAACAACAATGTTTTCTTTTTGTAAAAAATTTTTTTTGTAGGGCTAAAGAAATGGGGAAAAATGAGGGTGCACTAGGGATACACTGTACTGGTGACTCGTCAGACTCATGCATTTTCTAGAAAAAAGACATAGACAAAAACAAGAAATAAACAACTAACTAAAAATGGAAATAGAAAGCAATAAAATCCCCTCCCACACTTAAATCGAACATTGTCCCCAATGTTTCGAAATAAGATAAGGAGAGTAACCTGTAAAACTACTGATGTGGACCACTGGTGCCCTCGTCGTCCTGCTGGGAATGCCTGGAGTGGACAAAGTAACGCTCTCTCTAGGCGTCATTCCTGAAAGTCACATGCATGTCGTCAAAATTCTGCATTCTGCACAGAGTTAGGAAGAAGGTCCTGTAAAACACAAACATTTTAAACATTAGTCCTGACAAAATATAACAAGAAATAAAATAAAACAAAATGTAGAAAAAGTAAATAAGGTAAGAAAATCATGGGTTGCCTCCCACGCAGCGCTTGTTTAACGTCGTTAGCTTGACGACTGGAACTTATACATCTCTTGTCGGGATTGGTGGATCACTTAGAGTGTGGCTGGAGTAGGTTGTTGGAATGTCTCCTCCTTCGTAGAGCTTCAGTCTTTGTCCATTGACGATGAATGGTTTACATGTCTCGTTTTTTATTTCAACAGCTCCAGACCTCAGAATTTTTGATACTTTGAAGGGGCCAGTCCATCTTGAACGGAGCTTTCCTGGGAAGAGCCGTAGCCTAGAATTGAACAGGAGAACGGGGTCGCCTAAGTTGAAGTCTTTTCTTACGATTCTTTTGTCGTGCCAAGCTTTTGTTCTTTCTTTGTATATTATGGCATTCTTGTAGGCTTGCTGTCTGAGTTCTTCCAATTTGTGGATGTCAAGGATATGTTTCTCACCAGCAGTTAGGTAATCCAAATTCAAAGTTTTAATGGCCCAATAGGCCTTATGCTCTAACTCAAAAGGTAAATGACAAGATTTTCCATAGACTAGTTGGTAGGGGGTTGTTCTTATAGGGGTTTTGAAAGCGGTTCTGTAGGCCCATAAAGCCTCTTGAAGCTTTTGTGACCAATCTTTTCTGGATACAGAGACAGTTTTTTCTAAAATTTGTTTAATCTCCCTATTAGATACTTCCACTTGGCCACTAGTCTGTGGGTGATATGGTGTTGCTACTCTATGCTTAACTCCATACTTGCTTAAAAGCTTATCAAATATTCTTGATATGAAGTGAGATCCTCCATCACTTATAACTAAACGGGGTGTTCCAAATCTGGGGAATATATAATTTTTAAATAATTTAATCACTACTCTAGTGTCGTTTGTGGGTGCAGTTATCGCTTCAATCCATTTAGACACGTAGTCTACTGCAACTAAGATATACTTGTTTCCTAAAGATGGTGGGAATGGTCCCATGAAATCTATACCCCATACGTCGAAGAGTTCTACTTCTTGGATGTTTCTTAAAGGCATTTCGTCGCGTCTTGAAATATTTCCTGTGCGTTGGCATCTATCACATTTGACAATGTAAGCATGGACATCACGCCACATGGTAGGCCAGCTTGAAGAATCTTGGCGTAGGTCTTAGAGGTGCTTGCATGTCCACCATAAGGCGCAGAGTGACAATGCTGAATTATACTTTCTACCTCGTCTTCTGGAACGCAACGGCAGAAAATGCCATCTTTACCTCTCTTGAAAAGAAGTGGCTCGTCCCAATAGAAGTTTCTAACATCACTTAAGAACTTCTTCTTCTTGTGGTAATCGAGATCAGGGGGTATGATATCAGCAGCTAGGTAATTAACAAAATCAGCGTACCAGGGCACGTTACTTACAGCTAAGGATTTTTGAAAGTGCTCATGAGGGTCTGGTTTTTTATCTTCAATGGTTTCCAACTGGGCTATCAGTCTATCATAGGCAAAATCATCATTTATGGGTACTAATTCAGGATTCAGGTATTCTAGCCTAGATAGGTGATCGGCTACTACATTTTCTGTGCCTTTTTTATCTCGGATATCTAAGTCGAACTCTTGTAGCAACAAAATCCATCGAAGTAACCTGGGTTTAGCATCTTTTTTACTTAGTAGGTAACGGATGGCAGCATGATCGGTGTAAACTATAATTTTGGCTCCTACTAGATATGATCTAAATTTGTCTATAGCGAAAACTACCGCTAGGAGTTCTTTCTCGGTTGTTGCGTAATTGAGCTGGGCGGCGTCTAGGGTTCTACTGGCATAATATATTACATGTAATCTTTTATCTTTTCTCTGACCTAGAACGGCTCCTACAGCATAATCACTGGCGTCACACATTATCTCAAACGGTTCAGACCAATCAGGGGGTTTCATAATGGGTGCTGAAATCAATGCTTGCTTCAAAAGGTTGAATGCTTCATTGCATTTTTCATCAAAGATGAATTCAGCATCTTTCATTAACAGGCCAGTTAAAGGTTTTGTTATTTTGGAGAAGTCCTTGATGAAACGGCGGTAGAATCCAGCGTGTCCAAGGAAACTTCTAACTTCCCTGATAGTCTTGGGTGGTTTTAGGTTCTCTATAACTTCTATTTTTGCTTTATCTACCTCTATACCTCTTTCGGAGATTATATGTCCTAAAACAATTCCTTCAGTCACCATGAAATGGCATTTTTCCCAATTCAGCACAAGGTTCACCTCCACACACCTTTCCAGGATTTTCTCAAGGTTGATAAGACAATTTTGGAAATCAAAACCGCAAACCGAGAAATCATCCATAAATACTTCCATGATTCCATCTAGATAATCTGCAAAGATTGACATCATGCAACGTTGGAAAGTAGCAGGGGCATTACAGAGTCCAAAAGGCATTCGTCTGTAGGCAAAAGTTCCAAAAGGGCATGTAAAGGTAGTTTTTTCTTGATCCTCTGGATGTATAGGTATTTGGAAGAATCCCGAATACCCGTCTAGATAGTAGAAGTAAGAATGTCTGGCAAGACGTTCTAACATCTGGTCTATGAACGGTAAAGGGAAATGATCCTTCCTAGTTGCTTTATTTAACTTTCTATAGTCTATGCACATACGCCAACCTCCTTCTATCCGCTTTGCTATTTGTTCACCTTTCTCATTTTGCACAACTGTGATGCCTCCCTTCTTGGGTACCACATGAACAGGGCTCACCCACTTACTGTCCGAGATCTGATATATTATACCTGCTTCTAGCAACTTCAGAACTTCCTTCTTGACAACATCACTCAGTATAGGGTTTATCCTTCTCTGGTGTTCTCTGGAAGGTTTTGAATCTGCTTCGAGCGAAATCCGATGCATGCATACGGATGGACTTATACCTTTCAGATCAGAGATATTATATCCTAAGGCTGAGGGATATCTTCGTAAAACGTCCAAGAGTTGATCTGTTTCTTTTTGTCTTAAGGCAGCACTAACTATAACCGGACGATTCATTCCTTCATCAAGAAACTCATATCTCAGGTTCTTAGGCAGTTCCTTAAGTTCCAAGGCTGGTTTAATAGGGCAAGGCATAGGATCTGGGGTAAGGGATAAACATTCGTAAAGGTTATCATCGATGTAGGGTTTCTTATAATTGTCATCTTCCAAAATAAGAGTTGATGGCAGCTTAATTGTTTCAATGACTTCTTCTTGCTCTAACTCCCTAACACATTCATCAATGATATCTATCGCATAACACACATCTCCTATCACAGGTGCCATAAGAAATTTTGAAAGTATAAATTCTATCTTCTCGTTCCCTACCTCAAAGGTTAGCTTCCCCTTTTTGACATCTATTATGGCTCCAGCAGTCGATAAGAATGGTCTACCTAGAAGAATTGGTATGTCATCATCTTCTTTAATGTCCATGACAACAAAATCAGTAGGGATAAACAGCTGACCTATCCTAACAGGGACGTCTTCAAGTATGCCTATCGGATATTTAACAGATCTATCGGCTAATTGAAGTGACATCTTGGTAGGTTGCAACTCTCCTAAGTTTAACCTTTCGCAAACCGCTAAGGGCATTAAGCTCACACTAGCTCCTAAGTCTAGAAAAGCTTTTTCGATGACATGACTCCCCAAAATACAAGGAATGGAAAAGTTTCCAGGATCTTTATCCTTTTTTGCTAATTTATTTTCGGCAATAGAATTACATTCCAAGGGTTTCGGATCATCAAGTCTACGTTTATTGGTAAGGATGTCTTTGAGAAACTTTGCGTAGGATGGTATTTGGGTAATGGCTTCTGTGAACGCGATTTCTACGTGAAGTTTTTCTATAACTTTAATGAATTTCTGATACTGATTATTGATCTGGGTTTGTTTAAGTCTTTGCGGATATGGTATTGGTGGTTTGTATGGCGGGGGTGGTATATAGGTTTTGTCTTTGGGTTCTTCTCCTTTTTCTTGACTTTCCTGGTTTACAGATTCCTCTGGTTTCTTCTTTTTATCTGGGATGTTGTCATCTTCCTTATAAGTTTTGGGATCACTCAACCTTGGGTTACAAGGTTCATCATAAGCGGTCCCACTTCGTAGGGTAATGGCATTTGCTTGTCCTTTCGGGTTTTGTTGAGGTTGTCCAGGGAATTGTCCTCCAGGTGTGGTCTAAGGGGCTTGGTTTAAAGCTACCTGCGAGATTTGGGTTTCAAGCATCTTATTGTGAGTGATTATTTGGTCAACCTTGGTTCCTAACTGGGTAATTAGTTCGTTAACATGAACGTTTTGGTTCATGAACTCCTTGTTTTGTTGGATTTGAGCAGCGACAAAATTATCCACGATTTTCTCAAGGCTCTGTTTTGGTGGTACAGGTTGCATAGGTTGATTTGATCTTGGGGCTTGATAACTTGATTGTCTCGGAGGGGCAGTATTTTGGATAGGGTTATTATTCTTATAGGAAAAGTTTGGGTGATTCCTCCATCCAGGGTTATAGGTATTTGAAAATGGGTTCCCTTGGGTGTAGTTCACTTGTTCAGAGCTGGTCTCGTTTAACAGACTGCATTCTGCGGATTGGTGTCCTTTCGTCCCACATATCTCACAATCTGACGAAACTGCGGCTGCAGTATTCGGGGTTGTACACATATGCTCAACCCTTAGGGCTAACGCGTCCATTTTAGCTTGCATTATGTCTATAGAGCTTAACTCATGTATTCCTCCTTGGGCTTCCTTCTTTTCCACTGTCGCTCGTTCTACTCCCCATGATTGATGGTTTTGGGCCATATCTTCGATAAGGGCACTAGCTTCAGGGTAAGGTTTGTTCATCAGTGCGCCACCTGCGGCGGCGTCGATGGTCATCTTAGTGTTATAATGAAGTCCATTATAGAAGGTTTGAATGATTAACCAATTTTCTAAACCATGATGTGGGCATGCTCTTAACAGCTCTTTATATCTCTCCCAGGCTTCGAACAACGATTCTCCTTGGTTTTGGGTAAATCTAGTTATTTGGTTTCGAAGAACAGCGGTCTTACTCGGGGGAAAATATCTGGCAAGGAATACTTTTCTAAGGTCTTCCCAACTTGTTATGGAATTTGGTGGAAGGGAATCTAACCAAGATAGGGCCTTATCTCTGAGGGAAAAAGGAAATAATCTTAAGCGAATCGCCTCAGGAGGGGCTCCATTGGTTTTAAAGGTGTCTGCTAGTTGGAGAAAGTTTTTCAAATGTTGGTTTAGGTTCTCTGTAGCAAGACCTGCGAATTGTCTCTGCTGTACTAACTGCAGCAGGGATGGTTTAAGTTCAAAATTGTTAGCTGGTATGGCTGGATTTACTATACTAGAACTAGGTTCCTCGTTGGATGGTTGGGCGAAATCCTTAAGAGGTCTTTGATTTTGATCTTCGGCCATAGCTTTCCTAAGTTTACGGAAATATAAACGTGCGCGAGCGTAACGTTCTGGTTCAGCTAGAGGGTCTACTAAACTTCCGGTACTACGAGTTTTTCGCATTGACCGGCGGGTAACTTCCTTAGTTTAAACGGTATAACAACAGGGTACGAAATTTGACGAAATTGGTCCCCGGCAACGGCGCCAAAAGCTTGAGGAGTGTTTTTTTCACAAGTGTACGAACGCGTCAGAGTAATATAAAAGATTACCGTATCCACAGAGACCAAGTGTCAATCTATCGCTATCTATTGTTAAGGTGTGTATCTAAGGTGATTGAAAATAGTAGTTTTGAAGAGTGCACGATAGTAAATAAAGTAATTAAAATTAATTGATAAAGACAGGTTCGAATGCAATTCACACAACCAATTGATAATCCAAGTACTTGCTAATAGAACTACTTACGGGCAATGTTTTCTACTTTGAAAAGAACTAATTTGACAGGAACTGTCGCTTTCGCGTATTCAGAACCGAGTTGTACCCCCTAATCAAACCCTCTTATTGTCACAGATAAAAAGGCGCGCATTGCGTTAGAGTAGTAAACCTATTTTTAAGAAATATAGTATCTTGACCAAGTTGAAAAGTATTTTAACCTGGATTTTCTAAAAAAAAAGAGGTTCTTACGAACCAGACTTTAAACTTCTTAACGCGTCCGAAAATGGTTTTAAAATCTCTTTTCCTTTTAAATTAAAAACTCCTAATAAACTAAACAAAGCGCTTTCGCTGTTTTTGAAATAGTTTAAAAACAATTAAGTTTAGATAGGCGTTGGACGGCTTTCGATCTTACCCAACGGAATTTAAGAACAGGAAAACTTATATTGAAAGTTAAAATAGCCCTTAAGTGTTTCCACTAACAATTGTATAGATTATCGGTTCAGTTATGATCTTCACATTCTAACCTTTATAAAATTAGCCAGACATGGTAAAGTAAAAGTTCATTTTTAGATTTTTCATAAAAAAGAATTTAAGTGCGAGTGCGGAAAGTAAATGAAAGTAGTGCGAGTGCGGAAAGTAAATGAAAGTAAAGCGAGTGCGGAAAGTAAATGAAAGTAAAGCAGTGCGGAAAATAAATGAAATTAAAAGACAGTGCAAGAAATAAAGTTGACAAAAGGTAAAGTAATAAAAACCTGCTCCAATCGGAGTGGTTGAATAAAATGCAAACTGAAAGTAAAATGGCGGCAGGATTAACTTCCTTCCAGAGTGCTCCAAGACTTAATCTCACAGGCTCTTACAGACTCGATCTCTCGAATGTAGTAACACCTCGATGTGAAGCGATTACCACTATTACACTGATATATGCTTATGAACAACTAAACTTGGATGAAGAAAAACGAAAATCTAAAGTACTATTTATAGGCAAGGAAACATGTGGAAAAGACAAGGATGCCCCTAGCATTTGAATTTGGGCGGGAACTTGTTTTGCTCTTGTGGCGCCCGCCACAACACCATGGCGCCCGCCATGAGTGTAAAATTGCTTGGGAAGTTGGAGATCGTGGGGAAAAACAGTTGGGAGGAGTTTGAGACATGGCCACGTCATGGAAGACCCTGTGGCGGCCGCCAGAGTGGATGCCATAAGTGCAAAATGCTTATTTTCTCTATTTTAGCTCATTTCGGCTCCTTTTTCGCTCCTTTTCTCGCTCGGGGCTCCGATTAGACTAAAAACCTGAAAACAAAGAAAAACATAATAATAACATAATAAAATGACATTAAAAGACTAAGAATGCATGCGAAATCGGAGTCAAAAATACGGTGAAATTCAGTGTCATCAAGGATAAATAAAAGTTACATGATAAAGCATGATAAGCAAAGATATGAGATAAAGCCTGATAAGGAATGATATAAGATAAAGCATGATATAAAAGCAAGTATAAGCATAATAATAGCTTTATGCTCAAACGATAAAAGATAAGTGAAAGTGAAGTGATAAAGTGTAAAATATCAAATGTGAGTACATTTACAAGCATAATAATGGCTTTATGCTTCACATATAAGATAAATGAAGATAATGAAAATAAGCATAAGATTAGCATTATACTTAAATAAAAAAAGGTAAGGTGAAGTAAAGTTAAGCATAAGATTTGCATTATGCTTCAAAATAAATAATAAAAAGTTAAAGATAAATCAATGACATGTGAATTTTGAGAAATAGAGCATACATGCATAGAGATCAAGATAGAGTAGGTAATCATTGTATAAAGCCCAAGAGGAGGCTAAAGGGAGGTCGGTTGCGATCGCGAGAACGATCGACTTATCAGGTATAAAAATGGTTGACATGAAGTCCAAGTATTAGTTTGAAAACATTTTGAATAAACACACAATGGATAATATGAATGAGAAAAATAGTCAGGATGGTATATGACATAAAATGAAATCAAGATGAAATTGGTCATACATGCAATTATTGGCCAAAGCATTGTAAGACATAATAAGAATAAATATTCAAAATTAAATAAACATGGATTAAATGTAAAATCCACCTTTTTAAAAGAAAGTTTAAAATGAAATATGAAGTTTAATAAAATGTTTACTAAATAAATTATTTAGGAAAATAGATCACTAAATAAAATAAATGTGTTGGAGTTTTGAAAATAAATGGAATTTCTAAAAGATAAAATGAATTGTTTTATATAAACTTTAAATAAAATGGTATTGATTAAAAAGGAAAGGAAATGCTCCAAACATGGTTTGAACCCATGACCCTTTACCTGCAGGCCCCAAAACTCCACCAGCTGTGCTGCGTGCGCGATTTGAACATAAAAGCAAACACGCATATATATTTAAGAAACAAGCGAAATAGAAAATTAAAATAAAAGGACTGGGCGAGGGGGATTCGAACCCCAGTCCTAAGGGTTGACAAGGCGTTTAAGTGCAAGTGTGTGACCGTTGGGACGACGTGTTTCATCCGGTAACATATTCACTTCAATATATATATAAGTCTTTGCGCGTGCATAAACCAGAAGGAACAAAGCAAACCAAACTCATGTTCGTCCAGCTCAAACAACACCATGCCATTCAGATCACTAAATAAAAGTTAATAAGAGAAGACAAATGACATATGATTACCACCTCAACGTAAGAATTGCCAAATAGATTAAATATCAAGCAATGCTTTTGCTATACAAACTAAAACCCTACAAAGTAATGGGACACTTGAACACATAGTGTAACAATTCCAACACAGGCATGGCAGCAAATAGACAAACAGGCGTACAACACATTCGCAATGAATTGAAATGACATATCTCGGATGCAAGCATGTTATGGATCCAAAACAGCATGGCAACAAACTGGTTCTCATGTACATCAAAGCATTTTCATGACTAACATGTTAAATGAAAGACAGCAGAGTTGTTTTAAAATCGGCATATATATATCCAATGTTAATTAATCAACGAAAGAACAAAACAGCAGGATTAATCATTCAAAGTACCAAAACAAGTGGTATGAGCAGAAATACATGAGCATGTCACGGATTTAAAGTTACAGCATAGCAGAATTGATCATGGCAATGTTTTAGACAAATAAATGCAACAGAGAGTTATGACAATGCAGAGCAAAATGTACATATGGTAAACATGAGGCAACCAAGACCAATACTGGCATGGAAAGCCGGGAATAATAGAAATTTCGACAAGTACACAACAGGAATGGTGTTTTAAAGAGAGCAGCCACAAATCAAACATCAAACACATAAACAAATAGTGACAGCTTGTTTGATTTAACAGAAAAGCATGGTGATACATGGCAAATCTTGATGACAAATATCCCATCCTTCATTAGCTCAGGTTAAGATAAACCAGCATACAGTCTAGACATTATCGCAAATGAGAATTAAGATTTATGATATCATCAAAGTCGGACATAGTGGTAATTCTTCAAACATGACATGAGGATTAAGCACAAAGTACTTCACAACACAATCACAAACATCCCAAGCAGATAGAGGTGAAACTTTGAAAACATAGCATCAATAAGCAGTTCATATGTTCATAAGGCAGTAAATTGTGAATACAACATGCTATCAACAAACAAAGGACAGATCCTCAAGTGTCAGCCTCACGTGCTTAGACCAATTTGACTTAAACAAGTAACATGCTATAAGCTTGGATATTTATTAGACAAATCATATCAACTAGACAAACAATATTAACAGTTAACACACATCCAACTTGAACATTAAGAGCTATGCACACACAAATCAAATATGATGGCAGTAATGACACAAATCATATTTAGGGAGAAAACAGCTCGGTTCCCTTGTTAACAATATCATGACCCACATTATGTGCATGGAATCATAACAATCATGAAAGCAAATAGTCCAACACAGGATTCATACATACCGATTATCTCAGGTTAGCAAGTCAGGGTCCTTATTTCTTTTCATAATATCCTCAAAAAAACAATCACAAGTTCATAACCAGCACTTACATTCAAGCATGGGAAAAGTTACACAACAAAGGGAGTTATCATGAGCTTACCAAACAGGTAATGAACAGAACAATGCACACTGTCAATACTTAATATCTTAAGTATAATAACAAGAACAAAAACATCTACCACAGTATATCAGCCAGACGAACTGAACATCAACTTACTTCTTAATGGCTGTTCAAGGGTAAATGGTATAAACAAACAAACATGACTTTTATCATGGATAAAATGAAGTGAAACCAGAAGATAGTACATAACATTCATGATATAAATATGATAAGGTACATGAACATGATTGATGAGTAAGGAGAAACGATTTACCAAGTGGAATATGTCCACTGCACCTTCCTCTTTGCTAAGCCTTCTTCTGAACTTGAAGCTCCAAGAAACCAACCTCTTCCTCTCTTGCTCGTGTCACTTGAAAGCTCAAAAACTTTGTGTATTTTTGTGTGAAAAGATGTTGATCCTAGAACTGAAGTAGAGCCTCTTTAAATAGGCAAGGTGTTGGGTTGATGAGAAGCATCATGGGCCGGGTTAATTCCTCGAACATTTGGTGGGCAAAAATTTGACATTTGAATTCAACCGTTGATCCTCAAAGAGACATACGCTCCAATGCTGCACCAATGTTCTGAGTTCGCAGGGTCAAAACGCTAGAATGGGCATTGCTTCTCAGCTATATTTCTGGTGGTAAGTAGATAGGTATTGAAAGAAGGAAATTGATAGAGATGGCGCTATGATAAATGCAGGGAAAGCAGGACATGGCAGTGCGAAATAGATTGAATCAGAGCAAATGATGAAAATGGTGAATTTCTAGAGTTGCTTTTGATGAAACCAGATGGAGAAGCTTAAACGGGAAAGTTTTGGGATTTAACCAAGTGAAGATTTGCGCCAACGGATTGATGAATTTGAAAAGAATTGAATTTAATTGATGAGCTCGCATTTTGAATTTCTTCTTCATTTCTGAATTTCGTGAATGGGATGAAGTGGGGATGAACAAAATGGCTGTTTTGGTTTCCTTGTATGCCACATGCCACGCTCTCATGGGTTGGAATGATGAGGTTGAAAAGTCAAAGCAACTTGCTTAATTCTCATTGGTCCATGGCAATGAAGTGAGAATCCACAATTGCAAATGACATTGGTCACGGCAAGCATCATTTTGGGGCACATTCCCTTAATTAAATTAATAATATGAAAATAAAACAAACTACAAACATTTAAATTAAGAATTAAAAGAAGCTAAATGGATGATTAGCCTAATTAATTAAAATTGACTTAATATTAGAATTGATTTAAATTAAATAAAACTAAAACAACTTAAATATAAAAAAATAAAAATGGTGCCAAATTGAAATTAACCTAATCATTAAACAAATAAAAGCTAAGATAATTATTAAATTTAAATACAGAGAAAAATAATAGAGCTACAAATAGCAGGAAAAAAAAAGAGAGTAAAATTTGGGGTGCAACAATGTCCATATCGCGATTATAAATTGCGACCGGTGTCAGCGCACTGGCAACGTCTCTAGACGCGATGAAATGCCTCAAAAGGGCATTCTAGAAGTAGAAGTCTTTGACGTGTGGGGAATAGATTTCATGGGACCATTTCCGTCCTCTTTTGGTAACAAGTACATACCCGTCACTGTCGATTACGTCTCAAAATGGATCGAAGCTATAGCAGCTCCTACCAACGACGCGCGAGTAGTGAATAAGCTCTTTAAGAACATAATTTTTCCTAGGTTCGGTGTTCTGAGACTGGTAATCAGCGATGGAGGTTCCCACTTTATTTCGAAAATCTTTGAGAAACTTCTATCAAAATATGGAGTCAAACACCGTGTAGCAACACCTTACCACCCCCAAACGAGTGGGCAAGTAGAGGTATCAAACCGAGAAATTAAACAAATTCTAGGAAAGACCGTTGCCACCTCTAGGAAAGATTCGTCTTCTAAACTGCACGAAGCTTTATGGGCTTATAGGAACCACTCCATTTAAACTAGTCTATGCACTACTACGAAAAACCCATTTAGCAACGGTTGGGAATGACATATAATGACGCGGAGCGAAGGCGTTGTTATGTAGATTGTTGTTGTAAGTTCGCCGTTTCTACAACGGTGTGGAAACCGTTGTTGTATTCTGGAAGCGCGCGATATATTACAACGGTTAGGTATTTTAACCATTGTAATATATATTAACTATCACAATGGTTATCAGTATGAACCGTTGTCATATATGTTAACTATCACAACGGTTATTTGTATCAACCGTTGTGGAACGTATCCTTAGTTTATTAAATACAAATGTATATTGCTTGTTTTACCATCCACCTTATTAAAGAAATACAACCATTAAAATTGGTAAAGAACTATATAATCTGAAAATTAAACTGTTCTTGAAAACCAACTTAAACACACCAATGTTTTCCGAATTGCATCCATTTCATTCCGCACATTTTATGTTCCTTAACATAAAATTTATGGTTCGATGGTCAGTTTCCTTCAATCCATCGATATTTTTTTTTATAGTTTACCTCATCATCGCCAAAAATTGCCACGATTTTATCATCATAACAATGATCATAATCTTAACAACCACGGCGATTACTGACGACGATGAGGTAAACTATAATAAAAGATATCGATGGATTGAAGGAAACTGACCATTGAACCATAAATTTTATGTTAAGGAACATAAAATGTGCGGAATGAAATGGATGCAATTCGGAAAACATTGACATGATAAAGGTTGGTTTTCAAATACATCCTAATTTTCATATTATAATGTTCTATAGCAATTTAACTGATTGCATTTTCAATAAAAGGATAGTGAAACAAACGATATACATAGTATATAATAAACTAAATTTCATATACAATATCAGAATGAATTCATATATATGTACCTTATCAGAATGAATTCATATATAGGTACCACCATCATCATCACCATGTGAAACAAATCCTAAGAAGTGGGAAGTAATGATGAAAATTAGTTAGTATTAAATTTAACTATATACAATATACATAGTATATATATAATAAACTAATGTTCTATATCAATTTAACTGATTGCATTTTCAATAAAAGGATAGTAAAACAAACAATGTACATAGTATATAATAAACTAAATTTCATATACAATATAAGAATGAATTCATATATATGTACCTTATCAGAATGAATTCAGATATATATGTACCACCATCATCATCACCATTTGAAACAAACCCTAAGAAGTGGGAAGCAATGAAGAAAATTAGTTAGTATTCAAAACAAAACAACAAAAAGTTGAAACAAAACCCTAAGAAGTGGGACTGTACCATTACAATGAAGTTCACCTTGCTTGTGAAGCATTGAAGTGGAATCTGCACAAAATGAGAACAATCAACAAAAACAACATGAAGCAAACGAGATAATGGGAACTATTTAACAAAAAGATTGAAGTAGAAGACTACCTTATTTTCCATAAACAATATGTACATTACGCTTGCTACCGCCAGCATCATCACCATGTTCATCTAGTTTTAGATTCTGCAGGAAGAACTACAAGGAGGAAGAAGCTTAAATCAAAAGCTTCATACTTCTTGTATTTCTTCTCGCAGATTCTAAAAAAAGATGAAGTTTGGGTGCTAGGGTTTCGCTGTGAAGGAAACGGCGCGACTGTCAAAAAGGGAAAGTTAATTCCCTTATATAGGTAAATGTTTCACAACGGTTTTCTTAAATAACCGTTATGATAGATTATATATTAATTTAATAATATCACAACGGTTAGTTATAATAACCGTAGCGATACCCCTTATACGTGGTACAAGGTTCGACACCAGGCAACAACATTTTCCTAAAATTACGCCTGGATTATAAGTGATATCGCTACGGTCATTACTTATAACAGTCGTGATATTATTAACCGTTGCACTTCCCAACATATGAACGGTTTACAAGAAAATATAGTTCCATAATATGAACGGTTTACAAGTTATCATCATTACAAGCATTAAACTATTAGTCTTTTCATCTTCAACCTCATCTATAAATAGACAATTTTACATATCTAAATAATATATTCTTCGTAACAATGAGTTCAACAAATGAGAATCCTAGAAACCTCAATGAGGAACGTCAGGCACCAATCCAGGAGGTCGTCCAACCAGCAACTGCCAACTTCAGGGATGCCTTAAGGGTAAGGAAGGATAAGAATAAGAAGAAGAAGAAGAAGCCGAAGAAGAATAAGATAAAGAAGAAAAGGAGGCCTGTATATTATGATTCCGATGAAGGGAGTGAGGAGAGATGTCTAGATTATGAAGATGCATTTTATGCTATGGGCTCTGACAATGATCTTGATATGTAATATGTTTATCAATGTACTCTCAATGGAATATTAAAATAAAATTATGTCTATATATGTTCATCTCTTACAGTTTTATTTTTAAAGTGATATATATACTCTATTGCACTTAAAAATACTAAAGAATACATTGCTGTGAATCAAAGCGTGATACATGTAGTACAACGGTCTTCTAATACAAGCGTGTTAAAATGTAAAAATATAAAAAAAAAATATAGAGCTGGGAATCGGAGCTTGTTACACAGCTTGTATTACAACGGTTATGTAATACAACCGTCGTTAAATATGGCGTTATAAATTTTTAATCCTGTTACAACTGTGGGATACGAAACCGTGGTAAAGCTGGCGTCGTTAAATGGGGTTTTCGTAGTAGTGATGGAAAATCTTGTCACCTGCCGGTAGAGATAGAACATAAAGCCCATTGGGCTATCAAAACTATTAATCTAAACTATACCGCTGCTGGTGAAAAGAGAATTTTGGACTTACATGAACTAGACGAACTTAGATTAGATGCTTATGAGAATGCTAGGATATACAAGGAAAGAACAAAAAAAATGGCATGACAGGCGCATAACAAGGAAAGGATTTGAAATAGGAGATATTGTGCTTTTATTTAACTCTAGACTCAAATTCTTCCCAGGTAAGCTTCGTTCTAGATGGTCTGGTCCCTTTGAGGTTACCAAGGTCTTATTAAGTGGCGCAGTTGAAATAAAACGTAGATCTAGTGAACCGTTCATCGTAAACGGACAACGTTTAAAACACTATCATTGCGTAGACAATAGGGATTATTCAACTGCTCTTAAACTGGCAGAAATGCCTACATCCCCCGTAAACTAATGATTCATATAAACTGTCGAGCTCCCGACGTTAAATGAAGCGCTGAGCGGGAGGCAACCCACGCACTTTTAAATGAAGCGCTGAGCGGGAGGCAACCCACGCACTTTGTTTTTATTTATTATTTTGCTTATTTTCATCTTTATCATTATCTTTTATTTTGTTTTCACTTCATTGTTTTTCTTGTTACTTTTGTCTTATTATTTTTGGTCAAAAATTTACTTTACTTACCGATGCGGTATATTTTTCAATTATTTAAAAAAAATCAGTACTGATTATTTCATTATATGCCTCCAGGATTCTCATCTTTTTATACCTTCTTCCTTCTCCATTTGCTTTACTTTTCCGACTAACTGTTAAGATGGATAATGAAGACACCGTGGTTGTGCTATTCAGGGACGCTGTCTAATGGCACCGCTATGAGGTTCTCTCTCGCAGACCTATGGCCTTAACCAAATTCTCCCATGGACCTACCATGACTGCCTTAGGTATAGGAGATAGCATAGACTTTATGTTTAGCCAAATAGGATGGGAAGGTTTTGCTAGAAAGAAGTATCCAACCTACCACAGACTGACCCTAGAATTTCTAAGCTCATTGTCCTACGACCCTAACCATGGCATGGGATTTAATAGGGGTAAGATAACCTTTAGGCTATTTGGGTACACGTGCCGCTTCAACATTAGAGAGATTGCGGACCTGTTGGGTTTCCCCAATGGACCCGACGTTTTTACCATGGCACAGGAGGATTTAGTAATGGAAGATGAACTGAACCTTTTCTGGAGTAGTATTTCAGGAAGATCTCATCATGACCCGCACCCTATGGTGTCCACTGAAATTCACAACCCGGCCATAAGATACTCTCATATGATTTTAGCCTACACCCTTTTTGGAAAAGCCGAGAATGACACCCTAATCTCTAGAGATGAGCTATTTATCATGATTTGTGTGTTTCAATCCCGACCCGTTAATGGAGCTACTTTTATGCTTGACAATCTCCGCAGGATTGCTCAAGCTGATCACGGTCCCATTTTGATAGGTGGCCTTGTAAAAAAAATTGCTGATGCCATGGGATTTTGAACACGGCTTTCCCGAGTGAACCCTCTAGGCGGATATAGGCCAATGAACATCACTTTCTGTTTTCACCGAGGACTCATTAGAAATCTTGGACCACCCTCGTTTCAACTCCTGATCAATAATGAAGTTGTTTCACATTTTACACTGCATGATCACGAGCGAACTAGTGTGCATAACCATCACAACTGGCTATATGATTTAGATGAGCCACGGCCTAAAAAAGATCTTGGTAGTCATGTGTCTGACATTGAGATTGACCCTGAAACTCCTCCTCACTATCATGATTTCTATGAGCATCCCATGAATAATACTGATATTGTCCCCTTGCTAACATCCATGCTACACTTGAAGCTTTCCACACTGCACTTCAAGATATGAGAGATGAACTTCAACTTATCCGTCTTGACGTTGTCGGTCTAATGGATACCACCATCGAGGAACTGGACCATCTGAACCAGGCTGTGGAATCCTTGAAGAAGCAACGTGGCTAATATTGTCGCACTGCATTTTTCCATTTTATTGCTTTGCTTTTAATGTTTTTAGAACCATTTACTTTACTGTCATTTTCTTTTTTTATGTCAAGGAACAAGTTTACTTCAGTGCAATTTCAAATTTAATATTCTACTGCATTTTTACTTTGAGTACACTGCTATCATTTTCCAGTTTTAATGAAGTATTCAATTCGTACTTACTGCTATTGGTTGCATTGATAATAATTTGTTTCTGTTCGTTTTTAATTTGTTTTTGTCATATATCTTATATGCTCTGTTATTTATTTACTTTCATTGCTTCAATGCCAATGTTTCATATGCCAACTTTATATGCATTCTGTTAAATTCCCAGAATTCGTGAGCATGACGACCGTAAGGCCCTCTGTCACGACCGTCACGCGTATATATAACATGTTTCTCTGTTTTATAAGAGAGACCCTTCCTCTTCATCTTCTTCTCTTTTCATTTTCTCTTCAACCGTCCCACTCTCTCTTTACTTCCCAAAACCGTCACCCACTACCCATTACTCTCCATAAATTCCTCACATTAACCCCAATTTATCTCCACCATTTTATATTCCCGTACCCATTATTTAAGCAACACAAACTCATCCTCATTCTCACAAAACCCAATCTCACTATTACCCACTTCCTCCATTTCACTTATTTCACATTGCATGCAACATGGCTAGACGAACCAGACAAACTCCAGACTTATCAGCTATTAACTTCAGAGAGGGAGAGTCTGGTGACCGCCAAAGGTCTAATTACCTCAGCTTCTACCAACGCTCATTCCAACCGACGAGGTACGTCAACACTGCTAGCCTTGAAGAGGTGGGTATGCTTGAGGGTGTACGTTGGATGCTTCAAAATGCCAGTTTATGGCAGCTCTGTACACAAGGGCAGCCTACTTACAAAACTCTGACTCTTGAGTTTCTGAGTTCATTCGCTTATGTTACACCTCCGGGAGATACAAACCAACTTACCGGTACAACCACATTCCGAATGTTTGGTTCTGAGTATTCGGTGGGTAAAAAACAACTTGCCCAAATGCTTGATTCCATCATGGTGCGAATGTCCATTGTCGTGTCCCTAATGATACCGGGTTCCAGGAAGCTTTCAACCTTTGGAATCAAGTTACAGGTGTAGCTGCTACAAGCTGGGACAGCCTCAACGCAACTTACATTCATAACCCAACGATAAGATATTTTCACAGAGTTTTAGGACACACGATCTTCGCGAGGGATAGCAACCACAAAGTCAACTCCAAGGAGCTCTTTTTCCTTCGCTGTGTGCTCCTTCCTGAACCGATTAATGCAGCACCATTTCTACTAGCTCACATCCAAGCCAACTGTGCTAGAGGTTCTAAGCCTTTCTACTTCAGAGGTATTGTAACTTCTATCGCACTAGGCCTTAATCTGGGAGACAGGCTTGCTACTTTACCCTCCATACCACCTGAGTCCCTGGATACCGAGTATTGTCGCTCCTCCCACCTCATCAAAGCAAGGGCGGATGGACGATACCATCCAGTGGTTCGTACCAGAATCATCAGAAGCATCATCATGCCCTGCCGAGACCGCATCCACCCACAGAACCAAGCAAATTGGCTTTTTGATCTCCGTGCTCCTAAGCCTAATGCAGCTGCTCAAGAAAATCAAAACAACGAAGCAGTCGATGAAATAGAGCAAGAGATGGATCAGCAACCTCCTGAGAACCCACCACCTCCTGCCCAGGATCCTACATCATCCACCAGACGTCGTCGCCGCGCCGATCCAGAACCCGATCCCATCACTAATGAAGAAATCTTAAGGGGCATATGGCACTAAAACCAATTGGATGCCCTGAGAGAGGAACAACAACAGACGCAGTATAATGAAATGATGAACCTTATGCGTCAAATCCAACAAGGGCAAGTCAACCAAGGCCAGCGGATAGACGATGTGATAGAAGAGATGGGTGCCCTAACGCTACGAGTGCAAGACCTACATGACTATATCCATCACGCAGGCATTCCAGATCACGTGGTACAGAATGGACGCGCTCGTACCCGAGGCAGAGGACGTGGACCTCATTAGATTTAGTTTTAGTTTTAGTTTGTTTCTGTTTTAGTTTTTGTTTCTTTTCGTTGTTCTACCCGCATTTATATCGTAACATTGGGGACAATGTCCGATATAGTGTGGGAGAGGTACTTTATTTTCCTTTATGTATCCCCTTTCCGCATTTCCTTTCAAATAAACAAGCTTTTATATGAAATTTTCGTTCTTGTCAAATTTCCCCACTTTATTTAGCTATAACAAAATAAAATTTGTGATCAATGCATAACTTGACACACCAAAACATAGGCTATGTAGGAAGTCGAGAAAAATTTAACAAGATTGATACCGTTTTGACACCTTAGACCTCTTGCATATGCGAGATCAGTTTCAACATCCATTATACCGATACCTTCAGTTCTAGTTCTAGAGTAACCCCTAGTAGTTTATATTAGCAGTCAGCACCGTCTTAAACACAAACCACGTGGAGAGCCGATGAAGATAAGTGTTTGATTCCGAATCATTAAATATCTTTCGTATTCTTTGCTGTTGTGAAAAATAGAAAAATGCACCAAACCTACGGTTGCAAAAGTATTACAAAAGAAAATAAAGAATCCATTGTTGGTTGGTTCAAAGGGACCTGGTTCTGAACTTGGTAAGGCGAACTACGGTTCGATCCCCCACAACCTACGATTAGGATATATATAAAGGGTTACCACACTTGTGTACCAGACCCCATGCTAGAAAGGATCAAAGTCACTAACCGGCTACTCCACTACGTACGTGTAAAGGCAAAGGGCTTAATGTGATTGCGCTAGAATGAAACCGGGTGAAATAGATACGAGAAACTTTAGGTTGAGCTATAATAGAATGATTAGAACTGGCTTGTATAGAGGGGAGGTCTATGATTATGCTTGTTGCTTGTGTCACTAATATATCTTTAGTGTTTTACTTGAGTATCCGTCATCTTAACAAAATGCCTTACAAAACATTCTCAAAACAAAAGGTATGTCATGTGTGTGCGTTTGATAAAACTTGTCTGACGTTCTTACTGACTATTTGCTTGAGGACAAGCAAAGATTCAAGTGTAGGGAGTTTGATAACACGAAAATGTATCATATATTTGCCTTGATTTACGACTAATAATTACGTTATTTCAGCTTAAGTTCCGATTATTCCGCGAGTATTCTAGTATTTTCGCAGGTATTTCATTTTCCAAGCTAAAAATGAGCAAAGTAGAAAAATATGAAGAAATGAGAAGAAACGGGAAGAAATGACAGAGAAAAAGCAGAAAAATAGAAAGTGGTGTGTGTGATGACTATCAAACAAGCCACCACGACCGTCACGCAAATTAAAGGCCACCACGCTCGTCACGAGAGCACCACGACCGTCACACGCACATAATGGGTTATAACGTTCAGAATACAGACGTGGATACGAATGGCCAATTCAGTCACGCACGTTCAACACTTTCTCCTGAATTCTCTCAACTTCAGCTTCAACTGCACATGAGCCCAGTCTCCCTTGGACTTCTCAACGAAAAGTTAATGCTCCTACATTTTCTCCAACGTAAAGCAAGGCTAGGTATATAAATAGGGCATTCATTGAACAGCCCCAAAGGTCGAGATTTTTACCCCGAATTGCTGGAGAATTCATTTTGAGAATTTTTATTTTCCCTGCATTCTTGTTTGTTCCCTTTTCCATTCTTTGTTCACCATTACCTTAAATAGTGATAGTTTCTCACATCGAGGAGCTATCGCACAGTAGTTAGGATTTTTAATCTTGCCTTCATCAATTATTGTTCTGGTACGATCGAGCAAAAGCCTACCGACTTGTGGAGGAATTGCTAGAAACAAATTATTGCTTATTTACCAGGTTTTTATCATTAATTTAATAACAGCATTATTATTTCCCATTGCCATGTCTCATTTATTGTTTTGCAGTTTATGCTTATTCTTGTTTGTTTTAATTAATATGTCTAGCTAAATCCATATTATCGGTATGTAATTAAGTTAACCGGAATGGATTCGATAAAAATAAGCTAAAACCATAAACAACTTAATTTCTGGCTGCGGTTTCTTAATTAAAATTGGACTTTTATTACGAGAGTAAAAAGGTAGCAAAGGTTAGGATTAAGACCACGAGAGTGTGAGATTTTAACCGGATAGCTGAAATCGGGCATTGGTTTTAAAACCAGCGAGAGCGCTTTAAAGTTAATTAGATTGTATTGGTTTTCAAAAAGTATTTTTAAACTCAAATGGGCTAGCGAGAGCAGACATTATGATTTAGGAGTATAGTCCGAAGCAATAACCGCGAGAGTGTGAGGTGAGGGCTTTTAAACTGATATTTTCTACAGAAATATAATGTGACTTATTTTTATACGCTTAAGTTTTATTGAATCCACGATGGTATACTAAGTTACGTACCGATATCCTAATATCAACTAGTTTATTCCAAATTTTAGATTCCCTTTTGTTTCCCATTTGAACTTAAAACCAAAACATCTTCGCCTTAGCTAAACACAGTAGCAAACCGTAGCACTAGGTTGATTATCAAGTCTCTGTGGGATCGATATCTTTATTACTACGCAATAGGCTGTGCGCTTGCAGTTAGTAACCGTTAGACTCAGAAAGTCGCGATCACGTACAGTTGCCTACTGGGTCGTCCGTGGATCCAAGCTGCAGGGGCAGTTACCTCCACTTTACATCAGAAGTTGAAATTCATGTTTGGTGATCAGCTTGTCATTGTCTGTGGTGAAGAGGATCTGATTATAAGCGAGTTATCATCTTTTTGATACGTCGAGACCAAAGAAGGCATAGCTGAGGTGCCGTTGCAGTGTCTCGAGTTCGAAGATGTCAGCTCTGCTTCAACTAGTCAAAGTAGATCACCACAATTGACTTTAGCGTCTGCTAAGAGTGCTAAAGAGACCATCGATAGGGGTGCCTTGCAAGGCTGGGGGCACGTGATTGATGTGGTTGAGAAGCATAATCGTTTTGGAGTGGGTTATCATCCTGGCCGTCAATCTGGTTCCTCTGATCAGAAGCAAAGCAACTTTGTCAAGTTCCACAGTGCGGGTTTCCAGCAAGGTGACATCGTGGCAGCTGCTGATGATGCTGGTCCCAATAATCAGATTTCAAGCTTTGTACGCAAGTGTCTGTCGGGTTTCAAGCTCAACAATTGGACATCTATCGTGATTCCTGTGGTTTTCCCATATAACATGTAATGCATTTTACTTTTTCATTCCCTCGTCCTCGCCCGAGACGAGTGGATAGCTTGTAAAGGGCCTTGCGCTTTTGCAATATTATGTGATCAATAAATGAAAGTTTTTTGCATTCAAAATCATGCTCTATTTCCTTTATTTATTTTACTTTTTCACAAAATAAATGGCAAAAGTTTCTTTTCTATTTCACTTTTTAAATAGCTCATTCTAAACATATTCATAAATATGCAGAACTAATAAAAGCATTGATAACAACATGGCAAACATCCATTATAATTCTGGAATTCTAATTAACCAAGCCGAAGAAGATGGTAAGGAAGATTGTGAATTACCGGCTGAACTGGCAAGGCTCCTTGAGCACGAGCGTAGAGAGATTCAGCCACACAAGGAGCCAATAGAAGTTGTCAATTTTGGTACTGATGAGGTCAGAAGAGAAGTCAAGGTTGGCGCATCCCTCGCAAAGCATGTACACTCCGAGTTGGTCAAGTTGTTGAAAGATTATGTTGATATCTTCACCTGGTCCTATCAAGATATGACTGGGTTGGATACCAACATCGTTGAACATCACTTGCCACTCAAGCCCGGATGTCCTCCTGTCAAGCAAAAGCTCAGAAGGACTAGACCCGACATGGCACTCAAAATCAGAGAAGAGGTAAAGAAGCAGCTTGACGCTGGGTTCCTAGCCACTTCCGAATATCCTGAATGGATTGCCAACATCGTCCCAGTTCCAAAGAAAGATGGAAAGGTCAGAATGTGTGTGGATTATCGAGATCTCAACAGGGCGAGTCTGAAGGATGATTTTCCTTTGCCTCATATTGATGTCTTGGTAGAGAACACTGCGCAGTTCTCTGTCTTTTCCTTCATGGACGATTTTTCAGGATATAATCAGATCAAGATGTCCCCAACTGATATGGAGAAGACTACTTTTATCACGCCATGGGGTACATATTGCTACAAAGTCATGCCATTCGGTCTAAAGAATGCAGGGGCAACATGCCAGCGTGCCATGACAACCCTCTTCCACGATATGATTCATAAAGAGATTGAGGTTTACGTGGACGATATGATTGCCAAGTCCAAAACTGAGGATGATCACTTGGTTCATCTGAAGAAACTGTTTGACAGACTCCAGAAGTTTAGATTGCGGTTGAATCCTGTGAAGTGCACCTTCGGAGTTCGATCTGGTAAACTATTGGGCTTTATTGTAAGTCAGAAGGGCATTGAAGTTGATCCTGATAAGGTTCGGGCAATTCAGAATATGCCGCCTCCCAAAACAGAAAAAGAAGTTCGTGGCTTTCTGGGCAGACTCAATTACATTTCAAGGTTCATCTCCCATTTGACGGCTACCTGTGAACCAATGTTCAAATTACTAAGAAAAAACCAATCGGTTGAATGGAATAATGATTGTCAGGAAGCATTTGACAAAATCAAACAATACTTGCAAGAGCCACCGATCTTAGTACCACCGGTTCCTGGTAGGCCTTTAATCATGTATCTCACCATTCTTGATGAATCAATGGGATGTGTATTGGGTCAACATGACGACACTGGCAGAAAAGAACATGAAATATACTATCTGAGCAAGAAGTTCACTGATTGTGAGACCAGATACTCACTCTTAGAAAAAACTTGATGTGCTCTGGTCTGGGCTGCTCGACGCCTACGACAATACATGATTTGCCATACTACTTTGTTGATATCCAAAACGGATCCGATAAAGTACATCTTTGAAAAGCCTGCTGTCTCTGGAAGGATTGCTCGGTGGCAGATGCTGTTAACTGAGTATGATATCCAGCATGTTACCCAGAAAGCAATAAAAGGGAGCGTCTTGTCTGACTACCTTGCTCATTAACCTATAGAGGGTTACCAACAGGTGAAGTTTGACTTTCCCGATGAGGATGTTCTGTTTATCAGAGATTATGAAACTCCAGACCCTGATATAGGACCCGAACCAGGGGCGCGATGGACGCTCGTGTTCGACGGTGCCTCCAATTCTAAAGGTCGTGGAATCGGTGCTATCCTCATCTCTCCAATAGGTTTTCACCTTCCCTTCACTGCTAGATTATGCTTTGCATGCACCAATAATATGGCTGAATACGAAGCATGTATCTACGGTATTGAAGCAGCAATTGACATGAGAATCAAGATTCTTGAGGTCTATGGAGATTCTGCCTTGGTCATCGGTCAAGTCAGAGGGAACTTTGTGACTCAGGATTCCAAGCTGGTTCCGTACCAACAACACATAGCGAAGATGATTCCTTATTTTGATGAGATCACTTTTCATCATATTCCCAGAGAGGAAAATTAACTAGCTGATGCTCTTGCCACTCTAGCATCCATGTTCAAGGTCAAGTGGAAGAATGAAGCTCCTCATACCCGCATTGATCACTTGAACGAACCAGCACACTGTTTAGCAATCGAGGACGAGTCTGATGACAAGCCTTGGTTCTACGACATTAAAAGATGTCTGTAAAAATAGGAATATCCCGAGGGTATCACCATCACTGACAATAAAGCTCTTAGGCGGCTTTGCTCCAAATTCTTCTTAAGTGGTGGTATACTGTACAAGAGGAATTATGATTCCGTGTTGCTCAGATGCGTGGATAGACACGAAGCAAACACGATCATAAGGTCCATACATGAGGGCTGCGAGGGTGTACATGCTAAAGATCCTGCTATGGCTAAGAAGATCCTTCGGACTGGGTATTACTGGACAACAATGGAGGTAGATTTTTACAACTTTGCCAAAAGGTGTCACAAGTGCCAAATCTACGGAGACAAGATCCATGTGCCTCCAACTCCATTGAACGTCTTGACGGCACCTTGGTCATTCTCCATGTGGGGTATAGATATGATTGGAATGATCGAGCCGAAGGCTTCCAACGGTCATCGATTCATTCTAGTTGCTATCGACTACTTCACCAAGTGGGTTGAAGCTGCTTCTTATGCAAATGTTACACGATTGGTGGTTGCTAGATTCATCAAGAAAGAGATAATCTGTCGTTATGGCATTCCTAGCAACATTATCACTGACAATGCAAGCAGCCTGAACAACAACATGATGAAGGAGTTGTGTCAAGAATTTAAGATCGAGCACCACAACTCTTCACCATATCGGCCCAAGATGAATGACGCCGTTGAAGCAGCAAACAAGAATATCAAGAGGATTGTCCAGAAAATGGTCAAGACTTACAAGGACTGGCATGAAATGCTTCCCTTTGCACTGCATGGCTACAGAACTTCAGTTCTCACTTCCACTGGGGCAACTCCGTACTCACTTGTGTATGGTATGGAGGCTGTTCTACCCATCGAAGTTGAAATTCCTTCGCTCAGAGTCATCATGGAAGCAGGTCTTGATGAAGCCGAATGGGTTTAATCCAGATACGACCAGCTGAATCTCATCGAAGAGAAGCACCTTACAGCCGTTTGTCATGGTCAATTGTATCAGAGATGCCTCAAGCGAGCTTTCGACAAGAAAGTTCTCTCTCGAATGTTCTGCGAAGGCGAACTCGTGCTCAAGAGGTATTCACCTGTTCACTCGGATCCACGAGGCAAGTGGACTCCCAATTACGAAGGACCTTTCGTTGTCAAGAAGGCCTTCTCAGGCGGAGCCCTGATCCTCACCACAATGGATGGGGAGGAGTTGCCATCGCCCGTGAACTCCGATACAGTCAAAAAATATTATGCCTAAAAAAAATGGATAAGAGTCCGCTAGATTGACATCCGCAAGGACAATCTAGGCAAAAATGGACGTCCCGATGGACCGAAAAAAGGAAATGTCCATGCAAAAGTTAGGGATAATGAAAAAAAAACAATAATAACCCGCTAAGTTGAAAACCCGAAAGGGCGACTTAGGCAAAAATGGGCATCCCGGTGGACGAAAAAAAATGTGAAAACATGTCCAGGCAAAAATTAGGGATAAAGGCATTGACTGTGAACACTTGAGCCTCTTTTCCTCACGGCTAGACCTCAGACGGTAACAGAGCAGTCCAATCATCATTAACTGGGGCAAGGCGTTGGAACCTAGACATACAGTGGATGGTGGCCAATGTTGTAATCAATGCAAAGCATGATTTCCCTTTGCCATTTACATTTGTTTTTCAATTTTATTGCAAACTTCCTCATCAAGGATTTTGCATCCTTGTACACACTTTATGTACAAAAATTTCACATTCAATATAATGAATTTTTGTTACCTCAATTTGTTTTCATTCCAGTATTTTATTTGCAAAATAAACAATTATTTGTGATCACATAATACTAAAAAACGCTGAGAACAATAAAAAGCTAAATCCACCGAGAAAGCATTATGCATTGCATGTGTTACTGGTAACTCCTGCAGGATGATCGGTGATATCCATTGGTAAGCCTAACGCCTGGCTGGTAATGTTTTGATTCAGTGAAGAAGTTGTTGTTTCCTCAGCAGTTCCTCAGCAGAGTCATCATTCTCCCAGCAGGTTGCCAAGGTGTTCCCCAGCAAAGACGCTTTGCTCACTTTTCCCCAGCAAGGGTTGTGTATCATCTCCAATGATCAGGAACTATCTGTCACCAGTAGCAGTGGTTTCTCCTCAGCTGAGTCAACATGATTCAGGAATCTCTTTTCCCCACACAGAGCCAGTCTTGGTAGGAAGGATTGACTTGGTTCTTTCATCCCCAACAGGGACAGCCATGGTGATCTAGAAACCTGAGATGTTCTCAGTTTCTTTCCTCGGCGGAATCATCGTCCTTTGTGAACTTTTGTCTCCAGCAGAGATTGTCCCCGACCGAGGATGTCGAAGTCGTTTTGCTACGGTTTCTGCCTAATCACTTCACACTGTGCCTCATCTTGAGCCTTTGCATTGCATGATATCAAGCATCATGTAGGAACGCATACATAGCATATGCATCGATCATACTCCCTCTCTTTTTTTGCCTGACTTATCTCCCAGCAGATTTTCAGCAAACTTTGCACTCATCTATTCAAACACTTTCAACTCTTCTTTTGTCGCCATCGGCCAAATTCTCGAGCTACTCTTTTATTTAATCCCCTTTAACCTCGAATCATCGAAAAGCTAGCGCAATTCGTACATTCAGGTCCAAGCGGATTAAATACGGGCAGCTGTCGTAACCCGAAATTTGACCTATTTTGGCTTTTGCATAAGCATAAGCATTTGCATCGCTAGCATACGCTTTCGCATTTTTTCCTCTAGTGTTTTGATCGCAGGATATTCAGGTTTTCCAAGCCTGATTAATCATATCCTCACAAGGTCATCACATCGTCAAAACAAGCACAAAATGAAGGTTTCCATACCTATTCATCAATACAAGAGGTGGCAAATCGAAGCCAGGACTACAACACCCTTTTTTAGGCAAATTGGGCACATTTTGTCCTGGTTAATCGATTAACCATTTGCAGTGCAATTGTGTTAATCGATTAACACAGGCAAAATAGGCACAATTTGCTGCTTTTTCATGACAGCACCTTTGCATACATTTTGGTCTTGGATTCTAGCAGCATATGGAATATTCTAGACACCTCTAAACATTTCCAAGCTACTCAATTCATTCCAAGTGCATTTGCTATGATACTTCACTTCAAATCAAGTGCACCATGTTCCTTGTCTTCCAAGTAATGTGGATCTTTGGATGTTGAAATTCACGTTGGGATGGTTACCGAGTTGGTTCTAACTAACCGAGTTAACCACCTTGACTCGGTGAGTCAAGTCCAACTAACTCCTAACCTAGCTCCAAACCCAAAGCTAATTCCAAACCAAATTCCAAACCATCTCATATTCCAAACCTAAAGCCTATATAAACACACCTCCACTCACTTTTCAATTCCTCAACCATTCTCTACCATTTTTCACCAAGCTTCTCACATTTCACTCTCAATTCTCTCACTTTTTCTCTGATTTCTCTACTCATCCTTCATCTTCATCTCAATTCTTCTCCACCAAACCTCACCAAAAGCTCTTATTCTTGAAGATTAATCACTTTTCACATTGAAAGTGATTAATTCTTGAGCTTAACCTTCATCATTTGGCATTCTTTGGTTAGATTTCTGGAATTACACCCCATTCTACTTCAATCCAAGGGTTTCACCATTTATTTTGGTGCAAGTTCGATTTCGGTGCATTTTCACGATTTTGATCGGTTTCGACGCGTTTCGTCTACAATTCAAGGATCCTCTGGTTTTCTTTAATCTTTTGCACCAAGATCACATTGCAACATTTACCAAGGCACATCTCAGCCTTGTAGGTTGGTGGATTTCATTCATTTTATCATTTCGATCATTTTCGTATTGTTTGCGATGTAATTTCGATATTCTTGCATGTGAATTAATTACACTTTTGATAGATCCATGATCTTGTTGGTTAATTGATTCTATTGTTGATCATTTGCTGTTTATAAGCTTGATTTTTCGTGCGTAATTGTTTGCCCTAGCATTGGAGTGATTGCACAATCAAAAAGTTGGCCAAAAGCACTTTTCAAAACTGATTTTCTGCTCCCTGTACAGTGTTAATCGATTAACACATTGCAGTGCAATTGTGTTAATCGATTAACCAGTGTTTTTTTGCACTTTTTCAAGTGTTAATCGATTAACACTTTGCAGTGCAATTGCGTTAATCGATTAACACTGAACCAGAATGCCATTTTCTTGCATTTTTAAGTGTGTTTGCCATGCTTTCTTCATTTTAACTTCCATTGATTGTCATGTTTGATTTTATGGATGTTTTTAATGTCATTTCACTTCTGGTTGAAGCATGTTCATGAACTTTCGATGCGCATTTTCGATTATTCTTTTGTTTCGTGTTCTTAGCATTGTATGAACATATCAATTCTTGCACTATCTTTGTTCACATGATACATGATTTTGTGTGGCACTTTGATGATCATTTGGCACTGTTTTACACTTTCCATTTCAGTTTGCATTAAGTTTATTTTTCATGGATAAACTTAATCTTGTATAATCAATCATTCACTCCTTTTTGCTTTAATGACTTTTCATCCTCTTTGGAAAGTTCTTAGCATGTTTATCCCTTGATTAATTGATTGAAACTTTGTTTTGATTAATCGATCTTCCCTTTTCCTCTTTTTAGGCCTCCTTTAGAGCTTTCTCTCTCATTCCCCCCCCCCCCCCTGTGGAGTTGGAGTTTCGCGTTGCGCTTTGCATCGGAGCACTGTACAAATTGACGCCGTTATGCTGTCCGTTTCTCTACGCAGGAGCACTGTACAACATTGGAGCGGTTGCGCTGTCCGTTTCACTTTCAACACTATATTTTAGGTGCTAGAGAAGGAATGAGGATGGAGTTTTTCTGCCCTCATTCTGGCTATTTCTTTGGTAAGGGTGTCTTGTCCTCTCCTTGAGAATAGTCACCTCTATCCTCCAGCTATAGTGTTTCTCATCCCCCTGTCGAGTTGATCCTTGATCACTCTTCTCTCTTTGCGATCCTTTTTTATCCTTGATCACTCATATCTCTTTCAATCTCTCCTTTTGATCAATCACCATCTTTCTTGGTTGAGATCATTATTCTTGCGCTTGCAATCTCTCTTTGTTCCATCACTCCTTTCCTCTTGTAATCAATCATTGCTTTTTGATTCCCCTGAAGAGTCTCAATTCTCTTTCTTTGGTCTAACACAGTTTTCCTGTCATAACCATTCTTCCCCAGGAGTTCGCAATCCTCACGTGGTTCTTGTCCCGTTGTTGGTTTAACCACTGCTTGTCAGTTAAAACACCAATTTTGCTCTCTTACTCAGTTAATCACAGTCCGTCTGTTAATCACTAAGCACCCCTTGGGTTAATCACCTATCCTTGGTTAATCACCCTTTTCTTCAGTTAATCACAGTCCGTCTGTTAATCACTGAGCACCTCTTGGGTTAATCACCTCTTCTTGGTTAATCACCCTTTTCTTCAGTTAACGACAGTCCGTCTGTTAAAATACTGAACCCTTTCGAGTCAATCACCTTCTCTTGGTTAATCACTCGCTTTTATCTTCGGTTGGTCACAATCCGTCTATAAACACCGAATCCCCCGCAGTTGGCAACCTCCTCTTGGTTCGAATACTTGCACCCTTGGGTTAGTAACCTTTCTTTGGTTCAAATACCCTTTCTTCGGTTGAGTACTATTTGTTCAGTCAGTTTACCAAACCCCTTTGGGTCACGACCTTTGCTCGGTCCTATACCCGTCCTCTGGGTCACGACCTTTGATCGGTCCTACACCCGTGCTTCTGGTTAATCACAGTTTCCTCTGTTAAAACCAATGCTTCTCTATTCCCACAGAGTTTCAGTCTTTTCTTCCCCGGTTAACCACTGCCAGTTAGTTAATATACCGAGGCCCCTTCAGAGTCAAACACCTTCTCTTGGTTCAGCACTCTCTCTCTTGGTTCATTACAGTCTGTCTGTTGACACCAGCTTCTTTTCCCCGCCAGGGTCTACTCTCTTTCTTCGGTTAACCACTGCCAGCCAGTTAATATACCGAGTCACCTTTTTCTCTTGGTTATGACACCATCCCATTAGTTGGATCCCCAGCGGAGTCCTTCCTATTCCCTTTGCTCTTACTTTCTTGGTTTCGACACCGATCCTCTTTGTTATCCCTAGTAGAATTTTTCTCTTATTCTCTTATTCTCTTGGTTTGGACACCATTTCTCTCTTATTCCCTTATTCTCTTGGTTTGGGCACCATTTCCCCTTTATTCCTTTATTCTCTTGGTTTCGACACCATTCTCGCACTTTATTCTCAGTACAGTTACTATTTCTTTCCTTTACACTCTTTTCTTGGTTTTGACACCATTTCTTTGGAATCCTCAGTGGAATTTCCTGCTTTATTTTGCTCTTGGTTTTGACACCACTTTCCTTTCCTTTTCCATTTCCGTTCAGTTCCCCAAACTACGGAAGCTCTGATTCTGCATTGTTTTGAATGTATGATACGTAGGCATGAGATCGCAATGATCTTGGCGAGCACACTTCCACCCTTCTTTCCTTCTCCCTTTCTTCCTTCTTCGTCCCCTGGTTCCATGAACTACGATGCTCTGATTTCCTCATTGCACTATGAGGGTACGTAGGCACGAGGACTTCATTCCTCCACGAGCACCTTCTTTCTTTCTTTTCTTTTTTCCCTTTCTTTTCTCTCTCATTCTTTTAGCTAGAAGCCTTTAGATAGATAACCCATCCAAGCCTAGAAGCAAGCGAAATGGTTCCCGTCGAGTACGACGGATGCGTTAGGTGCTAATACCTTCCTTTTGCATAACCGACCCCCCGTTCCCGTTTCTCTTCCCTTGGGTTTTATCGATATTTTCCCTCTCATTTGGGACTAAATAAAGTTCGGTGGCGACTCTGTTGTATCTTTGAGTGTGCGATTCACTCATATATAAACCAGCCATCTTCACCTACGAAAGCGCTTTTGAAAAGCGCTGCTAAAGGCCTAAGGTAGGTGCACTTTAGAAAGCGCTTTATGGAAAGCGCTGCTAGAAGGATTCCATAAGCCAGCGCTTTTGAAAAGCGCTGCTAAAGGGCTTTCTTACAACACACTTTAGCCAACGCTTTTGGAAAGCGCTTCTAAAGGCCTTTCGTAAACCCAACATTAGAAAACGCTTTTACCTCAAAAGCGCTGCTAAAGGCCTAACATAAGAAAGCGCTTTCTAAAACCGCTGCCTTAAGTCTTTTAAAATATTAAAATTAAAATAGAAACTAATATCCCTCTATTTTCCATATGACCGTTTCTATTTCACAGCCCTAACATTCTTTCTCTCTCGTGACGCTCACTGTTACTTCCTTTCCGTCTGCGCCCTCCGTCCTCCGTCGTGTTTGTTTCTTCTTCTCCGAAGCAAACGAAACTCCCTCCGTTCGTGTCATACTCACGCTCTCCGTCCTCCGCCGTTGTAACTTCGTTTGAGGTATGTTTCTCTTCCTTTTTTCAGGTTTTCTCTCCAATCATGGAAATGCCTAATATTCTCCATTGTTTAATTGTTTCTCTGCTGTTTCTGTGAGATAAATTTGTTGTATTATTAGTTGCTGATGTTGGGTTTTCATTTTTTTTATTTGTAGAAGTTAGTTAGTGATTAATTAGAAAAGTGATTAATTAGTAGAAGTTAGTATAGTGATTATTGTGTAAAACGTGATTAATTTGTAGAAGTTAGTATAGTGATTAATTTGTAGAATAGTAGAAGTTAATAAGTATAGAGCATAATTTGTAGAATAGTGATTAATGTGTAAAATTTGTAGAATAGTGATTAATTAGAAAAGTCAAGGTAGTTAAGATTGTTGTAGAAGTTAGTTAGTTGAGGTTGTTATAGGGCTATTTGTAAAGTTAAAATGAATTCTATCGGAAAGTTTTTGTGATGTAAGGAATTGGTTAAAAAAACCATTGGGAGCTTCATTTGATTACCGTTGTTATAGATTTCGGAAAAAGTGATAATGTTCGTAGTAAGGTTGAAGATGATAAATAGTTATATTAGTGGTGAATTTATTTTGAGAGTTGATTGAAAATGATAATGAAATTAATTGTTAGTTTATTTTGAGAGTTTATTGAAAATGATAATGAAATTAATTGTTAATTGAACTAGTGATTGGATTTATTTTGAGAGTTGATTGAAAATGATAATGAAATTAATTGTTAATTGAACTAGTGATTGAATTTATTTTGAGAGTTGATTGAAAATAATTATGAAATTAATTGTTATTTTGAGAGTTGATTGAAAATGATAAATAGTGATTGAATTGTTAATTGAATTTGAATTGATGATTCTTTGTTGGATAGAACTTTGAAGTTAATTGAACTTAAGTGTTGAAGTTGTTTTTTTTACAAAGTTGAGTTGAAACATTAAGTGTTGATGTGTCATTTGTGACGAATCAAAGTATACCATGCTATTTGAATTAATGATGATGTTTACTAAATTTAATTCTTGAAACTTTGACTTGTTCCTCCGATATTTCTTGTTTGTCATATTATATACTAAATTTGTCCTGTTATATTTGATATACACCATCAGTTACTAACTTATGTTCATTTGCTATAGGGGTTACTTGTGAAGAGTGAATTTGGATCGTTTTTAAGAATCTTACACTTTGTGGTTCAGTCCAGAAGTTGCTGACTTCTATTCGGGTACTTAGTTATTTTTTTGTGTTTGTTTAACTTACTTAGTAAAATCATGGATAAAAAATGGATGTCTTCGAATCGATTGTCAAAAGAATACGAGAATGGGGTATCAGAATTCGTTAAGTTTGCGGTTGAACACACCAAAGACCCTAGTCGAATCACATGTCCTTGCTTAGGTTACTGTTATGGGCGTCGGATTGATGCATTTCAGTTGAAATCACATTTAATAAGGCATGGAATTGATCTAAGTTATACATGTTGGATATTACATTGTGAGATAAGTAACTAGAATTTTGAACCGAGGGATAATACGACCTATGCTTCAAACGACAATGGCACAGATACACACGATTGTGATCGAGTCGAAGAGATTGCAGAAGTACTTGAAGAAGATCTTCAAGATTGTCCCAAAATGTTTGAGAGGTTGGTAAGCGATGCAGAGAAACCGTTGTATAAAGGCTGCACTAAATTCACAAGATTGTCTGCGTTATTAAAGTTGTACAACTTAAAGGCGGGCAATGGATGGTCAGATAAAAGTTTCACAGAGTTATTAGCCCTTATGAAAGATTTGCTTCCGGATGATAATGTTCTTCCCAATCGAACCTATGAGGCAAAAAAATGTTGTGCTCTATTGGCACGAGTTATGATAAGATACATGCTTGTCCAAATGATTGTATTTTGTTTCAGAATGAATATGCATCGTTAAATGAGTGCCCTAAATGCGGTGTCTCTCGATATAAGAAGAAAATGTCTCCAGCAAAAGTCTTATGGTATTTTCCTATAATTCCGAGATTTAGACGTATGTTTCGTAGTGAAACCGATGCAAAACACTTGACTTGGCATGCAGATGAAAGAATTATAGATGGAAAGTTTCGGCATCCGGCAGATTCACCTCAGTGGATGAAAATTGATAATGATTATCCTGATTTTGGGGAAGAAGCAAGAAACCTTCACTTGGCATTATCTACTGATGGAATGAACTTACATGGTCTTCAAAGTATCTCACATACCACATGGCCTGTGATTATTAAGATTTATAACCTACCTCCATGGCTATGTATGAAGCGAAAATACATAATGTTATCTATGTTAATCTCTGGGCATAAACAACCAGGAAATGACATAGACGTATACTTGACACCTTTAATCGAAGACTTAAAGATTTTGTGGGAGAACAGTGTGGAGGTTTATAATGGATATAGGAAAGAAAGTTTCAATTTAAGGGCGCTGTTGTTTGGTACAATTAATGATTTTCCAGCATACGGAAATCTATCAGGGTATAGCATTAAAGGTCAATGTGCGTGTCCTATTTGTGAAGAAAACACAGATTCAACGCATTTGGAATTTTGTCAGAAGAATGTCTTTCCTGGTCATCGTAGATTTTTAAATTCTAATAATCACTACCGTGGATGGTGTCACACCTTAATTTTTGACCCTAAGATCCCTTTTTCTTTTTGCATAACATCTTAGGCCAATCATTTGTGTATAACTAACCATTTTATTAGGCTTGGTTTGTTTGTTTTCATTATGTGAAGTTAGGTACTGCTGCAGAAGACTATAGATCATGGAGGCTGCCTATGTATGGATTTGTTTTACTTGTGGAGATCCTAGTCCTTGCAATCCGTGCTGAATTCCTGTGAAGATATACCCTTAATATTATGGTCCCTAAGCCACTACAAGAGTTGAATCAATCCGTGTTGAATTCCTGTGAAGATATACCCTTAATATTATGGTCCCTAAGCCACTACAAGAGTTGAATCATTGATTGTCAAGTGGAAGAGTTTGGACTTTTATTAGTTGGCAAAATATGCACCTTGAAATGTTATTTTCATTGACAGAGAAATGAAATTAAAGTGTGGTTGGAAAATTATTACAAATGAATCCATAAGTTCAATGGATTTCTTATTTAAAGATCAAGAAAGTATTTACAAAATTCTACCCTAGTCACATTCTTTACAAAGTCCAAGTTCAAAACTTCAAATTAATTAGTCAAGATTCAAGGGTGATTCTCAAAAGATTCAAAATAATTGGAAGAATTGAAAATACTAGCTTTAGTTCAAAGTTCGAAAGTTTAATGATTATTCACAAGCTAAGCCCATGATTAGATACAAAAGTTCTGGTACAAACTTGCTACGAATTTGTGTACACGAGGAAAACGGAACAACATGATGATACGCTCCCTCTGATTTGAAAGAGGCATTGGGGTTTGCATAATTTTGGAATGTGGTTTCATGTGTCTTGATGGTACCAGTACTCCAGAATTATATTAAGAACTATTTATAATTTGATGAGAAGAAAAAAAACACTACATGCCTTTAGGGTACCGTTTATTGTTTGCTGTTGAACTAGAGATTAGAGATAATGATTAGCCATCTTCAGGTTCTAACGCATAAGCATTTGTTTAGTAGTGGCTTCTATTGGAAAACCAAACCATGCACAAATTAAAAGCAATAACACTATTATCAGTAGGGATTTTTTACTGTTATTGATGCAATGGAGTCAGCTTCTGACACGTATGATAAGCCCAAAAGAAAATTGTGATTATCAAATTTAAAAGGGATTTCCGTGTACACAAGATAAGGGTAATCAACTATCTACAACAACAAAGTTGATTAACAAAAAACAGCAGAAATTCAAGCATACATTACAAATAAAAAGTGGACAACTGATTTCAATCTCTTGAAGCACACCAAAGACACGGTTGAGAGAAAGAGTTCCTCATTGCTTAATTCAAACAGCTCCCATATCTTTTGAGGATCCAATATTTTAGATACTTTTGCATCTGAGTCTATTGAGTACAAGCATACATTAGGCAGAAGCAATGGTACAGAATAAAGCAGAAGACGGTCTTCCAACTCAAGGTAGCGAAGTCATGAAAGACTAACAAAGTGGCAAGTGGATATGCGCAGGAAATCATTCCCAGATGGAATTAGTCACTCCAATGATGGTAAGCCTTCATTGACATCAGGAACTGAATCATAGGTGAGATTGCAATAGCTCAAATCCAAAACAGCCGGTAAACATTCAAAGTACAAGTCCAAACCTGTTAAAACCCAACACATCAAATAAGAACTCGAATCCTTTGGAACCAGCATTGAAAATCCAAGACATTTGAGATTAATTATAAAACAGTGGCAAATCAACGTCGTATTGCATCAAAAATCAGCTGATTTGAATATGAATCTTAAAAGTGAAACCAATGACAAACTAACCTGAGTTGGTTTCGAATTCATCGACACGCATCGCACATGAAAATCCCCAGTTGATGATGCGCTTGCTGTATCTGCGAGGTTGCCTCGAAGGAGTGATTCGGTGGCATTTAGGATGTCATATTTGTTCCTAATGCTTACAAATCAACGAGTCACCTCAGCCATGACCATAAACCTGCACGCAAATGACGAGTTTCATCATGCATTTATTCAAGTAATAATACTCTAATTGAACAGTCCAAGTAATACCATACCATTTTCTAAGTAGCAAGCATCTCTTGAGAAACCTCCAACTCCAAACGTGATTTCCATGCCAAAAGCACACATGAATGATTATGGTTAGATACAAATTGAAGGCCACACAATGGATATCAAAGGGCATTTAATCCGTGAAACATAGAAGTAAAAAGAACCAAGCTCTGTTTCATTCCAAAGTAAGATGGAACATGATTGCACATACAAGGAACTCACCAATATGTCTGAACTGAAGGTGGAAAGTCATTAATTAAACAACAAACTATCCAAAGACAAGAAAACAAGCAGACCCACGTCATCAATAATCACAAAGACTAGTTCAGACAATATTAAAAATCAAATTCTAAAATCAAGACATGTTCAGACAATTCAAAAACTTCCCAAAGCAATATGCAAACAAGTCGGTACGGAAGCAGAATGTTTTCAGATTGCATTTACACATAATCAGACACAATCAAAACCGAAAAGGAAAGAATTTGAAACTGTTGGAACATGTCTGAAGCAAATAGAAACGTATTCATCATGAGAATTATGTGTTCAAGGCAAGAATCCTAATCCATAAAATCACTCCCAAACACGAACGGAAACTTGTCTCAACAATTTCATGGCAAGATCAAACTCATTAAACCAGCATTCATACATTTGGTTTAGAATTTAAAGTCACTGGGCCTATAAAAGCAGAGATTTTTCACAGCAAAAGAGAGAGCTCGAGAGAATACCAACATTCCACACCAAAAGAAACTCACACGAAATCCACAGAACACACATAAATTTCTCAATGTCCAGCTCTGTCAAAAAACACCTACATAGAACCTTATTCAAACATACATGCAGGAGCCATTGATTCACATACACACGATTTCAGAAGGAAGAATACGATTACGAAGGAGTCTATTTTAGAACAACCATTCACATCAGCACACCACACTTAAACACATAAAGAGGAGGAAGAGAAGACTTATCTCTAGCGGAGGTCCGGGGAGGGTCGCACCACCATCGCTGTTTTACCTTTCGTTTTTTTTCTTTTTTTCTGTTCATTCGCAAATCATTTGTACTCTGTAATCAAAAACTATAATGAGAATGTGGGGCTGGGAATCATGGGGGTAGGGTTTTATTTGAATGTTTGATCGGAAAGGGTGAGAAATTGGTGGCGGCGCCGTTGGGTTTCATAAACCCTAACTTTTCCACTTGAGAGAAAAGGAGAAGACGAGAGAGCATCAGAGAGAGGAGAGGTTTTGTTTTCCCTTTTGTGCTAGCGAATTATTCCGTACACACACCCACACATTCCTATCGTGCACATTTGGCATGTTTGCGTCAGATCTTAGCATGGATAGATCAGACGGTTGGGATCTGAGGGTCTGCGATGGACCCTCTCCCCCGCATCATACACGATCACTCCGTCTCTTTTTATGTCTTTTTTTTTATTTTTCCTTTTTATAACATTTCTTTTTCTTAAAAACCTTTTTTATAAATTAAAACTAAACAACCCTTTTAAAAATAATTAACAATTCCTTTGATAGCTAATTACATCTTTTTGTTTCTTTTAATTGAAGTTTTTTTAGAAATAAATAGAGTTTTTTTTTTAAACAAAATAGATAACCTTTTTTATGAAATATAATTAAACTAATGAGAAGCTATTTTTTTAATTAGTAACTTTTAAAATAATGAACTTTGTTAAAATACTAAAATTAAATCTTTTTAATTATAATTTTTTTTAAATATATATCTCTTTTTAAAAACATCACTTTTTTTATAATAATTTCTAAACTAATAAAACTTTTTTCTCCTTTCTTAAATGTTTAGAATAACCTTTTTTATTAAGAAAATACTTTAACTTTTAAATTAAAAATAATCTTTAACATGATTCTAAAATAATAAACCTCTTTAACATCAAAACTCTTTTCTCAATAAACCGTTCCCCGTTAGAATCCCTCGCGATAAATCGTGTGCTTGAGTGACGTGGATTAGAACCTTTAGTTGATATGCCTTACTTATGCTTTCATTTGTTTATCATTATATGTGATGTATGCATGCCTTTCGTATTCTAAACCTTTCAAAAATAATTAAAAATCCTCGATCCAACGTCGAGCCCATTTTCTACCCATGTAAGTCGATTGCCTTTAGGCATCGCATTCAACCTTTTTAGTCACCGTACACTATACTAGCTCACTTTTTGCTAGTGCGCACAACTAATCTAAGTTATTCGTCCCCTTAATTCCAAAGGAAAGGTTATTAATATTGACTCAACGTCATATGACTAACTTTAGAACCCCTGGCCTTAGGATTCGGAGTCTTCGTACTCCACGTCTCGCCGTAGACACTTAGAATCTTAGCCTTAGGATTGGAGTATCCGCTCAAGTAAATGCTTCTCCGTGAATATTTACAAGCCTACCCCTCTTAAACCAACTTACAACTTTAGAGTCGCCGCACTCTATGTAAGGTCTTGCCCAAGACTTTACCTCCCCTTGGAACCTTGACCCCGTCAAGAAGTTCCTCTTTTCAGAACTACGCATACTCTGATTCCGTTCCCCTTGGGATACATAGGCACAGGGTGCGATGCCTTGTCGAGTATACTTAGATACTAACCCCTAGGGTTCAACCTTTAGCATAACACCCTTAGCAAGCGAGTAACGAATAACATAAATACTAACGAGAGGTTCCCGTAGAGTACTACGGACGTTTAAGATGCTAATACCTTCCCTAGGCGTATCCAACCCCCGAACCTTAGATCTCCCCCCTTTAGGTTTTTTTTCGACCTTGAACCTTTCCTTTGGATAAATCAAAGTCGGTGGTGAACATTTAAAGAAATGTGATCCTAGTTAATCAATAACTATGGTATCCAATTCTCACCGCGACAGAAATGGCGACTTCACTGGGGACTCTCATAAGAGGGTTCCCCCTAACTTGTTTAATTATGTTATTTGTTATATATTTGTATCTGTTATGCTTGGTTAGGTTGTCACTTTGTGTGGTGAGGAGTCCTATACCCGGACTTGAGTGCAATTATGATAGGAGATGATATGTTCAAGGATACTTTGACGGAGTCGATTCCTGAAAAGTTGAGTAGAGAAAATCATCGCTCAGTTTAGGTTCTTTTGAAATTAATGTTGTTTGAACGAGTCCTTTCGTGAAAACGATATTAATTTCGACGAAGAATCCGTGAGACTGAGGACCGTAGTACCTTTAACCCAACTTGGCCTATTAGGATGTAGTGCGGGGGCTATGAGGGAGTCTATTCCTGAATTAGTTGCTACGCGTTACTACACTCAGACAAGATTCTCTTGAGGATATTATTGACTACCAAGTGATTTGGAAAATCGATAATATCCGAAAGATGGGTTGTAGACTCTGGGAACTTTCTAGAACCCGCTCGGCAGGTACATTTGAAACCATAGTACACACCTATTGGGATGGTTAGACCTTGGCTCTATGCTGTGACCTTTCAAACCTAGGACTTTTTGTCTGTTTGATTGCTTGTGTGTGTTTTGTGCTTTTTGCTTTGTGTGTTTGCATCCCTGCATTCATTAGCATCATATCATAAAGTTTCATGGAACTTAGCCTTATTTGTGAACATCATAGGGATATCATGGACTCTGAAAAAAAAACGTTGAAGTACACTTACAAGAGTCATGATCTGGACGATCTAAGGAAACTGGAGACCTTGGTGACAGACAAAGAAGGATTCAAGAGTATATACGGGAAATTATTATCTTTGTTGAATATGAAGAGTGATAAGGGACTTCTCGCTACTCTACTTTCAGTTCTACTTCTTTCTACTCTACTTTACTATACTTATCATGGAAAAAGCTCAGTTGGAAGAAGAAGTCAAATGACTTAGGACAAGACTGTTGGAAGAGTCTCCTTAGATCCATCATTACTAGATTTTATTTAGCTTTTATGACATGATTCTTGAAAGGCGTATAGACGGGTTTGTAATCAATTTTGTAATAAATCAATCTTTTAGTATTCCGATACTAATGGTTGTAAGCGTTTTAATAATATGCGTCTTTTTGATATTTCTTGATAATTATAAATAGCCGAGTTCCATGAAACTTGTTGCATTCGCATTGCATCTTTAGCATTGCATCCTTTTTGCATACGTCTTTTCTCCACCTCAGCTTATTCAGTCCTATCTTTGTGTCGTTCAGCTGATCTTCTGGCATTCGTACCAACTTGAAGTAGTTACTGGGGATAATGGATAGAACACAAAGTTTGGATCCCATGTCAGGCTTCAGAGTGACGACTAATCCGATGTTTGATTTTCTTCCTGACGATAATACTCCACAAGTGGATGTTCCTACTCGATCTCATCATGTGCGAGATAACCTGGTTAGACAAGTTAATGAAAGAGATTCCCATTTTCTAAGATATATGCCAAATCCCCAGAACATTCGTCCTATGACAACTGTGAATGATTCTAGATTGGGAGAAATTGAAAAGGGATTTCGCGACCTCCAAGAACAATTGAAGATGTTGAAAGGACTTAATGCATCTGGTCTTAAAGCTCCTGACTTATGTCTAGTTCGGGGCGTGGTTTTTCCCCCGAAGTTCAAAATGCCTGCCTTCGAAGTGTACAAGGGTGTTAGTTGTCCAAGGTACCATTTGACAATGTTCTGTCGAAAGATGACCGCTTATGTCGACAATGACAAACTGATGATTCACTACTTTCAAGAAAGTTTATCTGGGGCATCCTTGATATGGTATATGAAGTTAGAAAGGAATCATATTCAGTCTTGGGAAGACTTAGCTAACTCCTTTATGAAGCAATACAATTACAATGTGGACATGGCTCTAGACAGTGACCAACTGATGAACATGAGTCAGAAAGACAATGAGTCCTTCAGGGAATATGCACAACGGTGGAAAGAAGTGGCAGCCCGAGTTCAGCCACCACCTCAAGAGAAGGAGCTGGCCAAGATGTTTCTAAAAACACTGACAGACTCTTATTATGTCAGAATGATAGGCGTTGTGCCATTAGAGTTCTCTAAAATTATGGAAGTCGGAGTAGACATCGAGAATGCACTCAAAAGTGGAAAGATCCAAGATGTCTCGAATAGACAAACTAATGAAGAGAACTCTGTTAGTAATTCCCAAGAGGAAAGGAGTGTTGAAGTTAATGCAATTTTGGGCTCTCCTCAGACCTTGCAAGCTCAAGCTCTAGTGCCTTATCACAATCGTCAGTATGCAGCACCTGTTCAGTGCCAGCAAACACTACCTCATGGATGTCCGTACAAACGACGAAGGTTGACTCCTCAGAACCAACGTCAAAATCCACGAATTCATAATATAAATCACAAGAATCAGCGTCAGGATCAGCAGAGACCTCTGAATAGTCCAGAGGAAAGGACTCATTGGTTTGACCTAATCCCAATGACTTACAGTCAATTGTGGTCTTACTTTTCTTGAAACTCAATGATGGCGCCCAGGAAGACCAGAGCCATGAAATCTCGCCCTCCTTGGTTCAATCCAGATACCAGTTGTGAATTTCATGATGGAGTGTTGGGGCATTCGATTGAAGATTGTAGGGTTTTCCAAGAAAAAGTCCAAGAAATGATTGACGATGAAGTGCTAACCTTCAAGAGAGGAAGCCCGGTTGTGAATGGAGCACCTTTGTGCTGATGGACGTGAAGACTTACGAGAGTTCTTCCCAAACCAGTGAAATCAAGAGCAGAGCTCACTCCAAAGACCATTAAGTTGTTTATTCATTTGCTTGCATCTTGTTGTTATTTCTTTGATTGTGAGCATGTTTGCGTGTAAGAACTTGTTATTTTGAAAGTTTGATGCAATGAGTAATGTTTGTCTTGAAGAAATCCATTTGTTTCACTCATTTTAAATGATCTTTCTATTTTATAATTCCAATACTACCCCAATCTCTTGCCTTGGCAGAAAATTGGATGGAGGATGACGAAATCAAACACAAGATCTCTCGTTGTATGCTTTTGAATAAAACTCTGCTAGTGATGTAAGGCATTGTTTCAAATCCCTAAACACCGGAGATATAAGGGAGATAGACCCTCGTTAACCCTTTTGAGCCTTTGAAGTAGGAGTTTTCTTCTCCGAATCAAAAAACCTTCATTCTTAACCTGGGGCAGGGTAATTTTCAGTAAAAAAAATGGAGTAAAATATCACGAAGGTTGGGTGGGCACAAACACACTTTGAGCCTTATATCTTTTTTTTCTTAAACCGTGAACCAATCCATGATACAACCCTCAAAAGACCTTAGTGAAGCAGGGTTTACTTCAAAAAGCATACTCATTGAGATATCGTTTCCTGACTCCTATGAGCTATGCTCAAAATTTTTTGTTGGCCTTATAAAATAATATATATCCTAACTAGTGATTCGGTCACAAGTTATTGCGATAATCTTTTCAAAATAAAAAAACTTCAAGACAAACATATGTTGCATTAGCGATTTCAGAATTAACATTTTTTTTGCTTGCTAACATTGCTTGACGTTATAGAACCTAGTATACAAGCATCAGCGATGAGCTAGATCTTTTAGGATGATCATATCCTGGGGCACGTTACCTAAAGACTTTGCTAAGCAGGGGCATGTTGTTTCACAGCTATTACTCCACAGTCTGAAGAGCGAGTTCGAAGACTCTATTATGCAAGATTACAGACAGTCTGGGCCAGTTACGTCGAGATTCTACAAATCTCTCCAAGAGTTGGAAGACATTGGAACATTTTGGTCGCCAATTTTTCTGTAAAATCCTCTTGGGATGACTTCTTCTGGTGAACCATATGATCTGGGGCATATGAGAATTGAAGATTATTTTGATCCATTCACAACAACTGTTGTTCAAAATGGCGACTACCACGTAATTCATCAATGCAGAACTACATTGTTCTCACCTATACCCCAAAGAGCTTATGTCTCAAATAGTCTGACGACTCCCCAGTAAGTTTCCACTTCAGGTAGTCACGGTTATTCCCCGGTAAACCTCTACTTCAGGAAGTTACGGCACGTTTGACGCAAGATTTCCCCAGGTCGGCAACCTAAGAATCCTCTGTGATTTTCTTTGGTTTCAACCTTCCCCAGCAAAGCGAGTGTTTATTTCACTCCTTATTTGAATTTTCTCACTATCTCAATCTTCTCTAGTGAAGGCGGATGTTTATTTCATCTCCTCGAAGTTTTATCTCTGATATCTTCAACTGTTACTGATCCAAGCTTCCCCGGTGAAGTAGATATTTATTTTATCCCCATGAAGTCTTTTCGATCATTGAGTTTGATTCGTTCCCAGTGAATCTTTCTCATCCCCAACAGAATCACAAGGTTCATCTTGACAATCCCAATTGAAGTCATCATGTTCATCCCCAAGTGGAGTGCTCTATTTCCCCCAGAGAAAGTTTGAAGCTTTGAAGAGGGACGTGTTTCTATATATGGCTTTTCCATTCATCCCTAGTGATGCTTCTTATATTACAAAGATCGGACGAGTACCCGTATCGAGATGCTTGTTGTTCATCTCCAGTTTGCTTCTTGTCGCTATTTTGTCAGCATAAGCATAAGCATAGCATGGCATTCTTTCATTTAGATAAATGGCATGTGCGCATTTTGCATCTTGCATTTTGTGTTGTTTGTTTTGTTCTTTCACTTTAGCCATGTTTATCCCCAAATGGTCGGTTTTGTCTTCTCCCTCCAAGTAGAGTCGTCAGCCCTAGGCAGAAAAAGCACGTCCTTTCTAATTCCCCACCGAGTTTGATCCTCGTGGAAGATGGTTGCTTTAGTTTTCTTTTCCATTTCTGGATAAAGATAAACCCCAGATGAGTTCATTCCTCACTGGATGGGTCTTATTTGACCGTTTCTTTTCAATTATTTCCTGAATTGAACTTTGGTCCCTGACAATCACATTTTTGGATATCTCTAGGCTTTTGAACCTAGACTGAGCGTGTATTTATTTTGCACTTTGTCTCCCCAAGAAGAATCTATTTGAAGATCTCTATGGAAGACATATATTATCTCTCCAACAGTATCATTACAACATTTTCATGGGATTTACACCCAGGCGACAAGTAGCAGCTCTTTATTTGAGCAGTTTGGTTATCAGGTTTTCTATTTAGATGACAAATGGCAGTCTCCTCAAGGCAGTTTGTCTATCCCCAATAGGCAATCTTTTCTCCGCTGACTACCCAGTAAATCGGTAGCAGGTAATATTTTCTTTGTTGACTACCCAGTAAACCGGTAGCAGATAATCTTTCTTTGTGAACTCCCAGTAAACCGGTAGCAGATAATCTTTCTTTGTGAACCACCCAGTAAATCGGTAGCGGATATTTTATCCCCAAAGAGGAAACTGAGACCAGTCCGTGGCTTATGACCCGAGACGATGGGAAGTTTATTATCCTTTAAACAATTTGCTTGATTATCAGAAGGTATTTTCCTGGTTATTCTCGGCAGTAGATTTCCAGAAGACCTCGGCAGTAGGTATTTCATTTTTAAATTCTTTGGTTATTCTCGGCAGTAGATCTCCAGCAGACTTCAACAAAAGATGTTTCTCTATTTCCAGGATCTCGGCAGTAGATTCCCTAGTTAACTTTAAACTTCGACAAACGGTCGTTTCTTTCCAGGATCTCGGCAGTAGATTCCCTGGTTCACTTTAAACTTCGACAAACAGTCATTTCTTTCCAGGATCTCAGCAGTAGATTCCCTAGTTTACTTTAAACTTCGACAAACAGTCGTTTACTTCCAGAAGACCTCGGCAGTAGGTATTTCCCTGGTTATTCTCGGCAGAAGATTTCTAGAAGATCTCAGCAGTAGGTAGTTCTCTGGTTATTCTCAGTAGGAGATTTCTAGCAGACTTCGACAAACAGTCGCTTCTTTCCAGGATCTCGATAGTAGATTCCCTGGTTAGCTTTAAACTTCGACAAACAGTCATTTATTTCCAGGATCTCGGCAGTAGATTCCCTGGTTAGCTTCAAACTTCGACAAACAGTGGTCGATTTCCAAGATTTCGGCAGTAAATCCTCTAGTTACATTCAAACTTTGACAGACAGTCATTTCTTTTCTCAGCAGATTCCCAATATTTTGATAATGGACACCTTTTTTCAATATAACCATGGCAGAAGATATTCCCAAGGGAGGTTCTAAGTCTCAACAATAGGCTCCTCCAGCTGATATCTCTTGAAGATTACTCTGGTTGACTACTATAGCAGGATCCTCAAGTGGATTTTGTTAGAATATCTCATCGCAAATTCGTCACCCTATGTATAAGATGCTTTGTGATTGTCAGTTGGTAGTCTCTTTCCCTCAGTGGAGTTAGATCTTTCCCCGTGGAGTCTTGTTTTGCTGAGTTGTCTCTCGTTGGGTCTTCCTTTCTTTAACTGTGTTATAATGTTTCAGCCGGTTATCCCCTGTGACATCTTTCCTCACAGGACCTTTGTCTTTGCATTTCATATCATATCATGTGCATCTTGCGGCATCATAGGGCCAAAAATTGTGCATGTTTGTATTTAAGTCCCTCCTATCTCGTCGAGACGGAGATTTCAATCTCCATATCTCCGGATAGAAGAAACTTAAATAGGGACATCTGTCACACCCTAATTTTTGACCCTAAGATCCCTTTTTCTTTTTGCATAACATCTTAGGCCAATCATTTGTGCATAACTAACCATTTTATTAGGCTTGGTTTGTTTGTTTTCATTATGTGAAGTTAGGTACTGCCACAGAAGACTATAGATCATGGAGGTTGCCTGTGTATGGATTTGTTTTACTTGTGGAGATCCTAGTCCTTGCAATCCGTGCTGAATTCCTATGAAGATATACCCTTAATATTATGGTCCCTAAGCCACTACAAGAGTTGAATCAATCTGTGCTGAATTCCTGTGAAGATATACCCTTAATATTATGGTCCCTAAGCCACTACAAGAGTTGAATCATTGATTGTCAAGTGGAAGAGTTTGGACTTTTGTTAGTTGGCAAAATATGCACCTTGAAATGTTATTTTCATTGACAGATGAATGAAATTAAAGTGTGGTTGGAAAATTATTACAAATGAATCCATAAGTTCAATGGATTTCTTATTTAAAGATCAAGAAAGTATTTACAAAATTCTACCCTAGTCACATTCTTTACAAAGTACAAGTTCAAAACTTCAAATTAATTAGTCAAGATTCAAGGGTGATTCTCAAAAGATTCAAAATAATTGGAAGAATTGAAAATACTAGCTTTAGTTCAAAGTTCGAAAGTTTAATGATTATTCACAAGCTAAGCCCATGATTAGATACACAAAGTTCTGGTACAAACTTGCTACGAATTTGTGTACACGAGGAAAATGGAACAACATGATGATACGCTCCCTCTGATTTGAAAGAGGCTTTGGGGTTTGCATAATTTTGGAATGTGGTTTCATGTGTCTTTATGGTACCAGTACTCCAGAATTATATTAAGAACTATTTATAATTTGATGAGAAGAAAAAAAAACACTGCATGCCTTTAGGGTACCGTTTATTGTTTGCTGTTGAACTAGAGATTAGAGATAATGATGAGCCATCTTCAGGTTCTAACGCATAAGCATTTGTTTAGTAGTGGCTTCTATTGGAAAACCAAACCATGCACAAATTAAAAGCAATAACACTATTATCAGTAGGGATTTTTTACTGTTATTGATGCAATGGAGTCAGCTTCTGACACGTATGATAAGCCCAAAAGAAAATTGTGATAATCAAATTTCAAAGGGATTTTCGTGTACACAAGATAAGGGTAATCAACTATCTACAACAACAAAGTTGAACTTGTTAACAAAAAAGAGCAGAAATTCAAGCATAAATTACAAATAAAAAGTGGACAACTGATTTCAATCTCTTGAAGCACACCAAAGACACGGTTGAGAGAAAGAGTTCCTCATTGCTTAATTCAAATAACTCCCATATCTTTTGAGGATCCAATATTTTAGATGTTTTTGCATCTGAATCTATTGAGTACAAGCATACATTAGGCGGAAGCAATGGTACAGAATAAAGCAGAAGACGGTCTTCCAACTCAAGGTAGCGAAGTCTTGAAAGACTAACAAAGTGGCAAGTGGATATGCGCAGGAAATCATTCCCAGATGGAATTAGTCACTCCAATGCTGGTAAGCCATCATTGACATCAGGAACTGAATCATAGGCGAGATTACAATAGCTCAAATCCAAAACAGCCAGTAAATATTCAAAGTACAAGTCCAAACCTATTAAAACCCAACACAACAAATAAGAAATCGAATCCTTTGGAACCAGCATTGAAAATCCAAGACATTTGAGATCAATTATAAACTAGTGGCAAATCAAAGTCGCATTGCATCAAAAATCAGTTGATTTGAATATGAATCTTAAAAGTGAAACCAATGACAAACTAACCTGAGTTGGTTTCGAATTCATCGACACTCATCGCACATGAAAATCCCCAGTTGATGATGCGCTTGCTGTATCTGCGAGGTTACCTCGAAGGAGTGATTCGGTAACATTTAGGTTGTCATGTTTGTTCGTAATGCTTACAAATCAACGAGTCACCTCAGCCATGACCATAAACCTGCACGCAAATGACGAGTTTCATCATGCATTTATTCAAGTAATAATACTCTAATTGAACAGTCCAAGTAATACCATACCATTTTCTAAGTAGCAAGCATCTCTCGAGAAACCTCCAACTCCAAACGTGATTTCCATGCCAAAAGCTCACCTCCAAAAGCACACATGAAAGATTATGGTTAGATACAAATTGAAGGCCACACAATGGATATCAAAAGGCATTTAATCCTTGAAACATAGAAGTAAAAAGAACCAAGCTCTGTTTCTTTCCAAAGTAAGATGAAACATGATTGCACGTACAAGGAACTCACCAATATGTCTGAACTGAAGGTGGAAAGTCATTAATTAAACATCACACCATAGTTTTAAATTGCGGTTGCGGATGCGGATGCGGTTGCGGTTGCAGCCACTGTGGTTGCGGCTGTTGCGATGCAGATTGCGGTCGTTGCGGCGTGAATTTATTTTTATCAGCAAAAAATATTATACTATATTATATGTATTAGGTTTCACATGTCATCTATTATTGCGGGCTGATGCGGGCAAATGTGGTCGTTGCGGTGTTATGATGCGGCCGTTGCGGTGTTATGATGCGGTTTTTAGTGTGATTTACAATCACACCGCAATTGCGGTCTGATGCGGATGCGGACACTACCGCAACTGCAATATTGCGGCCGCATCGGGTGATGCGGTTCGCAATTTAAAACCATGCATCACACTATCCAAAGACAAGAAAACAAGCAGACCCACGTCATCAATAATCACAAAGATTAGTTCAGACAATATTAAAAATCAAATTCTAAAATTAAGACATGTTCAGACAATTCAAAAACTTCCCAAAGCAATATGCAAACAAGTCGGTACGGAAGCAGAATGTTTTCAAATTGCATTTACACATAATCAGACACAATCAAAACCGAAAAGGAAAGAATTCGAAACTGTTGGAACATGTCTGAAGCAAATAGAAACGTATTCATCATGAGAATTATGTGTTCAAGGCAAGAATCCTAATCCATAAAATCACTCCCAAACAAGAATGGAAACTTGTCTCAACAATTTCATGGCAAGATCAAACTCATTAAACCATCATTCATACATTTGGTTTAGAATTTAAAGTCACAGGGCCTATAAAAGCAGAGATTTTTCACAGCAAAAGAGAGAGCTCGAGAGAATACCAACATTCCACACCAAAAGAAACTCACACGAAATCCACAGAACACACATAAACTTCTCAATGTCCAGCTCTGTCAAAAAACACCTACATAGAACCTTATTCAAACATACATGTAGGAGCCATTGATTCACATACACACGATTTCAGAAGGAAGAATACGATTACGAAGGAGTCTATTTCAGAAAAACCATTCACATCAGCACACCACACTTAAACACATAAAGAGGAGGAAGAGAAGACTTATCTCTAGCGGAGGTCCGGGGAGGGTGGCGCCACCATCGTTGTTTTACCTTTCATTTTTTTCTTTTTTTCTGTTCATTCGCAAATCTTTTGTACTCTGTAATCAAAAACTATAATGAGAATGTGGGGCTGGGAATCATGGGGGTAGGGTTTTATTTGAATGTTTGATCGGAGAGGGTGAGAAATTGGCGGCGGCGCCGTTGGGTTTCATAAACCCTAACTTTTCCACTTGAGAGAAAAAGAGAAGACGAGAGAGCATCAGAGAGAGGAGAGGTTTTTTTTCCCTTTTGTGCTAGCGAATTATTCCGTACACACACCCACACATTCCTATCATGCATATTTGGCATGTTTGCGTCAGATCTTAGCATGGATAGATCAGACGGTTGGGATATGAGGGTCTGCGATGGACCCTCTCCCCCGCATCATACAGATCACTCCGTCTCTTTTTATGTCTTTTTTTTATTTTTCCTTTTTATAACATTTCTTTTTCTTAAAACCTTTTTTATAAATTAAAACTAAACAACCCTTTTAAAAATAATTAACAATTCCTTTTATATCTAATTACATCTTTTAGTTTCTTTTAATTGAAGTTTTTTTAGAAATAAATAGAGTTTTTTTTTTAAACAAAATAGATAACCTTTTTTATGAAATATAATTAAACTAGTGAGAAGCTTTTTTTTTTTAATTAGTAACTTTTAAAATAATGAACTTTGTTAAAATACTAAAATTAAATCTTTTTAATTATATTTTTTTTAAATATATATCTCTTTTTAAAAACATCACTTTTTTTATAATAATTTCTAAACTAATAAAACTTTTTTCTCCTTTCTTAAATGTTTAGAATAACCTTTTTTATTAAGAAAATACTTTAAATTTTAAATTAAAAATAATCTTTAACATGATTCTAAAATAATAAACCTCTTTAACATCAAAACTCTTTTCTCAATAAACCGTTCCCCGTTAGAATCCCTCGCGATAAATCGTGTGCTTGAGTGACGTGGATTAGAACCTTTAGTTGATATGCCTTACTTATGCTTTTGTTTGTTTATCATTATATGTGATGTATGCATGCTTCTCGTATTCTAAACCTTTCAAAAATAATTAAAAATCCTCGATCCAACGTCGAGCCCATTTTCTACCCATGTAAGTCGATTGCCTTTAGGCATCGTATTCAACCTTTTTGGTCACCGTACACTATACTAGCTCACCTTTTGCTAGTGCGCACAACTAATCTAAGTTATTCGTCCCCTTAATTCCAAAGGAAAGGTTATTAATATTGACTCAACGTCATATGACTAACTTTAGAACCCTTGGCCTTAGGATTCAGAGTCTTCGTACTCCACGTCTCGCCGTAGACACTTAGAATCTTAGCCTTAGGATTGGAGTATCCGTACTCAAGTAAATGCTTCTCCGTGAACATTTACAAGCCTATCCCTCTTAAACCAACTTACAACTTTAGAGTCGCCGCACTCTATGTAAGGTCTTGCCCAAGACTTTACCTCCCCTTGGAACCTTGACCCCGTCAAGAAGTTCCTCTTTTCAGAACTACGCATACTCTGATTCCGTTCCCCTTGGGATACGTAGGCACAGGGTGCGATGCCTTGTCGAGTATACTTAGATACTAACCCCTAGGGTTCAACCTTTAGCATAGCACCCTTAGCAAGCGAGTAACGAATAACATAAATACTAACGAGGGGTTCCCGTAGAGTACTACGGACGTTTAGGATGCTAATACCTTCCCTAGGCGTAACCAACCCCCGAACTTTAGATCTCCCCCTTTTAGGTTTTTTTTCGACCTTGAACCTTTCCTTTGGATAAATCAAAGTCGGTGGTGAACATGTAAAGAAATGTGATCCTAGTTAATTAATAACTATAGTATCCAATTCTCACCGCGACAGATGGAGAAAAGAATTCAATGGAAATCCAGAACAAGGTAGAGCTCCACCTACATTGACAGGTGACCAAATTTTTGAAAAGGTGAAAGATGTGACTACTTAGTTTGGAAAGCCTTTTGCACATACGCTTGTCAAACGTGGGTGGAAGAAGAGGTCAATTTTTTTTTAATTGCCATATTGGAAGTCGTTGTATGTAAGACATTTTCTTGATGTTATGCATATTGAAAAAAATGTATTTGAAAGTGTTATTGGTACTTTACTCAATATACAAGGAAAGTAGAAGGATGGCCTTAAAGCAAGAAAGGACTTGGTAGCGACGGGAATAAGAAATGAATTAGGACCATGAAGAAAGGAAAACGAACATATCTACCACATGCTGCTTATACTCTATCTAGAAAGGAGAAAAGGATATTGTGTAAGTTTCTAAGTGATGTTAAAGTTCCAGAATGATACTCTTCAGATATTAGAAGACTTGTGTCTATGAAAGACCTTAAGTTAAAGAGTTAGAAGAAACATGATTGCCATGTTATAATGGAACATTTTCTACCAATAGGTATATGTTCTATTTTGCCAGAAAAAGTAAGAAGCACAATAACTAAATTGTGTTTTTTCTTCAGGTTAATTTGTAGTAAGGTGATCGATCATGCGATCTGACCAACATTACAAAAAGAAATAGTTATTACATTGTGTGAGATTGAAATGTTTTTTCCTCCCTCATGTTTTGACATAATGGTACATCTAGTTATTCATCTTGTGAAAGAGACACAATTGTGTGGACCAGCTTATATGAGATGGATGTACCCTGCTGAACGGTATATGAAAAGATTAAAAGGGTATGTGAAAAATCGAAGTCGACCAGAGGGTTGTATTATTGAACGATACATTATTGAAGAAGCGATTGAGTTTTGTACTGAATATTTGTCCAATGTTTAATCCATTGGACTCCCAAAATCTCACATTGTTGAAAAAAAAGAAGGAAAAAATTTAATTGGAAATAAAATTGTGACCGTATCAAGGGCTGAATGAGAGCAAGTGCAGTTGTATGTTCTGCACAATGACAATGAGGTTGAGTCGTATGTTGAAATGCACAAGGATTTTCTCTGAGGTTTAAATATGGATAGAAATGAAAATTGGATAGTACGAGAGCACAATCAAAGTTTCATACCATGGTTTAAGGATCATATTTATTCAAAGTTTTATGTAGACCATGCTTCAATAACAGAAAGGTTGAGATGTTTAGCATATGGTCCAAGTTTGCATGTGCTTTCTTATAGCGCATACACAATTAATGGATACACATTTTATACCAAAGAACAAGATGATAAAAGTACTATGCAAAATAGTGGTGTCACCTTGGTAGCTGAATCAATGCACATTTCAAGTGTGAAGGACATAAGCCCCAAATATGCAAATATGTCATATTTTGGGGTTATCGAGCTCATTTGGGTGTTTGATTATGAGAAGTTTCAGATTCCTATCTTTGGTTGCAAGTGGGTTGAAAATAATAGTGGATAAATAAGGATTTTTGCAAGTGGATCTTAATAGGGTGAGGTACAAAGATGAGCCTTTTATTCTAGCCTCTCAAGCTAGATAAGTGTTCTAAGTCACTGATCCGCCAAGTACGAAATGGTCTATAGTGCTTTTATCTAACAAAGTAATTGATGATAACATTGGAGATCAAGGTGATATTGACATTGAGAATGAATCGTATATTATAAGTGATCAAGATGAGAATGTTGGAGCGAATGAATCATATATTAGAAATTATCATAATGAGGGAATTTGGATCAATCCATCCATCCGTGTTATTAAGAGACAAGTAGATCATCTTCCTACCCGGAAAAGAAAGAGATGTTAATAAAAATTTAATAGTAAAATTATATATTCTGTCATGTGTTTTTCATATTTGAGAATGATTATGGATTATGGATCATGGATTATGGATTTATATGTTTGTCATGTGTTTGTCATGTTATGTATTTGTCATTTCATATTTATGGATTATGTAGTTGTCATATGTATGTCATGTTATGTATTTGTCATTTCATATTTGAGAATGAATCGTGTATTTATGTTCAACTGATTATGGATTATGGATTGTGTATTATGGATTTATATGTTTGTCATGTGTTTTTCATGTTATGTATTTGTCATTTCATATTTGAGAATGGAATATGGATTATGGATTATGGATTTATATGTGTTTTTCTTTATTACAGGTCAAATGGCTACTAATGAGGAGAACTCGCACGATACTTCCAAGAATGATGCAAAAGAATCAATTCATGATGCGGAAGGAGATATTTCAAGAGGAATAACAATTATGAAAGGAATAATTCGTGCTAGAGACAAGGGAATAAAATACGATGTTCATTGGAATGAAAGAGGTCAACTAATTGAGCCTAACGGCGCAATGTTGACAAGTTACATTGGTGCACTTGTCCGTTCACAAATTCCTATTACTTGTGACAATTGGAGAAATCCACAGTTGAAACCCGCCAAAGATAAAATATGGAGTGAGATACAGGTACCATATTTGATGTTATTTGTTATTTTTGACGATTATATCTTTAAATTAATTATACTAACACACTTTATGTATATTTTTTTTGTAGAGATCTTTAAACATTGGTGACGACCGGCAAAAATATTGTCTTTAATTAGCCGGAAAAAGACTTAGAGGGTTTCGAGAATTTTTAACCAACAAGTTTCTTAAGGATGACCAAGGAAACTTTGTTGAAGCAGAACGTCCGAAGAAGTATGCGGACTTGATTGTACCCGAAGAATTGGACACTTTTGTTGCCAAACGAAGAACTCAAGAATTCCATGTAATCTTAATTTAATTTGTCATGAACATTGTATTATATTCATGTAGTTATTACATGTGTTCTGATATGACTTAAAATTGTTTATGCAAGTTGTGAGTGACGTAAATCGTCAAAGAGCCTCAAAACCTGCGTATCCATACAAGAAAGAGCGTTTGAGATATGCACGCTTGGAACAAAAAATAGTAAGTATATATAATTGCTATGATATTTTTGTTCCCGATGTGTTATTATTCATCTTAATACTTGACTTAATGTGTAGCTTGAAGAAGAGAAAAATGAAGAAACATCTCTTCCGGAGCATGTTTTGTGGAAGGCTGCCCGTGTGGGAAAGGATGGAGTTGTTACTGAAGGTGTTCAACAAGTTTTTGAACAATGTGTAAGTATAACATTATTTGTTTAATTAAATGAAAAGTTTATGTTTATCTAAAATATTCATGCTTAACTCTAATATTGAATTTTAGGAGACTCTATCTCAGTCCTTAACTCTCACGGAAGACTAGGATTGCAGGAGCATACTGAGTCGAGTATTAAATGTTCCTGAGTATTCTGGTCGCGTAAGGGGTAAGGGATTTGGAGTCACTCCATCTTCCTTGTATAAGCGTCCAAAGACCAAAAATCCTAGCAATAACGAGGTGATGGAAACGTTGGAAGAATTGAGAGCTCAAGTTCGTGAACTGCAAAAGGATAAAGAAAGATATATGTCGGAAAGGCGTGGTTCAGAATTTAAAGATACTAGTGACAAAGATAGTATCAATTTTCAACCAAAAATTCCAGAGGTAATTATATTTATTAAATTAGCACAATTTTTTATATTGACATATATGCTCAATAACAATTTCTTATTAATTTTTTTTGGTTTAGGGCATTTCACCTTGTCAGCTATATTTATCGGCACCGACATATCGCATGGTTGGAAAGGGAAAAATGCATAACACTTCGGGAGATGTACTTCACCATAAACCACTCCCTGCTGGATTTTTGAAAGTTTCGATTGATATTGCTTTAGAGCGGGATGCGTTACTACCTATACCTGACGACGTTTCAGATGCAACATTGGTGGGGGACGTAATAGGGTCGTATGTTGCATGGCTGTCAAACCTCATTGTCATAGATGATGAGGTATGTTGAAAACCATTATTAACCTTTTAGTTTTCAAATGTTTTTCTTGCATATAAGTTATGTTATACTTACTTTTACGTACATTTTATTTACATGGTATTGTTAGACTCTTACAAAATCCAAATCAAAAGATAAAGGGATTGTGCGGCACACCGAGTCAGTTGCATCAAAAAAAGAGGTACATTGATATATATGCATTGAAAATGTTAATTATATGATCTGAATTCAAAAGATTCATGATTTTATACTTTATGACTTATATGATTTTCATATTCCTACACAAGAGGTGCAACAAGGGAGCAAGAATAAGAAGCTAGAATTAGCCAAGCCAAAAAAAAATTCTATTCCTCGATTTCGGTTGTGCCTTGAAACAGTTGTAGGCACATCGCATTTGATGGAAGGTGGTATCTGTGAAATACCTATGGAAGAAGGTATTTTTGGGTTTTCCTATTTAGAAACAATTGCTAAAGAAGACTTGGTTCAGATTTTTCAGCATGCTGAATTAGGCATCGGTGTTATGAATTCATACATCAGGTAATCCATCGATTTTATTTTATTAATTGATCAATTTATTTACTCATTTTAATGAATATTCGAATGTTGATTATGTTTTTATTTCAGGTTCTTGTATGAAAAATTGATGCTTCCGCGTTAATTGACAGAAAGATTCTCTTTCTTGTCTCGCAGCTGTGTCAACATAAATCTAATCGATCGAACTGCAAATGCGGTCAAATATCACTTAGTAGATGCATTTATGCCCAATAAAGATACAGAGAAGTTGTATCTTTTACCATATAATACTGGCCATGGGTTAGATTTTCATTCTAACTCCCTTTATTATAATCTTTCGCTTTTTTACATTGTATATAATATTTCCATCTAAACTTTTATTTTATTTTACAGTGGACACTGGTTGTTGCTTGCGATTAATCTGATAAAAGAAATTGACTATTATCTGGATTCGCTAGATGGTGATCAAACAAAATACTCGAAGATGAAGAAGATGATTGATACGTAAGTGATGCGATTGTTCTAAATATTCGCGTGTGTATATATTTATTTATGTGAGATTGTTCTAAATATTCGTTTATATTATGATAGAGCCATACAAATATTCTGATCACAACGACAAGCTCGAGTACCAAAGAGCAAAGAAAACAACATTACATGGATAAGAGTGCAGGTATATTTTCACATTTGTTATTATAATAGTGATGCTACTTGATAACACAAGTTAAACTATATATCCTGATACATATTCATACTTTTTTTCTATGTGTAGTGTCCTCGGCAGCGTAATGGTATAGATGTTGGTGCTAGCGTAGCAGCAAGCAAAAATATATAAGTAACCCAATTTATCGTTCTCCACAGGGATCAGTGCGAGGGAAAGAATGCCATTCAACAATTTCTATATTTCTAAGCTCATGAATCAAAAGTTTTGGTTTAAAGCGAACCAAAAGCAAATGCGGAAAATGTAAAGACGGAAAATATAAAGTAAAGACTGAATTATAAATGGAGCCTTGTTGGAATTGGATCTCATCAATTGATAACACATGCATTCTTCTAATCAAGTAAAGACAAATCAATCATTCGCCTAATATCCTCACGTATCACTCACAACAGAGGTTATGTCTAACGCAAAGTCGAGAGGCCAACTGTATTGTCTTATCGATGATGTCTCACGCAACAAAACCAACCCAGAGCTTTAAGAGTTGATACTCACGCAAGTGTTAAGCCTAAATCTATGTCTAGAGTTCAGTCCTAACAGATATTACTATAACATCCATATCAAATAAATGATTTCTTCGTATTTAAGCAAGATCAAAATACGTACACACGCTTGACCCTTTTTACATGTATTCAACTAATTTGCCCAATGAATGTGAATATCCTTCTTCATCACTATTATCACGCATCCTCGCGATAGAGTATCGATCCTACTCATGCTATCCATGCTACTTAATCATCATAATACAATAAGAGATAAAATGAATATCAACTCATAAAACCATGTCAAAAGCTTGCTCATTGATAGAAGAAAATTAAGACCAAAGATTTGTAAAGGTTTTGTCAAGACCACAAATAATCAATCAAAGACAACAGAAAATCAGAATTCATTCACAAACATACATTAGATGAAATACATAAGGTATCAAAAGATTACATCCCTCTCCAACAAGAAAACAAAGATCCTACCTTTTCTCCATTAGAAATGAGAAGATATAAGCTCTGATCTTTTATTTACAAGTTTCTCTATCCAAAAATCAAAACATCATAACCTAAAAAGTGTGAAAACCCTATTTATACAATTCAGGAATTTACACATTCGCACTGCGAACCATTCATTCGCACAGCGAATGGTGAAAATGGCACTTCAAGTGCCTCTGAACAATTAAACCGGCCCAGAAATTCTCGCTACTTCGCACTGCGAAGGATTTGTTCGTAAAGCGAACACTCGCTTTCAAGTTCGCAAAGTGAACTTTAGCTCCTTTTTCCTCTGTCCAATTCTGGGACCACTCGCTGAGAGCTTCGCCAGAGTTCGCAAAGCTAACCTTCGCTGGCACTCGCCTTCCCATTCGCAAAGCGAACCAACTGATGCATTCCTCATTTCTTTGACAGCTTGCACCATTTCTTGTGTCTTACCACTTTGATCAATTTATGCCTTTTCCTGCACAATAACACATATATTACAAGCACCAAAGGTATTTTCAATGTTTAGAAGAAAAACAACAATCATAACTAAAATCAATGAAAACATGAGAAAAGAGTAGAAAAAGTGCAAAGAAAGATATGTCATTTTTAGGTCAAATCTGCACCTAACAACTCTCCCAACTAAACTTTTGCTTGTCCTCAAGCAAAGCACCCCTCATGACACCAGAGGAATTGCTCAAGCATAAGATTCAACCAAAGCAAGATAAATGCGGACAAGCACAAGCAACATTCACCACTCAATAGAATCGAACAATGACAAAGAATTAAGTTCTTAAAAAAAATATCATAATGGTTCAAAGAACAACTAAGTTTTCATACTTGAATCACTCTAACACTCCTCTTCAAAATAAGAATGAAGAAATTGACGCGTTTGCAACCGCGGGGAAATTTCACTCACCCGACAAACAATGCAAATAACAACTAAATTCATACAACATCTAACAATCAAACATGAAAATATGGAAGCAAAAAGATCACTAAGGGCTTTAAAGGTTGTAGCTTGGTTGGTTTAACAACAAAGGGACATTTCTAAAGGCCACTGAATCGAAATTGCCGATAAATGATATTTACTCATTACAACTTCATTCACCATTCTCATTCCTTTACCACCAACCTTCTTAAACTTCCTTATGCACAATTATTTCACTCTATTTTTTTCATCAAACAAGCATTCTTTTTCTTTTGTTTTTCACATTCATATTTACACTTTTTCATTTCATGCTTGTTTGAACTTTTTCAAAAGTTTATAGCAACTTACCATCTTCTTTTTCATTCTCCCCAACTTGAATTCAACCAAACCTCAAGTGAATGAACCTTACTTTTTAAGGCAAGGAAATCAAATTATACCAATGTTCAAAGGTTCAAGAAGAAGTGTTTAGAAACTCACAAAATTGAATGATGAACCACACTTTCAAATTATGTACATAAACAAGTTCATCACTAAAATGAGATCTAAATTGTTTAGGCTCAAAGGGGCTAATAAATTCTCACTACTCATGGGTAAGATACTTTTGGATACAGTTGTCCTGAATATAAACAAATGCCTTGATCATTTCTAATGCTTCCACAAAATCATAATAATCAAAAGATAAAGCATGAATTAAACGAATTAACAAAGTTATTAGTCATCCAAGCATTTAGTAAACAATGGAGGTTTCCTCACAATTTGTGGCTTTTGGACCTAAGTGAAACAAGCATTCCAACAAGTTGAAAAATGAAACAAGAATACACATTTGTACAAAGCACAAAATTCTTAAATCAATCTAACATTCTATAAAGCAGTACAATTTACCATGCATACTTTCAACGCTCAATATCCATCCAGACTCGGTCGAAGCTTCATTGAATACTTTTATACACAAAGCAACCAATCTAGAAGGAGTTCTCATCATTCCTGATCACACTAGAGAAAACATTAAATGAACACAAATGCATATAATATTAACAAATGTACAAAGGTTAAAAATATAGAAACTATGCGATGCGATTCAATATCTAAACACCAATCCCCGGCAACGGCACCATTTTGTTGGTGCTAGAGTAGCAACAAGCAAAAATATATAAGTAACCCAATTTATCGTTCTCCACAGGGATCAGTGCGAGGGAAAGAATGTCATTCAACAGTTTCTATATTTCTAAGCTCATGAATCAAAAGTTTTGGTTTAAAGCGAACCAAAAGCAAATGCGAAAAATGTAAAGACGGAAAATATAAAGTAAAGACTGAATTATAAATGGAGCCTTGTTGGAATTGGATCTCATCAATTGATAACACATGCATTCTTCTAATCAAGTAAACACAAATCAATCATTCGCCTAATATCCTCACGTATCACTCACAACAGAGGTTATGTCTAACGCAAAGTCGAGAGGCCAACTGTATTGTCTTATCGGTGATGTCTCACGCAACAAAACCAACACAGAGCTTTAAGAGCTGATACTCACGCAAGTGTTAAGCCTAAATCTATGTCTAAAGTTCAGTCTTAATAGATATTACTATAACATCCATATCAAATAAATGATTTCTTCGTATTTAAGCAAGATCAAAATACGTACACACGCTTAACCCTTATTACATGTATTCAACTAATTTGCCCAATGAATGTGAATATCCTTCTTCATCACTATTATCATGCATCCTCGCGATACCGTATCGATCCTACTCATGCTAGCCATGCTACTTAATCAACACAATACAACAAAAGATAAAATGAATATTAACTCACAAAACCATGTCAAAAGCTTGCTCATTGATAGAAGAAAATCTAAGACCAAAGATTTGTCAAGGTTTTGTCAAGACCACAAATAATCAATCAAAGACAACAACAATAGAAAATCAGAATTCATTCACAAACATACATTAGATGAAATACATAAGGTATCAAAAGATTACATCCCTCTCCAACAAGAAAACAAAGATCCTACCTTTTCTCCATTAGAAATGAGAAGATATAAGCTCTGATCTTTTATTTACAAGTTTCTCTATCCAAAAATCAAAACATCATAACCTAAAAAGTGTGAAAATCCTATTTATACAATTCAGGAATTTACACGTTCGCACTGCGAACCATTCATTCGCACAGTGAATGGTGAAAAATGGCACTTCAAGTGCCTCTGAACAGTTAAACTGCCCCAGAAATTCTCGCTACTTCGCACTGCGAAGGATTTGTTCGCAAAGAGAACACTCGCTTTCAAGTTCGCAAAGCGAACTTTAGCTCCTTTTTCCTCTGTCCAATTTTTGGACCATTCACTGGGACCTTCGCCAGAGTTCGCAAAGCTAACCTTCGCTGGCACTCGCCTTCCCATTCGCAAAGCGAACCAACTGATGCATTCCTCATTTCTTTGACAGCTTGCACCATTTCTTGTGTCTTACCACTTTGATCAATTTATGCCTTTTCCTGCACAATAACACATATATTACAAGCACCAAAGGTATTTTCAATGTTTAGAAGAAAAACAACAATCATAACTAAAATCAATGAAAACATGAGAAAAGAGTAGAAAAAGTGCAAAGAAAGATATGTCATTTTTTGGTCAAATCTGCACCTAACAACTCTCCCAACTAAACTTTTGCTTGTCCTCAAGCAAAGCACCCCTCATGACACCAGAGGAATTGCTCAAGCATAAGATTCAACCAAAACAAGATAAATGCGGACAAGCACAAGCAACATTCACCACTCAATAGAATCGAACAATGACAAAGAATTAAGTTCTTAAAAAAAATATTATAATGGTTCAAAGAACAACTAAGTTTTCATACTTGAATCACTCTAACACTCCTCTTCAAAATAAGAATGAAGAAATTGACGCGTTTGCAACCGCGGGGAAATTTCACTCACCCGACAAACAATGCAAATAACAACTAAATTCATACAACATCTAACAATCAAACATGAAAATATGGAAGCAAAAAGATCACTAAGGGCTTTAAAGGTTGTAGCTTGGTCGGTTTAACAACAAAGGGACATTTCTAAAGGCCACTGAATCGAAATTGCCGATAAATGATATTTACTCATTACAACTTCATTCACCATTCTCATTCCTTTACTACCAACTTTCTTAAACTTCCTTATGCACAATTATTTCACTCTATTTTTTTCATCAAACAAGCATTCTTTTTCTTTTGTTTTTCACATTCATATTTACACTTTTTCATTTCATGCTTGTTTGAACTTTTTCAAAAGTTTATAGCAACTTACCATCTTCTTTTTCATTCTCCCCAACTTGAATTCAACCAAACCTCAAGTGAATGAACCTTACTTTTTAAGGCAAGGAAATCAAATTATACCAATGTTCAAAGGTTCAAGAAGAAGTGTTTAGAAACTCACAAAATTCAATGATGAACCACACTTTCAAATTATGTACATAAACAAGTTCATCACTAAAATGAGATCTAAATTGTTTAGGCTCAAAGGGGCTAATAAATTCTCACTACTCATGGGTAAGATACTTTTGGATACAGTTGTCCTGAATATAAACAAATGCCTTGATCATTTCTAATGCTTCCACAAAATCATAATAATCAAAAGATAAAGCATGAATTAAACGAATTAACAAAGTTATTAGTCATCCAAGCATTTAGTAAACAATGGAGGTTTCCTCACAATTTGTGGCTTTTGGACCTAAGTGAAACAAGCATTCCAACAAGTTGAAAAATGAAACAAGAATACACATTTGCACAAAGCACAAAATTCTTAAATAAATCTAACATTCTATAAAGCAGTACAATTTACCATGCATACTTTCAACGCTCAATATCCATCCAGACTCGGTCGAAGCTTCATTGAATACTTTTATACACAAAGCAACCAATCTAGAAGGAGTTCTCATCATTCCTGATCACACTAGAGAAAACATTAAATAAACACAAATGCATATAATATTAACAAATGTACAAAGGTTAAAAATATAGAAACTATGCGATGCGATTCAATATCTAAACACCAATCCCCGGCAACGGCGCCATTTTGTTGGTGCTAGAGTAGCAACAAGCAAAAATATATAAGTAACCCAATTTATCGTTCTCCACAGGGATCAGTGCGAGGGAAAGAATGTCATTCAACAGTTTCTATATTTCTAAGCTCATGAATCAAAAGTTTTGGTTTAAAGCGAACCAAAAGCAAATGCGGAAAATGTAAAGACGGAAAATATAAAGTAAAGACTGAATTATAAATGGAGCCTTGTTGGAATTGGATCTCATCAATTGATAACACATGCATTCTTCTAATCAAGTAAACCCAAATCAATCATTCGCCTAATATCCTCACGTATCACTCACAACAGAGGTTATGTCTAACGCAAAGTCGAGAGGCCAACTGTATTCGCCTAATATCCTCACGTATCCTCACGTATCATTCGCCTAACTTGCGGTGATGTCTCACGCAACAAAACCAACACAGAGCTTTAAGAGCTGATACTCACGCAAGTGTTAAGCCTAAATCTATGTCTAAAGTTCAGTCTTAACAGATATTACTATAACATCCATATCAAATAAATGATTTCTTCGTATTTAAGCAAGATCAAAATACGTACACACGCTTAACCCTTTTTACATGTATTCAACTAATTTGCCCAATGAATGTGAATATCCTTCTTCATTACTATTATCACGCATCCTCGCGATACCGTATCGATCCTACTCATGCTAGCCATGCTACTTAATCAACACAATACAACAAAAGATAAAATGAATATTAACTCACAAAACCATGTCAAAAGCTTGCTCATTGATAGAAGAAAATCTAAGACCAAAGATTTGTCAAGGTTTTGTCAAGACCACAAATAATCAATCAAAGACAACAACAATAGAAAATCAGAATTCATTCACAAACATACATTAGATGAAATACATAAGGTATCAAAAGATTACATCCCTCTCCAACAAGAAAACAAAGATCCTACCTTTTCTCCATTAGAAATGAGAAGATATAAGCTCTGATCTTTTATTTACAAGTTTCACTATCCAAAAATCAAAACATCATAACCTAAAAAGTGTGAAAATCCTATTTATACAATTCAAGAATTTACACGTTCGCACTGCGAACCATTCATTCGCACAGTGAATGGTGAAAAATGGCACTTCAAGTGCCTCTGAACAGTTAAACTGCCCCAGAAATTCTCGCTACTTCGCACTGCGAAGGATTTGTTCGCAAAGAGAACACTCGCTTTTAAGTTCGCAAAGCGAACTTTAGCTCCTTTTTCCTCTGTCCAATTTTGGGACCATTCACTGGGACCTTCGCCAGAGTTCGCAAAGCTAACCTTCGCTGGCACTCGCCTTCCCATTCGCAAAGCGAACCAACTGATGCATTCCTCATTTCTTTGACAGCTTGCACCATTTCTTGTGTCTTACCACTTTGATCAATTTATGCCTTTTCCTGCACAATAACACATATATTACAAGTACCAAAGGTATTTTCAAAGTTTAGATGAAAAACAACAATCATAACTAAAATCAATGAAAACATGAGAAAAGAGTAGAAAAAGTGCAAAGAAAGATATGTCATTTTTAGGTCAAATCTGCACCTAACAACTCTCCCAACTAAACTTTTGCTTGTCCTCAAGCAAAGCACCCCTCATGACACCAGAGGAATTGCTCAAGCATAAGATTCAACCAAAGCAAGATAAATGCGGACAAGCACAAGCAACATTCACCACTCAATAGAATCGGACAATGACAAAGAATTAAGTTCTTAAAAAAAATATCATAATGGTTCAAAGAACAACTAAGTTTTCATACTTGAATCACTCTAACACTCCTCTTCAAAATAAGAATGAAGAAATTGACGCGTTTGCAACCGCGGGGAAATTTCACTCACCCGACAAACAATGCAAATAACAACTAAATTCATACAACATCTAACAATCAAACATGAAAATATGGAAGCAAAAAGATCACTAAGGGCTTTAAAGGTTGTAGCTTGGTCGGGTTAACAACAAAGGGACATTTCTAAAGGCCACTGAATCGAAATTTCCGATAAATGATATTTACTCATTACAACTTCATTCACCATTCTCATTCCTTTACCACCAACCTTCTCAAACTTCCTTATGCACAATTATTTCACTCTATTTTTCTCATCAAACAAGCATTCTTTTTCTTTTGTTTTTCACATTCATATTTACACTTTTTCATTTCATGCTTGTTTAAACTTTTTCAAAAGTTTATAGCAACTTACCATTTTCTTTTTCATTATCCCCAACTTGAATTCAACCAAACCTCAAGTGAATGAACCTTACTTTTTAAGGCAAGGAAATCAAATTATACCAATGTTCAAAGGTTCAAGAAGAAATGTTTAGAAACTCACAAAATTCAATGATGAACCACACTTTCAAATTATGTACATAAACAAGTTCATCACTAAAATGAGATCTAAATTGTTTAGGCTCAAAGGGGCTAATAAATTCTCACTACTCATGGGTAAGATACTTTTGGATACGGTTGTCCTCAATATAAACAAATGCCTTGATCATTTCGAATGCTTCCACAAAATCATAATAATCAAAAGATAAAGCATGAATCCAACGAATTAACAAAGTTATTAGTCATCCAAGCATTTAGTAAACAAAGGTGGTTTCCTCACAATTTGTGGCTTTTGGACCTAAGTGAAACAAGCATTCCAACAAGTTGAAAAATGAAATAAGAATACACATTTGCACAAAGCACAAAATTCTTAAATCAATCTAACATTCTATAAAGCAGTACAATTTACCATGCATACTTTCAATGCTCAATATCCATCCAGACTCGGTCGAAGCTTCATTGAATACTTTTATACACAAAGCAACCAATCTAGAAGGAGTTCTCATCATTCCTGATCACACTAGAGAAAACATTAAAGGAACATAAATGCATATAATATTAACAAATGTACAAAGGTTAAAAATATAGAAACTATGCGATGCGATTCAATATCTAAACACCAATCCCCGGCAACGGCGCCATTTTGTTGGTGCTAGCGTAGCAACAAGCAAAAATATATAAGTAACCCAATTTATCGTTCTCCACAGGGATCAGTGCGAGGGAAAGAATGTCATTCAACAGTTTCTATATTTCTAAGCTCATGAATCAAAAGTTTTGGTTTAAAGCGAACCAAAAGTAAATGCGGAAAATGTAAAGACGGAAAATATAAAGTAAAGACTGAATTATAAATGGAGCCTTAATGGAATTGGATCTCATCAATTGATAACATATGCATTCTTCTAATCAAGTAAACACAAATCAATCATTCGCCTAATATCCTCACGTATCACTCACAACAGAGGTTATGTCTAACGCAAAGTCGAGAGGCCAACTGTATTGTCTTATCGGTGATGTCTCACGCAACAAAACCAACACAGAGCTTTAAGAGCTGATACTCACGCAAGTGTTAAGCCTAAATCTATGTCTAAAGTTCAGTCTTAACAGATATTACTATAACATCCATATCAAATAAATGATTTCTTCGTATTTAAGCAAGATCAAAATACGTACACACGCTTAACCCTTTTTACATGTATTCAACTAATTTGCCCAATGAATGTGAATATCCTTCTTCATCACTATTATCACGCATCCTCGCGATACCGTATCGATCCTACTCATGCTAGCCATACTACTTAATCAACACAATACAACAAAAGATAAAATTAATATTAACTCACAAAACCATGTCAAAAGCTTGCTCATTGATAGAAGAAAATCTAAGACCAAAGATTTGTCAAGGTTTTGTCAAGACCACAAATAATCAATCAAATACAATAACAATAGAAAATCAGAATTCATTCACAAACATACATTAGATGAAATACATAAGGTATCAAAAGATTACATCCCTCTCCAACAAGAAAACAAAGATCCTACCTTTTCTCCATTAGAAATGAGAAGATATAAGCTCTGATCTTTTATTTACAAGTTTCTCTATCCAAAAATCAAAACATCATAACCTAAATAGTGTGAAAATCCTATTTATACAATTTAGGAATTTACACGTTCGCACTGCGAACCATTCATTCGCACAGTGAATGGTGAAAAATGGCACTTCAAGTGCCTCTGAACAGTTAAACTGCCCCAGAAATTCTCGCTACTTCGCACTGCGAAGGATTTGTTCGCAAAGAGAACACTCGCTTTCAAGTTCGCAAAGCGAACTTTAGCTCCTTTTTCCTCTGTCCAATTTTGGGACCATTCACTGGGACCTTCGCCAGAGTTCGCAAAGCTAACCTTCGCTGGCACTCGCCTTCCCATTCGCAAAGCGAACCAACTGATGCATTCCTCATTTCTTTGACAGCTTGCACCATTTCTTGTGTCTTACCACTTTGATCAATTTATGCCTTTTCCTGCACAATAACACACATATTACAAGCACCAAAGGTATTTTCAATGTTTAGAAGAAAAACAACAATCATAACTAAAATCAATGAAAACATGAAAAAAGAGTAGAAAAAGTGCAAAGAAAGATATGTCATTTTTTGGTCAAATCTGCACCTAACAACTCTCCCAACTAAACTTTTGCTTGTCCTCAAGCAAAGCACCCCTCATGACACCAGAGGAATTGCTCAAGCATAAGATTCAACCAAAGCAAGATAAATGCGGACAAGCACAAGCAACATTCACCACTCAATAGAATCGAACAATGACAAAGAATTAAGTTCTTAAAAAAAATATCATAATGGTTCAAAGAACTACTAAGTTTTCATACTTGAATCACTCTAACACTCCTCTTCAAAATAAGAATGAAGAAATTGACGCGTTTGCAACCGCGGGGAAATTTCACTCACCCGACAAACAATGCAAATAACAACTAAATTCATACAACATCTAACAATCAAACATGAAAATATGGAAGCAAAAAGATCACTAAGGGCTTTAAAGGTTGTAGCTTGGTCGGGTTAACAACAAAGGGACATTTCTAAAGGCCACTGAATCGAAATTGCTGATAAATGATATTTACTCATTACAACTTAATTCACCATTCTCATTCCTTTACCACCAACCTTCTCAAACTTCCTTAAGCACAATTATTTCACTCTATTTTTCTCATCAAACAAGCATTCTTTTTCTTTTGTTTTTCACATTCATATTTACACTTTTTCATTTCATGCTTGTTTGAACTTTTTCAAAAGTTTATAGCAACTTACCATCTTCTTTTTCATTCTCCCCAACTTGAATTCAACCAAACCTCAAGTGAATGAACCTTACTTTTTAAGGCAAGGAAATCAAATTATACCAATGTTCAAAGGTTCAAGAAGAAATGTTTAGAAACTCACAAAATTCAATGATGAACCACACTTTCAAATTATGTACATAAACAAGTTCATCACTAAAATGAGATCTAAATTGTTTAGGCTCAAAGGGGCTAATAAATTCTCACTACTCATAGGTAAGATACTTTTGGATACGGTTGTGCTCAATATAAACAAATGCCTTGATCATTTCTAATGCTTCCACAAAATCATAATAATCAAAAGATAAAGCATGAATCAAACGAATTAACAAAGTTATTAGTCATCCAAGCATTTAGTAAACAATGGAGGTTTCCTCACAATTTGTGGCTTTTGGACCTAAGTGAAACAAGCATTCCAACAAGTTGAAAAATGAAACAAGAATACACATTTGCACAAAGCACAAAATTCTTAAATCAATCTAACATTCTATAAAGCAGTACAATTTACCATGCATACTTTCAACGCTAAATATCCATCCAGACTCGGTCGAAGCTTCATTGAATATTTTTATACACAAAGCAACCAATCTAGAAGGAGTTCTCATCATTCCTGATCACACTAGAGAAAACATTAAATGAACACAAATGCATATAATATTAACAAATGTACAAAGGTTAAAAATATAGAAACTATGCGATGCGATTCAATATCTAAACACCAATCCCCGGCAACGACACCATTTTGTTGGTGCTAGCGTAGCAACAAGCAAAAATATATAAGTAACCCAATTTATCGTTCTCCACAGGGATCAGTGCGAGGGAAAGAATGTCATTCAACAGTTTCTATATTTCTAAGCTCATGAACCAAAAGTTTTGGTTTAAAGCGAACCAAAAGCAAATGCGGAAAATGTAAAGACGGAAAATATAAAGTAAAGACTGAATTATAAATGGAGCCTTGTTGGAATTGGATCTCATCAATTGATAACACATGCATTCTTCTAATCAAGTAAACACAAATCAATCATTTGCCTAATATCCTCACGTATCACTCACAACAGAGGTTATGTCTAACGCAAAGTCGAAAGGCCAACTGTATTGTCTTATCGGTGATGTCTCACGCAACAAAACCAACCCAGAGCTTTAAGAGCTGATACTCACGTAAGTGTTAAGCATAAATCTATGTCTAAGGTTCAGTCTTAACAGATATTACTATAACATCCATATCAAATAAATGATTTCTTCGTATTTAAGCAAGATCAAAATACGTACACACGCTTAACCCATTTTACATGTATTCAACTAATTTGCCCAATGAATGTGAATATCCTTCTTCATCACTATTATCACGCATCCTCGCGATACCGTATCGATCCTACTCATGCTAGCCATGCTACTTAATCAACACAATACAACAAAAGATAAAATGAATATTAACTCACAAAACCATGTCAAAAGCTTGCTCATTGATAGAAGAAAATCTAAGACCAAATATTTGTAATGGTTTTGTCAAGACCACAAATAATCAATCAAAGACAACAACAATAGAAAATCAGAATTCATTCACAAACATACATTAGATGAAATACATAAGGTATCAAAAGATTACATCCCTCTCCAACAAGAAAACAAAGATCCTACCTTTTCTCCATTAGAAATGAGAAGATATAAGCTCTGATCTTTTATTTACAAGTTTCTCTATCCAAAAATCAAAACATCATAACCTAAAAGTGTGAAAATCCTATTTATACAATTCAGGAATTTACACGTTCGCACTGCGAACCATTCATTCGCACAGCGAATGGTGAAAAATGGCACTTCAAGTGCCTCTGAACAGTTAAACTGCCCCAGAAATTCTCGCTACTTCGCACTGCGAAGGATTTGTTCGCAAAGTGAACACTCGCTTTCAAGTTCGCAAAGCGAACTTTAGCTTCTTTTTCCTCTGTCCAATTTTGGGACCATTCGCTGGGACCTTCGCCAGAGTTTGCAAAGCTAACCTTCGCTGGCACTCGCCTTCCCATTCGCAAAGCGAACCAACTGATGCATTCCTCATTTCTTTGACAGCTTGCACCATTTCTTGTGTCTTACCACTTTGATCAATTTATGCCTTTTCCTGCACAATAACACACATATTACAAGCACCAAAGGTATTTTCGATGTTTAGAAGAAAAACAACAATCATAACTAAAATCAATGAAAACATGAGAAAAGAGTAGAAAAAGTGCAAAGAAAGATATGTCATTTTTAGGTCAAATCTGCACCTAACAACTCTCCCAACTAAACTTTTTCTTGTCCTCAAGCAAAGTACCCCTCATGACACCAGATGAATTGCTCAAGCATAAGATTCAACCAAAGCAAGATAAATGCGGACAAGCACAAGCAACATTCACCACTCAATAGAATCGAACAATGACAAAGAATTAAGTTCTTAAAAAAAATATCATAATGGTTCAAAGAACAACTAAGTTTTCATACTTAAATCACTCTAACACTCCTCTTCAAAATAAGAATGAAGAAATTGACGCGTTTGCAACCGCGGGGAAATTTCACTCACCCGACAAACAATGCAAATAACAACTAAATTCATACAACATCTAACAATCAAACATGAAAATATGGAAGCAAAAAGATCACTAAGGGCTTTAAAGGTTGTAGCTTGGTCGGGTTAATAACAAAGGGACATTTCTAAAAGCCACTGAATCGAAATTGCCGATAAATGATATTTACTTATTACAACTTCATTCACCATTCTCATTCCTTTACCACCAACCTTCTCAAACTTCCTTATGCACAATTATTTCACTCTATTTTTCTCATCAAACAAGCATTCTTTTTCTTTTGTTTTTCACATTCATATTTACACTTTTTCATTTCATGCTTGTTTGAACTTTTTCAAAAGTTTATAGCAACTTACCATCTTCTTTTTCATTCTCCCCAACTTGAATTCAACCAAACCTCAAGTGAATGAACCTTACTTTTTAAGGCAAGGAAATCAAATTATACCAATGTTCAAAGGTTCAAGAAGAAATGTTTAGAAACTCACAAAATTCAATGATGAACCACACTTTCAAATTATGCACATAAACAAGTTCATCACTAAAATGAGATCTAAATTGTTTAGGCTCAAAGGGGCTAATAAATTCTCACTACACATGGGTAAGATACTTTTGGATACGGTTGTGCTCAATATAAACAAATGCCTTGATCATTTCTAATGCTTCCACAAAATCATAATAATCAAAAGATAAAGCATGAATCAAACGAATTAACAAAGTTATTAGTCATCCAAGCATTTAGTAAACAATGGAGGTTTCCTCACAATTTGTGGCTTTTGGACCTAAGTGAAACAAGCATTCCAACAAGTTGAAAAATGAAACAAGAATACACATTTGCACAAAGCACAAAATTCTTAAATTAATCTAACATTCTATAAAGCAGTACAATTTACCATGCGTACTTTCAACGCTCAATATCCATCTAGACTCGGTCGAAGCTTCATTGAATACTTTTATACACAAAGCAACTAATCTAGAAGGAGTTCTCATCATTCCTGATCACACTAGAGAAAACATTAAAGGAACACAAATGCATATAATATTAACAAATGTACAAAGGTTAAAAATATAGAAACTATGCGATGCGATTCAATATCTAAACACCAATCCCCGGCAACGGCGCCATTTTGTTGGTGCTAGAGTAGCAACAAGCAAAAATATATAAGTAACCCAATTTATCGTTCTCCACAGGGATAAGTACGAGGGAAAGAATGTCATTCAACAGTTTCTATATTTCTAAGCTCATGAATCAAAAGTTTTGGTTTAAAGCGAACCAAAAGCAAATGCGGAAAATGTAAAGACGGAAAATATAAAGTAAAGACTGAATTAGAAATGGAGCCTTGTTGGAATTGGATCTCATCAATTGATAACACATGCATTCTTCTAATCAAGTAAACACAAATCAATCATTCGCATAATATCCTCACGTATCACTCACAACAGAGGTTATGTCTAACGCAAAGTCGAGAGGCCAACTGTATTGTCTTATCGGTGATGTCTCACGCAACAAAACCAACACAGAGCTTTAAGAGCTGATACTCACGCAAGTGTTAAGCCTAAATCTATGTCTAGAGTTCAGTCTTAACAGATATTACTATAACATCCATATTAAATAAATGATTTCTTCGTATTTAAGCAAGATCAAAATACGTACACACGCTTAACCCTTTTTACATGTATTCAACTAATTTGCCAAATGAATGTGAATATCCTTCTTCATCACTATTATCGCGCATCCTCGCGATACCGTATCGATCCTACTCATGCTAGCCATGCTACTTAATCAACACAATACAACAAAAGATAAAATGAATATTAACTCACAAAACCATGTCAAAAGCTTGCTCATTGATAGAAGAAAATCTAAGACCAAAGATTTGTAAAGGTTTTGTCAAGACCACAAATAATCAATCAAACACAACAACAATAGAAAATCAGAATTCATTCACAAACATACATTAGATGAAATACATAAGGTATCAAAAGATTACATCCCTCTCCATCAAGAAAACAAAGATCCTACCTTTTCTCCATTAGAAATGAGAAGATATAAGCTCTGATCTTTTATTTACAAGTTTCTCTATCCAAAAATCAAAACATCATAACCTAAAAAGTGTGAAAATCCTATTTATACAATTCAGGAATTTACACGTTCGCACTGCGAACCATTCATTCGCACAGCGAATGGTGAAAAATGGCACTTCAAGTGCCTCTGAACAGTTAAACTGCCCCAGAAATTCTCGCTACTTCGCACTGCGAAGGATTTGTTCGCAAAGTAAACACTCGTTTTCAAGTTCGCAAAGCGAACTTTAGCATCTTTTTCCTCTGTCCAATTTTGGGACCATTCGCTGGGACCTTCGCCAGAGTTCGCAAAGCTAACCTTCGCTGGCACTCGCCTTCCCATTCGCAAAGCGAACCAACTGATGCATTCCTCATTTCTTTGACAGCTTGCACCATTTCTTGTGACTTACCACTTTGATCAATTTATGCCTTTTCCTGCACAATAACACACATATTACAAGCACCAAAGGTATTTTCAATGTTTAGATGAAAAACAACAATCATAACTAAATTCAATGAAAACATAAGAAAATAGTAGAAAAAGTGCAAAGAAAGATATGTCATTTTTAGGTCAAATCTGCACCTAACAACTCTCCCAAATAAACCTTTGCTTGTCCTCAAGCAAAGCACCCCTCATGACACCAAAGGAATTGCTCAAGCATAAGATTCAACCAAAGCAAGATAAATGCGGACAAGCACAAGCAACATTCACCACTCAATAGAATCGAACAATGACAAAGAATTAAGTTCTTAAAAAAAATATCATAATGGTTCAAAGAAAAACTAAGTTTTCATACTTGAATCACTCTAACACTCCTCTTCAAAATAAGAATGAAGAAATTGATGCGTTTGCAACCGCGGGGAAATTTCACTCACCCGACAAACAATGCAAATAACAACTAAATTCATACAACATCTAACAATCAAACATGAAAATATGGAAGCAAAAAGATCACTAAGGGCTTTAAAGGTTGTAGCTTGGTCGGGTTAACAACAAAGGGACATTTCTAAAGGCCACTGAATCGAAATTGTCGATAAATGATATTTACTCATTACAACTTCATTCACCATTCTCATTCCTTTACCACCAACCTTCTCAAACTTCCTTATGCACAATCATTTCACTCTATTTTTCTCATCAAACAAGCATTCTTTTTCTTTTGTTTTTCACATTCATATTTACACTTTTTCATTTCATGCTTGTTTGAACTTTTTCAAAAGTTTATAGCAACTTACCATCTTCTTTTTCATTCTCCCCAACTTGAATTCAACCAAACCTCAAGTGAATGAACCTTACTTTTTAAGGCAAGGAAATCAAATTATACCAATGTTCAAAGGTTCAAGAAGAAATGTTTAGAAACTCACAAAATTCAATGATGAACCACACTTTCAAATTATGTACATAAACAAGTTCATCACTAAAATGAGATCTAAATTGTTTAGGCTCAAAGGGGCTAATAAATTCTCACTACTCATGGGTAAGATACTTTTGGATACGGTTGTGCTCAATATAAACAAATGCCTTGATCATTTCTAATGCTTCCACAAAATCATAATAATCAAAAGATAAAGCATGAATCAAACGAATTAACAAAGTTATTAGTCATCCAAGCATTTAGTAAACAATGGAGGTTTCCTCACAATTTGTGGCTTTTGGACCTAAGTGAAACAAGCATTCCAACAAGTTGAAAAATGAAACAAGAATACACATTTTCACAAAGCAAAAAATTCTTAAATCAATCTAACATTCTATAAAGCAGTACAATTTACCATGCATACTTTCAACGCTCAATATCCATCCAGACTCGGTCGAAGCTTCATTGAATACTTTTATACACAAAGCAACCAATCTAGAAGGAGTTCTCATCATTCCTGATCACACTAGAGAAAACATTAAAGGAACACAAATGCATATAATATTAACAAATGTACAAAGGTTAAAAATATAGAAACTATGCGATGCGATTCAATATCTAAACCCCAATCCCCGGCAACGGCGCGATTTTGTTGGTGCTAGCGTAGCAACAAGCAAAAATATATAAGTAACCCAATTTATCGTTCTCCACAGGGATCAGTGCGAGGGAAAGAATGTCATTCAACAGTTTCTATATTTCTAAGCTCATGAATCAAAAGTTTTGGTTTAAAGCGAACCAAAAGCAAATGCGGAAAATGTAAAGACGGAAAATATAAAGTAAAGACTGAATTATAAATGGAGCCTTGTTGGAATTGGATCTCATCAATTGATAGCACATGCATTCTTCTAATCAAGTAAACCCAAATCAATCATTCGCCTAATATCCTCACGTATCACTCACAACAGAGGTTATGTCTAACGCAAAGTCGAGAGGCCAACTGTATTGTCTTATCGGTGATGTCTCACGCAACAAAACCAACACAGAGCTTTAAGAGCTGATACTCACGCAAGTGTTAAGCCTAAATCTATGTCTAGAGTTCAGTCCTAACAGATATTACTATAACATCCATATCAAATAAATGATTTCTTCGTATTTAAGCAAGATCAAAATATGTACACACGCTTAACCCTTTTTACATGTATTCAACTAATTTGCCCAATGAATGTGAATATCCTTCTTCATCACTATTTTCACGCATCCTCGCGATACCGTATCGATCCTACTCATGCTAGCCATGCTACTTAATCAACACAATACAACAAAAGATAAAATGAATATTAACTCACAAAACCATGTCAAAAGCTTGCTTATTGATAGAAGAAAATCTAAGACCAAAGATTTGTAAACGTTTTGTCAAGACCACAAATAATCAATCAAAGACAACAATAATAGAAAATCAGAATTCATTCACAAACATACATTAGATGAAATACATAAGGTATCAAAAGATTACATCCCTCTCCAACAAGAAAACAAAGATCCTACCTTTTCTCCATTAGAAATGAGAAGATATAAGCTCTGATCTTTTATTTACAAGTTTCTCTATCCAAAAATCAAAACATCATAACCTAAAAAGTGTGAAAATCCTATTTATACAATTCAGGAATTTACACATTCGCACTGCGAGCCATTCATTCGCACAGCGAATGGTGAAAAATGGCACTTCAAGTGCCTCTGAACAGTTAAATTGTCCCAGAAATTCTCGCTACTTCGCACTGCGAAGGATTTGTTCGCAAAGCGAACACTCGCTTTCAAGTTCGCAAAGCGAAATTTAGCTTCTTTTTCCTCTGTCCAATTTTGGGACCATTCGCTGGGACCTTCGCCAGAGTTCGCAAAGCTAACCTTCGCTGGCACTCGCCTTCCCATTCGCAAAGCGAACCAACTGATGCATTCCTCATTTCTTTGACAGCTTGCACCATTTCTTGTGTCTTACGACTTTGATCAATTTATGCCTTTTCCTGCACAATAACACACATATTACAAGCACCAAAGGTATTTTCAATGTTTAGAAGAAAAACAACAATCATAACTAAAATCAATGAAAACATGAGAAAAGAGTAGAAAAAGTGCAAAGAAAGATATGTCATTTTTAGGTGAAATCTGCACCTAACAATAGATTGTGGTTATTTTGTATTGAGATTCATGAAAGAAATTATTCATTTGGAACAAATAGAGATTCCAATCATGGTATGGATTTATAAGTTATGATTTATTTTAAGACTTATTATCGAATATTTCATCTAATTAATTACTTTTAACTAAATCATGCATATTATGGTATATTATATAGTACTTTGATGAATTCAAGTGTGCCACCTACACGAAAGATAAATTAGAAGACATAAAGGAGGAATGGTGTCAATACATGGTTGAAATGAGAATTATATGAGGTATATTATTGTTTTCTTTTTTTTGTGTGTTAAGTTTATGGAAGGTGTTGTATAGTTTTGGAAATTGTTGAATAGTTTTGAAAGTTGATGTATATGTGATGGAAATGGTGTATAAGGTTTAGAATTGGTGTATCTTTAGGATGTTTGGTGTAATTAGTTTTGGAAGTTGTTATTAGAATTTTGGATGTCTACTTGGATGTATGAGGTTTGTATTGAGTTATATATATAATGGTTATTTTGGTGTATGAGGTTTGTGTTGACATATATAATGGTTATTATACGGTTTATGTGTTGAATTATAATGGTATACAAGACCTATGTGTTGAATTATAATGGTATACAAGGCCTATGTGTTGAATTATAACGGTTTACAAGGCCTATATGTTGAAATAATGGTTTGTGTTGAATTATACAGGTTTATTATACAGGTTTGTGTTAAAAAATAGGACTTATGGAAAAAATACACAGTAGACAGCGCTTTAGCAAAAAAAACGCTCCAAAAAATTGATTTTTTAAAAAGCGCTTTTAGAAAAGACACCGCTTTTTAAAAAAAAGCACTGCCTAAATGGGGTCCTAAAGTATACATAAGAAAACGCTTTTAAAAGCGCTGCTAAAGGGGGCCCTACGAAAGTGTTTTTCCTTGAAAAAGCCTTGCCTAAAGAGGGTCCTACGAAAGCGTTTTGAAAAGCACCGCTAAAGGGGGTCCTACGAAAGCGCTTTTCTTTGAAAAAGCGCTGCTAAAGGGGTCCTACGAAAGCGTTTTTAAAAGCGCTGCTAAAGGGGGTCCTAAAGGGGACTTAAGACAGCGTTTTTCAAAGGAAAAAAAGCGTTGCCTTTACCTTAGGCAGCGCTTACAAAAAAGCCCTGCTAAAGGTCTTTTTTAGCATAGTGAAACTAGTTGTACATAATTACTATAAAATTTAAAAGATGTATATAGAGTATATTTTGTTTTAAATTTCCAAACTATAGTGTATTTTGTAACTACACTTTAATTCCTCTTAAATAAAAAGAATATGTTATGTTACTTTTTGATATGAGATAGAAAAAAATAATGTTAGTGTTTAAAGTTTTTAAGACCAAAATACCTTATGCTGGATTATTCTATTGCTATGATATGAGAATTTTTTGAAACGAAATCAGTATTGTCATTATTAGAAAGGCAAGTTAATTTTTAAGCTTAACATATGATAGACTATAATTTTAAGCTATAATTAATATCAGTTTTATCTTTTAAAAACAGTTAACCTTACTTTGGAAATTTTTCATGAAATCGGGACTCGTTTAATTATTTAATTATTTAATCACTTAATTATTTAATTATTTAATTATTTAATTATTTAATTATTTTAGTTCCACAAATATCAAATTTATTTAAGTACACGATATGCTTGTTAAATTAAAGTGAAAAAGTCAACATATTTTACTTCTTTTAGATGACAATTGTACATTGTCATTGTGTCATTAAAATAAACTCTAAGTAAACAAAATAAATAAAATAATACTAAACCAGATAACACTACGGAGTTTACAACGTACGTGTTCATTATATATTCAGTTCGTTCTAATTTAGTTCGTTTTGGATAAGGTGCACGACCGACCGACTAACTCCAACAAAACTTCATTTTCAACGACTGTAGTCACCGTAAGGGCATCTATCTATTTTATATATTTCTGTCAATAATAAAAATATTTTGTATATATATCTGCTATGTATCTTCTTACGTGTTTACTTTGAAGGTGACTAATTGTGAAGGTGAGTAAATGATATATAAATATATTTGTGAAAAAAATTGATGCATGAGATAAATTATTACATATGATATGTGGTGATGTTAACCATATGTTGAAATGCATATATGGGGAATTGTATGCTCATGCATTTCAAGGTTACGTGGCTACCGGAGAGGAGTCACGTGCATACCGGTGAGGTGGCACGAGATGCGTATCCAAGAGGGAACCACCTTATCCCGATGTGGATCATTGAGTCTTATTGTTGGTGTAGATACTCGTCACCTTAGTGACGCTAAATCCTAATGCGATACCACGACCCTTTGCGGAGGGATTGATATTCCAGAATCATGTGCACGACATATAGACATTGCATTAGGAATGAGTCTTGATTATGATATATGTATTATTGTTGTAAATGATTATATACATGTGCTAGAATGAGATCTCTAGCCATGTATAATGTATTATTTATTTATGCTTGTTGCTCCGCTCTTGTATATTTGTTATTTTCAAATTGATGACCCTTTCAGTGGATGTGTGGGAGAATACGCCAATAGATCATGATGCTTCCAAGACACGAGGAGATGCTATCGTCGAAGACGGCGAAATTCACCTTCCCAGATGATTGGACCGAGACATCCCGAGGGTTCAACTCGGCCCTGGGATATGTATCATACACCGGGAACGTATTGGAGACCACCATTGTTGCTGGTAGGGATCCAAAGACCACTTACTCTTGCCGAGCTCTGACCTTCCAGATTCCAGCCTCTCTGATCATTTCTAGCTTCTTCTCAGGGGCGATTGATCGTTTTGGGTTTTTGACCTCTCCTCCCGCCCCACCTGGACCATCATACGCCTCATCCATGGGAGGGGAGCCATTCTTTCGTGATTTATCTATGCCTTCCATAGACTTAGATATGTCATTAGGACTATACTCGACGTTCACTCGTGACGTCTTCCCCATAGACGAGCTCCCTCTCATTGATCCATCACGTGTGTCGTTATTGGAGCCATTCGTAGGTGAGGTAGGGGATGACGACACTAAGGATCTCACCAAGCACGACTATGAGAGCGGAGATGACGAGGATGGCTCTGATCACACCTTGTTGAGTACTTGTGGTGGTTTATGTGGAGCCGAGGCGTGTGGTTATTATGGATGTCATTATGCATAGTTAGGGAGTGAATTATGTGATTAGTAGAAGTATCTTAGTATTAGATAGCGTGAGCCATATGACTCCACTTCACATGGTTAGACTTTTCTCCTTGGGGCGGCTCTCCTGTGTGTGTGTCTGTCGGGGACTTTTATTCTGTTATTTTTTTTTTAAATTGTATTATAACCTATCCACACTTTCTATCCTTTGACGCTTGGTCGTCTGTTTGTATAGTATATTTACGTTCTAAAAATGGTTAAGCTAATCTCTTTTATAAAACATGTTGAGTTCTCAAAACATTATTAACTACAAATTATTGCGGTATCTGCCTTTAAAAAAAGGGACGCTATTTTCATACAAAGGAAACCTTTAATTAATTTATTTATTGAAATAATACCTTTTAAAGATACATTCTCGCTGTATACAAATCGGGGTGTTACACAAACATATAAACATACAATCTTGTAACAACAACACATAATTCTCACAACTTGATTGTCATGTTCCACACCACATCAACATCACAGCCACATCATCAGCACATTAACAACATTATCATGACAGCATCAACATATCAACATCATTATCACACGACACTATCACAACAATGCATTGATTAATCAATCGAACGTATAAAAAATCAACTCCACAAAAGTAGTAGATATATGAATAATAAATAAATCTTTCACCTATCACTATTATGCTATGGCTCTGAGCGTTATCTTTTTAACGCTCCAAATGGGGCGTCATTTGGACTTACGGGTCAAAAATTATGAGGTAAAACGTCAAAGCATGTCATAGTTAAAAACAACATATGAACAATCAAATATAATTATGGCACAGTAGGTACATGGATAATATTCAAGCATCTCACCAACCACTACCATGTTATAGCCCTGATTATTAGCTTTCTAACGCTTCGAACGGGGCATTATTTAGACATACGGATCAAAAGTTATGATCAAAACATTAGATGGATTTTCCAAATATACCAGTTTTTCAATGTTACTGAATTTTCACCCAAATCTCATCTTCAAACCCTAAACCAGTCTCAATTTTATTCAAAATCATCTCTTTAAGTTGTTAACAAGAACAATATAGATATCATGGTAATTAACATCAATCTATCAATTTTTTTCATGATTCAACTACTTAGATTCATGTCCTAATTCACCAAATATTCTATCAATTTTCATGAATTCACTTGATCACAAGGACACAACAACATCAACACATCATCACACACAATTTCAATTCATATCATGGCACATTAAAATAGAATTATCATCACAATTGCATCAACAATTCACCGTAACACAGAGAAGATTAAACCTTAATCTACCCATCAATTCATACCCCTATTACTGAACCCAATTCTCACCCTTACATTAGATTTTTTGTAAAAATTCTGAATTAGAACCTTCACTCTCCTCTCTTGATCACCTTGCCTCTTGCCTCTTGTTGCCATAGTACTCTTTCTCCTTTCTCCCCATTTTTCACGTATGATGCAACTGACTTTTCTTATTTCAATTTTCCCTTTTTCTAATAATAATATTCCTCCTAATTATGTTTTCCCTCATTTACCCCAACTTACCCTCATGTAATTACCTCCTTGTCCCTAAAATCTCTACACATATTATTTATTTTATTTTTATTAATTAATATAATAAAATAAATAAAACATTATTTTTAATTACCAAAACAACTCTAAATTATTATACTCACATCTATCATCTCTCAATATCGATAACTCAAGGGCACATACCCCGCCAACACCCAACCATAAAATAAATCATCAAAATGCATAATTCAAACAATTAAAATATAATAAAATATCTAATAAAAAATGGGGTGTTACATGAAGTCCATCCTTTGATAACTACTCTCCATGTATTACTATCCATAGACTTAATAAAAGTAACTATGCGAGTCTTCATGTAGTCGTACCATTAAGAACTGGATGACGATCAACAAATCCTCCTTCTTTGGTATTCTCCATCTTAAAAATAATAGATATCGTGGAACACACCCAACTAGAATAAGGTGCCCGCTCTTTATGCCAATTGAAATTATCTTTGGTTAGAATTAAGATGTCTCACACAATGTTGAAACAATGTGGGAGACAAGATGATATAAATTTAGTGATGAGTAATTTAAACAAAAAAACAACAAAATAATATAAAGAAATGGTAACCCACTTAAGTGTAAAATCACCTACATTTGGAGGATTTCAACTAAAAAAAGAAAATTCACTAATTTAAGTACTCAATAATACACAACAGTCTCATATGAAATCTCCTAGCACAATGTCTTTTTTTTAATACTACTCGGGAATTTCAATGAGGATGATTAATATTAGACAGTCACAAGTTATTGAGTCTATAATTGAAAATGAATATTTTGAATTAATTTTCTAATTTATGTTTTGAAAATCCAAAAGTATTCCATTGTGTCATTGCTGGTGAGGTTTTAACCTAAGCACTTTATTTGTTTGTTGTTTGATTATCCTGACATGTTTTTATATCTTCAAGACTTGCACTAATTCTTAATTATTAGATATAAGATATTTACATACTCTGAGGCATTTTTTTACCTATAACTTTTCAGCTCACGCTTGAATTATTATTATCCTTTTGTTGACCACTTTGAGTTTAATGTCTTTCTTTGTTTTAATAACCACATTACAAACCTTGACCTAAAAGAAATCATTTTATCCACTTCTCTTTGGAGTTAGTTAGTAAATAGAGTAATCTAATTTGGACAAAAAAATTAAGTTTCAAAATGTTCATGGAATAATAACATTTTAAGTTGGTATTACTTAATGCAAATATAGATACTTTGATATAAGATATAATTATTGAAAATTAAAAAAAAAAAGTACCCATTAAAAAAGAAAGAGAAACAAATAAACAGAAGAACAGTATGGTAGTGAAAAGAAAGAAAAATTATGTCTTTCGAATGTTAGTACAATATTTCAATTTTTATCTTGTGTCCAAAATACAAAGGGATGATCAAAAGTTAGTTTTCCCGACTCCCAATAGTAAAAGCTTATTGCCCCAAAATTATCTCACATTTATCTAAGTCATATTACAATTATTAAGATCTCTAAAAGTGTATATATTGATTGTATTGTAATTATTGTATATATCTTTTTTCATCCCTATGATAGGTTGATATGGGATTCTAGGATCAAGTGATATTGAATGCGTATGCATCAAGTTATTAAGAAGTGATACGAGCAAGAAAAGATCCTAAAGGCCAAAGAATTAGATTGCGAAATTGCACCTTACCATAGAGGAATTGTTCTATGGGGATTTCTTAGGCCAAATAAAGTGTTTCCGGAGTCGGAAACAATTTATTTGTAAATTTGGAATCTGACTCAAAAACGAATAAAACAGGTGTTTTATGGTGATTCTAGAGATGTATTTTTGAAAAAAATCAAAATTGAAAATGATCTTACCTTATCAGAAAGAATCTAGTGGCCAGCAATGTCGTGAGATCAGCAACTCCAGTGGTGATGAAATGGCGGGGGGTGTACCTGCAAGGTACTCTGATGCCAAAGTCAGGAAAAAGGAGTAAGCAAGTACGGAAAATCATAGGGTGAGTTAGAGAATATTGCGTAACCTGACCCTCTCAAGTGAGAGGGTATTTATAGGCTGCCCCCAGCGCGGGGCCAACGGTCACTTGCTGACCGTTGGCCCCGCGCTGGATTGCAAGGCCCAATACAAGTGACTGTCAGGGCTTACGTGGCGTAAAGAAGACCAGCACGTGGTCTTCGCCCTGGGGTAACGGTCCCGAGATCTCCGGAAGGCGGGCAGACCGATCCTTTCGGAGGTGGGAGGTTATAGGATGACGTGTCCTCGCGGGGAGGAACACGTGGAGGTCGAGGAGAGACGTGTTCCCCAAGACTCGAAGCCTCTGCTCGACAATGCCTGTCCAACACGTGCTCGACGAGGTGGAGGTCTGGACGTGCTCTACACTGGGTAAGTGTGAGCCTTCTTGGGCCACCTCAGATCATTGGGTTGGGCCTACCTGACTAATGGGCAGGCATTGACCCAGTCTAGAATAGGAGCCCCCCAAGTCGTTGCTCCGGAGTGTCGGAGTAATGACTTAAGGGCCAGCCCTCATGTCGAAGACACAATGAGCATGTTCGAAGAACCGGGTTGAAGGTAGTTGTCTGATACCTGCAGATAATCCTTTGTCAAAGAGGCCCGTTAAACGGGGCAGTGTCCCCGCGGTAACGGGCCTGTGGCAACGGAAAGGCCACGAGCAAAGGATGTTAGACGGGCAGGAATTTTGAAGTCTGCTCGAATTTCGTACGTCGCTGTTGGGCGACGTTGCGGGGAGGTGAGAAGTTGTGGACTCGAGCACCAAAGCAAACGAAAGGACATACGCGGGAATCTGTGTGCCACGTGTCACCCGTCACTATTACCTAGGGCGGCTAGGCTATGGTTAGGGTACTCGAGTGCCTAGGGACGCCTCAATTCCCGTGAGGAGCTTATAAAAAGGAGTGAGCCCGTGCCATTTGCACATTTCCCTCTTCTTCACTCCGAATTTATCCCTTCCTGTCTCTGCTTTCGCCACTGTCTAACCACCATACTCCGCCGCACCGGACTCTTGCAACCGATGTTTTCAAGTAAGTTTCTGATCTTTTTCTTTCTGTTTGTGTTTTTTACGGTGGTCCTCCGGTGAACTAATGAAGTTCTCGGGGAGGTCACGGAGTTTTCGGAGAAAACGGCGGAACTTCTTTAGGCTTTTGATGAATCTCGCGGGGAGACGGGATGAATGTCCCGGGGACTTGAGGAAGGTCCCGAGGACGTGGGATGAATCCCCCGGGGACATAGGACGAAGGCACCGGGGGCCTGAGGACGGTCTCGGGGACGCTTGCCTGATGTCCCGAGGACGTTGGGTGAACGAGATAGATGCGCATCCCCGACATTCCTGGGCGGAGGGCGTCGCCCACGCAGTTCCCCATTTCCTTTCTTCGCCCTTTCACTTGATCAGCGATGGAGGGGTGAATTTGATGTGGATTATCAAATTCACCAGTTCCTTCTGCTTTTCAGGTAAATGGAGGTTGTGGCCGTGGGATCTATAGATATTGACGACCAACCTGACTCCCCGATGGCACCAATCACTAGTGTCGAGGGACGGCCGCCCGAGGATTGGGCTAGCGAGGAGCCTCTAGGCATCGCATCCCAGTTTGTCGCAGGTGACAAGGACGATATCTTCGCCACCGTCGAGCATCGCCTCGAGGGCTCCTCAAAGGCCTGGATGGTGTATAGACCTCTGCAGCAGCACCGCATCTGCTCGACGTACAGAGGGATGAGGTTTCCCTTGTACGAGTTCATGTTCGACGAGGCGGGGTGGGGCCTGCCCTTCAGCGATTTTCAACGAGAGGTGTTCATTTGGCTGTGCTTGGCACCGTCGTAACTCCACCCCAACGCCCTCGCCTTTATTCGCGCCTTCGAGCTCGTCTGTCAGCATCTCCGCATCGTTCGACCATACCTCTGTTTTTCTGTATATTCCACTTGCAGAGGAAGACAATTGATGGAAAACATGGCTGGGTGTCTTTCAAGCATGTGAGTAGGTTGTTTCAGACTTACGTGGACTCTGTTCGCCACTTCAAGTCCCGGTACTACATCGTGAAGCCTGTCTCGTTTGAGGTCGTGGAGTCGGTGTACAGACGGGTGCACCATGAGATAGACGGGCAGCAGGAAGAGGTCCTCGAGGAAAATTTTCCCCTGTTCTGGATGGAGGAGCACTTCAAGAAGGGCACAGACAGTTATATATTCAGTCCTGGTAGACTGTGCGAAGGGGATCGTCTGGCCCACGAGGAGATAGTCAAATTCGTCGCCGGTTTCTCCCCTGCACAGCTCGTGACACCGGACGGGAAGCCTATCCACGACGACAATGGGAGGCCCTTGGAGAAAGTCGATTGATTAATACGAGGGCCCTCCTCGAGATGTTTTCTGACGAGGATGCCCTCAAGTTGTTAGGTGGTGGATGTCTCTTTGATTAGATCCTCCCGTGCATTTTGTTCTTCGACTTACTGACGTATTTCTATTTTCTTTTGCAGGCACCATGTTGAGCGCGGAGGAGCATATCAAGAAGCTGGCAGCTACTCGAATTTCAAAGAAGAGTGGAAAAAGGCGGGTCGAGCGGATCCTATCACAGTGCCCAGGCCCTACCCCGGCAACCGGGGACTCTTCCAGCTCTCCCCAGGGTAGCCAATATCCCGTCACGCAAGGGTCTCCAAAAAGACAACGACTCAGCGAGCATGTGGACGTCGATCTTACCGAGATTGAGAGCCATCCCACTATGAAGTTCGTGTTCCCGCCTTGTCACTCGAGGTCGAATTTATTTTCGGGAAACAATTCCCTGTGTGTTGGTGCACCTGAGGCTCAGACCATCTTAGGCGTTGACCGGGCTTTTAGAAGAAAGGCCTTGGTGGAAGACGTGTCTGCGATGATGCGGGTTTGTGGTGCCGCCCTGGTCCTGAACGACGATACCTTCCCAGGAGTTGAGCTGACCAAGCTGCAGGAGAGCTTCACGTCGGTCGTAGCCGAAATGGAGAAGGTGGGCAAGGACCTGTCAGAGTGTAAAAAATAGAACGAAACCCAGGTCGAGCTTCAAAGGCAGTTGGAGGAGAAGCTAAAGAAGGCCGATGTTGAGAGGAAAGATCTCTTGGCGAGGATCGCCGAGTTGGAGCAAGTTGTTCGTCCTGCTGAAGAGGAAACTAAGGACGACAGGCTATTGACCTCTCGGGAAGAACTGATCGTGAAGCTCAGGCAGACCAAGCAAGATGTCCTCGTGGCTGCCGAGGTGGCCTTTACTAATGCCGTGAAGCAGCTTGGGATTGTGAACCCCAACCTCGTCACTGAAGGGACTGATCTTTACTATGAGGTGGTCGAAGGTCAGATTGTTCGGCCGGCGTCTGAGGAGGATGATGACGACCAGGCCACGTGAGACAAGCAACTTGAGGAAAACGCAGTCATCTAGTTTTCCATTTGTTTACTTTGTTTGGGCCTGTGAGCCATTTTTTGTAGTGACTTTTTCTGGCCTGCGTACCAGGGGCTTTTTGACATCTTTGTACTATTCGCACAATGGGCTTCTGCCCGATTTAATGCTTTGCTTTTGTGTGTGTGATATTTACATGTTTGATATATTTGTTGTTTTTTGCCTAAGTAATTTGTCTAAGTAATTTGGGGGTTTGCTCGACTTTGTTGGTCCTCGACTGTGTGGGGAACTGGTCGAGTGGCCGGAGATGTATTCTGACCTTTAACGAGGCTAAGAATTCGGTCGAGGTCCTAGTCTCGTGGCGTGAATTTCCCATCACGAGCTGGGAGTTCTGCCTGATTGGTACGGCGACGACGAAGCTCGATCGAGGTATCCTCGTCGGATCAAGGGTCTTCGCGCACACACAACGCGGCCCTTGATCTTCTTATCTCATGGAGGGGAATCGCGCTTGTACCTAAGTGCGCCCCCGTAATCGCGACATGGCCGTTTCGGGGGCGGTGCTTAACTGTAGTATTGTTTAAGCTTCTCAGCGTTCCATGGTCGAGCAAGTTCCTCCCCGTGTAGATTTTTGAGGTAGTAGGCTTCTGTTCCCGTTTTTGCGCGGACGCGATATGGGCCCTCCCAGTTCGCGGCGAGCTTGCCTTCTCGCGAATCTTTCTGGTTCCTTCGTAGGATGAGGGTGCCTACTTGAAAATCACGTTTAATAACTTTGTTGTTATAACGTAGAGTTATTTTTTGTTTAAGTGAGGCTTCTTGGATGGATGCGTCGGACCTTATCTCCTCGACAAAGTCGAGCTCCTCCCTTAGGGTCTCATCGTTTGTCTCCCCATCGAGGGGAGATTCCGTTCTCCTCGAGGGTTCCTTTATTTCCACGGGGATCACCGCTTCTCTTCCGTAAGTCAAGCGGAAGGGGGTCTCCTCGGTCGTGGAATGTGGGGTTGTCCGGTAGGCCCATACGACATTGTGCAGCTCCTTGACCCACCTTTTCTTGGCGTCGCCTAGTCGGTGTTTCAGTCCTCTCAGGATCACTCTGTTCGCCGGTTCAGCTTGCCCGTTCGTTTAAGGGTGCTCGACCGACGTGAAGTGCTGCTTCGTGCCCAGCTTGGTGACGAAGTCTTGGAAGTTCTTGTCGGTGAAATGTGTCCCGTTGTCGGTGACAATCGCTTGGGGCACGCCGAACCGGGCGAGGATGTTCCTCTTGTAGAAATGTAGTATGTTGTGAGCCGTGATTTTGGCCAGGGCTTCCGCCTCGATCCACTTCGTGAAATAATCCACGCCGACGATCAGGTACTTGTTTTGGTATGACCCCACGACGAAGGGCCCTAGGATATACATTCCAAACCATGCAAACGGCCACGGGGACGATAGTGTTTTGAGCTTGCTAGGCGGGGCCAGGTGCATGTCCTCGTGTCTTTGGCATCTGTCGCATTTCTTGAAGTGCTCCTTGGCGTCCTGTTGCATGGTAGACCAGTAGTATCTTGCTCGTAATGCCTTGCGGGCAAAGGACCATCCACCGAGGTGTTGTGCATTGATCCCCTCATGGATTTCCTGGAGTATACCAGGGATCTTGGTCTCTTCGACGCACCTGAGGAGGGGGATCGAGAAGCCACGTCGGTACAGTTTGTCTTTAACAATTATATAGGAGCACGCCCATCGCTTAACCACTTCGGCCTCCTTGGGATTGTCGGGCAGCTTTCTAGTGGTGAGGTACTCGTATACCGGGGTCATCCAGCAGTTGCCGTCTCCGATGGCGTTCAAGTCCGTCGCAGGGACGGGTTTGTCAATGCTCGGGCGTGAGAGTATTTCTTGTATGATGAATTTGTTCCCATCTTTCTTCTTTGTGCTTGCCAGTTTAGATTAGACATCTGCTCGAGTGTTGTGCTCGCGCGGGATGTGGGTGACTTCTGCTGCGTCCGAGGATGGCTTCGCTCTGGCCTTGGGTTTGGTGTTGATGGAACTCAGGCCCTTGGTTGTAGCGTCGAAGCACCTCCTGGACGTTTCAATGTCCCCGTGCATAGTGACCACCCGACCTCTGGCCGTGTTGTACTTCATCTTCAGATGGACTATAGATGTTATTGCCGTGAGTTTGGCCAGAGTGGTCCTCCCCAGGATGCAATTGTAGAGGGACGGGCATTCGACCACCAGGAAGCGTGTCTTGACTTGTCGGGCAGTGTCCTCGCTCCCGAAAATGACCATCAGTTCAACATAGCTCCACGGTCTGGTGGTGGTGCCGTTGAATCCTTGGTCGAGATGGAGGGTCTCGAAGAGGTTGGCGTACATTATGTCCACCGAGCTCCCTTGGTCGACCAAGATCTTGCGGACGTCAAAATTTTCCATCTGCGCCCGGATTAAGTGGGGGATGGTGGCGTTGGGCGCTCCGCCTGGCAGTTCCTCGAGGTAGAAGGTGATGGGGTTTGATCTCCCTTGCACCTTCTCGAAAGTGGTGGTCTTCGCCGAGGTCGCGGATTCCAGCTCGTCAAATTTCCGCTTGATCGACCCGAGGAGACCTTCTCGAAGCCTCCGCCAGATATGACCATCGCCGTGGGGAAGTTCTCCCACGTGCTGCGGGCAGTGACGGGGTCTTCAGGGGGGAAGCTCGCCCACATGCTGTAAACTGCCTCGGGGTCCTCGATTCCCTCGGGGACGTAAAAGTCCTCGGGTCGAGTGATGTTGAGGGCGACTTGTAGTCGGTTCTCCCCGGAGGGAGGTGTTGTCTCCTTGACGCTTTGAGTGTCTCGTGCATCTGACCAAGGAGCGTCGTTCCTCTTGGCGTATTGCTTTAGATGCCCTTCCTTGATCAGGATCTCTATTACATCCTTGAGGTGGATGCAATCTTCTGTGACATGTCCATGGATCCAATGGAACCTATAGTACTTGGACTTGTCCATGTTTGATTTGGGGGGTGTCGGCTTTGGAAAGCGGACACCCCCTTTTTGAAACTCCGAGTTGGCGCACTCGGAGTGGATTTGCTCGCGGGGAGCGTTGAGCGGAGTGTATTCCGTAAACCGGCCAGCTGGCCCCCTTGATTCGTGGGAGTCCCTGGGACGGCCTTCGCGTCTTTTCTCTCCACCACGCCGGGAGGCAGGAGAGTCTTCATCTCTTTGGCCTCGGGGGAGGAGGTCTTCCAAGTTGCGGGGTCTATGGATGCCCACAAACTTGGCGAACTCGGTCCCGAGACGTATTCCCTGCACGATCAGGAACTTCTTCATGTCGTCGGTTGTGTGAACCTCGACAGCTTCTCGGTTGAATCTCTCAATGTAGTCTCTGAGAGACTCGTTCTTCCCTTGGAAGATGCCTTCCAACGAGGCTAGCGTCTTCGGATCGCGGCGAGATACAGTAAAATGTTTGGAGAAATGTCCCTTCAGTTGCTTCTAGGACGTGATGGATTCTGGTGCAAGGATTTTGTACCAAGTCATGGCACCTTTCCTGAGGGTGGTCGGGAAGAGACTGCACTTAATAGCCCCCCGGACGTTCCTATAGTCGAGCATGATCTCGAAGCTCTCGACATGATCGTCGGGATCGGCGGTTCCGTCGTAGGTCCCCAGGGGTGGAGGCTTTTCCATCCCTACAGGGATATGGGTGTCCATAATCTCCTTGGCCAAAGGGGTCCTCTGGTCCTCCTCATCACTTCTGACTGGTGACTGTGATGGGGAGTGATGGCCTCGACTAGGTCCATGTCTTCAAGGAGAGTTCCTAGAACGGCTCTTCGGCTTTTCGCCGTCAGTTTTTCTCCTCTTTTTGGTCGGGGAGCGTCGTGGCTCCTTCTGAGGAGGGGAGCGTGGGTGCTTCTGGGCGACCGCAGGTTGGGTTCGTTCCAGGCGCGATCGGTGGCCCGCAGGGTGCGGGGAAGGGCTGCGAGAGTCCGCCGGGGTGTCCTTCATGGGGGAAGGAGAACGATTTGAAGATGGCGGGCGACTATGTCTTCGCGGGGAAGAACGTCATGGTCGCCCCCTATCGAGTGCTTCAATCCTCACGTTCTGCTGGGCGATCGATTGGTTAGTCTGGTTGATCAAAGCGAACAGGCCACCATGCCAGGATCAACGTCCGGTGGCGCGGCGATCGGCTGGTAGACAACCGAAGGGTTGTCCTGTTGGGCGGCATCGTACGCCGCATCGTCAGAGAAAGGGGAGGCAATCTGCCTGTCCCTTGTGTCGTCTTCTTCGACGTGAACGGCTACATTGTCCTCGCAGTGGTCTTCTGATGACACTGAATTTCACCGTATTTTTTACTCCGATTTCGCATGCATTCTTAGTCTTTTAATGTCATTTTATTATGTTATTATTATGTTTTTCTTTGTTTTCAGGTTTTTAGTCTAATCGGAGCCCCGAGCGAGAAAAGGAGCGAAAAAGGAGCCGAAATGAGCTAAAATAGAGAAAATCAGCATTTTGCACTTATGGCATCCACTCTGGCGGCCGCCACAGGGTCTTCCATGACGTGGCCATGTCTCAAACTCCTCCCAACTATTTTTCCCCACGATCTCCAACTGCCCAAGCAAATTTTACAATCATGGCGGGCGCCATGGTGTTGTGGCGGGCGCCACAAGAGCAAAATCAGTTCCCGCCCAAATTCAAATGCTAGGGGCATCCTTGTCTTTTCCACATGTTTCCTTGCCTATAAATAGGACTTTAGATTTTCGTTTTTCTTCATCCAAGCTTAGTTGTTCATAAGCATATATTAGTGTAATAGTGGTAATCGCTTCACATCGAGGTGTTACTACATTCGAGAGATCGAGTCTGTAAGAGCCTGTGAGATTGAGTCTTGGAGAACTCTGGAAGGAAGTTAATCCTGCTGCCATTTTACTTTCAGTTCGCATTTTATTCAATCACTCCGATTGGAGCAGGTTTTTATTACTTTACCTTTTGTCAACTTTATTTCTTGCACTGTCTTTTAATTTCATTTATTTTCCGCACTGCTTTACTTTCATTTACTTTCCGCACTCGCTTTACTTTCATTTACTTTCCGCACTCGCACTACTTTCATTTACTTTCCGCACTCGCACTTAAATACCTTTTTATGAAAAATCTAAAAATGAACTTTTACTTTACCATGTATGGCTAATTTTATAAAGGTTAGAATGTGAAGATCATAACTGAACTGATAATCTGTACAATTGTTAGTGGAAACACTTAAAGGCTATTTTAACTTTCAGTATAAGTTTTCCTGTTCTTAAATTCCGTTGGGTAAGATCGAAAGCCGTCCAACGTCTATCTAAACTTAATTGTTTTTAAACTATTTCAAAAACAGCGAAAGCGCTTTGTTTAGTTTATTAGGAGTTTTTAATTTAAAAGGAAAAGAGATTTTAAAACCATTCTCGGACGCGTTAAGAAGTTTAAAGTCTGGTTCGTAAGAACCTCTTTTTTTTTTTAGAAAATCCATGTTAAAATACTTTTCAACTTGGTCAAGATACTATATTTCTTAAAAATAGGTTTACTACTCTAACGCAATGCGCGCCTTTTTATCCGTGACAATAAGAGGGTTTGATTAGGGGGTACAACTCGGTTCTGACTACGCGAAAGCGACAGTTCCTGTCAAATTAGTTCTTTTCAAATTAGAAAACATTGCCCGTAAGTAGTTCTATTAGCAAGTACTTGGATTATCAATTGGTTGTGTGAATTGCATTCGAACCTGTCTTTATCAATTAATTTTAATTACTTTATTTACTACCGTGCACTCTTCAAAACTACTATTTTCAATCACCTTAGATACACACCTTAACAATAGATAGCGATAGATTGACATTTGGTCTCTGTGGATACGATAATCTTTTATATTACTCTGACGCGTTCGTACACTTGCGAAAAAACACGCATCATCTTCGTTATCGTACTGCACAAAGGCGGTGTCCGAAGTCTTGTTCCCAGGCTGGGAGCTGGCCATGGTTGTCAGAAAAAGTAGAGATTTCTTTGGTTTTACGACGGGGAAAACGGGGAAGCAAGATTTCCCACAGATAGCGCCACTGATCTTACTTGATTAGAAAGAATCCAGTGGCCAGCAACTTCGTGAGATCAGTAACTCCGGTGGTGATGAAACGGTAGGGGGTGTACCTGCAAGGTACTCCGATGCCAAAGTCAGGAAAAAGGAGTAAGCAAGTACGGAAAAACAAAGGGTGAGTTAGAGATTATTGCTTAACCTGACCCTCTCAAGTGAGAGGGTATTTATAGGCTGCCCCCAGCGCGGGGCCAATGGTCTCTTGCATTGGGTTGGATTGCAAGGCCCAATACAGGTGACTGTCAGGGCTTACGTGGCGTAAGGAAGACCAGCACGTGGTCCTCGCCCTGGGGTAACAGTCCCTAGGATAGGTCAGCTGTTTATCCCTACTGATTTTGTTTTCATGGACATTAAAGAAGATGATGACATACCAATTCTTCTAGGTAGACCATTCTTATCGACTGCTGGAGCCATAATAGATGTCAAAAAGGGGAAGCTCACCTTTGAGGTAGGGAACGAGAAGATAGAATTTATACTTTCAAAATTTCTTATGGCACCTGTGATAGGAGACGCGTGTTATGCGATAGATATCATTGATGAATGTGTTAGGGAGTTAGAGCAAGAAGAAGTCATTGAAACAATTAAGCTGCCATCAACTCTGATTTTGGAAGATGACAATTATAAGAAACCCTACATCGATGATAACCTTTACGAATGTTTATCCCTTACCCCAGATCCTATGCCTTGCCCTATTAAACCAGCCTTGGAACTTAAGGAACTGCCTAAGAACCTGAGATATGAGTTTCTTGATGAAGAAATGAATCGTCCGGTTATAGTTAGTGCTGCCTTGACACAAAAAGAAACAGATCAACTCTTGGATGTTTTACGAAGATATCCCTCAGCCTTAGGATATAATATCTCTGATCTGAAAGGTATAAGTCCATCCGTATGCATGCATCGGATTTCGCTCGAAGCAGATTCAAAACCTTCCAGAGAACACCAGAGAAGGATAAACCCTATACTGAGTGATGTTGTCAAGAAGGAAGTTCTGAAGTTGCTAGAAGCAGGTATAATATATCAGATCTCGGACAGTAAGTGGGTGAGCCCTGTGCATGTGGTACCCAAGAAGGGAGGCATCACAGTTGTGCAAAATGAGAAAGGTGAACAAATAGCAAAGCGGATAGAAGGAGGTTGGCGTATGTGCATAGACTATAGAAAGTTAAATAAAGCAACTAGGAAGGATCATTTCCCTTTACCGTTCATAGACCAGATGTTAGAACGTCTTGCCAGACATTCTTACTTCTGCTATCTAGACGGGTATTCGGGATTCTTCCAAATACCTATACATCCAGAAGATCAAGAAAAAACTACCTTTACATGCCCTTTTGGAACTTTTGCCTACAGACGAATGCCTTTTGGACTCTGTAATGCCCCTGCTACTTTCCAACGTTGCATGATGTCAATCTTTGCAGATTATCTAGATGGAATCATGGAAGTATTTATGGATGATTTCTCGGTTTGCGGTTTTGATTTCCAAAATTGTCTTATCAACCTTGAGAAAATCCTGGAAAGATGTGTGGAGGTGAACCTTGTGCTGAATTGGGAAAAATGCCATTTCATGGTGACTGAAGGAATTGTTTTAGGACATATAATCTCTGAAAGAGGTATAGAGGTAGATAAAGCAAAAATAGAAGTTATAGAGAACCTAAAGCCACCCAAGACTATCAGGGAAGTTAGAAGTTTCCTTGGACACGCTGGATTCTACCGCCGTTTCATCAAGGACTTCTCCAAAATAACAAAACCTTTAACTGGCCTGTTAATGAAAGATGCCGAATTCATATTTGATGAAAAATGCAATGAAGCATTCAACCTTTTGAAGCAAGCATTGATTTCAGCACCCATTATGAAACCCCCTGATTGGTCTGAACCGTTTGAGATAATGTGTGACGCCAGTGATTATGCTGTAGGAGCCGTTCTAGGTCAGAGAAAAGATAAAAGATTACATGTAATATATTATTCCAGTAGAACCCTAGACGCCGCCCAGCTCAATTACGCAACAACCGAGAAAGAACTCCTAGCGGTAGTTTTCGCTATAGACAAATTTAGATCATATCTAGTAGGAGCCAAAATTATAGTTTACACCGATCATGCTGCCATCCGTTACCTACTAAGTAAAAAAGATGCTAAACCCAGGTTACTTCGATGGATTTTGTTACTACAAGAGTTCGACATAGATATCCGAGATAAAAAAAGGCACAGAAAATGTAGTAGCCGATCACCTATCTAGGCTAGAATACCTGAATCCTGAATTAGTACCCATAAATGATGATTTTGCCTATGATAGACTGATAGCCCAGTTGGAAACCATTGAAGATAAAAAACCAGACCCTCATGAGCACTTTCAAAAATCCTTAGCTGTAAGTAACGTGCCCTGGTACGCTGATTTTGTTAATTACCTAGCTGCTGATATCATACCCCCTGATCTCGATTACCACAAGAAGAAGAAGTTCTTAAGTGATGTTAGAAACTTCTATTGGGACAAGCCACTTCTTTTCAAGAGAGGTAAAGATGGCATTTTCCGCCGTTGCGTTCCAGAAGACGAGGTAGAAAGTATAATTCAGCATTGTCACTCTGCGCCTTATGGTGGACATGCAAGCACCTCTAAGACCTACGCCAAGATTCTTCAAGCTGGCCTATTCTGGCCTACCATGTGGCGTGATGTCCATGCTTACATTGTCAAATGTGATAGATGCCAACGCACAGGAAATATTTCAAGACGCGACGAAATTCCTTTAAGAAACATCCAAGAAGTAGAACTCTTCGACGTATGGGGTATAGATTTCATGGGACCATTCCCACCATCTTTAGGAAACAAGTATATCTTAGTTGCTGTAGACTATGTGTCTAAATGGATTGAAGCGATAGCTGCACCCACAAACGACACTAGAGTAGTGATTAAATTATTTAAAAATTATATATTCCCCAGATTTGGAACACCCCGTTTAGTTATTAGTGATGGAGGATCTCACTTCATACCAAGAATATTTGATAAGCTTTTAAGAAAGTATGGAGTTAAGCATAGAGTAGCAACACCATATCACCCACAGACTAGTGGCCAAGTGGAAGTATCTAATAGGGAGATTAAACAAATTTTAGAAAAAACTGTCTCTGTATCCAGAAAAGATTGGTCGCAAAAGCTTCAAGAGGCTTTATGGGCCTACAGAACCGCTTTCAAAACCCCTATAGGAACAACCCCCTACCAACTAGTCTATGGAAAATCTTGTCATTTACCTTTTGAGTTAGAGCATAAGGCCTATTGGGCCATTAAAACTTTGAATTTGGATTACCTAACTGCTGGTGAGAAACGTATCCTTGACATCCACAAATTGGAAGAACTCAGACAGCAGGCCTACGAGAATGCCATAATATACAAAGAAAGAACAAAAGCTTGGCACGACAAAAGAATCGTAAGAAAAGACTTCAACTTAGGCGACCCTGTTCTCCTGTTCAATTCTAGGCTACGGCTCTTCCCAGGAAAGCTCTGTTCAAGATGGATTGGCCCCTTCAAAGTATCAAAAATTCTGAGGTCTAGAGCTGTTGAAATAAAAAACGGGACATGTAAACCATTCATCATCAATGGACAAAGACTGAAGCTCTACGAAGGAGGAGACATTCCAACAACCTACTCCAGCCACACTCTAAGTGATCCACCAATCCCGACAAGAGATGTATAAGTTCCAGTCGTCAAGCTAACGACGTTAAACAAGCGCTGCATGGGAGGCAACCCATGATTTTCTTACCTTATTTACTTTTTCTACATTTTGTTTTATTTTATTTCTTGTTATATTTTGTCAGGACTAATGTTTGAAATGTTTGTGTTTTACAGGACCTTCTTCCTAACTCTGTGCAGAATGCAGAATTTTGACGACATGCATGTGACTTTCAGGAATGAAGCCCAGAGAGAGCGTTACTTTGTCCACTTCAGGCGTCCTATGGCACCTACGAGGTACCCAGATCGGGCTTGCATGGAGGCTTTAGGCATTGAGCCTAGTGTCAGATTGTTATGCCACCAGCTTCAATTGGACCAGTTCGACGACCTGAACAACACCTATAGGAACCTCACTTTGGAGTTCCTCAGCTCGTTTTCTTATGACCCCTGGGCCGGACCAGATGGATGTGCTATTTTCAGGTTGTTTGGGACTGAGTACTCCTTCACTCATAAGGAGTTTGGTGATTTATTAGGTTTTTAGACGACCCCTGATGCTATTCCTGAGACACCTATGGGATACTTTCTGAGTAGGGAAGTGGAGAAGTTCTGGAGTGATATCTCTGGTGGAGGGAGTCAGGATCCTTCCACCCAGTTCTCACATGTTATCCACAACCCTGCATTGAGGTATTTTCAGATGATCATAGCACACTCTTTCTTTGGATTGCCAGATGCTGAGACCTTGCTTAGTGAGGAGGAGATCTTTCTACTGTTTTGTGCGACCCAGTCACGTCCTGTGGCATGTTGGAACTTTCTGCTGAAAGGTCTTAGCAGTATTGCCAGGTCATCAGTAGGTATTATTCATGTGGGAGGTATTGTTACCCAGATTGCTGCTGCTTTAGGCCTATCGCGTAAGTTGTTACATCTCAGGGTTTTCAGTGAATACACAACCATGGACGTTGATTTCTGCCTAGACAGAGGGTTGATAAGGAGAGCCTCTGCAAACCCCAACCAGTTCAGATTGTTGATCGACAACGAGGTTGTTCATTACTTTTTGCTGCCTGATCCGATGATGACCAGTGTTCATGACCCAGCTAATTGGAGATATGCTTTGGAGGGTTATGGAGAGACTATTGAGGAGCCTAGATCGCCTCCTATTGCTGAGTACACCCCTACACCTCCGTCTCCCAAAATCACTGTATTATCTAATAATTTGTCTTTGCAGCCACCCGATTTATACACCCAGGTTGTTGAGCTCCGCAGAGAGACTGCCAAGCTCAAACAGGAGGTAGCTGATCTTGCTTTGCAGATTGAGGTATCTGATCTCACTCATGCTACTGAGGCAGACTCTTTATACCAGGAGATCGGAGAGTTTCGTCGCGAGATCGCTGAGCTTCGTGGATCCAGCCAGGCAGAGGAGCCAGCTGATTGATCATATTGCCCTGACTTACTACTCTATTATTTAGTATTCAGTATTTCTGCGTTTTCTTTACTTTTTAGCATATCTGGACACATTTCGTATTTTCGCATTTCCTATATTTCCTATGTACTTTGATTTTATATATATATATATATTATGTGTGTTTTTATTTTTCCTTTTATATATATATATCCAATAATAATTTTATTTTTTCTTAATATTTGATTTTTATTTCCACAAAAATTGTGCAAGTCCCGTGTTGAAGAGGAAAACAAATGAGAACGCTATCGGGACCCCCAAGACGCAAAAGGTAAGAGAGGCCCATTCCAAAATTCAAAATTTTGGCCCAGGTCCGAAAATGACCTTATGGCGCCCGCCACGGCGTCCTGGTAAATACGGGGGAAAGCTTCATCTTCCACCATTTTTGAACCTCTAAACTCCCAAAACCCATTTTTCTCCTCTTCCAAAACTCCATTAAAACCCATAAAAGCTCCCACCTTTATTTAATACCCACTATCCATTAACCCTTTCAAACTTCCATTTGAAATTCCACCAATTAAATTCCATAAAAATCTCACCTTTACCAACTTATATTTAAACCCATCTTCACTATCTTCAAATCAATTCAAGGAGCAAGCTATGGAGTTCGAAGGATATATTTTGCGAGAAGGAAAACCCGGGGATAGGCAGAGGAGGGATATTCAAAGGCTTCAAGGTCGAGAAATTCTCTCGACGAGGTACGTGGACGACAACTGTCTCTATACTTTGGGTATTTATCATAGTGTTTATCATTTGCTTGATTTTTTGGGACTGCACTCTATTTTTGAAAACCGAGAACCAACCTTTGAGAAACTGACAGTTGAGTTTCTAAGTTCTTTGATCTACACCGTCCACCCTAACACTGCTAGCACAGTCGGTACTGTCCAATTTAGAATGTTTGGAATAGAATATAAGTACAGTACCGACGAACTAATAAGTCTGTTAGGGATTCCTCTCTGGGAAGGTGCTATTTGTGAGACCCCTTTGGATGACGGATGGTCGGTCGATGCATTTCCTTTTTGGCAGAGATTGTCAAATAATTTAATAACTTTTTTTGAAGGAATTCTCGCATCGACCATCCACAACCCGGCCATCAGAGTTTTTAGATACCTGTTGGCATGTACTATTTTTGGCCGGGATAATCCAAATAAGGTTAATGCTAAAGAGCTTCTGTTTTTACAAGGAAGTCTCACAAATAGAAGAATCAATCCGGTCCCGTTTATGCTTTCTCACATGTCTGTTACTATTAATAAAGCAGGACCGATTATTTTTGGAGGACTGATTACGTCTATTGCTCGGGCCCTTAACCTGAACAATGAGATAGCCACACTAGAGCCCTTAACTCCTCGCACAATCAACCTAAAATTTCTAAAAGATATGAAATTGTGCCGAGCGATAAGAGAGGGTGGTTTTGTATTGATGATCCATGGTGTAGCTATCCCATCTGTTGCCTTGCCCTGCAGTAGACGTACCGATGTACGTAATGAAAGGAACTGGACCTATGATTTAAATGCTCCACCTGTTCTAGGTCCACTTCCTCCTAATATTCCTGATACAGAGGGACACGACACTGACGAAGAATTTGAGCGGAGAGATCAGTCTCCCATACCTCATGTGTCCCCCCATCATCCTTCACCACCACACACCGCACCCTCTTCCTCTAACCCTTTTGCAGGTTCAGTCCCTGGATCCTATGTCACTGAGGAGATGTGGCGTGACCTTATGGCTAGAGAAGAAAGGCGAGATGACCTTCTCTCTACCATTCAGCAACAACTGACGGATAATATGAGCTTCATGGAAGAATCACGACGGAGGACAGATCGATCCTTCGAGTCTGTTTCTCGCACCTTGCTTGCGATCACAGACGAGCAATCCCGTCAGCAAGACTTCAACCGCCGACATTACCAGCTTATGGAGGCTACTCAAGGTTCCATTCTAGGTAACCTTCAACAGGTCAGAGATGCCCAGGCGGCCTTATCAGCCCGATTGGACCGGAGAGACCAGCATCGTAGCAGATCCCGTCATCCCAGGCATTCCCAGCAGGACGACGAGGGCACCAGTGGTCCACATCAGTAGTTTTACAGGTTACTCTCCTTATCTTATTTCGAAACATTGGGGACAATGTTCGATTTAAGTGTGGGAGGGGATTTTATTGCTTTCTATTTCCATTTTTAGTTAGTTGTTTATTTCTTGTTTTTGTCTATGTCTTTTTTTCTAGAAAATGCATGAGTCTGACGAGTCACCAATACAGTGTATCCCTAGTGCACCCTCATTTTTCCCCATTTCTTTAGCCCTAAAAAAAAAAAAAATTTTTGCAAAAAGAAAACATTGTTGTTCTACACGTTTTTTGGGCTTTAAGACAGGTTTGGATTAGGATGTGGTGACTTAGGTGAACTTTTTGAAACATTAGTATCGTTTTAGCACCGTAGACTTCACGAATATAGGAATCATTCCAAAACCCCATGTACCATGACCTTAATTATCATTTCCAAATTTGTCCTAAGTAGTTTATTTCAGCAGTCAGCTCTGGCCTAAGCATGTTCTACGTAGGGGACCGATGAACATAAGTGAATGATCCAGTAAAATAAATAAAGAAAAAGGCAAACTCCGGATAGATGACCCTCACAAGGTCGTTTAAACCAAAAAGTTGAATTGTTGCCACACAAAAAAAAATAAAATAATATATATATATATATATATATATATATATATATATATATATATATAATTTTAGCTCACCCATTGTTAGTTGGTTCAGAGGTATCTGGCGCTGAACTCGGTAGGGCGGATTACGATCCGATCCCCCACAACTGCATTTGGGTTAAATAAAAGGGTTTACACAGTCTTATGTACCAGAAACCCTATGTTTTGGATCAGAATCACTAACAGGTCACTCTACTATGAAACATGTACGGATAACGGGCTTAATGTGATTGCGCCTGAATGAAAAGGACCCAAAAAGAGATGAAGAGGTAGGCCTAGTTATTGTGGGATGATACGGTTGATTAATATAAGAATGAAGTTTATGTCCGCCTCTGCGGATAAGTGTCATTACGATACCCTTGGTTCACTTAGTACCTGTCACTGCATCCTGACTTGAACTTAGAAGCCCTTTTTGCCCGAATCACGTGTCAGCACTAGTTTTCTTACTTTGAGCTTTAAATGTTTTGCTTTAGGACAAGCAAAGGTCTAAGTGTGGGAGAATTTGATGACACTGAATTTCACCGTATTTTTTACTCCGATTTCGCATGCATTCTTAGTCTTTTAATGTCATTTTATTATGTTATTATTATGTTTTTCTTTGTTTTCAGGTTTTTAGTCTAATCGGAGCCCCGAGCGAGAAAAGGAGCGAAAAAGGAGCCGAAATGAGCTAAAATAGAGAAAATCAGCATTTTGCACTTATGGCATCCACTCTGGCGGCCGCCACAGGGTCTTCCATGACGTGGCCATGTCTCAAACTCCTCCAAACTGTTTTTCCCCACGATCTCCAACTGCCCAAGCAAATTTTACAATCATGGCGGGCGCCATGGTGTTGTGGCGGGCGCCACAAGAGCAAAATCAGTTCCCGCCCAAATTCAAATGCTAGGGGCATCCTTGTCTTTTCCACATGTTTCCTTGCCTATAAATAGGACTTTAGATTTTCGTTTTTCTTCATCCAAGCTTAGTTGTTCATAAGCATATATCAGTGTAATAGTGGTAATCGCTTCACATCGAGGTGTTACTACATTCGAGAGATCGAGTCTGTAAGAGCCTGTGAGATTGAGTCTTGGAGCACTCTGGAAGGAAGTTAATCCTGCCGCCATTTTACTTTCAGTTCGCATTTTATTCAACCACTCCGATTGGAGCAGGTTTTTATTACTTTACCTTTTGTCAACTTTATTTCTTGCACTGTCTTTTAATTTCATTTATTTTCCGCACTGCTTTACTTTCATTTACTTTCCGCACTCGCTTTACTTTCATTTACTTTCCGCACTCGCACTACTTTTATTTACTTTCCGCACTCGCACTTAAATACCTTTTTATGAAAAATCTAAAAATGAACTTTTACTTTACCATGTCTGGCTAATTTTATAAAGGTTAGAATGTGAAGATCATAACTGAACCGATAATCTGTACAATTGTTAGTGGAAACACTTAAAGGCTATTTTAACTTTCAGTATAAGTTTTCCTGTTCTTAAATTCCGTTGGGTAAGATCGAAAGTCGTCCAACGTCTATCTAAACTTAATTGTTTTTAAACTATTTCAAAAACAGCGAAAACGCTTTGTTTAGTTTATTAGGAGTTTTTAATTTAAAAGGAAAAGAGATTTTAAAATCATTTTCGGACGCGTTAAGAAGTTTAAAGTCTGGTTCGTAAGAACCTCTTTTTTTTTTTTAGAAAATCCAGGTTAAAATACTTTTCAACTTGGTCAAGATACTATATTTCTTAAAAATAGGTTTACTACTCTAACGCAATGCGCGCCTTTTTATCCGTGACAATAAGAGGGTTTGATTAGGGGGTACAACTCGGTTCTGAATACGCGAAAGCGACAGTTCCTGTCAAATTAGTTCTTTTCAAAGTAGAAAACATTGCCCGTAAGTAGTTCTATTAGCAAGTACTTGGATTATCAATTGGTTGTGTGAATTGCATTCGAACCTGTCTTTATCAATTAATTTTAATTACTTTATTTACTACCGTGCACTCTTCAAAACTACTATTTTCAATCACCTTAGATACACACCTTAACAATAGATAGCGATAGATTGACATTTGGTCTCTGTGGATACGATAATCTTTTATATTACTCTGACGCGTTCGTACACTTGCGAAAAAACACGCATCATCTTCGTTATCGTACAGCACAAAGGCGGTGTCCGAAGTCTTGTTCCCAGGCTGGGAGCTGGCCATGGTTGTCAGAAAAAGTAGAGATTTCTTTGGTTTTACGACGGGGAAAACGGGGAAGCAAGATTTCCCACAGATAGCGCCACTGATCTTACTTGATTAGAAAGAATCCAGTGGCCAGCAACTTCGTGAGATCAGTAACTCCGGTGGTGATGAAACGGTAGGGGGCGTACCTGCAAGGTATTCCGATGCCAAAGTCGGGAAAAAGGAGTAAGCAAGTACGGAAAAACAAAGGGCGAGTTAGAGATTATTGCTTAACCTGACCCTCTCAAGTGAGAGGGTATTTATAGGCTGCCCCCAGCGCGGGGCCAATGGTCTCTTGCATTGGGTTGGATTGCAAGGCCCAATACAGGTGACTGCCAGGGCTTACGTGGCGTAAGGAAGACCAGCACGTGGTCCTCGCCCTGGGGTAACAGTCCCGAGATCTCCGGAAGGCGGGCAGACCGATCCTTTCGGAGGTGGGAGGTTACAGGATGACGTGTCCTCGCGGGGAGGGACACATGGAGGTCGAGGAGAGACGTTTTCCCCAAGACTCGAAGCCTCTGCTCGACAATGCATGTCCAACACGTGCTCGACGGGGTGGAGGCCTGGACGTGCTCGACACTGGGTAAGTGTGAGCCTTGTTGGGCTACCTCAGATCATTGAGTTGAGCCTACCCGACTAATGGGCAGGCGTTGGCCCAGTCTAGAACAGAAAAAAAAATGCGTTCGAAAATATATCTTCGAAACTTAAGAAGATTTAAGGAAACGCGCATGTGGCTAATAAATCCAAGGGGTGCCATAAGAACTCTCTTGTTCTATTTGTTTGGTGATGTTAAACATTGGCCCATTATGTAGTATTTTGATCGTATAGGGAGCCGTGGAGATCCAAATTGAGATAAACAATGGAAAATAAAATCTAACATCTAGGGCGACAAGTTTTTTTTAATAAATGAAGTCTAATTTGTATTATAAATGGTTGAAAATAAGAAAATACACTCATGAGTGATGCCACGTGCACCACAATGTTAAATTGAGCTATTTTGCAGTATTTTCTTAAACATAGAAGTCCATTGTCAACAACCATTCAATGATATGAAAGACAGGGTTTAGACATCAAATTTTAGAGGAAAAAATGTAGCAAGTTATTAGGACAACAACATTGGTTATCACCACTATTCGTTCATCATGTATTATTGTAGCAACTTCGTGGTAATGTTTTAATTTACAATGAATAGCTAATTCCTCTATGGGCAGGATTTTGAGATGAAACTCTTGTAGAACTATTTTATCTATGTAACTATAGTGTTACCCTTTTATATAATTATAAATCTATTATATTCAGTTAATCTTGTGCACGATGCTTTTAAATATTAACGAATATATAAACTAAGGGAGTTTCTTATTATACCACTCTTGTTTCTTAGGCACCACTTGAATTTCTGTTTTTACTCCCAATTTCCGGATGTACACATCCGGACGCACCCTTTTTCTAAAATTTTTCAGTTTTTTCCGGATGTGCATATCCGGAAGAATTCCTAACCTACAAATCCTGAAAAAATCAAAAGAATTCCATAAAATCATTTACTTCTAAATATAATTAAATCCAATATAATTAAAATCCAACATAATTAAACTTAATATGATTTTTTCTTATTACACCACTCTTGTTTCTTAGGCACCACTTGAATTTCTGTTTTTACCCCCAATTTCTGGATGTGCACATCCGGACGCACCCTTTTTCTAAAATTTTTCAGTTTTTTCCGGATGTGCATATCCGGAAGAATTCCTAACCTACAAATCCTGAAAAAATCAAAAGAATTCCATAAAATCATTTACTTCTAAATATAATTAAATCCAATATAATTAAAATCCAACATAATTAAACTTAATATGATTTTTTCTTATTACACCACTCTTGTTTCTTAGGCACCACTTGAATTTCTGTTTTTACCCCCAATTTCCGGATGTGCACATCCGGACGCACCCTTTTTCTAAAATTTTTCAGTTTTTTCCGGATGTGCATATCCGGAAGAATTCCTAACCTACAAATCCTGAAAAAATCAAAAGAATTCCATAAAATCATTTACTTCTAAATATAATTAAATCAAATATAATTAAAATCTAACATAATTAAACTTAATATGATTTTTTCAATATAATTAAATCCAATTTAATTAAATCTAATATAATTAAAATAAATATGATTAAAACTAATATGATTTTTTCAATATAATTAAATTCAATATAATTAAATTAATTTTAGAAGTAAATACCATATAATTTTAATTATAATTTAGAAGTAAATACCATATAATTTAGAAGTAAATACCATATAATTTTAAATACCAATATAATTAAATCCAATTTTAGAAGTAAATACCATATAATTTTAAATCCAATATAATTAAATTAATTTTTTCAATATAAAATTTAAAATTAAATACTATATTAATCATATTAATTATATTGAAAAAAATTAATCATATTAAATATCATATTAATTTTAATTAATATAGATTTTAATTATATTGAATTTAATTATATTGAAAAAATGATATTAATTTTAATTATATTAGATTTAATTATATTTAGAAGTAAATGATTTTATGGAATTCTTTTGATTTTTTCCGGATTTGCAAATCAGGAATTCTTCCGGATGTGCACATCCGGAACATATCAGCGTTTTTTAAAAATTTGGTGCGTCCGGATGTGCAAATCCGAAATCTAGGAGGAAAAATGAAATTTCACATGGTGCCTAACAAACTTGGGTGGTGTATTAAAAAATCCCCTAAACTAACTTCAAAAAATATTTGACCATTAATCACGAGTGTTGGAACTGGACCTAGGATAATTTTTCAATAGATAATGAATTTAGACATATTAAATTATCTATTTTGAACTTAGAAATTAGCTTGCGTTAAAGATTCAATAACATTAATGTGTCTAAAACATTGGTGAATTGTGTTATAAAAAAAGAAATTTTGAGTCAAGTCATTGGTCTTAACCTATTTTTCAAATTTATCATGATTTGAGAAGAATAATTATCGAAATTATTCCATGATTACCAAATAGTGATACATGATGGGATTCTGAGAATCTTAACCACCTTCATATATGATCTTCTTTATCTTTTAATTGAGTTTATTCTACTTATTTAATATCAAACAATTTGCATTGGAAACTTACTTATATTCTAAGTATAACTATGATTGTTACGTTGTTTAATTCATCACAATATACGTGGATACAAAATTTTAGTTTATTACTTTATGATGATTTAGTAATCATGATAAATTATCTATCATGCTTTTGTCACCATTGACATGAGCACTCTTTTGAGGTGAATTCGGTGACTACTCTTTGCCCTCTTCGATTATGGGTGTTATATGTCTATCAGCTTCCGTTAGTTTCATCTCCAAATTACATCATACTGGGAGAGGTCTGACTCTGATACCATTTGTAACACCTCAGACTTCTTTCAGGATTACCGTCTGACCCAACAAACCAATACGAGTCTTTTCAACATGTTTTTTAATATACGTTTTCCGAGAAACATCCCAGAAGGTTACCCAACTAAATACTACTCCACGTCAAGCACGCTTAACTACGAATTTCTTTTTTGTTGGGCTATCGAAAAGAAGATGTATCTTGTTGGTATATGTAGTATCAATCAATCCTTATAAGTCTTCCTTCAACCATGCAGTCTTATCACTGCATAGCCTCAAGATCCCTCTCATTCCGATGTGAATTTGACAACCACTCTCTGCTCTCTTTGGCCTCGAGTGTTACATCCACTCTTCGGCCTCATGTGTTACATGTTTAATATATGTTTTGCCTAAAAAATAGCCAAAGGGGGAGATTGGTGTCTCTTTGGTTGGCTTATTTTTATAGTTAAAAGGGAAGGTGCCATGTTGTGCGATATCTTAGCGCGCAAACTGCTAGTAGCACATTTTGTTAGAAAATCTCTATTGAGTACGGAATGATCAGAAGATGTCTTTTAGATGCAGTCTGTTAATCCAAATCAGTTTGGAAAAAGATTTGGATTTCTAAGATTTGGAAGATTGGATTTACATTGAAGAAAAGATTTAATTGGATATACTTTGAACGAAGAATTGGTCCTCTATTTTATTTTCTTCAATACCTTTTCCAAATCGTGACAAGAAGGAGGAGTAATGGTGTGTGTACTGAAGTGGTGTAACTACTGACTTGACTACTCACTTTGTGATCTATAAGGCATTACTGCTGACCTGATATATCTTATTGTGATTAGTACTAAATTGTATGATTGATACTAACTGATGTGATCCGGTTTCTGTGTGCACACATGCTGAAGCATCTGACCCTCTACCTTATGTGTTGATATCTTTATGCGTTAGTAGTAGCTTATGACCTTTAACTACTGACTATTAACTATGTGTACATGCATGAATAACACATCTTGAATGATTGCTTTTTTATTGTTTATGGAGCACTGGGTGTAGCAATCTCATAATATTGTGTGTGTGTGTGTATGTGTGTATAACTACCTCATAACTTATGAATTGTGTTCTATTTTGTGCTGCTTCTACTGCTGCTGGTGTATGATCTGATGTTTGTATTTCTACTACTACTATTGTTTGGTCTGAGTATGGGATATCATTGATAATCAATTATGTTTCTACTTAAAGAGTTGTTTTGCCAAAAAAATTTAAAGGGGGAGATTGTTGTTCCTTTTGGATTGGTTGCATTATACAAAAAAACTTGGAGTAAGTTCAAGTTGTTTCTAGTGCAGAAGGGAAATATGTGTGCTGCAACATTTGGTCTCTCTACAATAGACAGATGGTATTGCAGTATGTTCAAAATTATTCTATCCAAGATTCACTCTATAAAGAAGATCTACATTTCATGGAGATGAGTTAATTTGGATGTACCAGTGCAACATGTGAAACACGATATTCCAGAATTTGTGTAGTGCAACATCTGGCCCTGGTCACCATACCATTATGTATGTTATTTGGTATGAAATTTCTGATTGAATCTCAATCAAATTTGTTGCATATTATTTGGCAATGTTTGTGTGATTTGTTTCACAGCTGTTGAAGATCAAATAATATTTAAATGGAGATTTAAATTTGAATTTTATATATAACAAATCATATCTTTTGTTGGAGAGATTTATGGAGCAAATCAAACACAACTAATTCAACTATTATTCTGGACGAATTAAGTGCATATATCAAAAGAGAAATAGCTCAGAAGACATTGTAATATAAGAAGACTTAATTCTAATGTTTAATTAAGAGTTTGGTGCACAAGACTGAGTTCTTAGTGCCTAGGGTTTGTGAGTCCTTTGTTTCTTGTATTCCATGCTAATTCCCTTATAAGAATTAATGTTGAATCTACTATTGTACACCGTTCTATGTTTCAGTAACTTGGCATAGTTGTTGGTTTGTATTAGTTGATTTGTAAATTCAACAACCAACAAAGTTGTTATTGAGGTTTATCACTAGGAATTAGTGATTGAGATAAAGTGAGAGGGGTTCTCATATTTAGGGGGGGACCTAAATAGAAATTCACTAGGATTAGGGAGAGGCATAAAACTTCATAGGGTTTAGGGTTCTTATAAGACTAATTATTCTAGTTCAAAATAATGACTTTTCTTTCTTGGGTAGAGTGCCCCCAGATGCATGTGTGGTTTCACCGAACTGGATTACCAATCTCTTGTGTTATTTTACAACTTTCTACATTGTTTATTATTGTTGTCAAACTGTTCTTAAATTGGTTTTACAAGTTGGACAATTTGTCTCAACATCTAGTCCAACATGTGTCCCCTAAGGAACAAAATTTCAAAATAGATAAAAAAGATTGTGTTAAGGAATCCTTTAATAAATAACATCATAAAAAATATAAAAAATAAAATTAAGTAGGAATACTTGACATTTAGTTACTTTAAGGATAAGGAATTTAAACCATAGAGGAATGCATAACTCATTAAATAAGTGTAGAAATTCTACTGTGAGAGTTAAGAATTTATTCCATAGTTATTTAATGCATGTGTTTAGGCATTGTAAGAGTACTAACTACATCATGTTCTGGCCTCATCTATCACAACATATCATGATATGCTCACACACTAGGTGAAACCATTAAATGGATCATTTTCCAACATGCTTCTAACTTCTATTAAACATCATTGCTTCTTAGTTGTTATTTATTTTTCTGACTAAGTGACAATAATCAATTATTATTTACCTTTGCTCGTGTTCTCTTCACAATTTCTTAACTTTAAATTCAACTTAAGTTGATACATTCTTTGTGAGATCGATACTCTTACATTTAACACTTGTTATCACTTTAATCGTGTATACTTGCACGTACAAAGCACTCAACATTAAATAGGAAGATAAAAACAGATTTAGGATATGTTGGTTAACCAATAATTAAAGCTAATATTCATTAACGAGAGAAATAAAGACATCATTAGTGAATGATTCCTAATCATTTGTAAGACTTAATTACTCTTTTTATATTGTATTGGTCGTGAATCCCTTAAGGATGAATGTCTAGTCCCCTTAGGTTAAGTTTCCCTTAGATGAATTTTCCCCCCAATAATGTTAACCTTGTGATCTAATTAGTTTTTTCTTTGTAATGATAGTCTTCTTGTAATGAATTCCCCCAAGAAGAATCTGAAAGATATCTTATAATACAATGATATTTTAACATCTTAGTACTACATATGTTGAAGCATCATCTAGGTGCGCGTGTGTAACACCCCAAAATTTGCCCTCCTTTTTTTAAACCTTTTTTTGGCTTATGCTTCATTTCATTTGCATCTTCATTTACGCATTGCATTGATTTTAAACATGGGATCGAGGTATCTTGGTGGTCCTCAATAGGAGGAGATGGTTCTCAAAGCAATGAGCAAGGAGATGTCCTCAGCATCATGATATTCTTAAGCAAAAAAAGTCTTCATACTCTCTAAAGTATCTTAACAAGTTCACCCAATCATTTGAGGATTAGGGTTTCATTAGTTTCAAGAGATTCATCTGATCTAGCTCCTAGTGGCTCTGAGCTAGGTTTTGTGCAAAGGCTACTTGTGATTGCTTTCTTGAGCTAATCAAGGTTCTATGGCTCAATATACATCTCAAGGGTTCTCTACATGTCTCATGGTTCACCACAAAATCATATCAAGGGTTTCTGAAAGGGATAGATGAGGCATTGGATCTATTTGATCAAAAAGTCAACTGGTGCCCTACAAAAGTCAACTCTTGAGTTCTTGGGTCACATTTAGGCATTTCAAGTCATCATCCATGTTATTATGAGGTTTGATCCAGATAAATCAAGCGAAATCATAAAATCAAGAGAAGTTACTGAATTAGGGTTTTGAGAATTTTTCTAAGTATGGAAGAATTCATGTTCATGAAGCCATCTTGCAAGATTCATAAATTTCTCATCCTTGATTCAAATGATGCAAACTTGTACTCAAATTAAGGAGGACATCACATACTACAAGTTTTTAGAAGAAAGCAACTTCAAAAGATGAATATATCAAGAGTTATGGAGAGGTAAAGTTTGGAAAAATAAGATTCAAGATGTTCAATACTCAGAATTTTTCTAAGTATAGAAATTCAGCTTGGAGGGCATGTTTTCAAGACCAATTTTCTTGGTGATCCAAGCTTCATCTCACTTTTCCTCCAACATGAAAGTTGTTCCTCATTCTTCAAGCTTTCTTTTGATACTATGAACTCTCCATTTGGATGTCTAGAACTCAAGTTATGATGTCTCAAAGACAGGGTTTTTCAAGTAGTCAAAATGGCAAGTCATTAGTCAGCTTCATGAAGCCAACTTCAAGGGCATTTTCCACATGTTTCCAAGCTTCAACTTAATTTCCTTTCAACATGAGAATTGTTCTTCATGCTTCAAGCTTTCTATGCATATCAAGAACTCCTCAATTGGCCAAATACTCCTCAAGTTATGAAGACTCAAAGACAAGGTTTCAAAGTTGCCAAAACACATTTGTAACTTAGAATATTTTCAAGTACTTTGGACAGTTTGTGGAACCATTTTCAAAGATCATTTTCACATTTATTCAAGTGTTGTTTCACTTTGTTTTCAACATGAAACTTGTTCTTCTTTCTTCCTATTTTCTTTTGATCCCAAGTTTTCATCAAATGGTTTCTTATTCATCAAGTTACAAGGATTCAAAGTAGGGTACATGAGCATGATCCTAAGGCACCTGATTTGGCTTTTCTCTTGCATATTCTTAATATTTCATGCAATATGATCATATATACCTCAAAATCACACGCACATGACATAATTTGATTGCCTAAAGTAGCTAAACACACTAACATTCCTTCATGCACTATATTTGAACCATGTTGCCAAAAAGAGAAAAAAAGATGAATGTGCACAAACTTACTTGCCACTGTCTCACGTGCCAAACTTCTTCTCACACCCATTTCATGCTCTCATTCCACTCCAAAATTCACAACAAAACCATCCTATGTGATGTTACCCGTGTGCACTCCATCACTCTCAAAAATTTTAAAACAAACTTTTAACAACTTTTTAACCTTGGGTTAAGCATTTTAACTGCACCTGGACTTCATACAAAACCTCTCCAAAACCCTAACCACTTACACAACTTCATTTTACATAAATTCAGATCTGAACAAGTTCTCTTTCTCTCTCTCTCTCTCTCTCCCTCATAATTTCATATTCGAGCCATATTTTATCTCCAAGTTTTCCATTGTATCTTGCTTGATCTGCACTCTTTGAAGGTTTCTGAAGCAAGAGGAAGCATTTCTAAAGTCATTTGAATAAGGTAAATAAGCAGTCAATCATCTCCACTAGGTAACTCTTCTTCCTTCTTTTTCTGACATGACATGTATGTTTTGAGCTCTTGATTGATGATTTTGAAGCCCTGCACTAGTGTAGGCAATGTTTGTGTGACTGTTGTTCTAATTTGATGACATTTCAGTTTATGCTTCAAAACTTCGTGCTCAATTTTCATAATGATAGAGTGCTCTAAAATGAGTTCTGATGCCATATTCGTGTCTAGCGTGAAAAAACGTGTGGAATGTTGTCTTGGTTTTTAAGTTTTGCGTAGGTTTGTGATTTTGCTCCGGTGAGGGTGAACGGAGAAGACGACCAGAGCCCTAGCTCTGGCGTCGCTGGGTTTAGCTGATGTGTCCTTTTAAATTCTTTTTCGTTGCTGATGTGTGCGTGAAGTGGCTGCCATGTGTGTGCCAACGCATTAATGAGTTGGCTCGCGTGACATTTGTTTTGTTTGTTTCTGATTTGCTGTGTGAATTAGATTGGGCCAGGCTTTAATTTGATACCCACACCCCCCAATATTTTAAGCCCAACGTGTTTTAACACTATTCTTAGTTCATTTCTTGAATTGCTGATTAACCCCCTCTTGTTTATTTCATTTTTATTTTTTCTTATTTTTATTCTATATTCACTTTTGATTTTATTTTAATTGTTAAAACTATTTTAAAAATCAACAAAAATATATTTCTATTCATTTAATGTCTCGAGATATTTTTGACATTTTTTATTTTATTTTTCATTTAATTTTCCTATTTTTATTTGAATTAATTTGGGATATGCTTTTACTTTTTTAACCTTGAACTAGGTTTTGTGTCCTTGATGCTTTGTGCTTGCCTATTTGATCCAATCTCTTGGCCATGTTTTGACACTTGATTGATGAATATTTGATTGATGTTTTGGTGCCTTGATGATGAATGTTTGATTGTTGATCAATTGGTTTTGATTGGCCTTCGATTTATGCTAGATTAATGGAACATCTTGAACTTGTTGGTTGATTTTGATGATGCATTTATGCAATTCTTGATGGGATCTTTTTTATACTTGATCTTGATTGCTTTGCAGTGAGTTAGAGCCTTATATCCATAATTGTTTGGACATTTAACTATTTTTGATTGAGGTTTCAATTTGGTGATGAGTTGAGCATGATACTTGTGTGTTCTTGACCTAGTCTCTTGAGTTTATTCTCTTGTATGATCCCTTGATGCTTGGTGATCTTGTGTGACTTAAATAGCTTGTTTAAGCTTCTGACCTTCATGTTTTGATGTCCATTGCATGATCATCTTGCCTCTTTTTCTTCTCATGATTATTTGTTTCCTTTTGTGGATGATTTCGGTTGATGGATACTTAGTTTCTTGTTCATGCTTTGAATGTGATGCCTATTGAATCCTACTTGTTAACATGAGTTTGTTTTGAATTGGAATGCTTGAGTGTGCTTCTGATATTCCATGTTTACATGCCCTAATTTCATTATTTGAACCATTTGTGACTTGATTTTCATGAGTTAATTGTTGATAAATGCTTAGCCATTGATGTAGATCATGATAGATGCTTTTGTGCTTATTTCCTAATCTTTGAAATGAGTTGATCATGATATGATGTAGATTATGACCTTCCTTGATTCCTATCTTGCTTGACCCATCTTGATTTGGATTGCTTATTAGTGATGTTTGATATAGTTTTAAGACATGTTTGCTTGTGCATTTCTATGAATTCTATTGCCTATCTTCTTGAACTCTAATGTGTGAGTCCTTTGAGCATGATTTGTGATGATTGGAATATGTCTGTTAATTGTTTTCCCTGTCCATCTTTGATGTTTTGATTCATATGATAAACATGTCTTGATGATGGCTTTGATGTTTGACACTTGAGAATTGATTGTTGAATCTTCTTACCTTGTGTTGCTCTGACATCTTTCTTCTCTTCATCTCCTTTCTTCTCCTTTGAGTCTTGAATTTCTTGTTGTTATGTGTGATTGAGTTGTTTAATGTTTACTTGTGTTTATTCACATGTTCCCTTAAGGCTCCTAGTCCAACTTAATTTCTGATTAAGTTTGGAGTAGGATAGACATTAGGCTCTTAATCCTTTGCATGACAACATTAGGTTAGCTCCCTTTTAACCTCAACCTTAGGTCATTCTTTTGCATGATAAAATTAGGTAGACTTCCCTTTCTCATCCTTAACTATAGGACCATTTGGCGTGATAACATCTAGGTATGAGTTCCCTTATATTTTCTTTGCCCTTTGAGTGTTTCTCTTCTCTCTCTTAAACAAAATCAAAACACGTAATAAATACGATGAGTATGGTACGTCACGAGACTTAAGTACATGGGAAGTGATAAGCGAGAGTCTCTCCTAACCTTGTCTAGAGTGCTTTACATACATCCTATTTTGGGTCGATCTTGCGAAGTATTCGATCCTATGTCATAGACTTTAGTGATGTACGCATCTCAAACAAAGTCAATTCATTTCTTTTAAAACTCTTAAACAAATTACTAATCATTTTGTCCTTCGGGATTCTTTTTCAAACCTTTTTCAGAAAGAGCATGCTACTTTGGTTCTACCGCAAATAGGCCTCGTCCCTAACTGTTGGAACGTGAACTTAGCATCGCTCATAAAAGACACTTAGCCATCCGTGGTAGGCCGAACTATGAACACTCTGATTTCTTCATTCTTGTCTGAATGCGGATACGTAGGCACAAGACGGCGAAGTCCTGGCGAACAACCTTCCTCCCTTTCACCCGTAGTCCTCCTAACTACGTTGACTCTGACTTTCCCATTGCACTAGGGAATATGTAGGCATAGGACGGCGAAGTCCTATCGAGTCTCCTTTTGTTTTTTACCTTTTCATTTCTGTTAGCAAGTAGGCTTTAGACAAATATAACCTTTGATTAGAACCACAAGAGTGGATCCCGTTGAGTACAACGGACGCGAGGGGTGCTTACACCTTCCTCTCGCGTAATCGACTCCCGAACCTGGAATTTGGTTGTGAGAACATGTATTTTCCCTTTTCGAGGTTTCTTTCGTTTCCTTTCCCCCTCCAGGATAAATAACGTTTGGTGGCGAATCTGTTTTCTGCCGATTATTTTTCGTGTTGCGACAGTTGACGACTCTGCTGTTGATCGAACCCATAATCTCTGGTTTTCTATGCGAGTCAATCCTAGCACTTGTCTGTTTCTTGTCATTGGGTGTTTATATTTATGTTTTTATTTGCTTTATTTGTTGTATATTATTGCATTTTTCTTGCATTTGATTATTGTTGTCATACTGTTCTGGTTTGTTGCTATGCTTTTGGGTGGGATTGTTCCAAGAGAGATAAGCCCACTACCCAGGCTTGAGTACATACATAGGATTAGAGTGGATAGTCGTGTAGCTTGCGAAGCATCTTGTTACGTTTAGTTGACACGAGGCCCACATTCGGATGGGGTTTTCTTGGGAGATACTCTATCCTGCGTGTCCTATGCATATGACAGGGTGTTCCCATAGAGAGCTTATGACTCTGGAGACCGTTCATGGGAAATCAGTTGAGGCCTCCTTGAAGGGTGATAATGCCAAACCATAAATGGTAAATGTATTATCATTTCTCGACCTGAGAGCCCGTGAGACTGAGGACCTGCTAGGATGCCTTGTCCAAGACTAGAACCCACATGTGAGAGGGGATGGGTTTTGCAGGAAACTTTGACCTTCATACTTGGTTTTCTGGTTTTCTTATCAGTGTGGACTTATGAGCCTGGTATTCGGGTATTCTGATTATTCTGGTATTCTAGTATTCTCATCAGAGCAGAGTTTTAAACTTATTCAGTCAGTAGCACAACAATTATTCAGAATCTGTGGCAACCTTGATCCCATGTCTGCATACATAACATCATAATTGCATCCTAACATTCATGTTTGTTTATTTTCAGGATTGTATCTTATCCTTGATTCTAGTTGTTGAAGATCTTCAGAGATGGATGCTGGTTGAAAAAAGAATGTGTCCTACAAGTTTCCAACACTTGTTCTGAGTTCTCTTCATAGTTTGGTTGCCTTGGCAAGTTTTAGTGTCTTGGAGGATTTCAGAAAGGACTATGGGAAGATATTGAATGTTCTTCATACCATCACCAAGTATGAACATTATGCCATCCATACTCTTCTACAATTCTATGACCCTTCCTTGAGATGTTTCACCTTTCTGAATTATCAGTTGGTTCCAACACTGGAAGAGTTTGCGATTATTCTGGAAGTTCCAATTAAGGATAGGGCACCTTTCTTCAGTTCTAAGTAGGCTCCTGAGGTTGGTGACATTGCTACTTCTCTTTATTTGAGCAAGTCAGATTTAGTAGATAATATGGCTAGCAAAGGAGGTTTTCAAGGATTCCATCTGAGTTTCTCTGTGGATGAAGCTCAAAGGTTTGCTGAAGCTAGCAGTTGGACTATTTTCAATACTATTATGGCTTTATATGTCTATGGGATCGTTTTATTCCCTAATGTGGCTGACTTTGTTGATGTGAACGTTGTTCGCATTTTCATAATGAAGAATCCAGTGCCAACTCTACTTGGTGATCTATATCACCCTATACACATCAAGAATGAGAAGAGGAGATGAGGGCTTATCACTTGTTGTGCTCCACTCTTATGTAAATGGTTTATGAATCATCTTCCTCGGTCCGGTGCTTTTGTAGATACAAAAGATTCCTTGAAGTGGTCTAAAAGGCAAATGGGGTTGAATGCTGAGAACATTGTGTGGTTTGATCAGAGACTACTTGGTACAGAGATCATTCACAGTTGTGGGGGATTTCCAAATGTACCTCTGGTGGGAAGGAAAGGTGGTATTAATTATAACCCTTCCCTTGCTATTAGACAGTTCGGGTATGCTTTGAGAGGGCCACCAAAGGATCAAGATGTTAAAGAATCTTTGTTCTTTCATGGTATAGAAGATCAGGAGTTGCTCAAGAAAGCTATGGGCGCTTGCGGGAATATTCACCAAAATGGGAAGGCTTCCTTGGGAAAGAATGACTACAGAGCCTATCCTCTTTACTTGGAGTGGATCTAGAAGAGAGTTGAATAGGTGCTTTTACCTTTCTCTATAGAGGCTCTGTTGTATCCATTGATGATCGAGAAACCTACTTATGTAGATATTGTGAAATACAACGGACTTTAGGCTGAAAAAGAAGAGCTCCGAAAGGAGAATGAAGAGCTAAAAAGGGAAGTATATCGGCTTAACCATGCGAAGGGTGAATCTGCATATGAAGCCAAAGTGAAGACGAAACTACTAGCCATAAAAGAGCAAGAGCTGGAGGCAGAAGTCAAAAGTAGATAAAGGATTGGTAAAGATCTGAGGAGTGCCAATAGCCTCCTCCAGCAGAAGAAGAACGAGATAGATAATGCCTGCCTTGAGATTTCCAAGTTCAACAGCCAGTGAAATGCTATTGTGACTTTTCACAAGAAGAAAGAAGATGAGCTCAGAGTCCAAGTTGAAGAGTTGAAGCAGCAACTTGAGGACAAAGAGAGGAAGATTAGAGAAGAACTTTTCCATAGACTCAGAAGTGATCAGCAACTTAGGGAGACCCTGTCTACCATGGAGGAGCTCAAAGTTCACGCGGAGGTGAAGAAACCCAGAGTTGAAGAAGTTTTTGGAGATGATTCTTGGGAACTGCGCTATCGTTACTTGGAGGGGATCATGCATAGGCGAGATGTTCTTATTCAAGAGATGATCCAGAGGCCAAAACATCTCGACACCAAGAAGCAGTTCAAAGAAGTCCAAGACTGGAGCAGAGAGCACAATGGCTGGGGAGGATTGACTTTGGTAGAGATGGAGGATATACCTTAGTTGTTTTTCATTTTTGTATTTGATCACCATCAGACCTGTTGATTGGGATCATTGGCTTTGTACTTGATCTTGTTGAAGGTGCGAGAAAGACACAAGAAATTGGGGGGGGGGGGGTTTGAATTGTGTATTTGCTCTTTTGACTACTTTTCATTTCTTGTTGTTGAATCACTAAGGATTACATCAGAGTTCATTGAGAGACTCTGACTGGCAGCGTTATATTCAGATTTGTTAAGCATGAGGCTTCAGAACTAACAAGAGTCTGAATATAAGATCCACTTCTTAGAACTTGCAGAGCGGAAGCTTATCAGAGTTAAGCTGCAAGGTTCTGACTTACTTGTGTAGGGTTCTGATACTCTATATAGAAACATAAATACGAACATTAAGCATAAGAGTAAAGACACACGATATATCTTGGTTCACCACAAAGGCTAATTCAGTCCACCCTCCTCAGGTGATTTCTCCTTGAACACAAGGTCTTAATCCACTATAATCAGTCTGGATTACAGATGCATGGGCAACAACCAACGACTAACCACTTGCACAGCCGCACTATGACTAACATACAATGAACCGTTCAGGGATTCAACTTAATGAATATAATGAAGATTGACCTGCAGGTTCCAATCTCGTAAGATCTACTGCTAGGCTTTCACAGCTAGACGTTCAGGGATTCATCACAATGAATATAACGCTACTGACCCTATTTCAGACTTTTCCCACAATGACATCTCGCCATTATCTTCTCGAGTCTCCGGTCACACTGACCACTCAAGGAATCCTAATTCACCAAGAATTAGTTATACAGGAGATTGCAAAGGCGCTTCTTAACAAGAAGATTACTCCTAAGTTTAAGTACAAAAGAACACACAAGTGTTCAAGCAAGATGTGAGCAACAGCTCCTTGCTATTCTAAGAAACTACAGAGATGTATAATGATTTGACAGTTGTTGACATCTTGTAGATCTTCTTCTTCTTCGTCTTCGGGGTGAGCAAGCTTTGAGCAACAACTCCTTGCTTCAGATCTTCAATATAGCGCTGACGAGAAGGTGGTTGATGACTTAACTGATTTGCAATGTTGTCTTCTTCATCAATAGCTTCTATACCAGTTCATTGTTGTTATGTTGAATGATGATCTTTAAGCTTCAACAACAATGGCCATGTGTAAATGGTTATAGCTTTGGATATTCTAAGTGTTACAACGAGAACTCATCGTTGTTGCTATGTTCACACAATGACTTGATCAATTCACCTTTGATGGAATGAATCAATTTGTGGACTGTGTCGTCATCGACGTCCTTCGTCGTCCCTCAGTCGTTCCTCAGTCCTTGATTAGAAGCGAATACTCTTTCCTTTAAATAGCCCAGTAGAAATATAGCCGTTTGAAATACTGTTGGCTGTTGGAAAAGAGACGTTGTGTAATAATTAGTTGTACTGACACATCTCCTTTTTGCCGTGGGAGAAGTGATGGGATATATCTTTCTTGGGCGTCGTGTACAATTACTCACAACGGTAACATGTGACTTCTGAACTTCAGAGGCTTCTGATGTTTAATTGATGAAGCATGAGTAGAGTCTTCTTAATTAGGATATCTGATATGTCAAGTCTTCAGTTATTTGAAGAAGTCCATTAGGAATCAGTCTTCAGAACTTCAGTACTTGTCTTTAAGTACGTTATCCTTTATTTCTTCAAGTCTTCCGAAACTTCAGAACTTGTCCATTAGGAATCTGTCTTCAGAGTCTTCTATACTTGATCTTCAGAACCTTAATCTTCAGAACACATAAGTCATCAGAGTCTTTTTGCACTTGGTCTTCAGAGCCTTCCGCCTTAAGAACTTCAAGTCATGAGAGTCTTTAGCACTTCAGTTCTCTTCTTCAGAAGCTTCGCAATCTTCAGAATCTTGACCACTTTTAGAGAGCATCCACAAGAGCATTGCATCCGCAATATCGGCATCATCCCCAATATCGGCATCCTTGGATCTGACTGATCACGATCAGATACAGAAGCGTTCTTGCTTCTTGCGACTTGTGTCACACATAGTAACTTCGCATATTATCAATTTCGCTCATCTGGCTGGTGCTTGTTGGATCTAATATATTCTATAATTATGATCTGCACACAACACACGTTAGAACATAAAATGGTTCTTTCAAAAATGCGTATTGTTATCATCAAAACATAGATTGACTTATAGAGACAATTCTTGCTCTCACAATCTCCCCCTTTTTTATGATGACAAAACCAAGTATTTTGATTGAACATTTTATACAAGGTTATCACCAAAACAAAATATTCAGAGTCTGGAACAGCAGCTCCCCCTGAATTTGTTATCCTCGAAGTTTTATCTGAGATCATCTAGAATCTTATATGATCCAAAGACATACAGAATAACAACTTGAGTTGCCAGACCTTAGGAAAGAACTGCTTTACTATCTTGTCTTTAAGAGAACAGAGAGTCTTTAGCATCTAGACTAGTTCATCAAAACTTCCATCTTCAGATCTTCAGAGCTCAGTTCCTTTGTCGTCGTATCAGAGCTTGTAATCTTCAGAGACTTCTGAAGCATTTCTACCTTTCAGCAGATTCATTTGAGCACAAGCAGATCAGTTCTCATCTGATAACATAGCCTTGCTATCCATCAGAGACAGACACTGTCTATTAAGAAACTCCCCCTGAGTATCAGACTTTGTGAAGATTATAGGATTTATCATTTGAATCTTCTGGGTAGTCTCCCCCTAATTTCTATAAGTCAGATATTGGGATCTTTCAGAACGTAGTTCAGGGATATTAAGTTTTAATCACCAATAAAGATCATGACTTTTCAGAGTTTGACTTTTGAGCACAGGTCTTCATCTCAGAACCTTGTTATTGTCACAACTTAGTGGTTCATCAAGGCTTGATTTTTTATCAGATACCCATTGAAGGTTAATATTTGTGATCAATCAACGCTTGATTATGAATCTGGTACTCATGATTTGATTCTGGTCTGATATCACATGATGTGTTGAGTATTATACCAGAGTATGTTGAGTCTGATACCAAGTGAAGAATTTCTTCTCATACCACTTGAGAGGTATTTCCTTAATGTGCTGAATTGATACCAGTGAGGTATTTGATAATAATTGTTAGTTCTCTTGTATTAGGATTGGCTTAATTTTTGTAAAACAAATAGTAGAAGCAATAATGTAATAGAGAATAGGATGTATAAACTTGCTAAGAAGAACAGGTACAACAAGATGTCCTTTTGAAATGCCAGAACATGTTGTAATTATTCAACAACTGGAACAACATGTCGAAGAAGATGTCTTATGAGGGAGCATTCGACATCGCGCCTACTGAGGTGGATTAATGAGATTCTGCTATGTTTTGATTGTGCTGAATTTTTAAGAGAAAATTATGCATTCTATGTGGTGCATATTTAAAGGTTTAGAAGATTCAATCAGAAATCAAGACTTTCTAAATATGGAGACATATTAGGAAATATTAAATTTAAGACCTATTTTCTTGGAGTTTATTCTGCAGATTTGCAACAGCTATTGAAGCTGTGATTGAAGGCTCAAATCCAGTTGGGTACAGGTTATAAATAGAAGGGTTTGTAACCTTGGCAGTGACGGAAAAAGATGTAGAAGTCTAGGGTTCTGTCTAGGTAAACCTCCCGACTTGTGGGAAGGTTACCCGTATTCCTCAAAACCTGTAGGTAAGAGGCAGTACGTTATTGATCTTGGAGGAAGCTTTTAAGTAACTCTAAGTTGTGTCTTGGAAAGGTGTAGTTCCTTGCTGAATTGTTGTATAGGTTAAGAGCCGTTGATGCAGTGGCAGATGTTGACTGCTAGACATCATTGCGATGATTGGGAGTGAGAAGTGTTTCTCATATCTAGAGAGGATCTAGGTAGAGGGGTCATTGGGTAGTGATTGAGTGATAAGCTGTAAACGGAGAGTTTAGCTTTGAATTGATACTATTGATAGTGAACTTCATCCCTGGCTTGGTAGCCCCCAGAGTAGGTGTGTTAAACCGAACTGGGTTAACAATTCTGTGTGTCTTGTTTTATCTTTTTAGTATCATGATTATTGCGTTATACCTTGCCCTTTGTGATCATGTCAGACCAGATGTCGAACGACATGTTCTAGGACATCTGAATTCTGCACATGTACCAGAATTTCAATTGGCATCAGAGCAGGTCATTCTGTTTTGTATCTGGATGAGATCCAAGGGAAAATACTTTCTGGTTCATGGCCAAGGTAGAAGCCTTCTACTGAAAAGTTGTTTGAACTTGGAGAAGTTCATATAGGTGTGAGAATGGTCCCTAGAAGTGGAGGATGGACTGTTCGTGACAGGTAGTGGCATGTGCTGAAGGCTTGGAGGTTTGGTTGAAAAGCTGCCGTGTTGTGGTTATGTTAGGTTTGATTTATTTTCAAATCTGTGGTATTGTGGTGTCACCTGGATTATGATGCTAGGGTTGATATGTGACACCTGAAGGTTTTGAGGAGTTTGGGTTTTGATCCGCTGCGTATATATCTGAAAACTCCTGAGGCTGCAATTGAGAAGGTTGTTCTTCTCTAAATGTATATACTATGGCGATGGGATATATATGCAAGACTGCTTCAACTTACGTTGTCAATGATACTTGAAGATTATTGTTCAAGTCCACTCATAAAGGCATTGATAAGTGAAGTTGTAAGGAAGAGAAGTAATTTACTTTTGCCTCTATTCCTAAAAAGGCTTATCTCCAGTGTTTGATCTCTTGATGTGTTCATTGGAATGATGTTCTATCTTGTGTTAGAACATCACGTCAGAATTGTGCTGAATTCTGTTGTCTGAAGAAATGGCATAACAGATGCTCTGGGTGCTAAACTAATGTGATTTGATCACATGAGTTTGGAACCTACTCCTGATCTGGAAGAGGAGGCATCTGGGTGGTATGTCTAAGAAGTTTCTGGCCCTGGAACTTATCTTAGATGTGTGAGTTGGTCATGGTGTGATCAGCATGTTGTTTACTCCTGAGGTCAGTTTATTTCTGGTTCTTGTTGCAGGAGTGGAGAACCTGAGATTTCAAGAAGTATTCTCGCTAGCTGACTTCTTGGACATGAAGTTCAAAGATCAAAGAGGCATGATTTATCTCTGGAAGTATCATCTGAATGATCGTGTGAAGCTAGACTAGTACTGACTGTGTGTGATTCAATCATAGCCTGTGCTGCTGTTAAAGTTGATTGATTACAGATTGGAGAGTTAGATGAGAGAATACTACTCTCATGCTTCTGTGATGTGATGGGTTATGATCCCGAGGCTTAAAGGGGGAAGGTTGGAGATTCTGTTTTGGAATGTGGTGGTTCTCTTAGTGCAGCTGGATTCTTTTCATGATGTCAAGACTGATGTCTTAACATCTATTGACAGAACATTCTGTTCAGAATGTCATGGTGGTTGTCCCCTGTGATCACAAGTCTCTACTTGGTTTATTACGGTTGTGAGGGTAGAGCAGTAGGTGAATGTGTTCAGCAGGAGTGTTGAACAGAGAGTGTGCTCTTGAAAACATGAAGATGAGTCTCATGTTCTCCATTCATTTAAGGCATTCTTCTTGCAAAGGAGTACTGGTAGTCTTAAATAGAGAAAAGTTGATCAGATTGAGATCATGTGAGTATTGGTCCAAGTGATGATTGTGTTCAACTTGTGAGTTGAACAAGGAGTGAGCTCTTGAAAACATGAAGATGCGTCTTATGTTTTCCATTCTTCAAGGTACTAAGTAGCACATGATAGGGGGAGAGTGTTACAATTTTATGCAGCTGGACGTGTGATGTTAAGGGGGAGTTTGATAAATCTACTGCTTTTGGTGTTGGCATTTTTTTGCAAATCAGGAATTTGCATACATGAGGATTAAGTGTGTTGTGATGTGTTTTGTGCAGTTGTGATCCTTATTGTTTTTGTTTAGTATAAATGGAACAGAATCTTATTGCACTGGTGAAAGCATACAAGTTTAGAAAAAGCAACAAACAAAGAGTCTAAAGATTGTCCCAACCCCCCGAATCAAGAAAAGTTTTCCAATCTTCATCCCATTCATCATCAGAAGCTTGAAGTTGCACTTGGTTCTTCTTGATTGTCTTCATCCTTGTCTCTGATGTCTTTCTTGTTCTCCTTGCTCCTGAAGTTGTACCAGTTGTGGACAATGTTTGGTCCTTCAACCTCTGTGGTTCTGGGTTCCTGACTTCTTGCATGTGACTACTTTTTGCATCCTTACTAGACTGACTCATGGCTCTATCTGAGATACGATGCTTGGGTTTTATACTGCATAAAGAGACCTTGTTTGTATCGCCTGACCAGTCAAAGTAGTCTTTGGCGTGGGAATTTGTTTTCTTGGGAACCTGTTTTTCTTATCACATTGGATACCAGAACTTCGTGTTTGATGCCTTAGTAGAGATTGTCCTAGTGTAACTAAAAGGATGAGCCTAGTTTTTGTCTGGTGTGACTCCCTTTAGTTTGCTTTCGGTGCTGGTTGTGATCAAGTGGTGTGTTCTTTTGTCTCGTGCTGATGTCCTACATTGTGTTGCAACATTTTTGTTTGTTGTGTACCATACTTATGGAGTTGGAAGAAGCAGCATTATCGTCTGAAGTGGCAGTTCTGACATAGTGTGGATTAGAATGGGCAGATTCTAACCTTGATGGTAAGTAGTTCTGGAAATACATGGCTACTTTCATGTTGATGACTCTATTAGGGTGTTATCAGGTTGTTTCCAGGAGGTTCCTTCTAATACAAGTAAAAGGTGGTGGCAGTCCTTATCTTGTGTTGCAAGACATTTGTTTGAAATATGTGAGAAATTTCAAATCAAGTGGGTTTGTGTTTATTGGACTTGGCAGAACATGTATCCAAAATCAACATGGTGAGGCCTTGCTCAACATATATCAGAATGGGGCAATATTGGTGTGATATCATAAAGAGCATTGTATGTTAAGGCTGTTGCCTATAGCCTATTTCTGCAAGTGTGCTGATCTTTGTGTAGCCTGATCTCTGTGTAGCATGTGTGCTGTTCTAGTTTATGCAGTGTGATGTCAAACATCTTGATGGGACATATCATAGCTGTGTGAAGTTAGTGCTTATGTAGGAGAGGTCTGAAAAGCAGTACTGTTGTATATGGGTGATTTTTTTTCTGCTATTTTTAAAGGAATCCAAGAAAATGTGCTTGGAATGTATAAATTTCTGTGGAATCTTGGGTTGATAACTTTGTGAACAAGCAGACAAACTTTTTTTTGGTAAGATGTCAGAACATCACTCAAGACATGTTTCCCTGAGCCGAACAAAGGAATATTCTAGACTGTGCATCCAGCCACGCGTAAGAAGGGAGCCTAGAAAGTGCTGATTGGCCATGCAGGACTGGTCTAAGAGCTATTAAAGGCGTTCAAAGTCAGTTTGGACGGTGCACCTTGAATTAAGCTACAGGTTTTTCATTCTCAATTAACATTCTCTTTGACCAGGAATTAAAGATCGTTAATACCTAAGAAACTGCTCTGCTATTTATAGAGGCTTCTTCTATCCTCTACCATCAGTTAAGGGTTGTTCTCATAAAAAATTATGGGTTTTGTCCGGGTCTGGGTAAGTTGTGCCTGGGTTTGGTTTTGTGATGGCCTCCTTTGTCAATTTTTGGCCAAAAAGGGGGAGAAAGGGATTGTTGCTCAGAGGTTCAGACAGGAGTCTGTAATTGGAAATGTTGTCCAAACATGTCAAAGCAAATGTCTATCATGTTTCGTTTTGGATATTTTTGTGACCTGTGATCTGAGTTATGAACACAGTTGTGATCTGTGTTTTGAGTTACCAGGAGTGGTGGAGGGTTTGGTCTTAAGTTTCCTCTTATGCCCTTCAAAGAGCAATTAAGAGTTCTCTTATGCCACCATTGGTCTTCGTGTTAAGAAGAGGTTCCTGGATTGAGGGGGAGTACAAGCTGCCTTTTGCTATCTTCTTCCTCGTGTGCATCAACAAACTTCAGGACCTTCCTTCCTTTTATCCTGAAGATTGCTGTTCGTTGGTGCTGATGCAGTGGAGTTCTTCAGAGTGCTGCAAAGAAGATGTCAAACAAAGATGGTGAGACATTATTTTCAAACTGAAGATCTGTTGTTGTGTGCTGTAGACTCTGAACACTACAGCTGTTGGTTGTATTTTTATATTGCTGTAAACTCCTGGATTGTATTTGTTTGTAGATTATTTGTTTTAGCCAAAATTTGCCAAAGGGGGAGATTGTTAGTTCTCTTGTATTAGGATTGGCTTAATTATTGTAAAACAAATAATAGCAGCAATAATGTAATAGAGAATAGGATGTATAAACTTGCTAAGAAGAACAGGTACAACAAGATGTCCTTTTGAAATGCCAGAACATGTTGTAATTATTCAACAACTAGAACAACATGTCGAAGAAGATGTCTTATGAGGGAGCATTCGACATCGCGCCTGTTGAGGTGGATTAATGAGATTCTGCTATGTTTTGAATTGTGCAGAATTTTTAAGAGAAAATTATGCATTCTATGTGGTGCATATTTAAAGGTTTAGAAGATTCAATCAGAAATCAAGGCTTTCTAAATATGGAGACATATTAGGAAATATTAGATTGAAGACCTATTTTATTGGAGTTTATTCTACAGATTTGCAACAGCTATTGAAGCTGTGATTGAAGGTCCAAATCCAGTTGGGTACAGGTTATAAATAGAAGGGTTTGTAACCTTGGCAGTGACGGCAAAAGATGTAGAAGTCTAGGGTTCTGTCTAGGTAAACCTCCCGACTTGTGGGAAGGTTACCCGTATTCCTCAAAACCTGTAGGTAAGAGGCAGTACGTTATTGTTCTTGGAGGAAGCTTTTAAGTAACGCTAAGTTGTGTCTTGGAAAGGTGTAGTTCCTTGCTGAATTGTTGTATAGGTTAAGAGCCGTTGATGCAGTGGCAGATGTTGACTGCTAGACATCATTGCGATGATTGGGAGTGAGAAGTGTTTCTCATATCTAGAGAGGATCTAGGTAGAGGGGTCATTGGGTAGTGATTGAGTGATAAGCTGTAAACAGAGAGTTTAGCTTTGAATTGATACTACTGATAGTGAACTTCATCCCTGGCTTGGTAGCCCCCAAAGTAGGTGTGTTAAACCGAACTGGGTTAACAATTCTGTGTGTCTTGTTTTATCTTTTCAGTATCATTATTATTACGTTATACCTTGCCCTTGGTGATCATGTCAGACCAGATGTCGAACAACATGTTCTAGGACATCTGAATTCTGCACATGTACCAGAATTTCAATAATTCACATCTTTGCTCTGATTGATGAGTCTGATACTAGTCTTTGTGTACTGAGTCTGATTACCAATTATTGATTTAGTCTGATACCAAATTGTTTTCATTTCAATTGGTTACTGGTAAACATCAGAACGGCTTCTTTCTTGGATCTTCAATCCAAATCTTCAGACAGCTCTTGACTTCTGATTTGCATAGTTCCTCTGAGTAAGCATCTTGAGAATGTGTACTTTGTCTTGACTGCTTTCAGAGTTTTCTTACTTCTTCTGATTCTTAGACAGCTTCTATTATATGATCGGAGTTTTTCATTTTTAGCATGTTCATGTTCTTAGAATGCCTAGTGAACTTGTTTAGAGTTCCTCGGATAACATCAAACACAAACATTAGTAGTAACACATTTTTATGTGAATACTTTGTTTGAGTTCTGCATTCTTTCAGATTTCCTTCTCTCAATCAAAATCATTATATTTCTCCCCCTTTTTGACATCATCAAAAAGTGTTTAGAGCATAAGGGCATTTAAGCATATAATTCCTCTTTCCAATAAACATCATATATTTCTTCCTCATTTGAGCATTTAAGCATTTAAGCATATTAACATCATCATATATATGTATACTGGATATGTTAAACATCATAGAACCATAGAGCCAGCATTTTGAGCAGTTAAGAGCAATCCAAGTCATTTGGTGATAACCATCTTTAACCATGATAAATTCATTTGAAGGATTTTTAGATGGAATCAACTGATTACTAATTGAAGATTTTAGATCATCAGTAAAGATTAATTACAACATTTCATTTGTGAACAAACAGATAGAAGCATCAACATAAAGTAGTTTTTAAGATGCAAAGCATAGGTTGAGCTTAATCTTGAAAAGTTTAAGATAATCAAAACATAGATAATTCAAGCACAGATTCCTAATTAGAAACATTTTAGGTAATCGTAGTCCTAATAAAGCTGGGTTTTCATGGGTCCTATTGAGTTAGACTAGAGCGAGCCTAATGATGATGAGGAAGATGAGCGAGAGTTTTCAGAATCATCATTTCTTGAGCCATGCAACCTCTCTTCTACTTGAGTAATTGCCAATTTCTTGCTCTTCACAATTTCTACTGAGATCCATTCATGGAACTCAGTCCAGATATTTCTTATTTCCATGGAGTCCATACAGAAATTGGAAGCTTCTACTAAGCTTTGGATTTTTGTGATTGCATCGTCCTTAAAGGATTTTATTGCATCATTCACGGTTTTTGATCTCTTAGATGAGGGTTCCTCATCATCAACCATTTTCTGCTCCTTACTTCCTTCTTTCCAATTTGTAAGTTCTTGAAGTACATCAACGATATTCTTCATGTTGATCCAGACACTGATATCTTCATCCTTAAATCTACTCAAATAGTTTCTGACTTCTGCCTGATTTTAAGTAGCGAATTTTGGAAAACCTTTAACTGGAATCCTAGGAGTCAGAGTTAATTCCCTAAAGAATGTATTGTCCAGAGTGATGTCTTCTTTCATAATATCCTCAAACTTGAGAATCTTCCCAGCGCTTTTAAGCAGCTTTCTTGATTCACCTTAATCGACTAGAATGTCATCAACTACTCCAGATTCAACTAAAATGTCAGAGATGAGTCTTCCTTACGGAATAAGTTTGATCTCCGGATTAGAACCACTTCTGGAGTTTCTTATGGTTTCCTTCAGAAGTTTGAAGAGTACAGAAGGGAGGTTAATCTTAATTCCTTTAAGGAGAAGGAACAAGACACACTTTTGAGTGTCGTTGAGTTGATTTGCAGGAAGATGATGAAAAATGCTTCCCTGCAAGATTCTGAACCAAACTTGTAATGGATCTTTCAGGTTTAAGAATACTTGGTTCTCAACTGTTATTCCTTCTTTGAAAATAAGGGCTATGATTTTGGCTTCTCTCTCCTTACTAAGTAGATCCTTGGTAATTCTGAATCCATTATCCTTATGCTCCACGAGATCTGCAATAGTCTTTTCAGATATGTAGATTCTTCTTCTAAAGACCGAAGAACTAATGAGAGTTGAGCCTGCATTAGCATGAATCCAGAATTCTTTAACCAAGCATCCATAGGTTGGTCCTTCCAACCTCTTGAAGTAGTTACTCCATCCTTGTGCTTCCATTGAGGGAGTCATATCACATCCATTTGACTTTAGATTATTGAAGTTTACAACAGTTTCAGACAATACTATGAGACTGTCAATTGGAATTTGTGTGGTTGTGGAAATTGAAGCATTTTGTGAGATGAAAGCCATTTTCAGAGAGTGATAAGGAGAATTGAGAGTGATTAGGCTGAAGATTTAGGTAAATAGGAGTTGTGTTGCTGTCTTAGGGTTTGATGCTTTTATAGGTGAAGGAATGCGGTAAATTCTGTGGAAAATTTGAAATCGCAACGGTTGATTTTCCTAGATGCGCTAACCAACGTGGGAAGGTAAGTTAATGATTAATTTATTTAATCAAGAATCGTGACAAAATCTTAATGAGTGGTAATGGAATCGTTACTTAATCATGACCTATGGGGGATTTATGGTCTCTAGACAATCCCAAACCTTTTTGTGTGAATTTTAAACAACACTCATTATTTTAATTAGATAATTAGTGCATTTTAATTATTTGAAATAATCATACAAATCACAAAATGATTAAGATGTAACATAAGCTTAGTCAAATAGAAATAACTGAAATCCTATCTTAGACTAAGAACGTCATCGGTGAACAAAATTCAGGAAGGACTTTCTCAGTCATACCATTTCTTCTGCAATGACCAACTACTCCCTCGAGGTCAAGAATGTGGGAGATGACTCTGCAGTAGGGAACTTGGTAGATTGTGTCTTCCCTAGACAGATTAATTTCTTCCTTTAAATGGTTGTACATGGACTGAGGTAGGTTTATTTTGATTCTAGACACTAAAAAGAAAATGAACAATCTTTCTTGGTTAAACAGCTAGCCTCCTCCTCTTTCTCTTGGTCTTAGATTAGTCACCATAAGCTTGTACCAATCTTTAGTAAATGGAGTGAGGGTGCAAGGTTGAGTGGGATGCCCCTCTATTTCAAAAATGATGTGCAAGTGCCTGTCGAAACTATGGTTGTTGATGTTTCTTTCCACAGTCACACCATCTTCGACACACCTAATGGCTTTAGCTATGATGGTGGGGTTGATCAAGACTGGACAATTAGCCACAACAGATAGAATAGCATTCTTGCTAAGATCATATTCTAGAGTTCGTGCATTTGCCCAAAACTCAGTCACCAGTTTAGGGAATATAGGTCCAACAAGCATGGAGAAATAATTTTCCCAGTTCTGAAATATAATTCCAGAGAGAACGCTTGCTTTGTTGAGCTATGGCAGAAGGTTTAAATTCACAGTGAATTCCTTCAGGAGTTCTAGATCGGATGTTTCTCCTCTGATGTTGTGGGAAGACATTCTGAGCGAAGTTGAATTGTTTGAGAGATGAGGTTCTACCTAGTTAGATAATGGAGTGAAAAGGACTTTGATATTTAATAGCTATTTATCAATCTGGAGCACGCGGGGTTCATCATTTCCAAGACTAGCTATAAATAGCTATGGTAGTCAGTGAAACGACATGTGATGAACTTTAATCACTGTATATCTATATCAGTAAGTTGCTGACACTACGTGATGAAGACTGCTTATTTAATTCTTGAAAATTGTCTAATCATAAACGCGTGAGAGTATTATTATAGTTTCAATAATCCTAATATGACTAATGTTCAAATTATTGCTACTATTTCAAATAATGAGAATGAATGAAGACAAACATACCTTAGAGGTTCTGAAATCTTTTTACGGCAATTCTGAGTGCTTGCTTCTGAGTGAGCTGCTGTAGGTTCGTAGATTCTTCAAAACGTTCTTCCATTCTGGTTTCTGAGAGATACAGACATTTTCTAAATTCTGAACAAAAAATGTTCCCAAAAATTTATCAGATAGAGATCTGATCAATAATGTTTGGTTCAACTGAGAAATAGTCTTAGATTATCAGATCTTGGTTATATTGATTCAATCAAAACTCCGAGTGTTCATTCTTGAACAAGTACTTGATGAATCTGTGAGAATCCTTCCTTCTGAATATTCTTTCAGTTTCTTGTATAGCTTACAAGAAAATAATGTTAAGTTCTTTATTGAATTCATTAACTTCTGATCATTCCAGGATTTAGATGTTGAATCAGTTCTAAGAGTTTTGAATTCTTCAGCTTCCTGACTTCAATAGACTCTTCTTGAAATTCAAATTCATAGACCAACAAGTTTTCTTCTTTACATAAAGAGATTCTGAATGAGCTTTAACCGAGAAAGTCAAGGGTGGACCTAGTCCGTTTCTTGAAAACATCTCAGGAGCTCATAAAGAGTTATTCTTCAGCAGCCCAGACTTCTTGTCTTCTGATAATTTAACCTTGAGCAAATACGTGGTTCCTCTATACGTATCTTCCAAGATGAGCATTCAGCAGATACTACTTCTTATCTGATGAGTCCATCTAATCAGCTGATTCTTCAATCTTCAACAAGCCTTTAGGTGAGAAAAGATTTTGTTGATTAACAAAACTTCCAGAATCAGTGATTTGCTAGAGTGGTCAGATTGATTACAAATTTGTACACAGTCAACTTCTGAACAGTTACAAAAATTGTAAGTGGATTTCAATCTCACCCAGAGTATTTCTACGCACCGCATCCGGATCTTTTTCTGACACTGTTAGGTGTTTGATATCCATCAATAACAGAACCGGAGCTCTGATACCAATTGAAGGTGCGAGAAAGACACAAGAAAGGGGGGTTTGAATTGTGTATTTTCTCTTTTGACTACTTTTCGTTTCTTGTTGTTGAATCACTAAGGATTACATCAGAGTTCGTTGAGAGACTCTAACTGGCAGCGTTATATTCAGACTTGCTAAGCATGAGGCTTCAGAACTAACAAGAGTCTGAATATAAGATCCACTTCTCAGAACTTGCAGAGCGGAAGCTTATCAGAGTTAAGCTGCAAGGTTCTGACTTACTTGTGTAGGGTTCTGATACTCTATATAGAAACATAAATAAGAACATTAAGCATAAGAGTAAAGACACACGATATATCCTGGTTCACCATAAAGGCTAATTCAGTCCACCCTCCTCAGGTGATTTCGACTTGAACACAAGGTCTTAATCCACTATAATCAATCTTGATTACAGATGCACGGGCAACATCCGATGACTAACTACTTGCACAACCGCACCGTGACTAACATAAATGAACCGTTCAGGGATTCAACTTAATGAATATAATGAACATTGACTTACAGGTTCCAATCTTGACCACTCAAGGAATCCTAATTCACCAAGAATTAGTTATACAGGAGATTACAAAGGTGCTTCTTAACAAGCAGATTAATCCTAAGTTTAAGTACAAAAGAACACACAAGTGTTCAAGCAAGATGTGAGCAACAACTCCTTGCTATTCTAAGAAACTACAGAGATCGATGTATAATGATTTGGCAGTTGTTGACATCTTGTAGATCTTCTTCTTCTTCGTCTTCGGGGTAAGCAAGCTTTGAGCAACAACTCCTTGCTTTAGATCTTCAATATAGCGCTGACGAGAAGGTGGTTGATGACTTAACTGATTTGCAATGTTGTCTTCTTCCTCAACAGCTTCTATACCAGTTCAATGTTGTTGTGTTGAATATTGATCTTTAAGCTTCAACAATAATGGCCATGTGTAAATGGTGATAGCTTTGGATATTCTAAGTGTTACAACGAGAACTCATCGTTGTTGCAATCTTCACACAATGACTTGATCAATTCACCTTTGATGGAATGAATCGATTTGTGGACTCTATCGTCATCGACGTCCTTCGTCACCCCTCAGTCGTTCCTCAATCCTTGATTAGAAGCGAATACTCTTTCATTTAAATAACCCAGTAGAAATATAGCCGTTTGAAATACTGTTGGCTGTTGGAAAAGAGACGTTGTGTAATAATTAGCTGTATTGACACATCTCCTTTTTGCTGTGGGAGAAGTGATGGGATATATCTTTCTTGGGCGTCGTGTACAGTTACTCACAACGGTAACATGTGACTTCTGAACTTCAGAGGCTTCTGATGTTTAATTGATGAAGCATGAGTAGAGTCTTCTTAATCAGGATATCTGATATGTCAAGTCTTCAATTATTTGAAGAATTCCATTAGGAATTAGTCTTCAGAACTTCAGCACTTGTCTTTAAGTACTTTATCCTTTACTTCTTCAAGTCTTCCGAAACTTCAGAACTTGTCCATTAGGAATCTGTCTTCAGAGTCTTCTATACTTGATCTTCAGAATCTTAATCTTCAGAACACATAAGTCATCAGAGTCTTTCTGGACTTGGTCTTCAGAGTCTTCCTCCTTCAAAGCTTCAAGTCATGAGAGTCTTCAGCACTTCGGTTCTCTTCTTCAGAAGCTTCGCAATCTTCAAAATCCTGGCCACTTTCAGAGAGAATCCACAAGAGCATTGCATCCGCAATATCGGCATCCTTGGATCTGACTGATCACGATCAGATACATAAGCGTTCTTGCTTCTTGCGACTTGTGTCACACATAGTAACTTCGCATATTATCAATTTCGCTCATCTGGCAGGTGCTTGTTGGATCTGATATATTCTATAATTATGATCTGCACACAACACACGTTAGAACATAAAATGGTTCTTTCACAAATACGTATTGTTATCATCAAAACATAGATTGACTTGTAGAGATAATTCTTGCTCTCACACTTGTCTCTTCTGTATGAGCTTAATGTATGAGTGGTTTTTGCCAGTGTTCTATCCATCTCTCGTGTTTATTTCTTTTAAAACTTGAATCAAGGTGTAGATCTCCCTGGGAATGATCAAACATGGCATTTGCATTACATTTTCATAATCATGTGCATAACAGGTGTTCTTGGTCGGCTTTCTTATCTCTATCTGGTTTTCTTAGCAGGATTGCGAACTTCGGTATTCACAAATACTGTACAAGAGGAAATCAGAAAAAGTGCAATGGAGAAAATTCAGACTGAGTTACTTGAGGTGAGAACCCGTATGAATCAATTTATGGAGCTAATGAGGAATATGGCTCAAGGCCAGGAGCAGTTGAGGACATTGGTTCAGCCCCTTATTGATCCTCCCAGGGAAGACGATGCTGGTGTTATTCCTCCTGGCGGAGGCAGTGTTGGTGGTGCCAATCCTCCTGGCGGAGTTGGTGTTGGTGTTGTTATTCCTCCTAGCAGAGGTGTTGGTGTTGTTATTCCTCCTAGCAGAGGTGCTGGTGGTTTGAATCCTCCTGGCGGAGGTGGTGTCGACGGAGGTAGCATTTGTGCTGTTCATGGAGGTGGTGTAGGTCATAATCATCATTGGGAAGTTGACCAACAAGAGGATGCATTATCCATGCATGATCTGGAAACTGGTCTCCCGACAGAGGCTGAGAAAAAGTTCAAGATGATAGAAGAGAGGATGATGGCCTATGAAAATCAAAACATTTTAAGGATTGGCATGGAAGATCTAGGCTTGGTGCCTGGTGTAAAGACCCCACCTATGTTCAAGGTCCCTGATTTTGATAAGTATAAGGGGATAACATGTCCGAAGACCCATATTAGATCCTACCATAGAAAAATGTCTGCCTATTCTGAAGACGAGAAGTTGCTCATGCACTTCTTCCAGGACAGCCTGGCTGGGGGGGTCCCTGGAGTGGTACATGGGGCTGGAGAGAACTTATATTAGAAGTTGGAGATACTTGGCCGAGGCCTTCGTTAAACATTATCAATACAACAGTGATATGGCTCCTAACCAGACCCAATTGCAAGGACTCACTCAGAAATCCAATGAGAGCTTCAAAGAATACGCCCAGAGGTGGCGTGAAGTTGCTGCTAGGATTAAACCTCCAATGATGGAGATAGAACTCATAGATATTTTCATGGGCACACTACAGGGGCCGTACTATGAGATATTGGTGGGGTGTACGTCGGCGGGATTTTCAGATCTAGTGATGGCCGATGAAACAGTTGATAGTGGGATTAAGGCAGGTAAGATTTAGACTGGTGCTAGCTCCTCATCTGGAGAAGGAAAGAAATATTTTGTTGGAGCCCCAAAGAAAAGAGAGGGGGAGACTAATGTTGTTTCGTCATATAGAGGCAAAGAGAAAATAAATCAGAGTGTTCATCAACAAGTTGCTACTGTAGCCATTCCTGTTGTTGTGCAGCCGGTATCTCAGTACCGTCAATTGTATGCGCATCAACAGGTGAATCAACAAAGATAAAAGGGAGCTGAAAGGCATTTTGACCCCCCCTCTCATGCCATATGCACAATTTTTACAACACCTACTGCAGCTGCGCCTTAATGAACTTTGAACTATGGCTTCACCCACCGGTAAGCTACCCCTGGGCTATGATGCTAATGCCCGCTGTGATTTTCATTCTGGTGCCCTGGGGAATAGTATCGAAAGATGTAGAGCTTTCCAGCATAAAGTTCAAATTTTGATTGATTCTAAGGTCGTTGAATTTACTTTAAACAATGGACCTAATATGATTCAGAACCTCATGTCGCCGCATGGAGGAGCGATTGCAAATGCTATTGAAAAGGGTGAGGGATTGAATTTGGTGGACGATGTTAATATGTTCAAAAAACCGCTTTTGTTTATGAAGGAACATCTGCTCAGAGGGGGTGCATTCCCAGGTTGTTTGTCTGATTGTCAAAAATGTGCGGTACAGCAAGAGAGCTGTGATTTGTTGAAGGAGGGTATCCAAAAGTCGATAGATGAAGGACGACTTCAAAGTGATAGAACTTCTGTTGATAATGTTGATGATAATGAAGATGTTGCTACCATTTCCATTCTATATAATATTGTTCGTATATCGGCACCCGTGAGGCATGCGCCTGTTATTATTACCATGCTTAGTGTAGCGCGATTTTTGTGGTTTCAAATCACTATCGCTTTGGTACTACAGTTCGATTCATTTTTTATCCTGTGAAGCTGATTAAGGAAGGGAAATAGATGTCTCCAATTAACCTTGCTTGCATAGTGAGGTTAAACAGTCAAAACTTTTGGTTTACAGATGCTATCAAAAGGGGGGTCTATTTTTAGTTATTTGCTTAAAAGAACAGAGTGTCTTGACTGTACAGGAGGCTTTTGGTTAGGATGCTAGACCTGATTTTCTTTGACTGATCTATAGAGGTATTGGACTTTGGGTTTTTGATTAGTATGCTCACTAAGATTTCGCAATCTTAAGCCTACGTATTCCCGTTTAACGAAAAAGGCGTTTTGGTGTCTTGTTCAAAGCCCAAGACAGGAAGCTAAAGGTGGTTTGTATCTTGTTCAAAGCCCAAGATGTTAAGTTGAAGGGGTATTTGTATCTTGTTTAAAGCCCAAGATATGGAGCTAAAGGGTTTTGACTGAGAGAGAATTTGTCATCTCTAAAGAGGGATTATTGATGTTTATATGCTGTGAGCAAAGCACCAATTTGATGCTAAAAGGTTGATTGACTCAACCAAGGATTTCTTTATACAAAGCCTAAGAGGATGCTAGAAGTTTGACTTTTTCGGGGAAAATGTTCTTTCTGTCTTGTACAAAGCCCAAGATTGAGGCTAAAAGGGATTTTTGACTCCGTTTGGGGAGAATGTATCTTGTATAATGCCCAAGATAGAGGCTGAACTGAGTTTGACTCAACAAGAGAGCGCTTGTATGTGTCTTGTACAAAGCCCAAGACGGAGGCTAAAAGAGTCGACTCAACAAGAGAGTCCTGAGCAAGTGATTGACTCAACAAGAGAGTCTTTTATACTCAACAAGAGAGTGATATGCTATCTCGTACGAAGCCCGAGATTGACGCTAAACGAAGATTGACTCAACAAGAGAGTGATATGCTATCTCGTACGAAGCCCGAGATTGAGGCTAAAAGGAGATTGACTCAACAAGAGAGTCTTTTATACTCAACAAGAGAGTGTTTTTATATGTCTTGTACAAAGCCCAAGACGGAGGCTAAAAGTTGACTCAATAAGAGAATCTATTATACTCAACAAGAGAGTGGTTCTTTATATGTCTTGTACAAATCCCAAGATGGAGGCTAAAAGAGTTTGACTCAATAAGAGAGTCTAAAAAGGTTAGCTCCTCTAGGGATAATCATTTGTACAAAGCCCAAGAGGAGGATGTCTTACTGCTGAGGATTAGATCCATAGGCAGACCCAGAGGTGGAGAACTCTCATGAGAGATACCGGGTTTCAGAGTGATCAGTGTTTCTTCCTATGTTTGAAAGGAACTTGAGAATGTCTTTCAGACTCAAGAGTTTTATCTTTTGTACAATGCCCAAGAGGAGGCACGGGCATTAAGGGATGACTATCAACCCTAAAATGGCCAGAGTTTTGATGCTGGAAAGACTGCTCTAGCAAAGGATGACTAAGTTCTATCTTATACCTTTAAGAGGTCGTCAGGGTCCTTGTATTAAGCCCAAGAGAAGGCATGAGCACTTCTAAGAAGCCGAAGGGTCCTTGTACAACGCTCAAGAGGAGGCGGGGATGCTTTTAGGAAGCCTGTGGGTCCCCCAAACCAAGAGAAGTTCAAGAAATGCAATTCACAGAGAAGAGATCATTCCAGGAAAGTTCGAGAATTTGGAAGAAACTCAAGAGATTCCATTCACGGAGAAAAGATCATCTCAGGGGAGTTAGAGTTTCTTTGACAATTTCTAAGAGTGACAGTCTGAGAAAAGGTTCAACGAGAATACTGCCTTTCTCTTTGTTCCATATTGTTTAACCCCAAGAGAAGGAAGAATTGTATCTGGAAATCCTATAGGGATCTATTTTTATTTGTATTTAAGAGTGACCAACGGGCTTTACCTAGTTCTATACGTAGTTGTCGGGGAAAACTCTAAATAACTATACTAGTATTACACAGTGGATATGTGACAAGTATATAAAAGGATGTGAAAGAAGACTTACAGTGAAGCAGCCCCACAATACAGTTATATATATATATATATATATATATATATATATATATATATATGAAAGCGGTAAATGAAAGCGGATAAACACTTACCCGTTGTAGAGCTTCCATGCTGTTTTGTTAGTTGTTCAACAAAGAAAGTTTTGGTAACAACATATATTTGAATTCAAAATCAAAGGAAAAAGTGCTTTGAAAAGATTGTTGGGGTTTACAGCTCAAGGAGAGGCCCAAGTTTTAACGACGATCGCACCGTTGTTTTGAAAATTGTACAGAGGGACTTATACAATATGTGAGGCCCAAAAAGTTTTTATGTACAAGGGGATGGGTCTTACACTCTATTAGAGGCCCAAAGAAACTTAAAGAAAAGAAATGAGGCTTATAACACGAGGGTAGGCCCAATTGTTTTTGTTTTAAACTGGCGATCGCGCCGTGATTTTTTCTTTTAACACAGAGGGACTTATACAATATCTGAGGCCCAAAAAGGTTTTGGTTAAAAGGGGATTGGGTCTTACACTCTATTAGAGGCCCAAAGTTTATTTTTGTACAAGAGATGGGGATTACAACTCAGGGAGAGGCCCAAAGATTTTTGTTAAAAAGGCGACGATCGTGCCGAACTTTTTGACGGTATCGAGACTTATACAATACACTGAGGCCCAAAATGGATTTATTTACTAAGGTGTTGGGTCTTACACTCTATTAGAGGCCCAAAAATGTTTTAAGAAAAGGAATGGGACTTATAGCTCGAGGAGAGGCCCAAATGATTATTTGTTTGAAAAATGGCGATCGCGCCGAGGTTTGAAAACACAGTGGGTCTTATACGATGACCGAGGCCCAAATTATTTTGGTTTTCAAAAGGGGTTGGGTCTTACACTCTATTAGAGGCCTAAAAGTGTTTTAAAATGATTTGTTTAGGGTGATTAAGATCGAAACCCTAAATTAATTTCAAAATGTACTTTAATTATATAAAAATTTAATTAAAATGATCAAAATTATCAAACATGTGTGAAAAACAAAGTGTGGTCTTGGATTAATATTTGAAAAATCACGACTTTATCCACAAAATGATTGGAAACCAATTAAATTTGGAAAATCAAGGAGGAAAAAATATTTTAAATGTAAAAAACAAATAAAAGATTAATTCTTTGCAAAAATATCAAGTATATGAAATAAATAATATTTTTGGGAATTTTTGGCAAAATAAAATATTTTAACATTTTTGTGAATTATTAAAAAAAGAATCAACTCAAAATCATTAAAACTCAGAGAGAAATTAATTTTTGAATCAATTAAATAAAATAAAAAAATTCAAATATTCAAATGTTCAAAAATGGCGCCAAGAACACGCGCCACCCCTCTGTTTCTGGAGATTTGCATTTTCTCACCAATCTCACTGAATACTTGATGAAATCACACAATCCACATATCAATATACTCGTTTTCACCTCACGATCATGTCTATGGTCTTTAATTTCATTTATTTTAAGCATGGAATAAGAAATCAAGACAAAACCTCAAGATCCCTAAAATTTGCATGAAGGCTAAGAATTTTGATACACGATTCAAACAAAGTAATTAATTGAGGGGAAACATTCTATGCATGATTATGAACATTTGGCAAAAGTATTGTGCGAGGAAATATGCATAGATTAAGAGATGACCAAGTTTAGGCTTACTTGGAGGTCGTGACAGCAAGAGCAAAGTGATTTTTGAGTTGGAGGTTTTACAGATGAGTTGTGATGATCTGAACAGCTTCCCTACATCATATGGAGTGTGTTTGAATGCCTGGACTTGATTGGAAATGGCTGGATCACTTCATGGCATCTCAACTGCAACTTGGTTAAAACCTTGAGCAATTGGCTGGTGATTTTGTGAAATTGGTGTTCCTGATGTGGTTTAAGTGTTTGGATCACTTCTATATGATGTTTATGAGGTGTGTGTATGATTGCTTTGGTTGGAATGACTCTCAAACTTAAAACCCGATAGTGACTTGCTTTGGAAGGTAATTTTGGAGTGAAATAAGAGATTTTGAGGAAAGCATCAGTTTGATGGCTTTGGTGTACTTAAACTGAGCACAAATGAGCTCTATTTATAGTAGAGCAAGTTTGTTTTGCAAGCAATAGTGAATGGCAACTGCAGCAGAGGTTTGGCCAATTGTATCACTTTGGAATCTTAAGTCTCCTCTAGCCATTGACTAGAGGTTAGAGCACATGCCTTTGATTCCCTAGTTCAGAGATCATCCTTTACTCATTCAGTTGGAAAAGACTCAGTTCATGCCACCTTGATGCATCCATTGAATGCCCCAAAACAAAAATTGGAGTCTTGTCCCCCTTTTAGGCATTTTAGGTTTGGCATGCTACTTTTAGTTCCAAAGACTTATGAGGCTTATGGATCAGTGTTTGTCCCTCCTTGCTCTCCCCCTTAGGTGTTCATATGGATAAACTTGTTTGTCATTTGCACAAATTACTCAAATCGAGAAAAATTCACAAACCTGCCTTGTTATGACAGTTGCAGCAAGGCATATTGCCACTGTCATAACTCTTAGCTCAAATGGAATATGATGGAGTTCTTGGCCATTTTGGAAAGCTCTCATATGATACAACATATGTGTGATCATAATTTGTCTTGACACTTTTTGGATCCAAGTGAAAAATGCCCTTACATTTTGCAAAAAGTGAAACAGATTCTGACTTAGTGAAAATTTCACTAAGTGTTGGAAAAAGTGGCATTTTCATGTTTTTGCCATTTTGGTCACTCCATAACTAAAAATCCATGAGGAATGGGAGTGAGGTGTAGTTAACACTTTTAAAGTATGCCATGAGAGCTACAAATCCATCTTTAGATCAGGCAAAATGGTTGCTTGGATCACAAGTTATGATCCTTGGAAGTTGGCACCCTAGCCACTTTGTTCCATAACTTAGAAAATTTCTAAGTTTTTTATGGTTACCCCTTTTACAAGTTATCCCACTTTTCTTGGTTTTTCTTGATGAATGATGATTCCAATCACACATTAACATCATTTTAGGGTTAGGGAACCATAATTGATCAATAAATCAAAAAGTCAAACTTTGACTTTTGGGCATAGTCGACTTTTTATCAGATGAATTCCAAACTGTGCGATCCTCTATGAAATCAAGTCCTTGACCTAAATCCAACTTGATGGAGTGATTTCATAGGTGTTATAGGGTGTATTGAATCATGTCCCAAGGTTTGGGAGCATGTCCTGGTCAAAAGTCAAAGGCACAATTGACTTTTTCCGCGAAACCCTAATTGTGGTTCTGATGAACTTGAAACTTGTGAATCAAGCTTCTTGGATCAATCCATTGTTGCAAATGGATCAACTTAGTGTATTAGAGGCCCTCAAATCATGTCTTGAGGTCCTGGCTCATGCTTTGTCCTAAAAGTCAACTTAGGGGTGAATCTGATCAAGAAACCCTAATTCCTGATTTTTGATGAATGCATCCCCTGAGGCTAAATTGACTTGATGATTGGATCCATGAGGTCCCTTGGAGTATTTAGGGTTATGCTTTGGAGCATTGGCTCATGCCCAGAGGAAAATTTTCATCTGAAGGCCCTGGTCGACCAAAACCCTAATTTGGTGACACTGGCGATCTTAAGGCTTAATCCACTTGGAATGTTGCAGCCTTGTGCTTAATCCTTGATGTGGGAATCCTCTTGATCCATTGTGGATGTTTGAGAGGTTTAGACAAGTTGAAGATCATGCCATTCCTTGATTGATCCCTTATCTAAGAGCTTTGAGAGGGCTTGAAACCCTAAGTCTGATTGTAGTGGATGCTCACCCATCTTTGGGGACACTAATGAGGTATGATGGCCTATCCATATTGTGATGATGACTTGCACAATGATGGGAAATCTTAGTGGTCAAAATTTGGTGTATGACAGATGCCCCTATTTAATCTTCTTAGACCCGAAGGTGTGAATGGCGAAGGTATTCGGGCATTCGGGGTGCAAGATGATTAAATATCGGAATACCCGAAATTTTGACAGCGGTTATGAATGGTCGTTTGCTCATCCATCTTCTTTTTCTAAGCAATGATGCTTAGAAAAGGGTGAAACTTCCCCTCGATCCTGGTCTTCAGCCAAGGAACTGGTCTCAGTTTTCTGAAATCAACCTCCCTTCGATCCTGGTTTCCTACCGAGTAACTGGTCTAAGTTTCTGCAATAAACTTCCCCTCGATCCTGGTTTCCTACCAAGGAACTGGTCTAAGTTTCTGAAATAAACTTCCCCTCGATCTTGGTTTCCAACCAAGGATCTGGTCTCAGTTTCTTTTGTCAATAAATTTTCTTGACAAGGGACACTATTGGTAGCAGTTTTCCTCAAACTTCTCGCCTAATTTTCCTGGGGAGATTCCATTTGATGGGAAAAAGTTTTGATGTCAGACCTGCTGGGGAACCCATTCGTCCGAGCTGTAGAGGTGCACAAACTTCTCTGTTTGGAGACGCCATTTGTCGATTCTACTGGGGAAAACGAGTCTCTTGAGAGACTGCTTTCGGCTTGGGGATATTACATCATACGTTTCTTCGAGATCTTCTCAGAGAAATACCATACAATGTCTCCTAATTTTGAGGTGCTGATGACTTCAGTGACATTGATTTTCTGGAGAGAAGAACCACTATGTTGCTGAGAGTCTTTAGTTGCGAGGCTCTCTCTGGGATTTTCCTTAATTCGGGAAAGCAAAGATATCATCTTCAATGGCGAAGAGTGACGTTTTCAAGAGTTATCTTTGTCTTTCAGAGGTTCAAGTTATCAAAGTGGTCGAGGACCAACTTCAATCCAGAAATAAATTGGAGGAGAGAGATTGTTCAGACGCAACATTTCCTGACGAGGAAAGAACTGACAACTCGATTGAGAGGACTTCTATCACTAGGGGACAAGACCGACTAGAGTGATAGTGATGCAATATGAATATGAATGTAAATCAATAATGCATGATGTATGTATGTATATGCTGACAAAACTGACACGACATACAAACTAGTAGAAGAACACGACTGGATACTCGGCCACTGCGGGGGACGAAGAAGTATCACTGGTTCAAAAGTAGCAATTCTGCCTTACTTAGGAGGAGTAGTCCCTATGGGGAACAACCGTTAGTCGGGCTTAAGAGATAAGAACTCGGCCGAGGGTGTCGGACGAAACATTCGCATCCGACACAGCTGATCCTTCATTCAGGCGTGCTGGTTTAGAAGGAGTACTTTGATTCTGCACTTTGAAGCTCGATTACTTCTAGAGAAGCGAACGACGTTCTTTCGATGTTAAACAGTCAAAAGAAATTGCCATCTTTATTTTAAAAGCAGAAAAATTTGACAAGTAAAATTCATTTTTGTTTTATTTCAAGAATCGTTAATCATGTTAAAACGTCATTCTGTAAAGCTAAAACAAATGAGAATTACAAACAAAAGCACTAGGGCTCAAATTTTATTGACAGGATGGAAATCAGCCAAACGCGTGATCCCATAGAGTATTTACAAAGTTTAGAAAATGGTAATTTAAGGGAAAAGGGCTACATTGAATCATAACGACCGTTATCCTTCTACCAACTTTGAACTCTGGACATCCTGAGCTTCTGTCGAAGATGACCTTGACTGGCGTTTTCCTAACCGATGGCATTACTGCTGCTAAGGGATTTTTCCCTTTGTTGAACATAGTTACTTGCCATTATCCCTAATTCTTTCCTGGATTGTACTTTGAGATTTCCAATCCACCGGGATGATTTTTTTTTGCTTATGTCTCTAATATTTTCCTGGACCGCCCTTTCGGGTTTTCAATCCACCAAGACGTTTTATTTTATTTTATTTAGGCAAAGTATTTATTGACTACATCAACATTTGTGGGGTAGGAAAATTCTTTTCCATCCATGGTTGCGAGTCTCAAGGCGCCGCCTGAGAAATCTTTCTTGACCACATAGGGGCCGTCATAATTCGGAGTCCACTTGCCCCGAGAATCAGTGAGAAATGATTGTATCTTCTTGAGCACAAGGTCTCCTTTTCTGAAGACACGGGGTCAAACCTTTTTGTCAAACGCCTTCTTCATTCTCTATTGATACAACTAGCCATGGCATAGAGCCGTTATTCACTTTTCTTAGATTAGGTTCAGTTTAATGTGTTGACTTTGACACCATTCAGCTTCTGTTAGCTTAGCTTCCATCAATACCCGGATTGATGGGATTTCTACTTCTATGGGGAGCACTGCCTCCATGCCATATACTAGAGAGAAAGGGGTTGCCCCTGTTGAAGTGCGGATAGACGTGCGATAATGTGAAGAGCAAAGGGCAGCATTTTATGCCAGTCTTTGCAGATTACAACCATCTTTTGAATGATTTTTTTTATGTTCTTGTTAGCCACTTTTACCGCTCCGTTCATCTTAGGTCAGTAGGGAGATGAGTTATGGTGTTTGATTTTGAACTCAGAGCATAACTCCTTCATCATCTTATGGTTCAAGTTAGATCCATTATCCGTAATGATCTGGTTAGGAACACCGTAATGGCAGATGAGATTGTTTTTGATAAATTGGACCATCACTTGTCGGATTACATTGGCGTATGACGCTGCTTCGACCCACTTGGTGAAGTAATCAATGGCTACCAGGATGAACCGATGTCCGTTCGAAGCCTTGGGTTCAATCATCCCAATCATGTCGATTCCCCATATAGATAAAGGCCACGGGGAAGAAAGAACTTTGAGATGCATTGGCGGTGCATTGATTTTGTCTGAGTATATCTGACACTTGTGACACTTCCTCATGTACTTGTAGCAATCGAATTCCATTGTCAACCAAAAGTACCCTGCTCACAGAATTTTTCTCGCCATTGTGTGTCCGTTGGCATGAGTGCCAAAGAATCCTTCATGAATTTCTTTTATCAGCGTGTCTCCCTCTGGTCTGTCTACACATCGGAGCAAGACCATGTCAAAGTTTCTCTTATAGAGTGTATCACCGCTCAGGAAGAAGCTACCTGCCAACCTTTTGAGGGTGTTTCTGTCCTTACTAGATGCCCCAGGTGGGTACTCTTGTATCTGAAGGAAGAATTTGATATCGTGATACCAGGGTTTGTCGTCTATGACTGCTTCGATCGCGAAGATGTAAGCGGGCCTTTCAAGTCGCATTATGTCGATCTTAGGTATGTCGTTCCATTAACCTACACTAATCATGGAAGAGAGAGTGGCCAATGCATCAACCATGTGATTCTCGTCACGAGGGATATGATGAAACTCGATTCTGTTGAAGAATGGTAACAACCTTCTCGCGTAATCTTTGTAAGGAATCAATATTGATTGGTATGTCTTCCAATCTCCTTTGATCTGATTGATAACCAGGGCTGAGTCGCCATAAACATCCAAGTTTTTGATTCTCAAATCGATTGCTTCTTCGAGACCCATGATACAAGCTTCGTATTCGGCCTCGTTGTTTGTAAACTTGAATGTCAGTCTGGATGTGAAAGGAATGTGGGTACCCTGAGGTGTTATAATGATTTCCCCAATCCTGTTTCGATAATGATTGACAGCTCCGTCAAAAATTAGTCCCCATTGGGAACCTGGTTCTGGCCCTTCACTGGGTAGCGGTTCATCGCAATCTTTCATATTTAAATACATGACAACTTCATCTGGGAAGTCGAACCCGATTGATTCCTGATCGTCAATCGGTTGATGAGTCAAATGATCGGCTAAAATAATTCCCTTAACAACTTTTTGAGTGTGGTATTCGATGTCGTATTCTGATAACAACATCTGCCAACGGGCAATCCTTCCCGTGAGAGCAGGCTTTTCAAAGACATACTTGATTGGATCCATTTCTGAGATTAACCAATTAGTGTGACGAATCATATACTGGCGAAGATGTTTGGATGCCCAAGCCAGAGCACAACAAGTTTTCTCAAGCATAGTGTACCGAGTCTCGCAATCGGTGAACTTCTTGCTCAAATAGTAGATGGCAGACTCTTTTCTTTTTGTTTCGTCTTGTTAGCCAAGCACGCAACCCATTGAGTCTTCCAAGACTGTTAAATAGATGATCAGTGGTCTTCCTTCCACTGGAGGTGATAGAATCGGTGGATTCAACAGGTATTCCTTAATACTGTCGAAGGCAGTTTGGCAGTCTTCTGTCCAAACACAGTCCTGGTTCTTTTTGAGTAATTTGAAAATCGGCGCGCATGTCGCGGTCATGAGGAATATGAATATGGAAATGTATTTCAAACGTCCCAGGAATCCCCTGACTTGTTTTTCAGTCTTTGGAGAAGGCATTTCTTGAATGGCCTTGACCTTGTCAGGATCAACCTCAAATTCTTTATGGTTGATGATGAACCCTAAGAGTTTCCTTGAACGGACACCGAATGTGCACTTATTGGGATTCAAGCGGAGTTGGTATTTTCTCAGCCACTCGAATAGTTTTGACAGGTGGGTCACATACTACTCTTCTGTTTTAGATTTGGCAATTATGTCATCGACATATACCTTGATTTCTTTGTGTATCATGTTATGAAATAGAGTAGTCATGGCCCTTTGATAGGTTGCCCCGACGTTCTTCAAACCGAATGCCATTACCTTGTAACAAAAAGTGCCCCATGGGGTAATGAACGAAGTTTTCTCCATGTTTTTCGGAGCCATTTTTATCTGATTATAGCCCGAGAATCCATCCATGAAAGAGAAGACTTTGAAATTCGCAGCACTGTCTACCAGCATATCAATGTGTGGTAAAGGGAAGTCGTCCTTTGGACTAGCCTTGTTTAGATCTCTGTAATCCACACACATTCTGACTTTTCCGTCCTTTTTCGGAACCGGGACTATGTTGGCTAACCATTGAGGATATTCTGATGTGGCGAGGAAACCCGCGTCAATCTGTTTCTATACTTCCTCTTTGATTTTGATGGCCATGTCTGGATGAGTTCTTCTCAACCTTTGTTTTACTGGCGGACATTCTTATCTTAATGGTAGATGGTGTTCCACGATGCTGGTATCCAACCCTGGCATGTCCTGATAGGACCAAGCGAACACATCGGGAAATTCTTTGAGAAGCTTTGTCAAACTTTCTTTGACAACTGGACTGAGCAGTGCCCCAATCCTGACCTCTTTTCTCTCTTCCTCTGAGCTCAAGTTGATTGTTTCCAACGGCTCCTTGTGAGGTTTGATGGACCTTTCCTCATGTCTGAGTAATCGGGAGATCTCTTCTGGAATTTTGTCGTCATCTTCTTCTTCAGCCCCAAATACTGGGAATTCAAAGTCGGGAGAAGGCATTGGATCGTATGTTTCAATGGGGTTTAAAACAAGCAATCTGCATGATGTGATGATTTATTTTTAGAAGAGATAGAGAGAATTCAAAAGTGTGTGCAGTGTATTTTCTTTGGAAAACTGCTTGTTTTTATTATTTGAGCTGTTTTTTAGGATTACCATTTTCTGAAAAAGCGAAAAAAGAAAACAACAATAAATGCGGAAATTACAAAATGACGTTATTTTATTTATGAACTTGTCGATTCTTGAAACTACAACCCTATAAAACAAAACTCTGTCGCTTTTGTAGCGAGCGATTTTGGACGTCGTTCTTAAGCACTACTGCTCTGGGGTACTACAGGTCGATTCATTTTTTATCCTATTAAGCTGACTAAGGAAGGGAAATAGATGTCTCCAATTAACCCTGCTTGCATACTGAGTTTAAACAGATGACTGTTGGTTTACAGATGCGGTTTAGATTGTGGGCCTCTCTCTGCTTATTTAGTTAAGAATGAAATGACGGGACTATTCATGGGGGTTTTGGATAGGTACTGGATTTGATGTTTTTAATTAGTATGCTCGATAAGATTCTTTTGCAATCTTATGCCTACGTATTCCCGTTTAACGAAACAGGGAAATCAGAGCGATCGTAGTTCCTCCTATTCTATGGGAGGAAAAAGGTGTTTTGGTGTCTTGTTCAAAGCCCAAGACATGAAGCTAAAGGGAGTATATGTATCTTGTTCAAAGCCCAAGATGTGAAGCTGAAGGGTCTATTTGTATCTTGTTCGAAGCCCAAGATGTGAAGCGGAAGGGTTTTGACTTTAGAGAGAATTTGTCATCTCTAAAGGGGAGTTGTTTGGTCTGTTTATCACAACTGTTGCGTGTCTGGTTATAAAGGAGAATTACTTTAACTGGGATATGTGAATTCAACAATGCCATAATTTTCTTTATGGGAGTTTTTAACCTGAAGGAGAAGACGTTAACTCAGTGTGGAGCAATGCTATCTTTCCTTAGGAATTCCTCATGCTAAAAGACGGACAGTGGCGTGGATGTAAATAATCCAGAGGCTTGCCGCTTACAGCAATTAGACAAAGGAAAAGGAGTTGTTGATGTTTTTATACTGTGAGCAAGGCACAAATTTGATGGTAAAAGGTTGATTGACTCAACCGAGGTTTCCTTATACAAAGCCTAAGAGGAGGCTATTGGCCCAACAAGAGGGTGTTTTTATATGTCTCGTACGAAGCCCGAGATAGAGGCTGAAAGGTTTGTGACCCAACAAGAGGGTCTTTTATGTGTTTTGTACGAAGCCCAAGACGGAGGCTAAAAGGTTTTGACTCAACAAGAGAGTCTTTTATACTCAACAAGAGAGTGTTTTTGTATCTCGTACGAAGCCCGAGATAGAGGCTGAAAGGTGACTGACTCAACAAGAGAGTCTTTTATACTCAACAAGAGAGTTTTTTGTATCTCGTACGAAGCCCGAGATGGAGGCTAAAGGGGTTTTGACTCAACAAGAGAGTCTGAAAAGGTTAGCTCCACTGGGGAGAATCATTTGTACTAAGCCCAAGAGGAGGCTATTTTTGTTGGTGACTGTTTCAGTTGAGTGACAGGTCCATCATGTTAGATAAAAAAGAAAATCAATTCTTATATGGGGAGTGATTAAAGGTAAGGCTGTGCTTTGGGTATTGATCGGAAGATCAGGGTTATTTCCTGTTCTTTAAGGAAATGGGAAATCCAAAGGGTATTCAGACTGTCTAAGTCTGCGGGTGTTTTGAGAAATTGATCTCAGATGGTGAATGATCTTTGTATGATGCCCAAGAGAAGGCTGGTATGTTAAGGGATGAAGGTCAACCCATTAACTGGTCTGACACTTGACTCAGAGAGATAACTCTAGCAAATTGATGACTAGGTTCTGTTCCTATACCTGTAGAGGTCTTTGGGTCCTTGTACTAAGCCCAAGAGAAGGCATGAGAGCTTTTAAGAAGCCAAAGGGTCCTTGTACAACGCCCAAGAGGAGGCGGGGATGCTTTTAGGAAGCTTGTGGGTCCCCAAACCCCGAGAAGTTCAAGACATGTTATTCACCGAGAATAGATCAAGCCAGGAAAGTCCGAGAATTTGGAAGAAACTCAAGAGATGCTATTCACGAATAATAGATCAACTCTGGGGAGTAGAGTTTCTTTGACAATTTCTAAGAGTGACAGTCTGAGAAAGGGTTCACCGAGAATGCTGCCTTTCACGTCTCCATATTGTTTAACCCCAAGAGGAGGGAAGACTGTATCTGGTAATCCTATGGGGATCTAGTTTTGTTTGTATTTAAGAGTGACCAACAGGGCTTTACCTAGTGCTAGACGTAGTTACCGGGGAAAACTCTAAATAACTATACTAGTATTACACAGTTGATATATGACAAGTATATAAAAGTTTGTTAAAGAAGACTTACAGTGAGCAGCCCCACAATACAGTTATATATGTATGAAAGCGGATAAAGAAAGCGGGTAAACACTTACTCGGTTGTAGAGCTTCCATGCTGTTTTGTTAGTTGTTCAACAAAGAAAGCTTTGATAACAATATTATATTCTAAATCAAAGGAGAAAGTGCTTTGAACAGATTGTTGGGGATTACAGCTTAAGGAGAGGCCCAGGGTTTTATCAGTGATTGCACTGTTGTTTTGAATTTGTACAGGGAGTTATACAAGTGTCTGAGGCCCAAAAAGGTTTTCTGTACAAAGGAATGGGTCTTACACTCTCTCAAGAGGCCCAAAGGTTTATTTTTATACAAGTGGGGGGGCTTACAGCTCAAGGAGAGGCTCAGGGTTTTATTTTGAACTGGCGATCATGCTGAGGATTTTCCTTTTTTAACAGAGGGACTTGTACAATATCTGAGGCCCAAAATTGTTTTGGTTAAAAGGGGATTAGGTCTTACACTCTATTAGAGGCCCAAATGTTTTTAAAGAAAAGAGATGGGGATTATAACACCAGGGTAGGCCCAGGGTTTTACTAAAAAATGGCGACGATCACGCCGTTGTTTTTGAAAATACAGTGGGACTTATACAGTGACTGAGGCCCAAAAAGTGGTGTATTTACAAAGGGGATGGGTCTTACATAGAGGCCCATGAGTGTTTGAAAATTATTTGTGAGGGTGAAAATCAAAGAAACCCTAATTTTGTTTTCCTTTAAAAGTAAATATTTAAAGAAAATCAAATAAAATGATAAAATTACCAAATAAGTTTGAATAAACCACTTGTGATTTTTGTTTAAGGTTTGAAAAAATGAGGTTTTAATCACAAGATGAATTAAAACTCATTTGGCTTTGATTTTCAAAGTAAATATTCACTTATAAATGTTTAAAAACAATTAAAAATGAATTTATTCACAAAAATACTAATTATATTAAATAACTAATATAAATTTTATTTTTTTGTGGAATAAAATATTTCAACATTTTTGTGATTTTTTGCAAAAAGAACCAATAAAAAATAATTAAAATTGAGGGAGTTATTAATTTTTCAAATCATTAAAAATAATAAGAAAAACAATAAAAAGTGGAAAAAATAGTAAAAAGAGTATCTGGGGTGAGGGGGATTCGAACCCCAGACCTCTTGTGTATAGGGCACGCGCCTTACTACTAGGGTGGTGATACATCCGTTGATTGAAACACAACCACAAATATACAAGGCTTGCCTTGTTTTTGGCCTGGCCCAAGGCAAGACAAGATTTTGGTTAGAAACGTGAAGGCCATAACTTTCTCAATTCTCCATGGATTGGGACAAAATTTAGGCCTATCCTGCCTAGAATTTCACAAGGAATCCAATGGTGGTGGTGTTTTTTTTCAGATCATACTCCTATTGAAAAACCCAATAATGGTTTTGAAATAGGCCATGATTTGTATTTTCTGTGCCATCTCTTGGTACAAGCATGAATTACATGATAAATTGGTGCAAACACAACACATATAACATGTATAAGAGATGCATGATCAGTGGACATCAAAAGAAAGCATGATTCAAAGAATCCAAGTTGTGATGCTTACCTCTTTTTGGAGCTTTTGTGCAATCTGCCAAGCCACTTGTTCCATAAATGATTTGATGCTTTGGACACCCTCAAATGATCTCTTAGAAGCTTTTATGATGGTTAAAATCAGCTGGAAACCTCAGGAGCAAGTTGGAGCTCTTTCTTGCAAAAGGGGCAAAAGTGGCCAAAATAGCAACTCTCTCAAATGCTGTTCCAGATGTATGGAACCATTTGGGATAGTTCAAGGATGATATTTGGAGTGTGTTTGAGGTTTTATTTCGTTTGGAAAGTGACTGAATTAAGACATGGCTTGAAAAATGCACAAAAGTCCTATTTTGAGGTTTTGAGAGATGACTTTGTGATTTTGGTGTTACATGTCACTTGTGAGAGTTTGGACAGCTTAGATATGACATATTGGATGTGTTTGGATCATGAGTTGTGGTGGAATTGCTCTCTAACTGAAAAACTCAGAGTTACCTTGCTAAAGAAGGTATTTTTGCCTAGAGAAAGAGATTTTGAGGAAAGCAAGTGTTGCAGTGCTTTGTTGTACTCAAACTGAACACAATTGAGCTCTATTTATAGTAGAGCAAGTTTGTTTTGGCTGCAATAGTGAATGGCAACTGCAGCAGAGGTTTGGCCAATGTTGAGCAATGAGAATCCAGGTCTCCTCTAGCCATTGACTAGAGGTTAGGGCACAGGCTGCTGGTTCCCTTGGTCTTGGATAAGTCTTGACTGAATTCAGTTGGGAATGGCTCAGTCCATGCCACCTTGGTGCATCCATTAAATGCACCAATCCAAAATTGGAGTCTTGTCCCTCTTTTAGGCATTTTTAGGTTTGGCATGCTATTTTTGGTTCCAAAGACTTGGGAGGCTTGGGATCAGAGTTGGTTTCTCCTTGGTCCCCCCTTGAGGTGTTCAGATGGATAGAGTTGCTTGCCCTTTGAAAATTTTGAGCAAATCGAGCAAAACTCCCAAATCTGCCTTGCCATGACAGTTTGCAGCAAGGCATATTGGCATGGTCATATCTCATGTCACAAGTGGAATTTGATGGGGTTCTTGGCCATTTTGGAAAGCCCTCATATGATACAACAATTGTTTGATCATAGTTGGTTTTGATACCTTTTGGATCCAAGTGAAAAATCCCCCTACATTTGGAAAAAAGTGAAGGCAGATTCTGACTTAGTGAAAATTTCACTAAGTGTTGGAAAAAATGACATTTCTTGTTTTCAGCCATTTTGACCCAATCATAACTCAAAATCCATGATGAATTGGAGTGAGGTTTAGTTGAAGCTTTTGTAGAGGGCCATGAGAGCTACAAATCCAGCTTTGAATGGGGGGAAAAATGACCTTGTGGTTTAGGAGTTATGATCCTCCAAAGTTGGTACCCTAGCCACTTTATTTCATAACTTAGAAAATTTCTAAGTTTTTTATAGTTACCCCTTTTACAAGTTATCCCACTTTTCTTGATTTTTCATGATGAATGATGATCCAAATCACACATTATCATCATTTTAGGGTTAAAGAACCATAATTGTGAAAAATCTCAAAAAGTCAAAGTTGACTTTTGTGCACAGTTGACTTTTTATTAGATGAATTCCAAACTGTGCGATCCTCTATGAAATCAAGTCCTTGACCTAAATCAAACTTGATGGATTGATTTCATAGGTGTTATAGGGTGTATTTAATCATGTCTCAAGGTTTGGGAGCATGCCTGGGTCAAAAGTCAAAGGCACAATTGGCTTTTCTCGCGAAACCCTAAATGTGGTTCTGATGAACTTAAAACTTGTTGATCAAGCTTCTTGGATCAATCCATTGATGCAAATGGATCAATGTGGTTTATTAGAGACCCTCCAATCATGTCTTTAGGTCTTGGCTCATGTTTTGTCCCAAAAGTCAACTTAGGGGTGAATTAGGTCAAGAAACCCTAATTCCTGATTTTTTATGAATGCATCCCTTGAGGCAAAATTGACTTGATGATTGGGTCTATGAGGTTCCATGGAGCATATTAGGTTATTATTTGAAGCATTGGCTCATGCCCTGAGGAAAATTTCCATCTGGAGGCCCTGGTCAACCAAAACCCTAATTTGGTGACACTGGCGATCTTGAGGCTTAATCCACTTGGAAGGCTGCAGCCTTGTGCTTGATCCTTGATGAAGGAGTCCTCTTGATCCATTAGAGATATTTGAGAGGCTAGAAAAGTTTAAGATCATGTCAATTCTTGATTGATCCTTTGTCTAAGGCTCAGAGAGGGCTTGAAACCCTAATTATGATTGTAGTGGATGCTCACCCATATTTGGGGGGACTAATGAGGCATAATGATACACCCATATTGTGATGATGATTGGCACAATGATGGGAAATCTTAGTGGTCAAAATTTGGGGTATGACAGATGCCCCTATTTAATCTTCTTGGACCCGAAGGTGTGAATGGCGAAGGTATTCGGGCATTTGGGGTGCAAGAGGATTAAATATCGGAATACCCAAAATTTTGATGGCAGTTATGAATGGTAGCTTACGCATTCATCTTCTTTTGCTAAGCAATGATGCTTAGAAAAGGTAAAAACTTCCCCTCGATCCTGGTTTCCTACCAAGGAACTGGTCTCAGTTTCTGAAATAAACTTCCCCTCGATCCTGGTTTCCTACCAAGAAACTGGTCTCAGTTTCTGAAATAAACTTCCCCTCGATCCTAGTTTCCTACCAAGGAACTCGTCTCAGTTTCTGAAATAAACTTCCCCTCGATCCTGGTTTCTTACCAAGGAACTGGTCTCAGTTTCTTTTGTCAATAAACTTTCTTGACAAGGGACGCTGTTCGTAGTGGTTTTCCTCAAACTTTCTGCCGAATTTTCTTGGGGAGATGCCATTTGATAGAAAAAATTTGATGTCAGAGTTGCTGGGGAACCCAGTCGTCTGAGTTGTAGGGGTGTACAAACTTCTCTATTGGAGACACCATTTGTCGACTCTACTGGGGAAAACGAGTCTCTTGAGAGACTGCTTCCAGCTTGGGGATATTATATCATACTTTTCTCAGAGATCTTCTCGGAGAAATGCCATATGATGTGATCCAATTTTAAGGTGTCGGTGACCTTTTCGTCAGCGAAATTTTTTGTCGAAGAAAAAACGGTTGCATTGCCAACTCTCTGATTAAGAGGCTTTCTCTGGGGATTTTCCTTAATCGGGGAAAGCAAAGACATCATCTTCAATGGCGAAGAGTGACATTTGTTGAGGGTTCTCTGGTTCTTTAGAGGTTCAAGTTATCAAAGTGGTCGAGGACCAAATCTAATCTAGAAATAAACTGGAGGAGAGAGGTAGTTCAGACGCAACACTTCCTGATAAGGAAAGAACTGAAAACTCGATTGAGAGGATTGATATCACTAGGGGATAAGACCGACTAGAGTGATGGTGATGCAATATGAATGCAAATGTAAATCAATAATGCATGATGTTTGTATGTTTATGCTGACAAAACTGACGCGACATACAGACTAATAGATGAACACGACTGGATACTCGGCCACAATGGGAGATGAAAAGTACCACTGGTTCATGATAGCAATTCTGCCTTGCTTAGGAGAGATAGTCCCTGCGGGGAACAATCGTTGGTCGGGCTTAGGAGATAAGGACTTTACCGGGGGTATCAGACGAAACATGGTCTCTGACACAGTTGATCCTTTATTCAGGTGCACTGGTTTAGAAGGAGTACTTTGATTCTGCACTTTGAAGCTTGATTACTTATGGAGAAGTGATCGATGTTCTTTCGATGTTCAACAGTCAAAAGAAATTGCCATCTTTATTTTAAAAGCAGAAAAGTTTTAACAAGTAAATTCATTTTTGTTTTATTTCAAGAATCGTAGATCATGTTAGAACGTCGTTCTGTAACGCTAAAACAAATAAGAATTGCAAATAAAAGCACAAGGGCTCAAATTTTATTGATAGGATGGAAATCAGCCAAACGCGTGATTCCAAAAAGTATTTACAAAGTTAGAAAATGGTTATTTAAGGAAAAAGGGCTACATTGAAACATGTCGACCACTATCCTTCTACCAACTTTGAATTCCGGGCATCCTGAGCTTCCGTCGAAGATGACCTTGACTGGAGTTTTCTGATGGACGACATAACTACTACTAGGGGATTTGCCCCTTTGCTGAACATAGTTACTTGCCATTATCCCTAACTTTTGCCTGGACTATACTTTGAGATTTCCAATCCATCGGGATGATTTTTTATTATGTCTCTAATTTTTGCCTGGACTGCCCTTTCAGGTTTTCAATCCACCGAGACGTTTTTTTTTCTTTTAGTTTTTCGTTTAGGGGAAGTATTTCTTGACTACATCAACATTTGTGGGGTAGGCAAATTCCTCTCCGTCCATGGTTGCGAGTCTCAAGGCGCCGCCTGAGAAATTTTTCTCGACCACATAGGGGCCGTCATAATTCGGAGTCCACTTGCCCCGAGAATCAGTGAGAAATGATTGTATATTTTTGAGCACAAGGTCTCCTTTCCTGAAGACGCGAGGTCGGACCTTTTTGTCAAACGCCTTCTTCATTCTTTGCTGATAGAACTGACCATGGCACAAAGCCGCTATTCTCTTTTCTTCGATCAGATTTAGTTCGTAGTGTCGACTTTGACACCATTCAGCTTCTGCAAGCTTAGCTTCCATCAATACCCGGATTGATGGGATCTCTACTTCTATGGGGAGTACTGCTTCCATGCCATATACTAGAGAGAAAGGGGTTTCCCCTGTTGAAGTGCGGACAGATGTTCGATAACCGTGAAGAACAAAGGGTAGCATCTCGTGCCAGTCTTTGTAGGTTACAACCATCTTCTGAACAATCTTCTTGATGTTTTTGTTAGCCGCTTCTACCGCTCCGTTCATCTTAGGTCGGTAGGGAGATGAGTTATGTTGTTCGATCTTGAACCCTGCGCACAACTCTTTCATCATCTTGTTATTCAAGTTAGACCCATTATCAGTAATGATCTGGCTCAGCACACCATAACGGCAGATGAGATTGTTTTTGATAAATCGGACCACCACTTGTCGGGTTACATTGGCGTATGACGCTGCTTCGACCCACATGGTGAAGTAGTCAATGGCTACTAGGATGAACCGATGTCCGTTTGAAGCCTTGGGTTCAATCATGCCAATCATGTCGATTCCCCATATGGGGAAGAGAGAACTTTGAGATGCGTTGGCGGTACATGGATTTTATCGGAGTATATCTGACACTTGTGACACCTCCTCATGTACTTGTAGCAGTCAGATTCCATGGTCAACCAGTAGTACCCTGCTCTTAGAATTTTTCTCGCAATTGTGTGTCCGTTGGCATGAGTGCCAAAGGATCCTTCATGAATTTCTTTTATCAGTATGTCTGCTTCTGGTCTGTCTACGCATCGGAGCAAGACCATGTCAAAATTTCTCTTATAGAGAGTGTACCGCTCAGGAAGAAACTGCCTGGCAGCCTTCTGAGGGTCTTTCTGTCTTTCCTTAGTGCCCCAGGTGGGTACTCTTGTTTCTGAAGGAAGCATTTGATATCGTGATACCAAGGTTTGTCGTCTATGACTGCTCCAATCCGGAAGATGTAAGCGGGTCTTTCAAGGCGCATTATGTCTATCTTAGGTAGGTCGTTCCATTGACCCTCACTAATCATGGAAGAGAGGGTGGCTAATGCATCAGCCATGTGATTCTCTTCACGAGGGATATGATGAAACTTGATTCTGTTAAAGAATGGTAACAACCTTCTCGCGTAATCTTTGTAAGGAATCAGTCCTGATTGGTATGTGTTCCAATCTCCTTTGATCTAATTGATAACCAGGGCTGATTCGCCATATACATCCAAGTTCTTGATCCTTAAGTCGATCGCTTCTTCAAGACCCATGATACAAGCTTCGTATTCGGCCTCGTTATTTGTACTCTTGAACGTAAGTCGGGCGGTGAAAGGAATGTGGGTACCCTGAGGGGTAACAATGATTGCCCCAATTCCGTTTCCGTAATGATTGACAGCTCCATCAAATATTAGTCCCCACTGGGAACCTGGTTCTGGCCCTTCACTAGGTAGCGGTTCATCGCAATCTTTCATTTTTAGATACATGACATCTTCGTCTGGGAAGTCGAACCCGATTGTTTCTTGATCGTCAATCGGATGATGAGCCAAATGATCAGCTAAAATACTCCCTTTGACGGCTTTCTAAGCGTGGTTTTCGATGTTGTATTCTGATAACAACATCTGCCAACGGGCAATTTTCCCGTGAGAGCAGGTTTTTCAAATACATACTTGATTGGATCCATTTTGGAGACCAACCAAGTAGTGTGACGAATCATGTACTGGCGAAGACGTTTGGCTGCCCAAGCCAGAGCACATCATGTTTTCTCAAGCATAGTGTACCGAGTCTCACAATTGGTGAATTTCTTGCTCAGATAGTAGATGGCAGACTCTTTCCTTTTGGTTTTGTCTTGTTGGCCAAGTACACAACCCATCGAGTCCTCTAGGACAGTTAGGTAGATGATCAGTGGTCTTCCTTCCATTGGAGGTGATAGAATCGGTGGGTTCAATAGGTATTCCTTAATAATGTTGAAGGCGGTTTGGCAATCTTCTGTTCAAATGCAGTCCTGGTTCTTTTTGAGTAACTTGAAAATCGACGCACATGTCGCGGTCTTGAGGAATATGAATCTGGAGATGTAGTTCAAACGTCCCAGGAATCCTCTGACTTGTTTTTCAGTTTTTGGAGAAGGCATTTCTTGAATAGCCTTGTCCTTGTCAGGATCAACCTCAATTCCTTTTTGGTTGACGATGAACCCTAAGAGTTTCCCTGAACGGACACCAAATGTGCACTTGTTCGGATTCAAGCGGAGTTTATACTTTCTTAACCGCTCGAATAGTTTTGATAGGTGGGTCACATGCTCCTCCTCTGTTCTAGATTTGGCAATCATGTCATCGACATATACCTCAATTTCTTTGTGTATCATGTCATGAAAGAAAGTAGTCATGGCCCTTTAATAGGTTGCCCCGACATTCTTCAAACCGAACGACATTACCTTGTAACAAAAAGTTCCCCATGAGGTAATGAACGAAGTTTTCTCCATGTTTTTCGGCGCCATTTTTATCTGATTATAGCCCGAGAATCCATCCATGAAGGAGAAAACTTTGAACTTTGTTGTAGTGTCAACCAGCATGTCAATGTGTGGCAAAGGAAAGTCGTCATTTGGACTAGCCTTGTTTAGATCTCTGTAGTCGACACACATTCTGACTTTTTCGTCCTTATTTGGAACGCGTACGATATTGGCTAACCATTGAGGATATTCTGACGTGGCGAGGAAACCCGCGTCAATCTGTTTCTGTACCTCCTCTTTGATTTTGACGGCCATGTCCTGGTGAGTTCATCTCAACCTCTGTTTTACTGGCGGACATTCCGATTTCAATGGTAAATGATGTTCCACGATGCTGGTATCCAACCCTAGCATGTCCTGGTAGGACCAAGCAAACACATCACGAAATTCTCTGAGAAGCTTTGTTAAACTCTCTTTGGCAGTTGGACTGAGCAGTGCCCCAATCCTGATTTATTTTCTCTCTTTTTCTGAACCCACGTTGATCATTTCCAACGGCTCTTTGTGAGGTTCAATGGACCTTTCCTCTTGTCTGAGTAACTGGGAGATCTCTTCTGAAATTTCGTCGTCAACTTCTTCTTCAGCCCCAAATACCGGGAACTCAAAGTTGGGAGAAGGCATCGGATCGTATGTTTCAACGGGGTTTAAAACAAGCAATCTGCATGACGTGATGATTTGTGTTTAGAAGAGATAGAGAGAATGCAAGAGTGTGTGCAGTGTTGTTTTTTTTTTAAAACTGCTTGTTTATTATTATTTGTTTTTTAGGATTACCATTTTCTGAGAAAAGCAAAAAGAGAAAACAGCAATTAATGCAGAAATTACAGAACGACGTTATTTTATTTATGAACAAGTCGATTCTTGAAACTACAGCCCTATAAAACAAAACTCTGTCGCTTTGGGTGAAGTGAAGAGGGATATTTACAGAAAACGAGCACTATCAAAACATCCGTTTCACATGGGCAGGGTGAAAGGTTAACATAAAGACGACAATTACTTTGACTTATTAACAATCTTCGGAACATCAACAGCAACCCATTGGCGGTGAACTCCTTGGTGAATCATAAAGTCTAGTACCTTCCTTGATTTGTCTTCAGAAATAACACTGATTTCTGGCGGAGCTGGATCATTGGAATCTGTCTCCCAGGTAGAGTTGTCGTAGGAGGATTCCTCAGTTGTATTTTGCATAGTATTTGTTCTCTTAGGTGGATCTCCCCACCCAGTTGGCTGAATGTCTTCGAGCCTGATACGAGAGCTTTCAAGAGCAGTGTACATGACCATATAGTCGTATTTTCCACTTGGTTGTCCTAAGGTGTCCCACACGTCTTTAGAACTGGAGGAGTAATCTCTCTCGATGATGTTGACCTCGGGAAAAGCATAGTTGATGAATTCTAGTCCGGCAAGCTTTGCCAATTCATCGTCGTGCTGAATGTTTTCTGAACGCCCTGAGTAATGATCCCATGACATGGTGGGGACGCAGGTATTCTGTTCAATGATGCTCAGCTGATTTTCATTGTTCGGCTGATTTTCTTGCCCTGAGTTTCCTGGGTACGGCTGCCAGATAGGCAAGCCATCTATTGGGCCATAATAGTCGTGGTCAAAGTTGTCTTTCATTAGAGTGTCCTCCTCTAATGAATTTGGTGGAGCACGACATCCTTCAGGATCACAATCTCCATATATCATTTCGACGTCTGACCTCGGTATAAATCTCAGACTCTGCGCGGGATAGCAAAATGGCGTAAGCGTTTCGTCCTGAGACATATAACCGTCCTCGTTAAGATAGGACTTCCATTCTTCCTCCATATCGGAGGAGTCTTCCTCGTTGATAGTGTGTACTTCCTGAGGCACTGGGTGAAGGTAACCTCCACTGTGGAAGAAGTCCTGAATGGGATGAAGACTTTCATCATTAGTAGCTGTCTGGGTACAAGTTGCAGAAAAATCGAGACCCTTCTTTGTTTTGTTATCAGCAGGAATGACAAGCTGTCCCCATCCCTTCGTATTGTTACTTTTGATCACTTCAAGAGCATCTCTGTTTAAGGAAATCGAGGTTCCTTTCTCTGATTGATTCTCATTGCTCACCGAAAGTGCATGGAACTGAGTTCCAACAACCTCCTCGGGTTCGACACAAGTAGACGATGATAAGTTGCTCACGAACAAGGCTTGCTCCCCATAGACTGTGACGAGTTGATCGTTCTTGACGAACTTCAGTTTCTGGTGCAGCGTCGAAGTGAATGTCCCAACCTGGTGTATCCAAGGTCTTCCTAATAAGCAACTGTACTTTGCCCGAATGTCCATGACCTAGAAAGTGATTAGGAAAGTGTGAGGACCGATAGTTATGGGAAGGTCGACTTCGCCGATAACTGCTTTCTGAGACCCGTCAAATGCTTTGACGATGACCTCACTGCCCCTCATCGGGGATCCTTCGAATGATTGTCGCATTAAAGTGGACTTTGGCATAGCATTGATGGCCAATCCTGTGTCTACCAGTACGCTGGCTAAAGCTTCGTTCTGGCAGTTAACTGTGATATTGAGCGCCATGTTGTGGCGTTTGTCCTCCTCTGGAAAATCCTCATCATTGAACCCTAAGTTGTTGCAGGAAGTGATGTTAGAGATAATGTTATCAAACTGTCGTATTGACACATCCTGTTCCATAAAGGCCTGCTCTAAGACTTTCTGTAGAGCCTCTTTGTGGGCTTCGGAACTGAGTAAAAGTGATAGCACAGATATCTTTGAAGGAGTTTGTAACAGTTGATCAACAATGTTGTATTCACTCCTTTGGATGAGTGTCAGCATCTCATCATTATTTTTCGAAAGGTCGGGATCATTGGATTGACCGACTGGTGGATTGGGAGCTTCTGTCTGAAGTTCCTTTTCTTTGTTAAGTTCTCCAACTCCTCGGTTGAAGATTCGACCGCACCGTGTTACTCGACTGATGTCTGCAATATTCACGACGGAGGGTAATGGAATTTCCTTTCCATTCTTAATTATTGTTGCACCGTATTTGTAAGGGACCGCCTTAGCTGATTCATACGGTAATGGTCCCGGTAGATAGATAACTGCAGGAGCCTTCTGATATTTCTGACTGTCATAAGTAACTTCAATCAGTTCCTGGCTAGGAACTTTTGATTCGTCCAGTAGAGGGATGATGGTACAAACATCCTTGTTCTGTTGATGATCAGAGATTATGACAACGTCTATGATTTGATCAGCGAAGTAGTCTGGCGTCCAGTTGATTGGCTCGGAACTCGGACATGGGTGAATCTCTTTACGATCCAACTGACCTTGAAGAGCTGCTCGCACAAGGTAACATCCTTGATTATTCTCCGAACAGACTCTACAATGTTCATAGTTGTGTGGTGGCACTTGGCCACGCCCACTTTGAATACAGTGTAACCACACTAGGTCAGTTTCCATAGATCGGACATCCTGACCTTGACGTCTAGTAGGATTCCCATTAAGCACACTGATTTGTTGCGTGTCTTCATCCAGATAGATTAGAAGCCACCAGTGGTTTAACAAGTGTTGTAAAGTTCTTTGAACGAGAGTGCACCCTTGGTTACCCTCACAACATTCTTTACAGCTTAGATAATCGTGAGAAGTGAGAAAACCGAGTTGGACTTGCCTGGCGTGTAACTCCACCAAGCTGGTATTCATTAAACGAATATCAAAGATTTGGATCATGTTGATCTGATAAGGATTTCTATCATGGTAGTCCTGGATCCACCCCAGATGCATCTGACGCTGGAGGGCCTCTTGTATGAAAGAGCATCCCTGTTTGTTTACCGAGCAAGTCAGACAGGAATTGTAATCATGTTGTGGCAGATTATGATACTGGCTTTGCCTGGAGTACATCGCCACTAAGTTGGCATTTATTGCACGGATGTCGTGGTTCTGAATGATGTTAGAATTCGTATAGGTCATGTTGACCCCACGAACTCGATGCTCTTGGATCCACCCGAGATCCAATTGTTCCTGTAGAGCTGATTGCACCACAGAACATCCTTGATTGTTCTTAGAGCAGATATCACACTGATGATAATTATGAGGTGGCACATGGCCATATCCACTCTGTCTACAATGCATCTTGACCAAGTTGGCCTTTAATAAGAGTACATCGTGAATTTGATAGCTGTTGTTAGCCTTTCCCTCTATCAAATTGACTGCAGCTTTCTCGTGTTGAGGCAACGGGTTCGTGAGAACATTCGGATTCGTATCTTTGAAAGATATGACCCCGCTCCTAACAAGCTTTTGTACATCAGATTTGAAACTGAGACAGTTCTCTATGTTATGCCCTGGTCCTCCTTGATGGTAAGGACAAGTCTGATCCGTTTTGAACCAGAAAGGCGGATTTTCTGGTACTGTAAGAGGAGACTTAGTTTGGACATGCCCCTTGACCAGTAATAATGGAAGTAGTTCTGCGTATAACATGGGTATAGGATCAAACCCTGATGGTCGTGTTTCACGGTTGCTGTTGTACGGAGGACGAGCCTGCTGAAGAGGCTGTTGTGTCCTTTGCTGATATTATTGTTGATTAGGTTGGCTCTGAGCAACCTGAGGTTGATACGTAGGAACAGGCGCGGGATTGATAGCAGGAGTTATAGCTGCTACTGGTTGGTAACGTCGCCTTTGTTTTCCGAGAGAGATATTCCCAATATCCTGCTCTTTTTTCTTAGGGAGAGCACTACCGTATCGTCTTGTACTACTTGATGGTCCAGCGTCTTTAACCAGACATCCTTCTCGGACGGCTTCCTCAAGAGGAACTCCCATGCCCACCATCTCGGTGAAGTCACTGGGTGCACTGGCAACCATTCTGTCGTAGTAAAATGAGCTTAAGGTTTTCAAGAAGATCTTTGTCATCTCTTTTTCCTCCAGAGGTGGAGAAATCTGAGCGGAAATTTCATGCTATCTCTGAGCGTACTCCTTAAAGGTTTCCTTGTCCTTTTGTGATATCTATCTGAGTTGATCTCTGTCCGGTGCCATGTCCAGATTATATTTGTACTGCTGAACGAAGGCAGCGCCCAGATCTCTGAATGTGCCGATCATGGCGCGGTTTAACCCCATGTACCATTTTAATACGGCACCGGTTAAACTATCCTGAAAGTAATGGATTAGTAGCTCCTGGTTCTTTGTCTGAGCTGACATTCGCCGAGCATACATCACCAAATGGCTCTGAGGGCAAGAGTTACCCTTGTACTTTTCAAAGTCGGGAACCTGGAATTTGTGCGGGACTTTCACATTGGGGACCAAGCAGAGGTCTGCGGCATTCTTTCCAAATAGATCCTGACCGCGAAGGGCCTGTAGTTCTTTATGCATTTCCAGGAACTGTTCCTGGAATTCATTCATTCTGTCGAACATGCTTTCGTTTCCACCAGAAGGTATTTGTGGAATCTGTCCTTCCGGGACAGTGTGTACCACGGGCGGTGGTATAGTCATTATGGCTGAGACTCTCGGTGCCTACCGAAGTTTGTATCCTTCAGGAGTTGCTGTCATGCCCCTGGCATCTTCGCTTTCCCGAAGTTTGTAACCTTCAGGCCCAGCGGTTCCTGCTGCGGTTCCCTGATCTTCAGCGATCGGCGGAACATATCCTTCTGGGATATAGTTGAGTGGCATGCCCCAGGGACGATCTTTCGGCATTTTGTACCTAGGATCATACTTTTCCAATATAGGTGTTGATGTGATCTCTGAGATCACAGTCCGTTGTTGTTGCATCTGAGCTTCTGCTAGAGCTTGCATGTCATTATGAAGCTTTCTCAGATCCTCTTTCAGAGTGTCGATCTCTTCCCCCAACTTTCTGTTCTCTTCCTCGAGACCATCCATCTTTTTCTGACGATTGGCCCGAGTATTGTACGAATGAGACAGTTTAACTCTAGAATTGAGACACAAACGTGAGATTCGTAGGTAACAAGAATGCGTTTACGCGAGAATGATGAATGATATGCAATGATTATATTAATTGTATATTTTTGTTTATTCAAAGTAAACTTCGACAATTAGATTGCAAATATCAAACAGCGGGGAAACCCCATTTTATTGAATTCAAAGGATTGCGGAAATGGAAATACAGTAGCTTATAAAGTGCTGAAAAAGGAAATCTAAACTAATGGATCCTGAGTCCTCTCTGAGGAGAGCTCAGGTGCTGGTTCTGGTGCTTTCCTTTTCTTTGACCGGGGCTCTTCAACCATTGTCGGGTTTTCATTCCTTTGCCAAGTGAAAGGAGCGAGCAAATTCCTTTGGTCATCCTGATTTTCTACAGCATGTTGCTCTAAAATTTCAATCAGAGCATCTTTTTCTTTTAATAGCTGCTGTATGTTCTTGCACTCTACATTGAGAATATGGTACTTATTCCTCCAAGACCTCTTCTCCTGCTGAACTTTGCTGAGAGTAACATGAAATTTTTCCGTCTCAGACATAAAATAAAGGGCGGAGTCCCTTAATGGAAGAACTTCCTGACGAGGGTAAAGCATCCTCAGCCTGAGAGCTCTAGTTTGTACCCAGTGGAGATAAGGCTCCACCGAGACACAGTCTGGTTTTCCTAGAGACTCTCGTCCTTTCCTATGAACGTGTTTCCAAGCATGCACTATTTCTGTCTTTAGTGCCCTGTCATTTTCTCCTTCCTTGAAGAAAAGACCTTCCAGATTAGCATTCCGCGGGACATGCCTCATCGGGTATCCAAATTGACGACGAACTAATACCGAATGATAGTTAATTCCCCCTTAGTTCCTATAAGGGGTACATTTGGGAAATTCCCACAACGGTCAATGATTCTGATCCCGTCGTAGATTCGATTGTACCAATCGATGTTAGAGTTGGTAAGAGACATTACTCTCTACGACCAACGTAAAGTATTATTTTGATCCCAAAATGCAGCAGACTTGGGCAAATGAGAAGTGAACCATTTGTAAAGCAAGGGTACACGGCACGTGATCATTCCTCCGCTGTATAAATTCCTTAAGTGTACAGAGTGATACGCATCTACGAGTAAAGTTGGTACAGGGTTTTCGATCAGGAAAATCTTAATGGCGTTGATATCTACGAAGTTATCAATGTTGGGAAACAAAAATAACCCGTAGGTGAGCAAAACAAATATACTCTCGAAAGCGGCCATGTTCCATATACTGGCAAAGTACAGAGCTTTCTTTGTCAAGAACTGGGCTGGTAAACCTTGGATGCCACCCTTAGTGGTTATGTGAGTCCTGACTTCTAACTCGTCCAAATAAATTGCTCGTACAATGGTTTGATCCTTTGGAATTTCTTCCAGTCCAGAAAAGGGAGCTTAATCAGTAATGTGTAGATAATTCAAGTGAGAATACCCCTCTAGTGTTGGTGCTAGCTGATAATCTGAGAATGTGAAACAGTGATAGACCGGATCGTAGAACTGAATTAGTGTGGACAGGATTCCCTCAATTACATGGACCCTTAACAGAGATAGCAGTCCTCCATACTTGGCTCTGAAAGCCTCAGGGTTGGTGATCATCCTCGCCAAACCTCTCAAATCCTCTAACTTTGGAACCTTGAAGGTGTACTTGTGAGTTTTCCTTCTACCGAAATCCATTAGCAATCTCCTTTCTTTGACATTTGCAATCATTGTCTTAGTTTAATTTAAAGAAGAGAGACTAGAAGAGAAGATTTTTCTTTGTTTAAATGTTTTTTAAATGAATGTATGAATGCAACACACAAAAACATAAAAAAAACATGGGGTCAAAGGGTCCGTGTCATGAAGTTAAAGCTCTACTCCCCCTTGTAACACCCCATTTTAATTATTTAATCGTCGTGTGTTAATTTGTATTGTTTTGGCCTTGTTAAGGGTGAGTGAAGGGTAGTGCCTTATTTAATTAGTGGGGATTAGAGACCTTAGCTTAATAATAATGAAATAACAGTGAAAATAATAATAGTAATATGGTTAATAATGTTATTATTGTTATTATTCTTATCATTATTATTAGGACTATTATTATTATTATTATTTTTATTAATTAAATAAAATCTGATTAATTAGAATTAGGGGGAGTTTAGTGAGACAAAAATCAGTTTTCACGTAAAAAGAGAAAAGGTTAGAGAAAGAAGAACAAGGGAAGAACAAGGGTGCTAGGGCTAGAATCTCCATCAATTTTCGCAGGATTTAATCAAGAATTCGAGGTAACGGGGGAGAACGGGTTTAATATTGGTGGTATAATCATGAGAGGGTAGTGGGGAGTCCTTAACCCCTTAGGAATTCGTCTAAATGTATGCTGTATTATGATTATGTGATGCAGATGTGAATCTATGATGAAGATTGTGTGAATTAAATCATTGCGATTCTGATTGTTTGATATTTTGGTGTTGCTGATACTATATGAATATGAATGTTGCAGGCCTGAGTTTTAGTGTAGGTTGAGTGATCGAAATTAGATCCAAGAACCATAAATTCTGACTAGTAATAATAGGTAAAAAGAAGTAAGATGAAAATAGGGCCTAAATCTGATGTAGAAACAGGTTTTGGACTGAATTGGAGTGAAAAAGTGAGGATCCCGTAGCAGACCCCAGACTGGCCTGGGAAAACTGAGTTTGCGTAATAGATCTGGCCATACGCATATCAGTGAGGGCAATACGCGTACGGTTATGATCATTACGCGTATGGGAGAGCCAAAAGGAGGATTGGCACGACCCTCTGCCCATACGCGTAACGGTACGCGTATGGAGGCTTGGGCAATACGCGTAAGGCAGTGTCATTACGCGTAACGAGATATGAAGTGAAATTTTGATGGAAAGACAGGTCTCTGCCCATAGGCGTATCAAGTAGGTCAATACGCGTATGGATGGGCGAGTGAGCTGGGCAATACGCGTATGGCCCAGGGCAATACGCGTATGGCCAATGAGTGTGCAGAATTTTTCCGTTTCACGATTCCTTTCCCGTTTTCGCGTCCAAAGTTGTTTCTTTTGGTTTGAGAGGTTGGGGATAGATGTCAGACCTTGAGAAATGTAGGATTGGTGATAAAAATAGTTAAATTAATAATTTTGGTGAATTAATTAGTAATTATCTAATTAACGTCGTGTGAAGCGTTTTCTGTGGTGTTTCTGAATTGATTGTGATCAGGAGGATCGTGAGATTGTATGATTATGATTATACATGGACTATATGCATATTGATGTCATGCATTCATGGTGTGTCGGTGGTGATGGATCATTGCTCAGGAGGAGTGTATGTGATTCATCCGAACTCCAATGTGGAGTGTGGTGGGATAAATCATTGCCAAGTAGAGGTGTATGTGATTTATCCGAGTTCGATTGAATGAACCATGGTGATGTTGGTACCACATGCATTGTGTCATTTGTTGAGTCACATTGCATTGTTATTACATGTTGATTTAATTATATTTGAAAATGACAAGTATGTCGTGTTGTGAGTGACTACCCTTATTGTGTATTATTCACCGTTTATTATTGAATGTAGTTCTCACCCCTTTGTTGTTGTTGTGTCTGCGCTTCTTCAGAAGTACAGATAATCCAGGTACTTGAGTTGCTTGGAGTGCGTGTTGCTTGTTCGAGTCGTAGGAGTCGCTCTGATACGTAACACGGGAATTTTGGGGATTTTATTAATTGTTATTTTGTAATGAATTTTGTTACGTATCTCTTTTAAATTCAATGTTTTTGAGAACCACGAGTTTAATGTGGAGTTTTGGAGTATGTTGGCAAGTGTGCCGTGAATTTATGAAATGATTATTTTTCGCTGCTTTGTTCATTTAATGAAAAGGAGTTTTTTATGTTAATTTTATTGGTGTAGCATCCTACTTGTAAAGTTTGAAACTCTGATTTTATTTGTAATATTCACATATTTTACAAAATGGGAAAGTGGGGTGTTACAATTGGTATCAGAGCAGGTCGGTCCGTCCGGCCAGGTGTAGTAGTTGAGTCTGTCCTTAGAACAGGAGTCGATTGTGTGTTCTGATCGTATGTTGATTGTTGACCAGTATGGTAGGAAGGAATGATGCTGCTCTTACTGCTGCTATGCAAGCCATGGGACAAGCTGTAGAGAACAACAATCAGGCTGGAGGTGCTCAGTTTCGTGACTTAGCACAGTTCCAGAGCAATAAGCCGCCTACTTATGAGGGAGGTATTTTGGATCCAGAGGCTGCACAGAAATGGATGAAGGCTGTTGAGAAAATCTTCAGGACCATGGAATGCAGTGATGCTTAGAAGGTACGGTTTGGTACTCATATGCTGAAAGGGGAGGCCGAAGTCTGGTGGGACAATAGTCGTCAGAGATTGGAAGCTGCGGGTACTGAAATTACTTGGACAGTGTTTCAGGCTGAGTTTCTGGAAAAGTACTTTCCGGAAGATATCCGTAGTGCAAAGGAGGTTGAATTTCTAGAGCTGAAATAGGGTGATAAGACTGTTGCTGAGTGTGCTGCTCGGTTTGAGGAATTGGTTCAGTATTATGCTCATTACAATACAGAAGAGGCAATGACTTCTAAATGCTTGAAGTTTGAGAAAGGGTTGTGTCCCGAGATCAAACTGGGCATTGCTTGTCAGAAAATAAGAAACTATCCAGAGCTGGTAAGCAGAAGCAGAATCTATGACAATGATAACAGAGCCAGAATTGCTCATTACAAGGCTGTGAATGAGAAGAAGGGTAAGCAGAGGTTTGGAGGTACTCCTTACAGTGCTCCAGCTGATAAGGGGAAACAGAAAACTGATGTAGGAAAGAAACTAAAGGAGAAAGGAGTAGGTTCTGATACTCTCAAGTGCTTCCGATGTGGTGGCGCGGGTCACCGTGCTAACAACTGTCCGAATGAGGTGAAGAAGTGTTTCAAGTGTGGTAAACCGGGTCATGTTATAGTAGATTGTAGGGCCACTATGCCTACCTGTTATAACTGTGGAGAAAAAGGTCACATCAGCACTCACTGTGAGAAGCCAAAGAAAGCTCAGGCCAGTGGAAAAGTATTTGCCTTGGTGGGAGCCCAATCCACTGATGAGGAGCGTTCCGTCAAAGGTACTTGCTTTATTAATGATATTCCTTTGATTGCTATCATTGACACGGGTGCAACACACTCATTTATTTCTGTTGATTGTGTGAAGAGATTAGGGATTGTGTCGTCTACTCTAGAGCAGAGGATGACGATTGAAACTCCATCTATTGGTTCCCTGGTTACTTCTTTGGTGTGTTTGAAGTGTCCACTGACCGTGTTTGGTAGAGATTTCAGAGTGGACTTGATTTGTTTGCCACTCGGTAATCTCGATGTTATTTTAGGAATAAACTGGTTGGAGTTCAACCGAGTTTATATTGATTGCTTCAGGAAGACGTTGCTGTTTCTTACTCCTAAAGAGGAAGCATTAGCAGATTCGCTATCTAGCAGGGAGTTGAGGGCGTTGTTGGAGGATAAAGCGAAGTTGTTTACTTTGTTTTCCTCGTTATCTGTTGCAAGCAAGACTTCAGTTAATGAATTACCAGTGGTTAATGAATTTCCTGAAGTGTTTCCAGATGACATCACAGAATTACCTCCGACAAGGGAAGTTGAATTCACTATTGATCTTGTACCGGGTACCAGACCTATCTCTATGGCACCGTACAAAATGTCTGCATCAGAATTGGCAGAGTTGAAATCTTAGGTCGGAGAATTGCTCGATAAGAAGTTTATTAGACCAAGTGTGTCGCCGTGGGGAGCTCCAGTGTTGTTGGTGAAAAAGAAGGATGGTAGTATGCGTCCGTACATTGATTACCGTCAGTTGAATAAAGTGACCATTAAGAATAAGTATCCACTTCCGAGGATTGATGACTTAATGGATCAGCTGGTAGGAGCTCGTGTTTTCAGCAAAATTGATCTGAGGTCGGGTTACCATCAGATTAGAGTAAAGGAAGGTGATATTCAGAAGACTACTTTCAGAACTCGCTACGGACATTACGAATATGCAGTGATGCCTTTCGGAGTGTCTAATGCGTCGGGCGTGTTTATGGAATATATGAATCGTATCTTCCACTCTTATCTAGATCAGTTTATTGTGGTATTTATTGATGATATACTGATTTATTCTAAGTCTGACGAGGACCATGCAGGACACTTGAGAATCGCATTGCAGGTGTTGAAAGATAATAAATTGTTTGCAAAGTTCTCGAAGTGTGAATTCTGGTTGAAGACTGTGAGTTTCTTGGGTCATGTTATTTCTGGTGATGGTATAGCGGTGGATCCATCTAAAGTAAGTGCAGTACTTCAGTGGGAAGCTCCGAAGACAGCAACGGAGATTAAAAGCTTTTTGGGTTTGGCAGGTTACTATAGAAGATTCATTGAAGGGTTTTCTAAATTGGCATTGCCATTGACTCAGCTAACCAGGAAGAATCAAGCTTTTGTTTGGGATGCTTCCTGTGAGGAAAGTTTTGAGGAACTGAAGAAGAAATTGACTACAGCACCAGCGTTAATTCTACCAAGTCTAATTGATCCTTTTGTAGTGTATTGTGATGCGTCTAAAATGGGATTAGGCGGTGTGTTAATGCAAGATGGCAAGGTAGTGGCTTATGCTTCACGACAGTTGAGGCTGCATGAGAGGAACTATCCTACTCATGATCTTGAATTAGCTGCAGTAGTTTTTGTATTGAAAATTTGGCGACATTATTTGTATGGATCAAGATTTGAAGTATTCAGTGACCACAAGAGTCTGAAATATTTATTTGATCAGAAGGAGTTGAATATGAGGCAGAGAAGATGGTTGGAATTTCTGAAGGACTATGATTTTAATCTAAGTTACCATCCGGGAAAAGCTAATGTTGTGGCAGATGCTCTGAGTCGAAAGACAATCCATATGTCAACCTTGATGGTGAAAGAAATGGAATTGATTGAGCAGTTTAGAGACTTGAGTATGGTTTGTGAAACTACGCCAAAGAGTATTAGATTGGGTATGCTGAAAGTGAATAATGACTTTTTGGATGTAATTAAGGAAAATCAGAAACTGGATGTGAAATTAGTGGACTTGATGCCTACAGGAGGGGATGATTCTGATAGTGACTTTAAAGTGGATAATGTTGGTGTGTTGAGATTCCAGGGCAGAATTTGTGTACCGGATAATGTGGAATTGAAAAAGGAAATCTTAGAGGAAAGTCATCGGAGTAGCTTGAGTATTCATCCGGGAGCTACAAAGATGTATCATGGTTTGAAGAAGTTGTTTTGGTGGGCCGGTATGAAGAGGGACATAGCTCAGTTTGTCTACGCTTGTTTGACATGTCAAAAGTCCAAAGTGGAGCACCAGAATCCTTCGGGATTAATGCAACCGTTAGAGATTCCTGAATGGAAATGGGACAGTATTGCTATGGATTTTGTTACTAGTTTGCCAAATACAGCGAGGGGCTTTGATGCTATTTGGGTAGTGGTGGATCGACTTACGAAGTCCGCACATTTTATACCAATTAACATCAGTTTCCCGTTGTCAAAGTTGGCGGAGATTTATATCAGGATAATTGTGAAGTTACATGGTGTTCCATCGAGAATAGTTTCGGATAGAGATCCAAGGTTTACTTCAGAATTTTGGAAGAGTCTGCAGGAGGCCTTGGGTTCTAAATTGAAGTTGAGCTCGGCTTATCATCCACAGACTGATGGTTAGTCAGAGAGGACTATTCAGTTGTTGGAAGATTTGCTGAGAGCCTGTGTGTTGGAGAAAGGTGGTGCGTGGGATACTTATTTGTCATTGATTGAGTTCACGTATAACAATAGCTACCTTTCGAGTATTGGAATGGCACCTTTCGAAGCTTTGTATGGTAGGAGGTGTAGGACGCCTCTGTGTAGGTATGGGACTGGTGAGAATGTGGTGCTTGGACCTGAGATTATGCAACAGACTATTGAGACAATCCAGATGATCCGCGAGAAAATGAAATCGTCTCAAAGTAGGCAGAAAAGCTATCATGATAATCAGAAGAAAGACTTGGAATTCAGTGAAGGTGATCACGTGTTTCTGAGAGTTAACCCAGTGACTGGTGTTGGACGTGCATTGAAATCAAAGAAACTGGATCCTAAGTTTATTGGACCGTATCAGATCTTGCAGAGGGTTGGTACAGTTGCTTATAGGGTGGCGTTGTCGCCTGAACTGTCAAACTTGCATGATGTGTTTCATGTGTCGCAACTTCGAAAGTATGTGTCTGATCCATCGCAACTTCGAAAGTATGTGTCTGATACTGTATGAATATGAATGTTACAGGTCTGAGTTTTAGTGTAGGTTGAGTGATCGAAATTAGATCCAAGAGCCATAAATTTTGACTAGTAATAATAGGTAAAAAGAAGTAAGATGAAGAATAGGGCCTAAAACTGATGTAGAAACAGGTTTTGGACTGAATTGGAGTGAAAAAGTGAGGATCCCGTAGCAGAACCCAGACTGGTGTGGGAAAACTGAGTTTGCGTAATAGATCTGGCCATACGCATATCAGTGAGGGCAATACGCGTACGGTTAGGGTCATTACGCGTATGGGAGGGCCAAAAGGAGGATTGGCACGACCCTCTACCCATACGCGTAACGATACGCGTATGGAGGCTTGGGAAATACGCGTAAGAGAGTGGCATTACGCGTAACGAGATCTGAAGTGAAATTTTGATGGAAAGACGGGTCTCTGCCCATACGCGTATCAAGTAGGTCAATACGCGTATGGATAGGCGAGTGAGCTGGGCAATACGCGTATGGCCCAGGGCAATACGCGTATGGCCAGTGAGTGTGCAGAATTTTGCCGTTTCGCGATTCCTTTCCCGTTTTCGCGTCCGAAGTTGTTTCTTTTGGTTTGCGAGGTTGGGGATAGATGTCAGACCTTGAGAAATGTAGGATTGGTGATAAAAATAATTAAATTAGTAATTTTGATGAATTAATTAGTAATTAGCTAATTAACGTTGTGTGAAGCGTTTTCTGTGGTGTTTCTGAATTGATTTGATCAGGAGGATCATGAGATTGTCTGATTATGATTATACATGGACTATATGCATATTGATGTCATGCATTCATGGTGTGTCGGTGGTGATGGATCATTGCTCAGGAGGAGTGTATGTGATTCATCCGAACTCTAATGTGGAGTGTGGTGGGATAAATCATTGCCAAGTAGAGGAATATGTGATTTATCCGGGTTCGATTGAATGAACCATGGTGATGTTGGTACCACATGCATTGTGTCATTTGTTGAGTCACATTGCATTTTTATTACATGTTGATTTAATTATATTTGAAAATGACAAGTATGTCGTGATTATGTGACTGTGTGATTGATTGTGACTGACTACCCTTATTGTGTATTATTCACCGTTTATTATTGAATGTAGTTCTCACCCCTTTGTTGTTGTTGTGTTTGTGCTTCTTCGGAAGTACAGATAATCCAGGTACTTGAGTTGCTTGGAGTGCGTGTTGCCTGTTCGAGTCGTAGGAGTCGCTCTGATACGTAACACGAGAATTTTGGGGATTTTATTAATTGTTATTTTGTAATGAATTTTGTTACGTATCTCTTTTAAATTCAATGTTTTTGAGAACCACGAGTTTAATGTGGAGTTTTGGAGTATGTTGGCAAGTGTGCCGTGAATTTATGAAATGATTATTTTTCGCTGCTTTGTTCATTTAATGAAAAGGAGTTTTTATGTTAATTGTATTGGAGTAGCATCCTACTTGTAAAGTTTGAAACTCTGATTTTATTTGTAATATTCACATATTTTACAAAATGGGAAAGTGGGGTGTTACACCCCCCCCCCAAAGGTTTATAATGGTGATTTTTGTACCTGTCTGCAAAATCATTGACCCCTCTTGGGATGACAACAGCAAGCAGATCGCCAGCGAGCTGATGTATCCTAGAGTGATCTCAGACGAGGGTAGTATCGCGTGACAACTATTTCTGATAGCTTCCGCACTACAAAATGGCTTAAGTCTGCTAAAAACCTCAGCTTCTCAGATAACCCAGTCGACCACACTACTTTCAACAACCGAAGTCGTATAGGCAATGTATCTGCAAAGGGAGTCTCCACTGAGTTTAATGGTTGATCAGGGGCTCTTAACTGGGATTCACTCCCCACAAGATTACCCGCATTGCCATCACCTATCTTAGGTGTATACTCAATCTTTCCACATGCGACATCACACGCATTCCCATTAGCAGAAAAATAAACACAAATATCAATTAGGAAAAGCAGTATATATATTTGTCTTAATCATCTTAAACCTCTAGTCTTATGATCCTATACAGACAATGACTCCCCAGCAGAGTCGTCATTTCTGTGAACTGAACTTAGGGTTTCATCCCCCGAGAAAGCAAGAAAGAATGCTCTCCCAGTGTGGTCGCCATTCTGCTGTGGCACTTTTTAAAGGTTTCTATCTAAGAGATGGGAAGAGAACAAGATCTCCGTGTTGTCCCCAGTGAAGTCGCCATTTTTTCTTGGCAGTTTTCAGAATTAAGATTTCAATCAGAGAGATAAGAGGGACAAGATGCCCTGAAAGGCCCCACGCTGGGCTCCATTTTTTCTGTAGCGAGCAATTTTGGACGTGGTTCTTAAGCACTACCGCTCTGGGGTACTACAGGTCGATTCATTTTTTATCCTATTAAGCTGACTAAGGAAGGGAAATAGATGTCTCCAATTAACCCTGCTTGCATACTGAGTTTAAACAGATGACTGTTGTCATACCCCAAATTTTGACCACTAAGATTTCCCATCATTGTGCAAATAATCATCACAATATGGATGAACTATCATGCCTCATCAGTCTCCCCAAAGATGGGTGAGCATCCACTACAATCAAATTTAGGGTTTCCAGCCCTCTCGGAGCTTTTAGACAAAGGATCAATCAAGAAATGACATGATCTTCAACTTGTCTAGCCTCTCAAACATCTACAGTGGATCAAGAGGACTCCCACTTTAAGGATTAAGCACAAGGCTGCTCCCTTCAAGGTGGATCAAGCCTCAAGATCGCCAGTGTCACCAAATTAGGGTTTGGTCGACCAGGGCCTCCAGATGAAAATTTTCCTCTAGGCATGAGCCAATGCTTCAAGGCATAACCTATGATGCTCCAAGGGACATCATAAACCCAATCACCAAGTCAATTTAGCCTCAGGGGATGCATACATCAAAAATCAGGAATTAAGGTTTTTTGACCTAATTCACTCCTAAGTTGACTTTTGGGACAAATCATGAACCAAAACCTCAAGACATGATTTGAGGGTCTCCAACATACCACATTGATCCATTTGTAACAATGGATTGATCCAGGAAGCTTGAGCAGCAAGTCTCAATTTCATCAGTACCACAGTTAGGGTTTCGCGAGAAAAGTCAACTGTATTTTGACTTTTGACTAGGACATGCTCCCAAACCCTAGGACATGATTCAATATACCCTATAACACCCATGGAACATGTCCATCAAGTTTGATTTAGGTCAAGGACATGATTTCCTAAAGGATCGCACAGTTTGGAATTCATCTGATAAAAAGTCAACTGTGCACAAAAGTCAACTTTGACTTTTTGAGATTTTTCACAAAAATGGTTTTTTAACCCTAAAATGATGTTAATGTATGATTTGAATCATCATTCATCAATAAAAATCAAGAAAAGTGGGATAACTTGTAATAGGGGTAACCATAAAAACTTAGAAAATTTTCTAAGTTATGAACAAAGTGGCAAGGGTACCAACTTTGGAGGATCATAACTCCTAAACCACAAAGCCATTTTTCCCCATCCAAAGCTTGATTTGTAGATCTCATTACCCTCTACAAAAGCTTAAAACTGACCTCCCCCCAATTTCCTCATGGATTTTGAGTATGGAATGATCAAAATCACAAAAAGTGAAAATGTCACTTTTTTCCAGCACTTAGTGAAATTTTCACTAAGTCAGAATCTGCCTTCACTTTTTTCCAAATGTAGGGCGATTTTTCACTTGGATCCAAAATGTATCAAAACCAAATATGATCAAACAGTTGTTGTATAATATGAGGGCTTTCCAAAATGGCCAAGAACATACCCAAATTCCACTTGGGCCAAGAGATATGACAATGGCAATATGCCTTGCTGAAAACTGCCAAGCCTAGGTAGAATTTTGCATTTTTGCTCGATTTGGTAAAATTAGATAATTCCAAGCCTTGTCATCACTTTGGACATATCTGAGGATCAAATATAAAGGGGACAAACAATGAGCCAAGCCTCCAAAGTCCTTGGAACAAGAAGTAGCATGCCAAACCTAGAATTGCCTAAAAGAGGGACAAGACTCCAATTTTGGATTTGAGCATTCAATGTGTTGCACCCTAAAATTTGCCCTCCTTACTTTATTACTAACTGGCTTATGTTGCATTGCATTTTGAATTATCATGTGTGCATATCATTGGTTCTTAGCATGGGGTTTAGGTGCCTGAGGCAGTGCTTCAGAGGGCAAGAGTTCACAAGTGGCAAGGGATCTCAAGAGATCATCCTCTCCTAACCAGTGCATAGATTAGGGTTTTGAGATTCTTGGGTTTATTGCTTCAATGGGCAAGCTCCTTGGGTTTTTATCATCACCAAATGGCATATCTTATCTTTGTTGGAGAGGATACACATCATATTCAGAGGAATTTGGATTTGGAGACTGTGTTATTTCCTCCTAGACTGAGGGTACCACAACTAGGGTTTGCTATAAAGTCAGTTTATTTCTGGTTTTTTGGGCAAGACTTGATTCCATGGTACTCCTTGGGTCCCTAAGTACCTAGGGATGGGAGGTTGTCCATCAGTTTGGTTCAGGAGAAGTTCAATTGGCCAATGGATTGAAAATCAGGTGAACGGGGTAAAAGTCAACAGTGAGAGGAGAAGTCAACTGTGGAATTTTGAGGTTCTCTCCAAGGTTTTCAAGGTCTCACATCCTCATATGCTCTCCAGGGGTCAAGTTTCATACATATTTATCAGGAATCAGGAGTTGGTGCAAAGTTTCTAAATTTGGAAAGTGACCTATAATGAAAAGTTTCCATTTTTGGCAAGTTCCTGCACTGCATTCAACTTGACTTTTCACCATCAAGAAAGCTTCAAATGAATTTTTCTCCAACATGAAAATTGAATATTTTTTCTCCTCTTTCCAACAAGTACTAGTGGGTCTCCATGTCATTTGTGGAACTCCAGTTATGATCAAAAGAAGGAAAAGTGGTTTTTAGGGTTTTTCATGGCTCCATTTTCACAACTTTGGGCATAATGACCTATAATCAATTCCATTGTTTCATGTCACTTTCTATTGTCAAAGGACAATCCCTAAGGAACATTTTAGACCTTTTAACCAAGTGGTTCCATGGCATATTTATCACTTATTCTCCATTATTCAAAATTGCCAAATTATTTAAAAGTCATGAATCAAAAAAGTTTCAAGGCCCAATTTATATGTGGTGTGATTAGCAATTCAGATGCAAGTGATCTATCATGAAACATCTAAATATCCATGCATGGAGGAGGTGTACTTAACATAATGTGATTTTTCAAAATAATTCAAAAACTCATTAAACAAATAATTACCCAAGCCCAACTCATTATCAGTGAAAAACCCTAGTCTATTAAGCTCATTCATGCACTGGTTAGGGGAGACACACGTGACATTTGGAAGATTGGAGAATTTGAACCCTAAAGCTCTCTTTCAACAATTCTCACGAATTACAAGGAGTTTCTTCAAAGTTCTTCCACAAAACTTCTCCTGGTGATCTCTAGAACACAACCCAACCACCATTTGCAGCCAAAAGCAAGAATTGGAGTTGCACCATCTCAGGTTGATGGATTTTTTCGTGCTCTTAAAACTCCTATTTTTTGCGTGCATATTGACGTGTGATGAATGGTGATTATCCTGATCTATTTATTTTTAATTTTGGACGTGTGGTTTTCTTGTAATATGTATTTAAAGTTTTGTGCCCTAATGGTTTTTTCATTCGTTTTTCATTATACACTAATGGTTTGCGAATTTTGATAGCATATTTGGATTCCTGACGAAATTCTGGTCAGAATAGTGTACCCCCTTGCATTTTCTGGAAAATTTCTTATTGCAGGTGGCCGGAGTAGGGGGCCGGAACCCTAACTCCGGCGGTGGCTTTCGTTTCAGTCCGGCGAAGGTTGATTTGGGGAAGACACAATCACAGCCATCCATTGGCTTCATCGTGTGGCTATCAGCATGCCATGTGTCCTGTTTTTTTTTATTTTTTTTTTATTTTAATTTTATGATTCCATGTACATTACCTCACAGCAATTACCATGCACGTCCAATTATGCATTTTCCTTTCGTTTACTTTTATTTAAGTTGACTGGACTGTGACCGTTTGATGGATCGTATGGCTGAAATGACGCCACTGCATTAAAATAACCACGTGCGTCACACATGGCACGTACACGGTAATCCCTTTTTATTTTTGTTTTTTTCTGATTAATTGGTTGGACCGGACCTTCTATCTGCACCACCCCCTTGCCAGCCCAATATCATTTCCAGTTCATTTTTTTACTAACGCACCCCCTACATGTTATTTCATTTTATTTTATTTCAATTATTATATTTCATATTTTAATTATTAAAATTACATAATTGCATTAAAAAAATTACTAAAAATTTTCATGCATCATATTTATCATTTTAATAAATTTTCAAAATTTTATTTTTTATTTTTATTTTATTTTTATCATTTAAATTATTTATTTAGTCTATTTTCTTTTTGAACCATCCATATGATGCATACCTAATTTCTTTATTTTATTTCTCTGCAACCGTAAAATATTTTTAATCCGTTCTTTTTGCATTTGTTCACCAACATTCTAAAGTGCATTAAAACATTTTTCTTTCATTTTTAAATTTAATTCATATTGCATTTTGGTCCTTCCTTTTGGCTCATTGAATCCCACTTCTCACCTGAACTTTTCCCAATTGTTTGAATGACTAACACTTTGAATTTTTGCAGGAATTTTTGATATTTGGTTTATCTCTGGTTGAGTAATATTGATGTTTAATTTGGTAATTTTAGGAGTTATTTTTCTAATTATTTGATTGGCTTTCACTTGAGATCTTCTTGTATGCCTATTTCTGACCACATATGATTATCTGTTTGAAAAGGCACTTATGCCAGTTGCTTTGGGGTTGTTTCTTTAACTTCTGAGTTCATGTTTGGATTATTATCACTATTGTTTACCATTCCTTGATTTTCATTTGCTTTGATAGTATTTATGTCTATTCCTCACTAACCTTTTATGCAGGGACTAAGGTAAGTTCTTTAAGGGTGTGGATAAGTATCCATGGTCACCCTCACTCTTCTACCTTCCCTCATCTCTTTCCTTTAGGCTTAGGTTGTCGTCAAACCTCACTAACCGTAGGTCACCCATGCATGATAACTTTAGGACTCATAGTCCCCCGTTAGAGTTACCCTTGTGTCTTCTCTCTTCTCATCTCAAATTTCTTTAAAACACTTAATAAGAATAAGGTGTATTGCGCACGAGCCTTAAGTATGGGGAATGAGAAATGAGGGGCTTCCTCTCATCTTTCTAGAGTGCTTAGCGAGGGTCCTGTTTTGGGACGATGCGTTAAGTATTCGCCCCCGTGCCCTAGACTTTGGTGCAATGCAACTTAGGAACTAACTTAAGCCACTTCTGTCCTAAAAAACACAAGCCAACTTCAAACATTTTTATCCTTCAGGATTTCCAAACTTAAAGGCTATTTTCAAAAAGGGCACGTTACTTTCCGTCTGAGTCGCAAACAGGCATCGACCCTAACTGCCGGACGCGAACTTAACGTCGCTCATAAAAAAAGACAAAAAGAACTTGGTCTGAACTACGTTGACTCTGAATTCCCCATTGCACAAAGGGGGTACGTAGGCCTAGGACGTCGACGTCCTACCGAGTCGGTCTTTGTCTTTCCCTCTCCGTTTTAGTACAACCCTAGATGATAGTATAACTTACCCTTAGAATAAACAACAAGCGTGGATCCCATCGAGTACGATGGACGCGTGGGGTGCTAGCACCTTCCCCTCACGTAACCGACTCCCGAACCCAGGTTATGGTTGTGATGACCGTTCCTTTCCCTCTTCCTCAGGTTTATGCGGTGTTCCCTTTCCCTCTCTTAGGATAAATTTACACGGCTGGCGACTCTGTCTTTCCTCGCCACTCTCGCGTTTGTACTTGGATGAAAATCCTGGGAGCGACAGCTGGCGACTCTGCTGGGGAACATGGTTGACCTATGCTGGTCCATCCCTAAGCGAGTCAATCCTAGCGCTTGCTTGTCTTTGTTCTCTTTGGGTGTTTTGTTTTTGTTTTGCTTTATGTGTTGTATTTTATTTTTACCGCATTCTCTGCGTTGCATTTCATTTTTATTACTGTCATACTGCTGTGTTGTGCTGGCTGTTTTTGTTTTGTAGGTTGGGTGGGTCTGAGAGATAAGCCCAATACCCAGGCTTGAGTATACCCTAGGACTAGAGTGGAAAGTAGTGGGACCTACGTGCCCGCTTGGTACGTTTGTGTGTTTACGAAATTCACAACCAGACGAGGCTATCTTGGGACGCATTCTAACGTGTGTGTCTTGCGCATGTTGGGATGTCGATCTAGAGAGCTGTCGACTCTGGTGACCGATCATTGAGGACCTTAGTGGAAACATCCCTCTTTAGTGGTGACAGTGGCAGACCACATCCTGTGGCAAACCCATTCGCACCCGAGGGCCCGCTTTGGAACTCGCATAGGATGGCCCCTACGTTTTGAAGAGAATCAGTGGAGGCACTCCTCGATTGACGATAGTACTGTACCCCGAGGGATGAATGTACTATTGTTTCTCGACCTCAGTGCCAAAGCTGAGGACCTTCCGTTTTGGAGAATCAGTTGAGGCCTCCTCGATTGATGATGATGCCAAACCAGAAATGGTGAACGTATCATCATTTCTCGACCTGAGAGCCCGGGATACTGAACATCCTAGTACCCACACGTGAGAGGGGATGGGCGTTTATAGGTTTGCAGGTAACCTTGACCTTCAACATACCCGGTTTTCTGGTCAGCAGGTTTATCAGTGTGGTACTATGGTTATTCTGGTATTCTGGGTATTTGAGCAGATCTTTGAGATGGTTCAGGTTGTTCAGTGCAGCAGTTGTCCAGTCTGTGTGGCATCCTTGATCCCATGTGTGCATTTGCATCATCATTTTGCATCCCAACATGTTTATTCGTTTGTAGGGTTGCATCCTAACTTTGATTATGGTTTTTGAAATTAAACTGGAATCAAGGGGTGGATCGCCCTGCGAATTTTTAAACATGTTCATTTGCATTCGTATATCCATAATCATTTTGCATAACAGGTGTTTATCTCTGGCGTTCTTACTTGGTTCTCTTCCACCGCACCAGATTGCAGGTCAACACATTCACCGGTATCCTACCAGACAGAATCAGAAAAGACCCATGGATCAGCTACAAAATGAGATGACTGAGATGCGGACTCGCAAGAACCAATTCATGGATTTGATGCGAGGGGTTGCGCAAGGCCAAGAGCAGTTAAGAACTATTGTCCAACCACTAATTGTAAGGATTGATAACGAAGTTGTCCTTCAGGGAGGAGTCCATACTGGTGTTACTGGTACTAGTGTGCAGAATGGCCCTCCGGGCGGAGGTATTCCTGTTTCTGGTGTTGTGATTCCTCCGGGCGGAGGAGAAAGTATTGTGGTTCCCCCTGCAGCGGGAGGAGGTAATGGCGCTGGCGCAGTTCATGGCCGTCAGTATGATGGTGTTCAAGATGATGCATTTTCTTTGCCAGGTGGGGATGCTGGTTCCCAGATTGACAATGATCAGAGGATCAGGTTGATTGAGGAACAACTAAGGGGTGTTGTGAATCAGGATGCTTTGGGTATGGATCTAGAGGATTTAGGGCTGGTTCCAGGCGTTGTTATCCCGCACAAGTTCCAGATCCCTACTTTTGAGAAGTATAATGGTATGACTTGTCCGAGGACCCACGTGAGGGCGTACGCAAGCAAAATGGCTGCGCATGCAAAGAATGAAAAGCTGATGATGCATTGCTTCCAGGATAGCCTATCTGGGGCATCCCTGGAGTGGTACATACAACTAGAAAGGAAGGATGTGCGTAGTTGGAGAGATCTGGCAGGGGCATTTATTAGACACTACCAATATAACACTGATATGGCTCCTAACCGAACACAGCTGCAGAACTTATCACAGAAGAACAATGAGAGTTTCAAAGAGTATGCCCAGAGGTGGCGTGAACTGGCAGCTATGGTTCAGCCTCCCATGTTGGAACGTGAAATGATAACTATGTTTATGGCCACCTTGCAGGGTCATTACTATGAAAAACTGGTACCGTGTATGACTGGAAAGTTTGCTGATTTGATCTTGGTAGGAGAGATGGTAGAAAGCGGAATTAAGGCAGGGAAAATATCAGGCGGTGATGGGTCCTCATCTGGAGGAAGTAAGAAACCTTATGCTGGGTCCTCCAAGGGAAAGGAAGGAGAAACTAGTGCTGTGTATGTTCCCCCTGTTGTTCAATGGTCTGTTCAAAATCAGCGACCTTATGCTCCTCAGCAACAGAGACAACAAAGATCACGAAGGCCTGCGAGAAGTTTCGATCCACTCCCTATTCCTCACAGTGATGTTCTTGCCCGTCTACTTGAGAGGTCTCTGGTTGAACTAAGGGATGCCAAGCCTGTTCCTGACCCTATTCCTCCTGATTATGATCTGGATGCCAGATGTGAATATCACTCAGATACACTGGGTCATTCAATTGAAAACTGCAACGTGTTCAAGCACAAGGTGCAAGACCTGGTAGACTCAAAGATCATTGCATTCACTGAAGATGATATGTACATTAATTAAAGCCTCCCTTCTCAAGTGAGCACTCAGTCTGCAAGTACGTCCAGGCAGAATCAAGCTTCCTCAAATGGCAATCTTCAGCTTCTTTACTGCATTTTCATTTGTAGTTTTTCATTTCTCGTTAAAGCATCGTATGCATGTAAGACTTGTTTGTTTTTTAATGATGATATTAATGCAATGAGTATGTTTTTCTTAAAGTAATCCATTCGTGTTCACTCTTAAATGTTTTTATGCATTGCAATACCAATTTTCTTCGTTTAGAACTCTTGAGGGAGGATGACGAAATAAGAACGCAGATTTCTAATGGTACGCTCTTGGATAGAACCCTGTTGAGGATGTACAGGCATTGTTTCCAATTCACAAACACTAGAGATATAAGGGAGATAAACCCTCGTTAACCCCTTTGAGCCTTGAAGTAGGAGCTTCTTTCGTACGAAAAAACCCTCATACTTAACCCAGGGGCAGGGTAGGCATCAGTTAGTTTGACCGAGCATTCAAATTTCAAGGAGAGTGTGCATCCGAGGAACCATTACCTTCTATCCCACCGTCAAGAGGACAAAAGATGTGAAACCACAATGGTTATCCATCAACGATCAAGGAGTGAGGCAGTCACAACCCTTTCAAGCAAGTAAGACAACCAGTGTCACACGTTTTGTTCGGAAAAGGAGAATAAAAAACAAAAAAATCCCGCTAAGTCGAAACTTCAAAACAAGCGACTTAGGCAAAAGTCAGGGCATCCCGCTGGACTTCAAAATAGAAAAAAAATCAAAAGAGTCAGTCCAGACAAAATTATGGATCAAAGGAAAAAGCAAAAGAAAGAAGAAGCGAAAAGGATTACAAAAGAAAATCCTCGATAAGAACAAATTTGTGTGATTACGGGCACAAAAGATAAAAAGGGGTGACTGTCATTCCAAAATTTTCTTAGGTGTCAAACCATTAGTGGCATGGGTTCCTTGAAGATCATAAACCTTTTGAGAGATGAGCGTTTGGGTCAGATTAATTGAACATAGGACTGGAGAACATCACGAAGAGTGGGTGGGCATCGATAAATTTTGAGCCATAAATCCTTTTTTCTGAAACCGTGAACCAGACCACGTTACAGCCCTTAAAAGTCCTAATTGAAACAGGGTTCAGTCCGAAAGCGTACTCCAACAGGACAGCGTTCCTGACTCCTATGAGTTGTGCTAATAAGATTTGTTGGTATTGCATGTGCGCTTTGTTTTGCCATTCAAAAATCAAGGTCGCATCCCAGCTAGTGATTCGGTCATAAGGCTCGGCGACGCATTTTCAATAAAAACTTCAAGGTTAACATATTTGTTGCATTAGAATTATCATTCTCATAAATAACTTGTTCTGCTTGCATATATGTGCCTAAGCATTAATGCAGCTTACACAGTGAAAGTCAGTCAAGAAGCTTGATCCTGCCAAGTTGGATTGCTTGGGAATTCTGAAGGACAATCGTATCAAAGGGCATGCTGCCAAGAGACTCAGGGCAGAGTGGGTTCTCCCCAGTAAGTCGTGCTAAGATGTAGCCAATTTGGGGCAGTCACGTCGAGAAATATCTCCGAAATTCAGTCACTCGGGGGCATTCATTCTAAGATCAGGGGCAAAATCATTTCAAAGCCCATAGTGGGGCAGGCCACCTCTAGAGCATGGGAGATCGTCCACTCCTGAAAATGGTTAATTAAAAACACCTCCTCAAGGTTCAAGATGCTAAAGCAGAGTATTGTCAAGTCATTATGATCCCTTTCGAGGTAATGTACGTCACAGAGACTGGGGCAGTTATGTCGAGATATGATAAATCTCTCCAAGAGTTTGAAGACCCTGGGGCAGTACGAACGCCCGATCTTCTGTAAAATCCTCTTGAGATGAAAAGTTCAAAGAGCCGCTTATGACCATAAAAACAAGTCAGGTTGCAGGGCAACAGCATTGTACTCCCCAGCAGTGAGATTGCTCCTTCCCCAGCAGGACCAAACTTTCCTCAGTAGAGCAGACTTTCCCCAGCAGGAGACTTGGGAAATATTTTTTCCGGATCAAGACGTTAGTTCCCCGCAGAATCATGGTGCTCACTTCCCCCACCCAGTCAGGAAGTGTACTCTCACCGCTGATGTCATATTCTAATCCCCAGTAAGGCAGGGGTAAGGGCACTCTCCCCTTCAGCAGGTTAAGTTCAGAAGTATCCCCTAAGCAGGATGGTATTATGGGTTGGTATCCCCCAGCAGGTCCTAAGCCCGTCTGTTGTTGGCAATCCTCGGCAACAAACTTCCGGTTCCGTTATTAGTGTCCAGTCTCAACTCCCCCAGCAGAGGAGAAATCTCAGGTTTTCAACAGACAGGTGTGGCCCCGGTAGTTCTTTTGGGATCCTATCCCCAGCAGAAGTTGTTGATCTGAAGAGTCGATCAGTATGACCTTTCTCAGCAGAGTTCCTGGATTCAGAGGATAATTTATTTTTGTCATCCCCAGCTGAATGGATCTTTTCTCTCCGACATTTATTTTGCTGGAGGGACCCCTTTTGCATATCATCATCATTGCATTGCATCCTCAAAATGCGTAGCATTTCCATTTCGTATGGAGCATTACGCCATAGAAAAAATTCAAACATGCATCGAAGCATAAGCCAGATTTGGTACCTTGTACGAAAGCCCAGATCAACCCTCAATACAGTGATTCCAACCTTAGAGCTGACGCTTATCTTCCCCAACTTCAAAGTTGTCGTATACCTTTTCTCGACCTCAGAGTTGATGAAATATCCTTTCTTCCCCAACTTCAAAGTTGTCGTATACCTTTTTACCAATCTCAGTGTTGATGAATATCCTTTTCTTTACCAACTTCAAAGTTGTTGTATATCTTCTCTCCAACCTCAGAGTTGAAGCCTTTCGTCCCCAACCTCAGAGTTGTCGTACCTCATTTCTTCCAGCCTCAGAGTTGTCATACCTCTTCTTCTCCAACTTCAAAGTTGTCGAACACCTTTGCTCGACCTCAGAGTTGATGAATACTCCCTTTTGTCCAACCTCAGGGTTGACGCCCCTTTTACTGACTTCAGAGTTGACGTACATCCTTCTTCTAACCTCAGAGTTGAAGTTATGTTTTTTCTCAACCTCAGAGTTGATGTCTACCTTTTCCTCAAACGTTCAAAGTTGGTGTTTAATCCAGATTGTCCTCAACCTCAGAGTTGATGATCTCCCTTCTTATCCCCGGAGGAGTCATCTTTGTAGGTCCGTTGATTCTACAAATCTCTGGTTGTAGGACCACATTCGGCTGGCAATCACTATGTCATTTCTCTCCCCACAGTTTGCAAATTTCTGGGTTCTTTGGTATTCAATCTCCGTGCATCCCGAATGTCTGAGAGCCGCCGTTATCATACCTTCAGGACCAAGTTGATTGAATAGGGGCAGCTGTTGCACCCCAAAATTTTCCCTCCTTACTTTATTACTAACTGGCTTATGTTGCATTGCATTTTGCATTATCATGTGTGCATATCATTGGTTCTTAGCATGGGGTTAAGGTGCCTGAGGCAGTGCTTCAGAGGGTCAAGCAAGAGTTCACAAGTGGCAAGGGATCTCAAGAGATCATCCTCTCCTAACTAGTGCATAGATTAGGGTTTTGAGATTCTTGGGTTTATTGCTTCAATGGGCAAGCTCCTTGGGTTTTTATCATCACCAAATGGCATATCTTATCTTTGTTGGAGAGGATACACATCATATTCAGAGGAATTTGGATTTGGAGACTGTGCTATTTCCTCCTAGACTGAGGGTACCACAACTAGGGTTTGCTATAAAGTCAGTTTATTTCTGGTTTTTTGGGCAAGAATTGATTCCATGGTACTCCTTGGGTCCCTAAGTACCTAGGGATGGGAGGTTGTCCATCAGTTTGGTTCAGGAGAAGTTCAATTGGCCAATGGATTGAAAATCAGGTGAACAGGGTAAAAGTCAACAGTGAGAGGAGAAGTCAACTGTGGAATTTTGAGGTTCTCTCCAAGGTTTTCAAGGTCTCACATCCTCATATGCTCTCCAGGGGTCAAGTTTCATACATATTTATCAGGAATCAGGAGTTGGTGCAAAGTTTCTAAATTTGGAAAGTGACCTATAATGAAAAGTTTCCATTTTTGGCAAGTTCTTGCACTGCATTCAACTTGACTTTTCACCATCAAGAAAGCTTCAAATGAATTTTTCTCCAACATGAAAATTGAATATCTTTTTCTCCTCTTTCCAACAAGTACTAGTGGGTCTCCATATCATTTGTGGAACTCCAGTTATGATCAAAAGAAGGAAAAGTGGTTTTTAGGGTTTTTCATGGCTCCATTTTCACAACTTTGGGCATAATGACCTATAATCAATTCCATTGTTTCATGCCACTTTCTAATGTCAAAGGACAATCCCTAAGGAACATTTTAGACCTTTTAACCAAGTGGTTCCATGGCATATTTATCCCTTATTCTCCATTATTCAAAATTGCCAAATTATTTAAAAGTCATGAATCAAAAAAGTTTCAAGGCCCAATTTATATGTGGTGTGATTAGCAATTCAGATGCAAGTGATCTATCATGAAACATCTAAATATCCATGCATGGAGGAGGTGTACTTAACATAATGTGATTTTTCAAAATAATTCAAAAACTCATTAAACAAATAATTACCCAAGCCCAACTCATTATCAGTGAAAAACCCTAGTCTATATAAGCTCATTCATGCACTGGTTAGGGGAGACACACGTGACATTTGGAATATTGGAGAATTTGAACCCTAAATCTCTCTTTCAACAAATCTCACGAATTACAAGGAGTTTCTTCAAAGTTCTTCCACAAAACTTCTCCTGGTGATCTCTAGAACACAACCCAACCACCATTTGCAACCAAAAGCAAGGATTAGAGTTGCACCATCTCAGGTTGATGGATTTTTTTCGTGCTCTTAAAACTCCTATTTTTTTGCGTGCATATTGACGTGTGATGAATGGTGATTATCCTGATCTATTTATTTTTAATTTTGGACGTGTGGTTTGCTTGTAATATGTATTTAAAGTTTTGTGCCCTAATGGTTTTTCATTCGTTTTTCATTATACACTAATGGTTTGCGAATTTTGATAGCATATTTGGATTCCTGACGAAATTCTGGTCAGAATAGTGTACCCCCTGGCATTTTCTGGAAAATTTCTTATTGCAGGTGGCCGGAGTAGGGGGTCGGAACCCTAACTCCGACGGTGGCTTTCGTTTCTGTCCGGCGAAGGTTGATTTGGGGAAGAAACAATCACAACCGTCCATTGGCTTCATCGTGTGGCTATCAGCGTGCCATGTGTCCTATTTTTTTTATTTTTTATTTATTTTAATTTAATGATTCCATGTATATTACCTCACAGCAATTACCATGCACGTCCAATTATGCATTTTCCTTTCGTTTACTTTTATTTAAGTTGACTAGACTGTGACCGTTTGATGGATCGTATGGCTGAAATGACGCCACTGCATTAAAATAACCACGTGCGTCACACATGGCACGTACACGGTAATCCCTTTTTATTTTTGTTTTTTTCTAATTAATTGGTTGGACCGGACCTTCTATCTGCACCACCCCCTTGCCAGCCCAATATCATTTCCAGTTCATTTTTTTACTAACGCACCCCCTACATGTTATTTCATTTTATTTTATTTCAATTATTATATTTCATATTTTAATTATTAAAATTACATAATTGCATTAAAAAAATTACTAAAAATTTGCATGCATCATATTTATCATTTTAATAAATTTTCCAAATTTTATTTTTTATTTTTATTTTATTTTTATCATTTAAATTATTTATTTAGTCTATTTTCTTTTTGAACCATCCATATGATGCATACCTAATTTCTTTATTTTATTTCTATGCAACCGTAAAATATTTTTAATCCGTTATTTTTTCATTTGTTCACCAACATTCTAAAGTGCATTAAAACATTTTTCTTTCATTTTTAAATTTACTTCATATTGCATTTTGGTCCTTCCCTTTGGCTCATTGAATCCCACTTCTCACCTGAACTTTTCCCAATTGTTTGAATGACTAACACTTTGAATTTTTGCAGGAATTTTTGATATTTGGTTTATCTCTGGTTGAATAATATTGATGTTTAATTTGGTAATTTTAGGAGTTATTTTTCTAATTATTTGATTGGATTTCACTTGAGATCTTCTTGTATGCCTATTTCTGACCACATCTGATTATCTGTTTGAAAAGGCACTTGTGCCATTTGCTCTGGGGTTGTTTCTTTAACTTCTGAGTTCATGTTTGGATTATTATCACTATTGTTTGCCATTGCTTGATTTTCATTTGCTTTGATAGTATTTATGTCTGTTCCTCACTAACCTTTTATGCAGGGACTAAGGTAAGTTCTTTAAGGGTGTGGATAAGTATCCATGGTCACCCTCACTCTTCTACCTTCCCTCATCTCTTTCCTTTAGGCTTAGGTTATCGTCAAACCTCACTAACCGTAGGTCACCCATGCATGATAACTTTAGGAATCATAGTCCCCCGTTAGAGTTACCCTTATGTCTTCTCTCTTCTCATCTCAAATTTCTTTAAAACACTTAATAAGAATAAGGTGTATTGCGCACGAGCCTTAAGTATGGGGAATGAGAAATGAGGGGATTCCTCTCATCTTTCTAGAGTGCTTAGCGAGCGTCCTGTTTTGGGACGATGCGTTAAGTATTCGCCCTTGTGCCCTAGACTTTGGTGCAATGCAACTTAGGAACTAACTTAAGCCACTTCTGTCCTAAAAAACACAAACCAACTTCAAACATTTTTGTCCTTCGGGATTTCCAAACTTAAAGGCTATTTTCAAAAAGGGCACGTTACTTTCCGTCTGAGTCGCAAACAGGCATCGACCCTAACTGCCAGACGCGAACTTAACGTCGCTCATAAAAAAACACAAAAAGAACTTGGTCCGAACTACATTGACTCTGAATTCCCCATTGCACAAAGGGGGTACGTAGGCCTAGGACGTCGACGTCCTACCGAGTCAGTCTTTGTCTTTCCCTCTCCGTTTTAGTACAACCCTAGATGATAGTATAACTTACCCTTAGAATAGACAACAAGCGTGGATCCCATCGAGTACGATGGACGCGTGGGGTGCTAGCACCTTCCCCTCGCGTAACCGACTCCCGAACCCAGGTTATGGTTGCGATGACCGTTCCTTTCCCTCTTCCTCGGGTTTATGCGGTGTTCCCTTTCCCTCTCTTGGGATAAATTTACACGGCTGGCGACTCTGTCTTTCCTCGCCACTCTCGCGTTTGTACTTGGATGAAAATCCTGGGAGCGACACAATGCATACACCAAGGTGGCATGGACTGAGCCATTTGCAACTGAATTCGGTCAAGACTTATCCAAGACCAAGGGAACCACAACCCTGTGCCCTAACCTCTTGTCAATGGCTAGAGGAGACTTGGATTCCAAAGTGTAACCATTGGCTCTACTATAAATAGAGCTCATTTGCGATCACTTTGAGTACGCCAAAGCCATCAAACAGATGTTTTCCTCAAAATCTCTTCTTTCACTCCAATTTTGCCTTCTAAGGCAAGTCACTATCGGGTTTTGAGTTTGAGAGCTTTTCCAATCAAACCAATCACTCACACACCTCACATACATCACATAGAAGTTATCCAAACACTCACATAACATCTGGAACACCAAAATCACAAAATCACCAGCCAGTTGCTCAAGTTCTTGTCAGATTTGCAGTTGGGGTACCATCTCAAGTTCCAGATCATTTCAATCCATTCCAAGCATCCAGACACACTCCATGGCATCTAGGGAAGCTATCCAGATCATTGGAACCTAGCTGTGACACCTCTAACACAAAACACGATCACCAGCTGCAAGAGGTAAGCATGAGCTCTTCTAACTCTATGATCCATGCAATTTTTGCTGCACAATAATTTGGCCATATGTTCATAATCATGCATGGAATGTTTTCCCTCAATCAATTGCATTGTTTGAATCATGTGTGGAATTTTTGAACCTTCATGCAGAAATTAGGGTTCTTGAGGTTTCTCTTTGATTTCTTATTCCATATTAAAAATAAATGAAATTAAAGACCATAGACATGATCGTGAGGTTAAAACGAGTAGATTGATATGTAGATTGCATGATATAATCAAGTATTCAGTGAGATTGGATAGAAAATGCAAATCTGCAAAAACAGAGGGTGGCGCGTGTTCTTGCCCTTGTTCTTGGCGCCATTTTTTGAAAATTTGAACATTTGAATTTTGTGATTTTATTTAATTGATTCAAAAATTAATTTCTCTCTGAGTTTTAATGATTTTGAGTTGATTCTTTTTTTAATAATTCACAAAAATGTTAAAATATTTTATTTTACTAAAAAATCCCAAATATATTATTTATTTCATATAATTGATATTTTTGAAAAGAATTAATATTTTAATTGATTTTTACATTTAAAATATTTTTTCCTTCTTGATTTTGCAAATTTTAATGACTTCTAATCATTTTGTAGGTCAAAACATGATTTTTGAAACATTAAACCAAGATCAAAATTTGTTTTCCACATGTTAAACAATTTTGATCATTTTAATTGAATTTTTTATTCAATTAAAATACATTTTGGAAACAAATTAGGGTTTTGATTAATTCAACCCTCATCAAACTTTTTCAAACACTTTTGGGCCTCTAATAGAGTGTAAGACCCAATCCTTTGTAAATACAAACATATTTTTGGGCCTCACTTATTGTATAATTCCCGTTGTATTTCAAAAAGTTCGACGCGATCATCGTCCGTTGAAAAACAAACCTTGGGCCTCTCCTCGAGCTATAAGACCCATTCAAAATTATTCTTGGGCCTCTATTAGAGTGTAAGACCCAACCCCCTTTGAAAACCAAACCATTTTGGGCCTCAATGCATTGTATAAGACCAACCGCGTTTTCAAAAATCTCGGCGCAATCGCCATTTTCAAACAAATGACCCTGGGCTTCTCCTTGAGCTGTAAGCCCCACCACTTGTACAAAAATAAATCTTTTGGGCCTCTTGAGAGAGTGTAAGACCCATCCCCTTGTACAAAAAACCTTTCTTGGGCCTTAGTCACTTGTATAAGTCCCTCTGTACAAAACGACAGTGCGATCACTGATAAACCTTGGGCCTCTCCTTGAGCGGTAAGCCCCAACATCTTTTCAAAATACTTTCTCCTTTAATTTTGAATATACTGTTGTTTTCAATCTTTCTTTGTTGAACAACTAACCAAACAACATGGAAGCTCTACAACCGAGTAAGTGGTTATATGCTTTCTTTATCCGCTTTCATATACATATAACTGTATTGTGGGGCTGTTTCACTGTAAGTCTTTTTTCATAAACTCATATCAACTGTGTAATACTAGTATAGATATTTACATTTTCCCCGACAACTACGTCTAGCACTAAGCCCTGTTGATCACTCTTAAATAGACAAAACTAGATCCCCCATAGGATTACCAGACACAATCTTCCCTCCTCTTGGGGTTAAACAATATGGAGACGTGAAAGGCAGCATTCTCGGTGCACCCTTTCACAGACTGTCACCCTTAGACATTGTCAAAGAAACTCTACTCCCCAGAGATGATCTTTTCTCCGTGAATGGCATCTCTTGAGTTTCTTCCAAATTCTCGGACTTTCCTGGCTTGATCTATTCTCTGTGAATAGCCTGTCTTGAATTTCTCGGGGTTTGGGGACCCACAGGCTTCCTAAAAGTATCTCCGCCTCCTCTTGGGCGTTGTACAAGGACCCTACGGCTTCTTAGAAGTATTCACAGCATCCTCTTAGGCTTCGTATAAGGATTCTTCCTTCGAGAAGAGAGCCTCCTCTTGGGCTTCGTACAAATTATCCCTCGGCTTCTTAAAAGCTTCCAGCCTCCTCTTGGGCTTTGTACAAATTGTCCCGACGACCTCCTAGAGGTATTGGAACAGAAATTAGTCATCTTAATAGAACAGTCTTTCAAAGAGTCTAGATCTTTCTACCGTGAACGTACTACTATTGCTTCTTTAAGCATAGTACAAAAGATAAAACTCTAGACTTGGACAGTCTAATCTCCTTGAGTCTTGAAGGCATTCTCAAGTAGGGAAAAAACACCAGCAGACTTGGACAGTCTCCAATACCCTTTGGATTCCCCATTTCCTTAAAGAACAGGAAATAACCCTGATCCTCTAATCAATCCCAAAGCATAGCCTTACCTTTAATCAGTCTCTTTATAAGAACTGGTTTTCTCTTTTAACCCACCTACTAGACCTGTCACTCAACTGAAACAGCAATCCTTTTAGTCTCCATCTCGGGCTTCGTACGAGATACAAATCACTCTCTTGTTGAGTATAAAGCACTCTCTTGTTGAGTCAACTTTTAGCCTCTACCTCGGGCTTCGTACGGGATACAAAAAAACTCCCTTGTTGAGTCAATAACATTTTTAGCCTCTATCTCGGGCTTCGTACGAGATACAAATCACTCTTTTGGTGAGTATAAAAGACTCTCTTGTTGAGTCAAACCCTTTTAGCCTCCGTCTTGGGCTTCGTACAAGACACATACAAAAAACACCCTCTTGTTGGGCCAATAGCCTCCTCTTAGGCTTTGTATAATAAAAACCCCGGTTGAGTCAATCAACCTTTTAGTATCAAAATTGTGCCTCGTTCACAGGATACAAACATCAACAACTCCTTTCATCTAATCGCTGTAAGCGGCAAGCCTCTGGATTATTTACATCCACGCCACTGTCCCTCTTTTAGCATGAGAAATTCCTAAGGAAAGATGGCATTGCTCTACACTGAGTTAAAGTCTTCTCCTTCAGGTTAAAACCTCCTATAAAGGAAATTATGGCATTGCTAGGATTCACATATCCCGGTTAAAGTAATCCTCCTTTATAGTCAGTCACCCAACAGTTGTGACAAACAGACCCCCTTTAGAGATGACAAATTCTCTCTAAAGACAACACCTTTTCAGCTTCACATCTTGGGCTTCGAACAAGATACAAATAGACCCTTCAGCTTCACATCTTGGGCTTTGAACAAGATATAAACCACCTTTAGCTTCACGTCTTGGGCTTTGAACAAGACACCAAAACACCATTTCCTCCCATAGAATAGGAGGAACTACAATTGCTCTGATTTCCCTGTTTCGGTAAACGGGAATACGTAGGCATAAGATTGAAAGAAAAATCTTAACGAGCACACCACATCAAAAAACCTCAGGTCACAAATCCACACATATCCCCCAAAATATCCGAGTCTGTATTCCCTACCAAAAGTCTATATTCAACCAAAATAACCTAAGAGAGCCCCCCCCCCCCACATTGATCGCATCTGTAAACCAACAGTTTTGACCGTTTGACCTCAGTTTGCAAAGCAGGGTTAGTTGGAGACATCTATTCCCCTTCCTTCATCAGCTTCAATAGGACAAAAAATGAATCGACCTATAGTAACCCAGAGCGGCAGTGCTTAAGAACCACGTTCAAAATCGCTCGCTACAGAAAAATGGCGCCCACCGTGGGGCTCTCTTTTTTTATCTCTCAGGTAGAAACCGAAGAATGATGACTTCACTGGGATATGACCTTTTTGACTTCACTAGGATCTTAGGTCAAAACCTTTAAAGTTGGGAAGATACCATAGAATGGCGACTCCGCCGGGGAGCCATTTTTGTCAGGAACATAGGATTCATAGCTCTTTAAAGTCTAGGACTTTAGGACAAATATATATACTGCTTTTCCTAATTGATATCTTTGTTTATTTTTCTGCTAATGGGAATGCGTGTGATGCCGCATGTGGAAAGATTGAGTATACACCTATGAAAAACCTCTTTTAGTAGTGCAGAAACTATTGGAAATGGTTGTCATGCGATACTACCCTCTTCTGATGGTTCTTCAAAAAACATCACCTAGCACGGTTCCTGGCCCGCTGGTGTTTTCTCGACAAGAACTGATGATGTTGAGAGACAGGTACAAAAATCACTAGTATAAACCTTTGGGGGGGGGGGGGGTAGAGCCTTGGCTTCATGACACCGATCCTTTGACCCCATGTTTTTTCTATGTTTTTGTGTGCTGTATTCATGCATTCATCTAAAAAACATTACATCAAAGAAAAACTTCTCTTCTAGTCTCTCTTTTTCAAATTAAACTAAGACAATGATTGCAAATGTCAGAGAAAAAGATTGCGCTCATGGACTTCGGTAGAAGGAGAACTCATAAGTATACCTTCAGGGTTCCAAAACTAGAGGGTTTGAGAGGATTAGTGTGGATGATCACTACCCCTGAAGCTTTCAGAGCCAAGTACGGAGGTCTTCTACCTCTGTTAAGAGTCCGTGTGATTGAAGGAATCATGGAAGCACTCATTCAATTTTACGATCCGGTCTATCACTGTTTCACATTCCCGGATTACTAGCTCGCACCAACGCTGGAGGAGTATTCTCACCTAACCGATCTACACATTACTGATCGAGCTCCATTTTCTAGACTGGAAGAAATTCCAAAGGATCAGACCATTTCCAGAGCAATCTATTTGGATGTGTCAGAAATCAAGAGTCACATGACCACCAAGGGTGGGCTCCCAGGTTTGCCAGCCCAGTTCCTGACAAAGAAGGCTCTGTACTTTGCTAGTATAGGGAACATGACTGCTTTTGAAAGCATATTTGTCTTACTCACCTACGGATTATTTCTGTTTCCCAACATTAATAGCTTCGTCGATATCAACGCCATTAAGGTTTTTCTCATTGGAAACCCTGTGCCAACTTTGCTCGCGGACGCGTATCATTCTGTACACTTAGGAAATTTGTACAGCGGAGGGATGATCACATGCTTTGTACCCCTGCTATATTAATGGTTTATCTCTCATTTGCCTAAGTCTGCTGCTTTTTGGGATCATAAGAGTGCCTTACGTTGGTCGCAAAAAATCATGTCCCTTACCAACTCTGATATAGATTGGTGCAATAGGATTTATGACGGGATCAGGATCATTGACCGTTGTGGAAAATTCCCCAACGTACCCCTTATAGGAACTAAATGAGGGATCTACTACCATCCAGTTTTAGTTCGTCGTCAATTTGGATACCCGATGAGGCATGTCCCGCGCAATGCTCATCTGGAAGGTCTTTTCTTCAAGGAATGAGAAAATGACAGGGCACTAAAGATGGAAATAGTGCACGCTTGGAAACATGTTCATAAGAAAGGACGGGAGTCTCTAGGAAAACCGGACTGTGTCTCGGTGGAGCCTTATCTCCACTGGGTACAAACTAGAGCTCTCAAGCTAAAGATGCCTTATCCTCGTCACGAAGTTCTTCCGCCGAGGGAATCTGTCATGTACTTCAGACTGAAACGGAAAAACTTCAGGTTATTATCAACAAAGTTCAACAGGAGAGGAGGTCTTGGAAGAACAAGTACCGCACCCTCAATGTAGAGTGTACCAAAATACAACGACTGCTGAAAGATAAGGATGCTCTGATTGAGATTTTGGAGTAACATGTTGTGGATAATCAGGTTGACCAAAGGAATTTGCTCGTTCCTTTCACTTGGCAAAGGAATGAGAACCCGACAACGGCCCAAGAGGCCCGGTCCAAGAAAAGGAAAGTACCAGAATCAGCACCCGGTTTCTCCCTAGAAAGGACTCGGGACCCCTTAGCTTAGGTTTCTGTTTCCGCACCTTGTAATCTACTGTATTTCTATTTTCGTGATCCTTTGAATTCAATAAAACGGGGTTTCCCCACTGTTTTATATTTGCAATCTAATTGTCGAAGTTTATTTTGATTAGACCAAAAAAACAATTAATATAATCATTGCATTCACCATTCTCACGTCACGTATTCTTCTTACCTAAGAATCTCACGTTTGTGTCTCGGTTCTAGAGTCAAACTGTCTCATTCGTACAATACTCGGGCCAGTCGTCAGAAAAAGATGGATGATCTCGAGGAAGAGAACAGAGAGTTGAGAGAAGATATCGACGCTCTGAGAAAGGATATGAGAAAGCTTCATAACGACATGCAAGCCATGGCAGAAGCTCAGCTACAAAGGACTGTGATCTCGGAGATCACCTCAACACCTATAGTGGAGAAGTCCGATCCTAGGTACAAAATGCCAAAAGATCATCCCTGGGGCATGCCACTTAACTATATCCCAGAAGGATATGTTCCGCTGATCAATGAAGATCAGGGAACTGCAGCAGGAACCGCTAGGCCTGAAGGTTACAAACTTCAGGAAAGCGAAGATGCCAGGGGCATGACAGCAACTCCTGAAGGTTACAAACTTCGGGAGGCACTGAGAGTCTCGGCCATAATGACTGTACCACCGCCCGTGGTACACACTGTCCCAAAAGGACAGATTCCACAGATACCTTCTGGTGGAAACGACAACATGTTCGAAAGAATGAATGAGTTCCAGGAACAGTTCCTGGGAATGTAGATAGAACTGCAGGCCCTTCGCGGTCAGGATTTATTTGGAAAGGACGCCGCAGACCTCTGTTTGGTCCCTAATGTGAAAGTCCCGCACAAATTCCAGGTGCCCGACTTTGAAAAGTACAAGGGTAACTCTTACCCTCAGAACCACTTGGTGATGTACGCTCGGCGAATGTCAGCTCAGACAGAGAATCAGGATTTACTGATTCACTACTTTCAGGATAGTTTAACCGGTGCCGCCCTAAAATGGTACATGGGTTTAAACCGTGCTACGATTAGCACTTTCAGAGATATTGGCACTGCCTTCGTCCAACAATATAAATACAATTTGGACATGGCACCCGACAGAGATTAACTCAGATCAATGTCACAAAAGGACAAGGAAATCTTTAAGGAATACGCTCAGAGATGGCATGAAATTGGCGCTCAAATTTGTCCACCTCTTGAGGAAAAAGAGATGACAAAGATATTCTTAAAGACCTTGAGCTCATTTTACTACGATAGAATGGTTGCCAGTGCGCCCAGTGACTTCACCGAGATGGTCGGTATGGGAGTTCGTCTTGAGGAAGCCGTCCGAGAGGGACGTCTAGTCAAAGACACTGAATCATCAAGTAGTACAAAGCGATACGGTAGTTCTCTCCCTAAGAAAAAAGAGAAAGATATTGGGAATATCTCTCTCGGAAAGCAAAGGCAACGTTATCAGCCAGTAGCGGTTGTGACTCCTGATATCAATCCTGCGCCTATTTCTACGTATCAACCTCAGGTTGCGCAGAGCCAACCTAATCAGCAAAGGACTCAACAGCCTCTTCAACAGGCTTGTCCTCCATACAATAACAACCGTACAACGCGGCCACCATAATTTGATCCTATACCCGTACTGTACACAAAACTATTTCCGTTACTATTGGCTAAGGGGAATGTCCAGACTAAGTCTCCTCTTACAGTACCGAAAAATCTGCCTTTTTGGATTAAGGTGGATCAGACTTGCCCTTACCATCAAGGAGGACCAGGGCATAACATAGAGAACTGTCTCAATTTCAAATCCGACGTGCAAAAGCTTGTTAGGAGCGAGGTCTTATCTTTCAAAGATACGAATCCTAATATTCTCACAAACTCGCTGCCTCAACACAAGAAAGCTACAGTCAATTTGGTAGAGGGAAAGACTAACAACGTCTATCAAATTCATGATGTACTCTTGTTAAGGACCAATCTGGTCAAGATGCATTGCAGACAAAGTGGATATGGCCATGTGCCACCTCATAACTATCACCAGTGTGATATCTGCTCTAAAAGCAATCAAGGATGTTCTGTGGTGCAATCAGATCTATAGGAACAAATGGATCTCAGATGGATCCAAGAGCACCGAGTTCGTGGAGTTAACATGGTTTACACGAATTCTAACGTCATTCAGAACCACGACGTCCGTGCAATGAATGTCAACTTGGTGGCGATGCACTCCAGGCAAAGCCAGTATCATAATCTGCCGCGGCACGATTACAGTTCCTGTCTGACTTGCTCGGTAAACAAACAGGGATGCTCTTTTGTACAAGAGGCCCTCCAGCGTCAGATGGATCTTGGATGGATCTAGGACTACCATGATAGGAATCCCTATATGATCAACATGATTCAAATCTTCGATATTCGCTTGATGAATACCAGCCTGGTGGAGTTACATGCTAAATAGGTCTGGCTCGGGTTCCTGGTATCACATGATTATCAGAGTTGTAGGGCGGGTTGCGAAAATGATCAAGGTTGTGCCCTTGTCCAGGAAACCCTTCAACACTTGTTGAACCACTGGTGACTTCCAATCTATATGGATGAAGACACCCAGCAAATTAGTATTACCAACTGGAACCCTACTCGGCATCAAAGTCGGGACGTTCGATATGTGGAAACTGACCTAGTGAGGTTACATTGTATTCAAAGCGGGCGTGGCCAGGTGCCACCACACAACTATGAATGTTGTAGAGTCTGTTCGGAAAGTAACCAAGGATGTTACCTTGTGCGAGCAGCTCTTCAGGGTCAGGTGGATCGTACAGAGATTCGCCCATATCCGGGTTCTGGACCAATCAAATGGGCGCCGGACTACCTCGCTGATCAAATTGAGGATGTTGTTGTAATCTATGATCATCAAAAGGCTAGGGATCTTTGTACCATCATCCCTCTACTTGACGAATCGAGAGTTCCCAACCAGGAACGGATCGAAATTGCTTACGATGGTCGGAAAAATCAGAAGGCTCCCATAGTCATCTATCTACCAGGACCGCTACCGTATGAATTAACTAAGGCTATCCCTTACAAATACGGTGCAATAACATTCGAGAATGGAAAGGAAATTCCATTACCCTCCGTCATGAATATTGCAGACATCAGTCGAGTAACACGGAGTGGTCGAATCTTCAACCGAGGAGTTTGAGAATTTAATAAAGAAAAGGAACCTCAGACAGAAGTTCCCAATCCACCGGTCGGTAAATCCAGTAATCCTGACCTTTCAAAAAACAATGATGAGATGCTGAAGCTCATCCAAAGGAGTGAATACAACATTGTTGATCAGCTGTTACAAACTCCTTCAAAGATCTCTGTGCTATCACTTTTACTCAGTTCAGAAGCGCACAGGGAGGCTCTACAGAAAGTCTTGGAGCAAGCCTTTGTAGAACAGGATGTAACAATCATACAGTTCGATTGCATTGTCTCTAACATCACTTCCTACAATAACTTGGGATTTAGTGATGAGGAATTACCTGAAGAGGGTCGCCGTCATAACATGGCGCTCAATATCACGGTCAGCTGTCAGGGCGATGCTTTAGCCAGCGTACTGGTAGACGCAGGGTCAGCCCTGAATGTTATGCCGAAGTCCACTTTGATGCAATTATCCTTCAAAGAACCCCCGATGAGAACCAGTGAGGTCGTCGTCAAAGCATTTGACGGGTCCAGAAAAACGGTTATCGGCGAAGTCGACCTTCCCATAACTATTGGTCTTCACACTTTCCAAGTTGCTTTCCAGGTCATGGACATCCGGGCAACGTACAATTGTTTATTAGGAAGACCTTGGATACATCAGGCTGGGGCGGTCACCTCGACCCTCCACCAAAAGTTAAAGTTCGTCCAGAACAACCAGCTCGTCATGGTCTGTGGAGAACAAGCCTTGCTCGTGAGTAACTTATCATCATTTACTTGTGTAGAACCCGAGGAGGTTATTGGAACTCAGTTCCAAGCACTGTCGGTGAGCAAGGACAATCAATCCGAAGAGGGAACCTCGATTTCCTCATACAAAGATGCTATCAAAGCGGCCGAGAGTACCAATACAACAGGATGGGGACAACTAGTCATTCCTACTGACAATAAAACAAAGAAGGGTCTTGGTTTTTCTGCAACCTGTACCCAGACAGCTACTACCAGCAATGAAAGTCCTCATCCCATTCAAGACTTCTTCCACAGTGGGAGTTTCCTTCACCCAGTGCCTCAAGAAGTGCATACCATCAATAAAGATGATTCCTCTGATATGGAGGAAGAATGGGAGTCCTATATTAACAAGGACGGTTATATGTCTCAGGACGAAACACATACTCCTTTTTGCTTTCCTACACAGAGTCCGAGATTTATACCCAGGTCAGATGTCGAAATGATATACGGAGATTGTGATCCGGAAGGATGTCGTGCTCCACCAAACTCATTAGAGGAAGACACTCCGATGAAACACAACTTTGACCACGACTACTATGGCCCGATGGATGGCCTGCCAATGTGGCAGCATTACCCAGGAGACTTGGGGCAAGGAAATCAGCCGAACAATGAAAATCAGCTGAGCATCATTAAAAAGAATACATGCGTCCCCACCATGTCATGGGATCAACAATTAGGTCATTCAGAAAACGTCTCGTACGACGATGAATTTGCAACGTTTGCAAGACTTGAATTCATCAACTATGCTTTTCCAGAGGTCAACGTCATCGAGAGGGATGACTCCTCCAGTTCCAAAGAAGTGTGGGGCACCTTGGGACAACCAAGTGGGAAATACGACTATATGGTCAAGTACACTGCTCCCGAAAGCTCTCGTATCAGGCTCGAAGACATCCAGCCGACTGGATGGGGAGATACAACTGAGAGCACAAATGCTATGCAAAATGCAACAGAGGAATCCTCCTACGATAATTTTGCATGGGAGACAGATTCCAATGATCCTGCTCCACCAAAAATCAGCGTTATTTCTGAAGACAAATCAAGGAAGGTACCGGACTTTGTGATTCACCGTGGAGTTCGCCGCTAATGGGTTGCTGTCGATGTTCCGAAGATCGTTCATAAGTCAAAGTAATTGCCGTCTTTAACCTTTCACCCTGCCCACGTGAAACAGATGTTTTGATAGGGCTCGCTTTCTGTAAATTTTCCCTCTTCGCTTTGCCCAAAGCGATAGAGTTTTGTTTTGTAGGGCTGTAGTTTTAAGAATCGACTTGTTCATAAATAAAATAACATCGTTCTGTAATTTCTGCATTTATTGCTGTTTTCTCTTTTTGCTTTTCTCAGAAAATGGTAATCCTATAAAACAACTCAATAATAAAAACAAGCAGTAAAAGAAATACACTGCACACACTCTTGCATTCTCTCTATCTCTTTTAAACACAAATCATACCGTCATGCAGATTGCTTGTTTTAAACCCCGTTGAAACATACAATCCAATGCCTTCTCCCAACTTTGAGTTCCCGGTATTTGAGGCTGAAGAAGAAAATAATGACGAAATTCCAGAAGAGATTTCCCGATTACTCAGACAGGAGGAAAGGTCCATTGAACCTCATAAAGAGCCGTTGGAAACGGTAAACTTAGGTTTGGAAAAAGAGAGAAAAGAAGTCAGGATTGGGGCACTGTGTAGCGAGTGATTTTTGGATGTGGTTGCGAAGCACGATCGCTCTAGTACTACAGTTCGATTCATTTTTTATCCTATTGTGAGCTGAATAAGGAAGGGAAATAGATGTCTCCAATTAACCCTGCTTGCAAACTGAGATTAAACAGTCAAAACTGTTGGTTTACAGATGCTACAAAGATTCGGGGTTTCTCCTAGGTTATTTTGTTGACGAGGGGTGCTTTAGGCTATCGGTTAGGATGTTAGGACGGATATATATGAAAGTATGGGATTTTGGGTTTTTGTTTAGTGTGCTCGCTAAGATTTTTCTTTCAATCTTATGCCTACGTATTCCCGTTTACCGAAACAGGGAAATCAGAGCGTTCATAGTTCCTCCTATTCTATGGGAGGAAATGGGTGTTTTGGTGTCTTGTTCAAAGCCCAAGACGTGAAACGAAAGGTGGTTTGTATCTTGTTCAAAGCCCAAGATGTGAAGCTAAAAGGTCTCAACTTTAGAGAGAATTTGTCATCTCTAAAGAGGGGTTCGTCTGTTATGACTGTTTATAAAGGAGAATTACTTTAACCGGGATTTGTGAATCCGGCAATGCCATAATTTCCTTTATAGGGGATTTCAACCTGAAGGAGAAGACTTTAACTCAGTGTAGAGTAATGCCATCTTTCCTTAGGAATTTCTCATACTAAAAGAGGGACATTGGCATGGATGTAGATGATCCAGAGGCTTGCCGCTTACAGCAGTTAGATGGAGGGGAAGGAGTTGTTGATGTTTGTGTACTGTGAACGAGACACAGTTTTGATGCTAAAAGGTTGATTGGATCAACCAGTGGTTTTCTTATACAAAGCCTAAGAGGAGGCTATTATGTGTCTCGTACAAAGCCCGAGAGAGAGGCTAAAAGGTTTTGACTCAACGAGGGAATCTTTTGGTATCTCGTATAAAGCCCGAGATGGAGGCTATTTGACTCAACAAGAGAGTTTTTGTATCTCGTACAAAGCCCGAAATGGAGGCTAAAATTTGTTTGGCTTAATAAGAACCTTTTTATATCTCGTATAAAGCCCGAGATGGAGGCAAAAGGGGTGATTGACTCAACGAGGGAGTCTCTTATGTGTCTCGTACAAAGCCCGAGAGAGAGGCTAAACGTTGTTTGACTCCACTGGGGAGAATCATTGTACAAAGCCCAAGAGGAGGCTAACTTCACCGGAGAAGGATCATTATACAAAGCCTAAGAGGAGACTATGGTTACTGTTCAGTTAAGTGACAGGTCCAATATACTGATTAAAAGGGAAAATCAGTTCTTATATGAGCAACATTGTACTCGAGGATTTGATTCGAGGATCCGGGTTATTCCTGTTCTTTAAGGAAACGGGAAATCCGAAGGGTATTGAGACTGTCCGAGTCTATGGGTTCCTTCCTATTCTTGAAGGGGCCTCGAGAATGTCTTTGAGACTCAAGGATATTAGACTGTCCAAGTCTAGAGTGTCATCTTTTGTACCATGCTTTGAGAAACAGTAGTAGACTCTATGAAAGGACTGTTCTATGCAGATGACTAAGTTCTGTTCCTATACCTCTAGGAGGTCGTCGGGACAATTTGTATGAAGCCCAAGAGGAGGCTGGAAACTTTTAAGAAGCCGATCGGTCCTTGTACTAAGCCCAAGAGGAGGCTATCATTCCCGGAGGAAGAGATCGTTATACGAAGCCTAAGAGGAGGCTGTGAATACTTCTAAGAAGCCGTAGGGTCCTTGTACTAAGCCCAAGAGGAGGCGGGGTTGCTTTTAGGAAGCCTGTGGGTCCTTGTATGATGCCCAAGAGGAGGCCGATGCTTTTAAGAAGCCGATGGGTCCCTAAACCCAGAGAAATTCAAGGCAAGCTATTCACAAGGAATAGATCAAGTAAGGAAAGTTCGATAATTTGGAAGAAACTCAAGAGATGCCATTCATGGAGAAAAGATCATCTCTGGGGAATAGAGTTTCTTGACAAGTGCTTTTAAGAAGCCTGTGGGTCCCCAAACCCCGAGAAATTCAAGACAGGCCATTCACGAGGAATAGATCAAGCCAGGAAAGTCCGAGAATTTGGAAGAAACTTAAGAGATGCCATTCACGGAGAAAAGATCATCTCTAGGGAGTAGAGTTTCTTTGACAACTTCTACGAGTGACAGTCTATGAAAGGGTTCACCGAGAATGCTGCCTTTCATGTCTCCATATTGTTTAACCCCAAGAGGAGGGAAGACTGTGTCTGGTAATCCTATGGGGATCTAGTTTTGACTATTTCTAAGAGTGATCAACGGGCTTAATGCTAGACGTAGTTGCCGGGGAAACTCTAAATATCTATACTATTATTACACAGTTGATATGAGTTTATGAAAGAAGACTTACAGTGAAACAGCCCCATAATACAGTAATATGTATATGAAAGCGGTAAATGAAAGCGATAACCACTTACTCGGTTGTAGAGCTTTCGTGCTGTTTGGTTAGTTGTTCAACAAAGAAAGATTGAAAACAACAGTATATTCAAAATCAAAGGAGAAAGTGTTTTGAAAAAGAAAGATTTGGGGCTTACAGCTCAAGGAGAGGCCCAGGGTTTTATCAGTGAGCGCACTGTTTGAATTTTGTACAGAGGGACTTATACAAGTGATTGAGGCCCAAAAATGGTTTTTTGTACAAAGGGATGGGTCTTACACTCTCTCAAGAGGCCCAAAAAGTTTTAAAGAAAAAGAGTGGGGCTTATAACACGAGGGTAGGCCCAGATGATTTTTCCGTTTGAAATGGCGATCGCGCCGAGGTTTTCTTTTAACGCAGAGGGGCTTATACAATATCTGAGCCCCAAAGTGATTTTGGTTAAAAGGGGGTTGGGTCTTACACTCTATTAGAGGCCCAAAAAGTTTTAAATGGGTCTTATAGCTCGAGGAGAGGCCCAGGGTTATTTTTCAAAAGGGCGACGATCACGCCGTTTGTTTTTTACGGTATCGGGACTTATACAATACACTGAGGCCCAAAAATGATTTGGTCAAAAAAAAGATTGGGTCTTACACTCTATTAGAGGCCCAAAGTGTTTGAAAAGGTTTGATGAGGGTTGAATTAATCCAAAAACCCTAATTTGTTTTCAAAATGAATTTTTAATTGAATAAAAATTCAATTAAAATGATCAAAATTGTTTAACATAGGAAAAACAAATTGTAATATTGGATTAATGCTTCAAAAATTAAGTATTGACCTACAAAATAATTAGAAAGCATTAAAAGTTGCAAAATCAAGGTGGAAAAAATATTTTAAATGTTAAAGACAATTAAAACATTAATTCTTTGCAAAAATATCAATTATACAAAATAAATAATATTTTTGGGATTTTTTGGGAAAATAAAATATTTTAACATTTTTGTGAATTATTAAAAAAAGAATAAACTCAAAATCATTAAAACTCAGAGAGAAATTAATTTTTGAATCAATTAAATAATTACAAAATTCAAATATTTGAATTTATGAAAATGGCGCCAAGAACATGGACCAAGAACACGCGCGTTTTCTGCCTTGCCCAGATTTTCATTTTCTATCCAATCTCACTGAATACTTGATTATATCATGCAATCCACATATCAATATGCTCGTCTCAACCTCACGATCATGTTTATGACAATTAATTTCATTTAAATTAAGCATAAAACAAGAAATCACGATAAATCCTTATGAACCCTAATTTCTGCATGAAGGCTGGGATTTTTAATACACGATTCAAACAAAGCAATTACTTGAGGGAAAACATTCCATGCATGATTATGAACATTTGGCAAAAGTATTGTGCGAGGAAATATGCATAGATTGAGAGATGACCAAGTTTAAGCTTACCTCTAGGTCATGACAGTAAGATCAAATTGATTTCTGAGTAGGAGGTGTTACAGATGAATTGTGATGATCTGAACAACTTCCCTACACCATATGGAGTGTGTTTGAATGCTTGGACTTGACTGAGAATGGCTGGATCACTTCATGGCATCTCAACTGCACTTTGGTTAAAACCTTGAGCAATTGACTGGTGATTCTGAGAAATCAGTGTTCCAGTTGTTGTTTAAGTGTTTGATCAGCTCACATATGATGTATATGAGGTGTGTGTGTGATTGGTTTGAGTGGAATTGCTCTCTAATGAAAAACCCGATAGTGACTTGCTAAGAAAGGCATTTTTGAGAGTGAGAAGTGGTTTTTGAGAAAGGCAAGTGTTGTAGGCCTTTGGTGTACTTAAACTGATCACAATTGAGCTCTATTTATAGTAGAGCAAGTTTGTTTTGGGATCGACAGTGAATGGCAACTGCAGCAGGTGTTTGTTCAATGTTGGCCAATGGAAATCCAAGTCTCCTCTAGCCATTGACTAGAGGTTAGGGAACAGGGTTGTGGTTCCCTTGGTCTTGGATAAGTCTTGACTGAATTCAGTTGCAAATGGCTCAGTCCATGCCACCTTGATGCTTCCATTGAATGCTCCAATCCAAAATTGGAGTCTTGTCCCTATTTTGGCCATTCTAGGTTCAACATGCTATTTCTTATTCCAAAGACTTTGGAGGCTTGGCTCAGTGATTGTCCCCTTTAGATTCAATCCTCAGAGGTGTCTAAGTGGATAGGAGCATTTGGATTTGGCTGATTTTGGCAAATCGAGCAAAAATACAAATTCTGCCTTGCCTTGGCAGATTTCAGCAAGGCAACTTTCCAATGTCATATCTCATGACTCAAATTGAATTTGGTAATGTTCTTGGTCATTTTGGAAAGCCCTTACATGATACAACAACTGTTTGAACATATTTGGTTTTGATATCTTTTGAATCCAAGTGAAAAATCCCCCTACATTTGGCAAAAAGTAGGGTAAAATCTGACTTAGTGAAATTTTCACCAAGTGTTGAAACTAAGTGACTTTTCTTGATTTTGATCACTCCATAACTCAAAATCCACGAGGAGTTGGAATTAGGTCTAGTTGAAGTTTTTGTAGAGGGTAATGAGATCTACAAATCAAGCCTTGGATGGAGAAAATGGCTTTGTGGTTTAGGAGTTATGACCTTCCAAAGTTGGTACCCTAGCCACTTTATTTTTAACTTAGAAAAATTTCTAAGTTTTTATGGTTACCCCTTTTACAAGTTATCCAACTTTTCTGGATTTTTCTTGAAGAATGATGATTCAAATCATACATTAACATCATTTTAGGGTTAAAAATCCATTTTGGTGAAAAATCTCAAAAAGTCAAAGTTGACTTTTGTGCACAGTTGACTTTTTATCAGATGAATTCCAAACTGTGCAATTCTTCAGGAAATCATGTCCTTGACCTAAATCAAACTTGATGGACATGTTCCATGGGTGTCATAGGGTATATTGATGCATGTCATAGGGCTTGGGAGCATGTCCTGGCCAAAAGTCAAAGTTACAGTTGACTTTTTCCTCGCGAAACCCTAAGTGTGGTGCAGATGAAATTGAGACTTGTTGCTCAAGCTTCTTGGATTAATCCATTGTTCCAAATGGATCAATATAGTTCATTAGAGACCCTCAAACCCTCTCTTGAGGTCTTGGCTCATGATTTTCCCTAAAAGTCAACTTAGGGGTGAATTAGGTCAAGAAACCCTAATTCCTGATTTTTGATGAATGCATCCCCTAAGGCAAAATTGACTTAATGATTGGGTCCATGAGGTCCCATGAAGTATATTAGGTTATGTTTTGGATCATTGGCTTGTGCCCAGATGAAAATTTTCCATCTGGAGGCCCTAGTCGACCAAAACCCTAATTTGGTGACACTGTCGATCTTGAGACTTAATCCACCTAGAAGGGAGCAGCCTTGTGCTTAATCCTTGAAGTGGGAGTCCTTTTGATCCATTGTGGATGTTTGAGAGGTTAGACAAGTTGAAGATCATGTCAATTCTTGATTGATCCTTTGTCTAAGAACTCAGAGAGGGCTTGAAACCCTAATTTTGATTGTAGTGAATGCTCACCCATCTTTGGGGAGACTGATGAAGTATGATGGTTCCTCCATATTGTGATGATGATTTTCACAATGATGGGAAATCTTAGTGGTCAAAATTTGGGGTATGACATATGCCCCTATTTAATCTTCTTGGACACGAAGGTGTGAATGACGAAGGTATTCGGGCATTCGGGGTGCAAGAGGATTAAATATCAGAATACCCGAAATTTTGATGGTGGTTATGAATGGTAGCTTACGCATTCATCTTCTTTAGCTAAGCAATGATGCTTAGAAAAGGTAAACTTCCCCTCGATCCTGGTCTTCAGCCAAGGAACTGGTCTAAATTTCTAAAATAAACTTCCCCTCGATCCTAGTTTCCTACCAAGGAACTGGTCTTAGTTTCTGAAGTAAACTTCCCCTCGATCCTGGTTTCCTACCAAGGAACTGGTCTTAGTTTCTTTCGTCAATAAACTTTACTGACAAGGGACGCTATTCGTAGCGGCTTTCCTTCAAACTTCTCGCCGAATTTTCCTGGGGAGATGCCATTTGAGTGGAACAAGTTTTGATGTCAGACTTGCTGGGGAACCCAATCGTCTGAGTTGTAGAGGTGTACAAACTTCTCTGTTGGAGATACCATTTGTTGACTCTACTTGGGGAATGTGAGTCCCTTGAGAGACTGCATTCGCTTGGGGTCTTTACATCATACTTTTCTCGGAGAAATGCCATATGATGTGATCCAATTTTGAGGTGCCGATGACCTTTTCATCAGTGGGTTTTTCAGAGAAAAACTGCCGTACTGCCGAATCTCCGATTTAGGAGGCTTTCTCCCAGGATTTTCTTTATTTCGGGAAAGCAAGGATATCATTTTTAATGGCGAAGAGTGATGTTAACTGAGGGCTCTCTAGTCTTTCAGAGGTTTAAGTTATCAAAGTGGTCGAGGACCCAACTTCAATCCATAAATAAAACTGAAGGAGAAAGATTGTTCAGATGTAACACTTCCTGGCGAGGAAAGGGTTGACAACTCGATTGAGAGGACTTTTATCACTAGGGGACAAGACCGACTAGAGTGATAGTGATGCAATATGAAATTTGAATGTAAATCAATAATGCATGATGCATGTATGTTTATGCTGACAAAACTGACGCGACATACAAACTGACAGGTGAACACGACTGGATACTCGGCCACTACAGGGGACGAAGAGGTATCGCTAGTCCAAGAGTAGAAATTCCACCTTGCTTAGGAGAGATAGTCCCTGTTGGGAGCTATGTTGGTCGGGCTTAGGAGATAAGAACACGGCCGAGGTGGTCAGATGGAATAGTCGCATCTGACACTGTTGATCCCTTCATTCAGGCGTACTGGGTTAGAAGGAGTACTTTGATTCCGTACTTTGAAGTTCGCTTACTTCCGGAGAAGCGGTTGATGCTCTTTTGATGTTCAACAGTCAAAAGAAATTGCCATCTTTATTTTAAAGCAGAAAAAGTTTTAACAAGTAAATTCATTTTTGTTTTATTTCAAGAATCGTTAATCATGTTAAAATGTCGTTCTGTAAAGCTAAAACAAATTAGAGTTACAAATAAAAGCACAAGGGCTCAAATTTTATTGATAAGATGGAGATCAGCCAAACGCGTGATTCCAAAGAGTATTTACAAAGTTAGAAAATGGTAATTTACAGGGAAAATGGCTACGTTGAAACATAACGACCACTATCCTTCTACCAACTTTGAATTCGGGACATCCTGAGCTTCTGTCGAAGATGACCTTGACTGGAGTTTTCTGGCGGATGATATAACTGATGCTGCTGAGGGACTTGCCTCTGTTAAACATAGTTACTTGCCATTATCCCTAATTTTTGCCTGGATTGTACTGTGACGTTTCCAATCCATCGGGATGATTTTTTTCTTTTTATGTCTCTAACTTTTTCCTGGACCGCCCTTTCGGGTTTTCAATCCACCGAGACGTTTTTCTTTTTTATTTTAGGCAAAGTATTTCTTGACTACATCAACATTCGTGGGGTAGGAAAATTCCTCTCCGTCCATGGTTGCAAGTCTCAAGGCGCCGCCTGAGAAAGCTTTCGTGACCACATAGGGGCCATCATAATTCGGAGTCTATTTACCTCGTGAATCAATGAGAAATGATTGTATCTTCTTGAGCACGAGGTCTCCTTTTCTGAAGACACGAGGTCTGACCTTTTGGTCAAACGCCCTCTTCATTCTCTGTTGATACAACTGACCATGGCATAGTGCCGTTATTCTCTTTTCTTCGATCAGATTCAGTTCGTCGTGTCGGCTTTGACACCATTCAGCTTTGGTGAGCTTAGCTTCGATCAATACTCGGATTGACGGGATCTCTACTTCTATGGGGAGCACTGCTTCCATGCCATACACTAGAGAAAAAGGGGTTGCCCCTGTTGAAGTGCGAACAGATGTGCGATAACCGTGAAGAGCAAAGGGTAGCATCTCGTGCCAGTCTTTGTAGGTTACAACCATCTTTTGAACGATCTTCTTGATGTTCTTGTTAGTCGCTTCTACCGCTCTGTTCATCTTGGGTCGGTAGGGAGACGAGTTATGGTGTTCGATCTTGAACTCTGCACACAACTCTTTCATCATCTTATTGTTCAAGTTAGATCCATTATCTGTAATGATCTGGCTCGGAACACCATAACGGCAGATGATATTGTTTTTGATAAATCGGACCACCACTTGTCGGGTAACATTGGCGAATGACGCTGCTTCGACCCACTTGGTGAAATAGTCAATGGCTACCAGGATGAGCCGATGTCCGTTTGAAGCCTTGGGCTCAATCATGCCAATCATGTCGATTCCCCGTATGGAAAATGGCCATGGGGAAGAGAGAACTTTGAGATGTGATGGCGGTACATGAATTTTATCGGAGTATATCTGACACTTGTGACACCTCCTCATGTACTTGTAGCAGTCAGATTCCATTGTCAACCAATAGTACCCTGCTCTGAGAATTTTTCTCGCCATTGTGTGTCCGTTGGCATGAGTGCCAAAGGATCCTTCATGAATTTCTTTCATAAGCATGTCTGCTTCTGGTCTGTCAACGAATCGGAGCAAGACCATGTCGAAGTTTCTCTTATAGAGTGTGTCACCGCTCAGGAAGAAGTTTCCAGCCAATCTTCTGAGGGTTTTCCTGTCTTTCCTGGATGCCCCAGGTGGGTACTCTTGTTTCTGAAGGAAGCATTTGATATCGTGATACCAAGGTTTGTCATCTATGATTGCTTCGATCGTGAAGACGTAGGCGGGCCTTTCAAGGCGCATTATGTCGATCTTAGGTAGGTCGTTCCATTGACCTACACTAATCATGGAAGAGAGAGTGGCTAATGCATCAGCCATGCGATTCTCCTCACGAGGGATATGATAAAACTCGACTCTGTTAAAGAAGAGTAGCAACCTTCTTGCGTAGTCTTTGTAAGGAATCAGTCCTGATTGGTATGTATTCCAATCTCCTTTTATCTGATTGATAACCAGAGCTGAGTCGCCGTATACGTCCAAGTTTTTTATCCTTAAATCAATCGCTTCTTCGAGACCCATAATACAAGCTTCGTATTCGGTCTCGTTGTTCGTACATTTGAACGTAAGTCTGGCAGTGAAAGGAATGTGGGTACCCTGAGGGGTAACAATGATTGCCCCAATTCCGTTTCCATAATGATTAACTGCTCCGTCAAAGATTAGTCCCCATTGGGAACCTGGTTCTGGCCCTTCACTGGGTAGCGGTTCGTCGCAATCTTTCATTTTTAGATACATGACATCTTCGTCTGGGAAGTCAAACCCGATTGATTCCTGATCGTCAATCAGTTGATGAGCCAAATGATCGGCTAAAATACTTCCTTTAACGGCTTTCTGAGTGTGGTACTCTATGTCATATTCTGATAACAGCATCTGCCAACGGGCGATCCTTCCCGTGAGAGCAGGTTTTTCGAAGACGTACTTGATTGGATCCATTTTGGAGATTAACCAAGTAGTATGACAAATCATGTATTGGCGAAGACGTTTGGCTGCCCAAGCCAAAGCACAGCAAGTTTTCTCAAGCATCGTGTACCAAGTTTCGCAGTCGGTGAACTTCTTGCTCAAATAGTAAATGGCAGACTCTTTCCTTTTGGTTTCGTCTTGTTGGCCAAGTAGACACCCCATTGAGTCCTCTAGGACTGTGAGGTAAATGATCAGCGGTCTTCCTTCCACTGGGGTTGATAGAATCGGCGGATTCAACAGATATTCCTTGATACTGTCGAAGGCAGTTTGGCAATCTTTTGACCAAACGCAATCCTGGTTCTTTTTTAGTAATTTGAAAATCGGCGCACACGTGGCGGTCATAAGGAATATGAATTTGGAGATGTAGTTCAAACGTCCCAGGAATCCTCTGACTTGTTTTTCAATTTTCGGAGAAGTCATTTCTTGAATGGCCTTGACCTTGTCAAGATCAACCTCAATTCCTTTCCCTGAACGGACACCGAAGGTGCACTTGTTGGGATTCAAGCGGAGTTTGTACTTCCTCAAACGCTCGAATAGTTTCGACAGGTGGGTCACATGCTCCTCTTCTGTCTTAGATTTTGCAATCATATCATCGACATACACCTCGATTTCCTTGTGTATCATGTCATGAAAAAGAGTAGTCATGGCCCTTTGATAGGTTTCCCCGGCTTTCTTCAAACCGAACGACATTACCTTGTAACAAAAGGTACCCCATGGGGTAATGAACGAAGTTTTCTCCATGTCTTTCGGCGCCATTTTGATCTGGTTATAGCCCGAGAATCCATCCATGAAGGAGAAGACTTTGAACTTTGCTGTACTGTCTACCAGCATGTCAATGTGTGGTAAAGGAAAGTCGTCCTTTGGACTAGCCTTGTTCAGATCCCTATAGTCGACACACTTTCTGACCTTTCCATCCTTTTTCGGAACGGGTACGATATTGGCTAACCATTGAGGATATTCAGATGTGGCGAGGAAACCCGCATCAATCTGTTTATGTACCTCCTCTTTGATTTTGATGGCCATGTCCGGGTGAGTCCGTCTCAACCTCTGCTTTACTGGCGGACATTCCGATCTCAACGGTAAGTGATGTTCCACGATGCTGGTATCTAACCCTGGCATATCCTGATAAGACCAAGCGAACACATCGGGGAATTCTTTGAGAAGCTTTATCAAACCCTCTCTGGCAGTTGGACTGAGCAGTGCCCCAATCCTGATTTCCTTTCTCTCTTTTTCTGAACCCAAGTTTACCGTTTCCAACGGCTCTTTGTGAGGTTCAATGGACCTTTCCTCTTGTCTGAGTAGTCGGGAGATCTCTTCTGGAATTTCGTTGTCATTTTCTTCTTCAGCCTCGAATACCCGGAACTTAAAGTTGGGAGAAGGCATCGGATCGTATGTTTCAACGGGGTTTAAAACAAGCAATCTGCATGACGCGATGATTCGTGTTTAGAAGAGATAGAGAAAATGGAAGTGTGTGCAGTGTTTTATTTTACTGCTTGTTTTTATTTGAATTGTTTTTTAGGATTACCATTTTTTGAAAAAAGCGAAAAGAGAAAACAGCAATTAATGTGGAAATTACAGAACGACGTTATTTTATTAATGAACAAGTCGATCCTTGAAACTACAGCCCTATAAAACAAAACTCTGTCGCTTTGGACTAAGCGAAGAGGGATAATTTACAGAAAGCGAGCCCTATCAAAACATCCGTTTCACCTGGGCAGGGTGAAAGGTTAAAGATGGCAATTACTTTGACTGATGAACGATCTTCGGAACATCGACGGCAACCCATTGGCGGCGAACTCCTCGGTGAATCACAAAGTCTGGCACCTTCCTTGATTGGTCTTCAGAAATAATGCTGATTTCTGGTGGAGCGGGATTATTGGAATCTGTCTCCCAGGCAGAATTGTCGTAGGAGAATTCCTCAGTTGCATTTTGCATAGTATTTGTGCTCTCAGCTGTATCTCCCCATCTAGTAGGCTGCATATCTTCGAGCCTGATACGAGAGCTTTCGGGAGCGGTGTATTTGACCATGAAGTCGTATTTTCCGCTCGGTTGTCCCAAGGTGTCCCAAACTTCTCTGGAACTAGAGGAGTCATCTCTCTCGATGACGTTGACCTCAGGAAAAGCATAGTTGATGAATTCAAATCCTGCAAACGTTGCAAATTCATCTTCATGTTGAGTAGTTTCTGAATGACCTGAGTGTTGATCCCATGACATGGTGGGGACACAGGCATGTTGTTCAATGACGGTCAGCTGATTTTCATTGTTCGGCTGACTCTCTTGCCCCACGTTTCCTGGGTAAGGCTGCCACATTGGCAGACCATCCATTGGGCCATAGTAATTGTGGTTAAAGTTGTCTTTCATCAGAGTGTCCTCCTCTAATGAATTTGGCGGAGCACAACATCCTTCCGGATCACAATCTCCATATATCATTTCGACGTCTGACCTTGGTATAAATCTCGGACTCTGTGCGGGATAGCAAAATGGTATAGGCACCTCTTCCTGAGACATATAACCGTCCTCATTAAGATAGGACTTCCATTCTTCATTTGTGCCAGTGGGATCTTCCTCATTAATAGCATGTACTGGTTGAGACACTAGGTGAAGAAAACCTCCACTGTGGAAGAAGTTTTGAAGGGGATGAAGACTTTCATCGTTGGCAGTTGTCCGGGTACAGGTTGCAGAAAAACCAAGACCCTTCTTTGTTTTATTGTCGATAGGAATGATAAGTTGTTCCCATCCCATCATATCGGTACTCTCGATCGCTTTGATAGCATCGTTGTATGAGGAAATCGAGGTTCCTCTTTTGAACTGATTGTTCTTGCTCACCGATAGTGCTTGGAACTGAGTTCCAATAACCTCCTCGGGCTCTATATCAGCAGATGATGACAAGTTACTCACGAGCAAGGCCTGTTCCCCGCAGACTGTGACAAGTTGATCGTTCTGAACGAACTTTAGCTTTTGGTGGAGGGTCGAAGTGACCGCTCCAGCCTGATGTATCCAAGGTCTTCCGAATAAACAACTGTATGTTGCCCGGATGTCCATGACCTGGAAAGTGTGAGGACCAATAGTTATGGGAAGATCAACTTCGCCGATAACTGTTTTTCTGGATCCGTCGAACGCTTTGACGACGACCTCGCTGATTCTCATCGGAGGGCCTTTGAATGATAATTGCATCAAAGTGGACTTCGGCATAACATTCAGGGCTGACCCTGTGTCTACCAGTACGCTGGCTAAAGCATCGTCCTGGCAGTTAACTGTAATGTTGAGCGCCATGTTATGACGACGACCCTCTTCGGGTAGTTCCTCATCACTAAATCCCAAATTATTGCAGGAAGTGATGTTAGAGATAATGCTATCAAACTATCTGATTGTTACATCCTGTTCCACAAAGGCTTGCTCCATGACTTTCTGTAGAGCCTCCCTATGCGCTTCTGAACTGAGTAACAGTGATAACACAGAGATCTTTGAAGGAGTTTGTAACAGTTGATCGACAATGTTGTATTCACTCCTTTGGATGAGCTTCAGCATCTCATCATTATTTTTTGAAAGGTCGGGATTACTGCATTAACCGACTGGTGGATAAGGAGTTTCCGTCTGAAGTTCCTTTTCCTTGTTAAGTTCCCCAACCCCTCAGTTGAAGATTCGACAGCTCCGTGTTACACGACTGATGTCTACAATATTCACGATGGAGGGTAATGAAATTTCCTTTCCATTTTCAACTGTCGTTGCACCGTATTTGTAAGGGATAGCCTTAGTTGATTCATACGATAGTGGTCCCGGTAGATAGATGACTATGAGAACCTTCTGATTTTTCTGACCATCATAATTATTCTCGATCCGTTCCCGGTTGGGAACTTTAGATTCGTCAAGTAGAGGGATAATGGCAAAAACATCCCTGGTCTTGTGATGACCAGAGATCATGACAACATCCTCAACTTGCTTGGCAAGGTAGTTCGGCATCCCGTTGATGGGTCCAGAACCCGGATATGGGCGAATCTCTCCACGATCTACCTGACCCTGAAGAGCTGCTCTCACAAAGTAACACCCTTGGTTACTTTCCGAACAGACGTACAACGGTCATAATTGTGTGGTGGCACCTGACCACGCCCACTTTGAATACAATGTAACCTCACTAAGTTAGCTTCCACAGATCGGACATCCTGACTTTGACGCCGAGTGGGATTCCTGTTACTGATACTAATTTGCTGAGTATCTTCATCCATATAAATTGGCATCCACCAGTGATTTAACAAGTGCTGAAGTGCCTCCTGGACAAGGGTACAACCTCGATCGTTTTCGCAACCCGCTTTACAACCTTGATAGTCATGTGATATTAAGAATCCGAGTTGGACCTGCTCAGCATGTAACTCTACCAGGTTGGTATTCATCACACGAATATCGAAGATCTGAACCATGTTGATCTGATAAGGGTTCCTATCATGGTAGTCTTGGATCCATCCAAGATCCATCTGACGCTGGAGGGCCTCTTGTACAAAAGAGCTTCCCTGTTTGTTTACCGTGCAAGTCAGACAGGAACTGTAATCGTGACGCAGCAGATTATGATACTGGCTTTGCCTTGAGTGCATCGCCACCAGGTTGACATTCATTGCACGGATATCGTGGTTCTGAATGACGTTAGAACTCGTGTAGACCATGTTAACTCCACGAACTCGGTGCTCTTGGATCCATCCAAGATGCATCTGTTCCTGTAGAGCTGTTTGCACCACAGAGCATCCTTGATTGTCTTTAGAGCAGATATCACACTGGTGATAGTTATGAGGTGGTACATGGCCATATCCACTCTGTCTACAATGCATCTTGACCAGATTGGTCTTTAACAAGAGTACATCGTGAATTTGATAGACATTGTTAGTCTCTCCTTCTATCAAATTGACTGCAGCCTTCTCGTGTTGAGGCAGCGGATTCGTGAGAACATTAGGATTCATATCCTTGAAGGATAAGACCCCGCTCCTAACAAGTTTTTGCATGTCGGACTTGAAATTGAGACAATTCTCTATGTTATGCCCTGGACCTCCTTGATGGTAAGGGCAAGTTTGATCCACCTTAAACCAAAAAGGCGGATTTTCTGGTACTGTAAGAGGGGTTTTAGTCTGAATGTGCCCCTTAGCCAGTAGTAATGGAAACAGCTCTGCGTATGACACGGGTATAGGATCAAATCCTGGTGGCCGTGTTGTACGGTTGTCGTTATATGGAGGACGAGCCTACTGAAGAGGCAGTTGTGTCCTTTGCTGATTAGGTTGGCTTTGCGCAACCTGAGGTTGATACGTAGGGATAGACGCAGGGTTGATAGCAGGAGTCACAGCTGCTACCGGTTGATAACGTCGCCTTTGCTTTCCGAGAGAGATATTCCCAATATCTTGCTCTTTTTTCTTAGGGAGAGCACTACCGTATTTTTTAGTACCGCTCGTCGATCCAGTGTCTTTTACCAAACGTCCTTCTCGGACGGCCTCCTCAAGACGTACGCCCATGCCAACCATTTCGGTGAAATCACTGGGCGCACTGGCAACCATTCGGTCATAGTAAAATGAGCTTAAGGTTTTTAAGAAGATCTTTGTCATCTCTTTTTCCTCCAGAGGTGGACAAATTTGAGCGGCAATCTCACGCCACCTTTGAGCATACTCCTTAAAGGTTTCCTTGTCCTTTTGCGACATCGATCTGAGTTGATCCCTGTCGGGTGCCATGTCCAAATTGTATTTGTATTGTTGGACGAAGGCACTGCCAAGATCTTTGAATGTACTGATCGTGGCATGGTTTAAACCCATGTACCATTTGAGTGCGGCACCGGTTAAACTATCCTGGAAGTAATGAATCAGTAGGTCCTGATTCTCCGTCTGAGCTGACATTCGCCGAGCGTACATCACCAGATGGCTTTGAGGGCAAGAGTTACCCTTGTACTTTTCAAAGTCGGGCACTTGAAATTTGTGCGGGACTTTCACATTTGGGACCAAGCAGAGATCTGCGGCGTCCTTTCCAAATAAATCCTGACCACGAATGGCTTGCTGTAACACCCTGATTCTACCCAACGTAATTATATAATATCAGAGTATAAAATCACAACATACAGGATGTCACATTCATTTCAACTTAAACATATCATACAATCACCTGTAAATCATACATAAAGAATACAATTCTCTGGATAACTGATTCGAAGGGTGAGAATACATATCATACAACCAATATAAAGGCAACGGCGAAACAAAGAAAGGGTGAGATATCCAATAATATAATCAAAAGTATGATAATTAATATATTAGAATTAGAATCATACAAGTTTCACCACTTCACAACTAACAACCATATCACAACCAATCAACATTCATCATAACAACAAATCCATTAATACGACTCAATGCGACTCAACTTATGCAGATGCATGTGGTACCATTTCGGAGTAGAACTCCCAACTTAAACATATTCCAGGTTATCGAGGCATTTTCAACTTAAACAGGTGCCATCCAGGGCTAACTTAATCAATGCCATCAAGGCCAACTTAAACAATGCAATGTATGCGACATATGAACGACATACAATTAACAACATCAACACAACAATTACAACTCAGCACAACATAAACAACTTTCAATTTTGGCTATTTAAGCCTCCAACAAAAACATGTCCATATTTGGGACAAAAACCAACTTAATCGACTGTACCGGCAATTCCACGCATTCAACTTAATTTAACAAAATAAATACAATACACGTATCTATTCGTATATACGAACTTCCCCGTAAATTTTATTCAATTTCGGGCAACTAAATATACCGCTTAATTTTGCTCTCGACACTGTTTTCTGTCCAGTTCTGCTACTAATTAGTTCTACTAATTCATCACTAGTACAGCTACATGAAAATACTGCTACTATATCAGTATACAAACTCTGTAACTTACTGCTACTATATCAATATACAAATTCTGTAATTTACTGCTACTAATAAAATGTCTCTGCTAAACATATAAATTTACTAACTTGATTATATTAATTAATCCAAATATATTTATACCTCTAAATTCAACATGCCTAATTAATATATTATTACTGATACACTAGCTATTATCATTACTATTTATATACTGCATCATATACTTATGCATTAATTAAAAAAAAACAATTTGGCACTCCACTACCCACAAAATGCAACGCCTGGGATTAACATAAGGGAATTTGTTTTTTTCCTTTACCCATCACCAATCCACCGCCCCCTTCTACATATATATAAATAAAAAAAATTAATCAATGACTATGCTGCTACACACCTGTAGCGCAAGGAAAGGAGATAAGGGTGAGTCCCCCCTCCCTATACACTTGGCCGCCCCTACGTCCAACATATATATACATGCTGCAATTTTCTTTTTTTTTGTTTCTTGAGTTCTTCCATTTGCATACATATATATATATATATATATATATATATATATATATATATATATATATATATATATATATTATCTAATCAACTAATTATCATAACTACTTTTCAATTATTATATAAAAACATCACAAGCCATTAGTTGGAAAAAGTCAACAATTGCTACAGGCTATGGCTTGAAATATAGTTTCTAATTACTCTATCAAATGATAATGGGTCTCTATAATATACCAATTTTGAATCCAATAAATACCACACAGTGAAAAATTATATAAATCCCAATTCCTACATACTAACTATCATTCTCCCGGTTATAAAATTCGAACCCCACCTTTACCTGATTGGATCGAAGGTAGCTCGAATTTCTTGATTCTTGACACCGGTAGCAATTTTCTCCTCTTCTTCTCCCTAATACTGTTCGCAGCCTTTCTCTTCTCTGTTCTTTTAGGTTTTAGCTTTTGTTTGTTTTTACTACTTTAACATAACTAGAGATTTAATAAAATAGTGGGTCACTATGTCTTAATGGGCTTACTACTAGTCACTTAGAAGTTGCTATTTCCACACATAACTAAACTCAAGTATTTAAATTAATAATTCTACTAAACTAATATTATTTATAATATTAATTTCCCGACTAATTTATACCCGACTATCAACTTACCGACTTAACCACATAATCGACATATTCATCAATTATTCGGGAATTACTTAATAATATTTTAATTATATTATTTCTAATATAATTCTACGACTAAACCAACTTAAATACCAACTTATCAATTAAATCTCCTCAATACAAAATTAACCGAATAATCACAGATAATTAATTAAATATTTAATTAAATAAATAATTAAATATTCGGGGCGTTACAATTCTCCCCTACTTAGTATATTTTCGTCCTCGAAAATTTACCTGATTCAAACAACTCGGGATAGGAGTCTCGCATCTTGCTCTCCAATTCCCATGTCATGCTTTCTCCAGCAGTTTCTAACCAGACAACTTTCACCAATGCAATTTCCTTTCCTCTTAGGGTCTTCTTCTCACGTTCCGCAATTCGTACAGGCATCGTTTCCACGGTAAGATTATCCCGTACTTGCACGTCATCCATACTAACCACATGAGATGGATCTGAAATGTACTTCCGGAGTTGTGACACATGAAACACATCGTGCAAATTCGAAAGATTTGGCGGTAATGCCACCCGATAAGCAACTTTTCCAACTCTGTCCAAAATCTGATATGGACCGATAAAACGAGGAGTGAGCTTCTTAGACTTCAAAGCTCGTCTGACACCAGTCACAGGCGTGACTCTCAAAAATACATGGTCACCAGCTTGAAATTCCAAATCCTTCCTTCGCTTATCATGATAACTCTTCTGTCTACTTTGGGAAGCTTTCATCTTTTCTCGGATTAACTTCACCTTTTCAGTAGTCTCTTGAACAACCTCCGGCCCAAGCACTATACTTTCTCCGGATTCATGCCAACATAAAGGAGTCCTACATCAACGACCATACAACGCTTCGAAAGGTGACATTCCAATACTAGAATGGTAATTGTTGTTATAAGTGAACTCTATTAACGGTAGATGGGTGTCCCACGAACCCCCTTGCTCGAGAACACATGCTCGCAACAAATCCTCCAACGACTGAATAGTCCTCTCAGTTTGACCATCCGTCTGAGGGTGATATGCCAAACTCAACCTCAACTTAGAACCCAACGCTTCTTGCAAACTCTTCCAAAAATCGGAAGTAAACCTCAGATCTCTATCCGACATAATACTCAAAGGAACACCATGCAGCTTCGCAATTACACGAATATAAATCTCTGCCAACTTCGACACTAGAAAAGTGATGTTAATAGGTATGAAATGAGCCGACTTCGTAAGCCTATCAACAATCACCCATATCGAATCATGTCCTCTTAAGGTATTAGGTAACCCTGTCACAAAGTCCAAAGAAATGCTGTCCCATTTCCATTCTGGAATTTCCAACGGTTGCATCAACCCTGCAGGTTTCTGATGCTCAACTTTCGATTTCTGACAGGTTAAACACGCATACACAAATTGCGCCACATCGCGCTTCATCCCAGGCCACCAAAACAATTTCTTCAAGTCGTGATACATCTTTGTAGCTCCCGGATGAATACTCAAATTGCTCCTGTGACCTTCCTCAAGAATCATCTTTTTCATATTTGCATCATCATGAATACAAATTCGATCGCGGAATCTCAACACACCATGCATATCCAACTTAAAATCATTATTCCCAGACTGATCGATTCCAACCATCGAATCTACTAATTTCACATCTAACTTCTGAGCTTCTCTGATACTGTCCAGAAAATCATTGTTAATCTTCAACATCCCCAGAGTAACACTCTGCGGCGTCACTTCGCAAACTAAACTCATATCTCTGAATTTTTCAATTAATTCCAATTCTTTAGCCATCATTGCTGACATATGTAAAGTCTTTCGGCTTAAAGCATCAGCCACTACATTAGCTTTTCCTGGGTGATAGTTCAAACCGAAATCATAATCCTTTAGTAATTCCAACCACCTGCGATGTCTCATATTCAACTCTTTCTGATCAAACAAATATTTTAAGCTCTTATGATCACTATAAACTTCAAATCTAGAGCCATAGAGATAATGCCTCCAAATCTTCAACACAAAAACCACTGCAGCAAGTTCCAAATCATGCGTAGGATAATTCCTTTCATGAGTTCTCAACTGTCGAGACGCATAAGCAATTACTTTATTATTATGCATAAGCACACCTCCTAAACCCATCAACGAAGCATCACAATAAACCACAAACGGTTCTCCTGGATTCGGTAATGTCAAAACCGGGGTCGACATCAACCTCTTCTTCAATTCTGTAAAACTCTCTTCGCATTGGACATCCCACACAAAAGCTTTACTTTTACAAGTTAATCTAGTTAACGAAAGTGCTAACTTAGAAAACCCTTCAATAAACCTTCTATAATAACCAGCTAGTCCCAGAAAACTTCTAATCTCAGTAGCCAACCTTGGAGTTTCCCATTCTAAAACAACCTCTACTTTAGATGGATCCACAGCAATACCACTACCCGAAATCACATGACCAAGAAAGCTGACTTCTTTCAACCAGAACTCGCACTTGGACAGCTTCGCATACAACTTCTTATCTTTTAAAACTCCCAATACTGTTCTCAAATGTTCTTTATGCTCTTCTTCTGACTTAGAATAAATCAGAATGTCATCAATGAATACAACCACAAAACGATCCAGATAAATATGAAAAATACGGTTCATGTATTCCATGAATACTCCTGGCGCATTTGTAACACCGAAGGGCATCACCGAATACTCATAGTGTCCATACCGTGTTCGGAATGCCGTCTTCTGAATATCCTCATCTTTCACTTTAATCTGATGATAACCCGATCTCAGATCGATCTTGCTAAACACGCGAGCACCTACCAATTGATCCATCAAATCATCTATTCTTGGAAGTGGGTACTTGTTCTTGATTGTTACTTTATTCAGCTGTCTATAATCAACACAAAGTCTCATACTTCCATCTTTCTTCTTTACTAACAACACTGGGGCTCTCCACGGCGATACACTTGGTCTTATAAACTTCTTCTCAAGTAACTCTTCCAACTGCTTCTTTAATTCAGACAGCTCGGATGCCGACATTCTGTATGATGCCATCGAAACAGGTCTAGTACCAGGTACAAGATCAATTGCAAATTCAACCTCTCTCTCTGGCGGCACATCAGGAATTTTATCAGGGAAAACTTTAGGAAATTCGTTCACCACTTGCAATTCATCAATCTTTGCTTTACTCTCCATAGACAGCGTTGCCATCAATGAAAACATCTGAGCTTCCTCCTTCATCAATTTCTGCAACTCTCTGAAAGACAATAATCTAACTCCTTCCTCTTCTGGAGTAGAAAACCTCACCGACTTGCGATAACAGTTTATATGAACATAGTTATACTCTAACCAGTTCATACCTAGGATTACATCCATTCCGGTCAACGGAAAACAAACCAAATCAACATAAAAGTCTTTATCGAAGATTGATAAAGGACACCTTAAACACACAAGAGAAGTAGTCACCGCTTCCTTAGCCGAAGTCTCGGCGATTAATTCTCCACTCATAGTAGACAATTTAAGGCCCAATCTTTGAACACAATCAGCAGAAACAAAACAATGAGTAGCACCAGTGTCAATAATAGTAATTAAAGGAGTACTATTAATGAAACATGTACCTCTGATAAGTCTGTCCTCATTAGCTGTCTGAGTTCCTGCTAACGCGAACACTTTTCCGGTCTGAGCTTTCTTTGGCTTCTGACACTGATTACCAATATGCCCCTCTTCACCACAATTAAAACAGACCATCTCCTTATGCTTACATTCAGACATAGTATGTCCCATCTTACGACAACGAAAACATTTCGTCACCTCTTGATTGCACGCAGTACTCTTATGTCCAGGTTTCCCGCAATTGAAACAAGTTATGCCAGCAGGAGCATCTCCCTTACTAGTCTTCTTGCCCTCAGTCGCTCTCTGTTTACCTTTTCCAGCTGGAGCATCATAAGGCTTACCACGGTTCTGCTGTTGCTTGCCTCTTCTATCACTAACAATTTTGTAGTGAGCATTGTTGTCCTCTTCATAAATTCTGCAACTATCGACCAAATCAGAAAAGACACGAATCTTCTGATACCCAATAGCTTTCTTGATTTCAGAGCGCAACCCGCTCTCAAATTTGATGCATTTAGAAAACTCAGCATCATCACCGGTATAGTACGGATAAAACTTAGCCAGCTTAACAAACTTCGCAGCATAATCAGTAACTGACATAGTTCCTTGCTTCAGCTCAAGAAACTCAATCTGTTTCTTACCACGGACATCCTCTGGATAATACTTCCTCAGAAACTCCCTTAGGAACACATACCAAGTGATAACTTCACCTGTAGTCTCCAACCTCTTACGAGTCTCTAGCCACCAGTCATCAGCTTCGACTGCTAGCATATGAGTCCCATAACGAACCTTCTGCGCTGGAGTGCAGGCCATCACCCGGAAGATCCTCTAAATCTCTTTCAACCAATCCAACGCTCCATCAGGATCATACTTGCCTTTGAAGGTAGGCGGATTCTCCCTCTGAAATGTCGCCAAGCTACGAGATCCATCATTCTCGCCAGCGTTCGGTAAATTCTGCACAGCTTGAGCCATTGCTTTCATTGCAGCATCGTTCCTTCCAGCCATCTCAACTTATCATTGCAACATAAACAACGATTAGAACTGATTAACAATACTCGATTGATAAACTACACTACGACTCGACAACTTGGCCGGACGGACCGACCTGCTCTGATACCACTAATGTAACACCCTGATTCTACCCAACGTAATTATATAATATCAGAGTACAAAATCACAACATACAGGATGTCACATTCATTTCAACTTAAACATATCATACAATCACATGTAAATCATACATAAAGAATACAATTCTCTGGATAACTGATTCGAGCTGCAATCTCACGCCACCTTTGAGCATACTCCTTAAAGGTTTCCTTGTCCTTTTGCGACATCGATCTGAGTTGATCCCTGTCGGGTGCCATGTCCAAATTGTATTTGTATTGTTGGACGAAGGCAGTGCCAAGATCTCTGAATGTACTGATCGTGGCATGGTTTAAACCCATGTACCATTTGAGTGCGGCACCGGTTAAACTATCCTGGAAGTAATGAATCAGTAGGTCCTGATTCTCCGTCTGAGCTGACATTCGCCGAGCGTACATCACCAGATGGCTTTGAGGGCAAGAGTTACCCTTGTACTTTTCAAAGTCGGGCACTTGAAATTTGTGCGGGACTTTCACATTTGGGACCAAGCAGAGATCTGCGGCGTCCTTTCCAAATAAATCCTGACCGCGAATGGCTTGCTGTAACACCCTGATTCTACCCAACGTAATTATATAATATCAGAGTATAAAATCACAACATACAGGATGTCACATTCATTTCAACTTAAACATATCATACAATCACCTGTAAATCATACATAAAGAATACAATTCTCCGGATAACTGATTCGAAGGGTGAGAATACATATCATACAACCAATATAAAGGCAACGGCGAAACAAAGAAAGGGTGAGATATCCAATAATATAATCAAAAGTATGATAATTAATATATTAGAATTAGAATCATACAAGTTTCACCACTTCACAACTAACAACCATATCACAACCAATCAACATTCATCATAACAACAAATCCATTAATACGACTCAATGCGACTCAACTTATGCAGATGCATGTGGTACCATTTCGAAGTAGAACTCCCAACTTAAATATATGCCAGGTTATCGAGGCATTTTCAACTTAAACAGGTGCCATACATGGCCAACTTAATCAATGCCAACAAGGCCAACTTAAACAATGCAATGTATGCGACATATGAACGACATACAATTAACAACATCAACACAACAATTACAACTCAGCACAACATAAACAACTTTCAATTTTGGCTATTTAAGCCTCCAACAAAAACATGTCCATATTTGGGACAAAAACCAACTCAATCGACTGTACCGGCAATTCCACGCATTCAACTTAATTTAACAAAATAAATACAATACACGTATCTATTCGTATATACGAACTTCCCCGTAAATATTCGATTTCGGGCAACTAAATATACCGCTTAATTTTGCTCTCGACACTGTTTTCTGTCCAGTTCTGCTACTAATTAGTTCTACTAATTCATCACTAGTACAACTACATGAAAATACTGCTACTATATCAGTATACAAACTCTGTAACTCACTGCTACTATATCAATATACAAATTCTGTAATTTACTGCTACTAATAAAATGTCTCTGCTAAACATATAAATTTACTAACTTGATTATATTAATTAATCCAAATATATTTATACCTCTAAATTCAACATGCCTAATTAATATATTATTACTGATACACTAGCTATTATCATTACTATTTATATACTGCATCATATACTTATGCATTAATTAAAAAAACAATTTGGCACTCCACTACCCACAAAATGCACCGCCTGGGATTAACATAAGGGAATTTGTTTTTTTCCTTTACCCATCACCAATCCACCGCCCCCTTCTACATATATATAAATAAAAAAAAATTAATCAATGACTCTGCTGCTACACACCTGTAGCGCAAGGAAAGGAGATAAGGGTGAGTCCCCCCCCCTATACACTTGGCCGCCCCCATGTCCAACATATATATACATGCTGCAATTTTCTTTTTTTTTTGTTTCTTGAGTTCTTCCATTTGCATACACATATATATATATTATCTAATCAACTAATTATCATAACTACTTTTCAATTATTATATAAAAACATCACAAGCCATTAGTTGGAAAAAGTCAACAATTGCTACAGGCTATGGCTTGAAATATAGTTTCTAATTACTCAATCAAATGATAATGGGTCTCTATAATATACCAATTTCAATCCAATAAATACCACACAGTGAAAAATTATATAAATCCCAATTCCTACATACTAACTATCATTCTCCCGGTTATAAAATTCGAACCCCACCCTTACCTGATTGGATCGAAGGTAGCTCGAATTTCTTGATTCTTGACACCGGTAGCAATTTTCTCCTCTTCTTCTCCCTAATACTGTTCGCAGCCTTTCTCTTCTCTGTTCTTTTAGGTTTTAGCTTTTGTTTGTTTTTACTACTTTAACATAACTAGAGATTTAATAAAATAGTGGGTCACTATGTCTTAATGGGCTTACTACTAGTCACTTAGAAGTTGCTATTTCCACACATAACTAAACTCAAGTATTTAAATTAATAATTCTACTAAACTAATATTATTTATAATATTAATTTCCCGACTAATTTATACCCGACTATCAACTTACCGACTTAACCACATAATCGACATATTCATCAATTATTCGGGAATTACTTAATAATATTTTAATTATATTATTTCTAATATAATTCTAAGACTAAACCAACTTAAATACCAACTTATCAATTAAATCTCCTCAATACAAAATTAACCGAATAATCACAGATAATTAATTAAATATTTAATTAAATAAATAATTAAATATTCGGGGCGTTACACTTGCAGCTCCTTCTGCATTTCCAGGAACTGCTCCTGGAATTCCTCCATTCGGTCAAACATAGTTTCCTTCTTACCAGAAGGTGTCTGTGGAATCTGTCCTTCCGGGACAGTGTGCACCACAGTGGGTGGTACCGTGACTACGGTAGTGAGTCTTGGCGTTTCCCGAAGTTTGTAACCTTCAGGAGTCTTTAGTATGCCCCTGGCATCTTCGCTTTCCCTAAGTTTGTAACCTTTAGGCCCAGCGGCTTCTGTTGTGATTCCCTGATCTTTAGTCATCGGCGAAACATATCCTTCCGGGATATAGTTAACAGGCATGCCCCAAGGACGATCTTTCGGCATCTGATACCTAGGATCATACTTCTCCACTATGGGCGTTGAGGTGATCTCTGAGATCATAGTTCTTTGTAGCTGAGCTTCTGCCATGGCTTGCATGTCGTTACGAAGCTTTCTCATATCCTTTCTCAGAGCGTCGATCTCTTCTTTCAACTCTCTGTTTTCTTCCTCAAGATCATCCATCTTTTTCTGACGATTGGCCCGAGTATTATACGAATGAGACAATTTGACTCTAGAACCGAGACACAAACGTGAGATTCGTAGGTAAGAAGAATACGCGATGTGAGAATGATGAATGCAATGATTATATTAATTGTTTAAGGTTTAATCAAAATAAACTTCGACAATTAGATTGCAAATATCAAATGGTGGGGAAACCCCTTTTTATTGAATTCAAAGGATTACAGAAATGGAAATACAATAGATTACAAGGTGCAGAAACAGAAACCTAAACTAATGGGTCCCGAGTCCTCTCTGAAGAGAAATCGGGTGCTGATTCTGGTATCTTCCTTTTCTTTGACCGGGGCTCTTGGGCTGTTGTCGGGTTGTCATTCCTTTTCCAGGTGAAAGGAGCTAGCAAATTCCTTTGGTCATCTTGATTCTCTACAGCATGTTGCTCCAAAATTTCAATCAGAGCATCCTTACCTTTCAGTAATTGTTGTATTTTGATACACTCTATGTCGAGGGTGCGGTACTTGTTCTTCCAAGACCTCCTCTCCCGTTGAACTCTGTTGAGAGTAACCTGAAGCTTTTCAGTTTCCGTCATGAAGTACATGACAGATTCCCTCGGCGGAAGGATTCCATACCGAGGATAAGGCATCTTCAGCTTGAGAGCTCTAGTTTGTACCCAGTGGAGATAAGGCTCCACCGAGACACAGTCTGGTTTTCCTAGAGACTCTCGTCCTTTCTTATGAACATGCTTCCAAGCGTGCACTATTTCCATCTTTAGTGCTCTGTCATTTTCTCCTTCCTTGAAGAAAAGACCTTCCAGATGAACACCCCGTGGGACGTGTCTCATCGAGTATCCAAATTGACGGCGAACCAATACCGGATGGCAGTTGATTCCCCCCTTAATTCCTATAAGGGGTACGTTGGGGAAGTTTCCACAACGGTCAATGATCCTGATTCCATCATAGATCCTATTACACCAATCTATATCAGAGTTGGTAAGGGACATGATCTTCTGCGACCAACGTAAGGCACTCTTGTGATCCCAAAAAGCAGCAGACTTAGGCAAATGAGAGATAAACCATTTGTAAAGCAGAGGTACATAGCATGTGATCTCCCCTCCGCTGTACAAATTTCCCAAATGTGCAGAATGATACGCATCTGCGAGCAAAGTCGGCACAGGGTTTCCAATGAGAAAAACCTTAATGGAGTTGATATCGACGAAATTATTAATGTTGGGAAACAAAAATAACCCGTAGGTGAGCAAGACAAAGACGCTTACAAAAGTAGTCACGTTTCCTATACTGGCAAAATACAAGGCCTTCTTTGTTAAGAACTGGGCTGGCAAACCTTGGATACCACCCTTAGCGGTCATATGAGTCCTGACCTCAGACTCGTCCAAATGAATTGCTCTTGCAATGCTCTGATTCTTTGGAATTTCTTCCAGTCCAGAAAATGGAGCTCGATCAGTAATGTGTAGATCAATCAGATGAGAATACTCCTTCAGCGTTGGTGCGAGCTGGTAATCCGGGAATGTGAAACAGTGATAAACTGGATCATAAAACTGAATGAGCGCATCCATGATTCCCTCAATCACATGGACTCTTAACAGTGGTAGCAAACCTCCGTGCTTGGCTCTTAAAGCCTCTGGGTTTGCGATCATCCTTGCTAACCTTCTTAAATCCTCTAGCTTTGGAACCTTGAAGGTATAACTATGAGTTCTCCTTCTACCGAAATCCATTAGTGCAATCCTTTTCTCTGATATTTGCAATCACAATCTCAGTTTAATTTGAAAAACAGAGAGACTAGAAGAGAAATTTTTTGAATGTTTTTAATGTTTTTTAAATGAATGCATGAATGCAGCACACAAAAAAAACATGGGGTCAAAGGGTCGTTGTCATGAAGTCAAGGCTCTACCCATCCCCAAAGGTTTATACTAGGGTGATTTTTGTACCTGTACTCATTATCATCAGCTCCTCCCAAGAAAGCAAAACAACAAGCGGATCGCCAGCGAGTTGTAGAGCGATCTTAGAGTAAGTGCCATTCACCGAGAATAGATCACCAGCCTCAAATGAGGGTAGTATCGCGTAACAACTATTCCCGATAGTTTCCGCACTACAAAAGGGTTTGACTCCTCAGCTTCTCAGACATCACAATCGGCCGATTGTCTAGGTGAGAGAATGGGTTGCATTGGTCAGCCTCCACTGAGGTTGATGGTCGACCTCGTCGCCATCACTTATCTTAAGTGTATACTCGATCTTTCCACATGCGGCATCACACGCATTCCCATTAGCAGAAAAATAAACACGTAGCAATTAGGAAAAGCAGTATATATATTTGTCCTAATCATCCTAGACTTTTAAAAGCTAAGAATCTTAAGTTCCTGACAGAAAATGGTTTCCCGGCGAAGTCACCAATCTGTGGTTTCATTCCAAATTAACGGCGCTTTGACCTAAGATCCTAGTGACGTCAAGGTTCCCCAGCAGAGTCGCCATTTTTCTGTAGCGAGTGATTTTTGGATGTGGTTGCGAAGCACGATCGCTCTAGTACTACAGTTCGATTTATTTTTTATCCTATTGTGAACTGAATAAGGAAGGGAAATAGATGTCTCCACTTAACCCTGCTTGCAAACTGAAATTAAACAGTCAAAACTGTTGGTTTACAGATGCTATAAAGATTCGGGGTTTCTCCTAGGTTATTTTGTTGACGAGGGGTACTTTAGGCTATCGGTTAGGATGTTAGGATGGATATATATGAAAGTATGGGATTTTGGGTTTTTGTTTAGTGTGGTCGCTAAGATTTTTCTTTCAATCTTATGCCTACGTATTCCCGTTTACCGAAACAGGGAAATCAGAGCGTTCGTAGTTCCTCCTATTCTATGGGAGGAAATGGGTGTTTTGGTGTCTTGTTCAAAGCCCAAGATGTGAAGCGAAAGGTGGTTTGTATCTTGTTCAAAGCCCAAGATGTGAAGCTAAAAGGTCTCAACTTTAGAGAGAATTTGTCATCTCTAAAGAGGGGTTCGTCTGTTACGACTGTTTATAAAGGAGAATTACTTTAACCGGGATTTGTGAATCCGGCAATGCCATAATTTCCTTTATAGGGGATTTCAACCTGAAGGAGAAGACTTTAACTCAGCGTAGAGTAATGCTATCTTTCCTTAGGAATTTCTCATACTAAAAGAGGGACATTGGCATGGATGTAGATGATCCAGAGGCTTGCCGCTTACAGTAGTTAGATGGAGAGGAAGGAGTTGTTGATGTTTGTGTTCTGTGAACGAGGCACAGTTTTGATGCTAAAAGGTTGATTGGATCAACCAGTAGTTTTCTTATACAAAGCCTAAGAGGAGGCTATTATGTGTCTCGTACAAAGCCCGAGAGAGAGGCTAAAAGGTTTTGACTCAACGAGGGAATCTTTTGGTATCTCGTATAAAGCCCGAGATGGAGGCTATTTGACTCAACAAGAGAGTTTTTGTATCTCGTACAAAGCCCGAAATGGAGGCTAAAATTTGTTTGGCTTAATAAGAACCTTTTTATATCTCGTATAAAGCCCGAGATGGAGGCAAAAGGGGTGATTGACTCAACGAGGGAGTCTCTTATGTGTCTCGTACAAAGCCCGAGAGAGAGGCTAAACGTTGTTTGACTCCGCTGGGGAGAATCATTGTACAAAGCCCAAGAGGAGGCTAACTTCACCGGAGAAGGATCATTATACAAAGCCTAAGAGGAGGCTATGGTTATTGTTCAGTTAAGTGACAGGTCCAGTATACTGATTAAAAGGGAAAATCAGTTCTTATATGAGCAACACTGTACTCGAGGATTTGATTCGAGGATCTGGGTTATTCCTGTTCTTTAAGGAAACGGGAAATCCGAAGGGTATTGAGACTGTCCGAGTCTACGAGTTCCTTCCTATTCTTGAAGGGGGCTTGAGAATGTCTTTGAGACTCAAGGATATTAGACTGTCCAAGTCTAGAGTGTCATCTTTTGTACCATGCTTTGAGAAACAGTAGTAGACTCTATGAAAGGACTGTTCTATGCAGATGACTAAGTTCTATTCCTATACCTCTAGGAGGTCATCGAGACAATTTGTATGAAGCCCAAGAGGAGGCTGGAAACTTTTAAGAAGTCGATCGGTCCTTGTACTAAGCCCAAGAGGAGGCTATCATTCCCAGGGGAAGAGATCATTATACGAAGCCTAAGAGGAGGCTATGAATACTTCTAAGAAGCCGTAGGGTCCTTGTACTAAGCCCAAGAGGAGGTGGGGTTGCTTTTAGGAAGCTTGTGGGTCCTTGTATGATGCCCAAGAGGAGGACGATGCTTTTAAGAAGCCGATGGGTCCCCAAACCCCGAGAAATTCAAGGCAAGCTATTCACAAGGAATAGATCAAGTCAGGAAAGTTCGAGAATTTGGAAGAAACTCAAGAGATGCCATTCACGGAGAAAAGATCATCTCTGGGGAATAGAGTTTCTTGACAAGTGCTTTTAAGAAGCCTGTGGGTCCCCAAACCCCGAGAAATTCAAGACAGGCCATTCACGAGGAATAGATCAAGCCAGGAAAGTCTGAGAATTTGGAAGAAACTCAAGAGATGCCATTCACAGAGAAAAGATCATCTCTGGGGAGTAGAGTTTCTTTGACAACTTCTACGAGTGACAGTCTATGAAGGGTTCACTGAGAATGCTGCCTTTCATGTCTCCATATTGTTTAACCCCAAGAGGAGGGAAGACTGTGTCTGGTAATCCTATGGGGATCTAGTTTTGACTATTTCTAAGAGTTATCAACGGGCTTAATGCTAGACACAGTTGCCGGGGAAACTCTAAATATCTATACTATTATTACACAGTTGATATGAGTTTATGAAAGAAGACTTACAGTGAAACAGCCCCACAATACAGTAATAGGTATATGAAAGCGGCAAATGAAAGCGATAACCACTTACTCGGTTGTAGAGCTTCCGTGCTGTTTGGTTAGTTGTTCAACAAAGAAAGATTGAAAACAACAGTATATTCAAAATCAAAGGAGAAAGTGTTTTGAAAAAGAAAGATTTGGGGCTTACAGCTCAAGGAGAGGCCCAGGGTTTTATCAGTGAGCGCACTGTTTGAATTTTGTACAGAGGGACTTATACAAGTGACTGTGACCCAAAAATGGTTTTCTGTACAAAGGGATGGGTCTTACACTCTCTCAAGAGGCCCAAAAAGTTTTAAATAAAAAGAGTGGGGCTTATAACACGAGGGTAGGCCCAGATGATTTTTCCGTTTGAAATGGTGATCGCGCTAAGGTTTTCTTTTAACGCAGAGGGGCTTATACAATATCTGAGGCCCAAAGTGATTTTGGTTAAAAGGGGGTTGGGTCTTACACTCTATTAGAGGCCCAAAAAGTTTTAAATGGGTCTTATAGATCGAGGAGAGGCCCAAGGTTATTTTTCAAAAGGGCGACGATCGCGCCGTTTGTTTTTGACGGTATCAGGACTTATACAATACACTGAGGCCCAAAAATGATTTGGTCAAAAAAAGGATTGGGTCTTACACTCTATTAGAGGCCCACAGTGTTTGAAAAGGTTTGATGAGGGTTGAATTAATCCAAAAACCCTAATTTGTTTTCAAAATGTGTTTTAATTGAATAAAAATTCAATTAAAATGATCAAAATTGTTTAACATAGGAAAAACAAATTGTAATATTGGATTAATGCTTCAAAAATTAAGTATTGACCTACAAAATAATTAGAAAGCATTAAAAGTTGCAAAATCAAGGTGGAAAAAATATTTTAAATGTTAAAGACAATTAAAACATTAATTCTTTGCAAAAATATCAATTATACAAAATATATAATATTTTTGGGATTTTTTGGGAAAATAAAATATTTTAACATTTTTGTGAATTATTAAAAAAAGAATCAACTCAAAATCATTAAAACTCAGAGAGAAATTAATTTTTGAATCAATTAAATAAAATCACAAAATTCAAATATTTGAATTTATGAAAATGGCGCCAAGAACATGGACCAAGAACACGCGCGTTTTCTGCCTTGCCCAGATTTGCATTTTCTATCCAATCTCACTGAATACTTGATTATATCATGCAATCCACATATCAATATGCTCGTCTCAACCTCAAGATCATGTTTATGACAATTAATTTCATTTAAATTAAGCATAAAACAAGAAATCACGATAAATCCTTATGAACCCTAATTTCTGCATGAAGGCTGGGATTTTTAATACACGATTCAAACAAAGCAATTACTTGAGGGGAAATATTACATGCATGATTATGAACATTTGGCAAAAGTATTGTGCGAGGAAATATGCATAGATTGAGAGATGACTAAGTTTAAGCTTACCTCTAGGTCGTGACAGCAAGAGCAAATTGATTTCTGAGTAGGAGGTGTTACAGATGAATTGTGATGATCTGAACAGCTTCCCTACACCCTATGGAGTGTGTTTGAATGCTTGGACTTGACTGAGAATGACTGGATCACTTCATGGCATCTCAAATGCACTTTGGTTAAAACCTTGAGCAATTGACTGGTGATTCTGAGAAATCAGTGTTACAGTTGTTGTTTAAGTGTTTGATCAACTCACACATGATGTATATGAGGTGTGTGTGTGTGATTGGTTTGAGTGGAATTGCTCTCTTATGAAAAACCCGATAGTGACTTGCTAAGAAAGGCATTTTTGAGAGTGAGAAGTGGTTTTTGAGAAAGTCAAGTGTTGTAGGCCTTTGGTGTACTTAAACTGGTCACAATTGAGCTCTATTTATAGTAGAGCAAGTTTGTTTTGGGATCCATAGTGAATGGCAACTGCAGCAGGTGTTTGTTCAATGTTGGCCAATGGAAATCCAAGTCTCCTCTAGCCATTGACTAGAGGTTAGGGCACAGGGTTGTGGTTCCCTTGGTCTTGGATAAGTCTTGACTGAATTCAGTTGCAAATGGCTCAGTCCATGCCACCTTGATGCTTCCATTGAATGCTCCAATCCAAAATTGGAGTCTTGTCCCTATTTTGGCCATTCTAGGTTCAACATGCTATTTCTTGTTCCAAAGACTTTGGAGGCTTGGCTCAGTGATTGTCCCCTTTAGATTCAATCCTCAGAGGTGTCCAAGTGGATAGGAGCATTTGGATTTGGCTGATTTTGGCAAATCGAGCAAAAATGCAAATTCTGCCTTGCCTTGGCAGATTTCAGCAAGGCAACTTTCCAATGTCATATCTCATGACTCAAATTGAATTTGGTAATGTTCTTGGTCATTTTGGAAAGCCCTTACATGATACAACAACTGCTTGAACATATTTGGGTTTGATCTCTTTTGAATCCAAGTGAAAAATCCCCCTACATTTGGCAAAAAGTAGGGTAAAATCTGACTTAGTGAATTTTTCACTAAGTGTTGAAACAAAGTGACTTTTCTTGATTTTGATCACTCCATAACTCAAAATCCATGAGGAGTTGGAATTAGGTCTAGTTGAAGTTTTTGTAAAGGGTAATGAGATCTACAAATCAAGCCTTGGATGGGAGAAAATGGCTTTGTGGTTTTGGAGTTATGACCTTCCAAAGTTGGTACCCTAGCCACTTTATTTTTAACTTAGAAAAATTTCTAAGTTTTTATGGTTACCCCTTTTACAAGTTATCCAACTTTTCTTGATTTTTCTTGATGAATGATGATTCAAATCATACATTAACATCATTTTAGGGTTAAAAATCCATTTTGGTGAAAAATCTCAAAAAGTCAAAGTTGACTTTTGTGCACAGTTGACTTTTTATCAGATGAATTCCAAACTGTGCAATTCTTCAGGAAATCATGTCCTTGACCTAAATCAAACTTGATGGAGATGTTCCATGGGTGTCATAGGGTATATTGATGCATGTCATAGGGCTTGGGAGCATGTCCTGGCCAAAAGTCAAAGTTACAGTTGACTTTTTCCTCGCGAAACCCTAAGTGTGGTGCAGATGAAATTGAGACTTGTTGCTCAAGCTTCTTGGATTAATCCATTTTTCCAAATGGATCAATATAGTTCATTAGAGACCCTCAAACCCTCTCTTGAGGTCTTGGCTCATGATTTGCCCTAAAAGTCAACTTAGGGGTGAATTAGGTCAAGAAACCCTAATTCTTGATTTTTGATGAATGCATCCCCTGAGGCAAAATTGACTTGATGATTGGGTCCATGAGGTCCCATGAAGTATATTAGATTATGTTTTGGATCATTGGCTTGTGCCTAGATGAAAAATTTCCAGCTGGATGCCCTGGTCGACCAAAACCCTAATTTGGTGACACTGTCGATCTTGAGACTTAATCCACCTAGAAGGGAGCAGCCTTGTGCTTAATCCTTGAAGTGGGAGTCCTTTTGATCCATTGTGGATGTTTGAGAGGTTAGACAAGTTGAAGATCATGTCAATTCTTGATTGATCCTTTGTCTAAGAACTCAGAGAGGGCTTGAAACCCTAATTTTGATTGTAGTGAATGCTCACCCATCTTTGGGGAGACTGATGAAGTATGATGGTTCCTCCATATTGTGATGATGATTTTCACAATGATGGGAAATCTTAGTGGTCAAAATTTGGGGTATGACACACTGCTCAGTCCAACTGCCAAAGAGAGTTTGACAAAGCTTCTCAAAGAATTTCTCGATGTATTCGCTTGGTCCTATCAGGATATGCCTGGGTTGGATACCAGCATCGTGGAGCATCATCTACCGTTGAGATCGGAATATTCGCTAGTAAAACAGAGGTTGAGACGGACTTACCCAGACATGGCCATCAAAATCAAAGAGGAGGTACAGAAACAGATTGACGCGGGTTTCCTTGCCACATCAGAATATCCTCAATGGTTAGCCAACATCGTACCCATTCCAAAAAAGGACGGAAAAGTCAGAATGTGTGTGGATTACAGAGATCTAAATAAGGCTAGTCCAAAGGACGACTTTCCTTTACCACACATCGACATGCTGGTAGACAGTACAGCAAAGTTCAAAGTTTTCTCCTTCATGGATGGATTCTCGGGCTATAATCAGATCAAAATGGCGCCGAAAGCCATGGAGAAAACTTCGTTCATCACCCCGTGGAGTACCTTTTGTTACAAGGTAATGTCGTTCGGTTTGAAGAACGCCGGGGCAACCTATCTAAGGGCCATGACTACTCTTTTCATGACATGATACACAAAGAAATCGAGGTATATGTCGATGATATGATTGCCAAATCTAAGACATAAGAGGAGCATGTGACCCATCTGTCAAAACTATTCGAGCGGTTGAGAAAGTAAAAACTTCGCTTGAATCCTAACCAGTGCACCTTCGGTGTCCGTTCAGGGAAACTCTTAGAGTTCATCGTCATCCAGAAAGGAATTGAGGTTGATCCTGACAAGGTCAAGGCCATTCGGGAAATGCCTTCTCCAAACACTGAAAAACAAGTCAGAGGATTCCAGGGACGTTTGAACTACATCTCCAGATTCATATTCCTCATGACCGCGACATGTGCGCCGATTTTCAAATTACTTAAAAAGAATCAGGACTGCGTTTGGACAGAAGACTGTCAAACCGGCTTCGACAGTATTAAGGAATACCTGTTGAACCCTCCGATTTTATCACCTCCAGTGGAAGGAAGACCACTGATTATCTACCTCACAGTCCTGGAAGACTCCATGGGCTGTGTACTTGGCCAACAAGACGAAACCAAAATAAAAGAGTCTGCCATCTACTATTTGAGCAAGAAATTCACCGACTGCGAGACTCGGTATACTATGCTTGAAAAAACTTGTTGCGCTTTGGCTTGGGCAGCCAAACGTCTTTGCCAGTACATGATTCGTCATACTACTTAGTTGGTCTCCGAGATGGATCCAATCAAGTATGCCTTTGAAAAGCCTGCTCTCACCGGAAGGATTGCCCGTTGGCAGATGTTGCTATCAGAATATGACATAGAGTACCATGCTCAAAAATCCGTTAGGGGGAGTATTTTAGCCGAACATTTGGCTCATCAACCGATTGACGATCAAGAATCAATCGGGTTTGACTTCCCAGACGAAGATGTCATGTATTTGAAAATGAAAGATTGCGATGAACCGCTACCCAGTGAAGGGCCAGAACCAGGTTCCCAATGGGGGCTTATCTTTGACGGAGCTGTCAATCATTACGGAAATGGAATTGGGGCAATCATTATCACCCCTCAGGGTACCCACATTCCTTTCACCGCCAGACTTACGTTCAAGTGCACAAACAACGAGGCCGAATACGAAGCTTTTATTATGGGTCTCGAGGAAGCGATTGATTTGAGGATCAAAAACTTGGATGTATATGGCGACTCAGCCCTGGTTATCAATCAGATTAAAGGAGATTGGAACACATACCAATCAGGATTGATTCCTTACAAAGACTACGCGAGAAGGTTGCTACCCTTCTTCAACAGAGTTGAGTTTCATCACATCCCTCGTGATGAGAATCACCTGGCTGATGCATTAGCCACTCTCTCTTCCATGATCAGTGTAGGTCAATGGAATGACATACCTAAGATCGACATAATGCGCCTTGAACGGCCCGCTTACATCTTCACGATTGAAGCAGTCATAGGCGACAAACCTTGGTATCGCAATATCAAATGCTTCCATCAGAAACAAGAGTACCCACCTGGGGCACTAAGGAAGGACAGGAAAACCCTCAGAAGGATGGTAGGAAGTTTCTTCCCGAGTGATAATACTCTCTATAAGAGAAATTTTGACATGGTCTTGCTCCGATGTGTAGACAGACCAGAAGCAGATATGCTGATAAAAGAAATTCACGAAGGATCCTTTGGCACTCATGCCAACGGACACACAATGGCGAGAAAAATTCTAAGAGCAGGGTACTACTGGTTGACAATGGAATCCGACTGCTACAAGTACATGAGGAAGTGTCACAATGTCAGATATACTCCGACAAAATCCATGTACCGCCAACACATCTCAAAGTTCTGTCTTCTCCATGGCCTTTTTCCATATGGGGAATCGGCATGATTAGCTTGATTGAGCCCAAAGCTACAAACGGACATCGGTTTATCCTAGTGGCCATTGATTACTTCACTAAGTGGGTCGAAGCAACGCCGTACGCTAATGTGACCCGACAAGTGGTGGTCCGATTTATCAAAAATAATATCATCTGCCGTTATGGTGTTCTGAGCTAGATCATTACTGATAATGGATCTAACTTGAACAATAAGATGATGAAAGAGCTGTGCGCAGAGTTCAAGATCGAACACCATAACTCATCTCCCTACCGACCAAAGATGAACGGAGCGGTAGAAGCGGCTAACAAGAACATCAAGAAGATCGTTCAAAAGATGGTTGTAACCTACAAAGATTGGCATGAGATGCTACCCTTTGCTCTTCACGGTTATCGCACATCTGTTCGCACTTCAACGGGGGCAACCCCTTTCTCTCTAGTATATGGCATAGAAGCAGTGCTTCCCATAGAAGTAGAGATCCCATCAATCTGGGTATTGATGGAAGCTAAGCTTACAGAAGCTGAATGGAGTCAAAGTCAACACGACGAACTCAACCTGATCGAAGAGAAATGAATAGCGGCACTATGCCATGGTCAGTTGTATCAGCAAAGAATGAATAGGGCATTTGACAAAAAGGTCCGACCTCGTGTCTTTAGAAAAGGAGACCTTGTGCTCAAGAAGATACAATTATTTCTCACTGATTCCCGGGGAAAATGGACTCCGAATTATGACGGCCCCTATGTGGTCAAGAAAGCTTTCTCAAGCGGCGCCTTAAGACTTGCAACCATGGACGGAGAGTCAAACAAATATTGATGTAGTCAAGAAATACTTCGCCTAAACTAAAAAAAAAATAATGAAAAAAAACGGCTCGGTGGATTGAAAACCCAAAAGGGCGGTCCAGGCAAAAATTAGAGACATGGTCAAAAATCATCCCGGTGGATTGGAAATCTCAAAGTACAATCCAGGCAAAAATTAGGGATAATGGCAAGTAACTACTTTTGACAAAGGGGTAAGTCCCTCAACAGTAGTAATGCCATCGGTCGGGAAAACTCCAGTCAAGGTCATCTTCGACAGAAGCTCAGGATGTCCAGAATTCAAAGTTGGTAGAAGGATAGTGGTCGTTATGTTTCAACGTAGCCCTTTTCCCTGTAAATTAACATTTTCTAACTTTGTAAATGCTCTATGGAATCACGTGTTTGGCTGATTTCCATCCTATCAATAAAATTTGAGCCCTTGTGCTTTTATTTGAAATTCATATTTGTTTTAGCTTTACAGAATGATGTTTTTAACATGATCAACAATTCTTGAAATAAAAAAAAAATGAATTTACTTGTCGAAATTTTTTCTGCTTTTTAAACTTAATATGGCAATTTCTTTTGACTGTTGAACATCGAAAGAACATCAATCGCTTCTCCAGAAATAAGCGAGCTTCAAAGTGTAGAATCAAAGTACTCATTTTAAACCAGTACACCTGAATGAAGGATCAACTATGTCAGAGACCGTGTTTCGTCTGACACCCTCGGCCGAGTTCTTATCTCCTAAGCCCGACCAACGGTATTCCCCGCAGGGACCGTTTCTCCTAAGCAAGGCAGAATTGCTATCTTGAACCAGCGGTACTTCTTCGCCCCGCGATGGCCAAGTATCCAGTCATGTTTATCTATTAGTCTGTATGGCCCGTCAGTTTTGTCAGCATATACATACATACATCATGCATTATTGATTTGCATTCACATTCATATTGTATCACTATCACTCTAGTCGGTCTCATCCCCTAGTGATAACAGTCCTCTCAATTGAGTTGTCAGTTCTTTCCTCGTCAGGAAAGGCCGCGTCTGAACAATCTCTCTCCTCCAGTTCAGTTCTGGATCAGAATTGGCCCTTGACCACTTTGATAACTTGAATCTCTGAAAGACCAGAGAACCTTCAACCGATGTCACTCTTCGCCATTGAAGATGATATTTTCGCTTTCCCGTAATAAAGAAGATCCCTAGAGGAAGCCTCTTAAGCAGAGATTCGGCAATACAGTAGTTTTTCTCCGAAAAAAAAACCGCTGATGAAAAGGTCACCAGCACCTCAAAATTGGATCACATCATATGGCGTTTCTCCGGGAAGATCCCGAGAAAAGTATGATGCAATATCCCCAAGCGTGAAAGCAGTTTCTCAAGAGACTCGTTTTCCCCAATAGAGACGGCAAATGGCATCTCCAACGGAGAAGTTTGTACACCTCTATAGCTCAGACGAATGGGTTCCCCAGCGAGTCTGACCTCAAAACTTTTCTATCAAATGGCATCTCCCCAGGAAAATTCGGCAAGAAGTTTGAGGGAAAACCGCCACGAACAGCGTCCCTTGTCAAGAAAGTTTATTTACAAAAGAATCTGAGACCAGTTCCTTGGTAGGAAACCAGGATCGAGGGGAAGTTTATTTCAGAAACTTAGACCAGTTCCTTGGTAGGAAACCAGGATCGAGGGGAAGTTTACATCAGAAACTAAGACCAGTTCCTTGGTAGGAAACTAGGATCGAGGGGAAGTTTACATCAGAAACTGAGACCAGTTCCTTGGTAGGAAACCAGGATCGAGGGGAAGTTTATTTCAGAAACTAAGACCAGTTCCTTGGTAGGAAACCAGGATCGAGAGGAAGTTTACATTAGAAACTGAGACCAGTTCCTTGGTAGGAAACCAGGATCGAGGGGAAGTTTATTTCAGAAACTAAGACCAGTTCCCTGGTAGGAAACCAGGATCGAGGGGAAGTTTATTTCGGAAACTAAGACCAGTTCCTTGGTAGGAAACCAGGATCGAGGGGAAGTTTTTTACCTTTTCTAAGCATCATTGCTTAGCAAAAGAAGAAGGATGCACAAGCTGCCATTCTTAACCACCATCAAAATTTCGGGTATTCCGATATTTAATCCTCTTGCACCCCGAATGCCCGAATACCTTCGCCATTCACACCTTTGGGTCCAAGAATATTAAATAGGGGCATCTGTCATACCCCAAATTTTGACCACTAAGATTTCCCATCATTGTGCAAATCATCATCACAATATGGATGAACCATCATGCCTCATCAGTCTCCCCAAAGATGGGTGAGCATCCACTACAATCAAATTTAGGGTTTCCAGCCCTCTCGGAGCTTTTAGACAAAGGATCAATCAAGAAATGACATGATCTTCAACTTGTCTAGCCTCTCAAACATCTACAGTGGATCAATAGGACTCCCACTTTAAGGATTAAGCACAAGGCTGCTCCCTTCCAGGTGGATCAAGCCTCAAGACTGCCAGTGTCACCAAATTAGGGTTTGGTCGACCAGAGCCTCCAGATGAAAATTTTCCTCTGGGCATGAGCCAATGCTTCAAGGCATAACCTATGATGCTTCAAGGGACATCATAAACCCAACCACCAAGTCAATTTAGCCTCAGGGGATGCATACATAAAAAATCAGGAATTAGGGTTTCTTGACCTAATTCACCCCTAAGTTGACTTTTGGGACAAATCATGAACCAAGACCTCAAGAAATGATTTGAGGATCTCCAACATACCACATTGATCCATTTGTAACAATGGATTGATCCAGGAAGCTTGAGCAGCAAGTCTCAATTTCATCAGTACCACAGTTAGGGTTTCGCGAGAAAAGTCAACTGTATCTTTGACTTTTGACCAGGACATGCTCCCAAACCCTAGGACATGATTCAATATACCCTATAGCGCCCATGTAACATGTCCATCAAGTTTGATTTAGGTCAAGTACATGATTTCCTAAAGGATCGCACAGTTTGGAATTCATCTGATAAAAAGTCAACTGTGCACAAAAGTCAACTTTGACTTTTTGAGATTTTTCACAAAAATGGTTTTTTAACCCTAAAATGATGTTAATGTATGATTTGAATCATCATTCATCAAGAAAAATCAAGAAAAGTGGGATAACTTGTAAAAGGGGTAACCATAAAAACTTAGAAAATTTTCTAAGTTATGAACAAAGTGGCAAGGGTACCAACTTTGGAGGATCATAACTCCTAAACCACAAAGCCATTTTTCCCCATCCAAAGCTTGATTTGTAGATCTCATTACCCTCTACAAAAGCTTAAAACTGACCTCCCTCCAAATTCCTCATGGATTTTGAGTTACGGAATGATCAAAATCACAAAAAGTGAAAAAGTCACTTTTTTCCAACACTTAGTGAAATTTTCACTAAGTCAGAATCTGCCTTCACTTTTTTCCAAATGTAGGGGGATTTTTCACTTGGATCCAAAAGGTATCAAAACCAAATATGATCAAACAGTTGTTGTATCATATGAGGGCTTTCCAAAATGGCCAAGAACATCACCAAATTCCACTTGGGCCAAGAGATATGATAATGGCAATACGCCTTGCTGAAAACTGCCAAGGCTAGGCAGAATTTTGCATTTTTGCTCGATTTGGAAAAATCAGATAATTCCAAGCCTTGTCATCACTTTGGACATATCTGAGGATCAAATCTAAAGGGGACAAACACTGAGCCAAGCCTCCAAAGTCCTTGGAACAAGAAGTAGCATGCCAAACCTAGAATTGCATAAAAGAGGGACAAGACTACAATTTTGGATTGGAGCATTCAATGCATACACCAAGGTAGCATGGACTGAGCCATTTGCAACTGAATTCAGTCAAGACTTATCCAAGACCAAGGGAACCACAGCCTTGTGCCCTAACCTCTAGTCAATGGCTAGAGGAGACTTGGATTCCAAAGTGCAACCATTGGCCAAACCTCTGCTGCAGTTGCCATTCACTATTGCTTGCAAAAAAAACTTGCTCTACTATAAATAGAACTCATTTGTGATCAGTTTGAGTACGCCAAAGCCATCAAACAGATGGTTTCCCCAAAATCTCTTATTTCACTCTAATTTTGCCTTCTAAGGCAAGTCACTATCGGGTTTTGAGTTTGAGAGCTTTTCCAATCAAACCAATCACTCACACACCTCACATACATCACATAGAAGTGATCCAAACACTCACATAACATCTGGAACACCAAAATCACAAAAATCACCAGCCAGTTGCTCAAGTTCTTGACAGATTTGCAGTTGGGGTACCATCTCAAGTTCCAGATCATTTCAATCCATTCCAAGCATCCAGACACACTCCATGGCACCTAGGGAAGCTATCCAGATCATTGGAACCTAGCTGTAACACCTCTAACACAAAACACGATCACCAGCTGCAAGAGGTAAGCATGAGTTCTTCTAACTCTATGATCCTTGCAATTTTTGTTGCACAATAATTTGGCCATATGTTTATAATCATGCATGGAATGTTTTCCCTCAATCAATTGCATTGTTTGAATCGTGTGTGGAATTTCTGAACCTTCATGCAGAAATTAGGGTTCTTGAGGTTTCTCTTTGATTTCTCATTCCATGTTAAAAGTAAATGAAATTAAAGACCATAGACATGATCGTGAGGTTAAAACGAGTAGATTGATATGTAGATTGCATGATATAATCAAGTATTCAGTGAGATTGGATAGAAAACGCAAATCTGCAGAAACAGAGGGTGGTGAGTGTTCTTGCCCTTGTTCTTGGCGCCATTTTTTGAAAATTTGAATATTTTGAATTTTGTGATTTTATTTAATTGATTCAAAAATTAATTTCTCTCTGAGTTTTAATGATTTTGAGTTGATTCTTTTTTTAATATTTCACAAAAATGTTAAAATATTTTATTTTACCAAAAAATCCCAAAAATATTATTTATTTCATATAATTGATATTTTTGCAAAGAATTAATATTTTAATTGTTTTTGACATTTAAAATATTTTTTCCTTCTTGATTTTGCAAATTTTAATGACTTCTAATCATTTTGTAGGTCAAAACATGATTTTTGAAACATTAATCCAAGATCACAATTTGTTTTCCACATGTTAAACAATTTTGATCATTTTAATTGAATTTTTTATTCAATTAAAATACATTTTGGAAACAAATTAGGGTTTTGATTAATTCAAACCTCATCAAACTTTTTCAAACACTTTTGGGCCTCTAATATAGTGTAAGACCCAATCCTTTGTAAATACAACCCTATTTTTGGGCCTCACTTATTGTATAAGTCCTGTTGTATTTCAAAAAGTTCGACGCGATCACCGTCCGTTGAAAAACAAACCTTGGGCCTCTCCTCGAGCTATAAGACCCATTCAAAATTATTCTTGGGCCTCTATTAGAGTGTAAGACCTAACCCCCTTTGAAAACCAAACCATTTTGGGCCTCAATGCATTGTATAAGACCCACCGCGTTTTCAAAAATCTCGGCGCGATCGCCATTTTCAAACAAATGACCCTGGGCCTCTCCTTGAGTTGTAAGCCCCACCACTTGTACAAAAATAAATCTTTTGGGCCTCTTGAGAGAGTGTAAGACCCATCCCCTTGTACAGAAAACCTTTCTTGGGCCTCAGTCACTTGTATAAGTCCCTCTGTAGAAAACGACAGTGCGATCACTGATAAACCTTGGGCCTCTCCTTGAGCTGTAAGCCCCAACATCTTTTCAAAATACTTTCTCCTTTGATTTTGAATATGCTGTTGTTTTCAATCTTTCTTTGTTGAATAACTAACCAAACATCATGGAAGCTCTAGAACCGAGTAAGTGGTTATATGCTTTCTTTATCCGCTTTCATATACATATAACTGTATTGTGGGGTTGTTTCACTGTAAGTCTTCTTTCATAAACTCATATCAACTGTGTAATACTAGTATAGATATTTAGAGTTTCCCCGAAAACTACGTCTAGCACTAAGCCCTGTTGATCACTCTTAAATAGACAAAACTAGATCCACCATAGGATTACAAGACACAGTCTTCCCTCCTCTTGGGGTTAAACAATATGGAGACGTGAAAGGCAACATTCTCGATGAACCCTTTCACAGACTGTCACCCTTAGACATTGTCAAAGAAACTCTACTCCCCAGAGATGATATTTTCTCTGTGAATGGCATCTCTTGAGTTTCTTCCAAATTCTCGAACTTTCCTGGCTTGATCTATTCTCTGTGAATAGCATGTCTTGAATTTCTCGGGGTTTGGGGACCCACAGGCTTCCTAAAAGCATCCCCGCCTCCTCTTGGGCGTTGTACAAGGACCCTACGGCTTCTTAGAAGTATTCACAGCCTCCTCTTAGGCTTCGTATAAGGATTCTTCCTTCGGGAAGAGAGCCTCCTCTTGGGCTTCGTACAAATTATCCCTCGGCTTCTTAAAAGTTTCCAGCCTCCTCTTGGGCTTTGTACAAATTGTCCCGACGACCTCCTAGAGGTATAGGAACAGAAATTAGTCATCTTATTAGAACAGTCTTTCAAAGTGTCTAGATCTTTCTACCGTGAACGTACTACTATTGCTTCTTTAAGCATAGTACAAAAGATAAAACTCTAGACTTGGACAGTCTAATCTCCTTGAGTCTCGAAGGCATTCTCAAGTAGGGAAAAAACACCAGCAGACTCGGACAGTCTCCAATACCCTTTGGATTCCCCATTTCCTTAAAGAACAGGAAATAACCCTGATCCTCTAATCAATCCCAAAGCATAGCCTTACCTTTAATCAGTCTCTTTATAAGAAATGATTTTCTCTTTTAACCCACCTACTGGACCTGTCACTCAACTGAAACAGCAATCCTTTTAGCCTCCATCTCGGGCTTCGTACGAGATACAAATCACTCTCTTGTTGAGTATAAAGCACTCTCTTATTGAGTCAACTTTTAGCCTCTACCTCGGGCTTCGTACGGGATACAAAAAAACTCCCTTGTTGAGTCAATAACATTTTTAGCCTCTATCTCGGGCTTCGTACGGGATACAAAAGGACTCTCTTGTTGAGTCAATCTCTCTTTTAGCCTCTATCTCGGGCTTCGTACGAGATACAAATCACTCTTTTTGTGAGTATAAAAGACTCTCTTGTTGAGTCAAACCCTTTTAGCCTCCGTCTTGGGCTTCGTACAAGACACATACAAAAAACACCCTCTTGTTGGGCCAATAGCCTCCTCTTAGGCTTTGTATAAGAAAAACCCCGGTTGAGTTAATCAACCTTTTAGCATCAAAACTGTGCCTCGTTCACAGGATACAAACATCAACAACTCCTTTCATCTAATCGCTGTAAGCGGCAAGCCTCTGGATTATTTACATCCACGCCACTGTCCCTCTTTTAGCATGAGAAATTCCTAAGGAAATATGGCATTGCTCTACACTGAGTTAAAGTCTTCTCCTCCAGGTTAAAACCCCCTATAAAGGAAATTATGGCATTGCTAGGATTCACATATCCCGGTTAAAGTAATCCTCCTTTATAGTCAGTCACCCAAAAGTTGTGACAAACAGACCCCCTTTAGAGATGACAAATTCTCTCTAAAGACAACACCTTTTCAGCTTCACATCTTGGGCTTCGAACAAGATACAAATAGACCCTTCAGCTTCACATCTTGGGCTTTGAACAAGATATAAACCACCTTTAGCTTCATGTCTTGGGCTTTGAACAAGACACCAAAACACCATTTCCTCCCATAGAATAGGAGGAACTACGATCGCTCTGATTTCCCTGTTTCGGTAAACGGGAATATTTAGGCATAAGATTGAAAGAAAAATCTTATCGAGCACACCACATCAAAAACCCTCAGGTCACAAATCCTCACATATCCCCAAAAATATCCGAGTCCTTATTCCCTACCAAAAGTCTAAATTCAACCAAAATAACCTAAGAGAGCCCCCCCCCCCCCCCCCACACATTGATCGCATCTGTAAACCAACAGTTTTGACTGTTTGACCTCAGTTTACAAAGCATGGTTAGTTGGAGACATCTATTCCCCTTCCTTCATCAGCTTCAATAGGACAAAAAATGAATCGACCTGTAGTAACCCAGAGCGGCAGTGCTTAAGAACCATGTCCAAAATCGCTCGCTACAACTGTTGGTTTACAGATGCGGTTTAGATTGTGGGCCTCTCTCTGCTTATTTTGTTAAGAATGAAATGACAGGACTATTCATGGGGATTTTGGATAGGTACTGGATTTGATGTTTTTAATTAATGTGCTCGCTAAGATTCTTTTGCAATCTTATGCCTACGTATTCCCGTTTAACGAAACAGGGAAATCAGAGCGATCGTAGTTCCTCCTATTCTATGGAAGGAAAAAGGTGTTTTGGTGTCTTGTTCAAAGCCCAAGACTTGAAGCTAAAGGGAGTATATGTATCTTGTTCAAAGCCCAAGATGTGAAGCTGAAGGGTCTATTTGTATCTTGTTCGAAGCCTAAGATATGAAGCTGAAGGGTTTTGACTTTAGAGAGAATTTGTCATCTCTAAAGGGGAGTTGTTTGGTCTATTTATCACAACTGTTGCGTGACTGGTTATAAAGGAGAATTACTTTAACTGGGATATATGAATCCAGCAATGCCATAATTTCCTTTATGGGAGTTTTTAACCTGAAGGAGAAGACTTTAACTCAGTGTAGAGCAATGTTATCTTTCCTTAGGAATTCCTCATGCTAAAAGAGGGACAGTGGCGTGGATGTAAATAATCCAGAGGCTTGCCGCTTACAGCAATTAGACGAAGGAAAAGGAGTTGTTGATGTTTGTATACTGTGAGCAAGGCACAAATTTGATGCTAAAAGGTTGATTGACTCAACCGAGGTTTTCTTATACAAAGCCCAAGAGGAAGCTATTGGCCCAACAAGAGGGTGTTTTTATATGTCTCGTACGAAGCCCGAGATAGAGGTTGAAAGGTTTGTGACCCAACAAGAGGGTCTTTTTATGTGTCTTGTACGAAGCCCAAGACAGAGGCTAAAAGGTTTTGACTCAACAAGAGAGTCTTTTATACTCAACAAGAGAGTGTTTTTGTATCTCGTACGAAGCCCGAGATAGAGGCTAAAAGGTGATTGACTCAACAAGAGAGTCTTTTATACTCAACAAGAGAGTTTTTTGTATCTCGTACGAAGCCTGAGATGGAGGCTAAAGGGGTTTTGACTCAACAAGAGAGTCTGAAAAGGTTAGCTCCGTTGAGGAGAATCATTTGTACAAAGCCCAAGAGGAGGCTATTTTTGTTAGTGACTATTTTAGTTGAGTAACAGGCCCATTGTGTTGGATAAAAGAGAAAATCAATTCTTATATGGGGTCTGATTAAAGGTAAGGCTTTGCTTTGGGTATTGATCGGAAGATCAGGGTTATTTCCTGTTCTTTAAGGAAATGGGAAATCCAAAGGGTATTGAGACTGTCCAAGTCTGCGGGTGTTTTGAGAAATTGATTCTCAGATAGTGAATGATCTTTGTATGATGCCCAAGAGAATGGTGGTATGTTAAGGGATGAAGGTCAACCCATTAACTGGTCTGACACTTGACTCAGAGAGACAACTCTAGCAAATTGATGACTAGCTTCTGTTCCTATACCTGTAGAGGTCTCTGGGTCCTTGTACTAATCCCAAGAGAAGGCATGAGAGCTTTTAAGAAGCCGAAGGGTCCTTGTACAACGCCTAAGAGGAGGCGGGGATGCTTTTAGGAAGCCTGTGGGTCCCCAAACCCCGAGAAGTTCAAGACATGCTATTCACCGAGAATAGATCAAGCCACAAAAGTCCGAGAATTTGGAAGAAACTCAAGAGATGCTATTCACGGAGAATAGATCAACTCTGGGGAGTAGAGTTTCTTTGACAATTTCTAAGAGTGACAGTCTGAGAAAGGGTTCACCGAGAATGCTGCCTTTCATGTCTCCATATTGTTTAACCCCAAGAGGGGGGAAGACTGTATCTGGTAATCCTATGCGGATCTAGTTTTGTTTGTATTTAAGAGTGACCAACAGGGCTTTACCTAGTGCTAGACGTAGTTGCCGGGGGAAACTCTAAATAACTATACTAGTATTACACAGTTGATATTTGACAAGTATATAAAAGTTTGTGAAAGAAGACTTACAGTGAGCAGCCCCACAATACGATTATATATGTATGAAAGCGGATAAAGAAAGCGGGTAAACACTTACTCGGTTGTAGAGCTTCCATGTTGTTTTGTTAGTTGTTCAACAAAGAAAGCTTTGATAACAATATTATATTCTAAACCAAAGGAGAAAGTTCTTTGAACAGATTGTTGGGGATTACAGCTCAAGGAGAGGCCCAGGGTTTTATCAGTGATTACACTGTTGTTTTGAATTTGTACAGGGACTTATACAAGTGACTGAGGCCCAAAAAGGTTTTCTGTACAAAGGGATGGGTCTTACACTCTCTCAAGAGGCCCAAAGGTTTATTTTCATACAACTGGCGATCATGCCGAGGTTTTTCCTTTTTTAACAGAGGGACTTATACAATATCTGTGGCCCAAAATTGTTTTGGTTAAAAGGGGATTGGGTCTCACACTCTATTAGAGGCCTAAATATTTTTAAAGAAAAGAGATGGGGCTTATAACACGAGGGTAGGCCCAGGGTTTTACTAAAAAAGGGCGACGATCGCGCCGTTGTTTTTGAAAATACAGTGGGACTTATACAGTGACTGAGGCCCAAAAAGTGGTGTATTTACAAAGGGGATGGGTCTTACACTCTAATAGAGGCCCATGAGTGTTTGAAAATGATTTGTGAGGGTGAAAATCAAAGAAACCCTAATTTTGTTTTCCTTTAAATGTAAATATTTAAAGAAAATCAAATAAAATGATAAAAATACCAAATAAGTTTGAATAAACCACTTGTGATTTTTGTTTAAGGTTTTAAAAAATGAGGTTTTAATCACAAGATGAATTAAAACTCATTTGGCTTTGATTTTCAAAGTAAATATTCACTTTTAAATGTTTAAAAATAATTAAAAATGAATTTATTCACAAAAATACTAATTATATTAAATAACTAATATAAATTTGATTTTTTTTGTGGAATAAAATATTTCAACATTTTTGCGATTTTTTGCAAAAAGAACCAATAAAAAATAATTAAAATTAAGGGAGTTATTAATTTTTCAAATCATTAAAAATAATAAGAAAAACAATAAAAAGTGGAAAAAATATCAAAAAGAGGATCTGGGGCGAGGGGGATTCGAACCCCAGACCTCTTGTGTATAGGGCGGCGCCTTACCACTGGGGTGGTGATACATCCGTTGATTGAAACACAACCACAAATATACAAGGCTTGCCTTATTTTTGGCCTGACCGAAGGCAAGGCAAGGCAACTCTCTCAAATGGTGTTCCAGATGTGTGGAACCATTTGGGACAGTTCAAGGATGATAATTGGAGTGTGTTTGAGGTTTTATCTGGTTTGGAAAGTGACTGAATCAAGACATGGCTTGAAAAATGCACAAAAGTCCTATTTTGAGGTTTTGAGAGGTGACTTTGTGATTTTGGTGTTACAGGTCACTTGTGAGAGTTTGGACAGCTTAGATATGACATATTGGATGTGTTTGGATCATGAGCTGTGGTGGAATTGCTCTCTAACTCAAAAACTCAGAGTTACCATGCTAAAGAAGGTATTTTTGCCTAGAGAAAGAGATTTTGAGGAAAGCAAGTGTTGTAGTGCTTTGGTGTACTCAAACTGAACACAATTGAGCTCTATTTATAGTAGAGCAAGTTTGTTTTAGCTGCAAGAGTGAATGGCAACTGCAGCAGAGGTTTGGCCAATGTTGAGCAATGAGAATCCAAGTCTCCTCTAGCCATTGACTAGAGGTTAGGGCACAGGATGATGGTTCCCTTAGTCTTGGATAAGTCTTGACTGAATTCAGTTGGGAATGGCTCAGTCCATGCCACCTTGGTGCATCCATTAAATGCTCCAATCTAAAATTGGAGTCTTGTCCCTCTTTTAGGCATTTCTAGGTTTGGCATGCTATTTTTGGTTCCAAAGACATGGGAGGCTTGGGATCAGAGTTGGTTCCTCCTTGGTCCCCCCTTGAGGTGTTCAGATGGATAGAGTTGCTTGCCCTTTGCAAAATTTGAGCAAATCGAGCAAAACTCCCAAATCTGCCTTGCCATGACAGTTTGCAGCAAGGCATATTGACATGGTCATATCTCATGGAACAAGTGGAATTTGATGGGGTTCTTGGCCATTTTTGGAAGCCCTCATATGATACAACAACTGTTTGATCATAGTTGGTTTTGATACCTTTTGGATCCAAGTGAAAAATCCCCCTACATTTGGAAAAAAGTGAAGGCAGATTTTGACTTAGTTAAAATTTCACTAAGTGTTGGAAAAAATGACATTTCATGTTTTCAGCCATTATGACCCAATCATAACTCAAAATCCATGATGAATTGGAGTGAGGTGTAGTTGAAGCTTTTGTAGAGGGCCATGAAATCAAGTCCTTGACCTAAATCAAACTTGATGGATTTATTTCATAGGTGTTATAGGGTGTATTGAATCATGTCTCAAGGTTTGGGAGCATGCCTGGGTCAAAAGTCAAAGACACAAGTGACTTTTCCCACAAAACCCTAAATGTGGTTCTGATGAACTTGAAACTTGTTGATCAAGCTTCTTGGATCAATCCATTGTTGCAAATGGATAAATATGGTTTATTAGAGACCCTTCAATCATGTCTTGAGGTCTTGGCTCGTGTTTTATCCCAAAAGTCAACTTAGAGGTGAATTAGGTCAAGAAACCCTAATTCCTGATTTTTTATGAATGCATCCCCTGAGGCAAAATTGACTTGATGATTGGGTCCATGAGGTTTCATGGAGCATATTAGGTTATGCTTTGAAGCATTGGCTCATGCCCAGATGAAAATTTCCATCTGGAGGCCCTGGTCAACCAAAACCCTAATTTGGTGACACTGGCGATCTTGAGGCTTAATCCACTTGGAAGGCTGTAGCCTTGTGCTTGATCCTTGATGTGGGAGTCCTCTTGATCCATTGGGGATATTTGAGAGGCTAGACAAGTTGAAGATCATGTCAATTCTTGATTGATCCTTTGTCTAAGGCTCAGAGAGGGCTTGAAACCCTAATTATGATTATAGTAGATTTTCACCCATCTTTGGGGAGACTAATGAGGCATAATGATACACCCATATTGTGATGATGATTGGCACAATGATGGGAAATCTTAGTGGTCAAAATTTGGGGTATGACAGCTTTGGGCGAAGCGAAGAGGCACATTTACAGAAAGTGAGCCCTATCAAAACATCTGTTTCACCTGGGCAAGGTGAAAGGTTAAAAGAAAGACAGCAATTACTTAGACTTATGAACGATATTCGGAACATCGACTGCAACCCATTGGCGTAGAACTCCTCGGTGAATCACAAAGTCTGGTACCTTCCTTGATTTGTCTTTAAAAATAACGTTGATTTATTGTGGAGCAGGATCATTGGAATCTGTCTCCCAGGCAGAGTTGTCGTAGGAAGATTCCTCTGTTGTATTTAGCATAGTATTTGTGCTCTCAGGTAAATCTCCCCATCCAGTTGGCTGGATGTCATCAAGCCTGATACGAGAGCTTTCAGGAGCAGTGTATTTGACCAAGAAGTTGTATTTTCCACTTGATTGTCCCAGGGTGTCCCACATTTCTTTGGAACTGGAGGAGTCATCCTTTTCGATGACGTTGACCTCAGGAAAAGCATAGTTAATGAATTCTAGTCCTGCAAACTTTGCGAATTCATCGTCGTGCTGGATATTTTCTGAATACCCTGAGTGTTGATCCCATGACATGGTGGGGCCGCAGGTATTCTTTTCAATGATGCTTAGCTGATTTTCATTGTTCGGCTGATTTTCTTGCCCCGAGTCTCCTGGGTACGGCTGCCAGATAGGCAGACCATCCATCGGGCCATAATAGTCGTGGTCAAAGTTGTCTTTCATCAGAGTGTCCTCCTCTAATGAGTTTGGTGGAGCACGGCATCCTTCCGGATCATAATCTCCATATATCGTTCTGACATCTGACTTGGGTATAAATCTCGGACTTTGTGCGGGAGAGCAAAATGGCGTAGGCGCTTCTTCCTGAGACATATAATCGTCCTTGTTAAGATAGGACTTCCACTCTTCATCTGTGTCAGAGGAATCTCCCTCATTGATTGTATGTACTTCTTGAGTCATTGGGTAAAGGAAACCTCTACTGTGGAAGAAGTCCTGAATGGGATGAAAACTTTCATCGTTAGTAGCAGTCTGGGTACAAGTTGAAGAAAGACCAAGACCCTTCTTTGTTTTGTTATCAATAGGAATGACAAGCTGTCCACATCCCTTTGTATTGTTACTTTTGATCACCTCGAGAGCATCTTTGTACGAGGATAATGATGTTCCCTTCTCTGATTGATTCTCATTACTCGCTGAAAGTTCCTGGAACTGAGTTCCAACAACCTCCTCGGGTTCTACACAAGTGGACAATGATAGGTTACTCACGATCAAGGCTTGTTCTCTGCAGACTATGACGAGTTGGTCATTCTTGACAAACTTCAGCTTCTGGTGAAGTGTCGAAGTGACTCCCCCAGCCTGGTGTATCCAAGGTCTTCCCAACAAATAACTGTATGTTGCTCGGATGTCCATGACCTGGAAAGTGACCAGGAAAGTGTGAGGACCGATAGTTATGGGAAGATTGATTTCGCCGATAACTGCTTTTCGAGATCCGTCAAATGCTTTGACGACGACCTCACTGCCCCTCATCGGGGATCCTTTGAATGATAGTCGCATTAAAGTGGACTTTGGCATCACGTTTAGAGCTGATCCGGTATCTACTAGTACGCTGGCTAAGGCATCGTCCTGGCAGTTAACTGTGATATTGAGCGCCATGTTGTGACTTTTGCCTTCTTCTGGAAATTCCTCATTGCTAAACCCTAAGTTGTTGCAGGAAGTGATGTTAGAGATGATACTGTCAAATTGCCTAATCGACACATCCTGTTCCACAAAGGCCTGCTCTAAGACTTTCTGTAGAGCCTCTCTGTGGGCTTCAGAACTGAGTAAAAGAGATAACACAGAGATCTTTGAAGGAGTTTGTAACCGCTGATCAACAATGTTATATTCACTCCTTTGGATGAGCTTCAGCATCTCATGATCGTTCTTTGAAAGGCCGGGATCACGGGATTGACCGACTGGTGGATTGGGTACTTCTGTTTGAGGTTCCTTTTCTCTGGGTTCTCCAACTCCTCTATTGAAGGTTCGACCGCTCCGTGTTACTCAAATGATGTCTGCAATATTCACGACGGAGGGTAATGGAGTTTCCTTTCCATTCTCAATTGTTGTTACACCGTATTTGTAAGGGATCGCCTTATCGGATTTGTACGGCATTGGTCCCGGCAGATAGATAACTACAGGAGCCTTCTGATTTCTCTGACTGTCGTAAGTAACTTCAATCAGTTCTTGGTTAAGAACTTTTGATTCGTCAAGTAGAGAGATGATGGTACAAACATCCTTGGTCCTCTCAGGATCAGAGATTACAACAACATCTTTAATCTGGTCGGCGAAATAGTCGGGCATCAAGTTGATGGACCCCGAACTTGAACACGGTAGAATCTCTTCACGGTCCAACTGACTCTGAAGGACTGCCCGCACGAGGTAGCATCCTTGGTTATTTTACAAGCAGACTCTACAGCGCTCATAGTTATATGGTGGCACTCGGCCACGTCTGCTTTGAATGCAGTGTAACCTTACTAGGTCTATTTCCATAGATCGGGCATCTTGACTTTGATGTCTAGTAGGGTTCCTGTTTGTCACACAGATTTGTTGCGTGTCTTCGTCTAGATAGATCGGAAGCCACCGATGGTTTAACAAGTGTTGCAAATTTCTTTGAATGAGAGCACATCCTTGGTCACTCTCACGACATCCCTTACAGTTCTGATAATTATGCGAAGTCAGAAAACCGGGCCGGACTAGCTTAGCGTGTAATTCTACCAAGCTGGTATTCATCAAGCGAATATCGAAGATCTGAATCATGTTGATCTGATAAGGATTTTTATCATGGTAGTCCTGGATCCACCCAAGATCCATCTGACGCTGGAGGGCCTCTTCTACAAAAGAGCATCCTTGTTTGTTTACCGAGCAAATCAGACAGGAATTATAATCGTGCCGCAGAAGGTTATGATATTGGCTTTTCCTTGAGTGCATTGCCACCAAGTTGACATCCATCGCACGGATGTCGTGGCTCTGAATGATGTTGGAATTTGCATGAGTCATGTTAACTCCACGAACTCGGTGATCTTGGATCCCCCTGAGATCCAATTGTTCCTGTAGAGCTGATTGTACCACAGAACATCCTTCATTGTTCTTAGAGCAGATATCACACTGGTGATAATTATGAGGTGGTATATGGCCATACCCACTCTGTCTGCGATGCATCTTGACCAGGTTGGCCCTCAACAAGAGTACATCATGAATTTGATAGCTGTTGTTAGACTCTCCTTCTATCAAATTTACCGCAGCTTTCTCGTGCTGAGGCAACGGGTTCGTGAGAACATTTGGATTCGTATCTTTGAAAGATAAGACCCTGCTCCTAACAAGCTTTTGTACGTCGGATTTGAAACTGAGGCAGTTCTCTATGTTATGCCTTGGCCTTCCTTGATGATAAGGGCAAGTCTAATCTGCTTTAAACCAAAAAGGCAGATTTTCCGGTACTGTAAGAGAAGCCCTGGTTTGGACATGCCCCTTGACCAGTAATAATGGAAACAGTTCTGCGTACAACACTGGTATAGGGTCGAACCCTGGCGGTCGCGTCGTACGGTTGTTATTATATGGAGGACGAGCCTGCTGAAGAGGCTGTTGTGTCCTTTGCTGATACTGTTGTTGATTCGGTTGGCTCTGAGCAACCTGAGGTTGATACGTAGGAACAGGCGCAGGGTTGATAGCAGGAGTTAGAGCTGCTTTTGGTTGGTACTGTCGCCTTTGCTTTCCGAGAGAGATATTCCCAATATCCTGCTCTTTTTTCTTAGGGAGAGCACTACTGTATCGTTTTGTACTACTTGATGATCCAACATTTTTAACTAAACGTCCTTCTCGGACAGCCTCCTCAAGACGAACTCCCATGCCGACCATCTCAGTGAAGTCACCGGGCGCACTGGCGACCATTCTGTCGTAGTAAAATGAGCTCAAAGTTTTTAAGAAGATCTTTGTCATCTCTTTTTCCTCAAGAGGTGGACAAATCTGGGCAGCAATTTCACGCCTTCTCTGAGCGTATTCCTTAAAGGTTTCCTTGTCCTTTTGCGACATGGCTCTGAGTTGATCTCTGTCTGGTGCCGTGTCCAGGTTATACTTATATTGTTGAACGAAGGCAGTGCCAAGATCTCTAAAAGTGCCGATCTTAGTGCGATTTAAACCCATGTACCATTTGAGTGCGACACCGGTTAAACTATCCTGGAAATAATGGATTAGTAGCTCTTGGTTCTTTGTCTGAGTTGACATTCGCCGAGCGTACATCACCAGATGGCTTTGAGGGCAAGAGTTACCCTTGTACTTTTCAAATTCGGGCACCTTGAATTTTTGTGGAACTTTCACATTGGGGACCAAACAAAGGTCTGCGGCGTCCTTTCCAAATAGATCCCGACCGCGAATGGCTTGCAGTTCCTTCTACATTTCCAGGAACTGTTCTTGGAACTCATTCATTTAAACATTCTTTAATTTCCACCAGAAGGTATCTGTGGAATCTGTCCTTCCGGGACAGTGTGTACCACGGGTGGTGGTATAGTCATCATGGCGGTGACTCTAGGTCCTTCCCTCTCCTGAAGTTTGTAACCTTTAGGAGTTGTCGTCATGCCTCTGGCATCTTCGCTTTCCCGAAGTTTGTAACCTTCAGGCCCAGCGGCTCCTGCTGCGGTTCCCTGATCTTCAGTGATCGGCGGAACATATCCTTCTGGGATATAGTTAATAGGCATGCCCCAGGGACGATCCTTAGGCATGGTATACCAAGGATCATACTTCTCCACTATGGGCGTTGATGTGATCTATGAGATCACAGGCCTTTGTTGTTGCATTTGAGCATCTGCTAGAGCTTGCATGTCGTTATGAAGCTTTCTCAGATCCTCTTTCAAAGTGTCGATCTCTTCCCTCAACTCTCTGTTCTCTTCCTCGAGATCATCCATCATTTTCTGTCGATTGGCCCGAGTATTGTACGAATGAGACAGTTTGACTCTAGAATCGAGACACAAACGTGAGATTCGTAGGAAAGAAGAATGAGTTACGTGAGAATGATGAATGATATGCAATGATTAATTAATTATTTTTTGTTTATTCAAAGTACACTTCGACAAATAGATTGCAAATATCAAACAGTGGGGAAACCCCGTTTTATTGAATTCAAAGATTGCAGAATGGAAATATAGTAATTTACATAGTGCTGTAAAAGGAAATTTAAACTTATGGGTCCCGAGTCCTCTCAGAGGGGAACTCAGGTGCTGGTTCTGGTCCGTTGTCGGGTTGTCATTCCTTTGCCAAGTGAAAGGGGTGAGCAAATTCCTTTGGTCATCCTGATTTTCTAGAGTATGTTGCTCTAAAATCTCAATCAGAGCATCTTTTTCTCTTAACAACTGCTGTATTTTCTTACACTCCACACTAAGAATGCGGTACTTGTTCTTCCAAGACTTCTTCTCCTGTTGAACTTGTTGAGAGTCAACTGAAGTTTTTCCGCATCAGACATAAAATAAAGGACATGGTCCTTTAATGGAAGAACTTCTTGACGAGGGTAAGGCATCCTCAGCTTGAGAGCTCTAGTTTGTACCCAGTGGAGATAAGGCTCTACTGTGACACAGTCTGGTTTTCCTAGAGACTCTCTTCCTTTCCTATGAACATGTTTCCAGGCATGCACTATTTCTGTCTTTAGTGCTCTGTCATTTTTTCCTTCCTTGAAGAAAAGACCTTCCAGATGAACATTACGCGGGATATGTCTCATCGGGTATCCAAATTGACGACGAACCAAAACTGGATGATAATTAATTCCCCCTTTAATTCCTATGAGGGGTACATTTGGGAAGTTTCCACAACGGTCAATGATCCTGATCCCGTCATAGATTCAATTGTACCAATTGATGTCAGAGTTGGTAAGAGACATGATTCTCTGCGACCAACGTAAAGTATTCTTTTGATCCCAAAATGCAGCAGACTTTGGCAAATGGGAAATTAACCATTTGTACAGCAGGGGTACACAGCAGGTGATCATTCCTCCACTGTACAAATTCCTTAAGTGTACAGAATGATAAGCATCTGCGAGCAGGGTCGGCACAAGATTTCCAATCAGAAAAATCTTAATGGCGTTGATATCTACAAAGTTATCGATGTTGGGAAACAAAAATAACCCGTAGGTAAGCAAAACAAAGATGCTTTCGAAAGGGGCTACGTTCCCTATACTAGCAAAGTACATAGCTTTCTTTATCAAGAACTGGGCTGGCAAACCCTGGATACCACCCTTAGTGGTCATGTGAGTCCTGACTTCTGACTCATCCAAATAGATTGCTCTTGCAATGGTTTGATCCTTTGGAATTTCTTCTAGTCCAGAAAAGGGAGCTTGATCAGTAATATGTAAATCAGTCACGTGAGAGTACTCCTCCAGTGTTGGTGCTAGCTGATAATCCGGGAATGTGAAACAATGATAAACCGGATCGTAGAACTGGAATAGCGTGGACAGGATTCCTTCAATTACATGGACCCTTAATAGAGACAGCAGTCCTCCATACTTGGCTCTGAAAGCCTCAGGGTTGGTTATCATCCTCGCCAACCCTCTTAAATCCTCTAGTTTTGGAACCTTGAAGGTATACTTGTGAGTCTTCCTTCTACCAAAATCCATTAGCAACCTCTTTATCTGACATTTGCAATCATTGTCTTAGTTTAATTTCAAAAAGAGAGACTAGAAGAGAAATTTTTCTTTGTTTAAATGTTTTTAAATGAATGTATGAATGCAGCACACAAAAACATAGAAAAAACATGGGGTCAAAGGGTCGGTGTCATGAAGTCAAGGCTTTACCCATCCCAAAGGTTTATACTGGTGATTTTTGTACCTGTTCTCAAAATCGCTGACCCCTCATCGGATGACGACAACAAGCGGATCACCAAGCGAGCTGGTTCATCTTAGAGTAATCTCAAATGAGGGTAGTATCGCGTGACAACTATTTTCGATATCTTCCGCACTACAAAATGGTTTCAGTCTACTAAAATCCTCAGCTTCTCGGATAACCCAATGGAACAATCTACTTTCAACAACCGAAGTCGTATAGGCATTGAATCTGCAAAGGGCATCTCCACTGATTCGATGGTCGACCGGGGCCTCTTATCTGGGATTCACTCCCCATAAGATTACCCGTATAATGCCATCCCCTATCTTAGGTGTATACTCAATCATTCCACATGTGGCGTCACACGCATTCCCATTAGCAGAAAAGTAAACACAGATATCAATTAGGAAGAGCAGTATATATATTTGTCTTAATATCCTAGACCTCTATGATCCTATGATCCTAAAAGACAATGACTCCCCAGCAGAGTCGTCATTTATGTGACACTTTGTGAATTTAAGGCCTTCTACTTAAAACTGTGAAAAGGAACGCCTCCCACTGTGGTCGCCATTTTTTCTGTAGCGCGATTTTTGTGGTTTCGAATCACTATCGCTTTGGTACTACAGTTCGATTCATTTTTTATCCTGTGAAGCTGATTAAGGAAGGGAAATAGATGTCTCCAATAAACCCTGCTTGCATACTGAGGTTAAACAGTCAAAACTGTTGGTTTACAGATGCTATCAAAATGGAGGGTCTGTTTTTAGTTATTTGCTTAAAAGAACGGAGTGTCTTGACTGTACAGGAGGCTTTTGGTTAGGATGCTAGACCTGATTTTCTTTGATTGATGTATAGAGGTATTGGACTTTGGGTTTTTGATTAGTATGCTCGCTAATATTTCGCAATCTTATGCCTACGTATTCCCGTTTAACAAAACAGGGAAATCAGAGCGATCGTAGTTCCTCCTATTCTACGGGAGGAAAAAGGCATTTTGGTGTCTTGTTCAAAGCCCAAGATAGGAAGCTAAAGGTGGTTTGTATCTTGTTCAAAGCCTAAGATGTGAAGCTGAAGGGGTATTTGTATCTTGTTTAAAGCCCAAGATATGAAGCTAAAGGGTTTTAACTGAGAGAGAATTTGTCATCTCTAAAGAGGGATTATTGATGTTTATATGTTGTGAGCAAAGCACCAATTTGATGCTAAAAGGTTGATTGAATCAACCGAGGATTTCTTTATACAAAGCCTAAGAGGAGGCTAGAAGTTTGACTTTTCTAGGGAAAATGTTCTTTCTGTCTTGTACAAAGCCCAAGATTGGGGCTAAAAGGGATTTTTGACTCCGTTTAGGGAGAATGTATCTTGTATAAAGCCCAAGATGGAGGCTGAACTGACTTTGACTCAACAAGAGAGTGCTTGTATGTGTCTTGTACAAAGCCCAAGACGGAGGCTAAAAGAGTCGACTCAACAAGAGAGTCCTGAGCAGGTGATTGACTCAACAAGAGAGTCTTTTATACTCAACAAGAGAGTGATATGCTATCTCGTACGAAGCCCGAGATTGAGACTAAAAGGAGATTGACTCAACAAGAGAGTCTTTTATACTCAACAAGAGAGTGTTTTTATATGTCTTGTACAAATCCCAAGATGGAGGCTAAAAGTTGACTCAACAAGAGAATCTTTTATACTCAACAAGAGAGTGGTTCTTTATATGTCTTGTACAAAGCCCAAGACGGAGGCTAAAAGAGTTTGACTCAACAAGAGAGTCTGAAAAGGTTAGCTCCGCTAGGGAGAATCATTTGTACAAAGCCCAAGAGGAGGTTGTCTTACTGCTGAGGATTAGATCCATAGGCAGGCCCAGGGGTAGGGAACTCTCATGAGAGAGACCAGGTTTCAGAGTGATCGGTGTTTCTTCCTATGTTTGAAAGGTACTTAAGAATGTCTTTGAGACTCAAGAGTTTTAGACTGTCCAAGTCTAGAGTTTTATGTTTTGTGTAATGCCCAAGAGGAGGCATGGGCATTAAGGGATGAGTATCAACCCTAAAATGGCCAGAGTTTTGACGTTGGAAAGACTTCTCTAGCAAAGGATGACTAAGTTCTATCTTATACCTTTAAGAGGTCGTCATGGTCCTTGTATTAAGCCCAAGAGAAGGCATGATAACTTCTAAGAAGCCGAAGGGTCTTTGTACAATGCCCAAGAGGAGGCGGGGATGCTTTTAGGAAGCCTGTGGGTCCCCCAAACCAAGAGAAGTTCAAGAAATGCAACTCACAGAGAAGAGATCATTCCAGGAAAGTTTGAGAATTTGGAAGAAACTCAAGAGATGCCATTCACGGAGAAAAGATCATCTCTGGGGAGTTAGAGTTTCTTTGACAATTTATAAGAGTGACAGTGTGAGAAAAGGTTCACTGAGAATACTGCCTTTCTCTTTGTTTCATATTGTTTAACCCCAAGAGAAGGGAAGACTGTATCTAGAAATCCTATGGCGATCTAGTTTTGTTTGTATTTAAGAGTGACCAACGGACTTTACCTAGTTCTAGACGTAGTTGCCGGGGAAAACTCTAAATAACTATACTAGTATTACACAGTGGATATGTGACAAGTAAAAGGATGTGAAAGAAGACTTACAGTGAAGCAGCCCCATAATACAGTTATATATATATGAAAGCGGTAAATGAAAGCGGATAAACACTTATCCGTTGTGGAGCTTCCATGTTGTTTTGTACAAAGAAAGTTTTGGTAACAACATATATTTGAATTCAAAATCAAAGGAAAAAAGTGCTTTGAAATGATTGTTGGGGTTTACAGCTCATGGAGAGGCCCAAGTTTTAATGACGATCGCACCGTTGTTTTGAAAACTGTACAGAGGGACTTATACAATATGTGAGGCCCAAAAAGTTTTTATGTACAAGGGGATGGGTCTTACACTCTATTAGAGGCCCAAAGAAACTTAAAGAAAATAAATGGGGTTTATAACACGAGGGTAGGCCCAATTGTTTTTTTTTTAAACTAGCGATCGCGCCGAGATTTTTTCTTCTAACACAGAGGGACTTATACAATATCTGAGGCCCAAAAAGGTTTTGGTTAAAAGGGGATTAGGTCTTACACTCTATTAGAGGCCCAAAGTTTATTTTTGCACAAGATATGGGGCTTACAACTCAAGGAGAGGCCCAAATATTTTTGTTAAAAAGGCGACGATCGTGCCGAACTTTTTGACGGTATCGGGACTTATACAATACACTGAGGCCCAAAATGGATTTATTTACTAAGGGGTTGGGTCTTACACTCTATTAGAGGCCCAAAAGTGTTTTAAGAAAAGGAATGGGACTTATAGCTCGAGGAGAGGCCCAAATGATTATTTGTTTGAAAAATGGCGATCGCGCCGAGGTTGGAAAACACAGTGGGTCTTATACGATGACCGACGCCGAAATTATTTTGGTTTTCAAAAGAGGTTGGGTCTTACACTCTATTAGAGGCCCAAAAGTGTTTTAAAATGATTTGTTTAGGGTATTAAGATCAAATCCATAAATTAATTTCAAAATATATTTTAATTAAATAAAAATTTAATTAAAATGATCAAAATTATCAAACATGTGTGAAAAACAAGTTGTGATCTTGGATTAATGTTTGAAAAATCATATCTTTATCCACAAAATGATTGGAAACCAATTAAATTTGTAAAATCAAGGAGGAAAAAATATTTTAAATGTAAAAAACAAATAAAATATTAATTCTTTGCAAAAATTTCAAGTATATGAAATAAATAATATTTTTGGGAATTTTTGGCAAAATAAAATATTTTAACATTTTTGTGAATTATTAAAAAAAGAATCAACTCAAAATCATTAAAACTCAGAGAGAAATTAATTTTTTAATCAATTAAATAAAATCACAAATTTCAAATATTCAAATGTTCAAAAATGGCGCCAAGAACATACCAAGAACACGCGCCACCCCTCTGTTTCTACAGATTTGCATTTTCTCACCAATCTCACTGAATACTTGATGAAATCACACAATCCACATATCAATCTACTCGTTTTCACCTCACGATCATGTCTATGGTCTTTAATTTCATTTATTTTAAGCATGGAATAAGAAATCAAGACAAAACCTCAAGAACCCTAAAATTTGCATGAAGGCTGAGAATTTTGATACACGATTCAAACAAAGCAATTAATTGAGGGGAAACATTCTATGCATGATTATGAACATTTGGCAAAAAAGTATTGTGTGAGGAAATATGCATAGATTAAGAGATGGCCAAGTTTATGCTTACTTGGAGGTCGTGACAGCAAGAGAAAAGTGATTTTTGAGTTGGAGGTGTTACAGATGAGTTGTGATGATCTGAACAGCTTCCCTACACCATATGGAGTGTGTTAGAATGCCTGGACTTGATTGGAAATGGCTGGATCACTTCATGGCATCTCAACTGCAACTTGGTTAAAACCTTGAGCAATTGGCTGGTGATTTTGTGAAATTGGTGTTCCAGATGTGGTTTAAGTGTTTGGATCACTTCTATATGATGTTTATGAGGTGTGTGTGTGTGATTGGTTTGGTTGGAATGGCTCTCAAACTCAAAACCTAATAGTGACTTGCTTTGGAAGGAAATTTTGGAGTGAAAGAAGAGATTTTGAGGCAAGCATCAGTTTGATGGCTTTGGTGTACTTAAACTGAGCACAAATGAGCTCTATTTATAGTAGAGCAAGTTTGTTTTGCAAGTAATAGTGAATGGCAACTGCAACAGAGGTTTGGCCAATTGTATCACTTTGGAATCTTAAGTCTCCTCTAGCCATTGACTAGAGGTTAGAGCACAGGCCTTTGGTTCCCTAGTTCAAAGATCATCCTTGACTCATTCAGTTGGAAAAGACTCACTTCATGCCACCTTGGTGCATCCATTGAATGTCCCAAAACAAAATTGGAGTCTTGTCCCCCTTTTAGGCATTTTAGGTTTGGCATGCTACTTTTAGTTCCAAAGACTTGGGAGGCTTATGGATCAGTGTTTGTCCCTCCTTAGTCTCCCCCTGAGGTGTTCAGATGGATAAAATTGTTTGTCATTTGCACAAATTGCTCAAATCGAGCAAAATGCACAAATCTGCCTTGTTATGACAGTTACAGCAAGGCATATTGCCACTGTCATAACTCTTAGCTCAAATGGGATTTGATGGAGTTCTTGGCCATTTTGGAAAGCTCTCATATGATACAACATATGTGTGATCATAGTTTGTCTTGACACTTTTTGGATCCAAGTGAAAAATGCCCTTACATTTTGCAAAAACTGAAACCAATTCTAACTTAGTGAAAATTTCACTAAGTGTTGGAAAAAGTGGCATTTTCATGTTTTTGTCATTTTGGTCACTCCATAACTAAAAATCCATGAGGAATGGGAGTGAGGTGTAGTTGACACTTTTAAAGTATGCCATGAGAGCTATAAATCCATCTTTGGATTAGCCAAAATGGTTGCATGGATCACAAGTTATGATCCTTGGAAGTTGGCACCCTAGCCACTTTGTTCCATAACTTAGAAAATTTCTAAGTTTTTTATGGTTACCCCTTCTACAAGTTATCCCACGTTTCTTAGTTTTTCTTGATGAATGATGATTCCAATCACACATTAACATCATTTTAGGGTTAGGGAACCATAATTGACCAAAAAATTAAAAAGCCAAACTTTGAGTTTTGGGCACAGTTGACTTTTTATCAGATGAATTCCAAACTGTGCGATCCTCTATGAAATCAAGTCCTTGACCTAAATCAAACTTTATGGAGTGATTTCATAGGTGTTATATGGTGTATTGAATCATGTCCCAAGGTTTGGGAGCATGTCCTGGTCAAAAGTCAAAGGCACAGTTGACTTTTTCCGCGAAACCTTAACTGTGGTTCTGATGAACTTGAAACTTGTGAATCAAGCTTCTTGGATCAATCCATTGTTGCAAATGGATCAATGTAGTGTATTAGAGGCCCTCAAATCATGTCTTCAGGTCCTGGCTCATGCTTTGTCACAAAAGTCAACTTAGGGGTGAATTAGGTCAAGAAACCCCAAATGTTACAGCCTTGTGCTTAATCCTTGATGTGCGAGTCCTCTTGATCCATTGTGGATGCTTGAGAGGTTTAGACAAGTTGAAGATCATGCCATTCCTTGATTGATCCCTTGTCTAAGAGCTCTGAGAGGGCTTGAAACCCTAAGTCTGATTATAGTGGATGCTCACCCATCTTTGGGGAGACTAATGAGGTATGATGACCCATCCATATTGTGATGATGACTTGCACAATGATGGGGAATCTTAGTGGTAAAAATTTGGGGTATGACACTTGGGCATGTGCCATATGAAAGTACCAAAGCTATACCATGGAATTACATAGCCGAGGTGTTTTATAATGGTCAGAAACAAGAAATTGTGGGTCCTTCAAATGTTGAGTCCAATGTTGATAATATTGTGGGGTTTGGAGGCATCACTCGCAGTGGCCGGGTTTTCCCTCCACCGGTCTCTCAGGATGGTAATGTTGATGCTTCCACTAAAGGTAAAGGAAAACAGTTTGTTGAAGACTCTGTGCAGAAACAGTCACCCGAAGCTTCCTTTTCGAAGGATGTTGAGGAATTTATGAGGATAATTAAAAAGGGTGATTACAAAGTGGTAGATCAGTTGAACCAGACTCCCTCAAAAAATTTTATCCTGTCTTTTTTGCTTTATTCGGAAGCTCACAGAAATGCTTTGCTGAGAATTCTGAATGCTGCATATGTACCTCAAGAGATTTATGTGAATCAGTTAGAAGGGGTTGTGGCGCATGTTAATGCAAGTAATGGTTTGGGATTCACCAACTTTGATTTGACTCCAGCTGGGAGAAATCATAACAAAACCCTGCATATTTCCATGGAATGTAGGGGTGCTGTGTTATCGCATGTTTTGGAAGACACCGGGTCTTCTTTGAATGTATTGCTGAAGAAAGCGCATATGAAGTTGGATACACAAGGGGTTATCCTTAGACCCAGTGACTTGGTTGTCCGAGCATTTGATGGATCGAAGCACTCTATATTTGGAGATGTGGTATTGCCTATTAAGGTCGGTCCCGATGTTTTTGATACAACATTTTTTATCATGGATATCCAGCCGGTCTACAGCTGTCTTCTTGGCTGTCCATGGATTCACGCTGCAGGGTCTGTAACCTCGACTTTGCATCAGAAACTCAAGTATGTGGTTGAAGGGAAGGTAGTTACCGTCTGTGGAGAAGAAGATATTATGGTAAGTCATTTGTCGTCATTCAAGTACGTGGCGGTGGATGGTGAGATTCACGAAACTTTATGTCAGGCGTTCGAAGCTGTTAAGATCAAGAAAGAGCCTCTGGTGGAGAATAAGAAGCCCACAGTTTCTATGACCTCGTTGAAAGAGGCTCATGCCATGGTTGAAGCTGGTAGCTCCAAAGTTTGGGGCCAAGTTCTTGATGTGCTGATAAAGCAAGACAGGTTCGGTTTGGGGTACAAGCCTTCACAAGCGCCTCCAAAGATTAGAGGTTCTATCATATTTTCAAGTGTTGGGGTCATTTTTGACCAAGTTAATGCCATGGGGGAAGACGACATCGAAAGTGATTGTGATATGGATAATTGGATCCGCCCCTGTATTCCAGGACAAGAGCTTTCCAACTGGTCTTCCGAGGAAATCATTCAAGTCACTCTTCATGAAGAGTAATTTTCTCTTTTTTTTTTTGCATATAACAAGTCCTACGTTCTTCCCAAGACGTAGTGACTTATTTGTAGGGCCTCATGTTTTTGTTTACAATGATTATCATAAATAAAGGACGTTTTTTGCATTCAAATATTTCGCTCCCTGTCTTTCATTTTTGTTTTTTTTTTTCATTTTTAAATTGCAATGTGTTTTTGTTTGTTTTCTCATTCTAAATAAAGCATAAAACATCAATCATGCAGATCTATCATTCCAGATTCCATCAATAATGATTTTGCTATGGCTCAGTATGATTTTGACAATCCGATCTACCAAGTCGGGGAAGACGTTGATGAAGACTGTGAACTTCCATAAGAATTGGCCAGACTTTTGAAACAGGAGGAAAATGTCATTCAACCGCATCAGGAGTCTATTGAGATTGTTAATATGGGTACCGATGACACAAAGAAATAAGTCAGAATTGGGGCCGCCTTGGAAGACAGTGTTAAGAGAAGATTGATTGAAATGCTGCAAGAGTATGTCGACATCTTTGCTTGGTCTTACCAGGATATTCCTGGGCTTGATACGGATATTGTCGTGCATTATTTTCCTCTCAAAGAGGGTTGTCTTTCAGTCAAGCTGATCGGTAAAATAGCAAGTGTACTATTCTTCCAATGTAAAAATAAAATGGAATTTCCCCGAATGTCGATCTCAAGGACTGCTTGACGATATAGAGTTCTGGTTTTATTTTAGTTAAACAAAAGCTTTGGGGGTTTGAAATTGTTTAGTTAAAATGTAAATTTAATGGCTAAAACAAGAAGGAAATTTACTAAGTGGTTTCAACAAATATGAGTAAATTATGCTAGAGATGGTGTATGTTCCGACTCTGTAACAACTCTAAATTAACACTGCAATAACTTGTTTTAAATAATTAATTACCGGTTCTTTAGAATGTTTACCCATAAGTCCTTAGTGAGAAAACCTTTGATTTCATAACCTAATTACTATGTCCATAGATAATCACGTTTGAAATTAAGCAATCAATTATCAAGAATATTCCGGTTTCTATAGGGTATCCCTGGTCCTAGGTAATATCTACTATAGAACAATCTAAAGCAAAGCATTAACAACGGCGGTCCAGCCTAATCATTAATCGAAAATCAAACCCTATTTGTCCGACAGGGCAAGCATTAAGAATAACTAGAGATCAAATCAATTATGAAAAATAAAGATTGTTATTACAATACTAATATAAAAGTCATTACAGATCCAGATCAGGGACACCTCCCTAGCATTAGGGTTTAGCTACTCATATCATTCAAAAGAAAAACAAAACAAAGATTATACATTACAAGATAATAGGATTACTGTGATCTTCAATTGCTTCTGCTCATGAAAACCTTCAGTTCTCCAATCGCCTTGATCTCTCTAATCTCTGATCGTAGAATTCTTTTGCAGCCAAAAAATTCATTTTTTTTCACCAAACGCATCTGATCGCTCTATTGAGTGTGCCTAAATAAATCTAACTGCAAGTATACAGTCGTATCGCGTAGTTTTAAAAGATTATCGATCCCACAGAGACTAGAAATCGAACGCACTGTTATCTATCGTTACTATGTTTATCTAAGGCTAATCAGAATTGGTTTTAAGTTCAAACGGGAAATTAAAGGGAAATTAAAATTTGGGAATACTAGTTGCGAATAAGTTATCTGTATATAATTCAGTAAGCCTATGTGGAATTAATTAAACCTAAGCGTATAAAGATTTATCGCCCTATTCATCTGTAGGAAAAACCGGTTTAAAAGCCCTCACCTCACACTCCCGTGGTTATTGCTTCGGACTATACTTCTAAGTCAATACGTCTGCTCTCGCTAGCCCGTATGAGGTTAAAAATACTTTTTGAAAACTAGTTAAACCTAATTAACTTTAAAGCGCTTCCGCTGTTTTTAAAACTAATGCCCGATTTCAGCTATCCGGGTAAAGCCTCGCACTCCCGTGGTCTCGACTTTAACCTTTGTCACTTTTTTACTCTCGTAATAAAAGTTGGGTTTAAAATTAAGAAATCAAAGCCAGAAGAAGAATTGATTATTGATTTTAGCTTCGAGTTATTTAATCCATTTGGTTACTTCGTTACATACCGATACAATCGGTTTAGCTAGACATAATTACGAACTTAAATGTAAAAGCGGAAAAACAATAAATCAAAGACATAATTAAAAGAAAACAAGCGATGCTATAACTTTAATAATGGAAACCTGGTAAATGCAGTAGCAGCAATCCCTCCACAGACTGGTAGGTTCTTGCTTGGATAGAATTAAATAGCAAGTGATGAAGGCAATGAAACAAATTAAATCTAAGTGTAATAGTTCCTCAATGTGAGAAACTATTAATTTTTTTCGGTAATGGTTGACAACGAATTACAAAGGAAAAAAATGAAAGCAAAGAAATTCTGGAAATAATTTGGTAGCAAGACAGTACTCTTAAAAGGAAAATTTGGCTACCCTTTGTTCTTCGAAGACTCTAGTATTTATATACTGAATTTAGGTGGAGGTTGGAGAGAATGTAGGTACTCCTCTTGACAGTTACGTGACTTTGAACCTAGTATTCTTCGGAGGAAAATGTGATCGTGTAACAAACTGGCTCTCTGAAACCTCGTAACCACGTTTCTGCTTCAACGTGTAAAATTGAGCGCATGACGATTGTGAGACATTGTGACGGTCGTGATGTATTTTGAAGCTGACACGGTCGTGGTGTACCTGTGATGATCATCACATCAGCAAAGTTTGGTTTCTGCAATTTTTCTTCTCTTTTCTGCTCTTTTCTTGCATGTTTTGCTTCTTTTCTACACTTAGCATACTTTGACTTGGAAAATGGGATTACCTGCAAAAACACTTAAATAATCTCGAGAAAATAGGATATTAGATGAAAACGGAATAAGAAAATAACATAAATCAAAGTAAAAATATGATATAAATTCGTGTTATCAAACTCTCCCACACTTGAATCTTTGCTTGTCCTCAAGCAATAAATCTATTAAAATGGACAAACTTCATCAAATGCACATACCTGGTATACCAATGGTTTTGAAAAGGAGTTTCTTGTTAGTAAGACAGGTACTAGTGTAAAACACTAAGGATACAATGATGACACAAAGCAACAAGCTTGTTATAGACCTCTCTTTTGTACAATCCAGTTCAAATCATTATATTATAGTTCAACCATAAGTTTTCGTATCTTTTTCACCCGGTTTCATTCTAACGCAATCACATTAAGCCCTTTGCATTATTCACGCACGTAGTGGAGCAATCGGTTAGCGACTTTGATCCCTTTTCTCACGGGGCCTGATACACAAGTGTGGTAACCCTTTATACATCCCATTCGTAGATTGTGGAGGATCGAACCGCAGTTCGCCTTACCAAGTCCAGAATCAGGTACCTCTGAACCAATCGACAACGGATTTTCTTTCTTTTCTTGTAAATTTTCACAACTGTGCAAGTTGTTGCATATTCTATTTTTCTCGGCATATAGATAAGAAAGATTTTTTTTCTTTTCATGATCTGGGCATCAAACACTTATATTCATCGGCTCCCCACGTGGTTTGTGATTTAGACGGTGCTGACTGCTAATATAAACTACTAGGGGTTGCTTTAGGACTAAACTCAAGGTATCGTATAATAAGTATCGAAACTGATATCGCATACGCAAGAGGTCTAAGGTGTCAAGACGGTATCGATCTTGTTAGCACTTTCCCAGCTTCCTAACATAATTTGAAGCTTGGTATGTCACGATGTGCATTAATCGTAAAAAATTTTTGTTATGCCAGAATAAAATGGGGAAATTGGAATACTGAACGAAAATACTCATATATTATCTTTGATAAGGAAAAAGAAAGTACAAGAAAGGGAAATAAAACGGAAATAAACTGACTCTCCCACACTATATCGGACAATGTCCTCAATGTTGCGATATAAAGGGAAACAACAAGAAAAACTAAAAAGAAAAACAAAATAAAATCAGGGAGCTCCACGTCCTCTGCCTCTAGAGCGTCCTCTTCCATGATGCGCTACGTGATCAGGAATGCTCACGTGATGGATGTACTCATGTAAGCTCTGCACTCGCAGTGTCAATGCACCCATCTCCTCGACGACGCCGTCAAGCCTCTGACCTTGGTCAACTTGCCTTTGCTGGATTTGACGCATAAGGGTCATTATTTCATTCTGTTGCTGGGTTTGTTGCCATATAGCCCTCAAGATTTCTTCATTAGTAACTGGGTCTTGGTCGGGGCGGCAACGGCGTCTGGAGGTCGAAGAAGCATCATTGGCAAGCGGTGGTTGGTTTTCTGGGGCGTTATCCATCTCTTGATCCATCTCATCAACAGGTCCATGTTCTTGATCATCAGGAGCAGGCGCATTTTGCTCAGGAGCATTCAGATCAAAAAGCCAATTGGCCATATTCTGAGGGTCAATGCGGCTCCTGCAAGGCATGATGATACTTCTTACGGTTTTGGCGCGGACCATAGGATGGTATTTCCCATCTCGTCGTAACTTGATAAGCTGAGAGTTTCGGCAATAATCTATATCAAGGAACACCGGAGGTATGGAGGGTAGTCTAGCAAGGTCGTTTTCCAAATTCAAACCGAGTGCAATAGAGGTGACAATCCCTCCAAAATAGAAGGGTTTGGAGCCTCTAGCACAGTTTGATTGTATGTGTGCTAGTAAAAATGGTGTGGCATTGATTAGCTCTGGATAAAACATACAATGAAGGAAAAACAACTCCTTAGAATTCACCTTGTGGTTACTATCTCGTGCAAAGATGGTGCTTCCAAGTGCGCGGTGGACGTATCTGATAGCTGGGTTGTGGATGAAAGTCACGTTTAAGGTGTCCCAGGTATCTGCGGTCATTCCTGTTAACTGATTCCAAAGTTGAAACGCCACTAGAGAGAAGTTTTCTTGTGGTACCCGGCAATGGACATTCTCGCCATGTTTGAAACCAAGCATCTCAGCAAGATGATTTTGTCCGATTAAGTACTCTGTACCAAACATGTGGAACTTTGCTACTCCGGTTAATTGGTTCGTTTCTCCCGCAGGGGTTATATAGGTGAAGGAACTGAGGAACTCTAAAGTTAGGTCTTCGTAAGTGGGCCTGCTTTGAGTACAAAGTTGCCAAAGGCCGGCTGTTTCTAGCAAATTTCTTACTCCTTCAAGCATTCCAAGTTCCTCTAAACATGCAACGTCAATGTAGCGGGTCGGTTGAACAAAACATCAATAGAAATCGATGTACCAAGCTCTTTGGCGTTCTCCTGCTTCTCCATCTCGAAAGTTCAATGTAGATAGGTCTGGAATTTGTCGTGCCATTGTTTGGTTACAGAGAAATTAGGGAAGAAAATAGGTTATGGAGAATGAGGGTTTGTGAAACGAAGTGGCGTATGGTTTGATTATATAGTGAATGGGTAAGATGAATGGTTACAAAAAATGATTAATGTGGGTCAAACAGTAATGGTGGGACGGTTATGGGATTGCAAAAGGTAGTGGGATGGCTGAGTTTTTGAATGAGGGAAAGAAGAGGGAGACGAATGAAGCAGTTATGTTTTTAACGCAGAACCTGTTCCAAACCCGCGTGACGGTCGTCACGGGGTCGTCACGATCGTGACGTTCGCAATTTCTGGGTGGTTAAATAGTTTATGACAGAACAATTCCAAACATAATATTTTAGTAACAGGCAATGGTAAGCATATAGAAACAACATTATATTGCATACACAGAGATAAGTAACATGACAACATAAATTAAAACAGAATTAAAAGTATGAACAGGAATGAAATTGAAATCATAAAGAGTTAATATTAGCAGCAAATGAAATTATCCTTTAAAACCAAAGAGGTGCTAGTAAAATAATAGCAATGTATCTAAACTGTATGAAGATCAAATTATTCCCGACATGAAAAAATAAAACTGAAATAATGTAAAATTGTTCTAAAGTAAATGCATAAAAAACTTGAAAATAAGGTGCTTCATAAATTTAGCCAAGGCGTTTCTTCAAAGATGCGATGGCTTGATTTAAATGATCAAATTGTTCAACGGTCAAATCCATGAGTCCAACAATGTTTTGTCGCATAGTGTTTAGCTCATCCTTTACTGAAGCGATTTCTTTATGATACTCATCCATAGTCTTTAGAATAGAATTCAGATTAGCAGCATAATTAGTGGCATCAACTTTAGGAATGTCAATGTCTTCTTGGAATTCCATATAATCAAGATCATGGTAATGAGGGGGTGTTTTTGGGTCGATCTCAGGTTCAGGAAAGGTTTCTTCCGGTTCAGGTACGGGTTCATCAAGGTCATATAGCCAATTATGTTTATTGTGCACACTTGTGCGTTCATGATTTGGAAGTGTAAAGTGTGGTACGACAACATTGTTAATTAGAAGCTGAAAATGGTTCGGACCTTGGTTCCTAATCATAGCCCTATTGAAACAAAAAGTGGTATTCATGGGTCTAAATTCTCCAAAGGGGTTAATCTTAGAAAGTCGGGTTCTGAATCTCATAGCATCGGCTATTTTTGTAACTAGGCTACCTATCAGAATTGGACTGTTATCATTATTAATAAGTTTGCAAAAGTTGTTCAGCATAAAAGTGAGTCCATTAACCTCTCTAGACTGAGAAGCACAAAACATAATGAAAAGCTCATCCCTCGAAACAGTGTTATCATTTTCAGGTTTACCAAATAAAGTATAGGCCAGGATCATATGAAAGTAACGGAAAGCGGGGTTATATATTTCTGTTGAAAGCATAGGGTCCATGTCAAAATCAGGTTTCCCTGAAAGTCTACCCCAAAAGTCACTCAGCTCTCCAACCAACACTAAGTCCTCTTGAACCACAGAGAAAACATTAGGTCCTTCAGGAAATCCTAAAAGATCCAACGGTTCCTTTATGGTGAACTGGCAGCTGTATCCAAATAGTCTAAAGGTAATTCTTCCTCTGGTTAAACCTTTTCCACAGTGAGGGTTATAGCTTAAAGAGCTCAGGAATTCTAAAGTCAACCTACGGTAGCACTTATGTTTCTTTTTGGCAAAACCCTCCCAACCTAATTGGCTAAATAGAAAGTCTACGCTCTCACCTACACCTAAGGCGGACATGGTGGGTTTGTGGGCGAATTTTGTCAAGGCAAATGGTCTGAGAGACAAAGCCTCATAGCGATGCCACTATGCTCCATCTCTGAATTCTACTAACAAGTTATCCTCGTTTGCCATTAATTAGTACTTTTTGCAAAAAATGTAAGCAGAAGAGGAGAACAGAAAGAGTAGAGAGACTTTATAATCCTGTAGTTTTTCAATTTTAAGATCAGCACAACATTTTCAAATTAAATTATGAATGAAACTAAAAATTTGCAAAATAAAAATAAAACATAGGAAACGTAAAGAAATAACAAATATAAAGCAAGAAAACAAAAATCATGGGTTGCCTCCCATTAAGCGCTGTTTTTAACGTCGAAAGCCCGACGAATTCAATTAGATGCTTAGTTAGGGGGTTCGGTGGGCAACTCTAAAAGTCTTAGGCAGTTCAAATAATCTCTATTTTCAATGTTGTGATAGTGTTTTAGACGTTGTCCATTAACTAAAAATGGATTACTATTCCTCCCCTTTATTTCTATCGCTCCACTTTGCAGAATGTTTGTAATCTCAAAAGGACCGGACCATCTAGACCTTAATTTCCCAGGAAAGAGTTTTAATCTTGAGTTAAATAGGAGTACAACGTCTCCCACACTAAATTCTTTTCTAGATAAGCGCTTATCGTGCCATCTTTTAGTTCGTTCTTTATATATTTTAGCATTTTCGTAAGCGTCCAATCTTAACTCTTCTAGTTCATGCAGATCTAGGATACGTTTTTCACCTGCGGAGTCATACCTTAAGTTCAATGTTTTAATAACCCAATAGGCTTTATGATCTAATTCCACTGGTAGATGGCAAGATTTACCATAGACCAGCTTGAAAGGTGTAGTTCTGATTGGTGTTTTGTAGGCCGTCCTATATGCCCATAAAGCTTCGTTGAGTTTTGATGACCAGTCTTTCCTAGAGGTGGCTACGGTCTTTTCTAGAATTTGTTTTATTTCTCGATTCGAGACCTCAACCTGTCCACTTGTTTGTGGATGATATGGTGTTGCTACGCGGTGTCTTACCCCATACTTTGATAGTAATTTGTCAAATATTTTTTATATGAAATGAGAGCCCCCGTCACTTATGACAAGTCTCGGCACACCGAATCTTGGAAAGATTGTGTTTTTGAAAAGCTTTATGACTGCTCGTGCGTCATTTGTAGGAGAAGCTATTGCCTCAATCCATTTTGAAACATAATCGACAGCTACGAGTATATATTTATTTCCAAAGGATGATGGGAAAGGTCCCATAAAATCAATCCCCCATACATCAAAGACTTCTACTTCTAATATACCTTTTTGAGGCATCTCATCGCGTTTTGATATGTTACCAGTGCGTTGGCACCAGTCGCAGTTTAGTATTGCAATGTGGACATCCTTCCAAAGGTTGGGCCAGAATAGGCCGGATTGCAAGATCTTAGCACATGTCTTTGAGGTACTTGCATGTCCTCCATAAGGAGAAGAATGACATTGAGAGATGATGTTTTCTATTTCTTCTTCTGGGATGCAACGACGGAAGATACTGTCGGCTCCTCTCTTAAACAGCAAAGGTTCATCCCAATAATAATGTTTTAAATCATGAAATAATTTTTTCTTTTGTTGATAAGATAAGTCTGGTGGAAGTACTCTAGCTGCTAAGTAGTTGACTATGTCAGCATACCATGGCAGGGTTGTGTGTATGTTAATTTCTTCCACGACTTCTTCCATCTTTGGGTCATTCAACTGTAGAGTAGACATATCACTTTCTAGCTGGGCTATGAGTCATTCATATGGGAAATCCTCATTAATGGGTACTGGCTCTGGTTTAATGCCCTCTAATCGGGATAAGTGGTCTGCTACTACGTTTTCAGTTCCTTTCTTATCTTTGATATCTAAATCAAATTCTTGTAAAAGTAGGATCCACCTTAGCAGTCTAGGTTTTGCATCCTTTTTGTTAAGTAAATATCTAATTGCCGCGTGGTCTGTATAAATGATGATCTTAGCTCCCACTAGGTAGGAACGGAATTTGTCAAGGGCAAAGATCACGGCTAAAAGTTCTTTTTCTGTGGTAGCGTAGTTCATTTGGCCTGAATCTAAGGTTCTACTTGCATAATATATGGCATGAAGTTTTCTATCCCTCCTCTGTCCTAAAATTGTACCTACAACATAATCACTTGCATCACACATGATTTCGAAAGGTAATCTCCAATCTGGTGGTTGCATGATAGGTGCGGTAATAAGAGTTATTTTCAGCTGTTCAAACGCTTTTAGACATTTCTCATCAAAGATAAATTCAACGTCTTTCATTAATAGACCGGTAAGAGGTTTAGTGATTTTCGAGAAATCCTTTATGAATCGTCGGTAGAAACCGGCGTGTCCTAAGAAACTTCGTATTTCTCGTACGGTTTTCGGAGGTTGAAGATTTTTTATAATCTCTATCTTAGCTTTATCAACTTCAATTCCTCTATCGGACACAACGTGTCCAAGTACGATTCCTTGATTTACCATAAAATGGCATTTCTCCCAGTTTAATACGAGATTAACTTTTACACATCTTTCCAGTACCATTTCTAGGTTCGATAGACATCCTTCAAAGCTCTGCCCATAAACAGAAAAGTCATCCATAAATACTTCCATAATGTCATCTATAAAATCAATAAAGATTGACATCATGCATCTTTGGAATGTGGCAGATGCGTTACATAGTCCAAACAACATTCTTCGATAGGCGAATGTTCCATAGGGGCATGTGAAGGTCGTCTTTTCTTGGTCATCAGGATGAATAGGAATTTGAAAGAATCCTGAATAACCGTCTAAATAGCAGAAGTATGAGTGTTTTGCCAATCGTTCCAACATTTGGTCAACAAAAGGCAATGGGAAATGGTCTTTACGAGTGGCTTTATTTAACTTTCTATAATCGATGCACATTCTACTTCCAGTTACAACCCTTTTTGTTATAGATTCACCATTTTCGTTCTTAACAACTGTAACACCTCCCTTCTTTGGAACGAGATGTACTGGGCTAACCCATTTACTGTCTGATATCGGGTATATAATTCCTGCTTCTAAAAGTTTTTTCACTTCGTCTTTGACTACAGTACTCAAGATTGGGTTAATCCTTCTCTGATGTTCCCTAGAGGATTTACAGTCTTCCTCTAGCATAATGCGGTGCATACAAATAGAAGGACTTAGTCCTTTAAGGTCAGCGATGTTATAGCCTAACGCAGTTGGGTATTTTCTTAAGACATCTAATAGTTTCTTGGTTTCGGTCTGTCCTAAGTGTGCATTGACTATTACAGGTCGTTCGAGATCTTCGTCTAGGAATTCATACCTTAAATTTTTGGGTAATGTTTTCAGTTCTAGGGCTAGTTTCTTCGAGCAAGGTAGATGATCTGGTGTAAGTGCTAAGCATTCGCTTAGGCTATCGTCTTGATAAGGTTCACGCCAGTTATCATCTTCGAAAATCAGAGGTATTGGAATCTTTAGAATATCTGAATATGTGATCGGTTCCATCTCTATTTCTCTTACGCACTCATCTATGACATCTAGTAGATAACATGTGTCGTCTATAGCTGGAGCTTGTAAGAATTGTGTCAGAATAAATTCAACTTTCTCTTCACCAACTTCAAAAGTTAGCTTGCCTCTCTTTACATCTATAATTGCTCCAACAGTAGCTAAGAATGGTCTTCCTAATATGATAGGAGTAGTAGAGTCTTATGTAATATCCATGATTATGAAATCAGTAGGGATATAGAATTGTCCTATACGAACTGGAACATTTTCTAGTATACCAACTGGGTATTTAACAGAGCGGTCAGCTAATTGAATAGACATCTTAGTTGGTCTTAATTCTCCCATATCAAGCTTCTTGCATATGGATAAGGGCATAACACTAATACTGGCTCCTAAGTCACATAGAGCTTTGTCTATGATGAACTTCCCAATTACACAAGGTATGGAGAAACTACCTGGGTCTTTTAGCTTAGGAGGCATTTTGTTTTGAATTATTGCGCTACACTCAGCAGTGAGTGTAACTGTTTCGTTTTCCTCAATCTTTTTCTTATTGGATAAGATTTCTTTTAGGAACTTAGTATACGAGGGCATCTGAGTGATGGCTTCTGTAAAAGGTATAGTGATGTTTAATTGTTTCAGAAGTTCAACAAATTTCTTAAATTGCCCTGCAGTTTTGGAATTTTTCAATCTTTAAGGATACGGAATAGGTAGTTTATAAGGTGGTGGAGGCACATAAGGTTTTTCTTTCTTTACGGCCTCTTGGTCATTATCTTCCTTTTCCTTGGGTTCATTCTCCTTCTCAGTTGTTGGGTCGTTAGCAGACTTTTGGTACATGGTTGGATTTTGAAGTCTTGGATCAATGGGTCCATCTAATTCTTTTCCACTTCTCAGTATAACAGCATTTGCATGTCCTTTAGGATTAGGTTGTGGCTGTCCAGGAAACGTTCCAGCAGGAGCAGCAGTAGGTGCTTGTTGTTGAGCCACTTGGGAATTTTGCGTTTCAAGCATTTTGTTGTGAGTGGCCAAAGCGTCTACTTTGTTTGCTAACTGCTTAATTTGTTCACTAGTGTGTACGTTTTGATTCAGGAACTCTTTGTTTGTTTGAGTCTGGGTAGCTATGAAGTTTTCTATCATCAGTTCAAGGTTAGACTTCCTAGGAACATTTGGAGTAGTTGTTGCAGCCTTTTGGTAACCTGGTGGTGCAGCAGGTGCTTGACCAGGTGCATACAGTGCATTGTTGTTTTTATAAGAGAAGTTTGGGTGATTCTTCCAACCAGGATTGTAGGTATTTGCATAAGGGTTTGCTTGAGCATAATTCACTTGATCTGTAGAGGCTCCTGCTAAAACTTGGCATTCAGGGGCAGCGTGTCCAGCTGTTCCACATAATTCGCAGTTTGGCGCTACAGCAGCCACGGTGGCTGTGGGTGTTATGGTCAAGTTGTCTATCTTTTGAGCGATTGCATCTACCTTAGCACGGACATGATATAGGCTAGAAACTTCGTACATTCCTCCTTTTGGTTAGGATTTATCCACTTGGTTTCTTTCACCTCCCCATTGGTAGTGATTCTAAGCTATGCTCTCGATGAGTTATTGGGCTTCATCATAGGGTTTATCCATGAGTGTACCACCAGCGGCGGCATCTATTGTCAATCTTGTATTGTACAAGAGACCATTGTAAAACGTGTGGATAATTAACCAATCCTCAAGACCATGATGCAGGCATATCCTCCTCATATCTTTGTATCTTTCCCAAGCATCATATAAAGACTCGTTGTCTTTTTGTCTGAAGCTGTTGATTTGGGCTCTCAGCATAGCTGTTTTGCTTGGCGGAAAATATCGTGCCAGAAATACCTTCTTTAAATCTTCCCAAGAAGTAATAGAATTTGATGGCAAGGATTGCAACCAAGCCCAAGCTCTATCTCTTAATGAGAAAGGAAAAAGACGTAGTCTTATGGCGTCTGCGGTTACACCATTTGCTTTCACCGTGTCTGCGTACTGCACAAACTTGGTCAGATGTTCGTTCGGATCTTCTGTTGGATTTCCAGAAAATTGATTTTTTTGCACAGCAGATAACAGCGAGGGTTTCAACTCGAAATCGTTTCGGTTGATAGCTGGAGCGACAATGTTGTTGTGAGGTTCTTGTTGAGATGCGGCAGCATAATACTTAAGAGGTCGGTTTTGTGGTGGGTCAGCCATGTCTGTTTCTGATTCGGAATCTGATTCAGATTCAAGTTCAGGGTCTGATTGAGATTCAGGTTCTGATAAAGGAAAAGGGATATCGTGAGCTAAGCAGTATTCTTGGATACGTCTTTTTACGGTAAGAAGACGTTCAGGTTCGTCTGTCGGTTGTATGAGGTCTTCGCCAGAAGAGCGAGTACTTGGCATACAATCACAGAAAGGGAATTTTGGTTTTTACCTTAGTCTATACGACGTAACAAAGGAATTACGATGTCGACTTAATTAGTCCCCGGCAGCGGCACCAAAAACTTGATCGTTCTATTTAGTGCGCCTAAATAAATCTAACTGCAAGTATACAGTCGTATCGCGTAGTTTTAAAAGATTATCGATCCCACAGAGACTAGAAATCGAACGCACCGTTATCTATCGTTACTATGTTTATCTAAGGCTAATCAGAATTGGTTTTAAGTTCAAACGGGAAATTAAAGGGAAATTAAAATTTGAGAATACTAGTTGCGAATAAGTTATCGGTATATAATTCAGTAAGCCTACGTGGAATTAATTAAACCTAAGCATATAAAGATTTATCGCCCTATTCATCTGTAGGAAAAACCGATTTAAAAGCCCTCACCTCACACTCCCGTGGTTATTGCTTCGGACTATACTTCTAAGTCAATACGTCTGCTCTCGCTAGCCTGTATGAGGTTAAAAATACTTTTTGAAAACTAGTTAAACCTAATTAACTTTAAAGCGCTTCCGCTGTTTTTAAAACTAATGCCCGATTTCAGCTATCCGGGTAAAGCCTCACACTCCCGTGGTCTCGACTTTAACCTTTGTCACTTTTTTACTCTCGTAATAAAAGTTGGGTTTAAAATTAAGAAATCGAAGCCAGAAGAAGAATTGATTATTGATTTTAGCTTAGAGTTATTTAAATCATTTGGTTACTTCGTTACATACCGATACAATCGGTTTAGCTAGACATAATTACAAACTTAAACGTAAAAGCGGAAAAACAATAAATCAAAGACATAATTAAAAGAAAACAAGCGATGCTATAACTTTAATAATGGAAACCTGGTAAATGTAGTAGCAGCAATCCCTCCACAGACTGGTAGGTTCTTGCTTGGATAGAATTAAATAACAAGTGATGAAGGCAATGAAACAAATTAAATCTAAGTGTAATAGTTCCTCAATGTGAGAAACTATTACTTTTGTTCGATAATGGTTGACAACGAATTACAAAGGAAAAAAACGAAAGCAAAGAAATTCTGGAAATAATTTGGCAGCAAGACAGTACTCTTGAAAGGAAAATTTGGCTACCCTTTGTTCTTCGAAGACTCTAGTATTTATAGACTGAATTTAGGTGGAGGTTGGAGAGAATGTAGGCACTCCTCTTGACAGTTACGTGACTTTGAACCTAGTATTCTTCGGAGGAAAATGTGATTGTGTAACAAACTGGCTCTCTAAAACCTCGTAACCACGTTTCTGCTTCAACGTGTAAAATTGAGCGCATGACGATCGTGAGACATTGTGACGGTCTTGATGTATTTTGAAGCTGCCACGGTCGTGGTGTACCTGTGACGATCGTCACATCAGCAAAATTTGGTTTCTGCAATTTTTCTTCTCTTTTCTGCTCTTTTCTTGCATGTTTTGCTTCTTTTCCACACTTAGCATACTTTGACTTGGAAAATGGGATTACCTGCAAAAACACTTAAATAATCTCGAGAAAATCGGATATTAGACGAAAACTGAATAAGAAAATAACATAAATCGAAGTAAAAATATGATATAAATTCGTGTTATCAGCATCTTAAATACTCCCAAGTCTATTACAGCATTTAGAAAATACCCAAAATACCCTTAAGGATCCCAAAGGTCAAAAAATCAAGAAAAAAAAACATATGACACGTCACAACCAACATGGGCTGTGTCAGCTGACACGGGCAGCCATGTTGGCCCTCTGGCTCTCTGATAACAAAGCTTCATGCTCTAGACGTGCTGACACGGGCACCCGTGTCAGCCCACTGCCTCTTCTCCAATTCTCATTCTTCAGGTGCCTTCCTGACACGGCCCGTGTCAGGTGACACGGGTGGCCGTGTCAGGCCCCTGTATCTCTTCGAAAAACTCTTCAGAATCCCAGAAATCCCATTTTCTTCGCATGAGTCCTTTGGGTTTTTCCACATAGGCCTGAAATCATCAAAACTACCAACAAATGCGTAAAATGCAACAACATTGACATAAAACTAAAAATGCGGGACTTAAATAAGAAACGTAAAATTAACTTGAAAAACAACGAAAAGACTAAACAAAAGATTACCGATTCATGAATAAAATGTTGAATAAGTGACGGAAACATGGTAGAAATGGTGACCGATCACAACACCAAACTTATCTCATTGCTTGTCCTCAAGCAATGCTCGAGACCACAGAAAACTCACCCCCAAATTACCAACTATCGACTTACCGCAATTCTGCCGATCTATTTCGCAACTCTCTTTTCACTGTACCAACAAAGTTTCCTGCTTCCCCGATCAGAACGGTTTGCTAAACTTCCACATCACAACACCTTCTTTATCTGTCAGCTTATTCTCACTCTCACCAAAATCTCTCCAGATTAAAGTGTTTACGCTCAACAATCAGAGTATGCAAAATCAACTCATAAACTTGAATACCATCTATTTTCATTTCACACACACACACACACACACACCACACACACTTTTTGAGGACTTTACAGGTTGTAACGGGGCTTAGGCTTAAAGGTTGGCTAAACAAGAAAATGGGAGAACAAGTGGTTTTGGGCTCAGAATCAGTGTCGTTATTCTTTTCATTGTGTTATTTGCACTACTCAACATCGGGGTATCAAACATTTTTTCATCAGGATTCTCTAGCTTTTACTCAATTATTTCTCTTGAGCATGATTTCTTAATTTTCAAGATAAATTCTTCCTCTAGGTAAGTTCATTATTCTTTTCTCATATATTTTTTTCTTCTTCTTTTTTTTGCTTTTTTTTTCTATCACTTTTTTTTTCTTTTGCCCTTTTTTTTCCTTTCACTTGCACTTACCTAGTTATTATAGGTGTCTCAACCCCAAACTTAAAATTTTTCCACAGATCAAATATTAACAATACTTATCTGCGCAGGTAGGGAAGTGTTAAGGCTTACGGTTTACAAATGTGGTTATAAAACAAACAAAGGGAAAATGGCTCAAATTTGGTTAACAAAGGATAACATACAAAGGGTGGCTAGAAAGGCTCAGGGTTAAAAGAAAACAAGTGCCTAAGTGTGTGGTCAAAATCCAACAAGCAATACGCAAGCTCAGAGTGATAGAGACATACCTGAACAACTCTCATGATGATTATGTGTTTGACTTTTTATACTCACCATGGTTGGTATAGCTTGACAAGTTCTGAAGTACTTCTAGTGGGGTGCAGCTTCCTATCCAGCTCGAGTGCACAGTACTCCAATATCAGTCCAATGTCGGAAAGTCACGTCCAATCATCATCATCAGCGGTATCAACTTTTGGGGGCTTCCAAAAGAGCAAGTAAGGGTTGAATCTATTATCCACTGGTACAAGTTTCGTCACTCATCAGCCGCAAAGCTCCACAAGTCTGTAATACAGGAAACACAAACCAAGACACAACAAAATAAAAGTAAAGCTGAAAAGAAAGGAAATAACATAAATACTAACAAAATCCATAAAACCCCCCTCACACTTGAACTAAACATTGACCTCAATGTTTAAATCCAAGATAGAGACGAGACTCACAGAGATCCTCGCTGAGGAGGCAGAAGGTAGTGCAACACCAACTGCTGCATCATAGCTTGCACTGGTAAGATCTTGTTTATTACCTGCAGACGAAACAAAACAAACAACAAAAAGAAAATGCTCAATTATTAAAAGCGTGGGTTTCCTCCCATGTAGCGCTGCGTTTAACGTCGCATGGCTCGACGACTCATTCTCTGTTAAGGTGGCATATATGAAACAAAGAACGCATCATCCTTTTTCTTTCTTTTGTTTGGTAGCAATCCCATGAACTTGAGGTATTGATGATGTTGCTTCTAAATCATTTTCAGTGGGGTCCTCACGAACAAGGCATAAATGAAATCCAATACTTTATCAATTTCTTGTCTCTTATCTACCTTGTCAAAATAGTTTTTAGGGATACTATTTTCTTGAGGTTTCTCTTGTTGGATGTCTAAATCTACACAAATTGTTACATCTGTATTTTCATCCAGCACTAGATCATCTTCAAGTGGCATTTTTTCTTCTTCCCTGTATTTCTTGTTTACCTCAAATTCTTCTATTTCAAATGCATCTTCTTCGTCTGACCTCATGCCTTGTTCTTCTTCTTTCACACATTCTTCTTCCAACCTGATGTCTCTCGCCAAATAAAATTATCTGGATAAAAGTTAGCGTCCTCACATTCATTCATAAGGATTCTTACCTCCGTCCTATATGCTTTAAAAATTTTAGTCGCCTCTTCCAGAGTGATTCCCGAATCAGGCGAACAACATGCAGGAGATACAGGTGGCAATGTATAAAAGATATCAATAACTACACAATTCAGACACTTTATTAGTTGCACAATATAGAAGAATTCATGAAGCAGCAATACTCTAATTTTTTTTATAATAAAATAAAATTAAAACTAAATTTTAATTGCGGAGCAACAAAATTTTAACTAAAATAAAACTCTAAAATCTACGATCTTTGGCAGTCCCCGACAACGGCGCCAAAAACTTGATCGGTAAAATAGCAAGTGTACTATTCTACCAATGTAGTAATAAAAGGGAATTTCCATGAATGTCGATCTCAAGGACTGCTTGACGATATAGAGTTCTGGTTTTATTTTAGTTAAACAAAATCTTTGGGGGTTTGGAATTGATTGGTTAAAATATAAATTTAATTGCTAAAACAAGAAGGAAATTGACTAAGTGGTTTCAACAAATATGAGTAAACTATGCTAGAGATGGTGTATGATCCGACTCAGTAATAACTCTAAATTAACACTACAATAACTTATTTTAAATAATTAATTATTGGTTCTTTAGAATGTTTACCCCTAAGTCCTTAGTGGGAAAACCTTTGATTTCATAACCTAATTACTATGTCCATAGATAATCACGTTTGAAATCAAGCAATCAATTATCAAGAATATTCTGGTTTCTATAGGGTATCCCTAGTCCTAGGTGATATCTACTATAGAACAATCTAAAGCAAAGCATTAACAACGGTGGTCCAGCCTAATCGTTAATCAAAAATCAAACCCTGTTTGTCCGACAGGGCAAGCATTAAGAATAGCTAGAGATCAAATCAATTATGAAAAAGAAAGATTGTTATTACAATAATAATATAAAAGTCATTGCAGATCCAGATCAGGGACACCTCCCTAGCATTAGGGTTTAGCTACTCATATCATTCAAAAGAAAAACAAAACAAAGATTATACATTACAAGATAATAGGATTACTTTGATCTTCAATTGCTTTTGCTCATGAAAACCTTCAGGTCTCCAATCGCCTTGATCTCTCCAATCTTTGATCGTAGAATTCTTTTGCAGCCAAAAAGTTCCTTTTTTTCTTCATCAAACGCATCTCAAATACTCCCAAGTCTATTACAATAGTTAAAAAATACCCAAAATACCCCTAAGGTTCCCAAAGGTCAAAAAAATAAGAAAATCAGCATATGACATGTCACAGCCAACACAGGACGTGTCAGTTGACACGGGCGACCGTGTTGGCCCCCTAGCTCTCTGATAACAAAGCCCCATGCTCCAGACTTGCTGACATGGGCACCCATGTCACCCCACTGCCTCTTTTCTAATTCTCATTCTTCAAGTGCCTTCCTGACACGGCCCGTGTCAGGTGACACGAGTGGCCGTGTCAGGTCACTGTATCTCTTCCAAAAACTCTTCCGAATTCCCAGAAATCCCGTTTTCTTCGCACAAGTCCTTTGGGTTTTTCCACATAGACCTGAAATCATCAAAAATACCAACAAATGTGTAAAATACAACAACATTGACATAAAACTAAAAATGCGAGACTTAAATAAGAAACGTCAAATTAACTTGAAAAACAACGAAAAAACTAAACAAAAGATTACCGATTCATGGATAAAATGCCGAATAAGTGATGGAAACATGGTAGAAATGGTGACCGATCACAAGCAGAAGCTTAGAAGAGCGCGACCAGATATGGCAGTCAAGATCAAGGAAGAAGTTCAGAAATAGTTGGACGCCAGTTTTCATGCTATTACCAGTTATCCTCTGTGGGTTGCTAATATCGTGCATGTACTTAGGAAAACCGGTAAGGTCAGGATGTGTGTTGATTACAGATATCTGAATAGAGCAAGCCCAAAAGACGATTTCCCGCTTCCTCACATTGATGTGTTAGTGGACAATACTGCTCAATTTTCATTGTTTTCCTTCATGGATGGCTTCTCTGGGTATAACCAAATTAAGATGTCCCCAGAAGACATGGAGAAAACAACTTTCATAACACCGTGGGGAACTTTCTGTTATAAAGTGATGTCCTTTGGATTGAAAAATGTTGGGGCAACTTATCAGCGGGCCATGGCGACTCTCTTTTATGATATAATTCACAAGGAGATTAAAGTCTATGTTGATGACATGATTGCGAAGTCCCAAACTGAGGAGGAACACCTGGTTAATTTGCAGAAGTTGTTTGAAAGGTTGAGAAAGTTCAAGCTAAGGTTAAATCCGAGCAAGTGCACCTTTGGGGTGAGGTCTGGTAAGCTGCAAGGTTTTATTGTTAGTGAGCGAGGTATCGAGGTTGATCCTGCCAAAATAAGAGCAATACAAGAAATGCCTGAGCCGAGAATGAAAAAAGAGGTTCGTGGTTTCTTAGGGAGGTTGAACTACATAGATAGATTCATCTCTCATCTTACAGCCACGTGTGAACCAATACTCAAGTTGTTAAGAAAAGATCAAGTAGTCAGGTGGAATGAAAACTATCAAAGAGCTTTTGAATGAATTAAATAATATTTGCAGGAACCTCCAATCCTCATGCCTCCAGTAGCAGGGAGACCATTGATAATGTATCTGACGGTTCTTAAGAATTCAATGGGGTATGTGCTCGGTCAACACGACGAGACAGGTAGAAAAGAACATGTTATATACTACCTGAGTAAGAAATTTACTGATTGTGAGTCGAGGTACTCAATGTTGGAGAAAACATGTTGTGCGCTCGCCTGGGCAGTTAAGTGCCTGAGGAAATATATGTTAAAATATACAACCCTGTTGATATCGAAGATGGATCCGATCAAGTATGTGTTTGGGAAGCAAGCTCTCACCGGAAGGATTGCCCTTTGGCAAATGGTTTTGACGGAGTATAATATTCAGTATGTTTCCCAGAGAGCCATCAAGGGAAGTGTTATGTCAGAATATCTTACTCAACAACCAGTTGAAGATTTTCAACCGATAAAGTTTGAATTTCCTGATGAGGACATTATGTATCTGAAAGCCAAAGATTGTGATGAACTGTTGCCGGATAAATGTCCTGACATTGGATCCCAGCGGGGATTAATTTTTAATGGAGTTGTTAATGCTAATGGCAACGGAATCGGGGCAATTATCACTACTCTTAAGGGTTATCATATCCCTTTCACTGCCCGATTGATGTTTATTTGTACCAACAATAAGGCAGAATACGAAGTGTGTTTTATGGGGTTGGAAGAAGCCATTCATCTAAGGATCAAGAATCTTGATGTGTACGGGGATTCAGCCTTGGTGATCAATTAAATTAAAGGAGAATGGGAGACTCGTCAGGCTAACTTGGTACCTTACAAGGATTATGCTAGAAGGTTGCTACCTTTCTTTGATAGGGTCGAATTTCATCATGTACCCCGGGCTGAGAATCATATGGCATATGCATTGGCAATGTTGGCGTCCATGTATAAGGTGAATCTGTGGAATGAGGTCCCGAAAATCAAAATTATGCGTCTCGACAGGCCTGCTTTTTTTTCATAGCCAAAGAAGTGCTAGATGGTAAACCATGGTTTTATGATATCAAGTGCTTTCTTAAAAGTCAAGAGTACCTACCTGGGATATCCAGCAAAGATAAGAAGACTCTGAGGAGATTGGCTGGTAATTTATTTCTGAATGAGGATGATGTGCTATATAAGAGGAACTTTGACATGGTCCTCCTACGTTCTGTTGATGGACACGAGGCAAGCCTGTTGATGGAGGAAGTTCATGAAGGTTCTTTTGGTACCCATGCCAATGGGCATGTCATGGCTAGGAAATTTTTGAGAGCAGGTTATTCACTACTATGAAAAACCCATTTAACAACGGTTGGGAATGACGTATAATGACGCGGGCAAAGGCGTTGTTATGTAGATTGTCGTTGTAAGTTCACTGTTTCTACAACGGTCTGGAAACCATTGTTGTATTCTGGAAAGCGGGTGTTATATTGCAACGATTAGGTATTTCAACCGTTGTAATATATATTAACTATCACAATGGTTATGAGTCTCAACCGTTATGGAATGACCCTTAGTTTATTAAATAAAAATGTATATTGCTTGTTTTACCATACACCTAATTAAAGAAATACAACTTTTAAAATTGGTAAAGAACTATATAATCTGAAAATTAAACTGTTCTTGAAAAACAACTTAAACACACCACTGTTTTCTGAATTGCATCCATTTTATTCCGCACATTTTATGTTCCTTAACATAAAATTTATGGTTCAATGGTCGGTTTCCTTCAATCCATCGATATCTTTTATTATAGTTTACCTCATCATCGCCACAAATCATTGCGATTTTATCATCATAAAAATCATGATCTTAACAACCACGATGATTAGTGACGACGATGAGGTAAATTAGAATTGTAGATATCGATGAATTAAAACAAACGGACCATTGAACAATAAATTTTATGTTAAGGAATATACAATGTGCTGAATGAAATGGATGCAATTCGGAAAACATTGACATGATAAAGGTTGGTTTTCAAATACATCTTAATTTTCAGATTATAAGTTTCTATATCAATTTAGCTGATTGCATTTTCAATAAAAGGATAGTGAAACAAACAATATACATAGTATATAATAAACTAAATTTCATATACAATATCAGAATGAATTCATATATATGTACCTTATCAGAATGAATTCATATATATGTACCACCATCATCATCACCATGTGAAACAAACCCAAAGAAGTGGGAAGCAATGAAGAAAATTAGTTAGTATTCAATTTAACTATATACAATATACATAGTATATAATAAACTAAGGTTCTATATCAATTCAACTGATTGCATTTTCAATAAAAGGATAGTGAAACAAACAATATATAATAAACTAAATTTCATATAAAATATCAGAATGAATTCATATATATATGTATGTACCTTATCAGAATGAATTCATATATATGTACCACCATCATCATCACCATGTGAAACAAACCCTAAGAAGTAGGAAGCAATGAAGAAAATGAGTTAGTATTCAATTTAACTATATACAATACACATAGTATATAATAAACTAACGTTCTATATCAATTTAACTGATTGCATTTTCAATAAAAGGATAGTGAAACAAACAATATACATAGTATGTAATAAACTAAATTTCATATACAATATCATAATGAATTCATATATATGTACCTTATCAAAATGAATTCATATATATGTACCACCATCATCATCACCATGTGAAACAGACCCTAAGAAGTGGGAAGCAATGAAGAAAATTAGTTAGTATTCAAAATAAAACAAGCAAAAGTTGAAACAAAACCCTAAGAAGTGGGACTGTACCATTACAATGAAGTTCACCTTGCTTGTGAAGCATTGAATTCGAATCTGCACAAAATGAGAACAATCAACAAAAACAACATGAAGCAAACGAGATAATGGGAACTATCTAACAAAAAGATTAAAGTAGAAGAATATTTTATTTTCCATAAATAATATGTACATTACGCTTGCTACCGCCAGTATCATCACCATGTTCATCTAGTTTTAGACTCTGCAAGAAGAAATACAAGGAGGAAGAAGCTTAAATCAAAAGCTTCATACTTCTTGTATTTTTTTCGTGGATTCTAAAAAAAGATGAAGTTTGCTGTAAAAAATGTAGAGAAAAAATGGGTGCTAGGGTTTCGCTATGAAGGAAATGGCGCTACTGTCAATAAGGGAAAGTTAATTCCCTTATATAGGTAAATTTTTCACAACGGTTTTCTAAAATAACCGTAATGATAAGTATATATATTATTTTAATAATATCACAACGGTTAGTTATATTAACCGTAGCGATACCCCTTATACTTGGTACAAGGTTCGACTCCAGGCAACAACATTTTTCTATAATTACGTAAAATAGAAAAATGTTGTTGCCTGGAGTCGAACCTTGTACCAAGTATAAGGGGGTACCGCTACGGTTATTATTACTAACCGTTGTAATATTATAACCCTTGCTCTTCCCGGAATAGAGAACACTCTGGCCAAGTATAATAATGATTTAAAATTTTCTCCGTTTTTCAAAAAATATCGTTCCAGAATATCAACCATTTACAAGTTATCATCATTGCAAGCATTAAACTATCAGACTTTTCATCTTCAACCTCATCTATAAATAGACAATTTTACATTTCTTCATAATATATTCTTCGTAACAATGAGTTTTACAAATAAGAATGCTAGAAACATCACCAATGAGGGCACAAATGAACAACGTCAGCCGCCAAATGAGGAGGTCCAACCAGCGGCCAACGTCAGGGATGCGTTAAGGGTAAGGAAGGAGAAGAAGAAGAAGAAGAAGAAGAAGAAGAAGAAGAAGAAGAAGAAGAAGAAGAAGCTGAAGAAGAAAAAGAAAAAGACGAAAAGGATGACTGTTTATTATGATTTCGATGAGGGGAGTGAGGAGAGAGTCCTGGATTATGAAGATGCATTTGCAGCTATGGGCTCTGACATTGATAAATATATGTAATATATGATTATCAATGTACTCTTCTTATCTGGAATCCTAATAAAGTTTTCTTTTATATATACTCATCTCTTTCACTTTTATTTTTAAAGAAGTTATGATCAAACTATTTAACATATTCTCTTGCACTTAAAAATAGAAAAACCAAGATGAATTTTGAGTTTTGAGGTTAAATCCCCGTAACACTAACAAAAGAAATAAAATATATGTTTAAAATCTAAAAAATATGGAAAAAAATGTTGTTGCTGGGAATCGAAGCTTATTACACATCATGTATTACAACGATGTTTTAATACAAGCGTGTTTAAAATGTAAAAATATGGAAAAAAAATGTAGTTGTTGGGAATTGAAGATTGTTACACACCATGTATTACAACGGTTTTTTAATACGACCGTCGTTAAATATGGCGTTATAAATTAGCTACAAAATTTTTAACCTATTACAACGGTGGGATAAGAATCCGTTGTAAGCTTGGCGTTGTTGTTTTAGCGTTTTGTAGTAGTGATTACTGGATGACCAAGAAGTCCGACTGCTTCAAATACGCCAAGTGTCATAAATGCCAGATTTATGCTAACAAAATGCACGTGCCGCTGAATCCTTTGAATGTGTTGACATATCCTTGGCCCTTTGCTATGTGGGCCATTGACATGATTGGGAGATTGATCTGACTGCTTCCAATGGACATCGTTTTATCCTGGTTGCCATCGATTATTTCACCAAGTGGGTGGAAGTGACTTCATTTGCTAATGTTACTAAACAAGTGGTTGCCCGGTTCTTAAAGAAGGATATCATATGTCGTTATCGAATCCCTGAAAGGATAATTACTGATAATGGTTCAAATTTGAATAACAAGATGATGAAGGTGTTATGCCAGAGCTTCAAGATTGAACATCACAATTCTTCTCCATATCGTTCGAAGATGAATGGTGCCGTTGAGGCAACTAATAAGAATATTAAGAAGATTGTGCAGAAGATGGTTGTGACGCATAAAGATTGGCATGAGATGTTGCCATTTTCCTTGCATGGTTATCGTACTTCAGTGCGTACATCGACAAGGGCAACCCCTTTCTCACTTGTGTATGGTATGAAAGTAGTCCTACCGTTGGAAGTTGAGATTCCTTCTTTAAAGATTTTGACAAATGTGAAACTTGATGAAGCTGAGTGGGTACAGACCAGGTTGAATCAGCTGAATCTCATTGAAGAGAAAAGACTGGCATCCATTGTACATGGACGGTTATATCAGAGTAGGATGAAAAAGGCATTTGATCAGAAAGTGCTTCCTCGGTGTTTCCAGACAGGTGCTTTGGTATTGAAAATGATCCTTCCTCCTCAGACAGATCACAGGGGCAAATGGACTCTGAATTACGAAGGACCATACGTTATGGGAAAGGTTTTCTCTAGCGGAGCCTTGTTGCTTTCAACTATGGATGGTGAAGATTTTACATCCCCTGTAAATGCATACGCATTCAAAAAATACTTCGCATAAAAGAGACCCGCTGAACCGCAAAAAGAAAAGGTCTCGACAAAAAGGGCATCCCAGTGAACCATAAAAAGAAAATGTTCGGGTAAAAATTAGGGATAAAAGAAAAAGAATTGAATAAACCCGCAAAGTTGAAAACATGAAAAGGCAACTTTGGAAAAAAGGGATACCCCGAAGGATTGAAAACCCGAAAGGGATATCCAGACAAAAGTTAGGGATTTGAAAGCGAGAGGTTATGATTTGCGTTCGATCCGTGAGCTCATAGGAATTCCGAATGATAGGAATCGGTCTAATCAGTCATTTCAGAAAGAAAATGTATTTGAGAACGTCGAAGATATACGGGTCATAGTCGAATCAAAACTTGATCGAAATCTATTTCCACACTGCCAATCTGTGTATTTTATTTTATTTTTGTGCAATTACCTCTTTCTAGGAATTGTCTCCTGATGTAAATACCTATTTGCAGGCCAATTTCTATCAATAAAATTTCCTTTCATTCAAAAGTTTTCCTCTCGTTTTTACTTTTACTATTTTGTTTACAAAAAACGTCCGATATTTTGATAAACATTGCATGTGAAAACATTGAATCTTTGCAGAGCATGTTAAAACATTGGAAATTGCTTGAAATTTTGAATGTCATGGGTGGTAACCGAGATTGCCATGCTATACCTGGTACAGTCCTTTGTTTGTTGTATGTTTGTAGGAGTTGTATGACCCTTCTCCCCCAGTAATGTTTCTCTCCCCAGTAGAGATCGTTAAGGCCTTATCGTCCTCAATAGAGCACTACGAAGTTTCTAATGGTTATCCCCGGCGAGAGTACAGAAGTTGGCTTTCCCCAGCCATGTTTGGTCTTGTTTGTTCTCCAACAAGAGTTTGTATTCCCGGACATGATAAGGGTGGCTTGTTAGTGCTTCCCGAGTATGTCTGTATCTCTAGCAATGGTGTTTCCTTATCCCTGGCAGAGTAAGGGTAGATGGCAGTTTCCCAACAGAGGAGTAAGCTCATCATTGTCCCCTAGCAGAGTTGTCATCAGTAATCATCATTCCCTGGCAGATTTGGTTGTTCAATCTCTTCAGCAGGTAGAAACTAGTATTGGTCAGTATTCCCAACAGGTCAAAGCCCAATTGTCATTGGCACATCCCTTCATCAGAATTATGGTGATATTTCTTAGCATTCGTCTATTGTTCCTACTTTCCGGAAGAATGGAAGTTCAGTTGGGTTTCTTCAATAAAGGTTCTGACCTCGAAGGCAGTTCAGTTTTTCTTTTCCAGCGGAGCTGGTTGCGATTTTTCAGCACTTCCCCTAGAGGAGTGTCCTTTTGCATATCGTAAGCATCTTTGCATTGCATCCTTAAACGCGTAGCATTTAAATTTCGGATGGAAAATTACGCCATGGAAAAATTCAAACATGCATCCGAAGCATAAGCCAAGTTTGATACCCTCTTTTCCAAACTTTTCCCCAGCAGAAAGTGATGTAACTCAGGATAAATTATTTCACTTATCCCTAAGCAGGTGATCTAACCAATCTTCAGGGTGGTAGATCTATCAATCTTACCCTTTGATCATCGTTCCCTAGCAGGGTTGTCTGTCTAGGATTCCTTTATCCCCTCGGAGTCATTTCGCGATTAATTCTTGACACTTTTACCCATCGTTTGTGTGTTGGGTGCATTAATCTCGACATTCTCGCAATTTTCAGCTTCAGTCAACACCCATCCGTGTTATTTCAACACTCGTACATGCTTGATTCATTTCCTCAATACATCGTTTGTATTGATTTTTTGACACTCGTCTGTGTTGAATTCATTTCTCAATACTCGTCCGTATTGATCTTCAATACTCGTCTGTATTGATCTTTAGACACTCATCCGTGTTTGTTTTAACTTTATCAATACTCGTCCGTATTGATCTTCGATACTCGTCCGTATTAATCTTTAATACTCGTCCGCATTGATCTTCAATACTCGTCTGTATTAAACTTTAGACACTCGTCCGTGTTTGTTTTAACTTTATCAATACTCGTCCGTATTGATCTTCGATTCTCGTCTGTATTGATTTTCGACACTCGTCCGTGTTCGTTTCATTTTCACCAATATTCATCTGTATTGATCTTTAGTCACTCCTCGTGATCCTCAACACTTGTCCGTGTTTGATTCCATTCCTCAATTCTCGTCCGTATCGATTTTCAACACCCGTCTGTGTCTGTTTCAGTTTCATCGATACTCGTTCGTATTGATCTTGGATTTTTCAACACTCGTTTGTGTTTTCTCTTTAGCTTCCTCAATACTCGTTTGTATTGATCCCAGTCACTTGTCGTGATCTTCTAACACTCGTCGTGTTTTGTTGCAGTTTCCTCAATACTTGTCCATATTGATTTTCAATAACCCATATTGATATTAAGCACTCGTCCATGTTTGATCCCTTTCTTCAATACTCATCCGTATTGATATTGGACTTCCATCATGGCCCTCAACACTCGTCCGTATTTATCCCCAGTGTAGTTGACACTCGTTCGTATCAATTTCTACTTTATCAATACTTCGTACGTATTGATTCCCCAGCTCCTGTTTGCGTCGAGTATATAGTTTCTATTGCTCAATTCCCGTAGTGGTTTCATTGGTTGTATTCCTTATAGGAGTTGTTTCTTCCCCTGCATATTGTAAATTTTATGGTTCTTTTGTATTTAATCCCCTTCTAATGTCTGAATGTCGTTGTCTTTCATACCTTCAGGTTTAAGTTGATTGAATTGGGGAAGTTGTAACACCCCAAAATTTTCCTTCCTTTTTTTAACTTTTTTTTGGCTTATTCTTCATTTCATTTGCATCTTCATTTATGCATTGCATTGGTTCTAGACATGGGATCGAGGTATCTTTAGTGGTCCTCAAGAGGAGGAGATGGTTCTCAAAGCAATGAATAAGGAGATGTACTTAACATCATGATATTCTTAAGCTACAAAAGTCTTCATACTCTCTAAAGTATCTCAACAAGTTCACCCAATTATCTGAGGATTAGGGTTTCATTGGTTTTAAGAGATTCATCTGATCTAGCTCCTAGTGGCTCTGAGCTAGGTTTTGTGCAAAGGCTACTTGTGATTTCTTTCTTGAGCTAATCAAGGTTTTATGGGTTAATATACATCTCAATGGTTCTCTACATGTCTCATGGTTCACCGCAAATCATATCAAGGGTTTCTGAAAGTGATAGATAAGACATTGGATTCATTTGATAAAAAAGTTAACTGGTTCTCTACAAAAGTCAACTCTTGAGTTCTTGGGTCACATTTAGGCATTTCAAGTCATCATCCATGTTATTATGAGGTTTGATCAATAGAAATCAAGCGAAATCATAAAATCAGGAGAAGTTACTAAATTAGAGTTTTGAGATTTTTCTAAGTATGGAAGAATTATTGTTCATGAAGCCATCTTGCAAGATTCATAAATTTCTCATCCTTGATTCAAATGATGCAAACTTGTACTCAAATTAAAGAGGACATCACATACTACAAGTTTGTAGAAGAAAGCAACTTCAAAATATGCATAGATCAAGAGTTATGGAGAGGTAACGTTTGGAAAAATAAGATTCAAGATGTTCAATACTTAGAATTTTTCTAAGTATACAAATTCATCTTGGAGGGCATGTTTTCAAGACTAATTTTCTTGGTGATCCAAGCTTCATCTCACTTTTCCTCCAACATGAAAGTTGTTCCTCATTCTTCAAGCTTTCTTTTGATACCAAGAACTCTCCATTTGGATGTATAGAACTCAAGTTATGACATCTCAAAGATAGGGTTTTTCAAGTAGTCAAGATGGCAAGTCATTAGTCAACTTCATGAAGCCAACTTCAAAGGCATTTTCCACATGGTTCCAAGCTTCAACTCAATTTCCTTTCAACATGAGAATTATTCTTCATGCTTCAAGCTTTCTATGCATATCAAGAACTCCTCAATAGGACAAATACTCCTCAAGTTATGAAGACTCAAAGACAAGGTTTCAAAGTTGCCAAAACACATTTGTAACTTAGAATATTTTCAAGTACTTTGGACAGTTTGTGGAACCATTTTCAAAGATCATTTTCACATTGATTCAAGTGTTGTTTCACTTTGTTTTCAACATGAAACTTGTTCTTCTTTCTTCCTATTTTATTTTGATCCCAAGATTTCATTAAATGGTTTCTTATTCATCAAGTTACAAGGGTTCAAAGTAGGATACATGAGCATGATCCTAAGGCACCTCATTTGGCTTTTCTCTTGCATATTCTTAATATTTCATTCAATATGATCATGTATACCTTAAAATCACACGCACATGACATAATTTTGATTGCCTAAAGTAGCTAAACACACTAACATTCCTTCATGCACTATATTTGAACCATGTTGCCAAAAAGAGAAAAAAGATGAATTTGCATAAACTTGCTTACCACTCTCTCACGTGCCAATCTTCTTCTCACACCCATTTCATGCTCTCATTCCACTCCAAAATTCACAACAAAACCACCCTATGTGATGATACCCGTGTGCACTCCCTCACTCTCCAAAATTTGAAAACAAACTTTTAACAACTTTCTAACCTTGGGTTATGAATTTTAACTGCACTTGGACTTCATATAAAACCTCTCCAAAACCCTAACCATGTACACAACTTCATTTTACACAAATTCAGATCTGAACAAGCTCTCTCTCCCTCAGAATTTTTAGATTCGAGCCATATTTTCTCTCCAAGTTTTCCATTGTATCTTACTTGATATGCACTCTTTGAAGTTTGTTGAAGCAAGAGGAAGCATTTCTGAAGTCATTTGAGTAAGGAAAAGAAGCAGTGGGTTGTCTCCACTAGGTAACTCTTCTTCCTCTTTTTTCTCACATGACATGTATGTTTTGAGCTCTTGATTGATGATTCTGAAGCCCTACACTAGTGTAGGCAATGTTTGTGTGATTGTTGTTTTGATTTGATGACATTTCAGTTTATGCTTCAAAACTTTGTGCTCAATTTTCATAATGATAGAGTGCTCTAAAATGAGTTCTGATGCCATATTCGTGATTAACGTGAAAAAGCGTGTGGAATGTTGTCTTTGTTTTTTAGTTTTGAGGAGGTTTGTGATTTTGCTCCTGCGAGGGTGAACGGAGAATACGGTCGGATCCCTAGCTCCGACGTCGCTGGTTTTGGATGATGTGTCCTTTTTTAATTCTTGATCATTACTGTTGTGTGCGTGATGTGGCAGCCATGTGTGTTCCAACACATTAATGAGTTGGCTCACGTGGCATTTGTTTTGTTTGTTTCTGACTTGCTGTGTGAATTGGTTTGGGCCTGACTTTAATTTGATACCCATACCACCAGTATTTTAATCCCAACGCATTTTAACACTATTCTTAGTTCATTTCTTGAATTGCTGATGCACCACCTCTTGTTTATTTCATTTTTATTTTTTCTTATTTATTCTATTTTCACTTTTGATTTTATTTTAACTGTTAAATCTATTCTAAAAATCCATAAAAATACATTTCTATTCATTTAATGTCTCAAGATATTTTTGTCATTTTTTATTTTATTTTTCATTTAATTTTCCTATTTTTATTTGAATTAATTTGGGATGTGTTTTTACTTTTTTAACCTTGAACTAAAGTTTGTGTCCTTGATGCTTTGTGCTTGCCTATTTGATCCAATCTCTTGGCCATGTTTTAACACTTGATTAATGAATATTTGAGTGATGTTTTGGTTCCTTGATGATGAATGTTTGATTCCTTCTCAATTGGTTTTGATTGGCCCTCAATTTATGCTCGATTAATGGAACATCTTGAACTTATTGGTTGATTTTGATGATGCATTTATGCAATTCTTGTTGGGATCTTTTTCATACTTGATCTTGATTTATTTTCCATGAGTTAGAGCCTTATATCTACATTTGTTTTGATATTTAACTATTTTTTATTGAGGTTTCAATTTGGTGAAGTGTTGAGAATGATACTTGTGTGTTCTTGACCTAGTCTCTTGAGTTTGTTCTCTTGTATAATCCCTTGATGCTTGGTGCTCTTGTGTGACTTAAATAGCTTGTTTGAGCTTCTGACCTTTATGTCTTGATGTCCATTGCATTATCATCTTTCCTCTTTTGCTTATCATGATTATTTGTTTCCTTTTGTGGATGATTTTGGTTGATGGATACTTAGTTTCTTGTTCATGCTTTGAATGTGATGCCTATTGAATCCTTCTTGTTAAAATGAGTTTTTTTTGAATTGGAATGTTTGATTCTGTTTCTGACCTTCCATGTTTACATGCCCTAATTTCGTTATTTGAACCATTTGTGACTTGTTTTCCATGAGATAATTGTTGATAAATGCTTAGCCATTGATGTAGATCATGATATATGCTTTTGTGCTTCTTTCCTAATCTTTGAAATGAGTTGATCATGATATGATGTAGATTCTGACCTTCCTTGATTCCTACCTTACTTGACCCATCTTGATTTGGCTTGCTTATTAGTGATGTTTGATATGGTTTTAAGATATGTTTGCTTTTGCACTTCTATGATTGACGTTGCCTATCTTCTTGAACTCTAATGTGTGAGTCCTTTGAGCATGATTTGTGATTATCAGAATATGTGTGTTAGTTGTTTGACCTGTCCATCTTTGATGTTTTGATTCATAAGATAACCATGTCATGATGTTGGCTTTGATGTTTGACACTTGAGAATTGATTGTTGAATCTTCTTATTGTGTTGCTCTGACATCTTTCTTCTCTTCATCTCCTTTCTTTTCCTTTGAGTCTTGAGTTTATTGTTGTTGTGTGTGATTGAGTTGTTTAATGTTTACTTGTGTTTATTCACATGCTCCCTTAAGGCTCCTAGTCCAACTTAATTTCTGATTAAGTTTGGAGTAGGATAGACATTAGGCTCTTAATCCTTTGCATGACAACATTAGGTTAGCTCCCTTTTAACCTCAACTTTAGGTGCATCTTCTGCATGATAACATTAGGTAGAATTCCCTTTCTCATCCTCAACTATATGACCATTTGGCATGATAACATCTAGGTATGAGTTCCCTTATATTTTTCTTTGCCCTTTGAGTCTTTCTCTTCTCTCTCTTAAACAAGATCAAAACACGTAATAAATATAATGAGTATGGTACGTCACGAGCCTTAAGTACATGGGAAGTGATAAGCGGGAGTCTCTCCTTACCTTGTCTAGAGTGTTTTGCATACGTCCCATTTTGGGTCGATCTTGCGAAGTATTCAATCATATGTCATAGACTTTAGTGTTATACGCATCTCAAACAAATTCAATTCATTTATTTTAAAACTCTTAAACAAACTAAAACTCATTTTGTCCTTCGGGATTCTTTTTCAAAAACTTTTCAGAAAGAGCATGCTACTTTTGTTCTACCATAAACAGGCCACGTCCCTAACTGCTGGAATGCAAACTTAGCACGCTCATAAAAGACACTTAGCCATCCGTGGTAGGCCGAACTACGAATTCTCTGATTTCTTCATTCTCGTCAGAATGAGGATATGTATGCACAAGACGACGAAGTCTTGGGGAGCAACCTTCCTCCCTTTCACCCGTAGTCCTCCGAACTACGTTGACTCTGACTTTCCCATTGCACGAGGGAATATGTAGGCATAGGACGGCGAAGTCCTATCGAGTCTCTTTTTGTTTTTTCCCCTTTTCGTTTCCGTTAGCATGTAGGCTTTAGACAAACACACCCTTTGATTAGAACCACAAGAGTGAATTCCATTGAGTACAACAGACGAGAGGGGTGCTAACACCTTCCTCTCGCGTAATCGACTCCCGAACCCGGAATTTGGTTGCGAGACCATGTCCTTTCCCTTTTTGAGGTTTCTTTGATCATTTCCTTTCCCCCCACCGGGATAAATAACGTTCAGTGGCGGCTCTGTTTTCCGCCGGTTGTTTTTCGCATTGCGACAGCATCATGTAGACTTTTCTATGGTACTTACTGGTACGTGCTATCAACATTATCATATGGTCATGAGTACTCAAAAAATCATTACTTTCCTCTAGTCAAATTTAAGCTCAAGCAAATGGTTTGATCTTTTATTAGAGGATTAAGTTGATATCCTCTATTGAGTTGGTTCTTCTGGAAACCATTAGTAAGGTTTATTATCAAGAATAATAACTTATTTTTTCCCTCTCTATGTTAATAATTCATATTTTTGAGAAAGTTATGAAATAGTACACAAAATACAATGATACAAACTTTATGTGATAGAAGGTACAACGACATGTGCAACAAGACCTGTTATTAGTACAAATGACATAAAAAAAGCATTCTTCAAGTAGTACAAAGATTAAAATGACTCATTTATTAAAGGTCAGGATCAACAAATGATCAACAAAATGGAAGTTATACAAATACTCAAATTATAATTATTTTATTCAATAAAAATCAAAATAAAATACTGAATAAATCTTGTAAATAAACTTCAGAAAATCAACTTGAGTAGTTCATATTGCCTTAATAAAGCATTTTTCTTAAACTCTTTGACTTGCTTGTTGTCTTCATAACTAAAACATAAATAATCATATGTAGTCTTAATTGATTCTTTGTTAGGGTTTTTTTCAAACTCTTTGTAGGTAATAATATACATAAGAAAACTTCTAACCCATGATAGAAGGAAATTCCTAAAGAGACTTATTTGTGCCTCACATAATAGGATCATGATTCATTCCTCTCATGAAGTGTATAATGAGAAGACAACATATATTGACATCCATTTTTATTTTATTAGATACATGCTTAAATCAAATGAAATTTTGGTTGAGAAGGTTGTTTCATAAAACAATATGAAAATATATGATCACCAAGTCATTAACTAGGTCAAGGTTCAAGCATTGCGTAGACTTTATAAATATTGCTAAAGGGTGATTTAAGGAAAGAGTGAAACAAGATGGTTTTAGGTACATTGGAATCACAACCAACTTGAACGCAATGTGGAAATTGGTTGTAATACCTTAAGGATGACCTTAAAGAAAAACAAATTTGAGTTTTGACTCACGTGCCTAGCGCATTGAAGATCTCTTTTTTTGCAATTTTTCTACTACCTTACCCGCAAGGGGCGTGGTTAATTTGTGAGGCGCATAACCTTGAAATTTGACACTACAATAAAAAAAACTCATTTTACATCGGTTGAAAAAGGGCTTTTTACCTCAGTTTCAAAGGAGAGATAATTAAAGGCGTCATGAAAAGTTTCCACTTTAACCCTCTATTTAAATAACCGAATGTATTGCACATGGGTTCGAACCCCACCAATTGCAATTTCATATTTTATAAAAAAATACATACAATTTTACCTATCGATTATAAAAATAAACGAGAGAAATGTTATATATATATATATATATATATATATATATATATATATATATAAAATTTTCATTTGAATACAAATTATTTTTAATAATTTTACATTAACTTTGTTAAAATTTACAAGTACAATTTTGAAGAAGAATTCTAAAACATCATCATTATCCTTGTGAATCTTGGGGAAGATCAAATGATGAAATATTTTGCATTCCTTATATTAGAGTACATTCTCAATGGCTTGTCAATCAATTGATCTGGATATAGAAAATTAAACAAATATTATATAAGGAAAATAATTTATCATGTATAAAGACAAGAGAATATGTAAAGAACACAAATCTTGAAGTAATAGTATTTTTTTCTCTTGCAATCCATCAGAAAGACTATTTTCAGGCTCCTTTAAGTCTCACTTTTTTCATTCCTAATGTTTTCATTACCAATGTTTTTATCCAGACTGTATGTGATTGAGGTATATATTGTGGCGTTCGTATACTCAATGGTTGACGTGACGATTCCACTCGGGCCACTAATGTTATTTGTGGATTAATGTGATGGCGGTGTCAAGAGCGTTGATCCTTTATGATTGGATGGTAAATATTTGTTTAGGACGGAAAAGAAACTCAATAAAATCTCTTACTTTACTCTTCGGTGGGGTGTAAAAACCGAGGTAATAGGTTTTTACTTTTTTAAAATAAAAAGTTAAATAAAATTGGGGGTTTTCCCTTATGTTTTTAAAAACACCGAGGTAATAGATTACTTCTATTACAAAAAAATGGTGAATGGTAAAAATTAAAAGTAACATGTATGATTTTCTTTTTCAATGTTTTATCATTCACCAATTTCTTTGTGTGTTGCAATAATCAAACAAATGACTATATTCTAAACAAAATTTTCAAGATCTTGTTTTGTGAAACAACAAAATTGTAGTATGATTAGGAATAAATGTCTCAATGTTGTCAATTGAAGAAAGTTATATATTCACTACAACAAAATACACATTTGGTATCACTATATTACTACGGCCGTTTAATCAACCGTATTAATAACTAATTTTAACCCACCTGATTTTTTTATATATTTTATTATAAGACATTTTATCAAGGTTGATTATACCAACCGTGGTGATAGATGAAAGGTTATAGGCTTCAAATCCCAATATTTTCTATTTTTCGTTGGAAAAAGGGCTTGCCCTTATACTCTTATATATATTTTAAAATTAAAATACATATCACCATGGTTATTACCAAAAACTATTGTGAAAAGTACTTACATTTCATCACGGTTTCTAGTATCAACCATGGTGAAAGGTGTTACATATATATATATATATATATATGGGGCATATCAAGTGAGAGGGATTTTAAAATGAGAGATGAGAGAAACAAACAACCACCGTTAGATCAGTCAAAATTATGATTAAACATATTCATTAATGTGGGTATTAGTTTCTCTCTCTTATTAACCTACATTCCATCTCTCTTATTAACTTGATATAATGGTTGTTGTTTGTTCCTCTCATCTTTCATTTAAAATCACTCTCATTTGATATGCTCCCTATATATATATATATATATATATATATATATATATATATATATCATCTCTCTCAAAGCAAAACCTTAACATCTCTCTTACACCTTTCTTCTTCTTCCACATAATTGTTTCTTCTTCTTCTTCTTCTTCTTCTTCTTTCTTCTTTATCTTTATTTTTCTTCTTCTTTATGCGCTTTCGTCCATGCTATTCATACGGTTTTTCTATTTTTCTTTATATAGGTTATAATATTCATCACTATTGAAGAGCTTTCAAGGTACGCCATTCTTTCAACCTATTCATTCCATTTTATGTTACAAAGGGTTTTCATTTGGCATGGTGTATTTTAATTTCGGTTTCACATGATTTTCATATCTTTTTTGTTGTCTCTACTTGGATTTTATTTTTTGAAATGGTCAATTTGTGTTTAACATATCAAAACACAATATGATTGTGTTAACATGTTGCTTGTATGATTACAATGTTTATGTTTCCAAACTTTCCTTTCGGTTTCCAAATCTGATTCAATAGTTTATGTTTACAAATCTAGTTAACATGTTGTTAGTGGGATTACAATGTCATAGTAGTTTATGTTTCTAAATATGGTTAACATGTTGTTTGTAGGATTAAAATTTCATGATAATTTATGTTTCCAAATCCGGCTAACATGTTGTTTGTAGGATTACAATGCCATGCTAGTTTATGTTTCCAAAATTTGTTAACATGTTGTTTGTTGGATTACAACGTCATGCTAGTTTATGTTTTCAAATCTGGTTAACATGTTGTTTGCATGATTATAATGTCATTCTAATACATTTTGACTCATATGGAAGGTGAATGAAAAAGATTAACTCAAGAAAGTGCATATTATGGGTGTGGTTCAAAAATCGTTTTATGTTGCTATGAAGAAAAAATACAAGGCGGATGAAGCTATTGTGAAATCTACAAACTTGTGTGAAAGACCCAGAATAACATCCATTCAAATTTAACACAATTTTCCAGCTCTCACTTCAGCTTCATTCTTCTTTCATTATGGATTACATTCCGAGACAAGTAGATCATTGTTGATTTCAATAAAATGTACGTCCGTGAAATATTTTATGAGTTGACATGTTGTTGTTGTTCATAATATTTACCTTGTTGATGTTTTTGTTAATAAATATTGTTGTTGGTATTATTGTTAATGTCTTAGAATATGAGTTTACTATATCCTAGAACAAACTTGTTTTATGCACCTATATGTGATTTCGTTCGGCCAACATGCAAGAACAAAACATTGTTAAGTCCAGATGAGTTTATTATATCGTACGTAGCTTGCTTGTTTCACTAACCCCTCACTGAGCATGCATTCATTTAAATTTATTTAGAAAATAATAATAATAATAATAATAATATGAAAATTAAGTTATATTTAAAAACCAATTTAGATCAATCAATGTTTCGAATTGCATGCATCTCGTAATTCATCTCTCGCTTTTTAACATATAGTTCTTCAAAGAAATGGTTCCTCTCTTCTAGTTTATTTTGCAAAGCATCAAACTTGTTCCGAAATTTCGATTCATCATCATCACTGTCGTCATAATGATAATTATCATAATTTAAAATAATAATGATGATAGTGATGATGATGAATGCGAGTTAGTCAACAAGTTGATACTTTTCAAAATAAACTAGAAGAGAAGGAACCGTTGTTTTGAAGAACTTGGGGGCATTAAACCAAATTCTATATGTTAAATAGCGAAAGATGAATTACGAGATGCATACAATTTGAAAAATAGTGGATTGTTTAAGTTGTTTTCCAAGAATAATTTAATTTTTCAAATTATTATCTTTTAAATCAATTTGAATTGTTGTATATGTTTATTGAGAGGTAGGGAAAAATAAATAATCCACATATTTTATAATAAACTCATGTATACATACCACCACGGTTGGAATTTATAACTGTGGTGAAATATTAATTTTATTCGTGCTTTAATTAAATTTTTGTTAACCCCCAAGGGTTGGCCTAGTGGTGGAGGCTTAGGTCTTGAGAGTGTGCTCCTCTCAAGGTCTCAGGTTCGAATCCTACTAGGTGCAATCAACCTTTGTGTGAGGCAGTCCATACGGAGCTTTGCTCCGGCTTTAAACGGGACCCCCGCTAGTGGACGGTGGGATTGGTCCCTCTTGGATTAGTCAGTCGCAAGGCCAGATACCAAGATTTCCAAAAAAAATAAAATAAAATAAAATTTTTGTTCCTGGGTTTCGAACCCATAACGTTCATAAATATCACAATCGTTATTTAAAATAATTTGTGATAGGTAGCGTGTTACCTAGTTTCTCACTACGGTCACACGCCCGTGGTGGAAAACAACATACTTACAACCACACCCTACCTTACCACAATTGGTAAAGCGTGATGGTATCCCTTTACCAACCGTGGTGAAAGGATCTTTACGGGGTAGTGATTATAAAATGTTATTCTAAAATATAACAATATTTTCTTTTACCATTCAACATTGGAAAGAGGTGGAAACAACAACAATAACAACACCAATAACAACAACAACAAAAACAATATCATTATGTGAGATAGATTGGAAGAACAAAAAAATATTTTGTTGAAGGTTGGTGTTAGAAAAACAACAATATAGAATCAAATTATTTTTCTGTCTTGCAATTCATCCCAAAGAATCATGTTTATAAATAAGGAGGACCGTATATGTGTTAGGTTTATGGTACTATTAAGTGAACGAATCCTTTTATATTTAAAATTGGGTATCATACTCATCAATTATTAAAATAATTGAAGGAATAGAGTAATTAACATTTAAATAAAAAATAAAATGAACAGAAAGACGTTATTTTTAATGAAATAAAAACATAAACTTCCGTTACATGGATCCGAAGCATGTACATTAAATTAGTTTACACCTCAGTTATTTATTATAACTGACGGAATAAATGATATTTTTTGAAGAAAAAAAAAACTTGTCGGTTTAGGAATTATATATCGGATTTTTGCTGAGCAGAGTGAAAATGTTGTCATAAAATGTATTATTTATAGTAGTGTGAAGGAAGTTTAAGTATTTTTTAATCATTTTTGCAAGTGTTTCTAGTTTTCTAGAGAGAGACACTAAGGGTGTGTTTGGAACAAGAGAGAAGTATCAAAGAGAGAGGTTGCAAAGAAAAACATCACTTCTCTTGTTTGGTAGTGCATAGAAATGCTGAAAAGAAAAAAAATATACATGAGTCCCACCACATTTTACTATCGTCTAATTATAGAGAAGATAGACAAGAGAAATGCAAGTTCTTCCTTTATTTTCAATTATGCCCTTGTTTTTTTTACGTGATGAATACATATTATTGATATATTTTGATTATATGATTCTTTAGATCTATTTTTACATGTTTAACTTTATATTTTTTTAAATGCTACCAGGTTGCTTTTTGATAAAAACAAATAAACTATAAATTAAATTACTTTAAATAATTGAAATAGTGAAACAATTAATTAAAATAAATTTATCAAATCATTATTATTTTTAATTAAAATACATATTTAAATTGATATTGATAAGAAAATAATTTTTGTAAAACATAAAATGTTGTAGTATTAACTTTTATAATTTAAGGGTAGTTTTGTCCTTTCAAAAGTAATTATATTTCTCTCTCTTCTAATTCTATCATACTTCTTTTATAACAAACAATAAATTAAATCTATTATATTTCTCTTTAATTTCTCACTCACTTCTCTCTTCTCACACTCTTTCTCACGTCTTTCTCTCTTCTCATTTTCATCTCACAATCAAACATACCCTTATAGAGACAAAAAGATGAATTCTTAGGGTTTTTATCCTAAGTATTAAGTGATCTTTAATCGTAATCTATGGTTAGGAAAATACTTTTAAGCACATTGGAATTGAGTGATTCATCTGATGAGAGGAGAGGACGTTGAGTTAGGAATAGGTAGAATTCAAAGTGTTTTTATGAACTTGTAAAAATAATTTCTTTTAAAGTTTGCAATATTTTCTTGACTCTTTATTGATACAGAATTAGAGAGTTGTTCTATTATTCATAGTATATCATTGTTATAATAAACTAAGTAAACATTTAATCCTCACTCAAAACTTTAAAGTAATAGGTGTGTGAGTTCTCTCACTTATATAGTGTTCAATCTTCCTTTTTCTAATTAATGTGGAACTTTTTCCTCACACTTGATTCTCAACACTCCCCCTCAAGTATGAATTTATACTCAATGCTGCCCCTCATGTGGAAGCTCTCTCTTTCACATACACTTGCATCACCGTTGAATTCAACGGAACACCTTCTACCCACACCTGCGGGAAGTGTTTCGATACAAGTAAGCCAGCCCCTTTCTCCACCATTGTTGGCGGAACAATCGAAGGGGTCAACGGGGGAGCATTTCTTATTTGGGACACACCTTTTGTGAGAGATACACTGCATACTCAAAATTTTAAGGTGATAGGTATGTGGGTTCTCTCACTTATATAGTGTTCAATCTTCTCTTTTCTAATCAATATGGGACTTCTTCCTCACACTTGATTCTCAACGTACTCTTATCTTTATTTTTGGTAGCTTGTGAAATTGCATATATTTAGTTGATTGATAGATTGATATTTGTTTGACTTGATTGGCGCAGTTACCTAATTACTGTTTTTTTCTTCTCACACATCGTTTACTTTTTTTAAAGTACTTCATCTTTAAATTACACAACAAAATTATTTCATAAATAATAATACTTTTTACAAATAATATTTCATAAATAATAATACTTTTTACAAATAATATTTCATCTATACATGTTTGGTAGCTAGTAATTAAGCACAATTTACATTGATGTGAACAACTATAATAAAATACCGATTTTTATTGCAACTTGCTTGCATAAAAGCCATCCCCTACCTTCACGATGCCCACATTTTGCTTTATGTTCATTTCAAGCCATGTTGATTGTAGAAGAAGAAACTACCAAAATAGTATAGTAATGAAATTGTGTGAAACATTTGCTTTATCTCATGGTGCTAGTCTCTTCAACCATCATATATATGGATAAAAAAGTGCTATTTGTTTTCTTTTTTGCGATGTTATTATAGATATATTAAATATTTAATATTATTTATAAATCAAACTTTTGTAGAGGGGTGTATATAATTTAGCAATAGGAGCTTCCATATGCCCTTTTACTTTATCTTTAACGGCCAAAAATTGAACATAATACATAAGTGCTTTACCACATATACTGTCAATCATGAAAACTTACCTACCTAATATTTTGGTAAAAGATTCAAACTGATCCTTCTAAAAAAGAGAATATACAACTTCATGATTAAGATTCTCTTGGAAAGTTTGAAGATTACGCCTTCTTTATACTAATATTTTCATTAAGATTCTCTTTTGGAATGAAAAGGAAGAGTGTTGGGTTGTCAGAAAATATATATGACGAAGAAGTTTTTTATCGTTTAATTTTGTAAAATAAAAGAGAGTTTAATGTTATATATATGATTCGAGTTTTTTAAAGTCTCATATCGCTTAATTTTGTGAAAGAAGAAATAGTTCATACTATATTGTTTTGGGGGAATCTAGGTGTATGGTTGTTTTCATGGTGCTAAAAATATCTGGAGCTCTCGCACGCTCGAGATAATAACATATTGATAAATATTGATAAAATCCTCAAAAGAAAAAGAAAATGGCCATCGTAATCAAACTTGGGTTCATGAGTCGATTATACGAGGGGAAGCTATTATCATTCCTCACATCCGTTATACTCAACGAAAACCATTTAGTTAGATTTGCGAATAGAATGTTAGTTTACGCTATTGTTTTCTTCTAGTTATTAAAAGTTTGTAAAGAAAAGGAAAATGTCGCAAAAAGGATTTTTTTATTAGGGTGCTTGACAAGATTGCGGATCTTGCTGCTAGTATCCCTAAGTGTGATGGGAAATTCAAAACTATGTAGTTCTTGGCAAGACAAAGGTATTTTTTGGGGGGTTTTTTGTCATAGTGCTTGACAAGATGTTGAATCTCAACCCTACGTATCCTCATGTGCGGTGGGGAACTCAAAGTTACATAGTTTTTTGGAGAAAACTATGTGCTTGTCGGTTGATTTTAGTGAACGAATGTTTAAGCCGCATTCTAGCAGTTAAATGTTGCTTGTATGTTCGCGGGGGGAGGCTTAAGTGTTTGATTGTATTGTGGTAGAATGGACTAAATATTGTTTGTTCGTGAAAAGTAGTTTCAATCGTGCTGGGGCGAGAAAAGATGAGTTTGATTGGTTGAGTGTGTTTTTGAGTGGATGACGAGTACTTGAACGGTAGGACAAGTACGACCATCATCCAAATACTCAAAATTATGAGAGATATGTACGTCCAACTTAACCTTTTTTTATCCAATTTATTTATGAAATTTGTGGCGAGTTAAATCATGTTTCTTCAATGGATGACGAGTATTCGCGCGGGAGGCTAAGTACGATCATCACACAAATACTCGACACTAGGGAGGACAATTACGTACAACTAGTCTTTTTAGTCCGCGAAAGAATGAACTTGATTCGATTATTTAATGTATTTTGAGGCGGAAGACGAGTATTCAAAAGGTAAGCTAAGTACGGCCATCATCCAAATACTCAGAGACTAAGAGGGACAAGTACATCCAACTAATCCTTTTTTCAACTGTTTATTTATTGCGAAAAGAAGTTCAAGTTTCGATGTGATAATTATTTTTAATTTTAGTTTTGAAATGGTTTGGATTCAATGGTGAAACGGTTGAAAAATAACTAAAAGGCGCTAAATGTAACGCAATGTTGCGAGTCCAAATGCGAGGGTGCTAACTCTAACACGTGGGAACGAAATTCTAGCGCAAGGACGCATACTCTAATGTGAAGGGTAACTTAACGCCTCCAATAGTGTGAAATGCAATATCACACACACACACACACACACACACACACACACAATACAAAATGATAGGACAACAATGTGCATATAACAATCATAACCAGCACACATTCATTACAAATGAATCGAAAAGTAAACATGTGCGTGCTAAATTAATTGCAACGTGAGGACACAAATTGAGTTCACATAACATGAGGATGTACAATACGAAGCTGCCAACACAGAACTTAAATCTGATTTAAATGCAATAAAATCGAAATGATGCATGCTACCACAAATTGAACAACGAGTTGCTAGCGCGAAGCGTGGTCATCCCAAATAAATCAAACGCAACAAATTTATCATATAAAAGCAACGTGTGAAATGAAAAGTAGTGAAAGAAAACAAAAATTGACAGTACGTTGAACTACCAAAAGCACGTACAAATATGAGTTAAACACGACGACAACTGAATCACAATGTCGCATGTAAACAAAAGAAAACCAGCTAGCAACATGCTAACGCAAAACACGCTAATCAGAATTTAAATTAAATGCACTTAACGTAATGTTGATGAACAAAATCAAACTGAACGCACGTAATATGCTCGAATATGATTTCGACGCAATAATAAACAATAAACAATGACATGTATACTGAATATTTACATCGTTATATCGAAAGAAAATCCAGCAACGTTACCGCATAAAAAATCATGTCGAATATGCGGATCTAATCCGATTTCAGCGCAACAAATTAAAAACAAACAGAAGCACATACGTATTGAAAATATTACATCAGTACAATAGTGTTACAGAATTTAGACAAAATTCCAGTAGTGTTACAACATGCCAATCATGTCGAATATGCGGAACAATGTGATTTCAACGCAATGAATGATCAACAAATAGCAACACATACACAAACAAAAAATATTTACAATATTACAGAGTTATAATCAAAGCAGTTCGACAATAGTCCAACAAAGATACTAAGCAAATACAAACGATATTTGAATCTAAATACACATCGAATAACAGATACGTAATGAAATACAAAATAAAATTTGTTGAAGCGTTATCGAAGGTTAAATGATGTTGCTGCGTTGATAATGTTATTATCAGAAGTCGTTTGTGTGTGGTGTGGCAATCTGGACAGCGTTATGGTTGCAGATAGAAATGGAGAGAGTGCATGAACTTGTTGTAGGTGAGATGCAGAGAGATTGTATGTTGGTTTGAAGGTAATCTTTATCTATGTAAGCCCGACAGGCCAATACTTTTGGTACTTGTATCGAATTATTTATTAATAATAAACGGTATCTCTTTATTATGTTTGTTTTTCCAAAATAATAAATTCCATAGAATAGCTAGTCTCTTTAATGAATTATTAAGTGTGACTTAATCATGAGATCCCATTAAACATAAGGACACTACTCTTAAAGTATCTGTAGTCGAGCTTTACTGTGAAGTGAGATAACCTTAAAGCATTAAGCCTATTATGTAGATAGATTGATGATCACATCTAATGGATCATGGATAAGGAGTTATCAAGTATTAACATAAGTATGAGTATTAGGAGTAATATTTATACTGGATTGACCCGTTATGAGATCATACTACATAGAATATTATGCAAAGTGTCATAAGTTACTCTCATGCTGATAATGGTGTATACCACCCTTCGACCAGAAACTACTATGGACCCTAGATGTAGAGTCGAGTACTTTATTGTTGATCAAACATTATCTGTAACTAGATGATTATAAAGACAGTTGATGGGTACTCCACAAAGCATATTGAGGGACATGTGTGACCTAGATGGAATTTTCCCATCCTGCGTAACAAGATAAATGTTTAAGGGCCCAATATTGAACTGGACAAGGATGACACGGTATATGCCTTGTATTCAATATAGATATAAGGGCAAATGGGTAATTGTACACACAAGTATTATCACAGAAGGTTTTGTCAAATCACATGACATTTACGTGACTTGGGTAACAGTGATGTGTTGCTAGATATCGCTCACTACTTATCATGTTAAATGCATGATTTAATATAATTACCAACGTCGCAAAAACCTACAGGATCACACACATAAGGACAGATTGATAAGAGGTAGAGTAAATAAGGAACGCCGTAATGTACGATGCAATTAAGTAGAATACGGAATGTGGTAAGGTACCACGCGTTTAAGTGATATACGGTACACCATAAGATATGGTGCGCATTTACTTAAGTTGGCTTTTTAGCTTATAGCCCACACAAGTGGTTCTATAAATAGAAACCTTGTGTAGAAGCATTGACACTTGATGAAAATTCGACTTGTGAAACCCTAACCGTATTTTCCTTCCGTCTCTTACTCAAAGCCTTCAATCGTAGCAGCTAGCACTGAGACTAAAGGAATTTGTTCGTGTGGACTGAGTAGAGGCGTTTTTCATCATTCAACACTCGTGACCACTCCTTCGATTTAGCATCAAAGGTTTTATTGCCACAAGAGGTAATCATTTCTATCACTGATCATGCCCACACATAAGGATCACTAAAGGGAAAATTTTAATTTGTGCTGCATTTTGGATCGTGACCTAGATGGAATTTTCCCATCCTGCGTAACAAGATAAATGTTTAAGGGCCCAATATTGAACTGGACAAGGATGACACGGTATATGCCTTGTATTCAATATAGATATAAGGGCAAATAGGTAATTGTACACACAAGTATTATCACAGAAGGTTTTGTCAAATCACATGACATTTATGTGACTTGGGTAACAGTGATGTGTTGCTAGATATCGCTCACTACTTATCATGTTAAATGCATGATTTAATATAATTGCCAACGTCGCGAAAACCTACAGGATCACACACATAAGGACAGATTGATAAGAGGTAGAGTAAATAAGGAACACCGTAATGTACGATGCACTTAAGTAGAATACGGAATTTGGTAAGGTACCACGCGTTTAAGTGATATACGGTACACCATAAGATATGGTGCGCATTTACTTAAGTTGGCTTTTTAGCTTATAGCCCACACAAGTGGTTCTATAAATAGAAACCTTGTGTAGAAGCATTGACACTTGATGAAAATTCGGCATGTGAAACCCTAACCGTATTTTCCTTCTGTCTCTTACTCAAAGCCTTCAATCGTAGCAGCTAGCACTGAGACTAAAGGAATTTGTTCGTGTGGACTAAGTAGAGGCGTTGTTCATCATTCAACACTCGTGACCACTCCTTCGATTTAGCATCAAAGGTTTTATTGCCACAAGAGGTAATCATTTCTATCACTGATCATGCCCACACATAAGGATCACTAAAGGGAAAATTTTAATTTGTGCTGCATTTTGGATCGTGATTTACCTTCAGTGGTATCAAAGCCACTTACGAAACCATGCGTATGATAACTGTTTATTTTTTGTACTTTCTATTTTAATTTGATTAAAACACATAATAAATTTAATTATAATCGAGTAATTGAATGTTGGCATCAGGGTGTTTACGATTTGGATGATAGATATTGACTATGCTTCGGAATCCGATATTAGTACGGTGAAGCACCGTTACATCGATCGTCCTTAAGTTACACAAATATGATCGATCAAGTTTTATATGTGATATACTGTTTCTATTTCGTCAATTCAATCACATAATGATTGTTATTCTTTTGAGAAATCCATGTTCATTTGCTTCGGAATCCGACGTTAGTACGGTGAAGCAAAGGCATGTCGATCAATCATACTGAATTATTGATCATGGTGTTTTAATGGTATAAAGTTGTTGCATTAGGGCTCATGACGGAAAAAGGGTTGTGTTGTCAAAGAGGTATGTGATTAGGGTTGTGACGGCACAAAAGTTGTGCTTTAATGTTTATGGAAATTGTCAGGTGTTGATGCAAAAAACGATGCCGATTTCAAATGGATTGTTCATTAAAATTTTGCATCAGGACGCTGCCCCCTTGAACCACTGTCTGCTGACCAGGCAGCGGAACCCTCATCTACTCTGCGTAGTGTGATCATTTGCTAAAATTTAATTTGATTTATTTAATTAACAGTAATTAAATTGTTAATAATAAAAAAATGTATTTATTATTGTTCTCTTGTGGTGATCAGTTATGAGTTAGTTTTCCTTTATTTTGTTTTGGGATTTTAAAATACAACCTGTGTGTCGTGCCTCTCTTTTAATATCTATATGTAACTTCTTTTCTCATCTCACTCCCTCGTATGTAAGACAAGTATTCTTTGATGTAATGTAATGTTATGAAGAAAGAGAAGAATACAACATCAAATGAGGACAACCTTGGAGATCTTACTTGGAGAAGCATAAATCGTTATTAGGTTTAGCTTAGGTTCTCTCATTGGCTTGGGAGAACAATTGTGCTAGGGGCCATAACTGTTTCATTTTATATGTATGTTGATGCATGTAAATGTATGTTGATGCATGTGAGAGACGATTTATATGATAAATAAGCCAGTGAGGTCAAACTAATTGAAAATTCCCTCAAAATTGAATATTAAGTTTATGATTTCCAAGTTTTAGCACTCGTCAAGATTAATATCGAATAATTTAGGTTTCACTTAACGCAGGGTGCATGTTCAATATTAGTAAGGTGTGATGGGATAATGTAATCTGCAATTTCTAAAACAATGGGCCAAACTTAACTTAGCAAATTATAATAAGATTATATATATTTAGAAGCAAGAGTTGGGAATGATCCATATGATGGATTAGAATAAGGAGTTATTCACCCAACTGAAAATATTTGAGAATTATATTAGATACAATTGGAAGGAGTCCCTACCTAAATAACCGAGTTTTGTGTAATCAGCCTAACGTTGACTTAAAACAAAGTGAAATATGGATCTCAATCCACTAGAAAATCTTCCAACGGGATTTTCCGAATCAAATGGTGAGGGTCATTTGGTTTGAGTAAAATATTGGGAGCATATTTAATTAAAGGCCTAATTTAATATGTTGGTTGTAATTGATACTTATAATTTCATATTTTTCCATGTAGATTACCATGACAACCAACACCTCTAACAACATTTTGCGATCAATCCTTGAAAAGGAAAAATTGTCTGGGACAAATTTTCTAGATTGGCACCGAAACCTGAGGATTGTTATCAAACATGACAAAAAGTTATATGTCTTGGAGACACGTATTTTAGAAGAGGAGCCTTCTAGTTATGCACCTAAGGAAGAAAGAGATGCTTATAAGAAGCTTGTCGATGATGCCAATGAAGCTGCCTGCCTCATGCTGGCTACTATAAACTCGGAGCTACAGAAGCAACATGAGAACATGAAAGTGTTCGATATGATCGAACACCTAAAGACGCTCTATCAAGAGCAGGCAAGGCATGAATGGTTTGAAGTTTCAAAAGTACTTTTCAAGGCAAGTTAGCTGAGGGAGCCCCTGTAGGTCCCCATGTATTCAAGATGATTGGGTATGTGGAGAACCTTAAAAGGTTATGGTTTCCCCTCGGAAAGGAACTTGCGACTGATTTGATTTTGCAATCGTTACTTGAGAGGTTCAGTCAATTTATCCTTAATTTCAATATGAATGACATGGAAAAAAATTCTTCCTGAATTGCTAGGCATGTTAAGAACTGCTAAGCAAAATCTGAAGTCAAAAGGAAAATCCATTCTGATGGTCAGTAATGAAAAGAAACAAAACAAAAGGCCCACCAAGCAAGTTGGTAAATAGAAAGACAAGGAAGTTGCCAAACCTAAACATACTGCTCATGCTTTGAAGCCTAGTGCAGGCATAGTAAATGAGGTAACTTGCTTCTATAGCGGTAAGACCGGACACTGGAAGAGAAACTGCCCAAAGTACCTGGAAGGCAAGAAAAATAAAGTGGAGACTTTGACTTCGGGTATTTTTGCTAAAGAAATAAATTTATCTACTTTTGCATCATGGATATTAGATACTAGATGTGGTTCTCACATTTGTACTAATGTGCATGAGCTAAAAAGGAGTAGAGATTTGGCAAAAGGTGAAGTTGACCTACGAGTTGGCAATGGAGCAAAGGTTGTTTCTTTAGCTGTAGGAAATTATGTATTGACTTTACCTAGTGGTTTAATAATTTAGTTAGAGAACTATTATTATGTACCTACAATTAGCAGGAATATTATTTATGTTTCTTGTTTGGACAAGTTGGGTTTTTCATTCATAATAAAGAATAATTGTGGCTCCATTTATTTGAATGATATATTATATGCTACTACACAAATGACCGACTATATGTACTTGATATTGAAATTCCTATTTATAACATTAATAATAAAAGGATGAAACCTAATGAGTTAAATCCAACTTACCTTTGGCATTGTCGATTAGGCGACATAAATGAGAAACGCATTTCGAAACTCCATAAAAATAGACTCTTGGACTCTTTTGATTATGAATCATATGAGACATGCAAATCTTGTTTAATTGGAAATATGACAAAGTCCCCATTCATAGGAAAAGGTGAAAGCGCTAATGATCTTTTGACCCTCATACATACTGATGTATTTGGACCACTCAACATACCAGCTAGAGGAGGTTTTCAATACTTCATCATATTTACTGATGATTTCAGTATATATGGTTATGTGTATTTAATGAAACACAAAAGTCCTTTGAAAAGTTCAAGGAATTCAAGAATGAAATGTAAAACCAACTTGGTAAGAATATTAAACCTCTTCGATCAGATCGAGACGATGAATATTTAAGCCTAGAGTTTGATGACCATCTAAAAGAGTGTAGGATTCTATCCCAACTCACTTCTCCTAGAACACCACAATGGAATGGTGTATCTGAGAGAATAAATTGAACATTGTTAGACATGGTCCAAATCTTGATGAGTCACGTTGATCTTTCAAACTCCTTTTGGGGACATGCACTAGTGATAGCAACTTACACACTTAATCGTGTTTCATCCAAAAAGACTGAGAAGACACCATATGAGATATAGAGTGGTAAGAAACCACATATGTCTTACATGAAGATTTGGGGTTGTGAAGTTTATGTGAAACGACAACTTTCAACTAAGGTTGAGCCCAAATCTAAAAAATGCTTGTTTGTGGGGTATCCTAAAGAAACAATAGGGTATTACTTCTACAATCATTCTGAGGGCAAAGTGATTGTCGCTGAACTGGAGTTTTCTTGGAAAATGACTTTATTTCCAAAGGAATTAGTGGAAGGAAAGTAGAGCTTGAAGAAATTCAAGAATCACAAAGTATTGATACATCTATGGAGAAATTAGAGTAGGAATTACAAGTAGTTGTGGAAGAGCAACATGCTCAAGTAGAACAAGACCAGCATAGGTCGAGAAGGACACATCACCAACCAGAGAGATATGGATATTTCATAACTGATCAAGGTGATATGTTCCTCATGGATCAAAATGAGCCTGTAACCTACCAAGAGGCTATAAGTAGTCTTGAGTTTGAGAAGTGGATAAAAGCCATGAAATCTGAAATGAATTCCATGTACACAAACCAGGTTTGGACCTTGGTAGAGCCTCCTATAGAAGTTAATCCTATAAGATGCAACTGGTTCTTCAAAAATATGATTGGCATGGATGGTAAGGTATATACCTATAAGGAAAGACTAGTTTCTAAAGGCTATAAACAAATTCATGGGGTAGACTATGATGAAACCTTTTCACCAGTTGCAATGCATAAATCTGTTTGGATTTTACTTGAGATTGCTACATATCAAGTTTATGAAATATGGCAGATAGAGGTCAAGACTTATTTCCTTAATAGGAATCTTCTTGAGGATGTGTACATGACAGAACCTCAAGGATTTGACATACCAGAAGAAGCCCAAAAGATATGCAAGTTACAACGATCAATCTATGGATTGAAGCAAGCATCCAAAAGCGAGAATCTTTGTTTTGATGAAACTGTAAAACAATATGGATTCATAAAGAATGAAGAAGAGCCTTGTGTATACAAGAAGGTTAGTGGGAGCATGATCGTCTTCCTGGTATTATATGTGAATGAAATATTACTCATTGGAAACGATGTCCCTACATTGCAACAAGTGAAAACTTGGTTAGGGAAATGTGTTAGAACAAGATTTGTTCATGACATTTATCCTTTGGGTTTTGATTATAACAAAGTATTGAAAGAACAAGGGTGGTATCTAATATGTGTTCCAAGTATGCATTTTCTAAAGCTTAAAGAGAATACTTTCAGAATTTGATATAAGGACGCACTTGAGAGAAGTTGAGTTACTAGCCTCAAGTGGTTCAGAATCTGAAGAACACTCTCTAAGGATGTCTAGCGTATACTCTAAAGTTGGAGGCCTCAGCATCAGAAGAGCAACATATTGTCTCTATACTTAGTAAATGTATCAGCTTATGATGAACATTCAGAGATAGTAATAAAGCTAAAGTTATCTGTATCGCATAAAGCAAGATGCATTGTCAAATCAACTTGTCATCTAGAGTCTATGTTCACAAGGCTCAAGAAGAGTTGACATGCTTTACGAATATCTACTCTTAACAGGTCTACAGTACAAGATTTCATGGAAGACACAATGGTTAAACATGTTACACAATGGATTGAGATCTTTTCGTGCATCTATATTCAACATCTCTTGTACTATGGAGAAGCAAAGACACTTGTTCAAGTTATCTCTTCCAACGGCTAGTATTCCACAACTGCTATATAAGTAGTTGAAGATTCAATGTGAATTTTTAACAAGGAACAAGGAGCAAATAGAGAATGAAAGCCAAGAAGGATAGGAGTGTTTTACACTTCTATTTGGATGGAGGAATAACAAGATCAATAATAAGCAACACAATCGTGTATGCAAAAATTCTGTTATTTGTTGTAAATTGTACAAAGCCTTAAGATTTCTTAAACATTGAATATCTTAGAAATCTAAAGTGTTTAAGGTCTTTGTTATGGTGATTACTCTGTACCTCTGATTTTGTATCAAGTTCACCTTGTTCTCTATTCTGCTAAACATGTTGTTTAGTAGTTTATATAAAGTCTCTTGTTACGTGCTTAAGCATTAAAATATCCTGCTGAGAAGCTTGAGCCAAGTAAGTCTCCTGCTATGTGCTAGAGCATTGAAAGTCTTGATCAATTGTTGGTTAAGCAAGGAAGTCTGGACTGTGAGTCTAAGAAGAAGTCTTGGGTTCTTGGTACCTGAGAAAGGAATTCTTGGGCCTGAAGGGCTTAAGCATAAGTCTTGAGTTCGTTGAGCTTAATCAGAAAGTCTTGTGTTCTTGGAACCTAAGCAGCAAGTCTTAGACCTGTGGGGTTTAAGTAGGAAGTATTGGGCTTGAGGGGCTTGAGCAAAGAAGTCTTGGATTTATGGAATCTAAGCAGGAAGTCTTGAACCTGAAGGGTTTAAGCAGGAAGTCTCAAGCTGAGGGCCTGATTAAGAAAAGTCTTATGCTTAAGTGCATAAGAAATTGTAATCATGATTTGGTTAAGTGCATAAGAAATTGTAATCATGATTTGGAAATTGTAATCATTATTTGATTTAGTTAACATCCACTGCAATGTATTAATCAGAATCTAAGCATCAGTTTAGATTCTGAACTCTGATCAGAGGCAAAATTAAGAAATGGAAAACACAATTCAACCCCCCCCCTTCTTGTGTATTTTTCTCACCTTCAGTTGGTATCAGAGCATGGTCTATGCATAACACTTAAGATTGGTGCAGATAATGATCCAACGAGAAAAATATGTTTGCTAAATACATTCCTTCAAGAAGGAGTTAAGAACCATATGAAATATTACACTAATAATCCTACCATATTCAAAGGGTGACTCTGCTGAATTCAAATGATGGAAAAAGAAAAATATATTTTTAATTTATTGGTTTTAATAAATAATTTTGATTAAGGTCTATAGAATAACCTTGAGAAAGGTATTACCATAGAAGTTGATGGTGCATGGATAATCAAAGTCTGAAAGTCTCTCACACCAGCTCAGAAGAAGCTTATTGAAAATATCTTTAGAGTTAGATGGATTCTGGTAGGTGCTCTATCTCATTCTGAGTATATTAACCTCGTTGATATGTCTAATTCTCAAGAATATCATTGAATCCTTGTGTTCTTATTTGAAGGGAATCAGGTAGAAGCTTATTAAGTTACACTTCATCTAATTCTTCAAGTAAATTCTAAGAAGTCTGCTTGGTAGTGTTAAACCAAAGAGTCACATCTACTCAAGAAGTCAAAATTTTGAGTAGACTGGGTCCTGAAGGTTTTAATAGGATTCTTCAAAGAAAAGAAAATGAATTAGATGATGAAAAGTTGTTAAATGGGTCACCCTTTCTCAAGCCTGTTGAAGAAAATTCTTTTGGAATGTTTGATGATGAGGAATTGACATTCCCTATCAAAAGAATCTTTCGATTGGCTGAACAGAATGTGATATCTGTTGATAAAATAGTAACTTCAGAAGCTTCTGAAATAATCTTATTTCAACTTATTTCCTAAATATTAAGAACAAGGAGAAATACTACCAAAAAAACCCAAAAAGAAAAATGTCAGAAATCTTTAAAGCATATTCTAATGAAGCTGACATAATAGAGGGTTCAGAACCTGATGAAGAAAGTAATCAGGCATTGCTGGCTATTACTTCTTCTGAAGAACCAATTTGTATCTAGGAATAAAATCAATAATTGAAGAGTAAGAGATAACTTTCAACTTATCTTGCTTTAATATTGATAATAACGAGTCTGCATCTCAAGATAATATGTTAAGTGACTCCATTGCCCCTATGGAAATTTAAGGCTATCATAGAATCTGTGTTAAAGGACAATTCTATGAGAAACCTTTCATTTCTTCTTTTGATTCTGGAAATACAATGACAGTGTAGTAAACTTGTTTTATGCCATTCTCTGATAGCAAACATTATCTGAATCTATGCTTGTCAAAAATTTCAAAGTCAAAAGATTTAATCCAAGACAATAAAATCAAAGACTCTGATAAGAATAAGATTTTGTTCATACCATTACTCATCCTAGACTCATACTCTGGAATGAATCATGGTGCTGCTATCAGGTTAAGGCATAAAGCAAGAGAAATCAGGTCAAGACTAACATTTATGGACTTATAGAAATATGAGTACCAATATTCAAATTTGTATTTGCTGTAGATATCCCAGAAGAAATGAGCAAGGCATCTTCCATGGTACTTGATCAAAGGCTGTTTACAACATTTGATGGAAGAAGAGCCTACATCCAAGACTCCAGAGCTAAAATCATGGAGTTTGGTAAAGAAAGTGGAATCATTTGTTTAAATGCCAATGAATCAGAATCCACTCAAGACAATATTCAAATTTCGTTGTCAGATCTGAATACTCATCTAAAGCATGGCCAAGAAAAAAAAAAGGTATGCTCGATTCTTTCCTTGCAAGTTTCTTGACTAAATGAAATATTTATGTATGAGTAGCTACAAAGTCTCTGTTAGATCTCTAGAGTAATTCTTTTAAGAATCTTCAGAAATCTTTAAAAAGAAATTATGTTGTATTTGTCTATGCTGAATATGTCATTAACTAGATGATGATCATATTTATGGAATAAGTACCTTCACCTTTTGAGATGATATTGTTGCTAGTTGGTTGTCAAAGAAACCAATTGAATATTTATTAATCAAGCATGACTCTAGTCCCAAGAGAAAAAGCTTGATTCTAAATAGAATATCAAGGCCTGATGACTAACAGAAGATGTCTCGCTCGAACTCTAATCCTACTAGACTCTGATGACAGATAGTAGGGCTGGCAATGAACCAAACCAACTCGAAAATAGTTTGAAATTCGATTCGAAAATTAAATCATTGAACTAGGTTCATGAACCAAATGAGCTGAATATGAGCTAAAAACTAAGTTCGTTAACTAAATGATCTGAACTTGAACTATACATAGTTCGACTCGTTAGGTTCATGAGTCAATTCAATTATATATGAGATAGATTATATTGTCTTTAAGAATAGGTTTAAAGATTTGTTCTGAATCTTAGTCTCATATTTTCTTTTAATCTAACGGTTTTAATTGATAATTTATATTCTCAAGTGAGTAAAATATTTCTACGAATAATTATACAAATAAAATTAACATCGTATAAATTCCAATCTTATAACTTTTATTTTATTTCTATATTTTTTATTTAAAAAATATTAATTTAAAATGTCAAATTTATATATAAAAAATAGACTTAAAAAAATTACTTTTAAGTCTGTGAAATAAGTGAGTTGAACCTAACAAGATAAACCTAATGAGTTGAACCGAGATATTCGTGAAATTCTAACAAGTCGAGTTTGACCTGAAAAAAAAGTTCATGATGAACTCGAACTCGAACTCGAACTCAGCCAATTCTTAACGAGTCGAGTTTGAGCTGGAAAAAAGTTCGTGATGAACTCGAACTCGGCTAACTCTTAATGAGTCAAACTGAGCTAATGTGAGTTCGACTCGACTCGACTCATTTCCAGCCCTAACAGATAGCTTCTGAAAATTGTCAATCTTTGAGATTCAGAAAAGGAATCTTAACTTGTGATAAAGCAGTTTAAGTAAAAATCTTTTTAAAACAACTTTGTTTACTTAAAACTCCATAAATTTGATCATCTTAGGGTAATGATGTTTTCTTTTATATATTTCTATTATCTATATCCCCTATCTTTGTTAAACATCATTTCATGTCTTCTTTCTGTTCTTCTTAGAAGACTCTTATTCCTTTAGAGTCTTGTTCAATTATTTTCTTTTTATTATTTTCTTATGTGTTGTTCAAACCAAACTTGAGATGAATTCTCTAGTCAATTCTCCTTTGAATCAACTGGTTGTCATTAATGAAAAATTTGTGGATTTTGATGAGTTGTTTAAACTTTGTTTTAACTTTTGAAAGACTGTGTGTGAACAAGGTTGGAATGGATACTTTGATATTCTTTGTGGTTTCACTTATCCAAGACTTGTCAAAGAGTTTTGGATTAATGCTTCCATTGTTGAGCTAAGTTCTAAGTGTGCTATTCTTTTCAAAGTCTCCGGTGTTTCTATAACAGTAACCTTTAAGACGATTGCTAACGCAATCAACTGTGAGGAGATTAGAGAAATTCCAGGTACTCTTATTTAGGAATACTATCTTCCTACTTGGCGTACTTTTGTGGATCCATCAAACATCTCTTAGGTCTCAAATCTTCATCATGATGCAATTATTAGGAATCACATTCTGAACTCAAGCTTGCTACCTAAGGACAAAGATCTGGACCTTGTGGACCCAATTGAAAAATATTTGCTACTTCTTTTCAATTCTGACTTGCAGATTGATCTTCCTCAAGTTATGTTTGACTATTTGAAGGAGACTCTTTCATGTTTTCACAAGAGAAAGATATTCTTCATTCCTTATGGACGGGTTCTTTCAGAACTGCTGATCCAATAGGGAGTTGTCAAAAGTTCAGATGATGATACTTCTAAAATCTGGAGAGAAAAGCTTGAATTTATCTATGAGAGTTTCTGATGTTTAATTTCTGCAAATATATTCCATGTAATTGTTAAACATCTTGTATTAAGCAGTCTTGTTATTAGAAATTATTCTTGTTCTTGTTCATATTCTTATTCAAGTTCTTGTGTGTCTTAACTGTTATATATATATATATATATATATATATATATATATATATATATATATATATATGTATGTATGTATATCATGTTGTTCAAGAGAATAATAAATAGGATTTAAACTCTAAACAAAAACTTGCAACATTCTCATTTAAGGTTTGGAAGCTATTACATATTATTTAAAATAAATTTCTAAACATTCGGATCTGTCCTAAGGTATTCCCTAGACTCATCTGACATATCTAGATTGTTTAAATAATCTTCCCAATCTTCCTGTGAAAATTTAAAAGCCTCCTTCCTCAGAAGGTTCCTGCGTTTTGTCCTAGAAGTTTTCCTTCTTCATTGTGTCTCAACAAAGGTTGTTGTAGAAGTATGTGCCTTCAAAGTTGTCTGCTTGCTTGTAGATCCTTCATTTTTTGCATTCTTTGGGTTTGCTTGAGTTGTTGTATTTAGCATTGCTATCTTTCTCAAATCTCTCTTTGGAACCCAAATGTGTTTCTGCTTATACATTTTTGTGTGTAAAAGATTAAGTGATTAAGAAAGTTAGTTTGCTAAGGGTTTTATAGAGTTTATTCATCTTATTACCTTGAGTATTTATTATTTTAATATTGATTATTCAAATTAATCTTCTAACATGTGACTCTTGGGAAATGATGTCTAGTGTTCAGTCATATTAAGATTCTTTTAACAACTGTAAATGTTATGTTAACTAGTTAATTGTTATATATGTTCATCTTCTTACTTCATTTATACATTATCAGAAAATCATAGAGAAAAGTAAAAGAGTGCACATGCAAAATAATAATAAAATTGGTCCAAACAGTTTTTCATTAATCCTTTTTAAGGATTACAAAAAGGGATTGGGAAGTACTTACATTATAACTAATCTAATTCCTCCAATTCCTTGTAACTCATCCAGTTTCCCCATTCGACGTCAGGTTCATCTTCATTTACATCCTCATCCTCTGGCTCTGAGACAATCAGCTCATAAAATATCTCGTCTCTAATATTCTTCTTCTTTTTCTTCTTCATTAATTTCTTCCTCGGTTTCAAGTCAACAGTTGATGGACCTTCTTCAGTAGGTCTGTGAGCAGCTGAGGATGAAGCTTCGTCAGAAGATTTCGGTGTAGTGGATAAAGAACTTGTCGTAAATGATTTAGAGTCTTTTGGCTTCTGAAGACCTTGAGTTTCCAGATCAGTAGCACTCTTTGAAACTTCTGTTATAACGGAGATGTTGGTGCTCTCAGCTGTTGTCTCCATATTGTGTTGTAGGATGTTGATGAAAATGACCTATACTTCGGTTGCTTTTATAGTGGAGTCTGGATGATGCAAACGTCGAAATAAAATATTTTTCTTGATTCTTGTAACTATTATGACCAATAAAATAATAAAGATGCATTATACAATTCTTTAATGATCTAGGTTACTTGATCGTTTTCTCTTCCTTGGGAACTGGTCACGTAATGATGCTATGTTACGCATTTATGACTGTAATTATTTTCTTTTTTCTTTTTATACTTTTTGATGTGACAAAAGGGGGAGAAAGATATAGTAGTATTTAATAAAGAATCTGAACCTTTCAAATTTAATGTTGTTCATTTATAATTTAATGTACTTTTAAATTTCAGTTATTTTGATTATTTTTGGTTATTTTTCCCGGGTGATATATTTTAGTTTTTTTGAATATAGAACTAATGGGAAGCTTACAAACCTCAACCTTGGACTATTAGACTTAGAGGGAGCTTACAAACCTCAATCTTGGACAATAAGACTCAGAGGGAGCTTACAAACATCAGACTCGGATGTTGCTTAGAAAATTAAAATATTTATTCTTAAATATAGTACTTAGGGGGAGTTTACAGAACTCAACCTTGAACAATTAGACTCAGGGGGAGCTTACAAATAAGGGTGGGAATAGGCCAGGCCAACTAACAGGGGCCTACGGCCTAGCCAAAATAGGCCCAGGCCAGGCCAGGCTTTTTTGTAAGCCTATTTAGCTAAAGAGGCTAGTCCAATGGCCGTAAGAAAAGCCTTTTAAGCCTATCAGGATGGCCTATTTAAGAATAACTCAATAAATTTATTATTATTATTATATTCTATTTTGTACTTTGAATTAAAATACGAAAATAAAACTTATTTATCTTGAAGAACTTATGAAAATAAGTTGAAAAATATTATAAACAATTTCATAAATTGTTGTCATAAGTTTTTTCATATATTCTCTCCAATAAATAGTATCATCAAACTTATGCTAATAGGTAAACTTGAATGAGATAATGAAAACAAACATTTAATCTCATTGGTCTTATAATTTATTAGTCTATTTATTAGTTGAGTTTCTTATTTACAAATGTTCAAATGAAGTAGGCTTTTAAATAGGCTAGTAGGCCAATCAGGCCTTCGAAAAGGCCAGGCTCAGGCCTAAAATTAAGCCTATGATAGGCTACAGGCCAGGCTTAGGCTTTGAAGTTTTTAGCAGGCCAGGCTCAGGCTTGGCAAAGCCTAGCTCGGCCCAACCTATTCCCACCCCTACTTACAAACCTCATACCTTGATGTTTCCAAGAAAATTATAACTACCCAACATCATTCTTTAAATACTTATGTTTGTCATCATTAAAAATGGGGAGATTGTTAGAACAAGATTTGTTCATGACATTTATCCTTTGGGTTTTGATGATAACAAAGTATTGAAAGAACAATGGTGTTATCTAATGTGTGTTCCAAGTATGCAGGTTCTAAAGCTTAAAGAGAATACTTTCAGAATTTGATATAAGGACTTACTTGAGAGAAACTGAGTTACTACCCTCTGGTGGTTCAGAATCTAAAAAACACTCTCTAAGTGATGTCTGGCGTAGACTCTGAAGCAGAAGGCCTCAGCATCAGAAGAGAAACATATTGTTTTTACACTTAGTAAATCTATCAGCTTATGATGAACATTCAGAGTTAGTAATAAAGCTAAAGTTATTCATACCGCATAAATCAAGTTGCATTGTAAAATCAGCTTGTCAGCTAGAGTCTAAGTTCACAAGGCTCAAGAAGAGTTGACATGCTTTATGGATATCTACTCTCAACGGATCTATAGTACAAGATTTCATGGAAGACGCAATAGTTAAACATGTTACACAATGGATTAAGATCTTATGGTGTATATATGTTCAACGTCTTTTGTACTATAGAGAAACAAAGACACTTGTTCAAGTTATCTCTTCCAACGGCTAGTCTTCTACAACTGCTATATAAGTAATTGAAGATTCAATCTGAATTTTCAACAAGGAACAAAGAGCAAATAGAGAAGGAAAGCCCAGAAGGATAGGAGTGTTTTACACTTCTACCTGGATGGAGGAATAACAAGATCAACAATAAGCAACACAATTGCTTATGCAGAAATTCTGTTATTTATTGTAAATTGTACAATGCCTTAAGATTTCACATTGAATATCTTAGAAATCTTAAGTGATTAAGGTATTTGTTATGGTGATTACCCTGTACCTCTGATTTTGTATCAAGTACACTGTGTTCTTTTTTTCTTTCCAAACATGCAACAAAACAGAGTTTATAAATACCCAACTTTAGCATTTTGCTCTTCTTCTTCTTCTCTTCAACTCTTTCTATAACTTTCTCACACAGAGCAAAACCTTTCATCTTTATTTCAAAACGTCTTCTCTTTTATCAATGGCAACCACTAAGACAATACCTTCCAAGTATGACACAGGAAAGAACCCGATAGCCTTCACAATCCCACCAGATGAGGATGAAGAAGGAAGAGATTTCATCCCTAGACCTCTACTGTCAAAATAAAAAATTATTATATGGGCAAAACAAGTACTCATCCCTTTCTCACTATCTAACAAAATTTTTTCCTTCTTAATATCCAGCTGCGAAGTCGAACGCTAGGAAAGTTACCCGATTCTTCCCAGGTTACTTAGTTACCATGCCTTCAGCGTTTGAAAAACGCTCCCTCAATTTGTCATTTATGGGCAAACCTGCAAACGTATATCGATCTGCCCCACCTACTCAGAACAAAGAGTACATAGCCTGACTCAACAAAGTTTAACCTCAAAGGAAAAAACAGTGGCAAGACTTAGGTATTTATGACATGATTAAACTTTCTAGGATTGGCCCTAGGTATAACCCAGCCATGTTGCTGGCATCGATCTTCTTTTGGGAAGGATCGACTGTAGCGTGTGATTTTTGTTGGTGACACGACCACCTTACCGCATTGGTTGAAATTGGGTGCTACATTATGATTTCTTATTTATCCTATGAAGCTGGAAAGGAAAGGGAAGATATCTAAAACTAACCTTGCACGCAAATGTTTTCTTTAACAAATGCTAAGAGATTGGGGGGTCGGGGTCAGGTTATACAAAGGGAAGTTCTCAATCACCCATTGTATATATGGTTATCCATAGACTTTCTTTGGCATATTCAAATACTTTCTGGTGTTTACTGTTATAGGTTGGGAAAGTTTCTCATTTGGGAGTGTTGAGAGAATGTTTTTGTTGTTTTCGGGTTTTTCGTTGTTTTTGGTAAGGTACTGGACCTAAAGTTTTTGGTTTGTATGCTCGCTAAGATTTCGCAATCTTATGACTACGTATTCCCGTTAAAGAAAACAGGGAAATCAGAGCAATCATAGTTCCTCCTATTCTATGGGAGGAAAATGCTTGGTGTCTTGTTTAAAGCCCAAGATTGAAGCTAAAGGTTTGACTGAGAGAGAATTTGTCATCTCTATAGGGAGATATCTCACCTGTTCATCACAGTTGTTGGGTACTTCGTTATAAAGGGGAATTACTTTAACTGGAATGTATGGAATCCAGCAATGCCATCATTTTCTTTATAAGGGAGATGTCCTGAAGGAGGAAACTTTAACTCAGTGTTGAACAATGCCATTTTTCCTTAGGAAGCTTTCATGCTAAGAGAGGGACATGGGCTTGGATGTAAATAATCCAGAGGCTTGCCACTTATAGCAATTAGATGAAAAAGGAAGTTTACCAGGATAAGAGAAGGACCACAACTTGGATTTTTTAATCAACAAGTGTGTCATTTACAGTAGTTATCTGGGATTAGGGTTTTTGAATTTTCTGTTTTGATGTGTGATGTACAGAGAAATGTCTTCCTACAGAGAGAACTTTTAATTTCCTCTGAGGGTTTTTTTTGTGTGCCTTGATCAAAGCCCAAGGTTGAACCTAAAAGGTTGACTCTACTAGGGGAGTTTTTATGCATGTCTTGTACAAAGCCCAAGATTGAGGCTGAAAAAAGAATTAACTCTTTCAGGGAAAGTTTTGTCTGTCTTGTAAAAAGCCCAAGAATGAGGCTAAAAGAATTGACTCCATTGGGGAAAGTTTTATCTGTCTAGTATAAAGCCTAAGATTGAGGCTAAAAGAATTGACTCCACTAGGGAGAGATTTTATCTGTGTTGTACAAAGCCCAAAATTGAGGCAAAAAAAGAATTGGCTCAGCTGGAGAATATGATCTGTCTTGTACAAAGCCCAAGATTGAGGCTAACTTTGCTGAGGAAAAATCATTATACAAAGCCTAAGATGAGGCTGGTTGGGGAATTTCATATATGAAGCCTAAGAGGAGGCTAGCTTCTACTGAGGATTATTGAGATCCAGAGACAGGTCTAAATTGTATTGGGGAATCAACTCTTGCTGGGGATTGGAGAGGAGTTGAGATATCAGAAGCCTTGAGGTTCTGATTTTTCTGAGGGTTTATTGGTGGTAATTTGACCCTAGATGGGGAATTTAGAATGAAAGTTTAAAGATTTAATTTTAAAACATATGGAGGTTTCAAACTCTGTTGGTGATTGATGAAGTGATCAGGGTTTTTCCTGTGCTTTTAGGAAACTTGAGGGTTTCTTTGAGATCCAAGAGGAGATGAGACTTTCCAAGTGTACTGGTCTGAAGAGATTAACTCTTAACTAGAGGATGATCTTTGTATGATGCCCAAGAGGAGCCTGATGTTTTTAAGGGATGAGAATCAACCCTAGAATGGGTGTCCTGAAATTCTGACTCTCTGAAGGATTAAACTAGCAAAAGATGACTAGGTTATGTCCTATACTTGGATGAGGTCTTCAAGTCCTTGTACTAAGCCCAAGAGGATGCTAAGAACTTCTAAGAAGCCTGAGGGTCCTTGTATTAAGCCCAAGAGGAGGCTGGGGATGCTTTTAGGAAGCCTGTGGGTCCAAACCTGAGAAAAGTTCAAGAAAGGTTTCACCGGGAATAATCCTTTCTTTAGTGAACAGTTCTAGGGTTTGAAGAAATTCAAGAGAGGTTTCACCGGGAATTAACCCTCTCTGGGGAAATGAATATCTTGTACAGATATTTCTAAGTTGTGACAGTCTTGAGAAAAGTTTCATCGGGAATAATGTCTTTCTCTGTTTCATATTGTATAAGCCTAAGAGGAGGCAAAACTGTATCTGGAATTTCCTACGGGGGAACTTTTTTTGATTATGTTGAAAGAGTAACCATTGGTTTGATCTAATCCTAGACCTAATTTCTGGGGAAAACTCTAAGCAAGTATATATAGGCATACATATACAGATGAAATATATAAACTAGTATGTACAGAAGAAAAAGTAGAACTTACAGTTGTGCAAGCTCCAGCATTGTAACCACAGCTGTATGGTTAGTTATTCAAGAAATTTGTAGAAAGTTTTGATAACACTTTGAATTTGAATCTAAATCAAAAGGAAAGTTGTTTAAAAAGGAAGTTTGGGGCTTATACTCAAAGTGAGGCCCAAATGATCTCTTTTGAAAAGGCGACGATCACGTCGTAGTTTTGAAAACCACAGAGGGACTTATACAATGTCTGAGGCCCAAATTGTTGTATTTACAAAAAGGATAGGTCTTACACTCTATTAGAGGCCAAAGAGTTTATTTTTATTCAAGAGATGGGGCTTATAGCTCAAGGAGAGGCCCAGATAAAAAACAACGATCGCACCGTTATTTTGAAATTGTATCGGGAATTAAACAATGACTTAGGTCCAAATAGTTTATGTACAAAAAGGGGTTTAGGTCTTACACTCTATTAGAGGCCCAAAAGTGTTTGATAAGAAGAAGAATGGGGCTTACAACACAAGGGGAGGCCCAGATGAAAATTGTTTTGAAAACGGCGATCGCGCCGAGATTTTTTTAAAAAACATATCGGGACTTATACAATGATTGAGGCCCAAAAATGGTTTATTTACAAAGGGGTGGGTCTTACACTCTACCAAGAGGCCCAAAAGTGTTTAGAAAAAGATTTGTAAGGGTGAAAATAATCAAAACCCTAATTTGATTAAAAAAATATATTTTAATTTGAACAAAATTCAATTAAAATGATCAAAATTATCAAACATGTGTGAAAAACAAGTTGTGCTCTTGGATTAATGTTTGAAAAATCATGTTTTATCCATAAAATGATTTGAAAATCATTTGAATTTGAAAAATCAAGAGAAAGAAATATTTTTAAATGTTTAAAAACAAATAAAAATTAATTCTTTACAAAAATATCAAATATATAAAATAAATAATATTTTTGTGAAATTTTTGTAGAATAAAATATTTTAACATTTTTGTGAATTTTGAAAAAAAGAATCAATTCTAAAACATTAAAATTCAGAGAGAAATTAATTTTTGAATCAATTAAATAAAATATAAAAAATTTAAATATTCAAATTTTTGAAAAATGGCGCCAAGAACACATGTTCTTGGTCGCGCGTGTTCTTCCTCCCCAGATTTTCAAAATCCATCATATCTCTCTGATTACTCAATGAAAACAACTTTTGTAAACATGAAACTTGTTCGTTTTTTATCAAGGATCACAACCATATAAATTAATTGCATTTATATTAAGTGTGGAGTGAGAAATCAAAAGATGAACTCAAGAACCCTAAATTTTGAAAGAACACTATGAAATCCTAAACACGAATCATACATAGCAATTAATTGAAGGTTATCACTCTATATACATGCAGAAACAAGATGGTAACACAAAAACACATTTATGAAGCATGTAGTATGGAGTTTGAAGGTTTCAGGCTTACCTCTTGCAGCTGGTGATCAAGCTTGATGATGGAGATGTTATAGATGTGTTGTAAGGACTTGGACAACTTCACAATATCCTATGGAGTGTGTTGAGATGCCTGGCTTTGATTGGAGATGCTTGGATCACCTTGTGGTACCTCAACTGCAACCTTGTCAAAAAGCTTGAGCAAATGAATGGTGACTTTGTGATTCTAATGTTCCAAATGAGTTTTCAGGTCATGGATCACTCATATATGATATATGTGAGGTGTTAACATGATTGGTTTTGATAGATTTGCTCTCAATTTGAAAACTCGATAGTGACTTTAAGAAGAAGCAAAATCTGGTTTTTAAAATGTGATTTTGAGGAAAGCATCAGTTGTGGTGCTTTGGTGTACTTAAACTGATCACAAATGAGCTCTATTTATAGTAGAGAAAGTTTGTTTTGCAAGGAATAGTGAATGGCAGCTGGTACAGCTCATTGTTTAATGGTTGCAAAAAGGAATCTCAAGTCTCCTCTAGCCATTGACTTGGGTCAGTGCAGCAGGCATATGGTCCTCTACTGCTTGAGTTTATCTTAACTCATTTGGTTGATCATGGACTGATACATGTTAGCTCTATGCACTCCTTGAATGCTTCATGACAAATTTGAAAGTTTTGGATTTACAACATTGAATTTCACATGCCTACATGATGATCTTTTGTCTTGGGAGGATTGTGGCTCAGAGATCTTTTGCTTTGATCTGATCTTTAATGTTTCTAGAAGGATTTCAAGACTTGTAATTGCACAAATTATCCAATTTGAGCAAATGACCTATAATCTGTCTTAGGAAGAAACCTGTCTTTGATGCCATGTTCCAAGGGTTGTAACTCCCTACTCAAATTGAATTTGGAGATGATCTGGTACTTGTTGGAAAGCTCTCATGACATACTTTAACTTTGATATCCACCAATGGACCTGGTTCAGCTTGGATCAAGGTGAAAAATGACCTCAAAGTTGGTAAAAAATGAAACAGATTCTGACATTTTGAAAATTTCACTAAGTGTTGGAAAAAGTGGTCATTTTCACTTTTTGTGATTTTGATCAATCCATAACTCAAAATCCATGAGGATTTGGAAATTGATGTAGTTGACACTTTTGAAGTATGTAATATGAACTTTCATTTGAGCTTTGAATGGAAGAAAAAGGCCTTAGGGTTTGGGAGTTATGACCTTGCAAAGTGGGTACCAAATCCATTTTGTTCCATAACTTAGAAAATTTTAGGCTTTCTATGGTTGCCCCTTTTACAAGAAACCTCACTTTTCTTGATTTTTCTTGATGAATGATGATCAAAACCATACATTAACATTGTTTTTTTACTTAGGGGAGCCATATTTGTGAGAAAATTCAAAAAGTCAAACTTGATTTTGGGCACAGTTGACTTTTTGTCGGATGAATTCCAAACTGTGTGATCCTCCATGCAATCAAGTTCTTGACCTAATTCAAACCTAATGGATGGATTCCATAGGTGTTTTAGGGTGTCTTGAATCATGTCCCAAGGTTTGGGAACATGGCTTGGTCAAAAGTCAAAGGTACAGTTGACTTTTTCCTTAAAACCCTAATTGTGGTCCAGATGAATTTGAAACTTGTGAATCAAGCTTTTTTGGATCAATCCATTGTTGTAAATGGATCAATATGGTGTATTTAAGGCCCTCAAATCATGTCTTGAGGTCTTGGTTCATGTCTTGCCTCAAAATTCAACTTAGGGGTGAATTAGGTGAAGAAACCCTAATTCCTGATTTTTAATGAATGCTTCCCCTGAGGCTATCTTGACTTGATGAGTGGGTCCATGAGGTCCCTTTGATCTTCTTAGATCATATTTTGAAGTATTGGCTCATGCCCAGATGAAATTTTTCATCTGGAGGCCTTGGTCGACCAAAACCCTAATTTGGTGACACTGGCGATATTAAGGCTTGATCCACTTGGAATGTTGCAACCTTGTGCTTGATTCTTTATGTGGGAGACCTCTTGATCCTTCATGGGTGTTTGAGAGGCTAGAAAAATTGAAGATCATGTCATTAATTGATTGATCCTTTGTCTAAGTGCTCTGAGAGGGCTTAAAACCCTAATTCTTGATTGTAGTGAATGCTCAACAATCCTTGAGGAGATTGATGAGGTATGATGGTACATCCATATTGTGGAAATGATCCTCACAAATGATGGGAAATCTTGGTGGTCAAAATTTGGGGTATGACATCGACCAACACTTTCCAGTTTCCTTATGGCATGTTAACGCCCACCTTATTCGATGTGGCAGCCATCACAGGTTTAAATCCCTTAGGCAAAACTTTCACTCAAACTTTAAAAACCAACCATGAATTCACCATGAACGATTTAGTTTTAAAAACTTCACTTTTGACAACAATGATAAGGAGAACGATGTAGTCTCCGACTAAGAACACATAGCCTTCTTAACTCTTTGGCTATCATACTATGTCTTCTTCTCCAGCTCCCTGCAAATGGCCAAAAAATCCGTACCTCTAGCCATCCAACTCCATGAAGGCCGAAAGATCCCTCTAAGCAAGCTCCTTCTGGATAACATCTACTAGTCACTTGGAGAAGCCTCCTACAAACTGTAATACCTCCCTGAAACCAATAAGTCTTACCTGGTTTCAGGTCCTTTATGGCTTTTGCAACTTTGGCTTAATGCCACATTTGGGCCAAAACTTCATGTAACTGACTCCCCGGCCTTAATGACACAAAACAATGCCAGAGCCATCGAAGGCACCAGGTTGGCTTTGCTTACTCCTCAAGAAGCTTTGTCATAGAAAATATTTATGAAATACATCAACTTATTTCTTGAGACGACCATTTTTTCCTTGATTATGGATTCTTTTGTGGACCTTTGTGTGGGTCCATCTTGGTTTAGAAACTTATTCCCAAGTGTTTCTCCTTCAGCAGCTTCCATTTCGAACTCGGTTTAGGAAGCCTTTTTTACCCCTATACTTCTATCCACAAGGATCGAAACTGGCCCTCCTTGCTATGGCTTTGTTGGTTATCAGCCTAATTTAGTAGCCAGATAATTTGGCTTTAGCCAATTTCAACCTCGTTCACTTTATGTTTGGGAAGAGGACATTTACTGGTCGGAACGAAGATTCATTATTTGAGATTACAAAGCTTGCATTGCATTTTCCCGTGACCAAGTCTTCAAACTTCCTTCCTTCTAATTTAAACAATTATTTTTCATGAAATTTGAATACCACAATTGGTGGAAAAAATATTTCACTAACCACTTTTCATAAGAAGATTTTCGAAAGACGCTTTTTGCTGCTTCTCCGATGTGGCAGAAAATCAAGAACAACTAGGTACATATATTTACTATTGTCTTTAACTTACTTTCATCTGTGTCCTTCTCATATCTTGATTTTCGAGTGAATCTGAAGCACCAGCTGACACTAACGTCGAAGGACCTTCCGACGCAGGAGAAACGAAGAAAGCAGAAGAGCCCAAGAAAAAGGCATTTTCTTTCTTCTTTGACTTCTTCATCACTTGAAATAGTTCTCACAATTTACTTTTCAGAATCAAAAGCGTGATCCCGACTCTCCTGCTAACAAATCCAAGAAGATGAACAAGTCTAAAACCACTTTAACCTAGGCACATCATTAATTTCTACTTTCTCTTGTGATGTTTTAAACAATGTCTATCTCATTGGACTTAACCCTTTTCGGGATATTCAAAAGTCAACAAAAATCTAAGCTGAAAAAGAAAGCTCGGAAGATACTTAAAAATCTATTACCTTCTCAAGGCCGAAGCCTAAAGCTTCTCCTAAACCGAATGTTAGCCAAAAAAAGAAAGAAAGAAACTCCCAAAAAATCCAAACCTAAGAAAGACAACGTCACCTCGACCGTTGGCCCTTCTACCAAGATCAAAGGGAAAGAAATCTCCATATAGAAAGATATAGAAGACAAAGAAAAGAGTAAAGAAAGGACTCAAAACTTTCCCCCTCCTAATAATGAAAAAACTAACAAACCTCTATACAAGCCATTCGAAGAACCAAAAACAAATGACTACAAGGTATGCTTCGACTCACTCTGTAGCTTTTACATTGCCTTTTACTTCAAAATTTAACGTAATTTCTCCCTCCCCTTTCAGGAAAATCCAGAAGGAAATGATAATAAATAAACGAACCCACCAGGTATCCCTCGATCAACTCCTTCTGAAACAGTCTCGCATATTCATTGGTCAGATTTCCTTAACTCCATCATTTCAACTATTTACACAACCACTCAATCAACCAACAAGACAATAAATGTGCCTGCATAACCACAACCTGAAGTGGAAATTAATGTCGAGTAACCCTCTCCATAACGCCTAGAGGAATTGGACCACACCATTGCGTACGTTCAAGACAACATAGCTCCAGATGACTCTCAACCTGAGGACGCAACAAAGAACAATGAAGACCAAGCCATGCACAACATCGAGATTGTCCTAGTCACAGAGAAAGATCAAGTTGTTAACTAAAAATTTACGCAAATTCAAACTGGCATGCATGACTCAACTTTGAATACTTCTCTGAGCCAAGAAGAAATCCTCGCCCTCAAGAGGAAAAACCCAACTGAGGCTCTTAAGTGGCTGCAAAAACTCTACAAACTGTTGACAAGCTCCAAGTTTAGTCATTCCTCTAATGGATCATTAGCTGATACTGACAATGACTCAGTTAATATCCTATTCCAACAATTAAAAGCCAACATATTTCAAGTCAACCTTATTAGTGCTAACGAAGGAGATGCTCAACTCGGGGCTGATATTCAAAAGCTTCTAGCTAAACATAACAAACATTGGGTGTCTGATACCTTGGTCCAATTTGTCATCGGCTTTGAAGCCTACCTCGATCAAGTCTACAAAGACATTTATCTCAAACGAACAAACCATACTAAACTTCAGAAAGTGAAAGATGCCATGGCGGCGTCTTGGGAGGCAAGCAGTGCGTCTGAGTAACAAGTTGACAAACTCGAAGCCAAGCTTCAAGACTATATTGACAAGAAAGCTTCAATTGATGGAAAAATTGCACATCGTCGAGCTAAAATCCTTGAGCTGAATAAAGAGATTTTACATTTGGAGAAAGAGAAAGCTGAGTTGTCCTAGAAAAAATTACTTCCTACTGTCGCTCCCAGAATTTTCATCCAAGTACAAACGCGAAAGTGGCGCGGAAACAGAGTCTCCAGCAATGTGTATTTATACCAAGAGAGGGAAAGGAAACACTGCATAAACCTGGGGGAAAGGAAAAGCATGGTCTCACGACCAAGAGAAACGGGTAAGGGAGTCGGTTACGCGAAGGGAAGGTGTTAGCGCCCCACGCGTCCATCGTACTCAATGGGATCTACGCTTGCCTTCTCAATCAAGGGGTGTCGTCGTCTGGAGTTCCACTGCTACTGGAAAGGAGAAGGAACGAGAACGGAGAAGAACGAAGAAACGGAGGAGAAAAGAAAAAAGAAGTGACTCGATAGGACGTCCTCGGAGTCTTAGGCCTACGTATTCCCTCGGGAACAGGAAAATCAGAGTCAACGTAGTTCGGACACGAACTATGGGGGAGGTTGCTCGCCAAGACATCGTCGTCTCGTGCCTACGTATCCTCAATCTAACCAGAGAGAGGAAGTCAGAGCAGTCGTAGTTCGACTTAACCAAGTCTGTGTTTTTTACGAGCGACATTAAGTTCGCGTCCGGCAGTTAGGATCGATGCCTGTTTGCGACGAGACGGAAGTAACGTGCCCTTTTCTAAAAATGAGTTTTGAAACTTAGCAATCCCGTAGGATGAAAAGGTTTGAATTTGTTTTGTGTTTTTTAGACAAGAAGTGTTTTTGAAGTTGTTTGTGTTTTGTAACACGCATTGTATTTAAGTCTCTCATGTAGGATCGAATGCCTCGCATATCGACCCAAGACGGGACGTACGCTAAACATTCTAAGAAAATGAGAGAAGACCCCTCATTATCTTATTCTCACATGAAAGGCTCAAATACAATACATGTTATGCCTTTTTGTTAAGTGTTTTTTATTTTTGTTTTGAGATGAGGAGAGAAAGGACTCAAAGATCAATAAGGTAAAAATCTAGGGGGGACTAAGACTCAAACCCTAAAGTTATCATACATGGATGTTCCTATGGTTAATGTGGTTTAAGAAACCTAATCCTAAGAGAAAGGAGAAGAAGAGTGAGTTAAACAACTCACTTCTAAAGTAGAAGATGAGTTATAACTCAAAAGGGAGGAGAAAGAAGTTATTCAAAAAGAGCATATAAATGCTTATCATGATCACAAGTTGAATGATTAAAAGAGACAAGAGAAGATGAAAGAAAAAAGTGTATGTGGAAGCATATCCACACACTTACTCACCATTAGCACCTACATGAAAAGATTAGTTCAAAATCTATTTACAAGTAGTGAAATAAGGAAAGAATAACAAGTAATGATCAAACAAATTAAGAATCAATGGAAGAAGGATCCTAAAGGTGTGAAGACAATTCTACACAAAACAACATATCATGCTACCCAAATAAGAAAATAAAATGGGAGGACACAATGAAAACAACAACAATTACAGCTCCTAAGTGCAATGCAGCGGTAAAATCCATCATCTTGTACCAAACAGCAATTAACAGCACATGTTCAGCATACAAATGGGTGTAAAAAGTAAATGGCAGCACATACAACAGCACATATGTGTGTAGACAGCAATGAAAATTCAGGGGCAGCATGCACTCACAAATGATTCATTCATAAAAAAACAAACATGCTTCAAGCCTTGCACACTATTCAATCAAACATAATCACAATCACACCGTAAATCATTATAAACGATTCTTGAAATCACCATGGAATAATGCACATTGTAAGAGAATACACATTGTTAAGCATGTGAACAAATTAAAACAAATGTGCACCTCTTGAAATAGAAAGCAAATGAACATGCACATAGCAATTCCAGCAACACAAGCATCAATTAACAATTAACAAGCTCAATGTGTGTGCATTATGTGCTCATTACATCGATTAATCAACAACGCAAACATAAACATTCATCGATTAACAATCAAGAACCGCGTGTCGAAAAATCATGCTCATGCAATAGTGTGAAGTGAAACAACTCAAGAATAGTCCACTAATCATCAACGGATCAATCCATGAAGTTTAGACATGCAAGAGATCTCAAAGAAGCAAGCAAATGCAAGAAAAACACAATCTGCTTCAGTGGTAATCGATTACTCACATAGGGTAATCGATTACTCAGTTTAAAATTGGCTAAAAACGTGAAAATAAGGCAGAGTAACCGATTACCACTGAAACAGAGGCAAAAATTCAACTTTGAAAAGCACTTTTCAGCAGTAAATCACTTATCCAAGCATCCAAATGATCATGTAAACAATCATGCATGAAAATTGAGTTCAATCATAGCAGTCATCATCAATGTCAAGAATCAAATTCAAGCACCATGGATCCAAACCAAAATCACCAAAGAACTACATCGAATAAGTTGCGAATAAGCTAAATCAAGTGTAGATTTGAGAAAAACCAACCTACAAAGCGGAGATTTGCTTTGGTAATTGTTGCAAAGTGATCTTGGTGCAAAAAATTCAAGAAAACTAGAGATTCCTCGATTAGTAGCCGAAACGCATCAAACCCGAGCAAAGTCGCAGAAAATCAACGAGATCGAACTTGCACCAAAATAAATGGTGTGAAACCCTTGGGTTGAAGTAGAATAATTTGAACTTCCAGAAATCCAACCAAAGAAAGCCAAATGATGGAGTTTGAGCTCAAGAATTAATCACTTTTCAATGTAAAAAGTGATTATCCTTCAAGAAATAAGAGCTTTTTTGTGAGGGTTTGGAAGAGAGAATTGAAAGTGCAATGTGAGAAACTTGGTGAAAAATGGTGAATAATGGTCTCTCTTTAGAAATGAGTGAAGGGTTTCTTATATAGACTTTAGGTTTGGAGTGTGGGAGGTTTGGGATTAGCTTTGGACTTAGCTTTGGGTTAGGAGCTAGGGTTGGATTTAGTTAGACTCAACTCATCGAGTCAAGTTAGTTAACTCGGTTAGTTAGGATCAACTCGGTAATAATCCCAAGGTGAACTCCAACATCCAAAGGTGGAGATGCTTGGAAAACAAGGAATCACAATTGGTGCATGGGCATGTGACTTGGCCTGCAAGCAAGGCCTTGGTGCCTATGAAAAATTCAGTATGAGACCACCATGTTTGAACCCTCGTATGACCTTCATAACATGTTCAAATGAAAAAATGCCCAACATCAATGTTAAAGAGGACATGGAGATGAACAACTTTGATGTTCAACAATTTTCCATTTGAAGCATTCTTGATGGAGAAAACTAGCTTGACATTTGGCACGCCAAGTGTTTGATGAAATTATGGCCTGGAGGCCTGAACTTGCCTTGCCATGACTTGAGATTTGCCTTGATTTTACCAAACTTTGCTTGATCATAACTCACTCAATTTTGATCCAATGGAAGAGTTCTTTATACGGATTTGAAGCTTAGAGTGTGAACTTTAATTGGCTCAACTTGGGCCTGAAGTTTGGAGCCTTTATCTTGAAGAAAGGAAGCCTTAAAGTGTGGTGCAAAATGGTCCAAACTTGCCATTTTTGGAAACCCTAAGTTTCTAAAAATGGAAACTTTGTACACTTCTTGATTTTTCATGATTCCTCCATCATTTCTTAATCAAATCTTGTCCAATGAACATATGTAACTTGAATTTCATGAATTTGACCCTAAAAAGTCAGGAGTTGACTTTTTTCACTGCATAGTTGACTTTTTCCCCAATTTCTTGATTCTCAAGCAACTGGCCAATTGTACCGCTTCTGAAAGGAACCAATGGGCAATCTTCCATCCTTAAATACTTGATATCATGCAGAAAACATTGAGATCAAGTTTGAATCAAAATTTCATTAGGAGACTGCTTGAACCACAAACCCTAATTTGGATTGTTTGATAGGAGATGATGCACTGCCCCATCTTCTTGATGAATTCCCATCTTCCAATGACTCGTGGAATCAATTGAGATCATGTGAGATGTAAGAGACCCTTGAGACTTGTTGGGAGACCCTTGGATCTTGTTTTCTTGCTTCGAATAGTCAATGCTCTGCAATCCACTGATCACATGCCCTTATGCAACATGAAATGATATGTGAGATGAAGTAAGATCTAAATGCAATGCAATGAAACATAAGCCAGTAAGAGCTAAAAGCAAGAGGGAAAATTTTGAGGTGTTACAGCTGCCCCTATTCAAACTTCTTGGATCCGAGGGTATGATAGCAACGGCTTTCAGACAAATGGGATACACGGGGTCTGAATACCAAAATAACCTGGAAATTTGCGAACTGTGGGGATAACAAAATAGAGTTGTTTACGAGGATGGCCGCAGACGAACTCGAAAAGGAAGACCGGCAACAGACAGGCTACCTAACAAAAGCAACACGAGGGCGGCCGCAGAAGAACTCGAAAAGGGAGACCAGCCACAGACGGGCTACCTAACAAAGATAAACGAGGACGGCCGCAGACGAACTCGAAAAGGAAGACCGACCATAGACGGACTACCTAACAAAGGATCAAACGAGGACGGCCGCAGATGAAACCAAGAAGGAAGACCGGCCACAGATGGACTACCTAACAAAGGATCAAACGAGGATGGCCGCAGACGAACTCGAGAAGGAAGACCAGCCACAGACGGGCTACCTAACAATGGATCAAACGAGGATGGCCACAGACGAACTCGAAAAGGAAGACCGGCCACAGACGGGCTACCTAACAAAATTAAACGAGGACGGCCGTAGACGAACTCGAAAAGGAAGACCGGCCACAGACGGGCTACCTAACAAAGATAAACGAGGACGGCCGCAGACGAACTCGAAAAGGAAGACCAGCCACAGACGAGCTACCTAACAAAGGGTCAAACGAGGGCGGCCGCAGACGAACTCGAGAAGGAAGACCGGCCACAGACGGACTACCTAACAAAGGATCAAACGAGGACGGCCGCAGACGAACTCAAAAAGGAAGACCGGTCACAGATGGGCTACCTAACAAAGGATCAAACGAGGACGGCCGCAGATGGACTCGAAAAGGAAGACCGGCCACAGACAGGCTGCCTAACAAAAGCAAACGAGGACGGCCGCAGACCAACTCGAAAAGGAAGACCGGCCACAGACGGGCTACCTAACAAAGGATCAAACGAGGACGGCCACAGACGAACTCGAAAAGGAAGACCGGCCACAGACGGGCTTCCTAACAAAGGATCAAACAAGGACAGCCGCAGACGAACTCAAAAAGGAAGACCGGCCACAGAAGGGCTACCTAACAAAAGCAAACGAGGACGGCCGCAGACAAACTCGAAAAGGAAGACCGACCATAGACGGGCTACCTAACAAAGGATCAAACGAGGATGGCCGCAGACGAACTCGAAAAGGAAGACCGGCCACAGACGAGCTACCTAAAGATTAGTAGAATCAACATATCTACAGAAAAGACTCTGCTGGGGAAAAGATAATTCCAAACAGACAACTCTGTAGAGGAGTATAGGAAGTACCAACAAGAAGGACGAATCCACTAGTTGCGGTGTAACGTCAAACAACATCTCCTGAATTACATCTCTTTCTGCTGGGGAAAGAATCTGGTAGAAGGTATCAAACCTGGCTTATGCTTCGAATGCATATGTTTGAACTTTTCTATGGCGTAATGCTCTATACAAAATGGAAATGCTACGCATTTTGGAGGATGCCATGCAAAAAGCTTATGCAATGTAAGAGAGGCGTCTCAGCAAAATAAATGTTGAAGACTAAGGCAGCTCCACCGGGGATAATAAACTAAATTGTCTCCGAGAATAAAACCCTGTTGAGGAAGACTTCCATGAATAACTTCCTGATCACAAGCTCTGCTGGAGATGGAAACTCCGAAAGAAATTCCACCCTGTTGGGGATTATACATACTCTTTGAAAAGGAAACCAAGACCTGAATCAGAAGAGCGCCAAATATCACTTGGACTTAAAACCTGTTGTGGGTACCAACCATCGCTGAACAAACCGCTGCGAGGATTACCACCAAACCTCGCTTGGGGAGACAAATCACCAATACCAGACCCGTTGGGGACACCATTGGACTTAACCCGTTGCTGGGGAAATGACATCACCCTTATCCTGCTGGGGATTAGAGCACACAACTGCTAGTGAATGTCCTCAAGCTTAATCACCTGTTAGGGATCAGACCAAACCATTGTTGGTGAGAAAACAATTCCTGATTAGCTGAGGAGAATGGGTGTTCAGACTCTGTGGGGAAATAACACCTTTCTCCAAAGGAGATATCCCCTCAGTCTCTTACGGGAGATGCAGAAATATTGACTTCTGGCTACTTGCTCAGAGAGTAGTAGACCAACCAACACTCTAGCTGGGGATATAATCCTCTGTACTCTGGCTGGGGAGAGTAATAACCTGCTGAGGAAAAGATTCACCTTACCCTGCTGGGGATTAGAGCACACAGCTGCTAGTGAAACATATGTTTCATGTCCTTGAAACAAACCACTTCTGACTATTTGCCGGGGAGTAGTAATAGATCAACCATGACTTCGGTTGGGGACACACTCCCCTGTACACTTATAGGGACGAGTAAGCTCTGCTGAGGATGATGATCTTTCAGGTGATGAGGAGAGTAACTCGTCTGGGGAGAAATCCTGCTACCCTGCAAACAAAATCAATAGACAACGCAAAATGGCTATCTAGATTATCATCCTAATGACTATTTCATGAGCAATTTCCACTGTTTTCCGATATGCTTCGCAAAGCTTAAAATCTTGCATGCAATGTCTTATCAAAATATCGGACTTTTCCACAAACAAAATAGTAAAAATAAAACAAAAATGGAAAGCTCTTTGATTGAAGTGAAAATTTTATTGAATGAATTGGCCTGTAAATAGGCATTTACATTCGGAGGCAATTCCTGAAAAGAGGTAATTGCGCAAAAAAGTAAAAGAAAATACACATGTCGGCAATGTGGGGGGAACAAATATCCACCATGATTTAATTCAGCTATGACTAGTATGTCTCGCTTATCCGCATATGTTTTGACCTTCGAAGAGGCTGATTGGGCTGATTCTTTTCCTTCAGAATTCCCATGCATCAAAAGTGTTCACGGATCGAACGCAGATCGTAACCTCTTGCTTTCAAATCCCTAACTTTTTCCTGGATCGCCCTTTACGGGTTTTCAATCCACCGGGATACCCATTTTTGCCAAAGCTGCCTTGTCAGGTTTTCAACTTTACGGGTTTATTATTATTTTTTCTTTTTATCCCTAACTTTTGCCCGAACCTTTTCTTTTTATGGTTCGTCGGGATGCCCCTTTTTTTGCCTGGATCTTCTTTTTATGTCCAGCGGGTCTCTTTTATGCAAAGTATTTTTTGACTACGTCTGCATTCACAGGGGATGTAAAATCTTCGCCATCCATAGTTGAGAGTAATAAGGCTCCGCCAGAGAAAACCTGTCTTACTACATATGGACCTTCGTAATTTGGAGTCCATTTGCCCCTGTGATCTGTTTGAGGAGGAAGGATCCTTTTCAAAACCAGTTTACCAGCCTGAAAGCACCGAGGACGCACCTTTTGATCAAACGCTTTCTTCATCCTGCTCTGATACAACCGACCATGCGCATTGGCTGCCAATCTCTTTTCCTCGATAAGGTTCAACTGATTCAATCTGGCTCGTACCCATTCAGCTTCGTCAAGCTTCATATCTGCCAGAACTCTTAACGAAGGAATCTCAACCTCTACTGGTAGAACTGCTTCCGTACCGTATACAAGCGAGAAAGGTGTTGCCCCAGTTGATGTACGCACCGAAGTACGATAACCGTGTAAAGCATAAGGCAGCATCTCATGCCTGTCTTTATACGTTACCACCATCTTCTGCACAATCTTCTTGATATTCTTATTTGCCGCTTCGACAACCCCATTCATCTTCGGACGATAGGGAGAAGAATTGTGATGTTCGATCTTAAAGTTCTGACATAGCTCCTTCATCATCTTGTTATTCAAATTTGAGCCATTGTCAGTAATGATTCTCTCCGGGACTCCATACCGGCAGATGATGTCCTTCTTGATAAACCTGGCTACCACCTGTTTGGTAACGTTGGCATATGAGGCTGCTTCCACCCACTTCGTGAAATAATCAATGGCAACCAAAATGAAACGATGCCCATTGGAAGCAGTCGGCTCAATCTTCCCGGTCATATCAATGCCCCACATGGCAAAGGGCCAGGGTGACGACAACACATTCAGAGGAGTAGGCGGTACGTGTACCTTATCTGCATAGATCTGGCACTTATGACACTTCCGGGCATATTTGAAACAATCAGACTCCATAGTCATCCAATAATACCCCGCTCTCAGCAGTTTTCTGGCCATAGCGTGCCCATTGGCATGAGTACCGAACGAACCTTCATGAACTTCCTCCATCAACAGGCTTGCCTCGTGTTCATCAACACAACGTAGCAAGACCATGTCAAAGTTCCTCTTGTACAACACATCATCTTTGTTCAAAAAGAAGTTTCCTGCCAGCCTCCTCAGAGTTTTCTTATCTTTGGTGGACGCGTCAACCGGATACTCTTGACTCTTCAGAAAGATCTTAATATCATGATACCAAGGCTTGCCATCTGATACCCCTTTGACTACAAACACAAAAGCGGGTCTATCCAAACGCATGATTCTGATCGAGGAAGTTTCATTCCAACGGTTCACCTGATACATCGAAGATAACGTTACCAACGCATCTGCCATCTGATTCTCTAACCGGGGTATGTGATGGAAATCGACTATGTCAAAGAAAGGTAACAACCTTCTGGCATAGTTGTTATAAGGCACCAAATTCGCTTGACGAGTTTCCCATTCACCTATGATCTGATTAACCACCAATGCGGAATCACCATAAACATCGAGGTTTTTGATTCTCAAATCAATTGCTTCTTCTAACCCCATGATGCATGCTTCATACTCCGCTTCATTGTTTATGCATATGAACACTAACCGGGCAGTAAAGGGTATGTGAGAACCCTGTAGAGTCGTAATGACTGCCCCAATTCTGTTACCATATAAGTTGACAGCCCCATCAAAGACTAGCTTCCACTAGGATCCAATTTCAGGTCCTTCATCATGTAGAGGCTCTTCACAGTCTTTCATATTCAGATACATAATATGCTCATCAGGAAATTCAAACTTCATCGATTGATAATCCTCAATTGGTTGTTTGGTAAGATATTCTGATAAAACACTTCCCTTAATGGCTTTTTGGGAAACATATTGAATATCGTACTCTGTCAGAACCATCTGCCAACGGGCTATTCTTCCAGAAAGCGCCTGCTTTTCAAACACATACTTGATCGGATCCATCTTCGAAATCAAGAGGGTTGTGTGGTTTAACATATACTGCCTCAAACGATTAGCTGCCCAAGCGAGTGCACAACATGTTTTTTCCAGCATTGAGTATCTCGACTCACAATCAGTGAATTTTTTACTCAGGTAGTATATGGCATGCTCTTTTCTACCTGACTCATCGTGTTGACCGAGCACACACCCCATTGAGTTCTCAAGAACCGTAAGATACATAATCAATGGTCTTCCTGGCACTGGCGGCATGAGGACCGGAGGTTCCTGCAAATATTCTTTTATTTTTTCGAACGCCTTTTGACAATTTTCATTCCACCTGACCACTTGATCTTTTCTTAGCAATTTGAATATTGGTTCATAAGTGGCGGTAAGATGAGATATGAACCTAGCAATGTAGTTCAACCTCCCCAGAAAACGACGAACCTCTTTTTCTGTTCTCGGCTCAGGCATTTCTTGTATGGCTTTTACTTTAGCAGGATCAACCTCGATACCTCTTTCGCTGACAATAAACCCCAGTAGTTTTCCCGATCTCACCCCGAAGGTGCACTTGTTCGGATTCAACCTCAGTATGAACTTTATCAACCTATCAAAAAGCTTCTGAAGATTCACCAGATGATCCTCCTCCGTTTGTGACTTCGCAATCATGTCATTAACATATACTTCGATCTCTTTGTGAATCATATCATGGAAGAGAGTCACCATTGCCCGCTGATAAGTTGCCCCAGCATTTTTCAATCCAAAGGGCATTACTTTGTAACAGAATGTTCCCCACGGTGTTATGAACGTTGTTTTCTCCATGTCCTCTGGGGCCATTTTGATTTGGTTATACCCAGAGAAGCCATCCATGAAGGAAAACACAGAGTATTGAGCAGTGTTTTCCACTAACACGTCGATGTAAGGGAGCGGAAAATCATCTTTTGGGCTTGCTCTATTCAGATCTCTGTAATCAACACACATCCTGACCTTTCCGTCCTTCTTAGGTACAGGCACAATGTTAGCAACCCACGGAGGATAACTTGTCACAGCCAGAAATCCAGCATCTATCTGCTTCTGAACCTCCTCTTTAATCTTGACAGACATCTCAGGTTTCGTTCTTCTCAACTTCTGCTTAACAGGAGTACATCCCTCTTTGAGCGGTAACCGATGTACCACGATGTCAGTATTAAGCCCAGGCATGTCTTGGTAAGACCAGGCGAAGATATCCACATACTTTCGAAGCATTTCAATCAATCTTCCCTTTACACTGTCTTCCAAAGCAGCCCCAATTTTTACCTCTTTCTTCGCATCCTCGGTTCCCAAATTAACAATCTCAATCTCCTCCTGATGAGGCACGATTACCCTTTCCTCCTATTTTAGTAGTCTGGCCAATTCCTCAGGAAGTTCACAGCCTTCCTCAACCTCTTCTTCAGCCTGATATATGGGATTATCGAAATCATACTGAGCCATAGCCGAATCATGAGGGATGGAATCTGAACAAGGTAACCTGCATGATAGATGATTCATGTTTTATTATGTATGCAACAAACAAAATACATTGTCATTTTGATATGATTTTATGCACAAAAGAAAAATAGAAAAACAGGGATCAGAAATATTTAAATGCGAAAAGTCCTTTATTATTGATAAGGAAAAGCATACGAAATGTTCAAGCCCTACAAACAAGAGTCACTACGCCTTGGGCAGAGCATAGGATCAAACATAACAGAAAAAATAGAGACAATTACTCTGGGCCAGTCACTTGGATGATCTTCTCCGATGACCAGTTGCGTGGACTTTGACCAGGCATGCAGGGGCAGATCCAATTATCCATGTCGCAATCACTGTCCCCATCCTCTTCAATAGTGTTGACTCTATCAAAGAATACCCCAGCACTGGTAAAAAAAACTGGACCATAAAACTTCGGAGGCTCTTCAGGACGCCTGGGTGGCTTGTAACCCAGCCCATAAGTATCTTGCTTCTTCTGTACCTCATTAATCTGAACCCGTTTTTGTGAGTTTCTAGCTTCAACTACAGCCCGTGCATCTTTGAGGAATGACATAGAAATCTCCGGCTGCTCTACCACTGTAAGCTGCTTAACCACTTCAGATGGACTGACCCCTTTAGGGGTTTCTTTATGAACTTTTACCGCTTCAAAAGCTTGACATAACGTTTCCTGTATCTCGCCATCTACCTCCACATATTTGAAAGTAGATAGATGGCTTATCATACTGTCCTCCTCTCCTCAAACTGTCACCACATGTCCATCCACCATATACTTCAACTTCTGATGGAGTGTAGACATTGAAATTCTGGTATCAGACGTGTGATGTTAAGGTGTGATGTCACAACAACACACTCTGCACTATGGACAACAATAACAGTAAAATAACACCAAGAATTGTTGACCCAGTTTGGTTACAACCAACCTACTCTGGGGGCTACCAAGCCAGGGATGGAATTCACTACTTGTAGATATAATTTACAGACTCAACGACCCGTTGACAATCTCCTAAACTTATACTCTACTAATGACTTCCTACGTAAGAAACCACTTAGGTATGAGAACACCACTCAATCCCTTACAAACACTCAAAGAACCCACTTTGAGTACCCTTGATCTTACTTCACAGTTTCGATCAAATCACACAACTCTCTTTGCTTCACAGCTTTAGAGAGGACAGAAACTTAACACCTATTCAAACCCTAGAATAGTGTAAATACAAGCACTTTAAACAAACTCTAGACACTAAGCCTTCTGCTCTTGATCTTCTGAATGTTTTCTGTACTTTTTCCTTTGGTCTTGTGCGCTTTATATAGCTCCTGAATTGGGCTTGGACTTGCCACAATATTTGATCAGATTTGTTAATTAAAACTGAATCTTCAAAACAGATTTTATCCCCAAAATCTTTTTAAATCTTCAACCTTTTAATTCTCCAACAGATCTGCAATCAAATCTCCCATGTAACAGAAAATATCTATCCCAAGATATTCTCATCCAATGAGTTAACCACTCTCCACAATTCCAGCTAATACGCGTGCCCTAATAACATAACCTGCTGTTATTAATTCTGCAGGTCTGATGTTACAACATCACCTGTGTGACATCAGACATCCAACTTCAGCATTTAACAACTTAACACAGCCTAGTGTTAAGACTTCAATGTTACAACATCAGCACCTTGACATCAACATTGAATAACCTTTGTTTTACCAAAATTCCAGCCAATCCAGGAACTATCAATCTCCCCCTTTGGCTAATTTTGGCTAAAACAATCTCTGCACTCTGCAAACAACTTCTGCACTCTGCACCTTCAGAGATTTCAGCAGCGGAATAATCTTCAATCAATTTGCAACTCATTAGCAGCAGTTTGATACTTTGCATAGTCTTCATCACTTGATCTGCTGCAGCACCATCTTCATTATTGACAACAGCCAATTGGTGCTTCTCCTTGAAAACATGAACCAGCATCACAGTTGTTCAGTAGCTCATAATGTGCAGCAATTTACTCCCCCTAGATGTCTGCTTGGCAGCACTCTCCACATGTCATGATATCTTCAAGACTCCCCCTTAATAACTGTATAACCACTTTTCAACTAAACACCTCTTAGTAGCACCAATCTATCTCCCCCTTAATCTCTGCATCACATCAGCAGCATATGGCAATAATCCTCTTGACTATCTTGGCTATTTTCTCCCCCTTTTTAGCCATAATTAGGCAAGCTTCTATAAGAAGCTCTATTAACTATAGTCAGTATACCCTAGCTCTCATTGTTAGCCTCTCAGTTAGTAAACAGGCAAAACAAAACATAAACAGTGCATAAAACAGCACAATATTCAAATTACATAGCAGAAAAACTAAAACTACTAAAACTACTGAAAGCAAGAGAAAATAAGCTAGTCTTCTTCTGAACTAGATTGTCCTCTAGGATTCTCTTCCTCCTCCTCAGAGCTATCCCCTCTGGCATCAACTTCAGAGTCATCAACATCATCATCACCACTGTTCAGTTCTAACTGCTGGATCAGCTTTTCAAGTCTCTCTTTTCTAACCAAACTGGTACTGATTACTTCATCAAGGTCTTTGCACATGGTCTTCAATTCTTCGATCAGTTCATCCTTTGTAGTCTTCTTCTTGACTTCAGCAGTTGATGTTAGAACAATGTCTGGAACATGATATCCTGAAAATAGTTTAGGGTGTAGGGACAAGGCTGTCTTCCTCTGGCAAGCTATGTCTGAGCTTGTTAAAGTTTCAGGATGTTGCTCCAAGATGATATCACACACAAGAGATGGGAATGCTATGGGTAACTTGATAGCGTTTGCTCCAGCATGTTTCACCACTTGCTCAAAGATGTAGCTGCCATAGTCAAACTTAATCTTCTTCCCAATAGCACATATAAACCTGCCCAATCCAACAGCGATTGTTGTCTTGTGGTTTGTTGGCACCCAGTTGGCAGCACCAATTCTGTGAAGAATTGCATACTTGATGCTAAGTTTACTGGCTGGCAACTTCTTTTTCAATGGCCAAACCCTTATCTGACCAGCTGTAATCTCTTTACATATATCATTATCAGTCATCTCAAGTTCACTATACTCTTCATCATCTCTTCCTAGATACTTATTGATAGTACTAGGAGAAAAATTAATGCATTTTCCTCTCACATAAACTTTCATGAAATCAGTGCTCTTTTTATCAGTAATATTTCCAGAAATGTTGACAACAAATTCTTTAACAAGACTTTCATAGCACTTAGGAAACTTGGTCACAGTCTTTACCAATCCAGCCTCCTTAATCAGCTCCATGATATCTTTCATTTCCAAAGCTTCTTTCCCAAGCTCTCTCTCTAGGGCCAGTCTTCTCTGACAAACATATTTCCATAATGATGCACTGCTGGCATAATGAAAGGAAATGTTGTCGACTGGAACTTCAGGAACTTTGTCAGAGATTCTCTTCAAAATTGTCCTTCTGATAGGCGTGATGTTATGAACGTCATCCTCATCATCACGGTCAGAATTAGAGTCTCCCCTTATTTTCCTCTTTTTGGATTTGACAGCCACTTTGCTCCATGGCTTGGTTGGACCAACAACAATGTTCTTCTTGCCTTCAGACTTCTTTGGAGAGGGATCAACGGTCTTTCCTTTCCTTGTCTTCAGTCTCTTAGCAACACTTGAGACAGCTTTTCCAATGATTTCATCATCGGATAAGTCAACTACATTGATCACATCCTCATCCTTTTCTTCCCCAGCAGGTGAAGTTCCAACATCTTCCTTAACATTAGCTTCCTCCTGTACATCATCTTCTTCTATTCTTACTTCAGAATCTTCAACAACAGACATAGCAAGTCTATGAAGATTTGTAGCTGCACTTTGCATGTCGCTCTTTTCCCTTTTAGAATGTTCCACAGGCATTTGTCTCAGAGGGACGGAAATCCCTTTCACCCGTATCCCCTTCTCAAGGATTTTGGTGGCAAGCTGTTCCAAATGCTCGTCTACATCAAACTTCTCCTCAACAGCTTGAGAGAATGATGACCTAGCTTCAGGTTTATTCACCGTTGTCGAGGGTTTAGGGTTACCTGACTCGGGAAGAGCACTGGAAATGAGTTCTTCGGAAGAAACCCCAGTTCGTACCTGCTCAGAGTTCTTGGAAGGGACAGACATCGTTCCTTTGTGACAGACTAGGTTTGGAGAAGAACCTTCTATTCTATTGAGATTTGGGGAGATGAAACGTTGCGATGAGAATGCTTTGGTAAGTCTTGATGTAGTATCAATATGGTAAGGCGCCTGATTTTGAATACTCTTTAAAGACCAATTACTAATTTTCTCCCTCCATAAAGACTTTCCTTTTGAAACATTCACATCTGAACTTGTTAACTTTGAGTGACCTTTCAGCATCCTGATGTCATAGTCTGATGTTATGACATCAACATCATTAGTTGAATTCCCTTCAAGAGAGGTCCACTGATAGCAGTTGTCTTTGGTTCTGGTACCCTTCATAATAACCTGATTATGTTCATCAGAAACCACACACCCATCCTTAGTGTAGTTTACCCTGTAACCTTCATCACACAACTGGCTTATGCTGATCAAATTTACACTTAAGCCATTGACAAACATAACATTGTCAAGTTCAGGTCTACCATCACCTTGCACTTTCCCAACTCCTGCAACAACACCTTTTCCTCCATTGCCAAATATGACTTCATGAGAGGGACAAGGTCTAAGATCATCAAACATGGATCTACATCCAGACATGTGCTTGGAACACCCACTGTCAAAATACCATGTTCCTTCTTTATCACCCATGAGAGCCAATAAGCACTTTACCTTCTCCTTAGGTACCCATTGTTTAACAACTTTGGGCCTGTGCTCTCTCCATCTGTTTTGAGGCTGAGGGTATCCATGCAGCTTGTAGCAAGAGTACTGCATATGTCAAAATCTTCCACAATAATAGCATCTCACCCTTTCATCTCTGAATCTTCTGCCATGATGAGATTGCCTATGCTGCCATCCATGATGTGGTCTCCTCCTACCATAACTGCCCTACCATCTATTCTGTTGATATCTTCTCCCATAGGACGGCTGAGAATGCAGTTTCCTTGATTGTCTCCCATGATGGTGTGGCTTTCTTCTTCCATATACATAAGGAACAGCATTGGTGCATCCATACCCATAACCATACCAGTTGTCCTGATGTTGAGACATCTGATGAGACATGTGCTGTTTGATCTGAGCAGCTTGCATGCTCTCATGGTATTGTTGGGGCATATACTGACTAGCTCCCTGTGGCTGCTTTCTCTTCTGATAGGGACCAGTCTTCTTCTCAATCTTCTTAGGTTGGGAAACATCGGCTTTCTTAGGGGTAGGATCCTGCTTCTTTGGCTGATGTTGAGATGAAAGTTGTGACACTTCCTTCTTTGAACCTGAAGTGCTTCCTTCTGAAGTTCCCTTGTTCTCAGCCACATAACCTATCCCAGCTTTGTCTCCAGCAGATTTTTCTGACTGAAGGATCTTGTCGAGTGTGTCTGTACCACAACTTAGCATCCTGACAGACTTGGTCATTTGATCAAGATGAGCTCTAACTAGCACCACTTCATTTTCAAGATCAGTCTTATCATTCTCTAGCTGAGCAATCTGTTGCTTGTGGCACTTGTTTTCTTGACAAATCTCGGCACTTTTTAAACACAGCTCTTGATAGGTGGAAGCCAACTCCTCATAAGTTACTTCTCCATCACTCGAATCATCATCAGAAACCACAGCTCCTGTTAAAGCTCTCATATGCTTTACTGATTCACTTTCACTATCAGAGTCAGACCAGGAAACTGTCATGCCCTTCTTCTGCTTTTTCAAGAAGGTGGGACATTCTTTCTTGACATGTCCATACCCTTCACACTCAAAGCATTGCACTCCTTTATCTTGGGCAGTTTTCTCTTCATCCTTCTTGCTGGTGTCAGAAGTCATGTTCTTGACATTAGGCCTGGAGTTATTATTCATTCTCTTGAATACTTTGGTGAACTGTCTTCCCAACATCACTATGGCCTGAGACAGATCCTCCTGGGATTCAGATTTCTTCCCTTTCTCTTCTTCATCATTTGTCACCAGGGCTATACTCTTTGGCTTCTTTTCTGGTTCTTCCTCATTCAACCCAAGCTCAAAGGTTTGAAGAGATCCAATGAGCTCATCAACTCTCATCTTGCTGATATCTTGTGATTCTTCAATGGCAGTAACCTTCATCTTATACTTCTTAGGTAGGGACCTAAGGATCTTCCTCACAAACTTTTCATCTGACATCTTCTCTCCAAGAGCACTAGATGCATTGGCCAGCTCAAGAACACTTATGTGGAAATCATGAATAGTCTCATCTTCCTTCATCTTCAGGCTTTCAAATTTTGATGTTAAAATCTGAAGTCTTGACATCTTGACTCTAGATGTTCCTTCATGAGTAGCCTGCAAGATATCCCATGCTTCTTTAGCAACTTCACAGGTATTGATTAACCTGAAGATGTTCTTATCCACTCCATTGAAGATAGCATTCAGAGCTTTGGAATTTCCAAGGGCAAGCTCATCTTCCTCCTTGGTCCACTCTTCTTCAGGCTTTGGCTTAGAGGTGCCTTCTTTATCTTTGCCAGCATCATCCTTCTCACACATGACAGGTGCCTTCCACTCTTTAATAACAGCCTTCCAAGCCCTACTGTCCAAGGATTTTAAGAAGGTGGTCATCCTTGGCTTCCAATAGTCATAATTGGATCCATCCAAAATAGGGGGTCGGTTGACGAATCCTCCAACTTCTTTGTCCATCTTTTCACCAGAAAGTAACTTCCCTAGATCTCACCCAGAGACAGACAGGATGCCTGCTCTGATACCAATTGAAATTCTGGTATCAGACGTGTGATGTTAAGGTGTGATGTCACAACAACACACTCTGCACTATGGACAGCAATAACAGTAAAATAACACCAAGAATTGTTGACCCAGTTCGGTTACAACCAACCTACTCTGGGGGCTACCAAGCCAGGGATGGAATTCACTACTTGTAGATATAATTTACAGACTCAACGACCCGTTGACAATCTCCTAAACTTATACTCTACTAATGACTTCCTACCTAAGAAACCACTTAGGTATGAGAACACCACTCAATCCCTTACAAACACTCAAAGAACCCACTTTGAGTACCCTTGATCTTACTTCACAGTTTCGATCAAATCACACAACTCTCTTTGCTTCACAGCTTTATAGAGGACAGAAACTTAACACCTATTCAAACCCTAGAATAGTGTAAATACAAGCACTTTAAACAAACTCTAGACACTAAGCCTTCTGCTCTTGATCTTCTGAATGTTTTCTGTACTTTTTCCTTTGGTCTTGTGCGCTTTATATAGCTCCTGAATTGGGCTTGGACTTGTCACAATATTTGATCAGATTTGTTAATTAAAACTGAATCTTCAAAACAGATTTTATCCCCAAAATCTTTTTAAATCTTCAACCTTTTAATTCTCCAACAGATCTGCAATCAAATCTCCCATGTAACAGAAAATATCTATCCCAAGATATTCTCATCCAATGAGTTAACCACTCTCCACAATTCCAGCTAATACGCGTGCCCTAATAACATAACCTGCTGTTATTAATTCTGCAGGTCTGATGTTACAACATTACCTGTGTGACATCAGACATCCAACTTCAGCATTTAACAACTTAACACAGCCCAGTGTTAAGACTTCAATGTTACAACATCAGCACCTTGACATCAACATTGAATAACCTTTGTTTTACCAAAATTCCAGCCAATCCAGGAACTATCAGACATTACAGCCCCAGCACTGTGAATCCACGGCCGACCAAGTAGACAACTGTAAGTGGGCTGGATATCCATTATATAGAATGTGGCGTCAAAGACCTCCGGGCCAACCTTAGTTGGCAGCACAACCTCTCCAAAGACCAGCCCTTTTAGAACCATCAAATGCGCGCACCACGAAATCACTTGGCGTGCATATCAACCCTCGAGTATCCAACTTCATCAATGCCTTCTTAGGCAACACATTTAAAGATGACCCTGTATCCACAAGCACGTGAGACATCAACGACCCCCGGCACTCAACAGAAATATGCAAGGCATTGTTATGGTTTCTCCCAGCTGGAGTCAAATCAGCATCAGTAAACCCCAAACCATTGCCTGCACTAACATGGGCTATCACCCCCTCAAGCTGATTGACTGAGATCTCTTGGGGCACATATGCGGCATTCAGCACTTTCAACAACGTGTTTCGGTGGGCTTCCGAACACAACAACAAGGATAAGATGGATATCTTAGACGGAGTCTGATGCAAATGATCCACAATTTTATAGTCACTTCTTCAAATCAACCTCATGAATTCCTCTACATTCTCGGAGAAAGGACTATCAGCTAGCCTCACTACGGGGTCAGTCACTGCCGGGATCTGTACAGAATTATCTACGGCCTGTTTACCCTTGTCCTGTCTAGAATTATCAACCCGTTCATCGGAAGGAGCGAAGATTCTACCGCTTCGGGTAATAGCTCCTGCTTCCTCAAGACTGGAACTTGTTACCGATGTTCCCATTAACTCTTGTTTCTGCCCATTAACGAAAACATCTGCCCCATAGTTCCAAGGAATGGCCTTGGTACTCTCATAAGGAATGGGTCCAGGACCTGTGATTATAACCGGCACTGGCCTTGCCGCCGCTGAAATTGTGATTGTCTGGAATGGAATAGTGATGGTAGCCACATCGCTGCTAATAACCTCTTTTCGTTGGTCACATCTGTCAAACTGCAACCTACCTTCATCGATCAACTTTTGAACTCCTGATTTCAACAACCTACAACCATTCGCCTGTATCATACATTCTGAACAATCCTTGTCACAACCGGGGTCCACTCCTCCCATAAATAATTTCTCCTTTACCACCATCAAAGGAGTCCTTAATTCATTCACATCCCTAACCAGATTCAAAGATTCGTTCCCCTTTAACATCGCGTT